>CM062817.1:1981070202-1983557097 GCA_031772625.1 Pinus tabuliformis | reverse complement strand
GGGAGGCAAGCAAGAAAAATATTTGAATGCATTGAAGAAAATTAGTACAACTCCCATTCTTGCACTTCTTGATTAAAGATAGCCATTTGAGATTCAAACAGATGCAAGTGACTATTCCATGGGACCAGTGTTGATGCAACATGGTAAGCCCGTATGTTTTACCATTATGAAATTTTTAATGGTGCAATAATTAGCTATCCTACATATGACAAGGAACTGTATGCATTGGTGCAATGTGGGAAAAAGTAGAAACGCTATTTGATGGTAAAGGAAACTATCATTCACACTAATCATCAACCATTGCAATACTTGCAATCAAGAACTAAGCTACAACAAGCGAGGCACTTTAGATGGATGGGTTTCTTACAGGAATTCCACTTGGTGATAAGGTATAAGAAAGGAATCTATAACAATCTCGGTGACATTCTTTCTAGACCAATTGTTAGTGCTTCAGTTATTCTTAAGAATAATTATATCATGCCTGAGAGCTATGTTTAACAATATGCTTTAGATGATGACTTTAAAGATGTATATGCAACTTTGTGTCAAGGAAACCAAGTAGAGGAATTGGATGACCATGTGCATGATAAACTTTTATATCATCTTGGAAAGTTATCCATTCCACATGGTGAAAGATTCAACATCATAAGCAATGCGCACACATTTCTTATTGTTGTCCATTTTGGTGTAGGCAAGACTATGGCACAATTACAAAGTTATTGTAATTGCCCTAGAATGAATGGAAGTGTATCATGATATGTAAGAGGGTGTTCTTTATGTGTTACAAGTAAGCCTAAAAATATAAATTTAGGATTGTATACTCCACTTCCAATTCCTTCCCATCCTTGAAAAAGTGTTTCTATGGACTTTGTAGGAGGAATTCCTACGTCTAGAACTAATCATGATTATCATTATGTTGTGGTGAGTCATTTCAGTAGGATGTGTATTTTGATGTCTTGTAAGAAGTAGGTTACAGTTGAACATACTGCATAAATGTTCTTTCAACATGTATGGGCACATTTTGGGTTGCAAAAATCCATTATTTCTAATCGAAATTCTTGATTTGTCGGAAATTTTGGTCAAATATGGGACTCATGGACACCAAGTTGAAAAAGAGCACATCATTCCACCCACAAAATGATGGTGAGATAGAAGAGGTGAACATAACAGTAGTACATATTCTTCATGGTTATTGCAGAAAACATTCCAAGCTTTGGGATGAAGACTTACCCTACATTCGACATCCTTATAAACGGGAAAAACATTCATCGACTCAAACGTCTCCATTTGAAGCATTCTTTGGTTACTTACCAAAATATCCTTTAGATTTTATCTTTGGGAAGGATGTTGCTATTGATGGTCATAGTGACATTGATATGGCAAAGTGGTTCATTGAGAAAGTTTAATTGATGCATCAAATAGTTCAGGAACAGTTAGAAAAAGAGCCAAGCCAAGTAAAAAAAAAAGCATGACAAGCATTATTTTGACCACATTTTCCATCTTGGAGATGAATTTTAGCTTTACATTAGCAAAGAGAGGCTTAAAGGACAAGATAAAAAGGCTAAAAAAGGTAAGGTGTGGACCTTTTAAAAAATTTAGAAAATATTGGTAACAATGCCTTCCATTTGGATTTGCCTCCTTATATGCAAATGTAAGCAGTTGTGTAATGTTCAAAATTTGAGATTATATGAGCCTCATTTGATTGATGATCAAGGAGACTATGTTTAGATTCCTTCAATAAATATTTCTCACTAGAATTTCTTGAAGAATTGCAACAGGATACCATCCTTGACAGAAGGAAAAGAACTTCAAAATGAGGGAATGTCGAGTACCTTCTATTAGCACCTAAATTTGCCTTATGCTGAAGGAAGGAAAAATTCAGGTAACCACAAACCACGCTCAGACTGGTAGCTAGCCCTACCAGAACAGGAGAGGGCTCTCTGAGTCACGCTCAGTGAATAGATAGACGAAACGGTCTGAGATGACTTACAGTGAAATATTGATCTTAGGCTAGTAAGTGAATATGGATACAAGAAACAATTTTTTATGAATGACTGAGTTTCTAGGATGGTATGGGACCAATGGACAACAATGAACAGAGAATTTAATACAAAGGCACAGATTATTTCGTGAGGCAAGACCAGCGGAAAGTATAGAAATTTAGTTCGAAATAACGCGGAATGTAGAGATTTCTTAGGAGAGTGAAAAGGGCATAAGTACATGAATCCTTTTCAATGGAAGAAAAACACTGAACATGAAATTTTTCCACAGGTAGAGCAATATAAATGAATTCTACCTTATCTAACTTAGAAAATTTCACTCGAAATGAATATGAAATGAACTGTGAAACATAACAAAATACATATGAAACATAAGAGACACATTTTCTACACTCACAACCACATGAATCTCATGAAACAGAGCCGCTGCCTTTCATTAATCCTCTGTCAAAATATACAATGGAGAAACAGAGTTTCTTTCCCACAGTCTCCCAGAAGTTACAAGCCAACCAACCCTTTGCAAAATGGTTTTCATACAATATATGGAATGTGCCATGAAGAGATAGAATGCCCAAGGGTTGGGGAGTTACTCGAATCATTACAAAATGGAGGTGGAAAGCCAACCATTAGCTACAGGTGCAGCGTTACAAACATGACAAATGGCTTGGGTGACTGTTTGCCTTCCTTTTCCACTTGGATAGGAGCCAATCTGGAGTGAAAATACTTTAAATTCCACCTTAGGTGCCGAAAAAGTGAAATTTAGATGGGCGGGCCCACTTGGAGAAGTCTCGAATCGAAATTTCGCGAAACGGAGGTGAAATTGGCCTTTTTCCCTATATGCGTCGCGCCCAATTCTATATGCGCCGCGCCACTTTGGAGGCTATTTTGAGGCACCTGTAGGAGTCCAAAATGTGCCAAAGTGTACTTGTTGGAAATCCTGGCCTGTCTACTTTCGAACCCAAGTGGAATTTATGAATTTGGTGCTCATTTTCCCTTCCAAATCTTCATTCTCCCAAGACTACTTCCTGTGTGTCAAAATAGGGGCAGAGAGGTCATTTTTTGAGTGTTTTTGACCTCCTAGAGACTCAAATCATGCCCAAATTTCTTTTCCAAGCACCAGTAGTCGTGATTTTACATGCTGAATCTAAAAATGAAAACCATTTGTGATTTGGAGCTCCCAATCCTAAGCGTCGTGCCACAAGGAGAAAAAACCTGTGTTGTGACCAAAAATTTGCCATGTGACCAAAATTGCCCCAAATTTCTTGAAATTTGGGCTGGAGATCCTCTATGAGGTGCTATGGTAGGCCAAAGAGGCTTTGGCCAATATCTGAAGTCGATCGAGCTCCCTTTGCCTCTTTTGCTTCTTGATTGCCTTCCTCAATTTCACCTTCAAATTCCTGATTCGGGCCTTGCATACTTTGTTTTGCGCCATGTAGTGGAAAGCCATGTGTCTCAGTAGTGCATGGTCCGTGTCAGCCTTGTCCAGTAGCCTCTCCAAGTGCATGTTAACTCTCTCGAGATTGGCCTCCCGATCCTCATTAATCTCTTCCTCCAATGACGTGAGCTCAACTCTTCTCCTTTGTGCAGCTTGGCGATGCTCACAAATGTTTTGTAGCTCCATGATCGCCTGCTGATCCTCAAGTTGTTTGTTCCTCTGCTCCAAATATCTCATGTTCCACTTAGCCCTCTCCAAGTCAAGGGATAAGGCTTCGATCTCTGTTTTCTGCTCCTGGATGATCTCTCTGATTTGTGCACTTGTCGGTTCTGTATCTGTCTCATCATCCTGAAGGAGAACGAATTCGGTCTCTCGTTCGCCTGATGGCTCGCCTGAAGGTCCCTCATCCTACATTGGCTCTTTTCCTTTGTCCTGTTCCTGTGATGCTGATGGTGGAAGCGAGGCCCCTTCCACCCCGGGTGGAGATAACACTCGCTTTGCCGCTGCAAACAAACATTGGGTGCCTTTCCGATATGTAATGAAAACTGGCACATTAGCAGTCTCATGGCGCTCATACTGAAAAGAAGGTTCACCCTATTGCTTAACCTCTGATAATGCCTCTAAAGTGCTGAAGAAGTCACAGGAGATGAAGTCCTCCCAAGAAATGCCCTGCAATCCCAGCTGATGATCCACCAAAATCCTAATAAGAGCAAAGTGATAAACACTGTTAAGTTGCTGCTGAGGGGTCTTCTACTACATGAAGGTGTTCATCCTCTCTATGTTCCTGCAAATGGAAAATGGGATGTTCATCATCCGTACCCTGGTAAAGTGCATGAGCAACCTGATGTGATAGGCATATAGACGAGAGAACCTCCCCTCACAGCTGAAGTACTTCATGATCAACTTCATGAGTGGACCCTATTCATCTTTCAAGTATCTAAATGGAAAGACTCTTGTGAGATGCCTCAAGTAACTGGCCTTAATGTAAGGCTCACAATGCTGCCGATCAACTTTCTGTTTCTTGTGCCATGGTTCTCCAACATTCGGTATACCGGTTGCTAATGTGACAGTTACGGGTGTAAGTGTGAAGGTGACCCTGGCCAAGATAGAGTGATCTCCA
Organism: Pinus tabuliformis; assembly: GCA_031772625.1. Taxonomy (NCBI): domain Eukaryota; kingdom Viridiplantae; phylum Streptophyta; class Pinopsida; order Pinales; family Pinaceae; genus Pinus; species Pinus tabuliformis. Next base: position 1,983,552,542 of record CM062817.1, on the reverse strand, counting down.
TGTAGGTGAAGCAAAAAAAGACGGGCCAACTCATGATGAACTCAAAAATTAGCCACTCTTTGAAAAAACTCAAAACATGATAGATGCTAGAAACATGACATAGCAAGAGGGCATGCCTGCAATTCTGTGAGGGTGGTTGGCTCATCCTTAACAGGTTTTCCACTTTTGTGATGTCTCCTGGGAGCCTGTTCTTCTGAGGATGAATCAATTTGTGTTTCCATCTCATAATCTGATGAATGTTGTGATGCCATGACTGCTGTGTGTACTGTATTTAGGCTGCCCTTTGATGATGGTGTGAAGCTGGGTGCTTTTGTGATATCTGCCACCAAGGGGAACAATGAAACAAAAGGGAGTATTAGGAGGGGAGTAATGTGATGGGAATAGGGGTTATGAGGAGAAGTTTGTTTAGAGATATGTAGGTGGGTTTGGGGATTTTGATAGGGTAGGGTTTTGGGGTTTATATTGACAAATAAGAGGAGGGGAAAGAGAACAGGGTTTGGTAGTGTTTTAGAGTAGGGATAATAGGAAAAAAGAGAAAGGGAGGATAGGGGAAAATGGTAGGTGAGGGAAAAATGGTGGGTGAAAATGGGACCTTGGCCTCCATACCACAATTATGCAACCCTAGCAACAATGGCCTTTGGTGTTTTCTTGTGGTTGATTTTATGAGTTTTGTTGCATTCAAACATAGCCATAAACCACCATATCGTTTACAAACTTTGATGAACAAGTCATGTCATAGAGCCTACCTTTCAATTTGATGGGCTTCACAAAAAATTTGAGGAAATTTGGCACGGTTTTGGCCCTTTGTGGGTGTGCGCTGTGCGCAAAACCCAGTATGCCGCATCCTAGGTGTGCGCCGCATCCATTGAAAAAATACACTGAGGGGTGGCTCTGTGTCTTCCGCGCCCTCTGTGTCCGCCGTGCCCTTTTGTATATGCACCACGCCTTGAAAATTGCCTCCAACCTTTCTCCAAACACACACGATGCACACTCAAACACTTTGCAATGTTTCCCTATGCACTTGATTTGCACAATGACTTTGATTTTGGTGGAAACGTGTATATAAAGGCTTCGAAGTCATGGGTTAAATTTTTGCTTCTTCAAAAACCCATTTTTCTAATGTTATGTTTTGACACTTTTTCACTGACTTAAAGCAACACTGATTTTCACTTCCCCTTTGAAATTTTAGCTGAAATGATGAAATTTTCAGCACTCTTTGCAGGGATTGCATGACAGGACATTTTGCCATGGAAACCATGACTGCACTTGAAGAAATCAACTGGAGAATTTTGAAAATTATCAAAAATGACACACTATTTGACTTTTCTTCAAAACAGAGTTTTGAAGAATAGTCATAATCTGTCAACATGACAATGAAACTCTTTGAATCATTACTTTGTAAGGGCCTTACTCTAGCCTGCATGGATTTACTGGACATGATTAAAAGACCAAATTGATTAATCCCTAGACCTAATGATCGAAAATGACTTTTGTCCATTAAAGGACCAGACCTTAACTGTCATGGACTGTGATGATCATTGACAAAAGACCTAAGCCAGCCGGAGCCAGTCATAGGGGGAAATGACTAGCAATGACCTTTTCCGTCAGATTATCGCATGCTCCTAGCGGAATGCAGCTGGGTGAATGGAGCGGGACTCCTAAAAATGAAATGCATAAAGAGTTTTGATCTCTGACGGAGGACTGACCAGATCGACTCTAACACCTTTGTGTTGGTCTCAAAGGCACACATCTAAGAAAATATAAATGGATTCAGGTTGGAAGAGTGAGGGAATTGTACCCTCATCTATTTGTTGACTGAAATTAGTCTTTTGGAGGTTCAAAATATTCCAACAGGGAGGAGTGATTGAAGGGATCAGTTTAGTGCTCAAAATTCAAAGTGATAAAAAATTCTTGAAACCTATACGAGTGAGTAGATCCTAGTGACCTAAATCCAACACAACTCGTTTAACTAAAAAATGATATCGTATGCTCATGACATCGTGTTCTGAATGAATTTCCAAATAACTAAAATTTTAAAAGTTGGGTTGAAGGTACACCTAGTTAGCAGTATGTACGTTGAGTAGGTAGGTGACTAGGAAGTTGGCTATATACAATTCGATCAATGGCAGTTGACGTGTCATTTTGTGATTGTCTCAAAAATAATTTTATTATATAATGGGTTGATAGTGTATTTGACGTGGACTAATCTAGCAGAGCAACATGACCCAATTGGAGGTTTCTACGGGGCATTTGGTGACAGGTCAAAAGCTTTTTTTGTGATGGATTAGGTCTAGTGAGAATCGAACCCGTGATGAAGCACTCAACACTAAGTGTCTCCACTAATGCACCATACATGTGAGTTAGCATTATGGGTTTGCGAATTATATTTAAAGTTCAACACAATTCGTTTCAAAGGTTGGGGCTTGGATTAAGCCCAAGCTCTAGTCACACGCCCTAGAACCAAGCAGTGGGACTAAGGGCCAAGAATTAGCCCCAAGCCTATGGTCACAACCCATGACACCACCATATAACTGTTGCAAGAAATCACGGGCAGAGATAAAGGAAAGGGGCCATCCTTAAGAGCCATCCCTGGGGTCATATGACCCTTCATAAGATCAGGAGCGCGACGCGCAGAGGGGTCCAAACTTGGGCCACATGGCCTTCAATGTGATAACCTGACAGCGGAGATAGGAGCAATTTTTCTAAGCCCTCAAACCAAAATTGTTGGCCCAAAAACCAGTCATATGTGGTGGGCTCCAGTATTGTAGCAATAATGCTACAACTCCTGGAGCTTCCTTCTCTAACTTTATCAACCCGGTAGTTCGTAACAAACTTGGAAGCGACGGTGCTGTATCCACAAGTACTAGCTCTTGTCGCACCTGTCACTTGGTCAGCTGGCACAAGTCCGCTAGGGCTCAAGCCAACTTCTATATGTTCTTAGAAGAAGCTTTTTAAGTGATGAACGAAAGCTATCTCAAAGGAAATTAACCTACTTTGCAAGAATGAACTGAAAGCCAACAAAACATGGAAACCCTAGTAAACCCTAATTCTTCCAGCTTAATCCTTATGATGCAATGATGGGAATGCAACTTCTAAAAGTGATGCCATTACTTCTATTTAGATGAGATGCATGTGTCTAAACTACTTTCATCTGAAGAGAACATTTTTTTGTATTTTTGCTCAAGTTGTTGGAGTTATTATGACTGTGCTTCTTACTGGGTCTTGACTGTGCAGGGGTAGATCAAGGGGAGGAAGGCTTGGAAAAGGTCAGGAGGACTCTGAGAAGGTCCAAGGGATCCCTAACATCATTCCACAGGAGTTCACAAAGTTCAGATGCCTGCCAACCGTGTTTGCAAGCTTCTACAGGATGTTTGCAGGGGATTCTACAGGAAGTTCGGGATTTCTACAGGAAGTCCCGTAATTTCTACAGGATGTTCTGCAATCGGAGTTTTGGGTGATGGATGAGTGGATGAGCTGTATGGGTGGATAGGGAGGATGAGTGGGGAGCTTGTGATGGCTTATGGACAAAGAGATGAGATGGAGAGGGGGTGTGTAAAGCTGGTTGGTCTAGACGAGGGTAGAGGCAATGGAAGGCCGAAAAGATAAGACAACGTGGATAATAGAAGAGTTGGGAGGCAAATGATCTAACTGGGAGATAAGTAGATGGACTAGGTACGGCTTAGAAGGATAAGGAAATGATGGAGTGGTGCTGCGCAGTGTAAATGAAACAAATCACCCCTGTCTTGCTTATAACCGAAATGTCATCAACCTACTCTAACTTTTTTGTTAGAAACCAAAGAACAACAATGTCGTTTTTAAGGGAAAATCGTGCATGGTGTTGAAACAAAGAGTTATTGCTCAAGATCTAAATGCATGGACACTTCTACAAAGCGGAAATATTACGTTAAAGCCTGCATGAACATGTAAAACTGTGTTTTTGGTAGTTGGCACGGTCTGCACTCCCAATCTCTAAACAGAGGTGGAAGTGAGTGTGCAATCAACCCTTTTTTGGAGCTCTGATTAACTCTAATCTCCTTACTCTAATCTAAACTACTGAAAGCAACTTTATCTATAAAACTAACCTACTTAATCACATCAAGAAATTCGAATCATCAAACCGTGTTTCCAAGTGCATGTAAAGGGAAATAAATACAATGCTGAAAGAAAAGTAACAATACAAAGAAAGGAGGCCTATTGCTCTCAGGTTGGGCCCAACCCTGAGAGCTATAGCTCCTCTAAGAACTCAAAATTGAACTCAAATATGCGTGCCTTTTATTGAAAGATCATAGTCATAAGTCTAACAACATGTCAAAAATGGCTTACAAAAAGAAAAACAGAGCTATAGCTCGTAATTCAGAATCTGCAACAAAGGTTCAAAAGTTCCCATCGAAGGCTACAGCCTCAATATTTATACATTATGAGGGCCAAGCTGGCCTCATAAATTAGTGGGGCTTGCTGACCAACTAAAAGTAAACTGATGTTCCCTTAGAATCCATTGGCTGCCTTCTAGCTCGGTGGTGATAGCTGTTGGAGCTCGAAGTTGGGGTGGAGATCACGAGGAAGGCCATTCAAGGCTGTGGACAACCTTCCTACAAAACCGCAATGCCACCTTGGTTGTCTCCTTGCCTTCATCTGCGTGGTTTTGCTCCATTTAATGTCAAAAAACCTGAAATAAACATGTATTAGCCACCTAGGAATAGTGACTGCCCTTCATTTGTACAAATAACATGAATATACTAAAAAATGATGCATAAGTGATGAAAAATGAAGGGTTGAGCAAGGGTAAGTAGGCCAAATGAGCCCAAAATGTTACCAAATTTGGGGCTCATCATCACCCCCGAGCTAAAATATTTGCTCATCCTTGAGCAACTAATCCAACTCCTCATCCTTCATTGCCTTTACTGCCACCCTTACATCCCAAGCCTCTGTAGTAGTGTCCTCCTTGCTGATATGGAACCCAGCCTTTCTGTTCACCTCTTCCCACTGCTCATTATCATCTTTCTCTGTGCTGCATTCCATCAATCCTAGCAGCGGTGGTGGGCTTAGCTTGAGGCCAGTCCAGCTGGCCTGGAGGTTTTGCATGGATTTCTTATAGAGGGCCACCCGGACTAGAGCTTCCCTCATCTGAGTTGGGGTATGATACTCTCTGATTTTCAGACTGTGGGCCAATGTATTCCATCGGCGGGTGCAAGCTTGGACAGAGTTTTCTCCTAACAGTCTCTCCATGTCCTCAAAATGCGCTATGGTCTGGGCCTATTGATCCATATATCTCAATGAAGCTTGAGGGTCGGTGGACAAGTGTTGGTGTGCCGAGATTAGTGCAACTGGATCCCCTGGTTCTGCTCTAATTAGCAATGGCTCATTCAGCTCTCGGTTCATGACCGCTTTGGCTTCTGCTGCTCTTTTGTCCTCATGGTTCAACCATGAGGCAAATGCCATTAATTGCATATCTCCTAAGGCCGTATTGGGATCCCATGAAATTACATTAGGTAGGGCCAAATTATGGAGGTATAACTCTGCTAATTTGGCCTTATCCTCTGATGAACTGGTACTGCATAATTCAGTGAATTGCTGTGGGTCTTGGAGCTGAGAGATACCTCTTTGCGCCAAGGTATTGACTTGAAATTGCAGCCATTGGTCTTTCAGGTACAGGCCATAGGATTTGGCCGGCTGTCTGCATTGTATAGGATCCATGGCCCAACTGGCCATGCAGGCCAATTGTGCCTCTTTCTGCTACAGCTATTGTCTGAGAGCTTGCACCTCAATTTGTGCTTGTTGTACTGCTTCCTGCAGATGTGTGGTTGGCTCCCCAAGACCAGTGTGCAGTTCCTTTTTTCCTTGCTGTTCTGTTGTGGTGTCCCCAGAGGATGTACCTGTTCCTGTCCTCAGCTCCTGTAGCTGCAACCTCAGCTTTTCGTTTTCTTCCTGTAGGAACACTTGTTGGAAATTTGCCACGTGTTTAGCCATGGCTAATTCACTTCTGGCCTCCTTAAGTTGCTCTTCCAAGGGACCTATGTCCGCCACACCCTTTGACTTGGCTATTTTCATCACCGTGTGTGTACGTACTCTCTCTTCCTCCAATGCAAAGAACAGTGGCACAGTGAATTTCTGAGGTATAATTTTGCCAGCCTCTAAGAAGTTGTAATATGAACTCAGACTTGGGTGAGGGCTAGGCTCTGGAATATGCTCTTTCTCTACTTCTTTTAGTGGCTCTACTTCGCCCTCCCTCGGTGGTGATGAGGGTGCTTCTCCTTCCATTCTCTCTGTTTCCTTAAGCCGGGCTAAGGTTTCCTGTAGAGCATCCTCAGCATCCTGTAGCCGAGCTTTTGAAGCCAATTGGTCTAACCTTTCTTTCCAAGTAGTTTTCTTCGAGCTCCCCCTCTCATAGGTGACTGATATCCTTGAGGGGGACCTCTCCTTGGGCGAAGTAGGGGCATCATCTATAGTGATTGGGTTGCTGGACTAAGGCTGTGTCTTGCCCGTCTTTATTCTCACACTTCTCCTAGCTTCAAAATATAGAGGGGTCTCCCTCTTTCTCTTCTCCTTTGGCTTAGGAGGTGTACTGAGGGCGGCCAGCACGGCTGCTGCCTCCCTTGCAAGAATGTCAGCTTTCTTCTCCTTGGGTTTCGCTTTCTCAGGGCTTCCTGTAGAAGACCCTTTTTCAGTTGATTTCTGGCTTCCTGTAGAAGCCGGTTTCGGTTTTCCTGTAGGAACAGGTGGGACCACTTGAGGTTTCTTTGCTGAGGGTGTTTTACTTTTTGACTTGGTTGAGGCTGTTGTCGAGGTGCCTTTGCTGATGTGGACCTGCTCAGTCTTGTCCATTCTGCTTTGTAATCTTTTCTCTCTGGCCGTCAACATGGGTGTGTCATCCTTCTCTTTGGCACCCTTTTTCTCTTGTTTCTTCTCTTGCTCTTTCTTCTGCTCCGTGGTCGTGGTCTTCTGGCCTTTTTCTTTCTTCCCTGCAGGCACTGACTCCTTCTCCTCACTGCTGGATGAACCGAGCTCTTCGGTCAACATCTTTATATCACCATCCTTGGTCAAATTTCTGAAGGCTTCCCATGAGAGAGGAACCTTGTATGTGTGGAGCGCATCCTCCACAATGAATTTAATGAGTCCATGGTGGGCTACCTGGTCTGGTGTGCCTTCTTTCAACTTGGTGGCACATTCAATCATAGATTGTAGTAGAAAGTAGGGGATACTTAGTTTGTTTTCTACAGGTAGGTCCATCTGATGCCTTAATTCCGTGAGTAACCGAAAATGGTAACCATATACAATGCTAAACCGACCTTCGCAGGTGATGTACTTCATAATCTGGAGGCTAACTTCACTCCAAAGTGGCAGTAAGCTGGTTCTGCGAACCCCGTTTTTATCTTCTGAGAATTCCTCCTCTGGGGGGAAGAATTCCTTCTTAGCCTTCTGGCCCAACTTCCTCTCTTCTTTATCCCATGGTAATCCCATTGGGAGCTCAGTAACTCGACTGATGAATTGTGGGGTGAGTCTGAGGCTCAAACCCCTGAAGTTGACGGTGGCCAATGTTTTGGATTTCGGCTTCAGAGCTTGCAAGAACTCCTCTGCCACCTCATCATCATAGCCCTGCAATTTGTCACAGAACGACATCCATTGCGCTTGCGTGAACAGCTCCACGACCTCAAGATTCTCTCTTAGCTTTGTTGAGTCAGTTGGTTCCCTTCTGATGAACCCACCTGGCATGGTGAAAAACTACTGCGTTAGCTAGAGGTGGTGAGTGCGGAAGAAAATTGGCCTATTGGGAGAGAGCGTAGAATTACGCCTCTGCCACGCATACAATTCACGAAAACTTATCTCCCGATGAGCCTTAACACTGTTAATTATAACTCACATCCTGTAGGACGACAATTCATGCAAACGACAGACAATACTTGTAATTTTTTTTTACGACCAGACTGTAGAACGTCAACTCTGCCACCCTCGAAACCAATTGCATGGAAAGTTCAGGCTTACATTTTTAGTCCGCCACCTTTTGACGTGTGGAACCCAATTTCCTGTACAAGCAGCTTTCCTGTAGAAGAAGCGCACGAATTCTGGAGGATACTGCAGTGGGTCTGCGCTCTCTGTGCTGCTTAACAAGCGTTCGAACGGCCAAAGACTTGGAGTGTCGAGCTTCAGAGGAATCCGGATGCTCACTCGACTTTCAAACGGCGAATGATAAATGCGTGGGGTGGCAATCTAGCCGATTAGATTTGAATCCGGCGGAATCCGTGGCCCGGGGGTGAGCTGTCCCTGCCGGACTGTTGGACGACGTCACTCCATCATTCTTCTGCAAGTTCCCTTACTGCCGCATCATTCCCCGCAGATCTGCCGCCGTCATTTCTGTTAAACGCGCTTCTCCCCGACTGGATGGCTCTCACGTGTGCACTGCCTGTTCCTTTTGCCACAACCACCGTTTACACATCCGACTGGACCATCTGACTGGTCGACGTGGCCAGTCGAATGGCCATACGACCGCTCAACCCATTCACTTCACACTTTGCAAACATTTCAAAGTAATATCCATGTAATTTGACGAAAGAAAGGGTGAGGCACTTACCTGTGCGGCCGCGACATGATCTTTCAAGCTCTCGGACGACGATGACTAAATTTGCTTGCTGCTGCTGGATTGCACAGGTCCGGAGGTTCCTTTTCACAGGCCGCTAACGATGAAGCTTGTGACTCGGTTGCATGTGCCTGCATTTTCATTGCATGTTGCAGGCGCTTGAATGGTGTACACTCTAGTTGGCTTAACTGCTACGGGACTCCTGCAGGATGTCCTGTAGCAGTTTTTCCTCCTCGGGTGCATGCTGAACGATGAAGGCAGTGGCATCACGATCACGCTCACAGGGCCCTTGGATAGCTGGGATGGGTATTACATGGCATCTCAGCATCTTTTTTATTTAAAAAAAATCGCTTCCTCTTGATAACTCACTGACTTGCTTTAATTGTGCAGGTATCTTTTTTGCATGTCGATAGGGGTGGTAGAAGGAGGTGACAGCAGTGTGTGAGGGAGAAAATAGTAGCTTGCATGCATCCATACCGGACCTTGGTCGTTAGATCTCCTCATACAATTAGTTCTGGGCCGTCCAAAACTTCTACAGGAAGCTTCCTGTAGAAATACATAACTTCCTGTAGAAAGTCTGTAACTTCCTGTAGAGGACTAAGCTGTGATGAAATCGTGCCCATACCTTGGAGAAGATGAGTGTTCTCGGAGGAGGTGCTGGTAGGGTCTCCTGGTAGCATGATATGGACCCTTGTCCTCAAGTTGAGGGACCTCCTCTCCTTCATAGAATACCTGCAACCTGCATGCATTGCTACATTATAAACTTGTTGTCCCTGTCTTTTTTTTGCTTATTGTTTTTTCTCTTTCCTTTTTTCTCCCTTTTTTTTTTTTTGAAAGACAGCAGGGGCGCCTCAATGAGGTTTTCACCCTTGCCATCTGCCTCAAGCGCCTCAGAAAGGTTTTCACTCAAGGGTCTTTTTTCAATTTTTTTTTTTTTTTTTTGAAAGACAGCAGGGGTGCCTCAATGAGGTTTTCACCCATACCATCTGCCTTGGGAGCCTCAGAGAGGTTTTCACCCAAGGATCTTTATTTTTTATTTTTATTTTTTTTAAGATCTTCAGGGTATGCCCAAAACAGAGGCAGAACCCTTCTCTATGACCAACACTGATTTCTCCACAGTTTTAATGAATTCTTGTCTTGAGAGAGGTTTCCTGTAGATTTTCAGTCGATGGCCATTGACAAGCATGGGGATGGCCTCCTCATGAATGGTCCGAATGAGAACAGATCCATTGTCATGACATTTCTCCACTGCATATGGTCCCAGCCATCTGGTTCTCAGCTTCCCCTTGAAATATTTATGCCTGGAATCATACAATAGCGCCCAATCTCCTGGCTGGAATTGCTTGTCATTGAGGTGTTGGTCATGCCACACCTTCCTTTGAAGTTGAACCACTTCTGTGTGAAGAAGGGCCTGCATTCGGTGCTCATCCAATCCATTCAGCTGCAATAACCTTTCTTGTTGGGCATGGCTGAGATCTAGGTCCAGGTGAGCTGCCAACTTCAAAGTGTTGTATTCAAATTCAATTGACAGCAAAGCTCTCTTCCCATAGACCAACTCATAAGGTGTGAAGCCGGTTGTGGTCTTCCAAGTGGTGTTGTAAGCCCATGTGGCCTCAACCAGGCGATCTGCCCAATCTTTCCTACTGCTGCTCACCACCTTAGTCAAAATCCCTTCCAATGCTCTGTTGGTGACTTCCACTTGCCCATTTGCCTGAGGATGATAGGGGCTGGAAGTCCTATGATTGATTTTGTGATGAGCTAGTAGGTCTTCAATTAAGTTGGATGTGAACTGGCTTCCTTGATCGGTGACTATCTCTCTTGGGTAGCCAAATTTGTAGAAGATGTTCTCTCTCAAGAACTCAGCCACCTTTTCTTCTGTTGCTGCTTTGATTGCCTTAGTTTCTTCCCACTTTGTTAGGTAGTCAGTGCACACAATGATGTAAGACCTTTGCCTCGAAGGAGGGTTGATTGGACCCACAAAGTCCATACCCCACTTCTCAAATGGCTCAAGAGTCACTTGAGGTTGGAGAGGCATCTCATCCCTTTGAGTCGGTTTCCCCATTCTTTGGCATCGGTCACATTGGCTGATATATCTTCTGACATCTTGATGAAGTGTGGGCCAATAGTAGCCTGCCTGCAGGATTTCGAAGGCAGTCCTCTTTGCTGCAAAATGTCCTCCACAAGGCCCATCATGACAGGTGAGGAGGATATCAAAGACTTACTCCTCCCTTACACAACGCCTTAAGATCTGATCAGGGCCAAGCTTGAACAGGTTGCCCCCGATCCAAGTAAATGAGGCACTTTTTCTGATGATTCTGCTCTTCTCTCTTGAAGATAGGTTCAGAGGGAACTGTGCTGAAACAAGGTAGTTTGCTATATCAGCAAACCATGGAGAGAGTACTGAAATAGCAAACAGATGTTCATCGGGCATCTGGTCATCCACTGTTCCATCCTCATCTGCAGACAAGTCCAATCTAGATAAAAAGTCAGCAACAACATTTTCTTTACCTGGTTTGTCAACAATGGTCAAATCAAACTACTGCAACAAAAGTAACCATATAATAATACGAGCATTCACGTCTAGTTTATTCATTAAATATCTAATTGCAGCATGATCAGTATGTACAAATGTTTGATAGCCAGTGATATAATGTCGGAACTTGTTCAGTGCATGGACCATGGCCAGGAATTCTTTCTCAGTTACAGTGTAATTCAGTTCAGCTTTGGATAAGTTTTTGCTAACAAAGTAAATGGCATATGGAAGTTTTTGTTCAACTTGTCCTAAAGCTGCCCCTATGGATTTGTTCGAGGCATCAGTGTGGATGTGGAAAGGTAGGGCCCAGTTTGGACCTCTCAAGATTGGGGCAGACACCAACTTGTCCTTTAATTCATTCAAAGCCCTCTGACAATCGTCAGTCCATTTAAACTCCACATCTTTTGCCAACAGGCCAAACAATGGCGAGGATAACTTGATGAAGTCTTTAATGAATCTCCTGTAATACCCTGCTAATCCTAAGAAAATCCGAACATCCCTCACCTTTTTAGGAGGTGGAACCTTCTTGATGAGAGCAATTTTGTTAGGATCCACCTGTAACCCTTGGCAAGAAATGGTATGGCCTAGCACGGTCCCTTCAGTCATCAGGAATTCACATTTTTCAGGACTAAGGGACAGGTTCATCTCAATGCATTTGGTTAGGACTTTTCCCAGGTTGGACAATGCTTCCTGGAAGTTGGACCCATAAGGAGTGAAGTCATCCATATAGATTTCCACTGCATCATGGACCAGCTCCGAGAAGATGCTCAAGACAGCTCTCTGGAAGGTAGCAGGAGCATTGCATAGCCCAAAGGGAAGAACTCGGTAGGCAAAGGTACCCCAAGGACAAGTGAAGGTGGTCTTATCTTGGTCTTCCGGGCTGATTTGGATTTGGTTGTACCCGCTAAACCCATCTAGGAAAGAGAAGAACTTCTTTCCTGCCAGTCCATCCAACACTTGATCTATGAAAGGGAGAGGAAAATGGTCTTTCTTGGTAGCTTTGTTCAGTTCTCGGTAGTCCACATAGATTCTCCACTTCCCATTTTTCTTGGGAACCAACACCAGAGGGGACACCCATTCGCTATCCGAGATGGGGTAGATGAATCCGACATCCAACAGTTTTTGCAGTTCTACCTTGACAATGTCCTTAAGGGCTGGATTCATTCTCCTCTGGGGTTGCCTAACCGGTTTACAGTCCTCTTTGATGTATATGTGATAGGTACAGACCGAAGGATGGACTCCTTTCATCTCCTTATAGCTCCAAGCAAAAGCATCTAGATGACTGGCCAACAGGCTACACAGCTCCTTTTCCTGGGAAGGAGATAGGGAGGAGCTGATTTTTAATGTTCTCTCAAGGCCGAACCCCACATTTTTTATTCTGAGAGTGATAGGGTTGGTCGCACAAAGATCCATTAGGGCGCTGGCTTGGGCATCCTCTACCAATTTCTCTAAGGATAGTGCACTGGGAGGTGGATTCTGGATCAAGGTCTCAATCAAGTCATCCTCGGTTGGGGGGTCTCTTCTAGTGGTGTCTAAGGTGCACAAAGGTGCTGAGTACACCTCATCCTCTTCTCCTTCCTCCAACCAAAGTGGTAAGTCATGCTCTAAGGAGGGTTGGGCAGGAGGGTATAGGACTAATTGCTTGGACATAGGACCATTTTTTATGGTAATGTTTCCTGCACGACAGCTTATGTAAGCATCTACAGTGGCTAACCAAGGCCTTCCCAAAACGCGAGGATATCCAGTGAGCTTTGCCTTTGGTTGCAGCACCAAGAAATCTGCAGGGTATTCCCAAGAGTCAACAGAGACCAAGACATCCTCCACAATCCCTTTAGGAGTCACGGTGGAGCGATCTGCTAGTTGCAGGACTGTTGAGGTCTTCCTCAAGGAACCCTGAAGGTTGAGTTTGAGCATGGTATCCCTGGTCATCACATTAATGGAAGCCCCCAGATCAATCAAGGTGTGAGGTATGATGGTGCCATTGATGTGGACATATACTACAGGACTCCCAGGATCTAGGTACTTTGGGCAGATGACTTGTCCGAACATAAGGTCAGACAGCTGTCCTAAGGCATTGATGGTTGAAGCATCTCTCTTTCGCCTGCCTGGGTGTCTGAAACACTTTTCCTTAACTAGTTTGTTGTATATCGGTACATTTTTGATGGCTTGGAGAAGTGGTATTTTCACACACAACTGCTTGAGCTCTCCCAGAAGCTCATCCTCCTCTGGGTTGGGTTGTGTGGTGGCTGTTAGTCTCTCAGGAAAGGGTGGAATAGCCTTTGGTTCACTTTCCTGCTTATCTTCCTCATCCTCTGGGGAAGGAGGTTGGCGATCTGGAAGAGTCTTTCTAGATCGAAGATTGATCTCCTGGATCTCCATAGCATAGGTAGGGCATGATGTTTCCCCAGTGTATACCTGTTGGGCCTGTCTATTGTTGGGGTTCGGGTTTGGTTGAGCAAGCATTTGAGGCTGCCTTGGAGGAGCAGGAGGTAATGGTTGAGGTTGAACTGGTGGTGGAGGCAAAATGGCGGGAGGAGTATTGTACTGGGGCCTCCACCCCGATTGAGGTGCATTCCACTGAGGCTGTGGCTGGGCCTGTGAGTGATACGAATGAGTAGTGGGTTGAGTATGGTACTGAGGTGGGTAAGACCATGGAGGAGGCATAGACCAGGAAGGATGAGCAGGGGGGCCCCAGGAAGGCATGGGAGTCGATTGGTTGGGGCTGTAATAAGCTTGGGGTGCCCCTTGCATCCCCTGCTGGTAAGGTCTAGGTCCTTGTGGCCTCCTTTGGTTGAGGAAATAGAGAGGTTGGGTGGGGGCTTCTATCCCTTGATACATGGCTTTAAGCCCAGGTAAGGTTGGACACTGGTTTGTGGGGTGGTCCTCCTCACAAACGAAACATACTTCAACCGAATGTAATGGGCATTCGTTCGTAGGGTGTCTCCTTGTACATCTAGGGCAGAAGATAGCCAAGGCCCTCCCAGCTTCTTCCTTCTTCTGCTGGATCCTGAATGTATCAAGTTGCATGGCAATGGTCTGTCTCACCTCACTTTTGAGATCCTCTAATTGATTTGCAAACTCGTGTTTGGAGAAAGGAATACCAGCTGAGAGGAGGTTTCCTCTACCTCGTTTCCGGGCTTCCCTAGAGTGGTTTCTAAACACAGCCTTTATGTCCTCATAAGGCAGTTGGTAAATATCTCCTCCAGCTAACATGTGAAGGGTATCTAAGAGGTCTTCAGGGACTCCTCGGAGCAGGACCAACTTGAGGGATTCAGGGTCAAGTGTGCACCTGGCCCGTTTATAGCTAAGTTGGAACCTTTCCTCATAATCCTCTAAGGACTCATCATTTCCCATGCTTCTCTGAAATATTTCTCCCTTGGTTTCCTTGGACCTACAGTAGTCCCGGTACTTGGCATTGAAAGCTTGCTGCATTTGAGCCAAAGTGGTGATATTGTTCCCAGGTAAGCCCATGAACCAGCGTAATGTTGCATCCTTAAGGGTTGAGGGGAAGAGTTTCAGCTTCTACTCATCTTCAGTATAGTCATAGGTTCGACAAAGGACAGCAAACTCAAACAGGAAGGTATCATGATCTTCAGTAGTCAGTCCATGGAAGTGAGGTAAAGCGGAGGGGCTAATGTTCTTCATTTTCATGTCCCCATTGGTCTCTCAGATGGGGAAGGCACCTTCTATTCTCTCATCTTCTCCTCTATTGTCATCCATAGCTTCAGATGGAATGGTCTCTAATTCTTCTTCTGCTATAGGATCTTTGTATATCTCAGGAGGTTCACCTATAGGTTCTTCTGGATCACTGTCACCGAAGAAGAGAGAAGGGTGACTCAGTGATGTGGTGGGGGTGTTGGGTAAGAATTTGCCTGTTTTATCTCGATTCCTACGAGGCATGAAATGGAAAGACTTTTGATTGCTTTTGTTTTTTTTTTCTTTGGTACCTGCAAAAACTGAAACAGATTGATCTACAACTTAACTATCTTGCTGAAATGAAAATGCAGAATTGAAATGAAAGCAGGAAAGAACTAATCTACTTTGCTCAAATGGAATTGCAGGAATAGAAATGCTAGTCTACGCTTACAGAATTGAAATGCTAATCTATGCTTGCAAAAATGAAATTGCGGAATTGAAATGTTAATCTATGAAAGCAGGAAATGTCTATGTTACTTTTGCAGAATGTAAATGAAATAAACTACTTGGCAGAAGGCGAGAGTAGGAAAATAGGAGAAAAGCAACAATTACTAATACTTTGACGCTTCCCCGGCAACAGCGCCAAAAAGATGGTGGGCTCCAGTATTGTAGCAATAATGCTACAACTCCTGGAGCTTCCTTCTCTAACTTTATCAACCCGGTAGTTCGTAACAAACTTGGAAGCGACGGTGCTGTATGCACAAGTACTAGCTCTTGTCGCAGCTGTCACTTGGTCAGCTGGCACAAGTCTGCTAGGGCTCAAGCCAACTTCTATATGTTCTCAGAAGAAGCTTTTTAAGTGATGAACGAAAGCTATCTCAAAGGAAATTAACCTACTTTGCAAGAATGAACTGAAAGCCAACAAAACATGGAAACCCTAGTAAACCCTAATTCTTCCAGCTTAATCCTTATGATGCAATGGTGGGAATGCAACTTCTAAAAGTGATGCCATTACTTCTATTGAGATGAGATGCATGTGTCTAAACTACTTTCATCTGAAGAGAACATGTTTTTGTATTTTTGCTCAAATTGTTGGAGTTATTATGACTGTGCTTCTTACTGGGTCTTCACTGTGCAGGGGTAGATCAAGGGGAGGAAGGCTTGGAAAAGGTCAGGAGGACTCTGAGAGGGTCCAAGGGATCCCTAACATCATTCCACAGGAGTTCACAAAGTTCAGATTCCTGGCAACCTTGTTTGCAAGCTTCTACAGGATGTCTGTAGGGGATTCTACAGGAAGTTCAGGATTTCTACAGGAAGTCCCGTAATTTCTACAGGATGTTCTGCAATCAGAGTTTTGGGTGATGGATGGGTGGATGAGCTGTATGGGTGGATAGGGAGGATGAGAGGGGAGCTTGTGATGGCTTATGGACAGAGAGATGAGATGGAGAGGGGGTGTGTAAAGCTGGTTGGTCTAGAGGAGGGTAGAGGCAATGGAAGGCCGAAAAGATAAGACAACGTGAATAATAGAAGAGTTGGGAGGCAAATGATCTAACTGGGAGACAAGTAGATGGCCTAGGTATGGCTTAGAAGGATAAGGAAATGATGGAGTGGTGCTGTGCAGTGTAAATGAAACAAATCACCCCTGTCTTGCGTATAACCGAAATGTCATCAACCTACTCTAACTGTTTTGTTAGAAACCAAAGAACAACAATGTCGTTTTTAAGGGAAAATCGTGCATGGTGTTGAAACAAAGAGTTATTGCTCAAGATCTAAATGTATGGACACTTCTACAAAGCGGAAATATTACGTTAAAGCCTGCATGAACATGTAAAACTGTGTTTTTGGTAGTTGGCACGGTCTGCACTCCCAATCTCTAAACAGAGGTGGAAGTGAGTGTGCAATCAACCCTTTTTTGGAGCTCTGATTAACTCTAATCTCCTTACTCTAATCTAAACTACTAAAAGCAACTTTATCCATAAAACTAACCTACTTAATCACATCAAGAAATTCGAATCAGCAAACCGTGTCTCCAAGTGCATGTAAAGGGAAAGAAATACAATGCTGAAAGAAAAGTAACAATACAAAGAAAGGAGGCCTATTGCTCTCAGGTTGGGCCCAACCCTGAGAGCTATAGCTCCTCTAAGAACTCAGAATTGAACTCAAATATGCCTGCCTTTTATTGAAAGATCATAGTCATAAGTCTAACAACATGCCAAAAATGGCTTACAAAAAGCAAAACAGAGCTATAGCTCGTAATTCAGAATCTTCAACAAAGGTTCAAAAGTTCCCATCGAAGGCTACAGCCTCAATATTTATACATTATGAGGGCCAAGCTGGCCTCCTAAATTAGTGGGGCTTGGCTGACCAACTAAAAGTAAACTGTTGTTCCCTTAGAATCTGTTGGCTGCCTTCTAGATCGGTGGTGATAGCTGTTGGAGCTCGGAGTTGGGGTGGAGATCACGAGGAAGGCCATTCAAGGCTATGGACAACCTTCCTACAAAACCGCAATGCCACCTTGGCTGTCTCCTTGCCTTCATCTGCGTGGTTTTGCTCCATTTAATGTCAAAAAACCTGAAATAAACATGTATTAGCCACCTAGGAATAATGACTGCCCTTGATTCGTACAAATAACATGAATATACTAAAAGATGATGCATAAGTGATGAAAAATGAAGGGTTGAGCAAGGGTAAGTAGGCCAAATGAGCCCAAAATGTTACCAAATTTGGGGCTCATCAATATGCGCGCCCATATGACCATGTTTTTCAGAACTCGGGGGTCAGTGGACAATTTAACTATTCAATCATTTCGCTCATCACATGGGATTGTAGGCCATATTTTCTCACCAGTTCTAAGTTTGGGGCACTCAAGCTAGGTTTGGGTCGAATTGGAGGATGATTAGCTATGAAATTGGTTAAAAACTTGTAACATGCATAAATTGTCATTTTTTTTCCAAATGAGCTGCAGAAAAATCCCAGATTGATTTTTACAGTTATCGATCCAATGGAGACATAAATTCGGCATTTTGAGCACTAAATGAAAGAGGCCCTGCATTGGAAACTGGTCTAGGAAATGTAGCCCATGTGAGGAGTGGACTCCTTTATCATGTTTTGTGTTATGTGTTTTAGATATGGTTATTTGTCTCTGTTTGGCTGTAAAATTAGGTTAAAAATAAATTATTTATGCATTTAGTAAATTGATCCATTGCATAAAACACATAAAATTTCTCCTACAATTTGTATATCACCTTCAATTTTCAATTAGAGATCGGTAGCCCCCATATTAAAAATTACAGACACAAATAAGGAATTCACTATTTGTAATGATGCCTATTTGGATGGTCTTGGGAGAGTGTTGATGCTGGAAAATACATTAGTATCCTATGAGTCCAGGAAGCTAAGACTACATTAAAATATCTATGTTGTGTATGATAGCAGTGATACATGCTTTAAAAATGTGGAGACACTATTTATTAGGATTTCTTTTTACCTTGGTAACAAATCACATTAGTCTGAAATATTTTTTCAACTTACTTGATTTAAATTCTATACAAGTGAGGTGATTAGTGTTCCTTAGTGAGTTTGAATCTGATATAAAACACATAAAATGCAAAGAAAACAAAATCGCAGATTCTCTGAGTAGACATGCCCATGTTGTGATATGAATGTCTATTAGTAGTGTTAGTATAGATATTGTGGAACAAATTAAAACTTTAATGCAACAATATCTTCAATATTTGGAAATTCAACAAAAAATAAAGCAAATGGAAATCCGAGGATATGCTAAAAATTCTGAAAAATTACTAACTTAATGAAACATATTATATGTTCCTAATGTGGTCATACTAAAACAAATGATCCTAGATGAGTATCACAAGAAAGCATATGCAGGCCATCCTAGATATCAAAAAATGATAACAACATTAAGGAAAAACTTATTTTGTCCAGGAATCAAGAAGGATGTGGTAGAATATTTAGCAAAATGCATAGAATCTCAACAAGTAATAGTGGAACATCAACAACCGGTTGGATTGCTAAATCCATTTCCTATTCCCAAATGGAAGTGGGAAGTAATTTCAATGGATTTTATGACAGGATTACCAAGTACAAGGCACAAACATTACTCTATCATGGTGATGGTGGACACTTTGACTAAAGCAACACATTTTATACTGGTGCAGTCTACATTTGGGACCACCGAGACTACTAATATTTTCACAAAGGAAATGTTTTGATTGCACGATGTACCAAAAATGATAGTGTCACATAGAAATGCTAAATTTACTTCAAATTTTTAAAAATATTTGTTTGGGGGCATGAGGAATCAATTAAACTTTAGAACTGCATATCATCCTCAAAAGAGTGAATAGACCGAAAGAACGAATTAGATCCTAGAGGATATGATACAAATGCACACCATGGATAGGATTACCAAGTGGGATGATTTTCTACATTTAGCAAAATTTCCTAATAACAATAATTACCAAACTTCATTTAAAATGAGTCATTTTGAAACCTTATATTGTAAAAGAGGTTATACACCACTCAACTAGAGTCAAATAGGAGATAGATTAATATTGGTCCTTGATTACTTGCAGGAAATGGAACAAGTGGTGCATAATATTAGACACAATATCTAAATAGCTCAAGACAGACAAAAAATGTTATGAAGATAAGAAGAGAATCATAAATATTTAATGTTGGGGACCATGTTTACTTAAGAGTAAAACCAAGAAAAAGTACCTTAAGGACTGATACTTGTGTAAAATTTGCACAACAGTTCTGTGGGCCTTTAGAAATATTTGAAATAGTTGGTCCTATGGCATACTATCTAGATCTACCCAGTCATATTAAAGTTCATAATGTATTTCATGTGTCCTTGTTAAAGAAGTATATCCATGATAACTCTCATATAACTAATTGGAACTTGATACAGGTCGAACCCATAAGAGACTTTCTGCCAGAGCTACTTTGCATCCAGGATTGGAAAGAGACCATGCTCTCGAATTGAGTCATCGCTCGGATTAAAGTGTAGTGGAGACACTATGAACCTGAGGAGGCTACATGTGAGTGGGAGGATACTATGGAAGAATCCTACCCAACATTGTTCACGAATGAGGCAATTGAGTAATAAACACTGAGTACGGTGTTATTTTCAAAAGGGAGAAAATATGATACCCTTTTGTTTCCATGTAAATATATTTTATTTTAGATTGGACTATCTTTAGTTGTGATGGCTAGAAAGCCATAGTGATTTCAATTTGAAATAAAGTATGATGAGGTAATAAATAAATTTTATGAATGAAAAAGAAAATGGAGATTACTTGGGAAAGAAATACTTGAGTTAAAGAGATTATTTTCTAGATCTAGAAATCAACGTGGATGGATAAGATCAAGAAAAAATTCCTTAAAATCATTCCTAAAATTCCTTAGGGATTGCTTAATGGTATTTAATATGATTAGAGAGAAAAATATATTAAATCACTTAGTGTAGAAAGAACACCAAGTAAGGGTGGATAAAGTGTCACAGGAGAAAAAGGTTGGCTTTAACGAAAAAGAGGAGATACCTTTCGAAATATAGGAAAAATCCTAGGCTATTTGGTTGGAAGACCCTAGAAAGTGGGACACTGCTAAGGAAAAATATGCTAGGGAATCAAGGCATAAAATACCTTTTCTAGAATCACAAGGGGTTGTTGATTCGATGGCAATGAGATATCATCTCGGGGGAACCAATGGAGATGGTTCATGGCTGGGTGGAAAAGTTTATTTTCCTAAGCAGTCTCTAGTTGCTATACAATTAGAACTTTTGTTCTCTTTATAAGACAATTATTTGTTATGAAACCAACTCACAAAAGATAGAAAAGATAGATCAACGCCTTAAAATTCAACCTCTTCGAGGGGGTAACCTCCTTTAAATTACATAAATGAACAATTCTTCGATGATTCAAATGACAAAACCTCCTTTCTATGTATAGGAGTCTAAGGAGTCACAATATAACCCAGTTGACCTAACAATAATAATATAAAGCCACAAAAATAACAATAGAGGGATTCTATGGGGAACAAAAATAACAATATGGGGACAATAGGGGCATAAAAATATTAATAAGGGATACAACTACAATAGTAATGGGGTATTCACTACTATTATAGAGACCTAACAAGCCCCTCTCCTTCAAAAAAGTGTTGTCCTCAATGCTTGAGTAGTTTTGGATGCTTCTATATAAAATTCTCATCCTCCCATGTGGAACCTTCAGCGGATAAGTTCTTCCACTTGATGAGATACTTCAAAATTGATCGATTTCATAGCTATCGAGCTCTTCTTTCTATGACTACTCCCGGTTCCAATATAATTTTTCCTTCCTCATCAAGTTTTGGCAATATTGTTTGAACTGGGATCTTGTCAGATATAACCTTCAATTAAACATGAAACATGGAAAACTGGGTGCACTCGAGAAGCTGCAGGAAGCTCCAATTTGTATGCCATGTAATAATCTTTTGCAACATCTTGTACATACCATAATACTTTGGTGATAATTTATTATCTTTCTTAGCTTGCTTGAGGGACATTTTTTTATATGGTTGTAGCCGTAGGAATACCCAATCACCTACATCAAAACTTCTTTCGTTGCGATGTTGATCTTCCTGTTGTTTCATTCTATTTTGTGCCAACACGAGGTTATCCTTTAAGAGTTGGAGGACTTGTTGTTGATGTTCGATGTGATGTTCCACTGCTTGAACTTTAGAATTTTCTCTTAAATATGATGTGATGGATGGTGGCTGATATCCATAAAGTGCCATAAATGGGGTTATTTTTGTTGATATATGGAAGGAAGTGTTATACCACCATTCAGCCAGAGGCAACCATTTGACCCATTGTGCCTGTTTATCAGATACAAATCAACGAATATATCCTTCCAAACATTTGTTTACTATCTCAGTTTGCCCATCAAATTGAGGATGATAAGATGAGCTATGAGCTAACTGAGTACCGAGACAAGAAAATAATTATGTCCAAAAATTTACAGTGAAAATGGGATCTCTGTCACTTACAATAATCTTTGGGTTTCCATGTAGCTTTTGAATTGTTTCCATAAATGCAGTAGAAACTGTACTAGCTTTAAATGGATGTGATAATGCACAAAAGTGTGCATACTTGGTAAGTTTGTAAACTATCACCATGATGACACTCTTTCCCTCAGATTTGGGTAAACCTGTGATAAAATCCATTGAAACCTCCTCCCAACGAAGGATTGGAATGGATAAAGGTTGTAATAGACCTAGGGTCTTAATTGTTTCAACTTTGTTTTGTTGGAAAACCAAACAGTCTGCCACAAACTTTTGAATATCTGATTTAACGCCATCCCAAAAAAAATCCTTCTTAACCCTGTGGTAAGTTTTTAAAAATCCTGAGTGCCCTCCTAAGGGAGAAGTGTGCAATTCCATAAGAATCTTTTGTTTGAGTTGGGAATTCTTACAGAGGTATAAGAAATCTTTGTACCATAACGAATCTTTTTGCCAGCTAAATGTATCAGATGTACTAGAATCTTGTTGTAACTTTCGAATAAGTGCCCACACTTCTTCATCATTCTTCCATTCCTCCCTTGCCTCATTTGTCTAATCTGGTTTGATAATAGAAATGGCGCACAACAATGCTTCCACATCCTCATCCTTTCTTGAGAGTGCATCTGCCACCACATTTTGCTTCCCTTTTTTGTAGATGATTTCAAAGTCATAACCCAACATATTTGTGACCCACTTTTGTTGCTCTTCAGAGGATAATCTTTGTTCTAAAAAGTATTTAAGGCTATCATGATCCATTTTTACATTGAAGTGTCTTCCCACTAGGTAGGGTTGCCATTTCTTAAGTGCATGTAGTATTGCCAACATTTCCTTCTCATAAATAGCTTTGTGTAAAAACCTTCCCTTGATTGGACGACTTTCAAAAGAAATGGGTCTTTCATCTTGCATTAAAATAGCACCAATTCCATTTCCTGAAGCATCACATTCCACAATAAATGTTTTTGTAAAGTTTGGTGTAGCTCAGACCGGTGCTTGGTACATTGCCTCTTTAAGATGTTCGAAGGCCTTTTTTACTTATGGAGTCCATGAAAATGCATCTTTCTTCAATAATGTTGTTATAGGTGCTGCGATTCTCCCATAATTCTTAACAAAATTGCGATAATACCCTGTCAACCCGAGAAATCCTCACATATGCTTTAGGGATGTGGGGATTTTCCATTCCTTAATGGCTTTGATTTTTCTAGGGTCTACCTTAACTCCTTCATGAGGTACAATATGACCCAGATATTCCACCTCTTGTACTCCAAAGAAACATTTGGATCTTTTTGCATATAACTGTTTCTCCTCCATTAGTTGTAACACCTTTTCAACATGTTCAACATGATCCTTCCAAGACTTGCTGTAGATTTGTATATCATCAAAAAATACTAACACAAATTTTCTAAGGAAGGGTTTGAAAATGGAATTCATGAAACCTTGAAATGTAGAAGGTGCATTGGTAAGGCCAAAAGGCATGACCAAAAATTCATAATGACCCTCATGAGTTCAAAATGTTTTTTTCAGAATGTCTTCAGTCATCATTTTGATTTGATGATATCCTGAACAAAGATCCAACTTGGTGAAGTAAATTGATCCATGCAATTCATCTGGTAATTCATCAATGACAGGAATGGGAAACTTATCTTTAATAGTGAGCTTGTTGAACTCCGTATAATCCAGACACATGCGCCATGATCCATACTTCTTGTGTACTAATAATATTGGAGCAGAGAAATAACTTTGACTAGGTTGAATTACACCAGCCAGCATTTTTCCAACCATACGTTGAATTTCACTCTTTTGGGCATAGGGATATCTGTATGGCCTAATGTTTGGAGAAACACTTCCTGGAATCAAATGAATAGCATGATCATGATCACGAATAGGTGGGAGACCTTTGGGAGTCTCAAATACCTTGGAATGATTGTCCAAGACTTTTTGGAGATGTGTAGAGATAGATGATTCCGATGTGGAAACATCTAGCAAACATAATTGTGCAATTACACCTCTTTTTTCCTTTTTTGGAAGCTTTGTCATACTGTTAGAGCTGATTATGTTTCCCGGTTTCCCTGAAATACCCCTTAATTCAACTTCCTTTCCTTCCATGGAAAATTTCATGAATTTTTTTTGAAAATTAAAAGCTATTGTACCCAAGGATTGTAGCCATTGGACTCCTAGTACAACATCAACACCTCCCATTGTAATGGAAAGCATTGTGTTAGTCAATAGATATTCTGCCATGGATAGCTTGATATTATGGAACTTTCCAGAGCAATTTATCCTTCCTCCATTTTCAACCATCACTTGACACTTTGGTGTTGGATATAGGAAGCAATTCAATTCCTTTTCTATCTTATAATGAATAAAACTGTGGGTACTTCCTGAATCAATCAACACTATTACCTTTTTCTTCTTGATTAGTCCTTCTATCTTGATGGTTTGAGGAGTGGTAATTCCAGCGAATGCATTACAAGATATGGCTGAATTCATTTCTTCCTTATCTAGGATTTTCTCCTGGAGTATATCCTCTTCTTTTGACTTTTCTTGCTCCTTTTCCTCTTCCTCTTCACAATCTATGTAGAATAGTTTCTTCTCGGCACACTTATGACCTTTAGTGTATTTTCTATCACAACTGTAACAAAGCCCTTTTGCTCTTTTTTATTCCAATTGTTTTGGTGTCAACCTTATAGGTTGTGGAAGACTAGGGGCAACAACACTTCCATTTTATAGTTGTGAGTGGTATGCTTCCTGGTTGCCATAAATTTTCTTTCCATTTTTCTTGCTAACCTAAATGCCTTCTCTAATGAATCAGGTTCCCAAAGGCGAACATCATGTTGGATATTATCCTTTAAATTCCCTATGAACACATCAATCCTATGCTCCTCTAGAATATTTTTTACCCTTATGTTCAATTTTTGGAACTCCTCAATGTGCTCCATTATTGAACCCTTTTGTTTACGAGAGCAAAGCTATTGATACCATACAAACTGATTTGGTTCCAAATATAAGGTTGCAATACGTACCTTTTGTGTGTTTTTCACATTATTGAGATTGAAAAATTGCTCCATCTGTAATATCCATGTTGTGGGATCCTTGCCATCAAAATTCCCCATATTGATTTTTGGAATATGGTGGGTCTTTGATCCAACATTAGAGTCTATGAAATCATGATTAAAATTTATTTTGTTCTCATCATGAGTTTCCTTTACTACCCTTTCACCATTAGTAATCATTTCTTGTAGAAACTTTGTCAAATCTGTCTTCAAATCTTCCATGCCTATATTCAAATTGTCCATCTTAGCTTCCACGTGATTCATCTTAGCTTCTACGCCTTTATTTAAACCATCCATATTAACTTTTACATCTTTCTTTAAACCATCCATGTTTGATTCTGTTAGTTTCTGTGCAAGTGACACTTGTTGCACTTGGTCTCGTAATTTTGATAAATCATGTTGCATTTCTTCCTCTTCTTCATGAGTCATGCTAGAGCTTTCACCTTGCTTACTAGCTGCTTGCATTTTCTTTCCTCGGGGCATCAATTACCGATAATAATGCTTTACTATGCCCTTCAAATTCCTTCAAACCAATTTTTCAAACGAAGCTTATGCAAAAATAAAAATAAAAACTACACAACTTTTTTCACTTTGTAGGAGCTTGATATTGAATCTGATGTATCTCTGTAATTTCGGATCATCCAGTTCTAAAATTGTGATCTGTGGTAGCCCTTTGCATCCTCTTTCCAATGCCACCAGTCTGATCCAAATTGGATTCTCCAGGGAAGAGTTATGCCAAATCACCCACTGTGACCTGATTATAGACTAGTTCAGTAGAGAGAAATTGTATGACATACCTTGAGTCACTATTTTGACCTTTGGCTCTAAACAATATACACAAGAAACTAAAGTTTGTCCTCTTTCTATAGCTTTTGATGAAATTTCAATCCGACGCTCAGGGAGAAAGTTATGACGATTTTCCCCAGGTCACCTGTTTGGAATGTAATTTAGGAGTCTACAAAAAGACCAACCTTCTTAGATCACATCTCCACAAATATAGTGCGAACATCTCTGAAATTCGGACCTGAGGTTCAGTGCGATTTTGTCTCAATTTTTTTTTTTAAGCTTCTAAAACATCGCAGAAAAAAAGTTATAGCGAAAATGCCATGATGACCTATTTGGAGTAGCAAAACCCTAGAATTCAAAGCTCTGATACTAAATGTTATGAAACCAACTCACAAAAGATAGAAAAGATAAATCAACACCTTAGAATTCAGCCTCTTTGAGGGGGAAACCTCCTTTACATTACATAAATGAACAATTCTTCGATGATTCAAATGACAAAACCTCCTTTCTATATATAGGAGTCTAAGGAGTCACAATATAACACAGCTTACCTAACAATAATATAAAGCCACAAAAATAACAATAGAGGGTTCTATGGGGCATAGTAATAACAATATGGGGACAACAGGGGCACAAAAATATTAATAAGGATTACAACTACAACAATAATGAGGTAATCACTAGTATTATAGGGACCTAACATTATCTTATTTATCCATGAGACACAAGTTATTCTAGTCACTGTTGTAAGCAAGTTAGTCTAGTCACTATTATAAGCAAGTTATTCTAATCACTGTTTATATGCAAATTATTCTAATTAGTTTGTAACATCACAACTGTGTGCCTATGTGGTAAGAGGAACTAATTAAGTATCAGATGACCGTAGCAGGGTGTGCAGATCTTAAGTGATCAAAAGTAAATCTTGGTATATTACACACACACATATTGTCCATGGGTTTTGTATGTAATTGATGGAATTCTAGGAATTAGTAATTGTTAAATGGAAAGACTTTATTTTAAATTTTCTTATTTGAACCATATATGCATATAAAATAAAAGTTATTTCTATGATTTTTGTTATACTGGTATACACATGTATTGAAAGCGAATTTCCATAATAACTTGAATGATTAATATAATTATCACGATCTGGGATGTGGTGAGAAGAGTTTAATTCCATAAAAAATTTATTGTGCGAGTTATAGATATAAAACCTCTCTAGGTATGATGATGATGTCAAATGGAATTAGTGGTTATTATTCCTTATGAGACTAAATAAATTTAATTATCACTAACAGTTTTTAAATTATGTCTAATAATTGTAGAGCTAACTCGAATGCTTTAGGATGATAGAGAAAGAGTTTTATTATAATTCCTTTAGCTATGGATGCATTAGAAGTGTGTGACAATGACCTTATGAAGCTATGTTTGTTTTACAAATATCCATCAGTGGATGGAGACACCAACCTAAGTACGTTAAAAATGGAAAATTTACATACAAATGTGATTCTAACTCCTTAGGTACAATCTGGGTTATAACCAGATCTGATAATAAATTAGTCATGGAATTCAACCAAACCCATGTTTGCGAGTTTAAGAGCACCTACTTTATTAGAATTTGAAACTAAGAATATTGATGAACATTCAAAATAGAGGAGATGGGGTGCACAAATTGTAGCAAACCTTCTTTAATACAATATGAATTTGAGTACAAGAATACCATATATACTAGAGGAGAAATTGTCCTATCTAGAAATAGATCAAGTTGATACTGTAATTAAACCTCATAGAGGGAATAAATATAAACATTAGGGAAACTGAGGAAATTATAAATATTCAAAATTGGTGGAAAAAAATAAAAATAAAAGGAGATCAGATAACGATGCATCAACAAATTTCCCATAACAATGCTTCAACAAATTTTGAGCTCGAGAAATAATAGAAAAATATACGTTGTCTCTATTACTATGTTATATAATGAGCCTCTAGATGGGACATAATCTAGCTAAAATTATGTATGCCGCATAAATACATCGGGACACTGATGTTGAAAATTATCATTAAAGAAAATAAATCTTAAATAGAGAACAAAAGAATTACAATGTAGAGGTGTACATATATGTTTACTCTTATGAAAATGCTACCAAAATATTATTTCTTCAACTACAGGAAGTCATTGAAATTAAAAAGTTAAAACAAATATTACAAGGACATTAATTTCTAAAATGCAAACACATTCAATAATAGAGGTAGTACATATTTCTTAACAACTCCCAGTTCAAGAAACTTACTCTCATAAAAAGAATAGATATACATAAGCTTCTAAAAAATTAAAATCAAATACACTTATACCTACAAAATTGCTATCGGTAATACCCAAATAAAACATATACTTGTCAATTACAAATTCTCAGCTGAAATTCCTTGAACTGAGGAGAGTATTTGTTCCTATCTAAGAGTTCGTATTAGAACAAACAGAAGATCTGTTCAAAACCTCTAATTTCTGAAACAATTCAAGCTCAGAACCATATCGTGTTGAGAATTGTATTGAGAATAATTTGATACCGCAAGGAAATCCTTTTGTATATAGGAAAATCACCGACTTGTGAAGAGCTAGAGTGACCATTAGAGGTTGAATAGTAAATCCAACAGCTAGACACATCAATGAGGGTATCATTATACCTGTAGAAAGAAGGAATAATAAATTTAGTACTATACATCTACATAAAAGGAGAATCTTGAAAACTAAGAGAAAGGTATAAACACTAAGCAAGGAAAAAAAACCCACCTACAAAAGGGGAAGGGGTTCTTCATCCCAGTCTCGATCACAAAATGCTTAGACTCTAGTATATAAAGGAGATGTGAATTATCTTGGGTGATATACGATAATGAAAAAAAGTTGAGATAGAGAATGGGATAGAGATGTGGGGTCTTAAAACAAATGTATGGGGAAGATGAATATTACTTAGACACATGACCTCTATTTCGAAAAAAATTACCTATAGGAGGTTTTGCTCAGTAGTAGTGAAAAAGAGCAAAGATACCATCATTGTGTTGGCCCCAGGAAGCTACGAAATTACTGCAACACAAATCTAGAAGAGTCAAGGGAAGCTTTTGAAACAAAAAAGTTAGAGAGAGAAGGAAGAAAAAAGAAAAGAAAACCAAGTTGGATTTTAGACAAGGGTTACCTTTTAAAAATGGTGGAGGAACCCATAATCGAATCTCGTATCTCCATTTCTACAAATAATAAAATTTTCAAGCTTGAGAACAAAATAAATAAATAAAACCACCATAAACCAGAGAATAGGAATCTCTTCTAAGTGTAAAGGGGAAATAGAAGAGAGGTGAGATAATATTAGACTAGTATAAGCACAAAGCAAATTATCACCAAAGACTATGTGTCAACACCTAGTTGGCTTCCACCACCTCTAGGTAGAATTAAAATTTTAATGGTAACGGCTCAGGGAAATAGAGCTAGAGAAATCAACATAATGGAACAAGATGGAAAGAGGAGTCCCAACAAAAAATGACTTAGGGTTTGAGTTGTTAATCCTTCCACCATTGTATCAACAAATGGCATCATAACTATTCATCCTTCATCATACAGGAGCAATGAGGCCACCGTGTGATCACCAAAGAATCGACCAACTCAGGACATACATGTTAGAAAATTTATTGTGTATGGGGATTGGAGAACCTTGAAATTATTACCATTAAGAAGACACCATAGTCGTGTAAATGAAAATTATGCGTTGGCAAATTAATCTTCCAAAAGGTTTTGTATAAGGTTGTGAATATTTTTATTCAAAGCTCCTATGCTTAAGGTAAATTACATAGTTATAAAGTGTAACAACCTAGATTTAGGCACATAAAGAAAGTGCACCTCTCAAACCTTAGTCGAATGAATGAAATAAAATCATTCCTCAAACAAAATAAGATAATACATATGGGACTTTATAATAAGTGGATTAATGGACCCTTTACAATGGGAGCAACCAATCCATGGGGGTTATAGCAAGGTATGCAAGCACTAGTACAAAATAGCTAATTAATTACTAAAAAACAACTAAAATTTCCATTTAAACGACCATTTTTTAGTCGGTGACCAGTAGTAGATAATTTACATTGTCTTATAAAGCGACCAAATTTTAGTCATTTTTCGATTTGTCATTACTTGGTTGTCTCAATTTTATTGTGTATTAGTATATTTAGTCATAAATTTGGTCATTTATTTAGTCATTAATTTACTTATTAATTGACACAATTAATGACCAAAGATACAAAAAAAATATATTACTATATGATCAGAATAGAAAACCAATTAATGACCAAATAAATATGACAAAAATGTTGGTTGTGTTATAAGATAATGTGAATTAGCTACTAATAGGCATATATATGCAAAATTTAGTCATCGCTTAAAACCAATTAATGATTAAAGAAGTATGACTAAAATGTCAGTTGTGTTATAAGATACTGTAAATTAGCCACTAATAGTCATATATATACAAACTATAGCCATAATTTGTAATCACAAATTTATCAATTGCAGTAGTAATTTATCTTTTCTTGGTAATTTCATATTCATTATATAAACAACTAATTTAGTATTTTATATTCATTTCATTTACTTTCATTAATAATCGTTATAAACGACTAATCTAGTGCTATATTTATTTTACTTGTCTTCATTATTAATCAATATAAACTATTAATTTAGTAGTTTTAGATTAATTTTTTGTTCATTATTAATCAACATAAATTAATTAGTATGACTTTGTGACTAAAAAAAATAAAAATAATACAATGTGCATGTTCATCTAATATGAAAACGCAAAGTTACATATGTTAATTACAATACTAAATAATACGCAAGTGCAACTATAAATAATTTTAACCACAAAAATTATATTATATGATATGTCAAGTATTACAATATGAGTTTCCAAATTTGTATTTTTTGGACTACAATTTACACATGAAATATTGTTTCATCGCTTCAAAACATTATCATTGTGTTGCCAAGGCATTGCACGTGAATTCGCCAACTATGAAGACTTGACCATCAGTTTCTATGTGTGAGTCTTATGTGAGATATTGTCTCTAAGGATATCACTAGACCAATGCTCTTCTCTCTATTTTTTTTTTCATTTGTTGCTCCAGTGTTATTGCTCTCCTCTTTCTTCAATTCCTGCTTCTTACCATCAATACTAAGTCCCTTTTTCAAAAACGAAATAATATACAATGTAAAGTATAAGACGTGAAAGGAAATTAACACTAAAATATAAACTAAAGTACATTATAAAAGAGGTATATGACATATACCTCAACATCAACAATGTCAAAGCTATTTTTCCCATCAAAGCAAGAAAATTGAACAATTTTTCTTTAGTTGGGTGATAATGGCCATTATGTGGCCAGGTGACCTGTATAAACAAACAAAATAAAACATCACCATAGAAAATAACACCTAATTAACTTAGTATTCAACCTTCAGGGAAAGCTTAGGAAATCATGTCAACTAAGTTACATGCTAAAAATATCAAGTTGTAGATAACTTGTGAAAACAAATAATCTGAGGTGTGATGTCTAATCCTTGTCATTTTATTTGAAACAACATTTCATTATGTAACACACGAACTTGGTCAAGTATATAAACAACATGTTCTCAAATAACAACATGAAATTAAACTTTACTAATAGTCATGAAAACATGTTAACACAAAACAACTAAAAGGATTTCAATCAATGAAGTATAATACTAATTTCATCTTCAAGCTTTGGTTATTGTTTAAATGGACATGATACCAAGTATTTTCAATTTCATAGTTAAAGAATAAACAAAATAAAACGGCCCATTCAAAATACAGTCAAACAATAAAGAGAGGATATCATGCAATGGACATTGCAATTATAAAAAAAATTGTTTGCCTGTCCCCGAGTGTCTTGTTTAATATTTATAAAACATTTTCTTGCCCAAAATAACCATGAGGTGAAATCATCACAACATTAAAAACCATAGGAATCACTACTAGAAACTCGAAAAGGTTTTCTTTAGTTCGGAGATAGCAGCCACCATGTGGCTAGATGACTTGCATAAAGAGAGTAAATAAAACATAACTATAAAAAATAACACCTTAGGAACTTATTATTCATCCTCCAGGAAAAATCTTAGGCATAATCATTCAAACTAAGTTACATGTTTTAAGAGCCAAGTGGTGAATTAGCATAGCATATATTCAACCCTTCATTTTTTATTGCACCAAACTGACTCAAGCAGAAATCATAAACAAATCTCAAGATTTACACAAGAAAAATGTTAGCCTTATTACCATTTTGTTCATACGAGTTCCCCTAAACATCATCAAAAGTGTACCCTGAAGAGGATGATAAAGGGAGAAATTCACATGATTTCAAACTAAAAAATTTAAATCAACAAAAAAAAATAATGTCGATCTTCTAGGTCCCAGAATCATTCTTTCAGTATTAACAACCTTCTTTAAAAATAAAATATGCACTAACCAAAAGCCTAAGGAATGCATTTGTTATTTCATGGCATCACAATTTTCTACTATAAAAGTTTACCAATTAATCCTAATGTCGCTCAAAATTTTCACAAAACCATTTACTAAATAGATTGTCTCATTTATATTTCAGAAGATGAAGTTGGAAAAGTGCAAATTGATTTTGATTTGGAGTTGGTGAGACTAAAATATTGAACATAATTTTGTGCTTATTACGCACCCATGTTCTCATCATGGCTTATGAGGTTCACACCAACCACTTTGATAACTATATGTTGTAATCACCATGACTTAGGACTTTGTCATGATCATAATGATGAGGGTGAATGGTAAAAGCCCATTAGCTGACATATACATACCTTGAGGAGAATACAGGTCCTACCCATTTAGGTATTGGCTCATTGAGCATGTAAATATCAATCACATTGAAGAGAGAATAAATATGAAGGTTGTAAGAAATGCATGTAGCAATAATAATCTTATACTTAAAGAGAGATCATAATTGTATAGAAGTTACCTAGATTTCAAGAAGTCAGCTTTTAGTTCTAAACATATGTTTACTAAATCACTCCAAAACATATGTTTACTAAATCACATTAATAAGATATATATTTACTCACCTAACTACCATAGTGAAAGACATAAGGATAAGAAATATGAAACACTTCATATAAACTAATGCCTAATTGTTACGAGGTGGCTCTTGATTAATGTTTTTTTCCACACCAATTTCTCCTGACATTGTGATAGCATTCTTTGTCTCAAGGAATAGGTAGAAAACATCTCCCTATACATCAACACCATATCAATTAGTTCTATGCTGAACAAGATAACTACCACCTTCAGTAATTTGATTGAAAAAATTCAATCCTGAGCTAACTATTGAGAAACCATATAAAAACTTGTAGTTTTAGTATCCTACCATAATCGGCCAAACAGAGAAATAGAAAATGATCGAAACATGGTATGCCATTATGACCCAATCCATTAAACTCAAAAATTATAAATAATATATAATTGGAACATTTTCACAAAGCATCAAAATTCAATCCTACATAGAGTATTGAGTTGTGCTTCCATTTATTGAAGGTCTTATGTGAAAATGTAAAACCCAGAATGTAAGATGGCAGTTATAATAGCACCGGAGATACAATTTTAATATCCTTTATAAATTTGGAAAAATGAATCCATATGAACAACATGACAAACAAAAAACTTAAATGGAAAAGCATAGAAACATAGTCCACCACTGTCCCAATCCATCAAACTCCAATAAATAGAAAGAATAAATAATTGATTCAATTTCACAAAGCCTCAAATTTTGATCCTACATATTTTATTGATGCATGCTTCCATTTGTTGAAGGTCTTATGTGAAAATCGAAACTTATAAAATAATATTGAAGTTTTAATGGAACCTAAGATACAATTCCATATCCCTTTTATTATACTTTATAATTTGAAAAAATGAATTAATGGAAAACAAAGGGGTATGGAAGATGATAGGTAAACTAGCACCTAGAGAAATTTTGTATTGTCAAAACAAGGAGAAAATCAAGGGAGGAAAGTAAAATGATGTCAACTTTCAAATGATAAGTGGGAAAAAGGAGCAAATTTCTTATTTTTTATGAAATTAATACAATGCGTACAAAGTCCTACAACTTATGAACAACTTCGACTATTTTGCATGGTGTTTCAGGGATGAGGGTGAGGGGAAGGGTTTCAAGAATGGCTAGAAGTTAACCCTAAATTTCAATGGGACAATCAAAAATATTTTTAAAAGATAAAATTTTAAAGAAATATAAACTTTAAAAACAAAGATTCTAGAACATAGTGCTATAATATAAGTCAATAAAAGTAACTGCCATATATAATAGATGTAACATAACTCAAAAAAAGTAACAAGTCTTAGAGAATATATATTAAACATCTTGTGTACATGGATGTTATAACCCTCCCAAAATAAAGAGTTGATATACAATACACAAACCTACCAAGCATGTGAGTCAAATCAATGAATCCAATTAGTCCTCATTACAAAAACATAGTACATAGTATTCATGCATGCAATGCATATATAACCTTTGTATAGGGTTGAATGTAGAACCACTTGGTGAATATTTATATTTGAGAATTATAACCAAATGGGCATTATTTTTGATAGTGGGTATTCAAATTTCTTCAAAACCGTCCCAACAGATTTCCCAAAACTCCTTGTTTTTGGCAAGAACCATCTAGAGGTTTTGGGATAAGTCCCCAAAACCATCATAAGACGTCTCCCAAACATCCTATTTTCTCACAAGAAACATTTAGACTGTGGGAGAGCATCACACATCCTCAGAGATGTCTCAGTCAAAATAGGGAAATTCACCTTGCAAACCCCAAGGACGGGAAAATCTAGAGGATGCATCCCAGAATTAGGAACAAGTTACCCTATGCAACATTTTCCTCAGTGCACAATCCACATGATACACTATAAAGTGATCTAAGAGAGTGACACACTAACATATGAAGTCATGAGCAAGTGTAGAAATTTACCTATATATCCACAAGTAGAATCTATGTAAGGAAATTACTAAATCATTCCACAAATGCATGGAAGATAACATCTATCGTATCTAATTAAATTTTAATACTAGAAACCATACAATTGGAGGGCCTAAATTAAGGAAGAGTGGAAAATAAAACTTATAATTCGATATATATATTATACTTCCTACAAAATGCAAGCAGATTGTGGATTACAAATTTACAACCGTGATTATGTAAGAACTACTTCCAAGTTTCAAGGGACACATAGCCATGGGCTTCATAGCAAAAATGAAATGTTTTTAAATTCCCACTAATGGCTTTTTGGAGCATCCAAAACATTCAGCTTCTCCATTCTCATATTCACACCACTTGTTTGGGTGCTTCTTGGACACTACCAACCTTAGGGATAGTTTGGACACTGCTTACTTTCATATCCCTACATGCGACACCATATGTAACCTCATCTTATCCTAAGGATGAGATGATTAAACTTCATTTTAACATAGCAACCAAATGTAACCTTGGGTTGGTAAGGGCTGGTGGCGTCCCTAAATATAAAGAGGGAAAAGTATTTAAATCTATTAGGAACTTATTTTATTTCTACACTACCTCCCACCACTCTTCTTCCACTAAACTCAAGTTGAAACAATGCTTTACCTATTTCTTTGCTACCACAATTACACAACAATTGATCTTGTGGAAACCAACTTTCAGGAGAGAACGAGTTCTAATAACTTTGTAAATTTTGAACCAAAGTTAAACCTTGCATGCATGATATGGTTCTATAATTCCCTAATACAACGACAAAGCTAGATTGGCACTCTTAGAGTTCAATGACTAGAAAAGTAGTGTACTTAAGAAACCACAATATACATATGCTACAACATAAATATGATAGAATTAATAATGGAGATAACAAAAATAAAAAGAAAACCTAACTCCTTTGTAGTATACCTAGGGGGGGTAATATGGGGTACAAAGGGATGTACCCAAGGGAATAATGTAATAATGGGATGGGTCATAGTAATAAATAAGGTGGTTAACCCATATCATGTAAGGGGACCACAAGTAGTTAACAATAATGTAATAATCCCATGGTATTAGATAGATGGTATTGATGAAACCATGGTAATGACCCAATGTATTGTATTTATGAGGCCTATATAGAGGCTAGAGAGTCCCCATTGAGAGGTGTCAAGGAATTATTGTATGAACAGGCATATGGCTTGTGGAGTGTTCTCCTTCCTTAGGGAGTGAATGTATGGTGTTACCCTACCTTAAGGGTTTGATTAATAAATTGAATCATTTCTATCTATTTCGACATTGTTATTCTTGGTTTTATTTCTATTAGCATATATTTCTGGGTTAGATCTATAACAAGTGGTATCAGAGCACTTTCTTGGGCAAAAGTGGAGAAGTTTTTTTAATTTTTTTTACAAGAACTTTCTCGGGTGGCAAGTTTACAGATCAGATCTATACGTTTTGGGAAAAATATGCAGAATATAATTAGAGATCTCAATTCTTTGTGAAAAAATATGCAAGTTCAAAAACAAAGTCAACCAAATCGGATTTCGGATGAAGGAGATTTTGCTGAACTAGAAATCAGTGGTGTTGTAGACATTTTTCGGGGCAGCAAATTTGCAGATCAGATCTGTATGATTTGGGGGAAAATCTACAAAATATAATTGTAGATCTGAATTTTTGATGACAAAATACCCCATTTAAAGAAAGAATCAGTTGAATTAGAGTCTGGATGAAGGAGATCTCGCTGATTTAAAAATTAGTGTTGTTGCAGATATTTTTTGGGGCAACGGGTTTGCGGCGCAGATCTGTACATTCTGGTGCAAAATCTGCAGAATATAATTACGTATCTAGATCATTTGTGAAAAAATACCCAATTTAAAAAAAAAGTCAAATCGGAGTTTGGATGAGGGAGATATCGCTGATTTAAAATCAACTATTTTTTCAAAAAAAAAATATGACGACAGGACAATTGCAGTGCAAATAGGAAATTTTAGAGCCTAGATCAGGATTTATATCACATGGGAAGATGCAGAATGGTTGTTCCATTTCTAAAAACAAGTCATAATAGGGATTCTAAGGAATATTGACTGAATTGTGGCCATTTCAAATTTTCACCAAGTAAGTGATTTGTTTTCAAAACCCCTCTTCATGGCTTATAACAGTAAGTTTTTTATAGGAAAAAATAATGGGTCTTCGATTGAAAATTTTATAGCACATCTTAAGTTTGACTTCCCAGGGTGTTGGAAGGCCATAACAGGGTATTATTTGAAAGATGAGGTTGGTATATGGTGGAAATCACTTGACAATGAGATTCTGAAGTTATGTCGTGCTGACGAAATTGAAGAACTACTTTTGGACAAATGGTCTCATACTAGAAAGGAGGAAACCAAAAAACCTAGCAAAGATTTTATTTTTGTATGAAAGAAGGAAAAAAAGAAACCTAAAGGGTTATTTTTCGCTGGTATCTCCTTATTGAAGGTTCATGGATTGATTCAGAAGGAGAAGATCATTGTGTCTATAAATCCTAGTTGCAAGCATAATTTTATCAATGTTAATTTGGAAAAAAAATTGCAAGTTCCAGCAAAACACATTGAAAACACACAGGTTGATAATGGGGTTGTTCAAGTTTATAAAGATTTGAACCTTTCCATGGATAAGTATGTGTTGCATTGTGAC
This sequence comes from Pinus tabuliformis, assembly GCA_031772625.1. NCBI lineage: Eukaryota > Viridiplantae > Streptophyta > Pinopsida > Pinales > Pinaceae > Pinus > Pinus tabuliformis. Next base: position 1,983,515,148 of record CM062817.1, on the reverse strand, counting down.
TTCTATACTTCAGATATGGATAACATGGATGTTGTTTTGGGATTCATTAGATGGAATCTGTGGGTACTGTCAATATTAATGTGAAGAAGAGATTCCTGAAGATTTGGTATAAAAAGAAGAAAATTACATTGCAGGATATTTCCATTAAGACACAAGCAAAAGATGTTACAGGGACTGACACATGAGATGATGAGCCCTTGATGGCCGACAACCAAACACAACATCAAACCAAGTATAGGTAGAGTCCAAGGAGGCTGAAGTAGAAAATGTTATAGGTACAGATACATCAGATGAGGAATCAGTTGTTGAAGTAATATTGGAAGATAAGAAACAAAAAAGATGCCACAACATGTACCAACTACCAATTAGGCTCCATTAGGTGGTGAATTAAAGAAAAAGACACTGTGGGTTAAAACTTCAGCATATCACCACCCACATCATTGCGCAAGAAAGCAACCAACAAGATGGCAACAAATTAGCCACAAGGACAACAACCCCATCATGACAGATAGAGAGGAGCGATGATCCACACAGAAGAGCCACAACGGTCAGCATCCATCTCAAGTAAACGAGGCACCAGCTAGATCGATGGTTCACCTTTCTCTGGGATGGCTAGATGCACATGCATGGTACCATTGGACTACTCTTTTGAGTAGATCTTATTATTTGTGTTCTTCCGATGTTTCGGGGACGAAACATGTTAAGGGGGGTGGAATGTAGTATAGCTAGGGGGGATAATATGGGGTACAAATGGAGGTACCCAAGGGAATAATGTAATAATGCGATGTGTCATAGTAATATATAAGGTGGCTAACCCATATCATGTAAGGGACCACAAGTAGTTAACAATAATGTAATAAGCCCATGGTATTAGATAGATGGTATTGAGGGAACCACGATAATGACCCATGGTATTGTATGTATGAGGTCTATATAGAGGCTAGGGACTCCCCATTGAGAGGTGTCAAGGAATTATTGTATGAACAAGCATATGGCTTGTGGAGTGTTCTCCTTCCTTAAGAAGTGAATGTATGGTGTTGCCCTACCTTAAGGGTTTGATTAATAAAGTGAATCATTTCTATCTATTTATTTCTTGTTATTCTTGGGTTTATCTATATTTCTCATATATTTTCAAATCAGATCTATAACACCTTTATTGAATAGTATCTTGGTTTGAGCTTTTGAAATTCAATCTGGAGGTTGTACTCTCTCAACAATTCATACTATTTTAGACTAGCATGATCAAACTGCGAATTAGTATTAGAATTCCCTAAACATGAGTTGGTATTCATTTTATTCTTCCTCTTTAAGTTTGTTGGAGCTGAACCCCTTATTCTATTGTAGAGTTGTAGCTGAACCTTCTATCATGTTTTAGAATCGGAGTTGAGCCTTCTCTTCTCCCATTGAAAATTGTTGGAACTAAATCCTCTTAATCTAATTCTCTAGATTTACAATTGATGCTAAAATTATTAATTTCACATGGTAGTCCAACAACCTTAGTGGCACTTCACCTCCTCCTGAGTTGTCTCAATGAATTCCTAGGGTAGTGCATGTTGAATCTCCCTTTGATCGTCCCAATTCATTCCCATACATTTTTCTTTAACAATTCCATAGTAGTGCATCAATTCTATAGTAATGTGTGAATTATATGGAAATGGATGGATCCATAGAAGTGTTGTAGTACTGGAAAATTATTGATTAATCCTACTAATAAAATCAACTAGACAACAATAAATTCATATTTTGATACTTACATGACCCGAAGGATGCTAACTTTATGTGGTATCAACACCTCTAAAATTGATTCTGACATTATCTTGTTCGTCTTTTGACTCATCCTACTGGAATTGAGCTTTGATTCCCATTCATCTTTACAGTGATTCATTCACATCATTCTAAGCCCAACATTCCTCATGCTTCTTCTTTCCTAGTTCAAATGGATTCCCCTCTGGGATGTTTTTGGGGTTACTCTAATATCAAAACTGATGTAGTTTTTTTTACTGTACACTAGAAAAATCTAGAACTGAATCCAAATGGGTGTGGATCCTTTAGCTGCTACAGGCACAGATCTAAAAAACTAATGAAGACACCTACGATATGTACATGTGTAGATTTACAAACCTTGTTCTAGCTCACAAGTAAGTCCAATAATACTTCTCAAGATCTAAAAAAGTGTTATTAGCAACTAAGAAATACATTCTGCCACACAATATTGTAATTGGAGAAATCAAGAGAGATTTAATACCTAATTCTGGCATATCATAAGCGAACATGAATACATAACCCGTGGCATCATAAACATGATCTCTTTATTTATTATCTCATCTTCTAATATTTAATGCAACACACAACTCTAAGCCATGGTTTCTATCCAATGATTAATGCCACAGGCATACGAAGGCTGCTCTGAGCACATTATATCTATCTTTGTTACATATAGGTAGGATTCTTCCCTTATACACATAGATTACAATCATTATATCCTAATTTTCTTGAAATAAATATATTTAAAGACCCAAACACCAACGTGGCCACATTTCTTGAGTGTTATAGTCCCATTACACAAGACATATGAATATTGCTTCATAGTTTTGTTGTAGTTTCTCTTCTTTCCATTTGGTTCCAAAATTTATTCCTAGCTCCTCATGATTAATAGACCCAACAACTCCCATAAATGGGTCAATAATCTGGATTTCTTTCATGCTCTACTGCCCCTACATCGAGCACAAATCTATATAGAACAGGGTCTAAGATGTACTTGCTAGTTTGTGAAGCTTGAAGTTGCATATCTCCTTTTTATATATTTCAGAACTCGATGATTTCTATGCATTTGATAGATCCTCAAACTTAGGAACGCCCAGGTCAATATCAAACCTGAATCTAGATGTGTGTGTGTGTGAACGTCATATTCATGTAGTCAATGCATTGTTTATATTTAATATCTGATCACATGGAAATACAAACACTACAATGCCCATCCGTGTCTAGGCCTATGAGATAACCCCACCGCACTTACTTAGTTACAAGGAAACATCTATATACACCAAAATGGAATGAAAGAAACTAAGTTCTACTCAGACTAACCTGAGGTTTTAGTATGTATAGTGTTATTTTTAATGTTAATGTAGCAATAGTAAAGGCATGTGCACTTCCTACACCACCAAATTGAGTTGCGGGATATTTTGTGATGATTTGGATATGGGAACATGTTCCATCTGACCCGATCCTTTATCATTCAAAAACTCGATAATTAGAAGTGGATTATGAGAAAAAAGGGAAATGCCTATGAAAATCAAGGTCAGATGGGATCGATCATTACACATATCCCAAAATAAGTTAGGCTAAACATGATGATTGATTTGATTCAAGTTCAATATGTGCATGCCTGGGAGGACTAGGTAGGTGTACAAAGTTACGTAGTAAAGAAGGAAATGCTCATTGAGGAAGGACATGGGTGGAAGAAATCTAATTGCAGATTTGTAATTATGATGTAAACTATAAATTTTACCATCCTTCCCTAGGAGAACTTGATATGGGTCGTGCTCAACAACTTTTGAAGTTGATTCTTGTAGGCTTCCCAAGAAGAGACGGTGAGGTTACATGTCCGTTCTATATGAAAACTGGAACTTGCAAGTATGGTGCAACTTACAAGTTTCATCATACCCCTCCCAAAGAATTTGTAGCCAAATTTGTTACAATGGTTGCAACCACTAAAGTTACCTCATCAAATTATGATAATGTTGATTGAGGGAATGTTGGAGCCAAAGCTACAAATGAAAATATCAAAGACTGATGAACATTGCACAAACTGGATTAAGGTATTTTGTTTGAAGGAGACAGGAAGAAAGGTAGATATGTTTGGGGTTGTAAGCTTTCACCATCAAACTGCTATTTGGGGATGCATGACAACATGTCAAATTCAGGGTTGCAAGGTTTTCCCGTGAAGCTATTGTTTGGGAGTTTCTCTAAAAATGTCAAATATTCCATGCATGCCTAATATTTTGAGGAGCATTGAAATCTATATTTTGGTTTTTTCATCTGTTGTAAGTGGTTGACTGTATGACATAGGGTAAACAAGTTTACACTAAAGATGTTATTATAGCTATCGCAGGAATGTTTAGAAATTGACTATGCTTTTGTACCAAAAATATAATGCAAACCTAGAGATATAGAGATCGACTCAACACTACCTACTTCGACTTCGATAAATAATAAGAAAAGGGAGAAAAGGTAGCTACACACTACATCACTGACCATTTGATAACCTCATCCCAAATCTTTCATGTATACCCATGAATCGAGGGCTCTCCAAACTTGTTTCCACTTTATTGAGGGAGGTGTGTAATAGGTCGATATAAGTGATTCCTAGGCATTTACAATCACAACTTCTCATATCCAAATTGACAAAACCAAATCGTGATTGCTTCATGCTACGACCTTCACCATATTGATCTTCCAATGACATCAATGACAATACATGCTCAACTATAATTCTCAATTCCATAAATATATATAAATTATTGAGGGAAAAGAATGCTATTTCTAATTATTCTTAATCAAAAAAAGGATTTTTGAATAGAGAAAGCCGTTTTAGGTAGTATTTGGGGGCAACATAAATTCAAATTATGTAAACAAATTTCCAAAATGCATACATAGAAATAAAGTATGACCCATAAAAGCATACAAAATCAATCTGGGACATCTATATCATAAGAAAGTGTGAGAAAAACAAGGTCATACGTTTTATATATAGCAACATTTAAGGTAATTTCTATTTATTCAAAGAGATGTGTGTAAGCAAATCAAGAACACATAAAATTTGTCTTTCCAAGATATCGGTCAAACAAGAAGGTTCAATTATTTTGGGATGTGAATAAATCTAGCGAGTTCCAAAATTTATTTCATAAAAACGACGACCTTCCATAAAAGAATCTTTTTCTCCAAAACCACACCACTGAAACTAGCCCCAAAAACTCGAAAATCAACCCTAAAATCTTGAAACAATTGACAACATAAATAACAAAATTGACAAGACTTGAATTAAATCTAATAGTAGCGAAGTACACCATACCTTCCAAGTGAAAATGGTGTGATATGGCCTGTCTTAATCACTAGAGGCAACCCCAGGATACCAAAAAAGTGATATCATACATATCTGGTAATATAAACCAACATAGCATTTAATACAGAAACCATTTGGCATAATCATCTGCTACAGGAGCACCATGAAAACACACAAGTGAAATATCATATTCTTCTTATGTGTTTCTCTGGTTGCTCTATCTAATCACCAACTTAGTGTCCATTCTCTAAAGGACCTAAAAGACACAATCTTGTAACCTCTTAAACAACAAAGGATCTTAATATTGCCTAACTCCAGTCCGTGCATATGAATGGCCTTTACTAGAGGGCAAGCGAAGTTGAGGTCTACTAGATGATCCACTAGCATTACCCTCCACCATCCTTGATATACTTCTTGATCGAGGGAGAGAAATTGTTGCATGTGTTTCCCAAGATTCATTGAATTTGATAGATTCCTCTTCAGTCAGGTTGTGAAGAGTCTCTACATTATTCTCCTTGCCATCTACATTACGTTTCTTATAGACAACATGCATCTTGTCACCAATTTCTTGATAAACTCCACTATTCTCTTGTTGTCATTCATCCCTATGCTCTTTCTCAATGAGAGAAGGATTTAAGCGAGTTTCACTGGAAAATGTGGATGACATAGAAATTTTTGCTAAGTTTATAGCCACCCATAATTACAAAGATACAAGAGATGTTGCAAGTGCTTGAGTTGTAGAGATTTATGGCCTTGATATTCTTTTAAATGGGATCTAGGATGATTTTTACAATGTTACTCGCTTCTTGATATTATCCAGGGATCCAATAATTCTATGAACTGACAGACCTTTTAAGACAATAATTGTATTCACTGTTGAGGACACACCCGGGGCGATTTTCAAGGCACTTGATGTATTTTCTTTTAGAAATATAAATTTAATGAAGATTGAAGGTAGAACCTAGAGAAAGCAGTCATTGAGGGTGGTTGATAATTGGAACAATGGGACTACAAAATACTTTGACTATCTCTTCCATGTTGACTTTGTAGCCTCTACAGATGATCTACGACCACAAAATGCATTGAGTAACCTACAGGAGTTTGCAACATTCCTTTGAGTACTGGGTAGCTATCTAATTGCATGGCCCCCTTGAATCATCTTGTAGTTTCATAAGCTTACAGATCATTGGTTCAAACTTAAAAGGTTTCTACCCTTGTCAAGCACATTGCTTTCCATTGCCCTACTTCATGGCTGAGGTGAAGACAAATTTTGGCCTCTACTTATTTATGCTTGGTGTCTTGTCAAGGAAATTGCATTCCAAAGGTTCCCATTGTGCTCAGATGCCATGTACATGTTGAAAATTAGAAAGTTATGCATATTAATACTACTTATAGCTTTCTAGGTCTTGATGTGGGCCTAAAGTGAGGATTATCACCACTTGGTTTTGTAAAATGTAAGATAGATGCCTGTGCATCTTTTGTATATTTAATTTTCTATAAATATGGTTGTAGGAAATGGATAGAGACAAACTAAAGTAGGAATAAATGATGCCCTTCTAAACTTGAATATAATATTATTGTGATATATTTAATCACTAACCTTTTATTTGGATTAAGAAATGCCACTATTCTCAATACCAATAGAGGTGTCTTTCTCATGATGTTTCGTTTCCATCACCCCATTTAGACCAACCCTCCTTTTAGATGAAGAGGTACAATAGACACCTTCGTGCCTAGAAATAGTAGATCTATGGAGATGAATGGTTGCGAAGTAAAATTAGGATGGGTCTGAGATGACTTCTACTGTTGTCTAATATTTCCTGATTCATCCTCTACGTCGCCTGAAGCGACCTCCTCATCTGGGTGTTCAACTATGGGCTCTGTGCTAGCAAGTTTAGATTCATATGCTAGAGCTTCATTTTCATCACGAAGCTCCTCAATTATAGGTCCACCTCATCCTTGTGGCTATGCTAGATTGAAGGGTGTCTATTCAATAAAATCCTTGTTGGAAGGGCGATAAAATGGATAATCATCCAGCATGCCCATATTCACCCTAATCAACCCAAAAAGGTTGATGAAACCAAGCAAACTATTGCCCGGATTGTCAAATGGATCATGGCCAAATAATTCCATCCACCAAGCTTCGTTCACCTACCCCTCCGACAAAGCCTCCTCCACAAAATAAGTGCAATCTCACAAAAGTGTTTGGGAAACTTGGAAAATCCCCAAAATTTCTTCCAAAGCCACTGCCACCCATACCTCCATAGCGGTCCTCTGCTCTATCACCAGGATGCATTTTGTTATAGCTAACTAGGGATCCTTTCTATATAATGTATAAATCTACGAGGTTTTCAGGGCTCATTGGATGATGACATAGTTTAATTGACAACAATTACAAGTGATACCTCAACGAATGATTTCCCCTCTAACCTATCTTCCTTTGCCATTGGATTATCAAATTTTTCTCACTCACCATCCCACCTAAAACCCCCCTCCTCCCTACATGCTATTCTAATATTTTTATTCTTTCATCACTAATACTTTTTTTACTAAAAATAACCCTAACAATATTATTGATTATAATAATATGTCCTCACCTTCTAATCCTAATCATGTTTCCATAAGTCCCCAATGATCTTGCACCCCTTCATTTATTAGACTTTAATAATATCCTCTCCAATTATAACTCTGTTACTTATTATAATTTAATTAATATAAACACCTCATTAATAATAATTTCTCTAATACTACCTCTAACAGTAAAAATTGTAATGAGAAAACTAATAATTATCTTAACTTATGTAATAATTTGAATAATATGACTCCTAACAATAATAATAAATGTATTTTTAATAATAATAATAATACCTACCCTTGGTTGGATTGGTTTTAAAAACAAACCCATTTTATCTTGAAATTCATAACAAGCACCATGATTGAGGCATGTCATGAGAAACACTAAGGGTACAAAAGCCAAAGGTGTACAAATTAGGGCCAAACTCCATATGACTCAGAGATAGGGATAAATGCATGAAACTCTTTTTTTAGGATCTTCAACAACATCAGGAGTTTGAATACATGAAATATATCCAGATTAAGAAATGTGGGCTCATTAAGAATAAATATATTTTTCAAAAGCGTGTAGCCTACCACAAACTGATATCACATCTAGCACTTCAATTAGAAGTCTAATGAAGTAGCCTGGAGATAAGACTCTTTTGACAACCAATTTCCTTTTCCAATTTATAAAACAAACTCCAAATAGAAAACTATGGGGAGGAGAAAAAGAAAATTAATTTTTGGAAGTAGAGGAAGAAGTTGGCCATGGCCTTCAATCTTGTCAGCACATGACATGGAAGCTCTATCTATATTTTCAAGAATATTCTCATGTTCTCACTGCTCTTCTGCCACTAAATTCATCTCCAACATTGTTGCACAAGAAATCAATGTCCAATGTGCTAACAGTTTATATTCTTACAAATATATAGTCTTACGATTAATAATTATCATTTCCAAGATAACAGTCAAGATTTTTATAGATCAGTTGTGCTAGCAGTTTCTATTGTTCAATCCGTGGGTGCCCTACGGAGTCAAAGTTGCCTCATGCATATACCTACAACTGAAACATCTTTTGCTGGTTGCAAAATTTTAAACTACTTCCATCTCCTGCTTTCATTTTTCTGCAACCTTCCTGCTTACTTGATCTTTCCAGTTTTTAACAATAAATTTTTTATTCTTTTCCTAAATGGTTTTAGGGTTCTCATGAGGCTTAGGTTTTTTGTTAACCTTGTCATACAATTTGAGTCCTTTGAATGTTTATCATGAAAATATTTATCAATAAAATCATAGCCATAAATAAATATAATCTCAGTGGTACTCTGATGTGGCAGTTCAACTTCAACTACTTATAGTGAATTTTCATTTTGTTCGAAGCTCTTCCTGTATGTGTGTATATTGTTAGCACGTGGATTGAACCTCAGGACGAAGGAAGGCAATGTTAGGGTAACCACAAACCACTCTTAGACAAGTAGCTATCCCTACTAGGCCAAGAGAGGGCTCTCTCCGTAAGGATCTCAGCGAAATTGACTGGATCTAGGAACTAATATTAGGCTAGGTATAGTAGCACAAGATTTGATTTGATTTTGAATGGTTTTGCTGGATCGGGAGGAGCCAAATAGTTAGGGCAAGGAAATTAGGTCAAAACCGCAGGGTGTTTGATGGGGAAAGGTAGGCACAATGATCAAAACCTTAGGGTTTTACGGATGAGGTGAAAGACAGGTGAGGAGCTAGAAAGAGCATGTAAACCTCATGGATTCTTCCTAAACTGAAGAAAACATAGACTGTGAAATGTCTACCCAAAATAGAGCATAAAAGTTATGGATTATGCCTTTCAAACTTGTATACATTCACATAAAGAGTATGAAATGATGAAATGGAGTCAAAAATACATTTTAACACATGAAAACATTAGAAAAAATGAATGAATCATCGTACCACATGGATCCCAAAGAAATAGTTACAATTTTTCATTAATCTCCTACTGTAACTAGTACAAAATGATGTTTATCAAAGCCTAAGCAATTCCACTGAATCCGACCCTTTATAATGAGAAAGAAAAAGAAGATATAGACCCCAATTCAACCTCCTCCCATCCTCAGGGGTTTAATCCCTAAGAAGAGGAACTAATCCATCAAAAGCTGAACAAGAAACTAAAATCTAGGTAACCCTAACAAATTGCTTCTAAAAGGGAGGAAATTGATTCATTTAACTCCAAGATAACTTTTGATCAAATGAATCTACCCTCCAGTAACTAATATTCATCTTATTTACATACCTAGTCACCATTTACATCAGTAAAAACATCATCCACGAGAGAAAACGCAAAATTTATAGTCGTGGCACAGTAAAGTGAAAATTTAGCACAGAATTGTCTTATGTGCAACACGAGAAGACTATGCGCAACACTTTTTACAGGGCCATTTTGGAAGCCTTCCCAGTGTCCATATTAAGCTTGGGATAGGTCGTTGGAAATCTTGTCAAGTCTACCTTCTATATCTGCCTTTAGTTTCCCATTTGGAGTTGATTTGACCCCACAAACACAGATTCTCCCAAGGTCAGTACACAAGTGCAACAACTCTCCTATGGCACCTATATTTTTGAAATTTCTCCAAAACCATGACACCTGTGTAAAACATGATGGATTTTTTTCTCCCTTTTTATACGATGGACACAAGCCTCTCTCATTTTTGTGAAATTCATCTTTTCTTGGTCAGAAACATAGTTTGAAGAAAAATTGGCCCTTATGTGTGGTGAATGACTTGTCCCTTGGAATGACTTCTTGAAAAATGATGGAGACATGATGTTAATGATATGAAATGGCCTCATCCCTTCTGATATCCCTTATTCCTCCTCTACTTATATATGTACAATTCCATGGCAAACCCTAGCTCAGTGAGAGAGGAAATTAGGTTTTAGTGAAGGGAAAACATGGGATTTGTAGAAATTTATAGGAATGAAAGGAAATAAAGGGGATAGGGGGCTTCTAAATTCTTAGGAAAATTTTGGGAGGTAGGTAGGGATGTTAGGAAGTAGGGAAAACTAGAATTTCAAGGATTGAGTGAGGGAAAGGGGTCCAAAAGGGCAAAACATAGACCTAGTCGAGAAAAGTGTCAAAAACATAGCAATATGCTAGGGTTTGTGGCAAATTTATGATTTTGAGGGACACGAGTGATACAAACTGTTTAGGAAGGTATATTAAGGATAGGGGAAGGTGTAAGAGCATCAAGACACAAATTTTGTTGATGATTTAACCATGAATGTCACGAAACCAAGAAAACTGCCCTCAAAACCCTAACATAGGGAAAATGAGATGAATGGGCTTGGGAAAAGGTCAAGGGAGGTAGATGTAGTGTAGGTTAGTGAGATATCGATGGATACGAGTGAAAATGAGCCTTCCCTTGGTCTTTGATGGCCTTTATACCTTGTTTAGATTTTCAAAATTAATCTTGGGACCCACTTTTTCTTTCTCAAACTTGACTTGTCTTTTACAATTTACCTTTGGACATGATCTTCTTATTTGATATTCTTGGAGAATTTGGAAACATAATTAATTTTAAACTCTTCCTTTTTGGTGATGGAACTTTGAACTTAAAACACTTCGAACCATGAGAATTATTACATATTAGCACCATAAAATTACATTTTTGCTTGAATATTCAAACTACAAACTATTTTTCTAATGAAATCTTGTTTATTCTTACTCCCTCACTTGTTGGTCTTTTATGTAGGAGATGGTGTTTTAGTGGACCTTGGAAACCCTAAGACCTAATGGAGACTTTGAACGGTTATAACCATGATGAAAATGACTGTCATGATTGATACAAATTGCATGATAAAAATAGCTTTATGAATGATGTACAGTAAACAAGATATGAAACTATGCCAACAAGTAATCAAATTTAGGGAAGAGTGATGTTTACGAACTAGGACTGCCATTAGTGACTAATTTTTTACATGACCTAGTGGAATGATAAAAAAATTATGAGTGGGACCCTTGAAATGATATGAAAAGAGGATTTTTGATTACTCATGGCAGTATGCAAATACTGACTCTAACATATATAAATAAGATGATAAACTTGGGGCATCAGATATGAAATAACATAATGCTATATCTGGGCTACATTCTGATTCTAGGTATTGAATCCAGGGTTTTTGATTATGGAATTGAATTTGGTGTTGGCAATTGGAATTTTGACAAGGTTGTGTGGAGAGACATAGACATGACAAATGTGTGCTAGAAATTTCTTCCAGAACCACCTAATATTTCTACACTAACATCAACAGAGGGTGGAGCCAAGGCTGGTGTAGATGTGGGAGTCATAGATTAGGGACCTATTCATAGGGCTGTACAAAAAGCACGAAAGTGAAATTTACTCTAGGAAAATGGATATTTGTTTGTTGTGGTTGAATTGATGTGGGAAGTGGTATGCACCCTTGATACAGTTACTATGGATGCATGAGATAGTCTATCAATTATATTCTAAGCACAAGGAAATGTTTGATCTTGATGATATGGCTAGTGGAAGATGAAATCTAGGAATTGTTGAAAGGGTTCCTGTAGATGCTAGATAGTGAGATATATGTAGTTAACGTAAGGGGTTTACTTTGTGGTTACTAGGATGATTTGAAAATACATTATATATACCATTACACCATGTCTACTTCAGGGAAAAATAAGCATAAAGTGTGTTACGAAATTAAATAAGGCTATGCATTTACATGATATTCTCAATTTACGACATTAATAGAGGGTAGAGCTAAGACTAGTGAATATGTGGGATTCATAGATTAGGGACCTATTCATAGGGCTCTACAAAAAGCACCAAAATGAAATGTAGTCTAGGACAATGGATATTTGTGTGTTGTGGTTGAATTGATGTGGGAAGTGGTATGCACCCATAATGAATTCACTATGGATGCATGTGATAGTCTATCAGTTATAGCATGACCAAGAAGGCAATGTTTGATCTTACCTATATGGATAGTGGAAGATGAAGTCTAGGAATTTTTGAAAATGTTCTTGCACATACTAGATAGTTAGAGATATGTATTTAGCCTAAGGGGGTTTCTTGTGTGGTTACAAGGATGATTTGAAAATACATTATATAGACCGTTACACCATGTATACTTAAGGGAAAAAATAAGAATCAAGTCTGTTATCACATTAAATGAGGCTCTGTGTTTACATGATCTTTCTAGTTTAGGACATCAACAAAGGGTGAAGCCAAGACTCGTGTAGATGTGGGTTTCATAGATTAGGGACCTATTCATAGGGCTCTACAAAAAGCACCAATGTGAAATTTAGTCTAGGACAATGGATAATCATGTGTTGTCATTGAATTGATGTGTTAAGTGGTATGCACCGTGATGCAGTTATTGTGGATGCATTAGATAGTCTATTAGTTATAACCTGACCAATAAGGGAATGTTTGATCTTTCTTATATGGCTAGTGGAAGATGAAGTTCAGGAATTGTTGAAAATGTTCTTGCAGGTACTAGATAGTGAGAGATATGTAGTTAACCTAAGGGGGCTACATGTGTGGTTACTAGGATGCTTTGAAAATACATTATATATGAGAGCCTTACACCATGTCTACTTAAGGGACAACATAAGCATCAAGTGTGTTAGGACATTAAATGAGGCTTTGTGTTTACATAATGTCAGAAGGAATTGTCCTAATTTTCATTCTGAACAGATCTTTGACAAAAATATTGTACACGACCAAACTCCACCAAATTTATTTGATCAAGACCAAATTAAAAATAATTTTTTTGAATATTTGAAACAAATCCCATTGGAGAAAATAAAGTCTTATGACAATGTAAATCATGATAAAAGTTATGAAATTTTGAAGATAACAAAGGAAAAGAATCAAAACTTTATTGTTAAAATATACAAAGATTGACCAAAAAAAATTTGGAAAGATTAAGTAAGTAGGAAGGTTGCAGTAAAAAAAGAAAACGGGGAGATGGTAGCAGTTGAAAATTCTACAACTAGTAAAAGCTATGTCAGTTTTGGGTAAAGAAGATGATAAACTTGAGGCATCAGATATGGAATGACATAATTCTATATCTAGGCTACATTCCGATTCCAGGTAGTGAACCCAGGGTTTTTCATTATGAGATTGATTTTGGTGTTGGAAATTGGAAATTTGACAAGTCCCTTGGAGAGACATAGATATGAAAAATGTGTGCTGGAAGTTATTTCCAAAACCATCTAATATGTCTACACTGAGATCAATCGATGAAAACAACTTGAGAAGGAAAATATAAGCATAAAGTGTGTTAGGACATTAAATGAGGCTCTACGTTTACATTATGTAAGAAGGAATTGTCCTAATTTTCTTTCTGAATAGGTCTTTGACAAAAATATTGTACATGTGCAAACTCCATCAACTTTGTTTGATCAAGACTAGATTAAAAACATTTTTTTGAAGGTTTGAAATAAATCCGTTAGAAGAAAACAAAGTCTTATGACAACGTAAATCATGATAAAAGTGATGAAATTTTGAAGATAACAAAGGAAAAGAATCAAAATTTTATTGTTAAAATATGGAAAGATCAACCAAAAAAATATATCTGGAAAGATCAAATAAGCAGGAAGGTTAATGCAGCAAAAAATGAAAGTGGGAGATGGTAGCAGTTTAAAATTCTTCAACCGTCAAAAGATGTTTTAGTTGTAGTTATGTGCATGAGGCAACTTTGACTCTGTATGGTGCCCACAGATTCAGAGCTACTTTTGTTTAGGGATTTGAGTTTTGAAGGTCCAATGTTCGAACAACACCTATGTGAAAAAATATGGATTAAGTTAGTATATGATTGAGCGTTAATGAATAGACATTATTGTTAGGATATTTGCACACTTAAGAGTTGGTTAAGATCAAGCTACTCTAATCTATTTTTAGATAAAGTGTTCTTCGCAAACAATTATCACATAAGCCTCATGAGCAAAGTAACACATCGTGAGTAAGACTAACAATTGAGAACAATGCTTCCATCATAGAAATCAAAGGGCATAAATCATAAAAAAGGATCAGCCCTTGTGCTTAATCACTAAAGAAAACATTGTCACGTGTCTATAAAACTAGTTTAAATTTACTTTTGCACAAGTTCAATTATGATTCTAACTTTAAAGTTCAGATATAGAATTAGGAACATAGACTTTTTTATAGGTAACATTTTCATAATTTTTTATTATTAAAAATCTCAGTGAAAACATTTAGAATCAGTTCTTTAGGGCTAGTAAGAGAATAGTTAAAACCCCTATTAGTGTGGAATTTCTACAAGGATCTATATGATTATGGCTACATCAATGACTCAATTCATGTTTATTCTAAGATAGTCAAGAATGTTTTTCTTGTGAAGAGATATAATCTCAAGAGCATCCATGAAGTCCGCATAATCTAAAGGGAATAAGGTCTGTAAACTACTATAGACTGAAAAAAGCAAAATCACTCCATGAAGGTTTGGCTGAGGTATTGGAGATAGAGATTGATTTCCGAAATTATGTGTAGGACTTGGATTATGGGAGATACCATTCATGTGCATGGGCCTGTAAACCATCGTAGACCAAGAAAAAAAATTACTCTGTCATGGTTTGGCTGAGGCATTGGAGAGATAAATTGATTGTGGAAATTATGTGTAGGACTTGGATTACGTGAGATACCATTAAAGTGCACGCTGGAGATAGTAGTTATGCCTTCATGAAGCCTAGTTGAAAATATTTCAATTTCTCAATGCATTTAGACCAAAGGAATCACTCGAACTGAAAATATTTTAATTTCTCAATGCATTGAGACCAAATGAATCGATGATATAAATCTTAAGCTTCATATGATTATGTAACTTCATATAAAATCATAGAAGGATGTAACTATTTGCCCAATCCTACAAAACCAACTGTACTCTACATTCATTTCCAATTGATCCCTTAGCAAAATAAAATCAAAATCCCTTTGGATCCCTTAGAAAAATAAAATTAAAAACCATAGAACTAACACATGCTTGACTTTCGCAATAAAATGTAGTAAAAATGCATGTAAACCCATAAATCAAACTAACCTCTCATTCCAACTCCAAAATTACAAACTTCAATAATGGTATGGGAAATCTTAGGTTAATTTTTTAATGGTATATGAATCTTTGGTAATAATTAATTAATTGTTCAAGGATGGAGGTGATCATTTTTGGGGACAGTTGGTGGTGCATTGGATCAAGAAACTAGAGGGGCCTCAACACGCCACACCAATGCAATGAGGATTTGTGAGAACTCATACCCCACTCCCCGCTAGCAGTGTTTAATACCGTAGATGGATTGCATGGAGGAGGTCATTCATATGCGTTGGACAATGAGGAGAGAGCACCAAAAGAGGATGAGGTGTGGTTTGATTACTTCCTAGCTCAAGTTGTGGTGTGGGGCATCAGAACAAGTTGAAACCATCAAATGCAGCTTGGAGAGGAATTAGTACCTACATCAATTATGGTCATGGGATATGGGGGAAGATTTCCCTATTTGGCATAACGAATTATTTGGTTCTAAGACTAGAATGTGTGGGTCGGGAGCACACATAAATTCTTCATTAGTTTGGATCTATCTCTTATTCCAAGAACCTCCACTTCATAATCAGTTTGCTGGGGAGAACAACTTGAGGTGTCATCTCTGGGCTTGTTTGAGCTCTGGAAAATCAAGGACCTGTGGCATGACTTGAATAGTTAAATAATAACTAGGGATGGGATTTTTTTTAATCATATATATATATATATATATTCACTGCAGATGGATTCATAGACCCCTGTATGAAATGTAACACTTCACTATCAAAATTGCAATTTTCCATTTTTCGAGTGACACAATTAAAAATTACTAATATAAATGTCTAATTCATATGCTTGTTGTACTTGTTATTTTGTCGTATTTTTATTCTTTGAATATAATAGTCATTTATGTTAATAATTATTAATTTTGTTACTTATTATCTAGTCATATATTTTAATCCTAAACTAAAGTAGTCTTTTACCTTAGTCGCTTAAATTTAATTATGATAATATTTTAAATTATATTTTTATGTTGACGAATTGTGTCATACACCTTAAAATGTTGTGAATAATTTTCATAAGGTTTTTGTTGAGGACCTTGTAGTATTTCCAAGAAATTTTACAATTTTGTGAAAAACGTTTTAGTGTTGTTGAGAACCTTGCAATGTTGCAAGGAATTTATGTAGGACCATAAGGAATATAACTATACTTGAGATAATTTTTGTAGTCTTATTGGAATCATTACAATGTTGTAGAATTTCTCTTGAATGATGTGAGGAATACTACATTGCTATAAATCTTTGTAGTGATTATAACATTATATTTCTAAAAAAAACTTCTACTAAGAATTTCAACAGTTGTCTAAAAAATAAAAAACATGTCTACAACAATTGTGAGAGGAATATTTCAACATATTTCAACAATGTTGTGCTAAGAATATTCCTTTTGTGAAGAAAATGTCTCAACAATGTGGTGCTGAGAATATTTCAATTTTGAAGAGGATTTGACTAGATGTGTAAAGAAATATTTGAGCTATTTTGAAGAAAATATTTAGCAATTTGGTAAAGAATATTTAGCAGTTGTACATTAAATATTACTTATATTTAAGTAAAGTACAAAGAATAATTTCAACATTATGTAGAGACAAATTTCAAACCATTGTGGAGGGAATATTTAGTAATTGTGCAATGAATTATTTTAGCAATTGTGAATGAAATTGTTTTAACAATGAGAAGTGGTACAAAATAATCTATTGATGATTTTCTCTATTCACGAAAAAAAACATAAATGTATAATGGATTTATTTTGAAATTTGCTTAAGAGTATTTGGTTTTTTTACTCTAGGATATCTTATCTTGTTGTTGTTAGTTAGTTGTTCATTTTATAAATTTTTCAATTTCATTTTTTTTTTTTTTTTTTTGCATATTCTTGTTTGATATCTTAGTGTAGGAAATGTCTTATGCTCCTCCCATTCCTTTCACATATTAGGAAAAAATACTTATTTGGTTGGTATGTGGGCTTTGGGCTGTAGTTTTTTTTTTAACTTTTATTTGAATATTGCATTTCTCAACCTCTTATTTCATTAAAAATTATATTTTGTAAATACTAATAATAATTAGTTAATGATATTAGAGCAATAGGGTGGATTTAAATATTAGATTTGTTTTAAAAATATATATACTAGTTGATTTTTGCAGTGGGGAAAATGTTGAGTCATCTTCATATTTTTCCTTTGTCTATTATTTCGATAACCTCTTTCATTTTTATATCTAAACAAAAATTTCTTATTTCCATCTCCTTGAATTTTGTTTTACCCTTTAAGGACGGTATAATATAAAAAATCATAGTCTTCAAGATTGGTTCTTAATATGTAGTGGAAATTTGTGTTGTCTTCCTTTTGAAATGCCTTATTTTTCACCTTTAAGGAAACCTTAAATTATTTTAGACTCAATGTTTTTTAGAGGTATCAACGGTAAGCATGATTTGTCTTTGCTTTAAAAAATATTAATTTCAATTCTCTAGACAAAGTAACACTTTGGGTTGTAGATTTATGTGGAGTGTTTTCTGAGAGATTGAATTCGGATAATCCACAGTGTTCATTTTTTCATTTGTCAACCTTTCGTGCCTAGACCAAGACTCATCATTAGGACTGATTTACAGAGAAGAGAAAAGTGTGTGATAAATATGGTGTAGGTGAACAGTTAAGTTGTTAAGCCGATCAATTGATTATTTAATTATATTTTAATCTTATTTTAATTAATTCTTGTAATATTATCATATTATATTTATTGAATGTATTACTTTCTATGTGCTCTTATTAATTTTATTAAAGAAATACTAATTAAATATAATTATTAGTGTTAATAATTTATTTTATTTTATTTTATATTTATAATTTTTTAGTTTAATGGTTGATGATTTTGTGTAATGTTAATTAGGTTAGATTTTTATAATTGTATTAATTTTTTAATTAACTCCTTAACCTAGTCTTATAGGATTATGTTTTATATGTTAATAAGGTTTTTTATTATTATTAATATAATAAGTTTTTTAATATTGTTAATTTAACTATTAATTAAAATTAAAAATGTGAGATTAGTTTTATATTGTTTTATTTAATTAATTTAATTTATTTATAAGCTCTATTTTAAACTAGATTCAAAGTTCTTTAAGAGTTTGAGTTAAAGGATTAGGTTTGATTTATTTATTTATTTTTTTAGTAAACAATTGTTCAACCTAGTTTAATCTTTGTTGATGTACATAGGTTATAGGATTATGTTCTCTATGTTAATAAGGTTTTATTATTATCAATGCAATAGGTTTTTAATATTGTTAAATTTAACCATTAATTAAAATTAAAAATGTGAGATTAATTTTATATTGCTTATTTAATTAATTTATAAGCTATATTTTAAACTAGATTTTTATCTTTGTTTAAAGATAAACCTAGATATATTAAGACACAAAGGCCCTATATCTTATCGATATATATGAAGCTTTAGGATAAGCGAGGGACTTGCTTTGACAAGGAAAGATGAGGGGAGGAAGGGGTATGAGGAAGGGAGGGATAACTTATTCATGGGGGGTAAGCAGAGAGTTCCAATTTTTACTAATTTCCAAGCCTCCATCCCTATTAAGGTTACGAGGGTGTTTTATGATTTCAATAGCCTCACGAATTTTCCGCTTGAAATGGTGTTTTTCATTAGCAATGACTTTAGTGTCTTCAAGGCATATATGATGGTTTGTTTTACCTGCATGCTCAGCTAAAGCTGAAGAGCGTGTTCTTTCTTTACAGATATCTGCACTATGCTCTTTGAGCCTAATCCTCACAGACCTGCCAGTTTCCCCTATATATTGTTCTCCACAAGAGCAGTTGATGATATAAACACCTTTCTGTTGTAGTTGATCCTGGCTGTCCTTTACCGATTTCATTCTTTGTTTGATAGTTGACAAGGGTTTGAATGAAGTTTTGATCAACAGGAAATGGTGTTGCAGCAACAGGTTCTTGTGTGTTAGTAAGCTCTTCAGTTTGTTTTACCTGCATGCTCAGCTAAAGTTTTGAGCAACAGGAAATGGTGTTGCAGCAACAGGGAAATGGTGTTGCAGCAACAGGAGTTCCGAGTCCGCAAAGTAATTCCTTTGAAACTTTTGTTCTCAGCTACTTCCCAAGCTAAAATCTGCAAAATACTGAAATGTAATATCGCAATCCTTGGCAGGATTTATTAGTTTCTTAAAAAAAGAATATCTAACCTAAAAAATTACATAAATAATAGAAACTCAAGTGCTTTGAGGGACAGCAAGTTCCCCTGGAAAATAATATTGTTTATTGCCATGCAAGTGGCTTTAAAATCTTCTTTGGAAACCGGCCGCTGATATAACCGAAGTCGGTAGCCATTCACTAACAGTGGTGTTCTGCTTCCATCAATTGTTAAAAGTCTAACTATTCCATTTGGAAAAACAACGTCCACTTCATACGGCCCTAACCACCTTGTTCTTAGCTTCCCTTGGAAATTCTCGAAACGGGAATCATAAAGTAGAGCCCAGTTACCTTTCTGGAACTGCTTTTGCTTGATGGTTCTGTCATGCCATCTGCTTCTTTGTTGCTGTATCATAGTTGTTTGATGGACGACATCCAATCTTTTCTCATCCAATTCCTGAAGCTGCTGCAACCTGGCTGTCTGTGTATCAGTTAAATCAAGGTTAACAGCTAAGGCAGATCTTAAGGTTTTAATCTCAAACTCTACAGGGAAAATAACATTCTTTCCAAAAACTAATTCATAGGGTGAAAGCCTGTTGTATTCCTCCAAGTGGTTCTATAGGCCCATAGAGCCTCGGGCAACCTCTGAAACCAGTCCCTTCTATTCTCCTTTATTGTTTTTGTTAAGATGGCTTCTATGACCTTGTTGGTACTTTCCACCTGCCCATTTGCTTGGGGGTGGTACGGTGTAGTCATTTTGTGCTTGATATGATATTTTTGGAGCGTATTTTTGAAGCCATGAGAATTAAAAGGAGGTCCTCCATCAGTGACTAATTCTCTGGGTAGTCCAAATCTAACAAAGATTTCTTCAAAAAAGAATGTTAGTACTGCTTCTTCATTAGATTTAATGAGTGCTTTGGCCTCTACCCATTTAGTCATATAATCCGTGCATACTAATATGTACACTCTTTGATTAGATGGAGGATTAATGGGACCTATAAAGTCTAATGCCCATTTCTCAAAAGGTTCTAGAGTTACCTGGGGATTAAGTGGCATTTCATCCCTATGGTTAGGCTGGCCCATTCTTTGACAGCTATCACAAGCCTTCACATATTTTCTGGCATCTTTAAAAAGTGATGGCCAATAATAACCCATTCTAAGTACCTTGTGTGCTATTCTTTTGTCTGCAAAATGTCCTCCACAAGGGCCATCATGACAAGCTTTTAGTATATCATAAATCTCGTCTTCCCCAATGCATCTCCGGATTTCTTGATCTATTCCTGTGTGGAACAGACACCCGCTTATCCAGCTGTACCTAGCACTTTGCTGGATGATCTTTCTTCTTTCCCTGTGTGATAGGTGTGATGGTAATTTTCCTGCAACTAGATAATTGGCAATGTCTGCATACCAAGGTGAGTGAGCAGATACTGCAAATAAATACTCATCAAGAAAAGAATCATCTACTGGAGCATTTTCATTAGTTTTTAAACGAGAAAGGAAACCAACAACTACATTTTCTTTTCCTGGCCTATCTACAATTGTGATATCAAATTCTTGTAATAGTAATAACCATCTGGTGACTCGGGCATTTGTAACTGATTTATTCATTAAATACTTAATGGCCGAGTGATCAGTATGCACAAAAGTAGTGTAGCCAGTAATATAATGTCGAAATTTATTAATAGCATAAATAACTGCTAGAAATTCCTTCTCAGTAACTGTGTAATTTAGCTCAGCTGGTGTCATGTTCTTACTAATAAAATAGATGGTATAAGGGAGACTGTTTTCTTCCTGACCCAGGACAGCTCCAATTGCCGTGTCTGAGGCATCAGAGGAGATATGAAAGGGTAATGCCCAATCAGGTCCTCTCAAAATGGGAGCTGCGGACAACTGATGTTTAAGTTTATTGAATGCATTTCCACAATCATCAGTCCACTTAAATTCAACATTTTTCATTAACAACACAAATAGAGGAGAAGCTATTTTGGAAAAATCCTTAATGAATCTTCTATAGTATCCGGCATGTCCTAAAAATCTTCTTACATCAGTTTGTGTTTTGGGGATAGGAAGGTTCTGAATTACCTGTATTTTAGCTGGATCGACTTGAATTCCTAAAAATGAAACAAAGTGACCCAATACAATACCTTGATTCATCATCATATGGCACTTTTCAGTGCTTAAGGCAAGGTGTGCTTCTATACACCGCTTAAATACTTTTTCAAGATTCTACAGTGCATCCTCAAAAGTCACTCCATAAGGGGTAAAGTCATCCATAAATATTTCTAATGAATCATTTAACATATCAGAAAAGATCCCTATCACCGCTCTTTGGAATGTTGCTGGAGCGTTACATAGCCCAAATGGAAGTACTCTGTAAGCAAAGGTCCCCCATGGGCTAGTAAATGTGGTCTTGTCCTGGTCCTGGGGTGCAATCTTAATCTGATTATATCCACTAAACCCATCCAAGAATGAAAAGAATTTCTTACCTGCTAAATTATCCAATACCTAATTAATAAATGGTAAAGGGAAATGGTCTTTTTGGGTGGCTTTATTCAATGCTCTGTAATCCACACATACTCTCCATTTCCCATTTTTCTTGGGTACAATTACAAGTGGGGAAACCCACTCACTATCAGATATAGGGTATATAAATCCTGCATTCAAGAGTTTTTGAAGTTCCTCCTTCACAATTTCTCTAAGGTTGGGGTTCATTCTTCGGTGGGGTTGACAGACTGGCCGGGATCGCTCCTTAATATAAATACGGTGAGTGCATAGTTCAGGGGAGATCCCTTTCATGTCTGTGTAGTCCCATGCAAATGCCTCTTTATTTTCTTGGAGTAACTTTATTAATTGCTGTTTTCATTATCAGTCAAGTCAGGATTTATATTTAATGTTTTTCCAGGCTCAATTTCAATTGTTGTACTTTTGGAAGGGCTGCCTACTGTTGTCTGAAATAAGTTTTCATCTCTCATGTTCTGCTGGGATTCAGATTCTAAGATTGCAGTGAAGTGATTATATTTTTCAGGGCTGACTGAAGAGGGTTCAGAAATAAAGCTGCTGATTAATTCATCTTCGGTGGAGTCCTTAAAAGTCAAGGCTTGTCCAATAGTCAATATAGGTTGGGTTTCTTCATCCTCACAGTCTACCCATACAGAATTGTCATTATTAATCATGGGTGTAGCATGAGGATAGAGGGTAAGCTGTTTAGTTTCCTTCCCATTAGAGATGGTCATTGATCCTGATCTACAGCTGATGAAAGCATCTGATGTAGCCAGCCAAGGTCTCCCTAGAATCAACGGATGACCCCCCAACTTTGTTTTAGTTTGTAACACCACAAAGTCAGCCGGGTAATTCCAGGATTCTACAGAAATTATAAGATCTTCAATGACCCCTTCGGGTTTAATTGTAGAGCGGTTAGCCAACTCTAGGATAGTTGGAGTTTCCCTAATAAAGTTTTTTAACTGAAGCAATTGTGTTGTTTCGAGTGTCATAATATTTATTGCAGCTCCTAAATCTACTAGAAATTTAGAGATAAAGGTTTTTCCAACCTGGACTGTTACTGTAGGGTGACCAGGGTCACCATACTTCACAGGATAATCTTTTTCGGTCATTAAAGCAGTTAATTCTCCCATCACATGAACTGTGAGGGGATCCTTAGCCTTTCTTCCCGGTTTTTTTATACAAATGTCTCTAATAGTTCTAGCATAAATAGGAACATCCCTTAATGCTTGCAATAATGGGATTTTAACATACAAATTTTGTAGCTCTCCTAAAAGGTTAAAGGTAGGTTGCTCAAGTGTTTTAGTGAGAGCCAATTGTTCAGGGAATGGCGGATCTATTGTTTGATCATTATTATTAGGTGTTGATTTTGCTGTTTCAGCATTATTGTTAGTTGGTTTTTCTTTTCTAACTTCTTCTTTGTCAAAGTCAGTGATATCTTCTATAATGGGTTCAACAATTCTCCCTGAGCGAAGATGGATATCGTTACATTGCAGGGGAGAGACAGGCTGATTTTGAATGTCAATTACTTGCAGGGCTTTATTGTTATTTGGATTGGGGTTAGGTTGTACAGGTAGCTGTGGTCTCATTGCCTGGTTATTTGGAGGAGTATTGGATGGTAAGGAAAGAGACTGTTGTTGTTGAGGAAATGGTATCTGTTGGGCTGCCTAGTTTGGATTCCATTGATTAAAATACGGTTGCTGGGGAGCCCAAGGATTCCATATACTAGGATCAGGAAAAGGAAGATTTGGTTGCTGCATAAGTGGAAAATTCATTGTATTAAAGGGTGGGTACTGCATTTGGTTCATGGGTGGGTAGTTTGTTTGAAAAGGAGAATTATTATTCCAACGACTGAATGCTGTGTTAGAGCTCATACCTTGTCTTTGTGGCCATTGCCTCCTCTGTGTCATCAAGTACACTGCTTCAGCCTCTTCTTCAGTTGACTGCAATGCTTCTTTGATTCCAGGCAGAGAGGGGCATTGCTGGGTTTCATGGTCCTTCTCGCAGATTGTGCAGATAGGTATCTTATCCAGTGGGCATTCCCTGAGTGGGTGTTTTTCTCTGCATTTGGAACAAAAAATAGCTAGGGCAGCTTTTGCTTCTCCCTATTTCTTCTTTACCTGCAGAGCATCAATTTGTGAAGCAAAAGAGCTTAACATCTCAGTTTTAAATTCCTCTAATAAATTACCTATTTTAGCCCTTGTTGCTCCTCCGCTTGCTGACTTCTGAACTCTTGAATATACATTATCTCTGCTTTTTGATCTGCCTAATGCTCCCCTTGAACATCTCATGCAGAGATTGATAATTTCATCAAAGGGTTCTTTGGAAATGTCCCCTTTTCCCAGCATGTTTAACATGTCCAGGCAGTCATCTCGTACTCCTTTCAGCAATATAGTCTTTAGAATATCTTTACTCATATTAGGATGGTCAGACCGCTGCAGATTATACTGTAATCTTTCCACAAAATCTTCCAAATTCTCGTCCTCTTTCTGAACCATTTTAAACAATTCTTCCTTCCTTTCTCTCGTCCGGCAGTAATCTTGATACTTAGCTAGAAAGCTCTCTTTCATCTGATCCCAGGTAGTGATTGCCTGAGCTCCTAGGCTCATAAACCATCTTAATGCATTCCCCTTCAGTGTTGCTGGAAATAGTTTTAGTTTCTGATTAGCGCTCACATACGACATAGAATTCATCCGGGTCTTCAGAAGATAACCCATGAAAGTTGAGTAATGCTGCGAGTGGAATGTTTTTCATGGGGGTTGTTCCTCTCGGGAGCTCCCCAATAGGGAATTCCAGGGTAGAGAGCGAATTTTCCCCTCTTCCTTCTGTTCTGTTATCCTCCATTGGTCTTTTTCCTGAATCACTTGCTTTATCCTCTGTGTCTTCTGTTTCTTCATGTTCTTCTACCGGTTCCTCGGTGTATTCTGGTACTTCCAGCTTCCTTTCAGGTCCTAGTACTTCCTCCGTCTGTCGATCTGTTTGTGAGGAATACTGGATCTGAGGTCTCCGGGAACTTGTCCTCTGTGATGTTTCAGCCTTTGAGATGATTTCGTCAATATAAGTTTTTCTTCCTCCTTTGCCGCCTGTGAAATTAGGTCTCTTGCGTCCTCTCATGCATCTGTTATTCTCGAAAAGAAATCATTAATGCCTTTAAAAATCTCTAGTTGCCTTCCCCGGCAACGACGCCAAAATGTTGGCTAGTTGAATTGTTTATTGATTAAACAATCAAGTACCACATTAATTGTCAACCTGGGAAAGTTTTTTTATTCCAAAGGCTACTGCGTACTGTATGTACTTAATTCTAAAAGCATTAAAAAGCTGTAGTATATGTGATTCTTACGCTAAGTTATCACAATACTGATAAAATGAAAGTAATTAATTAAGATTACAAATCTGAAAAGCAAAGTGATGGATGCTCTGTTGGCAGAGGATCAGGACCCTATCCTCCAAGTGAGGACGTTCAGCACCTGCCCCTGTAACTAGATTGCTAACACACACTGCACTCTAATTCACCGGTGAAATATCCTTGCACAACTTCAAGCAATTAATGAAACAGAGTACTAGCAAAACGGAAATACCAGAGGTAATGCTACAGAATCCAAACAGAGTACCAGCAGAAAGAAACTA
This sequence comes from Pinus tabuliformis, assembly GCA_031772625.1. Taxonomy (NCBI): domain Eukaryota; kingdom Viridiplantae; phylum Streptophyta; class Pinopsida; order Pinales; family Pinaceae; genus Pinus; species Pinus tabuliformis. Next base: position 1,983,489,166 of record CM062817.1, on the reverse strand, counting down.
TCACACACTTACGCACTTGACAGAAAAGTAAATGGGTGAATCTTGTGAGGAAGGTGGGCCCAGTCCCTCTCACAAGATTCCCCAGAACACAAAGGCTAGATTAAGTGCTCAGAACAATCTTCTATTTATCTGCCAAAAGATTCAAGTACAATAAAGTTCAGACTTGCTGATGTCTCTCAAAATCTCCCTTACAGACCACAATTAATTCCCCTTCTAATGTAGATGTCTCCTCTTTATAGAGGAGACATCTATTACAATAGATTATTATAGTTCATTCAGTTAACCCATTCTATCAAAAATAAAAATTACAGAACGTTGTTACAACAGTATAATAATATATTCTTTCTTAGGTTCTGGCTGTTACACAGCTGGTAACCGACTTCGACCGTCTTCTTGGGATACTCGCATTCCTTTATCGTTTCCCCATGTTGTTCCTGATTTAGGCAATGGTAACTATGTTCTACCCGCTTTAGACAGCTGCTTGATCATGCCGCGTCAACGTTCTTCAGATAGTTGCCGTTTGTTATTCCCAGTTGTTGCAAAATAGCCTGCTTTAGATGGTTGCTGTTGCTAACTGTAGCAACTGCGTAGTTGCTGCTTCTGGTGTTGCAGCAACTGCGTAGTTGCTGTTTCTGGTGTTGCAGCAACTATGTAGTTCCTGTTTCTGGTGTTACAGCAACTATAAATTATAATTCCTGCAGGCTTAAGACAATTACTTGGCAACTTAGTCAGCTTTTCAAAGATAAATATAAAGATACTCACGAATATGCAATGAACAATTAAACATATAGATATGCGGAAAGTTACTTCGTACCTTGGGGTGATTAAGTCATTATGTAATCAAAGCTTACAACTTATGACTGAAAAGGATAATATTATGGCAAAAATATAAGGTCAAAATTGGTCAATTCTGAGTCCTAACAGTTTGTTCTCTCCTCTAATGTTGTATAGTATGAGTAATTTCAAACTTCTTAATTAAACAATCTCATAAACCCTTTCAAATAAATATTAGAAAGACAAATTGATAAAAGAATGCTAGAGACTCCAAGATTTCATGCTTGCGTAGTGTAACAAGTCTAATCAATTGACATGGAGATAGAAGCATAGTCTATATGAATAAGGATCAAACTATTGATTGGATAATCCATGGAGAAATAAGAACAATGCTCTACTCAACAATAAGAAGTTGGAAGTGCCCCTATACATCAACCATGAATACATTTACAACCTTTTCTTCAATCTGTTGATTGGTTAATCCATGGATATATAAGAGAAATGCTACCCTCAATGGGAAGTTGGAAGCACCCCTATAAGTAGAAAAAATAGAGATATTCAGACACAAAGGAAAATTTTCTATTACACCAAATTACATAAATACATCACATATTTATGGTGCTTGATAGCTCCACTGATTATGAAACAAGAAGATTGGTTGTTGAGAAATTATTTCAACAGCTCAACCTACTAAAAAACCAAATCTACCTACTATTGTAAGCAGTATTTCCAGATACTCCCTTTACCTCTCACATCATTACATAAATCTCAAATTACAATATAAAGAACACATAGTACAACAATATAATTGGCCTTTATCTCACTGATCTTCATCAACACTCACGTCCACTTTGGAATCATGCAAACATCTCTCTTTCTTCATCTCCAATTCTTTGAGATGTCACTTGAACTCCATATAAAACATTCTTGCCTCTAACCATCATTGATGAACTTTGCAAGATCAAAAATATTGACAACTCAGCTCTTTGGGACTCCCACGATAAGAGTTATCAAGTATTGACGCTCTATGGACCTTCTACCATCTGTCACATATTTCGCTTTCGACTATCCATCAGTTTCTAGGATGGAGGTCTCGTTACTAAACGTGTTCAAAAGATGATCCAACAAATTGACCTGTTTCACACACATGGATCTCAAAATGTAACCTGTATTCATTGTTGAGGGGTTTACGAGTGCCAAGAAGAAGAAACCATAATGGTATAAACACAATCAAATTAGTGATGTGGTCAAGTGTTTCCAAGCATCAAGAACCACTAATTTTAATTATTCAACATTATTCAATAATTGGTTTTGCCCCAAATATAAGTTAGATACAACACACATCACTGATAGCTTCAAAGAGACTAAGAGGTAGATTGAATTGATAGAAAATTGAACAAGATCTGTTGCAATATGCGGTTGTACAAACTCATTCATAGAGAACAAGAGCAATGAGAGTGAGATTTATTTCCTAACACAATTACGATCAAAGGGGCATCAACACTTCCTCAAGATGCTGGTGTGAAGCCTTTGAGAAACAAAGGGCCAATGACAATAGACAGTGAAGTGAACTGAAAGTGCCTCCAAGGCTAGGCCTTCAAGCTCATCGAAAATGCTAAGTATTAATCCATCTGCTACTAACATGCCTTGGATTGATTTATTGCATTTTGAAAGAAGAAATTTGAAGGATCAGTAACTAAGCAGAAACTGAGTAGCTCCTTCAACCGCAATAGTAGCAAGCTCATGAGTGCCCAAATCAAATTAAAATTTCTTTCCTCTCACATTTCTCTAGCCTTTCCTAAAAGGAGTAAACCTAAAGCTACCAGCTCTCATGCCAACTAGAAAAACCAACGATATACATATGCAAAGGAAAAATTTATATTACACCAAATGACACAAATACATCACATATTTATGGTGTTGGTGACATCCAACCAATTCCAAAACAAGAAGATTGGTTGTTGAGAAATTATCTCAAAAACTCAACCAACTAACAATCCAAATCTACCTACTATAGTAAGCGTTATTTATATACATCAACCATGAATGCATTTACAACTTTTTGTTTTTTTTTTAATTTTATGTTAGGAAGGCCACCTACACACCCTCATAGAATCTATGTTATGTAATCGCTCGAGAGCCTTCTGTTGCATTCATAAAGAAGTGTCACATTTCCATATCAAAATAAAAATGGAAACTCAATATTTTGATATCAATCTTTTTAAACATAAATGATTTGAATAGAGTTTATACCATTAGAATTTCAATTTTAAAAAACAAATTACATGTATAAATTGATTAAACAATTTTTATTTTTTATTTTTTTTTATTTATTTTTTTATAAAATTACAATTAATTAAAGATTATATCTTTTAATTAAATATATTTATTTCGTATAATATTATTATTATTTTATTAATATATAATTGAGATAGCTATACAAATTAAATTGTTGGTATACACCCATAGACATCAATCTATTATAAACATGAAAACACTTACTATATGATATATCTCACATTGTTAACATTTAAAAAGTCATTAAAACTCACTAAATTATAACTTCATTTCAAGTTAATTTTATTATTAATAAATAATAAATAATTTAATATAAGTTAAACATATATAGATTAAAAGAATATATGAAACAAGATTATGAACTATGGAGATTTACTCCCATTTTATTATACAGATTTTTAATGTGTAGATATGTTTTGTTACAATACCATGGGTTATGAATACCACATACCCAAAGAATTGAATAAAACTTGTCTATATGATATTATTATTAATTAATCAATTTAATTTTTCAGAAGATATATATATATTGAAGATAAATCTAAATCATTGATTTGTATATACTATTATGAATACTATAGAATAGCTAATAAATAATAAATTTATATGGTCAATATAATAATTATTCATAATTAAATTAAAATTTTACGAGTAAACACTCATATCACCCTAATTAATTATAAATTAAATATACATATTTTGTTTCTATACTATAAATTTTAAATCTAGATAATTCAATTCTACATTAATAACACAATCCAAATATTTAAAAATTTCGTTGCATTTCTATTTCAAGATATCTTCTTGCCAATATACCACATCTTAAAACACAGCTTGGATAATGCCAAAACTATCTCACAAGGTCACCATCTTCAACTCTTTTTTTCCCACCAACAACCGCAATTTTAAAATCATTAATCATTCATATATTTTTGCCGTTACCTGCATTCATTACATTTTAATCAACTTTCTCCGAGATGATATAACATCAATAATGTTGGTTATAACGGCATGGTAATTATTACTTTCAGTCAACTTTCAAGGTCTACGATATCAATAAAGTTGGTTATTATTATTGCTTTGTATATGATATAGGCTACCTATATAATCAGGGAAAACGTTTGAAAGCTCACAATCCCTTTAGGTCACACTCTTAGTTGTGGGATTTACTTAATACGTGGGAATTATATAATTTTAAAGGTTAATTATGCATGTTTTTAATTTTTTATATTAAAAATTGGTAGTAGAAGTGTGATGTTTTATGTATTTTTAAATTGACAGTTTTGACTTACTGTGTAAAGAGTTAAAGAGGAAAGGGAAAGAGTTGAGTTTGTGTCCATCCAAAATACACATATTAATGGATGCTTGTTACTCCATTTCCGAAAAATATGCAAAGCATTTGATACGTAATTCTTAAGGCATTAGGGCTTCACTACCTTACTCTTAAAAGGAATCTATATTTTTCAACCTAGTTAATTCATCCATGAGAAGAACAAAAAAGTTGATGTTGGTTTTATAGTGAGTATTGTAGATTAGGTGCTTCATTTATTGGTTGAGCTTTAACTTAAGGGGTATGTATACTTCGATTGGAGTGTAGTTTTGTTTGACAAGTATTGTGCGAAAGAGGAAATGACTAGTAATGATAAATATAAGAGAAGGCATACCTCTCATAGTTAGAAACCATAGGCCAATAATGTGTAAGAACTTAAAAAAACTAAGAAAAGTAGTTATATTCATAAGGGATTGAGGAGGAGGCTATCGTTACACCAAAAATCATTACCATATTTTCTCTATAGGAATGGTCAAAGAGGAAATAGAATTGCAAGCCCATTTACAAAATATGAGGGTAGTCTTTTATTAAGAAAATTGATGTGGAATTTCTATAATGGATTCCAGGTATGGGGATTTCCAAAAGTAGGGGGAATATCTTAACAATGGAAGATATTTATTAAAATCAACTACTTGAATAGTAAACATGTTGGATCAAGCATTGATTAATGTAATAAGATGCTCAAAGGTAATGATTATGGATCCAGAGGAAGCAAGGAAAGCAAATTAGGGGAAGAAGAGTCAACTTGAGATCCTTAAGGAGTAAGCCACCATCATAATACTCATTCATGTGGATGTTGGAAATAATACTAAGAGAGGGGGGAGGGGTGCGGTTGAATCAATATTAACAATTTAATAACTTTTCATTTCCATAATCAAATTTATATACGCTACTTCAGTTAATATAACTCGCATGTACACGCAACTGTGTTTAAGGCAACTAGTGTATATCTAGCAAACTTATGATTCAGTTAATTCATCATATGTTGATCTTTAATCAGTGCATCAGAACTTCATTAACCATATAAACAGCAACCAGGTGCAGTAAAAACAGAACAAACCATCACACATAAGAAACACACATGAACACCATGATTTAAGGTGGAAACCCAATGCGAGACAAAAACCACCTGCTGCTCTCTTCTTTAAGAAAAACATGTTTACAATATTGTACTGGCGTAGACTTATACCAATACGTAGGCACCCCCCTGCAGAAGGCTACAACCTTCTCTCATTCTCCAGCTTCTACTAGAAGGGAGCTACAACCCCTTGGCTCTTGTACTAGTGGATATATATTTACTAGTACGTAGGCGCTAGCCTACAGAGGGCTACAACCCTCTCTCGTTTTCCAGCTGCAACTAGAAGGGAGCTCCAAACCCCTGGCTCTTGTACTGGCCGATATATTTACCAGTACGTAGGCACCGGCCTACAGAAGGCTACAACCTTCTCTCTTCCTCCAGGGACCATGTTTCATAAATTTTCAGACTAGATAGTCCTCGAACACAACACCACAATCTGAAGGCCACGTTTCATCCAATTTTCATACTAGACCCATCAACAACATTGAAGCTTAAAATAAATCACCACTACAATACAACCATTGCATTAACCAATCATCAATCTCTGAATCACCCACAACTGAATCACTCAATCTATCTGAACTTTCAGAACACAGAGCAGAACCAAGTTCTCTGTAACAGCAATTAGAAGCAATGGATATTTCAACCATCAAGTTCATAAGGTATACGCTACTTGGCTATGTTGAACCAGCGTGTATAGGTGCTTTTACCAAAGGGAACCAGTGTACATATCTAAAAATAATTACTTATACCTTCACTGCAATTTTCTACTTTAGACATACCCAGATTATCATATATAATGGATAAAACATGTGTCAGTGTTCAGATCTGAACTATTCATGACCATACCATATAATGATAATGCATTTTAGTCTTCATGATCCTGGTCCATTAACCTTCATTTGCCACATGGGTGCATCCTTAGCAAAGCATCACAAACCCATGACCTGCATACTGGATCTTCCACTTCATCAAATATTTAATCCTTGAACCCTTAGCCTAATGATCTTCTCCTCCTTTTATAGTTTTAGGCCTTTCTCAATACCATGGGCCAAAACCACTTAGGACTAATACCTTGGACCAAATACCTAGGGCTGATAGCTCGGACTAGATACCTTGGGGTCCAATACCATGGACCAAATACCTTGGACCCAAACTTAGTTTTCCAAGATATATGCGCTTTTCCTTCTATGAAAGTGTGTGTGTACATTATATGCTCCTTTTGGTCTGGTAACCCACATGTATATTCTCCTTTGTCAAGGTGAACCTACGTATACCTCTCTTTATTCATACTTTGTTGTCTGATCATCAGTTCTTTGCTATTGACCTGCTACACTATGATCTGTCATCTGAGTGAGTTGCCATCAAGGACAACACCTGTATCATAATGCTAACAATCTCCCCCTTTGGACTTGATGGCAACAACAACACCAAGTCACTCTCCCCCTTTGGCATCAAGGGCAAAGGGCAGACCAAGATATTCTCTCCCTTTGATATACATTATGTTGTCTATACTCCCCCTAAGTACATGCTTAGATGTACCAATCCGTCCATGCTCCCCCTAAGCACATGAAGATTTTGCAAATATATATATATATATATATATATATATATATATATATATATATATATATATATATATATATATATAAAGAATAACATGACTCTACAACTCAATTAAGTGAGTATGACCTTCCTATCACCAACGACTCATACATACATCCATCTCCCAACCAAGTGGGGATATACCATTTGTTTATACATGTCAAAACAAGAAATATTACATCAGCCATCCCATGCATAGTGGGGTTACAAATTAGGTCTTTTTATGACCTTTACATCAAATAATATACATGACATTTATAAGAAGGACAACGAACCTAAAAAAGATCACGATAGTCATCAGCAAATATCATACACCATATGATCTTCACCATCAACAACATCAAGATCAACAACCTATATATTTCCATCATCAAAGGAGTCACCTGAGTCAAAACAACTATTTGGATCTGTATCAAGATCTTCTAAGATAATGCCAACAATGCATTACTAGAAGCATATGCTCCCCCTGAACCTGTGCCAACCAACACATACCATAATCAAACAGAGTAGATAAATGACTGAACCATATCAGACTTCTTTTCTTGAGTCTGGGCTGCAAATTTTTCTTCAGAGCACCATATACCTGACTGTGCTGCATCTAACTCACGTATTATACGTGACTTCTCTTCATAATAGCTACCTATGAAAATTGGAACACTGAAGTTTTACACTTTCAGCTTCCCCTAGGTCTGTTATGTCTGAAAACTGAGCTATGCCACATCTTTCTGAAAATAATTCTATCTTCTTCAATACCTTCGATTGTGATGATGTATGCTCCTTTTGATATGGTATCTAAATTTTCCTCTTGCATTCCTTTACTTTATGTCCAAACTTGTTACACGCATAACACCTTACATGTTTCATATTCCTTTTATTGAAAACAATAGCTTTGTGACCAAAGATATTGCATGCAAAACAATATCTCTTAAAGTACCTAGAATGTGATGATCATTTTGTTTGATGGTTTTGAACAATTCTATCACTATCACTTCCACAATTAGGAGTACAGATTTTCTTTGACGAATTTCTTTCCTCGCTTGTTGATGGGGTTGACTTTTTATTTCCTTGTTGAGCATCTTAGATTTTTCATTGGAGTTTCTTACCTTACCTTGTGAGCTAGATTCACCTTCATGAAAACCAAGACCAGTCTTTATAATGGGCAAATGCACAACTTTGAGGATTTCATCTAACGTTTTTGATCCTTTAGCAAATCTAATATTCAGAGTCCTTTTCTTTTCAAGTTCCTTTCTTAGACTTACTAGTTCACATTTGAACACTTCATTGTGTTTGTCCTTTTCAGTGAGTTGATGTGTCACTGTGTTTATGACTGTATCTTTTTCTACCAAACTAATTTTAAGTTGATTGATTTCTTTAAGGAAATTTTCCTTTTCTGAGCCATTCTTTTTATATGCCATGAGTAGTTTAATTTCTTAATCATATTCATCACTATTGGACAAGCCATCACTATCATCATGAGTATAATAACTTCTATTACCTTCTTCAATCATCTTTCCTTTGTTTTGAGGGCATCTAGCAGCATAATGACCAACTCTTCCACAAGAAAAATATTTGAATGGTAGCTTACCTTTGAACCTTCCAGAACCTTGTTGAAGCTTCTTGACAAAATTTACCTCATCATCTTCTTCTAAAATGTGTCCCAATTCATAGGGTTTTTATTTTCCCTTTGTTGATGCTTTAAACGCGGCTTCTCTCATATCTGATGGTCCTCTTTTTCTCATCTCAAAGGTAGTTAATATTCTGTGAAGCTGCATCATAGTGATATTCTACAGATCCTGTTTTTCTTCTATGGCAGACACTTTGAGTTCAAATTTAGCAGACAAGGATCTCAAAACTTTCTCAACTAAGACAACTTCCTTAATTTCTTCACCCAAATTGTTCATGCAATTGACAACCTCATCTATACATAGGAAGTAATTGGCTATGCTTTCATCACTATGCATCTTAAGAGTTTCATACTAAATTCTGAGAGTTTGAAGCATAGCATGTTTTACCTGAGAGTCTCCTTCATAGCTTAGAATGATTTTGTCCCATCTTTCTTTCACTGATTTGAGCTGCATGACTTTGACAAAATTTGATTTTGACAAAATTCCCAATAAAATAGTGACAGCTTCGGCATTGGTTTCATAATCATTTTTACCTGTCGTATGTGTAGGAATTGTTGTTGGAAATGTATATCCCTTTTCCACAATTTCCCAAACATCTGTTCCAAGTGATTGTAGATAGGTTGTGGTTCTTATTTTATAGTAAACAAAATTGCTCCCATCGAAGATTGGCAGTCTGATGGATCCCATGCTCGCTTCATTATTCATTTTGATGGATCTCACTTCAAGTGATCAAGCTTCTTCTGAAGGACCTACTCTAATTCCAATTGTTGGAAATAATAATGAAAGGGGGGGGGGGGAATCACTATTAGCAAGTCAATAACTTTTCATTTCCATAATTAGATTTACATATGCTACTTCAGTTAATGGAACTCACGTGTACATGCAACTGTGTTTTAAGGAAACTAGCGTATATCCAACAAACTTATGATTCAATTAATTCATCATATTTTGATCTTTAATCAGTGCTCAGAACTTCAATAACCATAAAAATAGTAACTAGGTGTAGTTAAAACATAACAAACCATCACACATAAGAAACACACATGAACACCATGATTTAAGGTGAAAACCCAATGCGGGACAAAATTTACCTATTGTTGTCTTCTTTTAATATAAGAAAAATTTGTTTACAATCTTGTACCGGCACAGACTCATACCAGTATGCACGCACCCACCTGCAGAAGGCTACAACCTTCTCTCGTTCTCCAACTTCTAATAGAAGGGAGATACAATCCCCTAGCTCTTATACTAGCTGATATATTTACTAGTACGTAGGCATAGGCCTACAGAGGGCTACAACCCTCTCTCTTTTTCCAGCTACCATTGGAAGGGAGCTCCAACCCCCTAGATCTTGTACTAGCCAAAATGTTTACCAGTATGTAGGCGCTGACCTACAGAAGGCTACGACCTTCTCTCTTCCTCTAGGGACCATGTTTCATAAATTTCCAGACCGGATACTCTTGGAACACAACACCACAATCTGAAGGCCATGTTTCATAAATTTCCATACTGGATACTCCTGGAACACAACACCACAATCTGAAGGCCACGTTTCATTCAATTTTCGTACTGGACCCATCAACAACATTGAAGCTCAAAATAAATCACCAATGTAATACAACCATTGCATTAACCAATCATCAATCTCTGAATCACACACAATTGAATCACTCAATCTATTTGAACTTTCAGAAAACAGTCAACAAAACATCGTCACCAGAACACAGAGCAGAACCCAAATCTCTGTAACACCAATCAGAAGCAATTGATACCTCAACCATCAAGTTCATAAGTTATACGCTACTTTGTTGTGTCGAACTAGTGTGTATACACGCTTTTACCAAAGGGAACCAACGTACAGATCTCAAAATAATTACTTATACCTTCACTACAATTTTCTACTTCAGACATACCCAGATCATCATACATAATGGATAAAGCATTCGTCAATATTCAGATCTGAACTATTCATTATCATACCATATAATGATAATGCATTTTAGTCTTCATGATCCCTGTCCATTAACCTTCATTCGCCACATAGGTGCATCCTTAGCAAAGCATCACAAACCCATCACCTACATACTAGATCTTCCACTTCATCAGATATTCAATCCTTGCACCCTTCGCCTAATGATCTTCTCCCTCTTTTATATTTTTAGGCCTTTCTTAATACCATGGACCAAAACCACTTAGTACTAATACCTTGGACCAAATACCTAGGGTCAATACCTTGGACCAGATACCTTGGACCAATACCATGGATCAAAATACCATGGACCAAATACCTTGGACCAAAACTTATTTTTCCAAGATATAAATGCTTTTGCTTCTGTGAAAGTGTGTGTGTATGTTATATGCTCCTTTTGGTTTGGTAACCTACGTGTATATGCTCCTTTGTCAAGGTGAACCTGTGTATACCTCTTTTTATTCATTCTTTGCAGTATGATCATTAATTCTTTACTATTGACGTGTTGCACTATGATCTGTCATCTAAGTGAGTTGCCATCAAGGACAACACCTGTATCATAATGTCGATAGTGGATTCTATTTTAGGAAGCTAATGTCTCTCTACATCCACTCGACGTCCCATCATTATGATATGCTTTATGTATATGTTTTCCATACAACATTGGAAATAAACCATATATATATATATATATATATATATATATATATATATATATATATATATATATATATATATATATATATATATATATATATATATATATATATATATTAAGATAGTTTATCTTTAGAAGAGGGAATGAGAGTAATTACCTTAGTCTATTATGTGTTTTGTATATGTGTGCAAAACTATTTGGGAATCTTGCAAGAAAATGGTCTAATTGTATCTTTTTTTTGGGTTCAACATTAATATAATAAGTTACAAAAAAAATTGAAATATTTGAAACATGTATACATTTTCAAAACTTTGTTCTCAAATAAAAGTACCATTTATAAGGAATTATGTTATCATACCAATTATATGTTTTTGAAAAAATCTAATGTCTTTTAACATGTATTACAAAATTGATAATTCTGAAGGAATTATGTGATTTTTGAAATGACATTTTTCCGAGATTGCTAATTTCATTTAATATGTCAAATTTGTTTTTATTACATGTGTTTCATTGCAAATTAAGAAGATAACAAATTGGTTTTGTTATTAACAAATATTTCACTCTTAAATGTATAATTTTTTAAAACAATGTTATAAAAGCATGATCTTCAAAGAATACTATTTTGTCGATGTATTATTATTTTTTTCTTTTCTAACTTTTACGTTTTGTATAAAATTTGAAAATAGATAACTAATATTTGAATTACACTTTATATATTATCATTGTGTTCATAATGAATTTCTTTCACTTCTTTATATAAACTTAAAAGATAGAAATTCCCTTTTGAATAGTAACATCCATGAGTATCTCCCATGGACAGGGTAATTGAACAAAAACAACCAAACTCACACGAAATGACATTCAAGTGGTAAACTAGGCACAACATGCCTCATAGTGGTTGTTCAACATCATCCATACTCCTTGGAGCTTCCATAATAGCTACAATAATTGCAAAGAAATATTACAATGGATAGAGGAATTGAAAAATATTTTTTTTGGAGATGAGTACTTTAGCGTCATGCCTCCAACTAGGAATCACAATGTTAAGGGGAAGAATCTAATTGTGGCTCCTAAAATTTTGGGATCATAAGAGACTAATGGGGTCAAGGCTTGTATCCCACACTAAACATGACATGGATCAAGCCCATGATTAGTTTCTCTTTTAGTTCTTAGAAGAAGTTAAAGATTCCATGGACAAGATAATGGAGGCAGAGCATTAGTTATGTGAACCAATGTGTAAGGAGGAACTGCTCATTAAGTCTAAGGACAAGGTGCATGACCTAAGATAAGCTAGGGAGAATATATTTTTTATACTTGTTGAAATATATTAACACATGAAGGCCATCATGGTATAACAAATAACCTTGGAAGTATTATAACTCACTGAGTTAAATATGTAGCTCTCACACTCATAAGAAAAAAATGAAGCATTTTTTAAAGGAATCTTTGGGCTTACCATAATAATATATAGTTGAATAGGTAGCGAGGAATGTGATGATGATGGAGGTGGATCTAGGGTTACAAATTCTCTTAGGATAACCCATTTATAATTGCTGACCACCCTCTTCATCATTCCACTAGCTTGGCTATCACACACAAGTTGATAATCCTAGGTGTAGTGAAAAGAGAGGGTTATTGTATGGCCATCCTTGCAGTGATATCCACAGTTTAGTTGATCCAGGTGGATATTGGTGGCCACCTTTTTATTCCATTATCTCAAAGCATAATTCCCCATCTTGGAAGTTCTATAGTTTTTTAAGATCATGAAATTCTAAGGCCATTTTGAGGCCCTAAACAACATTTTTTTGATGTGGTGGGGCCCAAGTGAGAATAGTAGGATATTTTCTTAGACCAATTGAAATGTGTAATTCTTGTTTATACCTTTCTAATGGGTTACCAAATGTTCCAAATGAAGACCATATGCAAAATTTATGACCCCCAAGAATTTGGAATACCAACTAACCCCATTGGGGCCCACAAACCTTTTGGCATTTCATCTCCTAAGCTCAAGTTTTTAGATGTTTATGGTTTCCTAATTTTTTATCTATGTTGAAAATTTATTTTGACCTCATTGTAATGGGATTTGGAAAATTGGTGTAGTTTTCACATATATCCTCAGAGAGCGAGTTTTTTATAGTTTGTTTTTTTACATTTCTAGCTAATTATAATTATTAGTAAAAGTTAAGTTTTACTTTCTCTATTTTTTGTTATAAATATATATTTCATTTCATTCCCTTCATAAGTTTGGATCATTGGTATTGTTTAATTATGTCTTTATTCTTGTATTTTGGCTTTCTTTTGCACACCCATAAAAATCGGGAAGACCTTGACTATCTCATACCCATAGTTTCATGTTGTGCTTTAGATATTATTTTTTTATGTTTGTAGTTGAAACCTTATTTCATGTTAATATGGTTGAATGAAAAAGCACAATTTTCGAGTGTGGGAAGTTTTGTGAATGTCCAATAGGGATGGGTTACTTATGTGACAAGGTTCCTCACGATTTATAATTTTGTAATTTTTGTTTCACTACTATTAATAGAAGGAGATATTTAAATTGAAAAAATAAATATCCATGAATATCTCAAATATTCTTTTCCATTTTTGGTTTGGTAACTTTTAAGATATTGATTTTGTTCATTCAAAACTACAAAAGAAATTGTCTCCAAGTTTTAGAAAATAAATAAACTAAAAATACAACATGAAAATGAAATTGAGTAATTTTCATGAGATAGAGGATTAGTTGATGGATTAGTGGATGATTAAACCTTAATTGAGGCCTCATTAGAAGTTTCAAAGACCATATATTTGTTGTTGAATTAGTTTTAAATCCTTGATCGAGGTATTGATAATATGGACTCAATAAAAGTTAGAATGTCATCGTTCATCAAAATTTAGTTAGCAATTGTGCTATCCCTTGCATAAATATAACTAGGTCGTATTTCATTACTAGTGATTAGTATTTCTCAAATAAATTATAATGGAAGTATGTACTCCATATACACTGTACATCCCAACACTTATCCTCCTTTACATGATGATTTATCCTATGAAATATTATATTATCGTCCCATGATCTTCCTCCCTTAGAAACACATGATAACGCCAACCAATATTGTTCCATATTGGATCATTATATTTTTATCATCTATGTCAATGCTTTGAGAGTGGAAAAATCAAAGGAATTATGTTGCAAGGGCATCTGTAACAAGAGGTGCAAATTTGGGGAATTAGGGTGTGAAACCTTGTAGAAAAATTTTGAGGAATAAAATTATGGTCTATGGGGTAAAAATAGTTATTGTTTGTAATAAACACTACAATGTTGTTCCACGCTCAAATATATTTCCAATGGTGTGAGAACTATGAAAAAAAGATTTTGTACCAAAATTTAAACCTCCTACAAGTTGAGCTACCATGTTTATCTCCATGGTATAAGAGAATGTCACATAAACCCTCATTACTCATGGATATTGGGATAGATATGTGTGAGATTTTGAGAAGTATCTATAATGTCCAAAATCACAACTCTATTTAGTGGTAGAGGGAGTCATATCTTAGCCCTAGTTGGTTATCGAGTTATGTTAAATATCAACCTCCTAAGAGGAGTAAGAGTTCCATTCTATGCTTTTATGGTTTGTTTTGTAGCTGAGTAAATAAATAGTAGTGGGAATTTTGAGAGAAGAGTATAGTGGGTTAATGTGTTATAGTAGCATTACAATCCACAAGTCTTAGGTAACTCCATAAAGAGTATCTCTTATTTTGTATGTGTATATTTCTATACAAATAAACGAGAGTAGAGTAAGCTCACCTTCAAGTTGGGATTTCTCTTATAAGGATTTCCGAGGGAAAAAATTGTACCTATTATATATGGTGTCTGTATTTATTAATATTTCATATTTTTTGTATTCTAGCATAAAAGAAGTAATTAAAGAGTCTAAGAGCTAAAGGGAGTCAACATACATAGTAAATACTTTAGTAATTTTATGTAATATATTGTGATGAATTTTTCAAGTGGAATATCCAAGAAAGTTTTGAAATCAAGCATGCACCTTTAAAAAAGCATGTTATGTAAAGGATGGTAACTATGCTAGATATTTTTAGCACTCTATAGGAATCCACCATAGGTACCTCCTAATACTAATGATTCTTGAGAATAGCTACAAATTTCTTGATCATGTGAAGGTGTTGTGATTGGGGAAAAGGATGCAAGTATTAACCATTCTCAAACAAATAGTAGAGCAATCATAATTATGGATGAATTCATGGGAGTGTCTACTCAAATGAGAATTGAAATTCATGAAATTCCACTTAATTAACCATTGTATAAGTATTGATCAATGAGTTTGTTTGAGGGTTTAATTCAAGACCTTCAATACGAGCACTAGGAAAACATGTATATAATCCCATTCATTTAATGAAAAATAATACCTTATACAATGTTGCACATAGACAAAAATGTAGGCATAGAGGTATAGGATGATAATAATATAAATGAAAACTATAACTATTAGACAAACATTCCTTTATATAACCTTATGCTTCAATATTCTATGATTCCTTTTTGTAAAATAATGATTGCTTTCTAGTAATGTTTTTAGTGAACGCAATTGACATATTATGCTACCTCTAATGGGAATTAATTATAGACTCCTTCTATTAGGTACATTTTCATGGTTTTGAAAAATTTCTCAATTTTGACAAAAACCAAATTGATGACCAAATATATGTCGTAAATCAATATGGAAGAGTCAAGGATATGCTATCTTCAACACAAATAAATACATCTTCTTTGCACTAAATACTTAATTAAAACCCCAAGATAACTAATTGAACTTGTGCCTAGAATATATAGTCCTAATACTTAGCCCCTCCCCACCTATGCTTAATTTTAAAAACCCCAAAATATTTATATCTTTTATATATATATATATATATATATATATATATATATATATATATATAAATTCACACTATATAATAAGAAATATGTTCCTTCTACTTTTTATAATTTTAAACCCTCCCATATTAAAGGTTCTCTAGTTAAAATTGTACTTCATTTATAATTATTAATTTAAGTCATATTTTATTATAGAATTCTTATTGACTTCTTGCTATTGTTATTATCCTTTTTTATTACAATTTCTCAACCTATGGCAAAGTTAATTAACAAACTTGCATGTTAACTTATGTGAAAATCATTTTCTTTATATTTTATTACTATTTCATTGTGCTTAAAGTTGATCCAATAACTTTATCTCTACTTCCTTTGTAATTTGAAACATGAGATAAAATCTATAATGTTCATGCTCAAGCATAATTATAAAAATGCTAAAAAGATAACGTGTTTGGATAAGATGTCAATTGACAACACTGCCATTGTTATTCCCACACCAGCAATTTTGTAGTAGAGTGTCTATTGTTAATTTCAGTATTTTATTCGCCCATTCTGTAATGTTTTTTTGCAATATGAAATCAAGGTTTCAAATCTTCTTATTTGTAATAAATAGTGCAATGTGCTTGAGACAACGATCCTTCCCTAACTCAAATAGTTTACCCTCGAGCTAAAATAACTTCGAACAATTTTGTTGTAAGTTGAAATTGGGTAGAGAATGAAATGTGTGAAAATTAAAGTTATTTTAAATTAAATATGATGATACATTATTGAGAAGGTATTCATCAAGACAGCTATACATTTAAATGTGAAAATTGTTGTAGGTTTTACCCAATCGTAGTGATATTAAGGTGAGACAATTCTTACTGATACATGTCATGTGTTACATCTATGTAGAAATATTTGGATGGAACATTAGGTATGCCTTCCGCCACTCGTTAACTTTCAATGGGATCTTGAATTCTCTCGATATTTCTTGTATGGTAAATATTGAGATAAGTATGGCCTGTATCCCTTAATTTTAGGTGGTCCTCTGTTGGGAGTTCATAATGTTTATTTCTCTTCATTTCAGTTTTCTCAATATGCATTTTAGTAATTTAATTTCATTTAATATTTAATATATTTAAGTGTTACATGTTCATTTCAAATTAGCATAAAAGAAATTAATTGTTAAAAACTAATTTGAATGTTATATCTATATTTATATCTATATCTATATCTATATCTATATCTATATTTATATTTATATTTATATCTATATATATAATATTTTTTTAATTAAAATTTTAATAAAATAATTTAAATTATATATGTAAAATAATTTTTTTTAATTAAAATTTGAATAAAAAAATTTAATTTAAATTTAATTTTAAAGTATTTTAAATTATCATATTGGAGAGTAACTAAAAAGAAATTTTTATTAATAATTTTATTGAATTAATAAAATAATTATAATAAAATTTGTAAAATAAATTAAATGATCACATTTCAGAATTTTATTAATATTTTAGAGTTATATTAGTATTATAAAATTATGCACTTTCAAACCAATAAAATTTATTAATATAATAAATAATTCAAATCATACTTTTCGTGTTTTATTATCGGTATCACTATTTAAATTTATCATACAAATCAATTTTATTAATATGATAATATATTATTGAGTTCTCCTTATTGAAAAATCACAAAGTCGAAAGGTTTTTTGGAGCTCTGAAACCCTAATGGTTAATTGGCCATGAGGTAGGCGGCATGGAAAACCACAAATTGCAGTTAGAAAGAGGCACTGAAACCAAGAGATTATAGCAATGACAGAGGAAGACAGGAGGGGAGAGATCCCCTCCTATAGAGACACAGTGGTAGGAGAAGGACCGAGCAACAACAATCAAGACGAAGAGACAAAGATACAATGACTTGTTCTCAGAGCAAGATGGCAGGCAAGCAACAGACGCAAGTCCTTACAGTGTGCAGTGGCAAAACTGATATTCATTATTCCAATGAATAAACTAGAGCGCTATCGAAGCTACATGAAGGACCATGAAATAATATGCAAGTTTATTGGAGTTTGGCCATCGGAAAAGGACCTCACGAGATGGATCCAGCAAAAATGGCAACCCCGAGGCCACAAAGAGCTAAAGCTTGAAGCAAGAGGCTTCTTTATGGTAATTTTCTCAAACCTACAAGATAAAGAATGAGTGTTTGAAAATGGTCCCTATTTCCATTATAATGCAGGACTGTTCATGAGGTACTCGGAGGAATGTTATAACCCTGATAAAGAAAAATTCCTAGCAGCCTCGGCTTGGGTAAGACTGTTCGAATTACCAATGGATTTTTGGGATCCATAGATCCTAGAGGGAATAGGAAATACCATAGGAAGATTTGTTAAAATAGCTGAATCAACAAAGAAGGGAAGATACACTTCATATGCAAGAATCTATGTCTATATGAACATAGCTGATCTGATCCTGAGGCAGTCAAGCTAGAATACCCTGATGAGGTATGGCAACAAACTTTGGACTACGAGCATATCCCATTCAGATGCAGAAGGTGTCATGAATATGGACGTCTTTTCAAAGAATTCCCTCTTAGCACAGAAGAGGAAGAACAGAGAAACAAGCAATAGAGGAAAAATCAAGAAGATAAAGAAGGATTTTAGGAGATAAAAAACAAAAAAAGACTTAGAAAGGAAAACCCAAAGGAAGGAAAAAGTAACAACAAACCAAACCAAATAAGTCAAACAGATTTGAAGTTCCACAAGAAGAAGAAGAAGATAAAGAAACTCCGATAATGGACTATTAGGAGGAGAAAGAACAGGAGGGAAGCACAAGCCAAGCCACAAAACATACTAAGAGAAAAACCGAAAGTGAATCAACGGATAAGGAAGGAAAGGAAAAGGGAGAGAGAATGGAAAATGAAGTAATGGAAATTGATATCAGCAGAGGGGAAGATCCCACGATAGAAGAAGAAATCCTGAGGAAACTTCTAGATCAATGGAGACACTTGGATGAAAGGTTCATCCCAGAGGAGGAAACAAAATATAGAGAAACCTTCCAAAAATACAAAGAAAAACAAGAACGAGGAAAGACAAAAATGGTTGAACAATTAGGCATCCAACCAAAAAATAATCAAGATCAACAATGTAAAGCAAAAGGAGGAAAAAAATAGGGAGACAAAATATTCAGGAATCGATACAAATTATGGGGGAAATGTTAGTGAATACTGGAAGAGTAGTTCCGCTCTCAACGACATTCCATAAAACAAACACAACCACCCAAGGATAATTACATCCTAAAATATACGAGGACATAAAAAAACAATGTAAATAGAGATACCTAGAAGAAACGATAAAAAGAGAAAGACCCCAAATAATGTTGTTACAGGAAACAAAAAGAGCAGGGAGGAAAATTGAGGAAATCTTAAACAAAATCAAACCTACATATGAATGTATGATAATTGGTACAATAGGTAGTGCGGGGGGGATTGTAGTTTTATGGAACCCTGCAGAAGTCACAGTAGATTACTGGATAGGAATGAAAAGGATACTCATCGGGAGGTTCCGACTTATAGGCCATAGAGAATGGTTCTTGGTTTCGGCAGTATATGGACCACATATACCGGTGGAAAGAGGAAGCTTCCTCCTTCAACTGCAATAGCTAGGAAACCTGCACAAATAAAAGTTGTGGCTGATAGCTGGAGACTTTAATATGACAACCTCAAAAGGTGAAAAGAAAGGAGGACTGCAAAGACAAGAACTAGACATGAAAAGATTCAGGGACATAGAATCAGAACTGAAGATGATAGAAATCCACACAATTAATGGCAAATACACTTGGAACAACCATAGAGGAGGAAGCAAGAAAATAGCTTCCAGGCTTGACAGGTTCCTTACAATAGAAGATTTCATAGGGAAGGACATTTTCTACGAAGCAACAATCCTAAATTACCAGGGGTCCGATCATTGGCCCATAAAGTTGGAAATCGCCATGAACCAACAGAATTAGAATAGACCCTTCATGTTCAAGGCATTTTGATTGAGAGATCCAACCTTCATAGAAAAAATGAAAAATTGGTGGAAGGAGAATGAGACTAGAATAAACAGAAGAAACAAAATGCACACTTTACAGCTAAGATTAAAAGATCTCAAAGGTAAAATAAAGAAGTGGAATAGAGAGGAATTTGGAAATATTCAAGAGGACCAAGAAAAGCTTCAGATAGAAATGAAAAGAATCCAACAGAAAATCATAGAAGATGGGAGAACTGAAGAATTAGCAGAGGAAGAAGGAATGGTACTAAACAGGTTGGAGGAAAGAAGAAAACAAGAGGAAATCTTGTGGAGACAAAAATATAGAATACAATGGCTGAAAGAGGGGGAGAGAAATACAAAATTCTTCCATAAGGCTATGCAACAGCACAAAGAAAAAAACAGAATATTCTCTCTAAAGGATAGCCAAGGCAACGGGTTAACTCAAAAAGAGGAAATGGAGAACCTACTGGTACAACACTTCAAAGGAATCTTGACCGAAACACAAAACAATAGAGAGGCAGATATAGCTAAAATAAGCCAATATATACCCGAAATGGTGAATAGAGAATAGAACATGGCACTCGTAAGGGTTATAACAGAAACAGAAGTAGAAGAGACAGTGAAGGCAATGGCAAAGAATAAGAACCAGGACTGGATGGATATACCTAGGAATTCTTCCAAGCCACATGGAGCTTCATGAGTCAAGATATTGTAAATGTAGTGGAAGAATCTAGATGCACGAAAATAATGCACCCAACTTTGAATGCTACCTTCCTCGCCTTGATTCTGAAGATGGAAAAGGCTGAGGAACGACAAGGATTCAGATCGATAACACTTTGTAATGTAATTTACAAAATCTTAGCTACTATAATGGTGAATAGAATAAAATCTATACTACGAGAGCTGATTTCATAGGAACAGGCTGGGTTTATCAAAGGGAGACAACTAGCGCATAGAATTATAGTAGCTCAAGAAGAAATCCATTTACTGAGGAACTCCAAACACAAGGGGATGATGATCAAACTAGACTTATCTAAAGCATATGATAGGCTAAGCTTGGAATATGTCCAGAAAATCCTGAAATCTTGTGGCTTTGATGACAAATGGATAGAGTGGGTAATTTCCATGATAACTACTCCAGTTATGTCCGCACTGCTAAACGGGACACCTTCAGAAGCCTTTAACCCGTCTAGAGGACTCACGCAGGGTGATCCATTATCCCTGTTTCTGTTCATCATAGCTCCTGATGGTCTAGGAAGAATGATAAAAGCTAAAGTGAATAGTGGACAACTAAAGGGACTCAAACTGTGGGGAGATGAACTACTCCTAACCCATCAACAATTTTTGGATGATGTCATGTTGTATGGATAGGCAAACCTCAAAGAAGTAAAGCAATTAATGGAAATCCTTGGCGAATTTACAAGAGCAACAGGTACTGAGATAAAGAAAGAAAAATCGGCAATTTACTTCGTCAACACTCAAATGACTTCCCAATTATTCTTGGCAAGAACCATGGGATATAGAGTAGGGAAATTCCCCACTAAATACCTAGGCATTAAACTATGTCAAAAGCAAACTATAATTGCTAACTAGGGAGGCTTGATGGGAAAGATATAGAAACGAATGGACAACTAGACTTTCACGGCTCTGAACACCCTCAGCCACATCATCCTTCTCAAATCGGTTCTCGAATCCATCCCAATCTACCAGTTGACTAGCCAAGCTATACCAAAAACAATATGTCAAAAAATGGTGGATATTTTCAAAAAATTCCTATGGCAAGGGACGAGCAAAACTAAAACGTGGGTGCTATTATGCTGGAAATGGCTAAGTAAAACATTAACAGAAGGAGCACTAGGGATGCGAGACCCATATATCCTAAACGAGGTAATGGGGGAAAAATTGTGGGTGGAGATGGATACAAGGAGGAGAGATTTGTGGAAAAAACTGTGGGAGAAAAAATACGAGATGGCCAAATCTTCAGAAGGAGAACCCAATCAAAAAAGAAAGGCTCTACAATATGGAACCTCGCAAAATCAAATAGGGACATGATAAGAGAACATAGCTATTGGGAAATAAGGGAGGGGGACAAAGCGAACTTATGGGATGAGACATGGCAAACAAAAAGCTTCGTCAGCAACCTCAACTTCAAGAAATTCACCAGTTCACCACCCAAATGGACAAAGACGGAGTCCTGAACTGTTGGCTCCCTAAAATGGACAGATACTAGAGAAAATGGAAAAAAAAGGAAGACTTGCAAGAAGCACTAGAAACAGAACAATGGGCAAACTACGAAAAGCAGATGGTGACAAGAAGAATAGTGGTCAAAGAAGGGATGGACTTCATAAGATGGGGAAAAAGAATTAAAGGGATGTTCACGATAGCAGAAGGATACTACATAAAAGTACGTAATACTAGCAACCCTGAAAGGAAAAAATGGGACAGAATTTGGGAAATGAAAACCTGGCCAAAGATAGCTTTGTTTACCTGGATTATGACCCATGTGAGAGCTCTAACATGGGACTAGCTGTGAAGGAAGGGAACGTGAGGACCCTCACGCTATGTGTTATGCCAGGAACAAGAAGAAATGATGGAATACCTGACTAACACCTGCCAAGTAAGCAGCATCTTGTGGCGACACCACCAGCAACTCTTAGAAATTAATTACCAAGACATAAACAGTATGAAATTAACGATAGAAAAATGGAGTAAACTTTACCAAAATGCAGTCCTAAACAGAGCTTGGAATCTATACGTAGGGTTCATCCTGTGGAATATATGGAAAGAAAGTAACCTATTGATTTTTAAGGAAGATGGCAGAGCAACAAATGATATATGGAACCAAACCATCCATAACATAAGAGAGACCATAATTATAGAGAAGTGGAATGACGAAGACTAGAAAGCGGACCAAACAAAGACACGAATTCTGAACCGTCTACAACTAAAACTAAGAAAAATAGATATAGCTGCAAGGAAGCACCAGGCCAAATAAGTAGAGGACAAAAATCAGTACCGGAACCCTCAGTAGGGATTCATAAAGTTGAATTTCGATGGAGCCACAAAAGGAATCCTACGGGAGGCATGCATTAGGGGAAT
The DNA here is from genome assembly GCA_031772625.1 of Pinus tabuliformis. Classification (NCBI taxonomy): domain Eukaryota; kingdom Viridiplantae; phylum Streptophyta; class Pinopsida; order Pinales; family Pinaceae; genus Pinus; species Pinus tabuliformis. Next base: position 1,983,465,815 of record CM062817.1, on the reverse strand, counting down.
ATTTAGCGATGACGGGGGAAGAACGCTAAGGGTATATGCGATGAACTTTGGCATTGCATCGAATAACGAAGTAGAATTCCATGCGCTAAAAAGGGGGATGGAAATAGCAATACGAGAGGCGTACCAGAAACTCCAGGTAGAAGGATATTCAAAGCTAGTTATAGACATAATTAAATAGCTACAGAGTGGAACACCAGCAGAAAAGCTGAGTCGCAGCTCACAGACCGCATGGATAGTCAAGGAGATAAGCAAATCGTTGAGAAGGATAACATACACACTACCAACCCATATGAGAAGAAGAGGAAATGAACCAACAGACTGCCTAGCGAATTGGGGATGCAGGAATGGAGACTAGCAGCTGGATGTAAGTGGGGCAGAGCTAAACCAGAAGGAGGAAATGGCACACCTGATACTACTTATAGAAAAAGATAGGAATATGAGTGAAAATCTAGAGAAATTGAAGAGAGATGGCCAGAACGGAGAGTGAAAAGGATAGATGCAGGAAAGGACAGGAGAGGAATAGGTTAGGAGTAGATAGGTGATCGGAAGGATGACGGAGCAGGGCAGAGGAGGTATACCCCCTGAGAGTACGGGGGAGGAGCCAAAAAGGAATGTCAGAGGAAAGGGCAGGACAGAAAAAAGGAAGGCTGCTAGAGAAATAAAGACAAGCGGCAAAACAGAGCCAGAATCACTACAACAAGATAAACTAGGATAGGAAAGAAATTAAGGAAATACAACGGTAGATAGTACAAGAGGGCAACATCCCGAGACAGGAAGGAAGGGATCCGTGCCGAGAATAAAACAAGATAGCTGGTGGTAAAGACAAATGCCGGGAACAAAAAAGAGATAAATCTCAATGAAAATAGGAAAGAGACATTATGCATGCAGAAGAAGATGAGGAGAGGTGACATGAAAGGAAGTGGAGGAAGTGAGAAGACGTAGAAGGCGGAAGAAAGGAGAAGCTTGGCAAGCCGGTATGTAATACCCCTGGCTCTAACTTTTGATAGCTTTGTATGTTTGAGAAGTAGGACTCTAGTAAATTGGTTTTGTAATCAACTCTAGCATTTTCATATCAATTCCTCTAGTAGTACCAGTGGAATGGGGGGAAATAGTCCCGAAGAGATTACATCTACCAAGGACAGAGAGAGAGAGAGGAAAGGCATAGAAACCTATGAGAGCAAGGGCCACCCTGAGATAAAATTCAACAGTTCCCCCTTTAGAATCTGGGTCATAGCTAGTCCCATAGGTATGAAAGGCTGAGTGCCTGAAGACCCGCGAGAAGAAAGCTAGGAAAGGAAATTCTCGATTTCCAGTGTGGAGGCATTGCAATCTAGGGGTACGGGTGGGAGCGCAACCAGAAGAACTCCTATAAAAAATCCTAAGAAACCCAGGTCCAGGGGATACTTCTTTCATCATCCATTACCTAAGGGTGAGTCCCTGTGAGTGAGGAGATAAAAAGGCAGGAGTTGAACTTTTGTGTGGGATGGGATAAGAGAAGAACCTATCGATACCTTCTGACCCTGGGAATAAAAGAGATGGAGCTAAACGTAGACTAGAAGGAAATCGGAAGGAAGGAAGTTCAAGAAGGAAGAAGGAGAAAGAAACCGAGGAAATTTTTTTAAACTAAAATAATATGTGTGACATATGCTTTAATTTTGTGATAGATTTAGTATCAGAGCAGGGAAGGCACTTAGAACAGCTCAAAGAGCACAAGACTACAGGTAACAATCGCCAAGTTACAAGTAGAATGGCTCCCAGGAGGGGAAAAAGGGTAGCTAAGAAGGAATAATGATCAAGTGGTCAAACAAAGAAAAGATGCCGGAAGATAGAGCGAGAACAAATGATGACAATTATCAATGCCTACATGGAAGGAAACACAAAGGAAGTGAGAGATCAGATAACAAGTTGGGAGAGAGACCTAAGAGAGAATCTTAGGTACCGAGATATCCCTATGGACGAATGGGAAAGAATCGTTCCAAACCCTTGGACTACCAATGGAAGACAATCCCTGTTCAAACAAACCATGCACTAGTATTGCATCATGAAAAACGTAGTGGCCCGGACAATGACCCTACACTGCGAACACGTGGAAGGGGAAGAAGTTGAAAAAAAATAAGACAAAAAGGAGAAGGACCCAATTCGAGCTGAACTTCTAAGGGAAACATCGACCATACAGATCCAGACATACCGAAACAATCTTGCCTTAGGAAGGATTGAACAGACCCTGAAAGAAATAAAGTGGAAAATGGAACAGAGAAGCGAGATGCTAGGATCCAGTGCCAAGGCACTAGCTCCTGTAATATCCTCAGATGAGGAATTACCAAGCGAACCAGAATGCTTTTATTTTGATTATGATAATGAAAATAAACATGTTATTTTGATCTTTAGAGATAGCAGTAGAGATAGTCAACATAGAAATAGTGGATGGATTGCTCTAAACTTATTTAAATTTTAGAAAACATTTAAAGATGACTGGTGGTCACCTGGTTTCCTCCGAGCACGTGACTACCCGAACAAATAGATGTAAAAAGTTTTGGAAAATAGATGATAAATAAAGATGTGCCAAATTTACCAAAAAAAAATATGATAATATCTTATTATGTTTAAAAAAAAACATATTGATCTTACCTTTCCTGATCTGCTCGAGTGCTCAAGCAATTCGAATCATCAGAAGGGAAGGTCCCTTTTACTCATCTCAGATTCTAACTGGTTGAACAAGATCTCCAATCGTATCCAGTCTTGTTAGAGAGGTCAGTCAGCCCTGCTTTTGAAGTAAGATATCTTCCCCTTAGCCGACAAGCGATTTTCTTCCGAAGCTTGCTCAATTTCTTTATGAAACAATCCCTTACTCTCAAGCTCAAGCAATCAATCGAATGAGCATGATAGCTTTATCAGATTCTGACCAATCTCCTGTGTTGAAGAGCAAGCACAACGACTCTAACAAGACCTACCTCCCTCTTGTTCGATCTCAAATGTTCAAAGATCTATCTTATAATGAGAAAGATTTCAGACCCATCAAATCGTGTTGTTCATACCCTACCAGTTAGTGCTCTTGTCCTCGCTCGATCAATAAGAAAGATGTTATTTTTATTTTTTTATTTTTTAATAAAAGAAAATAACTCAATTAACCATCACCATACTATAAAAAATAATCATTATAAATAAAAACAATTAATTAATTAAAAAACACATAAATACACAAAATTATCTTATACAAAATATTCCCTATCATAAAACATTAAAAAATATAATAAATTTATATATATAATATTATCTTACCCCAAGTAGTCTCTATCATAAAACACAAAAAAGGATATAATACGTTTCTTATATATTTTTGTATTTTAAACCAATATAATATTATCTTATTCCGAATAGTCTCTATCATAAAACACAAAAAAGATATAATACATTTCTAATACATATATTTGTGTATTTTAAACCATTAATATTATCATAAATTAAAAATAAATTAAACTTTATACATTATTATTATGATGCTAAAGTTTAAAGTTTATACACTATTATTATGTTAAAATTTATAATATTAAATATAATCATACAAATTTTTAATATTTTAACTTATCAAAATTATTGTGATATAAAAAATATTTCTTTTAATATTTGTAAGATGAATATAGGTATTTTTTTGTTAAAACAATATATTGAATTATTAAAAATATAATAATAATTTTCTAAAAATACTACTTATTTTATCTTTTTGATTGAGGTTTCTCCGTTTCGCATTGAAAATATAACTATGTTTAAATATGTGATAACAATTAATTAATTAGAAAAGACATAAATACACATAATTATTTTATACAAAATATTTTCTATCATAAAACATAAAAAAATATAATAAATTTCTATGTATCAAGTAGTCTCTATCATAAAACACAAAAGACGATATAATACATTTCTAATATATATTTGTGTATTTTAAACCATTAATATTATCATAAATAAAAAATAAACTAAACTTTACACATTATTATTATGACGTTAAAGTTTAAAGTTTATACATTATTATTATGTTAAATTTTATAATATTAAATATAATCATAGACATTTTTTATATTTTAACTCATCAAAATTACTGTGATATAGAAATATTTTTTTAATACTTGTAAAATAAATATAAGTATTTTTTTTTTTAACAATATATTAAATTATTAAAAATATAATGATAATTTTTTAGATATATTTCTTATTTTATCTTTTGATTGAGGTTTTTCTATTTTCCATTGAAAGTGTGGCTATGTTTAGATGTGTGATGTATAAGAAGAGGTTTCACAATATGGAATCCAAGAGGCTTCCAAAAATTGCTTCTAACTTTATTCAAAAGCCCCACCTTCACTTGAAGCCTGGATGGCATTAGGATGCTCATTCTTGGCTCAACCTTTGGGGGATTAAGGATGAAATCAACATGGAAAGCAAGGACAATATCAATGATACTATTACCTCTAGCTTTAAGGACAAGATGTGGGATGCTAAAGAGCTAGAGTGTAAAAAGAGGCAAAGGTACCATAAGGAGATGATCAACCCCACCCTCGATAACTAGAATTATCTCTCTATGTTGACTAGCACCAAGAACAAAATGAACATCGCTAGGATTGAAACTAACTCTCATGGAGTGAGATGAGATGGTGGTCTACTCCAAACACTGTGGGACGATAAAATTTGTCATATTTGTGGTACTAAGAAGGTGGAAGATTAAAATAACTCTCATTTAGACTACACGACTCTTCCCCACATCCGCTCTGTGATGACCCCGTAAATGTAATTATTGAAAGTTTACTGTGGTAAAACTGAATGACATTGAGAACTTATTTTCTTTAAAGAAATAATTTGTTAATTTGAATGATGCATTAAAGCAATGATTAAAGAATTACTCAGGAGAGCATTGAGTTTCCCAAAAGGGAAAACAGTTAATGGAACTGAAAATAACCACCTTCCTTAACTGGAAGGATTTCCAGGAAAAAGGAAAGGGTGAAGAGTTTCTTTCACGTTGTGCTGTAGTGACAGACAAGGAGAAAGAAACAAAAGAAAGAAACAAGAAACATACCTGGTTTTGGACTAAGTCTGGTAGAGACCAGATAGTCAAAACATAAGGTGCTGTCTTACTGAGGATTGGGATCCGGTAAGCATAAGCTCGGGGGGAGACTCAGGTCCCGAAGGACAAGTCTCGAGGCTGGGAGGATAACGAGCTTGACACAGGAATTTTGCAGGAGTACTGAAGAGCTGTCTCAATAAGCGATAACCAGGTAAGTAGCTGAAACCTTAATACTCTACGATTGTTTGTACCAAAGGGTTACATTAGAATACTTATAAGTACTGTGTAATATCAGTAGAAAATGGAAACCCCGCAGCTACATTTAAAGCAATAGAATAACTGCAAACAGGAAGTTGATATAATAATGTATGCCAATAAGACAAATAGGACAATTACTCAACTCGGCATACCGTGGCATGAAAGACTTCTTGTAAAAATAGAATGAGATAACCGAAGGGCTGGGGTTTGTTATGCAGGGCCGAATACTCGGCGAAGGACAAAACTTGAGGGAATAGTATTAATAGTTCTAAACATCTATTATAATATTCGAAGGGCTTCTGTAGCCTTAATAATTGCGTTATAAGTAACGCGTAACCTGAAAAGAGCCGTCGAGACTTTAGTTTATAAAGACCTGATGAATGCCAGGGTACGGCCGTGAAGGTTAAGACCAAAGCAAAACAAGCTGTGACTGGAGAAATCTTTACGGTCGGCAGAGGCCTGAGACCACTGTTGCGGTCCTCACGGCCACCGAAAAGATAGATAGTAAGCCTAGGCTCATGCTCGAACCTATCCTAAGAAAGGAAAATAATATAGGAGCTGCTGTAGATGTAAATGAACAGTTCTACTAACATTGTCGAGCTTAGAACATTTATAAATTTAGCAGTAAACAAATAATCTCTAGCTTAGAGCCGCATGCAATAGCATCTGTGCTGAAAGATAATAACCTTCATTTAACAAGTAAAGAGAAATGCTGTTACGACGATGAAATAAACGTATAGGCATTCTCACATTCATCTTAGAATCGTATACAGTCAACTTCCAAATAATTGGTAATAAATAATTGTGAATAAGCTGTAAATGACAGACAGAGTCCATGACCGAACAATAACAAAACATCATATAATGAAACTTTAAATCTGTGTGACCGCAAGTCACTTTCTTAACCCTCGCCGAGTCTGCCAGACATCTATGAGGTTAGATGCAGGCGTGAGCACTGGCTGGGCTCTCAGGGTGGATTGAAGAGCGGCGTATGCCATCTTCCAAACCCCCGTCAACATCATATACAGCAAAGAAAGAATTCTAGAGAATGTGCTTAATCAAATAAGAAATAATGTTGCGCTCTAAACCCTTACGGGGAATAACAATAAAGAAAGACGAAAGAAATATCCGGAAAAATAACAGTGTGTTACAAATAAACCAATGTTCCCAGAATTCACTACAAAGATAGCCACTGGGTAGCTGGAATAATAACCGAGAGTTCAACTTAAAAACTGCTGAAGACGATGGGAACATATGGCGGGCTTCATATACTCAAACCCAAAGGGTATGGCCTGAAACAAGCAGGCAGTAAAGATCCATCTGCGCCAACCGAAGAAAGGTGGCGGAGAAATTAAAATGAAAGAGCATAAACCCTCCGGCAAACTTAAACAAAATCTTAACTAACAGTTTGCATTATGAGGAAGGAATTCGTGTCGGCAAGGGTACCTGTGCATGTCTAGTTAATGGCAACAGAGGGCAGCTTATGCCGCTGTAGAAGCCACGACTGCGAGCACGTCTGTACCTGTCATTAAAACATGGAGGTCGTTATACTATGCAGCTGAGGTTAGGACTCTGGACAAATAACGTAAAACCAGTAAACAACTGTAACATTACCTGGCTTGGAGCGACTATGCCCTGTCGAGATTGCATGCATTGCCGAGACAGCTGAGAAGACCGGAGCAGGAATGGTGGAGCGAGCGCCCAGTGGTAGCAGAGCATTATTCCAAGCTCGAAAGCGCCAAATGGAAACAGCAAAACCCCGATGATCGCGGAACTTGACTTTATAAACATTAACCCATAACCCTGCGACGTGGAGAAATCTCCAGTGTTGGATATTATCAACTTCTCTCTGCCTTAGATCTTGGCGGTATTGCCAATGTGCCAAAGGCGGGAAGGATCCAACCTATGGAGCCATGGTCGATCACGTGATCAGGCAGACAGACATTGAATGCGGGTCCAGGTGTAATGAGAAGGGGTCGCCAGCATGCCTAAGGGCAGTTGGGGGTTTAACACTTGCAAATAAATATAAGAACTATTTGTTACCATAGTCGAGTAGGGTTAGCCATATGTAGAGCTGGTAAGACAAACATCAAACCTTGAAAACTGTGAGAGATCCGTATCAATTATGCTATACCTTCGATTGTATTAATCATGTTATATAACCGTGAGTTGAATGTACCAATCATGCGTTATATCTGTTATGAATATTCATGCCACATATTCGATAGAATATATATATAGTTAAAGGGTGGAGACCTACCTTTTATTCACATAGGTAAGTTTGAATATGATATAATTACCTTATCAAAAAAAATTTTTTTCGATATATGTTTTAATGCAAGAGCTAGGTATGTGACAATATGGTATCAGAGCCCAGGTTGCCCATACTGTGGCCTCTGGGTATGAGAAATATGTGTTATAGATTTCCTTCCTGGTTAAACAAAAATTTTACAGCATTGATATTGTTATTTCTTCCACTGGGGTACTAAATTATGCCCCAAGGCTCACAAGATTGACTGTTGTATGATTAGACCAGATCAGAACAAGAAGAAAAATGAATCCAGGAAACAACTCAGAAGTGTGGGTGCAGTTGGGTGAGGAGACCCGCAGTACAAATCTGGCTATACTAGAAACGGTCCAAGAGCTGAAGAATGAAATGGCTCGCTTGCGTGAAGACAACGCACGTTTGACAATGGAGCAGGAAAGGATACTAAAAAGCTTGTCTGACAAACAAAATCCGCCACTGACCAACCCAAGCGCAGAACAACAGAGAACGACAGAAGAGCAGCAATACCAAGCAGAATCTGAGATTCCAGAAGATGGAAAAGACCAATCTGATAACGCCTCAGAACAACAGACTTCAAAGCGGCAGAAGGTGGAATTGCAGGGTGAATTCCGGAAAATCAAACCCCCACACTACGATGGAGAGCAGGAAGAAGCGGCTGAAGCATGGCTGATTAACATGAATAAATATTTCCAGCTATATGAGTATGACCATAACCTGAAGGCGAGGTTGGCCATTTTTCAGTTGCAAGGAAAGGCAACATTGTGGTGGGAAGAAGTTAAAATTGTTAAGGGGGTAAGCGAGCGAACCATAACATGGGAAAAATTCCAAAAATACTTTAAAGAAAGGTATTTGACAGAGCGCTTCTACGACGAAAAAGCAAAGGAATTTCATGATCTGCGATTGGGACAGCAGACTATGGATGAGTTCATCAATCGATTCACCTCCTTGCTCCGTTACGTACCTTACCTTAAAGAAGAAAAAGCAAAGGTGCAAAGGTTCGTTAGCAGTTTGCCCATGTATATGAGAGAAAGGATTGAATTTGACAATCCCAGAACCATGGACGAAGCCATCCGTAAAGCAAGAATGTGCTACCAGCAGAGCAAACAGAAAGGGGACAGTACCAACAGGAAATGGAATGAGAAAAAGGGTAGTAAAGTTGTGGGAAACAATAGAGGTGGCCGGGTTGGTGGAGCTAAAGGAAGTGTCAAAGGTCAGAGTGGCAAAGCAGCACCAAGGAGTTCATTCAGACCCAAGCCTGGTAATGAAACTAGAATGGGAGAGCCATCCATTAAATTGGACAACGAGGGAGTAAACAGACCCTCAGTACAGTGCTGGGGCTGTGGCGGTCCCCACTATGTCAAGAACTGTCCGCAGCGGAAGGGAGCTGACCAGATCTCTCAGATTCATGAGGCATCAACCGTGGGCGACGTGGGACGAAGTGTGCACAAAATTAATGCAGCTTTGGACGACCGCCAGGCAGAATATCAGCCCACCATGGTGGAATTCGAAGGTAAAATCTCAGACCTTTCTATCACTGTTCTGATTGACCCAGGAGCTACTTTAAGTTATATAAGTCCCAAGATAGTTGAACAATGTAAATTGCAGCCTGAAAAATTTAAGAACCCATGGCTGGTACAGCTAGCTACAGGGGCTAAGAGGCGGGTAATGGCAAAAATTAGGAACTGCTCCATAACGGTGGCAGGACAGCCGGTGGTAGCAGATTTGAATATGCTTCCACTTGGGTCCTATGATGTCCTGATTGGAATGGATTGGTTAGAAAAGCATTGGGCTTTAGTAAACTGCAAAACAAAAGCTATACGATTCAAAGATGACCTGGGATTGGAACAGGAGATGCAGGGAATTAAACGACCAGTGCAGGTCCGGCCTATCACTGCATCTCAGTTAGTGAAATGCATTCGGAAAAGATGTCAAGTGTATGCCATTCAGATAAATTATGCAGAAACCAAAGATAAAGGGGGTCCGCTAGACCATCTTCCAGTAATAAAGGAATTCGCGGATGTGTTTCCAGAGGAAATTCCTGGATTACCTCCGAAACGGGATATTGACTTCACCATTGAGTTAATACCAGGTGCTGCCCCAGTGTCGCGGACACCTTATAGGATGAGTGTACCTGAGTTGACTGAGCTGAAAATGCAATTACAAGAATTATTGGATAAAAATTATATCCGTCCCAGCGTATCTCCATGGGGAGCACCGGTGCTGTTTGTCAAGAAGAAAGATGGAACCTTTCGAATGTGTATCGATTACCGGCAGCTAAACAAACTCACAATCAAAAACAAATACCCCTTACCTCGAATTGATGAGCTTTTTGACCAGGTCAAGGGGGCGACGGTATTCTCCAAAATCGATCTGCGATCTGGTTATCATCAGATCAGAATTAAAGAAGAAGATATTGCAAAAACCGCATTCAGAACCCGATATGGACACTACGAATTTGTAGTGTTACCTTTCGGATTGACTAATGCACCTGCCACATTCATGTGTTTGATGAATAGCGTGTTCCATCAGTTTTTAGACAAGTTTGTACTAATATTCATTGATGATATTCTGATCTACTCTCGTTCCAGGGAGGAACACGAGGAGCACCTCCGGATAGTGCTGCAAACCTTGCGAGAGCATCAGCTGTATGCTAAATTCAGCAAGTGCGACTTCTACAAAGAAGAGATTCAATACTTAGGCCATGTGATCACCAAGGAAGGGATTGCAGTGGATCCTGAGAAAATTAAAACCATAATGAATTGGCCTGTGCCCAAGGACGTGGCAGACATCAGATCTTTCATGGGGTTAGCAGGGTACTACAGGAGATTTGTGGAGGGGTTTTCGAGAGTGGCATATCCTATCACCTCTCTACAAAAGAAAGGAAGGGCATTCAAATGGACTTTGGAATGTCAGCAAAGTTTTGAACGACTTAAACACTTACTCACTACGGCCCCCGTTTTGAGCATAGCTGATCCTAATAAGGATTATGTAGTATGCACCGACGCTAGTCGAGAAGGCGTTGGAGGTGTGTTAATGCAAGAAGGAAGAGTGATCGCCTATGAGTCAAGAAAGCTGAAGGAACATGAGCAGAAGTACTCTGCCTACGATTTAGAGTTGGCAGCTGTTATACATGCCCTCAAAATGTGGCGACATTATCTTTTGGGTAAGAAATTTCTGCTATTAACAGACCATCATAGCTTGACAAATTATTTCAGTCAACCTACCCTGAATGAAAGGCAAGCCCGTTGGGCAGATTTCTTAAGCGGATTCGATTTTGATATCAAGCATCTGAAAGGAAAAGAAAATCGCGTAGCAGACGCTCTAAGCCGAAAGGTACATTGTTTATATGAAGTTACTCTCAGCAAGTGGGAGAACTCCTTGCAAGAAAAGATAAAAACAACAGCAAACTTGGATGCCGAATATCAGCGAATGAAGCAGCAAAAGTCACTATCCAGCCAGGAAAACCAGCAAGGTTATGAAGTGAACAAAGATGGAATGTTGTTTTATAAAAAGAGACTGTTTGTACCAAATGACAACAATCTTAGAGATCTAATTCTGAATGAATTTCATACCAGTCATTACGCAGGCCATCCTGGATATCAGAAAATGCTTGCTGCACTTCGGAAGGAGTACTACTGGCCAGGAATGAAAAGACATGTAGCTGAATATTTGGCGCGATGTCTAGAATGCCAGCAGATCAAGTCAGAGCATCAGCATCCGGCTAGGTTATTGCAGCCCCTACCAATTCCGGAATGGAAATGGGAAATTATATCCATGGATTTTATCACTGGGTTGCCTAGAACAAAGAGAAATAATGACTCTATTATGGTGGTAGTCGATAAACTGAGTAAAGCAGCCCATTTTATCCCAGTGCAATCGACTTATAGGGCAGTCCAAATTGCACACATATTTATGCAGAATGTGTTCAGACTTCACGGGCTTCCGAAGACTATAATATCAGACCGGGATGTAAAGTTTACATCCGCCTTTTGGAAAGCATTATTTGCAGAACTGGGTACACAGCTGAATTTTAGTACAGCATACCATCCCCAGACTGACGGGCAGACGGAGAGAGTGAATCAGGTGTTGGAAGACATGCTGAGAGCATGTGTAATGCAAAAACCGACTCAGTGGGAGGATTATCTGCACCTGGTGGAATTCGCCTATAACAATGGTTATCACACATCAATTCAAATGTCTCCATTTGAAGTCTTGTATGGACGCAAATGTCGGACGCCCTCAAATTGGAGTGGCCCGGAAGATAAGTTAAGATTGGGACCTGAAATGCTCAAAGAAATGGAGGACATGGTTAAAAAGGTGCGAGCTAACCTGAAGGCCGCTCAGGATCGGCAAAAGAATTTTGCAGATCGAAAAAGAAGGTTCAAAGAGTATCAGGTGGGTGACCACGTTTACATAAGAATACAAGCGAGGAAGAGTACCTTGCAATGGAGCAGTTGTGCCAAACTCGCGCCTCGTTATTTTGGACCTTTCCAGATCTTGGCAAGAGTTGGGCCAGTAGCATATCAGCTAGCCTTACCAAGCCACATTAGAATTCATAATGTCTTCCATGTCTCCATGCTTAAAAAGTATATTTATGATCCAAAGCATGTGATTAAGTGGCAGGATATACGGGTAAGAGTTATTTTCAATTGAACTAATTGAAGAAGTGTCAAGAGATAGAAAACTGACACTGGTATTGTTTGCAGGTCGAACCGGAAGGAGAGGTCTCGGTCGAACCGCTGAACATTCTCGACCGGAGAGAAGTACAGCTGCGGAAGCGGGTTATTACCCAAATTAAAGTGCAGTGGCAGCACTATGGGCCGGAGGAGGCCACTTGGGAAGATGAAGAGCTTTTTCGAAAAGCTTATCCGGAGCTGTTTGAGAGCATTGGACATCGGGACGATGTCCAAACTCAGGGGGGGAAGATGTGATGACCCCGTAAATGTAATTATTGAAAGTTTACTGTGGTAAAACTGAATGACATTGAGAACTTATTTTCTTTAAAGAAATAATTTGTTAATTTGAATGATGCATTAAAGCAATGATTAAAGAATTACTCAGGAGAGCATTGAGTTTCCCAAAAGGGAAAACAGTTAATGGAACTGAAAATAACCACCTTCCTTAACTGGAAGGATTTCCAGGAAAAAGGAAAGGGTGAAGAGTTTCTTTCACGTTGTGCTGTAGTGACAGACAAGGAGAAAGAAACAAAAGAAAGAAACAAGAAACATACCTGGTTTTGGACTAAGTCTGGTAGAGACCAGATAGTCAAAACATAAGGTGTTGTCTTACTGAGGATTAGGATCCGGTAAGCATAAGCTCGGGGGGAGTCTTAGGTCCCGAAGGACAAGTCTCGAGGCTGGGAGGATAACGAGCTTGACACAAGAATTTTGCAGGAGTACTGAAGAGCTGTCTCAAGAAGCGATAACCAGGTAAGTAGCTGAAACCTTAATACTCTACGATTGTTTGTACCAAAGGGTTACATTAGAATATTTATAAGTACTGTGTAATATCAGTAGAAAATGGAAACCCCGCAGCTACATTTAAAGAAATAGAATAACTGCAAACAGGAAGTTGATATAATAATGTATGTCAATAAGACAAATAGGACAATTACTCAACTCGGCATGCCGTGGCATGAAAGACTTCTTGTAAAAATAGAATGAGATAACCGAAGGGCTGGGGTTTGCTAAGCAGGGCCGAATACTCGGCGAAGGACAAAACTTGAGGGAATAGTATTAATAGTTCTAAACATCTATTATAATGATTGAAGGGCTTCTGTAGCCTTAATAATTGCGTTATAAGTAACGCGTAACCGGAAAAGAGCCGTCGAGACTTTAGTTTATAAAGACCTGATGAATGCCAGGGTACGACCGTGAAGGTTAAGACCAAAGCAAAACAAGCTGTGACTGGAGAAATCTTTACGGTCGGCAGAGGCCTGAGACCACTGTTGCGGTCCTCACGGCCACCGAAAAGATAGATAGTAAGCCTAGGCTCATGCTCGAACCTATCCTAAGAAAGGAAAATAATATAGGAACTGCTGTAGATGTAAATGAACAGTTCTACTAACATTGTCGAGCTTAGAACATTTATAAATTTAGCAGTAAACAAATAATCTCTAGCTTAGAGCCGCATGCAATAGCATCTGTGCTGAAAGATAATAACCTTCATTTAACAAGTAAAGAGAAATGTTGTTACGACGATGAAATAAACGTATAGGCATTCTCACATTCATCTTAGAATCGTATACAGTCAACTTCCAAATAATTGGTAATAAATAATTGCGAATAAGCTGTAAATGACAGACAGAGTCCATGACCGAACAATAACAGAACATCATATAATGAAACTTTAAATCTGTGTGACCGCAAGTCACTTTCTTAACCCTCGCCGAGTCTGCCAGACATCTATGAGGTTAGATGCAGGCGTGAGCACTGGCTGGGCTCTCAGGGTGGATTGAAGAGCGGCGTATGCCGTCTTCCAAACCCCCGTCAACATCATATACAGCAAAGAAAGAATTCTAGAGAATGTGCTTAATCAAATAAGAAATAATGTTGCGCTCTAAACCCTTACGGGGAATAACAATAAAGAAAGATGAAAGAAATATCCGGAAAAATAACAGTGTGTTACAAATAAACCAATGTTCCCAGAATTCACTACAAAGATAGCCACTGGGTAGCTGGAATAATAACCGAGAGTTCAACTTAAAAACTGCTGAAGACGATGGGAACATATGGCTGGCTTCATATACTCAAACCCAAAGGGTATGGCCTGAAACAAGTAGGCAGTAAAGATCCATCTGCGCCAACCGAAGAAAGGTGGCGGAGAAATTAAAATGAAAGAGCATAAACCCTCCGGCAAACTTAAACAAAATCTTAACTAACAGTTTGCATTATGAGGAAGGAATTCGTGTCGGCAAGGGTACCTGTGCATGTCTAGTTAATGGCAACAGAGGGCAGCTTATGCCGCTGTAGAAGCCACGGCTGCGAGCACGTCTGTACCTGTCATTAAAACATGGAGGTCGTTATACTGTGCAGCTGAGGTTAGGACTCTGGACAAATAACGTAAAACCAGTAAACAACTGTAACATTACCTGGCTTGGAGCGACTATGCCCTGTCGAGATTGCATGCATTGCCGAGACAGCTGAGAAGACCGGAGCAGGAATGGTGGAGCGAGCGCCCAGTGGTAGCAGAGCGTTATTCCAAGCTCGAAAGCGCCAAATGGAAACAGCAAAACCCCGATGATCGCGGAACTTGACTTTATAAACATTAACCCATAACCCTGCGACGTGGAGAAATCTCCAGCGTTGGATATTATCAACTTCTCTCTGCCGTAGATCTTGGCGGTATTGCCAATGTGCCAAAGGCGGGAAGGATCCAGCCTGTGGAGCCATGGCCGATCACGTGATCAGGCAGACAGACATTGAATGCGGGTCCAGGTGTAATGAGGAGGGGTCGCCAGCATGCCTAAGGGCAGTTGGGGGTTTAACACTTGCAAATAAATATAAGAACTATTCGTTACCATAGTCGAGTAGGGTTAGCCATATGTAGAGCTGGTAAGACAAACATCAAACCTTGAAAACTGTGAGAGATCCGTATCAATTATGCTATACCTTCGATTGTATTAATCATGTTATATAACCGTGAGTTGAATGTACCAATCATGCGTTATATCTGTTATGAATATTCATGCCACATATTCGATAGAATATATATATAGTTAAAGGGTGGAGACCTACCTTTTATTCACATAGGTAAGTTTGAATATGATATAATTACCTTATCAAAAAAAAATTTTTCGATATATGTTTTAATGCAAGAGCTAGGTATGTGACACGCTCTCAATTCCCTATCATTAGCCACACCTCCAATCTTCTTGACTTATTAAGCAAGCCCAACTATAATGATCTTAGAACACTTCTTTCCCTCCTTTTTGATCAGAGAAACAAGATTTTGAAGAATAACAATTAGACTCTCTTTTCTTGAGATCCAATACACCACATTAGTCTTAATGAACTTTAATCATCATTTATATATATAAAATAAAAATAAAAATTATAGTTATCCCCAACCTCTACTACTTTATAAAATTAATAATATTATTTTTACAATCTTTAACATAATTTATTAATTTATAATTCTCTAAAATGGTATATAATACAAAATAATAGAAATAGTATTTGATTTTTGTTTAAAGTTATTTTAGTTTTTATTTATCTATCACTAAAATTTCCCTCGTCAATTAAACTATACTATATAATTTTAAAGTATTTTTTTAAATAAATTGAATATGTTTTAAAATATATTAAATTATTAGACATTATACAATTTTTTTTGTAAATAGATTATGTTTTAAAATTTATTAATTCATTTGATATAGAAAATAATAAAAATATGTAATTTAATTATTAAATATTTTAGTTTTTTTGAAGTATTATTCTTTCAATTTTATTTAAAATTTAGTAAAAAAAATTTGAAATCATAAAATTTTATATTCAAATGAACAACAGTTGAATCTATTTTTATAATTTAAGCAAAATAAATAAAATTCATAATTTAAAAAAAAACAGTAACACTCTCTATTACCAAAATATTATCTCATAATTAAATTTCTGTTAAAATTAATTTTAAAAAATATATATATTTATATTTTTTTATATTTATTCAAATTTATAATAAATTTTACTTTCTTTTAAAAATCATTTAAACCGAACCAAATTATCATGTAATATGTGCGAATGGAAAAATTATTCAAATCAAATAAAGTAACAATTTCATATGATGATATCATATATATTTATAGGGTCAAATTACCCCGAAAAAAAACATCTTATAATTAAATTTCTTTTAAAATTAATTTAAAAATATATTTATTTTAATTTATTTTATATTTATTTAATAATTGATAATAAATTTTGCTTCTCTTTAAAAAACATTTAAAACAGATTATAATGTAATTTGGCTATAAAGAAAAATTATTCATATCAAATGTACTTGTAACAATCTCATACCACGAAATGAAAATTTAAAATCTAATATATTTATTGCAATGTCATAGCTTATTCTCTTATCAGTAAATGGGATCACGACTAGCGAGTAAATAAGGTCACGATCAAATATTTGACCCTTGTATTTCTCAATTATCATAATCATAAGATTCACGTTATTTAGATTCACTTTATTTCTACCACTAATTGAACTATTTTTAAAACTAGTTTAAAAATAGTTATATATTAATATTATTTTTAATTTTTTTATTTAAAAATAGTTATATATTAATATTATTTTTAATTTTTTTAAATCTTATAATAATATATAAGATAAATTTAATAAATCTTAAATATTAATAAAAAAAAATTAAAAAATCAAGTTACAAAATTTATGATTCCTTTTAAGCATATATACTCATATGAATGCAAAATATTCCACATTACTTTTCCATTCTTATTCATACATTTATGCATATGCTATATATCTTTCAATATTGTTTATACATTTAGGTGTATGCTACATAACTTTTGATCCTTGTTCATACATTTAGGGTTATGGTAATATTTACTTTTATGATCAATTTATTGATTTCTAATTAAAAATGGTTAGAATATTATTATTATTTTTTTGTTTATTTTAGGATAATGGATAATTAAGGGATGAAATCAATAATGGATATAGTTATTTTGACTTGTATTTAAGAATTAGTTGTTTGAATATACAGGAGGACTCGTCACCATTATTTAAGAAAAATCATAGTTTTTTGTTAAAAAAAAGGTCTAGTGATATTATGTAAGGAGTAAGCTTTAGCTCTTCTCTAATTCCTCTTGTTTTTGGGCATTCAACCTATTTGCTAGGAGATGAGTTAACAAAATAGATGGTATGTATAAAATGAAATGTAAATAAACATAATAATGAACACAATATAGATTCAATCACACAACAGAAACAACACCAAGAAATACCATGGGAAAACCTCAGCTTGAAGGAAAATGTAACATTAGTCATTTGGCCAAAACCCTCACCAAGCTAGCCAAGGAGCCTATATTTGTTTAACCCTTGGGCCCTTACAAGTCATGATGAGGGAGCCCACACTAGCTCAACCCTTGGCCCCTTACACCTCACCATCAAGGAGCAAACGTTTTGTCAACCCTTAGCACTTGCAACTCAACAATGAGGAGCCTACACTTGCTCGATCCTTGTCCCCTTACACTCGCTAAGGAGCCCACACTTGTTCGAACCTTGGTCCTTTACACTGCCTAGGGACCCCACACTTGCTTGACCCTTGGCACCTTACAACAGAGACTAATATAAGGCTATTATAGGCTTCCTTCCCTCCTAATACAACTTACATAATACTATGCGCCACAAAACTATGTGCCCAAAACTAGTACCTATAGACTATAACCACTCTAAATATCTCGGTACTCAATAGAATCACACATGCCCCTATCACTCTGGACTTTGCGTATGCATGTACAACAATATGCCCAATTACATCATCTCCAAAGTAATTAATATATTTATTGGTTAGTACTAATACCTGATTGCTTATTATACTCTCTCCTTGTCTTTCTCCAAGGGATCCACATCTAACATTGGTGTCCATATAAGAAGATCATATCTACCAGATTACATGGGTCATCTACTATTGTAACCATCAATTCTCTAATAATTCTCATGAGGTACATGGTTCATCAATGTATTTAATTCACACACATGAATTACTTGCACTTGATTATCATACTATGGGTTCTCTTGGCTCGTTACAATGGTTGGGGAGCCCACACTTACTCATCCCTTGACAACATACAATGGATACTAATAAGCCTATTTATAGGCTTATTTCTCTCCAAATACAAGTTACATAATACCTATGTGCCCCCAAACCACTAGCTATAGACTATCATACTTGAGTCAAGGTTGATCCTACCAATAGAAACAATTTCATGTCATATTATAGAACTCATGTATTCATATTTGTTATCATTAAATATGATTTAGTAAGTTTATTAAAATAAAAAAAAAATTGTATTAATAGAATCCCTACTATAATAAAATATATTTGGTATTTTGAATATTTTTATTAAACTGAGTGTAATATTAACTTGTAAAAATTACAATACATAAGGTGTAGAGTAGTTGGTTTGTGTGAGAACACTATATACTAGAAATTTCCCCTAAAGGTGCAAAGATACACCAAAGGAATTGAATGTGCCTATGATATTACTCCAAAAATGTTGCAGCAAAGGAAAGATAACAACCTAAAGGGTGGAGGATGGAGGGGAGGAAACGTGTTCAAGCTTGCAATAATATCACACTTGTGTCAATTCGTGTCTAACACATGTAGCTCGAACCACCTCGCTAAATCATTTTTTCGAATCATACCACTATTTCAAAATCTTATATAGATATTATATCCAAGCTATAACATGCAAGATAATGAGGAGAAACATTATCATAGGTCTTCTTGGGCACTGGAACACAAAAAATGTAATTGAATAGAAGAAATGACTAAAGTCAACGTGTGTTGATAGTGAGATTAAATAAAGAACATATTCCATTCAAGTGACCTTCAGATTCCATGATATTCCGCGATCAACATAAATAAGGGGGTTTGTTTTAGAATTTTAATTATCTCCTTTAAAGATTTTAAATCAATTTGGAGTTATTTTAGTGAAGCCATTAATTCGAGTTTTAAATTTAAATTTAAATTTTGTCTAGAAAAGATTTGTTGGAGTTGCAAACTTATGTGATGTAGTTTACACAATCCAAGTTTCAAGTAAACTTTGGCATTGTATCCATTTATGCATTCAAAAATAAAACTTTAAAAATGAAAAGTTACACATGCTATATGTATATATAGAACCAATATAGATCCATTTTGAAGATGATTAAATCTCTTGAGGTGCATACCTTTTTTCAAGTTTTGCACTCTAAAAGAGGCCACATAGGATATATTTAGCCTTGTGGACTTTAAAATTTTAATTCTTTCTCATCTATCAAGAAGTAAATACGGTTGTCTTTGCACAACTCATGCTAGTCCCATAATAACGAGTGACCATGCAAGTTAATGGTAGTTAAGAAGTCTTTATTGCAAGGATGATCGCTCCTAAACAAGAAATACCTAATAATGTGTCAAGTTGATCACAATTTAAGATGGGACTTTATCATAATTAGTCAAAACTGTTTTTTGTGGAAGTTATCTTAAGAACCCCCAAAGAAAATTTCTATAAGAACTTACCAAAAATTTAGATATTTTTTGTTATATAAAAAAATAAGTTAGGTTATGATCTAGCTATAAATTAGTTGAAAGAAATCAAAATTAAGCCCATTCAATTTTTCAATTAAACATTTTTTATCACTCTACCTAAAAAACTCCCTTAAACACCTAAAGGAAATCTTAAAAAGTACATAATTTAATGTAAATCTTATCATATTTATTAATATGCTTGGATCAAGAATGGTGTAAAATGCCATGCCGAAAATAGATTATTTAAATCAAATCTAATTTAAGGTGTCTGTTCCCCACTTCATCATAGGTATCATGGATTTTGAACATGAAGTTCCATAACCACATCCTAAAAATGAATATATTTAGTTTTTATTTGTGATATATAAATAAATACACGACTCCACATTACACTTATCATAATCAACCTATGTTAAACCCTTGTAACTTTCCTAGTTCCAAGATGAAGATAATTCATTATATTTTAATAAAATCAGCTATTTTTCTTGTAAATTTTTTTATAACTTCAATTGCATATTTATTTCTTATTTCTTAGTAATTCAAATATGTAATATAATTGTAAAAAGTAAGGTTATCAATTTTTTATTAAACAACGGTTAAAGTATTTGTTTAGTTGGTAAAATGTTATAGGTTCAAGTTCAAAGAGGATTAAAATATATATATCTTTAAAAATTTTAAATGAAAAAATCTCATATATCTATTTAAACTATAATTACTATTATTGTTATTCTTTTTCAAAAACATTAAAAATAAATAAATCAGAAACTTAATTTTAATTTAGATATTAAAAATTAAGTAAATATATTTATCCCTACTTTATATTGGAGATTATTAATTTGTTAATAGGCTTTGTTATAATATTATGGGCCATTACTATGGCTTATCAATACTACATGCACAAAAAAACATAACTCATTTCATATGACACTTGGTCATATATTATTTTTTTTAATTAATTTATTTATTAAAAGCATTAAAAAGACATTGTTGCTTTGCAGATAAAATATTATTCCAATTCTAATAAGTTTCTCCATGATAATTTCTTAGCTATTATTTATAAAATTCATTTATATATAATCAAATTTTATTTAGCAAAATTGTTCATTTTATAATAAAATGTGTAATTATTTTTTTTACTTAATTAAAATTGACCCATATCAAAACAGAACAAAAGACACAAATATCAAATCTAAATAAAAAAATATAGCCAATGCCTAGTCTCACCAATTTCAAAAAAAAATGCGTAGTCTCACCAATTTCAAAAAAGAATTCCATAGTCAAATGTGAAAGAAAAAAATTGACAATAGTAACCACCTTTTAAAAAAAAAAATTAAACAATCTTACCATAATCTTATGATAATGTGACTAGTGGACAGGTTTTTCATTAATATTATCGTAAAAAAAAAATTAAGCAATCTTATGATAATGTGACTAGTGGACAGATTTTCCATTTCTCTGGACCAAAAAAAAAATTATTGACTTTTTAACTGACGAAGACTCTCACAAACTGTGTTTTTTATACTTCAGGTTTGGAGCTCATGATCATGTCTACGTTCTGGAAAGTCCCTAATCCGTCTGCGCTGGGCTGGGCTGCGGTAAATGTTTTCCAGTCAGGCCGGTGGTTCAACTCGGTGGCTTCTCCTGATTCCATGTGGGGTGGGATACTGTTAACCGATATCTAAAAGTATTTTATGCGGGCAGAGGAACTGAACATTTAGTCCATGGGATCTTGCCTTACAATAACTAATGTTTGACTCTCAGAGCACTAGTCCTCGCCCGTGATAAATCTCATGCATAATATTCTTCCTACAACTTCAAATTTCTGTATGGTCTGAATTTTTGTAACCTTCAGCCGTAGCTCAGCAATAAGCAACCCGTCCTTAGACGAACAATGAACCATGAAATGCTAAATATCAGCTACTGAAAAATCACAACACATGTTTTTTCTTACATTACACAATGGGGCAGGCTACAATGATAATTAATACACGTTACGTAATCCATGGTGGTATCTAAGAACCTCTATTCACCAAGCCTAAAGAATATTACCCATATTGTATATGGGTTTGAGGTTCTACAAATTTCAAATTTTCACACGACTTACAACCTTACCAGATACTGCATTACAATAAGCCTACAAAACGGCATTAGGGATTACAGGGTGTTGATTATCAAACAGCTAACCTCTTTGCAGTGGCGATATTGGTCTCCAAATCAGTGGGCTCACACGCAGGAAGCGGTTTTTGGGACACATTGCTCACGTTGATTGCCGTCAAATTCTCCAGCTCAAACAGGTCAGCGCTTGAACAACTGGCATCATCATTGTCTTCTTCCTCTTCGTCTTCTTTGTCAAGATCCCTAATTACCATTTGTTTCTGATACTCGCTAATTATGTTCTCATCTGCTGTTGCTGCTGCAATAGCATGGCTGTCCTTGTCAAGAATCCGATGTTTCAATTCTTTGGTGAGCGGTGGAATCCTGTAGGCATCTGTAGATGGATGTGTAATTTGAAGATAATTAGCGGGATTTGGATTAGAAGCTGGATATTTTTCTGTTCTGCTCAGACGCTTCTCCCCACAAGGACGAAAGTCAGTCTTATCCACAATTACACTTGGGTAGAATGCCGTAGACTTCGGACGATTCCCACTATTGTTGTTTGAGTACACTTTGGATGTTTTACTCAAACATGGCCTGGATTGGACAGAAGAAAAAGATGAATAAAGGGAAACGGATTTTATCACAGAAGAATTATATGAATTGGAGTCACTTACAGGAGAAGATGGTGAGGGTTTTGGCTTCCTGGTACCACCAGACATAAATAACGAATGTAGAAAATTTATGAGCTTCCTACAAGGAGATGTTGGCTGCTTGGGCTTCCTGGAATCTTCCCGAATTTGGGACTGAATCTTAGTATTAGGGTTGAAAGGCTTCTCAGTAGATTGAGAATTTCCATCCCTAAACAATATTGATTTCCCATGTAAATCACGAGAGCAATTTCCCCCAGTAGCCCGTTTGCATGCTCTGTCTTCACTACCGAGATGATGAAAATTCCTTTCTGTTTTAGCAGTAGGAATAGAAAAAGTATGTGTGTAGAGGTACTCCGTATCTGAAAATAAATATGGGCAGCTGGAGGTGGAATCACTTTTACACTCAGAGGAACATGGTGCTATAGATGTCATATTAGACTGAAAGGACAGACGAAATTCTCTGTGCTTGGTTATATATGCAGCCTCGGCTTCGTATTTTTCAGTATTGAAAACTGCAACCATCTTGGCTGATGTCCCACGAATTGATTTCACATCATTTAGCCATGGATCATCGTCCCATTGTCTTTCGATTCTGGAAATCTTCATCACTGATCTATTCATCTTGGTCTTGAGATTTCTCGTCTCTTGTCGATTGTCACTCTTTTTATAAGCCACCATTCCTCCCTCGACTTCAATTGACTTACAAATTGCAGCGAGTAGAGCAGACGAGTAAGACTGATCTCTGGCACGACGATGATCATTATGATTGCGATACTGTCCACTGCGCGAATTATAATCCATTTGATAGCAGTCCCTATTATCCATGAATCCAAACCCAGTTGAATCTACAGATATATAATAAAAATAGGATTTAGGTCAGTGTTGATCAACTAGGGTTTAGTTTATATAGATACCTTCATCATTTCTCTCTCATCTAGGATCAGCTAGGTATCTAATAACCCCTGTGCTCCTACGTGCAAAGCCAGGAGCGGTTACCTGGGACAGTCATTAATGTAGAACATTGTGAATGTCTCTTTGTCACCATCAAAAGCTACAAGTCTCAGCTGGAAGCAATGAATAAACAATTCCAGATGAACAATGCATTCAGATTTTCTAGACAATTGTTCCCCTCATGTCCCTTCTTCCTTGAACGTCGGAATCCATATTGTCTTTCGACCATTATGGCAATTTGTGGAACACCTAGACAGAGAGGGAGGGTGATAAGTGATTTAACTTCATTTTCCATGAGGAGCGCCTATAATCACCAACACACAAATGTGATCTCCATTCGACAGGTAGATGTAGATATATATATAGTTGTGGAGTCGATGAGACATTGGAACAACTCTCCACTACGGGTAACATCACACGGAGGAATCATTGCGTAAACTCAAAGATGTTTCTTTTTCGTTTCTCTAACTTATAATGAATGCTCATGCTCCCTATTACTTCGGAGCCTCGTGCAGGGAATCGCCTTTGCCCTTGCCGTGGATGTACAATGTGGAAATTAACAGTTGTTTATGGAGAGGGTTGTACAATGTCAAATTGACATTATTGGAGGGAGATGGAGCAACTTGGAACGAAAACGGAATTTGGTATTATATGGTTTTGTGGTAAGAAACATTATAATCATTTTTGTTGATGAATTAAGAACGCTGAGAGAGTTGATTATCATTATAAAGAGATTTATAATAATCAAATAAGGTTAGGTATATAAATAAAGAAGAGGAAAACTATTTTGGACACACAATTTTTAGTTAAGAAAATATTTCAATCTCACACAAAATTAGGAAGCTAATTAGTTGGAGAGAATCCCTAGACTCCACCAAACCTCAACAACCTCCTAAGTACTAGGAGGTTAGGGACGTACTCCTTCATGTAGAGCGTGGAACTCTACCTAATAATCACCAATAATGTCCATAATTAAATATATGATCAAACTCATAAGATAAGTAGGAGTCACATACCTCAACACTCCACTTTAACAACTGTTTGCCTTAATTTTCATTAGTTGAGGTCTTCATCTACATTGCTTCACTACACACTAAAGAACCTTTTCATGAACAAACTCTACCACTAATCCAACCTGGCACTTTCACCTCATACCTCTATCATGCAGACATCAACAAACTTTCAACATCCATATAAAGAAACAACCATCCACCGTAATGCATGGGTACCTAATTGTTGCAACCATTGGTCTACTAGAATGTCCTTCACTTAAATGATTCATTCAACTACCGATGAACTCCCCTTGAATGTAAAACCTTACCTCCTAGAGTCTACAACCAACAATATGGTCCACTCATAGAGCATCCATCCAACACATGGCCCGCTTCTCCTCATGTTAAAGAACTCCCTAATAGAGGTCACCGAACTAGAATAGACAAATTATGAAGCCTTTATGAGGGGCATGTGATAAAGGGTTACATGTGCCTATTGAGGTCTTATAATGATATGCCGTATTCATGATTCATAGATACAAGTACATACAACATACTCCAAATCATGGATATAGGAGGTACTAGAACATTTCAAGAACCATGACATCAAGTCGAACATGACATAGACTTGCTTAGAAGTGCATGGTGTGAATCACATAACAACATGGTCATGAGCCTATTTCATTCAGCTCACACAATTATACTTATGTTTTTCCACAATCATTCGATATTTGTTGTTTCTGCTCCATCCAATCTTTGGTATTTCCATAAGGCTTCAACTTGTGTTATCTCTATTTGCTCTACCATAAGTATTATCACTTGCTTTCTTTGTATCGAATTACCAAGTTTTCATTGTTGTATCTAGGACCTTTCTATCCTTTCTAGTACAAAGTCATCATTCCACTCCAAAAATTCATCCTACAATCAACACTTGGTTTTCTCAAGTGAAAAAAATGGAACTCACTTCCATCTCATAAAGTGTCCATTCCTGTCCCTCAAAAACTATCATCATGTATCAATTGCAAATCACCTAATGTATCAATACTTCAAATCAACAGGGGACCTATGGTACTCTAAGGCCTAACATCAACCTAACCATGAAGACCCATTATCTAACCATCCTATGGGCCTACTTCCATCTATCAAGATACATGGGTGTCATCCATTGTACTCGCCACTTGTCTAGGTAAGTAGCATAAATACGAGAAGTATCTGTGTCAATATTTCATTTTCTATGCACATGCCAATTAGGACATATAGTGCATTATTCAATAAACCATTCATGGAGCAAAACATGTAGTTAGAAGTCCCTTCCAACCACAACACACTTCTTTACTATGCATACCCAAGAATGGTGTTTACATAAAAAAAAATCTAGTACTACAACAAGAGGATATACATGAAATATATGGTCATCCTCTAGAATCATTCACATTCTTGGTGCCTTCCTCTATGTCACTGAAATCTTCATTCACTTGTTTTCCGGTTCTTCTTAACCATCCTAATTTCAATGATTTTCTTGGATCTCCATGCTTTACCTATCATTTGTTACAGCCGCAAATTATAACAAAACAACTTAACTACCATATTGAGGTCATGAGTCTCAATATGTATATAAATTTCCAAGACACTTTCACCATAAGAACTACTAAACAACAAAGCATGCACAAGCAACCTTATTTTCAACTAAGTTAATGCCATAGAAAACAAACTACTAACACACCAAAAAATACATGATTCCACACATCAAATTTATGGTCAAATGTTCAAGAAGTTTCTATAGCCTTTAGTTTTGGTGTTATGAATGATTCCATCTCTGTTTAAAATAGGACTAGTCCATTCCACGAGTTGCTTAACAAACTCTAAATCATAAAACAAAAAACACTTTATAAAGGGGAGAATAGGAATAAATAATTTCATGCATAATATATATTCTCAATGTTCCTCCTATTACCTTGAGAAAATAACTAATTTCATGTAACTCTTTGATTTCCAGTTCCCATTGGCCTCGAACTTACATGTGTCCCCTCCCATAACACTTTCCATTCAAATAGTCATCCACTTTACGTTTTTCAAGGCTCGTTGTCTCCCTTTGGGCATAATCTTCAAAAATCCCCTCCTGATTCCTTCTGTTGGTGACATTACTCATGATTTCATGTTGATGTGGAATGCCACTTTAATTTTCCACCTAAGTTTCTTACATATCCTAATGTGTGTCACAAGGTTGTGTGAAAGCTCCTCAACCAAGATTGCTAGTAACTCAAAACCCCCCAATGGTGGTTTCAAATTTTGGGTATGAGCCCATAGTTAATATCCACCATTTCTCAATGGTGACCACTTTGCGCTAATCCCAAGTGCACCTCCCTCTTTTGTTAAACACAAACCATGTGGGGGCTCGGAAAGGGGGGGTTGCTTGCGATCATTGATTGGTGATGGTTGATCATTGATCTACAATAGTTAGTGGGGTGCTATTTTTCACTCCTTCCCCCCTCCCCCCCCCCCACACACACATTAGATGTTGACCATGAGGGGGGTCTCACAATCAACCCAAGCCACTAAATAGCTTGCTGCCATAAATCAACTATTATCCACAAATTTGGCTTATGCTTTTGCTCCCTTTTTACCAAATTTGCATAAAATTTAAAAAACATTACTTAGAAAAATTGGGGATTTTCCCAATTTCTCCAAATTCCTTTGTGATCATCTTCATAACTTCTTGAATTTGATGAAATATGATCTCTTGAGCTAAATTTATCCTGAATTCACCAAATCAACCCAACTGAATTTTCCTTCAACAATTTTGGGGTTGAATTCACCATGAATTTGCTCTGAATCTTGGGGTTTTATTTAGTCTCTTCCATGGAAACTCTATAATTCATAAATTTGTCGAATTCCAGGCCTAAAGTCATTCAAACAAATGTTATAATTGGGTCTTTTTCACCTTTGCCATCAATTCCCTCAAATATATAAGGAATTTCCTTAATTCCACTTGGGGAGTTTTGACAAACACTTGGAAGGAATCTTGCCACCCACATATTGTCAAACACTTCACCTACAAACTTCATACAACCATATTTGTGCTTAACACATACATGCTATATTTTGCAACCATGGCTCTAACACCACCACGGATTCTCTAGATTCATGCGGTCCATAAGTTCCATTGCTCTCACACATCCTCTAGGCCCTCACATGATGAATGTAGAAAACCTGACAACCTCTAACCATCATGATCACATTCCCCATCAATGTACACCCAAGTGGTGAAGTACACCATTCTCTACACTTGCAGTCCCTCGACTACCCCATAACCTTCCAGGAAACCTTACTTGGTAGGACATAAATGTTTCATAGTTTTATGGTGTAATATCCCTCTACTATGTAATGTTTTTTTAGTTACCTATGCTGGTAAGAATCGAAGAAAAGACATGAGAATACTTTGAATAAATTGTTTTAAATAAGTATTTTCTTTATTAATAATAAAAAAAATGAATGAAACTTAAGTACTTGGAGGAGGCACTTGAGAATGATATCGGTTGCCAAATCTAGAAGAAAATCTCATTGGTGAATGAGATTGGATAAATTCTTCATGATGATGATTCTAGAAAAGTTCTAGTTAAGACTAAGGGATGGGAGAAAAAAATTCCTTAGGAGTTATTAGTGGGAGAAATATGCTAAGTTGGTTGCACTTAAAGCACCGCAAAAAAAGCCAAATTTTAAGGCAAAAGCCTAGGCAAGTGGGCAAGAAACCCCACAAAAGAGGGACGCTACTAAAAAGGAAACAAGATCATGAAGAAGGGTATAAACTAACCATTGAAGGAATCAATGGGGTTGTTGATTTTCTGTAAAACCAATCTTGTCTCGAGGAGAACTAGAGGGTATTTTAAGGTTGGGTGGTGAGTGTCTCGTTCTAGTGTGGATTTGGTAGTGAAACGACTTTGAATTATTGGTTAGATATATCAATGATGATGAATTTTTCTATATTGTAGGCATCATGATGCATACTATAGTTGATAGATCTATGTATGCATACTATAGTATGTTCAAAAATATTTGAGAATTGATTAAATTTGTTCGCTAAAAGTTACTGGCTAGAAATGTTGTTGTGAGTAGAGAATAGCTCATTTTTATTATGATTAACAAGGAAAAATAAAACAATAGGATTACATATTAGATAGCTTCGATCTAATCATTCATGTAAGCTACATGTGTATGCAATGTTACATAAATGGAATATGCTTCTATTAAATTAGCAATGGGATTTCATATGAGTAGTAAGCATTTAGGGGTTTGTTGTAGTGGTTGTAACACCCTCCAAAATTTTGGCTTGCATCCAAATTTCAGAGCCTACCCTCGATCCTGTGATCGATCATTCCTTGATCACATATTGGTAAGTTGATGATCTCAATCCCCCTCCTTGATCTTAAGAGTTGTCCACTTTCATATATTTAGATAGCATGTGTCATCTTTGGGCATGGGAATTATCATTTGTCATGTAAAGGGAAGTTTGTTTTGGTGCAAGGGGAAAGATTTGTGTGTATGCATTGTTCTCATTAAATAGATATGTTTCAGGCTCACTTCACACACTCTTATCATGAAGGTCATTGCATCAAGTAGAGTATGTTTTATATATTTTGGATGGTCTATGTTGTATCACTAAGTGTTCGAGTGCCTAATCATAGTGAAGTTCTATCATTATTTACATCAATTTCACTGATCTCACATTTAGCCATTTTCTCGAGCAACCTAGCCTCATCTAGCTTTTCAGAACTACATGCTTTGCTTCTGCAACCCTCAAACATTTTTCCTTTCCTACTGGAACTACATAATGCACAAGAACCCTAGCCTCCCTTGGCATCCAAAATTACGCATTCATCTCCTCTAGTGTCCTTCCCTTAGCTGGAACACACTGCCTCTAAAATCTAGGGAAATGTTGTCCCTCAGCTGCCCAGCCAGCACTGCTCTCCAAAAAGAGGCAAAGTAGGCAGACAACCAACATTGTTCTCCAAAAATGCACAGAGTATTTAGGCATCGAACACTATGCTCTAGAAATGCACAAAGCAGTCCAACGACCTTGCTCAGTGAAATTACATAGAATTGTCCTCTGGGGACCCCATCCTGCTACAATGTCTTGCATCGAAAAACTGTGCAATATTGTCGTATCTGTCTAGTTTTTCTTGCATCCAGAAATTGCACAGATGTTCCTACTAGGGACTCATCCCAGCAGTAGTCACAACTCGCTGTAACTACACAGATCTATCTCTCAGTGACCACACGGAAAGATGGCATGATAGATCACTCTCAAGGAGTTGAGGTGAAAGACCAAGGAACCGTGTTATGATACAAGATCAGGACCACATGCAAACTTCGTCAAATGCATAACCATATGGAGGGTAAGTATGATCCTTTCTCCCTTTCGCTTGTTGCACAAGCGGTCGTCTTCTAGCATATAGATTGCTTTGTCATTCTTGCAATATTATTTTTGCAATGTTCAAGGATTGTCTTTGTGTGCATGAGTTGTCTTCACTCTATGAACATCGGTCACACTCACACAGAAAGTTGCAAGCATGGTTGCAAAAGTGTCGTCAAAGTCGTTCAAAGTTCTATCTCAAGTGTCACACTTATCACTCTTAGTTTCAAGATAGTTTCGCTAAGCACATGTTTTGCCTTGTTGGTCTTTGTTGTCTTGTCATCAAAATATGCTAAGTGTATGATTACAATGTCAGGTCTACACAAGTTCACGTGCTCTCACACTTAGCCATTTTTCCTAAAAAATCTATCGACCGAACAAAGCCCTTCAACGGACCCTGATCTCAGTGACCCTACTCCGCTACCCAAAAATGCGCAGTGCTTAAGGCTAGCCCTAGGCGGCTGCACTACGCAATCCTGGAAGTGAGCAAGTTTTATGTATCCCAAAATAGAGCAAAAGTCGCCACTAAGCCTGATCCAGTTTGTGCTTCCCGCAAGATCAAATATCAAGCCTCCCTTTTCTCTACTAGAAATCTACTCTCCACTCCAACTCGGACTCCATTGTTCCCTGAAAATGTGCAGAGCATCCCAACTGGTCATTTGCAGTCCCACTCTCCATTGTTCCCAAGAATTGCGCAGAGTTGTTGAGATGACTCAAGCTCACCCCCTCGACTCTACCTCCAAGAAATGCACAGATTTTCCCAGGAGCCCCCGAGTTGTTTGAATTGCACTGTGCCTAGTAAATGCGCATAACTGGCTTATAGTCCCTTGGCTGCTTGTCCCACGCTGAGCCCAGGAAGTGCACAAATTTTCCTTGGTAGTACTTCGAATGACTGCCCCGCATTGTCTCTCGGAAATGTGTAGTTGTGACCAAAAACTTCGTGAAGCCCGATCATGCCTTTCTCTAGAAAATAGTGCAAATTGTCTTGTTAGTGTCTCCTACTTCCCCACTTTGTCTCCCTCAAGAAATTGTGTAGAAATATGCAGCAGTTGCCTGGACACCCTACCTTATTTTCCTACCAGGAATTTCATAGATTCGGCTCAGCTGGGTTTCACCTAGTACCTGACACCATTGAACCTGATTGCGCAATTTTGCCTCCCAGACACCTTTGAACAGTTTTTCCTAAAATTAATCTGGAACCCCTCATCCTGGCCTAAGTTGCGCTCTACACAGTCTTAGTGTCATTTCCTCCCTCCTCATCACCTAGACCCAATATTGAAAACAATGGATCATGCTAGACTAGGAGATTTTTGGATTTGATGTCGTCCCATCATTAGTGAATTATAGGAACAACTACATTGATATAACATGGCTCAATGACGAATGGGATGAAGAAGGAGTGCATGCTAGAATACTTTCTTACATCTGGACGGATGTACACATCACATCAGGTAGCAAGCGAAATAAGACATTTATAGGACCATTAAGCAACACCAAGATCATCAAAGACCCCGCAACACTTTTCCATGTGGTAGGTGAAAACACAACAAACCGAGAGTACATCCATCACTCAGTAGCATGGCAACTTGACATAGAGACCATAGTCAGCCAGTACATGTCACCAGTGTCATGTTGAGTTGTGTCATGAGTCATCTCACCCACATCACTACAATGGGCCATACTTGCTGTAATCAAATGTAATGTAAAGTTAAATTCCAACGGATGCACATATGAAGTTGAAGAGTCATGTTAGTTGAAAAGTGGTAGGAAGTTGAACGATCATGAGGGAAGTCCAAGAGTCACAAGGGTCAAGCATCACCCTTGGTTATATATACACCCTCATTGTATGAGCAAAGGAATCTTCTCCTAGGCTCCTCCGACATAGCCTTGAGATTTTGTAGTATGTTCTTTGAGGAGCAGGGAGTGCCTCCAATGTCCCACTACTAGGGTTAGTGATGTATGGTGTACAGATGTGTCTTGGAAGTTTTTCTTAATTCAGAAGCCTATCACAGGCCAACACGTTTTCATGCATGTTTTGTATCCATTTGTAAGACTATTCTTAAAACGTTTGCAATGCATGTTTTCCTAACCTGTACTAAAATAATTGAACTACTTCAGTTATTTTAGTACTCTTACAGATCCATTTGGGCACATCAACCTCAACTTATAGATCGGTACTATTAAGGCCCAACAAACCCTAATGCAGTTGTTACATGCCCTAATGGAGTCAACCATCAGAATGCCTCCTTCCCAAGAGATTCCATGATTGAAATCATCCCAAACTTGCCTCTAAGAAGACCAGCACAGGCAGGCCTTTATCAGGGTGAACTGCAGTGTAGCCCAGTACACTGTCAGCATGCATTACAATGCACTTGAGCCCTCTTTGGCCTACGTTGGGCAAATTTGAGTGAAATATGCATTGGGTTTTGGAATATTCTTATCCATAGGATGCCTCTAGATGTTTCCCAAGGCTATCCACTCCTTTGGGTTTCAAATTGGATAAGGGGGGAAGTTGAGGAACATCAATCCCTTTATCCCTTCCTCCATGGAACTAAATCCTAAGTTTGGGAGGACATTCATTGTCACCATTTATGGCATAACTTCCTTCATTCACCTATAAAAAGGCCACTCATCTAAGTGATCAGGTGCTAGAAATCATTGAATTATAGGGAGATGTTGTTATTATG
This sequence comes from Pinus tabuliformis, assembly GCA_031772625.1. Classification (NCBI taxonomy): domain Eukaryota; kingdom Viridiplantae; phylum Streptophyta; class Pinopsida; order Pinales; family Pinaceae; genus Pinus; species Pinus tabuliformis. The sequence goes on along the minus strand of CM062817.1, from coordinate 1,983,433,186 downwards.
AGACATGAGTTGGTTTCAAGTATTGTAATGATGTCAAAATGTCTTGCTTGTTATGAGGAGAGGATGGGGTTGAATTGGGGAAGTGGCACTGAATCAAGAAAATTGAGTTGTAACTCTTCCTTTCACTAATAAAGTGTTTAATGCTTTTTCCTTATGTTTGTATTGTTTATTGATGCTTTCATATGTGTATTATGTCCATGATTCCATTTTATGTTTAATCAAGAATCATTATCATATGCTTTGATCAGTTTTTGTCTTCTATCTGTGTGCAGGTACTTTTCAAAAGTGTTAAGTACAAGAACGATCGACAGAATTGGTCAACGGAGATAAGGAGTAAGCGAAAGCTTCAGGTAGGCTTCTTTACTATCTTATTTAATCTATTGGTTATAGAAAAAGTAGAGAATTCTTCGCACTGTTGTTCTAGACTTAACTACTAGTCTAGGGGTTTAGGTGTTTATCCAAAGACACCAAAACTTCCCAAAATAAATTGGCAACACCACTAGGGATCAAGTATCCATCTTAGTAGCTTATCATCCTCTCAAGATATTTTTACATACTGTACTTATGGTTGTTGATTGAATTTCAGTCTTATTTAATTGAAAATTTAGTCAAAACTGTCTCAAATTTCCTTCAAAAATGGCTCACAGTCACCAGCGCAGCCCAATGAGGGACACAGTGCGCTGCAATGCACTTCCCACATAGAGCCAGTGCACTGAAGCACACTGTCTCGCACTGTAGCCTACGCTGATCCCTTGAGGGTCAGTTTCCCATCTAGGAGCTGAAGTTTTTTGCCAATTTTCTCCTATTTGAGTGATTTCCTGAATGTCAATGATGTCTTGTTTCTGAAAATAGTTTTTCATCTCCTTAGTTGGCCCTACTTAGACTAGAATTGATAAATGTTTCTTATGTATTTACTTTGTCATTTTCAATCTATAGTCGAAAGTTAGTTTTTTGGTCGATTGATCTTTGTCGAAAGAAAGTGTCGTAAAATTGCCTTTTCCTTCGAAAATTAAATTGTCGTAAAGTCTTCATTCATGAAAAATCAATTGATTGATGTGTGCATATGATTAGTATTTTTGTTGAAAGTGTCGTAATTCCTCATTTATTTGAAAACGAAAGTGTCGTAAAGTATTCCTTTCCTTGAAAAGGAATTGTTGCAAAATCGTCATTTTTATGAGAAGAGTTTATTGATCAATTGTGCATTAGTTTTCCATTTTGTTCATTCACATTAAGCGAAATCAAAAACAAATACATGCATGTTGCATTGAAAAAGTTTGTGTGTGCTGATAGGAATAGTGTAGGGAATTTTCATTTAGATTCTACTCTTTTCTCTTTGATCAAAAGGAATTTGATTGCTCTATCCCTAAGTAGCTAGGATTTTCATCATTAAATTGAATGGAAAGAATTCTTATCATTATAGTTGAATTTTAGGAATTGCAAAAATACATCATGTGGTGAACCTTGAAAGGAAAATTCTAAAGAAGATCAACTTAAAATTTATCTGAATTTACCTAATGGAGCATTGTCACCTAATGAAAAACAATTAGAGGTCTAGGCTAGAGACGTGTTCTCGCATTGTAAAACAAAGTAGTTGTCACTAACTTGTCTGCAATACATCTCGAGTGTGATACCTCATTCCACATATGTGAGTATATTGTAGCTCGTCCACGTACCTTCGGGTATATAGGGCAGTGTTAGAGTACGTAAAGTATATGGGAATGCTCTCACTGTGTTGTTTTGTATTAGACAATGCTTATACGGATTGGGCCTCCACATACTTTCGGGTATATATCGGAGGACAACACTAGGTTGTTATCCATCCTTAGCTAACCAAGTCAGCTGCCCTGTACATTGTGATACATCGAGCACAACATTCGGGGAGATTTCCTGCCTATACTTCCCAGTTCGTTGGGACGTATTCTGTAGTTCATACTTGCTTGGTAAACCTTTTGCTTGGATTATCCCTCTTTTGTTTTTGTTATGTTACTTTGATTAAAATAAATTAATTGATTACGGATAACATCCTCCACTGTCATTCCTTAGTTGATCTTAGGTTGAAAAATATGGCGACAAATCCAGAGTCCACCGATCAAGGAATTCCTTTTGATGGGAATCCTAGTCCTTTTCCTTCTTTCAAAAATATTGGTGATCCTTATATGGCTCATTATCCCTAACAGGATTTACCATTGGCTTGCCAGCATGGTTGTTTTCAACCTCCTTAGTTCAAAATTTCGTGATTTCTCCGCAATCAAGTATACCTCCAACTGGACAAAATCAACATCTAGTTGATCCTATGGTTGAACCTTTGCCTTCTTCCTCGGTCGTTTCTTCCTCCCCTTCTTCCTCTTTGCCTGGTGAAAGTATTGGTACTAGTAACCAGGTGGCTAAGAAAAAAAAAGAAAGGGAAGAAGAAGAAGAAGAAGCAAATTCAGCATAGGGGAAACCAAGAAACCATTGCTTTGAATGCACCATCTGATGATAAACCATCCATCAAGCCTCACAGAGTTTGATATCCATGAAAAATTTGTGCAGAAGACCATATTCTTTGAAACTGTCTTGATATTCCTTAGATCTTAGAAGGATGGTCTTCTTCTTCACATCATTTTGTGTCATCAACTTCTAGAGATCATGTTGGTGACACACCATCAACTAGTGGTAGTAAAGTTCATGGAAAGAATGGAAAAGTCAAGTTTCCTTGTAGGTTATGTGAAGGGAATCACCCCATTCACCTTTGTCCCTATCTAGATGAAGCGAAAAAAGTGTTGGATAACTGTCCTTCTTCACTGTAGCGACTTCCATTTGGTTAGAGGAAACTATCCTTGAATCCTTCACTAGTAGATGAATTGACTGACCAAAATCAACTCTTGGTCAAGCCCACTCTCTCTGAAAGTGAATCCTATGAGTCTATACCTGATGCAAATCAACAGGTCGAGGTAACAGTTGACTCGATTTCACCTTCAGTAAATCATACCTTTCTCGAAGAGAGTGAATATGATACCACTCAAGTTCTTTTTGTTTCTTCAACTTCAAATGAGCTTGGTGGCTATCCTCTTGTTCCATTAAGACAGGAGGAAAATCCTCCTACTCTCATAACTCAAGGGTTAATTCTCCCGTTTCTACGATACCCCGTCCAAGTAGTCTAGTCACTTCGTTTGATTGGAATAGACTGGCAGGATTTCGTCTTCCTTCCTATGTGCCTTTCCAGATCATAGTACAGGTTTGTAATATGATTGTATTTGGCACTATTATAGATGAAGGTGCATCAGTGAGCATCCTCTTCTCAACTGCTTGGCAAGCGCTCGGTTTGCTGCCGCTTGTGCCAGTTACCCAAAATCTATTGGCTTTTAACAGAAGAGCCAGTCAACCATTAGGAATCCTCCCTCGATTACCCATTACTTTGGGAGGAAAAATCATTTATTTGAATGTGATGGTAGTCCCAGGCCATTTAGATTACAACTTACTTCTGGGGCACAACTATGTTTATGACATGGGAGCTATTTTTTCAACACTCTTTCGAGTGATTTGTTTCCCGCATGAAAGCAGAATTGTCACCATTGACCAACTTTCATTACCCAGTCCAAATATGGATTCGAGTCAACTGTCTTCCCTAAATGTTCCTTTTGTACCAATGGTATCATCCCTACCATGGGTTAATTATGTGGCAACTTGTTCCATACCTACATCAAGAGACAATCAATTCAGTGATGTTGTACATCATGTAATGGGGGCATTGGAACTAGATCTCTCCTTCGTCACCACTTATGATATGTGATCGAAAGGATATGAGGATAGTTATTTTACTATGTCAACCTCATTAAAATAATGAAACAACTCCCATGAGCATAGTTCCTTGTCTTGTGTCAAGCTCATTAAAAAATGAAACAAGGAATTCGAGGATAGTTCTTGGTCTTGTGTCAACCTCGTTAAAAAATGAAACAAGGAGTATGAGGATAGTTCTTGGTCTTCTATCAATCTTGTTAAAAAATGAAGCAAGGAATATGAGGACAGTTCTTGGTCTTGTGTCAACCTCGTCAAAAAAGTAAACAAGGAGTATGAGGATAGTTCCTTGACTTGTGTCAACTGCATTAAAAAATGAAACAAGGTCCCCAGTTCCAAGTTGAGTCTTTGATTAGATCTCGTAAAATCCCAGTCGAGTCTTTCACTTGATCTCTTAAAAGAACCTTCATTCCATCCACATCATAGCCACGAGTATCCTATTTAGGTGAATGTAATGAAGCTTAGGGGGCATGCACCTAGTGGTAAAGTTAAGTTTCCCTGTAGGTTATGTGAAGGGAATCACCCCATTTAGCTTTGTCCCTATCTCAACGAAGCCAAAAGGTGTTGGATACCCATCCTACTTCACCACAGTGACTTCCATCTCATTACAGGAGACTCTCCTTTTCATCATGGTGGGGGCATGTAAACCAATGTCAAGCATAGTTTTTCATTTTAAGCTTGTGTAAAAATGAAACTGAATCCAAGTATAGATTTTCGTTTCAAGCTTGTGTAAACATGAAACTGAATCTAAGCATAGTTTCTTATGGTTCAAGCTTGTGTAAAAATGAACCCATTTCCATTTTTAACCCTCATGATTGCCATTCTATCAGCCCTTTTTGTAAGATGAGCCTTGGTTGTTTTCATCCCATCGCCACCATCCCTTTGGTCGACCATACGCTTTCACTTGGTTGATTTACCTTTTTTTGAGGAACAATTGCAATAAGTGGTCTTATTATCCAACCTATTCACATAAATCAACATGTTTTGAGAAGTTATAGCATTATCGGAACTAGTTGCTACCCTAGACACCACTCGTTCCTCAAAATGGACTCCTCTTTATGCTCTTTTCAGACTCTCTAAACATGAAAATGTTGTCGAGCACTTCTGGTCCATGCAATAGGTGAAGACGTAACACACCAAATAGGACATCCATCACTCAGTAGCATAGGAACTTGACATAGAGACCATAGTTAGCCAGTACATGTCACCAATGTCATGTTGAGTTGTGTCATGAGTTATCTCAGCCACATCACTGCTATGGGCCATACTTGTTGTAATCAAATGTAATGTAAAGTTAAATTACAACGGATGCACATATGAAGTTGAAGATTCATGTTAGTTGAAAAGTGATAGGAAGTTGAATGATCGTGAAGTCTAAGAGTCACAAGGGTCAAGCATCACCCTTGGTTATATATACCCCCTCATTGTATGAGCAAAGGAATTTTCACCTTGGCTCCTCCCACATAGCCTTGAGAGTTTGTAGTCTGTTCTTTGAGGAGCGGGGAGTGGCTCCAATGTCCCACTACTAGGGCTAGTGATGTATAGTGTACAAATATGTCTTGGAACTTTTTATTAATTCAGATGCCTATCACAGGCCAACATGCTTTCATGCATGTTTTGTATCCATTTGTAAGACTATTCTTTAAATGTTTGCAATGCATGTTTTCTTAACCTGTACTAAGATAATTGAACTACTTCAATTATTTTAGTACTATTATAGATCCATTTGGGCACATCAACACCGACTTACAGATCAGTACTATTAGGGCCCATCAAACCCTAATTCAGTTGCTACATGCCCTAATGAAGTCAACCATGAGAATGCCTCCTTCCTAAGAGATTCCATGATTGAAATCATCCAAAAATTACCTCTAAGAAGATCAGCACATGCAGGCATTTATCAGGGTGCACTGCAGTGTAGCCCAGTACACTGCCAGGGTGCATTGCAAAGCACTTGAGCCCTCTTTGGCATGTGCTGGGTGAATTTGAGCAAAATATGCATTAGGATTTGTAATACTCTTATCCATATGATGCCTCTAGAAGTTTCCCAAGGCTATCCACTCATTTGGGCTCAAAATTGGATGAGGGAGGAAGCTAAGGAACATCAATCCCTTTATCCCTTCCTCCATGGAACTAAATCCTGAGTTTGGGAGGGTATTCATTGTCACCATTTATGGCATAAATTCCTTCATTCACCTATAAAAAGACCACTCATCTAAGTGATAAGGGGCTGCAAATCATTGATTATAGGGAGATGCTATTAGTATGAGACTTGATTTGGTTTCAACTATTGTAATGACGTAAAAATGTCTTGCATGTTATGAGGAGAGGATGGGATTGAACTAGAGGAGTGGAACTGAATCAAGAAAATTGTTTTGTAACTCTTCCTTTTACTAATAAAGTGTTCAAATATTTTTCCATATGTTTGTATTTTTTATTGATGCTTCCATATGTGTATTATGTACTTGATTCCATTTTATGTTTAATCAATAGATCATTATCATATGCTTTGATCGGATTTTGTCTTATGTCTGTGTGCAGGTATTTTTCAAGTGGATTAAGTATGGGAAGGAGTGACAGAATTGGTTAACGGAGATAAGGAGTATTGGAAAGATTCAGGTAGGCTTCTTTACTGTCTTATTTAATCTATTGGTTATAGAAAAAGTAGAGAATGCTTTGCATTGTTGTTCTAGACTTAGATACTAGTATAGGGTTTTAAGCGTTTATCCAAAGACACTAAAACTTCCGAAAATAAGTAACTACATTGTTGAATATGTGTTGTATTTCTTATCACTATTGTCTTGTCTATGTGGACTACTTTGCTAGAAATTAGACAAACCATCCTTGTTTTCCTTGGTTATAATAATTGTCACCCCCGTGTGGACTACTCTCTTGGATGGTGTATGTGTTTTCCCTTGCACTTTGGTTTTAACAAATCTTGCATCCACTATGGACTATTTCCCTGGATGTTAGAAAAACCTTTATTGGTTCATGTGTGTCTCTCCCTGGGTGGTACTCCTACCTCTCATCTACAGGCTCAATTTTACCCTCTCCCTTACAGTAAGAGATCCCAGACACAAGTTACATTACATACTCACCAGACATACTCACCTCTCTTTTTGAAGTTATAAGAATAACACTCTCAAGAGCTGAAAAACAAGAGCTTATGAGAATCTCTAAGATAATGTCCACTAGGCCATTTTACTAGATTTGACTCCTACATCAAACTGTGTGAGGTCTAGTTGGGACTTCATACAAGGGAGATCCCCTTTATTGGCAAGTCTAGAACCATCAACAAAATGGTGCTAGAATGAGGGCCAGATGACAAGCTGAGCCCATTGCATCTAGTTCGAATATTTTATCTAAAATGGCACATACAAAAATCATACTCTCGTGGTGTTTCTCTAATTTTTCCCTTGATCAATTTTCACCCCTCGATGATCTTGTCGATCACTTGCCCAAGTTGAAGTTTGATGGTGAGGAGAGAATGTCTATAGGCAAGCACATTTATGATTTTCTTCAATGTTGTGAACCTTATGAAATTGATAATGAAGAGCTTGCTTGTGAGCTTTTCTTCCTCACCCTTGAAGGTCAGGCTAATCGGTGGTGTCATACCCTACTATCGAGCTGTAAAAAGGGTCTTTTTCACCTCTAATTACCTCACATTAACTTGTCAATCCAGGAACAATGTGTTGTTTCAAATAGTGTACCCAGTTTGAGGCTGTCATTTGGTAGAGTAATGCTAGTAGTACAATGCTCAAAATACAAGAGTAAATGGATGCTTAAAACAAGATCTACTTACAGCAAAGCACTTTAAAACCTAAATCATGCATTCAAAAAACTAAGCAATTTATCAGTCAAGGGTCTAATAACAGTAACTCATCCCTCTGTAAACTAATGTAATTAATGATAATCAAGGAACAAATCATCAATCTGGGAACTAGACAAGAAATTTCAATGCCCACTACAGTTTCAGATCATTCTGCACACCAAATCAATGAGAACGCAAATAATAGGAAATGGAACAGCAACTAGGAAATGGAACAACAACTAAGAAATGGAACAACAACTAGAAAATGTAACAGCAATCGATTCTTATAAACAACAACACTTTAATCTACTGGAATAAGTGCAACAATCGTATCCTATAGAAATCAGATAACAATCTTTACTCTAGGAATAAATGGGATAGCACACAGAAATAGAATGGCAACGGATTATTAATGAAATATAGAACAACACTTGGAACCAGATGTAAATGCACAATAAACTAAGATAAATAACACACATGGCACACCTTAGTATTGAGAAAAACAGTAATCTGATTTCGGTACTACAAATATCAATCTCAGTTATAAAGAATAACAATTGTAATTCGTAATGGAACAACAATATCAGTTGAATCAGCAATCACAATTAAATGTAATCTATAGATGAATACAATAATACCAATTTATGACTGTTACAACATGGTTACTCTATAATTTAACAACAATAGAATTTTGTAAAGACCGACAATGTTATATTAATGATTAAAGGAACAACAATGCATTAGAGATTCAGAATGAACAATCCGACATTCCTGTCATAGAGAACGATATTACTAAGTCGAACATGAATCAAATGTAATAGAGTCATGATGTAAAATAACAAAACACACCAGATTACTGATCAAAGTTGATAATGAAAACCACGCATGAATTAAAGATAATGGTACAAGAGCAAGTGTTCCACCAGGGTCAGGCCCTTAGCCTCTAGGGAGACACCGTTTGAGATTATTCCAGGATCAAAGATGAAACAACAACCAGATCTATATTAAATCATCCAAACAAGGTTCCAGTGGATCACTTCTCAATGAGAGTCAATGATCAAATTTTTAAGTACAATAAGAAATTACAGAAGAGTAACAACAACCATCCCCCCAAGCTAGTAGTGCTACCCCTTTTTATAATAGTCGATCGGAGATATCAATGATGCAAAAATAGTTAAGATTGCGATTCCTCAGGATCAAAGGATCATGAGGGATTCGCCAAACTGTCAATTCCAGTTATCCCTTTGTTCTCTTGCACCGATTCGATATCTCCTTTTCCTTTCCTTGGTTGATACGCTTCAGTTTGGATCACCTTGTCTACATATGGTTTCCTGCTGCAGGGGTAGTAGTTAATTATGCCCTGTCTTTTCCCTTGGGATGACAATCTTTCATTTTTCCCTTTTTCTGCATAAGAAAATGGAGATTATTAGTTATTTTTCGTTACATACAAATCTCATAGATTTTGCCATATTTTCGTATTATTTACCTAGTTCATGATGCAAAGGGATTATGAGTTTTTAAAGAAAATATGACAAAAGAATCAATAAAACATACCTCCTTCAATACTCCACACACCCCCCTGCTTACTCTTTTTCATGCCCTCATGGAAACATTGTAGTAGTTCATGTAAGGCAGTGAGAGAGTAAGCTGGAGAGGGGATCTCATGTGGTGGTCTACAGCCATGATGCCCAACTAGGTGTTCAAAAAGATGGCATGTCTGGCCCTCGGGTATCTCATACAGGGCTTGGTACCCAGGTGCATGGTGCCAAATAATCAGACTCCTTAACCTATATCCTAACCAAGATGGCCCTGACCTCAACATATGTTCACCATAGAGGCTCAAGCGATCAGCGGCTAACTTAAAGTTTTCATAATTAAATGGTTCCATGAGTTGGATGTTCGGATTAGAGGTTTGATATCAAAATTTAGCACCTGCAATGGCAAGGTCCTTGATGGTAAAGAATTATTCTATCCCTTGTCGATTGATGGCTGTATGAATGGGTCCTAATGCTTCAATCACACTCGGAGTCCTCATGAGACTCCTGTGTTTGTTCCATAACTGTAATGGATCTCTAGGCTCAACTCTTACCCATAAGTCTAATCCTTTTTCTTGTCTTTGGAAGGCATTATAGGCTTTAAGCCATTTGATTTTATTAACTCCAAATGAAACAAATGCCTACATTTTGATATCCCCAACGAAAGGGCTAGGGTTCTGCTCTGTCTCTTGATCTAACACGAGGTTATGCAGATAGAATTCGCACAGTAGTCTTTGAACCTTTACTCCATAGTGCTTACAACAATTTATAAAATCATCAATAGTATTAATTTGTATCGGGGCTCCTGCTTTGACAACCTTAATTTTCAATTGCAAATATCATTCCATTGAAAACAAGGCATAATGCTTAGCAAGGGCTTTACATGCTAGGACATCAGTGTACAAAGAGCATAAGGTATCCATCTTCTTGATAATTACATCTAACCTATGAGTTACCTTTGTGACTTTCTCTTCTTCCTTTCGCCATCCTTCAAAGGCGTGGCTTTCAGATAGATTGATGTTCCTTAGCTATTGTTGTAATTCTTCATACTTTTCTCGAGAAACCGTTTGTTCTGTGATCTTTTCCACTATTTGCTGAGCTTGCATCAAACCCTCTTGTAGGGTTACTTTCCTTGGATCATTGTCCCACGTAGTAGTGGCAAGTGGAAGATTTACTTGAATCTTCTTATTGCACCACCTCATGTTTATAGTCTGCATTTCTTTAGAGGACTATGCCTCTATATGAACTTCTTTATCACAGGCCGATATATCATCTGTTTTTAATTCAACATGGGCAACAGTTGAATGTTGTTCCTTTTTCTTTTGAACGACAGTCTGCACTTCAATAGGGTTCTGAACGGCAGACTATTCTTCAACAGTGTTTTGAATAGCAGACTATTCTTCAACAGGGTTTTGAATAGCAGGTTGGACATGGGTCCTCCGAACCTTTTTCTTGGGGGGTCTCACCAGAGTGGTTGCATATCTTACCTCTAAAGTCCTTTTTGGTCTCTTTCTCATTTTCAAAACCTTGATTTGTTGTTGAAGTCGTGCTATCACATTTAGCAATCTTTGCTGTTCTTTTCATAGCCTTCTAATTTCTTATGTTTCCTTATAAAGAACAGTTGTCTATTTAGTCGGGCCTAGGCTGTCACCTTGGCAAATTTCCTGGTTTTCTTCTTGGGGTGCTCCTTCACTATTTTGTTCAGGTTGCTCAGGAGTAAAAACCCTAGCTAGCTCTATTATTTCCTGGGTGACTTCTTTTTCCACCCCTTCTTCTTCCTGGAATTCTTCTAGTGTAGTCTGGCTGGGAACAGATTGTTCCTCCTCTGTATCACTTTTCTTTCCTGTCATACCTTCATCATGAACAGGATGATTCTATTCTTCTACTTCCCTATCGCGTAATTATTCGAGTGCATTCTTGTCCTGAGCAGAATTCTCTTTTGGTTCTTCTTCAATATAGAGGCCTAGCAAGATGAGAGGTTGGGCATATTCGCCCATATTGGCTAAAATTTTGGCCAATTCATCCTCTTGTAATGGATTTTGTAATGGGCTATCTTCACGTTGCTCTGCTTCTACCTCCTCCTTCCCAGGCTGCTCGGTCTCTTCCTCCGTTTCTCCTTCCTCATTTCCTTCCAATAATTTCTGATTCTCTTCTTCTTCCAATTACGGGGATTGCTCATCCCCTGAATCGTCTATCTACACTGGTTGGCTAGTATCCCCTTGGGAATTTTCCAGCCTCCCTCTAATCCATGCCAATCTGACTAATTTCCTCCGTTTCAATGGTCTATCTAGTGTACTGGTAGCATGCTTACATTTTGGGGCCAGCATAGTCAGTCCCCCTTCTATCATGGCAATTAGCTCTTCCCAACTGCTCTACTGATGAGCAAGATTGTGGCTAACTATTAGCCGTATCAGCCCATGGTGACTTACTACCGATTCTACATGTTGTGATTTCCTCATGCTTTGGGCGACATCATGAAGAAATGAATTTAAAAATGCAGGTAAGTTCACAGAGCATTTCTATTTTAATACAGCTAAGAGTTTAAGGTGTCATGGTCTTACCACGTCTTTCCTTCCTTCACAAGTGATGTAGCTCTAGATGATCTTCGCCAATTCTGCCCACGGCTCACCCAATGCTGCTGGTAGGACTCCCTTTCCTTTGACTGTCAGGTTCTGGCCTTCATCTTGGAAGATCTTCATGATCTTTCGTAGTCTATCCTTTTTTAGAGTCCACACGGGTCCAGTGGCTGGCAGTCTCGAGATCTCTACAATTACATCATTGGTGACTGTTATGTATCTCCCCCTTACTGTAGAGTGATATTCTTGCAATTTTTGCAATAATTATATTGCTACAGTCTCGTTGGATTTCTGTAAACGATTAAGATAAACTAGCCATCCTGCCCTTGCTAGGATTTCCCGTGCAGCATCAGAAACTGTCAATACCTATGGTTATCTCTGAATTGATCTTCCTCCCATGTTTTAGCTCACTGTAAAAATGAAAAAATGGCAATGGAACAACAGGCTGTTCAAACTACTAGAAATACAGAGGAAATAATGAAACAACAGGGCTTGTTCAAATCCTAGGTTAATAATTGCTACAAAGCATAATACGAAAATGCCTTAGGAACAACAAGCCATGCAGATTGAAAACAATATACCATTGAGCCTTGCTATTTCCAAGTAAACCATTTTCCGAATAATAGTCTGACACGTATACCAGTAAATTATGAGGTCACCTGCCTCCCCGCTACAATGTGATAGGCCGCCCTCAGCCATCAAATGAGGGAGTGACGCGCTGACCTACCATAGTACAGAGTCATAAAGGAACAACGTATGCCGAAATTGCATGTTTTACAAAAGGAGCAGATTGCGGAAATCGAGGTGTATAGTAGGATTTCTTAAAAAATAAGAGAATGCTATGATATGATGCAAGGCTAGGAGGATAGGACAGCTGACATACACAAAAAGTCTGATGCGGTCATTATCAACTTTTTCCGTCATGATTGGTTGTAATAGATTTTCATGTGTTTAATCGTTCAGGGAAATGATATACATAATATCATGTGACATATTATAAGTGTATAAGACAAAGAAGGGAGTTAATGATTACTATTGGTGTATAAGGAATGTGACTTCAATACCATTAACAGAGCTCTGTTGCCGACAGGTGTCCATAACCTTGATAGAGTTGTTTGTTTCACCCATGGAACCATGATCCTTTGTATGCTTAGGAAGTGTTGTAAAATGTCAAAATTGAGGCCATTATGATGGCTTGGTAACCATTTAAACCATAATGCCATTCACCCGAAAGGAGTGAAAGGTGGGTAGGCCACCTCATGATGAGACCTCCTGTTCCAAGGACTCTTTATTTTTTCTGATGTGCCTCTTGGATCATATCCCTAGTTTGGTGGCCATAGTGGGAATACCACTTCACTTTCTTCCTTATGATCATGGTAGGCTGGCTCTTGATGAGACCCCTTATCCTACATTTGACAACCCATAAGTTATATAAACAATTTTCTCTTCTTTTCTTTTTATAAAGTACTTTCCTATGTATACACAAAGGGTGGTTCAACACTCCTTAAGAGTAGGAATGGTGGAAGAAGTCTTAACATCTCAATAGAAAAATATACACTTTGTTCTTATTCCTTAATAATGATGAAAGAGGATTATGGGAATTTTTTTTGTTTTAAAAGAACCACCATGATAAAGATAAGCAATCATATTAGTATTAGTAGGATAATGACAGCAAAAGTGATGGATAATTGTGTCCTTTCCTCTTTCCTGTTATCAATTCAAAGCAATTTCCTGTAAAAATAGCGATTTCATATGTTTTACTCATTTCAGTATGCTCCAGTTTTGTATCCATTGCATAAGTGTATAGCTGTGCTTCGAAATTATTATATATTGAGAAGAACGATAGCTATCCTTTAATTAGAACAGTAAGGAGAACAAGCATCAATAAAAGGAATATGAGAATGCTGTTATTTCAAAAAGGAAGAGCAAAAAGTACAGGTGTTGTTCCTTTGGAAAAGGAACAACAGAAAATGCCATTGTCGTTCGATTGGAAAAGGAACAGTAAAAACCAAAAGTGTTGTTCCTTTGGAAAAGGAACAACAAAAACCAAAAGTGTTGTTCCTTTCGAAAAGGAACAACAAAAAAACACAAGTGTCGTTCCTTTGGAAAAGAAACAACAAAAACCAAACGTGTTGTTCCTTTGGAAAAGGAACAGCAAAAACCAAAAGTATTGTTCCTTTGGAAAAGGAACAACAAAATAATGCAAAGGTGTTGCTCCTTTGGAAAATGAACAACAAAAATGCAAGTGCCATTCCTTTGGAAAAGGAACAGCAAAGTGAAAAAGGAACAACTAATACAAAAAGTTTTGTTCTTTTCGAAAAGGAACATCAAAATGAAAGTGTTATTCCTTTGGAAAAGGAACAACAGAAAAAGAAAAGTGCACACAAATGCTGTTCCTTTGGAAAAGGAACAACAAAAACAACACTGTTTTCCCTTTTGAAAAAGGAACAACAATAGAAATGCAAGCTGAAAGAAAGGAATCAGCAAGATAGTGAAGGTGATGTTCCTTCTAAAAGGAACAACAAAAACAATAGAATTGCTGATTCTTTGCAAATATGTACAGAGAATAATTTATGCTAACAAAGAAAAAGAATTATGTACAAAATGTAAAAATAGTCAGATCACTTTAATGAACTAGAGGTGAGGAAGATTTCTCTTCCTCCACCAAAATTTGCATGTCGGAGTCTTCGTGGAGTTTCTCATAGAAGGATTCCCGAGTAAGTGGTTTGCGGTATAGTTGAACTCGGTGGCCATTTGCCTTGAAGCTATGTCTAGATCTGATCCAGATTTAAACAGGAACGCAAAAAATTACAGAGATAACCATATACATAAAGATGCAGCGGAAATAATACTTCACTTCATTAATGGAAAATACTGAAATATGCTTACAACCAGAAATGGAAATAAACCAGCTAGGGCGACGGTAGCTTATCTCTTAGAAGAGATGTGGTGGCTACATGCATCTGAATTGTGTTACAATGAGGCTCGAAGGCCTATTTATTGTTGAGAAACAATGGAAAACCCTTAACATTCCAAAACCTAACCCTAAAAGATTAAACGCCAAACTATGGGCCCCGTTTGGGTAAATTGGTACACCAACTTCCCAGGGTTGTAACTTTTGGCATACGATCTCCGTTTGACGCGTACAATAGCTCATTAGAAAGATCTATCCAAGCACTGCCACTTTGGGAGGAGACATCGGTCCATGGCCCGATGTTGCCGCAGATTTCCAAAAAAAACGTCGTTTAGGGCCTCAAAACAGCTTCGAAAGTTCAGGACCCGAAAAACTGCTAAAAATAGTAAGTTGTGCTACAATTAAGGAAACTGAAAATGCTGAGAGAAACAATGGTGGGGGTCCAGGTGGACTTGGCAGGTGGCCACCAATATCCACCTAGATCATTCCTCCCCCCTTAGGAAGTAATGGTCCCCATTGCGTTGAGTTCCTCCATGAGATGAGGAAACTTTTGTTGAACTTGTTCCCTGGTGAGCCACTTGCCCTACTGAAGGAGCTGGCCTGCTTTGACAACTCTATACAGTTGGATATTCTATTGGTGAGTGTTCTTGATCTATGTGTCCATGATCTGATCAGTTGCAGCTTGTTCCATGCAATTTGGATTTAATTCTGTGGGTGTGAGCTGTTCTGCAATGTCGGATGTGTCTAGCAATGGTGGAAAGTATGGCCGAAGGCGGTCCACATTGAACGCTGGGTGCAGGCCAAGGAATGGGGGAATGCTGAGCTCAAATGCATTGTCTCCCATAGCCTTAGTAATGGTGTAAGGACCATATCGCAGTGGTCTTAGTTTCTTATAGGCTCTAGTAAGGCGTTCCTTTTGCAAATGCAACCAGACTTTGTCACCCACCTGAAACTTGTGTGGCACCCGATGTTCATCATGTCGCTGCTTGTACTTGGCATTTGATTTCTCCAGAATGTCATGGACCTGCTGGCGAATATGTTGGATGTGCTCAATGAAGCTGGTGGCCTTATCTGTTTCGGACTGGACATGAGCTGAATTTATGTGAGTAGCTGCAAGTGGCATGGCCACATCAATGGGGCATAGTGGCTGGAATCCCAAACCCACCTGAAAAGGGCTATGGCCAGTGGAGCCGTGAAGAGCTCGGTTGTAGCTGTGCTGAATGTATGGGAGGCTCTCATCCCATGCGCATGGATGCTTTGAGTTATACATGCGCAGAATGTGCACAATCATCCTATTGACAACCTCTGTCTGGCCATCAGTTTGAGGATGGAAGGTTGTGGACGTCGTGAGTTTGGTGTCCAGCATTGACTAGAGACTGGACCAAAATGTACTGAGAAACTGACTGTCCCGATCTGAGATGATAGACTGCGGGATCCCAAAGTGCACCCACACTCGTTCAAAGAAGAGTTTAGTAGTGGCTTCTGCTGTGATATTCTTCTTGCAGGTTGCCATAATGGCCATCTTCGAGAACCTGTCGACGACGACAAAAACACAATCATTTCCATGCTTAGTGGAAGGAAGGCCTGACATGTAATCCATGGATATCGATTCCCAAGGTCGACTAGGGGTAGGCAACGGGGTATAGAGGCTGTGCTTCTTGATGGTCGGTTTGGCAATGGCATAGGCAGTACATGATCTAATGTACTTCCCAACATCCTGTCGAAGATTCGGCCAATAGAAATAATTTTGCAGTACTGCCACTATTTTCTCGACCCTGAAATGCCCAGCAGCCCGACTATAGTGTGCTTCCCAAATCATCTTGGCACGCTCGCTTGAAGGAACACAAAGGTGACCCAGGTGGCATAACAAGGCATCCTGGAGGTGAAAATCTGGAACATGCCGACCCTCCAAGAGTGTCTGGTATGTGTGGCCGAATTTTAGGTCGCTTTTGTAGAGAAGTGGCCAATCAAAAGTGTCGTGCCCACAAGAGTTGAGTACGGTGGTTAACGCCATGATCGGTGGTCGACTGAGGGAATCTGCAACATTATTGGTGCTACCCTTCTTATACTTGATATTCAAGTGGAATTGTTGCAGGTATGTAGACCACTTCTTATGGCGATCATTTTGTAATTTCCCTTAGGTTTGTATGAACTGCACGGGTCGGTGGTCTGTGTGGATGACCGTTTCCTTCCCCAAAATGTAATGCTTCCATTATCGGCAGGCCTGTACAATGGAATACATCTCTTTATCATAAGTGGGGTACTTCCAGACTGTGTCTGAAAGTGTTTCACTGTGATATGCCACTGGATGTCCATGTTGAGTAAGGACTGCCCCAATAGCATAGTCAGAGGCATCTGTCTCGACCTCAAATGGTTGTTGTAAATCTGGTAATGCAAGCACTGGTGCCGTGCAGAGGCGATCCTTCAACTCCATGAAAGCATTCTGTTGAGATTCAGACCAAAAGAATTTTGCTTTCGTCCCTCCCTTGGTGACCTGACTCAAGGGCCAAGTAATATGAGAAAACCCCAACGCGAAACTGCGGTAGAAATTGGCAAGTCCTAGAAAGCTGCGGAGCTCTGTTAGAGTGGTTGGAGATGGCCAATCCCGAGTGACTTGGATCTTGGCTGGATCGACATACACCCCCTGTTCATCAATGATGTATCCCAGATACTGAACCTGGGTCATGCCAAAAGTGCATTTCTCAAAATTGGCACATAGCTTGTGTTGCCGCAGTGTTTGGAGAACCTGTCGGATGTGGTGGAGGTGCTCTTCCCAACTCTGGCTGAATATCAGAATGTCATCCAAGTATACTACTACAAAGGAGTTGGTGAATGGCTGCAAGATGTCATCCATTAGCCTCATGAAGGTTGCAGGAGAATTCGTCAATCCGAAAGGCATAACCAACCATTTGAAAAGGCCCTCCTTGGATTTGAAGGCAGTCTTCCACACATCAGAGGGTTTGATTGGTACCTGGTGATATCCTGACTTCATATCGATCTTGTTGAAATATTTCACCCCCTTTAGTTGGTCCAGGAGGTCATAATCCGCGGGATCGGGTACCTATTACGGACAATGATCTTGTTCAGCGCCCGATAGTCAATACACAGTCTCCACGTCCCATCCTTCTTCTGTACTAACATGATCGGGCTCCCAAAAGGCGATGAACTTGGACGGATGTGACCTTTCTGTAGGAGCTCCTGAATCTGCCTCTTGATTTCATTGTTCTCCAAAACGGAGCACCGATAAATTGGTCCATTGGGTAGCGGCGCACCTGGGGTCAGATCAATGGAGTGCTTGACCTGATAGTGCAGAGGAACCCCGGCAATGGAGGTGAAGATGTTCTCGTACTCCTCCACAACCTTGTCCATCTGTAGTTGTCGTGTAGAGGGACCCCGTCCGGAGGCCACGGCCACCGTCTTCTTCTTTCCTTGAGGGCGTATCATCAGGAAAACAAATTTCCTGGTTTTGGAAATGATCTTACTGCATTGTTTTGCAGTAATCAAAGAGATGGCGGTAGGTGGTGCTACCTCTAGTATCCTATACAACTTATTTCCCAATGTAATAATAACAACACGGGGCCTTGATTCATACACAGCATGCCGCTTCCACAAGTATGGCTGTCCTAATAATACATCACAAACTTCAAGGGGAGCAATGTCACACAATACCTCATCCGTGAAGGGCTTGATGCTGTATGGAAGGCGACACCGCTGGCTCACGCGAAGATCTCGTCCTTGGTGAAGCCAACCAATGGTGTATGGTTATGGATGTGCTGTGGTCGGTAAGCCAACCGCTTCACGACCTCTACCGAAATGAGGTTCTTTTGACTCCCGCTATCAACAATGAACTGTATCGGAGAGCCCTCTACCCACATCTGGAAGTGGAAGAGACGCTCCTCCTCCTCTGGATCTTCGGGTTCATTTTTCTAGATCTTGGCAGTAGCAATAGCGGCATTGGGATCCGCATCGATGATCTGCTTCCCTTTGTCATTCCCCTTATCGGGTTCTGACTCAGAGTTGGAACATGCATCTGATTCTAAAACCTTTAGCTCAGCCACCAGTGACTGCTTGGCCCGACACTCACTTGTGTTGTGAGTGGAGCTCTTATGGAACTCATATCATTTTCCCGTGTCCTTTTTCGGCTTCGTGGTGTTGTTCTTTGCTTGCTGCTTCGACGGGTTGTCTTGGGTTGTCTCGCCTTGGCTTTGTCCTTTGTTCTGTGGTTTAGGGGCACCTTTCCCCTGCTTTGGATTCGCAGATCCAAAGTCTCGCTTCTTTTGTTTAAACTTTTTCTCGACCTTGATGGCATATCGGTATGCTGCGCCGAGTGAGGAGATGTTCAGGAATTGTATTTCTTCCTGGATGTACTTGTGCAGGCAGCCACGGTATTTGAGTATCAAATGTTGCTCTGAATCCTTGATACCCAACTTTGTTCCAAGGGTATGGAAAATATTGGTGAACTCCGGCACGTCTTGGTCCCTTCCCTGCCGCAGCGTGGTCCACTTTATGTATTCGTCCTCATAGCTTCCGACAGGGTAGTACTGCTCCTTGATGGCATCCCGGAAGGAATTCCATGTGGGTGCGGTTGAAAATAGTAAGCCAGTACTTCCATCCTTCTGCTCGCAGTTGGTTTCCCACCAGTCCTTGATGTGGGGGGCTGCTTTGAGAAGAGCGAAAACAATCTTTTCCCGACTCGAAAATTCATGAACAGAAAAATAACCCTCTAGCAGATTTAACCATTTATCTACAGTATCTGCATCTATCTGACCTTCGAATATGGGGATTTCAAAATTAACTTGTACCGTAAAGGGCGTGGCGTTTCCAGAGTAGCTGCTAGAAGGCGATGCATCGCTTCTGGGTACCCGCTAAAGGACTTGGGAAAAGCTATCCATCATTGCATTCCATTGTCGCTCGAGGGCTTCTTCGAGCAAGATTTTGATGGGATCTCCTACCCCCTCGTCTTTCTTCTCATCCGCCATGGGAGGCTGTCGGGATTTGTGAGGCTGGTCTTGCAAAGGTTCGACCAGTTCAAGCCCTAACTCCTTATATCCCGACCTTGTTGGGGACATGCAAAGAAAAACAGAGAAAAAAGTAGACCGCTCTGATACCACTGATCCGGATTTAAACAGGAATGCAACAAATTACAGAGATAACCATATACACAAAGATGCAGCGGAAATAATACTTCACTTCATTAATGGAAAATACTGAAATATGCTTACAACCAGAAATGGAAATAAACCAGCTAGGGCGATGGTAGCTTATCTCTGAGAAGAGATGTGGTGGCTACATGCCTCTGAACTATGTTACAATGAGGCTTGAAGGCCTAATTATTGTTGAGAAACAACGGAAAACCCTTAACATTCCAAAACCTAACCCTAGAAGATGAAACGCCAAACTGTGGGCCCCATTTGGGTAAATTGGTACAACAACTTCCTAGGGTCGTAACTTTTCGCATACGATCTCCGTTTGACGCGTACAGTAGCTCGTTAGAAAGATCTATCCGAGCATTGCCACTTTGGGAGGCAACATCGGTCCATAGACCGATGTTGCCCCAAATTTCCAAAAAAAATGTCGTTTAGGGCCTCAAAGCGGCTTCGGAAGTTCAGGACCCGAAAAACTGCTAAAAATAGTAAGTTGTGCTACAATTAAGGAAACTGAAAATGCTGAGAGAAACAATGGTGGGGGTCCAGGTGGACTTGGCAGGTGGCCACCAATATCCACCTACATCAAGATATATCAATGGTGATTAGGGTAAGGGTGCCATTATCATGCACCTTTTGGATCTCATATGGCCCGAGCCAACGTGTGTGAAGCTTCCCAGGAAAATCTTGAAACCTGGAATTGGATACAAGCGCCCAATCTCCTTCGTGGAAGACTTTATTTTTAATGAGAGTGTCATGCCATTTAGCTCGTTTCTATTGGATTAATGCATTATGTTGAAGGGTAGAGAGCCTGATCTCATATAGCTCATTGATCTGCTATAATCTATTAATCTGTGCCTTGTTTAGATCTAGACCAACTTCTTGTGTTGTTCACAATGTTTGGATTTCGAATTCTATGGGAAAAATGGGTTCCTTTCCAAATACCAATTGGTATGGTGAATAGCCAGTAGTGCTTCTCCATGTTGTTCTGTAAGCCCACAAGGAATCTGGAAATCTTGCAACCCAATCGCGTCTATGTGACGCAATGGCTTTTGTCAAGATTGCTTCTATTATTTTATTGCTGCTTTCTATTTGACCATTTTCCTGTGGGTGTTATGGAGTAGTAATTTTATGCTGGATATGATAGTTTTTTAGTGTTGTGACAATATTGTTACTAACAAAATGTGGTCCACCATCTATAATTATGTCTCTTGGAAGCCCATATCGCACAAATATATGAAACAGGAACTATATGACATAATCCTTTGTAGCTCTTGGCAATGCCTCTGCCTCAACCCATTTGGTGACATATTCTGTTGCCACGAGAATATATGTTTTCTGGTTCGAGGATGGGTTAATTGATCCAACAAAATCAAGGGCCCATTGCTCAAATGGTTCAATAACTAGTTGTGGGTTCAGGGGCATTTCGTCGGACTGACCAGGGCGTCCTGCTCTCTGGAAACTGTCATAGGCTTGAATGAACCTTTTTTCATCTTTGAAGATTGTGGGCCAATAATACCCTATTTGTAGGACCTTATGTCCAGTCTGTGATTGGTGAAATGTCTACCACATGGTCTGTCATGGCAAGCTTTCAAAATGTCAAAAATTTCATCCTCACAGATGCATCTCCTGATGTGCATATCTGGCCCTGTATGGAACAGGTAGCCCCCAATCCAAGAAAATCGAGCACTTCACTGGACAATCTGTTTTCGTTCATTGGGGGTCAGATGTTTTGGTAATTTACCTACTGCTAAGTAATTCGCAACATCAGCATACCAGGGTGTTTTAATAGTGACAGCAAACAAATTCTCATCTGGAAATTGATCTTCAACTGCTGTTGCGTCCACTAGTTTTGGAATTAGCAAGAGAAATTCAGATACAAGATTTTCTTTTCCAGGTCTATCCTTGATTGTAATATCAAATTCCTGAAATAAAATCAGCCATCTGGTTATTCTACCATTTGTGATTGGTTTATTTGCTAAATACTTTATAGCAGAGTGATCTGTGTACAAGATAACATATATCTAGTAATATAATGCCTGAACTTATTGATAGCATGTATTATAGCTAGAAATTCCTTTTTAGTAGCAATATAATTCAATTCAGTAGGGGATAAATTCTTGCTAGTATAATAACTTGCATAAGGTTTTTTTATCTTCTTCTTGCCCAAGGACTACTCCAATAGCTGTAGCTGAGGCATCTGATGAAATTTGAAATGGCAGGTCCCAATTTGGTCCTCTAAGGATTGGGGCTGTTGACACAAGACTCTTCAGATCCTGGAAAGCACGATCACATTTTTCTGTCGAAAGAAAGTCAACATTACCTGTCAATGCATATAGAGGTGCAACAATATGCGAAAAATGTTCTATAAATCTTCTATAGTAACTAGAAAATCCAAGAAAACTGTGTACCTCTGTTTGAGTGGTGGGAGTACGAATTAGTAAAATGATTTGAATTTTGGCTGGGTCTACTTGTATGCCATCTGCTGAGATATAATGGCCTATAATAAGTCCTTCAGTCATCATCATATAACATTTTTCATGGCTCAAACAGAGCCTAGTGGAAATGCAGCACTGGATAAATTTTTCCAATGTGTCCAATGCTAGATCAAAATTGTCTCCGTACGGTGTAAAATCATCCATGTATACTTTGATTCCTTCATTTATTAAGTCTGAAAAGATGCTGAGGATAGCCCTTTGAAATGTGGCAGGATGCATTGCATAAGCCAAAAGGTAGGAATATGTAGGAAAATGTCCCCCAAGGACAACTAAAAGTGGTTTTGTCTTGGTCTTTAGGGCAATCTATATCTGATTGTATCCACTGAAGCCATCTAAGAAGGAAAACAATTTATTTCCTACCAAAGTGTCTAATAATTGGTCAATGAATGGAAGGGGAAAGTGGTCTTTTTGTGTTGCTTTATTTAGCTCTCTATAATCTACACAAATTCTCCACTTCCCATTCTTCTTTGGTACCACAACAAGTGGAGGACCCATTTACTATTGGAGATAGGGTAGATGAAGTTCACATCTAAAATTTTTTGAAGTTCAACTTTTACAATGTCTTTAGGTGAGGATTAAGTCTCCTTTGTGGTTGGCGAATAGGTCTCACATCTTTTTTTATGTAAATGTGGTGTGTACATAACTGGGGATCAATTCCTTTCATATCAGGATAGTCCCATGCAAATGCTTCTTTGTATTTCCTCAGTAGTTGGAAGAGTTTCTCTTCTTATTTGCGAGTCAGGTTGGCATTAATGTTTAAAGTCTTTCCTGGGTCGATTTCTATAATTTTACTATTTGAGACAAAGGTAGTAAGTATTGTTTGATCGTGCGTATATTTAAGAGGATCTTCTTCTAATTAAATGCTACTTCTATCGTGTGACTTTGTATGTGGGATTTGGTTTCAGTTTGGCTAGTAAAATTGTTAATGGCATCATCTTCTGTTTGGTCTTTGAAATCGAGGACCTCTTCTATGGTTAATGGAGATCTAATATTTTCAATAAGGTATGATACAAGATGCTTGTTAGTTTTTATTATTGTGACACTTGGATGCGCTGGGGGATATAAAGCTAGATTCTTGATATTCCCCCCCTAGCTATGGTCATACTTCCTTGTCAGTAGCCAATATAAGCATCGGAAGTTGCAAGCCAAGGTCTGCCTAAAATCAACGGGTGTCCATCAAGTCGGTTTTTGGGATTTATTATTAGAAAATTGGTTGGATACTCCCAGGAGTCAACGGATACCATGAAATCATGTAGTGTGCCTTCTGGCCAAACCACAGATTGGTCTACTAGTTCTAATAAAGTGGAGGTCGGTTCTAATGATGTAATGCCCAGTTTTTGGCAAGTGGTGGTTGTTAAGATATTAATTACAGCTCCTAAACCAACTAAGGCATTTGAGAAGGTTTGTCCATTGATTTGTACAGTTACTATTGGATTTCCTGGGTCTTCGTATTTAACAGGTGTTTCTTTCCCTGATAATAAATCGGATAGAGTGCCAACTACTTGGACTTTTGGGTTGCTTGTTATTTTCCTCCTTGGTTTATTTATACAGAGCTCTTTGATAGTCTTTGCATATATCAGAATGACTTGAATGGCTTGGAGGAGTGGGATTTTTATGTAAAAGTTTTGTAGTTATCCCAGAATGTCAAAATTAGAGTATTGTATAGGTTGAGGTATAATTAGGCATTCTGGGAATGGAGCAGAGGATGTGGTTGCTGGATTATGAATTTGTTGTCTGGTCACTTCCTCTTCTTGTAGCAGTTGTTCTGTAGGTAACTGATTTTCAACTTGAGTTGTTTGATCTCCCTTTGTTTCAATGATATGCCCAAATCTTCATTGAAGTTCATTACACTCCCTTAGATCAGTTCCTATTTCTGGTGTTTCCACTATTTGAATAGATTGGAACGATCTGTTATTCGGATTAGGGTTGGGTTGCGCTAGGAGTTGCGGTCTTAAATTAGACTGGGGGTTTTGTTGTAACGCTGGCAGTGTAGGTTGAGGGAGTGGGATAGTTCCTACTGGTTGATTCATCGGTCTTTGCCAGTTTGTCTGCCAGGTTTGATTCTGTGAAGTAGGAGGAGGCCATTGTGCTGGTTATGCATTGTTTTGCCAATATGATGGGGTATAAGGAAAATTTGGCCAATTAGGTTGGATTGCTTGATTTGGCCATGGAGATGATGAAGGAAACGATTGTTGTGACCAATTCGGGAAGGGAGGTTGATTTTGCCACATTGTATTATATTGTTGAGCATGATATTATGGAGGATGAAAAGAAGAAGCTGGGTCTGGAAACATACCTGATTGTCGCTGCTGACATTGACGACACTGATTAAGTAGATACACCGATTCTAGCTCTTCCTTTACTTCCTTGTATACTGCTTTCAATCGAGGAAGTGAGGGGCAACTCTCTATGGAGTGGTCTTTTGTACAAATGGCGCAAACTTGGACTGCATCTAATGGACACTCCTTATGGCTATGTTTCTTTCTGCATCGGGGAGAGACGATTGCCAAATTCTGTTCTGTCTCTACTTGATTTTGTTTGGACTGCATAATATCAAGCTGTGTTGTTAGTGTCCCCAATATATCAGTTTTAAAATTTCTAATAAATTTCCAATTTCTGCACGAGTTACTCCTTCCGCCGAAGTTCTGTTCTCTTGCAAACCGATCATGTTTTGCTGGTTTTAGTCTTGTGCTGCCTCTCGAGCTCCTGATACATAAATCAATAATGTCAGTAAAATTTTCCTGATAAATATCTCCTTTCCCCATAATGTTTAGTGTTTCAATCCATTGTTCCTTCATTACCCTAATTAATGTTTTTTTTAATACATTATCAGGTAAGGGTAGTGATGTATAAGGAGATCTTTGAAGATTGTACTGGAAGTGCTCTACATATTCTTCTAATGTTTCATTTGGTCTAGCTTCCATTTGAAATATTTCATCTTTTAACTCTCTAGACCTGCAATAGTCCTGATATTTTTTTAGAAAAGACTCTTTCATTTGGTCCCAGTTATTTATAACACCACCACCTAATCCCATAAACCATCTTAGAGTAGCCCCCTTTAATGTGCAGGAAAATAATTTCAGTTTCTGGGGGTTGGTGGTATAGTCATATCCTCTACACAGCACATCAAATTCGAATAAAAATGCATCCAGATATTCTAATGTAAGGCAATGGAATGTAGGGATATGCCCGAGAGGAATTGATTTCGTAGGTGCATTAGCTGCAGTATCCAAAATGGGGTATTGTAGTGTAGAGGTTTGGGTGTTTGGCTAGTTCTGGGCCATTTGGTCAAATATATGCCAATAACCTCCTGGGATGTCTAGGAGGTTATTCCTAGGTTGTCGAGGCGGAATGGCTCTAACGAGAATGGCCTTAATAACACTTCCTTTATGTGGGATGATGAGAGTGTCTAATGTCTGGGAGGGTTCAGGTTCTTAAATTTCTTCAACTTCGTTATCAATGATTTTGCAGCACTTCCCTTATCTGGGCTGCTTAATGGTTATTACCCCAAGAGGAGATTCTGGTTCTTCAGTTTCTCCTGTTTCTCCCCTTCCTTCACAAAGATTGCTAAGGTTCCCTTCTTTTAATTATGTTTGGCTAGAATTTTCAATTTCTTGAAAATCTTGCTCTTCGGTTTGACTATGCACCTCAGTAAAGGCTACAGATGGTGATCCTGTGGCCTCAAGGGAACTAGTAGGCTATCTAGAAGCAACTTTTCTAGCTCCTACTGAAGGCTGAGATTCTGCTTTTTTAAGGATTTCGTCTATAAAGGTCGATCGTCCAAGGGTCACTAGCCCCTTAGCTTTATCGGGCTTGGGTAGAGGTTTAGGATTCTTTTCAGGCTTTTTCTGCTTAGTCATGCACTCAAATCAACTGCTAAATTCTACCCAAACAAAATAGCAACAAATTTGTAGGAAAGCGGGCAGAGGAGCAGGGCTATTACATACTCCACATGCAAATTCTTACCTTTTGTTTTTAAACCACAGTTCTTTCCTAACAGGCTCTCAAACTACTCTAGAAAAGAAACAAATGGCTACACTCTTGCCTGGCAATGGCACCAAAATGTCGAGCCATAAAAAGGGTCTTTTTCACCTCTAATTACCTCACATTAACTTGTCAATCTAGGAATGATGTGTTGTTTCAAAGAGTGTACTCAGTTTGAGGCTGCCATTTGTTAGAGTAATGCTAGTAGTACAGTTCTCAAAATACAAGAGTAAACGGATGCTTAAAACAAGATCTACTTACAGCAAAGCACTTCAAAACCTAAATCATGCATTCAAAAAACTAAGCAATTTATCAATCAAGGGTCCAGTAACAGTAACTCATCCCTCTGTAAACTGATGTAATTAAAGATAATCAAGGAACATATCATCAATATGGGAACTAGACAACAAATGTCAACGCGCACTATCATTTCAGATTGTTCTGCACACCAAAGCAACGAGAACGCAAATATCAGGAAATGGAATAACAACTAGGAAATGGAAGAACAACTAAGAAATGGAACAGCAACTAGAAAATGTAACAACAACTTGTTCTTATAAACAACAACACTTTAATCTACAAGAATAAGTGCAGCAATCATATCCTACAAAAATTAGATAGAAATCTTTACTCTAGGAATAAATTGGACAACACACAGAAATAGAACGACAACTAATTAGTAATGAAATATAGAACAACACTTGGAACCAAGTGTAAACGCACAATAAGCTAAGATAAATAACACACACGACACACCTTAGTATTGAGAAAAACAATAATCTGATTTCGGTACTACAAATATCAATCTTAGTTTTAAAGAATAATGATTGTAATTCGTAATGGAACATCAATATCAGTTGAATCAGCAATTGCAATTAAATGTAATCTATAGATGAATACAATAATACCAATTTATGACTGTTACAACATGGGTACTCTATAATTGAACATCAATAGTATTCTATAAAGACCGGCAATGCTATGTTAATGATTAAAGGAACAACAATGCATTAGAGAGTGAGAATGAACAATTTGACATTCCTGTCATAGAGAATGATATTACTCAGTCGAACATGAATCAAATATAACAGAGTCATGATGTAAAATAACAAAACACACCGGATTACCGATCAAAGCTGATAATGAAAACCACGCATGAACAAAAGATAATGGTACAAGAGCAAGTGTTCCACCAGGGCCGGGCCCTTAGCCTCTAAGGAGACACTGCTTGAGATTATTCCAAGGTCAAAGATGGAACAACAACTAGATTTATATTAAAGCATCCAAACAAAGTTATAGTGGATCACTTCTGAATGAGAGTCGATGACAAAAGTTTTAAGTACAACAAGAAATTACATAAGAGTAACAACAACTGTTCCCCCGGGCTAGTAGTGCTACCCCTTTTTATAATAGCCAAGTGGAGATATCAATGATGCAAAAATAGTTAAGATTGCAATCCCTCAGGATCGAAGGATCCTGATGGATTTTTCAAACTGTCAATTGCAGTTATACCTTTGTTCTCTTGCGCCGATTCGATACCTCCTTTTCCTTTCCTTGGCTGATATGCTCCAGTTTGGATCACCTTGTCTGCATATGGTTTCATGTCGTAGGGGCAATAGTTAATTCTGCCCTGTCTTTCCCCTTGGGATGACAATCTTTCATTTTTCCCTTTTTCTGCATAAGAAAATGGCGATTATTAGTTATTTTGCATTACATACAAATCTCATAGATTTTATTGTATTTTCTTATTATTTACCTAGTTCATGATGCAAAGGGTTATGAGTTTTTAAAGAATAGATAACAAAAGAATCAATAAAACATACCTCCTTCAGTACTCCACACCTACCACCTTTCTCCATCCATTCGCTTCGCCCTTTCCTTAGGGAGCTCCATCAAACCTTCAATAAGTGTAACTACCAAGATTTTTGTGGAAGGATCAACCAATTAAGAATTGAGCCTAATGAATTAGTTGAGAATTATTTTGATCGATTCCTTCACCTTTGCTATGAAATTATGAAAGGAAATTCGAACTAGGATTTCTTGAAATATGAGTTTGAGTGCTTGGTTTGTGTCTCTACATACGGTGAACCTAAACGTCCTAATTTTTTTGTTTCCTCAACTCTTCTGAATCATGAGGTACCACACATTGTAGAGGAGAAGCCCAAAACCCTGTTTGTTCCTTGTCCTCTTCCCTTTCCGGTCCTAATGTGGGTGTCGTTCTATGGTGATCGTAAAGCTTAGAAATCTATGTCACATGTCCCCAACCCATCTTCTCATCTATCTCTCGCTTCCATGGAGGAAGTTACAGAATGGCTCAGAAAGCCTATATCCAAGACTCACTCCACTATTCTACAAGTGGACATCACCGTTCACAACTCAAGTCTTGAAGCTGATATGCCTCTCTGCCATCCTCCATCATTCACAATTCATGACTCCTTGCACCATGACTCGCTTGATCAATTTGTTTTAGCATACATTTGGGTGCATTCTCTCGATTCTGAAGCTGCTGGCTCAAATTGCAATTAGGCACAAGGAATTCACATTACACTAGTAGAGGAGAAGAAATGTAAGGACACTATCAAACCCCCTTCTCTGATTCAAAATTCTCTTCATCAAAACAATGAGCTCTCATTCTCTAACAATTCTCAATATTCTAATCTTGGTGAAACATCTTGTACAATTAATTATTTCGATCAACCCCCAGTCTTGGTATTCGTCACTCCCATGCTTCTATATGCTATGATGAACGCCCAAGAACATCATGTGATCTCTTATTTTCTCATGAAGACTCTAACTCAGATCTAGAATGTGCTCTAGTCAAAGAAGTCATTCATATCAAAACTTCCTTCTCACCTCACTTTCCCATGTGTCCTACCATTCACAATGCATCCACATGTGTCGGAGATACTCCATGTTCTCTTGGTAGTTTATCTGATGAGCTATCTCCTCAGTTGACACAAGGCATTGAGGTTTTCCATGATGAAAGCAGTCTAATCACAGAGCGTACCTCCCATTTCCCATCATCTCTTCTCTTGAATGGAGACAAATCTTCAAGCCAACTTGCTAAAGCTAAAAAATCTGGTGCAACCTATGACAACGATGGCTACCATCCTGAGAGCATTTTTGAAATTAGGAACAACAACCACCCTTAAGCCATGCATGATCTGGTTCATGCCTCAAAATGTGATTCTATAATTATGAAAAGTTCCAGAACATTCCAGGGAGTTGAGGCACTTCAACGTCCATTGATGGCTATGTCAGGATCTCAGCACTCTAGTAAGCCCCTCGAACCCAATCAGATCTAGCTTCTCATGCACACCCATCTATCTACATGGTTTCATTCAATGTGGATCCCTATGTAACAAGTGTTTGGTATTTTAGGTTTGATATTCCAAATTTTCAAAATGTCTCTCACAACTCAATCGAAGCGTTTTTCACAACGCATCCATATTCATGCACATTTTTTTACATCAAACTCGGGTTGGGAGTGTCCATCCTTCATAAAATAATGGAATTGTGAAGTTTCTCATCTCAAAGACTATCTTTGCCTACAATCATACTTATCAAATCTTCCCCTTCCCTGATCAGCCCATCAGTCTTCTTGCGAACCTT
Organism: Pinus tabuliformis; assembly: GCA_031772625.1. Classification (NCBI taxonomy): domain Eukaryota; kingdom Viridiplantae; phylum Streptophyta; class Pinopsida; order Pinales; family Pinaceae; genus Pinus; species Pinus tabuliformis. Next base: position 1,983,403,335 of record CM062817.1, on the reverse strand, counting down.
GCACTGCAAATCTTCCCGTCATATCTAGCTCACAGTGAACTTAGTTTGATTATGCACAGCGTTGGTAAGGTTGTTCAAATTACAAACTCGGAACCTGACATTTCAACTAGCCCATCTGATCATTCCTCCATCTTGGGTAATTTTCATTTAGCTTATCATTTTCCCAACAACACATCCAATGACAGCTGCTTCACGTTCTCTGATATTCACCATTTACCATCTTTTTGTTCATACTTCTGTTAGGTAGGTGACACACTTCATAGTGTGCTACTCGTTATGGTATGTCCTCACTGTCTTTGCATGAATGTTGAGAAAGATAAAATTTATTTTCCCTTTGAAGATTCCCATCGTGATCAAGTCTGTCAAATAGAAAATTAACCCTTTCACAGACCATGAGGCTATTCAAAAAACCATTATGAATCTCATGATCTAATCATCGAATGACTAGAACAATCTTACTTGGCAAGCCATGTTGCAAATGACAAGCTTCAATCCATTCTCGCGCTTGCTAAGGAGCTCGGGGAAAATATGGACAAAATCGTAAGAAGATTCTGAGGTTTGTTTAGAAATGGTATCCATCAATGAGGTAAGCACATGTATTGGGGCGTTGTGATACATATTTCTCCACAGGAAAGAGCTTCCTTCCCCTGTGAAAGTTTCTTAAGTTTTTGTATTTTTTGTTTTATGGTGGCTTCACTGGAAATTTCATTTCACGTAAACCTGACCGTTTATATGTTATAATAGGAGTAGGATTAGTTGCATCTTAGTTTTCCTTTCCTTGCACTGGTAGTCCGTCATGGTTTACTTATTCTAGTTATACATCTTGTTTGCTTCAATCATTTTTCTTTCTTGTCTTTTAGTTTAATTAGATTGTTGTGTATGTCTTTCCTATCATCTTTTATTTCCGTTCATGTTGAGTTTTCCACTTCTTATCACTATGTGAATAAGTGTTGTGCCTGGACCTGTGTTGTAGTTTCTCAATGGTATGTGGTCGAAGTGCAAAGACTCTTGTGACACTGTAGTGCTTTTCCAGTCATGTGTCTATCTTATCTATGCTTGGTTGTAACCTATGGCCAATATAGCATTGACGGAAAATATGAGTCGTTTGTAAATAAAATTTTGATCACCATGAAGCTATGTCCAAACTAGAAAACTCCATGCATGTACTTGCTCTTCTCCTCTATGTGTTCAAGATTATCCAACTAGTAGAAATGATGAAGGGGAAAAATATGGACGAGAAAATATGAATCATAGATATTACATGCTTCTTTCAAGGAAAAATGTCTCTTGCACTTGATAATTTAGGATCCCTCTTTTGCCCCAAAAAATAAATAAGTGCCTATGCACAATTCTCTTTCAAAAAAAAAAGTAATAAAGGTGAAAGAAGAGAAAGGCTTCTTGCGGAGAGAGGTGAAGCAAGCAACTCCATCGGGTACTATCCTAATCGTTGGTGGTGGAGCAATGCTTGTGTTCCTATGTGACTCCATTGGGGTACTGTCAAGGCTTGCTAGAATTGGGATAACACTAGAGATGAAAAATTATACTCTTAAAAATATTAAGCTCACAAGCCAAACTACCCTTCTTGATTTTGAAACACTATGCTTTGGCTAAATCTTTTTCTATGTTCGACAGAGTTGTTATAGGGTGAACCATGTTTGTCCATGGGGTAAGTGGGGAATCTAGAGCAATCTACACAATGGGTCAATAATCCCTGAAAAAGCAAAGCCCTGTGCTGAAATGAACTGAAACAAAGAAGCTGGTATTCAACCAGTGTGTTTCCAAGTGTTGTAGCAGCTACAACACCCTCCAAAATTTTGGCCTGCATCCAGATTTTAGAGCTTACCATGGATCCTGTGATTGATCATTACTTGGTCACTTATTAGTAAGTTAATGATCTCAATCCCCCTCCTTGATCTTAAGAGTTGTCCACTATCACATATGTATACAACATGTGTCATTTTCGGGCATGGGGATTATTATTTGTCATGTAAAGGGAATTTTGTTCTGCTTCAATGGGAAAGCTTTGTGTGTATGCGTTGTTCTCATTAAATAGACATGTTTCACACTCACTTCACACACTCTTATCATGAAAGTCATTACATCAAGCAGAGTATGTTTTATATGTTTTAGATGGTCTATGTTGTATCACTAAGTGTTCAAGTGTGTGATCATAGTCATGTTGTATCATTGTTTACATCAGTTTCAATGATCTCACACTTAGCCAGTTTCCCGAGCAACCTAGCCTCATCCAGCCTTTTGGCACTGCATTCTTTCCTTCTGTAATGCTCAGGATTTTTTCCTTTCCTACCGGATCTGCGTAATGTGTAGGAACCCCAACCTCCCTTCGCATCCAAAACTATAAAATGGTATCCTCCAATGTCTTTCCCTTAGCCGAAACACATCGTCTCCAGAATATGTGTAGTGTTTTCCCTCAGTTGTCGAGCGAACACTACTCTCCAAAAATGTGTAGAGTAGGTAGGTAGCTAACATTCCTCTCTAGAAATTTGCAGAGTAGTTAGGCAGCCAACACTACTCTCCAGAAATTTGAATAGAAGTCATAAAGCCTTACTTCAGAAAATTTTGTAGAAATTTCCTCCTAGGACTCCATCTCGTTGTAGTGTGTTGCATCCCAAAACTTCTTAGTATTACCATAGTTTTCCAGTCTCTCTTGCATTTAAAAAATGTGTAGATGTGCCTCCCAAGGCCTCATCCCAGTAGTAGTCACTGCTTGGGAAAGATGACATGCTAGATAACTCTCAAAGAGTTGAGGAGAAAGACCAAGGAACCACATTATGATAAGAGATTGGGACCGCATGAAAAATCCATCGAATGCATAACCATCTAGATGGTAAGTATGGTCTTGCTCCCTTTCACTTGTTGCACGAGTGGTCATATTTTCCTATAAAGATTGCTTTGTCATGCTTGTGATCTTGTTTTGGAAATGTTGAAGGTTTTTCTTTGTGTGCATGAGTCGTCATCACTCTATGAACATAGGTCACACTCACACACAAAGTTGCAAGCACGGTTGTGCAAGTGTTGTCACGATCATTTGAAGGTCTATCTCAAGTGCCACACTTTTCAATCTTAGCTTTAAGATAGTTTCACCGAGAACATGTTTTGTCTTGTTGTTCTATGTTGTCTTGTTGTCAAAATATGCTAAGTGTAGGATTACAATGTCACGTCTACACAAGTTCACTAGTTCTCAAACTTAGTAATTTTTCCTAAACATCTTTCAACCATACAAACCCCTTCAACCAGACTATGATCTTAGTGAGCTTACTCTTCCACCCAGAAATGCGCAGTACTTAAGGTTGCCCCCAGGCAACCGCACTTTGTAATCTTAGAAGTGACCAGGTTGTTTGTCTCCCAGAACAATGTAGAAGTTTCCTCCAAGCCTAGTTCAATTTGCAGTTCCTTCAAGATCAACTATCAAGCCTCTCTCTGGTCTACCAGAAATCTTCTCTGTACTCTAACCGAGACTACACAATTCCCCAAAAATGTAGAGAGCATCCCAGCTGGCCATATGCAGTCCCACTCAACACTATTCCCAAGAATTGCATAGAGTTGCCAACATGACTCCTGTTGGCCTGCTCGACTCTGCCTCCAAGAAATATGTAAAGTTTCCTAGCAGCCCCTCGATGTTTCCTATTTTGCACTGTGACCAAGGAATGCACATAACTGGCTAGCAATCCCTGGGCTGCCTATCTCAGATTGAGCTAGGAAAATGAAAGAATATTCCCTAGAAATCCTCTGAATGTTTGTCCTGCACTGTCTCCAGGAAATGCGCAATTGTGACCAGCAGCTTCCTGAAGCCTAGTCATGCCTTTCTCTAGAAAATTGTGAAAATTATCTTTCCAGTGGCTCCTTTTTCCCTGCTCTATCTCCCTCAGTAAATTGTGCAGAGCTATTCAATAGTTCCTCAAACACCATGCCTTGTCTTCCTCCTAGGAATTGCATAGATTATATCCAGCTGGATTTCAACTAGGAGCTGACACTACTAACACTAATTGCGTAATTTTTCCTCCGTGTCACATTTGTGCAGTTTCTCCCGACAGTACTCTAGAACCTCTCGTCCCATCTTGGGTGGTGCTCTGTGTAGTTTTAGTGTCTTGTACACTCTCCCGATCTTCTCAACCTGAAACTGAAAACAATGCATCATGCTAGACTAGGTGATTTTTGGATTTGATGTCATCCCATCATCAATGAATTGCAGGAATAGCTGCATTGATGGAACATGGCATGACAACGAACAAGATGAAGAAGGAGTGCATGCTAGAAGACTTGCTTACACTTGGATGAATGTAAACATCACATCAAGCAGCAAGTGAAAGAAGACATGCATGGGACCTTCAAGTGACATCAAGAGCATCAAAGATTGCTTGACACTTTTCCATACAGGGGTTGAAGATGCAACACACGGAGAGTTCATCCATCACTCAGAAGCATAGAAACTTGACATAGACACCACAATCAGCCAATACATGTGAGTATTGTCATGTTGAGTTGTGTCATGAGTCGTCTCGGACACATCACTATTATGGGCCATACTTGTTGTAATAAAATGTAATCTAAAGTGAAACAGACACACATATGAATTTGAAGAGTCACGACAGTTGAAACATTAGAGGAAGTTCAATTTGCTCTTTGGCTTCTCCCACATAGCCTTGAGAATCTATAGTTTGTTGTTTGAACGAGGAGTGGCTCCAATGTCCCACTACTAGGGCTAGTGATGTCATGAGTTGTCTTGGACACATCACTATTATGGGCCATACTTGTTGTATAAAATGTAATCTAAAGTGAAAGTACAATAGACACACATATGAAGTTGAAGAGTCACGTCAGTTGAAACATTAGAGGAAGTTCAATTTGCTCTTTGGCTTCTCCCACATAGCCTTGAGAATCTATAGTTTGTTCTTTGAGGAGCGAGGAGTGGCTCCAATGTCCCACTACTAGGGCTAGTGATGTACGGTGTACAAATGTTGTTAACGGGAAAAGTGTCTACTCAGAATGTCCCTATCCCACTAAGGTGTGACAGTACCTTAGAAACAAACAGAGAAAACTACTTTCGTATTCTTCTTTACGAACTATAAACAAAGAGGAATAGGATGAACCAACCTGTGTCTTGCGCTAGTCCTTTGATCCAATATATCTCCTCTTTGACAGCTTCCAGCTACCTGCTCCCTTACTTGCCCAGCTTCACCAAGTTCCTACAAGATCACAGAAGAGGAAAACTACACAAAGACATCGATTTATATTCATAAACAGCTTAGGATCCGATTTAAGCTAAACATGCAAATATAACAAAACATCATTGATACACAAGCATGTAGGAGAAACTCAAATAGTTTTATTTATATAACAAGAAGGTCCAGGAGGAGTTACAACCAATGATTCCTGATCCAGCATCAACCCCCCAGCAAAGGAATCCCCTCTTCACCTCCAACAAAGCATAAATCACCCAATACTCTGATCTCTATCTCAAAACCAACAACAATTCTCTGCAATGTACAAAATTCCAGCCTCTGGATCTCTGGGATGAGGGATCCATATATAGATGTATGCAAAGAGGATGAGTCAGCTTATGATTTGACTAGTGGCTTCTCTCTGTCAGTTCTTGCTTCCACTTGGAGACTGAGAGCCTCTTACTCATCCTTGGTCGAACTCAGTGAGGCAAGTGTCATTGGGGGAGATTCTGGAAGCTTCTATTGTCTGTCCACCTCGCGGAATGACACTGCCATTTGTCATTTCCTGCTCAGTGCACCTTGGTAGTGCATTTAGGTGCGTTACAACGCACCTAGCTAGTGTACTTGGGTGCTATGCAATGTAGCTAGCTAGTGGAGCAGCTGAAATGATCCTGATTTGACTGATTCTGTGCAGTTTCTGGTGGAGAACTTCTGGGAGAAGCTGTAATTGGTTGACCTTGTTCCTCTAGGGGTCGGAACAAAACTTTTAGGGACTTAGGATCCCTTGGTTTATGAACATTTCATGCTTAGATCTGTAAGGCACAAAAATGTCTATAACAGTTGCCCCCTAAAGTATGAGGCTGTTTATCGGGTGAAATGCTTTATTAGGAGGATCCGAAGTTCTTTCAATGTTGGGAGGAGACCTGTAATAAGATACAATACAATACATTATCTTCATACTGTTTTCATGATCTAGCTGAGGCGGGCATTCCCATGCTCAGCTTTATAAATTCATTTTCATGTACATAGGACAGACAATCGTCTGATGGTAGACTGATGATTCTGATAGAGCCATCATCCTTTTGGTAGGATGATTATCTGTGCTGCAACGCTGTACATTTCAATGTCTTTATTCTCCTGAATATATATCGCAGGCCGGATGGATGAAACTAGATCTGGGGTCTTCAATCTCGTCCGATCTTCACTCGAAGTACAAGTCGATCCATGTGAGAAATGTTTTGAAGTCGAACATGGAAAGACATCGCTCGATTACCAGTCAATGATGTAAACTGTTAACAAGCGCTAGAGGAATCACCGATAATGATGATGACCCTCAAGGTACTGCAGTACAATTCACGTGGTGTGAATAAAGGACTTGGCGTCGAACACCACGCAAAATCTTTCGGTCGAAGGTCATTGATGTATACCTGTCGCCGGAAGTGAGAAACTTGCCATTGAGGCATGCAAGCTTCAAAGTACTGAATGGGGTGTTCCTCGATCAACTTCTTGGATAATGAGCTGATGTCGACAAGAAGCGATCCGTCAAAGGAGGGCTTTGATGAATCCCACATCAATGACACGTAAACGGAGCAAATGATTTTGATGGCGGTGAAAACGATCTGATGATATATGGTTCAGGATGGCGGTCATGAAAGAATGAAGTATAATGTATGGTAGTGGATGGGACACGGATGACTTCTCTGGATGACTTCTCTTAAACATGTCGGCGACACTTATGTGATGGATTGGTAGCATTTACCCCAAATGTGGATGGTATGGCATGACAATGGTGATGTGACCGGTGAATGAAACAACCCAACCCGACTCAGGCACGGAGTGGAAGTGTCATGTTCAAGAGCGACTTGCTACCAATAAAGATTCTTTGAGTTTCTTCCCAATTTTTCCCCAGTCATTGTTGACCAGTACCTCTTTATTTTTGTCAAGCTTGAGGAGGATAACATATGCTTGTTCTATAATTTGCCCTTCGGGCAAACCCATCGCTATGTTTTAACGAGCCTAGCGATAGTGAAACTCGTTCTCGTCTAAAGACAAGTTTGTCACTATTAATCTTTTTAACGAGTTTAACGACAAAGATAACTCGGTCCTTTTCATTTTTAGAGAGTCTGAAAAGGCACGTAAAGGTAACTCCGAAATTCCTTTTTCGTCATCTAATCCCTTAAGTCCGAAAAGGTATAAAACAATACAGAAGGGATGAATTTTCGATAGTTTTAATGAGCCGAACAAAACAAGCACTCGATCTTTTTGTGCAATAATCCCTCAGGTCCAAAAAGATTAAAATCTAGAGGAGGGATAACACTTCTGGTCGCTTTAACGAGCTGGAAGGCCAAAACTCGGTAATCTTTTCATATTTTACGAGTCAGTTGAAAAGAGCTTAAAGAAGACTCGTCTTTTGAGGAACGTGTGATAAAATGGGTAGCAGCTGATTCCAGGTAAGGGTTGGAATTTTCCAATCACGGCAGTGTCACAAGGATGGCTAGTGAAATCACTCTTCGCAGCTGTTCCTCAAAATGGGTAAACAATCAAATGGAGGTGAATGATCGGCCAATGAAAAGTGGAGGTGACGGTGCAAACACGACCAAGGCTTTAATGGCTGAAATGCTTCATTCACGGTGGTTATTTATCGGAGAATAGTTCATTTTTTTAACGAGCTTAAACGCGGGTGGAAACATTTGCTCATGTCTTATGTTTATTTTTTAACGAGCTTGAACTATGTGCTAAAACTGCTCGATTAATCCAGTCATGTGATAAGAATGTCGCATATAAAACGGCAACTTTTAGATTTTTGCCCCACATCCTTTCTTTATGCAAGTTAGGTGACAACTAATCCTACGAGTTTAAAGGGTTAGAGGTCCTAAAAATTTAAAAAATAAATAGCCGCCCCTCGCTTGCACTCCAAAAGGTTTGCATGCCCCCAGGTATAAAGTATGGTTTCAAGGTTACCCCTTCTTTAGTCCAATAAAACATTTGTTTTACCGGGAGAGGCCTACCCCTTACAGGTCACCCAAAGATTGTTCGATTCGTGGTGCAAACAAAACACTTCTTCGGTGGTGTCTACCGAGCTAAACAAAGGTGAGTCACGACGTCCGCCAACTCACAGAACTTTGACAAGAGAATCTTATCTTAGAATAACCCCTCTTCCAATCACGGATGGGGTACAAACTAGTCATATTCTCCCGAGGAAACCTACCCTATACCCGAAGTTTTCCTTCCGAAGCAGACCAGGACGCATGCCCCCTGGGTTTCAGTCATATCCCTCCAAATTACTCGCGCTCATCGGGAGGACGGACTAGGGATTGAGACATTTCTTGCATGAAGAGACCATTTATGGATGGTATATGACTATTTGCTATGCGTGATCCGGGAAATGAAAGCTGGTCCACGAGCTTGACCACTCTTCCTTCATGCAGAAAACACATTACTCTAAAGAGTGAGGAGACGATGGCTCCCATGCAATAAATATAGTCTCGTCCAAGGAGTAGGTTATAATCCAAGGGTCCTTGAACTACCATTACATTCATTTGAACTGTCTTCCCTCTCAATTTTATGGGCACATTGGGAAGGATCCCTAAAGGTCGACTGGTTCCTTTATCAAAGCCTGTGAGGTTTCTCATCTCAGGCAACAGTGATGGCGAACCAAGCGCTTTCCAAGCAATAGAGGAAAGGATACTCATAGAAGCCCCCTCATCTATGATGGTACCAGCCATGACCATTCTATATATTTGAACGATAATTCGGAATGGTATGCTTGCTGGTAAACGAGTTTTGCCTAGTTCATTCCAGTCGAAGGATACAACTAGGTTGCTTGGAGGTGGGACCGAGTAGACGGCCGGGTATGGCTCTGACGAACTTCCCTCCTGTGGTAAGGGAATGAGTAGATTGCCCCCATGTTCGTCGGAGTCTGTGTTGATGAAGAGAATTTGGACGGTGTCATCCTTGTTCTCTTCAATGACTGTATCATCCGAGGATAAAACCTCTGAAGGCAAGACTGGGTCAACTGTCACCTCGACCTTTTGACTTTCATCTGGTATGGATTCAGATGGTTTATCTTCGATGATAGGCGCTTCAGCCGACCACTTGAGCGGGCCAGCTGGATTCTCAACTAGCGACAGACTCGGTAAGAATTTTTTATATCCAGGAGGAAGTCATAACGGTGAAACCAGATGATCATCCAAAACTCTTTTCGCTTCATCTAAGAAGGGACAACGGTGGAAGGCATGATTGCCTTCACACAATTTACAGGGAAATCTAGCTTTCCTTTTTTGTCCTGGGGCTTCACTTTCGCTAGTTGACGGTGTGCTTTCAACATGATCATCAGAGGTTGATGACACCGGATTGTGCAAATGAGGAGACCAGTCCCTTAGTATCCGAGGGATGCAAGGACAATCTCTGTGAAAGTGGTCTCCTTTGCAAATGACACATGGTGATTTAGGCCTGGTCGGTGTAGTGTGTGGATTTTCGTCAGACGACACTCGTTTTCCCCCATTCGCCTTTGGCTCCTTCTTCTTCTTCTCTTTCTTCTTCTTCTCCTTCTTCTCCTTAGGAACTTGACTTTTGGCTTTGCCAGCCCCATCAAGCGAAGAGGAAGGGGGAGAGGAAGAATTAGAGGAAGTAGAAGGTTGGTGGGCAACTCTGGACTCGTCTGGTTGCTGATTCGATTGTTCAGGAATAGTGGTGTTCTACCGAGCTAAACAAAGGTGAGTCACGACGTCCGCCAACTCACATAACTTTGACAAGAGAATCTTATCCTAGAATAACCCCTCTTCCAATCATGGACGGGGTACAAACTAGTCATATTCTCCCGGGGAAACCTACCCTATACCTGAAGTTTTCCTTCCGAAGCAGACCAGGACGCATGCCCCCTGGGTTTCAGTCATATCCCTCCGAATTACTCGCGCTCATCGGAAGGACGGACTAGGGATTGAGACATTTCTTGCGTGAAGAGACCATTTATGGATGGTATATGACTATTTGCTATGCGTGATCTGGGAAATGAAAGCTGGTCCACGAGCTTGACCACTCTTCCTTCATGCAGAAAACACATTACTCTAAAGAGTGAGGAGACGATGGCTCCCATGCAATAAATATAGTCTCGTCCAAGGAGTAGGTTATAATCCAAGGGTCCTTGAACTACCATTACATTCATTTGAACTGTCTTCCCTCTCAATTTTATGGGCACATTGGGAAGGATCCCTAAAGGTCGACTAGTTCCTTTATCAAAGCCTGTGAGGTTTCTCATCTCATGCAACAGTGATGGCGAACCAAGCAATAGAGGAAAGGATACTCACAGAAGCCCCCTCATCTATGATGGTACCAGCCATGACCATTCTATATATTTGAACGATAATTCGGAATGGTATGCTTGCTGGTAAACGAGTTCTGCCTAGTTCATTCCAGTCAAAGGATACAACTAGGTTGCTTGGAGGTGGGACCGAGTAGACGGCCGGGTATGGCTCTGACGAACTTCCCTCCTGTGGTAAGGGAATGGGTAGATTGCCCCCATGTTCGTCGGAGTCTGTGTTGATGAAGAGAATTTGGACGGTGTCATCCTTGCTCTCTTCAGTGACTGTATCATCCGAAGATAAAACCTCTGAAGGCAAGACAATGTGGCCATATGGGGTGCACCAACATCTCCCCAAGAGGAGAAGGGACTTGGATTTCCACCAAGGGGAATTCCTTAGTTGGTAGACTCCATTTTCTCAACCTAAGATCAACATAGGAAAAGGGTATGAATATTCCGTTTAAAATAAATTTTTAGATGCTTTGACACAACTTGTTTTTTCAGTTTTAAAGAGTCGAGAAAAAACAAAATATGACTCTAGTCTCCTTCGATTTTTAATGAGCCTGAAGTGACAAGTGCTCAGATGGACCTTTTCCGTTAAGGAGTCTGAAGAGGAATGAAAGGGACTGCTCTGGAGATCTAGGTAGAGGGAGTACCAAACCAATCGCAAAACTGCAGAATACTTTTTACAGTACAGTAGTCAATCTTCCCGAATGCTGTGTTTAGTGGATTGCGATCAGTAGGGCGGCCGACATGGCTTCCTATGGATAAAAGGTTTTAAGCCTATAGGGGTCTCTGAATATATACTCGACGGTACGTGGGAGCACAAGTCTGTACTGGCACTTATCGTCTCAAAGTGGAGGAATCACCCAACCATCAGTGAGGACAACAGTTACCAGGCTTTACGACGCCGGAATACGTCTCTAGCCTAGACCTCTAAATGTTGTGCGTTAAGTTCCAAAGTGTTGTTAGATTCATTCAATTTATTTTAAGTTGATCTTTCTTAGAAGTTTTCCTTTTGGGATCACCACGAGATGTAGATGTAATTCCTAAAATGCAATCTAAAGATGATAAGCAAACTTTTATCTCTTTTCAGCAATGAAAATCCTAGCTATAAGGGGAAAAGAAAGACACAATCTTTTCTCAAAGAGCAAAGAGCACACTGTAGATGCACTTTTTCCTAAATCAAGCCAAACAGACTATCAATATGCAAATACACATATGCATGTATTTGTTTTCACTTTCTTAATATTGATGCCTAAAAAGAAAGTTGATGTACAAATCTGAATTTGCTTTCAAGTGACAAACACAAACAAGCTTCTTTTCGAAATCAAAAGGTAGAGATGATTACGACACTTTATGATTTTGAAATAAACACTCGTTTCGACACTAGAAAGTCTCAAATTCAAACCACTGGCAAAAGTAAAAGCATAATCGACTGTCAACAACAAATAAACTTTCTCCTAAGATCAAAATCGACACTTACGACAGATCTAAATCCAAGGACGACAGTATGACTATTCTACTCTTTCAATGGAAAACTGTAAATGATGTAACAAACACACAAAGAACATCTACAGACTTTTTGTACAAAGGAGGCGGAATTAAGGCAAAGAAAAGGGGTTTTTAAACAGACACACACTGATCACAGGTTGCAAAAATCAGAGACAAAACTGAAAAAATGAAACAAAGAACCTCAGCTGCAAAGGGCTAGGCTGATCAGCGCACTCGTTACACAGAGAAACTGGATTTCCGCGCAGCTAGCCCTCTCGAGAACTGTGTTGAAATGCAGAATCTCTTCACAGTGCCTGCGCTGGGGCAGAAACGAGATTTCTATTCGGGTTCTGGGTCACGGTTTGCAGTTTAATCTATGGTTTTTGGCCGAGTAAAAGCAATCAGTAATGCACAATCAGAGGGTGGATTTAAAGGAGGTCTAAGAGCTATCACAAAGGGTAATCAGATCATTTGTGAATCAGCTATTCAAATCATAAACAAATCCAGTGAATGGATTGAAGTAGCAGGTGTCTACTTTGCATTTGATAATGGCAAATGCAGTTCGATTGCTACTTCTGTGTTTATGAAACAAACAACAAGAGAAACACAAACAAACTAACTAGAGACAATCCCCAGTGGAGTCGCCATTTTGTTAACGGGAAAAGTGTCTACTCAGAATGCCCCTATCCCACTAAGGTGTGACAGTACCTTAGAAACAAACAGAGAAAACTACTTTCGTATTCTTCTTTATGAACTATAAACGAAGAGGAATAGGATGAACCAACCTATGTCTTGCGCTAGTCCTTTGATCCAATCTCTCTCCTCTTTGACAGCTTCCAGCTACCTGCTCCCTTACTTTCCCAGCTTCACCAAGTTCCTACAAGATCACAGAAGAGGAAAACTACACAAAGACATGGATTTATATTCATAAATAGCTTAGGATCAGATTTAAGCTAAACATGCAAATATAACAAAACATCATTGATACACAAGCATGTAGGAGAAACTCAAATAGTTTTATTGATATAACAAGAAGGTCCAGGAGGAGTTACAACCGATGATTCCTGATCCAGCATCAACCCACCAGCAAAGGAATCCCCTCTTCACTTCCAACATAGCATAAATCACCCAATACTCTGATCTCTATCTCAAAACCAACAACAATTCTCTGCAATGTACAAAATTCCAGCCTCTGGATCTCTGGGATGAGGGATCCATATATAGATGTATCCAAAGAGGATGAGTCAGCTTATGATTTGACTAGTGGCTTCTCTCTGTCAGTTCTTGCTTCCACTTGGAGACTGAGAGCCTCTTACTCATCCTTGGTCGAACTCAGTGAGGCAAGTGTCATTGGGGAAGATTCTGGAAGCTTCGATTGTCTGTCCACCTTGCGGAATGACACTGCCATTTGTCATTTCCCGCTCAGCGCACCCTGGTAGTGCATTTAGGTGCATTGCAACGCACCTAGCTAGTGTACTTGGGTGCTATGCAACGCAGCTAGCTAGTGGAGCAGCTGAAATGATCCTGATTTGACTGATTCTGAGCAGTTTCTGGTGGAGAACTTCTGGGAGAAGCTGTAATTGGTTGACCTTGTTCCTCTAGGGGTTGGAACAACACTTTTAGGGACTTAGGATCCCTTGGTTTATGGACATTTCATGCTTAGAGCTGTAAGGCACAAAAATGTCTATAACAAATGTGTCTTGGATTTTTTTCTGAATTCAAAATCATGTCTCAAGCCAACACGTTTTCATGCATGTTTTGAATCCATTTGTAGGACTATTATTTAAAAATTTGTAATGCATGTTTTCTTAACCCATACTATGATAGTTGAACTACTTCAGTTATTTTAGTACTAACATTTTTTGAAGATGTGTTGTATTGTTTATCACTAATATCTCGTCTGTGTGGACTAGTCCACTGGACATTAGACAAACCATCCTTATTTTCCTTGGTTATAACAACCATCACCCCCATATGGACTACTCCTTTGGAAGACATACTTTTTTTCCCTTGCACTTTGGTTTTAATGACTGCTGCATCCACTGTGGACTATTCCACTGGACGCTGGATAGACCTTTGTTGGTTCGCATGTGTCTCTCCCTCGGTGATACTACTACCTCTCATATAGAGGCTCACTTTTACCCTTTCCCTTACATTAGGAGAAGTTGGACACAAGTTACATTATGCACTCACTCGGCATACTCACCCCACTTTTTGAAGTTACAAGCATAACACTCTCACGTGCTAAACAACTAGAGCTTAGGGAAATATCTAAGATAATGGAAACTAGGCCATCATACTAGATGGAAATCATACACCAAATGGTGTGATGTCTAGTTGGGGCTTCGTACTGGGGAGATCCTCCTTTTTGGCAGGTCCAAAACTGTCAATAGGGTTGTATAAGGTATGAGGGGTACAAAATCTTCAACTGTACTCTAATACTATAGATAAATTCTAGTTTATCTAAGAAGAGATGTGGTTATATGTCGAGTATTAAAGGTGGTGAATACACCTGAGCATCTATGCTAAAGATAGATTAATATTTACAAAGAAGGAATAAAGCTCATGTATTTAATTAAGAACATATACATATATAGAATTCTAGCGTTATCAAAAGATTTTGATGTGAAATTTGAAGGGATAAACTAAGATGAATGAATGAACACTTCACAAATTCCTTAAGAGCAAGACAAAACTGGAACTTGGGTTTTGCATCGCATGCATAGAGCACCCAAATAAAACCATCTAGTAACTAAAACATAGGCACGAATGATGCATTTCAACTTTGAAATAGTGAGAACACAATCACAACATAAGCGTTGTATCAATAAGAGATTAAAGATATTTCATTGATTTTGAAAAAATAGATCTCAATCATACGTTTGGTTTGAATACTACGAGACTGTACATGTATTAAGTAACATAAATTTGTAAACTCTGCATATAATAAGCTACAATATTTTCCATGTACTAAGTAACAGAAATTTATAAATTGTGCATATAATAAGCTACAAGATTGTACATGTATTAAGTAACAAAAAATTGTAAACTATGCTTATAATAAGCTACAAGATTGTACATGTATTAAGTAAGAGAAATTTGTAGACTGTGCATATAATAAGCCACAAGATTGTACATGTATGAAGAAATAGAAGTTGTAAACTATACATATAATAAGAAATAATTCCGCACATGTATTAAGCAACGACAATTGGAAATTGTACATATAATAAGCAACAAGAACTGAAGCAACATTCGTAATCAGTATACAGTAAATATTGGTACACTGGAATTGTCACAGTTATACCCATCCATTGGTCAATTAGTTCACCCCAACATCCTTTCAAAAAAGAAAAGTAAAATAAAAACCATGAAACCACGCCTTAAATAGCTGGAGTAGAGATCTAGGAAGAGAACAAAATGACACTTTGTGTCAAATAAAAGCCCTGAACCTAGAATTGAGAAACCATATGAGATGAAGATTGTAGAAGTGTTTCTCATAGGAGAGAATCCATAAATTGAAAGGATCTTGACCCAAAAAAGTAACATGTGCAGGTATGGAAAAATAGTTATAAAGGAATGCGGGTCATGAGTAATCAGTATACAGTAAGTATTGGTACACTGGAATTGTCACAGTTATGCCCATCCATTGGTCAATTAGTTCACCCCAACATCCTTTCAAAAAAGAAAAGTAAAATAAAAACCATGAAACCACGCCTTACATAGCTGGAGTAGAGATCTAGGAAGAGAACAAAATGACACTTTGTGTCGAATAAAAGCCCTGAACCTAGAATTGAGAAACCATATGAGATGAAGATTGTAGAAGTGTTTCTTGTAGGAGAGAATCCATAAATTGAAAGGATCTTGACCCAACAAAGTAACATGTGTAGGCATGGAAAAATAGTTGTAAAGGAATGAGGGTCATGAGTAGGGATGAATCCCTCTAACATTTCAACCAGGATGAAAACAAAAATTAAGGACACGAAAAGGGGGAACCTTATTGTAGTGATTACCATAATTGTAAAAATTTTGGTGAATAGAACACAAATAGAAACCCATGAATTTACTATCAGTAAAAAGGAAAAGATGCCCTGAGTGTTATTGTGGGAAATTGAATGGAGATGAGTGATTAAGCACATCTACACATGCAATAAGATTCTTCCCCTTTAGCTCAAATTTTGTAAATCGAGTTGGGATCGAGAGTGGCAAACTGTCACTCGAAAACATGCCTTAACCAAGAGAACAAACAAAAAAATGACTAAGTGAAATAAGAACCAACAATATAAAGGGAAAACTTTACAAAGAAAGCAATGAAAGAGAGGTTTGAGGGGAGAAGGCTAAAGCCAAGAAGAAACCTAGGAAAATTTACTAAAAATACTTTAACATTCCTTGGGTATAGTTCCCTCATAAATAAATCAGCGAGGGTGTAGAGGTTGGACCAATAGAATGAATCACCAACTGTTCCCCTATTCTCAAACTCTGCAATGTAATAAACAAAATATCTATCAAGGAAACTAGTGCTATACCCCTTAGTAAATTATAGTGTTGAGTCGTTACAGACCAGGTCGTGAACCAAAAAAGAAATGTCTTCTTACACATAATAATAAAAGCTAAGAAAAACATACTTCGTAAGTAGAGAAACACAGTCAAAACCCAAGCAGGTAAATCGAAATTCAATGTCCCGCAGGGATGACCAAGGTGATTCAAGTGTTCCCTCTAGGATATGCCAATGAGTTGACACTTAGAAAGTGACTAAACTTGTGAAAGACAAGAAAAGTATAGTAGCAGCATGATGCACAGTTTTTCATATGGAAGTCAAGAGATGATTACTTAACCTTGGAACAACCGTGGAAAAGCTCATCTTTGGGGTGACATTCTTCTCCTAGGCAAGGAGACAATACCCCACCAGCTTTCTGGGAAGAAGCTGGAACAAGAAAGTGATAAGGGTTAAAGTAGAAGAGGAGTTCCCATAAATAAAATCACTATAACATTTATATTATTGTTGAAAATGTGTATACCTGGAGGAGTGCCGTGTCCATATATTGACATGGTTAACACATAGGGTGAGTGATCTAATATTCACCCTATGAGTGACATTAGTTAAAGATTTTGTTAAATAAAGGTATTACAGTCTCATGTGCTGGTGTGTGTTCTGTGTTATTGAAGCAACGGATCAATCAGATTGCCAATACAGAGACAATAAAATGGAAATACAATAGAGAAACATAGTAAGCAACACAAAGACACAAGAAATTTTATTAAGGAGTTCACCCTATTCTCCAGGGCTACGTCTCCAGTCCAGCTTTCAGTAGTGGCCTTGTTTTATTGTGTCTTTAAGCAGATAAATTACAATATAGGGACTCAATGTGAGTTCTCTCAAAGCAAGTTTTCTTGGCAGGGTGATTCTTGGATTCCCTAGGCCACTGGAGTACACAGACGCTTCTTCTTCCCACCATCTCTACAGTGGAAAGAGCCAAATGTGATGCTTAGTTTGGACAGATTCCTCTATGGGATGGCTTGAATCTTCAAGCTCTTTGGTGCTCGATGTTGCTGCTGGTCAGCTTGGCACTCTGTCTCTTCTGCTTTGCTTTACTGTTCTCTATGTTCAGTCCTCCTCTCTGGGTTCACTATTCCACTCCTTCGTCTCTTGACTTCTGTCTAACTCAACTCTACTCTACCGACTGTCTTCTTCCTCTGTTCATAGCTTTAGTCATTCGAACCCTATGCCTGTTCGGTCCCTCTTACACCTCTATTGATTCACCTTCTGTAGCTGCGCTTGGAGTTCCCTGTTCGACATCATCATGAACGCTTAAGGAGTGGCCACTTGTCCTCCTCTAAACGACACCAACATGCTTTGTTGATTGCTTTCTTCAGTTATGTCATGGATGCATTCTTCCTCCAACGTGGTATTCAAATGGATTCTAAATCCCTTTAAAACACAGCTTAATTCCCTGTTGATTCTGCTTCCTCCATCAAGCGGGATCTCAGCCGTTAGATTTGGGCCCTCCAGATCCGACACCATACGCATGTTTTGCGTCGTTGACTTGCTCAACCGATAGCATGTGATCAACGACAATTTTCTCTCACCTCTGCTTGCCACGTGTCGATCGATGTATGGAATCACTCCACTCTCATCCAAAACCTCTTACCATTTAAGGGTGCCCCAATCAATATTGCCGGTTTTCCAGAGCACGGGTCCTGCCTTTGTACATTAGCACTTTTCACTTTTTTGCCCACGATTTTTTGGCTCCTGATGCGACCGAGTGATCAGGATTTTCCATTTTGGCCCTGTTCACCCAACGATGCACAATTAGTGCTAATCGCACATCAAAAACCACCTCCTTTTCCCCTTCCAGGGCTCCTAGGGGCTACTTTGGCCTCCTGCGTAGTCTCCATGGGCCTCAGTCGGTGCGCTTTGACCAAGGTCCTCATTGTTCCACATTAGATGCCATTGCCACTAGTTCAGGGTGTTTTTTATCATTGTTTTGGATTTCTTTAGATATTTGTTCAACCTGATACAGTCATGGTTCTTTGATAGTCATCTATGGATCTAATTCGAATCACGACCTTCCCATTGAAAAATATTTTAGACCACCAAAAGTTGGTTTTCAAGCATCGACTAAGTGAGGGTACTGTTTCTTCACTTGTCCAATCTCAATCCACTTTTCACTACTCAGATTTGAACCTTTGAGCCCAATCCTGAGGTACTCAATGTCTCCCCTGTGTGTTTTCGTCACCTTCCTGTCCAGCACTGTGTCTTCCTGAAACTCATTAAGATATTCAGGTAGCAGGTCATCAATAGAAGGAAATTGACTCTGCTTTTCAGGGTCCTCAATCATTGAAGGTTCAAACAATCTCAAGTAATCTGCATTTATGAGTGAGTAGATGTGCATGTAAGTTGGTAAATAAAGGCAAAAAGCATTTTCACCAATCTTCTCAAGTATCTTAAAAGGTCCATACCTGATAGGTTTTAGCTTTTTACCTTCACCTTGCATCTTTTCTTTGCTGATATACAGCCAAACTTGGTCTCCAACATGAAAACTATGCTCCATCCGATGCTTATCATGCCTAGCCTCTTGCTTGGCCTGGCTCTTTTGCAGCTGCTCCTGTACTGCCTGGTGTATCTCCAGGATCTATTCAATGAACCTAGTTGCCTTGTCCACATCATTGTGTCCATCAACCATGTTATCTTTACCAAATACAAAATCCAAAGGAGACCTTGGTGTGAAACCAAAGCAGGTCTCAAAAGGAGATCTTTGTGTGGAAGAGTGTTTGGCTCTATTGTAAGCATGCTGCACATAACACAAGTGTTCATCCCAAAGCTTAGGATATTTGATGCAATATCCTCTCAGCAACTGGATCACTGTCATGTTTACTACTTCTGTCTGGCCATCTATTTTCGGATGAAAAGTTGTGCTTTTCTTTAGTTTGGTGTCCATCAGTTACCATAGGCTTGACAAAAACTTCCACACAGATTGGGTGTCTCGATTAGATACAATGGAAGTGGGTGATCCAAAATGAAACCATACATGTTCAAAGAACAATTTTGAAGTATGTTCATTTTTGATATATTTATTACAAGGTATCAAAATACACATTTTGTTAAACCTATCCATAACAACATATAGATAATCATGACCTTTCCTAGATTTAGGCAGTCCTCCAACAAAATCCATGTAAATACTTTCCCAAGGGTGGGAAGGAACTGGTAATGGAGTGTACAAGCCTATTTTTCTATTGCTGGGCTTGCTTTTAGCACACATGGCACACTCTCTTACATATCTAGAAATTGTCTCATTCATTTTCGGCCAATAGAAAAATCTTTGCAGTTGTGTAATTGTTTTACTTACCCCAAAGTGACCTGATATCAGAGAAGTGCGTGCTTCCCTAATTATCTTTATCCTCTCAGTTTGTGGAATACAGAGTTTCCCACAATGGTATAAGAGTTTGTCCTTTATATGATAGTCCAATTCTTCTACTCTTTTGCCTTGACTCAAAGTTGCATATACATCTTTAAAGTCCATATCCTGAGCATATTGTTCAATGTAGCTATCATGTAGCACTGAATTATGATTAAGTATGGTAGATGCATTTATAATAGGTCTAGATAACATGTTTGCAACCTTGTTATGTACGCCATTTTTATATCTGATGATTAAATGAAATTGTTGTAGAAACCCCATCCATCTGCAATGTCTTAATTGCTGCAACTTAGTTTGGGAGTGTAGATATTGAAGTGGTTGATGATTAGTATGTATTACTGTCTCCTTGCCCATTAAGTAATGTTTCCACTTTTTCACACTCTGAACTAATGCATACAATTCTTTATCATATGTAGGATAGTTAACTACTGCAGGATTAAAAGTCGCAGAATGATAACATATGGGTTTACCGTGTTGTGTCAAGACTGCTCCCATGGCATAGTCACTGGCATCAGTTTGGATCTCAAATGGTCTTTGTAAATCTGGCAGTGCTAGTACAGGTGTTGTACTAATTTTCTCTTTCAAGGTGTCAAAGGCTTTCTGATGTTTGCCTCCCCACTAAAACACCTTATTCAATCCTGTTAAAGCATGTAAGGGAGCTGCAATCGAGGACAAGTTAGAAATGAACTTCCTCCAATATTGTGTTGCTCCTAGGAAGCTTTTCACTTCTGTAGCAGACCTGGGTTGAGGCCAGTTCACAATGATTGCCACTTTAGAGGGATCTATTTTCAATTCACCACCCCCTACTATATGACCCAAGTAGTTTAGAGATATTTTGCCAAATTCACATTTTGAGAGTCTAACATAAATTTTTTCTCTTTTCAAAAAATCTAATGTCTTCTTAACATGATTTAAATGTTCTTCCCACGTTTTACTAAAAATGAGAATGTCATCCAGATACACAATAACAAAATCATCAAGAAAAGGTCTGAGTACATCATTCATGAATCTCATGAAAGTAGCAGGAGCATTAGTTAAGCCAAAAGGCATAACCAGCCATTCATACAATCCCTGCTTTGTTTTGAAAGTAGTCTTCCATGCATCTTGCTCTGCAACTCTGACCTGATGGTATTGACTATGCAAATCCAGCTTGGTGAAATAAACAACCTCTTTCAATTGATCTAATAGATCATCTATGTGAGGAAGGGGATAACGATTTTTTATTGTTATCTTATTCAGTGCTCGGTAATCAATGCACATTCTCCAAGAGCCATCTTTCTTTCTCACCAAAACGATTGGTGACCCACATGGTGATGTGCTAGGCCTGATGAACCATTTCTTGAGCAACTCCTGCACCTGCTTCTTGATTTCAGCATTCTCTGAAGCAGACAACCTGTACATCCCAATGTTAGGCAAAGGAACATCTTGCTGCAAAATAATATCATGTACTATTCCCTTTTTGGGTGGCAGAACTTTAGGTTCTTGAAACAAGACATCATACTCTGAAACAACCTTTTCTATGTTAGCTTGTTGTTCAACATTATAGCCCTCAAATACATTGGTTTTATCAGGTTTCTTTTCCTTTACAACCATCAGTAAGAATTGTTTGCATGAATTAATCATTCTTTTCATCTCTCCTGAGTTTATGAGAGTATAATTATTCTTGAGCTTATGAGCTCTTATAAAGTATTTGATTCCATCTTTAACAAGTATATACTTGTTCTCAGCTCTATAGAAAATAACCTTTCTATCATACAAGTAAGGACTTCCTAAAACAATTCCACATATATCTAAAGGAATTATGTCTAACTCAACCTCATCTACAAATGCTGACCCAAAAGAAAACTTGAGTTTGCACTGTCTAGTCACTTGTAGTTGTGCTTTATCATTCAACCATCCTAATGGGTATGGTTTCTTGTGAGGTGTAGTTTCTAATCCCAATTTCTTTACAGTTGCTTCAGAAATCAAATTTACTTGTGATCCACTATCAAACAAATTATCAATCTTTTGATTTTTGGAAATAACTCGAACATGGAAAAGCTCATGTATTTTTCTCTCATTTTCTTCATCAATAACATATTGAGCAGAATTACTACTAGATGCTTCAGAATTCTTACCTTTTATACCTATGGCTGCTATAGTTGTTTGATCTCCCAAGTTTGACCCCAAATCTTTCTGAATAGTTGTAGCTGTCTTCTTCTTCTTGCCCTCATACTTCTTAGGTATTAGCTCTAGATGCAGAACCCAACAATGATCATCATCATGCCCGTCCTTTTTACGATGAGTACATGAAGCTTTGGTTTTTTGTCCAATATTAGCCTTCCTTGCTTTCCAATTCTGCTTTCTTTTCTCCTTGCTCTTGCTTACAGTGGGTTGGGATGGTCCCCCAACTTCTAGACTTCCATTCTTTCCTCTATCTTCTAGATGAGTAGCTTGTACAGATACCTCATCTATACTGGTGGGCTTAAACATGAGGATGGTATGCCTCATGTAGCTGTGTAGACCACCAATGTACTTCAAAAGAGTCTCTGGTGAATCTAATGAGATACCCAACATCAATGCTCTCTTTCTAAACTCTTGAGTATACCCTTGCACACATTTCCCTTTCAACTGCCGAAGAGTTTTCCAACTCATCATGGCTTGTTGCATGTAGGCCAATAGATAGAACTGCTTCTTGATTGCAGAAACAAATTCACTCCAGATAGAGATGGTATCACCATGTCTTTTCATATCAGCTTGGGTTCTGCCTTCCCACCAAACCAAGGCAGTGCCTCCTAGGTGTAGGCTTGCCAGCTGAATCTTACTCTTGTCTAAGTTTATGTTTTGTACTCTACAATACACATCAATTTGTCTAATCCAATTGTCCAAGTTTTCAACATTTAGCTCTCCATCATATATAGGCAAATCAAATTTAACATCTAACTTAATCAAAGATGCTTTCTTATTATGCACAAGGATATTAGGAGGTGTGAGAAATCTTTCCTCTTTCCCCTTTCTTTTGGAGTGGTCATGGAAGTGAGACTCATCTTCTTCTTTATCTTGTTTAGAGCCTGATGCATATTCCACCTTTTTCTTTCTAAAGTCTATGTACATTTCTTCAACCATAGACTTTATAGCTAGGAAACTCTATGAATTGAGGGTTTGACCCTGCAGAACCTTCCTTTGACATTGTCTTTTGAGGATAGACTCTCCCAATTTTAGGATTATTTTCCACCAACTCTCCTTCTCCTAATTTGAGCTTTGATCTTGTGAGCATTCATAGCTAAACCAACACAAGCTTGTCTAACCTTACAACCTAGAGCTCTGATACCACTTGATCTGATATTCACACTATGAGTGACATTGGTTAAAGATTTTGTTAAATAAAGATATTATAGACTCATGTTTTGGTGTGTGTTTTGTGTTATTGAAGAAATGGATCGAGTAGATTGCCAATACACAGAAAACAAAATGGAACGACAATAGAGAAACACAGTAAGAAACGCAAAGACACAAGCAATTTTAATAAGGAGTTCACCCTATTCTCCGCTGCCACGTCTCCAGTCGAGCTTTCAGTGGTGGCCTTGTTTTGTTGTGTATTTAAGTAGAGAAATTACAATACAGGGACTCAATGTGAGTTCTCATGAAGTAGGTTTACTTGGCAGGGTGGTTCTTGGATTCCCCAAGCCACTGGAATACACAGACTCTTCTTCTTCCTACCAGCTTTATGACCTTTTGGTCTACAGTGGGAAGAGCCAAATTTGATGCTCAGTCTGAATAGATTCCTCTATGGGATGGCTTGAATCTTCAAGCTCTCTGGTGCTCGATGCTGCTGCTGATCAGCTTGACCCTATGTCTCTTCTTCCTTTCTTTATTGTTCTCTGTGTTCAGTCCTCCTCTTTGGGTTTCACTGTTCCACTCCTTCGTCTCTCGACTTCTGTCTAACGCAACTCTACTCTACCAACTGTCTTCTTCCTCTGTTCATGGCTTTAGTCATTCGAACCCTATGCCTGTTTAGTTCCCCTCCTGCCTCTGTCGATTAACCTTCTACAGCTGCGCTTGGAGTTCCCTGTTTGGCATCATCATGAAAGCTCAGGGAGTGGCCATTCCTCCTCCTCTAAATGGCGCTAACATGCTTCGTTGGTTTGTTTCTTCAATTACGTCGTGGATGCATTCTTCCTCCACTGTGGCATTCAAATGGATCCAAATCCCTTTAAAACACGGCTTAAGTCCCTGTTGATTCCACTTCCTTCGTCAGGTATGATCTCAGCCATCTGATCTGGGCCCTCCAGATCTAACGCCATACACACGTTGCTTGCAGTTGACTTGCTCGACCCATAGCACATGATCAACAGTGATTTTCTCTCACCTCCACTTGCCACACGTCAATCGATGTATGGAATCACCCTGCTCTCGTCCAAAACCTCTTACCGTTTAAGGGCACCTTGATCAATACCATCAATTTTCCAAAGCGCGGGTCTCGCCTTTGTACGTTAGTGCTTTTCGCTTTTCCGCCCGCAATTTTCTGGGTCCCGATGTGACCGAGTGCTTGGGCTTCTCCATTTTGGCCCTGTTTTCCTAGTGATGTGCAATTAGCACTAATCGTGCATCAAAAACCACCTCCTTTCCCCATTCTAGGGCTCCCACGGGCTACTTTGGCCTCCTCCGCAGTCTCCATGGACCTCAATCAGCGCATTTTGACAGAGGTCCTCTTCGTTGCAAGTTGGATGCCATTGCCACTAGTTCAAGGTGTTTTTGATTGTTGTTTTAGATTTCTTTAGATATTTGTTAAACCTGATAGAATCATGGTTCTTTGACAGTCATCTATGTATACAATTTGGATCAGCGAGGTGTTGAAGATGAGTCGAAGGTGAATTCTCATTGCCGTTGGGAGGAAAAGCCACCAACAAAAATGAACTCAATGATTTGGTAGATAGGGTTATATACGACTTAGGATTGAAAGAGAAAATTTGAGTTGTTGACGCCGAGCTTTGCATCCCAGTCGTCCACAGATTCCAATGCTTCCAGATTGATCACATGAACTACATGTTACAGTGACCCACACGGAGAAGAATAAGTGGGTAGCAATAATTTCAAGGAGAAGGATGCAAAGTGTGTGGGGTTCGCACTAAATGGTTTGACACCCTAGTGGAGATGCAACACATCACATAACCTAATTAATAGATATGGAATATTATGTGAACCATGCGCTCCTTTTAACCCTTCTCCCAAGGAATATGTATTGTTATTCTACAAATCCTTAGGATGTATAGTTGTTAGAAAGGTGGATGGGGATATTTTCCATACACATAGACCAATAATTAGGTGATTGGTATACGAAAGTAATTAGGAGTTAAGGATCATGAAGTGCATTCGTGCATGCAACAAGTTGTATTGGAAACCTTAGGGAAATTGAGGGTAAAGCGTTATGGTGCTAGATTCCATTAGATTAATTAAATATGTGATTCAGAAGAGATAAGGGTACCTTGAGAAAGAAAAAAAAAATTGAAGGGAATACGATATGTTACATATGGTATCAGAGCCCAACAACACCACTGGGCTCAGGGACCATCATAGGAATTAGAAGAACACTAGTAGGTCTTAAAAAAAAAATAAAATTACGCAGGACGAACTGAACATGAAATCTGTGTAATTGCAAGGTACAAGAGTGATCAAATTTGGCTACATAATGGATAAGGAGGTTCTAGCCAACACTAGAAGTGTAGATCAATATGTAGTACTGGGAGATGGGGTCACCCCAGCAACTGCCCAATTCATGGAGGTCACTAGGAATTCACAGTATGAATTGGCACATCTAGGGAGAAACAACAAGCAACTTCTAAAAGTTAGCGAGGAACAAGAGAGAGCGATCAGAGGGTTGACTGAAAAATATAGCCATAAGATAGTGGAACATGAAATTGAGAAAAGTGGAAAAAGGGGCACAAAGTGTGAACCATTCAAATGTGGGGGGGAGTCCTATAGGACATAGCCCAAAATTCAGAAGAAAAAGAAGAAAATAGGATTTCAAAGAGAATTTCGAAAGATTAAACCCCCTACTTTTGATGAGGAAAAGGCAGAGGATGCTGAAGTGTGGTTACTAAACATAACCAAATACTTCCAATTCTATGAGTACGACAGCAAATTTGAATGCTAGAGTGGCCATTTACAAGCTGCAAGGTAAGGATGCTCTCTGGTGGGAACAGGCTAATGGGGTGAATTTACTTGAGGAAAGGACTATGTCATGGGAGGAGTTTCATAAATGATTTTAAAATCAATATTTGAGTGAATAGTATTACTACAACCTTGCCAAGGAATTCCATGAACTTAGGTTGTGGCAACTCACGATGGATGAGTTTATGGCGAAGTTTAAATATTTGATGCGATATGTACCCTACATCAAAGAAGGAAAAGCTAAGGTGCAAGGGTTTGTGAATTGTCTACCTATAATGTATAAAGAGCGGATGGAATTTGACAATTCAAAGACAATGGAAGAGGATGTTAGAAAAGACAAACGGTGTTATCGAAAATTCAGAGGGAATGGAGAAAATACTAAATTTTAGCCAAATAAGGACAAAAGTAAATCGGTAATTGGCACAAAATGGAAAAAAATTGGGAAGGGTCATGAAAATAAATTTTTTAGGAAGGGGAATACAAATCAGCTCGTACAATCTCAAGTAACGTCAAAAACCATGAATCTGGATGGGAAGAAGAACAACAAGGGAAAAGGAACAGAACCATTGAAATGTTGGGGATGTCGCGAACCTCATATGCTGCGAGATTGTCCACATAATCTGATATATGTTCATAATATTCAATTTGTGCAGGAAGCCACCACCGTGAATGAAATTTCCCCAAATATTCTTAGGATAGGCATTACCTTAGAGGACAAACAAGAAGAAAATCAATAAACTATGATTGAAATCAAAGGCACTCTCTCCGACCGACCTGTTATTGTGTTAATTGATCATGGGTATAGTTTAAGTTATATTGGAACTTAGATGGTGGAAAAATGTGAACATAAAACTGAGAAATATAAAACTGTGTGGTTGGTACAACCGACAACTAGGACAAAGAAAAGACTAACCAACGAAGTAAGATAATGTCCCATACATTTAAATGGATATTTGACAATAGTAAATCTAAATGTGCTTCCCTTAGGGTCTTATGAGATACTAGTAGGCATTGATTGGCTTGAGAAGCAAGGAGCCATAATAAATTTCCTAGCGATAATAGCGAGTTGTGTGAATCTGCAAGGAAAAACACAAACAATTCAAGGGTGAAAAAGACCATATTAGTACGGAAAATTTCAGTTGCGCAAATGAAAAAGAATGCATGGAAAGGCTCTCAATTATTCCTGATTCATGTAAAAGAAGGTAACTAGCAAAGGTAAGATCCAACCTTAGATGCTCTAGCCATTATTAAGGATTTCCAAGATGTTTTTCTAGAGGAGATTCTTAGTTTATCTCTACATAGGGACATAGACTTTACCATTAATTTGGTACATGGGGCAGACCAACCATTTAGAGAACCTTACTGGATGAGTCCACCTAAGTTGTTGGAACTAAAAATGCAACTACAAGAGCTGTTAGATAAAGGATACATCAGGCCTAGTGTGTCACCATGGGGGCACCTCTATTAGTTGTTAAGAAAAAAGATGGCACATTTAAAATGTGCATCGATTACCCACAGTTGAACAAGTTAACTATAGAAAACAAGTACCCATTGCCCTATATTGATGATTTATTTGGCCAAGTAAGATGGCCAACCATTTTTTCAAAGATCCACTTGAGAACAAGATATCATCAACTAAGAATAAAATAGGAGGATGTTCATAAAACAATGTTCAGGATCAGATGTGGACAATATGAGTTTGTAGTGTTACCAGTTGGCCTTACTAATGTCCCAACAACTTTTACATTACTAATGAACAACATATTCAACAAGTTTTTGGATAAATTTTAGCTTGTATTTACTAATGATATCTTAATATATTCCAAAGATGAGGATGAGCATAAGGAATACCTAAATTTGGTGCTACAAACATTAAGAGAAAATCACTTGTATGCCAAATACAACAAGTGTGAGTTATAAAAACCAAAAATACAATACTTGGGTCACATTATTTCTAAGGAAGGCCTCGTAGCACATTCAGAGAAGGTGAAATCCATGGCTAACTAGCCTACAACAAAGGATATATCTATTGTCTGGTCTTCTATGTTATAGACATTTTTGTGCCTTACAGCATTGAGCATGAAATGTCCATAATCTAAGGGATCCAAAGTCCCTAAACATGTTGTTCCTACCCCTAGAGGAATAAGGCTAACTAACCACAGCAATTCACAGAAGTTCTCCACCTGAAACCACTCAAAAACAAGTCAATTCAGGATCATGTCAACTGCTCCACTGAGCATCTGCGCTGAATGTCAACTGCTACACTGGCTACCTGCATTGAATGTCAACTCCAACACTAGCTACCTGCGCTGAGCGAGTTTGGACAAGTGGCAGGCTCATTCCTCAATGTGTCAATGCTCAGGAAGCTTCCAAAATGACACTTTGATGCAGGGCGGACCCCACTCTACCCTGCAATCACTAGGATCTCTATATCTCTGTTCTGCTGTTAATTTATATAAACTGAAATTTCAAATTCCAGCTGTGTGCAAATAGGAAAAAAAAAATCTTTAACCTAGCCAAAGTCAAAACGCATGGTCTGTCATGAAATCAAAGTGCAAGGTAAGGACAATGGATGTGCGCGAAACTCTCCAGGCCAATGCACACAGATCAAAATTCGACCAACAGAGTATCTGAAGCCCGCGGTTGTATTTCCTATGCGCTGGTTCTAGGGTTTGGTCTTGTCAAAAAAGAAAGGCAACGCTGCAGACAACCATTAGCACGTCCATTCGGCCTGTTCACAATCTTATGGAGCATATTTAATTATCACTGGTAAGAAAAACGACAAGACCGACAAAGTGCAACACACAGAACTGCGAACTGGTATTTCTTCACAAACCAGACATTATCAATACCGAGAATGTGCTGTTAACTGTTGTTTGAATGGCGCTCTGCCATCGCCACGGGGTTTGAATTCAATACGCAATAAACCAGCGCAATCCTCAAACAAGCTCTGTCATCGATTCAAATCAATTAAATACTGGTGTCGTGATCCATACAACAAGGCACGGGACTACGACTACGCACAACCTCCTAGATATCAGACAATATGACAATATACGCAATTGAATTTTGGTGATCGAACTTGGTGATTCAAAGCTACACGCACTCAGTAAATCCAGGTCGGCGCATGGATCGTGTTTTAACCTGTGGATATACAATCTTCGAAGGGAAACCCAATCGCTCAGGTGCAGGGTTCTTCTTACGCAGGTCACACAGTTCTCTTCCTCGACCTCTTTCAAAATTTAGTGGGCGATCTGTAGTCTCAGGTTGATGGCGATCTCCACGCAGGCTCCACTGAACTATGACTCTTCCATATCCAATCAACAAACAATCTTCCTGCCTCGTGCTTTCAGGCGGACATCATTCACAAGTATGTGCATGAGCAAGTCAAATTAAACACAGAAATAAACCATGTGTACGATGGCGGCCACAGGTTTAGACATATCCACAGGCATACAACACATTGGCTATATAAATAGCGCACATACAGCCACACTAAAACGCACATCCCATCCTTTTTATTAACATACAAAACCAGTTTATATATATATCAACAGTCTTTATATATATATGGCCGCATAGAAGATATTACAGAGTCCTTACACAGGAATGCGCCTCCCATTCAATCAAATCCAAGACAGCGTTTTTTTTTCTTTCACAATTAAACAATCTGTATATACATCTATCAATTAAAACAAACCAGTTTACTTACAAATGGTGTTGGCCAGATAAGCAGGATTTATGGCCCTTACAACTGCCGGAAGGCTCCCAACCAGAAACCTCTCACCCTCTATCTCACGCTCCCTCACAATCTTCCATTATATAAGAAAAACACAATTCATACAAATACATGGTTTCATGAATCAATTCTGATTCTGAACCAGAAATCTCTCAACCTCTCCTAAAAAATCTCTTCAATCCCACTCTTTTCTAAACTAACACTAAATAAAGCTTTTAAAATCTCTCATACTTTATTCTAGCCAAATAAATCCAACTATTTGGCCTGATCTCCATACAAGGAGAATCACTCAGCCACCTATACCTTTTTCTCAATAAATAAACATTTTCACATATTTAAACAAATAATTTAATTAAATTATTTTCTTTCAACCCCTTGCTAGTCACAACATGTGACCATACTATCACATTGCTGACTAGGCCTGAATGCTCCTGCATCAGACTCCCAAAGTTGAAAGTTTCCATGACCTCCTGGTCATGTGTTTCTTCTGCTGTCCATCCAGTATCCCAAACTTTACTTTGTAACTGGTCATCACTTTCATTATGCTGTTCAATTTCTCTGATTTCAGCATCATATTTATTAATGCTGTCTTCCACACCTTTTCCTCCATCAGGTTCTGTAAGCTTCGTTTCTCCTTTAGGTTCCTTGAGTAATTTTTCCGAGAATTCTATTTCCTTGTAAAATCTCTTCATCAGTTCATCACAATTTCCATTCTCAGCTTTATTCTTTTCCTGATAATCCTCTTGAGTTGACCTGTTTTCTACATCATCATATTGCAAGCATCTTTCATTAATTCCATTAAACAAATTCATTGGTTTACCTTCTTGTGGTCCCACTATGGAATTGTCATTAGACTTCTGGTCTATATCAACCTCATCTGACTGTTTCAAACCAAACAAGATTTCATCTATGAACTCCTTCTGTTGCAATAGATCAACGCCCTCTTCCTCTAAAAGAGATTCTTCATCATACTTTACCTCAAGAGATTCATTCCTGTTTGTGACAGTTTCATCAAGCTGTGCATCATCCTCCGCATATCCTGCAAACATACACGAACTATAAGAATCAAAATCACAAGGCTTCATTGCCTCATTGGCTTCCTTTGCCAATATATCTTCGAATTGTTCTGAATTCTGCCAATAGTCCATGAGATCTTCAGCTGACCTCTCATTATCCTCTTTCCCTAACATCTCACCCTGTTCTGGTCTGCAAATGGAAACTTTCAATTCTACCTCTGCTTCTCTGAGTTTCTCTGATTCCTCTTGAGCACTCAATATCTGCTCAATCTTTCTCAATTCTTCTACTAGCTCTGACTTTATTTGCTGATTTCTCCTTTCTCGTAGCCTTGGCCACTTTACTCTTTTCTTCATGGTCCAAACACTTTCCTGCAGCATCTTCATCAATATTCCAATCTGGAAATCTATCTCAGCTTTCTCTCGGTCAAATTCTTCTTGACTCATCTTCATGCCACTTGCTTTGGCATCTTCCTTTCTGTTGTGGCTTCCTTGTGAACTTCCGCTATGACTATCTGTAGTCATTTTCTGCTCCTCCCTTTCCATGAGCTCCTTACACCTCTGCAACAAGCCTCTGCAACAGTAAGTCCTTCTTACTGCAATCTTACCTCACTGAGCTCTCCTTACTCAGTCTTTTGGTAAGCACGATCCCCTATCTGGAATCTTCTCCTGAGCAACACCTTTGCTCTCTCTAAGCTTTTGCAATCTTTCACTCTTTCTGAAGCTGTCACCTCCACTTTGAATAGATTTCCTCACAGCTGCAATCTCGTACTAAAGTTCATTCAGAAAACAAACTTATTCAGTTCCAACAGAGCCAAGCTCTGATACCAATTGATGCAGGGCGGACCCCACTCTACCCTGCAATCACCAGGATCTCTATATCTCTGTTCTGCTGTTAATTTATATAAACTGAAATTTCAAATTCCAGCTGTGTGCAAACAGGAAAAAAAAAAATCTTTAACCTAGCCAAAGTCAAAACGCATGGTCTGTCATGAAATCGAAGTGCAAGGTAAGGACAATGGATGTGCGCGAAACTCTCCAGGCCAATGCACACAGATCAAACTTCGACCAACAGAGTATCTGAAGCCCGCGGTTGTATTTCCTATGCGCTGGTTCTGGGGTTTGGTCTTGTCAAAAAAGAAAGGCAACGCTGCAGACAACCATTAGCACGTCCATTCGGCCTGTTCGCAATCTTATGGAGCATATTTAATTATGACTGGTAAGAAAAACGACAAGACCGACAAAGTGCAACACACAGAACTACGAACTGGTATTTCTTCACAAACCAGACATTATCAATACCGAGAATGTGCTGTTAACTGTTGTTTGAATGGCGCTCTGCCATCGCCACGGGGTTTGAATTCAATATGCAATAAACCAGTGCAATCCTCAAACAAGCTCTGTCATCGATTCAAATCAATTAAATACTGGTGTTGTGATCCATACAACAAGGCACGGGACTACGACTACGCACAGCCTCCTAGATATCAGACAATATGACAATATACGCAATTGAATTTTGGTGATCGAACTTGGTGATTCAAAGCTACACGCACTCAGTCAATCCAGGTCGGCGCATGGATCGTGTTTTAACTTGTGGATATACAATCTTCGAAGGGAAACCCAATCGCTTAGGTGCAGGGTTCTGCTTACGCAGGTCACACAGTTCTCTTCCTCGACCTCTTTCAAAATTTAGTGGGCGATCTGTAGTCTCAGGTTGATGGCGATCTCCACGCAGGCTCCACTGAACTATGACTCTTCTATATCCAATCAACAAACAATCTTCCTGCCTCGTGCTTTCAGGCGGACATCATTCACAAGTATGCTCATGAGAAAGTCAACTTAAACACAGAAATAAATCATGTGCGCGATGGCGGCCACAGGTTTAGACATATCCACAGGCATACAAGACATTGGATATATAAATAGCGCACATACAGCCACACTAAAACGCACATCCCATCCTTTTTATTAACATACAAAACCAGTTTATATATATATCAACAGTCTTTATATATATATGGCCGCATAGAAGATATTACACAGTCCTTACACAGGAATGTGCCTCCCATTCAATCAAATCCAAGACAGCGTTTTTTTTTCTTTCACAATTAAACAATCTGTATATACATCTATCAATTAAAACAAACCAGTTTACTTACAAACGGTGTTGGCCAGATAAGCAGGATTTATGGCCCTTACAACTGACGGAAGGCTCCCAACCAGAAACCTCTCACCCTCTATCTCACGCTCCCTCACAATCTTCCATTATATAAGAAAAACACAATTCATACAAATACATGGTTTCATGAATCAATTCTGATTCTGAACCAGAAATCTCTCAACCTCTCCTAAAAAATCTCTTCAATCCCACTCTTTTCTAAACTAACACTAAATAAAGCTTTTAAAATCTCTCATACTTTATTCTAGCCAAATAAATCCAACTATTTGGCCTGATCTCCATACAAGGAGAATCACTCAGCCACCTATACCTTTTTTTCAATAAATAAACATTTTCACATATTTAAACAAATAATTTAATTAAATTATTTTCTTTCAACCCCTTGCTAGTCACAACATGTGACCATACTATCACATTGCTGACTAGGCCTGAATGCTCCTGCATCACACTTGCCTTAGGGAATTCGACTGGTGATGAGTAAGAGGTTCTAAATCTCCAAGTGGAAGCAAGAACCTCCAAGTGGACTCAAGAACTGAGAGAGGGAGAGGACACTAGTCAGATCTCAAGCTGACTCATCCTCTCTCCAAAATAACTATATATAGATCTCTCCTCCATGAGATCTCGAGGCTGGAATTTTGTTATTGCAAAGAATTGTTGTTGGTTTGAGACTGGAAACATTGGGTGCTTAATGCTTTGAAGGGAGCTGAAGAAGGAATTCCATTCTGCTGGGAAGGAGATGCTGGATTGGAGCCTTCTGGGTTGTATCTCTTCCTGAACCTTGTTATCAATCAATAAAGCTATCTTGGTTTTCTCCTATATACTGGTGTATTTGTATGATTGCATTAGTGTATTTGGTTTACTTCTAATCCTGAATCATTTATGAATATGAATATTTGCCTTTGTGTTGTGTTCTTCTCTTGTCGCAAGTAGTTGTTCTCTTGTCACACGTAGCTGTTCTCTTGTGATCTCGTGGGAATCAAGTAGCTGTTCTCTTGAGCAAGCGAGGAGGCAAGTAGCTGTGAACACCCAAAGAGAAGAGGATCTAGATCGAGGGACAAATGGAAGACAACGGTAAGTCTATCGATCTCCCCTCTTTCACATTTCATAAAGGAAGAAACCAGAATAGCTGTATCTGTTTGTTGCTAAGGCACTGTCACACCTTAGGTGGATAGGATCGTCCTGCATAGGCATTTTTCCCCACAACAAATTGGCGACTCCGCTGGGGAAATTGCTTTAGTCATTTCATTTGTGTTTACATCATTGTTTGCTTCATAGACTCAACAACAACAATCGAACTGCTTCTGCAAAGTAGACTGTTGCTGCCTTGATCCTTCACTGGATTTTGTCTATGATCTGAACAATGGACTCACAAATGATTTGATGATCCTTTGTGATAGTCTTTAGTACCCTCTCAAAGCATCCCTCTGATTATACCTTGCTTGTGTTTCTGATTTGGCCTGAAACAGTTGATTTTTGAGCATTTTATGACCCAGAACCCAAGGGAAACGAGAGTTTCTCCTTCAGCGCAGACACTGTGAAGGCAGTTTGCATTTCAACGCAGGTCCCGTGAAGGCTACCTGCGCTGAATGTCAAACCCACAGTGTTGGACTTGCGCTGAACCAATTTAGCCTTGTGCAGCTGGGGTTCTCTGCTGTTTGTTTCCCTGTTTTGATCTCTGTTTTTTGCAGCCTTTAACCAGCATAGGTACCGGTCTGATAACTCCTTTTCTTTGCTTGAATTCTGCCTCCTTTTGTACAAAAGACTGTGAGTGTTTTTATGTGTTTGTGGCGTCATTTACAATTTTCCTTTGCATGAGTAAAGTAGTCATCCTATAGCCTTTGATTCAGATCTGATTAATTGTGATCTTAGAAGAGAGTCCATTGGCTGTTTGCAGATTGATTATACATTTACTTTTGCTTATTGGTTTGAATTTGTCTCTTTTAAGTGTCAAAACAAGTCTTTATTTCGAAAATCGTTAAGTGTTGTAATCTCTTCTATCTTCTCTGATTTCGAAAAAGTGAACTTGTTTGTATTGATTATTTAAAAGCAAATTCAAAATTGTACAAAAAGCTTTCTTTGTAGGCATCTATACTAAGAAAGTGGAAAACAAACACCTGCATTGTGCATTTTGCATTTGATAGTTTGCATGTTGGATTTAGGAAAAGTGCATTAGAGTGTGCTGATTGCTCTTTGAGAAAAGATAGTGTCTCTCTTTTCCCTTAGTAGCTAGGATTTTCAAAGTTGAAAAGATTATAAAGCTTGCTTATCATCTTTAGACTGCATTTAGGAATTTGTATCATACATCTCGTGGTGAACCTTGAAAGGCAAACTTTAAAAAATATCAACCTAAAATAAACTGAATGAACCTAACAACGCTTTGTAACATAACGCACAACATAGAGGTCTAGGCTAGAGACGTGTTCCGACGTCGTTAAGCCTAGTGATTGTCAATCTCGTGGAAGGTGGGTGATTCCTCCTGAGGGATGATAGCGCTAGAACGGATTGTGCTCCAACGTACCGTCACGTATATATTGGGAGACCCCTATAGGCATATATCCTTTATCCTTACGAAGCCGTGTCGGCCGCCCTACTGATCGCAATGCAGTGAACACAGCATTCACGAAGATCGACCGCCCGTACCCTAAAAAGTATTCTGCGGTTTTGCGAAAAGTTTGGCACACCCTCTGCCTAGATCTCCAGAGCAGTTTCTTTTGGCCTTTTTCAGACTCTATAACAGAAAAGGTCCATCCGAGCATTTGTCACTTCGGGCTCGTTAAAACATCGAAGGAGACTAGAGTCATCTTTAGCGGTTTCTCGACTCTTTAAAAGTGAAAAAGCAAGTTGTGTCTAAAGCGTCTAATAAAATTCATTCAATTCGGAAACACCAATTTCCCCTTTTGTATTTTGGTTGATCGAGTAATCCGAAATCGTGGAAGAAAGTCAATTGAAACCCAGTCGTTCGCGGAGCCTTACGAGTCAACTGTCTTTGTCTCCGGAATCGAAAACAGTACGGACAAAGCGAACTTGTTTAACCGGTTCAAAATCTCCTATCAAAGTTAGAACAATTGTTCTGACAACATCTGAGATTCCGGTTACTCCAAACATTTCTGGAGACCCTGCCTCTATAGAAGAAGTTCAACAGCCACAAAGGGACAGTAACACTGATCCTAGTCTGGGGGCAAATACTTGTGCTACTGAGCCAGTTCCATCTGTAACCGGTCCAGAGAGTCTTGATCCTCAAACAACTGTCGCTGTCGATTCAACCCCTTCTTCGGCACCAGAAATATTTTTCGGACCTGACGGTCTTCCTCTTCCACAGGGTTTGATTGTGATAGAGGAAATTGCAGAGGACCCGCAAGCAAGTACTCCAACCCATTTTGGAGTCGGGGTCACTCTATTTCCTTCATCAGAAGTTAATCCACCACAAGTGGAAGTTCCTGTAGAATCGCTAGGCAATCTATTGGATAGACTCAAAATGTCTGAACAACCGTCAACATCTAGGACTGTGTCGAATGACACAGCGACAGTAGAAGCCCCTGCCGTCACTCCGACAATGTTTGCCGGCATACCAGCTGTCCCGACTAGCTCACAACAGCTAGAAGGAGTCCACCAAGGGACTATTTCGACAGTGTGGTCCGTTCCAGTTTGTTCATCCGGAATAACGTCTGGTAACTCTTATGTTGAGACTCGCCAGATTGATCCATTTGGAGGTCAATTTGGGCAATCCAGTCCACAAGGACAAACAATCCCCTTGAGTTCCGGATTGCTACCGTATGGGGGGCAGTATGCCCTTTCATTACCCCCTCCGGGAGGGTACCCATACGGGAGTTCACAATAGTATTCAGGTTATACTGGAATTACATCAAGTGGTTGGGTACCTATGCTACCTCAACAACCAAGGGTTGTATATTCTATGCAACAGTGTGTACCTATGTCGAACATCCCGACCACACCGGCTATTGTAACAGTGTCACAAGTTCAAGCGATGCCTGTTGTATGTCAACCTCAGATTTCTCAGGTTGTAATGCAACAGCCCCTTGACCCTGGGTCACAACCGCAATCGCCAACTGGTGGGGCGACACAGGTCCAAACATGTACAATTACCCCACACCTTGGTCCAATAGTTAGTATAGCACAACAGAACATGGCTTCACAACCGTGGCTGGTGCAATACCAACAACCACAATTCCAGCAAGTGTACCAAGGTTCTGAGCAGCAGATCTTTGCGAACAGTGGACAACCATATATTCAAAACGGTCAAAACCAACCGCTTTACAGTGGTCAAGTCCACCAACCGTATCAGTCATACCAACATCAATTACATTATGCTGGTATGCAAAGGCCTACTGCTCAGGCGATTCCATCGTATCCTGGGTACGCCTCACCTAACCTGAATCAACAGTTACCATTCGTGGCAACTTTAGAATTACCGGATTTACACCGATTAACGAACGATCCAATTGCTTACGCCCCTTGGTGGCCAGCGATTCCTCACAAGCTTCCATCGGACATTCCTAAATTCAATGGAAATCCAGGCGAAGATCCGTCGAATCATGTGATGACTTTTCATCTGTGGTGTTCGTCAAACACCCTGAACGATGATTCGATAAGGCTTCGCCTTTTTCAGAGGACATTGACAGGTCCAGCGGCTAAATGGTATATTGAATTACCTAGAGCCTCGTTCGACAATTTTAGCTCCCTAGCCACGACTTTCTTAACCCATTTTCAATTACCGATAAGGTACGAAACTGGAACAGAAATATTAACCAACTTCAAGCAGACAACTGCCACTCATATATCCGATCATATACATGAATGGCATCGTCGTCGTAGGATGGTTAAAACATACGTTCCCGATCAGCTGTTAGCTGAATGGTTTATAAAGTCGTTACTTCCTGCTATAACAGAAGATGTGGCAAAGGGGGGAGTCGTAACAGAGGAGCAAGTTATTGCTCGTGCACGATATCTAGACTTAGTTTATACTCAGTCTGGCACGCTTTACGACAAAATACCTGACGCCCCTAGACCGGATTTTCAATCCCTCCTCCTCCTAAATCCAATAGTGACTCTCATGCCGGCGATGGCGTGATTGGCACGGCAAACGCAAAATCGACAAAGGCTCCGTCTAAGAAAGCCCGTAAGAATTCGGATCAAAATGCAAAAGAAGAAATTCTTGCTTCGGAAGTAAATGTCGTATCAGCAGATAAAGGCAAAGAAACCAATCAACCAGGAAGCAAGAAGAAGCAAAACAAAGGGAAAAAGAAGAAACAGGGTGAGTCATCCCCTCAAAAAACTTCTTCAAACCCTCCTGGGAAAGGGAAACAAAATTATCCATGTCAAATACGTGATGAGGAGGATCATTGGACAAAAAATTGTCCCTATAAAGCTGAGCTTAAAAGGTTCTTCAAAAGTTCACAAACCTCAGCTGTGTTAACTGATCCATTTCCCAACCCAGGTCAAAATCTGGTTGATCGTGGAAATGCTTCCCCGTCGCAAGTACTTATGTTGTCGGTTTCAAAACAGCAGAATGATGCTTTGATTTCGACAAGGAATAAAGATTACGGAAATCCGCAGTTGTTGAACGACAAAGGTAAAGATCAACCAAGTAGTTCGACAACAACTTCGTCAGAAGTTGTACCACCCATCATTCCTGAATTAACAATAAAACCACCGAAGGGAGTAGTACACAAGTCGACATTTAATCCTCGCGCCAGAGCGGCACAGCATTATAACATAGTGGAAGATTTGGCCCAATCGCCATCCGCTATGTCGACTCTTGAAGTACTACAAAATTGCCCATCCCAAAGGCAGGCCTTGTTATCGGCTATTGGTGGGGTTGATCCTAAGGATTCCAATCTTGTATCCTTTGATCACAAAGGATACGATCCTCAATTACCAGCTCAACTAGCTTTCCTTATTCAAGTGAAAGCCCTCAACAAAACTGTTCACCGAACAATTATTGATGAGGGGGCATCTACATGTATTATGTCGATGAGTTGCTGGAAAACTTTAGGATCTCCATCCTTGTCGCGATCTTCGATGACATTAAAAGCTTTCGACGGAAGGACGTACACCCCATACGGTATCCTAAATAACTTGAAGGTCGAACTAGGAGGAAAAACAGTGGAAATTGATGTTGAAGTCATCAATCGGAATCTTGACTATAACATCCTACTGGGAAGACCATGGATATATGCCATGGCAGCTGTTGTGTCGACTTATTTTAGGAAGATCGCATTCCCATTTGAAGGAGGGATTACGATCGTCGACCAATAGAACTTCCTCCCTAATGGTTCACAAGTTACAGGAAGCATTCCCATGATCCATTAGAGCAACCATTCGCTTCAAGATATCGGAGTAGGCCTACTGAAAGACCCCACAATGATGGGAACTTTCGCGCTTCCACCTCCTATATACATAGGAAATATAGCGTTAGTAGCAACCTGCAACATGATATCTTCCACGAAGGTCACAGAAGATGATGTCGACATGGATCATGCAATGGTTTTGCCCCCAAGCCCTATAGAAACATTGTAGCAATCAATGTTTCGGGCATGGGAGGTGAACCCAAATCAACGCTCGTCAAGGGTTTGGGAAGATAGGTCTAGAGAATATGGTACCCCATTAGATCCTTGGTCGAAAGTGCATGGGACTGACGAAGGAATCTTACAATCAATGTTGATTGAGGGGGCACCATGGAATGATCACCACCATCGTTCCCTTCTTCCAGAATATGAAGAAGATACTGAACATGACCTTTATCACCCTTCAGTTTTTGAATTCCTATCAAATACTGTAAATACGGTGGATTCTGAGCGAAACTTATCCAATATTGAAGAGACTATAGCCATAAATATCTCGACTAAGACAAATGTTGTAGAGAATATTTATGTCGGCAAAGGTTGTTCCCCTTCAGAACTGGAAATATATAACGCTCTTTTTCGCGAATTCAGAGATGTCTTTGCTTGGTCATATGATGAAATGCTAGGCATTGACTCGAGCATTGTTGAACACGAAATTAAAATGTATCCTGATGTCAAACCAGTAAGACAACGGCTTCGGCAGGTGCACCCCAAGAAAGCCGCTGCCATTAAAGCAGAAGTTGAAAAGCTCCTCCATGCTGGTTTTATCTACCCGATTCCTCTAACCGATTGGGTATCGAATATTGTCCCTGTTATGAAGAAACAAGGGACGATTAGAGTGTGTGTCGACTATAGGGATGTAAACCAAGCTTGTCCAAAGGACAACTACCCTACACCCTTCATCGACCAGATAATTGATGAATGCGCCGGATGTGAA
The DNA here is from genome assembly GCA_031772625.1 of Pinus tabuliformis. NCBI lineage: Eukaryota > Viridiplantae > Streptophyta > Pinopsida > Pinales > Pinaceae > Pinus > Pinus tabuliformis. The sequence goes on along the minus strand of CM062817.1, from coordinate 1,983,363,054 downwards.
ATCTTTTCATTTATGGATGGATTTTCCGGGTATAATCAAATAAATATCCGCCCACAGGACCAGTCAAAGATTGCATTCATCTGTCCATGGGGCACATTCGCTTATCGAAAATTACCCTTTGGTTTAAAGAACGCAGGGGCGACGTTTCAGAGGGCAATTAATTATGCCTTCCATGACATCAAGAACATCGTTCAACCATATCTCGACGACCTTCCGGCTCATTCGCGAAAGCGGACTGATCATCCGCAACATTTAAGAGCGATATTTCTACGTTGCCGACACTACAAGATAAGACTCAATCCGCACAAATGTGTGTTTTGCATCGGTTCTGGTCGTTTACTTGGCTTTGTAGTCTCTAAAGATGGGATTCGTCTCGATCCTTGCAAGGTTCAGGCAATCATTAATTTGCCTCCACCTTCAAATTTGCTTCAGATTCAGAAACTCCAAGGGAAAGCAAACTTTCTGAGGAGGTTCATTCCAAATTACGCAGAACTTGCTAAAGGTTATACTCGTCTTTTAAAAAGGATGTACCTTTCGTCTGGGACCAGGTAGCGCAAGCTTCCTTTGATGCTCTGAAATATTGTCTAGTAAAAGCATCATTGATGTATGCCCCGGACTATCAAAGAGATTTTAACCTGTATCTGGTTGTAGCGGATACGACCATTGCGATGGTTTTAGTTCAAGAAGTCGATGGAATTGAACATCCTATATATTATTTAAGTAAAAACATGAATGATACAGAAAGTAAATATTCTTATGTTGAAAAGCTAGCACTCGCTGCTGTTCAAGCGATACAAAGATTTTGACATTATGTCCTCTTTCGGAAAACTACCATTCTATCAGATTGCAACCCCATGACTTATATACTGTCGCGACAGTTGCTGGGGGGCAAATATTCAAAATGGATAGCAATCCTTCAAGAGTTTGATCTGGAATTTGTAAAATCCAAATCAAAGAAAGCTTTAGTTTTCGCAGAATTATTGTGCGATCTCCCATCGTCGTCCAACGATGAAACATCAGAAGAGTCAATCGTGGACGAAAGTTTGTTTCTGATATCTGCAAGTGATGAGTGGTATGGAGATATAATAATATATCTCCAAACCCAAAAATTCAGGCCTGACACCACTCACTCAGAACAGAAACGTATACGATACCAAGCGAAAGACTACATGATCGTCGGTGATACACTTTACCATCGTGGTATCGATACAGTTCTGAGGAGGTGTCTCACCCATGAAGAGGCCGAATTAGCCCTGAATTAATGTCATTCAGGCGCATGTGGGGGGCATCAATCTGGATATGCTACAGCACAGAAAATCTTACGAGCAGGATACTTCTGGCCAAGCATGTTCAAAGATTGCATAACCGTAGTCAGAAGTTGCCATGCTTGTCAAATTTTCGATAGTAAAACCAGAAGACCACCCGCACCTTTACAACCAATAGTTGTTGTTGGGCCTTTCGCCAAGTGGGGCATCGATTTCATGCAATGTAACCCCACCTCGACTGGGGGGCATGGGTATATTATAGTCGCCGTTGAATATTTTACAAAATGGGCCGAGGCGATGCCTACATTAGATAACACTGGTGAAACAACTGCCCTTTTCTTTTTCAATCATGTAGTCGACAGGTTCGGCGTACCACAGGCTATAGTTACAGATCATGGGTTGCATTTTCGCAATCACATGATGGTTGAATTAGCTGCCAAGCTAGGGCTATCTCACGACAGCTCTACCCCGTACTATCCGCAAACCAACGGACAAGTTGAAGCAATCAACAAGGTCCTGAAGCGTATGTTGCAAAGGATGATCGGGGTTCACAAAAGAAGGTGGCACCTAATCCTGTACTCAGCTTTGTGGGCTTACCGAACATCGGTGAAGAACGCGACCAGGTTCACACCTTTCCAACTGGTGTATGGCCTGGAAGCAGTCTTGCCAATCCAGTGCGAAATTTCGTCGTTTAAACTCGCAATTGATCTCCTCCCCGGAACTTCGGAAGAAGAGGCTCGTTTCTTGGAATTAATCCAATTGGATGAAACCCATCGTGATGCCGCTCTAGCTAACGATGGGTTCGACAAAAATGTCAAACCCTGTGTCTTCTCAGAAGGTGACTTGGTCTTGCTTTATGACTAAGAATCCGATAAATTGGGAGCAGGTAAATTTAATTCCTTATGGATGGGCCCCTATATTGTTAAACGGGTGTTAGCAAAAGGGGCCTACGAGTTAATGGATTATGACAGAATCCCACTGGCACAACCCTGTAATGGGTTATACCTCAAGCGTTACTATGCTTAAATAGTAACCTATATGCTTTTTTTGTATTTTGTTTTCACTAAAAGTGTTTGTTTTGGTCAAAGTGATCCACCTTTTTACATTTAATTGCAGATGTCAAACCTTCTGGAGACATGTGTTGGATATGCCGACGGAGCGAGTCGTAGTTCGCGGAACCTGTCCTCCGCAGCGTGGGCCATTTTTGATCCAAGCGGCGAGTTAGTAAGTTTCAGAGGTGTGTGTATTGGGCAATCAACGAACAACATCGCTGAGTATAGCGCGTTGATAGAACTACTCTCTGATGCCATCACCCATGGTATACGCCGAATAATTGTCAGGCTAGACTCATAGCTTGTAATACTACAACTCAATGGTATATATTCCGTTCGCAATCCAGCTATTTATCGCATGTTCCTAAGGGTTAAGATTTTGGAAAGACAATTTGATTCAATTCAATACCAACATATTTCTAGAAACTTAAACACATTAACCGAATCATTAGCAAAATATGTGTTAGATAGACATTTGCGACATTTATAAAAAGAGACACATCATCAATGTTGTACATATGGATCATATAACTCAACCAAAATAAACCCCGAAAATCAAAATATATATATATAAGCTGTTTATCGTTCATACATAATGTTCTGTAACCAAGACTAAAATCGGTCATATGACCCAAAACTCAAAAATGCTAGGGGGCACCCTAGCCTAGTGATGCTCATGATAGCACGTCACGGACTGTGCAATCATGCGCAAGAGACGAGTCCATCGTCTAGGCACACCAGTAGTATGTCGCTGCAACTGTAAAGGTAGCTCATCAATCCTCACATCATGAATGCCGAGAGTAAGGCTCTCAACCTGCTCCTGCACAGCTGTAAGAGTCTCTGCCACATCAAGGTCGCAGAGAATAACCCTCCCAGCAGTCTCCCCTGCTGGGGCAGCAATTGGCACTTTCGAGCGAGCTGCTGGACGAACAGGACCAACATCTGCATGCACACATGAGTTTGATTAAAGTCTTGATAGAATAAAGCACAAGGACATCACAAATAAGAATAGTAAATAGTAATATGGTCAAAGATTTTACCCATAGCGCCCCACTGTTCGCCATCCGGCAGTACCAAGTTCGGATCACCTCGGAAATCCATACCAACATATGGGTACTTGGAATAGACCATCTCCTGTTGCTCGAACCACCTGAAGAAGGTATCAGTGAAAGTAATCTGAGATTGACCAGCGTGCCTAGACATGTGGTCAACCCATCTCTGCATGCGTGGCTCGGTAGGAGAAGGCAAGTCGAGTGCGATATACTGAGGCTGCATCAGTGGTATTTTCTCCAAGGCAAAGGCAGTCAGAATAGAACCATATCCAAAGTTCTTCAGCTTCTCGTCCTTTACCTTGTTCAACTGACTTTTCATTTAAAGAAGTACTACATCACACCAGTTGAATACTTTCAGTTGGAGACACTCCAAGGTGTGCTGCACATAAGATCTGTTGGCAACATGTAGAGATGCACTACCGGCCATCCTACCAATAGTATACAGAATGGACCTGAGAGACCTGTCAGTAATCTCATGGATAACAACCTTGTCGTCTCTACTCGGTTGGGATCCCTCCCTGCAATACTGACGGACATAATCCCTCACGGAGTCATTCCCTCGGGCCGAACCAGACAAAGAAATGGGGGCACCCCGCCTCGACAAACCAGTCAAGAAGTAAATGTCTACCATGGTCAAAGGAATGGATTTGCTCCTGATCTGAAATACTTGGTTGATAGGATCCCAAGCATCAAGCATATACTGCAGTAAAGAAATCTGTGCTCTCATGCTAGAGATACGAAAGAACTTCAGCAGACCACAGTTCCGCAGTGCGTTCACCATGACAGGGTTGTGGAGGGCAATCATGTCCTCCTCTTCATGTTCTCGTTCTCACCATGTGAGGGTCATTTTTCTCAAAATTCCCTGCAAAGCAAACAAGAGAAAGAGTAAGATCCTAGATTTGATGAAAAACTGGCAAAATTTCATCAAAAACTGTGCAATAGAACTGCTTTTCTATGATCAGCGCAAGTGGCTAGTGTCCTACCTGCGTTGAAGGTCAAACTGCCTTAAGGCAGCTTGACATTGAACACAGGTTTCGAATGGACTGCCTGCGTTGATGGCAGAGCGCCCTAACAAAACCCCAGGGGCTCATGGGGGCAGGAAAACAGGAACAGAATGGAAAAAGGAAACCATGAAAAGAGAGAGCTAGAGTTTAGCTCCTACCTGGTCCAGACGGTGTTGAAAATCGTCCGCAGAATCTCCCGGAATCAGCTGGTGAAAATCAAGGGGGAAGAGGCACCTCCAGAGCTCCAACAAACCAAGTTCAAATGAAATGGTAAAATGAGAGGTAAAAACACCTTATAATGGCTTTTTACATAATTCAAAGCGAAATATTAAGGTTATAATCTCATTTTCATGCAAATATTATTCATTTCTAACTAAGTTTGATGCAGCAATTGAGGATACAGTACTATCTTTGAAAAGGGAAAAGCTATTCATGGTAAAAATAAAAAAATTTGACCATATAAATTCGAGCAGTTTTAGCACAAAGTTCATGCTCGTTAAAAAATAAACGCAAGATCCGAGGAGTTTTAGCACATAGTTCATGCTCGTTAAAAAATAATAAACATAAGATCGAGCAAAAGTTTCCACCCATGTTTAATCTCGTTAAAAAATGAACTATTCCGGTAAATAACCACTGTGAATGTAATATCATCAGCCATTAAAGCCTTGGTCGTGTTTACACCTGCCACCTCCACTTTTCATTTGGCCGATCGTTCACCTCCATATGATTGTTTACCCATTTTGAGGAACAGCTGCGAAGAGTGATCTCACCTAGCCATCCTTGTGACACTGCCGTGATTGGAAAATTCCAACTTGTACCTGGCATCAGCTACTAACCCTGTTTATCACTCGTTCCTCAAAAGATGAGTCTTCTTTAAGCTCTTTTCAATTGACTAGTAAAATATGAAAAGATTGCCGAGTTTTGGCTTTCCAGCTCGTTAAAGCGACAGGAAGAGCTATCCCTCTTCTAGATTTTAATCTTTTTGGACCTGAGGGATTATTGCACAAAAAGATCGAGGGCTTGTTTTATTTGGCTCGTTAAAACTATCGAAAACTCATCCCTTCTGTATTGTTTTATACTTTTTCGGACTTAAGGGATTAGATGACGAAAAATAAATTTTGGAGTTGACTTTATGTATCTTTTCAGACTCTCTAAAAATGAAAAGAACCGAGTTATCCTTGTCGTTAGACTCGTTAAAATCATTAAATAGCGACAAACTTGTCTTTAGACGAGAACGAGTTTCACTATCGCTAGGCTCGTTAAAACATAGCGATGGGCTTGCCCGAAGGGCAGGTTATAGAACAAGCATATGTTATCCCCCTCAAGCTTGACAAAAATAAAGAGGTACTGGTCAGCAATGGCTGGGGAAAAATTGGTTGAAAACTAAAGAAAACTTTGATGGTAGCAGGTCGCTCTTGAACATGACACTTTTCCTCCGTACCACAATCGGGTTGGGTTGTCTCATTCACCGGTCACATCACCATGGTCTCGCCATACCATCCATATTTGGGGTAATGCTACTGATCCATCGCATCAGTGTCGCCATATGTTCAAGAGAAGTCGTTCAGAGAGAGTCAACCGGGTCCCATCCACTGCCATACATTATCCTTCATCCATTCATGACCGCCACCCTGAATCATATGTCACAGATCATTTTCACCTCCATTAAAATCATTAGCTCTGTTCCGTGTCACTGATGTGGGATTCATCAAGGCCCTCCTTTGACGGATCGCTTCTTGTTGACATCAGCTCATTATCCAAGAAGTTGATCTAGGAACAACCCCTTTAGTACTTTGAAGCTTGCATGCCTCAATGGCAAGTTTCTCACTTCCGGCGACAGGTATACATCAATGACCTTCGACCAGAAGATTTTGCGTGGTGTTCGACGCCAAGTCCTTTATTCATGCCACGTGAATTGTACTGCAGTACCTTGAGGGTCATTATCATTATCGGTGATTCCTCTCGCACTTGTTAACAGTTTACATCATTGACCGGTAATCAAGCGATGTCTTTCCATGTTCGACTTCAGCGCAATTCTCACATGGATCGACTTGTACTTAGAGTGAAGATCGAATGAGTTTGAAGACCCTGGATCTAGTTTCATCCATCCGGGCTGCGATATATATTCAGGAAAGATAAAAACATTTGAGATGTACATCATTGCAGCAGATGATCATCCTACTCAAAGGATGATAATTTCCCCAAAATTATCAGTCTACCATCAGACGATCGTCTGTTCTATGTACAAAAATGAATTTATAAAGCTGAGCATGGGAATGCCCGCCTCAGCTAGATCATGAAAGCAGTATGAATCATAATGTATTGTATTGTATCTTATTACAGGTCTCCTCCCAGCAAATGGATGAACTTCGGACCCTCCTGGATAAAGCATTTCACCCGATAAACAGCCTCATACTTTAGGGGGCAACTGTTATAGACATTTTTGTGCCTTACAGCATTGAGCATGAAATGTCCATAATCTAAGGGATCCAAAGTCCCTAAACATGTTGTTCCTACCCCTAGAGGAACAAGGCTAACTAACCACAGCAATTCACAGAAGTTCTCCACCTGAAACCACTCAAAAACAAGTCAATTCAGGATCATGTCAACTGCTCCACTGAGCATCTGCGCTGAATGTCAACTGCTACACTGGCTACCTGCATTGAATGTCAACTCCAACACTAGCTACTTGTGCTGAGCGAGTTTGGACAAGTGGCAGGCTCATTCCTCAATGTGTCAGTGCTCAGGAAGCTTCCAAAATGACACTTGCCTCAGGGAATTCGACTGGTGATGAGTAAGAGGTTCCAAATCTCCAAGTGGAAGCAAGAACCTCCAAGTGGACTCAAGAACTGAGAGAGGGAGAGGACACTAGTAAGATCTCAAGCTCACTCATCCTCTCTCCAAATTAACTATATATAGATCTCTCCTCCATGAGATCTAGAGGCTGGAATTTTGTTATTGCAAATAATTGCTGTTGGTTTGAGACTGGAAACATTGGGTGCTTAATGCTTTGAAGGGAGCTGAGTAAGGAATTCCATTCTGCTGGGAAGGAGATCCTGGATTGGAGCCTTCTGGGTTGTATCTCTTCCTGAACCTTGTTATCAATCAATAAAGCTATCTTGGTTTTCTCCTATATACTGGTGTATTTGTATGATTGCATTAGTGTATTTGATTTACTTCTACTCCTGAATCATTTATGAATATGAATATTTGCCTTTGTGTTGTGTTCTTCTCTTGTCGCAAGTAGCTGTTCTCTTGTCACAGGTAGCTGTTCTCTTGTGATCTCGTGGGAATCAAGTAGCTGTTATCTTGAGCAAGCGAGGAGGCAAGTAGCTGTGAACACCCAAAGAGAAGAGGATCTAGATCGAGGGACAAACGGAAGACAACGGTAAGTCTATCGATCTCCCCTCTTTCACATTTCATAAAGGAAGAAACCAGAATAGCTGTATCTGTTTGTTGCTAAGGCACTATCACACCTTAGGTGGATAGGATCGTCCTGCATAGGCATTTTTCCCCACAACATTCTATGGGACTCATAGAGTATTATCACTGATTTATAGAAGGGTTCTCTAAAATAGCTCATCCCAATACATCTTTATAGAGAAAAGGCTAATGTTTGAATTGAACCATGTGGATACTGGTGGCCACCTACCTATTCCCCCTAAACCCCCAAGTTAGTAGCATTTGTTTCCTTGTTCATTTCAACATTTACTATTTCTACTCATTTTTCAGGTCCTAAACTTTTGGAGCAGTTTTGACCCACTAAACGATGTTTTTTAGGGTCCATGATAGGGTCATACCCATATGTAGGGGCCTACTATGAAACTTGTAGTACTCGGAGACACCTTTCCAACAAGGTATCATATGCACCAAACAAAGATAATGTGACAAAGTTATGACCACAAAAATTTGGCTACCCAACTAACCCCAATGGGGCCCACAAAATCTTGGTGTTACATCTCATACGGTTAGGTTTTGGTTTTTTAGGGTTTTCTCATGTTTTCCAATAATAAATAGGCCCTTGAGTCTCATTATAACACAGTTAAAAGGCATGTAACCACCACATCCCTTCTCAGTGATAAGCTACCATTGCCTGATCTATCTTATTTCCATTCTGTTTGTAAGCATAGTTCAGTATTTTTCTATTAATGAAATGAAGTGTTTTTCTGCTGCATCTATGTGTTTATGATTATATCTATAAGTTGTTAAGTTACTGTTTAAGTTCATATCATGAATGGATTGTAGAAGCTCAAAAAGGTTTTGATAAGCTTAAGCAATTACTTACAACAACTTCCATCCTGAAATTAGCAGATCCAATAAAGAGTTCATAGTTTGCATTGATGCTAGTATGGAAGGAACAAGAGGAGTGTTGTTGCAAGGTAATTATGTAATAGCATATGAATATAGTAAATTGAAGACCCATGAAAAAAACTATGTAGCATATGATCTGGAGCTATCCATTGTCATACATGCCCTAAATATGTGGAGGCATTATTTATTAGGAAAAAAATATCCTAACAACCAATCAAATGATTCTAAAACACCTTTTTAGTCAATCAGACTTAAACACTAGACAAACAAGGTGGATGGCCTTTCTTAGTGAGTTTGCGTTCGACATAAAACACATAAAGGGGAAAGAAAAAAATATAGAAGATTCCTTGAGCAGGCATTCCTATAATCTAATGGAGGTGGCTATTATTAGTATTAACACTGATTTTCTAGAGAAAATCAGGAACTCCATGGCTAGTGACCCAAAATATTTGGAAATCCAACAAAAATTACAACAAAGTGAAGTTCTTGGTTGTGCAGAAAATGATGAAAATTTTCTGATTTACAAGAAAAATTTGTATATTCCTGATGTTCATGGTTTGAAACAACTAATATCTAATGAATATCATAAAAAACCCTATGTTGGGCACCCAAGTTATCGTAAGATGGTTACATTATTAAGACAAAAATTCTTCTCGATGGGAATGAAGAAAGAAGTGGCTAAATATTTAACAAAGTGTTTGGAGTGTCAATAGGTAAAGGTTGAGCATAGACACCCAGTTGGGTTCTTGAATCCCTTACCTGTTCCTGAATGGAAGTCAGAAATAATTTCCTTAGAATTTATTACAGGGCTACCTACAATAAAAATACAACATGATTCCATCATGGTGGTGGTGGATACGTTAAGTAAAGCATCTCACTTTTTTCTTGTTCAATCTACGTCTGGTACGACACAAATTGCTCAGATCTTCATGAAGGAAATGTTTCAACTTCATGGAATACTCATAATGATAATGTCTGACAGTGATGCTTCAAACTTCTGGAAGGTGCCATTTGGAGGCGTGGGAAGCAAATTGAACCTCAGTACACCATACCATCCCAAAAGGATGGAAAAATAGAGAGAACCTACCAGATTTTGGAAGATATTCTCAGAATGTATGTTATGGACATGCCAACAGAATGGGAGAATTTTCTACATTTGGACGAATTTTCCTACAATAATAGCTACCAAGAATCCACAAAAATGAGCCCTTTTGAATCTTTCTATGGAAGAAAATCCCATATACCCCTCAGTTGGAGTCAACTAGAGGATAGAATAATTCTTGGGCTAGATGCATTATAGGAAATGGAGCAAACAGTGCGAAGGATTCAACAGAATATTAAAGCATCACAGGATCGAAAAAAAAGTTATGCAGACAAAAATATATCACACAAAGAGTTTAAAGTCAGGGACCATGTCTATCTAAGAGTAAAACCCAGAAAAAGTACATTAAGAATGGGCACTTGTCCAAAATTGGCACCCTAGTTTTGCGGGCCATTTGAAATTTTGGATAGAGTAGGACCTGTAGCTTATCAACTAGAGCTACCTAGTCACATTAAAGTTCATAATTTTTTTCATGTTTCCTTACTTAAGAAGTATGTACATGATAACTCTCATATTATTGACTGGAAAATGTTACAGGTGGAACCCGAAGGAGACTTCATGGCAGAAATTCTCTACATTCTCAATGAGAATGATATCTGGCTCCTGAGTCAAGTCATTGCTCAGGTTAAAGTTGAATGAAAGAACTATACTCCCGAGGAGGCTACTTGGGAGTGAGAAGATGAAATGCAAAAAACAATCAAACATTATTTCAACAAAAAAACCCATAAAATAAACACTGAGGATGGTGTGAATAAAAGGGGGAAGGATTTAATTTCCCTCTACTATGTAATGTTGTTTTTAGTTACCTATGCTGGTAAGAATGGCATAAAATCCATGAAGATACTTTGAATAAACTGTTGTAAATAAGTATTTTCTTTGTTAATAAAAAAAATAAAAAATGAAACTTAAGTACTTGGAGGAGACACTCGAGAATGAGATTGGTTTCCAAATCCAGAAAAAAGTCTCATTGGCAAATGAGATTGGATAAACTCTTCATGATGATGATTCTAGAAAAAGTCTAGATAAGACTAGGGGATGGCAGAGAAATAATCCTTAGAAGTGTTTAGCGGGAGTGTCAGGACAAGAGGTAACTCCACAATTAAAATTATGATTTTGCATTAAGGTTGCTCATGGATATATACATGGAGGTAGAGACTATTGGGCTTCACCTCCCAATGCCTCTTCATATTCGTATTCTCCTTATTTACTATTTACACTATTTTACATACATTCGCCTAATCCCGATGATTAGGTGTTAACATTCCTCTCCCCCCCAATTTCAAGGGATGTTGGTGACTCCAAGCATCGTTCTGAATATTTTGAACTTTCTCTTCCAAGCACTTTGGTGAAGATGACTGCAATATGCTCATTTGTGGAACAATGGCATAGATGGATTTTCTTGGCCTCAACATGATGTCGAGTCATATGGTATTTTGTATTTATGTGCTTTGTTTGATCATGGAACTTTGGATCCTTGGCCAACATTATTTTAGAAGTGTTTTCAATCATTGGTGGAGTTGAATGGACTTCTTTCACCTGCAAATATTCCAAAATTTTCCCGAGCCACACAATTTCCTTTGTTTCTTCAATTGCTTCCATATTCTACCTCTGTTGTGGAATCTACTAGAACTGATTGTTTGCATGAACTCCATGAAATATCTCCTTATCCAAGACACATATCATAACCTGAAGTAGATACACCAATTTCTTTCAGTCTCCATCGAAGTCTGAGTCAGAGTATCCAATCAAGTTGAAGTCACCCACCTATGTATACTTGAGTCGAAAGTCTTGAGTTCCCTCAAAGTATGTTAGAACTCTTTTTGCAGTAGACCAATGTCCCTCATAAGGCTTTTGCATAAACCTGGATAAGGTTCTAAAAACAAATGAACTGTCTGATCTGGTAGTAGTTATGAAGTTGAGATTTCCTATAAGCTCTATATACTTTGTTGCATCCTCAAATTCTTTTCCTTCAATGGATGTGAGCTTCAATTTCTGTTCCATTGGAGTATTCAAAGGATTGCACTCATCCATGCGAAACCTATTCTACAGATCTCCAAATTACTTCTTCTGAGAGAATAATATAAACTTCAGATGTTCATTTACTTCAATACCAAGATAGTAGTGAACATGGCCCAAGTCATTCATTTTGAAACCTTTCCACAATTCCTTCCTATGGATGCAATGTATCTCTCATTGTTCCCTGTCATAAAAATATTATCTACATACACCACAAGATATACAATTGTTTTTCTAACGTTCTTGACAAACAAAGTTGCATCATCAAGATCGTAACATTTGAAGTTTATTTTCATAAGATTCTCAGTTAACTTTTCATAATAGCATCACAATGCTTTCTTTAGTCCATACAATGATTTCACTATCTTTCATACCTTGTGTTCTTGGACGTTCACAACAAATCCTTATGTCTGGGACATAATACCATTCTCTTTCATATCTCCATTCAAGAAATCAATTTTTACATCCACTTGATGGACTTTCTAACCTCTCTAAGATGTCAAGGCAAAGAGTGTCCACATGGTAGCCGATTTTGTTGTGTGGGAAAATTCTCCTAATAATCGACCCCTTATTTCTATGAAAAACCCTTTACCACAAGCCTGGCTTTGTGCTTGTCAAGTGAGCCATCAAATTTATACTTGTTCTTGTAGACCCACTTGTAGCCAATTTGTTTCATTTCCAATGGAGGATCAACCAGCTTCCAAGTGCCATTCTTTTTCAAGGCATCATATTCCTTTTGCATCACTTTTTTCCTTTCATCATGTGAAGTAGCTTATTTGAAGGAAGATGGTTGAAAATCTATAGACAAATTCAATTCATAATCATAATAAAAAGCCATATAAATAGGTGAATCAAAATCAACTACATCACCTCCATTTTTCCTGGTTGTAACTCGTACTCCTATCTTTCAAACCTCATCAAGACGAACACTTTCAAGTGTCTTTGTCAGCCATTTTGTAGGACCTTTTGAAGATGGCCCAGGCTGCTCCGTGGACAAAAGTGGTCCCAAGTTAAGATTTAGTCTCTCAATTCTATCAATCACATCACTCAAAATATCATGAGTTGGTGGAGCTTCCTGTGGGGGAGAGAGTGCTTCAGAAGAAGATTCCACAGACTGATCCAATCTAGGAATCCCACCTTCAAGATGTGGAATTTGATATCAAATTCTTAAAACAATTTTTCATGTCTGAATCTATCCAAGTGATCATGTTCTCACTCAACAACATTGTCAGCTTTGGAAGATTCAAGAAAGATCACATCTTTAGATACAAAATACTTCTTATTAACTTCATCATAGAGATGGTATGCTTTGGAGGTATTTGAATACCCCAAGAAGATACACTTACGACTCCTTGCACCAAGTTTGTTTATTTGCTCCTTTGGTATCAAGGCATAACACGTGGAACTAAAGTCCCTTAGCTTCTTTATCAAAGGAACGTGGCCATACCACATTTCATAAGGAGTCTTGTTTCTAATAGCATTATATGGACATCTATTCTTTGCATACACAACACATAAAATTTCATCATCCAAAAACATCAATTTTACATTCTTGAAAAACATCATGGAATGTACCATATTTAAGATTGTCTTGCTTATTCTTTTAGATACTCCATTATGTTGGGGATTATAAGGCACATTTGTTCGATGTTTGATCCCATGCTGGCAAAGATAGTTTTCAAATTTATGTTAAGTGAATTTTTTCCATTATTAGTGTGAATAGAGCCAATATGGGGTTGTGCATCATTTTCAATCCATGCATGAAATTTATTGAATATTTGAAAAGCATTATATTTGTTCTTCAATAAATAAACGCAACACATTCTGGTGTAGTCATCAATAAATGTCATCATGTATTTATTTCCATTTGAATAAGGAACAAGCGTTGGTCCACATAAGTCTGAATGAATGAGTTCAAGTTTTCTATGTGCTATGGAATGTGAATTATGAAAACATGGTTTTCTATTCTTTCCTAGAATACAAGAATTACATTGCTTAAGTTTCTTAGGAATTGTAGGAAAACAAGTAACATCATTTTTCATCAACATACAAAGGTTATCATAGTTCAAGTGTGCAATTATATCATGCCATAAAATACTTGATGGAAATGTACCTTTATCGTAATGAGAATTGTATGAGAAGTTTTGTGCATGAGTAGAGGTACCTTGCAGCTTCAAAATTATTTCTTCTTCTATCCCCATCATGACAGGTGAGTGATCTGATGCTTTTCTGACCTCAACCTTGCCATCAAACATATGAATGGAGTGTCATTTCTAGCAGATGTGGACCAAGGACAACAAATTTCCCAACTCTGGGATGCATAAAACATAATGTAGAAGAAAGTCTGGAAGACAATGTAATTTGAGCCTCATTGTGCCAAGAATTTATGGCTTAAATTTTGATTTGTCTCCAAAGTATGCGTCTCCGTCAACATTGTTAGTAAATTCTTAAAAAAAATTCTTCTAAAATTCGTGTGGCAAGTTGCCCCTAAATCAAGCAACCAATCACCTTTCCAAGAAGAAAGTGAAACAATAAACAAGTCTTCAGTTACTCCAATATTACAATGTGCCACAACATAGTGAGCAGATTTAGGTGTCTTACCTTTCTCTTTGTCATGGGTTTTACTTTTGGCTTCATTTCTTTCCTGCTCAATTCTATACCAAGGGAATTTACATGTGGATGCATTGTGTCCATCTCCGTTGTAACGTATGCAATGAAGATCAAAATTTTCTCCTTGGAAATTTCTACCCCCAACCTTATAGTTATTAGGTTAGGAGTATGATTAGTTGCATCTTAGTTTTCCTTCTCTTTCACCCATCCCCTGGGTCTATGAACTGTGAAATTGCACGTATCCCCACCTCCCTTGTCTCTAAAAATTGCGCAGTGTGACTATTGGTGTTCACATATGAATGATAACATTCACCCTTTTCCACATTTATTGTCAACCCAGGGATCATCTGATTATTTCAAGGCTACCATGCAATGTCTATGAAGGCCACAATTTCCATAGCTAACATTGAGCATTCAATCGACAACATAACAACGTGTAACAACAAGACATAATAGTAATGGCAAATAAGAGTAACAAAAAATTAAGATTCACAACAACGCAACTTAATGAACCATTTTATTGATAAAGAAATAAACATAATAGAAATAAACCTATGCACACCACTAATATAACAACACCTAATTAGCAGAGGGGGCCCAACGCTCCGATTAGGGATGTAGCAAAGATCAAAGAGTAGTTAATACTTCAAAAGATCAATATTTCATTAATTAAAAGGAAAGTACAGAAGTACGTTGTTACATTTATAACTCTCATCTCTCTCTCTCTAGCTATGCTAGCTTTTATGCCTCTCTAATCCTCACTTATACATTTCAATGTTACAACAATAGCATCAAATATTCCAAGAGATTATGATATTTTTCTGCCTACAAATACATAGCAATTGTTGAGACAAAAAAAAGATATAAAGATAAAAAACACATTGGTCCAATCAGGCCTTCATCGGTTGAAGTCATTAAAACCAGCATCCTGAGATTAACACTAAATCCCATCAATAACCATATGCTGAGTTATAGGCTGCTGATCATCATCCTTTGAATCTGTAAAGAAATATGAGTTATCAAGTCCCATGAGCAATGCTCCCCTAGGAATACTCTTCATCAATTAATAATTCACAAGGACATGACAAATAGATATAACTATGTTGCTTGAGATACAAATTAACCTTGAAACGACATGAAATAGGTGAAGGAAAGTGATAAAAAGATGGGTAAAACGTAGGTTAATGTAGCAACTAACATCTCCCCGAATTGGATTTTCTACATTTCCTCATGCAGCTCACTTTCTGCATAGGTTAGGGTTGGAACTACTGTGGTCAGCTTGAAGTTGTGCAAGGTCATATCTCATGGCCATATCTATCCTAGGAAGTGTGAAACCATGGGTATGAATACTATCATTCCACCAGTTTTATGTTGTCACATAGGCTAGTGTGTACTGCTCTGAAAACAGCCAAATCATGGGAAATTGAAATGTCAACCCTATCCACTAGGTCCCATAGTGTTGAATGTACACGATATATCATGGGATTCATTCCACAACCCAAGCAAAATTAGGGGGCCCAAAAGGTTCACGCACACGAACGGTTGATGATGACAACATCCATCGTTTCAGACACGCGTCCTAAGACTCCTCCTACTAGGTAAGGCACTTCCTCATACTCATTTCAACGCACTACTTATGTGTTGTCAACATCTTGCCCTTTTGTTGACGGGAAAAGTGTCTACTCAGAACGCCCCTATCCCACTAAGGTGTGACAGTACCTTAGCAACAAACAAGGAAAACTATTTTCGTATTCTTCTTTATGAACTGTAAATGAAGAGGAATAGGATGAACCAACCTGTGTCTTGCGCTAGTCCTTTGATCCAATCTCTCTCCTCTTTGACAGCTTCCAGCTACCTGCTCCCTTACTTGCCCAGCTTCACCAAGTTCCTGCAAGATCACAGAAGAGGAAAACTACACAAAGACATGGATTTACATTCATAAACAGCTTAGGATCAGATTTAAGCTAAACATGCAAATATAACAAAAACATCATTGATACACAAGCATGTAGGAGAAACTCAAATAGTTTTATTGATATCACAAGAAGGTCCAGGAGGAGTTACAACCGATGATTCCTGATCCAGCATCAACCCCCCAGCAAAGGAATCCCCTCTTCACCTCCAACAAAGCATAAATCACCCAATGCACTGATCTCTATCTCAAAACCAACAACAATTCTCTGCAAAGTACAAACTTCCAGCCTCTAGATCTCTAGGATGAGGGATCCATATATAGATGTATGCAAAGAGGATGAGTCAGCTTATGATTTGACTTGTGGCTTCTCTCTGTCAGTTCTTGCTTCCACTTGGAGACTGAGAGCCTCTTACTCATCCTTGGTCGAACTCAGTGAGGCAAGTGTCATTGGGGAAGATTCTGGAAGCTTCCATTGTCTGTCCACCTCACGGAATGACACTGCCATTTGCCATTTCCCACTCAGCGCACCCTGGTAGTGCATTTAGGTGCGTTGCAACACACCTAGCTAGTGTACTGGGGTGCTATGTAACGCAGCTAGCTAGTGGAGCATCTGAAATGATCCTGATTTGACTGATTCTGAGCAGTTTCTGGTGGAGAACTTCTGGGAGAAGCTGTAATTGGTTGACCTTGTTCCTCTAGGGGTAGGAACAACACTTTTAGGGACTTAGGATCCCTTGGTTTATGGACATTTTATGCTTAGAGTTGTAAGGCACAAAAATGTCTATAAAATTTGCCCCCTAAAGTATGAGGTCGTTTATCAGGTGAAATGCTTTATTAGGAGGATCCGAAGTTCTTTCAATGTTGGGAGGAGACCTGTAATAATATACAATACAATACATTATCTTCATACTGCTTTCATGATCTAGATGAGGCGGGCATTCCCATTCTCAGCTTTATAAATTCATTTTTATGTACACAAGACAGACAATCGTCTGATGGTAGACTGATGATTCTGATGAAGTCATCATCCTTTTGGTAGGATGATTATCTGTGCTGCAATGCTGTACATGTCAATGTCTTTATTTTTCCTGAATATATATCGCAGCCCAAATGGATGAAACTAGATCCAGGGTCTTCAATCTCGTCTGATCTTCACTCGAAGTACAAGTCGATCCATGTGAGAAATGTTTTGAAGTCGAACATGGAAAGACATCGCTTGATTACCAGTCGATGATGTAAACTGTTAACAAGCGCGAGAGGAATCACCGATAATGATGATGACCCTCAAGGTACTGCAGTACAATTCACGTGGTGTGAATAAAGGATTTGGCGTCGAACACCACGCAAAATCTTTCGGTCGAAGGTCATTGATGTATACCTGTCGCCGGAAGTGAGAAACTTGCCATTGAGGCATGCAAGCTTCAAAGTACTGAATGGGGTGTTCCTAGATCAAATTCTTGGATAATGAGCTGATGTCGACAAGAAGTGATCCATCAAAGGAGGGCCTTGATGAATCCCACATCAATGACACGGAACGGAGCAAATGATTTTGATGGAGGTGAAAACGATCTGATGATATATGGTTCAGGATGGCAGTCATGAAGGAATGAAGTATAATGTATGGTAGTGGATGGGACAAGGGTGACTTCTCTGGATGACTTCTCTTGAACATGTCGGCGACACTTATGTGATGGATTGGTAGCATTTACCCAAAATTTGGATGGTATGGCGTGAACATGGTGATGTGGCCGGTGAATGAAACAACCCAACCCGACTTAGGCACGGAGTGGAAGTGTCATGTTCAAGAGCGACTTGCTACCAATAAAGATTCTTTGAGTTTCTTCCCAATTTTTCCCCAGTCATTGCTGACCAGTACCTCTTTATTTTTGTCAAGCTTGAGGAGGATAACATATGCTTGTTCTATAATTTTCCCTTGGAGCAAACCCATTGCTATGTTTTAACGAGCCTAGTGATAGTGAAACTCGTTCTCGTCTAAAGACAAGTTTGTCGCTATTAATCTTTTTAACGAATTTAACGACAAAGATAACTCGGTACTTTTCATTTTTAGAGAGTCTGAAAAGGTACGTAAAGGTAACTCTGAAATTCCTTTTTCGTCATCTAATCCCTTAAGTCTGAAAAAGTATAAAACAATACAGAAGGGATGAATTTTCGATAGTTTTAACGAGCCGAACAAAACAAGCGCTTGATCTTTTTGTGCAATAATCCCTCAGGTCCAAAAAGATTAAAATCTAGACGAGGGATAGCACTTCCGGTCGCTTTAACGAGCTGGAAGGCCAAAACTCGGCAATCTTTTCATATTTTACGAGTTAGTTGAAAAAAGCTTAAAGAAGACTCGTCTTTTGAGGAACGAGTGATAAAATGGGTAGCAGCTGATTCCAGGTAATGGTTGGAATTTTCCAATCACGGCAGTGTCATAAGGATGGCTAATGAAATCACTCTTCGCAGCTGTTCCTCAAAATGGGTAAACAATCAAATGGAGGTGAATGATCGGCCAATGGAAAAGTGGAGGCGACGGTGCAAACACGACCAAGGCTTTAATGGCTGAAATGCTTCATTCACGGTGGTTATTTACCGGGGAATAGTTCATTTTTTAACGAGCTTAAACACGGGTGGAAACATTTGCTCATGTCTTATGTTTATTTTTTAACAATCTTGAACTATGTGCTAAAATTGCTCGATAAGTTTGCATGCTCCCAGCATAATAACTCAAATCGAGGTGCATGCCCCCCAAGCTTCATTGCATTCAACTCAGTGGTTGGAATGAAGGTTTACCTTTGAGATTTGGAAAGGGGATTTGTTTCATTTTTTTAATGAGGTTGACACAGTAAAAGAACTATCCTCATGACTCCTTGTTTCATTTTTTAACGAGGTTGACACGAGATAAGAACCATCCAAGGAGTCCAAATCCATTAGATATAGAAGGTTTCATATTCCACTGTGGCCACTTCCGCCAGATTACTCGGAGGCGGTAGGGAAAAAGTACCCATTAAGGCAAGGTCTTTTAGGAGACCTACTCCGATATTTTGGAGCGAATGATTGCTTCCATGGATCATTGGAATGCTTCCCGTAACTTGTGAACTGTTGGGGAGAAATGTTTGTTGGTCGACGATTGTAATTCCTCCTTGGAAGGGAAATGCAATCTTCCTGAAGTAGGTCGACACAACTGCGGCCATGGCATATATCCAGGTTCTTCCCAATAGGATGTTGTAATCAAGGTTTCCGTCGATTACTTCAACATCAATTTCTACTGTTTTCCCTCCTAGTTCAACTTTCAAGTTACTTAGGATACCATATGGTGTATATGTCCTTCCGTCGAATGCTTTTAATGTCGTCGAAGATCACGACAAGGTTGGAGATCCTAAATTTTTCCAGCAACTCATCGACATGATACATGTAGATGCCCCCTCATCAATTATTGTTCGATGAACAGTTTTGTTGAGGGCTTTCACTTGAACAAGGAAAGCTAGTTGAGCCGGTAACTGAGGATCGTATCCTTTGTGGTCGAAGGATACAAGATTGGAATCCTTTGGATCAATCCCACCAATGGCTGATAATAAAGGCTGCCTTTGGGATGGGCAGTTTTGTAGTACTTCAAGAGTCGACATAGCGGATGGCGATTGGGCCAAATCTTCCACTATGTTATAATGCTGCGCCGCTCTAGCACGGGGATTAAATGTCGACTTGTGTACTACTCCCTTCGGAGGTTTTATTGTCAATTCAGGAATGGTG
Organism: Pinus tabuliformis; assembly: GCA_031772625.1. Taxonomy (NCBI): domain Eukaryota; kingdom Viridiplantae; phylum Streptophyta; class Pinopsida; order Pinales; family Pinaceae; genus Pinus; species Pinus tabuliformis. The sequence goes on along the minus strand of CM062817.1, from coordinate 1,983,342,977 downwards.
GGTGGTATAACTTCTGTCGAAGTTGTTGTCGAACTACTTGGTTGATCCTTATCCTTGTTGTTCGACAGCCGCAGATTCCCGTAATCTTTGTTCCTTGTCGAAATCAAAGCACCATTCTGCTGTTTCGAAATCGACAACATTAGCACTTGAGACGGGGAAGCATTTCCACTTTCAACCAGATTTGCTCCTGGATTTGGGAACGAATCAGTTAACACAGCTGAGGTTTTCGAACTTTTAAAGAATTTCTTAAGCTCAGCTCTGTGTGGACAATCTACGGTCCAATGATCCCCATCAGATATATAGCATGGATTTTTTGGTTTCCTATTTCCAGGAGGGTTTGAAGAAGATTTTTCAGGTGATGATTCATCCTGTTTCTTCTTCTTCCCTTTTCCTTTCTTCTTGCTTCCTGGTTGTTCGGTTTCTTTGCCCTTATCTGTTGATACGACATTTACTTCCGAAGCAAGAATTTCGTCTTTTGCATTTTGATCTGAAATTTTACGGGCCTTCTTAGATGTAGCCTTTGTCGATTTCGTGTCTGTTGTGCCAATCACGCCATCACCGACGTGAGAGTCATTGTTTGATTTAGGAGGAGGAGGAATTGAGAATTCCGGTCTAGGGGCGTCAGGTATTTTGTCGTAGAGCGTGCCAGACTGAGTATAGATCAAGTCCAGATATTGCGCACAAGCGATAACTTGCTCTTCCGTTACGACTCCCCCCTTTGCCACATCTTCCGTAATGGAAGGTAGTAATGACTTGATAAACCATTCAGCTAATAGCTGATCGGGAACGTACGTTTTTACCATCCTACGACGACGTCGCCACTCATGTATATGATCAGATATATGAGTGGCTGTTGTCTGTTTGAAGTTGGTAAGGAGTTCTGTTCCCATTTCATACCTTATCGGTAATTGAAAATGGGTTAAAAAGGTTGTGGCTAAGGTATTGAAGTTGTCGGACGAAGCTCTAGGGAATTCAATATACCATTTTGCCGCTAGACCCGTTAATGTCCTCTGAAAGAGGCGAAGCCTTATCGAATCATCATTTAGGGTGTTTGACGAACACCATAGATGAAATGTCATCACGTGATTCGATGGGTCTTCACCCGGATTTCCATTAAATTTAGGAATATCTGATGGAAGTTTATGTGGAATCGCTGGCCACCAAGGGGCGTAAGCAATTGGATCATTTGTTAACCGGTTTAAATCAGGTAACTCTAGAGTTGCCACGAATGGTAACTGTTGATTCAGGTTAGGTGAAGCATACCCAGGGTAAGATGGGATTGCCTGAGCAGTTGGTCTTTGCATGCCAGCATAATGCATTTGATGCTAGTATGACTGATAAGGTTGGTGGACATGACCATTGTATAATGGTTGATTTTGACCGTTCTGAATGTACGGCTGTCCACTGTTCGCAAAGATTTGCTGCTCAGAACCTTGGTATACTTGTTGGAATTGTGGTTGTTGGTATTGCACCAGCCATGGTTGAGAAGCCATGTGCTGTTGCGCTATACTAACCGTTGGACCAAGGTGTGGGGTAATTGTACCCGTCTGGACCTATGTCACCCCACTAGTTGGCGATTGTGGTTGAGTCACAGGGTCAAGGGGCTGTTGCATTACAACCTGAGAAATCTGAGGTTGACATACAACAGGCAGCGTTTGAACTTGTGACACTGTCACAATAGCTGGTGTAGTCGGGATATTCGACATAGGTACATACTGTTGCATCGAATACACAACCCTTGGTTGTTGAGGTAGTATAGGTACCCAATCACTTGAGGTAATTCCAGTATAACCTAAATATTGTTGTGAACTCCCGTATGGATATCCTCCCAGAGGGGATAATGAAAGGGCATACTGCCCCCCGTACGGTGGTAATCCGGAACTCAAGGGAATTGTTTGCCCTTGGGGACCAGACTGCCCAAATTGACCTCCAAATGGATCAATTTGTTGAGACTCAACACAAGAGTTTCTGAATATTATTCCAGATGAACAAACAAGAACGGACCAGACTGCCGAAATAGCCCCTGAGTGGGTACCTTCTAGCGGTTGAGAGCTAGTTGGGACAGATGGTATGCCGACGAACATTGTCGGAGTGACGACAGGAAGTTATGCTGTCGCTGTGTGAGACGACACAGTCCTAGATGTTTATGGTTGTTCAGACATTTGGAGTCTATGCAAAAGATTACCTAGCGATTCTACAGGAACTTCCACTGGTGGTAGACTAACTTCTGATGAAGAAGGATATAGAGTGACCCCGACTCCAAAGTGCGTTGGAGTACTTGTTTGAGGATCTTCTACAATTTCTTCAATCGCAATCAAACCAGGTGGAAGGGGAAGACCGTCAGGTCCGTAAAATATTTCTGGTGCCGAACAAGGGGTGGAATCGACAGCGACAGATGTTTGAAGATCAAGACTCTCTGAACCGGTTGTAGATGGAACTAGTTCGGTAACACAAGTGTTTACTCTCAGACTAGGATCAGTATCACTGTCCCTCTGTGGCTGTTGAACTTCTTCTGTAGAGGCAGGGTTTCTAGAAATGTTTGGAGTAACTGGAATCTCGGATGTTGTTGGAACGCTTGTTCTAACTTTAATAGGAGATTTTGAACCGGTTAAACGAGTCCGCTTTGTCCGTACTGGTTTCGATTCCGGAGACAAAGATGGTTGACTCGTAAGTCTCCGCGAACGACGGGGTTTCAATTGACTTTCTTCCACGATTGCGGATTACTCGATCAACTAAAATAAAAAGGGGAAGTATGTTTCCGAATTAAATGAATTTTAGACGCTTTTGACACAACTTGTTTTTTCAGTTTTAAAGAGTCGAGAAAAAACAAAAGATGACTCTAGTCTCCTTCGATTTTTAATGAGCATGAAGTGACAAGTGCTCAGATGGACCTTTTCCGTTAAGGAGTCTAAAAAGGAACGAAAGGGACTGCTTTGGAGATCTAGGTAGAGGGAGTACCAAACCAATTGCAAAACTGCAGAATACTTTTTACGGTACGGCAGTCAATCTTCCCGAATGCTGTGTTCAGTGCATTGCGATCAGTAGGGCGGCTAACACGGCTTCCTATAGATAAAAGGTTTTAAGCCTATAGGGGTCTCCCAATATATACTCGACGGTACATGGGATCACAAGTCCGTACTGGCACTTATCGTCTCAAAGTGGAGGAATCACCCAACCATCAGTAAGGACAACAGTTACCAGGCTTTACGACGCCGGAATACGTCTCTAGCCTAGACCTCTAAATGTTGTGCGTTAAGTTCCAAAGCGCTGTTAGATTCATTCAATCTATTTTAAGTTGATCTTTCTTAGAATTTTGCCTTTTGGGATTACAACGAGATGTAGATGTAATTCCTAAAATGCAATCTAAAGATGATAAGCAAGCTTTTATCTCTTTTCAGCAATGAAAATCCTAGCTACAAGGGGAAAAGAAAGACACAATCTTTTCTCAAAGAGCAAAGAGCACACTGTAAATGCACTTTTTCCTAAATCAAGCCAAATAGCCTATCAATATGCAAATGCACATATGCATGTATTTGTTTTAACTTTCTTAATATTGATGCCTAAAAAGAAAGTTGATGTACAAATCTGAATTTTCTTTCAAGTGACAAACGCAAAAAAGCTTCTTTTCGAAATCAAAAGGTAGATAAGATTACGACACTTTATGATTTTGAAATAAACACTCGTTTCGACACTAGAAAGTGACAAATTCAAACCAAAAGCGAAAGTAAAAGCATAATCGACTATCAACAGCAAATAAACTTTCTCCTAAGATCAAAATCGACACTTACGACAAATCTAAATCCAAGGACGACAGTGTGACTATTCTACTCTTTCAATGGAAAACTGTAAATGATGTAACAAACACAGAAAGAACATCTACAGTCTTTTTGTACAAAGGAGGCGGAATTAAGGCAAAGAAAAGGGGTTTTTAAACAGACACACACTGATCATAGGCTGCAAAATGAGAGACAAAACTGAAAAAATGAAGCAAAGAACCTCAGCTGCATAGGGCTAGGCAGATCAGCGCACCTGTTACACAGAGAAACTGGATTGCAGCGTAGGTAGCCCTCTCGGGAACTACGTTGAAATGCAGAATCTCTTCACAGAGCCTGCGCTGGGGTAGAAACGAGACTTCTATCCGGGTTCTGGGTCATGGTTTGCAGTTTAATATATGGATTTTGGCCGAGTAAAAGCAATCAGTAATGCACAATCAGAGGGTGGATTTAAAGGAGGTCTAAGAGCTATCACAAAGGGTAATCAGATCATTTGTGAATCAGTTGTTCAAATCATAAACAAATCCAGTGAATGGATTGAAGTAGCAGGTGTCTACTTTGCATTTGATAATGGCAAATGCATTTCGATTGCCACTTCTGTGTTTACGAAACAAACAACAAGAGAAACACAAACAAACTAACTAGACACGATCCCCAGTGGACTCGCCATTTTGTTGACGGGAAAAGTGTCTACTCAGAACGCCCCTATCCCACTAAGGTGTGACAGTACCTTAGCAACAAACAAGGAAAATTATTTTCGTATTCTTCTTTATGAACTGTAAACGAAGAGGAATAGGATGAGCCAACCTGTGTCTTGCGCTAGTCCTTTGATCCAATCTCTCTCCTCTTTGATAGCTTCCATCTACCTGATCCCTTACTTGCCCAGCTTCACCAAGTTCGTGCAAGATCACAAAAGAGGAAAAGTACACAAAGACATGGATTTACATTCATAAATAGCTTAGGATCAGATTTAAGCTAAACATGCAAATATAACAAAAACATCATTGATACACAAGCATGTAGGAGAAACTCAAATAGTTTTATTGATATCACAAGAAGGTCCAGGAGGAGTTAAAACTGATGATTCCTGATCCAACATCAACCCCCCAACAAAGGAATCCCCTATTCACCTCCAACAAAGCGTAAATCGCCCAATGCACTGATCTCTATCTCAAAACCAACATCAATTCTCTGCAAAGTACAAAATTCCAGCCTCTGGATCTCTGGGATGAGGGATCCATATATAGATGTATGCAAAGAGGATGAGTCAGCTTATGATTTGACTTGTGGCTTCTCTCTGTCAGTTCTTGCTTCCACTTGGAGACTGAGAGCCTCTTACTCATCCTTGGTCGAACTCAGTGAGGCAAGTGTCATTGGGGAAGATTATGGAAGCTTCCATTGTCTGTCCACCTCGCGGAATGACACTGCCATTTGTCATTTCCCACTCAGCGCACCCTGGTAGTGCATTTAGGTGCGTTGCAACGCACCTAGCTAGTGTGCTGGGGTGCTATGCAACGCAACTAGCTAGTGGAGCAGCTGAAATGATCCTGATTTGACTGATTCTGAGCAGTTTCTGGTGGAGAACTTCTGGGAGAAGATGTAATTGGTTGACCTTGTTCCTCTAGGGGTAGGAACAACACTTTTAGGGACTTAGGATCCCTTGGTTTATGGACATTTCATGCTTAGAGCTGTAAGGCACAAAAATGTCTATAACACCTTTCATCCTCCCAAATGTAGAAATGTTTGATGTGTATTAAGAATATCCACTAACATACAATGTTCCATTCTAATTGCAAGTGGTTGATGTGCTTGATTCTCTTCGAACATGTCAAAGGAATTCTTCCATTTAATCTTATTAATCATGTAAAAAGTAAATTCTCTCATCTGAATGTCTCCCACATATGACACTTGGTTGAATAACTAATCATTCTCCAGGATATAATTGTGCATATAAAGTTCACACATCAAGTCTTGATTCAAGAAATTGTGAGCTCTTAGTATCTGCAGGAATTGCATAGGGTGTTCTATGTAGTGGCTAATTTCCTAGTGGAAACTTTCCAGACACATAAATAGAGGTTTCTTGTGAAGAAAAAAAGCATAGAATTAAGTAGGAGGTCGCCACATCATTACCTACTATGTTAGGGTGAACATTTCACCCTTGTCATCCTTCAGTAGCTAAATTTTCCCTTTTAATTCTTCAATCTTATTTTGATGTTTTTCTTGTTTCTTCTTAGCTTTTCTTATCTCGGTAACATGATCAACCACCACTATTGCTACATGTTCTTGAATTCCCTTCACTTCCTCCAGGTGATCTTCAAAAGATATAGATCCTTGCTAAAGACGAGAAGCAGTGGTTCTCCATTTCTACATCTATGCGGTAAGGAGAAACTCCCAAGACAAAAACATATGAAAAAATAACTTGGTCTATGTAGCTGTCAAGGTTGTCAGCCTTTATTTAGTCTGTACTACCGTAAAAGGTGTTTGGACTCTGGGAGTTGTTATATTTTGACTGATGTTCCTCTTTTTCGTCCTCACCCATCTCTGCAGACGTAACACCTGTTTCCTCAACTTGGTAATTTCCATTTTTAATTTGATGTTCTCCCTAAATAGTGATTGATACTAGTCCTACATGGGGGCTTTCCTTTTTTCATGTTGTTCATTGAATTCCAATTAAATAACAACCTCCTCCATCATTCTTATGACCAATGTTGGAATTGGAATATTGACATCAACGAACTCATCAGTCATTTCCTGTTTCACCCTTACCTCTTCAACTTGTTCAACCACTCGTGGAGCATCTTCATTGCCTTATTATTTAGGTTTTGATACTTCCATGTTTCCTCCAAATGGCTCAGGCACCACTGCAAGTTTTGATACTTCCACATTTCATGAAAATGGCTCAGGAGCCATTGCAAGCTCCTGAAGAGTAGTATAATCCACATTTTATTCCTGCAGCAGTTCTATAGGCCTGTCAACAACCATGTTGTTTTCTAACTACCCGTTGGTTGACAATGGTTCTTATGTAGTAGTGTCAACAATACCCCTTTCTTCCATCCACTCACCAGTCGACACTCGTTGTTGTGTAAAAATGTTGACAATGATTTGTTCAAATTTCTCGCCAGTCAACATTGGTTCTTGTGTAACAATATCGACAACAATTTCTTTAAATTGTTCACCAGTCGACAATGGTTCTTGTGGAACAACTTCAACAATGATTTCCTCAAACGTCTCACTAGTCGACAATGATTCTTGTGTAATAGCATCAACAACAATTTCTTCAATTTTTTCATGAGTCAATGTTGGTTCTTGTGTAACACCATCGACAATGATGCCTTTGATTTTTTCACCAATCGACACTAGTTCTTGTGTAATTGTGTCACTGGTGGCTTCCTCTCCCGTTGGCTTAGCAGTTGACACTAGTTCTTGTGTAACAGTGTCAATGGTGGCTCTTTCTCCTACAACTGATCCTACAAATTTTAATACCATAGGAGGGATTCTTTCTCTTACTACATGGGTAGGAGAGCGGAATTTCCTTGCCCCTTCGGTAGGGAAGTAGGGAGCTGAGAACGAGGAGTAAGCTTCCAAATTTTCATTCTCACGATGCCTTCTACCTCATTTTTTTCAATTTTGTCTCTATCCCTCGTATCAGTTATCTGTTCTATCATTTCTTTCTCCCTTCCTTCTTATGCTTCTCCGTCACTTGTTCCCCCATCCCCCCCAATTCTTTGGAATTTAATGCTATTTCTTGTGTAAAAACATCAACTACAACTCCTTCTTCAAACAAATCTTCCCCAACCCTCACTGGCATAATAGTCACAAGTTCCTCTTCTACTAATTCAACAAATTGTGGCTAGGTTACAGAGGTTTGTCACCACCAACAACCTAAAAAGTCCATGATTTGTGAGGATTTCCAATAATTGGCACAACCGGCATGCAGACCACGCCATTAATTGACGATTATTCCACATGAAAAATGGAATATCTAGAGAATGCAATTGATGGAACCAAAGACATACAAGAATCTTAAAATGATACTTAAACAAAGTAGAAAGCCAAACTTCACAAGTAATGTATGCATGATGAAGTATGGAACCTCGACCGACGGATGCGGTAGTGATTTTTAGTCATATCCTCTCCCCTTCTGAACCATGGTTTCTCCTACCTGCAATAACAATTCTGGAAATTCTGGTAAGGTTGTTTTTCGGGAAAACCATTTCTCTCCTCCTTGGGGAAATCCACTAACAGTTGAGATTATTTCCCTTGTTACAGGAATGTCCAACCCTAGACTTTGGAATAATTCCTTTCCAAGTTCAATGAAAACTCAAATTTTATGCCTTCATCCAATCCCTGCAACCTTTTGAAGTAGATGTGCCATCTAACATCTCGAAAAACATGCCATACATCTAGGTGACACCGAGCCTGCATTGTATCTTCTAGCTCATGCCTAACAGCTTGACCACCCATTCTGTTAGTTTACCTATAGTAGCACTCGTAGTAGAAGCAAGCCATTAAGGGTGGTTTATTAGCCAGTATAGTTGTGGTGACAGGGATAACAACAAATGTGGTAATGGGGAAATCTAGACAAGCACAATGATAAAATTGACAGTAAATTCATAATAATTATGGTAATTAATTTGATTCATTGGAAAAGACCGCAAATTAATGTTTTCGTACATGATTTAGATTTCAATGTGCATGGATAAATGTATGGGGTATGGTTGGGATTATGAACTGATGTGGTAATGATCATGTGATGTGCGAGTTGGCACGAGGTTTAATAACAATGATGTGATGTCACGATTGTTATTAAATACGATACCTTTTCTATTAGATGTGATACCTCCACCCAACTAAGGTTTGACCATCCTCAGTCATGGTTGGCCATGTCATAAATGAAATACCAATCACATCCACAAAGCTGGTTAGGGACGTACCTAGCATCATACCTTGGTGCAGTATCAGCATGGGTGGAGTAACATCACTGAAAGAGTAACAACATCGGCAGAGTAACAACATCGGTGGAGTAACAACATCGGTGGAGTAACAACATTGGCAGAGTAACAACATTGGCGGAGTAACAACACTGGCAGAGTACCAGAACCAACTCGTCTGAACTTAAACAAGAATGCAACAACTTATAGATATAATCATCAACACAGAGATGCAGTAGAAAAACACTTCATTTCATTAATAGAAAAATACTAAACTATGCTTACAAATAGAATGGAAATATGATAGCTCGGGCGATGGTAGCTTATCTCTGAGAAGTGATGTGGGGGTTGCATGCCTATGAATAGAGTTACAATGAGGATCAAGGGAACTTTTATTATTGAATAATAAGGGAAAGACCTAAACAACCAAAACCCAAACCTGAGGAGATGTAACATGAAGAGTTTATGGGCCCCGTTAGGGTTAGTTGGGCAACCAACTTCCTAGGGTCATAACATGGTCATAGTATCTTCGTTTGATACATATGATACCTTATTGGAAAGATCTCTCTAAGAACTACAACTTCTAACACCAATACTTTAAAAATATTTTTAGGAATGTTTCCAAAAAAATGCCGTTAGGGCCTCAAAACGGCTTGATAAGCTTATGACCCGAAAAACTACCAAAAATAGTAAACTGTGCTACAATTAAGGAAACATATGAAACTTCTAGGGGGGTCTAAGTGGAATAGGCAGGTGGCCACCAATATCCACCTAGATCACCAACGGAGTAACAACATCAATGGAGTAACAACATCGGTGGAGTAACATCATTGACAAAGTAACAGCACCAGCGGAGTAACAACATCAGCGAAGTAATAGTATTGGTGGAGTAACAACACCAGTGGAGTAACAACACCAGTGAAGTAACAACATCAATGAAGGACCAACACCAATGGAGTAACAGCACTTCCAAGAGAAGGAGTCTTGATAGAATATTACATATTGTTGAGGGTGTTGGACCCACCAACATGTCAAGGGATCTCCCCAGTAAGAAGTCCCAACCAGACCTCAAACCATTTGGAGTAGGAGTCCAAGCAGTGGGTAGTAAATTTGTGCCTTGACTGCGATAGTGTGCATTGGTAATAAAAATATCCTTGTCAGAAGCAAGTGTGTGACCTTGCAATGAGTCAAGAGAGATGAATGTGGAGGTTTTAACACACAAAAGGGGAAAATAAGTGTATCCCTTAGAAGCATGTAATAGTACGGAACCTGAAAGGAACACACGAGTTGAATGACATCACAAATTAGAAAGAAGAATAGTCAGCAATCCAAAGTGATGAGTTAAATCAACAAAACCCATCAATAAGATTCAGACAATCACATATGGAATAATCCATACATCAAAGTGTAAGTAAAGCTACATACATTGCTAAAGTAACCAGAATAATCGAACTACAATAATAACATATTCACGAAAGGTATTGGCTTTATTATATTATATAAAGTGAACATTCTGGCCATACATGAAACCATGAAAGGCACTAACCCTAATAGTGGAATGTTACAGTCAACACCGCCTGCTCCTCCAAGGAGATGTGCTTGATCTACACTATGGAGATGCCAAGGCTCATCACAATACTCTCCACGCCCTCTCTACATAATGCCTAGCAAAATCTTGGCTCCCAAAAGTCCTTTTTGTAAGTCATGAGATTCTATTTATAACAAATGGTGGGGTGACCTTGACATTCCCCATTGTGACTCTTGGATTACCCTCATGACTCTTTACATTACATATGACTCTTTTTATTCCACTTTACATCATGTTTACAAAAATGGTACATTTTCCACATATACCCATGTGGGACAAAATTGGCTTGAGTCAGCCAGACAAGACAACACTAACACTCAAAATGACTATGGAAAGACTGACTCATCAAACTTCTCTCTGTGATCCATGGTGACAAACTAATACCATGCTTGATAGTGTTCAATGGTGTCTGTGTACTCTTTGATGAAGTTCTTTTGGAATGAAATCGCACCTCCATTGCTTGTGGGTATACTGATTTGGAACCTCGATCAAACTCATCCTGTAGCATGTGCAACTTGGCCTTGAGCATGGCCAAACTGACAGTGTACATCTACATGTTATCTACACTAACTTGCAAATCTACGCTAGTGGAGATGAGCATCAACTGATCAAAGTACACATCGAGCTCCAACCTGACTTGGTTCTTCTCTTTGGCCTCGGTGAGTGTACCAATCAACGGGGTGCCATAATTCCTCACCATACGAAGCCTCAATACTAGATGAGTGATGGGATTTCCTCATAGTTTCGAATTTGTCCCCAGATAAGTGCTTTTTCCAACTCCACATGTGGCTTCATCAGCTTGTGCAAGTGAAGTGGGGCTGCCTTGTATCTCATTTTCCACGTTTGTACATGATCAACTGTGGTGTTTATGTCTGCGAGTGTTCATGCTATCTTGGTGTAGTGCGGCTGATTACCATGTAGGTGGACAATTTCCTTGTTCATGGTGACAAACCTTTCATACAATCTCCCCGTGACTATCCCAAGGACTGATACTTCATCAAGTATGGCCATTTTCATCTCTACTCTAGTGGATCTCGTTGATTGTTCCTCTCTCTACATGGTTGCTTGCAAGTCCTTAGTCGTGCGCTCATCCTCTACTATTAGGAATTTAAAACTCGATCTGGTGGCTTTGGCATAATCCTTTCTAGCATCAACTGAGGTGAATGGATGTCTCTGTACATCTAACACAATCTCCCATTCTTCCAAGTGCGTAGGGGATGCATGCTCATCTGGAGTGTGCGCTCTAGGTGCTTGTACAAGCCTATGTTGTGACATCTCAAAGGCTATGTTTTACATCTCTGTTCCTTGATGGTCCCCATCGAGAATGGTATCCCCTTGTTCACTCTGGACTTGCTTTGTTGTTGGAGTTGGTGAAGCCTGTAGAGTGACCTCAGTTTCTTTTGGTATGAATTCAGTATAATGATCATGTTCTGGCTGCTCTACTTCCATATCCATTTGTTCTATTATATGTTCACCTTGCAGAGTAAGTTCTTGTTCCTACAACTACCCACCCTATTCCTCATATGCTGCTCATTCAAAGTCTTCAACCTGTATAGGTGTAGTTTGCGTTGTCTGCGCGCCTTGCACTTCATCCTGTTCAGGTTCCTGTACTTGTTCCTATTCATGCTCATGTTTCTCTTCCTTCTCTCTTCTACGCAACTCTTGTTCTTCCTTGAGCTTCTGCTGGACTTCCTGCAAAATAATCTCAATATCTTCCAACCTTTATTGTTCACTCTTTCTTTGCACAATCCTCTTATCGCCTCTTCGCATCTATATCCAAAGCTACCTTTTCCAAAAGTGGATATTTCTTAAACTTGTAGCTTTTCTCTATCTCTATCCGTTTTGCAATTTTCCACTTGCCTTTTTCTTGCACAGGTTTTCTTCTTTATAGTATTGTTTTTTTTGCTCCATACGGTGCTTCTACCTTGAGAGCTACTAGCCACTCCTCTTCAATTTCGATACGTTCATTGAGGCTAGATGAGTTGTAACAATATCTACATGGGTCTTCCTCTAGCCAAGGACATGCCCCGTTAATCCCAGGATAGTATACTCTTTCATAGTGGTACCTGTATAAACCATGTGGGTCATATGGGTATAAACCATGTGGGTTGTATGTGGGTATAAACTTCAGCATCTACTTCATTCAAACTCCAAACTGCGTACAACCCAATTTGCACAGGAAGCATGCACCCTGGTGCCTTCTTGTTCCTATGCAATCTAGATGAAAACCTTGTCAAGATGTAGTATGTAACCTCCTGCATGACCAACTTGTCTATAGAAAACCTCAGCAACACATGTGGAGCTTTCTCCGTGCTGCACATTTTGATGAAGGTTCCCTCAGTTGGGGCATAACAATATGAAATGTTCAGCAACGCCTCCATTGCTGCCTAGGACATGCAAGCTGGATCTTGTTCAAAGATCATCATGTACAGAGGGGCAATGAAATGGACACATATTCTAGCCATGACTCCTCAGTAGCTGCAATCTGAGAGCAACTTGTAATATATGTTCACAAAAGTTTCTGAAGGTGTCCATGCCCAACCGATGCTAGGAAAACCTTAACAGGAACAGATTTCATCAAGAAAGTATGCGGACATGAAGAAAGTTTCTTGTTGATCATTGGGAAGACTTCGAGCATTGGAAAGTTGTACTTTCAACTAGAGATCCAACTTGTCAAACCAGTTGAATGGTTTTCCTTCATTTGCTAGTTGATCCAACATAGAAACCCAACTCCATGGGAACATTTTTGTACTCCCTTAGACATACAAGTGGCATGCGAAGATGACCAAGAACTAAGATGCCTTTCTAGTGTCTTCGTCTTGAACATTGCCAACTCCTTTACCCAATGATTCAAGATATCTCTTTTTTTCGTGTTGCCATTGGGTGTGTAGAATGGTGCATCCATTCTACTCACTCGGAATGGTAAATGATATATCTCCTGATAATCCTATGCCCTAAAGGAAGAAAGCATTGTTCCACTGACACTTCTCATTTTCATTATCTCAAGATCAGTGTGTGAGACAATCCAGTGGATCACATATGTGCAAGGGAACATGGGAAACCTGCATGCAACCTTGCATAGCCCTTACTTATGGATGTTCACATAGACCTGTTTATCATCTAGATTCTCCTAGTAGGTACTCGAAAAGATGGTGTTGATGCCTTTCCATGTTATCTTTATATCCTTCTCGATGAACATCTGTGTGTCTGTTTATATGGGAAAGCTCATTGACCCCTGTTCAATGACATCCACTCTACTGCTCTCAACTGTGTCTTTTGATCCTTCTTTCTTAGAAGCCATTGTACCTGTACTGCTGATTGACTGATGAACACCTTTGGTACCTAGAGATAGACCAACACACATAGCAAGAAAAAATGAGTTGAAAACCAAAAGAAACTTGAGGACTGACATGCAACACACTTTGTTGACTGCTTGCAAAAATTGCCCAGTTTTTTCTTGGAGAGGTTGCGATACTGACAACTGAAACTGCGTAGAGCATAGTACAGGCTACCAGTGACCTGACTGTATACTGTAGCTACGCAAAGAATAGTCCAGCTTCGCCTATTGAGGACTTAAACTGTGCAATGTGTAATTTCAGTTAGCATGATTATTGCTCAGAAAAAATGCACTCCACATCCCAAATGCCAACTAAGGCACTCTCTCCCAAAACTACACAAACCACAACCTAGGAAGCTAGTGGGAGGTAAGATCTACACAAATTTTTGGAACAACGTAGAGGCTTCCAGCCCATGAATGAGTAGTGCAAGCAGGGAAAGGTAAAGTCTGGGCAAAGGTATCTTAGACTTGTTGACAGGCAACTAAAAATTACTGAGGATTGAATGCATGTGCAAAGATTCTGTAGATCTAAGCAAAATAAACATGCATGTAGTTCAAGCGAGTGCAAAAATCAATCAATCGACAAAACAAGAAGGTCAAGAAGCAAGTCGCTGAAATGACGAATCTGGGTACAAAAATAGTGTTACACATGCAATAATAAGGAAAGGTAATGAAAAACTTGAAACAACACTTATACAATCTAAAATGTATTCGAACACCAGCGGTCATTCAGTAAAATGAAGGAAATATCACTCATATAAGACGAAAACTAAAAAGTGACAGAAAAAGTGGGAAAAGGCATGAAAGGAAAAACTTACCTAGAAATGTTGCCCCAACTGTGCCGAAGGTTCCGAGATGTGTCGGGAATGCTAGAGCTCGAAGATCGAATGTGAAGAATGATCTCTGAGGCGTTGATTAAATAGATTTGGAAAAATTATGGTTTATGATGCGCATGCCACAAATATAGGAAAAAGTGACACTCGATGGGAAGTTTCTAAAAAAGGTTTTGCATGTAACACTTGCTGCTAAAAATAGATCCCTGAAATATAGGGATTCTTTTCCTATTTTTCCTTTTTGCCTTTCCAGGAAATTTGACCGACATACAAGGAAGGATAATGTAGTTCTAGAGAGAAATAGACAACCTACTTGCAAATGTGATGGACAGTTAATGAGGGCAAGCTTCTATGATGTTTCTAGAATGAGAGACCTTGGATGACTCGCCAACTCTACACATTTTTATAATGAAGTAAGACTGGTGTGCTTTGCACATTTCCAAAGAGTAGAGCAGTTGGCTAGTTCTCTGCAAATCCAGAGAATAGTGTAGCCAGTCTAGTTTCTCTACGCATTTATGGAAGGTAGTTCAGCTGGGTTAGTTTCTACGTAATTCCTTGAGGTAGTACAACTCGTTAACACTGTACAAGTTTCCATAGCAGTGCCAGCTGGCCTCCTCTAAGAAATTTCTAGAGCAAGGATGCCTAGCATACTTTGCGTAATTCCTAATTGCAGGTGAGCTGTTGGACTACTTTATGCATTTCCAGAGATGAAGATAGGCTGCTCTCCAGATTTATGTAGTTTCGCCCGACTACGGGTTGACTGGATGTAAACCAAGTGTTGAGTGTGCTTGTGGTTCACCAACGAGACAAGTGAGTTGTACAAAAGAAATGAAATGATAGATGAATTCAAATAAGCATGAGTACCTAATCATTATATGATAGCTAAGATGATTTCGAGGAGGGAGGCTCCAAAATGAAGGGAAGGAAAAATTTTGGAGTGTGATTGTAGCCGTTACAACGTTGGCAACACACTAGTAGAACTCCAACTCTCTGTATGGACCTTGTTTATGAAATATGAGTCTAACTCCTCTTTGATCATCATGGCTTCAACAATAACCTTGAGATAAGGATATAGTCCTTTACCATTATCTTGATCGGTCAGCACACATTCCAAGCTATTATCACTCCTCTAGATATCTAAGGCTGAGGAAGATTCTAGCTGAGGTAACCACAGATCAACCTTTTGACTTGGTAGCTAGCCCTACCAATCTGGAGACCAATCCAGAGAGGGCTTTCTCAAAGAATCATAGCTAAGAGGGCTGGATAGATTAGGGTTTTAGGCTAGATATAGTAGATCGGGGTTTGTTTGATTTGATTTGATTAGGGCAGTCACATGATGAGTGAATTAGGTAAGAGAGTGAACTATGTCAGGGAAAAACAGAATCAGAATTTCAAACATATGATGGGGCAAGGTAGACACATTACTTTAACACTTTGTAGTATAGTCATGAAATGGTTTAGATTGGTGAGGTGCTAAAAAGAGCACGAAAGTCATGAATTATTTTTAAAATAAAGAAATAAAACATATTATGATGATTTTCCCAAAACAGAGCATAGAAGATGTATTCTACTTATCACACCTTGAAAATCAAACATATTTAGAAGTGAAATGGATCATGAAAGGTACAAAATATTCACACACATGTAACTGAAGAAGAAATAATATCAAAATACCATGCCATTGGAATCCCACCAAAATAGTTGCAATTCATCCAATATATTTCATGCCAAAGTCTGAAACACTAGTACAACATCCAATGGAGTCCAACCTATATAATGGCCTAGAAAATAGATAATATAGGCCTCAAACCAACTCATCCTAGTCTCAGGGGTCGAATTCATGAGAGGAGGAGAAGTTGCCAGAAAGACTAAATTGATAGCTAGAGTATAGGGTGGTCAAAGTGACTGATCCCTAACTTAAGCAAACTGATTCATTACAAATCATGTAGTCCATTTACATAATGTATTTACCCCAGGTAACAGTTAAAAAATAATAATTACATCATCTTTCTTAATTACGTGAGTAAAACATCAACTTTCCATAGGTGAAAATCAATTTGGAGAGAAACAGTGAAAATCTTGGCTGACTGTCAAATGCGTGGCGCGAGCGTGAAACACGTAGTGCCATATTCAAGCTCACTTTTGACTACCTTTCTGATGTCCCCATATAGCCTAGGCTAGCTCATTTGAAATCTTATCCTATCTAGCTTCCAAAAATACCCTTGGTTTTCAAAACGGTCTTGATTTGCCCCTCCAAACTTGCAATCTCATACGACCTCTCAAACGCGTAGCACCTGGTCCAGAAAAGAGGTAGAAACATGATTTTTAGGTTGTTTTCTTCCTTTTTCAACCACCAGTTTTTCCTTCCGGGGCTGGAAACTTGGTTTTCTTGACTTTCTTGGTCCTTCTGAATCCAATGGTGGTGTCCATTCCTCCAAAATGTGCCTCCAAAAAGTGCATAACGCCTAAGGTGCTCCGCGTTTGACCAAAGCACTGATATAGAAATTGGCTTAAAAAGGCAGAAAATACAAGATGACAAAAATTGAGCCAATGGTCTTTAAAATTGTTTGAGAAGATGATTTCTGAGGTGGCTAGGCATGGATTGAAGCCTCAGCAGGTATGTCAAACTTATTTTTCCCCTCATGGTGAGTTAGGGCTTCAATTCTTGCCCTAACAGTTTTTGAGCTTTTCCCTTGCTATTTGGTTTCTTTGGCAATAGTACTTTACCATATTTCTCTGAATTTCAATGTCTCTTTTGGTTTTGTCTAAGAGGCTTTCAAGATGAGTGTTCACCTTCTCAAGCTAATGCTCCTTTTTCTCATTTACTATTTCAGAAAATTGCTCATTTAAGGTGAGCTCATTAGCTAGTTCAAACTCGTTTTTCTTTTCTAGCTCCAAAGCTCTCTTTAGGCCTCTAGTCCTTGGCCATTTTCTTGGTACATGTTCTTCTATCTGGTAACTATATTCTCCATATGCCTCATCAAGTAAGGCCTTAGCCTTTTCAACCTCTCTCTTTACCTTGATGAGCTGAATCTCCATAAGCTCATGTTTGACCTCAAACTATTTGTTTTCTTGCTCATAGTATGAAATAATGTATTTGGCCCTTTGCAAGTTGACATGGATCTCTCCTATTAGTGAATTCTTTTCTTTGATGATAATGGTTGTGTTTTCACTTTCATAATTTTCACTTATGTCAACTAAGTGAAAATCGTGCTCTGTCTCATGGAGTTCCTCCTCCTGTTGCTAGATCTCCGCCTCTGTCACCTTTTCCTTACCCTTCTGTAACTAATTTGGTCATGAAGAAGGCAAGGCCCCTCCCACAATATGTGTGGAAAACAATTTCCTATGCCCTCTCTAAAAGGTATGTGTCAAGGTACCCAAACCAACCCTTTTAGGCTTGTTGATCTCACCATGCTCTTTCGCATTGCCTTCATCTCTGTTAGGTGAATGAATAGACTCATGAAATGGTGTTGATGGAGGTGATGGTGTGGCTGAATCATCAGATGAAGATGAATGATGTATGGGCTAATATGGAGGAATGGAGGTGGATGGATGAGATGATGAAGGGATGCTTTGTACATTTTGAGTGGGTGCATGAGTGAATATGGGATTAGCTATGAAAGTGCTCCATGCAATATTGAGTTCCTTGAGATGGTAAAGGACTATGATTTTGATAAGGGAATGATGAAATAGGCTCTTCATTTGATCTTTGTACTCCTTCTTTTGGGAAATTTAGACCATCTTCTCAACACTCCTGAAAATATAGTAGGGTATATTGAGCATTTTTACCCTAGTGAAATGCATTAAAAGTTATACATGATAATAATATATCCTGGAGAATCTACCTTCACATGAGAAGTACTTCATAATAATCTTCATCATTGACGAATATCTATCAAGGAGGTGTGAGAAAGGAAACTATCCAGTCCTTTAATTTTTGTATCTTGATTTCATGTAAGGCTCATAATAACGCCTCTCCAAATGACATTGTTTAAGCCAATTGTCCCCAACATCTAGAATCCCAGTGGTAGTTGATAGATTGGCAATAGAAAAAGTGAAAGTTATGCCTACAAGAGTGACCTGGTTGTCTTGAAGTTTATTAATAAAGAGCCTATTCAACTCAGGATAATGTTGGACTACATGCACTTGTTAACAAAAATCATAACTACCTAGCCATTTGAAGGGTGTGATAGTCATAGGGGATGCTAGAGGTTCCCTAAGATCTGTGAGTGAAAACCTGTGTATCTTTCCTTATTTGTGTGCCCTCCTTTGTTCCTTGTCTTCTCCTCTATCTATTGGCTCTTCCAAACTATGTGGTCTATATTCCTCCTTTGCCATGTTATTTAGTATCAAACCCTAGGGAGGTGTAAGGTAGGGTAAATGTAGTTTTTAGGGAACAGTAAATGGGAAGGGTAAATAGGAAGATGATGGGTGTAGGGGTATATGTATTTGAAGAGGGATACAGGGTAGTGGTATGATAGTTTTGGGATGGGGGAAATCGTTTTCAATAGAGGTGTTTTGGAACCTATGTAGTGTGGTATCACCTAGGACTTAGGGTTTTGAGGATAAAGGTTTAGGGAGTATCTTGGATATAAATATTTAGGGAAAGGGAAGGAGGGTGAAGGGAAATGCATAAAGGGGAATTAGAGTGCAAGCATAGTGTTGGGGGGAAATCTAGGGTTGACATATAGGACTAAACACAAAATATTTAATAAACCTATAAAGCACTTAGGAATTGACTTGAGGAGGAGGAAAAAGACACACTTCAGCTGCTACTTACTTGTTTTAAGGTTGAGAATACTTCGAAGGAGCTGAGGAGGTAGCTGGAGCGTTGCTAGACAAACGAATAGAGCTAGTGCAGAGTGTTCAGCACCTCAGCCAAATGCACAATGCCTTAAGGGAATGGAAAATGCCTTAAGGAAATGTGCAACGCCAGCCAAGCGCGCGACGCTAGAAGGAAACACACAATGCTTGCTCTATTTCTTTTTATTTTTTCCCAGAAGTGCGAAAAAAATCTCTTGGGGTTTGCTCAATTAGTGCTAGGAGGCAAATGAAGGTAGGTTTGAAGGTAATAAGTCTTTTATAGGTGAGTGAGTTTGATCTTTTGCTTTTCAAACCCACTTTCTAATGTTTCATTTGACCCCCTTTTTCACCTCTTTGCTAATTTTTTTTCTAATTTTTTCTTCTATAGGTGGATGATGTTGAAGCTTTTGCAATATTCACTTTGATTTTTGTTTGATGATATTGGCAATGGATTTTAAGTAAAGAGCTAAAATAGTGACTTATTACAAATGATAAAAATGAAATTACATAAATAAAATAAAAATTATTACATCTCTCTATTCAAATAAAATTACAAACTGGAATGAAATGCTTACTTAAAATCAAATTTGGAACTTTAGCAACCATGGTTACATGCTTGTAGACCCTTATTTGACTAAAAAAAAGGGGTTATTATTTGCTTTTCTCTCATACTTTGTTGGCCTTATGTAGTGATATGATGTTTTATTGGACCTTCGAAAATGAAACCTAAGTGACCTAATAGGACTTTGAATAACTTAACTCTAGGTGGACTTGACTGGCATAAAACATGATGAAATGAGCTGTTATAGTCAATGTATGCTCAGAAATACACATGAAGGTGGGCCAAAAAATATAAATTTTTGAGAGAGGATCGTGATTTTTGATTTTGGGCTACCATCAGTGAGTAAATTTTTACATGATGACCTGGGTGGAATGATAAAAAAATCAAATGGGACAATAATATGATATAAAAGAGGAGTTTTGATCAGAAGTATGCAAATATTGACTCTTTGACAAGTCACCTCAAGTCAAATATTTTGATTGGGGATGAGGGGTATATTGGTACACAAGTAATAAGGATTTCAGAGTCTTAGTTTCATCTCTCGTGTTGCTCCGTTGCTAGCAGGTCTGGAAAGTACACCAGTGGAGTCACACAGGGACACAAGCATCACTCTACTACCAGCGAGCCTGGTCAGTAACCCGGTGGATTTACTTGCATCACCTCTCTGCACAGGAATCCTTTCTCTTCTTTCACCTTATTGTTTTTTTCATTTTTCATTTTTTTCATTTTGGAAAGAATTGTGCATAGGTACTTATTTATTTCAGAGACGAAAGAGGGATCCGGACTTATTGAGAGAAGGTGACATTTTCCCTTTAGAGAAGTATTTTATATATACTTCTAACACTACATGTTAAGGTTTTCTCCCTCACGTTACTCTATTTGACTTATCTAACAAGTGTTAACCCAACATAAATGATTAGAGTAGGTGGTCCTAGTTAAAGTGCAAGTGTTGTGTTTTCACCAAGACTCACTTGAAAATAACGTATTTTCCATTAGGGTATCATCGACTAAACAAAAAAATCTCTTTCGTAAAAAAAGAGGACAATAAATAACCAAGTGTTAGATAGCAGTACAAGTCCTTGTACTTTACCTTGTCTTGAGAGCAACACATGGTTTCATGCAAAACTAAACCTATGCATGAAAAACAAGGAAATAGATAGAAAGCAAAGGATAGGAGTCAATGAAATCAAATAAAGGAAACAAAGTAAGAAAAAAAAATGCAAACAAAATAAAAAAATCAAGAATGCAAACCAAGAAAAACAAGAAAGAAAACAATACTCCTCCTAACCTAAACAGTGCATGGGACGACTCACGTGAAGTAATATTTCCAATGTAGCCTTCAGTGCATTGGTTGACCCATGTTGGTGAAGGTGTGGTGTACAAGAATGATAAACATGTAAACCAACAAACATGAAAGATATAACAGTGAAGACCAACATGTTCCAAGTTTAAAAATATCCATAGAAAAGAATAGAATAGAAGCACAAGACAAAAATTTTGAGGACGTATCATGACCATGCTTCACACTACGTGTAGATGACAAACATGTAAACTCTTTTAATTGTGACAATCGAGCAAACATGAGAAGTAAATATAACTTATGCTTAGCAAAAGTGCTCATTGTGTATGATTCCTCCAATGCATGGGCGATGGAATCATGTGATTGAAGTGGAGGATGTGAATCATGTGAATTAGATTGATCTTCAATGCAAATAGGTGAGTGATGAGGAGCCTTGGGTATTTCACAAATTTCTAATCTGGAGTGGAATCGATCTCAAGATAGTGAGGGCCGTACATAACCATCAACTCAGAGTAAAATGCCTCGACAACTTGTGGGGTTTCCACTTCATCAATAGGTAGATCACCGAAGATAGGTGGTTTAGAAAGATCGATAACGAGTGAATCAACATTATGATGAGATGAAGGAGAAAAGATATCATGACAACCATGATCATAAAATTTGATATGTCCATCAACCTCCTCATGATATGATGAATCGTATAGAGGGATTGATGAGAAGCAAGAATGTTCACCCTCTCCATTTTCAGAAAAGACAAATCAAATATTGAGTGGATTTGCAAACATAGATGTGTCCTCTTTGCTATGAAATGGAAGACTAACATCTGGTGTATTCTGTGAACTATCGCAAGTAGATGCATTTGAGGATGTATTCTCGCACATAAAATAAACAATGGAAGAATCACCAAAGATGTTAGGAAAAATCGGATGAGGTGCAGAAAAAAGGAGGACATCCTTCACTGCGGGTGCTTCTTCAGATTCCCACACATACTTGTCATAAATGATAGTGCAGGTTGGCTACTCAACACCAGCTCCATCGAGAAATTGATCCTCATGAACAACAAGTGTGGAGTCTGAAACAGGAGAACACAACATAGTACAATTTGGAGGATCAACAAAACGTGGGGATGAAGGTTGAGGACCTAATTCCACGTGGCAACTAATAGTCTTGTCAGCCAAATCTACACAGAGATCAAGAGCAGGTGGGGTGGGATGATGTGATAGCTCAACATATGGATGTGCACCTTCTCTCGCCTCACACTACAGGGCTAGAGATGTTTGATGAGATGAGGATGTACAGTCGCTTTCAACAGTGACCGTGTATACCTTGGATTTGTTAGCTCTAACACCAAGGTATGCTGGGAGGGGTTCAAATGATCCTAAGATGTGCAGATTCACAGATATGTGAAGAAGATATTGAAATTTTCCATTGAAAAATTCCCAATCAATTTCATCCTCTACAAATTGGTATGCTAGATTATGAAAATGATACGATAATTGCACCAACAATTCATCAGGAGCATTCCGTAATCAGAGATTTTTTTTATTAAGTTCTTGACAGTCAAATTTAGATAGAGCATGACATAATTCTCAAACAAGGTGACCAAATGAGTGAATAGATCTTCTGGGCGGTGTGTTAGGCCATTCTAGTGGATGCCTAAGAAGCGTGAATGTGAATAGCATGTAGATCACATAGTACACAAGGGACTCGACGTGTCCACATAGATATGAAAAAGCAAGACTATGCTTATCCCAAGCTATTAAGCCTTCACATACATATGTGTTCTGTGACAAGAGATTCTAGAACTCCTCTAGGACTTCAAAGTCATCACCATAAGAAAAACATCTCACAGGACGAAGAGTAACATAAGACATGATAGATGAGTGAATAATCAACACAAATTTTGAGAGCTTAGCTTGTCATCCAGCCCTCCTTCTAGTGCCAGAAATGTTGACAGTGCTGGACCCACCAACATGTTAGGGGGTCTCCTTGGTAAGAAGTCCCAACTAGACCTCAAACTATTTGGAGTAGGAGTCACAGTAGTGGGTAGTAAAGTTGTGCCTTGATTGTGATAGCGCGCAGAGGTGAGAAAGATATACTTTTTGGAAGTAAGTGTGTGACCTTGCAGTGAGTCAAGAAAGATGCATGAGGAGGTTCTAACACATGAAATGGGAAAAGAAGTGTATCCCTTAGAATCCTGTAATAGTACCCAACCTGCAAGGAACACACAAGATGAATGACATCACAAACTAGAAAGCATAATAGTTGAAAATTCAAAGTGATGAGTTAAACCAACAACACACTTCAATAAGACTCATACAATCACATGTGGAATAGTCCATACATCAATGCGTAAGTAAAACTACATGCATTGCTAAAGTAAACAAAATAGTCAAACTACAATAACAAAATATGCACGAAATGTTTTGGCTCTATTATATTATATAAAGTGAAAGTTTCATCCATATATACAACCATGAAAACCACTAGCCCCAATAATGGAGTGTTACAGTCAACACAACCTGCTCATCTAAGGAGATGTGCTCACTCTACACCGTGGAGAAGCCGAGTCTCGTCATAATACTATACAAGCCCTCTTAAAGCAATTCCTAGCAAAATCTTGGCACCTAAAAGCACTTTTTATGAGTTATGAGGTTCTATTTATAACAAAGGGTGGGGTGACCCTTGACATTCCCCTTTGTAACTCTTGCGCTACTCTCATGAGTCTTCACATTACATAGGAGCTTTTGTATTCCACTAATGACACTTGGAATTTCACTTTACATCATGTTTACAAAAATGGTATATTTTCCACATATACCCATGCAGGACAAAATTGGCTTGAGTCAGCCAGACAAGACAACACTAAGACTTGAACAACTATGGAAAGACCAGCTCATAAACCTTCTCTCCATGATCCTCGGTGATGAACTAATACCATGCTTGATAGTGTACAAGGTGTTTATCTACTCTTTGATGAAGTCCTTTTGGAAACAAAATCTCACCTCCATCTCTTCCAAGTATATTGATTTGGAACATTAGTCCAACGCATCCTCTAACATGTGTAGCTTGGTCTTGAGCATGGTTGGGCTGATGATGTACATATGCATGTTATCTATGTTGGTGGCCATGAGTGTCAACTAATTGAACTATGCATCGATCTCGAGTCTAACTTGGTTCTTCTCCTTAGCCTCAGTGAGTGTACCAATGGATGGGGCTGTTGGGTCGTGTTATATTCTTTCCATGTAGTTAACAGGGGGTTTGAGGGGCACCCGTAACTCCACTTTATGGGGTTCGAGGCAGCGCCCTAGAAAATTTTGGTTTTGGACCCTATGTTAGGTTGGGTGGACCCACCTATGGTTTTGTGCATAATTTTCGCACATGATTTTTGGATGCGATGGTTTTTAGTCCATGGTATCGGATGCTTCAGCACGTATAAATATGTATTATAACATTGAAAGGAACATAATGAAAAATCAAGCTCGTAGTCCCGGTTTCGGGATCCAGGGGAAAATATCTGTGTATATGTGTTTTATGTGTTCTACTCTCGCATTATTTATTTTTTGTGTTTTAGAATTTGTATGCAGGTAATTTCTGTACGGGGTTAAAAGCTACATTTGGTATCAGAGCAGATTTGGCTTCAAGGGGATGCCTTTGCTGCTAAGGGGTTTCACTCGGGCCTGTGGTAGACCTTGTCCAGTGGGAGATCTGCAAGATCGATTCTGGTGGTGAAAGAAGATGGCGAGCAGTGGAAAGATAGAGATAAAGAAATATAATGGTCATAGTTTTGAGTTGTGGAAACTCAAGATGGAGGATCTGTTGGTGGATAAAGATAAGTCGATTGCGGTAGATCCGTGTACTAAACCAACGGGACTGTCCGATGAATAATGGAAGAAGTTGGATCGAAAGGCAAAGAGCACAATACGATTGTGTGTCTCAGATTCAGTATTGTTGAATGTATCAGGGGAAGCTACAACAAAGGCTTTGTGGGACAAGTTAGGGACTTTGTACCAATCTAAGTCTCTGGTGAATAAACTGTTCCTATGGAAAAGGTTGTATAACCTAAGGATGAAAGATGAAGACTCGGTGACAGAGCATCTGAATGCATTTAATACTGTGGTAAGTCAATTAGCATCTATTGATATTAAAATTTCAAATGAAGATAAGTGCATCAGTTTGTTGTTTTCTCTACCAGATTCGTGGGATAGTCTGGTTATTGCAATAGGTAGCAATGCAACTACCTTGTAGTTTGAAGAAATAGTCTCAGCCTTGCTGATGGAGGAGATGAGACAAAAAAATATGGAGAGCCAAAATGGTGATGCCTTGTCTGTATGAGGACGGTCCCAGAACAGAAACAAAAATAAGTCATCGAGTGGGATATCTAAATCTATAGGGAGATCTAAATCTTTGGGAAAACCTATAAAGGTGGTGTGCTGGAAATGCAGAAAGGAAGGCCACTTCAAAAGGGACTGTAAATCTAAAGCTCTTGACAGAGGAAAGGGATCTGATGAGGCGAAAACCACCTCAGATGAAGGTGGGGATGTGTACTTGGCTTCTTCAAGTACACATGTAGATCATGAGGCATGGTTGATTGACTCAGGTGCATCCTTTCACTTTACTCCCCATAGAGAGTGGTTTTGTGAGTATGAGAAATATGATGTTGGTGATGTCTTCTTGGGGGATGACAGGAAGGCTAGAATCATTGGTCATGGAAACGTAAAGTTGAAGCTGCAAGGTGGAAGGGTTAGAACACTTCTGGGTGTTCTGCATATTATTTCATTAGCCAGAAATTTGATTTCTGTTAGTAAGCGAGATGATGCAGGTGTAAAAATAGTGTTCGAGAAGGATACCTGAAAGATGGTTTGGGGAGCACTGGTATTGATGTGGGGAGTTCAGATTGGAAATCTGTACAAGCTGCAAGGTAGCACTGTTGTTGATGGGTGCAACAGTTCTGTGGTTCCTGAAAGTGGAGCAGAAAATCTAGTGGTCTCTGGAGAAAGGACCATCTGTGGCATCAAAGGCTTGGACATATTGGAGAGAAGGGCCTTCGAATACTTCAGGGTAAAAGTATGGTAGAAGGTACGAGTTATAGCTCTCTATATTTTGATTTCTATGAAATTTGTGTATACGGGAAGTAGAATCGGGTGAGTTTCCCCTCTAGTGGTAAGAGGGTGAAACATATATTAGAGCTTGTGCACAGTGATGTGTTTGGACCTGTGAAGGTTCCATCACTGGGTAAGTCTATGTACTATGTATCATTTATAGATGACTTCTCAAGGAATACATGGATATACTTCTTCAAGACGAAATATGAAGTCTTTGATAGTTTTAAAGAATTTAAGGCTCTAGTGGAAAACCAGATGGAGAAGAAGATAAAGGTGTTGAGGATAGATAATGGTGGAGCGTTTTGCAGTAAGGAATCTGAAGAATTCTGCAAGAAGTGTGGTATAGCATGGCAAAAGACTACTCCATATACACCTCAACAAAATTGAGTTGCAGAAAGAATGAACAAGACGTTTATTGAAAGGGCAAGAAGCATGCTCATTTGTGCCGAGTTAGGACAGGAATTCTGGGAAGAGGTGGTGGATACTGCATGTTACCTGGTCAACAGGTCACCTTCATCAGCGTTGGAGGATAAGACTCCACAAGAGGTATGGACTGGTGAGAAACCCTCTCTTTCACATCTAAGGGTATTTGGATGTGATGCATATGTACATGTTCCAAAGGAGAAAAGAACAAAGTTTGATAGTAAATCTGAAAAGTGCATCTTTATTGGGTATAAGGATGGTTTAAAGGGTTATAAACTTTGGAACCCAGTAACAAGAAAGGTTATGTACAGCCGAGATGTGGTGTTTAGAGAGGTGAGAGATGTTATTAAACATGAAGTCCAACCAAAGGAACCTGAGAAGATAGAGTTTGAGCTAAAGGAGGAAGAATTAGACTCTATAGCAGAGGAGGAATCATAAGATGAAGAGCCACAAACTTCGGCTGTGAGAAGATCATTTCGAGAAAGAAGGCAACCAGAAAGGTATAGTCCATCTTCTTTCTGTTCAAATTTTTCTTTGTCTGTTATTGATGATGATCCCAAAACTGTGAAGGAAGCAGTGCATTCAGAGGATGGAACACTCTGGAAAGAGGCCATGGTTGATGAAATGGAATCTTCGCACAAAAATGAGGCTTGGGATTTGGTGGAGTTGCCGGCTAGAAGGAAACCCATTGGCAGCAAACGGGTGTTCAAAAAGAAGACAAATGCAGAAGGAAAGGTGGAGAAATACAAAGCTCGGTTGGTAGCAAAAGGTTATTCCCAGGTGCTGGGAATTGATTTTGGTGATATTTTTTCTCTGGTTGACAAGGTAACTTCTATTAGATTGCTTTTGTCTGTTTCCGCTACTTTTGATTTTGAGGTAGAACAGATGGATGTGAAGAAAAAATTTCTTCACGGGGATCTGGAAGAGGAGATCTACATGAAGCAACCTGAAGGGTTTGCGGTGAAGGGCAAGAAATAACTAGTATGTAAGTTAAAGAAGTCTCTATATGGGTTAAAGAAGTCACCAATGATGTGGTATCAGAAATTTGATACATTTATATGGGGACTTGGCTTCACCAGAAGCAAAGCAGATCACTGTGTGTATTTCAAATTAATTGGTGACCGTGTTATTTATTTGGTCTTGTATGTGGATGATATGTTGTTAGTTGGAAGTGACAAAGAAGTTATCCAAGACTTCTAGACCCAAGTGTCATCCAAATTTGACATGAAATATCTTGGTGTTGCAAACTATATTTTCGGCATGGAAATTAAAAGAGATCAGGCAAAGAGGAAGCTCTAGTTAAACCAGAGGAAGTATGTCGAGACAATATTGCAGAGGTTTAATATGCAGGATAGTAAACCGGTGAAGGTTCCTATTCCTGTAGGTGTGAGGTTATCTACTGAACAATGTCCCAAGACACAAGAAGAGGAAGAGGACATGTCTCGTGTTCCATATGCAAGTGCAGTCGGTAGCCTAATGTATGTGGCTGTCTGTACTAGACCAAACATTGCACATGCAGTGGGAGTATTGAGCAGGTTTATGTCAAAACCAGGGAAGGAGCACTAGACAGTAGTGAAGCAGGTTTTCAGGTATTTGTGTGGCACTAGTGATTATGGTTTGTGCTACCAAAGAAGACCAGGATTGGATAGAGTGTTGGATATTCATGGCTTTGTTGATGCAGACTGGGCTAGAGATCTGGATCAGAGAAGATCTACAAGTGGGTATGTGTATAACCTATTTGGAGGTGCAGTCAGTGGATGAGTAAGAAACAATCTGTAGTGGCACTGTCAATTACAGAGGTAGAATACATGGCAGCCACTCATGCAAGCAAGGAAGCAGTTTGGTTGTAGAGATTGTGTTCAAGTATGGGGTTAGTACAGGAAGCTATAAATATAGAATGTGACAGCCAAAGTGCAATTTTCTTGGCAAAGAACCCCGCATATCATTCAAAGACAAAGAACATTGATGTTCAGTATCACATTATGAGGGATATGATAGAAGACAAAAAGGTGTTGCTGGTAAAGGTGGACACTTTGAAGAATATTGCAGATGCATTGACAAAATCTGTGAGCTCTGAGAAGTTCTCTTGGTGTAGAGAAACAATGGGCATTTCAGGGCTGGAAAAATGACTAAGCTCTCTTGTGGCCCCCTGTGGAAAGAAAACAACAGATGGGAGAATGTTGGGTTGTGTTATATTCTTTCCACGTAGTTAACAGGGGGATTGAGGGGCACCCGTAACCCCACATTATGGGGTCCGGGGTAGTGCCCTAGAAAATTTTGGCTTTGGACCCTATGTTAGCTTGGGCAAACTCACCTATGGTTTTTTGCATAATTTTCGCACATGTTTTTTGGACACGATCGTTTTCGGTCCATGGTATTGGACGCGATGGTTTTCGGTCCATGGTATTGGATGCAATGGTTTTTGGTCCATGGTAATGGACGCGATAGTTTTCGGTCCATGGTATTGGATGCAATGGTTTTCGGTCCATGGTATTGGATGCTTCGGCATGTATAAATATGTATTATAACATTGAAAGGAACATAATGAAAAATCAAGCTGGTAGTCCTGGTTTTTGGATCCAGGGGAAAATAGCTGTGTATATGTGTTCTGCTCTCGCATTATTTATTTTCTATGTTTTAGAATTCGTATGCAGGTAATTTCTGTATGGAGTTAAAACCTATAGGGGTGCAATACTTCCTCACCACGACATCGAAACTCCTATACAACCGCGCATACACACCCTTAATACTAGTGATGAGTTATGGGAGTTCCTCATAGTGCTAGATTTGTCCCCAGATATGTGCTTTTTCTAACTCCACCTATGGCTTCATCATCTTGTGAAATTGATGTGGGGATCCCTTGTACCTCATTGTCCATGTCTGTAAATGATCAACTGTTGTGTGTATGTCTTCAAGTGTTCATGCTACCTTGGTGCAGTGCTTCTAATGACCATATAGGTGGAAAACTACCTTGTGCATGGTGATGAACCTATCATACAGTCTCCATGTCACTGTCTCAAGAGACAATACTTAGTAAGTATGGCCATCTTCATCTCTGCTCAGGCAGATCCTATTGATTGTTCCTCTCTCTACTTGGTTGCTTCCAAATCCTTATCCATGCACTCATTCTCTCCTATTAGGAATATAACACTCAAGCTGGTGGCTTCAGCATAAGCCTTTGTAGCATCAACCAAGGTGACTGGATGTCTCTGTACATCTAACGCAGTCACTCGTTCTTCCAAGTGTGTAGCTGATGCATCCTAGCCCCAGGTGTGCCCTCTACATTCTTGTACAACTTTGTGTTGCAACTAATAAAAGGCTATGTTGTACATCTCTTTTCCCAGATGGTCCTAAGGAGAATGGTATCCCCTTTTTCACTCGAGAGTTGCTCTTTTGTTGGAGTTGGTGAAGCTTGTGGAGTGACCTTAGTTGCTTTCCACATGAGGTCGATATCCTAATCCTGTTCTAGCTACTCCACCTCCATATCCACTTGTTCTACTATTTGTTAACCTTATGGAGAAAGTTCCTGTTCCTGGGAATGCTCACCTTATTACCCATATGTTGCTGGTTCAGATTCTTAAACCTCTATCGGTGCAGTTTGCGTTGTCTGTGTGCCTTGCACTTCATCTTATTCCGGTTCCTTTTCATTCTCATGTTGCACTTCCTTCTTTCTTATGCGCAACTCTTTTTCTTCCTTGAGCTTCTACTAGACTTCCTGCAACATCCTCTCAGTATCTTCTAGTATTTTTGTTCTCTCTTTCTTTGCGCAATCCTCCTATCGTGCTGTCGCTTCTTCATGTCTATCTCCAAAGCTACCTTTTCCACAAGTGGGTCTTCCTTAAACTTGTAGCTTTGCTCCGTCTTTGTTCCTTCGAAAATCTTCCTCTTGCCTTTGTCTTGCACATGTTTGTTGCATGTTGTTGTTGTTGTTGCTGCTCCCTTTGGTGCTGCTACCTTGAGAGCTATTGGCCACTCCGTTCCAATGCTAACCCGTTCATTTGGCCTAGAGGAGATGTAACAATATCTCCATGGGTCTTCCTCTGGCCAATGACATGACCCGTGGATCCAAGGGTAGTATACTCTTGAACTATGGTCCCTGCATAAGCCATGTGGGTCATATTATTTGAAACTCTTAGTGTCGAACATAAACTTCTTGAAGTCTTCCACTTCAACATCTACTTATTTCAAACTCCCAACCACATACAACCCAATTCAAGTAGGAAGCGTGGGCCATGCTGCCTTGTTCTTCTTGTGCAATTCAACTGACAACCCAATCGAGATGTGGTATGTAGCCTCCTGCATGAACAAATTTTTCGTGGTGAATCTTGACAACACATGCAGAACTTTCTCTATGCTATACATTCTGATGAAGGTTCCCTCGAGTGAGGCATACCAATCTACAATGTTTACCAACTCCTCCATTGCTGCTTGGGATATGTAGCGTGGATCTTGTTCAAGGATCATCGTGTACAAAGGGGCAATGAAATGGTCACATATTCTAGCCATGACTCCTCAGTAGCTACAATCTGAGAGAAACTTGCAATATATGTTCACAGAATTTTATGAAGGTGTCCATGCCCAACCCATGCCAGGAAACTATTGTGGGGCACATATTGCATAAAGAAAGTATGAAGACATGAAGAAATTTGCTTTTTTATCCTTGCGCAGACTCTGATAATTGGACATATTCACTTTCAACTGGACAGCATTGGACCAGTTGAATGGGTTTCCTTCATTTTCTAGTTGATCCATCATAGGAACCCAACTCTGTGAGAAGGTTTATGTACTCCCTTGGCCATATAAGCGACATGAGAAGATGACCAAGAACTCTTATGTCTTCCTGAGTGTCTTCATCTTGTATATCTAGTTGGGTGTTGTCCTACACTTTTCCAACTCCTTTACCCAACACTTCAAGATATCTCTTATGTTCGTGTTGTCGTTGGGTGTGTAGAACGATGCATCCATCGTGCTCACTCAAAATGGAAAATGATATATGTCCTGATAATCCTCCATCCTGAAAGAAGAAAGCCTTGTTCCACTGACATTTCTCATTGTCATTGTCATGGGATCAGTGTGTGAGACAATCCAGTGGATCACATATGCACAAGGGAACATGTGAAACCTGCATGCAACCTTGTATAGTCATGACTTATGGATGTTGACATAGACCTATCTATCCTCCAAATTCTCCTCAAAGCTACCTGAAACGATAGTGTTGATGTCTTGCCATGTTACCTTGATATCCTTATCGATGAACAGGTGTGTGTCTTTGTACACGGGCAAGCTCATTGACCCTTGTTCAACCACATCCCTAGTACTACTCTCAACTCTGTCATTTGATCCTACTTTCTTAGAAGCCATTGTACCTGTACTACTGAGAGGGTGATGAACACCTATGGTAGCTGGAGACAGAGCAATACTCATGGCAAGAAAAAATCAGTTGAAAAACAAAAGCAACTTGAGGACTGACATGCAACACACCTAGTTAACTGCTTGGAAAAATTGTGTATTTTTGTCTCAGAGAGACTGGGAGACTGATAACTAAAACTGTACAAATCACAGTCTAGGTTACCAGTGAGCTAATTGTCTACTGAAACTATATAGAGCATAGTCCATGTTGGCGTGGTAAGGATTGAAACTGTGGAATGTGCAGTTTCAGTAAGCATGACTGTTGCCCGGAAAAAATGCACTGTGTAATCCCAGGGGCCAACTAGGGCATTGTCTTGCAAACCTACGTAGGGCACAACCTATGAAGCCAGTGGGAGGCAAACTTTATGCAATTTCTGGGACCAAGGCATATCCTTGCATCCCGGAAATGCGTAGTGCAAGCCGGGCAAGGCACGGTCTATGCCAAGGCATCTCAGACCTATCGACGAGCGACTAAAAATTACTGAGGACTGAATGCATGTGCAAAGCTGGTGTCGATCTAAGTGAAATAAACATGTATGTAATTCAAGTGAGTGTAGAATTAAATCAATCGACAAAACAAGAAGCTCAAGAAGAAACTTGCCAAAATGGTGATTGTGGGTGCAGAAACAATGTTATGGTTGCGCCACTAAGGAAAGGTAATGCAAAACTTGAAACAACACTTCTATAAGATAAAATTCATTGAAACGCCAACAATCGCTTAGTAAAACCAAGGAAGAAGCACTCATAAAAGTTGAAAACTAAAAAGCTATAGAAAAATGAAAAAAAGCATGAAAAGCAAAACTTACCCAGAAAAGTTGTGCCGACCATGCCAAAGGTTCCTAAATTCCTTAGGAATTCTAGAGCCCCAAGATCGAATGTGAAGAATGAGCTCTGAGGCGTCGATTAAATAGATTTATGAAATTAGGGTTGATGACACGCATGCCACAAATCTAGGAAAAAGTGACACTTGGCAGGAAGTTATGAAAATGGTTTTGCATGTAAATCATTCTGCTAAAAATATATCCCTAAAATCTAGGGATGCTTTTCTTTTTTTTTCTTTTTGGGGAAAAGATTCCTGACATGCAAGCAAGGATCACGTAGTTCTGGAAGGAACTGGAAAACCTGCCGTCACATGTGACAGAGAGTCAGTGAAGGAGAGCTTCTACGTTGTTTTATGACTAAGGGGCCTTGGATGACTGGGTGGCTCTGCACAATTTTCCAGAGCAAATAATGTAAACTTTGAAACGGGAACTATAAAATCAAAACGGGAACTCTGGCAAAAAAACCCCGAAAAAACATCAAAAACAGTGCTAAAAATGAAAAGTGTG
The DNA here is from genome assembly GCA_031772625.1 of Pinus tabuliformis. Classification (NCBI taxonomy): domain Eukaryota; kingdom Viridiplantae; phylum Streptophyta; class Pinopsida; order Pinales; family Pinaceae; genus Pinus; species Pinus tabuliformis. The sequence continues at coordinate 1,983,309,585 of CM062817.1, read as the reverse complement.
TATACTGGAACGATGATTTTATTTTTTAGTGGTCAATTTTGAACATGTTTTAAAAATGGCAGTGACTATGAAATTTACTACGAAATTTTCGTGCAAAATATAGCTTCAAAATGAAAGTGATGATACTGGAAAAACGATTTTTTTTTTAAGGTCAATTTTCAAACTTTTTAAAAAATGCTAGTAAAACCAAATTTTTATGTGCCAAACAAAGTTGTATGAGGAAAAAACACATTAATGTTTTTGGTAGGATAACAATTTTCTTTTCTAAGTATAAATTCAACATGTTTTCAACCATAACATGCCAGATACGAAAGAAAAATGATTCTAGGAATTGCCCAGCCACCATCCTGGTGGGCGGGGGGGCCACCGGGGTGGTGCCAGCCCAGGCCGCGCCACCCTGGCGGCCAACCTGCCCATCCAGCTACTGGCTAAGAAATTCCGGGAATCGACCAGCCAATAGCTAGGTGGGCGGGCAGGCCACTGGGGTGGCACGGCTGGTGACTAGGTGATTCCCGAAATCAGCCAGCCACCAGCCGAGAAGGTGGGTGTGTAGCCGGTGTGGCGACAGCCCAGGCCACACCACCCGGTGGCTGGGTGATTTCCGGAATCGCCCATCCACCAGCCGGGCGGGCGGATGGTGGCTGGGAAATTCCTGGAATCGCCCAGCCACTAGCGGGGTGGGCGGGCGAGCCGTCGGGGTGGCGCCAGCCAAAGCTGTGCCACCCCGTCGGCCTCGCCACCCGCTCAGCTGGTGGTTGGGTGATTCTCGGAATCGCCTAGCAACTAGCCGGGCGAGCGGGCAGGCCACTGGGTGGCCCGACCTAGGCTGGGCCACCCAGCAGCCTGCCCGCAGGTCGGGCCACCCAGTGGCCGGCAAGCCCGCCCGGCTGGTGGCTTGGTGATTCGCACCACCCCGCCTGCCCGGCTCGTTGATGGCTGGGCGATTTCGGGAATTGCCCAAGCACCAGTCGCCCGCGCCCACCCGATTGGTGGCTGGGTGATTCCGGGAATCACCCAGCCACCAACCGAGCAGGCGGGCGGTCCACTGGGGTGGGGCCAGCCCAGGCCGCGCCACCCTAGTGGCTCGCCCGACGGCTTGGCTGGTGGCTGGGTGATTCCCAAACTCACCCAGCCACCAGCCGGGAGGACATGAGGGCCGCCGGGGTGGTGTAGCCTAGGGTGACACCACGCCGGTGGCCCGCCTGCCCGCTCGGCTAGTGGCTGGGAGATTTAGGGCCGCCCCACCCCGGCAGCCCGCCTACTCGCCTAGCTGGTGGCTGGGTGATTCCCGAAATCACCCAGCCGAAATCATCCAGCCGAAATCACCCAGCGACCAGCCGCGTGGGCAGATGGTGGCTGGGTGATTCCTGGAATCACCCAGCCACTAAAGGGGTGGGCGGCTGGTGGCTGCTTGCTTAGGGGAATCACCCAGCCACCAGCCGGGCGGGTGGCTGGTTGATTCCGGGAATCAACCAGCCACCAACCGGGCGGGCAGCTAGTGGCTCGTTGATTCCCGGAATCACCCAGCCACCAACCGGGCAGGCGATTGGTGGCTGGTCGATTCTAGGAACCAACCAGCCACCGGCAGCCCGACCGGCTTATGGCTGGTTGATTCTGGGAATCAACTAGCCACCAGCTGGCCGCCCGGCTGGTAGTTAGTGGATTCCGGGAATCAACCAGCCACCAGCCGCCCGCCCGGCTTCACCCAGCCACCAGCCGCCGATTGATTCTGGGAATCAACCAGCCACCAGGCGGGCGGGCGGCTGGTGGCTGGTTGATTCTGGGAATCAACCAGGCACCAGGCGGGCGGGCGGCTGGTGGCTGGTTGATTCCAGCCGGCTGCCCGGCTAGTGGCTGGTTGATTCCCGGCCGGCTGGTGGCTGGTTGATTCCGGGAATCAATCAACCAGCCACCAGCGGCCTGCGCGGATGGTGGCTGGGTGAAGCCGGGCGGGCGGCTGGTGGCTGGTTGATTCCCAGAATCAACCAGCCACCAACAGGGTGGGCGGCTAGTTGATTCCCGAAATCACCCAACCACCAGCAGGGCGACCAACTAGTGGCTGGTTGATTCTCGGAATCAACTAGCCACCAGCTGGCTCTGGTGGCTGGTTGATTCCCGGAATCACCCAGCCACCAAACGGGTGGGCCGGGCAGGTGGCTGGTGGCTGGTTGACTCTCGGAATCAACCAACCACCAGCCGCCCCTCGGCTCGTGACTGGTTGATTCCGAGAATCAACCAGCCACCATCCAGGCGACCTGCTGGTGGCTGTTTGATTCCCGGAATCAACCAGCCACGAGCCGGGTGCGGCCAGCTGGTGGCTATTTGATTCCTGGAATCAACCAGCCACCAACGGGGCACGGCCAGTTGGTGGCTGGTGGTTAGTTGATTCTAGGAATCAACCAGCCACCAGCCGCCCGCCCTACTTCACCCAGCCGCCATTCCAAAAATCAACAAGGCACCAGCCGGTGGCTGGTTGATTCGGGGAATCAACCAGCCACCAGCTACCCGCCCGGTTGGTGGCTGGGTGAAGCCGGGCGGGCGGCTGGTGTCTCGTTGATTCCAGGAATCAATCAGCCACCAGTTGGCCGCCCGACTGGTGGCTCCTTGATTCCGGGAATCAACCAGAGACCAGCTAAGCGGCTAGCTGGTTGCTGGTTGATTCTTGGAATCAGCTGGTGGCTAGTTGATTCCCAGAATCAACCAGCCACCAACTGGCTGCCCCGCTGGTGGCTGGTTTATTCTGGGAATCAACCAGCCACCAATAGCTCAGCCCCCACTGGTGGCTGGTGGCTGGTTGATTGCTGGAAAAGCCGGGCGGGCAGATGGTGGCTGGTTGATTCCTGGAATCAACCAGCCACCAGCAGCCCGCCCCCTACTGGTGGCTGGTTGATTCTTGAAATCAACCAGCCACCTGTTGGGCGGCCAGCGGGTGGATGGTTGATTCCGGAAATCTACTAGCCACCAACAGGACGGGCGGCTGGTTGATTCCCGGAATCATGCAGCCACCAGCAGGGCGAGCGGCTGGTGGCTGGTTGATTCCCGGAATCAACCAGCCACCAGCCGGGTGGCCAGAGATGGCTGGTTGATTCCGAGAATCAACCAGCAATTAGCCGGGCAGCCGGCTGGTGGTTGGTTGATTCCCGGAATCACCCAGCCACCAGCCGGGTGGGCGGCTGGTGGCTGGTTGATTCCTAGAATCACGCTGGGTGATTCTGGCTGGTGGTTGGGTGATTCTAGGAATCAACCAGCCACCTGCCCTGTTGGTGGCTGGTAGATTTCCATAATCAACCATCCACCCGTTGGCCGCGCGACAGGTGGCTGGTTGATTCCAAGAATCAACCAGCCACCAGCAGGGGGCGGGCTGCTGGTGGCTGGTTGATTCCGGGAATCAACCAGCCACCATCCGCCCGCCCGCCTTTTCCAGGAATCAACCAGCCACCAGCCGCCCGCCCGGCTTCACCCAGCCACCAGCCGAGCGGGCAGCTGGTGGCTGGTTGATTCCCGAAATCAACCAGCCACCAGCTAGCCGCCCGACTGGTGGCTGGTTGATTCCCGGAATCAACCAGCCACCGGCTGGTGCTTGGTTGATTCCTAGAATGGTGGCTGGTTGATTCTGGGAATCAACCAGCCACCGGCCCGGCTAGTGGCTGGGTGAAGCCGAGTGGGCGGCTGGTGGCTGGTTGATTTCCGGAATTAACCAGCCACCAGCCGGGCGCGGCTAGCTAGTAGCTGGTTATTTCCTGGAATCAACCAGCCACCAGCTAGCCGCGCCCCGCTGGTGGATGGTTGATTCCGGGAATCAAACAGCCACCAGCCGGCCGCTCGGTGGCTGGTTGATTCCTGGAATCAAACAGCCATCAGCTAACCGCCCAGGTTGCCGGCTGGTGGCTGGTTGATTCCTGGAATCAACCATCTACGAGCCACCCACCTGGCTAGTGATTGGTTGATTCCGAGAATCAACCAGCCACCATTCGAGCGGCTAGCTGGTGGCTGTTTGATTCCCGGAATCAACCAGCCACCAGCCGAGCGGCCAGCTGGTGGTTGGTGGCTGTCGGCTGGTGGTTGGTTGATTATGGGAATCAACCAGCCTCCAACAGCCCGCCCCCATCTGGTGGATGGTTGATTCTCGGAATCAACCAACTACCAGTCGGGCAACTAGCAACCAACACGGCGGGCGGGAATCACCCAGCCACCAGCCGGCTCTGGTGGCTGGTTGATTGCCGGCTGGTGGCTGGTTGATTCCCGGAATCACCCAGCCACCAGCCGCCCAGCTGGTGGCTGGTTGATTCTCGGAATCAACAGCCACGAGCCGCCGGCCCGGCTGGTGACTGGTTGATTCCGAGAATGAACCAGCCACCATCCCGGCGGCCAGCTGGTGGTTGTTTGATTCCTGGAATCAACCAGCCACCAGCCGGGCGCGGCCAGCTGGTGGCTGGTTGATTCCTAGCCGGGCGGCCAGCTGGTGGCTCGTTGATTCTAGGAATCAACCAGTGACTAGTAATGCGGCCAGCTAGTTGCTGGTTGATTCTCGAAATCAGCTGGTGGCTGGTTGTTTCCCAGAATCAACCAGTCGGCAGCCCGGCTGGTGGTTGGGTGATTTCGGGAATCAACCAGCCACCAGTAGTTCGCCCCCCACTGATGGTTGGTTTATTCACAGAATAAACCAGCCACCATTCCAGGAATCAAGCAGCCACCTGCTGCCTGCCCAGCTGGTGGCTGGGTGAAGCCGGGCGGGCGTTTGGTGGTTGGTTGATTCTTGGAATCAACCAGCCACCAGCTGGCTGCCCCGCTGGTGGCTTGTTGATTCTGGGAATCAACCAGCGACCAGCCAGGCGGCCAGCTGGTTGATGGTTAATTCTCGAAATCAGCATGTGGCTGGTTGTTTCCCAGAATCAACCAACCGGTGGCCCAACTGGTGGCTAGATGATTCCGGAAATCAACCAGCCACCAGCCGCTAGCCCGACTGGTTGCTGGGTAATTCCGGGAATCAACCAACCACAAGCTCGCTGCTCGACTGGTGGCTGGTTGATTCCTGGAATCAACCAGCCACGAGCTGACCACCCGGCTGGTAGCTGGTTGATTCTGGGAATCAACCAGCCACCAGTAGCTCACCCCCCGTTGGTGGCTGGTTGATTCCGGTAATCAACCAGCCTCCAGCCACCCGCCCGGCTGGTGGCTGGTGGCTGGTTGATTCCTGGAAAATTCGGGCGGGTAGCTGGTGGCTGGTTGATTCCCAGAATCACCCAGCCACCAGCCGGGTAGGCGACTGGTGGTTTGTTGATTCCCGGAATCAACCAGCCACCAGCCGCCCCAGTCGGGCCGCCGGCTGGTTGATTCCGAGAATCAACCAGCCACCAGCCACCGCCCGGCTTCACCCAGCCACCAGCTGGCCACCCGGCTAGTGGCTGGTTGATTCCCGGAATCAACCAGCCACCGGCTAGTGCCTGGTTGATTCCTGGAATGGTGGCTGGTTGATTCTGGGAATCAACCAGCCACCAACCGCCCGCCCGGCTGGTAGCTGGGTGAAGGCGAGCGGGGCGGCTGGTGGCTGGTTGATTCCCGGAATCAACCAGCCACCAGCCGTGCGGCCAGCTGGTGGTTGGTTGATTCCGGGAATCAAACAACCACCAGCTGGCGGCTAGCTGGTGGCTGTTTGATTCCCGAAATCACCCAGCCACCAGCTAGCCACCCGGATGGTGGTTGGTTGATTCCTGGAATCACCCAGCCACCAGCCGGGTGGGCGGGTGGTGGCTGGTTGATTCCCGGAATCAACCATCCACCAGCCACCATCCGGGCTGCTAGCTGGTGGCTGTTTGATTTCGGGAATCGAACAGCCACCAGCTAGCCGGGAATCAACCAGCCACTAGCTAGCTGCGCCCGGCTGGTGGCTGGTTTATTCCCAGAATCAACTATCCACCAGCCACCAGCTGCTCGCCCAACTGGTGGCTGGGTAATTCCGGGAATCAACGAGCCGCCCGCCCTATTGGTGGTTGGTTGATTCCCGGAATCAACCAGCCACCTGTTGGCCGCTCGACTGGTGGCTGGTTGATTCCGGGAATCAACCAGCCACCAGCCGGGGGCGGGCTGCTGGTGGCTGGTTGATTCCCAGAATCAACCAGCCACCAGCCGGCAGCCACTAGGCACGAGCTGGCCGCTCGGCTAGTGGCTGGTTGATTCCGAGGATCAACCAGCCACCAGCCGGCCGCCCGACTTCACCCAGCCACCATCCGTGCAGGCCACTGGTGGCCGGTTGATTGATTCTTGGAATCAACCAGCCACCAGCTGGCTGGGAATCAACCAGCCACTGGCCGTGCAGCCGGCTGGGAATCAACCAGCCACTGGCTGTCCAGCCGGCTAGAATCAACTAGCCACCAGCCGCCCGGCCGCCTGGTGCCTGGTTAATTCCCAGAATCAACCAGCCACCAGCCGCCCATCCGCCTGGTGGCTGGTTGATTCTCAGAATCAACCGGCGGCTGGTGGCTGGGTGAAGCTGGGCGAGCGGCTAGTGGCTCGTTGATTCCGGGAATCAACCAGCGACCAGCCAGGCGGCTAGCCGGTTACTGGTTGATTCCCGGAATCAGCTGGTGGCTGGTTGATTTCGGGAATCAACCAGCCGGTAGCCCGGCTGGTGGGAATCACCCGGCCACCAGCCGCCCGCCCTGCTAGTGGCTGGTTGATTCCTGGAATCAAAAGAAAAAGGAGAGATAGTTAACATTTATCAAAAACCACAATTATTGATTAACTATCTTATAGACATTTGTTCAGATGAAGGAGATTGGGTTCTGGATTTATTTTCTGGCTCAGGTAAGTTTTATTATATGGAATTGAATTTCAATATGTTATTTTTTAATTAATATGTCATTGTACTAATTTAGTTCATTATTTATTTTGTGTTTTATAATTAAGTGCAACGCTAGCATGTTGCCTTCAAAAATGAAGAAATTGCATTGCAATTGAAAAATATCCAGTGCAGTGCAATTTCGTTCAGCAAAGAATTAATGTTCTTCAATTTCTTCCAGATGCAATGCAAGAAATTGGGTTGAATAAAGGGGACTTTAGTGAATCACGTGTGGCAAAGAAGGCAAAGGAACCCCAACCACCATTACATGGAATGTTTAGAAAGACATACATTGGGAGATTCGCAGACATCAAAGACCCATTAGAAGAGGAAAGTGAGCAAAAGGAAACATAAAATTTTGTGGAAGAAGACAATGATGAAACTCTAGAGGACAAAGAGTTTGGATTACATGACATTGTTGATTAAATTTAAGTTATGCTTGTAAATCAAGCTTTGCAATGTTTTGACTTTGACATTTTATGAGAAGAATAAACACTCAATTAGGGTTGTTATACGTTCAATATTGTAATATGTGATTTTCGCATTGATTTTTAAGTTAATCATTATTTTTTGAAGAAAAAAGTGATTATTATTATTTTTTTGACATGAAATTCATAAAAAAAGCTATTATTTAACCATTTTTAGTTAAAATTATCGTATAAAAATTGTGATTTTGACATGTCAATTCTAGCAAAAATTATCAAAACGTGTAGTTTTTTAGTTATATTTATGTTAAAAATGGTTGTTTTTATGTCCATTGTTAAAAAATATTGTTTTTTAGAAACAATTATTTCATGTGGATTGAAAAATTAATTAAGGATGTATAAATATGTAGAATATCGAAAATTCTAAATATCGACCTCCTAATTTAAAAATGCAAAACAATAAAAACCTCACTAAAAAAAGAAGTTAAAATTAAAATAAAAAACAAGAAAATGTGAAGAAAATGACCACTTCAAAAATGATCAAATTTACAAAATAATTAATTACATTTTATACATTAGAAAATTTAAAGCCAAAACACAGGTCTTTAAAAAAAAGGAGGTGATGCAGAATACTCACTTTTTTAAATCAGCATGAAAATCACTACCATTCTAAAACGATTCTAAAACGTAATGTACATAAAAAGAATTAAAGTGCCAAAAACTATGCTCTAAAAAAAACATGTTCGTTCTGCATCACCCCTTTTCAAAATCAGGTCACTTTTTTGCTATCTCTACGAAACGGGTAACAGTATCAGTTCCCGTTTCAAAGTTTACATTGTTAGCAGTGAGGCTCAGATTCTCTGCTTATTTCCAGAGAGCAGAGTGGCTTGCTAGTTCTGCGCAATTTTGGAGACCAGTGTAGCTAGCTTGGCTGCTCTGTGTATTTCTGGAAGGTAGTGCAACCGAATCAATTTCTGTGTAATTCCTCGAGGCAGTACAATTGGCTGAAACTGGGAAAATTTCCAGTGCAATGCCGGTTGGCTCGCTCTGCACAATTTCTAGAGAAAGGCTATTGGGCCTACTCTGCACAATTTCTGAGTGCAGGGTAGCTACTAGGCTACTTTGGGCATTTCTGGAGAGGGAGATAGACTGCTCTCTAGATTTGCAGAGCTTTTCCCGACAGGGGGATGACCGGATGTAAACCAAGTGTTTGGTATGCTTGTGGTTGACCAACAAGAAAAGTGAATTTTACACAAGTAGTGAAATGACAAATGAACACAAATAAGCACAAGTACCTTATCAGTGTAGGATAACTATGAATATTTCAAGGAGAGAGGCTCTAAAACAAAGAGAAGGAAAAATTTTGGAGGGTGGTTATAACCACTACAACACATATATTTATTATTATTATTATTATTATTATTATATATCTGTTTTTTTTTCTTTTTTTCTCTCTTCAGAGGTGCAGAGGAAGAGTTCTCTGCACAAAGAATCTCAAAACCAAAGATATCAGATAATTTCTTAATAAAAGAGTCCCTAGAAGCTCAACGATGATACAATTGGAGGCGATGTCCATTTACAAATATAGGAGTATGTGCCTCATCTATTGTTACAAGTTTAATAGTCCCATTATCAAATACTATGTCAACTTCATACGGTCCCATCCATCTAGAGCAAAGATTTCCTTTGAAGTCCTTCAACTAAGATTCATATCACAACAACTTTTGCATCTACCCATTTTGTCACATAGCCTCTGCAGAAAAGAATATAAAATTTTTGATGTGAAGGAGCATTGAATGACCCAACGAAATCAATAGCCCATTTCTTAAAGGGCTCAAGAACTAATTAAGGTTGTAATGATATCTCATCTGACTAACATGGCTGACCCATCTATTGGCAGCTATCACACCCTCGAACATATTTTCTAGCATCACAAAAAATAAAGGACCAATAGTACCCCCTCTACAACACCTCATGACATGTCCACTTGTCTGCAAAATTCCCTCCACAAGGGCCATCATGGGAAACTTTCAAAACATCATAGATGTCATCTTCACCTACACAACACTAGATTTGTTGATCAGGTCTGGTATAAAAATGGTATGCCTCTATCCATGAGTAATGGGCACTATGATGGATGATTTTTTGCTATTCCATATATGAAAAATGATGAGTTACTTTTCTTGTAACAAGGTGGTTAGAAATATCTTCATACCACGGGGTGCGAGTAGAATTTATGTTGTTGGGAAAAGTATCCAATACGGAATGACCCTATCCCACTCTAAGGGTGATAGTACCTCAGCAACAACCGAATGCAAAGCTATTCAAGATTACTTCTTTATGAGATGTAAGAGAAGGGAGAAAGAGATCCACTAACCGTTGTCTTCCGCTAATGATTGATCCAATCTTCTCTCCTTGCTGGTTGCTCCCAGCTCCTTGCTCTTTCACTGGCCTAGCTACACAAACATCCTGCAAAAGCACAAGAAAGGGAAACTACAAGAAGCATACATCCATAACTGATTCAAGGATTAGAATAAATCAAATATACAAGCATCAATACGCCACAGAGACACATGCATATAGAAGAACCTCAAACACTTTATTAATGGAAGAAGTAAAGTTCTGAGAGTGTTACAACCATAAGAGGCCCAATCCAGCAACACCTCCCAGCAGAAAGAAATCTCCTCTTCACCTCCCTCAAAGCAATCACCCAATAGTTCTATACTCAAACCAACAACACTTCCTTACATTCACAAGATTCCAGCCTCCCTAGACCTCATGAGAGAGCTCTATATATAGGAGTTTTGGAGAAAGGATGAGTCAGCTTGAGTTTGGCATGAAGCTGACTAGTGTCCTCTCCCACTTCAGTTATACTTCAGTTCTTGAGTCCACTTGGAGTTTCTTGCTTCCACTTGGAGATCTAGATCCTCTTACTCATCACAAGGTGAATTCCCTGATCCAAGTGTCATTTTGGAAGCTTCCTGGGCATTTGACACCTTGCAGAATGACTGTGCCACTTGGCCAATCTCGCCCAGCGCAGGTAGCCTTCATTAGATTTGACATTCAGCGCAGGTACAGAGTGGAGCAGTTGACATTCAGCGCAGATGCTCAGTGGAGCAGCTGACATGATCCAGAATTAGCTTGTTTTTGAGTGTTTTCAGGTGGAGAACTGATTTTTAGTGCTGTGGTTTGCTGACCTTGTTCCTCTAGGGGTAGGAACAACATGTTTAGGGACTTTGGATCCCTTAGATTATTGACATTTCATGCTTCATGCTGTTAGGCACAAAAATGTCTATAACAGTTGCCCCCTAAAGTATGAGGTCGTTTATCGGGTGAAATGCTTTATCAGGAGGATCCGAAGTTCATTCAATCGCTGAGAGGTGCCCTGTAATAAAATAAAATACAATACATTATTTTTCATTCTGCTTTCATGATCTAGCTGAGGCGGGCATTCCCATGCTCAGCTTTATAAATTCATTTTGGTACATAGAACAGACGACCGTCTGATGGTAGACTGATAATTCTCTGCTGAAATTATCATCCTTTGAGTAGGATGATCATCTGCTGCAATGATGTACATATCAAATGTCTTTATATTTCCTGAATATATATCGCAGCCCGGATGGATGAAACTAGATCCGGGGTCTTCAAACTCGTTCGATCTTCACTCTAAGTACAAGTCGATCCATGTGAGAATTGCGCTGAAGTCGAACATGGAAAGACATTGTTTGATTACCGGTCAATAATGTAAACCGTTAATAAGCGCGAGAGGAATCACCAATAATGACAATGACCCTCAAGGTACTGCAGTACAATTCACGTGGTGTGAATAAAGGACTTGTCGTCGAACACCACGTAAAATCTTCTGGTCGAAGGTCCTTAATGTATATCTGTCACCGGAAGTGAGAAACTTGCCATTGAGGCATGCAAGCTTCAAAGTACTGGGGGGTTTGTTCCTAGATCAACTTCTTGGATAATGAGCTGAAGTCGACAAGAAGCGATCCGTCAAAGGAGGGCCTTAATGAATCCCACATCAGTGACACGGAATGGAGCTAATGATTTTAGTGGAGGTGAAAACAATCTGTGAGATATGATTCAGGGTGGCGATCATGGGTGGATGAAGGATAATGTATGGCAGTGGATGGGACACGGTTGACTCTTTCTGAACAACATCTCTTGAACATATAACGACACTGATGTGATGGATCGGTAGCATTACCCCAAATGCGGATGGTTTGGCGAGGACCATGGTGATGAGACCGGTGAATGAAAACAACCCAACCCAATGTGATACGGAGGACAAAGTGTCATGTTCAAGAGCGACTTGCTACCATTAAAGCTTTGAGGTTCTCCCAATTTTTCCCCAGTCATTTCTGACCAGTACCTCTTTATTTTTGTCAAGCTTGAGGAGGATAACATATGCTTGTTCTATAACCTGCCCTTCGGGCAAGCCCATCGCTATGTTTTAACGAGCCTAGCGATAGGGAAACTCGTTCTCATCTAAAGACAAGTTTGTCGCTATTTAATCATTTTAACGAGTCTAACGACAAGGAAAACTCGGTCCTTTTCAATTTTAGAGAGTCTGAAAAGGTACAGAAAGTTAACTCCAAAATTACTTTTTCGTCATCTAATCCCTTAAGTCCGAAAAAGTATAAAACAATACAGAAGGGATGAGTTTTCGATAACTTTAACGAGCCGAATAAAACAAGCGCTCGACCTTTTTGTGTAATAATCCCTCAGGTCCAAAAAGATTAAAATCTAGAGGAGGGATAGCTCTTCCGGTCACTTTAACGAGCTGGAAGGCCAAAACTCGGCAAAGTTTTCATATTTTACGAGTCAGATGAAAAGAGCTTAAAGAAGACTCGTCTTTTGAGGAACGAGTGATAAACAGGGATAGCAGCAGATTCCAGGTACAGGTTGGAGTTTTCCAATCACGGCAGTGTCACAAGGATGGCTAGGTGAAATCACTCTTCGCAGCTGTTCCTCAAAATAGGTAAACAATCATATGGAGGTGAACAATTGGCCAAATGAAATGGAGGTGGCAGGTGCAAAACGCGACCAAGGCTTTTTATGGCTAATAAATTTACGATCACAATGGTTATTTACCGAGATGGGTTCATTTTTTAATGAGCTTGAATGCGCCAAAACACTGCTCAATGCTTATGTTTATTTTTTAACGAGCATGAATTTCGCGTTAAAACTGCTCGGATCTCGCTTTTCTATTTTTTAACGAGCATAAATTCCGCGGTAAAACTGCTCGATTATATGGTCAAATTTTGATTTTTTACCATTACTAGCTTTTCTTTTTTCAAATATAGTACTGCTTTTTCAGTTGCTGCAACAAACTTTGTTAGAAATGAATAATATTTGCATGAAAATGAGATTATAACCCTAATATTTCACTTTAAACTGTGTGAAAAGCCATTAAAAGGTGTTTTTACCTCTCATTTACCATTTCATTTGCATTTGGTTTGTTGGAGCTCTGGAGGTGCCTCTTCCCCCTTGATTTTCACCAGCTGATTCCGGGAGATTCTGCAGACGATTTTCGGCGCCGTCTGGACCAGGTAGGAGCTAAATCCTAGCTCTTTCTTTTCATGGTTTCCTTTTCCTGTTTCATGCCTGTTTTCCAGTATTTCTGAGCCCCTGGGGTTTTGCCAGGGCGCCCTAGGATCAGCGCAGGTTCCCATTTCGAGACCTGCGTTGAAGGTCAAGCTGCCTTAAGGCAGCCTGACCCTCAGCGCAAGTGGGAGACTCTCTGCCTGCGCTGGGCTCAAAAAACTGAGTTTTTAAGGTCATTTTTGATGATTTTTTCGCCAGTTTTTCATCAAAATCAGGAACTTACTCCTTCTCTTGTTTGCTTTGCAGGGAACTCTGAACAAAATGTCCCTTACATGGCGAGAACGAGAACATGAAGAAGAGGACATGATTGCCCTCCATGACCCTGTCACGGTGAACGCGCTGCGGAACTGTGGCCTGCTAAAGTTCTTCCGTATCTCTAGTATGAGAGCACAGATTTCTTTGCTGCAGTATATGCTTGATGCTTGGGATCCTGTTAACCAAGTGTTCCAGATTAGGGGAAAGGCCATCACTTTGACCATAGAGGACATGTACTTCTTGACTGAACTGTCAAGGCGAGGTGCCCCCATTTCCTTGTCAGGTACGGCCCGGGGGACTGATTCCACCAGAGATTATGTCCGCCAGTATTGCAGGGAAGGTTCTCAGCCGAGCAAAGACGACAAGATTGTTATCCGTGAGATTACTGATCGGGCTCTCAGGTCCATTCTGTTCACTATTAGTAGGATGGCCGGCAGCGCAGCTCTACATGTTGCCAACAGATCTTATATGCAGCACGCCTTGGAGTGTCTCCAACCAAAAGTATTCAACTGGTGTGATGCAGTACTTGTTCAGATGAAAAGTCAATTGACCAAGGTAAAGGACGAGAAGCTGAAGAACTTTGGATTTGGTTCTATTCTGACTGCCTTCACCTTGGAGAAAATCCCACTGATGCAGCCTCAGTACATCATACTCGACTTGCCTTCTCCGACCGAGCCACGCATGCAGAGGTGGGTCGACCACATGTCTAGGCATGCTGGTCAACCTCATATTACTTTTACCGAGGCCTTCTTTAGGTGGTTCGAGCACCAGGAGATGGCGTTTTCCGAGTATCCATATGTGGGTATGGATTTCCGAGGTGATCCGGATTTGGTGCTACCGGATGGCGAACAGTGGGGCGCCATTGGTAAACTCCTTGACCGTATTACTGTTTACTGTTCTTATTCATAATGTTGCTGTGCTTTATTCTATCAAGACTTTTAATTGTACTCTTGGGTGCATGCAGATATTGGTCCTGTTCGTCCAGCAGTTCGTCCGAGATCGCCAGTCACTGCCCCGGCAATGGAGCCTGCTAGGAGAGTTGTTATTCGCGATCTTGACGATACTGAGACCCTTACAGCTGTGCAGGAGCAGGTTGAGAGCCTTACTCGCGGTCTTCCGGATGTACAGATTGACGAGTTACCTTTACAGCTGCAGTGGCATACTATTGGCGTGCCTAGACGATGGACTCGTCTCTTGCGCATGATTGCATAGGCCATGACGTACTATCATGAGCACCACTAGGCTAGGGTGCCCCCTAGAAACTTTTTGAGTTTTTGGGTCATATGACCAATTTTGTCTTGGTTACAGAACATTATGTATGAACTTATATAAACAGCTTATATGTATTTTGATTTTCGGGTTTTATCCTGGTTGATTTATGCGATCCATATGTACAATCTTTGATGATGTGTCCTTTTTTATAAATGTTGCAAATGTCTATCTAACACATAGTTTGCTAATGAGTCAGTTAATGTGTTTAAGTTTCTTGAAATATGTTGATATTGAATTGAATCAAATCGTCTTTCCAAGATCTTAACCCTTAGGAACATGCGATAAATAGCTGGATTGCGAACAGAATATATACCATTGAGTTGTAGTATTACGAGCTGTGAGTCTAGCCTGACAATTAGTCGGCGTATGCCACGTGTGATGGCATCAGAGAGTAGTTCTATCAACGCGCTATACTCAGCGATGTTATTCGTTGATTGCCCAATACATACGCCTGTGAAACTTACTAACTCGCCGCTTGGATCAAAAATGGCCCAGGCTGCGGAGGATAGGTTCCGCGAACTATGACTCGCTCCGTCAGCATATCCAACACATGTCTCCAGAAGGTTCGACATCTGCAACGGACGAAAAAGGTGGATCACTCGACCAGAACAAACACTTTAGTGAAAACAAAATACAACAAAAGCATGCAGGTTACTATTTATGCATAGTAACGCTTGAGGTACAGCCCGTTACGGGGCTGCGCCAGTGGAATTCCGTCATAATCCATTAACTCATAGGCTCCTTTTGCTAACACCCTATTAACAATATAGGGGCCTATCCATAAGGACTTGAATTTTCCTGCTCCCAATTTATCGGATTCTTGGTCATAAAGCAAGACCAAATCACCTTCTGAGAAGACACGGGGTTTGACATTTTTGTCGAACTGAGCCTTGACTCGTTTCTTATGAGCTTCGTTAGCCAAAGCAGCATCATGACGGGTTTCATCCAATTGGATTAGTTCCAAGAAACGAGCCTCTCCTTCTGAAGTTCCGGGGAGAAGATCGATTGCGAGTTTAAGCGACGAAATTTCGCACTGGATTGGCAAGACTGCTTCCAGGCCATACACCAATTGAAAAGGTGTGAACCCAGTTGCGTTCTTAACCGACGTTCGGTAAGCCCACAAGGCTGAGTACAGGATTAGGTGCCACCTTCTTTTATGAACCCCAATCATCCTTTGCAACATACGCTTCAGGACCTTGTTGATTGCCTCAACTTGTCCATTGGCTTGCGGATAATATGGGGTAGAGCTGTCGTGAGATAGCCCTAGCTTGGCAGCTAATTCGACCATCATGTGATTGCGAAAATGCGACCCATGATCTGTAACTATAGCCTGAGGTACGCCGAACCTGGCGACTACATGATTGAAAAAGAAAAGGGCAGCTGTTTCACCAGTGTTATCCAATGTAGGCATTGCCTCGGCCCATTTGGTAAAATAGTCAACAGCGACTATAATATACCCATGCCCCCCGGTCGAGGTGGGGTTACATTGCATGAAATCGATGCCCCACTTGGCGAAGGGCCCAATAGCAACTATCGGCTGTAAAGGTGCGGGTGGTCGTCTGGTTTTGCTATCAAAGATTTGACAAGCATGGAAACTTCTGACTGCGGTTATGCAATCTTTGAACATGGTTGGCCAGAAGTATCCTGCTCGTAAGATCCTTTGTGCTGTTGCATATCCAGACTGATGCCCCCCACACGCGCCTGAATGACAATCATTCAGGGCTTTTTCAGCCTCCTCATGGGTAAGGCACCTCCTCAGAACTGTATCGACACCACGACGGTAAAGTGTATCACCGACGATCATGTAGTCTTTTGCTTGGTATCGTATACGTTTTTGTTCGGAGCGAGAGGTGTTAGGCCTGAACTTTTGGGTTTGGAGATAAACTATGATATCTCCATACCACTCATCGCTTACAGATATCAAAAACAAACTTTCGTCCACGATTGACTCTTCCGATGTTTCATCGTTGGACGATGATGGGAGATCGCACAATAATTCTGCGAAAACTAGAGCTTTCTTTGATTTGGATTTCACAAATTCCAGATTAAACTCTTGAAGGATCGCTATCCATTTTGAATATTTGCCCCCAAGCAACTGTCGTGACAGTATATAAGTCATGGGGTTGCAATCTGACAAGATGGTAGTTTTCCGAAAGAGGACATAATGTCGAAACCTTTGAATCGCTTGAACAGCTCAAGCGCTAGTTTTTCAACATAAGAATATTTACTTTCTGTATCGTTTAAGTTTTTACTTAAATAATAGATAGGATGTTCAATTCCATCGACTTCTTGAACTAAAACCATCGCAATGGTCCTATCCGCTGCAGCCAGATACAGGTTAAAATCTCTTTGATAGTCCGGGGCGTACATTAATGATGCTTTTACTAGACAATCTTTCAGAGCATCAAAGGAAGCTTGCGCCACCTGGTCCCAAACAAAAGGTACATCTTTTTTCAAAAGACGAGTATAACCCTTAGCAAGTTCTGCGTAATTTGGAATGAACCTCCTCAGAAAGTTTGCTTTCCCTTGGAGTTTCTGAATCTGAAGCAAATTTGAAGGTGGAGGCAAATTAATGATTGCCTGAACCTTACAAGGGTCGAGACGAATCCCATCCTTAGAGACTACAAAGCCAAGTAAACGACCAGAACCGACGCAAAACACACATTTGTGCGGATTGAGTCTTATCTTGTAGTTCGGCAACGTAGAAATATCGCTCTTAAATGCTGCGGATGATCAGTCCGCTTTCGCGAATGAGCCGGGAGATCGTCGAGGTAAGGTTGAACAATGTTCTTGATGTCATGGAAGGCATAATTCATTGCCCTCTGAAATGTCACCCCTGCGTTCTTTAAACCAAAGGGTAATTTTCGATAAGCGAATGTGCCCCACGGACAAATAAATGCAGTCTTTGACTGGTCCTGTGGGCGGATATTAATTTGATTATACCCGGAAAATCCATCCATAAGTGAAAAGATTTCACATCCGGCGCATTCATCAATTATCTAGTCGATGAAGGGTGTAGGGTAGTTGTCCTTCGGACAAGCTTGGTTTACATCCCTATAATCAACACACACTCTAATCGTCCCTTGTTTTTTCATAACAGGGACAATATTCGATACCCAATCAGTTAGAGGAACCGGGTAGATGAATCCAGCATGGAGGAGTTTTTCAACTTCCGCCTTAATGGCAGCGGCTTTCTTGGGGTGCACCTGCCGAAGCCGTTGTCTTACTGGTTTGACATCAGGATACATTTTAATTTCATGTTCAACGATACTCGAGTCAATGCCTGGCATTTCATTATATGACCAAGCAAAGACATCTCTAAATTCGCGAAAAAGAGCGTTATATATTTCCAGTTCTGAAGGGGAACAACCTTTGCCGACATAAATATTCTCTACAACATTTGTTTTAGTCGAGATATTTATGGCTATAGTCTCTTCAATATTGGATAGGTTTCGCTCGGAGTCCACCGTGTTTACAGTATTTGTTAGGAATTCAAATACTGAAGGGTGATAAAGGTCACTTTGAGTATCTTCTTCATATTTCGGAAGAAAGGAACAATGGTGGTGATCATTCCATGGTGCCCCCTCAATCATCATTGATTGTAAGATTCCTTCGTCAGTCCCATGTACTCTCGACCAAGGATCTAATGGGGTTCCATATTCTCTAGACCTATCTACCCAAACGCTTGACGAGCGTTGATTTGGGCTCGCCTCCCATGCTTGAAACATTGATTGCTACAATATTTCTAAAGGGCTTGGGGGCAAAACCATTGAATGATCCATGTTGACCTTCGTGGAAGATATCATGTTGTAGGTTGCTACAAACGGTACATTTCCTGTATAAATAGGAGGTGGTAGCGCGAAAGTTCCCATCAATGTGGGGTCTTTCAATAATCCTACTCCGATATCTTGAATTGAATGGTTGCTCTCATGGATCATGGGAATGCTTCCTGTAACTTGTGAACCATTAGGGAGGAAATTCTGTTGGTCGACGATCGTAATCCCTCCTTCAAATGGGAATGCAATCTTCCTAAAATAAGTCGACACGACAGCTGCCATGGCATAAATCCATGGTCTACCCAGTAGGATGTTATAGTCAAGATTTCCATCAATGACCTCAACATCAATTTCCACTGTTTTCCCTCCTAGTTCAACTTTCAAGTTATTAAGGATACCGTATGGGGTATAAGTCCTTCCGTCGAAAGCTTTTAATGTTGTCGATGATCGCGACAAGGTTGGAGATCCTAAATTTTTCCAGCAACTCATCGACATAATACATGTCGAGGCTCCCTCATCGATTATTGTTCTGTGAACAGTTTTGTTGAGTGCTTTCACTTGAATAAGGAAAGCTAATTGAGCTGGTAACTGAGGATCATATCCCTTGTGATCAAAGGATACAAGATTGGAATCCTTGGGATCAACCCCACCAATTGCCGATAACAACGCCTGCCTTTGGGTTGGACAATTTTGTAGCACTTCAAGAGTCGACATAGCGGATGGCGATTGGGCCAAATCTTCCACTATGTTATAATGCTGCGCCGCTCTGGCGCGAGGATTAAATGTCGACTTGTGTACTACACCCTTTGGTGGTTTTATTGTTAATTCAGGGATGGTGGGCGTTACAACTTCTGTCGAAGTTGTTGTCAAACTACTTGGTTGATCTTTACCTTTTTCGTTCGACAGCTGAGGATTCCCATAATCTTTGTTTCTTGTCGAAATCAAAGCATCATTCTGCTGTTTCGAAACCGACAACATAAGGACTTGCGACGGGGAAGCATTTCCACTATCAACCAGATTTTGACCTGGGTTGGGAAATGGATCAGTTAACACTGCTGAGGTTTGGGAACTTTTAAAGAACTTCTTTAACTCAGCTTTGAATGGGCAATTCTTTGTGGTATGATCCTTATCATCACATATTAGACATGGATAATTTTGTTTCCCTTTGCCAGGAGGGTTTGAATAATTTTTTCCAGGGGATGACTCACCTTGTTTCTTCTTCTTCCCTTTGTTTTGCTTCTTCTTGCTTCCTGGTTGATTGGTTTCTTTGCCTTTATCTTCCGATACGGCATTTACTTCCGAAGCAAGAATTTCTTCTTTTTCATTTTGATCCGAATTCTTACGGGCTTTCTTTGACAAAGCCTTTATCGATTTCACGTTTGCCGTGCCAATCACGCCATCACCGGCATGAGAGTCACTATTTGATTTAGGAGGGGGAGGAATTGAAAATTCTGGTCTAGGGGCGTCGGGTATTTTGTCGTAGAGCATGCCGGACTGAGTATAAACTAAGTCCAAATACTGTGCACGAGCAATTACTTGCTCCTCTGTTACGACTCCCCCCTTGGCCACATCTTCCGTAATAGCCGGAAGTAACGACTTTATAAACCATTCAGCTAATAACTGATCGGGAACATATGTTTTCACCATCCTACGACGACGACGCCACTCATGTATATGATCAGATATATGAGTAGCAGTTGTCTGTTTGAAGTTGGTTAATATTTCTGTTCCCGTTTCATACCTTATCGGTAATTGAAAATGGGTTAAGAAAGTCGTGGCTAGGGAACTAAAATTGTCGAAAGAGGCTCTTGGCAATTCAATATACCATTTAGCCACTGGACCTGTCAATGTCCTCTGGAAAAGGCGAAGCCTTATCGAATCGTCGTTAAGGGTGTTTGACGAACACCACAGATGAAAAGTCATCACGTGATTCGATGGGTCTTCACCTGGATTTCCATTGAATTTAGGAATGTCAGATGGAAGTTTATGAGGAATCGCTGGCCACCAAGGGGCATAAGCAATCGGATCGTTGGTTAAACGGTGTAAATCGGGTAACTCTAAAGTTGCCACGAATGGTAACTGTTGATTCAGGTTAGGCGAAGCGTAACCAGGGTACGATGGAATCGCTTGAGCAGTGGGCCTTTGCATACCAGCATAATGTAATTGATGTTGGTATGACTGATACGGTTGGTGGACTTGACCACTGTAAAGTGGTTGGTTTTGACCATTTTGGATATACGGTTGTCCACTATTCGCAAAGATCTACTGCTCAGAACCTTGGTACACTTGCTGGAATTGCGGTTGTTGGTATTGTACAAGCCATGGTTGTGACGCCATGTTCTGTTGTGCCATGGTAACCGTTGGACCAAGGTGTGGGGTAATTGTACCCGTTTGTACTTGTGTCGTCCCACCAGTTGGTGATTGTGGTTGTGACCCATGGTCAAGCAATTGTTGCATTACAACCTGAGAAATCTGAGGTTGACATGTAACAGGTATCGCTTGAACTTGCGACACGGTTACAATAGCCGGTGTGGTCGGGATGTTCGTCACAGGTACACACTGTTGGATAGAATATACAATCCTTGGTTGTTGAGGTAGCATAGGTACCCAACTACTTGATGCAATTCCAGTATAACCTAATATTGTTGCGAACTCATGTATGGGTACCCTCCCGGAGGGGGTAATGAAAGGGCATATTGCCCCCCATACGGTATCAATCTTGAACTCAAGGGGATTGATTGCCCAGATTGACCTCCAAATGGATCAATTTGGCGAGTTTCAACATAAGAATTACCGGGTATTACTCCGGATGAACAAACTGGAACAGACCATACTGTCGAAATAGTCCCTTGGTGGACTCCTTCTAGCTGTTGTGAGCTAGTTGGGACAGCTGGTATGCCGGCAAACATCGTCGGAGTGACGGCAGGGACTTCTGCTGTCGCTGTGTCGTTTGACACAGTCCTAGATGATGACGGTTGTTCAGACATCTTAAGTCTATCCAATAGATTTCCTAGCGATTCTACAGGAACTTCCACTTGTGGTGGATTAACTTCTGATGAAGGAAATAGAGTGACCTCGACTCCAAAATGAGTTGGAGTACTTTCTTGCGGATCCTCTGCGATTTCCTCTATCGCAATCAAACCCGGTGGAAGAGGAAGACCGTCAGGTCCGTAAAATATTTATGGTGCCGAAGAAGTGGTTGTTTCGACAGCGACAGTTGTTTGGGGAACAAAACTCTCTGGACCGGTTACAGATGGAACTGGTTCAGTTACACAAGTACTTGCCCCCAGACTAGGATCAGTATTACTGTCCTTCTGAGGCTGTGGAACTTCTTCTATAGAGGCAGGGTTTCCAGAAATGTTAGGAGTAACCGGAATCTCAGATGTAGTTGGAACACTTGTTCTAACTTTCAAAGGAGATTTTGAACCGGTTAAACGAGTTCGCTTTGCCCGTACCATTTTCGATTCCGGAGACAAAGACGGTTGACTCGTAAGCCTCCGCGAACGACGGGGTTTCAATTGACTTTCTTCCACGATTGCGGATTACTCGATCAACCAAAATATTAAAAGGGGAAATTTTTGTTTCCGAATTGAATGAATTTTATTAGACGCTTTTAGACACAACTTGCTTTTTCACTTTTTAAGAGTCGAGAAAAAGCTAAAGATGACTCTAGTCTCCTTCGATGTATTAACGAGCCCGAAGTGACAAATGCTCGGTTGGAATTTTTCAGTTATAGAGTTTGAAAAAGGCCAAAAGAAACTGCTCTGGAGATCTAGGCAGAGGGTGTGCCAAACCTTTCGCAAAACCACAGAATACGTTTTACGGTACGGGTGGTCGATCTTCGTGAATGCTGTGTTCACTACATTGCGATCAGTAGGGCGGCCGACACGGCTTCCTATGGATAAAAGATATATGCCTATAGGGGTCTCCCAATATATACGCGACGGTACGTGGGAGCACAAGTCCGTATTAGTGCCACCGACTCTCAGGAGGAATCACCCACCTTCGTCGAGATCGACAGTCACTACGTTTAACGACGCCGGAACACATCTCTAGCTTAGACCTCTATGTGTTTGCGTTATGTTTCAAAGCGTTGTTAGGTTCATTCAATATATTTTAAGTTGATCTTTTTAAAGTTTGCCTTTCAAGGGTCACCACGAGATGTATTGATACAAATTCCTAAATGCAGTCTAAGATGAGAAGCAAGCTTTTTCAATCTTTTCGACTTATGAAAATCTTAACTACTGAGGGAAAAGAGAGACAAAATCTTTTCACACAGATCAAAGAGCACTCGCTAATGCACTTTTTCCCTAAATCAACAAGCAAACTTACATGCAAAATGCAAAAAATGCAGGTATTTCTTTTCTCTTTCTTAATGTTTGTGCGACACAAAAAGAAAGCTGTTGTATAATTTCAAATTCAATTTCAAGTGAAAGCAAACAAGCTTGTCCAAAATCAAAAGACACCTTAATATTTACTTGTTTCGACACTAGAAATATATAAATTCAAACCATATGACGAAAGCAAAAGCTCAATCAGCTATGAATAGCAAACAAACTAACTCTTAAGATCAAAATGACACTTTATCACAGGTCTAGATCTAAGAGGTCACAACAAGACTAGTTCACTTTCGTTATGGGAAACTGTAAATGATACAAGAAATACACAAAGAACAAACACAATTTATTTATACAACCGAGGCGGAATAGTGGCAAGGAAAGTTGGTTTCAGATAGGCACATTGACTGGTAACAGGCAGCAAAAACAAGGGTGAAAATAGGGCAAGAAACAACAGGAAACCCCAGTAGCACAAGGCAAGACTGGTCCAGCGCAGGTGGGACACTATCTGTTTGAACTTCAGCGCAGGTAGCCCCTTCGGGAACTGCGCTGAAATGCAGACAGCCTTCACAGCAGTTGCACTGAAGAACGAAACTTTCGTTTCTCTTGGTTTCCGGGTCACAGATTGCTAAAAAATTCACAGTTTTTGGCCAAATCAGAAGCTATCAGTCAAGGACACACTAAGGGATGGCAAGGAGGATGAAAAGCTATCACTAAGAGCTTATTAGAGTCCTTGTGGATCAGCTCTTCAAATCATAAACTTGCCTAGAAACTGAGCTAGAGTAGCTGCCCTCTACTTTGCATTTGAAAGATCCAAATGCAGTTCGATTCGGTACTCCCCTTGTTTATGAAATGAATAGCAAAAAACACAAACAACCAACAAGATACGATCCCCAGCGGAGTCGCCAATTTGTTGTTGGGAAAAGTATCCAATACGGAATGACCCTATCCCACTCTAAGGGTGATAGTACCTCAGCAACAACCGAATGCAAAGCTATTCAAGATTACTTCTTTATGAGATGTAAGAGAAGGGAGAAAGAGATCCACTAACCGTTGTCTTCCGCTAATGATTGATCCAATCTTCTCTCCTTGCTGCTTGCTCCCAGCTCCTTGCTCTTTCACTGGCCTAGCTACACAAAGATCCTGCAAAAGCACAAGAAAGGGAAACTACAAGAAGCATACATCCATAACTGATTCAAGGATTAGAATAAATCAAATATACAAGCATCAATACGCCACAGAGACACATGCATATAGAAGAACCTCAAACACTTTATTAATGGAAGAAGTAAAGTTCTGAGAGTGTTACAACCATAAGAGGCCCAATCCAGCAACACCTCCCAGCAGAAAGAAATCTCCTCTTCACCTCCCTCAAAGCAATCACCCAATAGTTCTATACTCAAACCAACAGCACTTCCTTACATTCACAAGATTCCAGCCTCCCTAGACCTCATGAGAGAGCTCTATATATAGGAGTTTTGGAGAAAGGATGAGTCAGCTTGAGTTTGGCATGAAGCTGACTAGTGTCCTCTCCCACTTCAGTTATACTTCAGTTCTTGAGTCCACTTGGAGTTTCTTGCTTCCACTTGGAGATCTAGATCCTCTTACTCATCACAAGGCGAATTCCCTGATCCAAGTGTCATTTTGGGAGCTTCCTGGGCATTTGACACCTTGCAGAATGACTGTGCCACTTGGCCAATCTCGCCCAGCGCAGGTAGCCTTCATTAGATTTGACATTCAGTGCAGGTACAGAGTGGAGCAGTTGACATTCAGCGCAGATGCTCAGTGGAGCAGCTGACATGATCCAGAATTAGCTTGTTTTTGAGTGTTTTCAGGTGGAGAACTGATTTTTAGTGCTGTGGTTTGCTGACCTTGTTCCTCTAGGGGTAGGAGCAACATGTTTAGGGACTTTGGATCCCTCAGATTATTGACATTTCATGCTTCATGCTGTTAGGCACGAAAATGTCTATAACAATTTACAAAAAGATGTTCATCCATAAAATTATCCTCTATAGGTGTACCTTCATCACTAGTATTCAACCTGGACAGGAAATCTACTACCACAATCTCTTTTCCTGGTTTATCTATAATCGTAATATCAAATTCTTGCATCAATAATAACCATCTTGTCACTCATCGAGGAGGTATGGGTTTGTTCATCAGATACCTGATGGCTGCATGATTAGTGTGATAGAAAGTGGGAGACCATGTAATATAATGTTGAAATTTATTAATAGCATAAATAACAACAAAAAATTATTTTTTTAGTTACTGCATAGTTAATTTCAATGGGAGTTAAGTTCTTACGGACATAGTAAATCTCATAAGGCTTCTTGTCCTCTTGCTGCCTCAAAACTGTCCCTACTACTGTATGAGAAGAATCTATCGAGATATAAAATTCAAGTTTCTAGTTAGGACCATATAATATCGGAGCTTTACTAAT
Source organism: Pinus tabuliformis (assembly GCA_031772625.1). Classification (NCBI taxonomy): domain Eukaryota; kingdom Viridiplantae; phylum Streptophyta; class Pinopsida; order Pinales; family Pinaceae; genus Pinus; species Pinus tabuliformis. Next base: position 1,983,284,620 of record CM062817.1, on the reverse strand, counting down.
TAGTTCTTTTATTTCCGAGAGAGTTGCTTCACACAATTCTATCCACACAAACTCTGCATCTTTACGTAGTAGTTGGAACATTGGAAATGTTATTTTAGAAAAATTCTCTATAAAACTCCTATAATAACCAACATAACCAATAAAGATACATACCGCCATTGGTGTCTTTGGTGTAGGAAAATTTAATATTACCTAAACTTTGGTAGGATCAACCTGTATTCCTGCAGTTGAAAGCATGTACCCCAAAACTATTTCTTCCTCCACCATGATATGAAATTTTATTCTATTAAGAGAAATATTTGTCTATTTGCATCCTGTAAGTACTTTATCTACGTTTTCCAGACCTTCTTCGAAAGAATCCACATATGGGGTAAAATCATCCATATAGATTTCAACACTGTCACAAACTAGATCATAAAAAATTCCAAATATTTCTCATTGAAAGGTAGTAGGCGCATTACATAGGTGAAATGGATGGACTCAGTATGTAAAAGTTATGCAAGGGAAAGTAAAAGTAGTTTTATCTTGATCCTTAGGAGCTATATGGATCTCGTTATATCCACTAAATATGTCCAGAAAGGAGAATAACTTCTTCCCAGCTAATGCGTGAAGGACTTGGTCAATTAAAGGTAAGGTAAAGTGGTATTTTTGAGTTTCTTTATTCAATTCCCTATAATCAACACAATTCCGCTAGTTTCCATTTTTCTTTGGAACAATGATTACTAGTGATACCCATTGACCCTCCAACATTTGATAAATAAACTCAACATCTACTAGCTTTTGTAGTTCTTCTTTGACAATGTTATTGAAAACATGATTCGTCCTTCTTTGGGGTTGTCTAAAAGTTTGGCATTCATATTTTATGTATATGTGATGAATGCATAGATCAATAGGGATCCCCTTTATATTTGTATACTCCCAAGCGATGGCTTCCTCCTGATCCCAAAGGAATTTCAGGAATTGTTCATCTTGGTTGTTGGGTGTGGAGCCTAATTATCTCCTGTATTCAAAGGTTTTAGCCAAATGTATACCCCAGGAAGACTATACACCCCTCCACGTGGGAGGGTGCTGGGGGACTTGTCCCCCCCGTCAGGTTCGGGGGGCTAATCCCCCCCGGCTGGGGGGTCCAGGGACCAACGGTCCCCCGGCGGGGGTTCAAGGGTAGTGCCTTCGAAGCTAAAGAATAGATGTAAAATTGCCTTATAAAAGTCTAGTAATTTCTAGTCAATCTGGGTAGTTCTTTAGGTGGAAGATCAAATGGTAGAAGTTATGTTTAATTTAGGGTTTTTTTCCCTAGAAGGAAACCCCTCACTATATATGAGGGAATTGTATTACGTCTATGTATATCTGTATTCTAAGTGAAGAAGAGAGAGGATATTGAGAGAAAAGAGGGTGTTATAGTGGATCTACTGTAGGTTGTATCTCTTTATTTTGCTGGATAATATAAAAGGAAGGACTGGTTGTTTCTCCGTGGATGTAGCCCAAAATGGGTGAACCACGTATATCTGTGTCTCTCTTGTTTTATGCTTTTTCCGTGTTTATATTTCTGCAATATTTTATGTGTTCCATTGCTCTGTAATATATAACTTTCTAATAGCTGGTATCAGAGCCGAAGGTCTATTTGGCTGATAAACTCACAGGAGAGAAGGGTTCCTAGTTCAAGTGGGAACAATGGCGGAAGATGGTAGGTTTAGGGTCGAAAAATTCAATGGCCAAAACTACCAGTTGTGGAAGATGCAGATGGAAGATTATCTGTATCAGAGAGATTTGTACCTACCACTGAGAAGAAAGAGAAAGAAGTCGACGAGTATGACAAACACAGAATGGGATATTCTGGATAGAAAGGCACTTGGAACAATACGGGTGTGCCTATCAGTGTCGGTAGCATTTAATATTTCAAAGGAAACGACAACGCAGGGATTAATGTTGGCATTAGCCAAACTGTATGAAAAGCCCTCGGCCTCAAATAAGGTATTTCTTATGAAGCGTTTATTTAATATGAAGATGTCAGAAGGTGGAACTATTGCAGATCATTTAAATGATTTTAAAATAGTTACAAGTCAGTCAAGTTCTGTAGGGGTAAATTTTGATGATGAAGTTAGGGCTCTGTTATTTCTATGCTCATTGCCAAAAAATTGGAATGGTTTAGTTATGGCCATTAGTAACTCTGTCTCTAGATCTAGTACTTTAAAGATTGATGATGTTGTCGGTGCATTCTTTAGTGAGGAAATGCGACACAAAAGATCTGGTGAGAGATTAGGTAATGCTTTGACTACAAAGACTATGTGAAGAAAAATGGAAAGAGGAAAGAGCCCAAGATATTGCAGTAAGTCAAGAAAAGGCAGATCCAAGTCCAGATCAGGGATAGTGTGCTAGAAATGCGGGAAGAAAGGACACCTGAAGAAAGACTACAAGTCTCGGAAGGGAAAAGAAGGAGATGCACAACAAGAAACTAATTATGAAGCGAATGTAATAGGTGATGTGTTGCAAGATGCTTTGTTTCTTTCATTAGAAAATATTATTGATGCCTGGGTGATAGATTCAGGGGCCTCATTCGATGCCACACCTGATAAGAAACATTTTCATGATTATGTTCAAGGATATTTTGGACAAGTTTGATTGGGTGATGATAAACCCTGTAAAATTGTTGGAATGGGTACAGTTTTCATAAAACAACAAAATGGAAATCAGTGGCTATTGAAGAAGGTAAGGCATGCTCCAGATCTGAAGAAAAATCTGATTTCAACAGGGCAATTTGGAGGTGAAGGTTGCGTAACTACTTTCACAGATAAAACATAGAAGGTCACTAAAGGATCCCTGGTAATAGCGAAAGGAGAAAAGGTTGGTACATTGTATTTATGCAATAGTATTTCTAGTTTTGTTAATGCGTTAACCTCTACAGGTGAAGATACGGCATTGTGGCATCATATGCTCGAGCACATGAGTGAGAAGGGGATGCAGATTATTCACTCAAGAAATTTGTTACCAGGTTTGAAGCATGTTGAATTAAAATTTTGTGAGAATTGTGTTTATGGAAAATAGAAGAGAGTCCGATTCCTTAGAGTTGGGAAAGAAAAGAAGAGTGAAGAATTAGAGCTTGTGCATACATAGATATGGGGACTTGCTCAGGTATCATCTCTTGGTGGCTCTCATTATTATGTTACTTTTATTGATGATGAAACAAGAAAAACTTGGATTTATTGTATTCGAAATAAATCTAATGTATTTGACACTTTCACGAAATGGAAGGATTTGGTTGAAACTGAGATAGGGAAAAGGTTGAAGTGTCTCAGATCAGATAATGGAGGTGAATATTGCAGCAAAGAGTTTGATAGGTACTGTTTAGAGAATGGAATTTGCAGAGAGAAGACAGTTCCAAGAACACCACAAGAAAATGGTTTGTCAAAAAGGATGAACAGGACAATCATGGAGCGTGCAAGGTGCATGAGATTGCATGCAGGGTTGCCTTTAGAATTTTGGGCAGAAGTTGTAGATACTGTTTTTTATGTAATAATCAGAGGGCCTTCAATTTCCTTGGATGGTGGTATTCCAGAGGAGGCATGGATAGGTAAAAAGGTAAACTAATCATTTTTAAAGACTTTTGGTTGTGAAGCTTTTTTCCACATTAAGAAAGAAAATAGAACAAAGCTTGAGGCAAAATCATAGAAATGTACCTTTTTTAGATATGGTGTTAATGATTTTGGTTATCGCTTATATGATTATGAAAATGACAAAATCATTAGGAGCAGAGATGTAATATTCAATGAAAAGGAATTGTATAAGAATTAGTTGCAGGAAAAGAAATAAGAAAAAGAAAACAAAGCATACACAGTGCTTGACAATATCACAGGAAAAGTGATGGTGCCTGAAAATCATAATGATCAATACCCAGAACAACAACCACAATAGCAACAAGCACTTCAAAAACCTGAAAGTGGTGTTAGAAGATCTACCAAGATAAGTAGACCCCTTGAACGATACTCTCCTTCATTATATTATGTATTGTTGACTGACTCTGGTGAACCAAAATGCTATGAAGAAGCAGTGTAGGTAGAAACCAGGAAGAAGTGGGAGCAAGCCATGAAAGAAGAGATGGAATCCTTAGCACATAACCAGACTTGGGACTTAGTCAAGTTGCCTGCACGTAAAACAACATTGCAGAATAAATGGGTTTACAGGGTGAAGGAAGAAGATGGAGGAAAACAGAGGTACAAAGGTAGACTTGTGGTGAAGGGGTTTGCATAGAAGAAAGGTATTGATTTTGATGAAATATTTTCTCATGTTCTTAAAATGACTTCAATCAGAACTATTCTAATTCTAGTAGCAGCTGAAGATTTGCATCCTGAGCAGTTAGATATAAAGACAACCTTTCTCCATGGGGATTTGGAGGAAGAGATATATATGCAACAACTACAAGGATATGAGGTAAAAGGGAAAGAAAAAATAGTGTGCAGGTTGAAGAAGAGCTTGTATGGCTTAAAACAGGCTCCAAGGCAGTGGTATCTAAAATTTGACAGGTTTATGTCTGAACAAGGTTATACTAGATGTCACTCTGATCATTGTGTTTATCTCAAAAGGAAAAACGATGGCAGCTATATTATATTGTTACCTTATGTAGATGGCATGCTTGTTGTAGGTTCTAACATGCAAGAAATAAATGCGCTCAAAAGGAAATTGGCAAACTCATTTGCAATGAAGGATTTGGGTGCTGCAAAACAAATCCTTGGTATGAGAATAACTAGAGACAGGAAGAATCGCAAATTAACATTGTCTCAAAGTGAGTACATAGAAAAGGTGTTGAAAAGGTTTAATATGAAGAATGCAAAACCAATTAGTATACCTTTGGCTAGCCATTTAAAATTAAGTAAGGAGGCATGTCCCAAGACTCGAGAAGAAATGGCTCATATGTCTAAAGTTCCATATGCATCAATAGTTGGAAGCTTAATGTATGCAATGGTTTGCACAAGGCCTGATATTGCACATGCAATGGGAGTTGTAAGAAGGTACATGAACAATCCAGGAAAAGAACATTGGATGGCAGTGAAGTGGATTCTCAAGTATTTGAGAGGTACCACAAATCAAGCATTATGCTTTAGTGGTTCAAACATTCCTCTACAGGGATATGTTGATGCAAATATAACAGGTGATAGAGATAACAGGAGGAGCACAACAGGGTATGTGTTCACTGCAGGTGGAACAACTGTTAGTTGGGTTTCAAAATCCAAAGTGTTGTTGCACTTTCAACAACAAAAGCAGGTATGTTGCTACTACAGAGGCTAGTAAAGAAATGATTTGGATACAAAGGTTTCTGGATGAAATGGGCAAGAAGGAGGAGTTGGGTAGCTTATACAGTGACAACCAGAGTGCCATACATCTTGCAAAGAACTCTACATTTCATTCTAAGACTAAACATATATAGCTCAAGTACCGTTTCATATGGTCAGCATTGGAAGATGGACAGTTGAAGCTGGAAAAGATACACACTAGCCAGAATCCTGCAGATATGTTAACAAAATTTGTAACCAGGGAGAAACTCAGAATCTTCTCAGTTTCAATTGGTCTTCAAGTATGATGAAGAACATGAGAAACAACCAGGTCCAAAGTGGAATTATTGTATAGCAAATGAAGCAGTGGTGGAGTTGCTATAATCAGTCTCCAAGTGGGAGATTGTTGGGTGTGGAGCCTGATTATCTCCTATATTCAAAGGTTTCAACCGAATGTATACCCCAGGAAGACTGTACACCCCTCCATGCGGGGGGGACTTGTCCCCCCCCACGGGGATCCGGGGGGGGTAATCCTCCCCAGCTGGGGGGTCGGGGGCCAGTGGTCCCCTAGCAGGGGTTCGAGGGAAATGCCCCCGAAGCTAAAAAATAGATGTAAAATTTCCTTGTAAAACTCTAGTAATTTCTAAACAATCTGGGCCATTCATTAGGTGATGATCTGACAGTAAAAGCTATGTTTAATTTAGGGTTTTTTTCCGTATAAGGCAACCCCTCACTATATATGAGGGAATTGTATTGCATCTATGTATTTCTATATTCTAAGTGAAGAAGAGAGAGGAGATTGAGAGCAAAGAGGGTGTTACAGCGGATCTGCTATAGGTTGTATCTCTTCAATTTGCTGGATAATATAAAAGGAAGGACTGGTTGTTTCTCCATGGACATAGCCCAAACTGGGTGAACCACGTATATATGTGTCTCTCTTTTTTTATGCATTTTCTGTGTTTATATTTCTGCAATATTTTATGTGTGCCATTGCTCTGTAATATATAATTTTCTAACATTAGGAAGGTGAGATATTACTATTAACATTTATTTTTTTCCCTAGATTTATTTCTACCGGAATACTATTATTGGGTACAATGACAGGAACATTTTCAACTTCGATTTCTGGTTCAATGGTTTCCTGAGTGGTGTAGCTCATAGAATATTCTAATATCTGGTGGTTTGGATCAGAAATGGACTTGGAACGACTAATAAATGTGCTAATAGCATCACCTTCTGTTTCATCCTTAAAACATAGTGCTTCACCAATAGTAAGAATCGGTCTAATGTCTTCATTTCCTAGTTCAGTCTCATCCGAGTGTGGAAGTTTTTATGCTAAGGTATACTGTGGTTTTATTGATGGTCTTGGTTCCATCAGTGGGTAAAACAACATGGTTCTTTTTATTTTTCCCATTGTATATCACCATATTTCATGATCGACATCGAATGTAAGCATCTACGGTAGCAAGCCAAGGCCTACCCAGAATCAAAGGATTCCCCCTGGCTAGAGATTGAGTATGCATCACGAGAGGATCAACAAGGTATTGCCATGAATCTAAAAAAATAGTCACATCTTCCAACTTCCCTATTTTTCTTACAGTGGATCAGTCTGCCAGTTATAGGATTGTAGAAGTTGTTTAAAGATTAAGTAGGCCCAAGTTGAGTACAATTGCAGAAGTTATAACATTAATTGCAACTCCCATGTCGACCAACACATTTGGGATGTCAACTCCATCAATATGTACTGTAAGAATCGGATTTCCTAGATCACCATACTTAACAGGTGTAGTTTTTCCCAATGTTATATCCTATAATTTCCCCATGACATAAACAATAGGTGGATATTTCGGTTTTCTTCCATGATTTTTAGAGAATAATTCCTTAATCATTTTAGCATAAATTGGTATATCTTTCATAGCTTCTAGTAATGGTATTTGAAAAATAAGTTTTTCAGTTCCCTAAAGAAATAAAATTCAGGTTTGGGAATTTGTTTGCTCAAGGATATTCTCTCTAGGTATGGTGGGCTAGTTTGGCATCCCTGAGTGATAATTGTTTGAGAAAGGGGTTTTTGTTCCGTGGGAAGTTGGATTGAGTCACCCCCAGTCTTTCTAGAGGAGTTCCTAGGTTATGGTTCTAAGGCTTCATCGTCAATATGTTCAACAATTACCGGTGAAGTCTTAGTATTTACCACCAGACTGGAGTAAATGTTCAATTCATTGCATTCCACGGTGGCAATGCTCTATGCAGGAAGTTTGAATGTCTCAACTTGTGGGGATTCATTATTATTTAGGTTTGGGTTGGGTTGAATAGGAAATTTTGGATGGAGAGGAGGATTGTTTGTGGAGGTGATAGAGGGAAGTTGTAACTGTTGTTACGACATAGGATAGGAGAATTGACGTATAGGAATATGAGGTCCATGCTAGCTTTGGGACCATGAATTGTTTGGACCAGGTTCAGGGGACCATGATTTCCATGGCATTAGGACTGATAGTATTATGACCATGAAGATGAAAATGGTACAGACTAAGGCCCAAAATGCAAATTAGTAAATTAATAAGAAGGGTCCTGAGGCATAACTCGATCCATATTTTGTGGTCGTGGCTTCCTTGGTTCCTTTGATCCCATGAAGTAATGATGATCTACCTCTTCATTTTCACCCGAAAAATTTCCTTCAGCCCAGGAAGACATGGGCACGTGCTAGTACAATGACTTTACTCACATATTGCACAAGTTTCAATATTATTAAGTGTGCATTCCTTCAATGGATGCTTCTTCCTACATCGAGGGCAGAAAATGGCCATTGCCTTCTCGACTTCCATCTTCTTTTCTTTTTCATGTTGAACATCTAGCTGCAGGGACAGTGTGCTTAAAATATCTGTACTCAAATTATTTAGCAAGTTTCCAATTTCTGCTTTCATAACCCAACTACTGGATTTCTTGAGAGTTCCTACTCCTTGCTTATGCCTTGCAACTCCACGTGAATATTTGATGCACAACTCACTGATGTTGTTGAATTCTTCCTTTGAAATATCTCCCAAGAGTTCCAAAGATTCCTCCTTTAGTTCCCAAAGAAATATTATTTTTAGGATACCCTAATCCATATCACTATGGCCTGATCTTTGCATACATTATTTAAAGCGTTCCACAAAGTCCTCCATGTTCTCACCCTCTTTCTATAGAATCTTAAATATTTCCTCTTTAATATCTCGAGATTTGCAGTAGTCCTGATATTTTTCAAGAAAAATTGTCTTCCTGTCATCCCATGTTGTAATACATTTCCCCCCTAAACCCATAAAACATCTCAAAGTTGTTCCCTTCAGAGTAGTGGGGAATATCTTCAATTTCTGAGCATCAGAAATATAATAATATCCCCAATAGACAACATCGAATTCAAAGAGGAACATGTCCGGATCTTCAGAAGAGACCATGGAAATTAGGTAATGTTGTCAAAGGAATAGGCTTCATAGGCGCATCACCTATAATATCACCAATTGGAAATTCGATCTTGGAAGTTGTATGAGCCATGAATATCTTCGAATATTCACTTAGAATCTCAACAGGTTTTGGTTGTTCTACAATACGAGGTTGAGCTTGTCTAACAAGACTTCCTTGATCAAATGGTGGAGTGAATTCACTCAAGTATTCCTCTACCTCTTTTGAACTTGCAATGCTCAATTCTTATGATCCTCTGCTTCCTATTTCTTCTTCCCTAAATTAAGCTTTTGTTATTGGGGAGGGCTCTGGTTGTGAAACTGACTGCCCTCCAGATTTCGTATCATATCTCGTCTAATATCTGACTCTAACAACACCTTCTGATGATGCCCCTAACGCAACTCTTGAAATGATTTCTTGGATATAGGTGGCTCTACCTAAATCTTTCCTCCCTCTCCTTAGGGATATTCCTCTGCCCCTTTTATTTGAATCTCTATTCATGTAATCTGGAAGAAAAAGAAAAACATTCAAACAGATCTTAAGATTAGGACTTGGAACAAGGTGGAAGATTCCCTCCCTAGGACGAGAGAGTGGCCCATAAAATAAAGAATACAAAAGAAAGGGAAACAAATGAACCACAAAATCCGATCTCAGGACTTACAACAAGGTTAAAAAACTTCCATTCCTAGGATGAGAGAGCAGTCCTATGGTCAATATTGGTTGTACTTTTGTGCCTTTGATAACGTCCCCGAAAGCAGTGCCAGAATGTTGATGTTCAGATAGGAAAGATAGCATTCACCCCTTTCCACATTAATTGTCAAGCACGGGATTGTCTGAATGTTTTAAGGTTACCGTGCAAAGTCTATGCAGGCCACAGTTTCCCTACCCAGCATTGAGCATTCAATCAACAATATAACGATGTGTAACAACAAGCCATAATAGTAACAACAAATCAATATTCACAGAAAAGCAACTTAATCAACCATTAAAGTGATAAAGAAATAAAGATTACAGAAATAAACCTATGCACACCACTAATCCAACAACACCTGATGAGGAGAGTGGGCCCAAATCTCCGATCAGGGTTGTGGCAAAGATTGAAGACTAGTTAATACTTTAGGAGATCAATATTTCATTAATTAAAAGGAAAGTACAAAAGCATGTTACATTCAGAACTCTCGTCTCTCTCTCTAGCTGTGCTAGATTTTCTGCCTCTTGAATCCTCACTTATGCATTTAAATATTACAAGAATAGGATTAATGATTCCCAGAGATTACAATGGTTGTCTTCCTACAAATAAATAGCAATAGTTGAGATAGAAACAAGATTTAAAGATAATAAATTCATTGGTCCAATCAGGATCTCGTTGATTGAAGTCATTACAGCTAGCATCCTGATATTAGTGTTGCCAGCCCATAGATAACCATAAGCTGAATTTTAGCATGCTGATCATCATCCTTCAGATCTTTAAAGAAATATGAGTTAGCAAGTCTCATGAGAAATTCTCCCCTAGGACTACGCTTCATCGATTAATAATCCACAAGGACACGATGAATAGATATATATTCGTTGTTTGAGATACAAATTAACCTCACAAAGACATTAAATAGGTGAAATACAGGGATAAAAAGATGGGTAAAAAGTAGGCAAATGTAGCAATCAACAATGCCCTCTCAGTGTTCATCCCCTCAGCCTGTCCCACTAGCTCTTAGAACTGTATATTTTTTTCATTCAGTCCTTCCTAAACTACATACTCCACAGTCTCAGATCTCAAGCCCCACCCGTGACTGCTGGAACTGCGCACTGTGGAGTTATTGAGCCCTCTATCCAGAGGATTTATTTGCATGAATGAGATTAGGATGATTGATATTTCATCACGCGATGAACTGTAGACTAGAAGGTACGAGTCTTCATCAGATCGTGATGTTACATATCCGATATGGGAGGGATTTCAATAAGTGGTGTTTGATATAGGAGCAAGAGTGCTTGCATGACTCAGTTAGTGGAGATCGTATAGGCTTAGAGGGAGTAACCCTATGGAGGTTTGCGATCTTCAAGTTCATAATTGATGAGGTAGAGGCACTACCGAGGTTGGCAAGTTTATTCTACAGAGTATGTTGCAGTGATGGACGTTAGATGGGATAGTGTTGCTAAGAGGGCATTTTGACTTCTCTAGCTTGGGAGGTAATCCAAACCTTCATGATCGATGGTTTGGAGGAAGGGGATCCACAAGTGGCCTTGTGGGCTTGAAACCCAATGTTGGGGGTTTGAACCCATTGATGTTTGGGATAAAACCATGGAGAAAATTTGACATGTGATGGATAGATATGATAGAGGGCATTGAGACGAATCCAACGCAATGAAATTCATCGAAATCCAACATGAATAAATGGATATATGAATTTTTGAAGTTAGAAGGTGGGCTTGTGGATTGAGTTTCACGTATGCATGAGTTGGACAAGTCACATGATGAGTTGTCAGGCCACCTTAGAAGAATCCGTTGGAGCCCTCTTATTTAGTATAAATAATAGGTGATGTTTGATAAAAATTTTATCCAAAGTGCAACACAAGGACAACAAAGGAGTGAAGAAAGAAACTCGTAGAAGAAGAAGATAACTTTTTAATGGGCCGTAGATCCTAGGAGCACACCGCAGAAAATATTGAAGGAGAATTTTTGTCGAACAGTTGATGGTATGAAGGTGGTCGGTTGTGTAAGCGTTGGCATTGATGTGAAACAAGGCTCAGCCTGATAATGGGGGTTCATGCCTTGGTGTTTGTGATTGTTGCTAGATAGAGACTTTGGAGACATATTTAGAGGCAAAAGATGGGATTAGTGGCTAATCAGACTCCCTTTATTGGAATGTCCTTGTTGGTACCATCCCATGACCTCCTTTTTTCCTCCTAAAACATATCGTTTGCCTACCTCTTTTCATCATACATCTCTTAGATCCCTTGAAATTGATTAGTTAATAGTACTATAGTTATTAAAATGCATTAAAATTGATTTAGGAGTTTTATGTTAAAGAATTAGGAATTTTTGGTAAAATGACTACAGGAAGTTACAACATCCTGTAATTGGTTTATTGTTTCACATGTGGCATGACAGCTAGGCTAGAGCGAAGGGTAGGGATGAAAAGTAGAATGTTCAAGCATGGATGAATACCTATCCTAAAGTAGAACCGACCCTCCTACATGTGCGTTCAACGATGGTCAAAGTATAGCATGTTGGCGACAAAGGCAGCAACAGCATAGCATTCTAAACTGATTTAGTTTTGTTCCTTTTTGAAATCAGTTCAGAATAGAAACATTTTAAAAGTCACGACATGATAAAAGCGACAACAGCCGCATCATTAACGTACATTCATTTTCAAAATGTAAGGGTTGTAAAAACATATGTAAACACAGTTCTTTGTAGTTAGTGTTGGTTATCATTGTATCATTTTGAAAACAGAGTTTTGAACTTAATACCAAGAACACGGTTGCAGTCATGATTTTCCTTGTTGCGTTGATTCTATAATCGGTTGATCACAGTCCAGTATACCTCTGAAATGTGGACGGGCCCTGCGTTAAACTGGTATACTGTCATTTCTTTTTATTCGCAACTTAGGGTATTAAATGATATGCACAACAATTAGAATTGGTTTTTGATTTCAATAGAATGCGTATGGGTGATGTTTATGATAGTGCTTGAACAGTTCATCACTGAGATCGTGAATTGTATCCTGTAAGGGATTCGATCCTCTGTTGTCTTTTAAAGCAATGTCATGAACTCTGTTATCATTTTAAAGTATGCTTATGATTTCAGTATGTCTTTATCTTTCATGAATATTAGTGAATGTTGAGTATTTGCTAAACAGGGGTTTTATGCATATTGTCTCCGTAAGGAGATTGAAATCTTGGTTTAAAGTGATACATAGTGTTTTAATTTGGTAAATGAATTGAATGACAGTATTTTAATTAGGTAGATTAACTGAGTGACCTAAGTGTTTGGGTGATAGGTAACACACCTCAATCTTCCGTAAAGAAGTCCTGTAACCTACCATCATAACCACTTAGCTAATAATCCTTTATGTCTATATACTGTAGACGCATGCCTCTAAGTCTACGCATCCTGGTCGATAATAAATATAGCCTAGTCTAGCACCCTAGATAGGACACTACATTTTGGCGCCGTTGCCGGGGAGGCGTACTTAAAGGATTTAAAAAGAAAAAAAAAATCAATAAACAAAAACGAGCAAAAACATAGATTTAGAAATCATGTTCATTTATGCCTAGATTTAGAGACAATCAAGGTAGATTCATAAAAACCCCCCACCATCCAAAAACTAACCCATCATCATCAGGAGCAGACTCTTTAGGGAATACAACACCAGCTGAGGAAGTCACCATACAAGCATTAGAGGATAAACAAAAGTCAGGACAAAGACTTACTCTCATCGAAAGGCGAACTTTATTAACACATAAATCGCAGAAGAAGCACTTTCCTAGGTCCTCCACACAAGGAGAAAGTAGCACAGTGACCGAACAATCTTTCTTTAATCTCCTCTTTAAAACAAGTGACACTGACACAGAGAAACCTATTAGAATGGCTAAGGAAGGAGCTGGATCAGTACCAAATCAAGGACAGAGAGACGAAGAAGAGTCAACTTTTAAGTTTCCTATACATGAACCACAAGAAGATGATGAGATCAAAATGAAAAACATACCTCCATCTGTGCTACCAAACTTTTATGGTATGGCTTCGGAAGATCCAGACTCATTCTTGTTCGAGTTTGACATTGTATGTCGAACATATGGCTATACAGATGATGCCCATAGGCTTAGACTCTTCCCAGCGACATTAAAGGCATCAGCCTTAAGATGGTTCATGAGGCTTGGTGAGCATGCGATAGTTGATTGGGATGGCATGAGAAGAATATTTCTAAGGAAATATCAACCTTATTGTAGATCCAAAGATTCCAAAGATGATATCTTTAGAATGAGCCAGCAAGAGGATGAAACCTTAGAGGAATACTTAGAACGGTTTGCCTACAACTTACAAAAATCCAAACACCGAACTATGCCTCTTGATCTGATCTGCACAATATTCTTGAAAGGCACCCGAGAGGAATACATGGATGATCTTAACTTGGTGGGCAAAGGTGACATTTCTGCCTTACCCTTTGAAGAAATCACTGAGTTATGCGAAAAGTATTCAAGGAGCAAAGCTAAAATGGGAAAAAGAACCCTGTCATCCAAAGTCACAAAATCTGCCTCAGCAAGTGTCACAAGGGCTGAAATAGGGAATCTGTTAGAAGAGTTTAAAACAGATCTGTTAAGCACCCTAGGGAACCAAATTAACACTCTAAAAGCTAAGAAGAAACAAGAAGATGAAGATCAGATAATGACTATTTTCTGCCCAAAATGTCGGAAGAAACATGCATTAAAAGACTGCCCATTAGAAAACATCCAAGTTTGTGCTTTCTGTAATGAGCATCATGATGTGTTTAATTGTCCTAAAGTTAAGGTTTTGCAGAACTGTAATATGGTAGCTAATGCAGAGATGGAAAACGTGTATTACATGGGCAGAAAGAGACCATGGCAGCCAAGGCCAGCACCTCAAGGTATGTTTCCAAATCAAAATTTGCAATTTCCTGTAAATGATCAAATGTATGCACAAAATTCATGGAATGTACCCATGCCATGGCAGCACCAAAACCACCCACAACAAAAATGGAGACCATCTCAACAGTACTCTCAATCCTATCATACATATCCTTAATCATACCCACCATATTCACAACCATATCAACAATACCATCAGCCTTATTCATCACATTCTCAACCATATCAGCAGTATCCTCAGCAAGTTGTTTATCAACCTCAACCTACTCAACAAGCATTGCCTGCTCCTCCACCAATAAATCCACCACAACTGCAATTTCCATCTAAGTCACAACCTCCCAGACCTACTCAAATTCCTGCTCAAACTGTCCCAAATCCAAATAACAGAGTAGAGAGGCCAGCCTACAATGTAGAAGAGGGAACTTCATATCCCACACTACCCTTGCAAAATATCAACTTGAGGTCTGGTAGGGTACTCCACAAAGATTCTCCAATAACAGATAAGAAAGAAGAAAACACAGAAAATGAAAATGAAACGACAAATCAAAGAAAACCAAACAATGATACCAAAGATAAGCAGATGCAACCATTGCATCCACCTTTTCCAGACCGATTGGTCCAAATAAAACCTCCACTGTCTATACCACAGTTTGATGTCTTAGATGAACTCAAGAATGTCTACATAAAAATTCCGCTGCTGCAAGCTATAAAAGACATTCCCATATATACTAAAGCCATCAAAGACATGTGCCTCAAGAAGCCTACTAGGAAAAGGATTGATCCTCAAACCATTCATGTTCTAGGACATTTAGCTGGCCTTATGACCAATACCATCTCCATGGAAAAGTATGTTGATCCTGGCATTCCCAAAGTGACCACCATCATTAACAACATACAAATTCCAAACACTTTGATAGATCTTGGGGCCGCAATAAATGTCATGACTCTTGAAACCATGAGAAAACTCCAGCTCATAAATTTGCAACATACAACGATTGTTCTAGAACTAGCTGATAGGTCTAAAGTGATTCCTGAAGGGATTTTGGAGGACATAATCGTCTCACTGGAATCTTGGGAGTATCCAGTGGATTTCTTAGTTCTTCAACCCAAATCCAATTTAGGAAGGCACCCTATCATCCTTGGTAGACCATGGTTAGCGACTGCTGATGCATTCATAGGATGTCGATCAGGCAACATGATCATTTCAAGAGGGACCGAAAGAAAACAACTCACTCTTTATCCATCGGCACAATCAGCAGCAGTAACACACAATTTGTGGCTTGATGATAAATTCAATGATAAATAAGAAGTACAATCTGTTTTTAACATTGACCAAATCTATGATTTCCAAGAAAAAAACAATAATGATTTGGTAGAATTATTCCTTTCTCAACCTGATATTTCCGAGAATTTGAGAAATGACCAATATCATGCTGCAGATGTACTTTTAGCCCAAAATTTTCAGGAAACATGCACCATTCAATCTTTGCAAACCACATTTCACGATATTTTTCCAGTTCAATCCATCACCAACACACAGAGTCAGATCATAGAGATTAGTCCAGGGAAAACTCTGAACATAGGCAATCACCTAGACTCATCTCAGCAAGAGAAATTGATTCGACTATTGAGAAAATACCAAAAAGCATTTGCTTGGGACTACACCGATATGCATGGGATTCACCTTGACACATGCACTCACCATATTTATACAGATAGTACTATCAAACCAGTGAGGCAACCACAGAGAAGAATGCACCCCATGCTCCAAGATATTGTCAGAGAAGAATTGCAAAAACTGTTGAGAGTTAATTTTATATATCCTATTTCTGACAGTCAGTGGGTATCCCCATTGGTTATAGTGCCCAAGAAAAATGGTAAGTGGCACATTTGTGTTTATTACAGACAACTGAACGAAGCAATGCTCAAAGATTATTTCCCACTACCATTTATTGACCAAGTGTTATCATTTTCTTTTCTTGATGGTTTCAGTGGCTACAACCAGATCAGGATAGCCTCAGAAGACCAGGACAAAACCACATTCACCTGTCCTTGGTGCACTTATGCTTATAATGTTTTGCCATTTGGACTTTGCAATGCTCCAGCTACATTTCAGAGAGCTATATTAGCTATTTTCGCTGATTTAGTTCATGATTGTGTTGAAGTTTACATGGATGATTTTTCAGTGTACGACAATTCATTTGAAAATGCATTAGAGAACCTTGAAAGAGTTTTGAAAAGATGTATTGAAGCTAATCTATCCCTGAGCAATGAAAAGTGCTTTATGATGTTAAACGAAGGGATAGTATTAGGCCACTATATTTCTTTTCAAGGCATCAAAGTTGACCCAGCAAAGATCTAGATCATTGTTGATTTGCCAATTCCAAAGAATCAAAGAGAGGTAAGAAGTTTCCTTGGGTATGCAAGCTATTACAGAAGGTTTATTGAACATTTTAGTAAAATAACTTTACCTTTGTTTAAACTTCTAACAAAAGATGTACTTTTCAACTGGAATGAGAACTGCCAACAAGCATTCGAAGTACTCAAAAAGAAGTTATCAACCGCACCAGTCTTAAGAGGGCCTAATTGGAGCCTACCATTTCATATCTTTACAGATGCATCTGACACTGCAGTGGGTGCCTCATTAGGCCAGAAAGAGGAATCTTGTAATTATGCCATTTATTTCATTAGCAAAAATCTAACACCTGCAGAGTCAAACTACACAGTCATAGAAAAGGAAACACTTGCCATCATATATGCTGTGAATAAATTCCGACATTATATAACTGGTTATGAAGTCTTTGTACATACTGATCATTCTGCCATTAGACATTTAATGAATAAACCAATAACTAGTGGCAGAGTTACCAGATGGTTATTATTGTTACAGGAATTTAACATCACAGTGTTAGATAGACCAGGTAAAGAGAATCAGGTGGCAGATTTTCTTTCTAGATTGCAAAATCCAGGTGAGGTTGTTCCGGTTGAAGATTCTTTTCCAGATGAAAATTTATTTGCAATTTCCATAGTAAATCCTTGGTATACTGATTTGGCCAATTATTTGTCTACAGGAAGGACACCTCCACACCTTACTGCAAAGGAAAAGAAGAGACTAGTCAAACAAGGTGCTAGATATTCATGGCTTAATGGCGATTTATTTTACACTGGTTATGATATGATTACTAGAAGATGTGTAAGAAATGATGAGATAATTGATATTTTAAAATCTTGCCATGATGAACCGTGTGGTGGGCATTTTGCAGCTAAGCGGACAACATTCAAAGTTCTTACTCTTGGATACTACTGGCCATCCATTTTCAAGGATTCCAAGAAGTATGTGAAGAGTTGTGACAGCTGCCAAAGAATGGGTAGGCCAACAGCTACAGACGAGATGCCCCTTCAGCCCCAAGTTCACCTAGAGCCATTTGAAAAATGGGCTCTAGACTTTATAGGACCCATTAACCCAACCTCCAATGGTAAGAAGTACATCTTAGTATGTACTGATTACGTCACAAAGTGGGCTGAAGCAAAAGCACTGGTTAGAGCCACCGAACACACAGTGGTAAATTTCCTTTTTGAAGAGATTTTTGTAAGGTATGGAGTACCAAGGGAGATAGTGACTGATCAAGGTACTCAATTCACTTCAAAGTTAGTGAAGGACATCACAGAAAAATACCAAATCAAGCACAGAAGAAGTACCCCTTACCATCCACAGGCCAATGGGCAGGTGGAATCCACAAACAAAACTTTGGAAGGGATCATTACTAAAACTGTGGCAATGAACAGGAAGAATTGGGAAGAGAAGCTCAAAGAGGCACTCTGGGCTTACATAATTACGTGGAAAGATACTACAGGATTTACACCATATCAGTTGGTGTATGGCAAAGAGGTAATGCTTCCTATTGAGTTTCAAATACATACTTTTAAACTGGCTGCAGATTTGCAAATTTACTTGGACCAAGCACAACAAGAAAGAATTCAGCAGTTGAACCAGCTAGATAAAATGATGCAGCAAGCAGAGGAGACCACAATCCTCATGCAAAAACAAAGGAAGCAGTGGCATGATGCACATATCAAGAAGAAGCAGTTCAAGGAAGGTGACTGGGCTTTACTTTTTGACTCTAAATTCAGAGATCATAAAGCCAAGTTTACCACCCATTGGATGGGTCCATACCAAATTATTCAGGCTTACGACAATGGTTCAGTCAAGCTCACAACTATTGATGGAGAAGGTCATTCCTTTACTGTCAATGGTCATCGCCTGAAACTATACACTAAGCCCATCAGCAAGAAAAATTTTCTCCAAACAGTATCTCAACAAAGAGAGGTTGAGATACTACAGCCTTCAGCTGCAGTATCCCTGCCTTAGTTCATTTCCTTTCAATTTAGAAATTCAAAAAGAAATTAAAAAAAAAAAAAACAAAACAAAATCTAAAAAAAAAAAAATATATAAATATATATATATATATATATATATATATATATATATATATATATATATATATATATATATATATATATATATATATAATAACACTGGGTTAGATGTGAAAACCAGACTCTGGCACACTCTAACCTCGAATTCTTACTTGAAAACCAATTCGTTGGCGGGTAAGAATTCCTTTTCTTTTGTTCACTGTTTGATTTATCAACTGAATAATGACTTGAGGACAAGTCAAAACTTTAGTGGGGGAGAGAAGCATCAACATTTTGTTCTTTTATCTCTCCATTGTAAATTCTTAAAGATTTCTTATCTCATCTCCTCACTGTAAATTTCCAAAGCAGTTTGTTTCAGCATTCCAGATTTCAATAAAGAAGTTGTTTTGTCATTGTTTTATCTCAGAGGGACCTGGTTATAAACATTATGAAGGGGGACCTGTTCTGTCCAGAAGACCATGTTACCAACACCAGCAGTAATGGGACCTGTTTAAGACACATAAAAGGGACCTATTAAGAGACTGTTACTTCAGGATTACTTCAACAAAGCTTCAGCAAGTTTCTACAAGGATCCACAGGTTGCTAGGCACCAAGACTCCATCAAATACCCAAGATCAAGGAACCTGTATACATATAATTCTTTCTCCGGATTTCAAAGGAGCTGCATGAACATCTTCAAGATCTCAGAGGGACCTGTTGCATTCGAATCTATCTCAGGGGACCTGTTATGAACAACAAAGAATAGTCAAAAGAGACTAGTCCTACTCAGCATGCCAATGCAACAACAACCAACAAAAGTGTAATGTGTTCCTTATTCTTAACATTTAATTTCTTAGATTAATTTTTAATGTTGGATTTAATGACTGTGACTGTTATGATCAATTTCAAGGACACTACATTTTCCATCATCCCTTATCTTACTATTAATTCTTATCATCTTTCATACTCCAACCTATTTCATACCTCTAAATTCATTACCCCTTTTCATATCAACCTTGTTATGTCAATCGTATCTTACAACCATACCAACATCTTCTATTTGGCCGAGTACCAATAGAAGCAGGACACGTGGTGAATTTTTCTTTTAAAAAAAAAAAAAGAGAAAGAAACAAATGTTAAGTGGGCTTATTCATTGTATCCCACACGGCCGAATTATGATTCCACCACCCGACGTAGCCAAATGATTCAGAGGACTCCCTGAAATCATACCCCAGTATTGCATGTACGCTTCCAGCGCTCCTATGATGACATCTATACAAGCGGTACAACCATTCCTATGTTCCAAAAGATGAATACGCTATGAAGTAAGTGTAGTTGGTTATTTCACCATCATTCTCAGTTATCTCATGCTAGCATTTAACTCCCGTGACTTCCACAGTAAGGATTGAAAGTAGTGAGCGCCACAAGAGGGAAATATAGCCATTCGGGTTTGACTTCCACCATAATCACAAGACAGTCAACCGAGCATCATACTGGATATTAAGGGAGCGACACCACCAGGTAACAAATTGAAACTTCTTTGTCGGAATTGCAAAACATAAACAGAGAAGAGTTAGAGCACGACCCTCTGCCAAAATGACCAATAGGGTCGAGCCGAGCATGTTCGATAGTTCTCAGTATCACGAAGATTGCATTTCAATTCTCAAAGAGATACAGTGGCTGCCTTTTTAGAGAAATTTCATGGAAGTAATGAAGAGGTTACCAAACAATTCGCTTTCACATTCAATGGAGAGAAAGCCCTGATAGGTAATTTCTCATTCAGGGTTTCGGAAGACACCATAGCCCAGTCGATAGGGATCAGCCCAGAAGGGGAGAAGTACTTCAAGACAAAGAAATTTAAAGAGAAGTCATGGACTCAATTTATGTCTAGATCCAGAGTCTCATCAGTTAATTGGAAGAAAGGCGTCCCAAGGAGTTGGTTGATGCATCCCTGGGACGAGATGGTCTATATCCTCCAAAAATTCGTAACTTGTGAAGGCCGTTACAATATTGTCTATCTATACCATATTAAACTACTGCTACACTTGAAAAGGCAGTGTGTTATCAGTCTACCATATTTCCTATTGCAAAGCCTAACCAAGATGTCGAAGACCATCCAAAAGCAGAAGGGAAATGAAGACAAGAGCTTATATCACTTTGGGTTAATTAAAATTCTTATTGAGCATGAATTGCAGAGAAGAGGGAAAACGTGGAAGGAGTTCTTAGCTGCTAACCAAATTAAAGATGAAGAAGACAAAGAAGAACTGCAGGAGAACTCAGGATTCATGAAGGATATCGATGAAGAGATCCCAGTATCCAAAGCAAGCAAGGTACCTCCACCTGTGAGTAGCATAAGGACTAGGAAAATGAGAAAAGAGGATGCTCAGAAAGCAGAGCAAGATAAAATTTTCACCACCTATTCAAGAAGAACAAGGAGAGCATCAAAATCCCAGTTACAAGAAGACCAGCTTGAATCCAATGCACCTATACCGATGGATATTGAGAGTAGTGCCCACTCACAACCAGGACCAGGAGCTGATATAGAGGTTGAAAGCAATAACAAGCAAGAAAAAGGTTCACCACCTCCCATTAAGAAACAGAAGAAACTGGAGAAACAAATTGAGAAATTAAAGGAAGAACTCATGGAGGCTAATATGCTAGAAAAAGTTATCAAGAAAGAAAATGAAATGCTCCGAGCACAGAGTAAAGAGACTCAACAGAAGAATGAAAAGTTAAGGGAGCGAATTAATGAACTTGAGGATGAGCAAACGGATATTTGTAAATGGGCCACTAAGTGGTACAACCAGAAGAAGACCCTCAAAGAAAAATACAAAGGATTAAAGCAGGAGCTCCATGGTCAGAAAGATGCCCAGGTGAAAGAATGTGGATACATTGCTAAAGGAAGCAGAGGTACAGGCAGGGACAGAGTTCAAGGGAAGCTCTTCGGGGTTAGCATGAGGACATGCTAATTCATTAAGTCGGGGAGAGATGTTGGTACCATCCCATGACCTCCTTTTTTCCTCCTAAAACATATCGTTTGCCTACCTCTTTCCATCATACATCTCTTAGATCCCTTGAAATTGATTAGTTAATAGTACTATAGTTATTAAAATTCATTAAAATTGATTTAGGAGTTTTATGTTAAAGAATTAGGAATTTTTGGTAAAATGACTACAGGAAGTTACAACATCCTGTAATTGGTTTATTGTTTGACATGTGGCATGACAGCTAGGCTAGAACGAAGGGTAGGGATGAAAAGTAGAATGTCCAAGCATGGACGAATACCTATCCTACAGCAGAACCGACCCTCCTACATGCGTGGTCAACGATGGTCAAAGTATAGCATGTTGGCGACAAAGGCAGCAACAGCATAGCATTCTAAATTGATTTAGTTTTGTTCCTTTTTGAAATCAGTTCAGAATAGAAACATTTTAAAAGTCACGACATGATAAAAGCGGCAACAGCCGCATCATGAATGTACATTCGTTTTCGAAATGTAAGGGTTGTAAAAACATATGTAAACACAGTTCTGTGTAGTTAGTGTTGGTTATCATTGTATCGTTTTGAAAACAGAGTTTTGAACTTAATACCAAGAACATGGTTGCAGTCACGATTTTCCTTGTTGCGTTGATTCTATAATCGGTTGATCACAGTCCAGTATACCTCTGAAACACGGACGGGCCCTGCGTTAAACTGGTATACTGTCATTTCTTTTTATTCGCAACTTAGGGTATTAAATGATATGCATATCAATTAGAATTGGTTTTTGATTTCAATAGAATGCGTATGGGTGATGTTTATTATAGTGCTTGAACAGTTCATCACTGAGATCGTGAATCGTATCCTGTAAGGGATTCGATCCTTTGTTGTCTTTTAAAGCAATGTCATGAACTCTGTTATCATTTTAAAGTATGCTTATGATTTCAGTATGTCTTTATCTTTCATGAATATTAGTGAATGCTGAGTATTTGCTGAACAGGGGTTTTATGCATAGTGTCTCCGTAAGGAGATTGAAATCTTGCTTTAAAGTGATACACAGTGTTTTAATTTGGTAAATGAATTGAATGACAGTGTTTTAATTAGGTAGATTAACTGAGTGACCTAAGTGTTTGGGTGATGGGTAACACACCTCAATCTTCCGTAAAGAAGTCCTGTAACCTACCATTATAACCACTTAGCTAATAATCCTTTATGTCTATATACTGTAGACGCATGCCTCTAAGTCAAAGCATCCTGGTCGATAATAAATATAGCCTAGTCTAGCACCCTAGATAGGACACTACAGTCCTCTAGAAGAGATTTCTAACGGTGTCTGGAAGTCCATAAATGGACTTGTGGTTTGAGAGATATGGCCTATTGAACTTCAGGATGATTCAGACCTTGTGAAATGAGAAATATCAAAGATTGGAGGTCCCAGCATATTGATGCTCGACGATTTCATATATGAGAGCCATTTGAATTCACCGAATAACGAACATCGATTGAGACATTCTTTTTTAAAACGTTGGGATTTGAATCTCTAGTTTTAAATCGCTGTAAAAGACAAAAAAAATTTACGAAGAAAATAATTGCAAAACCAAGCATGGGAGGCCTATTTCTCTCTTCTCCAAGAGGAAAAATGGAGGCATTTAGTTGGCTCTGATAAATACATATTACAACATTGGAGGAGATCCAATGAGGACAAGTGGGAGGACCTAAATGGGTCTGATAAGGGACATGCGGCTTCTTACGTTAGCACGACCTCAAGGTATGGAGGGACACGTGGTAGGTTATTTAGGTGTTTGTGGATGGCCTAACAGACCAAATCTGAGTGACACATGTCACTGGTAAGAATATTCCACATGCCATGAGATGATGTCACTTCCGCAATCGACGATCGAAGGTTTGCAATGGTTGGCTTATGTGCCACAATGAAATTTTGCCTATATGCAGGATAGCAGGTGGTCACCATGGCTTAAGGGAACCAAGGGCCAAGGCTTAATAGACTATTCCTATCTCCTATTTTCATTTCGTGATCAACGATCCGTGGTGGCTGGCATTGGTGCAAGAAACAAAAAATTGTTGATAAATGACCTCCATGAGTATTTAGTGTTGGTTTCATGAAACACGTGTGAAACTGTGTGTAAAGGGTTAAGGAAGAAAATATAGCCCCTTGTCTAGGGTCTAGAGATCTTATTACCTTGAGCATGAGCCCTTGTTCCTATGGAGAAAAGCGCGAAAAAGGGGTTTATACATAACGGTATAAGGAGTATCGGTGTTAGTTGTTTTGTATGGATTTTATTTGTAAAAGCACCAATTTTAAAAAATCCTTGATAGTGTTCTGTAGTGTAAATCCTTCAACATAAAAAAATTACAAAGGTGTAATAAAGATATATGAATCAGCAGTTCTAGTCTTGAATGCAGAAAAATGACTCCATGACGATGCACAAGTAGATCTTTGGGAACCATAAAGAAGCATGGGGAGCCTTTGTGAAATAGGTAAAGGGGAATGAGAGTTAATACACAGCATGGAGAGTCAACTGTATGACAGAGAAGTCATCATCATCTATCCTTATGATTTTAATGCAATGGTTGAATTGGATTTAGCATAAATCAACAGAAGAATGGGGTGTCATGCATGGGGTACATGCATGGGGTACATGCATGGGAATAATTGATGATGACAGTGACTACGTCAAGCCAAGAGAAACAGAGGAAAAAAATTTTGAATCTCAATTGAGATAATGGATTGTGGGAGCATACTTGCAAGAGAAAAGAGAAATGAGATGTGTATTTGAGCAGAGTGTTGCAAGGGTAGCGTTGTGGTGAAATAGTGGAGAGCCCTGAGTAGAGAAGTGATAGCACAGAGAAACTGTTGCAATGGGAAACAAGAGGAGGAATACCACGAGTGTTAAGAAAGTAGAGTGAAAGAGTTGAATATGTAGACAACCATTAAGTTGGTATTTTACTTGTAATTTGTATATCTCTATTCTCAGTATGAAAATTTTATGAAATAGTAAAACAATGGCAGTGATAGGTTGGTTCCTGCACACTTAAGGGGTTGGTACCTCTAGGCAAGTTGGTGCTTGCTAAACAAATAAGTTGGTGCCTCTTGGTAAGTTGATGCTTGCTAAACAAAGGGGGTTTGTGCCTCAAGTGAGTGGGTGCTCACAAACAAACAAATGTAATTAAGTTGGTGCTTAAATCACATCATAAAACAAACAACAAATTGGTGGATTTTCCCTCTAGGTTTCCACATGAAAACACTGTGTCAAATGTATGTTGATCATGAGATTGTTGTTTGAGTATGTATTCTGAAATTTTATAGATTTAATGCTTCATGAATGAATGCTTTCACATATGAAAGAGCATAGGAAGGAACTATAAGCATAGTAAGACAACAAAATTAAGAGATTCTTGAATTACTTATTCACCCCCCTATCAACAATTCCTTAATTCCAACAATTGGTATCAGAGCTAGTTTCCTTAAGTAACAGTTTAACCACTAGAAGGTATATCCTTAAGGAATTATGAATAGGCAAGAGAGTCAAGAAGTTTACTCGAGTAGGGTATCAGTCTTTGATGGAGCCAATTATGCCTTTTGGAAAGTAAGAATGGAGGCATATCTTATGTCCCTAAGGGGAGATGTTTGGACCTTAGTACTAGTAAATTGCAATGTCCTAGATATTCCCCCCATAGATGCAGATGGTAAGAAATTGTATCTAATCAATGGTAAAGCTAAGCATGCCATTCTTGCTGGTGTCATTCAGTGAGAACTTGTGAAGGTTATGCACCGTAATTCTGCTTATGAGATATGGGAGAAGCTTAACCAATGTCATGAAGAAGATGAAAAAGTGAAGAAAACAAAACTTCAGATCTTCAGAATTAGGTTTGAAAGCTTGAAGATGACTGAGAATGAAAGCATTGTTGAGTACTTCCTCTGAATTGATGAAGTAGTTAATATTATTAGAGAACTTGGTGAGGAAGTCAAGCAAGAGTTGATCATTCAAAAGATATTAAGATATCTACCCATGAGATTTAATGCCAAAATCTCAGCTATAGAGGAAATGGTGTTGAGTAGGTAAAGCCTCTATGTGAATAGAGACAATCCCTCTAGCCCAATGAGTGGGTATAGCAACAAACGAGACAATAGACAAGACACTTTCCTAGATTATAATCAAAATAAGAGAAGAGGAAGGACACCTATTTCAATATAAAGTTATAATGCACTCCTTTGTTGAAGATATTGATTGCTTGCTCCTCAGGCTCATTCCTCACTGCTCATAGCGTTTGAATACCTTCAAAAGAGGCCAAAAACATGACAAAGCATAAAACTGCAACAACCATAATTAAATGTAATACAATTAACATATCAAGGAGCGTTAAGATAAATGAAGCATTAACACAAACATTTATGGAAAAGTGAACTAGTAGTTGTATATATTAATAAATAAAAGAGGAAACATACAACCTAGGCCTTGATGTTAGTAAGCCATCCTTGAGTGAATGTACAAGTCCAAGATCAAGCTCTCCAAGCACTCCTTCTCCAATCCAAAATGAATATCATGTAGGAACTATCTCAGGATAAGGGTGAAAATAATCAAATACGAACCATTTGGGAATGGGAGAGGATGAATATATATGCAGGGAGAGGGAGTTAGGATCTAACCAAAGATAGGGGAAGGCCCTCATCTCAAGTGGGAATCTCATAGGGATAAGAGGAAAGGGAAATATTGGGGGAATTTGACCACATCCACAATGAACAACCTCCAACTCATCATTCTCAAAGCCTCTAGATCACGAAGCCTCTTGTCCTCTTTGGTAAAACTTTCCTTTTATGGATCAATGAGAGTATCAAAGGAATAACCATGTTGCTAGTGCGAGGCTAGTATGATGCAACCCACCATCAGCATGGGTGGACAGTGTCACACTCGCGATGACCCAGAAATTACGATTTTGAGCTCACTTATTTAGGGAAGGCTCAAGGCATGTTTTCATTAGTTATTCAGGGAGGATATAGACTGCATATCACAATGGGTACACTGTATAATTGGCAATTTTTGGTCCCGCTGGGGTATGAGACAAGGAAGTGTAGGAGGTGTGACAGAATACTATGTAACAGATGCCCCCTAAACCATGAAGGCATAACTGAGAGTGATGGTTGAGATGCATTATGAGTTTTTGCAAGGACGAGAACAAACACTATCAGGAGACCTGCAAATCAAGGGCACATATACATATACATATCTGATATCTCTATCATTAAAACATGAATACATGGTATGTTGACAGCTATCCAGATAGAAAGTACCATGTGAAAAGATCCATGGTATGGGCACAACCATCCGAATGAAAAGGATCATTATCATCATAGGTATAAGGTCCCACGATATCGTCACATCCATCCGTATAGAGGAAACATGTATAGAATCATGAATAATATGTAACTCCACACAACATGAGTTATATCAAACACAAATCAGGGTCTTGCACTCCATCCCAACCCAATAAAAGTACAAATTATAACATGCGAATGAATGTGTCGAATTCGAACATGCTAGAAAACCACCTGATTACCAGCCAATGAGGTGAATCGTTAACAGGCGTGAGAGAAACCACCAATAAAGACAATGTCTCTCAAGGCACAACAATACAATTTGTGAACGTGAAATGAATTTTAATTCAAACACTCATAGAGTCATCCGACCAAAGGTGAATGATGAAAAACCTATCGTCAAATGTGAAGAACTTGCCATTAAGGCATGCAAGCTATAAGGTACTGAAAGGGAGTTTCTAAGTCATCTTCCTAGATAATGAGCTGAAGTCAATAGGAAGTGACCCATTAGAGGAGGGTCGTAATGATTCCCTCATCATGACAATTAAATAAGGAATAAAGTGGAATAAATGAGTATGATCCAGGACTGTGGCAAAAGGTCAAATAACGCATAGGTAGTAAACTATAGATAGGACTTCTCTTGAACATATTGGCAACTCGAATCCAGAGTGTGGAAGCATTTAACTCAACATAGGACAAGGGGTCATGATGAAAAAGTGGATTAGTTAGAAGAGAGGGAAAATGGATAACCCAAACCTAGAAAGACAAGTGACTGAGTGAGGATATCCAAAAATCGACACAAGAAATAGATGAGTGTCATGTTGAAGAGTGACATGTTGCCTATATAAGAGATGTTTCACTTTCATTTTTCCCCACTATCTCTAGTGAGTAAACAAATTATTTTTATCACAAGCTTGAAGGGGATAACATTTGCTTGTCGTATAAGTTCATTCTTCGAATGAATCCATCCTAGTAAGTTTTACGAATCCTAGGAAGGAGAAACCCAGTCTTATCATAGTGACAAGTATTTCGTAAATAGTTAATCCCAGCCTGAAAATGGGGTAAACATATACTGTGATGTCATAAATTCACTTTGAATTCTCCCAATATTCCCCTTTGATCTTATCCCTATGAGCTTCCTCCAACTCATCATTATGGAAGCCTCTAGATCAAGAAGCTTCTTGTCCTCTTTGGGAAAACTTGCCTTTTAGGGATCAACATAAGTATCCAAGGAAAAACCATGCTGCCAGCATGAGGCTACTATGGTGCAACCTGCCATCAGCACAGGTAGGTAGTGTCACTATCTTGTTGACCTAGAAATTAGGGTTTTGAGATCACTTATTCAGGGAAGGATCAAGGCATGTTTTCATTAGTTCTCTAGGGAGGATCTAGACTACATATCAGGATCGGTACACTGTATAATTGTCATGTTTTGGGCACTTTGAGGTATGACATAGGGAAGTGCAGGAGGTGTGACAAAAGATTGTGTGATGGATGCCCCCTAAAGCATGAAGGCAGAACTGAGAGTGATGGTTGATATGCTTTATGAGATTTTGCAAGGATGAGAACAAACACTTTTAGGAGACCTCCAAATCATGGACACAAATACATATACAGATCTGATATCTCTACCATCAAAACATGAATCCATGGTATGGTCGCATCCATCCAGATAGAAAGGACCATATGAAAAGATCCACCGTATGGGCACAACCATCTAAATGAAAAGGATCATCATCATCATATATATAAGGTCCCACGGTATGGTCACAACCATCCGTATAGAGGAAAAATGTATACAATCATGAATAATACATAACTTCATGTAGCCTGAGCTATATCAAAGAAAACTTAGGTTGTTGCGCTCCATCCCAACTTGTTCAAAGTACAAAATTCTAACATGTGAATGAATGTGTCGAATTCCAACATGCTAGAAAGCCACTTGATTACTGACCAATGATCTGAACCATTAACATGCATAAGAGAAACCACCAATAAGGACAATGGCTCTCAACGTACAACAGTATAATCCCTAAACGCGAAAATGAAGTTGAAGTCGAACACTAATAAAATCATTTGATTGAAGGCCAATGATGAAAAACTTGTCATCGAATGCGAAGAACTTGCCATTAAGGCATGCAAGATCTAAGGTACCGAAAGGGTGTTTCTAAGTCATCTTCCTAGATAATGAGCTGAAGTCGATAGGAAGTGACCCATCAGAGGAGGGCCATAATTATTCCCTCATCATCGACATCAAATAAGGAATAGATTGGAATAAACGAATATGATCCAAGACTGTGGAAAAGGTTTAGACAATGTATAGGTAGTAAACTGTAGATAGGACTTCTCTTGAACATATCAATGACACAACTCCAGAGTGTGGAAGCATTTGACTCAACATAGGACTAAGGGTCATGATGAAAAAGTGGATTTGTTAGCTGAGAGTCAAAATGGATCACCCAAACCCAGAAAGACAAGTGACTGAGTGAGGATATCCTAAACTCGACACGAGAAATAGATGAGTGTCATGTTCAAGAGCAATGTGATGTCTATACTAGAGATGTTACACTTTCATTTCCCCCTACTATCTCTAGCGAGCACCCCAATTATTTTTATCACAAGCTTGAAGGGGATAGCATATGCTTGTCATATAAGTTCATTCTTCAAATGAATCCATCCTAGTAAGCTTTACGAGTCCTAGGAAGGAGAAACTTAGTCTCATCTTAGTGACAAGTCTTTTGTCGTTTAACTTTTATGATTTCAACAGAAGAGTAAATCGGTGTATTTTTCATATTTAGAGAGTTTGATAAAAGGATGAAAAAGAAAACTCCAACAAGTCCCTTTTCGTAATTTGTCTATCGAATCTGAAAAGGTAGAAAACAATATTCAAGAGACCCTCTTAGCCACGTCGACCAAGGTGTTCTTGTTTCATAAATAGGTGATCGCAGCCTGAGAAAGGGGTAAGCATATACTCAAATGACGTAAATTCATTTAATTTAACAAGTTCAAAAATACAAGTACTCAATGATATTTTCATCTTCTGAGAGTAAAAAAAGAGCTTAAAGATGATGACTCCTAGAGGAAGGAGTGGTATAAAGGGATACTGATTGCTTTGGATCATGATGGAACTGCTCAAAACATGTAAAGGTTGAGAGACTGGATAATAGGACCACTTACTGTAGTCCCCAGGAAAGGGTAAAACAACCAAGTGAAAGCGTATGATTGGCCAAAGAGATGGTGATGATGGAAAGGAAAAAACCAAGGCTCATCTAGCAAAAATTGGTTGATAAAAACAGAAATCATGAGATGTATGGTGGGAATGGTTTCATTTTTACACAAGCTTGAAACATGAGAAACTATTCTTGAGTATACTTGAAGAAGGATTAATTTCTTCAAAAGCTTAAAATGGAAACAAACTATGATTGGGTTCGGTTTGATTTTTACACAAGCTTGAAACAAAGAAAAACCATGTTTGAGATTAGTTTGCATGCCCCCAACACAAAGACTCAATTGGAGGTACATGCCCCCAAATATTCATTTCATTCACCTAAGTATACTACTGGTTACTAACATGTGGATGGAATCAACGTTTAGCTACGACATCAAGTGAAAGACTCGACTAGGATTTTACAATATCTAATCAAAAACTCAAAATGGAAGGGTATTTGCTTCATTTTCTAACAAGCTTGACACAAGAAAAGAACCATTTTCATGACACCTCGTTTCATTTTTTAATGAGGTTGACATAGTAAAATAACTATCCACATGGGTACCTATTTCATTTTTTAACAAGCTTGATAAAAGACAAGGAACTCTGCTCCAAACCCTTGATCACAGACCAAATGCTAGATGATCCAAAAATAAAATATTATCATAAGTTATAAAGTTGGAATAAAATAACTATTAATTTAAGATATTAAATTAATAATTATTATTCTAGAATATTTAATTATTTAATGGAGACATTTAGAATTAGTATATTGTTGTAACAAGATATGACTCTACAATTGTATCGTATCTTAGGCTCTATTTTAGGAGATTTGTTAGCAAGTTGATTGAATATAATTTATTGTAAGTGGACACTTGTTATTTAATAAGTGATCCATAATTAGAGGTAGTTAGGACATTTTAGCTTATAAATAGCTCATTGCAAGAGTGTTTTGTAGTTCGGGTGTAAACTCTTGCAAAATCAATATGTAATTGTTTTTTTTCTGATTAATAAAATTACGTGTCTGAGGACACTTCTGCCATTATTGTGGTATCAGAGCTCCAGTAATGTTGCAGTGGATGTGAGGAGGAGATTCCAGCTCTACAAGTTTTTGGAAAACTCCATTGAATTGATCAGCAAATGATTGGTATGGAATTTGTCCAGTTTTTTGTTTAAAAGGAACATAAATTTTATTATTGATTTTAGATTTGTAAATTCTAAAATCATTTTTATTATTAAGAAAAACAAAAAAATGCAAAATCTGTGTGACTTTTCTGTAAAACTTGTGTGGCTATTGTGATGCAACAGATGTGGATTTGCATCTATTGAGTGATATCGCTAGTGTCAGCATTCAGACTTTGATGAAGACCCTTGCGCTCGGCGGATCCTCCAGTTTCTATCATGAGACCATCTAACTTCTTCAGACTTCTTTGAATCCCATCTGATTTGGTTTCCCAATTACACCGAATTGTTCTAATCCCCTTGATCTTCCAGAATTTTGTTCCCACATAACCCTTGCATCTGAACAAGTTGGATATATAGAAATAGCAGCAAAGAGAGCTGCATCTGTAACCTCTAGGCTGAGATTGCCAACAAAAATACTGTAGTGACCTGTTGTGTTTTCACTTTTCCCACTTGCATAAGCCCAGTTGACTTTAATGGACTGACCAAATATTTGTGTTCCATTATGAGTTAAAATGGAGTTTGCTTCTGGGCAATCTACTGCAACTGTGGTTGTGATACTGTGTAAATTTTTTATGGGCTTGCAACCTCTGAATTTAAAAAGCCCTATCGAGTTATAATGACACTACGATATAAGCCAAAAACTTGTGCGGTGCAAAACTATACACTGTAAAGAAAAGCTTATTGGAGCGAATGCACTCCCACCAAAAAAATGAGAAGAAAGTAACAAATTTTAAAGCTATTTATATAGTTCTTGGTTTTTCTATTTGAGAGACTCTAGTACCTTTTCTGGACATCACCGTGGACCTGTAGCTTAGTTGTAGAGAATTTAATAGCTTCATATTTTTATGATTTATCTTCTGACAGAGGAATGGTCTGCTTTTCGTGCGACTTAGGGCACTTACTTACGACATTATCTGGTAGATCTGAAGAACTTCCCAGTCTCACACTTGCACCTCATTCATTTTTAACTCAGGTTTTAAAGACTTTCATAAAGTTTTAATGGAGAAATAAAGTTGTTTTTGGTCTATAATATGTAATATTCTTTTGAGAAATAAGGTGTGAGCAGGTGTAATGTTTATTTATAAACATTGGGGATATTACATTCAGTAAATTTTTGGAATAATAAGGTGATTTTATTTGTAATTATTTTTAATATACGGAGAGATAAGTGTGGCATTGTAACTCAAAGCAATTTTTCTTTTTTTTTTTGGGGGGGGGGGGGGGGGGGGGGGCTAATTTGTTTTACCAGGTTTTGCAAGAGCATAATTGTAAAAGTCAAATTTTGAAAGTTAAATTGTAAATATTTTATAAATTGACTAGAGCCAAGTGAAAAGCTCAGTCACTTTTCTCCTGTTTCAATGACTATACGAGGGTAAAGGCCAAGGCCCAATAGATCGTCTTTTGCATAGTGTGTTGTGTGTTGTGTTGCCCATCTTGATATTTTTTTTTTTAGCCTGGTTCTTGGTGCAAAGCTTCAACACTACAATGTCAAAGTTGATTAATTTGTTTTTTGATTCTGACAAACTTGAAGGTACAAAATCTTATAAAACATGGCAACGCCTCATTGAAAGCACTCTCATTTATAATGAATTGTGGTAGGGTATATGGGATGGTGATATTATGCCAAATAAACCCGTAGATGCAGCTACACTAGCAAAATGGGAAGTTAAGAATGCCAAAGCATTAGCTCTCATTAAATCTTCTGTCAATGATGAAATGTATGTCCATATAGAAAATGCTACAGATGCATGGTTTGCTTTGAGAACTTTTAAAGAATTCTTTGATACTCAGCCGGAATCAAAGAAAGTTGATCTACAATTGAAATTATTGCAACAAAAATTGACTGAAGGAGGTGATGTTCTTGAATACATCTCAAGGATTAAGAATATTACCAAGGAAATCATTAATGCTGGTTTTCCAATAGTAGATGATATTTTTATGGTCACAATTTTAATTGTTGGACTTCCTTCTTCCTACACACATTTTTTGGAGACTCTACAATTAACTGGAAAGTTAGAGAAGCTAAAGTTTGATGAGCTCTACGAAATGTTGACCCAAAATGATAAAACCTTTGGGAAGAAAAAGAAAGTTGGTGAAGATGTCGTTTTCATAGAGGCCAGCACTAGTAAATCATCAACTGACAGTTCTCGAAGTAGAGGCAGAAGAAATTTCAATCAGAATCAAGCAACACATAATGTACAAAGTCGAGGTCAAGCCAAAGCAAAGGAAACAACTTTAATAGAGGCAACAATTCAGGCAGGAGTAATTTTCAAGGTAGAGGAAATAATCAACGAAGGCTATTTTAAAGGACAAGGAAATAATAACCAAGGTAGAGGATAGCCTAAAAATAGAAGTCAAAACAGAGGTAGAGGACAATCTTCAGGAAGAGGAAGAGACTTAATTCAAATTGTGTGTCGAAGAGGTAACAAAGTTGGACATTATGTTGAAGATTGTCAAACTTCTCTTAATAAAATTCCCAAGTTTCATTAGCACTCAGCATAATTTGTGAATGATCAAGATGATGATAACTCAGAATATGTTTTTACTTCTTCACCGACATTACAACTTTCATCCCATATTAGAAGTGATTATGAAGATGTCTGGATCTTGGATTCAGGGGAAACTCAGCACATGACTTGTCGACATGATTTTTTTGGAATTTTCAAGATTGCCAACTTAATTCCATTTTTCTTAGAGATGATACAAAACATACTCATGGAAAAGGAGCAGTTAAATTTTTTCTCCTTGGCATTGGAGAAAAAATGATTTCAAATGTATGGTATGT
The DNA here is from genome assembly GCA_031772625.1 of Pinus tabuliformis. NCBI lineage: Eukaryota > Viridiplantae > Streptophyta > Pinopsida > Pinales > Pinaceae > Pinus > Pinus tabuliformis. The sequence goes on along the minus strand of CM062817.1, from coordinate 1,983,250,412 downwards.
ACCAACCTTTAAGAAAAAGTTGTTGTCTTTAGTCACGATTCGACAAGCAGGACATCAAGTAATTATGGAAGATGGCCTAGTTAAGATTAATTCAGTCAACAAGAGCTTGAAAACTGTGATGAAAGGTTATGAAGATGGAAAGCTATTAAGGATAAAAGGGACAGTTATTCCAAGGCATTCTAATTTTGCAGGGGTAGTGACTACAGGAATTTCACCTATAAGATTATGGCATGTAAGATATGGACATTTAAATTTTGATAGTCTTTCTCAATTGCAGAAACAAGGGATGGTTAAAGGACTTCTCACTTTCAAAAAGGAAAATGCAAAATGTGAAGCTTGCATTTATGGAAAAAAAAGTCGAGAAAGCTTTGCAACAAGTTCATGGTGTGCAAATAAGCAGCTACAACTAGTTCACAATGATGTTTATGGACCACTACAAACTTCATTCACTGGTTGAAAATATTTCTTACTATTTGTTGATGATTTCAGTAAAATGACTTGGGTTTATTTCTTAAAGAAAAAGTCAGAAGCATTTGAAAAGTTTAAATTTTTTCCCCAACTTGTTGAAAATGAAGTCAAAGAAAAGATAGGTACTCTCAAGACAGATAATGGGGGAGAATTCACTTCAAATGAATTCAAAACTTATTTCAGTGACAATGGCATACGAAGACATCTTACAAATGTTTACACTCCACAGAAAAATGGAGTAGTAGAAAGAATGAATCGTACATTGTTAGGAATGGCGAGATCTATGTTAACTTTCAAAAGGTTAAGTCCAACATATTGGGAAAAAGCAATTCATATAGCTGTCTACTTAAGAAACAGGTCTGCAACTGCATCTTTAGATGGAATCACACCTTTTGAAGCTTGGTTTGGTTTCAAACCTCAAGTTAAACATCTTAGAGTTATTGGATCAGTGTGTTATGCCTTAGTTTCGAAAGAAAAATGAACTAAGCTTGACTCAAGAAGTTTGAAATGGGCACCGTCTCTTGACCAATGGAAAATTTATTGTGAGAAGGGATGTAATTTTTGATGAAACAAAGAGTAAGAGTGCTGAAGAAATCAAAAGTATTCCTCAAAAGTTAGAAACCAAAGGCAGTAAAAGAAAAGGAAATACACAAAGTCAACCAAATTCACCAAATTGGTATGAACTTAATTTTCCTTCATCTGGAGATGATTCATCCAGTCCATCTACTTCAATAACACCATCTGGATCTTCTAGCATTTCATCCACATCTCCAATCAACAACAATTCTTTTGATAATGATTCTCCACCTCCAGAATCTCGAACTGATCGACGAACATCAGTTTATATTAATCCTCTTTACAATGATGGTGACTTTTTATAGTCTCAAACAATTGAACATCAACTACCAAAATGGGCAGTTCATATTTTGAAAGATCTAAGGCCTGATGAGCAAAATAAAACAGGAACAAGGAAGTCACACAAAAGTGAAGGCAGTTTTGCCTTCATAGAAAATGATTTTACTGAACCTTCCACATACAAGGAAGCAGTAAATCATAAAGAATGGCAACAGGATATGATTGAAGAATTTCGAGTAGTAATTGATAACAACACATGGAAACTTCTTGATTGTCCTCAAAATTTTGAACCCATAGGATGCAAATTGGTTTATAGAATTAAGTAAAACCAAAGAGGTGAACTTGAAAAGTATAAAGCAATACTTGTTGCTAAATGTTTTGCATAGCAGGAGGGCATTGATTATGAGGAAACATTTGCTCCTACAACTAAATGGAACACCATCCGATTAACACTTGCATTGGCCCCTCAGAAAGGATGGAAAGTTCATCAAATGGATGTGAAAAGTGTTATTCTCAATGGGGATTTACAGGAAGAAGTGTATATGACACAACCACTAGGTTTTGAAATTGAAGGGCAAGAACATAAAGTTTTCAAATTAATCAAGGATTTATATGGGTTAAAACAAGCTCCCCAAGCTTGGTATGCAAAAATGGATGAATACCTTAGGAAATTTGGTTTTCAATGAAGTAAATCTGATGATACCTTGTATGTGCGACAATAGGGAAAATATCTAATAATTCTTGTTATGTATGTAGATGAATTGATCATTACTGGGAACAATGATGATCATATTGCACAGGTGAAACAAGAGTTACATGCAGGTTTTGAGATGGCAGATTTGTGATTACTTCACTACTATCTTAGAGTTGAAATCTTCCAACATCCACATCATATTTTCATTTCTCAGAGTAAGTATGCAGCAAAGGTTCTTCAACACTTTGGAATCCAGGATTGCAAGCCCGTTCTTACCTCCATGGCGAAAAACTTGAAACTTTCAAAGTTTGAAGGGGGGGGGGGGAATGTGGACAATACTACTTATAGATGGTTGATTGGCAGCTTGATTTATTTGACAAATACTTGACATGATCTATCGTATGCAGTCAATAGTCTTTCACATTTTATGCAAGAACTATGAGACAACCACTAGAATACAGCCAAAAGAGTTCTTCTATATATCCAAGGGACAAAAGATTTTGGTCTTCTTTACACAAAGACTAAAAACTTTGTACTTGGTGGATATTAAGATGCCGACTTTGCTGGAAGTATTGATGATCGAGTATCAATATCAGGTTATTTAATGAATTGGGGTCAGCAGCAGTATCTTGGAGTTGTAAGAAGAAAGCTATAGTGGCCACTTCTTCAATAGAAGTAGAGTACATTTCATCATGAGAAGCAGCATGTGAAATTGTTTGGTTGTGCAGAATTTTGCAGGGTTTGGGCATTTCTCAGGCCAGTCAGCCATCAAACTTGCCAAGAACCCAATTTTTCATTCAAAGACAAAGCATGTGGACACCAAGTATCATCATATCAGATGTCTCATTGCCAAACATGTCCTCAAGCCAGTTTATTGTCCTTCCAAAGATCAGTTCTCTGACATTTTCACAAAACTTCTTGGTAGAATAAAATCTATTAAGTTCAGGGATGAACTTGGTAATTGTTGTAATGTATCTTTGGATCATAGGGGGGAATGTTAGATGATCCAAAAATAAAATATTACCATAGGTTATAAAGTTGGAATAAAATAATTATTAATTTAAGATATTATATTAATAATTATTATTCTAGAATATTTAATTATTTAATGGAGACATTTAGAATTAGTATATTGCTGTAACAAGATATGACTCTACAAATGTGTTGTATCTTAGACTCTATTTTAGGAGATTTGTTAGCAAGTTGTTTGAATAGCATTTATTGTAGGTGGAAACTTGTTATTTAATAAGTGATCCATAATTAGAGGTAGTTAGGACATTTTAGCTTATAACTAGCCCATTGCAAGAGTGTTTTGTAGTTCAGGTGTAAACTCTTGAAAAATCAATATGTAATTTATTTTTTTTTATTAATAAAATTATGTGTCTGAGGACACTTCTGCCATTACCAAAAGAGGCCATGGTTTCCAAGAGGTTCTCATCAGATGGGAGAACACCACTCTAGAAGGGATACATGTCCTGGAATCCAAATGAAAAATCGGGCCCTAATACCCCAGTACATGGCATACTACATCACTTACTAGATCATTAGTAGATGTGGGCATGGAATAGGTGGCCATGTAATTAACCTATGGCGAGAGTGATACCTCTTCCATATAAGAACCATTTTGGGATGATTGTTGGTTTGGAGTTGATTCAGGACCAATGAATGTAAGTTGATCAATGATCACAATGCTTCCTTCATGTGGGAAACACATCACTCGAAAGAGGGAGGAAACAAGAGCTCCAATGAAATAAACATAGCCATGACTAAGGAGTAGATTAAAATCTAAAGGGGCTTGGACAACCATCAGGTCTATATAGATAGTATTTCCCCCTAAAGTAATAGGTAACTTAGTAAGCATACCTAATGGCTGACTCGTTCCTCTGTTAAAAGCTAACAAATTCTGGGTGACGATGACAAGATGAGGAGAACCTAAAGCTTTCCAAGAAGTTGAGGACATAATATTAACAGATGCACCCCCATCTATGAATGTGCTAGGTATGTGATGGGACTCATAAATGGGTAATTATATGGGTTCATTTTACATCCTAACCTAGTCAAATCAACCATTCTCTTAGCTTATTATATGATTTTCTGAGTATATTTATGCTTATAGAGTGAGTTGAGTTAGTTATGATGCCATGTGGTCTAACATGTGTTTAATGCAGATTATTGATGATTTTTGAGGTCAAAGTCAAGGATCCAATGGACAAATGGCAACAATAACTCGAAGTGGACAAAGGAGAGGACTTATAGGATGGAATCCTCCTCATTTATTACTCCACACTTCGAATTCCCCTTCATTCAACTTGAAGTACAACCAGCCAAGTCATGCACTAGAAGGAAATCGAGCAAGTGGAGGATGACTGATGATTATCTCAGGTTTTGGGAGCCAAGCCTCCCTGATTTTAAGGAAGCAGTTGGTAGCTTCATTTGTATAAGTAGAGAGGCCTAGGGCCTCACTAGGGTCAGATTTGTGTTGTATTTTTTCTTATGTAAACTCTGCTCCAACTTCGAGCTTATTATTTTGACAGTTCCATGTAATCTTCTTATTGTTTGGAAATAAAGATGGAATCCTTTTTGAGCTAGCACTGAGTTACCTCAGAGGGCTGAAGCTTTTGGGTTAGGGCCCAATCCAAGCAGCGAAGCTCCTCTTTACTTGTATTTGTATGTTTTATTTCAGTTTGTAGATTAGGTTGTGTTAGGACCCTATAATGTACCTTTTCGCTCATACTTTTTGCTATCATTACATCCTTTTCCTACTCACATTTAAGCCTACATTATCACATTAATCTATTTTTCCAAAGGTATAAAATGCTTCTTCTCTTTGCTATATGTTTAACTTGTTTTACATGTAAATTTACATTACTTTCATACTTAGCCACTAATCGGAAATATATAGTGCTAAAATAGTTTGAAGGCTGCAGTTAATATATTGTTGCTGTTTGAAAACCATGTTGTTGAAAGAGTAAACAGTATGCAAATCCCGATGCTAAAACAATCCATGATTTGCGATGCTGAAACAGCCTGTGATCTGTGATACTGAAATAGCCTGTGATTTACAATATTGAAACAGTATTTCATATACATCAGTAACAAGAAAGGATAATTAAAGGAGCTTTTACACTAGCCACAATAGTTGTACCACAAAGCCAGCACCATTACAACTACTATAACAACATTTTTCTATGGAAGATCGGAATATCCTATTCCAAAATAGAAGATTAGGTCAGACTAAGAATAGGATTTGTATGTACACATGTAATCATTGTATTAAGAGGATTTCTCCTCTTTAAATAGAGGAGAAATCAGCATTAGAAAGGGGGACAATAGAATGCAGAAGGCTTAGCTAGAAAGGAATTATAGAGAAGGGCGTGTTTATTCTTATTGTAACATGTTACATTTGATAGATGAATAAAAAATCACTTTGAGCACTTATTCTTAGTTCCCGTTCATTTCTGGGGAATCTTATGAGAAGGAGAGGGCCCACCTTCCTCACAAGATTCACCCATTAGTTTTGTAGTGTGTTAATTATTGTTTTTATTCATGCTTCATTATAACTCTACTATCTGTTACTGAAACTCTATTTCAACTGATTATTGTATTGTTTTCATATAATTCACTCCTAGGTAATTGTTGTTTAGTTCGATTGGTGATTCTGTTTTTCGAATGAGTTGATGAAAGTATGATGGTCAAAGATAGGTGCTGAAGATTCCTACTTTGGGGAATAGGGTCCTGTTCTTTGTTATAGCATAGTTAGTCTTTTCTTTTACGGATTGTTGAAAGGCTCCTTTTCCTAGGTTTCTGTTTCTTAATATAATCTTGGATTCTTCTGATAATCGTTTTCCTTTGAATCTTGAATTCTACAATAGAAAGATTTCTTTTACTGTATCTCAAAGTAGAGCTTCAGTCTGATTCAAAGCAATGTGTGATTAGTGTAACTTTTATTACAACTTTGGATTACTTTTGAGATTGAGCATATACAGTGTGTAGACTTCCTTAGGTTAACAATTTATGTAGCACTTGATTTTTTAATTAAATAAGCAATTATAGTGACCAATATTTTTGCGTCGTTGTCGGGGAAGGCAATTATAGATTTCAAAAGAATTTATGTTTTACTTTCAGATGTACAAATTGCATGAGAGGACGCAAAGCCCCCAAGAAAACTAACCCTATAGGTGGCAGGGGCAGAGAAAGGGAAGGAGGAAGAAAGACTTTTATCGATGAGATTATATCAAAATCTTAATTTTCTATTCCTCAGTGACCAAGCTCTCGAAAACCAAAGCCTCAACCTTCCTTTCAAATCAACTTTGGAATGGAGGAAGAGATTTGGAGCCCCGAAATAGTTGAGAAACCAGCAAGAAACATTGAGGATCGAGCAAGTGCAGTAGGGGAACAAATAGAAGAAACGATGGATGGGTATAATGAAGAACTACACCATGAATAATAGGTAGGTCCTGAAGGAGAGGTAAACGTTGAAAACTCTTTTTCTACCTTAGGAATTCCCATTCTTGATCTTCCTAGAGGAGTAGCTCCTATGAAGAATATTCCACTTTTAGCTTTACCTAACTTTCATGGTTTATCTTCTCAAGATCCCGATGAATTCCTTTTCGAATTTGATATATTATGTAGAAGTTATGATTACATTACCAATGCTAAAAAATTAAAGCTATTGTTTAGTAATCTTCGGCAAAATCACATAATCAATCTTTTGTCGACGCGTTTCGAACCAACCAGTGTGGTTCATCGTCAGGACAAGTTGAAGAACTGATCTGGCTTAGCTTGATTAAATAGAGTGTGCAGAGACTCCAACGGCTATATTGCAACGGCTAATTTTGACCTGATGATCAAAGTCAAACTAATAATTCTATTATTAATATAATAATACTAGTTAATTGGATAATATAATAAATTTAAAATATAAGGGTCATTATATCTATATAATTAATAAAAACTTATATTTTTTATTATTCTTAAATTATTTAATTACAAATAAATAGTGTTAATATTACTATTAATCTTAGAATTTAGTTACAATGGTAATTGTTTATATTATAATGGTCATTGTGGTAAATTAATAATGGTAAACAAATTATAATGGTCCTATATTTATTATTATAAATAAATAGTATTAAATTATTATTGTTCTTAGACCAAAGAAATATAAAGTAAATTTTAGTTACAATAGGTAAAAGTTTAAATCCAATAAATCATTTTAATTTAATATTAAATGTAAAGGCCCATTCGGAAATAAATTAGTAAGTACTATACAATAATCTATATTTTTTCTTCTTACTAATTTATAGTTCTAATATTATTAAAAAACAACAAATAAATGGTATTTTAGTTAAATCATTAATATTCCTAGAATATAGTTACCTAGGGTAAATGCCATAATTTTGTTTATTAATCATAGTATATCCATTAACTCAATGTCATATATTTCTAATAATTTCTTGTCATTAATTTAATAATTTGTATTCATTAATTAATCAATAATTAATTATTAAAATTAACTAGGTTATTAGTTAATAATCTTATTACTTATAAAGTTTAAAAAGGGGGGCCTTTATTAATGCGATATACGAAAATCAGTTAAAGGTAAAAATCAATGAAAAAATCTAATCTAATACTAAAAAACCCCCTGGAATAGGTTAATACAATAATTAGCCCGAAATTACTTAATAACATATTAATACCCCAAGCACTTCATAATAACCTGACAAACCGGCCAAAATCAGAACTTGAGGAGAGGGAAGACAGAAACCCTAAGACTTAACACAGGGGGAAGGAGGAGGCTAGGAAGACAAGGCTGGGACCCAGCAACTGCTGATCTTCCAGCCATCATCCCTATTAAGATTGTTCGGCCTTTTCTCAATCTCCAGGGCCTCTCTAAATTTGCGATGGTGAAACTGCGCAACTTTGGCAATGACTTGAGCATCTTCTATACAGACATGATGCATAGTCTTCCTTGCATGCTCAGCCAGGGCTGAGGACTTGGTCCTACCATGCCTTAGGTCAGCAGAATGCTCGCTAATCCGCTGATTGATAGAGCGACCAGTCTCACCAATATAAGGGGTTCCACAGGAACAGGGAATGACATAGACGCCCTTCATGTCCTTAGGGTCGATAGGGTCTTTCACAGACCTGAGGGAGCTACGGATAGTGCGGAGACCCATTGTCAATACCATTGGTGGTCCGACTTACCTCTTGGCCAAATTTAAACTTTAAAAAAATTCACTGCCATCCATCAAACAAGATTGGCTGTTGTGGGCTAACGGTATGATGTTTGGTTAATACACATGCGGTCACAGGTTCAAACCTTCATACGTCCACAAAAGTTTTAAAAATGCCATCATACCCTCATTGACGTCACCCTAGCCCACGTGGCGCCCTCTGGGCCTGCCACGTGGCGGCCTGTGATTGGCTGCGAAAAGGGAATATTCCCTGGAATATTCCAAGGAATATTCTGCAGAATATTTCTTTTTTAATTTTTTTTTAAAAATTCAAATTTTCTAATGTTTTGGGCAAAATATTCGTTTGGCCATATCTTCCTCATACGGCGACCGTTTTTCGAACCGTTTGCGGCGCCAGAATCAGGAGGACGAGAAATTTCCAGTCATTCAGCTTTGAACTAGTTCTAAGCACTTTGAATTTTGAGCATTTTTACGACACTTAGAACATGAGCACCTGATCACGCCTCCCCATTGGGAAGCTTTTGGACCCCAAAAGCCTTCAACTACCTGTTAAAGAGGTGAGGGTACAGCTCCCTCACTCTGTCCACCTCCATCCACTTTGCCTTGTTCGGTTTGCTGCCTTTGAAACCCACCCGAACATAATCTACACTGCCCCTCCTTGAAGTGCGTGTCCTTCTGTCAAGGATTGTATCTTCTTTCAGGTCATCTAAGAATTCTGGTGAGAAATCTTCTATAGATGGCAGCTGAACAACACTTTCATTATCAGCAATCAAAGGAGGTTCATACAAATGTAAGTTCTCCACATTGACAACAGAATACATTTGCATGTAGGAAGGAAAATCTAATTGAAAAGCATTATTTCCAACCTTCTTGAGGATTTTGAGTGGACCATAACGAATAGGCTTCAAATTTTTACCTTCTCCTTGCATCCTTTCCTTACTAATGTACAGCCATACCTCATCCCCTTCTTGAAACTTGTGATCGACTCTATGCTTGTCGTGTCTTTCCTTGTACTTGCCTTGACTCTTCTCAAGCTGTTCTTGAATTTGCTGATGTATTTTCTGAATTCTTTCAATGAATGAACGAGCTTTGTCAATATCACTATGTCCCTCAATGGCAACATCTTTCTCAAGAATGAAATCAAGAGGTGATTTTGGCAAGTAACCAAAACAAGCTTCAAACGGTGAGGTGTTTGTGGAAGAGTGCTTGGCACGGTTGTAAGCATGCTGTATGTAGTGCAAATGTTCATCCCAAAGCCTGGGATGCTTGCTGCAATAACCTCTCAAGAGGTGCACAATGGTTATGTTCACAACTTCGGTTTGTCCATCTGTTTGCAGATGGAAAGCAGTACTTTTCTTCAACTTTGTGTCCATCATCTCCCATAGGTTGGACCAAAAATTCCCCACAAATATGGAATCCCTGTCACTAATAATGGAAGTAGGCAAAACAAAGTGAATCCATACATGATGAAAAAATAATTCAGCAGTTTGTTCAGCAGTTATAGTTTTCTTACAAGGCATAAGTATACACATTTTGCTGAAACGATCAACTACTACATATAAATAATCATGTTGCTTTCTAGATTTTGGCAAACCTCCTACAAAATCCATAGAGATGCTCTCCCATGGTCTAGAAGGTACCGGCAAAGGAGTATACAAACCAAGCTTCCTATTGCTAGGCTTGCTTGTAGCACATAACGAACAACCTCTTATGAACCTTGAAACCGAATCTACCATGCGAGGCCAATAGCAATACCTCTGTAGATGTGCAACTGTTTTGCTCACACCAAAATGGCCAGCAATAAGAGAAGAATGAGCTTCTCTTATGACATTTATCCTCTCCCCCTGTGGTATACACAACTTGCCCAAATGAAACAGCAAATTGTTATGCATGTGATAGTCATTTTCCTCTACATGATTCCCTTTACTCAAGTTAGCATACACATCTTTAAAGTCATCATCAGATGCATATTGTTCTATGTAACTATCATGTACAATGGAATCATTCTTAAGTAAAGTAACAGCACCAATAATAGGCCTTGAAAGCATATCATCAACCTTATTCAAAGTACCTTTCTTGTACCTTATTACCAAATGGAACTGTTGCAAGAAGCCCATCCATCTGAAGTGTCGTGACTGTTGTAACTTGCTTTGTGATTGCAAGTACTGTAAGGGCTGATGGTCGGTATGTATCAAAGTTTCTTTGCCCATCAAATAGTGTTTCCACTTTTTGACGCTTTGTACCAACGCATACAACTCCTTATCATATGTAGGATAATTTACAACATCACCATTAAAAGTTTCAGAATGAAAAGCAATAGGCTTACCATGCTGTAAAAGAACTGCACCCATAGCATAATCACTAGCATCAGTTTGTATCTCAAATGGCTGTCTCAAATCTGGTAATGCAAGGACTGGAGCTGAACTAATCTTCTCTTTCAAAGATTCGAAAGCTTTTTGTTGCTTGCCTCCCCATTGGAAAGCATGCTTCACACTTGTCACTGCATGCATAGGAGCTGCTATAGAAGAGAAGTTAGAGATGAACTTCCTCCAATATTGAGCTGCACCCAAAAAACTTCTTACCTCTGTTATGGATTTGGGAGTAGGCCACTTCACAATAGCCTCAATCTTAGCAGGATCAATTCTCAAAGCACCTCCTCTTACTATGTGTCCCAAATAAACCAAAGAAGTCTTTCCAAATTCACACTTTGACATCTTAAGAAATAACTGATTCTTTTTCAAAACATCAAGTACTTTTCTAACATGCATGACATGATCTTCTCTAGACTTGCTGAAAATTAAGATGTCATCTAAGTAGACAATAACGAAATCATCAAGAAAAGGATGCAAGACATCATCCATTACCCGCATGAAAGTTGCAGGTGCATTGCACAAACCAAATGGCATCACCAGCCACTCAAAGAGTCCTTGTTTGGTTTTAAAGGCTGTCTTCCAAATGTCACTTTCTTCAATTCTTACTTGATGATATCCACTACGCAAGTCTAGCTTAGTGAAATATCGAGCATCTTTCAGCTGGTCTAGCAAATCATCTATCCTTGGGAGTGGGTAATGATTCTTTACCGTTATCTTGTTCAAGGCCCTGAAATCAACACACATACGCCAAGTGCCATCTTTCTTTGGAATCAATACAATCGGTGACCCACATGGCAAAGTACTTGGCCTTATGAAACCCTTGTCCAACAAGTCCTTGATTTGCTTCTTTATTTCAGCATTCTCCATAATAGACATGCGGTACATGCCTATGTTTGGAAGAGGACAATCTGGATGCAAACGGATTTCATGCTGAATCTCCCTCTTAGGAGGCAAACCTGTTGGCTCCTGAAACATCTCATGATATGCATCAACTACATCACACAGATCTGATTTAAGTTTTGGATCACAATTGTCAAATGACTCATGATTCACATCAACCTTGGGCTTAATCATAAGAAGAACAAAATTCTTACTTGAATTGACCAGCCTTTTTACCTGTCCCGCATTCACCATCGCTATATTTGTCTTCTTGCGATGAGCTCTAACAATGAACTCCTTGCCATCTTTGAACAGATGATATTTGTTTTCATGGCGATGAAAGATAGCTTTCCTGTCAAACAAGTAAGGACTTCCCAAAACAATTCCTGCTATATCAAAAGGTACCACATCAAGTTCAACTGTGTCGATAAAATGTGCAGTAATTGCAAAGCGCAATGTGCACTTTCTTGAAACTTGTAAATTTGCATCCTTGCAAATCCATCCAAGTGGATATGGCTTCGGATGTGGAACGGTCTCAAGTTTAAGCTGCTTGACCAAGTCCTCCGATGTAAGGTTTGCTTGTGACCCACTATCAAAAAGTGTGTCAATCTTAGTATGTTTTGAAATCACCCTCACATGAAACAGTTCAATTCTTTCTTCCTCATTAGGAGCTTGTACATGGCAGTTTGAGGTACTAGTGCTGGCTTGAGTTTCAATTTCTTTTCCCTTCAAGTTTTTCAAACCCATGGCTGCAATTTTGGTTTCATCACCTGAATATTCCCCTAAATCTTGTGGTGTCGATGTAGCAGCAACAGTTTTCTGTTTCCCTTTGGATTTGTTAGATTGAGGTCTTCTTTCAGGATGTAATTTCCAACAGTTTTTCTCCTCATGGCCTGGTTTAGAACAGTGTTTACAGATCACTTTCTCACTCTCCTGCTTAACAGATGCATTCTTTTTGCCCTTTCCCTTGGAGGTTTTCTCTTTGTTTTTCCCCTTGGGGGGCTTGTTTCTACCCTCTTCAAATGTGTTTTTTCCCCTTGCCTCTAAATGGGTAGCTTGGACACAAACCTCGTCCAGGCTAGTAGGGTTAAACATCAAGATGGTGTGTCTAAGGTAGCTATGCAAGCCACCAATGTATTTCAGCAAGGTTTCTTGGGTCTGTAAATCTACCCCTAACAAGAGAGCTCTTCTCCTGAATTATTGGGTGTAGTCTTGGACACTCTGACCCTTAAGTTGTCTGAAATTTTGCCAGTTCATAATGGCTTTCTGCATGTGAGCAAGAGGATAAAGCTGTTTTTTAATGGCTAACAGAAATTCAGGCCATGTTAAGGTAACCTTACCAAATTTCTTGATCTCCTCTTTAGTCTTGGCCTCCCACCAGACCAAGGCTGCTCCATCCATTCTCAAAGAAGCCAACTGAATCTTTGTGGCATCATCATGCATATTTTGGATCCTCAGGTAAACTTCCAACTGCCTAATCCAGTTGTCAAGCTTTTCTGCATTCACTTCACCATTAAACATAGGTAATTCGAATTTTACATCAAGCTTCAAAAAATGACTTTTTCCAGAGGATCTATGCTTATGAACAGAAGAAGACGAGGATGAAGAGGAAGAAGGTGAAGATGGGGGTGGTGGATCACCATTTCCTCCATGTCCTTTCTTGGAATGATCATCATCCTTCTTACCTCCTGAAGAGCCCTCTCCTTCATGTGGATGTTTGGACCCTTCTCCAGCCAATTTCTCATTTCTTTCTTGGTACAATATCCTCACCATTTCAGTGAGATCTAAGAAAGCCTTTCTGAAGACTCTTTCTTCTTCTCTTGGATCTGTCTCTATAGGAATATCTCCTTCATGTTCAGACATCCTTGAAGCTTCTGCTGAGACTCTTGAGGGTGAAATTGAAGGTGGAGGTGATGGCTCTCTGGCCTTCCTTGATTGAGGATTCTCTCGTTCTCTAGTCAACTGTCCTTCCCCTCTTTTAAGTTTCAACCTGGTAAGCATCAATACTTGCAAGACAATTAGAAGATCTTTGCACAAAAACAATCAAAAGACAACTACACCAGAGATTGACTGAAAAGAGTATTTATCTACTTTGCAATTGCATAACAAGAGCATTTCGAAGGCTTCCTGGCTCATTTCAGGCTCTGTCTATAGCTTATTTGACTGATTTTAATACAAAGAAGCAACAATCTAGCTCTGATACCAACTTGATCTGAATTTGAAACTACTTGAAATTTGTTTGCAAGGTACTCAATTCAGAAATAAACATGTTTAAAAGACTTCCATGTCTTGCAGAAAGGAAACACATGAAATTTTCAGCTGTTTATGACCCATCTAAGCATAGCAGAATTATTTCCTTTTACTGTTTAACACATTAAAATGAATTTGTTCTGTAAAATAAACCAACCACATATGCAAAAGAAGTTGATAAAGTAGTTCACCCCCTCTAGGGCTACGTCTGCTGGGTCCAAAGCCCCCAAATGGGCTTGTCCTTGTTTTTATAAAATGCTCAAATTGAAAATACAGCTGAATAGAAGCATCTACAGGAGAAATAGATGGTATAAATGGATTCAGAACACTTGAATCCTTCAGGATTGACTATTGGATCACCTCCAATGGATACCTGCAACCCTGTACAGTCTTCCCAATATTGGCCCCTCGTGGCTCCTAGAACTTTCACGGCTTCAAAATGTATGAAAATGAACTCTGATGGCTGTAAGACATGCACCAATGGCTTCAGAAGGTCGGAGATACCCAAAATCAAAAACAAATTCGTCCAAAACCGACTTTCTGGGCCAAAGTTATGGCCATTTACTCTTGACTGCCAGTTTGGCCTAACAAAACCCCAGTTACATTTTAGTGACGGCCAGTTAAGGCCGCCAAATATGGCGGGACCACCAAATTTGGCGCTCCGCCAATTCTGCCGCCAACTGTAACTGTAGTTCATAAATGCGCATGTGACCATAATGGCGGTTTCCCTCGGATTTTGTGCCGGCAGTTAGGGGTTTAGCTCCTGGTTCCCGGGCCGAGGTCACATGGAGGGCGGGGCTGGCCCCCTTCTTTCCCACCCATAGCCAAATTTAAACTTTAAAAAAATTCACCGCCATCCATCAAACAAGATTGGCTGTTGTGGGCTAACGGTATGATGTTTGGTTAATACACATGCGGTCACAGGTTCAAACCTTCATACGTCCACAAAAGTTTTAAAAATGCCATCATACCCTCGCTGACGCCACCCTAGCCCACGTGGCGCCCTCCGGGCCTACCACGTGGCGGCCTGTGATTGGCTGCCAAAAGGGAATATTCCCTGGAATATTCCAAGGAACATTCTGCGGAATATTTCTTTTTTAATTTTTTTTTAAAATTCAAATTTTCTAATGTTTTGCGCAAAATATTCTTTTGGCCATATCTTCCTCATACGGCGACCGTTTTTCGAACCGTTTGTGGCGCTGAAATCGGGAGGACGAGCACTTTCCAATCTTTGAGCTTTGAACCAGTTCTAAGCACTTTGAATTTTGAGCATTTTTACGGCACTTAGGACATGAGCACCTGATCAAGAACGTTGTTTTTCCTCGTGTAGATTTCCTGTGTCCCCTTGTAGATTTTCTTATAGGCTTTCTTTTGAAGTCTGAGTGTGGGAAAAGCCTCCAGAAGGCCACCTGAGACCTCCTAGGACCCATCCACACCATCCTACATCCTCTTAAGTCTCAAAACCACCCTCCAACACTACCTATTCGCTCCCACATTCACAAACAATAAATTACATACATGTCAAATTCACATAAAAATACATGAAAATCCAAAAAAGATGTTTCCTTCACATTTACTTCCAGAAATAGCTTAGTTAGATGTTTTTTACTTCTTTGAAAAGATAATGGCGTTCTTTTCATGGTTTTCATAGTGCTTTCTGTAAAAGTAGGATTAGTTGGTTAATTAGGATTTACTTGGTTTGCTTTACATTTCAGTCTTTCTCCTTTCTGCAGTTTGAGTAGTATCTATAGAATAGTCTTTCTCTCCTTTCATTACATATAGAGCTTCTTCTAGAATCCATAGAAGTTTCCTTGAACTCCTATTGATCTTGTGCCCGCTGACCAAGTGACAACCTACAGTAAGAACTAGTACTTGTGCATACAACACTGTCGCTTCCAAGTTTGTTACGAAGTACTGGGTTGATAAGAGTAAAGTAGGCAGCCCAAGAGTTGTAGCATTATTTCTGAAATACTGATGCTCACCACTTTTTGGTGCCATTGCTGGGGAAGCATCGGAGTATTCTGTGATTACTACTTTCTTCTATTTTCTATTGCAACATTCTGCTAATAGTTTATTTCAACAAAGGTAGACTAGTCATTTCTCTTCTTTCAAGTTCTACATTTCCTTGCTTCTCTTTCCAGTTTTGCAAACTTCATTTCAGCAAAAGTAGGCTAGTTATTTCTCTTCTTTCAAGTTCTGAATTTCCTTGCTTTCCTCTTCAATTCTGCAAATTTCATTTCAGCAAGTTCATTTCAATTAGTTGTAATTTGTTTTGTTCAATCAATTTTAGTTTTGCAGGTACTATCAGTGTGGGGAAAAAGAAGCAAAAGCGAACCAAAAATATTCCCTTTCATGCCTAGTAGGAATAGAGATAACTAAGGAAAGGTTTTGCACAATACCCCCACTGCTTCACACAGCCAACCTTCTCTCTTCTTTGGTGGTTGCAATCAAGAAGAACCCTTAGGTGAACAGCCAGACATATTTGAAGAACCTATAGGGGAAGAAGAAGAAGAAAACATTCATTTGGAGCTAATGGCTAAACACAAAAATGCTAGGGGGAATGGAGAGAGAATAGAGGGTACCTTTCCTATTCGGGAGACCAATGGGGACACCAAAATGAAGAATATAAGCCCTTCTGCCCTACCTCATTTCCATAGTCTGACTATAGAAAATCCTGACACCTTTTTGTTTGAGTTTGTTGTTATTTATCGAACCTATGACTATGCAATAGATGAGAAAAAGTTGAAACTGTTCCATTCTACTCTCAAGGATGCAACATTGCACTAGTTTATGGAATTATCTGGCAATAGCATCGCAACTGGGGATCAGATGCAACAAGCCTTTAACAACAAGTATCCAGATTATTGTAGGTCAAAAGATACTAAAGAAGAAATTTTATGAATGACTATAGGAAGTGATGAGTCCCTGGAAGACTATGAGGAGAGGTTCCAGCTTAGTTAAAAAAGGGGTCGAGTGTACACTTGACCCTGAGTCTCTGAAGCTGGTCCTGATTAGGGGAATTTGGGAAGATATTTTAGACACCCTCCATCTACTGGACATGGGAGACATCTACCAACTATCCTATGAGGACATAAAGACTATTTTTAAAAACCATTCTAGAGCAGCCTAAAAGAAAGGTAGAGGGAGTCAACCCATAGCCAATACCTCTTCCTCTAACTCATCCATCAAATGCGAAATTGGAAACATGATGTAAGACTTCAAGAGTGAGATGCTACAAATTCTTGCCATGCAAATGGATACCTTGTATATCAAAAGGAAACAAGAGGAAGCAGAGAGGGCTTTGGCCATTTTTTTCCCTAGGTACACCAGGAGACATCCTAGTGAATGTCCATTGAACTCTATAGAAGTTTGTTCAGTCTGTGAAGAAAATCATTCTACAGACAAATGTCCTTCCTTACCCAGACTTAAAGATGTATATGAAGGGGCTGAGGGAGTCACTGAACAACTCTATTACATAAACCAAAGGAGGCTGCATGGACCTAGACCATATCAGCAGGGCATGCAAGGGACATCTCATGCATACTACAACCCCAACCAAGTCACTTCCATACCTTCTTGGGCCCCCTTGCTCATCCTTCCTGGTCCATGCCTCCTCCTTGGTCCTTCACATCTCCATATCATGCCCAACCAGCCACCCATTCATTTCAATCTTATGCCCAATCGCAGCCTCAGTGGAATGCATCTCATCAGGGGTGGAGGCCCCAATACAACTCTCCTCCCTCTCTTTTGCCTCCACCACCTACCCAACCACAACCGTTACCTCCTGCTCCACCAAAGCAACCCCAAATGCCTGCCCAATCAAATCCGAACTTGAACAACAAAAAGGCTCAGCGATTGTATAGTGGGGAACCATCATGCCTAACTTATGCTATGGAGATTTAGGAAATTAACTTGCAATTTGGGAAAGTTCTCCCAGATAGCCAGCCTCCAACTAGGGAGGTTGAGGAAGATAAAGAGAAAATCGAACCTAGAGCAAATCCACCCTTTCCTGAGAGACTATATGTGACAGTCCAGCCTACCCTAGACGAAACTAAACTCCTCGGAGAATTGAAACATTTATTTGTGAAGATACCACTTCTCCAAGACATAAAAGATGTGCCTATCTATAATAGGTTGATCAAAGAGAAGTGCTTTAAGCATCCAAGATGGCGCAAGAGAGATGCCCCAACCATCAATGTCATAGGGCAACTGTCCGACCTAAGGTTAGGGCAAGTAATCTATCCAAAATATCTAGACCCTGGAAGATCAGTAGTTGATGTCCACATCAACGACACCATGATCCCACATGCCCTGATTGATATGAGAGCTACCATTAATGTGATGATAAAGGAAACAATGGTCAACCTTAACCTCCAGGGCTCCTTGAGGAAGACCACAACCATGCTACAGCTTGCAGACCGCTCCACCGTGACCCCTGAGGGGATTGTGGAAGATGTGATGGTCTCTATTGATTCTTGGGAGTAACATGTTGATTTCTTAGTTCTCCAGCCAAAGACAAAGCTCACTGGGTATCCTCTCATTCTGGGAAGACCCTAGTTGGCTACTGCCGATGCCTACATCAACGGTTGAGCTAGGAACATGACCATAAATAATCGACATATGTCCAAGTAGTTAATACTATATCCTCCTGCCCAACCCTTGTTAGAACATGATCTACCTCTCTGGTTGGAGCAGGAAGATGAGGATGAATTCTATTATGCACCACTTTATGCATTAGAAATCGCTATGGGGGGGAAACAGCAAGATGAGGATGATATGGTTGAAAATATGATTCGGAATCCACCTCCCAGTGTATCATCATTAGAGGACATAGTAAGAGAAACCCAAAACAACCCCTCAAATAATCTCTATGTGGCAGACTCCACTCCTCCCCATGTGTAAGAATATATATTTTGGCCCAGAAAGAACCTTGAAAATCAATCCATCCCTATCCACTTGCAAGGAGAAGGAACTGTGTAGCCTGTTGAGAAAGCACCTAGATGCCTTTTACTGGAGTTATAAGGAGATGAAGGGAGTGCACCCTTCAGTATTGTCTCATCATATATACATCAAGGGGGGTTGTAAGCCAATCAGGAAGCCTGAAAGGAGGATGAATCCAACACTTAAAGATATTGTTAAGGAAGAACTACAAAAATTGCTTGATGGAGGATTCATCTATCCCATCTCTAACAATGAATGGATCTCCCCTTTAGTGCTAGTCCCAAAGAAAAATGGTAAGTGGAGAATCTGTGTCGACTATCAGGAATTGAAAAAAGCCACTAAGAAGGACCATTTTACTTTACCTTTCATAGATCAAGTGTCAGACGGTTTGGCAGGGAATTTTTTTTTCTCTTTCCTCGATGGGTTTAGCAGGTACAATCATATTCAAATTAGCTCAGAAGACCATGATAAGACGACTTTCACTTGTCCTTAGGATACCTTTGCATACCAGGTCCTTCCTTTTGGTTTGTGTAATGCTCCGACCACTTTCTAAAGAGAAGTACTGAGTATATTTTCCAAATTAGTTCATGATGCAGTAGAGATAGATGAATTTACTCCTTATGGCTCTGACTTTCAGGAAGCTTTATCTAACCTAGGAAAAGTTCTAGACAAGTGTATTGAGATGAACCTATCCCTTAGTCTGGAAAAATGCGAATTTTTGATAACTAAAGGGACCATGCTAGGTCATGCAATATCTCAACAAGGACTGCAGGTGGACCCCAACAAAATTTCCATCATCCAAAGGGTCCCACCTCCTCAAAAGGTGAGAGATGTTAAAAATTCCTAGGCTTAGTTGGGTATTACCGGAGATTCATTAAAGATTTTAGCAAGCTAGCCTCTCCTTTGTTTGGCCTCTTAGGTAAAGATGCCGAGTTCATATGGTCAGAAAACTTTCAAGAGGCCCTAGATAACTTCAAGAGCAAGCTCGTGACCGCCCCAATTCTGAGAGGCCCAAACTAGGCCCTACCTTTCCACATTCACACAGATGCCTCGAAAAAACCAACAGGAGTAGTCTTGGGACAAATTGATGAAAAATTGCCTTATGCCATATACTTTATAAGCAAAAACTTGTCAAAGGCCGAGTTAAACTATACAGTGACCAAGAAAGCACTCCTAGCTATTGTGCATTTCTTAAATAAATTCAGAGATTATGTCATAGGCTATCAAAAATTTGTGCACACTGATCATGCTGAAATTAGATAATTAATGAACAAACTGGATGTAAATGGTCGCATTATTAGATGGTTGCTTTGACTGCATCAGTTTGATTTGACCATTATTGATAATCCTAGTAAAGAAAATGTTGTTGTTGAATTTTTGTCTAGAGTAAATTTTCTTACAACAGAAGAAGGAATGGTGGATGACAAAATGCTAGATAAACATATGTTTGCTATCTCAGTACTCTCTCCATGGTTTGTTGATATAGCAAACTACTTGGTTTCAACAAAGTTCCCACCACACCTGTCCTCAAAAGAGAAGAGCAAGATAGTAAGGAAAAGCGCCCCTTTCACCTGGATTGGGGGCAATATCTTCAAACTCGGCCTAGATCGGATCTTGAGAAGATGCGTCAGGGAGGAGGAAGTCTTTGACATCCTCCTGACCTGTCATTGTTATAGATGGGCACATTAACCTCAAAATTATATGTCGATGTATTAGGGCTCATCAACCCTTAAAAGATTTGTTTCATTCTCTAAAGTAACATAGTCATCTGAATACATCATTCCCGAAAAGTTCCATCTAAGAAACCATCCAGAAATTGCCTAAATTGAACCATACTGACTGCTGCACTGGAAATGTGCGATGCATACTGAGTGGTACACTGCAGGGTTTGATCCATACTGTTTAGGCATTCTATAGGGTGCAATGGGCGAGGATGGACAAATGTCCGGGACATTTGTCAATTGATTGCTCATGGAATCTTCTACAAACTTCCCCTATGCCACTTGCCTCTCTGAATTCACCCAAGGATGAATAAGGGATCTAAGAAAATCTCCAATCCCTTCTCTTGTGGAACCCATTGTAACAAGTGGAATGACACTAATCAAACCCCATGGATGACTCACACCCTTGCAAACATCTATTAAAGGATCCCTCATCCAAGAGATCTGGAGGCTGGAATATTGTGAATTACAAGGAAGTGTTGATAGTTTGTAATTGAGGAGAGAGTATTGCATTCTTGTTGGTGTGATCTTGCTATTTCATGAGGTGAAGAAGGATTGAAGCTGGGAGGATGATGTTGGATCAGACAACTGGGTTGTAATTCTCCTTTCTATTAACAAAACTCTTCAAGTTTTCTCCCATATGATTGTGCAATTGTGAATGTTATCATTTGTGAATGCAATCATTTGTTCATTATATATCTGATTCTGTAATGTTTATGTTGTAATAGATCACGATGCTTTGACAGTTCCTTGTTGCTGTACTTGTGAAGGTACTCTCCTAGCATGTTAAGTATAGGGAGGAGTTGTAGGATCTACCAAAGGAGAAAGAGATCAAGTGAGGGATTAAGCGGAAGTTGCAGGTTGGTTCCATTATCTTTCTCTTATCTATTACACCTAGAAGAAATCATTGAATTGCTTTAAACTATTGTTTCTAGGGTAGTTTCCAAACCTAGAGGGCTAGCATTCTTTAGGAATACTAGTGTTCCCAGAAGCAAATTGGCAAGGGGGCATCTACCTGTATTATTTCAATGAGTTGCTGGAAAACTCTTGGTTCACCTCCCTTGTCACGATCACCAACAACACTAAAAGCTTTTGATGGAAGAACATACACTCCATATGGGATTTTAAGTAGCTTGCAAGTCGAACTAGGGGAAAAAGGTATTGAAGACGAGGTCATTGATGGACTCCTTGACTACAATATTTTACTAGGAAGGCCCTAGGTTTATGCTATGGCTACCGTTGTGTCTACATATTTCATAAAGGTTGCATTTCCCTTCCAAGGTGGAATCAAAATCGTTGACCAGCTAGCCTTTTTTGCTAACAGTTCACAAGCTACTGGAAGAATTTCATTGATCCATGGAAGTTCACAATCGTTTCAAAATGTTGGAGTAGGTCTCCTAAAAGAACCTTTCTTAATGGGTAGTTTTCCCTCTCGTTTCCATCTAGCTTCGTAGAAGTGGCCACAATGAAAACCTGTCATATGATCTATTCTACATCATCTGAGTTTAAGAAGAGTTCTGACTATTTTGATAGTGAGGATCATCGCGAGGAGTTTTTGCCAAGCCCCATCGAATCTTTGTAGCAAGCAATTTTTTGGGCTTGTGCAGCAAATCCGAGTCTGCACTCAACAAGTGTTTGGGTAGATAGGTCTTTGGAATATGGTACCTCTTCTGATCCTTGGTATCATATACATTCTACAAATGGAGGAATCATCCAATCAATGATGATATAAGACAAGCCGTGGGAAAATTATCATCATTGTTCCCACCCTTGAGATGACAAAGAGGATTATTCGAATGACCTCAATCACCCCTCAATTGTTGATTTTTTATTAAATTATGTAGATACAGTAGATTCCGAGTGAAATCTGTCCAACATTTAAGAAACTATCACTATTAATATTTCGACCAAACCTAATATTGTAGAGAATATTCACGTTGGCAAATCTTGTTCTCCATCAAAACTAGATAACTACTGTGCTCTTTTTCGCGAATTCAAAGATGTCTTTGCATGGTCATATGAAGAAATTCCAAGCATTGACTCGAGAATTGTCGTACACGAAATCACGATGTATCCAAATGTCAAACCAGTACAACAACGGCTTCGACCTTTTCATCCGAAGAAAGCTGCTACCATTAAAGCAGAGGCTGAAAAAATTTTGCGTGCTGGTTTCATTTACCCTATACCTCTCACGGATTGGGTATCGAATATTGTTCCCGTGATGAAAAAACAAGGAATGATAAGAGTGTGCGTCGATTATAGGGATATAAATCAAGCATGTCCAAAGGACAACTATCCTACACCCTTTATCGACCAAATTATTGATGAATGTCCCAGATGCAAAATATTTTCATTCATGGATGGATTTTCGGGCTATAATCAAATCAATATCCGCCCACAAGACCAGTCAAAGACTGCATTTATATGTCCCTGGGGCACATTCGCATATCATAAATTACCTTTTGGTTTGAAGAACACAGGGGCAACATTTCAGAGGGTAATGAATTATGCCTTCCATGACATCAAAAACATCGTTCAACCATATCTTGATGATCTTCTTGCTCATTCGCAAAAAGAACTAATCATCCGCAACATTTGAGAGACATATTTTTACGTTGCTGACACTACAAGATAGAACTCAATTCACACAAATGTGTGTTTTGTGTTGGTTCTGTTCGACTGTTTGGTTTTGTAGTTTCAAAGGACAGAATTCGACTCGACCCATTCAAGGTTCAGGCAATTCTTGACATGCCTCCATCTTCAAATTTTCTTCAGATTCGGAGACTCCAAGGAAAAGCTAACTTTTCGAGGAGGTTCATTCAAAATTATGCTTAGCTCACTAAAGGTTATACATGTCTTTTGAAGAAAGGGATACCCTTCCACTGGTATCAGGCTCTACAAGCTTCGTTTGATGCTCTAAAAGATTCCCTGATAAAAGAATCATTAATGTATGCTCCTGACTATAAAAAAGATTTCAACCTGTATCTCGTCGCTGGAGATACAACCATCGCCATGGTTTTAGTGCAAGAAAATGACAGAATTGAACATCCTATATATTATTTAAGTCATAATCTTAATGATACAGAACGAAAGTACTCTTATGTTGAAAAGTTGGCTTTAGCAGCCGTTCAAGCAGTACAGAGATTTCGACACTATATACTCCTTTGCAAAACTACCATTGTGTCAGATTGCACCCTATGACATACATTTTGTCACGTCAATTGCTGGGGGGAAAATATTCCAAATGGATAGTCATTTTTCAGGAGTTTGTTATGGAATTCATCAAATCCAAATAAAAGACGTCTCTCATCTTTGCATAGTTACTTTGCGACCTTCCATCGTCCTCCAACGATTTAACATCAAAAGCATCAATCGTGGATGAGACTCTATTTCTGATATCATCAAGTGATCCGTGGTACGGGGATATACTGGTCTATCTCCAGACCCAAAATTTTATTCCTAACACCTCTCACATGGAAAAACGATGTACTCGATACCAAGGCAAAGATTATCTGATCGTTGGTGATACACTTTATTGTTGTGGTGTCGATACAATTTTACAAAGGTGCCTCACGCATGAGGAGGCTGAAAAAGTTTTAAATGATTATCATTTAGGTGCTTGTTGGGGGCATCTATCTGGTTACACTACTGCACAAAAGATCTTATGAGCTGGTTACTTCTGGCCCACCATATTCAAAGATTGCATAATTGCGGTCAGAAGCTGCCATGCTTGTCAGATTTTTGATTGCAAAACCAGATTACCACCTGCACCACTACATCCGGTTGTTGCTGTTGGCCCATTCGCTAAATGAGGCATTGATTTCATGACATGTAACCCCACCTCGGCTGGGGGGCATGGGTATATTATAGTCTTTGTCGATTATTTTACAAAATGGGCCGAGGCGATGCCTACATTAAACAACAAGAGTGAAACGGCTGCACTCTTTTTTTTTCAATCATGTAGTTTCTAGATTCGGTGTTCCACAGGCTACAATCATAGATCATGGGTTGCATTTTCACAATCACATGATGATCGAATTAACTAACAAATTAGGACTATCCCATGATAGTTCTACTCCATATTATCTGCAGGCTAACAAAAAAGTTGAGGCAATCAACAAAGTTCTTAAGCGCATTCTGCATAGAATGAATGGAGTCGGAATTGGCATTTAATCCTATACTCAGCTTTGTGGGCATATAGGACTTCGGTGAGAAATGCGACTAGATTTATGCCCTTTCAGTTGATGTATGGTATGGAAGCAATCTTACCAATTCAGTGCGAAATATCATCCCTCAAGCTTGCAATTGATCTGCTTCGTGAAAATTCTGAAGAAGAGGCTCGTTTCTTGGAATTAATCCATCTAGATGAAACCTGTAGTGATGCTGCATTAGCTAATGAAGCACATAAGAAACGCATCAAGGCACAATATGGCCAAAATGTTAAGCTTCGTGTCTTCTCAGAGGTCGACTTGGTCTTGCTTTACGATCAGGATTATAACAAATTAGGAGTAGGTAAATTTGAACCATTATGGATGGGCCCTTACATTGTTAAACGTGTATTGACAAAAGGAGCCTACGAGCTAGTTGATTATGATGGGATTCAACTATCGTAGCCCTGAAACGGGTTGTATCTTAAACGTTACTATGCTTGATTAAGTGTAGTAAACTCATTGTACATATGCTTTTATTGCATTTTTGAGTGTTTTCTTTTAGAATTGTCATTTTGGTTAGGTAATCCACTTCACATTTGTTACGGATGTCAAACTTTTTGGAACCATTTGTTGGGTATGCCGATGGAGCTAGTCATAGTATGCAGAAGTTATATTCTACAGCCTGGGCCATCTTCAGTGCAAGTGGCAAGTTAGTGAGTTTCAGGGGGATATGTATTCATCGATCAATGAACAACATCGTTGAGTATAGCGCGTTGATTGAACTTCTCTCTGATGCCATTTCACATGGCATGCACTGGCTCATTGTCAGGCTAGATTCACAACTCGTCATTCCACTGCTCACTGGGGTTTATTCCGTTTGGAACCCAGTTATTCATCGCATGTTCCTAAGAGTTAGGATTTTGGAAAGACATTTTGATTCCATTCAATATCAACACATTTCCAGGAACATAAACACATTGATTGATTCATTATCAAACTATGTGTTAAACATACATTTGCAGCATTTGTAAAGAAAGCATTTCACATCAACATTTAAAATTAGGATTTCATGACTTACCCAAACTAAAACTCCAAAAATCAAAAGTAGATAGCTATTTATAAAATGTTTTGTGTCTAAGACAAAATCGGTCATCTGACCAAGAAACTCAAAATGAATGCAGAAAGACATCCTAGACTAGTGATTCTAGCGATAACATGTCAACGTCTGTGCTATCATGTGCAGGAGCCTAGTCCAATGACTCAGTACACCAGTAGTATAGCACTGTAACCTCAAAGGTAACTCATTGGTCTTGACATCCTGAATGCTAAGAGTGAGGCCCTCGATCTGATCCTGTAGCACTGCTGGGGTCTCTGACATGTCCAGATCCTGAGGGACAGCTCTCCCTACAGCCTCTCCTGCTGGAGCATCATCTGCTTCCCGTGGGAGTGCCACTAGTCGCACTGGTCCAATATCTGCACACACATATGAGTTTATTTAGTCTTGGTAACATCAAAAACACAAAAAAATTATAAAACTCAAAAAACAAAGATGTGGTCGAATCATTTTACCTATAGCACTCTAATGCTCACCAACTGGTAATGCCAAATTCGGATCGCCTCGGAAATCCACCCTGACATATGGATACTCCACAAACATCGTCTCCTGGTGGTTGAACCACTCGAAAAAGCCATCTGAGAAGGAGATATGTGACTAGCCGGCATGTCTAGCCATAAGATCCACCCATCTCTTCATCTGTGGTTCCCTCGGTGTTGGCAATCCCAATGAAATGTTTTGAGTTTGCATCAGTGGAATTCTTTCCAAAGCAAAAGCAGTCAATATGGATCCATAACCAAAGTTCTTGGTTCTTCCATTCTTTACTTTGGAAATTTGTTCTTTTATGACAGGAAGTATCGCCTCGCGCCAATTGAACACCTTCGGTTCTAGGCATTCCAAGGCATACTGCATGTAAGATCTGTTCGCTAAATGTAAGGCCGTGCTGCCAGCCAATCTAGCAAAGGTAAATAGGATGGTCCTCAAAGTTCAATCAGTAACATCCTGGATATTAATCTTACCATCCCTATTGGGTTGAGATCCATTCCTGCATAATTTACGAATGTAATCCTTCACAAATTCTCCCCCACGAGAAAATCCTGATAGTGAAAGAGGGGCACCACGCCTCGACAAACCCATCAGAAAATAGATATCCTCGACCGTGAATGGAATAGATTTACCTCTGATCTGGAATACCTAGTCAATAGGATCCCAAGCATTGAGAAGATATTGCAACAAATCTGTTGCCTCATGCTGGATATGTAGAAAACCTTCAATAAACCACAATTTCTTAATGAATCCATTGTGCCCTGGTTATGTAAAGCAATCATATGGTCCTCTTCATGTTCTCATTCATGCCATGTGAAAACCATGTTGATCCAACAAATATCTGAAATGCAAACAATAGATGCGTTAGGATCCAATTTTGAGAAAAAAAAATTAAAAATTAGATGAAAAAACACTGTATAAAGTTGCCTTTCTGCGCCCATCTCACCCTGCCTTTGAGCAAGGTGAGATGCATACTGACTGGCATGTGGGTAGCTCAGTATGCATTGCACCTTTTGATACTAGCTAGGTGCGATGATTGAGGAATGAAATCTTTAAAACCTAGAGGCCCATAAAAGTGAAAAAACTTGCTCAGAGTCGAGAAAAGATTGAATGAAAATGAAGAGCTTAAGGATAGCTTCCACATGGTCCTGACGGTGCGGAGAATCATCCATAGGATCTCCCAAAAGCGACTCGTGAAATTTGAGGGGGAAAATTGCTTCAGAGCACCAAAATCCCAAATTTGAAATAAAATGATGAAAATGAAATGTTGAAACTACTTTTTATGCTTACTATTCATGTACTTCAAAGTGAAATGTTAGTTTTAGTTCATTTTTCATCCATATATATGTATTTCTAATCAATTTGATGGAGTTTTGAGTAGGTTGAATGATTGATGAAAGAATCTGATGTGCTAGAAAGTGAATTGAAAATCTTTGACCACCAAGCAAAATTTTTGTCTTCTTTTCGAGCTTTGATCCAGAAATGAAAAGAAAACTGTAGAGTCCTCTTTAAACCCTTTTCAAACTCGTTAAATATGAAAATATTGTTGAGCACTTGTCTTTTCCAGCTCGTTAAAGTATTGGAAATGTCATCCCTCCTGTATTATTTTATCTTTTTTCGGACCTGAGGGATTACTTTATGAAAAAAGAACTTATGGAGTTTTCTTTTCATCCCTTTTCAAACTCTCTAAACATGAAAAGGACCGAGTTATCCTTGTCATTAAACTCGTTAAAACAATAGCGACAAACTTGTCCATCCAGACGAGACCAAGTTTCACTGTCGCTAGACTCCTTAAAACATTAAATAGCGATAGGTTTGCCCGAAGGGAGAATTATAGAAAAAGCATATCTTATCCTCCTCAAGCTTGACAAAAATAAAGAGGTACTGGTCAGGAATGACTAGGAAAAAAGGGAAAACAATTGAAGAATTTATGGTAGCAAGTCGCTTTGAAACATGACACTTTCACTTCATCTCCATTATTGAGTTGGGTTGGGTTATTCCGTTCACTGGTCATCACACCATTCGTCTTTCATACCGTCCATCTTTTGGGGTTAACGCTACCAACTCATCTCAGTGTCACCGACATGTTCAAGAGAAGTCATTCAGTTGAGAAATCACCATCTAGTTAATGTCTCATACATTGCAATACCTCCAACCTTCATTTTTTCATGACTACCATTCCTGAACCTTGTGTCGTTAGTTCATTTTTCACCTCCAAAAATCATTTGCTTCATTTCATGTTGTAGATGTGGGATACATCAAGGCCCTCCTACAACAAGTCGCTTCTTGTTGACATCAGCTCATTATCCAAGAATTTGACTTAGAAACAACCCTTTCAGTGATTTGAAGCTTGCATACATCAATGGCAAGTTTCTCACTTCCAGCGACAGGTTGACATCAATGGCCCTCGACCGAATGATTTTGCATGGTGTTCGACATCGGATCATGTATTCACACCATGTGAATTGTATTGTAGTACCTTGAAGATCATTATCATTATCGGTGATTCCTCTCGCGTCTGTTAACAGCTCACACCATTGGCTGGCAATCAGGCAATTTCTTTCCATGTTCGACTTCAGAACATCCCTTCACATGGTTTGACTTGTACATTAGGCGAAGATTGAATGAGTTTGAAGACCTCGGATCTAGTTTCATCCATCTGGGTTGCGATATATTTAGGGACATAAAAACATCAAATGTACAAAGGCTCTACATAGATGGTAATCCTAACCATGGATTGTGACTCTATATCTGTAGAATCATAAAAATGTATCTGCAGACGACTATCTAATCTATGTACATGAAATGAAATTTATAAAGCTAAGCATGGGAATGCCTCCCTCATCTAGATCATGAAAAACTATATTATGATGATATATTGTATTGTAATTTATGCAGGTCACCTTCCAGTTCGAAGCTTCAGATCCTCATGATAAAGCATTTTAGCCGACATGAATATTTACGACCTCATGCTTTAGGGGGAAATTGTTATAGACATATTTGGGCACATCAACCCCAAACTTATATGTCAATGTATTAGGGCTCATCAACCCCTAAAAGAGTTGTTTCATACCCTAAAGGAACATAGTCATCTAAATACATCATTCCCCAAAAGTTCCATCTGAGAAACCATCCAAAAACTACCTATATTGAACCATATTGACTGTTCCACTGGAAAAGTGCGATGCATACTGAGTGGTACACTGCCACGGTGCAATGCATACTGTTTAGGCCTTCTATAGGGTGAGATGGGTGAGGATGGACAATTTTCCGAGACATTTTTCAGTTGATTGCTCATGGAATCTTCTAGAAACTTCCCCTGTGCCACTTGCCTCTCTGAATTCGGCCAAGGATGAATAAGGGATCTAAGAAAATCTCCAATCCCTTCTCTTGTGGAACGCACTGTAACAAGTGGAATGACACTAATCAAACTCCATGGATTACTCACACCCTTGCAAACATCTATAAAAGGATCCCTCATCTAAGACATCTGGAGGCTGGAATATTGTGAATTGCAAGAAAGTGCTTGTTAACGCTCAAATTTGCCCCAGGCTGAGGAAGGCAAAACTCAAGGCAACATCAAACCATGCTCAGCCTCGTAGCTAGCCCTAGGAGGACAAGAGAGGGCTCTCTCCGGGTCAATCTCGGAAAAATATAATCAATGAGGCTCGAGATGACTGAAATTTAATTAATCTTAGGCTAGGTATTAAGTACAGAGGTTTAAAGGTGATTTTTTGGGGTTTTTGTTGAATCAAAGGGAAAGGCAATTTTGGGTGCGGGGATGAGACACAGTTTCTGCAGAGGTCTGATTGGAGAAAGGTAGGCAATTTTTTGATGCCTTAAAAGCTAATGAGGTGAGTAGATCAGACAAGTGAGGAGCTAAGGAGAGCAAGGAAACCTCAAGAATTCTCCTTAAACAGATGAAAACATAGGAGATCAAACAAACTTAAAGGCAGAGCATTACAGATTTTGAATCCTACCTTAACACTTCATTTGTTCAATTGCAGAAGATGAGAGAAGGAAAATGATACTCATAACAACTTACAAGTACTGAAAGAAGCACACCATCAAGACATAAAGCCACATGAATTCCAAACAGTGCTGCAAAACCCTGGTCTTTCCTTTGCCAAAATGCTGAAGTAAAATGTACAATAGTGTCTCAAAACCTTTTCCCCAAGAGTCCAACCATTAAAATGACTAAGAAAATGCATAATATAGGCAAGCCAATCCATTCCCTTGCCTCTAGGGGTCGAGCTAATCATCCTAGGAGTTGTTTCAACCAATTCTAAACAAAGCACTACAATCTAGGCAGTCAAAACAACTTGCCTCTATAAGGTAGGAAACTGATTCATTCATTTAATTTTCACTTTTTAGTGAATGAATCTTCTAGAACAAGTAATAAAGTGCCAAAATTACATCATGTTTCATTAATTACATCAAGAGGAGTGAAAAACTCACATCACAAGTCAAAATTGGTCAAACTGGCTTCGTTTCCTGAGCTGAAGATGAAAATTGTGCCAAAAAACCCTGTGCGCCGTGCACCTGAGCCCTATGCGCCGCGCACATTTCCACCTGTTTTTGGGGCACTTCCTAGCATCCAAATTGAGCTCAGGTTGGCTTGTTGGAAAGCCCTATATGTCTACTTTCCAACCCTACTGAAATTTTCCAATTTGGTGTCCACTTGCCCCTCCAAAAGTGCATTCTCCCTGAAGTACTTCCTGCTGGTGCAAAAGGTGGCAGAAAGGTGATTTTCATGGTGTTTTTGAGCCTTTTGGTCACCCAGAACTTGATGAAATGCTTTGGCCATAGCTTAGCATGTATATTTCATCATGACAAATCCAACACTACAAGCCATTTGTGATTTGGACCTCCCAATCTTATGGGTCGCGCGTGGCGCGCTACGCGTTGAGCCAAAAAACCTGTTTTTAGGACAAAATTTTCAAAAATGACAAAAATTTCTCCGAATTTTCTCAAATTCGAAGTAAAGACCCTCTATCATGTATTGTGCCCCGCCAATGAAGCCTTGGCCAAAATTTGGAGTGGATCGGGCTTTTTCCGCCGTTTTAGTGCCTTGCTCAATTGCCTCTTAAGGATCTCATTTTTTCTTTGCAAACATGCATGCGAGCCCAATAGTGAGTTTTCATATGATGAAGCATGTCCTTGTCTCTGTTTTCCTTCGCCAACAATTTCTCCAAATGAGTGTTCACTCGGATGAGCATAGACTCTCGATCAATCGGTGTCAAATCACCGGGTCTCTTTCGGGCCAATTCTGGGTCTTCCCGGATTTGCCGTAGCTCATAAAGTGTATGTTCATCTTCCAGCTGTTTGTTGCGCTACTCCAAGTAATTGATCATCCACTTAGCCATCTGCAATTTCTTTTGCAGCGAGTCATTTTCAGCCCTTTGTTGTCGGATGATCTCTTTTAGCTCCGAGCTAGGAGAGCTTGCATCAAGATCAATGATATCTGTGTCCTGACCTCCTGAAGGACCCTCATCAAACATGGGCCTCTTGCCCCTATCCTGGATCTGTACCTGTGCTGAAGAAGAAGGCGAGACCCTTTCCACATGATGTGGAGATAATACTCGTTGTGCTGATGAAGTCAACGAGACCCCTTCCACCCAGGGTGGAGATAGTACTCATTGTGTAGATGCAAATAAGACCCTGTGGCCTCGCTGGTATGTCACATATGGAGGAGCACTTATATGCTCAGTCTCGGGAATGCCTGGCTGGTGTGAAGGCACTCCCTCATCATGAACTATCTCGGGAGGCGGCTGTAGCGCTACGAAGTAATCACGGGAGATGAAATCCTCCCAAGTAATGCCCTGTTGTGCCAACTGATGCATCACTATGATTTTGATCAACGCATAATGATATATGCTCTTATGTTGATGTGCTGGGCTCTTCCTTTGTACTAAAGGCACCATCCTCTCTATGTTGCGACACATGAAAAACAGAATGTTCATCATACGTACCCTCGTGAAATGCATCAACAAACGGACATGGTAGGCATAGAGACGCGAGAATCTGCCCTCGCAACTGAAATATCGAATGATGAGTTTCATCAATGATGCATACTCATCCCTCAGGAATCTGAAAGGAAAAACTACGCTCAAGTGTCTCATATACCTGGGTTTGATATATGGCTCATAGTAGAATCTGTCTAACAGCTGGCGCTTACTCCATTCCTCCCCTACATTTGGTATCCTGGTGGCCTGAGCAATAGTCTCGGGTGACAAGGTGAAATTCACTCCGGCAAGGTTTACATGACCATCCTGTAAATGTAGAACAAATAAACGGACTAGTTCCCGATGATGCTAGATTTGTGAGATCATCTCACAGTATTGGAAACATGATTGATGCCGAAAACAATCCATTGCAAGTGGGCAAGCTTGCAATTGGGCCAAAGAAGTAGGCTCATCCCTGACATGCTGACCACTTTTGCCACCTTTGTGATACCTCCGTGGCACATTTGGCACATTTACCTCCGGTGTAGAATCACTATCATACTCCTTCTCATAGACTGACTCGGTCTCTGACATGTCTTTGAAAACAAGATAGCTGGAATATATATGCTGTTGTATAAACTGCGTGCACAATTGCCTGTAAACTATTCTTTTGCCCTAAAAATGTTGTGACCAAGGGGACACAAATGCACAAGGGAATATTAGGAAAGGGGAAACATTAGGGAATTAGGGAATTTGGAAATAAAAACAAGGGACTTAGAGAAGGGAAGGGAAATGATAAGGATAATGTGTTTTGTAATAGAGGTGAGGGACTAGGATTTGAGGGATTATAGTGTACGATGAAGGAGGGAATTAATGGGGAAAAATAAGGGTGAATTTGGGAATGGGAAACAAAGGGAAATGGAGAAATAATGACAACCTTGGTTACACTCTGTTTTTGAAACCCTTACAGCAATTTCTTGCATTCAAACCCTACAGCAATTTCATTGACAAGGAGGACTTTCCACTTGGATTTCTAAGGCAAACATATCATGAACCCATTACATTTATCTTTCAAAAACCAAGCACAAGTGGTGGATGTGAGCCTACCTGCAATTTTGTGCAGAGAGGAGGCAAGTTCATGCGTTTCCAAGCAAATTTTGGGCTTAAACCCCAGTGCACCGCGCGCCTCACCCAACGCGCCGTGCGCCTCTGATGCGCTGCGTGCGTGTATTTTTACACTACGATTTTTTGCCTGATGTGCCGCGCGCCCCTGATGCGCCGCGCGTCCCTGATGGGCCGCGCGCCTAGTCCAATGCATCGCACACCCCTGAAACTGCTCCAACTTCCTCACAAACTCACAATTTCACTTTGGAATGATGTTCTTCACTCTTGGCATGCAAAATGAGTTGAAAATGTCATGAAATATCTTTATAAAGACTCTCTTTTGATTTTTTCTTGGTCCATGACCCATTTTGTAATGTTTTGTCATTGACACTTTTTTAGGATTAATAGACTTCTGACCTTTATGGTTTCCTCCTTGAATTTGGTTGAAATAATGATTTTCTTTGCAATTCTTTGCAGGGATAGCTGTGATATGATCTGGAAAAGGAGACCAAGGCTGCGCTTGGACGATTCAAGAACTGAAATTTTTGAAGAGTTTCAAAAAAATGAGATGACGACTTATCTTCAAAACAGAGTTTTGAAGAGAAGTCCTAATTTATCTGTATAATGATGAAAATTATTGAAGTAACCACCTATCGGGGACATCCCTCTAGCCTATTGGTCTTCTTAGACTTTTCAAAACAAGACTGACTCAACCCGAGACCTAATGACCAAGAACCATTGTTATGACCTAGAAATTTGAAACAGGACTATACATGACCTTTGAAGACTTGCTTTTATGAATAGACCTGAACCAGCAGTGCCAAGCATGAGGGGAATGAATAACACAAACCATTCCGTCAGAGTTATGGCATGCCTAATGAAATGCAAGTAATCGAAACTGATGGGACACCTAAACATGAAATGCAAAAAAGAGCTTTGATCTCTGACGAAGGGATAACTAGACCGACTCTAACATTGGCTCCAATGGGGATGGTAGCTCCTTGGAGATGCCAAGAACCGCAGATCTCTGCAAGAGCTAGACAGTGCCTTCATCCATTGGGCGATGGAGTCATTATTCCAACACAAAATTTTAACAATTGGACGGAAAAATCAAAAACCAGTTTGACCAAAACAAGCTCAAGATTAAAAAGACTGATACAACTGACTTGACAAACTTAAACCAACTAACCTCTATTCTCAGAATTATAGCCTTCACTGCGGGCCCCAGACTGAAGATGAGAAGTTAGTATACATGTGCAATAAAACAGAAGTAAAACGATATGTACAATGATGATGAAATGAGCAGAAAATACTCAGAAGTAGTATCTCTTTAATAGCCGACCATTAATCGGCCCTCCAGGACATTCATCTCCATTCATTTCCTTGAGAAGGAAAGTGTTTTGGCCACGATATGCTGCAATCTTATAAGGACCCTTCCATAAGTTTTCAAATTTGCCGTGTTTTCCTTTGTCTTCATTCCGGCATCCCATCTCAGAACTACCTCATCTAGTTGAAAAGTGTCTGTTTTTGCCTTCCTATCATAAATCTTTTTGATGCACTCCTGCAATTTGAAAATATTTTGCAATACCTCCTCCCATGTCTACTGCAAATGAATCATCTGATTAATCCTCCTTTGCATGGGATCTTCTTCATTACCAGCTTCCTGAAGCAATTTGACTACTGGGACATCAAGCAAAGTAGGAAAAACCGAGTTTGTGCCGTATACCAACTCGAAAGGAGACATGCCAATAGACTTTTTCTGACTCATCCTATTAGCCCACAAAGCATTCACCAATTTCTTGTGCCAGTTCTTTTTATTAATTTCCAACAATTTCTTTATGATATTAACCAAAGATTTATTAGATGATTCGGACAATCCATTGCCTTGAGGATGATATGCAGTTGAGTGTCCTAGGCTAATATTGTATTTATAGCAAAATTCCACCATTCTCTTCGATTTGAATGCTGCTACATTATCTATGATTAGCTTACTAGGACATCCAAAATGTGACAAAATATTGGTTTCAAGAAAAGAAATGATTATCGCATCCGTGGCCTGTCGAGTAGCAATAGCTTCAATCCATTTTGTGAAATAGTCCGTGGCAGTCAATATCCATCTATGCTATCCTGATGATGCCGGATGAATTTCTCCGATGAAATCCAATCCCCACTGCTGAAAAAGGCGCACTAACTTCAATAGGTTTGAGAGCCAAGGGCTGTAGTTTCTTCTTTCCTTAAAAAATTTGGCATTCATGACAATTCTTAACAGCCTTAAACACATCTGAAAATAGTGAAGGCCAATAATATCCCGCCCTTAGAATCTTATTTGTTGTGGTTTTCCAAAACAAATGGCCCCCGCAATCTCCTTTATGAAATTCCTCCACAACTCTTTGAGCTTCCTCCTCTACCAAACAGTTCAATAACATTCCACTAGGGTCTTTCCAATATAATGCAAAATTTATTATGCAGAATTTGGCAGCTTTCAATTTCAACGTTCTACTCTTATTTTTAGGCATTCCTGGAGGTGAAGACAAATTCTGAAGTACATATAAAATATCAGCATACCAAGGAGAAGAAAGAAACATATTAGATACCTGAACTGGCATACTCTTTTCATCTTCATCGGTCATGGCAGCAATCAAATTTATGTCTAGAACTTGCAGATTTGTTTCAGCCATTAGTTTTGAAAGTCCTTGTCCTTTGATCAGCTTGGTTGGTTTAATCTCCACATCATATTCTAACAATGCAGCAATCCACTTACCTCGTCTTCCCTCTGGGTCTGCCTGTACCAAAACATCTTTAATTGCTGCACTAGGAACGTATGCTATTATGTAGGAATGCAGTATATATACACGGAAGTCTTTCAAAGCTTTTACAAGCGCAAGTGCTTGTTTCTCAATGATATTGTATTTCAATGCTCTGTCTCTTATAATCGGACTGAAAAAGGCAATGGGTCTTTCAACTCCTTCTCTTTTCTGCATTAATACGACTGCCAAAGTGTGCTCAGAACCAAATGAAAACAAAATGAAGTCTTGTGTGTAGTCCAGGCTAATCAAAGTAGGGGCTGAAGAAAGAGCTAATTTTACCAAATTGAATGATTTCACCGCCTCCTTGGTCCAGTTTATCTGACTGTCCTTTTTCAGCATATTCGTGATTTCTCTAAGATGCTCAGCTAGATTTGGAATGAAGCGACACATAAAATTAAGTTTACCATTGAATGATTGTATTTCTTTCTTGTTCCGGGGCTGTTCAAGCTGCTGAATGGATTCAACACGTGCGGGGTCCACACGGATGTCGTCTTTTGATATGATGTGGCCCAAGAGCTTGCCTTCACTGATGGCAAAAAGGCTCTTTCTTGGATTCAGCGAAATGCCATATTTTCTGCACTTTTGAAAAACAACTTTCAGATGATATAAATGTTCCTCATCAGTCTTTGAAAATACAGTTAAATCATCAAGGTAAACAACCAAAAATACATCTTTTTTGTTCGCGAAGGCCATGTCCATTGCGCGCTGAAAAGTAGCACCTGCATTCTTTAAACCAAAAGGCATTTTGGCATAACGGAAGGTTCCCCACAGAGTGGTGAAGGCTATTTTGTCTCGATCATCTTCATGGACCAAAATTTGATTATATCCGGAATACCCGTCGAGTAATGACATCCTTGATGCTCCAACTACTCGTTGCAATATATGATCCATCTTTGGCAATGGATAATTATCTTTTAAGGACACCTTATTCAAATTTCTGAAGTCAATACATAAACGGATCTCACCTATTTTCTTTCTTACAGGCACCAAATTTGATATCCAATCAGAAAATCTGATAGGCACAATGATTCCTGACTTATATAACCTGTTCACCTCTTTTTCAATCGATGGTAGCAGCTTAGGATTGATCCTCCTCAACTTTTGATGGAATGGCTTCTGATTTGGTTTGATTGGAATAATATGTTGAATGATATTAGTATCATATGTTTTCAGATCGGAATAATACTATGCAAAAACATTGGCAAATGAAGACAACAATCTGATATACTCTTCCTTTACCTTTGGTGTCAATGATTTGGATAACTTTACCGTCTTAGGATCCTGAGCTGTTCCAATATTTACCTCTTCAACTCCTTTTTCTGTTGGCTGCAATGTTGGTTTTCGGGCTACATCATCATCATAAAAAATCTCCTCTAAATGTACAAACCTTTAGGAATTACATTATCTTTGAGCTACAATACTTCCATCTGATTTATTTGCAACTCATTGCTACCATCATCATGTTCTGCATCCATTAAAACATTTTTGAACTCACCTTTATTTTGCAGAAAATCATTGATCGCCTCATCATTTTGGAAAACTTGCCAATGTCTTTGATTATCCGGGACAGCGGGACGGTGCTTCACATGGATTTCAAATTTATTACTTGAGTTCATAGGAATTTTCAGATTGTTGGCTGCCTTAGCAAGTGCATCCGCAATGCTATTTTGAAAACGATGCACACACGTCAATGTATATTCTGAAAATACTTTCAATATATCTAAAACAGCATTCCGGTATGCCCGCATCCGAGGGTGTTTTATTTGATATTCGCCTTTAACTTGCTTGATCACTAATTCAGAGTCACCGTACACGACAATCCTCTTAGAATTTAGCTTTCTTAGAATTTTCAAGCCAGCAATCAAAGCTTCATATTCGGCTTCATTATTTGAACAATCAAAAGCAAGTTTGTAAGAACATACCCGGACATTACTAGGTACTTTGTCTGAGACAGAAAAAGGACTACGTACCCAAATACCAATCCCAGCACCATCATTACCTATTGCTCCATCAAAATCCATGGTCCATAAACCGTATTCCTCTTCTGCCAAGTGTTGAAAGGTTGTCTGCTGTGATTTTTCTGTTTGTTGTCCATTACTTTCAGCTGATTGCTCGGTAATGCTCTGCTGTTCCTGACGTTCTTTCCTTAGGACTTCTCTGAAATTCTCTGCTATTTCTGGGATATAATTTATTACAACTAACTGACTATCAATATCATTTAAGCTATCTGAATACAAAACGAAATATTCAAGATCTGTATGTACATAACTGATCGGATGATTGATTGGTTTCTCCTTGCTGGTGATCATATATTTCATTTCCTGTTCCCGGTACAACTTTCTCATTTGGCCAAACACGGGAATCGTTGCATAAGAGAAATCAAGCTGAATTGTTCCTTGCAATTTTGGCCCCCAAGATCGAGAAAGGAGCATACCAAAGCGAGGAGGAATGTCGGCCACAACAACATCCATCAAGACATTCTTTGCAGGGATCTGATCCAAACTCACAACCAAATCTTTAATTAACCCAATACATCTCACCCTACTGGAATCAAAGGACTAGAGATCATGATATTTCCTGGTGATATCCAAACCCAACTTTTCCATGATGGCCTTTGGCATAAGATTTTGGGAAGCGCCAGTGTCAAACATAGCATTATACAACACAAACTCATGCAGCCTTAAACTTATATAAAAAGGAGGTACTTCCAACTCACCACTTAATGCTGGTCCAAATATCAATTCCGGTTGATCATCCTCAAAACTGACCATATCAGACATTGGGTCAAAATTCAGAATTTTGGAGACTTGTCCTCTATAGCTGCTGTTCTTCATGAGCTCAGTTAATGGAATAGACACCTTGAATTTAGAAATTTCATTCTCCAAATTAAAAGAAGAAGTCTTGTCCACTTCTTTGGCTGGAACATCTTTCTTTTCAGGTTTATCCTTTGTTATGTTGATCTGATTTACCTTTTCATTTGTTGGGATCTCATTTGCTGGAATAGGCTTGCTAGTCATAGGGTCAGCACTCAATTTACCTTTCTTTGATGCAACTGATGCTTCCTCTTTAGATGCTAGAACTTCTTTTCTCTTTTGGATGGGATTTATGGGAACATTTCTGCCTCTTAGTGATAATTGGCACTGCTGAGCGGACAATGCATGCATATAACCTCTCTGATACTCATCTGACTCTTCCTCCAAAGCGATCTCATTTGCTAAGATAAAATCTGCATCATTTTGAACTACTAATCTTGTTGTCTTTTCGTCATCTTCAGTGATAAATGTGGGCATATTGTCAGGAGTAAAAAAATGATTTTCTTCTCCAACTACCTGATCATCATCATCTGACTTAGGACCAACAAAATTCTGCTGGAGAGGTGTCTTCACTTGCTGCTATTGTGATGGTGTGTCTTGTGTTCGCTGCTCACGCTGTTTGATCCTAAATTGTGGTTGTTGCTGACCACAAAAATTAGGATTCCAAACTTGCGTTTCGGGCTTGTCAATAGCTAACCTTTCAATCATCTTTTCTACCTTGCGAAGAACTTGGTCTGATGTAGAAGCTTCTTCCTTTATAGTAGCCTTCCTTTCAGCTTTCATTCTAGCTCTCTTATCATTCAAATTTGCTTCGACACTGACTGCAATTTTCTGCATCTCTTCTAAGATGGCCAGATCTCTCTCCCTTAGTTGATATGCCATGTCTGGATCAAAACCATCGGGGAACTTGAGCAGCGCTGATTTTCTGGTTGGTTTTAAATCATCCAGAATTGTGTTGTATACTGCATTTAATCTGATACAATAGTCTTGAATGGACTCTCTAGCATTCCTTTTAAGCTTAGTATATTCGACATTGATTTGCAGCGGATCTTTCTTCACTTCCCAGCATTCTAGAAATTGTCTTTTGAGATCATCTAATGTAGGAATACTTCTGGCTGGCAGATTTCTAAACCATTTCCTTACCTCTCTACCAAAAGTCTGCACGAATAACCTCATAGTCACATTTTCTTCATCGATTTCATGAAGATCAAAGAAATCCGCCATCTTATCCACATGCTGTTGAGTTGTGATATTCTGAGGTGTGCCATCAAACAAAGGAATTTTACTTTGATATTCTGCAGGCATGTCATTCAAATCTTGAGGCAAAGCGAGGGGTGAAAACTGAGCTGCCATTGCTTTTGGTGGATTTTGTCTAGGGGTAGTTGGAGGAGTGGGTGTAGCTGAAGTATGTGCGGTATGTAGGGGTGTATGTGGAGGAGAAACCACGTGGGATGAAGAAGGGGAATTGACTGTAGATTCTGGATATGTAATTATGGGAGAAATGGAGATGAAAGGGGGTTCGGTCTGCTCGTGCGAGGCAGAAGCCGTGATAGTAGATCCAATGTTGGCAGATGCAACTTCCAGAAAATCAACCAGATTTGCAGCTTGAATATCTGTCTGAAGGTGTCGTAGGATAAAATTTTCAACCAATTTATTATTTCTCTCAATTTCAAGGACAGCAGCAAAATCAAGATTGGGAACTAGAGAATCAAGTGCACTTTCAGATTTAGTTTTAAACAACGATAGTTCAAACCTCTCGTCAAAATCAATTTCTTCAAAATACTTAAAGATAGCCGGACATGAATGAGATTTAAATATGAGACTAGGATCTGAAGCCAACTTGTTATTTTCAAAATATCAAGGAACAAAACATCTAGTCAGCCTGTGAAAACTCTCAACTTATCATCCAAAAGCTCAGAGTTTGCAAATGTACTGGGGTGTTTCAAATGTCACGGTCAAAAGCTAAATCGGAGATTGACTGAAGTAGCTTTGATCTACTTGCGCTAATGCAAAGAAAAAGCGTTTCGAAGGCTACCTGGCTAATCTTCAGGCTCCGTCTGTAGCTTATGAAAGAAATGACATCAATGGGCAAACCATTCTAATCGTTCCCTAGTATGGTCGCCACTATGTTAATGCTCGAATTTGCCCCAGGCTGAGGAAGGGAAAACTCAAGGCAACATCAAACCACGCTCAGCCTCGTAGCTAGCCCTACGAGGACAGGAGAGGGCTCTCTCCGGGTCAATCTCGGAAAAATATAATCAATGACGCTCGAGATGACAGAAATTGTAACTAATCTTAGGCTAGGTATTAAGTACAAAGGTTTAAAGGTGATTTTTTGGGGTTTTTGTTGAATCAAAGGGAAAGGCAATTTTGGGTGCGGGGATGAGACATAGTTTCTGCAGAGGTCTGATTGGAGCAAGGTAGGCAATTGTTTGATGCCTTAAAAGCTAATGAGGTGAGTAGATCAGACAGGTGAGGAGCTAAGGAGAGCAAGGAAACCTTAATAATTCTCCTTAAATAGATGAAAACATAGGAGATCAAACAAACTTAAAGGCAGAGCATTACAGATTATGAATTCTACCTTAACACTTCATTTGTTCAATTGCAAAAGATGAGAGAAGGAAAACGATACACATAACAACTTACAAAAACTGAAAGAAGCACACCATCAAGACATAAAGCCACATGAATTCCAAACAGTGCTGCAAAACCCTGGTCTTTCCTTTGCCAAAATGCTGAAGTAAAATGTACAATAGAGTCTCAAAACCTTTTCCCCAAGAGTCCAACCATGAAAATGACTAAGAAAATACATAATATAGGCAAGACAACCCATTCCCTTGCCTCTAGGGGTCGAGCTAATCATCCTAGGAGCTATTTCAACCAATTCTAAACAAAGCACTACAATCTGGGCAGTCAAAACAACTTGCCTCTATAAGGTAGGAAACTGATTCATTCATTTAATTTTCACTTTTTAGTGAATGAATCTTATAGAACAAGTAATAAAGTGCCAAAATTACATCATGTTTCATTAATTACATCAAGAGGAGTGAAAAAATCATATCACAAGTCAAAACTGGTCAAACTGGCTTCGTTTCTTGAGCTGAAGATGAAAATTGTGCCAAAAAACCCTGTGCGTCGCGCGCCTGAGCCCTATGCGCCGCGCGCCTGAGCCCTATGCGCCGCGCGCCTTTCCACCGGTTTTTGGGGCACTTCCCGGCATCCAAATTGGGTTCAGGTTGGCTTGTTGGAAAGCCCTAGATGTCTACGTTCCAACCCAAGTGACATTTTCCAATTTGGTGTCCATTTGTCCCTCCAAAAGTGCATTCTCCGGAAAGTACTTCCTGCTGGTGCAAAAGGTGGCAGAAAGGTGATTTTCATGGTGTTTTTGAGCCTTTTGGTCACCCAGAACTTGATGAAATTCTTTGCCATAGCTTAGCATGTATATTTCATCATGAAAAATCCAACACTACAAGCCATTTGTGATTTGGACCTCCCAATATTATGGGTCGCGCACGGCACGCTACGCGTTGAGCCAAAAAACCTGTTTTTAGGACAAAATTTTCAAAAATGACAAAAATTTCTCCGAATTTGCTCAAATTCGGAGTAAAGACCCTCTGTCATGTATTGTGCCCCGCCAATGAATCCTCGACCAAAATTGGGAGTGGATCGGGCTTTCTCCGCCGTTTTAGTGCCTTGCTCAATCGCCTCTTAAGGATCTTCGTTTTTGCTTTGCAAACATGCATGCGAGCCCAATAGTGAGTTTTCATATGACGAAGCATGTCCTTGTCTCTGTTTACCTTCGCCAACAATTTCTCCAAATGAGTGTTCATCCGGATGAGCATAGACTCTCGATCAATCGGTGTCAAATCACCGGGTCTCTTTTGGGCCAATTCTCGGTCTTCCCGGATTTTTCGTAGCTCATAAAGTGTATGTTCATCTTCCAGCTGTTTGTTGTGCTGCTCCAATTATTTGATCATACACTTAGCCATCTGCAATTTATTTTGCAGCGAGTCATTTTTAGCCCTTTTTTGTCGGATGATCTCTTTTAGCTCCGAGCTAGGAGAGCTCGCATCAAGATCAATGATATCCGTGTCCTGACCTCCTGAAGGACCCTCATCAAACATGGGCCTCTTGCCCCTATCCTGGATTTGTACTTGTGCTGAAGAAGAAGGCAAGAGCCTTTCCACATGATGTCGAGATAATACTCGATGTGCTGATGAAGTCAACGAGACCCCTTCCACCCCGGGGGGAGATAG
Source organism: Pinus tabuliformis (assembly GCA_031772625.1). Taxonomy (NCBI): domain Eukaryota; kingdom Viridiplantae; phylum Streptophyta; class Pinopsida; order Pinales; family Pinaceae; genus Pinus; species Pinus tabuliformis. Next base: position 1,983,207,359 of record CM062817.1, on the reverse strand, counting down.
TACTCGTCGTGTATATGCAAATAAGGCCCTGTGGCCTCGCTGGTATGTCACATATGGAGGAGCACTTATATGCTCAATCTCGGGAATGCCTGGCTGGTGTGAAGGCGCTCCCTCATCATGAACTATCTCGGGAGGCGGCTGTAGCGCTGCGAAGTAATCACGAGAGATGAAATCCTCCCAAGTAATGCATTGCTGTGCCAACTGATGCATCACTATGATTTTGATCAACGCATAATGATATATGCTCTTATGCTGATGTGTTGGGCTCTTCCTTTGTACTAAAGGCACCATCCTCTCTATGTTGCGACACATGAAAAATGGAATGTTCATCATACGTACCCTCGTGAAATGCATCAACAAACAGACATGGTACGCATAGAGACGCGAGAATCTGCCCTCGCAACTGAAATATCGAATGATGAGTTTCATCAATGATGCATACTCATCCCTCAGGAATCTGAAAGGAAAAACTGCGCTCAAGTGTCTCATATACTCGACTTTGATATATGGCTCATAGTAGAATCTTTCTAACAGCTGGCATTTACTCCATTCCTCCCCTACATTGTATCCTAGTGGCCTGAGCAATAGTCTCGGGTGACAAGGTGAAATTCACTCCAGCAAGGTTTACATGACCATCCTGTAAATGTAGAACAAATAAATGGACTAGTTCCCGATGATGCTGGATTTGTGAGATCATCTCACAGTATTGGAAACATGATTGACGCCAAAAACAATCCATTGCAAGTGGGCAAGCTTGCAATTGGGCCAAAGAAGTAGGCTCCTCCCTGACATGCTGACTACTTTTGCCACCTTTGTGATACCTCTGTGGCACATTTGGCACATTTACCTCCGGTGTAGAATCACTATCATACTCCTGCTCATAGACTGACTCGGTGTCTGACATGTCTTTGAAAACAAGATAGCTGGAATATATATGCTGATGTATAAACTCCGTGCACAATTGCCTGTAAACTGTTCTTTTGCCATAAAAATGCTGTGACCAAGGGGACACAAATGCACAAGGGAATATTAGGAAAGGGGAAACATTAGGAATTAGGGAATTTGGAAATAAAAACAAGGGACTTAGAGAAGGGAAGGGAAATGATAAGGATAATGTGTTTTGTAATAGAGGTGAGGGACTAGAATTTGAGGGATTATAGTGTAGGATGAAGGAGGGAATTAATGGGGAAAAATAAGGGTGAATTTGGGAATGGGAAACAAAGGGAAATGGAGAAATGATGACAACCTTGGTTACACTCTGTTTTTGAAACCCTTACAGCAATTTTTTGCATTCAAACCCTACAGCAATTTCATTGACAAGGAGGGCTTTCCACTTGGATTTCTAAGGCAAACATATCATGAACCCATTACATTTATCTTTCATAAACCAAGCACAAGTGGTGGATGTGAGCCTACCTGCAATTTTGTGCGGAGAGGAGGCGAGTTCATGCCTTTCCAAGAAAATTTTGGGCTTAAACCCTAGTACGTCGCGCGCCTCACCCAACGCGCCGCGCGCGTGTATTTTTACACTGCGATTTTTTGCCTGATGCACCGCTTGCCCCTGATGTGCCGCGCACCTAGTCCAATGCGTCGCGCACCCCTGAAACTGCTCCAACTTCCTCACAAACTCACAATTTCGCTTTGGAATGATGTTCTTCACTCTTGGCATGCAAAATGAATTGAAAATGTCATCACATATCTTTATAAAGATTCCCTTTTGATTTTTGCTTGGTCCATGACCCATTTTGTAATGTTTTGTCATTGACACTTTTTCAGGATTAATAGACTTCTGACCTTTTTGGTTTCCTCCTTAAATTTGGTTGAAATAATGATTTTCTTTGCAATTCTTTGCAGGGATAGCTGTGATATGATCTGGAAAAGGAGACCAAGGTTGCGCTTGGACGATTCAAGAACTGAAATTTTTGAAGAGTTTCACAAAAATGAGATGACGACTTATCTTCAAAACAGAGTTTTGAAGAGAAGTCCTAATTTATCTGTATAATGATGAAAATTATTGAAGTAACCACTTATCGAGGACATCCCTCTGGCCTGCTGGTCTTCTTAGACTTTGCAAAACAAGACTGACTCAACCCAAGACCTAATGACCAAAACCATTGTTATGACCCAGAAATTTGAAACAGGATTGTACATGACCTTTGAAGACTTGTTTTTATGAATAGACCTAAACCAACAGTGCCAAGCACGAGGGGAATGAGTAACACAAACCATTCTGTCAGAGTTATGGCATGCCTAACGAAATGCAACTAATCGAAACTGATGGGACACCTAAACATGAAATGCAAAAAAGAGCTTTGATCTCTGATGGAGGGATAACTATACCGACTCTAACAGTGCTGATAGTTTGTAATTGAGGAGAGAGTATTGTATTCTTGTTAGTGTGATCTTGCTATTTCATGAGGTGAAGAAGGATTGAATCTGGGAGGATGATGTTGGATCAGAGAATTGGGTCGTAATTCTCCTTTCTATTCATAAATCTCTTCAAGTTTTCTCACATATGATTGTGCAATTATGAATGTTATCATTTGTGAATGCTATCATTTGTTCATTATATATCTAATTCTATAATGTTTATGTTGTAATAGATCACGATGCTTTGGCGGTTCTTTGTTGTTGTACTTGCGCAGGTATTCTCTAAGTGTGTTAAGTATGGGGAGGAGTTGTAGGATCTGCCAAAGGGGAGAGAGATCAAGCAAGGGATTAAGAGGAAGTTCCAGGTTGGTTCCATTATCTTTCTCTTATCTATTACACATAGAAGAAATCGTTGAGTTGTTTTAAAATATTTTTTCTAGGGTAGCTGCCAAACCTAGAGGGCTAACATTCTTTAGGAATATTAGTTTTCCCAGAAACAGTCATGATGGGCCTTGTGGAGGTCATTCTGTAGCAAAAAGAACAGCCTTCAAGATATTGCAAGCAGGCTACTACTGGCCCACTCTTCATCAGGATGTGAGGAGATATACTAGCTAGTGTGATCGGTGTCAGAGGATGGGGAAACCTGCTCCAAAGGACGAAATGCCCATGCAACCTCAAGTGACCTTTGAGTCATTTGAGAAGTGGGACATGGACTTTGGGGGGCCTATCAGCCCTCCTTCAAAGTAGAAGCAATACATCATTGTGTGCACCAATTACTTGATAAAGTGGGCAGAGACAGAAGCAATCAAAGTAGCGACAGAGGAAAAAGTAGCTGAATTTTTTAGAGGAAACATATTCTACAAGTTTGGGTATCCAAGAGAGTTGGTCACAAATCAAGGTAGTCGGTTCACTTCCAATTTGATTGAAGACCTGCTTACACATTATAGAGTCAAGCACAAGACTTCGACCCCTACCATGCACAATCCAATGGGCAGGTGGATGTCACTAATAGAGCATTGGAAGGGATCCTGACCAAGGCAGTGAGCAGCAACAGAAAAGACTAGGTAGACAGATTAGTTGAGGCCACTTGGGCCTACAACACAACATGGAAGACCACTAAAAGGTTCACATCCTATGAGCTGGTCTATGGGAAGAAGGATTTGCTGTCAATAGAATTTGAATTCAATACCCTGAGAATGGTAGCTCAACTGGACCTAGACCTTAACCATGCACAAAAAGAAAGATCACCTCAGCTCAATGGTTTGGATGAACACAGAATGCAAGCCCTTCTCCATATAGAGGTAGTTCAACTTCAGCAAAAAATATGGCATGACAAAAATATCACAGAGAAGAAATTCCAAGAGGGAGATTGGGCACTACTCTATGATTCAAGATATAAAGATTTCGAGGGCAAGTTAAGGACAAGATGGTTGGGACCCTACACTATGGAGAAATACAATTACAATGGTTCAATTTTGATCAAAACCATTGATGATGAAGCCATCCCCATGCTTGTCAATGGACATCGGTTGAAATTCTACAAGAAACCCCTCTCCAAGCGAGAGTTCATTGAATGTTTGAATAAGATAGTGATGGTAGTGGAGCATGCCTTAGCATTCACTTCACCCACTCACTGAAGAAAAAGAAAAAATAAAATTAAGGAATCAAGTGAAAACCTCCATGAGGCGCTTGAGTCCCATCATTAGGTTGAAAACCTCTTCTGAGGTGGCCTAGTGATGTCAAAAAAAGAGAGAGAAAATAATATCCCTAGGTGAAAACCTCCCTTGGAGGCACCCAGGGTAGGAAATTAGGGTGAAAACCTCCCTGAGGCGCCCTAGTTGATTTTCAAAAAAAAAAAAGAAATAAAAAAAGAAAAATGAATTTTCATTTGCATTGCAGGTTTGCAGGAGGACTACATGAAGTAGAAGAAGGTGCCAAGGGAGCCCTGAAACCAACACCAGCACCTATCCTACCTTCCCACTCCTTTCTCCATCATTTTTTCCCTTTTTTTCACCTCATTGTGCTTCTTGTTCAAAAACTGTGTTTTCTACAGGAGGCTCTATGTTTCCTATAGGAGGCTCCTATAGGAATTATAGAGAGCCATAAATGGATATAAAAGGCAGTCTGAGGGATAGGGAAGCTTCACAAAGAAATCTATGAATCCTCCTATAGTCTTCAAACCACTTTTCCATCATTTTCAAGCCTGCATCACATCCCAAGAATCATTCTTCTTCGTGTCCAAGAAAAACACAGAAAAAATACCTTTTGAGGAAAAGAAAAGAAAAAAATAAAAATGAGAAAGGAAACAACACCATCCACCTCACCTGAAGCCTACCTATTACCTCTCCATCTCTATCTACCTCTGGCATCATCCTCACAGCTTCAAGCACAGAAAGAAGCTGAAGTTTCAAGGGGAGAAGCAACTACAGGAGCTCCTATAGGAATTCCTATAGTAGTTGATCCCATTAAAATCCAGCATCAGCTGTAGGATAGTGCAAATATGAAGGTTGAAGAAGACACCTGAAGCTTAGATCCAGCCAGAGAAGAGCCTGCACAAGTCATAGGCACACATCAACAAGCACATAGCATGCAACATGTTAACACTCAGGTTGTCCCTTAGCTCCTTAAGGTATACGACCGAGGTAACCACAAACCAATCTTTGGGCTGCAGGTCCTAGCCTACCTGCAGTCAGAGAGGGCTCTCTCTTTATGATTTAACTTTGTTTTGGGTTGATTTTAGGCTAGTTATGGTGTACAAGGGTTTTGTTTTGATTTTGGTGGGAAGGAGATGTTTTCAAGCACAGTTGGGATGCATACTGTGAGAGGTTCAAACCATTGGGCATGGAGTCATGGATTAGGGCTTGCTGTTGCGTTTTCTTGGTCACTAGAGGAATATAGAGCAGGATAGCTACACATAGAACAATATCAGGCTGGAATAAAGATGAAATGAAGGTCAGAAATGAAAGGCAACTAAGAATCTTTCATTAACTAACATAGAGGGAAGGTGGATGAAAGTTTGTTTAGGAGCAGTAAAGAATCCCTAAAAAACAGCCATATGTGAAAGAAACAAGGTAAATATGATCATTCAAGTATGCATATTCATAACCATTTATGAGGAAAACATATAGAAATAACAAGAACTAAGCATAAGGTGCAGTCAAGCAAAACCTAAGCTATTCTTTTTTCTTGCTATTTAGATGGTAACACAATTGTGCATGAACATAATAAAACTGTAAACAGAGGTAGAAAAACTTATTGAGCCATGTAGTAGCACAGGAATTCCACAGTCACTCTTTAACCATTAATAACGCAACAGTCATTTCTTCATCCAAAGCATTCCAGCAGTCTTTGGTTACAGAGCTTCTCAAAAATACAGTGAAAGTCCAGCATGAGGAATATCGACCAACCAACCCTTTAAACAATGAATTAGGGTGGTTTATATAGGGAAAATATCTAAAATATCTTTTACAGTAGACCTAAAACAAGTCTGAGGGAAATAACTTCTTTAACCTAATTTTGTCCTGAAATTAATGCAGGAAAATATCTTTGAGCTGCGTGGAGGCAGTGGAATCAAAATGAGTTAATATGGTGTCCTTTTGGCTCTGTGTTGTTCATCTAGCCATAATTGTGCATTGGGCTTTGATCCCCTGCTCTCGAGTGACTTTGATGTGCATTAACTGTGATCTGAGAGCCTTAGATGGCTTCACCATTTTCTTTGACTTTGCTTTGGGGGTCTTTAATGTTCACCTGCTTTGGTATTGTTGATCTGATACTCTTTGCCGCTTCATTGATACTCTTTTAATTTAATCTGGGCTTCGTGTTTCCTCTAATACTCTTCAATTTGTCAAATTGCCCCTTTTCTGAACCTTTATGAAGAAATCCTGTCAAACTGTGCATTTTCGGGCCTGCTGGTAGCCTAGCCGCAGACAACTTTCCATTTTGACTATTTTTTCTTAGCGATGCGCGATTAGTGCTAAGCGCTAATCATGCATCAAAAACTCCCTCAGTTTTTCACTCTCGGCATCCTTCGCTGCGATTTCGCCCTTCACGCCTTTTTTCGGTGATGACATCAGTAGTGGGTCCCGGTACGACGGTGACGTGGCAGTATGGCAGGGTGATGTAGTGGCAGTGATACGTAGCAGTGGGGGGTCGATGCTGTGGTGACGTGGCAGTATGGCAGGGTGATGTAGTGGCAGTGATACGTAGCAGTGGGGGGTCGATGCTGAGGTGACGTGGCGCTGACGTGGTGCTGTCGTCAGGGGAGGAGAGACAGAAGGCGGTTTGTGGTTTCATTGGACCGCCCTCTATACGAGGGTGGTAAATGTCAGAGGGGCTCCGATGCAATCAAGGGTGGACACGCGTCGCTTTTTACGACGACAAAACCACCAGGATATCGGACGCTAACTATCGAGTGACGGGGCGGCTCCGAAATCGCCAAGAGCCGTCGGATCTGGGAAGGCGGATCGGAGGGCTGACGGAGCGCGGAGCTGGCGGCAGGTTTGTGCGCCGGTCCCACTGGAATATTCAAATATTTATACAATGCTACAGAGGTTTAGACTTTGGGTTTGTGGGTTTTATACATGGTTTGTGCACCGGGGGTAAAGTTTAATCAAAATTTTTAAACCAAACCCGCAATTGTGAGCGCGCAGGGTAAAATATTTAAGGTTTATGGGTAGAGGGGTGAGGAAAGAGGTTATTAACCTTAACCAAATGTTAAGTTAATCCCAGGGTTAGGACGCGGAAGGCTAATTCTAAGCCCCAAATGAACTCATCATTTCCCCAAATAGATATTATAGGGCTATAGTGCCAGGGGATGGGAATATGTACATAGGGAGCTATTTAGTGCTTTTAGTAAGGGGAAGGGGAAATAGATAGGGATTTACATAATAATGTTTAGAAGTTAATATGAGTTTGTGAGGTGAAGTGTAGGGGGCTAAGTTTGTGAACTAAAACTTAGGCATAGGAAGTGAATGGACTGTGGAGAAATGATTTTTACACAAGAAATGTGGCTTCTTTTCACTGAAGAAAGTCAAAGCTTGAGTTAGTATTCTACAAAAAATGAAGTGGTAACAGGACTGGTTAGGCAGATCCCAAAGTCCTCAAGGGGATGTTAGTGAGTGATTTGGGGAATGAGAAGAAGGGGGAGTCAGACATGCCTCGCTTGAGCTCCTCCAAATGAAAAAGTGCCTCATAATTGTGATCTGAATAGATACAACACTTAAAAACATGAAATCGATCACATAGCTTGATTCTGCGACCACAAAACTACTTACCCAGCCTACTTACCTAGCATTTTTTCTTCTTTTTGCATGGGTGCACTTGGACTTGCAGACCCTGATTATCTTCTTTTCCTTTGACTTCCCTCCTATCTAAACGTACCCTTATATCTTCCAAGGGCCTAGTTTAAGCAGTTGGGCTCCTTTATTTCTCTACCTAGCTACTGATCTACCAAGATTAAACAGTTTGGACAGATATTCATTCTCTATATTCTAAAACAAGCAATTGAAACCTAGGGAAGCCAAGATTAAGCTGTTTGGCTTTCCTTTAACTGAAAAGTTCTTCAAAAATGGAATAACTTCATCAAAATTGGAATACAGTAGTGGCATTTAGACTGGCACACTTTCATGGCCTCTTCTTTGGCCTCTTTCTAAAAGTATGGAACCTTGCAGCATGAAAAGATGACATATTTGGCACTTTCAACTGTCAATCATGAAATATGAACACCTATTGCAATAGGAGGCTAACAGTGGCTCCACTTGGGGATGGATTTCCTTGTGAAAAGCCAAGAACAACAGGTCAGACTGCCTTGATCTTCTATTGTTGCTGTAGACTGAAACTTCCCTTGTACTGGCTGTCAAATGATTGAAACTTTTGAAACCTGAACACAGAATTCTTATAAACTGAATTTTTATACAATAGCAGCACCGCCTGCTTTCTTCTGCGTGCTCTATCATTACATGCACCTCTGCCTGAGAACCTACCTTTAAAGAAATTTGTTGCGTTGTTCTAATATTCTGCCTGCTGTACAAAAAATAAAAGCGTTGATAATACACAAATATCAATATACAAATGGATATATACAGAGTTGTGTTATATTCAAAAAAAGGATCATGATAATTCTTTAACATTCGACCATTAACAGGGCCTTATTCAGTTGTGCTGCCATCTGTAGATTTGAGGAAATATGTGTTATTGCCCTGAACAGTAGCGATAACAAATGGCCCTTTCCAAAGGGAATCGAATTTTGTATGCTTTCCCTTGTCTTCCCTTCGTGAGTCCCAGCTTAGAACTTTGTTGCCAACACAGAAATCTTAAACCTTTGTTCTTTTATCAAACATCCTTTGAGCTTCTCTTGCAAAATTTGAGTTCTGTCATAGACCTGCTCTCTTGTTTGCTTCAAATGAATTGTTTTATTTATCCTCCTTTGTATATCATTTGGCTCAGCTTGAATTTCCTGTAACAACTTGATAATAGGGATGCCCAAGGATGAGGGAAATCTGGCCTCCATACCATATACTAGCTCATAAGGGCTCATCCCAATGGATCTCTTGGTTGAGAGTCTATCTACCCATAGGGCATTTACCAGCATTTTGTGCCAGTTCTTCTTGTTTTCCTCCAGCACTTTCATAATGATGTTAATCAGGCTTTTGTTGGATGATTCGGCCAAGCCATTACGTTGAGGGTAATAGGTTGTGGAGTGGCCTAAGGTGATATGAAATTTATGGCAAAAATTGATCATCTTTTTGGATTTGAAGGCAGCAGCATTGTCTATGATGATCTTCGCAGGGCAACCAAATCTAGAAAGGATGTTGCATTCGAGGAATTGGATAATGGTGGTGTCATTAGCTTGCCTACATGGGATGGCCTCAATCCACTTGGTGAAATAGTCTGTGGCTGTTAGAATCCATTTGTGCTGGCCTGAGCAAGAGGGATGGATTTCTCCAATGAAGTCAAGACCCCATTGTAGAAAAGGCTTCTCGGTTGAGATGGGCTTAAGAGTCAAAGGTAACAACTTTCTTTTGCCCTCAAAGATTTGGCATTTGTGACATGATATAGCAAACTTCTTTACATCTGCAAACAGAGAGGGCCAATAGAAACCAACCCTTAAAATTTTACCAGCAGTGGACTTCCAATATAGATGTTCTCCACAGTCCCCTGCATGGAATTCTTTCATGACATTGTTAGTTTCATTCATGGTTAAACAATTAAGCAATACGCCTTTATGAGTTTTCCAAAATAATGCACCATCTACAACACAAAACTTTGAAGCCTTCATTTTTAAAAATCTTTTTTTGGTCCTGGACAATCCTGGGGGAGCAAACAGGTTTAACAATACAAAGCATATATCAGCATACCATGGGGATTTCAAAAAGGTTTCACTGATCTGTGGAGTCGCCAGCTCCTGTTCATTGTCCAGCTGGTTAATGTCTAAGGCTTGAAAGTTTGTTTCGGACATCAGTTTGGCTAAACCTTGTCCCTTTATCAGCTTGGTTGGTTTTATTTCAATGTCATACTCAAGGATGCTAGCAATCCACTTGCCTCTTTTGCCTTCTAACCCCTCTTGGGTTAATATGTCTTTTACAACAGCATTTTTCACATAAGCAATCTCATGTGAGTAAAAAATATAGATTTTGAAGTCTTTGATTGCTCTAACAAGGGCATAGGCCTGCTTCTCCATGATTTGGTATCTTAAAGGGGCATCCCTAAGGGCTCGGCTGAAAAAAGCAATTGGCTTTTCATTTCCTTGGTCATCCTTTTGCAAAAGTACAATAGCTATGGTGTGTTCAGATGCAAATGAAAATATGACGAAATCTTTATCAAATTGAGGGCTTGTGAGGATTGGGGATTGGGTTAAGGCAGCTTTGATAGTCTCAAAGGCTTGCTTGGTTTCAAGAGACCATTTTAACTTGGCATCCTTTTTTAACATGTTGCTTAACAGTCTTATCAGCTCGACTAGGTTTGGGATAAAACTCCTTAGGAAGTTGATCTTTCCAAGGAATGCTTGCAACTCTATTATATTTCTTGGATATGGGATTTGAAGGATGGCTTGAATTCTTTCCGAATCAATCCTAATGCCATCTTTTGAAATGATATGGCCTAGTAATTTTCCTTCTTCAAGGCCAAATAAAGACTTCTGAGGGTTCAAGGAAATACCATATTTCCTACATGTTAGGAACACTTGTCTCAAATGTTTTAGGTGCTCTTGATCAGATTTGGAGAAAGGAGTAAGGTCATCAAGATAGACAACCAAGAAATCATGGATATCCTTGGTGAAGGCAATGTCCATTTCCCTTTGTAAGGTAGCACTTGCATTCTTAAGTCCGAAAGGCATTTTGACATATTTAAATGTTCCCCACGGTGTTGTAAAGGTTGTCTTGTCTTGGCCATCCGGGTGAACAAGTATTTGGTTGAAACCTGAAAAGCCATCTAGCAAAGAGATTCTAGATGAACCCACTACTCTTTGTAGGATGTGGTCCATTTTTGGTAAGGGGTAATGGTCTTTAAGGGAGACTTGGTTTAAGTTTCTCAAATCTACACAAAGTCTAATCTCACCTGTTTTCTTTCTTGTGGGAACAAGATTTGATACCCATTCTAAAAATATAATGGGTGCTATGATACCTGCTTCAAACATTCTTTTCACTTCCTTTTCAATCAAAGGGAGAAGCACAGGATTGATTCTCCTCAGTTTCTTCTTGAAGGGCTTTTGATTTGGTTTTATAGGGATGGTATGTTGAATAACTGAGGTGTCATAGGACTTCAAGTCCTCATAACTCCATGCAAATACATCTTGGAACTCTTTGAACAGGTCCACATACTTTGGCTTTTGATCAAGTGGCAGATTTTTGGACAATTTAATCATTTTGGGCTTCTCTGTTGTCCCAATGTTGTATTCTTCTATGGCAGCGATTAAGGGCTGCATCTTAGGATTTTTGGGGACATCATTGGCATCAAACATGTCTTCTAATGGAGTGAGGCCAGCGGGTAGAAAGTTGTTCTTTAAATCAATGATCTCGGCCTCTTCTTTGGCTATTTCCTCGAAATGCATCTGTTTCAGCTCTTGTATGTTTGCTTTGTCGAAAAAAATTGGGTTTATCATTTGTTTGGCTATTACATCTGTTACAGCCTGCTAATTTTCATTTTTTCACTGTAAGGAATCATCCATGGCATCCATGTCAATGTTTAGGCCTAAAAACTCATGTTGTAAGGTAAGAAAATTGTTGATTTGAGCATCATCCTCAAACACTTGCCAATATTTGATATTGTTAGGGATAACAGGCCTGTGATTTATCTCAGTAGTAAAGTGGTGATTAGGCTCAAAGGGTAGCTTGCAAGTGCTAGCGAAAGTAGCTAGACTATGAGCATGTATGTTATGGCTTCTAGAAATTTTGGCAAGCTTGGTTTCAGTGAAGGAATTGAGTATTTTTGTAGCAGCAAACCTATAGGCTCTCAGCCTATTGTCATTTGTGACAAAGTTGCCTTCTATTTGTTGGATGATGAGGTCGGAGTCACCTAGAATGGAAGCTTTTGCGGCTCCTAGAGTTTTGAGCAGTTTAAGGCCTAAAAGGAGAGCCTCATATTCTGCCATGTTGTTGGTGCATTTGAAGTTTAGTATGTAAGCATGACCCTCTGCATGGCTGTTATGTGTATTGTGAATCCATATACCTACCCCTGCTCCTAACTTGTTAACAGAGCCATCAAACTCTAAATACCATGTGATTTCTTGCTTGTGGTTAGTATTAAGAGTTTCAACCAATTTAGGTTTGGGCAGATTTGAAATTTCTGTTTGGGGAGGTTCTTCTAGTATGCTAGTTGCATTGGTCGTTTTGACAGTTTCATAAGTATAGGCAACCGATTCTTCATTGATGCATGTTTCTTGTTCCAAAAGCAAAGGCTTCTCATCAGTGGATGGGCAGCTATCATCATTGATCAATATGAAGGAATCCCTATCAGAATGGATTGCATAGATTGGAAAGTTTTGTGGATTTTCCTCACTACTTACCACATACTTCATCAGTCTTTCTCTATATAGTCTCTTTGGTTGTCCAAATACAGATATAGTGGCATAAGAGAGGTCTAATTGGAGAGATCCTTGGAGTTTTGCTCCCCAAGATCTTGATAATAGCGTGCCATACTTTGGTGGAATGTCAGCAACCACCACATCCATGAGGATTGTCTTGTTTGGGTATTGGACTAAGGAGAGACATAAGTCCTTGATTCAGCCTAAACACTTGACCTGGCTTGAGTCAAAGGAGAATAGATCTTTGTAGGGCCTTGTGACATCAAGGTTTAGCTTCTCCATAACTGCTTTGGGCATAAGATTGTGCGATGCTCCTGAATTGAACATAGCATTATGCAAGACTTTATCATGTATGTGCAGGCTTACATAAAAGGGCAGAACAGTTCCATATGCTAATCTTCCATTAACTTCTGGACCGAAAAGCAGCTCAGTTGTATCATATAAAACATTGACATCATCCTTGGTCTCTAGCATTTTAAGTGATCTTTGGATTTGTTGCCTATATACATCATGCTTAGCAAGTTCAGATAGAGGGATGGATATATTAAGTTTACTTATTTCTGCCTCTAAATCAAATGTTTTCTCTGATTAGGTTTTAGTGTTGTGATAGGAAGGCTTCCCTTTTTCCATGGGAGTATCAGTGATTTGCTCTTTTTCTTCATTGATTTCTTGAACTATTTTTGATTTGGAAAGGCTTTCAGGAGTGTTGTTGATGTTTTCCTTTGAGGGAAAAGATACAACAGGCTGATTCTCAGAGGGCTGAACATCTGTGATATCCTCTATGGTCACTTCTTTTGTATTTGGGATTGTTTTATCGGCAGTTTCTATGAGGGAAGGCTTTTCTTTGATCTTCTTAGGCTACTTAGATTCCTTCTGTTTGATGTCCTTGGGCACATCAATTGTTCTAGTTCTCAGTTTATACTTTTTGTGGACCTCATACACAGCTGAATCATAACCTTATTTGAAGTCAAAAGACTCACCAGACTGAGTCTGAAATTGATTGAAGTCAAGCTCATCTTGGTCCTGTTGGGTTAGAAAAATTTTCTGCTCACCCTTCAAATCCATCAAGTTCATATGATTGTCTTCTGTCTGCTCACTAGATGTGGATGCTTCTGTATATTTTTCTTGGAAAGGAGGCCTTATATCCTGGTCTGGGCTAGACCTACCAGCGTTTATGTTCTGCGTTTTCCTGAAATTTGGGTTTCTTATGGTATTAGGTTGTTTTCCCTCCAATGTATACTTCCTATCAACGCTTTCCACTCTATCTCCTAGCCTGTGCATGCCACTGATAATAGCATCTAGCTTTTGGTCTAAGGCTGAGGGTTCTTCCTTAAAGGTGGTTCTTCTCTCAGTTCTAACTCTGTTTCTTTTGGCAATTAGGTTTGCCTCCACAGTAACAGCAACATTTTACATGTCTGCGAGGCTTCGAGGGGCTCTTTCCCTTAATTGATAATCCATATCAGTATCAAAACCATCGGGGAATTTATACAAAGCAAGATCAGGTGGAGGTCTGAGGTTCTGTGGTATTGCATTATAAACATTGTTAAATCTTACACAATAGTCTAAGACAACTTCTTGAGGGCCTCTTTTGATGGTGTCATATTCAGATAATATGTGCAAGGGATCTTTCTTTTTCTCACATCTATTAAGAAATGTTTGGTAAAGGGCCTCTGGGTTGGCTATGGAATTTGCAGCAAGGCTTCTAAACCAGGGCCTTACATCTCCTGTTAAACTTTGGACAAAAATCTTCATTCTTACACTGTCATCATCTATCTCGTAGTTCTCAAAATAGTCTTGCATCTTCTTGGTATGTTGCAAGGCTATGCAAGAACCAGTACCATCAAAATATGTGATTTTAGTTTGATAATACTGAGGCATAGCCCCTGGATTTGCTGGCAACTGCAACGGTGCATATCTATTAGCCGTATTTGCAGGGATAAGTGGAACAGCAGGGATAAATGGAATGAATGGAACAGCAGTAATAATAGTGGTAATGGGAGTATGTGCAGTGAATGGAGGTGTGGAAGGAGTGCTTTGAGAGGTGGATGATGAACTAGGGGAAGCAGGGTTTGAACGAAATAAAACTTTGACACGGGTTGGAACACAGCTGGGCTGGACTATTTTAGGACTAGAATCAGCAAAATCTTCTCTTCGCTCTAGCTTCCTGAGGTTCCTTGGGACTATATTGGGATTTTCAAAAGCAGCTAGGGGATTTGGGTCTGGATTTAACCTTGTATAATGTGAATTCCTTTTGGGAGCCAGCTTCTAACTTGTTTTTTAGGGATTTTCTAAGAAAAATGGGTTAGAAAGAAACTTTTGAAGGTCAGATTCTTCCCCAGTGGAGCTTTGCAACTTGATTTGTGAAATTATCTAAAGATTTTCCCTAGTGGAGTTTTCCAACTTGATTTGTGAATTTATCTGAAGATTTTCGCCAGTGGAGTCGCCATTATGTTAACACTCAGGTTGTCCCTTAGCACCTTAAGGGATACGACCGAGGTAACCACAAACCAATCTTTGGGCTGCAGGTCCTAGCCTACCTGTAGTTAGAGAGGGCTCTCTCTTTATGATTTAACTTTGTTTTGGGTTGATTTTAGGCTAGTTATGGTGTACAAGGGTTTTGTTTTGATTTTGGTGGGAAGGAGATGTTTTCAAGCAGAGTTGGGATACATACTATGAGAAGTTCAAACCATTGGGCATGGAGTCATGGATTAGGGCTTGCTGTTGTGTTTTCTTGGTCACAAGAGGAATATAGAGCAGGATGGCTACACATAGAACAATATCAGGCTGGAATAAAGATGGAATGAAGGTCAGAAATGAAAGGCAACATGAATCTCTCATTAACTAACATAGAGGGAAGGTGGATGAAAGTTTGTTTAGGAGCAGTAAAGAATTCCTAAAAAACAGCCATATGTGAAAGAAATAGGGTAAATATAATCATTTAAGTATGCATATTCATAACCATTTATGAGGAAAACATATAGAAATAAGAAGAACTGAGCATGAGGTGCAGTCAAGAAAAACCTAAGCTATTATTTTTTCTTGCTATTTAGATGGTAACACAATTGTGCATGAACATAATAAAACTGTAAATAGAGGTAGAAAAACTTATTGAGCCATGTAGTAGCACAGGAATTCCACAGTCACTCTTCAACCATTAATAACACAACAGTCATTTCTTCATCCAAAGCCTTCCAACAGTCTTTGATTACAGAGCTTCTCAAAAATATAGCCCAAGTCGAGCATGAGGAATATCAACCAACCAACCCTTTAAACAATGAATTGGGGTGGTTTATATACGGAAAATATCTAAAATATCTTTTACAGTAGACCTAAAACATGTATGAGGGAAATAACTTCTTTAACCTAATTTTGTCCTGAAATTAATGCAGGAAAATATCTTTGAGCTGCGCTGGAGGTAGCGGAATCAAAATGAGTTAATATGGTGTCCTTTTGGCTCTGTGCAGTTCATCTAGCCATGACTGTGCATTGGGCTTTGATCCCCTGCTCTCGAGTGACTTTGATGTGCATTAACTATGATCTGAGAGCCTTAGATGGCTTCACCATTTTCTTTGACTTTGCTTTGGGGATCTTTAATGTTCACCTGCTTTGGTATTGTCGATCTGATACTCTTTGCCACTTCACTGATACTCTTTTAATTTAACCTGCGCTTCGTCTTTCCTCTGATACTCTTGAATTTGTCAAATCGCCCCTTTTCTGAACCTTCATGAAGAAATCCTGTCAAGCTGCGCATTTTCGGGCCTGCTGGTAGCCTAGCCACAGGCAGCTTTCCATTCTGACCATTTTTTCTTAGCGATGTGCGATTAGTGCTAAGTGCTACTCGCGCATCAAAAACTGCCTCAATTTTTCAATCTGGGCATCCTTCACTGCGATTTCGCCCTTCACGCCTTTTTTCGGTGATGACATCAGCATGACGTAAGCATGACGTCAGTAGTGGGTCGTGGTACAGTGGTGACGTGGCAGGGTGATGTCAGCAGGTTGACGTGGCAGTACGGCAGAGGGATGTAGTGGCAGTGATACGTAGTAGTGGGGGGTTGATGCAGAGGTGACGTGGCGCTGACCTGGTGCTGTCGTGAGAGGAGGAGAGACAGAAGGTGGTTTGTGGTTTTATCAGACTGCCCTCTGTACGAGGGTGGTAAATGTTAGAGGGGCTCCGATGCAATCAAGGGCGGACACACATCCCTCTTTACAATGGCAAAACCACCAGGCTATCGGACGATAATTGTTGAGTGACGGGGCGGCTCCGAAATCGCCGAGAGCCGTCAAATCTGGGAGGGCAGATTGGAGGGCTGACGGAGCACGGAGCTGGTGGCAGGTTTGTGCACGGGGCCCGCTGGAATATTCGAATATTTAGACATTGTTGCAGGGGTTTAGACTTTGGGTTTGTGGGTTTTATACATGGTTTGTGTGCCGAGGGTAAATTTTAATCAAAATATTTAAACCAAACCCACAAATTTGAGCGCGCAGGGTAAAATATTTAAGGTTTATGGGTAGACGGGTGAGGAAAGAGGTTATTAACCTTAACCAAATGTTAATTTAATCTGAGTGTTAGGACGCGGAAGGCTAATGCTAAGCCCCAAATGAACTCAGCATTTCCCCAAATAGATATTATAGGGCTATAGTGCCAGGGCATGGGAACATGTACATAGGGAGCTATTTAGTGCTTTTAGTAAGGGGAAGGGGAAATAGATAGGGATTTACATTATAATGTTTAGAAGTTAATATGAGTTTGTGAGGTGAAGTGTAGGGGGCTAAGTTTGTGAACTGAAACTTAGGCATAGGAAGTGAATGGACTGTGGAGAAATGATTTTTACACAAGAAATGTGGCTTTTTTTACTGAAGAAAGTCAAAGATTGACTTAGTATTCTACAAAATATGAAGTGGTAACAGGACTGGTTGGGTGGATCCCAAAGTCCTCAAGGGCATGTTAGTGAGTAATTTGGGGAATGAGAAGAAGGGGGAGTCAGACATGGCTCGCTTGAGCTCCTCCAATTGAAAAAGTTCCTCATAATTGTGATCTAAATAGATACAACACTTAAAAACATGACATGGATCACATAGCTTGATTTTGCAACCACAAAACTACTTACCCAGCCTACTTACCTAGCATTTTTTCTTCTTTTTGCATGGGTGCACTTGGACTTGTAGACCCTGATTATCTTCTTTTCCTTTGACTACCCTCCTATCTAAACGTACCCTTATATCTTCCAAGGGCCCAGTTTAAGCAGTTGGGCTCCTTTATTTCTGTACCTAGCTACTGATCTGCCAAGATTAAATAGTTTGGACAGATATTCATTCTCTATATTCTAAAACAAGCAATTGAAACCTAGGGAAGCCAAGATTAAGCTATTTGGCTTTCCTTTAACTAAAAAATTATTCAAAAATGGAATAACTTCATCAAAATTGGAATACAGTAGTGGCATTTAGACTGGCACACTTTCATGGCCTCTTCTTTGGCCTCTTTCTGGAAATATGGAACCTTGCAGCATGAAAATATGACATATTTGGCTCTTTCAACTGTCAATCATGAAATATGAACACCTATTGCAATAGGAGGCTAACACAACAAAAGAAACAAAGGCATGTAGCAGAGAGAGAGAGCCACAACACCTCACAACAAATGCACTCGGATATCAGGTAGGTAACTAACCCGCTCCTGTGTTTGCATCTGTGTAATTAGAAGGCATGCAACAACAATGAGATGGTTGAGGTTGAATGAGGGAAAGGTGGCCAGTTAACTTGGCCACCTTCATCTAGTTGACTTCACTCATCCGAAGATGTCACCCACACGTGCGCACAATCAACTCAAGGAAGATGTCAATGGCAGGTAGTGGAGGAAGTGTGAACTTCGATGCAATCATGAGGGACGATTACAAGGAAATGGCCATGATGACAAGGTAAGTGGGGACCAACGGTATGAATATGGCCAGCATACACTTTTCTAGCTCACCCCCCATCATCGGAAATATCCATAAAAAGTAATAAGTACTCCTCCCCGAGCACTCTCACCACCTTTTCTTTCATTCTCTCCTCAAAACTCCGCTCTTGCAATCTCATCATGCCCCCACAGCCTCGTAACCATCGTTCTCCATTAATCTCTCCCATATTCCTACTCTTAGCATTTTCTAGAAGAGCACTTACAGGTTCTACGTGAGCACCTACAGGGATTCTACAGGAGGGACAATAGTCTTCTACGGGAGGGCCAGTGAGTTGTTTTGAAGGGATAAAACACGGGTTTTAGCACGATTATCAGGCTAAGGAGGTAGGTTCCATGCATATCCCCATTGAATATCAAAATACGCAAGCAGTGGTTTAAATTCGAGGGTGAAATCAAGCCTTTAGGTGGAGGAAATTAAAAAATTTCTGCTTATTTCTTAAAAAAAAATACAGTGTCTCTGTTTCTTTGTTTTTCTTCAAAAATTGTTGTCTCCTTCTCCACATTTGGTTTCCAAAATAAGAATAAACAAAATGATAGGAGGTTTTATGAGGAAGAAGCCCAAAAACTCCTCCAGGCTCCACGCACATCCATAAGTAGTGGACATATTCACAAGAGCAAATTGGATGAATTGTTTTGAGAAATTTCGAGGGTTTGATGAGGAAATTGCACAAGAATTTGCCCAATCTTTGGTCCCTCACACCATAACACATGCCATTGTGACCTTTAGAGGTCTTTCTATGGAGATAACCCCTGAATTTATTAGTAGGTTCACTACCCTTCCTCTTGGATTGCCTTGGAGTAAGGATGAGAAACCAATTGGCCAGGCTGCTAAGAAAAACGTTTTCCAAAACAATGAAACCCCTGTAGAGGATAAAAATGGCATTATAAGGGCTAGAAGACCATATCCTTGGGATGAGGTTACCTACCAAATAATCAAATATATTTCTTGTGAGGGGAGGTACAACATTGTCTATGGTTACCACTTTAGAATCCTTAATGAATTAAGGTATGTCATGGACACTCTAGCCCCTCAGAAGCTCAGCATCCCCTACTTCCTCCTGCAGTCTCTCATTGAATCCAGCACTAAAGTTCAAGCAGGAAATTCATAGAAGCTATCTCACCACGGGTTAATCAAAATTTTAGTGGAAGAAGCCCTCCATACATTTACACTCCCTATAGCATGGGAAATCTTCCGAAACATGGCAGCTGAGGATGACATAAAGACCCTAACCTATGATATCAGTCCTACTGGCAGTGAGGAGGAAGAGGAGCAAAGGGGAGAAGGTCAAGAAACTGGTGACTTAGAAGAACAATAAGGGAAGGAGGAAGAAACTAAGATAGATGAGGATAAAACTGAGGAAACAGAGTAGGAAAGAACAGAGCAAGCATAGATAGAAAAAGAAACAGAAGAATGAGAAAAAGGGGTAGAAGAGATAGAACAAGGAGAAGTGTCCCCTGACACTCTAGAAAGAGAGGCAGCAGCTGCTCTCACTACCCTCATTACACCCATCAAGCCAAAGAAGAAGAGGAAAAGGTAGGCCTCCATGTATTTTAGGGCTAGGAAGAGCACAAGAATCAAAACAGGCAAACCCCAACCTTCTTCAAAAGTGGCAATTATAATTGAAGATTCACCCTGTGCCCAAGGAAAGGAATACCCTCCTAAGGCACCTATCACATATGAAAGGGGGAGTTCTAGATGTCCCACATGGAAAGAAAAGGTAGAACTACAAGACCCAAAAACAGTCCTACAGGAGGCACATACAGTTCTACCGGAGACACTATCAAAACTACAGGAGACCCAAAAGCTTGAGAAAAGGATAGAAGGACAGCCATAGGGAAACAAGGAAGAAACAAAGCTACAAGAACCTCATCCCCAACCCAGTCTTGGCTCCTACTATAATCTTCTTGAGGGGGGAAGAATACTTCCACAAAAATTTGTAATTCCACTATTCTTTGAATTAGAGAAAGAGAGGATAAGAACACATAGATGCAAATAGCCAAATCCAAAGGAGTTGTGGATATTGGCCAATGGATAACAAACTGAGAGAAATGGGTGGAGAGTTAAGTGTTATCAGACATAGAGAATCAATTACAAGAAACCACCTTGAAACTAAAAATGAATTGCTAAGAAGGTAGTTGCAAGAGAAAGAGACCCAACTGGCATGCATGACTAGCTGATACATGGAGGCATTGCAATGTAGAACACCAAAAAAATCGTATGGACTATATCTCAAGGACCAACGGTTGCAATTTCAGATAAATACTTTGGCATAAAGAGGCACAATGCCTTTCTAAGATTACAGGTAGTTTATGGACCTGTGTGACCAAAGAACATTAGAAGATAAGGCAAAGATGGCAGAATTCTACCTCCATAACATGGTCCTCAAAGATGTGAATGTGTGGGAGCCCAATTACAGGCTAGGGGACCTGAAACTAATGACCATGGCCTCATCGATGAACCATGAAGAGTTAAGGGCAACAAAAATTAGAAGGTTGATGATAAAGGAGAAGAATGAGCCATTAATGATCAGAGTTGACCCATCAGACCCCATTGCACTCATCTGCACACATAACCTTCTTGTCAATAATCCTCAGATTTCCTCTAGATATATAAGTTATCAGGCACAAGCCATTGCACACTTTGAGGATATGGAAAGGCTACTTGGGGATGACTGTGAGCATGAATGTATGAGGAGATGGAACACCTTACCACACAATCTATAGATCAGGGAATATCATTCCCCAATGAGGATGAAGGTGTCATTAAGGAGAGTGCCAATGTATAAGCGCTCCATGCAGAGGCTCAAGGTTAATTGGATTGGCCTCAAATTGATTCCCCCATTGCTGCTAGGCAGAAGAGTAGAGGAAGAGCAGGAGCAGTGGGAAGAGATAGATAGGAAGGCAGGATTCTATGACAAGGAAGAAGAAACCACATCAGAAGCATGGGATGCTAGGGAGGCCACCAGGGCCATAAAAGATGAGGAGATGGACCAAGTTGCTCTGAGGATGACCAACACTTTCAGTAGGGGGTGATGATGAGCCTCATAAATGGATAATTATATCGGCTCATTTTACCTCCTAACCTAGTCAAATCAACAATTCTCTTATTTTATTGTATGATTTTCTGATTGTATTTATGCTTATTGTTATAGACATTTTTGTTCCTTACAACATTGAGCATGAAATGTCCATAATCTAAGGGATCCAAAGCCCTAAACATGTTGTTCCTACCCCTAGAGGAACAAGGCTAAAAAACCACAACAATTCACAGAAGTTCTCCACCAGAAACTGCTCAAAAACAAGTCAATTCAGGATCAATTCAGTGGCTCCACTAGCTGTCTACGCTGAATGTCAAAGCCAGCACTGGCTACCTGCACTGCAACGGTGGTAGAAGCACTACCAGGGTGCGTTGAGCAAGAATTGCCAAATGGCAAGTTCATTCCAAGAGGTGTCAAGACCCAGGAAGCTTCCAGAATCTTCCTCAATGACACTTGCCTCAGTGAATTCGACTGGTGATGAGTAAGAGGTTCCTAATATCCAAGTGGAAGCAAGAACCTCCAAGTGGAATCAAGAACTGATAGAGGGAGAGGACACTAGTCAGATCTCAAGCTGACTCATCCTCTCTCCAAACATCTATATATGGATCTCTCCTCCATGAGATCTAGAGGCTGGAATTTTGTTATTGCAAAGAATTGTTGTTGGTTTGAGATTGGAATCATTGGGTGCTTAATGCTTTGAAGGGGGTGAAGATAGGAATTCCATTTGCTGGGAAGGAGATGCTGGATTGGAGCCCTCTGGGTTGTATCTCTTCCTGAACCTTGTTATTCATCAATAAAGCTATCTTGGTTTCTCCTATATACTGATTTATCTTTGATGTATGATTGCATTAGTATGTTTGGTTTATTTCTAATCCTGAACTAGTTATGAATATGAATCCATGTCTTGTGTAGTGTTCTCTTCTTGTGATCTTGCAGAAACCTCTTGAAGCTGGGCGAGCGAGAAGGCAAGTAGCTGGGAACCCTCAAAGAGAAGAGAGGCCGGATCGAGGGACAAACGGAAGACACCGGTTAGTCCATCTATCTCTCTTCATTCTTAGTTCATAAAGGAAGAATACTAGAATAGCTGTCTCTGTTTATTGCTAAGGCACTGTCACACCTTAGGTGGATAGGATCGTCCTGCATAGGCATTTTTCCCCACAACAAATTGGCGACTCCGCTGGGGAGATCTGTTTAGTCATTTTATTTGTGTTTCTATCATTGTTTGTCTCATAGACTCGATGGCAACAATCGAACTGCATCTGCTATTCCCAGATGCAAAGTAGACAGTTGCTGCTTTGATCCAATCATTGGACTTGTCTATGATCTGAACAATGGACTCACAAACGATTTGATGATCCTTTGTGATAGATCTTAGTACTCCCTCAAAGCATCCCTTTGATTGTACCTTGCTTGTTGCTTTTATTTGGCCTGAAACAGTAGATTAATCAGCAATCTGTAACCCAGAACCCAGTGAGAAACTCTCGTTTCTCCTTCAGCGCGACCCCTGTGAAGAGGTTCTGCATTTCAACGCAGGTCTCGTGAAGGCTACCTGCACTGAATGTCAAAACCCCTGTGTTGAGGTTGCGCTGATCCAGTTTGGCCTTGTGCAGCTGGGGTTCTCTACTCTGTCTTGCCTTGTTTTGATCTCTGATTTTTGCAGCCTGTAACCAGCATAGGTACCAGTCTGATAACTCCTTTTCTCTGCTTAAATTCCGCCTCCTTTTGTACAAAAAGACTGCGAGTGTTTTTATGTGTTTTTGGCGTCATTTGCAGTTTTCCTTTGCAAGAGTGAAATAATCGTCCTGTAGCCCTTGATTCAGATCTGTTGATTGTGATCTTAGAAGAGAGTTCATTGGCTATTTACAGTTGCTTATACATTTACTTTTGCTTTTGGTTTGAGTTTGTCTCTTTTAAGTGTCGAAACAAGTCTTCATTTCGAAAATCGTTAAGTGTTGTAATCTCTTCTACCCTCTCTGATTTCGAAAAAGCAAACTTGTTTGTATTTGTCATTTAAAAGCAAATTCAAAGTTGTACAAAAAGCTTTCTTTGTAGGCATCAATACTAAGAAAGCGGAAAACAAACACCTGCATTGTGCATTTGCATTTTTGATAGTTTGCATGTTTGATTTAGGAAAAGTGCATTAGAGTGTGCTGATTTCTCTTTGAGAAAAGATGGTGTCTTTCTTTTCCCTTAGTAGCTAGGATTTTCAAAGTTGAAAAGATATAGAGCTTGCTTATCATCTTTAGACTGCATTTAGGAATTGTATCATACCTCTCGTGGTGAACCTCAAAAGGCAAACTTCTAAAAAGATCAACCTAAAATAAATTGAATGAACTTAACAACGCTTTGCAACATAACGCACAACATAGAGGTCTAGGCTAGAGACGTGTTCCGGCGTCGTAAAGCCTGGTGACTGTCGATCGCGTTGATGGTGGGTGATTCCTCCTGAGGGATGATAGCGCCAGTACGGATTGTGCTCCCACGTACCGTCGTGTATATATTGGGAGACCCCTATAGGCATAAAACCTTTATCCTTAGGAAGCCGTGTCGGCCGCCCTACTGATCGCAATGCACTGAACACAGCATTCAGGAAGATCGACCGCCCGTACCCTAAAAAGTATTCTGCGGTTTTGCGAAAAGTTTGGCACACCCTCTGCCTAGAACTCCAGAGCAGTTTCTTTTGGCCTTTTTCAGACTCTATAATAGAAAAAGTCCATCCGAGCATTTGTCACTTCGGGCTCGTTAAAACATCGAAGGAGACTAGAGTCATCTTTAGCTTTTTCTCGACTCTTTAAAATTGAAAAAGCAAGTTGTGTCTAAAGCGTCGTTAAAATTTATTTTAAACGGAATAATCACCCTTTATTCCTGCGTTGATCTTTGGGTTGAAAAAATGGAGCACACCAACCAAGGAATTCCCCTCGGTGGAAATCCTAGTCCCTTCTCCTCTTGGGGAGATGTTGGTGCGCCCCATATGGCCACATTGTCGCTTCCAGGACTGACAATTGGCCTGCCAGTCTGGCTCTTTTCAACCAATGTCGTTCAGAACACCACTATTCCTGAACAGTCGAGTCAACAGTTAGACCAGACCAGAGTTGCCAATCAGCCTTCTACTTCAGCTAACTCTTCCTCTCCTCCTTCCTCTTCGCTTGACGGAACTGGTAAAACAAAAAACCAAGTTCCTAAGGAGAAGAAGGAAAAGAAGAAGGAGCCAAAAGCGACTGGGGGCAAACAAGTGTCGTCTGACAAAAATCCACACACAGCACTGACTAGGCCTAAATCGCCATGTGTCATATGCAAGGGAGACCACTTCCACAGAGATTTTCCCTGCATCCCTCGGATACTAAGGGACTGGTCTCCCCGTTTGCACAATTCGGTAGCATCAACCTCTGATAGCCATGTTGACTGCTCACCGTCAACTAGTGAAAGTGAAGCCACAGGACAAAGAGGGAAAGCTAGATTTCCCTGCAAACTGTGTGAAGGTGATCACACCATCCACCATTGTCCCTTCTTAGACGAGGCTAAAAGAGTTTTGGAAGATCGCCCGATTTTACGAGCGCAACTTCCTCCTGGATATCAAAAACTCTTGCCAAGTCCTTCACTAGTTGAGAACCTGGCTGGCCCGCCCAAGTGGTCAGCCGAAGCACCTATCATTGAAGATGAACCGTCTGAATCCATACTTGATGAAAGTCAAAAGGTTGAGGCGGAAGTTGACCTGGTTTTGCCTTCAGAGGCTCTATCTTCGAATGATACCATCACAGAGGATAATAAAGACGACACCGTCCAAATTCTCTTCATCAACACGGACTCGGACGAACAAGGGGGCAATTTGCCCATTCCTTTGTCGCAGGAAGGAACTTCGTCAGAGTCATACCCGACCGTCTATTTGGTCCCACCACCAAGCAACCTGGTTGTGTCCTTCGACTGGAACCAACTAGGCAGACCCCGGTTGCCAGCAAGCATACCATTCAGAATTATCGTTCAAATATACAGAATGGTAATGGCTGGCACTATCATTGATGAGGGGGCATCTGTGAGTATCCTTTCCTCTATTGCTTGTAAAGCGCTTGGTTCGCCAGCGCTTTTGCCTGAAATGAGAAATCTATCAGGCTTTGATAAAGGAACCAGTCGACCTTTAGGGATCCTCCCCAATGTGCCCATAACATTGAAAGGGAAGACCGTTCAAATGAACGTGATGGTCGTTCAAGGACCCTTGGATTATAACCTACTCCTTGGACGAGACTATATATATTGCATGGGAGCCATCGTCTCCTCACTCTTTAGAGTAATGTGTTTTCCGCATGAAGGAAGAGTGGTCAAGCTCGTGGACCAACTTTCATTTCCCGGATCACACATCGCAAATAGTCATGTACCATCCCTAAATGGTCTCTTCACGCAAGAAATGTCTCAACCCACTGTCCGTCCTCCTGATGAGCGCGAGTAATCCGGGAGGATATGACTGGAACCCAGGGAGCATGCGTCCTGGTCTGCTTCGGCAGGAAAACTTTGGGTATAAGGTAGGTTTCCGCGGGAGAATATGACTAGTCTGTACCCCGCCCATGCTGGAAGAGGGTTATTCTAGAATAAGATTCTTTTGTCAAAGTTATGTGAGTGGACAGACGGAGTCTCTCACCTTTGTCTATTTCGGTAGACATTGCCGAAGAAGTGTTTTGTTTGAAAGATTAATAGAACAATCTTTGGGTAACCTGAAAGAGGTAGGCCTTTCCCGGTAGAACAAATGTTTTATCTGCAAATTGAGGGGTAACCTTGAAATCGTACTTTATGCCTGGGGGCATGCAAACCTTTTTGAGTGCAAGCAAGGGGCGGCTATTTATTTTTTAAATTTTTAGGTCCTCCCTTTAAACCTGTAGGTCTAACCCTTTAAACTCGTAGGATTAGTCGTTTCCAAACTTGCATAACGAAAGGATCCGGAGCAAAGCTTTGTAAGATCGAAGCTCCATAAAAAATAGAATCTTAATGAGACATTCTTATCATATGACTGGGTAATCGAGCAGTTTTAGCACACAGTTCATGCTCGTTAAAAAATAAACGCAAGATCCGAGCAGTTTTAGCACATAGTTCATGCTCGTTAAAAAATAAACATAAGACCGAGCAAATGTTTCCACCCGTGTTTAAACTTGTTAAAAAATGAATTATCCCAGTAAATAACCACAGTGAATGTAATATCATCAGCCATTAAAGCCTTGGTCGTGTTTGCACCGTCACCTCCACTTTTCCATTGGCCGATCGTTCACCTCCATATGATTGTTTACCCATTTTGAGGAACAACTGCGAAGAGTGATTTCACTAGCCATCCTTGTGACACTGCCGTGCTTGGAAAATTCCAACCCTTACCTGGAATCAGCTGCTAACCCATTTCATCACTCGTTCCTCAAAAGACGAGTCTTCTTTAAGCTCTTTTCATCTGACTCGTAAAATATGAAAAGATTGCCGAGTTTTGGCCTTCCAGCTCGTTAAAGAGACCGGAAGTGCTATCCCTCCTCTAGATTTTAATCTTTTTGGACCTGAGGGATTATTGCACAAAAAGATCAAGCGCTTGTTTTGTTCGGCTCGTTAAAACTATCGAAAACTCATCCCTTCTGTATTGTTTTATACTTTTTCGGACTTAAGGGATTAGATGACGAAAAAGGACTTTTGGAGTTAACTTTATGTACCTTTTCAGACTCTCTAAAAATGAAAAGGACCGAGTTATCTTTGTCGTTAGACTCGTTAAAATCATTAAATAGCGACAAACTTGTCTTTAGACGAGAACGAGTTTCACTATCGCTAGGCTCGTTAAAACATAGCGATGGGCTTGCTCGAGGGGTAGGTTATAGAACAAGCATATGTTATCCTCCTCAAGCTTGAAAAAAATAAAGAGGTACTGGTCAGCAATGACTGGGGAAAAATTGGGAGAAACTCAAGAAAACTTTGATGGTAGCAAGTCGCTCTTGAACATGACACTTTTCCTCCGTACCACAATCGGGTTGGGTTGTTTCATTCACCGGTCACATCCATGGTCTCGGCATACCATCCATATTTTGGGGTAATGCTACCAATCCATCGCATCAGTGTCGCCATATGTTCAAGAGAAGTCGTTCAGAAAAGTCAACCGTGTCCCATCCACTGCCGTACATTATCCTTCATCCTTTCATGACCGCCACCCTGAATCATATGTCACAGATCATTTTCACCTCCATGAAAATCATTAGCTCCGTTCCGTGTCACTGATGTGGGATTCATTAAGGCCCTCCTTTGACGGATCGCTTCTTGTCGACATCAGCTCATTATCCAAGAAGTTGATCTAGGAACAACCCCTTAAGTACTTTGAAGCTTGCATGCCTCAATGGCAAGTTTCTCACTTCCGGCGACAGGTATACATCAATGACCTTCGACCGAAATATTTTGAGTGGTGTTCGACGCCAAGTCCTTTATTCACACCACGTGAATTGTACTGCAGTACCTTGAGGGTCATCATCATTATCGGTGATTCCTCTCGCGCTTGTTAACGGTTTACCTCATTGACCGGTAATCAAGCGATGTCCATCCATGTTCGACTTCAGAACATTTCTCACATGGATCGACTTGTACTTAGAGTGAAGATCGAACGAGTTTGAAGACCCTGGATCTAGTTTCATCCATCCGGGCTGCGATATATATTCAGGAAAGATAAAGACATTGACATGTACATCATTGCAGCAGATAATCATCCTACCCAAAGGATGATAATTTCATCAAAATTATCAGTCTACCATCAGACGATTGTCTATTCTATGTACAGAAAAATGAATTTATAAAGCTGAGCATGGGAATGCCCGCCTTAGCTAGATCATGAAAGCAGTATGAAATATAATGTATTGTATTGTATCTTGTTACAGGTCTCCTCCCAGCATTGGATGAACTTCGGATCCCCCTGATAAAGTATTTCACCCGATAAACGGCCTCATACTTTAGGGGCCAACTGTTATAGACATTTTTGTTCCTTACAACATTGAGCATGAAATGTCCATAATCTAAGGGATCCAAAGCCCTAAACATGTTGTTCCTACCCCTAGAGGAACAAGGCTAACAAACCATAGCAATTCACAGAAGTTCTCCACCAGAAACTGCTCAAAAACAAGTCAATTCAGGATCAATTCAGTGGCTCCACTGGCTGTCTGCGCTGAATGTCAAAGCCAACACTGGCTACCTGCACTGCAACGCAGGTAGAAGCACTACCAGGGCGCGTTGAGCCAGAATTTCCAAATGGCAAGTTCATTCCAAGAGGTGTCAAGACCCAGGAAGCTTCCAGAATCTTCCTCAATGACACTTGCTTCAGTGAATTCGACTGGTGATGAGTAAGAGGTTCCTAATCTCCAAGTGGAAACAAGAACCTCCAAGTGGAATCAAGAACTGACAGAGGGAGAGGACACTAGTCAGATCTCAAGCTGACTCATCCTCTCTCCAAACATCTATATATGGATCTCTCCTCCATGAGATCTAGAGGATGGAATTTTGTTATTGCAAAGAATTGTTGTTGGTTTGAGATTGGAATCATTGGGTGCTTAATGCTTTGAAGGGGGTGAAGATAGGAATTCCATTTGCTGGGAAGGAGATGCTGGATTGGAGCCCTCTGGGTTGTATCTCTTCTTGAACCTTGTTATTCATCAATAAAGCTATCTTGGTTTCTCCTATATACTGATGTATCTTTGATGTATGATTGCATTAGTATGTTTGGTTTATTTCTAATCCTGAACTAGTTATGAATATGAATCCATGTCTTGTGTAGTGTTCTCTTCTTGTGATCTTGCAGAAACCTCTTGAAGCTGGGTGAGAGAGAAGGCAAGTAGCTGGGAACCCTCAAAGAGAAGAGAGGCCGGATCGAGGGACAAACGGAAGACACCGGTTAGTCCATCTATCTCTCTTCATTCTTAATTCATAAAGGAAGAATACTAGAATAGCTGTCTCTGTTTGTTGCTAAGGCACTGTCACACCTTAGGTGGATAGGATCATCCTGCATAGGCATTTTTCCCCACAACACTTATAGAGTGAATTTATTTAGTTATGATGCCATGTGGTCTAACATGTGTTTAAAGTAGATTATTGATGATTTTTGAGGTCAAAGTCAAAGGATCTAGTGGAAAAATGGCAGAAATAACTCGAAATGGACAAAGGAGAGGACTTATAGGAGGGAATTCCACCTCACTTATTACTCCTCACTTTGAATTCCCCTTCATTCAGCTTGGAGTACAAGCAGCCAAGTCATGCACTAAAAGGCAGTCGAGCAAGTGGAGGATGCTGATGATTATCTCGCGTTTTGGGAGCCAAAACTCCCTGATTTTAAGGAAGATATTGGTAGCTTCATTTGTATAAGTAGAGAGGCCTAGGGCCTCACTAGGGTCATATTTTTGTTGGATTTTTGTTGTATTTTTTCTTATGTAAACTCTACTCCAACTTCGAGCTTATTATTTTGACAGTTCCATGTAATCTTGTTATTGTTTTGGAAATAAAGATGGAATCCTTTATGAGCTAGCATTGAGTTACCTCAGAGGGCTGAAGCTCTTGGGTTAGGGCCCAATCCAAGCAACCAAGCTCCTCTTTACTTGTAATTTATGTTTTATTTCAGTTTGTAGATTAGGTTGCTGTTAGATGCATTTCTTTTATGCTTAAGAATAGGTTGCTTTTGATGATTCAGTAGTTTGCTTCTATTCGTGCTTTTTATAGTAGGTTAAGAAGTGGTAAAGAGAATATTCAAAAGGCTAGCAATAGTTCCTTGGCCTCTCTTCCTCCCTTTGGGACCATGATTTGAGGCAAAGACCCTCTTGTTGTCCCAAAAACATAGATTTTCCTCATTTAGAGGACTTCTGGTGTTTGCAGATTTTTCGTTAATAGTATAGCTTTTCATTGCTTTTGAACTTCTCCATCATGTTCATTTCTTTATTTATAGTAGTCTGCTTTCATGCTTTCCTTTCTTGCAGCATTTGTCAACATTCCCTTTCATAGATCATAGTTTAGACTAGTTTGATGCAAAACTCTGTTTTTTTAGATGCACTTATTTCATTACTCACTTAATTTCATTGGTTGACTGTTAGTTGTTTATGTAGCATATATCTTCTACTAGAAAGTCAGCCTATCAGCCATCCCATCCTCCATCTGATCCATACCCTACAGGTTGCCCATGTCTCCCCTCAATTCTGCCTTAGTTTCCTACATTTTCCATAGAATTTCTTCCTTTCTCCTTGAGCAAATCCAATCATCTTTTTGTCTCCTAATGATTCTTTGTAGACCCTAGGATCAATAAAACTTTATTCCAACCTTCATCCACTTTCTCCACCATCTTTCACACCTTCAAAACAATGAAAACTGCCCTCGGCCTCCTCTTGTAGGCCTCCCGTAGAACGTTGTTTTTCCTCCTATAGAATTCTTGTGTCCTCCTGTAGATTTTCCTGTAAGCTTTCTTTTGAAGGCCGAGTGTGGAAAAAACCTCTAGAAGGCCACCTGAGACCTCCTAGGACCCATCCACACCATCCTACATCCTCTCAAGTCCCAAAACTGCCATCCAACACCACCTATTCACTACCACATTCACAAACAGTAGATTACATACATGTCAAATTCACATAAAAATACATGAAAATCCAAAAATATGTTTTCTTCTAATTTACTTCTAGAAATAGATTAGTTAGATTTGTTTACTTCTTTGAATAGATAATGTCATTCCTTTCATGGTTTTCATAGTGCTTTCTGCAAAAGTATGATTAGTTGGTTAATTAGGATTTACTTGGTTTACTTTACATTTCAGTCTTTCTCCTTTCTGCAGTTAGAGTAGTATCTGTAGAATAGTATTTCTCTCCTTTCATCACATATAGATCTTCTTCTGGAATCCATAGAAGTTGGCTTGAGCTCCTAGTGATCTTGCACTGGCTGACCAAGTTATAACCTGTAGTAAGAACTAGTACTTGTTCATATAGCACCTTCGCTTCCAAGTTTGTTACGAACTACTGGTTCGATAAGAGTAAAGTAGGCAGCCCAGGAGTTGCAACATTATTGTTGCAATACTAGTGCTCACCAGTATGGCCATATCATAAGCCTAAATTTTAATCTATAAATGCACATAAGATAGAAGACAATATCTTTCCAGTCGACTCCAATCAAAAGAAGTGACTAAACTACTCAGAGGGGGAGTGATAGGAACATGAGAGCTACCCTCTTGAGCTATGGGAATAGGAGAACTTCTCTCATGCACCTACGAAATGGAAGGATTTCCCTCCATTTCATTTGGAGTTGAAGACACCAGAAGAACCTGAATGGTATGGGGCTCACTCTCTACCGGAAAGGTATGGTTAAATGAAGGTGGAGCCAAGCCAACCATTTTCTCAACCAATGGTTGGTTGGGAATGGACTCAGGAGACTCACTTTCAGAGAGAGTGGGGTTGACCAAAGATGCCTTTTGATCAATCACTTGATCAAACAGTGCAGGATTAGTGAAAATCTTCTGATAACCAACCAAAAGATAAAGCTGGGAAGATATAAAGGTTTCCAACTCTTTGGAAGCCTCATCCAGAAGAGGACAAAGGTGAATATTATGATTACCTTCATACAACTTATAGGTAAATTTAACTTTTCCCTTGTTCCCATGGAATTTTATAGTTAATTTTTTATCACCAGCATGACCTCTAGAGGTTGATGACAAAGGTTGATGTGAACCTGTGGACCACACTTCTAAGACCTTGGGAATACTGGCACAAATACGAAGAAGGTGGTCACCCTTACATAACATGCAAGGGAGTTTTACTTTTTGGGGATCACTGGAATACTTTTCTACATCAATTCCATCTATAGAAATGGTTGCTTGGTTGCCCCCTTTCTTATCTTGCTTCTTATTCTTCATCCTCTTCTTCTTCTTCTTAGCTTCCTAGTTACTAAAATCTATACTTTCACAAAGTGAAGAGGAAGAGCGAGGTGAAGAAACACACGAAGATGGCGAGGGGTCAACTTTAGGATCAACATGATGTTGATGTTGTTTAGGCGTAGGAGAACTTGGTTGAAATTTAGTTTGGATACTCATAATCACCAAGGCCGAAAATAACCAAACCGGCAGACTAATGGTCAATCTAGGAAGGGACAATGTTGCCATATAAGGAGCACTAATATTTCCAAAAGAAGGAAAAGGACTACCATTCTCGTTAGAATGGTTTTCTTGGCTAGCAGACTGAGGAAATGTTGCCATCACTATTAACTAAGATCTACTAAGGAGTATTTCCACAAGAAGGATGTTGTCCGTGGTCAATTAATTGATTTTAGAAATTAAAAAAACAAAATAAAAGAGGGGTAAGATAGGAAAGCGTGTTTACCAAGTATCCGTGAACTACTATATACACCTTAGCCGAAACCAAGGACTTTATGTACAACAACCAATCTCCCTGAATGTTGTGTTCGGTATATCACGCTTATAAGGTGACTAAATCAGTTACCTATGGCTAAAGGATAGAAACCTAATGGGGTCTCTGAATATATATTCGACCGTATGGGAAGCACAAGTCCATGTTATTGTTGTCTAATGTATAGCCATTCTATGAGAGTGTTCCCATATTTTTTCCATACTGAAGTGCCTCTGATATACCCGAAACTACTGGAGAACCTTCAATATACTTTCGTGCTGGAACAACATTTCACCCCCGGGATACAATGCAAGAAGTTAACGACAACTGCTAGGTTTATAGATGTCGGAACACGTCTCTAGCCTATAGCTCTAAATATTTGCGTTAAGTTTCAAATGCTCCTTACGTTAATTAAAGTAAATTTAAAGTTTATCTTGAATTATTATTCAAATTTATGGCTCAACGACGTCACCTGAATCCCTAAGATGGAGCTATATGAGAAAAGGAAATTTTCCACTTCAACAAAAGCTAGACTAACCAAGGGAAGAAACTCAATCAATAAGGCATCAAACAACATGCCTTGCACTAACTTTCAATTTCTTCTTCTAAAGAAATGCCAAAAGTAAAAAAGATTTTCACTTTTCACTATCCTAAATGCAACTTTTTGAAAGAAAAATGATTTTGATTTTTCTAAGATGCATTTATATGAATTATGCTTTTCTTTTCATTTTGAATGATTTGATGCACCTAATATAGTCTTTACCTTTCAATCACTAAAAAATTGATCTATTTTCAATGATGAATCTCAAAAGATAACCTTTTAATGCAACTAACCTAATGTATTTTCACGAAAAGTAAATTTTGAAAGAGAAGCTCAAACAAATGCACAATGATGTTTTCAATGATTTACACAGAAAATAACACTCAATCAATTAGCAAAACCAGCATCTCAATGACACCAATAAGCAACAAGTGGTGACCAATTGACTAGAAACCCTAGAACTGAGTCAAATTCCACTTCAAAGACATTGAGACAAATTTTGCAAATTAATCAAGACAATCAATCAAAGAACTAGTGCTTGAAGCAGAAGCCTTGATGTTAACATCATATTAAAACCTTGAGTTGTTTCCCCTACCCCATATACATCCTCCACGTTCATTTACTTATGGAATTTGTCTTAAAACATAATCTTAGTTCCATTGACGATCAGAGGTACTGTAATTTTCACATTTATAGCTTCTTTAATAAAATAATCACTATTTCTAATTTTCAAAGAATTCTTTACTTTCGAGATAAACAAAATTTTATATAAAGTGAGTCGAGAAATGAAGAATTCTCTATTTCTATCAAATTAAAGATACAACTATTTCCAATATTTAAGTATAATTTATTTTTCTATGAATCTCCATGTTGAGGGTTTTCCATCACCCACAGCGACAACAAAAGTATATCATGTCTTGCACTAAGGAAACCATAAGAATTCTCTCCCCTTTGGTCCTCTACAACATATAGTGATCTTATCTGCAATTGAATCATCCTTCTGGAGATGTGTCACATACAAAGGAATTCTCATCTACACATTTCGGTGAAAGAAATAATTAAGTTGTTATGGTGGATAGAACGAAGATTGTCTGTGCCAAAAGATTAAGGAAAAGTATATTGAAACCCCTAGCCATCGTGTGACGATGAGCTAACCTCCATTGAAACAACATAACATTGTTCAAGAAAGATTGATGAGGTGTCTCATTGCCTTGGTGCTCTCTTTTTCTTGGTAACCTTTCATGAAATTTGTTGAAATTACATGACAGAGTCCAGATACGATGGTTGTATGCATAACATTACACTTAGGAGTGTTGGTGGAAAACACAACAAAATAATGTCTAGGGCGGGGACTAATTTAGACTGAAATAAGCCACACTGCATATTTATTAGTGGACAAGAAGGGTTTCTAACTATTGGTTGATGTTTCATTATATGAGTTATTATATCTTAAAATTATCTTAAACAATTGAAATATTTGTTATGGGGCACGCTAGAAAAATGTAATAAGTTTTGTTTTTTTTAGAAGATAACGAAACTTGTTAAAAGTTTTCTTCAATTTGTGCTTGGTTGAGAAAAGTGGAGAAACCAAGAGTTACAGACACGATGCTGATAGAGTTTCTTAAATATACCATGTAGAGGGGGTTCTTTGGCTGGTAAATCTTAAATTGAAATGACAAAATTAGCAACAATATGTGTATGGGTGGTATTCTCACCTTAAAAGATTTTTCTTGGGTTTGTTCACTTGTTTACATTGTAAAACATGCGCATTTTTGGTGGTATCTGACACCTAAGATTGAGTAAAATGGCTCAAATTAAAATTTTAATAGAAATCTTAAACAATCTCATTAGTTCTACTATTGACGAAATTGTAAGTATCAGCAAAGTAAGTTTTGTTGATATCAAAATTCATTTACATGATGCGTTGGAGACAATTGAATTTCTTGGGATTGATTCTCAAGTATAGCAAGCCATGCTTAATTCCAAATAGGAGTGAAAGAGTAATGAAGCGACCTCAGAAGAAAATTTGGATGCAACAAAAAGTCATGTTCAGGAAAGGGTATGCAAGAGTCATTTGCATACATGTATGAATCTCGTTGTTATTAAAATCTTTATAAGACCGTGGGAATAAATTGTACACAACAAAAACATAACTAGCTCAGTATATAACAAGGATGTTTTGGATCTAGCTTTTCATATTCATGTTTTTTCTAAACTTATACAATTTCATAGTGTCGTATCTCTAGATGGTGTTGTTCCAAAAAATATTGATCGATGAAAACATTGTGACAGAGTTGGGCATGTGAAATATTAGTCTTTTGATCTTCAACGATGTAAGCATTATGGAAAGCACAATAACCATTCAAATAGATGTTCTAGAGATAAGAGTACTACATTAAATAAACTAAATTTTGGATGGATTGCTTCTTGGGATCTGTCCAAAACAACCAAGAAGTGTTATAGGTCATACCAAAGGATATGCTCGAGAGTATTGAACAACTGTAAAGTAATGAAGAGTAATTCATTTTCTCACCCTGTATTAGACAAGGGGGGAATTGATGGTATGCTATAGGTTCGAAGATTTGCCAAGTGAACCTGAGACAAAAAATAAGAAGAGTTGTTTTGATTTATGTTCCATGAGAATAAGCATGATTTCATGTTTTTTGGCATACTAAATTGGTTTTTTTGAGGAACTACTATGATAGTTTCAGATTTGATGGTCATCCTTAAACCATCATTGGTTGAGACCTTGAGTTCTCTCATATTTGGTATCTCTTGTGGTTTTCTCTTGAAAACCACCATCCTTGGTTTGTGGTCATCCTTTAAAACCATTTTTGAGATACCTTCAACTCTTAGCTGTCATTCATTAATGAATTTTTAACCCTCATTCTTGGACTTTGATACAATTTTTCAGATTAAGGGGGGAATGTTAGACACCCAATTATTGGGTTATGATTTGGGTTATGGTATATTACGGTAAGTAGTTATTGGAATCCAAGAAACATGGGAAACTGAATAAATGGTTTACATATTATATTTATATGTACATAATGTACATCATTCTTTGATACAATCATTAATATACAATTAATTTGGTTTCCAATTCGTGTTGTGTTATAATTTACAAGATTTAGATTTATAAAGATAGAAAATACATTACCAATTTATAATTCTTATTATAAACATATTTACATATACTATCTTTATTATCTAAGAGTGTAATTTATATAAAATTTGATCCAAATAAATAATGCATAGAACATTAATTATTAATGATTTAAAAATGTTGCCATTTGTGAAAGATAAAGCTTCAAAAAACGTGTTTTACTCTATGTGAAATGATATATTACTATGTATATTTTTTAAGTAAAAATAATTTTTTTAAGAAATTTCAAAATATATAAAATATATTATTAATATAGGATTTAGTTATATATACATAATACATATATAAAATAAATATAGTCCATTTCGATTATTATATCTTATGCCACGACTATATATATATATATATATCCAATTTTTTTTAATGTAATAATAAAGCTTTTAATAAAATTTGAGTTTTATGTTATTCAAAATCTATTTAAAATGTATAAATAAATTTAATATTATATTTTGATATAGTTTTTATATTATTATTATTATTATTATTAATTTATAATTTTACCTTGATGGGGTGAATAAACAAGGTACATGTTTGAAATCCTAAGGTTGACCAGATCCATGTGTGTAATGCGTGTAGCAACAGTAAATGGTTACCAAGACAGATGGTGTTAGGTCCAATAAAGCCTCCAGAAGGTGGGTGCATGGTTTAAAGTTCGGTGTGTATTCATTCTTCACTATTGGTGTATCTTTGGTATGGGTTAGAGTAAGAGTGGAATAATTGTCTCTAGGTGTGCATACGCATTCAACTTGTGCATGCTCGTTCCATTCACTAATTTGATCTATGTTTTTGATGTTGAGCAATGTGAATTTTTCAGAGTTCATGCTTGGGAAACCTAATCCTTTGTGTTGGATCCTAGAGAACGAGTAGGAGGGAGCCTGCATTGTATTTGGTTAGTGCTGACATGTCATAACTTGGGGTTTTCCAAGCATGTGGATCCTAGTTATTTAAATGGATTCCAGTAAACCTGGTGACATTTTGGTAAGCGGTTTGTTGAGGATTTTGGTTTTTCCAAAAAAAATCTCAGTTTTAATTAAGGTTGGGGGATCATTGTCTGGTTTCAGTCTCATCTATAATTGTGACGTCCCTTTGTGGAAGGAATTAAATCTTGGGCTCTTCTCGTCCTGGAACATTGGGTACTAAGAGGCTAGAATTGATTGTTGAGTTTTTTGTAGTGGTTTTATTGGGGTTTTCCTTCCTGTGTTTGCCTACTTTTGAACCTCTGCAAGGGGGATATCGAGTTTGGATTTAGATTGTGGAGGTTGGGGTTTTAACTTTCAACAATATGGATATTCCCTTTGTTTTAGATGCGTGATCTACTTTTATATTGGAGTGGGTGTCTAAGTTGTGTTTCAGCCGAATTATGTTTCTGGTGTCCTGTTGCGACCTTTGACATTTTGAGGTAGTGAGGTAGGGCACGGAGAAGAGTGGGGCCTTGCAGTCATCTTGCAGACATAGCTAGTAGGAGAGAAACTCCTGAGGAGGAAGGGGTTGACGGTGCCACAATGGTTAAGCAATTGGTTCAGTCATCAGGTCATGTAGACCATCCCCCCACCTAGGATTCCCTTGATGTGCAACTAAGAAGTATAATGGGGACTTTGGAGGAGATGTAGAAATAGAGCCATTATGATAGAAATGAATTCATTCCATTTCTAAATTACTTGCAGAAAAATCAATGTGACATGATGAATGATTTAGACTCCCCGTGAAGAAATTAGAGGCATTGCAATACGAGATTGGATGAGATGGATGCTCACCTTACACATATGGAGTTCCATGTTCATTGTGATTTAGGACCTTCTACTCCAAGCGTGGGTCATGAACATGTTCCTGCCCACTAATATGTAATGAAAGTTTGTTGTTTGTTAATTCATGATGTTTTTGGGGTCTCTAGCCTTTTTTTTCTCAGGCTAATCTATAAAGCATTGCAATTCCTCCTTTTTTTTGCATCGTTCTCTTGGCCAACAAATTTTGTCATAGTGAGGCTGATAGTGTTAGGGTCCCACCCTAACCCCCTTATTTATGTCATGGGATCATGTCATAGTCAAGAGTCAATAAAGCCCATATTAATATTTGTAACTGGTTAACCCGCAATTAATGACAGGACCACAGTTAGTTGCAAATGGGCTGTAGTATTAGATAGATGGTATTAATAAAACCCACGGTATTGGCCCGTGGTATTGCATGTATGAGTCATATATAAAGGATAGAGACTCCCTGCGAGGAGCATTGTGTCTTATTTTGTATTCGAGCTCTGCTCTATTGGAGGTTGCCCCCTCGAAGAGGCAAGTGAACATTACTCTATGAATAATAAAATCATTGCTATTCTGTGTTCTGGGTATCTTTTCTTCGCATATTTTGTATTTGGGTATCATTTTGCAGGTTAAGAGCATAACAAGTGCTATCAGAGCACTTTCTAGGTCTAGTGGGATCTCCAATTCTTAGCAAAAAAAAAATTCGGCTAGAGACGTGTTCCGGCGTCTTTAAACCATAGGATCTATCGTTGAGCGCATAAACCTGCGGATTTGGGGAGGCATGAACGCAGGAAATACAAGAGGTGGTCACATCTGTTGGACTCCCTTGTAACCCCTGTGGGTACCCCTTCGAGTAGTAGTGCATTAGACAGAACCGCGCACGGACTGTCTTCCACATACCCTCTGGGTATATCGGAAGCCCCCTAGGCTCCCTTGAAACCTCGCCCTAGATAAACCGTCGGCCGTCTTGTGGCTACAGTACATCAAGAACAGCACTCGGAGAGATTACTCGCCCATACGATAGGGAAGTCAGGTTGTACTGCTAAGGGTACGATCGATCCTCCTTAGTTAGAGCCCTGAAACATTGGGCTGAGTACTACTGCTAGACCCTTATGCATATTGCGATCTGTAGCACCTGACACTCCTCACGACCATAGTTTCCTTTTCTATCAGGGGATCACACATCATCTATTCCCGATCCATGGGTGCAAAGAGGTGCAGCAGCAGCAGACATCAGATCCATCAGATCCGCCGCAGTAGTTGTTCCTCCATTCAGATCTCTCAGACCCACCAAATCGGAGTTGTTGTGAAGGGTTCCTATACCGGGGTATACTTTTCGCAGGACTTTTGGCAGCATTGACATTTTGAGGATTTGGCGACTGTAGTAATGATCAAGGAGTAAAACTCCATTAGGAGTTTTCAAAAAAAAAAAGTCTGAGATCTTCCAGGGCGCTTATTGGTGATCTAGCCCATCAGAATCAGGACGACGAGCTGAGCAAGGTGGTACCATTCAATTTATTAGTCAAATTTTTTGGCAGTCCCAATTTTTCATCAGGTTGGTGTATGGTAGAGACTAGAGCTCAAGCGATGGCAAATGAAAGGATGGACAAACTGGAAGACTCCCTGCAATCCCTCCAACGTGAGTTTCAAGGACTAAGTCTCCAGATACAGCAATTCCTCCCGAAGGGCAAGGATCAAGCCCACGAGGAGGCGTATAATGGCCATGAATACAATGAGGGTGAGTCTAGCCACTATCCTCACGTCTGGCACACCCATCTACCACCCAGTCAGCGACCTCCCAAGTTGGATGTGCATAAATTTGACGGTTCTCACCCATCCGCATGGCTAGCACAAATGGAGCAGTATTTTAAATTGAATCATATCCCAGATGATGCGAATAAGCTTATGATTGGGAGCATGTACTTGGACAATGAACGGTGGCAATGGTGGGAATGGCATCAGCGTTGCAATGGACCTTTTAGGACTTGGACCCAATTTACCAAAGCTCTTCGAGATCGCTTTGAACAAGAAGACTCTTTTTTGGGTCGTCTCACTAAGCTCCGACAGACTGGTACAGTGGATGAATATATTACCGCTTTTGAAGCCTTAGCCTTCCGCACTAGGGGTCTCACAGATGAGTTCTACATGGAATGTTTTATCAGCAGTCTTAAAGAAGCCATCAAAGCTCAATTTCTACTTCACCACCCTCCCACGTGGATGGAGGCTTGCTAGGTAGCTCGTAAGGTGGAACGTGCATTAGCAGCCCAATACAGTCGCCCAAATTTCCCCGCTAAAGGTCGTCCCCCACAGGCTCACAACACGACTCAAACACTTAAGGTCCAAAAGGTGTCACCTGGGAAAATGGCTGAAAGACGGAAGCAAGGACTATGTTACTACTGTGATGAAAAATACTCCCTAGGTCATAAATGCAAGGAGCCCAAATTTTTTCAAATAGATGCCACTGACTACAGCTCAACAGAGGAAGATCCACCACGTGAGGAACATGAGGCGCTAGAAGAAGACAACCCAAAGGAGAATGTATCTGACGAACTAGTTATTTCGCTGCATGCGTTGGCAGGGATTTCTTCCCCTCAAACTCTCAAAATCCGGGGTTTTCTTAAACATCGCCCAGTAGTAGTCTTGATTGATAGTGGATGTACCCATAATTTCAACCATCAAAAAATCGCAGAAGCAGCGCATTGTTTTGTACGAGCAGTTTCTAACTTCCAAGTCCAAATTGCGGATGGGGGCACAATGAAATGTGAAGGCCGTTGTGAAAATGTCAAACTTCAAATGGGGGATTATCAGTTGAAAACCCACATGTTTGCCATACACATGGGGGGTTGTGACATTGTCCTCGGCGCTGAATGGCTCCGCACTGTTGGGCCAATCACAATGGATTTCCAGGAGTTATATATGAGTTTTAAGCAAAACAACTCCACACATACCCTCCGTGGACTCCAGGCAGGAGCGCCCTCTATCATCAGCTCGCATAGGATGGAAAAATTGTTAAAAAAGGGCCATCATGGAGTAGTAGCTTAATTTAATGCTATCCAGGTAGTCGAAACCATGTCTCTGCCAATTCATCATGAGATGCAACAGATTTTAAATAACCATCGGACGGTCTTCGACAAGCCTAATGAGCTTCCACCCTCGCGAGGGGAACATGATCATAGCATCACCTTGGTTCCAGGGGCCCAACCCCAAAATGTGCGGCCATACAGATATCCGTTCACCCAAAAGAATGAAATCAAAAAAATCATCAAGGAACTGTTGGAAGCAGGTGTCATTCGTCCCAGTATTAGTCCTTATTCATCCCCAGTGGTCATGGTGCTCAAGAAAGATGGGGAGTGGCGGATGTGTCCCGACTTCAGGGCCCTTAATAAGTTGACAGTCAAAGATAAATTTCCCATCCCAGTGGTTGATGATTTGCTGGACAAACTTAATGGGGCTCAATTCTTCACTAAGTTGGATCTTCGCTCATGCTACCACCAAATTCGCATGAAGGAAGTCGACATTCCCAAGACGGCTTTCAGAACTCATGAAGGCCATTATGAGTTCCTGGTCATACCATTTGGTCTTTGTAATGCCCCCTCTACTTTTCAGAGCCTTATGAATCACATTCTCAAACCTTATCTCAGAAAATTTGTCCTTGTCTTCTTCGATGACATCCTCATCTATAGTGGCACTTGCGCTGCACATCTTCAGCATGTAGATCTACTCTTGCAGCTGCTCCGCAAGCATAAATTATTTGTCAATATGTCCAAGTGTTCGTTTGGCATGGAAGAAGTTGAGTATTTGGGCCACATTGTGGGGTGTGAAGGTGTCAAGGTGGACCCCAAAAAGATCCAGGCAATGCAAGAATGGCCTCAACTTAAGACCTTGAAGAGCTTGAGAGGATTTTTGGGTCTCACAGGCTATTATCGTAAATTTGTCCGCAACTATGGCCACATAGCGAAACCCCTCACTCAACTCCTAAAGAAAAATTCCTTTTTCTGGAACGAGGAAGCACAACAGGCATTTACCGCTCTCAAAAACGCCATGTGTTCCACTCCAGTCTTAGCACTACCTGACTTCACCAAATCCTTTGTCAATGAATGTGATGCTTCGGGTATAGGTATTGGGGCGGTCTTAATGCAG
Source organism: Pinus tabuliformis (assembly GCA_031772625.1). Classification (NCBI taxonomy): domain Eukaryota; kingdom Viridiplantae; phylum Streptophyta; class Pinopsida; order Pinales; family Pinaceae; genus Pinus; species Pinus tabuliformis. The sequence continues at coordinate 1,983,165,022 of CM062817.1, read as the reverse complement.
GAAGGGCGACCGTTGGCCTTCACAAGCCAACAACTCAGTGGGAGGAATCTGGGCCAATCTACCTACGAGAAGGAAATGATGGCCATCTTACTTGCAGTCGAGACCTGGCGACCTTACTTATTGGGGCGATGTTTCCAAATCCGCACCAATCATCACAGTCTTAAATATTTTTTGGAGCAATGCCTATCCTCCCCACAACAAAATAAATGGTTAGCCAAAATGCTGGGATATGATTATGAGATCATTTACAAGAAAGGGAAAGACAATAGTGTAGCAGATGCATTATCTCTCCAATTTGAGGAGGAAAGTACTCTGCTCGCAATTTCCCTCCCCATTCCAGACTGGATTGAAGAGGCTTGCAGGGAATGGTTTTCACACCCCGGGCTCTCCCAACTCATTTCTCAATTGCAGGTAGATCCTATGTCCACCAAGGGCTACTCGTGGCAGAATGATATTCTTCGCTACAAGGACAGAGTCGTAATCTCACCAACATCCACCCTCAAAAGTCGCATTTTGGCAGAATTGCACTCATCTCCCATTGCAGGACATTCGGGCTTTCAGAAGACGTATGCTCACACCAAAAGATCCTTTTTTTGGATAGGCATGAAAAAGGACATCCTTACCTTCGTAGCAGAATGTGAGGTCTGTCAATGCCACAAAGGGGAAACCGTCAACACACCAGGCACATTACAACCATTGCCCATTCCGGCATCAATTTGGATGGAGGTTTCTATGGATTTCATTACAGGTCTTCCAAAGTCAGGGAACAAATCAGTCATCATGGTGGTTGTGGACCGACTGTCGAAGTATGCTCATTTCTTCGCGCTACCCCACCCGTTTACACCAACTTTGGTTGCTCAATCTTTCATGGATCAGATCTTCAAATTGCATGGCATGCCCACTTCTATTGTGTCCGACCGCGACCCGATCTTCACCAGTAATTTTTGGCAGGAACTCTTCAAAATACAAGGAACTCAACTCAAACTTGGTACTTCATATCATCCGCAAACAGATGGTCAAACAGAAGCCGTCAACAAATGTCTAGAAACCTACCTTAGGTGTTTCACTTCAGAAAAGAAACACCTTTGGGTACAGTGGTTACCTCTGGCTGAATGGTGGTATAACACCAACTGTCATGCCACCACCAAAATGACTCCCTATGAAGCAGTATATGGTCAACTTCTGCCTTCCCCTACTTCTTATCTCAAGGGATGCTCCAAAGTACAAGCAGTGGATCAACTCCTACAACACCGCGCAACCATGCTCGCCCATCTTAGAGAGAATCTTCATCAAGCTCAGAACCACATGAAGCAACAGGTTGACCAGCATCGCTCAGAGCGCCAATTTCAAGAAGGGGATCAGGTCTTTTTGAGGCTGCAACCATATAAGCAAACATCACTCAAAGACAAGGGTTGTCAAAAGCTCTCTCCAAAATTCTATGGACCATACCAAGTACTTCAGCGCATTGGAGAAGTGGCTTACAAGTTGGCTTTGCCACCTACAGCAAAAATCCATCCAGTTTTCCATGTATCGTGCCTCAAGAAAGTGATTGGGAAAAATTGCCGAGTTCAAACCAGTCTACCTGAATTGGACGAAGAAGGGTCAATCTGGCTTCAACCCGAATAGGTTCTAGACACATGAGACAAGCACCTGCGTGGCCGCATGATTAAGGATGTCCTCGTCAAATGGAAAGACACCTCTCCGGAAGATGCAACTTGGGAACCAGCCACTATTCTTGAGCAGTTTCCGCAGCTTCAGCCTTGAGGACAAGGCTAGTCTTAAGGGGGAGGGCATGTTAGGGTCCCACCCTAACCCCCTTATTTATGTCATGGGATCACGTCATAGTCAAGAGTCAATAAAGCCCATATTAATATTTGTAAGTGGTTAACCCGCAATTAATGATGGGACCACAGTTAGTTGCAAATGGGTCGCAGTATTAGATAGATGGTATTAATAAAACCCACAGTATTGGCCCGTGGTATTGCATGTATGAGTCATATATAAAGGATAGAGACTCCCTGCAAGGATCATTGTGTCTTATTTTGTATTCGAACTCTGCTCTATTGGAGGTTGCCCCCTCGAAGAGGCAAGTGAACATTACTCTCTGAATAATAAAATCATTGCTATTCTATGTTCTGGGTATCTTTTCTTTGCATATTCTGTATTTGGGTATCATTTTGGAGGTTAAGAGCATAACAGATAGAGTAATAGTACTCATGTATATCAAATGTAATACTTTGTTCAAATTGTTGAGCCTCAGAATTACTTCTTTTTGACACCCTTTTTCACTCTCTTTATTTCTTTTTGACCTGTATAATCACACAGTGGTCATCAAAATGTAGGATTATGACATGGTAGGTATATAATTGTCTTGTATTTCATAAATTGATAGTGTTCTTTATTATTTAGTATAATTCTTGCTTCAGCTACCGAATTACAATGATTATGCAGCTAACACATGATTTTGTAGCCAAGCTTGTGGCTTGACAAATTCCAAAGTTCCAGCTCGGAAGTGAAATATATGGATAGGTGGCAATTGATTCACCCAACAATTTCCTCATATTCTCATGAACCAGATCGATGGAAGCGGGTCCTGCTCATGCAGTCAAAGATAAATTCAACCCTTGTAATCGGCAGAAAGCGAGCGAGAACAAGATATATGCCTCATGATTTGCTTTGATAATAGCAAATCATGAGCGAATTATGCTATATTATCTTTCCAAGTTGAAATTAGTATTCTATTGAAAAGGATTAGGCATAGAGCTCTAAACAATTAATGTTATGACATTTATAAATAAACCCCTTGGAAGAAATGAAATGTTGTTAAGAAGTACGTGACAATAAATATTTAAACTCTATTTTTAATATCCAGTTTATGAAAGAACCTTTTTGTTTCCATGTGTGGTTGATTGTTTGATTGATTGCATGATTACCTACTTCTCATGGAGGACTCCCTCGAGCAGTAAGTATTGTTTCTTTTGCAATAGATAGAATTTCCATATAATTTCATAAGCTTTCTTCTATTCGACTGAGTAGTTGCATTTCTAATTTCTTTTATATTCGAATTAGGATTGTTTTACTAATAACTTCTTATGTTTATAGATTCTCGAATTCACATGAATTAAGCTTAGCAATAGTGATAGAAACGAGATGATTTTATACTTAAAAATATCTTTATTTTCCTTATAGAACAAATTTTATTTGCAAAATTAGATGTTACTCAAGCATGTGTGATTTATAATTCAAGCAAGTGTGGATGTATTTAAGCATAGGTTTATTTCATTTTGATTTCAAACAATTATGGATGCCATTTTTACAGATGTGTGATGAAATTAATAGTACCCTTTCATTTGGAAATCGAGTATGTATATAATTGGCGTGAAGAGTGTAATTTTTTTTCATTTACAACACGTGTGGGATTGATTTTTTTATATGCAGAGTTGTGAGATTTTCTTTCAAAGCAGAGTGTGAGATTTTCCATAATTTGTTTTCAGTAAAAGAGTGATCATTTCATTTTCTAGGAATAACTACTTTGCTCATGTGCACTTCAATAGGTTAATTTAATTTAGAATTTATATTTATATAAATCAATTTAATTTTGAATTTTTTTGAATAACCAAATACTTCTAGTACATACAGTACACTTACACCTCAATAGCTTACTAGCCCTGGTCGATAATTTATGCAAGTTAAGATCAATTAAATTACCAAACAGTTTAGCACCATTGCGAGCAAAGTGTATATATGATTCTTTTCTTTCTACTTAAGAAAAAAAATATTATATGGATAGGGAAAGAGATTCTAGAGGTAGATTTGTAGGCAGAGGTAAAAGCTTAATTCCAACATCATCACTTACCCCACCACGAACACATGGTCCCACACCACCCACTCAAACTCATATTCCATTATTTGCAGGAAAATATAAACTTCCTGAGGCACTCAAATCCTAAATCCAACCTCGAAATTCATCTACTTCATCAACTGAAGTAGTAATAGAATAAGAAGATCCTACACCCCCAACAGAAGGAGTAGTTTTCCTATATTCAAGTAAAGAAAGACTTCTAGGAAAAGAACTAGAGATCCCTAGTGAAGAAGAAGAGGAAGAAACCTATTTTAGCTTACCATTGATAGAAGAACCAGAACCAGAAGAGCTAGAAGAGGAATTAGAAAACCAAAATTTGGAACCCTATATTAGTTTTAAAGAATCTGCAATGGTTGGAGAAGGGGAATGAGAGTTACATAATGTTAATGGTGAACAACCTAGGATTGGAGGAGGAAGAGGAGGAAATAGAGGAGGAAGAGGTGGAAGAGGTGGAGGGAGAGGGAGAGGAGGAGGTAGAGGAGATCTAGAATCCTTTCGATTTCCTATCCTCGATGGAGATACAACAACTACAATGAAAAACATATCACCCTCCATCATTCTAAATTTTCAAGGATTAAGAAGTGGGGATCCTGAAACATTTCTCTTTGAGTTTGAATTTTTGTGTAGATCTTATGATTACTTTCTTAAAACTCAAAAGTTGAAATCGTTTCAACAACTCTTAAGGATGCAACATTAAAATGGTTCACTGGCTTAGGAGTACATTCTATAAGAACATGGGAAGAAATTAAAAATAAATTCTTACAAAAATATAAGTATTATTGTGTGCCCCATAATCTTAAGGATGAAATCTTTAAAATGATGCAAAAAGAAGATGAAAATCTTGAAGATTTCATTGAAATATTTGCTTATAATGTTAAAAGCACTAAACTTCATGAAATAGATGAAGAAACTTTGAAAGATTTCTTATTAAAATCCATTAGAGATGAGTGGAATGATATTCTCAATTTGACAGGTAAGGGAGATATCTCTTATTTATCATTTGGAGAAATTTGTGAGTTATGCATACACATTTCAAGAGGTACAGAAAGAACTGGAAAAAATCCAAGAGATCTTCTCATTTCTAGGATTAATAAATCTGTAGCTAGGACAGTAAGTAGGGTTGAACTAGGCAATTTGCTTGAAAACTTTAAAACAAACATTTTTGGAAGTCCTAGTAAAAAAATAGATAACCTTAAAGTAGAGAACAAGAAAAATTCTAAAAATGTTGCAATATCAATCTTTTGTCACAAATGTAGAAAAAAACATGCTATGAGAGAATGCCCTCCTGACTTAAAAAGTGTAGAAGCCTGTGTTATATGTGTAAAAAGTCATGATACAAAAGAATGTCCTTCAATTCCTAGTGTTAAATTTGTTTATAAAGAGGAAATAATACAAAATCAAGTATATCCCCTTTGTTTTATTGCTAAGAGAGTGTGAAAAAATTCACAGCCAAATAGGACTCAGGGTTTTAACACTCAAGAATTTTCAAAAACATCACAAAACAATTGGACTACACCCATGCCTTAGCAATATTGGCCTCAACCTTTCGCACAAGGATGGAAAAATCCTTATGGAAAATATCCTCAATATCAAAAACCTTACCCTATTTTTTCACCATAATATTTTCCTCAACATGTTCAACCAAATCAACTTTAGAATCCAAATCCACAAATTTCATTACCATTCCCTCAAAGACCAAATCAATTGCCTGCTCAACCACTTCAAAATCCAAATAATAATAAAAATTCACAATGTGTTTAAAATATGGAAGGACAAAATGGCCAAACTTGCATCATAACTCCAGTAGATGTAAACAATGTCCAACTTAGATCTGATAGTGTATTGGAAAAGAAGTCCCCATCAGTTGTTATTTAGGAATCTGAAAAAGATAAATATCTTAATCAAGAAGAAAAATATCAAAAACAAAACACACTTGTACATTCTGATGATATTGCAATAAACTCAACTCCCATCATAGAACAACTTTCAGTATCTATCCAAACACCACCTTTTCCTGGGAGATTAAAAAATGATAAAGGGTAGAAAAACAAATTTTATTGCCTGATTGTGATATGATAGATGAATTGAATAATGTTTGTATATAAATTCATTTGTTACAATCTATCAAATAAATACCAATAGTTGCAAAGACAATCAAGGAGTTGAGTATTAAAAGGCAAGAAAGAGAAAAAGAATCAAAGGAATTCAATTTGTTGGAAAATTTGCATATATCATGATGGGAAAAACAAAAATTCAGAAATGTCTTGATCTAGGAAGTCTCATTGTGAAAACACATATAAATGGTATTGAAATTCCAAACACATTGATTGATATAGGACCCACTATAAACATCATGAGTAAAAAAACTATGAATAAATTGAAACTTCCTAATCTTCAATATACACCTACATTGTTACAATTAGCATACAAATTTGTTATTAAACTTGATGGTGTATTAGAAGACATATTTGTATCATTAGATTCTTGGGATTATCCTATTGATTTTATGATTCTAACACCCAAGAGTAGTTTAGGAGGACATCCATTGATTCTAGGAAGACCATGGTTAGCTACAACTGATGCTTTTATAAGTTGTAGATCTGGTGATATGCTTATTTATGATGGAATTTCAATAGAGAAATTCAAATTATATCATCCTAAAGAAACAACAATAGATGTAGAAAGTGAAGAATGGATAGATGATGATATTGATATACGATCAATCTTTGTTACTTCAGAAATAGATGAAGAAGATCATATTTTGAATTTAATGGATAATAGTTAGTCTTCCTCATATTGTGAATCTAATCAAAGTTTTCAAGAATGATGTAATATTGAATATTTTTCATCTCGTCAATTATATTTACATTCTATGGAAAAATTTGCAAATTCTCCAATAGAAATCTTTGCAGAAAAACCTTGAATATCGATAATAATCTCGAAGAATTTCAAAATAAAGACTTCATAAAATTGTTACAAGAAAATTCCTCTGCTTATGTAAGGGAATACATTGACATGAAATGAATTTATCCCAACACTTGTATACATCATATTTACATTGAAGAAAATGCTAAACCAATCTGACAACCTCAGAGAAGAATGAACCCAAATTTGAGAGAAATTGTTAAAGAGGAATCACAAAAATTGTTAAATGTGAATGCCATTTATCCAATATGAGATAGCTAGTGGGATTCACATTTGATAATTGTTCCTAAATATAATGGAAAATGGAGAGTATGCATTGACTATAGGGAATTGAATAAAGCAACTTTAAAAGATCATTTTCCACTTCCTTTCATATATCAAGTTTTAGATAGATTGGGAGGGAAAAAATATTTCTCATTCTTGGATGGTTTTAGTGGATATGAATAGATCCAAGTAGCTCTAGAAGATCAAGATAAAACCACTTTTACCAGTCCATGGGGAACCTATGCATACTAAGTACTTCCTTTTGGGTTATGTAATGCACCTGCAACATTCCAAAGGGAAGTTTTAGGAATTTTCTTTGATCTAATTCATGATTGTGTGGAAGTTTATGTGGATGATTTTACTGTCTATGGAAATTCCTTTGAAGAATCTCTTAAAAATTTGGAAAATTTTCTCATTATATGTAAGGAAGAAAATCTCTCATTAAGCCATGAAAAATGTATTATGACGTTTACTGAGGGGTTTTTTTTAGGACACCATATTTCAGGAAATTTAATTAGAGTGGATACATCTCAAGTAGAAGTTATTTCCAAATTATCAATTCCGACTTGTCAAAGAAATGTTAGAAGTTTCCTTGGTTCTATTGTTTACTATAGAAGATTCATAGAAAATTTTACAAAAATTTCTTCTCCAATTTTCAAATTTCTCACAAAAGATTGTGAATTCATTTGGGATTTTTATTGGAAAAATGATTTTGAAACATTGAAAGAAAAGATTTTTGAAACACCCATTCTAAGAGGACAAAATTGGAAATTACCTTTTCACATTTCAGCTGATGCTTCAAATACATCATTAGGAGCTATATTAGGAAAAAAAGATTTAAATCCTTATGCCATTTACTATACCAATAAAAATTTAACTGCTGTAGAGTTAAATTATATTGTAACAGAAAAGGAGTTCTTAGTTGTTCTCCATCCCATTAATAAATTTAGACATTACGTCACTGATTACAAAACCTTTGTACATACATATCATTATGCAATTAAGTACTTAATGAAAAAACCAATCACTAATGGAAGAATTACAAGTTGGTTATTGTTGTTAAAAGAATACAATATTGCTATTTTGGATCGACCTAGAAAACAAATTACAGCAGTTGACTTTCTGTCTAGGATTCAAAATGATAATAATGATGTACCTATAGAAGATAATTTTCCAGATGAATATATTTTTGCAGTATATAATAAATCTCCTTGGTTTGTAGATATTGTTAATTATTTCGCTACAAGGAAGTTACCATTATATTTGTCTTCTTGAGAGAAAATAAAGGTAATTCAAATTAGTGCATATTACTCATGGATAAATGGAGAATTATATAAAACAAGCCCAAATATGATCATTTGAAGATGTGTCAGAGAAGATGAAGTACCAGAGATATTAAAATCTTTTCATGATGAACCATGTAGAAGAGACTTCGCTGATAAAATAACTGCTTAGAAAGTCCTTCTCTTAGGATACTATTGGACTTCCCTTTTTAAGGATGTCGAAGAATATGTTATGAGATGTGATAATTTTCAAATAATGGGGAAACCCGTTCCGTCAAGTGAAATGCCTCTACAACCTCAGGTACTGATTGAACCTTTTAAGAAATGGGCTCTAGATTTTTTTGGTCCAATTAATCCACCATCAAGACAAAAAAGGTATATTCTTGTTTGCACTAATTATATTACAAAATGGGTAGAAGCTAAAGCACTTTATTTTTCTACTGAAAATGTTGTAGTTTGATTTCTTTTTCAGGATATGTTTACTCGCTTTGGTGTCCCAAGGGAAATTGTGACAGATCAAGGTACTCAATTTACATCCAATTTGGTACAGAAGATAATGGAGGAATACAAAATCAAACATCAAAAGTCCACTCCATATCATCCATGGGAAAATGGGCCACCAATAAAGTAATTGAAGCAATTCTTACCAAGACTATGGATCTCCATAGAAGAAATTGGGCATAAAAGCGTACCACATGGAAAATACCATAGGACATACTCCCTATGAAATTGTTTATGGGAAGTAAGTCTTATTTCCTATTGAGTTCTAGGTAAAGACCTTCAAGATAGTAGTTAAATTAAGTCTTGATGTATTTGATGCACATAAACAAAGAATAGAAAAACTGAATGAACTAGATTAGAAAATATAGGATATTATTGAAAGAATTGACATAGTTCAACAAAAAAGATCCAGGTGGCATGAAAAGTACATAAAAGAAAGGAAAATTCATCTAGGAGATTGGGCATTACTTTTCAACTCAAAGTTCCAAGATTTTCAAGGAAAATTTCAAACTCATTGGCTTAGGCCTTATTAGACTGAAACTGTCTTTGATAATGGTGTAGTCAGGATTAGAACCATTGATGAAGAAAGAGTGACCTTCCTTGTAAATTCTCATCGATTGAGAATTTATCACCAGCCATTGATTAAGGAGGAATTTGTTAAAAATCTGCAAGACAATATTGATTTGAAGACGGTCAGGAAGGATTTCCCTTATATATATATATATATATATATATATATATATATATATATATATATATATATATCAAAAGTATAAAAAATAATAATATATTAAAACAAAAAACAATAATAAAACTGTATAAACATGAAAACCAACATTGTTTTCATGTTTATACAGAAAATTCATGATGAAAAACAATTATTCTTGGCACCCTAGGTTTTCTTCAACCCTATTCTAATCCCATTTTCTTTGAAATCCTATTTTTTCCGTTTTCAAAATAAGTAGCTACAAAATTGTTGAGAATCAACAGTTTTAACAAAATGCTGCAACTGATATTGACAAGGATCATCAACTAGGATAATTAAATATTTTGGCAGAAAAGAATGATCAAGCTTGCAACTAAAGGCATACAAGGACAATTCACAAAGGTTAATAAAATAATTAATTTAAAGGCATGTAAATATTAGATTAAATAATAAAGGTTAAAAACATTAGGTTATGAAATAAGCTAGACATTGCTACCACCATTCAAAATAATCATTACTATTCCAACTTTGAACTAAGTTATAAATACTATGTCTTATCAATGAAGTTGGTTTTAATCCCATTCATCATTCATCATTACACCAATTCTCCACTCCATAAACCCTGTTTCATTGATAATTCCACTTTCATTAATATTCCATTTTCTCGAAGGATTTTTCACTCATTTCCATTAAATGATTTCACTCGCATCCATACTCAGAGCGTCGAAACCATTTGCACTCCATAATCTTGTCAGAGGAAGAAATTGCAGGTTAAAACTTTGCAACCATGGGGGTTATTGTGAGCACGGAGCTGAATGGGAAGAAATTCATGGAAGGATATCCACAAGTCAAATAGATGTTGCAGTAGGCACAATGGTTGGAATTTGTACAAAGATTTGATGCTATGACAGAGAGGTAACAAAGTCTTTCGCCTGAGCGTTTCATGGAATGGAAGCAGAAATTAGGGATATTAAAATATTGGTGACAAAATATTTGATGGCAGAAGTAACTAGATTACCTAGGGTTGGTGAGAGATCATTAAAAAATAGAGGAATTGAATGAAATTAATGGAAGACATTTCTTAAAAACCCAGGTATGGATACTTCAATTTTTAAGAAAGGAATCCGAGGTACAGATTTTAAAAGAAATTTATTGTTGGTTATCGAAAAATTCATCAGGTTCGACTGTATGTTTTTGTATCATATACGTTTGATGATGCATTTTATTGAGGGTAATGAAATTAATATGCCTTATTTCTTACTCAATATTCTAAAGAGAATGAATTGTAATACTCAAAGGAAAATACAGTCTATCAAGAATACTAGGTATCCTCATGGTTTGATAAAAGTGTTAATTGAAGCCCACCTCAAGAGCATAGGAGATGATTGGGAAAGTTTTCTAGTCAAGAATAATTTTAAAGAGATATAACAAGAAGAATCTGGCAGTAAAATAAAAGGAAGTAGAAGAAATCTATTACTAAACCCTAAAGATTACCTTCCTCTAGAACTAGAGAAATCCTCAGAAGATGAAACCCATCTTGCTGATGTATTAGAAAATCTTAAGAAAAAGCATATTAGAAGAAGAAAAACCAGTGATAAGGAATAAAATATATCTAGAAATAAATAATAAGAAATAGAACAGTTAAAGATTGAACAAACAAAAGTTCAAAAGAAAACTCCTCTTACTAAAGCCTCATCTACTATGAGGAGAAGTGCAAGACTCAACAAATCAACAAAGGAATCATCTCAGAAATCTCTAAAGTTTGTTAATTTGGAGGAATATGAAGAACAAAAGATTCCATCACCTATAGTTCCATCACGAGTTTCCTCACCATTTTTATCACTAGTTTCATCACGAATTGCTAATATAGTAAGAAGAACACTTGAAATTGACCCAGTTCAACAAGAGATATATTATTAGATAGAGTCTTTGGAGAAGAAAGCTACAGAAAAGGCCACTGCATCCTACTTAAATCGAGAAAAATGAATTCAGTCTCATCGTCCACAAGAACCTCCAATTGTAAATACTCTCAAAAAAATATTTTTAAATTGGAGACACTGAACAAACACTTAAAATAGGAACATAAAATGTTGAAAGTGCTTAATGGAATATAGGGGACTCAAAATGACAACATTCTCTTACATTTTTCTCTATGGTATGATAAAAATAAAAATCTAAAAGAAAAGAATAAATCCCGTACAAGAAAAGTCATAAGTCTGAAGTATAGCATTCTAATGAAGAAACCAAGGACGACAATCACTAAGAAAAAACCAAACAAGAAAAATATGGATGTTTTAGCTCAAGTTTCTGAAGGGGTTTAATAATAGGAAAGGCTCACCAGTTTTAAAATTTTTGCATGTGGACATGCAATGACTTCTGTGTGGGCAAATGTTGAGCCTCACAATTTCTTCTTTTTGACACCCTTTTTGACTCTCTTTATTTCTTCTTGACCTCCATAATCACACAGTAGGCATCAAAATACATGATTATGACATGGAAAGTATATAATTGTCTTGTATTCCCTAAATTGATAATATTCTTTATTATTTAGTCTAATGTTTGCCTCAGCTATCGAATTGTAATAATTCTACAGCTAACACATGATTCTGCAGCCATGTTCGTGGTTTGATAGGTTCCAAGGTGTTAGCTGGGAAGCTAAATATATGGATAGGTGGAAATTTATGCACTCAATGATTTCCTCCTATTCTCATGAACCAGATCAATGGAAGCAGGTCATGGTGATGCAGTCAAAGATAAATTCAATTCCTATAATCGACAACACGCAAGCGAGAATGATATTTACACCACATTATTTTCTTTGATAATAGCAAATCATGAGCGGATTATGCTATATTATCTTTTCACGTTAAAATTAGTATTTTGTTGACAAGGATTAGACGTAGAGATATGAATAGTTAATGCTATGAGATTTATAAATAAACGTCTCAGCATAAATGAAATGTTGTTAAGAAGTAGATGAAAATAAAGATTTATCTTTGTTTTTAATATCCAGTTTATGAAAGAAAATTTACATGCTTGGTTGATTGTTTGATCAATAGTGTGATTACCTACTTCTCATGGAGGGCCCCTTCGAGCAATAAGGGTTCTTGATTTTTTTAGTAGATAGAATTCCCATATAATTTCATAAGATTTTTGCCTGTTCGATTGAGTAGTTGCATTTTTCATTTCTTTCATATTCGAATTAGGATTGTTTTACTAATAATTTCTACTTTTTTTATAGATTCTAGAATGCACATGAATTAAGCTTAGCAACAAGGATAACAGAGATATGATTTTATACTTACACAAAACTTTATTTTCCTTAAAGGAAAAAGTTTATTTGTTGAATTAGATGTTTCATTTCAATCATGTGTGATTTATAATTCAAGAAATTGTGGATGTATTTAAGCAAACATTTATTTCATTTTGATTTCAAACAAGTATGAATGCTATTTTTACAGAAGTGTGATGAGATTAATAATAACATTTCCTTTTGAGATCGAGTATGTATATAATTGGTGTGAAGAGTGTAATTATTTTTCATTTACAACAAGTGTGGGGTTCATTTACTTATATGCAGAGTTGTGAGATTTTCCGTAATTAGTTTTTAGTAAAAGAGTGTAATCATTTCATTCTCTAGGAATAACTACTTTTCTCATGTGCATTTCAATAAATTAATTTAATTTAGAATTCATATTTTGATAGCTCAATTTAACTTAGAATTTGTGTGAATTACCAAACACTTCTAGTACATACAATACACTTACACTTCATCAACTTACTAGACTTGGTAGATAATTTATGCAAGTAATTTAAGATCAATTAAATTACAAAACACAAATAATAGAATAATTTTTACAGACATTTTTTTTGTAATTTTATATAAATATTTTTTTCCTAAGATTTTTGTAGAAATTCACATTGTAAATTATGCAATGTACTAAAGAAAAATACTTAACCTACTTCTAGAATTGAAACTTGCGGAATCTTAATCGATTTGAACAAGATCAAACAGAACACATATAACATAGAAGAAGAATCAATACACATGAAACACAGAAGAATACTCAGGGGAAAGCCTCAGCTAAAAACGCCACTATATGTGTTATCATACAAGTGGAAATATCTTAGGATTACACAAATCTTTAGCTCTCACAGCTATCCAGATCTCAGTAAAATCCCTCTCACTTCTCATAGACAGACTAGACAACTCATATGCCTTCACCTCTGTCCTCCAAGTCTCCTATTTCCTTGTGTTGTTTTCCTTGGGTGTTCGTGATATAACCTTGTGTGGCACTGATCTCAGACACTGCTCCATCACACTGTAAAACTGCACAAATCTCAAGGAATGAATTCCTTCTGCATGCAAGAGATTTTCTTATAGGAAACTTCTAGCAACTAATATTACATTGTCCCTGCCATTAATCTCAACTGGGCCTTTGTCTGAACTGACATGCATGAGTTATTTATGAGAGAATATTTAGTTATTTGGAGTACACTAGTTTGATGCATGCATGCATTATCTGACTGAACTCACAATTAGTTCCACAAACTGTTTGGAACTAATTTAACTGGACTTAACTTAGTTAACTGAGCTAACTAATTACAACTCAAATACAACTCATCCTTATCTCCTTAATTAAGGGATAACTTCCTCAATCAAAGGGATAACTGTTGCATGATTTCACAAAGACTTCATGTTTGAATTTCTCCAACTAATTAACTCAAGATGAATTAATTAATTATTTTTCAAACAACTGGTGAGTCTAAATTCGAATTTTAATTCAAGAACAAATTAAAATTGGAATATTCTTGTTTCCAAATTTCAACACTCCCTCTCAACAAGAAAGGGATTATCAGCCACCCTAATCTTGTCTCTATGGAGCTCGAATTTACACTTTGACAATGCCTTAGTCAAAATGTCAGCATCTTGCTCCTCAATCAAAATATACTGCAACAACATGATCCTCCTCGCCACACAACCTCTGAGATGATGATATCAAATTTCGATGTGCTTGTACCTATCATGAAATACTGGATTCTTAGAGAGTTTGATACAATTCTCATTATCACAATAGATCACACTTGGATCCCTCCTCTGATCAAACAAACCAACTAGAATTTTCCACATCAAAATGGCATCACATGTTGCCTGACTTGTAACCATGTATATACCCTTCGCTGAGTTGAGTGCAACTGACCTCTGATTCCTGATATACCAAGAAACTGCAACTGACCCAAGTTTTAAAATTCCTCCTAATGTGCTCTTCCAATTTGATGGACTCCCTACCCAATCTGCATCTTTGAAGCCCTGTAGCTTCACTCCCTCTATCCATTTGTACCATAATCCATACTGAGATGTGCTTTTGATTTATTGCAAAACATGCTTAGCAGCCTTCCAAAACAACTTGGTAGGCTGAAACATAGCTTGGCTCAATTGGTTAACCGCATAGCACAAATCTGGTCATGTCTTCACTAAGTACATCAATGAACCCACAAGCTGTCGATACACAATAGCTTCTACTACTTCTCTTGAAGTAGCATCCTCCTTCCTCCAGTTACCCGCTAAAGGAGTCAGCATGGGATTGCACTTATTCATGTGGAATCTCCTGAGTATCGTATTGGCATGCTTTGCTTGAGACACAAACAACTCCCCATCCTTCTGCCACACTTCCATGCCAAGGAAGTAGTGCATGAGACCCATGTCTTTCATCTTGAATTCTCTTGCAAGGTCCTCCTTGCAAGACATGATCAACTAATCATCACTTTTCAATATGCGATCATCAACATAAAGACCAATGATGAACTGCTTACCTTCTACCATGATGTAGTATAGGTTCGCATCCACTTCACTCTTTGTGAAGCCCAACCGGGTGAAGTAGTTGTCGATCCTGGTGTACCAAGCACGAGGTCCGTTCTTCAGCCCGTACAAAGCTCTCTTGAGTCGACACACATGCAACTCATGATCAAAGGTCTCAAAACCTTCCGGCTACTCTATGTACACCTCCTCCTCAATTTTTCCATTTGAGGAATGTAGTCTTCACATCCATCTGATGGATCTTCCAACCCATCTATGCTGATAGTGCCAACATCGATCTGATAGATGAGTACCTTGCTATAGGAGAAAAATTCTCATCATATTCGATCCCCTCGACCTGTGAGAAACCACAGGCAACAAATCTTGGCTTATGTTTCTCCACACTACCATCAACAGCTTTCTTTACCTCGTAAAGCCAATGGGAACTCACAACTGACTTGTTCTCTGGTCTTGGAACCACATCTCAAACATTGTTCTGAACTATGGAATCATACTCCTCCACCATAACATCAACCAAAATTGGCTGCTACACTACTTCCTCAAAGGAAGATGGCTCGGTCTCAACACATTCCCCAACAAGGGCCATGTAACCAATGTACTTATCAGGTGACCTCCTCTTTCTGTGTTGAGAAGATGGTTCTCCCACATTCTCTCTCACATCTGATAAAAATTTGTCAGCTTCTCTCGTGCGCTTTCACCCATATCTAGAAGACTCTGCTTGAGTGGATGTCTCCACTCTCGGAACCTCTGCATGTGACTGTTATGCATCAGTCTGCAGCTCCTCGTTCTTAGGAACCAAAAGTTCCTCCACAGCCTGTAGTTGGAGCTGCCTCTCAAGGGAAGCTCACATGGCCTTTTGCTCATCAAACTTAAGATCTCTGCAAACCACTATCCTCCGACTGGTAGGAAAGTGCATCTGATAGTTGTGTTGTGTATCAATGTACCCCACAAGTATCTGCAACTCAGCTATCGGCTCAAGCTCCTTCTAGGCATCCTTGGTCACATGGCAATATAACGATGAGCCAAAGACCCTGAAGTGACCCACATTTTGTCTCTTCCCAAAGAAAGCTTCCTCTGGTGTCTTCATCCTAAGAATGCGATGTGGGTTTCTATTATGCAAATATTCTACTGTGTTGCATGCCTCAGCCCATAAATGAAGTGGTAGGCCTTGGTCATGAAACATCGCCTGAGCTGCCCCCACAATAATTCTATTCTTCCTCTCGACCACCCCATTCTGCTATGGGTTATGAGGTGCCATAAACTCCCATTTAACTCCTTCCCCTACACAGAAGTCCTTAAACTCTTGAGAGACACACTCTCCACCATTGCCACTTCTCAAGACCCTGATCTTCTTCCCTGATTCTCTCAACCAAAGCTTTGAACTCACAAAACTTTGAGAAGGTTTGACACTTCTTCTACATGAAATAGATCTAGCATTTAAGAGAAAAATCATCAATGAAAATCCCATAATACCATTATTTCACGGTGGAGTCCGTTGAGAATGGTCTACACACATCTGTATGAACTCACTCCAAGATTGCTTCAGCTCATCTGTCTCGATCACGAAAGGAATACTTGGTGTACTTTCCCAAGGTACAACCTTTGCATGTGTCCACTTACTCAAGTTTACCTTGGGGAAGTCCGGTATAAATCTATTGCATTATCTTCAAGGCCCCATGATGCAAGTGGCCCAACCACCTATGCCATAACTCACCAATGTCTTGGCTTTGCACCAATTCTACTTTCGAACTCAATGCAGCATAGTCATCTACCTCTAGCTTGTAGATATTCTTCACTCGAATCCCAATCCTCTTGGTCTGACCTATGGCTATGTGTCTTAGGAATGCCTTTCCTTTATAGAAGACAACATCATAGCCTTTGTCTTCCAACATCGTGACTGATACCAAGTTATTCTTCAATCTAGGAACATACTTTACATCAGTCAAGGTGAGAGGAGGTCCATGCTCCCTTTGAAACGCAATCGTGCCTTCACCTGAAAAACGGTACTTTTCATCATCACCCATCTCTATGTGCATCTTGTGGTCTTTCTCCTCTAAGTTACTAAATATACTCTTATCACCGGTCATGTGGAATGAGGCTCCACTGTCTAGGTACCAAACACAACCCACCATCGATGAAACCATACATGCGATGAGGGTAAAATCCAATTTGAACTGAGAGGCCGGTGCCTACCTTATGATCCTTTCGAGGATCCCTTCTTGGATTTCTTTAATGGACAATTAGTTGCATAATGGCCCACCTCATGACAATTAAAGCATCTCACTTTAGATTTGTCAATATTCTTCCCACCATGGGAAGAACTCGATTTCGAATGGGAAGCCTTCCCTTTCCCTTTCCTCACCTTAATTGCTAAGGCTAGATTTTCTTCATGATCATGCTTAGATGAAGAACCATCTCTGGTGCTCCTTCTGATATCCTCTTGCATCAGATCCAACCACAGTCATTCCCAATCCGAAAGTTTCTCTCGTCCATTCACTAAGTGCTGGTAGCTATACCAGCTCTTACAAATACCGAGGTGATTCTAAGACTCACCATATCATCATTGGATTTCGTTATTCCAACACTACCAATCTCATCTCTGCAGGTGGTGAGGTTGTTTAGATATGTAGAAATAGTGTCACCCTTTTCACACTTGATTTTCCAAAGCTTGTCCTTGAGCACCATTGTCCTCTGGTCGCTACTATTCTGATATAGGTCCTTCAAAGTCTTCCACATTGAAAATGGAGTCTCCTTCCCATGGATTCTCGAGACAATATGGTCTCGAACTCCCTCCAGAAGAATCCTCCTCGCCTTCGCCACACACTTCTTCCATTCCACCAATTCTTGTGCGTTAGTTGCAGTTGGCTTGGAGATTTCATGGTCAATGAAATCCTTAAAACCATTCTCTTTTAATATGGCTTCCATGTAATCCTTCCAAGCTATGTAATTCGAGCTTCCATCTAGTGCATACTTGAGTCTCAATCCATTGAATGATATTGGAGAACTTAGGGGTGTAATAATAATTCAATTTTGTACTCGCAATCAAGAAATTCAAACTTCGAATTTCTTTTTCCCTTCTCAGTATGTTGTTCACAACTCTAATCACCTTTGCTGCAACACCATGTAGAAATTATCACTGTATATTAATCTGATTATGCAATGTACTAAAGCAAAATACTTAATCTACTTCTACAATCAAAACCTGCGGAAGCTTAATCGATTTGAGCAAGATCAAATAGAACACATATAACAAAGAAGAAGAATCAATACACATGAAACACAAAAGAACACTCAAGGGAAAGCCTTAGCTAAAAACCCCACTATCTATATTATGATACAAGTGGAAATATCTCTGGATTACACAAAGCTTTACCTCTCATAGCTATCTAGTTCTCAGTACAATCCCTCTCACTACTCATAGACAGACTAGATAACTCATATGCCTTATCCTCTATCCTCCAAGGCTCCTATTTCCTTTCGCTATTTTCCCTGGGTGTTCCTATTGTGACCTTGTGTGACACTGAACTCACACACTGTAAAACTGTGAATTCCTTCTGCATGCAAGAGATTTTCTTATAGGAAAATTCTAGCAACTGATAGTACACTATCCTTGCCTTTAATGTCAACTATGCCTTTGTCCGAACTGACATGCATGAGTTGTTTATGAGAGAATATTCAGTTATCTGGAGTACACTAGTTTCATGCATGCATGCATTAACTAACTGAACTCGCAATTAGTTCCACAAACTGTTTGGAACTAATTTAAGTAGACTTAACTCAGTTAACTGAGCTAACTAATTAAAAATCAAATACAACTCATCCTTATCTCCTTAATTAAGGGATAACTTCTTCAATCAAAGGGATAATTGTTGCATGACTTCACAAAGACTTCATGTTTGAATTTCTCCAACTAATTAAATCAAGATGAATTAATTAATTATTTTTCAAATAGATGGTGAGACTAAATTCGAATTTTAATTCTCAATTCTAATTCAAGCACAAATTAAAATCGAAATATTCTTGTTGGCACATGTCAACATTTTTTTTATATGAAATTTCTTTATATACAAAATTAAACGTTACTATGGTTTTTCCATATGGAAAACAAAACCAATAGTACAATAGTAGATATTTGGGCATAGTTTAATCTCTAAATTTGAAAATGAAACTATCTTGAAAATATTTTGGTTAGCAACCTTGCCTCTTGCAAACACAATCATAGAAATAAAGAGAGAGTACGTATAATTTGATGGAGATCCCACTTCAATGGTGTATGTAGGGTCCTCCTCATCTATTAAAGTGAATGATTCCGGGTCAACAAGCCTTTTTTTCTAGGGAGGATACTCTTTTTGTAACCCTGTTGGTCTATCTTTGAAGCTCATCAATACAAGGTAGAGTCTCTTGGTGAGTCTCTTAGTGATCAACCAATACCCATCACATAATTTTTTTCAATTACCAGTAGATATTAATGGTATGCATGTATCTAGTATTATGAGTTCTAGTGCACTAGGTGTTTGGAATCCATCCACCCATCTTAGCCTCCACCTAAACTTACATAATAAATCTACATTACAATATAGATTATTTCTCAACTTCCTTTATGTTAGCGCTAATTGCTAGAGGAATGGATTTGATATAAATGGTAGCTAACCTTTTTGTTTCATGTTCAACCCTATATATTTAGGGTATTGTATTTCATCTCACTCTATATCGATTGCATGGCATCCTAGTCGAGTCATGCTAGAGGGTGAAAAAATGAAAACAAGAGAGATAATATCAAGGAGAATCATAGAAAATAAGGTGTAGGATTGATTAAGAAAAAGGGGGATACTAGGAGAACCAAGAATTAGAAGAGGGATTCAATGCCATGAGACTAGGGAGGATAAAAATTCTAAAGGTGGGTCAACATAAGAGAGGAGATATAACAAGTAGTGATATTAAAAAGGAAACAAAGATTGAGACAAATAGAGCCTCAACCAACTTATTTTATATTCACAGTAGGAGACGTTATGGATACCCAAATATTAATGGAAAATTCCAAGCATAGCTCGAAGGAAAATTCTTCACTCCCTTGGATGTGAGTTATTGTTACCTTTTATGTCCATCCTATTCATTCCCAATCTCCTTATCTTGGTTGGATGGGACTGTATAATGTTTGTGATTTCATGGTTTTTCTCATGTATGTCCTCTAGTTCCTTTCCTATTAATTATTCTTTTATGGATTACTTTTTCAAAATGGTCTTGATCGTTCTCTAGCTAATGTTGGTGGCTCAACTGAATTTTATCGAGTGGGGATTCATTGAAATGGATTATGTTTGTAATGAATTGTTTGATGTTGAAAATTATCTTGCTAGCCTAGACTAATGCTAGTTGGTAATGGATTTTATACAATCATGTATACACATATTCTCACATAGGACGTTTATCTCTATTGCCTGAAAGTTGCTGAGCGCATATTTTTCCCAACATAATATGCATTAAGTTTAACCAAGCCTGAGGAGCCTGGTCATTGACCAGATTCCGGTAAACCTTGACACATTCTGGTAAGAAGTTTTTTGAGGATTTTGGTTTACTCAAAAAATCACAGTTTTACTTAAGATTGGTGGATCATTGTGTTTTTAAACTCTTCTATATAATTCTGATGCACCTTTGTGGAAGGAATTAAATCTAGGGCTCTGTTGGTCTGGGAGCATTAGGTGCTTGGAGGCTAAAATTGATTGTTGGGTTTGTTGTAGTAGTTTTGTTGGGATCTTCCTTCCGGTGTTTGTCTATTTCTGAACCTTTGCATGTGGGATCTTGAGTTGGGATTCAGAGTGTGAAGCTTGGGGTTTTAAGTTGACATGATGGATATTCCCATTATTTGAGAGCCATGACCTATGTGTATATTAGAGTGGGTGTCTTAGTTGGGTTTTAGCTGAGTTACATTTCTAGTGTATCGCTGCCACCTTGGAGATGTTCAGGCGGTGACGTAGGGCCCAGAGAGGAGTGGGCCCTTTCATTCATCCTTCAGAAAAATATGGTAAGGAATAAACTGCTAAGGAGGAAGGCATTCAGGGTGCCACACTAGTTGAGGAATTGGTTCAATCTCTAGGTTATGTTGACAAGCCCCCCACCCTAGATTCCCTTTGATGTGCAGCTGCAAAGTATAATGGGGACTTTCAAGGAGACACAGCAAGAGAAAAAACATGATAGAAATGAAGTCATTCCATTTCTAAATGACCTGTAGAAAAATGATTGTGACAATATGAATGGTTTGGACTCCCTGTGAAGAAATCATAGGTGTTCAAATGCCATATTAGAAAATATCGAGGCTTGAATTACTCATATGGAGTTCCAAGTTCATCCTGATTTAGGACCTCCTACTACAGACAGAGTTCATTCACATGTTCCTCCCTACTATGCTATAATGAAAGTTGGTTGTTTGTTATTTCTCTATGTTTTTTGGGCCTTGGGTATTTTTTCCTTAAGCTAATCTATAAAGCATAGCAATTCATCCTTAGATTTTGCATCATTTTCCTAGCCAATAAATATGGTCAGAGTGGGGGTTGCATAGTAATGATACTCATGTATATGAAATGTAATACTTTGATCAGATAATAGAATAGTTTTGACCAACAAAATTTTTTATAGTTTTATATAAATATTTTTTCCCTAACATTCTTTTTTGAATCAACAATTATTTCAATTACTATGAAATTTCTTGATATACAAAATTAAATGTCACTATTGCTTTTCCACAAGGAAAACCAAACCAATCGTACAAAAATAGAGATTTGGGTATATTTTAATGTCTAAAATTGAAAACGAAACTATATGGAAAATATTTTCCGTCAAACATAAACATTATCCTATATGTTTTGGTTAGCAACCTTTCCTCTTGTAAAGAAAATCATAGAAATAAAGGGAGAGTGCATATAATTCGATGGAGAGTCCACTTGAATAGTGGATGTAGGGTCCTCCTCATTTATTGAATTGGAGAATTTCAAGTCAACAACATTTTTCCTAGGGAGGATACTCTTTTTGTAAGCTGGTTGGTCTATCTTTGAAGATCATTAATACAAAGTAAAATATCGTTTTGAGTCTCTGAGTGCTCCACCAAGACTGATCCCATGATTGTTTTTAATTAACAATAGATATTAATGGTCTTCATTTCTCTTGTGTTCTGATTTGTAGTGGATTAAGTGTTTGGAATCCATCCACATGTCTTAGCCTCCACATAGACATCCATAAAAAATTTGCTTTACAGTCTGGATTATTGCTCAACATCCTTTATCTCAACCTTTGTTGCTAGAGGAATGGATTGGACATAAATGGTAGCTAACCTTTCTATTGCATGTTCAATCATAGAAATTGAGGGGACTATATTTCATCTCCCTATCCTATGGGTTTCATAGAATCTGAGTCATGCTAGAGGGTGACATAATGACAACGAGAGATATATTAGTGAGGATAATCATAGTAAACAAGGTGTGGGATTGATTAAGAAAAAGGGAAAGACTAGGAGAAACAAGTATTAAAAGAGGGGATTTAGTGCCATCAAACTAGGGAGGATCAAAATTCTAAAGGTGCGCCAATAGAAGGGAGGAGATAAAAATAATTAGTGAGATTAAAAAGCAAAGAGATCTTGAGACAAATATAGCCTAAACCAGCTAATTAGATATTCATAGTAGGAGAGGCTATGGATAACTAGCGCTTAATTGAAAATTCCAATCCTAGATCAAAGCAAAATTTTGCACTGCCTTGGATGGGAGTTATTATTTCTCTTTGTGTCCATCCTCTTAATTCCCTAACTCCTTATCTTGGTTAGATGGGACTGCATAATGATTTCCATTTCACAGTTTTTCTCATGTAGATACTCTAGTTCCTTTCATATTAGTTATTCTTTTATGGATATTTTTTTCGAAATTGGCTTGATATTTCTTTAGCTAATGTTGTTGGCTCAACTAAATTTGATTGGTGGGGGGTGTTCTTTGAATAGATTTCTCTACTCATTGAATTTCCTGTAGTGAAATGGATTATGTTTGTAATGAATTTTTTGATGTTATAAATTATCTTGCTAGCTTAGCCAATGCTAGTTAGTCATAGCTTGTATACAATCATGTATAGACATATTCTGACATAGGAGGTGTATCTCTCTCACTTGAAGGCCGGTAAGAACATTATTTTTTCCAACATGATATGCATTAAGTTTAGCTAATTTTTAGATATAATGTCTTTAGCGTGAGAATTAATCTCTCTATCGAATTTAGATGTGTATGTTTAAAGTTACTTTAGTTGAAGTTATTTATAATATAAAAAATTTAATTTAAAAATGTTAAGCTTAATTTTCTAAAATTTCAAAAGAAAAGAGTAGATTATTTGTAAAATATTAATATTATTAAAAATACATTACATTTAAATTAAGAAAGAATTAGTACTCTCGGCTTTAAATAAATGGTGATTGTTATCAAAATGTATTTCAGAATAATCACATCGTACCATCCTTTGTGGTTCATCCTCAGGACAAGGATGAAAGTTTCGTACCATCTATTGTGGTTCATCCTCAGGACAAGGATGAAAAACCATATATGTAATTAGGTATAAATAACAGAGATGCCCCAGTGCCAAAAGTAAATGTTAGAAATTTAGTTTAGTAAATTAAATAAATTCAGTTATAAGAAGAACGTTAAAGATTAGTTAGGTCAAAATAATATTAAAGAAGTTAATTAGTTGGGAAAGATACTAAATAAAAATTATAAAATGAATAAAATAATTACTAATATTAAGGAACATAAATAATGATTAAGAGAAGGTCAAAACACATAAAAGAAATAAGGTATAAATATAGTAACTAATTTAAATATTACTAATGTGCATGAGTTAATATTTAAAACAAATAATCATATTATTAGTAAAATATTAATAATATTAAATTAAAATATTAAAAAAGGGAGTAAAAAAAAGAAACATACGAAGAGCCATAAAATAGAAAATTTGAGGAAATATTAGAAAGAAAAAAGGCAAGAGGGATAAAAATAAATAAAAAGTGAAATTAATTAATTATATATATATATATATATATATATATATATATATATGAAAAAAAAAACAATGAATATATTAAAATAAATATTCAAATAAACAGAGAAGTCAAGATGAAAGGGTAGTAACCCAACTCCTACTTAATTTCCAACCATCATCCATATTGGCATTCCTCATATGCTTTTAAATTTCAATAGCCTTCGACAACTTCCTATTATGAAAGTGATCAATCCTATCGATGACCTGAGAGTCCTCAATGCATACATGATGCATAATTTTCTTTGCATGCTAAAAAATAGCTGAGGAGTGGGAACGCCTGTGTCTAATGTCTACAACATGTTCCTCAATATGAAGATTAATGGAGCGACCCGTTTCTCCAATGTAGGGAATCCCACAAGAGCAAGGGATTGAATAAACCCCATTCATGTGTTTAGGGTTAATTGAGTCCTTAACATATCTAAGGGAGATTTTGATGGTACTAAGGGGGTTAAAGGTAGCTAAGAAATTATGTTTTTTAAGGATATGAGCAATCTTGTCCGTGGTTCCATGGATAAAAGGAAGTTTAACCATGGAAACCAGATCATCAATAGATTTTTAACCATGGGAGCCTTATTGTCTCTTTGAAAAGCCTTAAGACCTTGATGATTGCTATAACCATTCTTTTCAAAACTATTCAAAATATGAGATTTCTCCTTCTCCAAGTGACTAAAATTAGAAACTTTTAAGACACAAGTAGCTAAAGTGTTAAGAACTCTAAACTTATAAGCCAGAAAATGGTGATTGGGTTTATAGTTAATACATTAATAAAAAACATGATATTATTTAATATATATATATATATATATATAATAAACATCATTTTCATTAAAATTATTTGAAAGAAAAGCATAAAAGGTATATTTAAAAAAAAAAATTGTTAGACTAAAATTGAATTTCACTACTTTAATAGGAAACCAAGACCTAAAAAAGTAGTGCATATCTTAGGAATGAGCAATTTATTATATTTGTAAATTGGAAAATGTGTGAGATGATAGTATTATATTAAAAAATAAATTAAATAAATTATATATTAAATTATATTTTAGTTTTAAAATATTTATGACATTATCAATTTTTTTAATAAAAAAATTAAAATACTTTTATATTTAAGTTTTAGATATAAAAAACATTCAAAAAGAATGATTACATAGTAGTTAGTATATTCCACTTCAATTAAATATATCTTAATTAAACTAAAAAATAATAACTACATTAAAATTTTATGACAAAAATAAAACAATTAATAAAATATTGTATCGTAAAACAACTAATAAAATATTGTATTGTTAAATGTCATCACCAAAAATTAAGAAATATGATTAACCAATATTGTTCATATTAACACACACACATGTATATTTTATTAAAATATGATTTTAATATAACAATTAGCCATTTTGAATTCAAAATATGGAGAAAATCTATAATTCACGAAAATGGAAACAATAGAAAAAAAAGTTAAATGAAAAGGAAATAAAACTTAAAGCAAAAAATTAGTAACTAATAGAAGTGGAAGTTACTAAACAACTCATAATAAGACCTCAACCAATCACCTTACAAATAAATAAATTTAAATAATAATACAAAATAACAAAAATTGAATTTCCAATGTTAAACTATGGATAAGCAACAAAAAAAATGGTCAAACACAAATCAATAGAGAGTCAAAGATAGAATTAAATGTGTAATACCACATGCCTCCGGAAAGTTGTAGTACCCCTCCGTTGTTATAATGTTGTTTGTTCTATTTATTAAGACTGAATTATGGTAGTGTGAATAGCCAAAAATCCATGATTTGTTGAGGAAAAAAAATAATTCTTGTTTAATAAGTAATATTATCAATAAATTCCCCGGATGCGGGTGCCACGGGAGAGGATATGGGACCGCCACCTGGTCACCATGGGCGGTACCAGGATTAAGGTGAGCATTCACTGCGAGCAGCCGTCGGGGTCTGCAAGCGTGGGTGCTGAGGAGGGAAGGGACGGCAAATTAATGCCTAGTTCGGAGCATAGTCTTGGTTGTTGTGTGCAGTTAAGGAGGGAGAGGGCCGAGACATGGCAGAGAGGCATAAATACAATGCAGACAAGGAATGTTTTGCTATGGATCATTTACAGTGGAGGGAATTGGGATTTCGGGTGTCAATTTCCGGAGGTCTGGCTCAAGGCGCCCCTGTCACAATTGGATTTGGGAGCAAGCCTGCTAGTGTGGGCAACAGGTGTGTGTCTGTCCACCCTGCTCCGTTTCGCTATCTGGCATCTAAGACCACCATGGTCAAGCTCAGACAATGCCTCATCAGCCGTAGAGGCTCAGGAAGAGGCGGAACTTCGCGCCCATCTGTGGATAATGTCTCTTCTCGCTGCTGCCGCTGTTTATGTCACCGAGTTGAGGAAGCCAACCCCTTGCAATCGCGCCAATTCATGGATGCTGGCAACTCTGAAGCGGGTTCCAATCCTCTCCCAGCGTTTGGAACTGCAGTTTTTTCCATCAACAGCCCCCAGGCCAATTCGCGCATCAATGCTCATGTATCTGTTCTTTTTCTGGAAGAACCGGTGGAGGAGGTCGGGAAGCAGCCCCGCCCACAGCCGCATCAGGCCAAGAGCTCCAGAGCTGCTAAAGGACTGCTGGAGGAATGCCCGAGACCAGATACAGACCCTCCAGTGTCTCAGCCAGAGCCCTCGTCAAAGAAAGCTAAGGCAGATTGCCCCCCCCGGAAGGATTGTGCTGGATATATGAGGAGGAGCCGGACAATTAATCGACCGCTCACTCACTCTCCTCCTTGTCTTCGATGCTCTGTTTTTGTCTATGGCAGCTGGTATGTTCTGAATGTCTCTGTTTTGTATGTGAATTCTACTGCTCAGTGTGTCTCCACGCCCCTACGAGGGATTTTGATGAAAATTTTCTTTTACTTGTCCACTTCTGCCCTCACTGATGTTCTAAGGTTTATAGCCCCTGCGTGGGCATTCAATGTCTGTGGTAGCGCCCCTGCGTGGGCTTTCAATTTCTGTGGAAGCGCCCCTGCGTGGGTGTTTGGTCTCAAGGTTGCTGCCACTGTGTGGATGAAAAGTTTTCATGTCAAGGCCCCTGCGTGGGTAGTCATTCGAGTGGTATGGACCCTAAACGGGTGGTTTTTTGAGCGCTGTAAGTCTAGAGTGCCATCCATGGCCTCTGGCACATGACTTCATGGCTGTAACCGGTTTTCTGTTTTAATGTAAATAATAGCGTAGCATAGTTTTAACGATAAAAAAAAAATATTATCAATAAATTGAGAAGGGTGAAATTACTTGGGAATGAGGCACTTGAGTAAGAGATTCTTTACAAAGTCGATGAGATTGAGATAAATATTCCATGATAAAAACTTCTAGATAATATTTAATGGAGAGGAGAGAAAATTTCTTTTTTTTTGTAAACTGAGGCGGTATTCTATTACTGAAAATAAACGATACTACATACATAGGCAGGTCTCAACCCGCCCTTAAGGGAAACCGGGTGACCATCGAAGGTTTTTAACTGCCATCCACAAAAAGTATATAACCAGTCTATCTAACCATGCAAAAAACCCAACTATTGTTTCGATAGTCAAACTGTTTTTCTTTGAAGCATTACCATCCACGATTACAAAAAACAAAAAGAAATAGATAAAAACCTCCCATATCCTACTGATTCATTATATCTGGCTTGGGTCCGCTCTCTGCCTTGATCTCCATTCCACTCGCTTTAAACATCTGCAGAATCTTGTCCATCTTTCTGTCTTGCATAAGAAGAGTAACCTGGATATTCTTCAGCTCCCTTTTGAGGGTGGGAAATCCTTGAGCCAATTCCACCATCTCCAAGGCCACCTGTTCCATAGCTTTGGCCAATAATCTCTTCATTCCCCAATAAACATGTAATGACTGCTTGTACAAAGACATTCTTCCTCTTGTGTGTCCCGGGTCAGGGATAAACCGTTCCCAATCCTCCATTTCAGGGTCTGAAATTTCCTGCATGGCCTCTTCCTCTAAGTGGTCAATAATTCTTCTGATGTTCTGGTTTGTTTCATGAAGATATGCTTCCTTTGCCTCTTGCAATTTTTTCCTCATATCTCTCTTTCCTCTTTTCCTGCCTCTGACCCCACTAGCTGATCCTTCCTCAAAGTCAGATCTTTGGGCCCTGGTCCCTCTACCTCCGCATCCGCCAGGCCTCCCTCTACCCCTCTGGTTCCCACATCCTCGCATTCCTCTGCTCCTTCCGCGTCTTCCACTCGCTCCCTCTTCATCATCTTCCTGACCCTCATTCTTATCTTTGCTTTCTTCCATTTCAATGCTGTTCTGCTTCCACTTACCTACTTTCCCACCTGTTGCCCGACGCGGCTCCTCATCTGCAAAGTAGTCTCGTATATCAAACTCTTCCTCCGACTCGTCCGGGATGTCAAGATAAATCCTCTGTAAGGTTTCCTCTGCAAGATTCTTTCCTTTCTTGTCTAAATTCGCCCCCTTGCTTCGCGTCCATCGGCCTTCTCCCTGGTCTTGGTTGACGGCCATGCTGCTTGTCTTCGTCTGCTGAAAATTCGTAATTCTCCTCCTCTCTTTGCTGCAATTCACTCTTGGTTTCTTCCTTTTCTCCGTTCAATCGCATGCAAACAGTAATGAATCCCTGCTCGGCCACCTTTTCTTCTTGAAACTTCGTTTCCGCCTGTCCTCTTCATTAATACACGTCTCATTTACTGGGTCATGATGTGAGATGTACGCTGTCTCTCTGACGCAGCCACCTCTCGTCCTCGAAACCTTACCCACTTTCCTCCTTGGGATGATCATTCCTCCCATGGTTTGATTAAACTCGCCGTCCCTGACTTTAATTTCATCCACTCACTTCTTCATACGCCCTAGTCCAACATTAATTGTCCTGTCTTTTCCCCTCCTATCCATAATCAGGAGGCGACTAATCATTCCTTTCTGATGCAGTCGCTTCATCACGATCCTGTCGTAGTATAGTTTGTAATGCGTTCCACCTTGGATCATCCTGAAATGATAGCCAGCTACCATCAATTACCATGTTCGGCGCTTCACTTCCCCAGTTGGCTAATAAATTGGCTGCTCGATTACCATTCCTCAAAACATGATTGATCATTGTATATTCTATCGTTCTCAGCAACCCTTCTATGTCTTGTATAATCGCTGCTGTTCGCCAACTCTTCGCCACATGATCCCATCTTTTGCCATCCCGTAATTTCCTTAACATATCTATCGTGATCTGGGAATCTCCTTCAATTGCAAGATTCCTATATCCATTTCGAACTGCAATTCGAAGTCCATTATATACTGCCCATAATTCCGCTTCGTTGTTCGTCATTTCCCCTCCCCATTCAGCATACGCCCACCGTGTAATACCTCTATTATCTATGAAAATGCCCCCCCAACCTGCTTGTCCAGGGTTACCCTTTGATGCCCCATCGAAATTCAATTTGATTGGTCTATCCCCTGGAATTCTAAAATGATTTGGACTTTGCATACAATATCTATTTCTCCTGTCTATATTGGGGTAGATCATCGTATAGTCAATATTCAATTTTGAAACTATTCGCTGTTCCTCCGGGTTCAGCTTCCAATCATCTTCGTCCCAGGCTTCAGACAAAACCGTTTCTTTTATCGACCTACATATTTCATCCCAAATTCTTGATTCTTGGCAGCTTTTGTCTCTAAAGAGTCTTCGATTTCGCTCTTTCCAAACCTCCCAGATTACAAAACCAACTGCCAAATTCCATAGCCTCCTTACAACTTTACTTTGAAAATTCCCCTTTCCCCATTGAAGTAGGGTATTCCTAAGGCTAGCTGGATCCCTATTTGATTTACCAAAGAGTACCCTAAGTTCTTCCCATAGACTCTCGGTATATATACATCGATTCAGTAGGTGCTCCTGATTCTCTATCTCTTTACTACACAAGTAACATCTTGATGGTCCGTTCATTCCTCGTTTCTGAATATTATCCCAAGTCAGGATTCGTCCTCTGCATACCAACCATGCAAAATATGTTACTTTAATTTCATTAAATCGCTTCGCAGGGGAAATATTCTAAGTATCAATAAGAATAAAGCACTGCAAGCGAGAAAAGTGGCATTTAAGGGAAAATCCTAGGCAAGTGGGATTGTGGAACCATAAAGGCAGGACACCGCTGAAAGAAAAAAATAACGCTCGAAGAAAGGGTATAAAATCCGTGCTGAAGGGATTAAAAAAGGTTGTTGATACCTGACAAGTGCATCTCAGCTCAAGAGTGAACTGGAAAATCTCAGTTCAAGGTTGGGTGGAAAAAGGTGAAAATTTCCCAAGTATTCCTTAAATAGTATTACTAATTAGATTTCCTCTTAAATTATTTATTAATATGAATAATTGGGTATAGAGTTTGCTTGAGAAGATTGTTATCCTAAATCTTAGTTTGTAGCGAAATTTAATTCCACCGTTGAATTGCATGTGCCCTATCCTTATAAATTAAATTTTGCTTTAAGATGACTCTTCTATCTAGGTGTCATGTTTTGTAGTTATAGATTTAATCTAGGTTGGAGTTTAATTTTCCGATGTTATGGTGCATGCGTTCTATTATGAATATTGTTAATGATTTACTTTTATTTAAAAGAAATAGAGGCTTCTTAACACAATAGTGGAGCACATATGATGGCCAGTCGAAGTGTAAAATGTTCACAGATCTGACTAATAGGCAAAGTATTAATGCTAGGAGTTAGTACGTACGCAAATTCTTTTTTTTTTTTGTGGCAGATGTTAATTGCATACAATAGTTGGGGGGAGGGGAATTGGGTACATTATTTCCCTTTCAGGTCAAATCGAGAATAATTAGACAAGTTTATAGGATAATAAAACAATATTATTTTTTAGGAGATCGTTACACGAACATAGATGAGACAGTGTGAAACAAACAAAAAAAACAACTACATGGCGAGCATCCTATGTTAAGCCTTTAGATCACAAGTATTTGTACAATACAAATGACAAAACCATGAAATTATTGTAGAAGAACACTCTAGTAAAAATGATATAGTAGTAAGCACTCTGTTATAGGTAAGACGACAGAAATAATTCATCTGTTTATTAGCTACTAAACATATTCATTCTACCACTTAGATGTTAAATTATAACCTCTGAATTACATTAATAAATACTCGTTTAATATCACATTTGGTAGCTTCTTCTGCCTTTACACAAGGAAACATACCAGCGGAAGAAAAAAACAACAACATGAGGAATGAAACAACAACATAAAATATGAAGGATATCCATATATAATTTCAACAAAATAGAAATAGTAGTTGCGTCAAGGGGATATCCGGAACCGAACTTGGGTAATTAATTATAAAAAAAATAATTCATTCACCATTTATAAACTACCTTCCTCTATAGCGCGAAGGAAAGAAGAAAAGTTTGCCTAGAGGAGACGACGATAAGTAAGCCAATTATTACAAAGTAAATTACGTTAAGTATCATTGGAAGAAACAATTTTCCATAGTAAATATTTCATCATAGGAGTAACCACATTTTTCTAGCCCTTACAAAGGTGCGTGCGCCCTTGTGATTAGGGTATTTAAACTTAGCCGTTTTAAAAGAAACAATATGGTAAAATTTCATAAAACTAGAACTAATGGTTAGAGAGTATAGAGGGAAAGCCATCAAATTTTAGAAGTTAACACTCATACCACTCAAATTACATGCATTTTTTGAAAAAACATGTTAGCTACACCTTTTAGTTGAATATCACCTAGAACCGAACCCTAGGAAAGAGATGCAACCAACCTAAAAAAAATCACGGGTCCGAAGTATTAGGGGTGGTAGTGCCCTTCTGAATACACTGAAGAAATGATTGTAGAAATGAATTATACTTGGAGAACAGGAAAGAAAGAGCATACATATTCTATAATTTGAGCAATAGATCTCTGAAGAGAAACAACACAAAAAATACAAAGGACTCGAGTTCATACCTCACTAAACAAGTAACATGTTGCCATCTTCACCTAGGAAAAGAACACAAATAAATTCTTAGCCGAGAGTAAGGGAATTTGAAATAAAAGAAGAATGAATAGGGTATGGGGTCAAGAAATAATCAAACAATCAAATGAAGACCCTACAAGATGTTGTACGAGCTTTAATCCATAAAATGAGAGCGGGATCACACTTTAGAAAAGAAAAGGAAAACCTCAAGAAATAGGGTATTGGATAGAATTAGAGCAAACCAATACAACCCAAGAAAGAAAAATACAGAAATAATAGAATGGTCATTCTACACATTACCTTGTTTTTCGTCACGAAAAATTGGTATTTGATTTAAAAGTATCTTTCTTGGTTCTCACCGGCCTCGTAATAGAGTAGTAAAAAAGGAAAAAAAAGAGATGCCCTACAACAGTGATAAAAACTAAGACGAGAACAAAATCCAACAATTTGAAAGGTCAAGTGTACTTGAAGCCGCTGGGTAGCAAAGCTAGAAAAAGAAATGACACAAAACCCTAACATATGTGACACCTCTGTTATAGACATATTTGGGCACTGCAACCCCAAACTCATATGTCCATAAATTAAGGGCTCCTTAAGTCCCTAAAAGTGTTGTTTCATACCCTAAAGGATCATGGTCAACTGATTACATCATTTCCCAGAAGTTCCACCTAAAAAACTACTCAGAACTAACCAAAACTAGACCATACAGACTACTCCATGGGCAAGGTGCGATGCATACTGACTGTCAAAACTAGCCAGGTGGGATGCATACTGAAATGGCCTTCTATGGGGTGCGATGAGTGAGAATAGAAAAATGGCAGAGATAGTTTGCTAAGTCGATGATCATCGAATCTTCCAGAAACTTCTCCTGTAACACTTGCCTCTCTGAATTCGCCGAGGGATGAGTAAGAGATCATCAAATCTCCAAGTGGAACCAAGAACTATCAGTGGAATGACACTAATCAAAAACCCAGAGCTGACTCACACCCTTGCAAGACATCTATAAATGGATCCCTCATCTGAGATATCTAGAGGCTGGAATATTGTATTTTGTAAGGAAGTGTTGTTGGTTTGTTGGTGAGAAGAGACATTGCATTGTTGGGTGATTTTCTTGTTCATGAGGTGAAGGGGGCTTCTACACTGGGAGGATGATGTTGGATGAGACAGCTCGGTTGTAATCCTCTCTTTCACTAATATTAATAAAGTTCTTTGCGTTTTCCTCCATATAATCGTGTATTTATGAATCCTATTGTTTATGAATGTAATTGTATGGTCAATGTGTTTTTGATTCCGCATTGTTTATGATATTTTAGATGGAGATGCTTTGATGGTTTGTTGTTTCTTTGACTCTACAGGTACTCTTTGAAGCGGGACAAGTAGGAGAGGAGTGGCAAATTCTATTAAGGAAAGGAGAAATCAAGCTAGGATCAAGGTGGAAGATCCAGGTTGGTCCTCTTTTCTTCCCTCTAATCTATCACACTTAAAGGAACTCTTGAAAATATTTCATTGTTTGTTTCTAAGATAGCTACCCATCTTAGTGGGACTAGCAATTTGAATCGACACTAGTTTTCCCTAAAACAAAATGGCGACTCCGCTGCGGATCGAATAGTTTGTTTTGTTTGTTTATTGTTTACTTTATTAACTACAGACGGAGCCTGAAGTTAGCCAGCTAGCCTTCGAAATGCCTTTGCTATGCAATTACGAAGTAGACAAATGCTGCTTCAATCAATCTCCGGGTTGGTTTATGAACTGAGCATTTGACTTACAAAGTATTCTAAGTGCCCTTGTGGTAGCTCAGAACCTCATCAGATCTTACCCTTATGCTTTGTTTTTACTGTCCATCATTACTCAACCTAAATCACTGAACTTAGCTGCAAATTTTGAGCAAAAACCAAGCTCCTTTTTGCTCCCTAGTCCATCACAATGTCTGTAACTATGAAACCTGGATGCATCACGCCTCTTGTGTGTTGTAGGTGAGATGCATCCCTGTTTCCCTGTGTTGTAGATGCGATGATTGAGTGATACTATTTTCTTCTCTGAAAATTTGGTTTTGTCTCCTTGTTTTCAGCTTTATTCAGTAGTTTTGTTGTTCACGATTAGTACCTTCTTGCTAAAACCTTCTTCCTTCACATATTTTAGCCTCCATCAGTTACAAATTGTAAATGTTTTTTTGTATTTGTCAATCATTTACAGTCTTCCTTTTCGAAAGTAGCCTAATCAAACTGACGTTTTTGATGCAAGTGTCGTAATTGTCATTTTGAATCAAAAGAAGAGTGTCATAAAGTCTTCCTCTTCTAGATAGTTGATTGTACTTTTGTCATTATACTTGATTTGAGTTACTAGTATTTGAAGTGTCAAAAAACATTTTTCAATTCGAAATCAAAAAGTGTCGTCTTAGTCTTCCTTTCATTTTGAAAAGAAATTGTTAGAAATGTCGATTTGAAAGAAAATAGTTCGGATCTGTACTTAGCTTTATTTTTGGCATTCACACATTAAGAAAGCGGAAAACAAATACATGCATGTGCATCTGCATTTTGAATACATGCGAAATTTGATTTAGGAAAGTGCATTTAGTGTGTGCTCTATGCTCTCTGCTGAAAGAAAATCATAATCTTCCTTCCTTTGTGGATAGGATTTTCATTGCCAAAAGAACATAAACGACTGTTTATCATTTTAGATTGCATATTTAGGAATTTCACATCTACATCATGCGGTGAGCCTTGAAAGACAAACCTCTAAGCAAGATCAACTCTAAAATAAATCTCAATGAACATAAAATCATTTTGGAACCTAACGCAGCACATCCAGAAGTCTAGGCTAGAGATGTGTTCCAGTGTCGTAAAACCTGGTAACTATCATTTTCATCAAAGGGTGGGTGATTCCTCCTCTTTGATATGACAAGTGCCAGTACAGACTTGTGCTACCCATACCATCAAGTATATATTGAGAGACCACAATAGGTTGATATCCTTTATCCTTAGGAAGCCGTGTCTACCACCCTATCGATCACAATGCACTGAACACAGCATTCAGGAAGATTGACTGCCATATATAAGTCCTTGGTAATTTCTCTATCATTTATCACCGAGGTGTATTTTGCAGTTTTGCGATCAGTTTCGTAATCCCTCTATCTAGATTTCCAGAATAGTCACTTTCATTCCTTTTTGACTCCTTAAAAGAAAAGGTCCATTTGAGCACTTGTTACTTTAGACTCATTAAAAATCGAAGGCGACTAGAGTCACCTTTAGCTTTTTCTTGACTCTTAAAAATTGAAAAAGAAAGTTGCATCAAAGTGTCTTAAAATTTATTTTAATTGTAATAACATCCCTGTTCCTTCATTGATCTGAGGTTGAGATAATGGAGTCTACCAATCAAGTGATCCCTCTTGGAGGGAATCCTAGTCCTTTATCCTCTTGGGGAGATATTGGTTCTCCATATATGGCTACATTGTCCCTTCCAAGAATCACAATCGGCCTACCAGATTGGCTTTTCTCTACCTCTGTTCTTCAAAAATAAGTAATTCCTCAACAATCTAATCAACAACGAGATGATACTGAAGTTACCCCTTCACCTTCTACTTCGTTTGTTTCTCCTTCCCCTTCTTCCTCTTCGCTTGGTGAAACTAGTAACACTAAAAACCAAGTAGCTAAGAAGAAAAAGAAAGGGAAGGAGAAGAAGAAGAAGCCAGCTAAACAAGGGAACAACGATGCATCATCTGGAGAAAATCCGCACACTAAATGTTCCAAACCAAAAACTCCATGTGAAATTTGCAAGGGATACCACTGCCATCGAGATTGCCCTTGCATTCTGCGGATCTTGAGAGAATGGTCTCCCTGTTTACACCATCCAGTGTCATCAACCCCTGCCAGTCAGGTTGATAGCACGCCATTAACTAGTCAAAACAAATTCAATATACAGAAAGGAAAAGTCAGAGTTCCATGTAGGTTATGTGAAGGTGATCATACTCTTCACCATTGTCCTTTTCTGGATGAAGCCAAAACCATTTTGGATAACCGTCCTACTTCACTACAGCAACTTCCACCTGGATACAGGAAACTCTTGCCAAGTCCTTCACTAGTTGAAAACCCGGTCAACATAACTCAATTGTCGATCAAATTGCCTAATTGAAAGTGAGCCTTCTGAGTCCATAACGGACCAAAGTCAACTGGTCAAGATTGAACTCAACCTAGTCTTGCCTTCAGAAGGCACACCTTCGGATGATATAGTTTCCAAAGAGGATGAGAATGACATAGTTCAAATTCTTTTTGTCAATACAGAGTCTAGTGAACTTGGGAGCAATCCACCCATTTCTTTACAACAGGAAGAGACCCCCCCAGTTCATGAAACTTATCCAGACATTTATCTGGTACCTCCTCCAAGCAGTCTACTCATTTTCTCTGATTGGAATCAACTAGTAAAGCCCTGCCTTCCATCTAATGTACCATTCCTAATCATAGTACAAGTTTACAAAATGATCGTGTCTGGCACTATCATAGATGAAGGGGCTTCAGTGAGTATTCTTTCCTCAACTTCTTGGAAAGCACTTGGTTCGCCGTCGCTTTTGCCTGAAAAACAAAATTTGTCGGGCTTGAACAAAGGAACCAGTCGACCGTTACGGATCCTTCCAAAGTTATCGATAAATTTGAGAAACAAAATCATTCATTTGAATGTGATGGTAGTCCAAAGTCCAATAGATTACAATCTACTCCTTCGACGTGACTATATATATAACATGGAAGCTATTATTTCCACATTCTTTCGAGTGATGTGTTTTCCACATGAAGGTGGACTAGTGCAACTTGTCGACCAGCTTTCATTTCTTGGTTCAAACACAGCTATGAATCAACCATCATCCTTAAATGGTCTCTTCGTGTCAACAATGTCTCTTCAACCTTCATTCCATCCACCTAATTACCGATAGTAGATCGGTGAATGTGATGAAGGCTAGGGAGCATGCACCCTATTCTACTTCGGCAGGCAAACCCAGAGGAAAAGAGATATTTTCTTGAAAGGTCATAATACTCGGACTGAAAAAACATTCCCGTATAGGTTATGTGATCAGTTTGACACACTTATTTCCTTTGTACGATTTTGATTGGAAGCTCACAGCATTCACCTTCGTATGTTATGTGATTGGAAGCTCGCAGTAATCACCTTCATCTATTTCAATGGACAAAGCAAAGGAAGATTTTTTGTCTACCTATAGAAACAATCCTGCCTAACCACAGGGACTTCAATTTGGTAACCTGCAAACTCTCCTTTTACTGAAATACCTGGGGGCATGCAAACCTTTGCATACAAGTGAAAAACGACCTTTGATTTTCTTAGTTTGTAGGTTCTGAACCCTTTAACCTCGTAGCTCGGTCGTTTCTGGCTTGCATAAAAAGGTCATGAGCACATGTTATAGTAGTATTCAACCTCATTAAAAAATAAATCTACCAAGAGGCATTATCAAAATACTGGCAAGAGCAATGTTCCCACAAGGTTCAAGCTCTTAAAAAATCAACCTGCACTGAGCATAGTTTTCTCCTGATTCAAGCTCATTAAAAAATGAAACCCCCTTTGGTAAATAACCTTTGTGATTGCCATGCTATCAGCCCCTTTGAACCTTGGTTGTGCTCCTACCATCACCTCCATTCATTTGGTTGACCATACGCTTCCACTTGATTGTTTACCCTTTTGAGGAAAAATTGCGATGAGTGATTCTCTTTGCCACCCTCTTCACACTGCCATGTTTTGAGAAGTTCCAAACTTAACTAGAACCAGTTGCTACCCAGAAATACCACTCGTTCCTCAAAAAATGAGTCCCTTTTAAACTCTTTTTAGACTCGTTAAATATAAAAAGATTGTCGATCCATTGGCCTTTCCATATTGTTTAAGTAAATAGAAGACTATCCCTCTCATATATTTTAATCTTTTTGGACTTGAGGGATTGTTAAACAAAAGATTGAGCGCTTGTCTTTGTCGGCTCGTTAAAACTATCAAAAAGTCATCCCTTTCATATTATTTTATACTCTTTCGAACTTAAGGCATTATGCTACGAAAAAGGACTATTGGAGTCTCCTTTTCATCCCTTTTTAAACTCTCTAAACATGAAAAGGAACGAGTTGTCTTTTTCGTTAAACTCATTAAAACAATAGCGACAGACTTGTCCACCCAAACAAGAACGAGTCTCACTGATGCTAGGCTTGCTAAACACAAAGCGACAGGTTTTCCCGAAGGGAAAATTATAGACCAAGCATATGTTATCCTCCTTAAGCTTGTCAAAAATAAAGAGGTACTGGTCAGTAATGACTGGGGAAAAATGGGAAGAAAAATTGAAGAACTTTATTAGTAGCAGGT
Organism: Pinus tabuliformis; assembly: GCA_031772625.1. Taxonomy (NCBI): domain Eukaryota; kingdom Viridiplantae; phylum Streptophyta; class Pinopsida; order Pinales; family Pinaceae; genus Pinus; species Pinus tabuliformis. The sequence goes on along the minus strand of CM062817.1, from coordinate 1,983,126,293 downwards.
CACTCTTGAACATGACACTTTCACTCCATCCCCGTGATTGATTTGGGTTGGGTTTCTCCATTCACCATCACCATTGGTCCTCCATACCATCCATGGGGTTAATGTTACCAAGTGCATACCAGTATCACCAATATGTTCAAGAGAAGTCATTCAGAGAATTCACCATCCAGCAAATGCCTCATCCACTGCAATACTTCCACTGTTCATGACCGCCATTCCTCAACCTTATATCATCAAATCATTTTCACCTCCACAAAAATCATTTGCTCTGTTTCGCGTCATAGATGTGGGATACATCAAGGCCCTCCTACGATAGGTAACTTCTTTTTGACATAAGCTCATTATCTAAGAAGTTGACTTAGAAACAACCCTTTCAGTACTTCGAAGCTTGCATGCCTCAATGGAAAGTTTCTCACTTCTGACGACAGGTTTACATCAATGACCTTCGACCAAAAGACTTTGCGTGGTGTTCGACATCGGCTCATATATTCACACCACGTGAATTGTACTGTAGTACCTTGAGGGTCATCATCATTATCGGTGACTCCTCTTGCGTTTGTTAACAACTTACATCATTGGATGGTAATCAGGCGATGTCTTTTCATGTTCGAATTTAGAACATCTTTTCACAAGGATCGACTTGTACATTGGGTGAAGATTAGACGAGTTTTGAATACCCCAGATCTAGTTTCATCCATCCGGGCTGCGATATACTCAGGAAAAACAAAGACATGAATTGTACACAGAAGTTACATAGATAATCATCTAACCCAGGGAATATGACTCTTCATACGAAAAATCACCAGTCTATAACAACAAACAATTGCCTGTCCTATATACATGAAAATGAACGTATAAAGCTGAGAATGGCAATGCCCGCCTCAGCTAGATCATGAAAATAAGATGATGATGATGTATTGTATTGTATCTTATACAAGTCACCTTCCAGTACAAATAGCTCGGATCCTCATGATAAAGCATTTCACCCGACATCAAAAGATTTGCAACCTCACGCTTTAGGGGGCAGCTGTTATAGACAAATTTGGGCACTGCAACCCCAAACTCATATGTCCATAAACTAAGGGCTCCTAAAAGTGTTGTTTCATACCCTAAAGGATCATGGTCAACTGATTACATCATTTCCTAGAAGTTTCACCTAAAAAACTACTCAGAATTAGCCAAAACAATACCATACAGACTGCTCCATGGGCAAGGTGTGATGCATACTAACTTCCAAAACTATCCAAGTATGATGCACAATGAAATGCCCTTCTATGGGGTACGATGAGCGAGAATAGACAAATGGCAGAGACAGTTTGCTAAGTGGATAATCATGGAATCTTCTAGAAAATTCTCCTGTGACACTTGCCACTCTGAATTCACCCAGGGATGAGTAAGAGATCATGAAATCTCCAAGTGGAACCAAGAACTACCAGTGGAATGACACTAATCAAAAACCCAAAGCTGACTCACACCCTTGCAAGACATCTATAAATGGATCCCTCGTCTGAGAGATCTAGAGGCTAGAATTTTGTATTTTGTAAGGAAGTGCTATTAGTTTGTTGGTGAGAAGATACACTGCATTGTTGGGTGATTTGATTGTTCATGAGGTGAAGGGGGCTTCTACACTGGGAGGATGATGCTGGATCAAATAGTTGGGCTGTAATCCTCTCTTTCACTACTATTAATAAAGTTCTTTTAGTTTTCCTCCATATAATCATGTATTTATGAATCTTATTGTTTATGAATGCAATTGTATGTTCAATGTGTTTCTGATTCCGCATTGTTTATGATGTTTTAGATGGAGATGCTTTGATGGTTTGATATTTCTTTGACTCTACAAGTACGCTTTGAAGCAGGACAAGTAGGAGAGGAGTGGAAAATTCTATCAAGGAAAGGAGAAATCAAGCTATGATCAAAGTGGAAGATCTAGGTTGGTCCTATTTTCTTCCCTCTAGTCTATCGCACTTAAAGGAACTCTTGAAAAGCTTTCATTGTTTGTTTCTAAGATAGCTACCCATCTTAGTGGGACTAGCAGTTCGAATCGACACTAGTTTTCCCTGAAACACCCTCGAATAAAATAACATAATTTACTAAGGAAGGAGAGAGTTAAAGCTAAAAAACCAAGAAGAGGAGATGGTGTCTATAGAAACGCCATAGGATGGAAGTAAAGAAAAAAAATATAATAGGAAGAAATAGGAATTTTTTCCTTATACCAATAACAGTAGGAGAAATGCCAAATGTGAGATGGACATAAACCTTTTTGCCACTGTGATTTCGTAATAAAACCAGGAAAGCATAAGCTGAGAGAGGGCTGAAAACATTGCTTCCATGACACCAAGTGTTGGAAGCAAAGGAAATTTTGACAAAATTACTAACTGTCTACTTAAGAGAGAAGTTAGGGTTGAGTAATCGAATCTCCACCCTTCGTTGTACACATCGCATCTCAACCATCAAAACACCATCGATATGGTCATAGGAAACATGTGAAGGACGTAGACATGGCGGATCGACATTGGTCATTGAAGTTCCCAGAAAAACATTACAAGTAGGTATTTAAAAAAAAGTAAACCTCAAAACTCGTTTAAATCAAATGTCAAGGGGAGTGAATATACAACTAAGAGGTTTTAAATTAAGTATTTTATTGTGACAACAATATTATAACATCAATTCAACTGGCCAACCCTTAGAAAGTTGCATGGCCATATACCCACGAATAATGTAGCATCAAGGTCTTGTATATAGTAATAAAAACCAAATTACAAATATTCTTATTACTCAATGTGTGATGAATATGCTAAATACAAGGGGTCACAAGTACTAGTAGTGAATATGAATAACACCTGAGGACTAAGCTTATCACTGAAGTTCACTAAAGTTAAACTTACCATGGTATATTCGTAGTAAGGCCATAAGGGTACAAACTTAAAGAAATCATTGAAGGTCACTGAAATGGATTAGGTAGATAATTCATAAACAATAATTGTCTAAGACCTAATTATAGAAAAAAATTAACCTACATGATAGTAGGTATGTTATTTTTATTTGTGCATTGAACTAATTTCTTTTTTATTTTATGAATTGTACTATAGTGATTTGGGGAGTTGTGAAAAATGGTATCAGAGCCCCAAGTTCAACACTGGGGTCTTAAAGAACCACCGCATACATAGTAAACATAATTGTGTGGACTTGAAAAGCTCACGTAAGGAAGAAATAAAATTGATTTTTCTTGAATTATAAGGTAAGAAAAGGATAAGCTTATAGTATAATAGTTGAGGAGGTCCCAACCATCACTAAAGGTGAATACTTGTATGCTGAATTGCAAAATGAGAGCACCCCAACAACTACTTGATTTATGGAAATCATTACAAAACTTCAGCAAGAATAGACATATTTGAGGAGCAACAATGAACACCTATTAGAGGCTAGTGAGGAGCAAGAAATAATGATTAGGGGGTTGATTAAAATGTCTAGCCATAAAACTGTGGGAACTGGAGTATTGAGAGGAAATAAAAAGGCACAGAATTAGAGGAATCTGAAAGTGGGGGGGAGTCTTATAGAACGTCTCCAAGAACACATAAGAGAAGCAAACCAATAGAGCTACAAGGGGAATTTAGGAAAATCAAGCCCCATACTTCTGATGGGTAAAAAGAGGAGGATGTAGAAGCATGGATACTCAACATGAATAAATATTTTCAATTTTATGAATATGAGAGAAACTTAATGGCCATATTAGCCATTTACCAGTTGCAAGGTAAATTTTCTTTCTAATAGGAAGAAATGAAAGTGTGCACCTGTTTGAGTAAAAGATGGTATCTTGGGAGGATTTCCAGAAGGAGTTTAAAAACCACTACTTAAGGGAATGTTACTAAGATGACTACACAAAAGAGTTCCATGAATTAAGGTTGGGAAAGTTAACTATCGAAATATTTGTGGCAAAGTTTACCAATTTATTATGGTATGTTCCCTACATAAAAGAAGAAAAATCTAGGGTGCATCAGTTTGTAAACTATTTACCCACTATCTATAAGGAGTTTATTGAGTTATACAATCCAAAGAGGATGGATGAAGCAATAAAAAAGGTGAGGCTATGTTATCAATAGTTTAGGAATAAGGTCGAAGGGCCCAATTTTTGGCAAAATAAGGATAGAGCCAAATATGTGGTTTGGAAAAAATGAGAGAAACCTGGCTATCTTAATAATTTTGGGAAGGACCATCAACAGAAATTTTTTAGCAAGGGGAATGTAAAGCAGCTGACATACTCTTAAGATGGGTCAACACCTATGGATTTTAATAATAAAAATATTAGTGGGGGTAAGGAAAAAGAAACATTAAAGTCCTAGGGGTGTGGTGAGCCTCATATGTTGAGGGATTGTCTGTATAATTCCAGATCTATTAAAAACATCCATGTTCTTCACAAAGCCACCATGGTAAATGATATTGCTAGAAATATTCCCAAGATAAGAACAAACTTGGAGGATAGACAAGTGGAACATCAATCAACCATGATCGAGATTGAAGGTACTATTTCTAACCAACCTGTTTCTGCTCTAATTGATCCAAGGGTTAGTATAAGTTACATTAGACCACGGGTGGTAGAAAAATGTAATGTTGCTTCGTTCAGACCTATTGTTTTTTTCTTCGCATAAATTAGTTTTTGCTCATGAATACTTAAAATTGAAAAATATATAACTCCTTGGCTGGTACAATTAGCAGCTAGCACCAACAGAAGGGTAGCCATCCAAGTAAAGCAATATCATCTTTATTTAAATTTATATATTACAATAGTGAACCTAAATACACTTCCCCTAGGATGATATGATGTGCTCATAGGTATGGACAAGTTGGAAAAACAGGGGGCCGTCATAAACTGTTTAAAAAAAAATAGTGAGTTGTGTCATTCAACATGGTCAAATTGAAATAATTCAATGCATACCAAAGCCCATATCAGTCAGACAAATCGCAGCCTTAGAAATGAAAAAGAGTGTGCAAAAGGGTTGTCAGTTATTTATGGTTCATATACAAGCAAGTGAACAACAAGAAGAAGAATAAAAAATAGACACCTTGTTGGTTATTAAGGAGTTTTGGGAGGGAATTACAAGTTTACCCCCTCACAGAGATATAAACTATTCCATTGATTTGGTACCCTGTGCAGCCCTAGTGTACAAAGCCCCTTGATGAATGGGTTCACCTAAATTATTGGAGCTAAAAATCCAGCTATAAGACCTATTGAAGAAAGGATACATTAGGCCTAGTGTATCACCGTGGGGAGCTCCCATGTTATTCGTCAAGAAGAAGGATGGCATATTTAGGATGTGCATCAATTATTGACAACTAAACAAGTTAACCATTAAAAATAAATATCCATTTCCCCACAATGATGATCTATTTTATCAAGTAGGGGGGGAAACCATTTTCTCAAAAACTGATTTAAGGATGGGGTATCATCAAGTAGGAATAAAAAATAATGATATTTATGAGACAACTTTAAGAACCAGATATGGTCAATATGAGTTTGTAGTGTTACCATTTGGTATTACTAATGCCCCAACAACCTTTATGTGCTTGATGAAAAAGGTACTTAATAAGTGTCTGGATAAATTTGTATTGGTATTTATTGATGACATTCTGGTGTATTCTAAGAATAAAGAGGAACATAGGGAACACCAAAAATTAGTGCTGCAAACTTTAATAGAACATCAGATATCTGCTAAGTTTAGAGAATGTGATTTTTACAAAAATAAAATCCAGTACTTGGGTCACATCATTTCAAAGGAAGGATTGGTGGTTGACCTAGATAAGTTTAAGGCCACAATAAATTAGCCCATACCAAAGGATGTGTCTCTTGTCTATTCATTTATGGGAATTACAAGATACTACCAAATATTTCAAGAGGGCTTCTAGAAACTAGCACATCATATTACATCCTTACAGAAGAAAGGAGTAAAATTTTAATGGACAACCAAATGTCAGGAGAGTTTTGATAAGCTGAAATATCTACTTAGAGTGGATCCTATTCTAAAACTTGCAGATCTAAATAAAGAATTTACAATTGGTACCGATGCCTGTATGGAAGGGATTTGAGGAATTTTAATTCAAGAAAATTCATAAAATTGAAAACACATGAAATAAATTATGCTATGTATGATTTAGATCTAGATGTTGTAATACATGCCTTAAAGATGTGGATGCATTATTTTTTAGGGAATAAATTAAATTTGGTAATAGATAATATCCGCCTAAGATATATTTTCATTCAACGAGACCTCAATGCTAGACAAGCTACAAGGATGATGTTTCTTAATGAATTTGATTTCGACATTAAATACATAAAACAAAAAGAAAACAAGATCACGAATGGTTTAAGATATGCGTATACATTATTGAGGGTGTATGTTAGGAGTGTTAGTATCAATTTGGTGTAGCACATAAATAACTCAATAACTAGTGATCCTAAATACTTGGAAATTCAACCAAAATTGCAGCAAACTGACATTCCTAGTTACACTAGAAATTCTGAAAACTTGTTGTTTTACAAGAAAATATTGTATATTCCCAATGTGATTCCTTTGAAACAAATAGTATTAAATGAGTATCAAAGGAAACCATATGCAAGACATCGTGGGTACCAAAATATGATCACAATGTTAAGAAATAATTTCTTTTGGTCAGGTATGAAAAAAGAGGGGGTCGAATATCTCTCCAAATGTTTAGAATGTTAACAGGTTAAGGTTAAACACCAACACCATGTTGGATTGTTGAATCCATATCCTATCCCAGGATGAAAATGGGAAATAATTTCCTTATATTTTATCAGGGGACCACCAAGTACCAATAGGTAGCATGACTCTATTATGGTGGTGGTAGACACCTTAAGCAAAACCGCAAATATCATACTTGTATAATCCACTTATGGTACCACACATATTGCTAATATTTTAGTGAAGGAAAATTTCTGATTACATGGTGTACCCAAGATGATGATGTCTAATAGGGATGTCAAGTTTACTTCAAAATTTTGGAAGGCGTTGTTTAGGGGCATGGGAACTCAGCTAAATTTCAGCAATACATATCATCCTGTTGACGGTGTTGTACTCGCCAACATCAAAGGATCTCCCCGGTATGAAGTCCCAACTACACCTCACACCGTTTGGTGTAGGAGTCCCATCCGGTATGATGGCCTGATTTCCATTATCTTAAAGATCTACCTCAACTCTTTCTTGTCAGCATGGGAGAGTGGTTTTCATTGTCTTCGAGAAGTGAGGTCTTCATTCCTGGTGAGTGTAAGTGTCACTTGTGGCAATGGTTCTTTCAATATCAAGGGATAGGGTGAGAGTGAGTTCCAGGTCAATTGGGATAAGTCCCAACACTACTAGGAACACACAACACAACTAGACATGCACAGCTTCCGGAGGAGCAGTCCACAAGGTTGGGACAGTCACAACATGCATGGTAAGATAACATGTGCAAGACTCAACAGATCAGTTTGAATGAGTGTAACGACTGTTACAACAAGATTCATGTGAAAGGTTTTTCTGATGTCTGGGAGAGTAGTCTACACATGTGAGACAATGTTAACAACATATAAAACACATTTGCATTAATATACTATCCATTACAACAAATGAAATAGTTCATATGTAGAACACAGGTTAGAGAAACATGCATTACAAGTGTTAAATATCAGTCTTACAACAGATACAATACATGTGTGAAAATGTGTTGGCTTGTTAGCACTCTTATGAATTAAGAAAAAGTTCCAAGACCAATCGTTACACCATACATCACTTACCCCGAGTGCAGGGCATTGGAGCCATTACTTACTCCTCAAAGAAAATATTATAAAATCTTTTGGCTATGTGGGAGGAGCTGAGGTGAAAAAGTCCTTTTCATGTACAAATGAGGGGGTATTTATAGCCAAGGGTGAAACTAACTCTTGTAGTTGTTCGACTACCCTCATGACCATTTGGCTTCCATTAATTTTCGACTTACATGACTCTTTGTTCAACAAGTGGGTCTCTTGGACTTCCACATTACATCACATTGATTGATATATAGCCCATACTAGAGATGTGGATGGTTACTCATGACATGACTCGACATGACTTGACGTGACTTGACATGACAGTGTTGGTACATTCATGCTACTGTTGGAGTGCATGTCAACCTATAGTGTTGCTAGGTGATGGATGTCTTCATGGTGTATCATAGATTCACCTCCACCTGGCGAAGTGCACGGAGTCTCGATGGTCCTTGGTTCGCTTGATGAAGCTTTAGCATGTTGTTCCTTGTTTGCATGATCGAAGGATTGACAAGCTCATCTGTTTGCGAAGGTGCATGTTCATCATGTTCGTCTGCTTCGCATGCTTTGTTCGTTCATCCAATGGTGAACCTGTCCTTCTGCATGTGCTCCCTTCATTCATCCCACTCGTCTTCTTACGATGTTTGTTAGTGTACCTATACCTACAATCGCTCATGACAAGATGACATCAAATCTAAAATCTCCTAGTCTACCATGGCACATGATCATTTGAGATGGAGGTGACTAGGAGAGGTAGAAAGGTTGTAAAGTAGGATGATGGATCTAGGCACAACTGATTAAAACTATGCAAGAGTCACTGAGTGTTGGAGACAGGCGATCTCAGTCAACCTTGACTACTTGCACGGTCTGGCTCAGCTAGGAGGCAAAATTGCACAAATTTTGGGAGGTACAGTCAAGGCTGCAGGAAAGCAAGGTAGGCATGCTCTGTGCGTTTTTTAGAGTGAATGGGCAGTGGGGGCTAGACAGACAGATTTGTGCAATTTCCAAAGGAACGTGCTGGGCTACATGAAGGGTGAGAAGGTAGAAATTACGCAATTTTTGGGAGGAACTGTCCAGGAGACTGGTAGCCAAAACTAAAAAATTCCTTGAGGGAACTAGCAGTAGGATGCTGGGGTCACTAGCAGCCAAAATTGCACAATTCTCATAGGGAATTGGCAGTTGGCTTCTCAGTCACTGGAAACAGAAATTGCACAATTCCCGGATGGAACTGTCAGTCTGTTGCTAGGAGTTGCCTACGGGGAAATTGCACTAAAGCTGGGAAGTTGGTCCTGCTAATCATCTCTGAGAAATTTCTACGCTGAGCGAATTGTTGGACATCAGAAGGCCTACTCATGAAAACTATAGGATTTCGTGGATGCGCAGTCGGTTGATTTTCTGGATGACTAACTGGGAAAACTGCTCAATTTTCTAAAGGAGACAAGGGACAAACACTTGGTGTCTATCTAGCCTGTCTGCACAATTTCCTCAATCAGTTGAGCAAGTGAGCTCAGTGGCCTCTATGTAATTTTTGAAGGGAGTCAGTCCCGAGGTGACTTCGGGGTTCGACTATCTAGGTGGTCAACATGGAAATTGATTGAACTGCTTGCAAGCAGCACAACTTGAAAAGACTAGATTGGTGCTTCTGGGTTGTTCTAATTAACAGTCAATCTAGTCGATGGTGGGGTGTGCATCTAACTATTAGAGGGGATTCTGGTCATCAGAACTTCAACAAAAATGACTAAGTGTGTGAACATTTGAAAGATGCATAGGTGATCATGCAAACGCACACTCACATGACTCGACGACGAAACGACACAAACCATCCAGACACACATGTTCAACATGACTAACCAATGATGCAAGTGAAAAGTGTGACACTCGTGATTGACCATTCATTGATCGACATGACACTTGTGAAAAAGTGAATGTGACTCTATGTGTGAGTGTGAGAGATGCTTTCACAGCCAACAAACAAGCACATATAAAGTGAAGACTTCGAGCATAACTAGATCATGGTCACAAGCATGACTTAGACACCAGCATGCAAAAACATGAATGAAATGAACAAGAAAGGCGGATGTGAAGACTCACACAAGCTCACAGAGTGAACCCGCATGTGTGCAGTCATTAAGTGAAACTCTTAAAGGAGGCTCCGAAATTGGTGCAAGCTAAACTTTTGGAGGGTGGTTGTAGCCACTACAACACTTGGCGACTCACTGGTAGAACACTAGCTTCTCTATTTAAGTTCATTGCTAGCATCGAGCCTTGGTCTTTCGGGGAGTATTGAATCGTTGTCTGGGTTACTTCAGCTTTCCCACAAACCCCATGGACATACATGGTTCACTCTTTGCCAACTTAGTCAAACACAACCAAATGCTCAACTTAGATCTTAGTGTTTCGAATCTAGGAAGGGTAGTTTAGCTCGCAAGTTGAAGATTTTTAGAGTATAATTTTTCATCTTTGGTGTTTCTCCACTGCTAGCATGCCTAGACAGTACCCCGGTGGAGTCATGTAGGAACACAAACATTTCTCCACTTCCAGCGAGCTTAGTCAGTACCCCAGTGGAGTTGCATGCTTCACCTCTCTGTAGAGGAAGCCTTTCTCTCCTTTCACCTTTGTATTTTTCAAGAGGACTATGCATAGGCACTTATTTATTTTTGTGGCGAAAGAGGGATCGTCACTTATTGAGAGCAGAAGAGGTTGTTCCTTTAGAGAATCATGTAAAACCTCTTACATAGGTTTGCTCATTTAGGTTTTCCCCTTCTCCATTCCTATTAGTTGGATGAGCTTGAACACATAGAGAAGAAGGCTGAGTATAGGCATGGGGCTTCCCAGTGTGGACATAGGTTCACAGTTGGAATGAAACTTCCCTTGAAAACAGTTCGTATTTTATGTCGGGACTTCATCGGTCCAAGGTTACAACTAAGCACAGAGATGGCAAACACAAGACCAGCCAAGTCTTGCAGTGTGACAAGTTTTCCTCAAATTTCAACCACATACTCTATTCAAAATATAGAACATAGTAGTTGGAAGCACTTATTTCCAGAAACAAAATAGTAATATACCAAGAATGCAAAACAACGTAAACAAAAATAGTAAGCAAAGCAAACAAAGTGAAAACAACAACAAGAAAGCAAAGAAACCAAGTCAGAAAGCAAACAATCATGCAAACGAGAAAGAAAAGACAAGCAAAAAAACAAACACTACTCCTACTCCTAAGATAATAGTTCATGGGCCGTCTCACGTGATGTGATACTTCCAATGCAGCCACCGATGCATTGGTTGACCCATGTTGGTGAAGGCATGGTTCGTGAACAAGACAGCTATGCAAACCAGAAGATAAGAAAGATATAGGTGTTATGTTACACTACATGTAGATGTCGAGTGTGTGCATTCTCATGACTATGACATGCAAGAGAACGTGAGAAAGGTAGGCCACTTATTTTGTGCATGTGTGCTTGTTGTGTAAGATTCCTCCAACTCACGAGTGATGGGATCATGTAGCTTGAGTGGAGGAAATGAAATTTGGGCGTTTGGTTGATCTTCAATGCCTAGCAGAGAGTTGTGAGGAGCCTTGACTGTTTCAACAATTTCCTGACAGGAAGTGAAACCAACCTTAGGACAGTGACGGCCTGACATAACCATCAGCTCGGGCTGAAGTGCCTTGGCATTCTGCGGGGTTTTGATTTTGTTGAAAGATAGATCATCGTAGACTAGTGCCTTGGACAAATTAACAATGGTTGAATCAACATCGTGATCGAATGAGGAAGTGGATAGATCACGAAAACCAAGATCAAAAAATTCAAGATGTTTATCGGCATCCTCATGATTTGACAAATAAAATAGAGGAATAGATGAGAAGCAAAGATTTTCACCCTCTGTGTATTCAGGAAAGACAAGTGACAGATTAAACATATTTTCTGAGGAAGATGTGTCCTCTCCGCACTGTAATGACAGACTGACATCCAATGTGTCATGTGAATGATCGGATGTAGAAACATCCAAAAATGGGTTTTCAAAGGAGTGGCAGAATCACAAGGGATGTGAGAATGAAGCGGATGAGGTGCGGTTGGAAAGGAGTCATCCTTTACCGCGTGTTCTTCTTAAGATTCTCGCACACACTCATCATGAATGATGGCGTAGGTTGGTTTCATAACACCAACTCCTTCAACAACTTGATCCTCATTCACAATAGGTGAGGAGTTTGGAATGGGAGAACATAAGATAGTACAATCTGGACGATCAACATAACACAAGGAAAAAGGTCGAGGAAAAGAGTCCACGTGACAACCAACAACCTTGCTAGCCAAATCTATGCAAACCCGAAGAGAAAGTGGGGTGAGAGAGTGTGACAATTTAATAGAGGCATGTGCATGATCTCCCACATCACTCCACGCTGGTGGAGCTATTTTATGAGGTGAAGGTGGACAGTCACTTGTGACAGTGACAGTGCCTGCCTGTGAATGCACAACTCCATCACCGAAGCATCATGAGTGGGGTTCAGATATGTGAAGACGATACTCAAACCTTCCATAAAGAAATTCCTAATCAATTTCATCTCCAACGAATTTGTGTGCAAGATTACAAAGGCGTGTGTAAAATTGATCGACGGATTCATCAGGTGATTTTCATAATTTTAGAATTTCTTGATCAAGTGCTTTCCAGTTAAAGTGATTAAAAGCATGGTCTATCTCTGCAATCAGATGAGCAAGAGAATGAATAGATTTTGTTGGGGTCATGGCACACTATTGCATGGGGTGTCCTCAAAGCGTGTAGAAGAACAGCGCGTAGCTCATGTATTCTTCAAAGAATCCATGTCTTTCGCATGAGCCTACAATACTGACCATGTGCCTAACCAAGGCTACGTAGCCTCCACCATCAAATGTTTTATGAGACAAGTTATCCGAGAGCTTTTCTAAGATGATGAAATCGTTTCCATAAGACATACACTCCAAAATAGGAACTCCGTAGTTAGTCATGATAGATATGTAGAGATTCAAAACAGATGTGAGGACTCAGCTTGTCATCTGGCCCTCCTTCTAGCACCAAAATGTTGATGGTGTTGGACCCGCCAACATTAGGGGATCTCCACAATATGAAGTTTGAACTAGACCTCACATTGTTTTGTGTAGAAGTCCCATCTGGTACAATGGCACAGTTTCCGTTATCTTAATGATCTGCCTCAACTCTTGTTTGTCATCATAGAAGAGTGGTTTGCTTTGTCTTCGAGAAGTGACGTCTATGTGCCTAGTGAGTGAAAGTGTCACTTGTGTCAATGATTCTTTGACTATCAAGGGAGAGGGTGAGAGTGAGTTCCAGGTCAACTCGGAGTAGTCCCAACACTGCTAGGAACACACAACACAAGAGGACATGTGTAGCTTCCAAAGGAGCACTCCACAAGGATGCAGCAATCACAACGTACAAGGTAATATAACATGTCCAGCACTCAACGAATCAGTCTGAATGAGTGAAATGGTTGTTACGGTAAGCTTCATGTGAAAGGCATGTCTGATGTCTGGGAGATCATTCTAAATGGGCGAGACAACGTTAACAACATATACAACACATTTCCATTAATAGATTATGCATTACAACAAATGAAACAGTTCAGATGTAGAACATAGTTTAAAGCAACATACATTACAAGTGTTAAAGATCAGTCTTATGACATATACAATACATGTTTGAAAATGTGTTGGCTTGTTAGAAGGCTTCTGAATTAAGCAAAAGTTCCAAGACACATTGTTACACCATACATCACTAACCCAAAGTGTGGGGCGTTGGAGCCACTAATTACTCCTTAAAGAAAATATTATAGACTCTCTTGGCTATGTGGGAGGAGCTGAGGTGAAAAATTCCTTTGCATGTACAAATGAGGGGTAATTTATAGCCAAGGGTGAAACTGACCCTTATGGTTGTTCGACTACCGCCATGACCATTTGGCTTCCATGACTTTTCAACATACATGACAGTTTGTGCAACAAGTGGGTCTCTTGGACTTGTTATCTCTACTATGCATTTGTGTGTTTGGAGGACCAAATGACTACCGTGGCCGTGCGTCTTTTCAAGGAGGGAAGCTTATAGCAGTTTATTTTATCCTTCCCTTTCCTTTGCCTTATTCCCTTATAACTCCCCACACCTCCGTTTCCCTTATAACTCCCCACACCTCCGTTTCCTCCTTCCCCTTGAATTCTCCTTATTCTCCTTTAAATCCCTTTATCCCTGTTTTTCTCCCAAAACCCCTCATAAACCCTTTTTCCCGGACTCCCGCACAGTTTTTGTTCAAATACTATAAAACCCTGTGTAAATCCCTTTATTCGGTTAAATCCTTTATTCGCTTAATTTCAGAGCCCATATGATGTTATTCACATAACCGTGCGCATATACAAAAAACGTCACTGCTAGGGCCCTCACCTGCCACATCACTTAAAGCATCTGTGCATTCACCCCACCGTCGTTCGATCATTTCCCGCGGATTTGATGAAATCCACTACTCCCGCCCCAGTGACCTACGTGTCCGTTAGTTAGTGGGGTAAGCTATTTCCCAGCGATCCCATCTTCCACGCGGCACTTTAATACTTGATTGCTCCTCCGCACATGAAAACCACCCACCTCCCGTGAGCGGTGCGGGGAAACCGCTTACCGCTCATCCCATACTACTCCCACCCATTAATTTCTCTGCAGCTTCCACGCCCATCCACCATTTGATCTTCCATCCCGCGATCCAACAGTCTGCAATCTCCATGCTCCCCTACCTACTAATAGCCTCCGTACACCGTTCGCCACCATCCAATTACACGATCTAATGGTTTATAGTCATTTTTCCTCGCGCCTTCTCATCACCTCCTGCCATCAGATCTGGACCGTCCATCTCAGCCATCCAATGGTCATTATTCTTTCTCGGCTCATCGTCCATTTTCCATGCATTTTCCTTGTTTGACCTGCCTTGCACATGCGGAGGAGGAAGGAAGCCACGATCTAGTACCTTGCACATTGAATCCTCAACAACTACATTTAAAGAGTAACATGGTTGAGGACAAGAAGAATAGCCTTGAGCAGATAAACACAACATTTCACTTGTTCAAGAAGTATAGTAGAACACCAAAAAGGTCATTTTGTCCATTAAAACAATCAAATTGTATCAGAGGCCAATATCTGATTGTAAGTGTGGTTGGTGGCCAGTTATGACCCCTCCACACATAGGTCAGTAGAGCAGTTTTGTAAATAAACTCTATATATACCGAGGAGAAAGATAGAATCAGATTGATGAATGTTATTTTGATGTAAACTTCAACTTCTGGAGACTGCAACTATTGTGATACCTGCAGCTTCTGGTCTTCATTTCCAGCTAATGCAAGCTTCTTTTTCTGTTAATTGCTCACTTTCCACTTGTTCTTCTTTGTTCCAGACTATGCCTGCTATGAATTTATTCATGTGATGTTGATGTTTAGCATTAGAGGGGCTGTCATCCCACCTCTGTGTTTGAATCTAGCACGTATCATTGAATTTGTATGCAGGTTTCTGTTATTTTAATGCCAGAGAGCTGTCACCCTGTCTGTGCATTAGGAAATAGGTTTACAGACCTTTTAACTGGTTGTAGCTTGCCATCATATGGTCCTATGCATCTTCTGGTGTGATTAGTATTCTCCATAATCACATTTTCCTTAAACTGTGAGTAATTGGTGGTCTAAAGCCTTATAGTCTGGGGGTATTCACCCATGTCTGGGGTTAAGCATAATAGAAGTGGTTATCTGGCTTGAATATGCAGCATTTCTTACATTCATCCACCATTTTCCAACATTTTTGTTGAGTTTGTAATGTTCCTGAGCATCTCTGATATACAACCTAGGAGAGTTTCTTGGGGTGATAACATTAATTGGCGTCATTGCCGTGGAGAGGAGAATTGAAGCTCAGCTTCCCCGGGAGAATGACACAGTTTCAAGTTTTGATGATAGACAAGGTTTGAACACAGTTTCTGGTTGTAATAATCTATCTGGCAACTCCATTGGAGGAAGACCATCCATTGGCGACTCCACATTGATGTTCTGGCTCAATTTGTGAGACATACTCAAAGAAATCCTCAGAAATCACCAGCTGAACCAGTGCCTGAACCTGTGGGGACTGTCAAATCGAAGAAAGCATCACAGAAAGGGGCATCAAGATCAGGTAAGCCTAAGAAATCTCATTCATCTCTGAAAGATAAAGTTGTAGCTGAATATATACAAATTGAAGATTTAGAACTCAACATTGTTAATAAAGAAATTCCTTCAGAGATCAATTCAGCCCCTTGTGTAGTTAGTTCCCCTTTGAATCTCAGTCCAAAGAAAGGTTCCCATTCACTCCAAAACATCCCTTTGTCTCTACCATCGATCACATTATTTCCTACTATTCAATCTACCACTATTCTTCCACATATCCCAATCATGGCAGGACAACAAGCACCCATGACGATAGAAAGAATTGTTGCTGCTAGATATGGACCTTTAGTTTTGCCTGTTCCTTTAAATCCTATGCCTGTGGGAGAATATCAGAAATATATGCCTAAATTCATTGGAACAGAGGGAGTAACAACAAAAGAGAACCTAGAAGCTTTTTACAGTTATGCTGATAATTTAGATATAAGTGAAAATGATGTGTTGATGAGAGTTTTTGTCCAGAGCCTTGATGGAGAGGCTAGGAAGTGGTTCAGAGAATTGTCTGAGAGATCTATAACAGATATTGAAGCCTTAGATGATGCATTTTTGAAGCACTGGGGAGATAAAAAAGATTGATGTATTATCATACTGAGTTTGGTAACCTGAAGAGGGAAAATGCTGAATCATTGCCTGATTTCAATAAAAGATTCAACTGTATGTATAGTAAGATACCAGCTGAGGTGAAGCCTACTCCTACCTCTGCAAAACTCACTTATGCCAATGCTTTTGACTCTAATTTCTGCTTGTTGTTGAGAGAAAGGAGATGCGCTACACTAGCAAACATGCAGGATGCAGCACTAGAGGTGGAATTCAACATTATGGCTGCAGAAAAACTCAAACGTCAAGCTGACAGAAGGAGGCAGAGAGGTCAAGCTTCTACTTCTGCTTCATCTTCAGAGCCTAAATTAGATAAAATTACTAAGATGATAGAGTCATTGGCTGCTGAAATTTCTAAGCTAAAGGTTGAGCAGAATTAAGGAAAAACAAGGCAACAGAACACATTTGCTCTAAGAAATCCAAATCCATTCAGAAGAGTAAATGAACAGTTGCAAATTATGCAAAGGGTTGAAGAATCAAAAGAAAATCAGAAAGTTAAAGCTCCTTTCCAAAATGTAGTCGTGGAGGAGGAACAATTTGAAGAAGATGAGGATGAAATTCACTGCATGGAAGATAAAGGCAATGCTTCATTCTTGACTTTGGCTATTTATGAAGAATCATTGCTGCAAGAACAAGACAGTCAACAGTGAGATAAAGAAGCTGTCCTACAAACTGGTGAACAGAAAAGATACAATCTGAGGTCGAATGCAAAAAATGTCAAGGAGAATCCTGCCCAAAGAGCTGTTGTCCAAGCAGAATCACAGAATGCCAAACGCAGAAGACCAGCAGCTGATCCAATCATCCTCAAAGCTCCAGTTCAAGAGGTAAAAGGTTTTGATAAGTTATCTTATTCTTTCAACTTAGAGTCAGA
This sequence comes from Pinus tabuliformis, assembly GCA_031772625.1. Lineage (NCBI taxonomy): Eukaryota > Viridiplantae > Streptophyta > Pinopsida > Pinales > Pinaceae > Pinus > Pinus tabuliformis. Next base: position 1,983,108,829 of record CM062817.1, on the reverse strand, counting down.
AGTTTAGAAATTGAAAATATCTGTGCCTTTAGTAGAGTTGGTGAAGAGTGAAGTGTTTAGAAAGCCTATCCTTGAAGCTCTTGAGCTAGAAACCACACAAACCTCTACTGACTCTATCAATTGCAAGATGACAAGCCTACCATTGTGCTTAGTCCCATGATTGAACCTACTGCTAATAATTCTCCATCTTTTTATGTCTCCTTGACCATTCATGACAAAATACTCCACAACTGCCTGCTAGACACAGGGGCCAGCCACAATCTAATGCCTAAAGTTGTCATGGAAGAGTTGGGCCTTGATATCACCAGACCATATCATGATTTATTCTCTTTTGATTCAAAGAAAATGAAATGTCTTGGATTGACTAAATATCTAGCCATTACCTTAACTCAGTTGCCCATGAAGAGTATGATGATGGATATTGTGGTAGCATATGTCCCTCCTAAGTTTGGCACGCTGCTGTCGAGAGGATGGATTAAGAGACTAGGTGGGACATTACAAAGTGATCTATCTTTTGTGATTGTCCTAGTGTTTGGAGGAGAAAGCAGGAGATTGTATAGAGAAGCACAGTTGGCATACATTATCAGTGATGAGAAGAATCCTACAATCATCCCATATATGCAATGGACACTGATTTTGGAGCATGTATTCTCCAAATAGAAGAATCTCAGAAGGCCTCAATGCAGATCAAGAAGCCAATAGTTCAGGTCGAGGAAAAGCAAGGAAGTTAGGTTTGGGAGATGTTATTTGATGGAGCATGTTCCAGGGAGAGTGCAGGAGCAGGGGTGGTGCTAGTGTATTCAGAGAAAGAAAGCATTCAGTTGTCTTTTAAGCTGGTTTTCCAAGTCACAAACAATATAGCAGAGTATGAAGCACTGCTATTGGACCTTAGTGGAGGAAAAGATAGAGGAATCAACAATCTGAAAGTGTTTGGAGATGCTAATTTGATCATTCAGCAAGTAAATAAAACATTTCAAGCAAAGCACCCAAGGTTGAAAGCATACAGAGATGAGGTATGGATAATTAGAGACTCTTTTGATTATTTTTGTATTTTATATATTCCTAGAGCCCAAAATTAGCTTGTTGATTCCCTTGTTGTTTCAGCTAGTCTATTTATACCTCCCATGCCTCCCAAACTAGTTTATGAACTGCAAATGAAGTACAAACCATCCTTTCCTGACAATGTCCAGCAATGGAAAGTTTTTAATGATGATAATGAGATAAATAGGTTCTTGCAAATTATTGATGAGTTTTCTGAAATGAAAATTGACCAAGAAATGATGCCTTGTTAGAAAACCCCCAGTCCCAGGTTAGAAATAAAATTGGTAAAAATAGCATTGTCGAGCTTCCTAGTAACCATATTCCTAAGGGTCTAATTCCTCTTGAAAGACTGTTTGACCAAAATGATGTGCTTTACAAGGTTTCCCAAAATGAAGACCAATCTGCAGTCTGTAAGCATGATATAGGAAGTCCAGGACAGCCTAGATATGTAAATTTTTCCACTCACTTTTCGGCTAACCAAAGTGCTAAGTACTGCAATTTAATGAGGCAATTTGCTGATGTGTTTGCCTGGGAGTATAGCGACCTGAAAACGTTTGATAAGAACATAATTTAGTATAAAATCGCTCTGGAGAAAGACACCATTCCTTTCAAATAGAAGCTGATACCAATAAATCCTATGCTTCTTCCTCTAATTGAAAAAGAAATTAAAAAATTGTTGGCTGCCAAGATCATAGTCCCTCTCAGATATTCAAAATGGGTAGCCAACCTGGTGGTGGTAAGGAAGAAGAGTGGAGAAATCAGACTGTGTGTTGATTTTAGAAATTTAAACAAATGCTCAAAGAAAGATAATTATCCCTTACCAAAAATGGAGCATTTGCTGCAAAAAGTCTCAGGAGCCAAAATTATGTCCTTCTTGGATGGTTTTTGAGGCTTCAATCAGATTATTGTGCATCCAGATGACCAAGAGAAGACTGCATTTACCACTCCTTGGGGAACTTTTATGTATGCTAAGATGCCTTTTGGATTGATGAATGCTGGAGAAACCTTTCAGAGAGCTATGGATATAACATTTGTGGGAGAGAAGGACAAATTTGTCCTCGTCTACCTTGATGACATAACAGTATACTCCAGCATCCATCAAAATCATTTGCAACATTTGAGAAAAGTATTTCTGAAGTGCGGGAGGTTTGGAATTTTAGTCAAACCTAAAAAATATCAATTTGCTTTAGAAGAAGGCAAGCTGTTAGGACATGTTGTGTCTGCTGCAGGTGTCCGAATTGACCCAGAAAGAGTAAAATCCATACAGACTTTGTCTGTCCCAAGATGAAAGAAGGATATCCAATCCTTTTTGGGCAGATTTAATTTTGTGAGGAGGTTTATACCAAATTTTGCAGAATTAGTGAAGCATATTACCTCAATGTTAAAGAAAGGGGCAGAAATCAAGTGGACTGATATAGTAAGAAAATCATTTAAGTCTATCAAGAAAGCCATTATGGAAGCTCCCACACTAAGCAGCCCAGATTACAGCAAGGAGTTCCATATATTTTCATTTGCCTCTGAAGACACCATTGCAGTTGTTCTATTGCAAGCCGATGAAGAAGGTTCAGAACATCCAGTAGCATTTTTCAGCAAGAACTTGAGGGATGCTGAACTGAGGTATGATATTATTGAAAAACATGCATATGCCCTTGTCAAATCTTTGAAAGCTTTCTGAGTTTATATTTTTCATTCAAAGATAATTGCATATGTACCCTCTGCTGCAATAAAAGATGTCTTAACACAACCTGATGCTGATGGAAGAAAGGCAAAATGGATTGCAAAGATGATAGAATTTAACATAGAGCTGAAGCCAACTAAACTAGTCAGAGATCAGGGTCTTGCTAAGTTATTGGCTGAAGAAAATCGCAGGTCTTTAGATATTGATTTCCTGTGCACAATTTCAGAAAGTGGTCAGACAAATGAAGAAGAGGAAGCAGCTGAACCAGACAGAAAGCAGTCAGTGGCCAAGAATCTAGCTTCTTGTAATTGGTATGCCAAAATAATTAATTTCTTGCTGAAGCTAGAAATCCCTTCAGAATTTACTCAAAGTCAATCTAGAATTTTAAAACTTAGAGCAGCCAAATATTGCATTAATGAAAATTTGCTCTACTAGAGGGATCCATCTGGATTGCCTTTGAGGTGTCTGGACAAAGAATAGTCAGAGGAGGTTATGCAGCAATTTCATTCCATCATGTGTGGAGGGCACCATTATTAGAAAACCACAGCCCATAAAATCTTGAGAGTCGGGTACTATTGGCCCACTTTATTTTTTGATGTATTTTATTTTGTTAAATCTTGTGACAGGTGCTAAAGATTTGAAGGAAAACAACAGTTGAAGTCCCTGCCCCTAAAACCAATTCAGGCAAAATGACCTTTTTAGCGATGGGGTTTGGATTTCATTGGAGAAATCAATCCACACTCCAGTGTCCAGCACAGATGGATATTAGTAGCTACTCACTATTTCACTAAGTGGATTGAAGCAATCCCTACAAGCAAGGCTGATCATAATGTGGTCATGAAGTTTTTGGCAGAGAATATCTTCAGTAGATTTGGTTGTCCACATAAGTTAGTCACAGATAATGCAGCAACCTTCAGGGCGAAAGAATCGGTGGAAATTTGTGATTCTATGGGTATTAAACTTGTTCATTCCACCTCATATTATCCTCAAGCAAATGGTCTGGCAGAATCCTCTAATAAAATTCTGATCGGGATAATTAAAAAACTGTTAGAGGACAGTAAAAAGAATTGGGATTCAAAGCTCAAGCATGCACTGTGGGCTGACATAATGACCATTAAGAAATCCACAGGAAATTCTCCTTTCAAGCTGGTATGTGGCATTGAGGTTGTATTTCCAATTCAGCTAACTCTCCCTGTCGCAAAATTCCTTCAAGAAGAGTAGGATGAGGAAGAATACATGGAAAATAGGATCACTGATTTAGCAGAGTTGCATCAGATTAGAGAACAACTGGTTGAAAAGGCTGTAGCACATCAGGGAAAGATCAACAAAGCCTTTGACAAGAAGGCAAAAATAAATGATTTTCAAGTTGGAGACTTGGTTTTGAAATGGGATGCACTAAAGGAAAAGAAAGGCAATCATGGTAAATTTGATGCTTTTTGGACAGGGCCTTTCATCATTTCACAGGTTCAAGGGAACAACACCTTCATACTAAAAAGTATGGAAGGAGAAGCAGTTTTTGATGGCCTAGTTAATGGGTGGTTTTTTAAAGTTTATGTGGTTTAAGGTCTTTTGGCCTTAGAAGTTGTAAATATTGTGCTTTTATCAGTTTTAGTATAGATGCAATAGACTCCATGCCCAACGGAACACTAGGAATTTTGGCTAATTTGTTTTCATCAGGAAAGCATTGGTCTACAGGTTCTTGAGACCTCACAGGGAGGATCTCATCCCTAGAAGGAGCCAGTGTTAGCTCTTCTATGCATTTGTGTGTTTGGTGGACCAAATGACTAACATGGCTGTGTGTATTTTCAAGGAGGGAAGCTTACAACAGTTTATTTTATCCTTCCCTTTCTTTTTCCTTATTCCCTTATAACTCCCCATACCTTCATTTCCTCCTTCCCCTTTATTAGTTACCTATACCAATAGGTTTCATATTTCATGATTGGCAAAGAAAGGTCCAAATATGCTCTGCTTTGGTGATGCAAAGATCCCATATTTCCAAGAGAAAACAATGTGTGTACATAGCTTGAGGTTGACTAAATTTTGATGGATGGTCCAACAGCCTAATCTGGATCATGCCATGTTTCAATTTTCTGTTGTAGAATAGAGAAAAAAGTCTGTCCAAACTGTTTAATCTTGGCAGACCAATAGCTTAGGTAGAGAATTAAGGTTCCCAACTGCTTAATCTGGGACCTTGGAAGCAATAAGGGTAGTTCTAGATAGAAAATCAAAAGAAAAAGCCAAGAGAAAAGAAAAGGCACATAAGGGTCTGCAAGTCTAAGTGCACCCTCCATGGAGAAACAAAAAATGCTAGGCAAATAGATGGGTAGGCAGATGGGGTTGAAGAAAAGTCATTCCTTACAATTGAATGTGGGCTAACCTATTCACAAAGGAAAATCAATGGTTTGAGAAGGTTCTCTTCTCCATCATGTTGCAACAAAACAAAGGAGCATGTCTAACTTCCCATTTTTCCCCTTTCACATTCATTTACTAACATCCCTTCATCAGTTCAGATTCAGGGAAGAATTTAAGGTTTTATGTTGGTTCTTGCTCCTGTAAAAGCCACATTTCTTGTCTAAAATTCTTTTCATTTTGATCTACTCCCTAATATAAGTTGTTTTCATATATACTCAGTGATATCACTCCTCATTCACTTTTCTCACTCATATTAACCCCTAACTTCTTATTATCTAAATCCCTTATGATTCCCTTCCCCCTACTACTATAACACCATGGTGTATAAATCCCCAGCATTGTATAAATATCCTCACTTTTAGCACTATAGCTAAATAAGTTTGATTGAGGGAGACATTGGTCCACCAGGGACCAGGGCCAACCCTGTCATGGGATTGCTCTAGCCTCTGGTTGGAGTAATAACCTCCCCCCAAGCCTTCACCTCCCCTCTGTTCAGAAATTCCACAAAGAACCCCCTTACCTCTGCTAAAAGCCACTAAAAAACCCTCTTTCCTACAGAAAAGCCCGAAAAACCCACTAAAAAACCCTCTTTCCTACAGAAAAGCCCGAAAAACCCACTGAAAACCCTTAAACCTAAAGTTCTCCGCCCAAAATATTAAATTGAATATTTTAATGGAGGCGGGACCCCCCCCCAACATGCACGATCCGTCGGGAGGCCCGCCAGCCGTCCATCATCTACCACCCCCGATCCAACGGTGGGCGGGTATTTTAGGATCCGGACCTGCCAACCTTTGGCGTCCGGGGAACGGTGGTTTTCCGCCCCGTACATGGGACGCGTGACAGGCGACGGGGTTGCTCGGAGCCCCCCTCCCCGATACCGCCTTTGCTCAAAGGTGGTGCGGGGAAACCGCTTACCACCTCCCCCTTGTGTCATTCAAACGTCATCATGACGTAGCACCTTCTCCCGCCCCCGCGCTGCGTGGTCCTCCATGTAGCCCTGCAACCTCATCCGCCCGCCACCGTGTCCGGCCACGCTGGTCTACACCTCAGCAGCCACGTCACCCTCGGTACCCGGGCCCGCCATGACGTCATGCTGACAACATCGGCGGAAAGGCGCCAATTACTTATTTTTTCCGAATTTGTCGTTAAAAGTCACGGTTTAGGCCGTTTTATGTCATTTTCGAGCGAAAAAGACATAGCCGTTGCCGCTGGTTCACTGCCAAATCGCCTCTGGACCTCCAAATTCAAACTTGCGACCGTGCCAACTCATCAAATCAGCTACATTCAGCCTTCACAGTTCGGCCCGCAGGCTTTCCAGCTCGTTTGCCAGGTATTTCACCGCAGCTTCCCTGTTTTCCCACTGAACATACCAATTTCTATGTGAATTCTCCATAAGAAACATTCAATTGCCAAATTGCACACTGTTTTTCACCAAATTACCATCAAATCCACCTGCATTGTCCTTTGCCCCGGCAATTCACTATTAAAACGTTAATTCACGGTCGAAGGTTACCAGTTCGGCCTCGAACTTGCCCGGCATTGTTCCCTTTTGCCGGGTGTAGACCAGCTGCAGCTTCTTACCAAAGTAATTCACATACCCTCTGCAATTTACCCCTAGCAATTCACAATCCCTGTGAATTTACCAAAAAACTGCAGAAACCAGCCTACCTTTTCACTGTGAAACGCATTTTAAACATTGTCTACAGTGAGGCTATCACTTAAGCTCTGAGGAACCTTGCAAACCTTGGCACTCACCTTCTTCAAAATCAGATTATACAATGGCTGCCCCTGCACCCTCAGCCCTCAGTGTAGCTCCATTAAATCCACCAAATAAAGACCTGGAGGCCTTGCCCTTTGCTGACAAGGACTCTCTCATTGAAGACTTTGTGGGTAACAGGGACTTCTTGCAGACCTTCAGGCAGTTAAGAGAGGACTACCTAAATGGTCATGATACATATGGGATATGGGAGTCAAACCTGCCATACTACTGTCTCCCCTCTGTAAATGTTTTTCCTGAGATCATTCACCTATGTGCTGGAAACTATGATGTGCAGCAAAGAGCCATTAAGTCTCCATCTGGGAGCATCCTCTTTCACATCAATCTTGAGACTATCAATAAGATGCTCCATTTTGATCAGACTAAGCTGTTGTTCCCCTTTTCCATGAATTATCTACTGGACACTGGTGCCAAGATGACCAGTGAGGAAATTCAGAAGGTCACCAGGACATTTATGAGACCTGAGTGCCTGCCCACAGGGCCACCTCCCTACCTGGATGTCTTTTTCACTGATGTAGGCAGGCTTTTGCTGGACATGATTGCCTATGTGTTGGGGTACAGAACCAGTGAGCATGTGGATGCAACAATGCTGGTATTGCTATCTGCTTATAGCTCAGGCCAGCCCCCTGCCCGCAAGTACAACTTTGCTAAGTTCATAGCTAACAAGATTCATGATCAGTTGAGCAGAGTGGACAGACAGGGTGTCTTCAAGTACTCGGCCTATATCTATCACCTTTTCATGTACTATCAGTCTGAGGCTTTTCCATGCTACATCAAAAAGCTGGATTATAGAGGGGAAAGAAGATCTGTTATCTTCTGGACCTCTGTCTATCACAAAGTCTCAAATTCACCTTACTCCTATTGTGAATTTATTGACCAATTTGTATACCCAGTCTCTTGCCTATTGATGAGGTCCCCTCCTCCCAGAATATCAATTGAGATACAGAAAGCTCTACAGCTTTCCAAAAAATACAAAATAGTGATTGGTACCTATATGAGAATCATACGGTCATCAGAGTCTATGGCTGTGAGCTCTGTCCATACAGGCTCCCAAAATATGTGCCTGTGAGGTTATTTGCCTTAGAGTATTACAGGCAGTTGATTCAGTCCGACCTCACCCACTTCCACAGCTCCAAAAAGAAGGCCCACCTCAAGTTCAAACACCAGTTGGGCCCCTTCATTATGAATAAGAAAGAAGGATGGGAAGATGCAGACCTAATCCTCAAAGATAAATACAAGCTGTCATATAGTTTTCGGTGGGTCCCTTATGACCCTCAAGGCTTCATCACTACTAGAAGAACCAAATACAGGCTTCTAGGTTATAGGCATTGTCAATACCCACACATTGAAAGATATGCCAACCAGCAAGAATGGCAGCAGGGTAGTCTAGTTGAAAAGCTAACTAAAGAAGAGACAATGCTAAAGAATGTAAAGGAGCTTGAAAAAACTATTGACCTAGACTATGTGCAGTAGGAACCTTTCAAATGGCCTTATTCAGCAGGAGAAGGGACCTCGGCCTCAAGGACTGCACCAGTCGTACAGGCACCCTCTACAGCAGCACCAGGTACTGACAAAGGCAAAGGAATCATGGGTGCAGAAGAAGAAACAGTAAAAGAAAAGCCTGCCCCTTCAAATGAGCAGCAGCAAGAGCCCCAACAAGGGTAGCAAACAGAACAGCAACAAGAGCAGACTGCCCCTCCACAAACGGAGCTACCAGCAGCTCCAGCAATGCAAACTCCACCTCCACAGACTGAGCCATCGAGTGCTCCAATTTTGCAGACCCCAGCACATGAGGAGAGGGGTACGAAAAGAGCCAGAGAAGAGTCCACCCCTGCTAGTGGATCCTCCCAGTAACCCCAGACCAAGAGGCCAAGAGCTGACTCCCCGAAGGTAGAAGACATCACTGAAGAATTCCTTGACAGTTCAAGGAAAAACAGGGAGGGCAGCCAGCACACAAGGACAAACTCCTTTCAGCAGGAGCAAGGATTGCAACTTGGTTTGGAGGTGTCTTCCTCCTCCCAGCAGAGCAGGAAGCCCAAGAGCACTAAGGTTTCTTTCAAACAAATAAAGGCTCAGAATGATCTGCTGAGGGCAGAGGTCTACAAATAATTTATAGATGCAACACCAGCCCAGCAAGAAAGGCTAATGTCTGTGTATGACATTAAAGAGGAAAAAATCATCCTCAGTCACTTTAAGCCTACAATACCGCAGCCTAAGTCAGCCGCAGATTTTGTGAAGACAAGGGTGGAAGTCATGGCCAAAGACATCCATCCCATGGACCAAATTGAACTCCACAAGAAAGCTGGAGAGATGGTTTATGCAACCTTGGTGGAGAGGGCAACCATGGCCCATGAGCTAAAGGAGTCCCTGCAAAATACCAACACACAGTTGGATTTTGAGAGAATGTCCTCCCTGGCCAAAGACAATAGAATAAAGTCACTTGAGGACATCATTATTGATCTATGACATGATCCTAGTGATCCAAAGGGTGTAAAGGCCCTTCTGAAGAAGAAATAAGATGACCTAAATGCATTAAAGAAGAGGTTAAAGCTGCTGCCCACAGAGCACCCTCAAACGACAGAGCTACAAAAGGAAAAACAGGTGGATGACCAACTGGACCTCATAATGTAGCTAAACCAGAGGGTCCTGGATTTGGAGAAAGAGCTGGAAGGAGCATTACAAGATAAACAAGGTGAATCCACATCCCAAGCTCCTCCAACTACTTCAACAACAGCAACAACTACAGGGGCAGCAGTGGCCCCCACAACAGAAGCAGCAGGAACAACTACAGCTCCAGATGCCAGCACAAGTGTAGAAGAATTGACTAAGGCCATCAAGGAAATGGAGCTCCGGGCAAATGAGATAAAGAAGGCCAAGGAAAAATTGGCAGAACTGGATGCCAAGTATGACAAATCAAAAGTAACTGTAGCAGAGCAGGGCAGAGAAATAAAGGCCCTAAAAGACAAGATAAAGGCCTTAGAGAAGGAGCTGAATCTAGAGACTGCCATGGCCGACATAAAAAGGATTCTATGGGCCAAAATTGGCCAATCCATCAATCAACAATGGAGATCAATCAAAACAATACATGAGCAGATGGACTTGATGGTCCAAGCACAAGCAGAAATCCATAAGGCCAAAACATTACTGGGAGACAGACCTGAACAGGCCAACAGGATGATAGACTTCCTGAGCAGGCAAGAAAAGGAGGAACTGGTAGCCATAGGCATTGCCAACAAAACAGAGGCTGTCCTCACTGCCAAGAAGGTACTAACTCTCAGGAATTATGTTCAAACAGTGGAGAGGAAGTGCTATGAGATACAGGGTGATGTGGAGGAATATAAACTCAAGATGGCAGTGCTGCAAGCAAAGGGCCTGCCCAGCCTCCTAAGCGGAGCAGGAAGATTGATCTCCCGAGATCAATTTGCCAACAGAATGGCAACTATCATTGAAAATCAGATTACTGCATCTGGCAGTACATCTGAGCAAACAGGGCCTCCTAGAGGACAGAGCTTATATGACAAACTTGAAGGCCTGTTCTTTATTGAAAATGAGGTAAATCATCTTTTTGAAACTCCTCCTAACTTTTATAGATATACAGAGGCCGATGAGACTTTAATAAAAATTCGGAGACATCAAATGCCTAAGGAGGATTGGTGGCAAGCAATGCTTCAGATTTTGCCACGGTAGCCTCAGTTGTTCGGCCACTGCCAGCTCCAGGTCACTACAAAACAAACAGCATGACAAAGACAACATTAAAGGCAGCTGAAAGGTGACTCAGCACATGGACAATGACAGCTAGCCTAAGGGATAAGACAATACGCAAATTTTGACAGCGTATCCTCAGCCGACTCCAACAGCCGCCAAACCAACTGCTTCTGACTATTTTTGACAGCTAAGGCACCAAAGAGTTATTTCAGCATTAACTCTCTCAGCTACAATGCTCCAGGAGTTGGCATAACTTAAATGAGCCATTAACTCATTCTCTGATATTTTTCTTATGTAAATTTTGTATAAATACCCCCCTTGGCAACGCATTAGGGGTTGGTGATTTTGACTCTAAGGCAAATCTATTGTATACTCTCAGTTTATCTAATACAAAGGGCTGGACCAGCTCAGTGATTTCCTGAAATACTTGATGTCTGGATGATGCTATGAGTGCTGATGCAGAATTCCTGTGCTGCCTGATGAAATAACAAGTTTTCCTCAATCTCTGTTCTTGTCTTCTTATGTTTATTAAATCATACTCATGTTATACTAGACTAGCAGTAGAGAAAAAGAATAGTGCAGGATTTGTCTTTTTACACCTTGCACTCAATTTTTACTGCTGTACATGTTTGTCTTCAGAATTAACCATGGACATGAATTCTTAATTGCTCATGTTTCTATTAATTCTATAGTCATGTTTCTATTAATTCTTAATTGCTCATGTTTCTATTAATGTTATCTAGAAATTCTTCATTGCTTCCAGAATAATATTCTCACTGTCTTTCTTTAGCAGTTTATTGTAAGATTCTTAACTGCCTTGCATAAACTGGATACACCACACTCAATCACTATTACGAATATTGTTTCTCAGACACTAATCTGGCTCTGCAGCTTCACTACAGTATCACACAGCACATCAAGGAAACTAAAGGACCACTGACTCCATGCCCAATGGACTAAGACATGCTAGTAAGTACCTATATATATTAACTGGAATCATCACCAAACACATTTCAAAAACAAAACCTTGAAAATCATAGCTAGCCTAAAATACTATCAGAACAGAGACTAATCATAAAGAGAGAGCCCTCTCTGATTACAGTTTGGCTAGAAACTGTAAGCCAAAGATTGGTTAGTGGTTACCTCGGCCGTATTCCCTTGGGAGTCATAGGGAACAACCTGGGTGTTAACATAATTGGTGACTCCACTGGGGACTCCTTAGGATTTTCTAATTACTGTATATCTCCTAAATCTACAGATGAAGTCTGAATGCCAGCCAGGAAGCCTTCAGGATTGTTTTTGTTTTACATTAACAGGTTCAGATAAATGCTGATTCAGTCAATCTTCATGTTAGCTTTGAGAAATATACAGCCATTCCAAAATCTTGCCTAGTCCTTACAGATATAAAAATATTCCAAAAAACATACTCAAAAAGAAGTTCAAGAGCTGGCTCCTAAAAGGGCAACCAGACACACTAGGTCAAACCCTGACCCAAATCCACCAGCAGTTTTTGAAAATCCTAATACAATCCCCAAAATAATTAGGAAACAGCAAAGGCAGGAAAATCCTAGTGATTTGAGTCCTGAGACAGCTCACCCTGAACCAGTTCCAACTCCTATCAAGGTTCTATTTGGGTCTACCCCTGTTTCCCCCAGTTCACCATCTACATCTCAAAGCCCTCCTTTCACACCTTCATCCACTGCACATATTCCTTTGACCAACACTCTAGTTTCTACTGGTCCCATCAACCCTGTAGTACCCATTGTCCCTGTTATCCCGTTTATCCCTGTCAATCCCATAAACCCTGCAAATATGGCCAATAGGTATGCACCCTTGCAGTTACCTGCTAATGCTGCAGCTTTACCCCAAGACTACCAATCCAAGATCTCATATTTTGACTCCACTGGCCCTTTTACAGCTACTCAGCATGCCAAAAGGATGCAAGACCATTTTGAGACCTATGAAATAGATGATGACAGTGTGAGAATGAGGATGTTTGTTCAAAGTCTGACTGGGGATGTAAGAACTTGGTTTAGATCCCTGAATGCAAATTCCATCACAACTCCTGATGAGCTTTATCAAGCCTTTACTAATAGATGGGAGAAAAAGAAAGATCCTCTGCACATACTTGGTGAATATGACACTATCAAAAGAGGTCCCCAAGAGACTGTTTTGGAGTATTGTGCAAGATTCAACAATGTTTATAACGCAATCCCACAAAATTTAAGACCTCCTCCTGATTTGGCCTTGTACAAATTTCCTGATGGTTTTGACCCTGATATGGCCTACCAGTTGAAGGAGAGAGCTCCTGAAACCCTTGAAGATGCCCAGAAGGTTGCTGTCACAGTGGAAGCTAACCTGATCGCCAAAAGAAACAGAGCAAGGTTGGAAAAGAGAACCACCTTCAAAGAAGAACCCTCAGCCTTTGATCAAAAGTTGGATGCAATACTCACTGGTATGAAGAGATTGGGTGATAGAGTGGAATCAGTTGAGAGAAAGTCATCATGGGAAGCACCACAAAACAACCCTCCTAGGAATCCAAATTTTAGGAGAACTCAAAATCCAAACGTTGGCAAGGCCAGTTCTGATCCAGACATAAGACCCCCTTTCCAAGAGAATTATGCTCAGACTTCCACATCAAGTGAAACCAATGAAGATCCCCACATTAATTTAATGGGTTTGGATGGTGAAAGTCAAGTCTTTTTAACACAAGAAGATCATGAGAATGATGAAATCAAGATGTTCCAAACCAAATCAGGTGAGTCATTTGACTTTAAACAAGGCTACGACACAACTGTTTATGAAGTCCATAAACAATACAAGCTAAGGAGTAGAACTGTAAATGTAACACAGCTTGAAAAGATAAAGGATAGCCAGCAGCCCAAAAGAGCCATAGTCACAGAGCCAAATGACACAACCGAATCACTTGCAAAGGAAGTAACCATTGAAGAAGTCACTGAACCATTTTCTTCAAAACAGCAGCCCATGGCTACATCATCCTTGCACCCTAACCCAAGTGTCACTCCTCAAAAGATGAGCAAGAAGGACAAACCTCAAGATCAAGATAACAATCAAGAAGAAGAGTTAGTGAACAAGGAAAGAACTGTCATCCTCAACCAAAAGACCCAATCTGAAAAACCCTTTGACCTGGAAACTGAAATTGGTAAATTGAAGGTAGCTATTCCTCTTTCAGAACTAGCCAAGCATGACATTTATAAACAACAAATCAAGAAGTCCCTTCAACTTACTAACAACAAAGATGACGTCAATGTGCTGGATGATACCCCAGAATTGCTGTTCGGTCCAGAAGTTGATGGAAAAGCAGTAGTCACATGGATCTTACCTTTTTATGTAAGTTTACATGTTCATGATAAGATACTGCACAATGCAATGTTTGACTCAGGTGCCTCTCACAACCTCATCCCAAAAGCAGTCATGGAAAGATTGAATCTAGATATTACAAGACCATATAAGGACCTATTCTCCTTTGACTCCAGCCAAGTCAAGTGCTTGGGTCTAATAAAAGATCTATGTGTGTCCCTTGTTCAGTACCCAAATAAAACAATTCTAATGGATGTTGTAGTTGCTGATATCCCTCCCAAGTATGGGATGTTGTTATCAAGATCATGGGGGGCTAAACTCCAAGGTTCCCTACAACTAGACATGTCATATGCAACCATCTATGTCTTTGGGCAACCAAAAAGACTATACAGAGAAACACTTATGAAATACATGGTCAGCAGTGAAGAAAAACCTCAAAATTTTCCCATATATGCTGTTCATTCTGATATAGACTCATATATTCTTTTCAATGATAATACAGGTCTTACAAATAATTATGTTGAAACCAAAACACTTGAGCAAGACCAGGATATTGATGAACAGACTGCTACACAAGAAATAATGGTTAAACCATCACTAAACAAAACTGTTGTTCTAGAGGTCAAGCTAATTCAATCAAGTGGTCAGACTGTCCTAGAAGACAAACTAGGTGAAAAAACAGAACTTCAACTTATGATCCCAGATCACAGGGAACTTATTAAATCTCCCCTAGAAAAAGAGAACCTATGGTTTCTTGAATTTGATGGGTCAGTCAACAAATTAGGGGCAGGAGCTGGAGTTTGGATACATAATAAACAACACAGTCATGCAGAGGGCCGAGCCTATAGGTTAAACTTCAGATGCACCAACAATATGGCAGAATATGAAGCTCTTTTACTAGGCCTCAAACTAGTAAAATCCCTACAAGCCATAAAAGTATCAATTCTAGGAGACTCAGACCTAGTTATCCAACAAGTAAAGGGGAATTTTGTTACTAATGATAAAAGACTGAGATCTTATAGGTCTGCTGCTGCTGAACTACTACAGTCCTTCACTGAATTCCAGATTACTAAAATTCCTAGAACCCATAATCTGCATGCCCATAGCTTGGCCACATTTGCAAGTACCTGCAAGCTACCTTTTGAGCCCCACCACTGCTTTTCAGCCGAGATAAAACACAGACCATCTGTCCCAAACAATGTCAAGGATTGGCAAGTGTTTGATGATGATACACAAATAAACAATTTCTTGACTTTACAGCAAGAATTTTCAGGACTAAACATTGACACTGAAAGAGCAAGTCAATCACAAATACCTGAAAGAGCAAGTCAATCACAAATACAGAGTAGACTGAATAAAAAAGCAATATCACCCAAAACAGCCAACCAAATGCTACATCCCACAATTTTCAACAAAGACAACATACAAGAAATTCAACAAATTAGTTATGAGGAGACAGCCGAAGATGAGGCTGAAGTGATACAATTGAAGGAAAATTTTCTTCCAATAGGCTTAACTCCTTTAGAAGACATTTTTGACTCCAATGATGTTCCCAACAAACCAAAATTGCAGCCCCTCAACACTGCCATAGAAGAATGTAACATTGGGACTGCTGAACAACCCAAAATAATAAAATTGTCTGCTTCCTTACCTCCTGACCAAAAGCCTAAATACATTGACCTTTTTAAAGAGTTCCAGGATGTCTTTGCATGGAGTTATGAGGATTTAAAATCCTATGACACCTCTGTAATTGAACACACTATCCCCCTCAAGCCAGATCAAAAACCCTTTAAACAAAAATTGAGGAGAATCAATCCTATGCTTCTCCCAGCAATGGAACAAGAGGTACAGAAAATGTTCAAGGCAGGCATCATAGCACCAATCAGATTCTCTGATTGGATTTCAAACTTAGTCCCTACAAGAAAGAAAACCGGTGAAATAAGGATATGTGTTGACCTAAGGAACTTGAATCAAGTATCCTTGAAAGATAATTACCCCTTACCCAAGATGGATCACATCTTGCAGAGAGTAGTGGGGGCCTCAAGAATTTCTCTACTTGATGGATTCTCAGGTTTCAACCAGATCTTAGTTCATCCTGATGATCAGGACAAAACAACATTTACAACCCCATGGGGAACCTTCAAATATGTAAAAATGCCTTTTGGATTGAACAATGCAGGGGAAACATTTCAAAGAGCAATGAATATTGCTTTTGCCAAAGAGATTCATGACTTCCTTGTCATTTATTTGGATGACCTCACACCTTTCTCAACATCAGACCAAGAACATTTGAAACATTTGAGACAGATCTTCCTAACATGTAGGAAATATTGAATTTCCTTAAATCCTAAGAAATCCCTATTTGGTTTGGAGGAAGGTAAACTGTTGGGCCACATCATTTCTAAAGATGGCATTAGGATTGATCCAGACAGAATCTAGGCCATCTTACAAATGCCTCACCCAAGAAATGTAAAGGAATTACAAGCCTTTTTGGGTAAAATCAACTTCTTGAGGAGATTTATCCCAAATCTGGCCGAATTGACAGGTTACTGAATAACATGTTAAAAAAGGATTCAAAGGTAAAATGGACGATAGAAGCAAGTCAAGCCTTTGAAGGAATAAAATTGGCCCTCACCCAAACTCCAGTCCTAACAAATCCACAATTTGATAGGGAATTTATCATATTTTCCTTTGCCTCCCAACACACAATTGCTGTTGTCCTATTACAGAAAGATGACCAAGGAAATGAGAAACCCATTGCTTTCTTTAGTAAAGCTCTTAGAGATGAACCCCTGAAATACCAGATTATGGAAAAGCAAGCATATGCCTTGGTCAAAGCTATTAAAGACTTTAGGATCTACATCCTATACTCCCATGTTATAGCCTATGTACCAAGCCCAATTGTCAAAGACATACTTACTCAAGAGAACTTAGAGGGCAGAAGAGGAAAATGGATTGCAAATATTTTAGAATTTGACATTGAAATAAAACCTACAAAACTGATAAAAGGACAAGGTCTGGCTAAATTAATGTCTGAAACAAATTTCCAAGCCTTGGACATCAACCAACTGGACAGTGAACCGGAGCTGGCGACTCCAAAGATCAATGTAGCCTTTGAACAATCCCCCTGGTATTCGGATATCTGTTATGTGTTACAAAACCTGTGTGCTCCCCCAGGGCTGTCCAGAACTAAATGTAGGTTCCTAAAAATGAAAGCTTCAAAGTTTTGTGTTATGAATGGAAATTTGCTTTGGAAAAACCATGAGGGTATATTGTTAAACTGCTTAATTGACAATGAGACTAACAAAATCATGGAAGAATTTCATGCAGGCAATTGTGGTGGACATTTGTATTGGAAGTCCACTGTGGATAAAATATTGAGAGCTGGTTACTACTGGCCTACTGTTTTCTCTGATGTCAAGAAATTCACCACCTCATGTCATAAATGTCAAGTGTTTGAGGGAAAGAGAAAGTTACTGCCACTCCCTTTGAGGCCTATTGCAACAGAGAGACCTTTTCAACAATGGGGCTTGGATTTCATTGGGGAAATTCATCCTTCATCTTCAGGCCAACATAGATGGATTCTAACGGCTACAGACTACTTCACTAAGTGGATTGAAGCTGTTCCATGCAGACAAGCAAATGATTCAACAATCATTCAGTTTTTGGAGAATAACATATTGGCTAGATTTGGTTGTCCTGACAAAATAATAACAGACAATGCTGCTGCTTTCAGATCTAAGAAGATGGTGAATTTCTGCCACAAATTTCACATTACCTTGGGCCATTCTACTGCATACTATCCCCAAGGAAATGGCCTTGCTGAATCATCAAATAAAAGTCTGGTAAACATCATAAAGAAAGTATTAGAAGAAAATAAAAAGAATTGGCATAAGAAACTTGTGAATGCCTTATGGGCAGATAGACTAACAACCAAGAGATCAATTGGGGTCGGCCCATATGAGTTAGTCTATGGATTAGAAGCCAAATTCCCTTCATCACTAGGGATTCCTGTCATGAAACTTCTTCAAGAAAGTCAAGCTGAACCAAATGACATGCAAAGAAGGATCAATCAAATAATATGTTTGCAGCAAACTAGAGATCAAGTTTACAGCAGGGTTCAAGTTTTACAAGAAAAATTAAAGAAAGCTTTTGACAGAAGGACCAAGGCAGAAGATTTCAATATTGGAGACAAAGTCCTCAAGTGGGATTCAAGAAGAGAGGATAAGGGAAAACATGGAAAATTTGACTCCCTTTGGAGAGGGCCTTTTGTCATACAAGCAACACAGGGAAATAACACTTACTTTTTGGAAAATTTGGATGGCACTGACTTAGGTGAAGGTCCTGTGAATGGCAGGATGCTGAAGCACTATTTTGACTACCATCCATGAAGTGCAGCCTAATTTTCCTTTGTACATAATCAGCTGTATATATTTTCTTTCAGCAGATAAATAGTTCAGTTTGAGAAGTCACTATAAATAAACAGAAAGGGGGCTTTATATGCCAGAAAGTCCACAGAGGTGATAGCTTTTTAGTTTTGAAATACAAAAGAGAGAATTTTCAAATTTTGGCAAGAATAGATCAAGGGCCAAGGCATTCTGACCTGCTGTTCTTGGTCTTTCAAGAAGAAAAACCATCCCCAAGTGGAGCCACTGTTAGTTACCTATACCAATAGGTTTCATATTTCATGATTGGCAAAGAAAGGTCCAAATATGCTCTGCTTTGGTGATGCAAAGATCCCATATTTCCAAGAGAAAACAATGTGTGTACATAGCTTGAGGTTGACTAAATTTTGATGGATGGTCCAACAGCCTAATCTGGATCATGCCATGTTTCAATTTTCTGTTGTAGAATAGAGAAAAAAGTCTGTCCAAACTGTTTAATCTTGGCAGACCAGTAGCTTAGGTAGAGAATTAAGGTTCCCAACTGCTTAATCTGGGACCTTGGAAGCAATAAGGGTAGTTCTAGATAGAAAATCAAAGGAAAAAGCCAAGAGAAAAGAAAAGGCACATAAGGGTCTGCAAGTCTAAGTGCACCCTCCATGAAGAAACAAAAAATGCTAGGCAAATAGATGGGTAGGCAGATGGGGTTGAAGAAAAGTCATTCCTTACAATTGAATGTGGGCTAACCTATTCACAAAGGAAAATCAATGGTTTGAGAAGCTTCTCTTCTCCATCATGTTGCAACAAAACAAAGGAGCATGTCTAACTTCCCATTTTTCCCCTTTCACATTCATTTACTAACATCCCTTCATCAGTTCAGATTTAGGGAAGAATTTAAGGTTTTATGTTGGTTCTTTCTCCTGTAAAAGCCACATTTCTTGTCTAAAATTCTTTTCATTTTGATCTACTCCCTAATATAAATTGTTTTCATATATACTCAGTGATATCACTCCCCGTTCACTTTTCTCACTCATATTAACCCCTAACTTCTTATTATCTAAATCCCTTATGATTCCCTTCCCCCTACTATTATAACACCATGGTGTATAAGTCCCTATCATTGTATAAATATCCTCACTTTTAGCACTATAGCTAAATAAGTTTGATTGAGGGAGACACTGGTCCACCAGGGACCAGGGCCAACCCTGTCATGGGATTGCTCTAGCCTCTGGTTGGAGTAATAACCTCCCCCCAAGCCTTCACCTCCCCTCTGTTCAGAAATTCCACAAAGAACCCCCTTACCTCTGCTAAAACCCACTAAAAAACCCTCTTTCCTACAGAAAAGCCCGAAAAACCCACTAAAAAACCCTCTTTCCTACAGAAAATCCCGAAAAACCCACTGAAAACCCTTAAACCTAAAGTTCTCCGCCAAAAATATTAAATTGAATATTTTAATGGAGGCGGGACCCCCCCCAACATGCACGATCCGTCGGGAGGCCCGCCAGCCGTCCATCATCTGCCACCCCCGATCCAACGGTGGGCGGGTATTTTAGGATCCGGACCTGCCGACCTTTAGCGTCCGGGGAACGGTGGCTTTCCGCCCCGTACATGGGACGCGTGGCAGGCGGCTGGGTTGTTCGGAGCCCCCCTCCCCGATACCGCCTTTGCTCAAAGGTGGTGTGGGGAAACCGCTTACCACCTCCCCCTTGTGTCATTCAAGCGTCATCATGACGTAGCACCTTCTCCCGCCCCCGCGCTGCGTGGTCCTCCATGTAGCCCTGCCACCTCATCCGCCCGCCACCGTGTCCGGCCACGCTGGCCTACACCTCAGCAGCCACGTCACCCTCCGTACCCGGGCCCGCCATGACGTCATGCTGACATCATCGGCGGAAAGGCGCCAATTTCTTATTTTTTCCGAATTTGTCGTTAAAAGTCACGGTTTAGGCCATTTTATGTCATTTTCGAGCGAAAAAGACATAGCCGTTGCCGCCGGTTCACTGCCAAATCGCCTCCAGACCTCCAAATTCAAACTTGCGACCGTGCCAACTCATCAAATCAGCTACATTCAGCCTTCACAGTTCGGCCCGCAGGCTTTCCAGCTCGTTTGCCAGGTATTTCACTGCAGCTTCCCTATTTTCCCACTGAACATACCAATTTCTATGTGAATTCTCCATAAGAAACATTCAATTGCCAAATTGCACATTGTTTTTCACCAAATTACCATCAAATCCACCTGCATTGTCCTTTGCCCCAACACTTCACTATTAAAACGTTAATTCACGGTCGAAGGTTACCAGTTCAGCCTCAAACTTGCCCGGCATTGTTCCCTTTTGCCGGATGTAGACCAGCTGCAGCTTCTTACCAAAGTAATTCACATACCCTCTGCAATTTACCCCTAGCAATTCACAATCCCTGTGAATTTACCAAAAAAAAACTGCAGAAACCAGCCTACCTTTTCACTGTGAAACACATTTTAAACATTGTCTACAGTGAGGCTATCACTTAAGCTCTGATGAACCTTGCAAACCTTGACACTCACCTTCTTCAAAATTAGATTATACAATGGCTGCCCCTGCACCCTCAGCCCTCAGTGTAGCTCCATTAAATCCACCAAATAAAGACCTGGAGGCCTTGCCCTTTGCTGACAAGGAATCTCTCATTGAAGACTTTGTGGGTAACAGCGACTTCTTGCAGACCTTCAGGCAGTTAAAAGAGGACTACCTGAATGGTCATGATACATATGGGATATGGGAGTCAAACCTGCCATACTACTGTCTCCCCTCTGTAAATGTTTTTCCTGAGATAATTCACCTATGTGCTGGAAACTATGATGTGCAGCAAAGAGCCATTAAGTCTCCATCTGGGAGCATCCTCTTTCACATCAATCCTGAGACTATCAATAAGATGCTCCACTTTGATCAGACTGAGCTGCTGTTCCCCTTTTCCATGAATTATTTGTTGGACACTGGTGCCAAGATGACCAGTGAGGAAATTCAGAAGGTCACCAAGACATTTATGAGACCTGAGTGCCTGCCCACAGGGCCACCGCCCTACCTGGATGTCTTTTTCACTGATGTAGGCAGGCTTTTCCTGGACATGATTGCCTATGTGTTGGGGTACAGAACCAGTGAGCATGTGGATGCAACAATGCTGGTATTGCTATCTGCTTATAGCTCAGGCCAGCCCCCTGCCCGCAAGTACAACTTTGCTAAGTTCATAGCTAACAAGATTCATGATCAGTTGAGCAGAGTGGACACGCAGGGTGTCTTCAAGTAATCGGCCTATATCTATCACCTTTTCATGTACTATCAGTCTGAGGCTTTTCCATGCTACATCAAAAAGCTGGATTATAGAGGGGAAAGAAGATCTGTTATCTTCTGGACCTCTGTCTATCACAAAGTCTCAAATTCAACTTACTCCTATTGTGAATTTATTGACCAATTTGTATACCCAGTCTCTTGCCTATTGATGAGGTCCCCTCCTCCCAGAATATCAATTGAGATACAGAAAGCTCTACAGCTTTCCAAAAAATACAAAATAGGTGATTGGTACCTATATGAGAATCATACGGTCATCAGAGTCTATGGTTGTGAGCTCTGTCCATACACGCTCCCAAAATATGTGCCTATGAGGTTATTTGCCTTAGAGTATTACAGGCAGTTGATTCAGTCCGACCTCACCCACTTCCACAGCTCCAAAAAGAAGGCCCACCTCAAGTTCAAATACCAGTTGGGCCCCTTCATTATGAATAAGAAAGAAGGATGGGAAGATGCAGACCTAATCCTCAAAGATAAATACAAGCTGTCATATAGTTTTCGGTGGGTCCCTTATGACCCTCAAGGCTTCATGACTGCTAGAAGAACCAAATACAGGCTTCTAGGTTATAGGCATTGTCAATACCCACACATTGAAAGATATGCCAACCAGCAAGAATGGCGGCAGGGTACTCTAGTTGAAAAGCTAACTGAAGAAGAGACAATGCTAAAGAATGTAAAGGAGCTTGAAAAAACTATTGACCT
The DNA here is from genome assembly GCA_031772625.1 of Pinus tabuliformis. Classification (NCBI taxonomy): domain Eukaryota; kingdom Viridiplantae; phylum Streptophyta; class Pinopsida; order Pinales; family Pinaceae; genus Pinus; species Pinus tabuliformis. The sequence continues at coordinate 1,983,086,494 of CM062817.1, read as the reverse complement.
AGACTCTGTGCAGCAGGTACCTTTCAAACGGCCTTATTCAGCAGGAGAAGGGACCTCGGCCTCAAGGACTGCACCAGTCGTACAGGCACCCTCTACAGCAGCACCAGGTACTGACAAAGGCAAAGGAATCATGGGTGCAGAAGAAGAAACAGTAAAAGAAAAGCTTGCCCCTTCAAATGAGCAGCAGTAAGAGCCCCAACAAGGGCAGCAAACAGAACAGCAACAAGAGCAGACTGCCCCTCCACAAACGGAGCTACTAGTAGCTCCAGCAATGCAAACTCCACCTCCACAGACTGAGCCATCGACTGCTCCAATTTTGCAGACCCCAGCACATGAGGCGAGGGGTACGAAAAGAGCCAGAGAAGAGTCCACCCCTGCTAGTGGATCCTCCCAGCAACCCCAGACCAAGAGGCCAAGAGTTGACTCCCCGGAGGTAGAAGACATCACTGAAGAATTCCTTGACAGTTCAAGGAAAAACAGGGAGGGCAGCCAGCACACAGGGACAAGCTCCTTTCAGCAGGAGCAAGGATTGCAACTTGGTTTGGAGGTGTCTTCCTCCTCCTAGCAGACCAAGAAGCCCAAGAGCACTAAGGCTTCTTTCAAACAAATAAAGGCTCAGAATGATCTGCTGAGGGCAGAGGTATAGAAACAATTTATAGATGCAACACCAACCCAGCAAGAAAGGCTAATGTCTGTGTATGACATTAAAGAGGAAAAAATCATCCTCAGTCACTTTAAGCCTACAATACTGCAGCCTAAGTCAGCTGCAGATTTTGTGAAGACAAGGGTGGAAGTCATGGCCAAAGACATCCATCCCATGGACCAAATTGAACTCCACAAGCAAGCTGGAGAGATGGTTTATGCAACCTTGGTGGAGAGGGAAACCATGGCCCATGAGCTAAAGGAGTCCCTGCAAAATACCAACACACAGTTGGATTTTGAGAGAATGTCCTCCCTAGCCAAAGACAATAGAATAAAGTCACTTGAGGACATCATTATTGATCTAGGACATGATCCTAGTGATCCAAAGGGTGTAAAGGCCCTTTTGAAGAAGAAAGAAGATGACCTAAATGCATTAAAGAAGAGGTTAAAGCTGCTGCCCACAGAGCACCCTCAAACGGCAGAGCTACAAAAGGAAAAACAGGTGGATGACCAACTGGACCTCATAATGCAGCTAAACCAGAGGGTCCTGGATTTGGAGAAAGAGCTAGAAGGAGAATTACAAGATAAACAAGGTGAATCCACATCCCAAGCTCCTCCAACTACTTCAACAACATCAACAACTACAGGGGCAGCAGTGGCCCCCACAACAGAAGCAGCAGGAACAACTACAGCTCCAGATGCCAGCACAAGTGTAGAAGAATTGACTAAGGCCATCAAGGAAATGGAGCTCCAGGCAAATGAGATAAAGAAGGCCAAGGAAAAATTGGCAGAACTGGATGCCAAGTATGACAAATCAAAAGTAACTGTAGCAGAGCAGGGCAGAGAAATAAAGGCCCTAAAAGACAAGATAAAGGCCTTAGAGAAGGAGCTGAATCTAGAGACTACCATGGCCGACATAAAAAGGATTCTATGGGCCAAAATTGGCCAATCCATCAGTCAACAATGGAGATCAATCAAAACAATACATGAGCATATGGACTTGATGGTCCAAGCACAAGCAGAAATCCATAAGGCCAAAACATTACTGGGAGACAGACCTGAACAGGCCAACAGGATGATAGACTTCCTGAACAGGCAAGAAAAGGAGGAACTGGCAGCCATAGGCATTGCCAACAGAGCAGAGGCTGTCCTCACTGCCAAGAAGGTACTAACTCTCAGGAATTATGTTCAAACAGTGGAGAGGAAGTGCTATGAGATACAGGGTGATGTGGAGGAATATAAACTCAAGATGGCAGTGCTGCAAGCAAAGGGCCTGCCCAGCCTCCTAAGCGGAGCAGGAAGATTGATCTCCCGAGATCAATTTGCCAACAGAATGGCAACTGTCATTGAAAATCAGATTACTGCATCTGGCAGTACATCTGAGCAAACAGGGCCTCCTACAGGACAGAGCTTATATGACAAATTTGAAGGCCTGTTCTTTATTGAAAATGAGGTAAATCATCTTTTTGAAACTCCTCCTAACTTTTATAGATATACAGAGGCCGATGAGACTTTAATAAAAATTCGGAGACATCAAATGCCTAAGGAGGATTGGTGGCAAGCAATGCTTCAGATTTTGCCACGGTAGCCTCAGTTGTTCGGCCACTGCCAGCTCCAGGTCACTACAAAACAAACAGCATGACAAAGACATCATTAAAGGCAGCTGCAAGGTGACTCAGCACATGGAAAATGACAGCTAGCTTAAGGGATAAGACAAATACGCAAATTTTGACAGCGTATCCTCAGCCGACTCCAACAGCCGCCAAACCAACTGCTTCTGACTATTTTTGACAGCTAAGGCACCAAAGAGTTATTTCATCATTAACTCTTTCAGCTACAATGCTCCAAGAGTTGGCATCACTTAAATGAGCCATTAACTCATTCTCTGATATTTTTCTTATGTAAATTTTGTATAAATACCCCCCTTGGCAACGCATTAGGGGTTGGTGATTTTGACTCTAAGGCAAATCTATTGTATACTCTCAGTTTATCTAATACAAAGGGCTGGAACAGCTCAATGATTTCCTGAAATACTTGATGTCTGGATGATGCTATGAGTGTTGATGCAGAATTACTGTGCTGCCTGATGAAATAACAAGTTTTCCTCAATCTCTGTTCTTGTTTTCTTATGTTTATTAAATCATACTCATGTTATACTAGACTAGCAGTAGAGAAAAAGAATAGTGCAGGATTTGTCTTTTTACACCTTGCACTCAATTTTTACTGCTGTACATGTTTGTCTTCAGAATTAACCATGGACATGAATTCTTAATTGCTCATGTTTCTATTAATTCTATAGGTATGAATGTTATCTAGAAATTCTTCATTGCTTCCAGAATAATATTCTCACTGTCTTTCTTTAGCAGTTTATTGTAAGATTCTTAACTGCCTTGCATAAACTGGATACACCACACTCAATCACTATTACGAATATTGTTTCTCAGACACTAATCTGGCTCTGCAGCTTCACTACAGTATCACACAGCACATCAAGGAAACTAAAGGACCACTGACTCCATGCCCAATGGACTAAGACATGCTAGTAAGTACCTATATATATTAACTGGAATCATCACCAAACACATTTCAAAAACAAAACCTTGAAAATCATAGCTAGCCTAAAATACTATCAGAACAGAGACAAATCATAAAGAGAGAGCCCTCTCTGATTATAGTTTGGCTAGAAACTGTAAGCCAAAGATTGGTTAGTGGTTACCCCGGCCGTATTCCCTTGGGAGTCATAGGGAACAACCTGGGTGTTAACACCCTTGAATTCTCCTTATTCTCCTTTAAACCCCTTTATCCCTTTTTCTCTCCCAAAACCCCTCATAAACCCTTTTTCCCGGACTCCTGTGCATTTTTGTTCAAATACTATAAAACCCCGTGTAAATCCCTTTATTCGGTTAAATCCTTTATTCACTTAATTTCAAAGCCCATATGATGTTACTCACATAACCGTCTGCATATAATAAAAACATCACCACCAGGGCCGTCACCTACCACATCACTTAAAGCACGTGCACATTCACCCCACCATCGTCCGATCATTTCCCGCGGACCCGACGATATCCGCTGCTCCTGCCCTAGTGACCTGCATGTCCGTTAGTCAACGAGGAAAGTTGTTTCCCAATTGTCCCATCTGCCACATGGCACTTTAATACTTGATCGCTCCTCCGCACATGAAAACCACCCACCTCCCATGAATGGTGCAGGGAAACCGCTTACCGCTCATCTTGTACTACTCTCGCCCATTAATTTCTCCGCAGCTTCCACACCCGTCCACCGTCTGATCGTCCATCCAGCGATCCGATGGTCCAAGATCTCCCTGCTCCCCTACCTTCCGATAGCCTCCATACACCGTTCACCGTAGTCCGATTACACAATTTGATGGTTTATAATCGTTTTGCCTCGCGCCTTCTCATCACCTCCCGCCATCAGATCTCGACCGTCCGTCTAAGCCATCCAATAGTCATTATTCTTTCCCATCTCATCATCCATTTTCCATACATTTTCCTTGTTTGACCTGTCCTGCTCATGCGAAGGAGGAAGGAAGCCACGATCTAGTACCTTGCGCATTGAATCGTCAACAACTACATTTAAAGAGCAGCACGACCAAGAACAAGAAGAACAGCCTTGAGCAGATAAACACGGCATTTCACCTGTTCAGGAAGTACAACAGAAAAACAAAAAGGTCATTTTGTCCATTAAAACAATCAAAATGTATCAAAGACCTATATCTGATTGTAAATGTGGTTGGTGGCTAGTTATGACCCCTCCACGCATAGGTCAGCAGAGAAATTTTGTAAGAAAACTCTATATATACCCAGGAGAAAGATAGAATCAAATTGATGAATTTGTTATTTTGATGTAAACTTCAACTTCTGGAGACTGCAACTACTGTGGTACCTGCAGCTTCTTGTCTTCATTTCCAACGAATGCAAGCTTCTTTTTTTGTTAATTGCTCACTTTCCACTTCTTCTTCTTTGTTCCAGGTTGTGCCTACTATGCATTTGTTCATGTGCTGTTGATGTTTAGCATTAGAGCGGTTGTCATCCCACCTCTGTGTTTGAATCTAGCATGTATCATTGAATTTGTACGTAGGTTTCTGTTATTTTAATGCTAGAGAGCTGTCATCCTATCTGTGCATTAGGAAATAGATTTACAGACCTTTTAACTGGTTGCAGCTGGCCATCACAGGGTCCTGTGCATTTGCTAGTGTGATCAATATTCTCCATAATCACATTTTCCTTAAACTGTGACTAATTGGTGGTCTAAAGCCTTGTAGTCTGGGGGTGTTCACCCATGTCTGGGGTTAAGCATAGTAGAAGTGGTTATCTAGCTTGAATATGCAGCATTTCTTACATTCATCCACCATTTTCCAACATTTTTGTTGAGTTTGTAATGTTCCCGAGCATCTCTGATATACAACCTAGGAGAGTTTCTTGGGGTGATAACAGGACTTCCACATTACATCACATTGATTGACAACATAGCCCATAGTTGAGATGTGGGTGACATGACTCATGACATGACTCGACATGACTTGACATGACAGTGCTGGTACATTTGTGCTGATGTTGTAGAGCATGTTGAGCTACAATGCTGCTTGGTGATGGATGTCTTCATGGTGTATCATAGCTTCACCTCCGCATGGCAAAGTGCACGGATTCTTCGATGGTCCTTGGTTTGTGTGATGAAGCTTTAGCATGTTGTTCCTTGCTTGCATGTTGGAAGGCTTGATAGGCTCATATGTTCACAAAGGTGCATGTTCGTCATGTTCATCTGGTTCGCTTGCTTCGTTCATTTGTCTGTTGGTGAACCTGTCCTTCTTCATGTGCTCCCTTATTTCATCTCATTTGTCGACTTGCCATGTTTTTTGGTGTACCTATACCTGCAATCACTCTTGACGAGATGACATCAAATCCAAAACCTCCTAGTCTACCATGGCACATGATCATTTCGGATGCAGGTGACTGGGAGAGGTGGGAAGGTTGTGAAGTGGGATGATGGATCCAGGCACGGCTAATGAAAACTGCACAAGAGTTACTGAGTGATGGAGACAGGTGATCTGAGTCAACAGTGACTGCGTGTGAGGTCTGGCTCGGCTAGGAGGCAAAATTGCACAAAATTTGGGAAGTACAGTTCGCGTTGCAGGAAGGCAAGGCACACATTCTCTGTGCATTTTTTAGAATTAACAGGAAGTGAGGGATGGACAACAATATTTTCACAATTTTCCAGAGGAACGGGCCAGGCTGCATGAAGGGTGAGAAGGCATAAATTGTGTAGTTTTTTTGGGGGAACTGCCCGAGAGAATGGCAGCCAAAACTACACAATTCCCATAGGGAACTACCAGTTGGCCACCGAGGTCACTGGAAGCCAAAACTGCACAATTCCTAGAGAGAAATAGCATTTGGTTTCTCAGTCACTCGGAGAAGAAACTTCATAATTCCTAGAGTGAACTAGCAGTCTACTACTAGGAGCTGCTGGCGGGGAAATTGCACTAAAGTTAGGAAGTCGGACTGGTGATCATCTCTGTGCAATTTCTGAGCTCAGTAGACTGCTGGAAATCAAAAGGCCTTCTCATGAAAACTGCACAATTTCTTGGATGAGAAGTGGGTCAAATATCCGGATGACTCACTCAGAAAACTGTGCAATTTTCTGAAGGAGACATGGACGGGAACTTGGTGTATGTCCAGCCTGTCTGCACAATTTCCTCAGTCAGTTGAGTGAGTCATGTTAGTGAACTCTGCGCAATTGTTGAACGGAGTCAGTTCTGGGGTGACTGTCGGGTCCGTCTGTCTAGGGGGTCATCATGGAAGTTGATTGAATTACTTATGGGCAACACAGCTTGAAAAGACTAGCTTAGTGCTTCTGCGCTATTCCGATTGACAGTCGATCGAGTCGATGGCAGGGTGATGGTACAGCTATCAGAGCAAAGTCTGGTTTTCATGACTTCAGTAAAAATGACTAATTGTGTGAACGATCGAAAGATGGATAGGTGATCATGCAAACACACACTCACATGACTCTACCACTAATCGACTCAAACCATCCAGACACACATGTTCAACATGACTGACCAACACTACAAGTGACAAGCACGAAACTCGTGATTGACCATTCATTGATCGAGACGATGCCTGCATGATAATAAACATGACTCTGTGTGTGAGTGCGACAGATGCTTTCATAACGAACATAACAAGCACATATGAACCAAAGACTTCGAGCATAACCAGAACATGGTCACAAGCATGACTTAGGCACCAACATGCAAAAATTTGAATGAAATAACAAGCAAGGTGGATGCGAGGACTCATATGAGCTCACGGAGAGAGCCCGTGCGTGTGTGGTCATCAAGTGAAACTCTCAAGGAAGGCTCTGAAATTGGTGCAGGCCAAAATTTTGGAGGGTTGTTGTAGCCGTTACAAGACATCCTCAAATAGATTCACAAACTGAGAGAACCAAATTTTAGAAGACATGCTGAGGATGTATGTCATGGATAGACCTATTAGATGGGAATATTTCCTACATTTGGTATAATTTTCTTACAATTAGAGCTATCAAATGTCCATAAAAATGAGTCCTTTTGAAGCAATGTATGGCAGAAAATGCCATACGCCTCTCAGCTAGAGTAAACTAGAGGACAAATTGATACTTAGGCTAGACGTTTTGCAGCAAAATGGACCAAATAGTACAAGGGATTCAGTAAAACATAAAAATTGCACAAGCCAAACACAAAAACTATGTCGATAAAAAAGGAAACACGGGGAATTTAAAGTTGGATATTGTTAACCAGTCCATGTTAGCTAACTCCCTTGACTTAGCTAAGAGAAAGTCTAAAAAGACTAAGTAGGGATCAGAGTGCAACCCCTATTCTAAGCATTATAACTTAGGTGTACACTTTAAGTGACAACATTTTTTGGTGTCGTTACCAAGGACAATGGTTTTTTTGTCCTTAGCCCTCATGACATTTTTCTAATCATCTAATATTTTCTGCTATTCATTAGCCCGTCAAGTGACAATATTTTTGGATGTCGTTGTTAGGGACCAATTTAGTGGACCTTATATTTGCGACATTTGTCTTAATATTCTCAATATTTCATGATTTACTATGCCATCAATGCCACATTTTATGGAGCCATTGTACTTCGTCATATTTTCATCACCTTATAGTTTTCCTCCCACTAATCCTTCCATCTTCTCTATCTGTACCTTTCGCACTTGGACATTTTGGTTGGTTTCCTTTTTGGGTGGCGACTCGATTCATTCATCTATTATTTCTCACACAAGAAACCCTCCCTGATATCCAATTTCTTCTCCCTGACTAGCCTTTCGTTTTTCCTCTTGGATCTTGGAGTTAGATTCATGTTCAAGTGGCGATTCCACTTCTTTCATTTCTTACAATAATTTCTACTATAAGCTCACTTCTTGTGGATGTCTTGATTTTCTTGAACAAGGTTATCTCTCTAGAGCATCCATTTGGCCCCTCATTTTCCCTTTAACAAAGTCATTATGGATGACTTGTTTTCTCCTTACGAGTTTACTAACATCCCGGGAGCTTTGTATGATTATCCTTATGAAGTTAGTGAAACCATCGATGAATTTAATCCTTTTCAACGTGACAGTACTTTTACTACCGAGACTCACCTTTAGAATTTCAGCCTCTGTATAAGCAAGCATCGCCCATATTTCGACCATGAAGATGTGAAGATGAAGATTTTCATTCTCCCCTTATATGGAGATGCCTTAGATTGGTTTACTGAGTTTCATCATAAATTTTTTGATTCTTTACAATCAATCACTAGTGCTTTTGAAGATAAATATGGAGATAAGAGAAAGGTCAAAGCGAAAGTTGAAGTAAAGGAGACTAACAAAGTTGAAAATGATTTTATCAAGTAGTTAAGTCAAATGGTTAAGAATATGAAACTAAATCAATCACAAATAATTATGAATATGGAGACTAACCAGCCTCAACTCATTAAGAACATGGAGCTTAACCAAGTTAGATTAATAGTTCATCATGTCAAGGAAATGGGTTTTATGCAGAACAGGTTGTCAACTATAGACGAAAAACATGTTGATGAAATGATGATCATGGAATTAATCACTACAATCAGATAGCCACTATGCAGAATCATTTCATCAACATGGAAGAAAATCATGAGAAATAAATGAACTCTATGCAAAATTTATTGATGGCCATGAAAGTGAATAATGATAAAGTGATTAAGACTATGGAAGAAAATTAGGCCAAGGAATTTAGTGCCATAGAGGATAAGTATTCAAATCAAATGGCTGATTTTCAGAATAAGTTGGACAGGATGGAAAGATCGCATATACAAAAGTTCCAACCCAAGTAAAATAATAAAGAGTCGTCAACAGATCATAAGCCTCCCTGTTTGCTGAAGTAAGCTCCATCTAATTATGAGCAAGTCATTTCTTCCATTGAGAATTAGTTAATTGAGGGTGATCCAAATAAAAGGGAAACTGAAAGAAATCAAACAACCTTGAAAGAGAAGATGCAAAATGAAGAAAGGCATGTCACAAATATATTATATTTTTCATATAAAACTTTCCAAGATCAAACATAATGTTCCACATTGTCAACCTCACAACCCACCACAAAGAAAAGTATGAATTAGAAGATAAAAAAAAAGAATCTTGATAAACCTAATTCCCATATACAAGACAACATTGGTATAGCTCAAAGTCCTAAAATGATTAGTATTGTGCATGGCACATCAGAGAAACAACCTATGGATCTTCCAAAGAGCACACTTGATGCCATAGGGGATCCTTTGTATTGTATTTCTAACCCTACTCCTCGTTATTTATTTTAGTTGCTAAAGTAGTTTTTATTTCAACGTTTTCTTTCATATTTAATTTTGTTTTTAATAGAGCTTCTATTTCATGTAATTAATGTTATATGATGATTTTTGGATTATATTTGGATGGACAATAATTATATGATTTTGTGAGTTGCTTGGGTGCAGATTCTGGATTCTCACATTCCTTTGGTGAAGCAACATGTCCCCAAGAAGAGCTAGATGTTTACCACTCCATGTCAACTACCCCCATTGAGTTAGCTATGAGAGAGTCTAAACGGAGTGAGTATTGATTAGAGTTACAACCTCTACTTTGGGCGTTGTGCCTTAGGTGTACACTTTAGGAGAAAAAAAAGATCATGTCTATTTGAGGGTGAAATCGAGAAAAAATACTTTAAAAAAGAGAATCTCTACAAAATTAGCACCACGATTTTGTGGGCCATTCAAAATTTTGAAGAGAATTGGACCCATAGCTTATCAATTAGCATTAACGAGACATATTAAAGTTCCTAATGTTTTTTACCTGACTTTTCTTAAGAAATGTGTACGTGATAGCTCTCACATAATTGATTGGAAAATGTTAATGGTGGAATCCAAAGGAAACTTTCTGCCAAAACCTCTATGTATCTTAAATTGCAAAGAGATCTCTCCAAAATCGTGTAGTCGTTTTGTTTAAAGTGCAATGGAAGAATTTTACTCCAAAAAGGCCACAGGTGAGCAGGAAGATTACATGCTAAAGAATTATCCAGCGCTATTCCAAAAGAAGGTAACTAGGAAATCGATATCGAGGACGATGTAAATTTAAAAGGGAGGAAGAATGTAATACCCCTTCATTGTTGTAATGTTGTTTTTTTTCTTCTGTTTATTCAAACTGAATTATGTTAGTGTGCATGGCAAAAAAGCCATGATTTGTTGATGGAAAAAATATAATAGATTAAAATGCTTATGTAATAAGTAAATTTGTTGAAAAATTGAAAAGGCTAAAATTACTTGAGAATAATGCACTTGACTAAGAGATTCTTGCCAAAGTGGATGATATTGAGATAAATCTTTAATGATAAAAAATTTTAGATAATATTTAATGTATAGGAGAGAAAAAAAAATTAAACGGCTTAGCTGGGGAAAAATGCTAACCATGAATAAGAATAAATCACCACAGAAGCGAAAAGGGAGCTTTAAAGGAAAAGGTTAGGAAAGCGGGATTGTAAAACCATAAAAGCGGGACATCGCTGCAAGAAAAAATCAAGGCTGGAAGAAGAGGTATAAAATATGCGCTGAAGGGATCCACAAAGTTTGTTGACCCTGGCAAGTGCATCTCAGCTCGGGGCGAGCTCGAGAATCTCAATTCGAGGTTGGCTGGAAAAAGATGCAAAATTCCAAGTACTCCCTAAACAATGCTCCTGATTTGCTTTCTTGTTAAATTACTTCTTAGTATGAACAATTGGGTATAGAGGTTGCTTAAAAAGATTGTTATCATAAATATTGCTTTGCACAGAAATATAATTCCACTGTTGAATAGCATGTGCCCTGTCCTTATAAATTAAATACCTCTTAATGCGAGTCTTCTATCTAGGTGTCGTGTTTGTAGTTATAGGTTTAATGTGGGTTGGAGTTTAGTTTTTGGATGTTATGGTGCATATGTTCTATTATGAATACTATTTACGATTTACTTTTATTTAAAATAAATAAAGGCTTGTTAGCATAGTTATGGACCATCTATGATGGCCATTCGAAGCGTTAATGAGCACATATCTGAGTGATAGGCAGAGTATTAATGCTCGGAGTTAGTATGTACATAAATTCTTATTTTTTTTTATGGTATACGCTAATTGTATACAATAGACCTGGGGAAAAATCGGTACATTACTACCCTTTCCGGTCAAACTGAAAACAATTAGACAAGTTTATAGGATAAGAAAACAATATTATTTTTTTGGAAACAGTTACAAGAACCTATATGAGATAGTGTGAAATAAATAAACAACTACATGGCGTGCATCTTGTGTTAAGCCTTTAGAGCACAAATAATTGTACAATATTACGAGAGAACCACAAAATTGTAGTAGTAAGCACTATATTATAGGTAACACGGTAAATAAACAATTCATCTATTTATTAGTTATTAAAGAGATTCATGATGTCGCTTAGATGTTAAATTATACCCTTTGAATTACATTAATAGGTACTCCTCTTGTTTAATATCACATTTGGCGACTTCTTCTTGCTTTACACAAGGAAATATATCAGCAGGAGAAAAAAAACAGTAGGACATGGAATACGACAACAACTTAAAACTTGAAGGATATACTTATATAATTTCAACAATAGATCAAATAGTAGTTATGCTAAGGGGATATACGAAACCAAACTTGGGTAATTAATTATACATAAATAATCCATTCACCATTTATAAACTACCTTCCTCTATAGCGCAAAGGAAACCAGCAAAAATTGTTTGGAGTAGGCGATGATAAGTAAGCCAATTATTACAGAGTAAATTACGTTAAGTGTCACTGGAAGAACTAATGTTCCATAGTAAATATTTCATCATAGGAGTAACCATGTTTGTCCAAACCTTACCCAGTTGTCTGTGCCCTCATGATTAGAATTTTTAAACTTAACAGTTTCAGAAGAAACAATATGGTAAAATTTCATAAAACTAGAACTAATGGTTATACAGTAGAGAGGGAAAGCCCTGAAATTTCAGAAGTTAACACTCAGATGACCTACATTACACGCAATTGTTGAAACAACATGTTGTCTATATGGTTTAGTTGAATATCACCTATAACCGAACCCCAGGAAAGAGATGTAACCAACCTGAAAAAAACGACGGGGCCAAAGTATCAGTGATGATCGTGTCCTTCTCACGGAAGTAAATAAATCATTGTAGAAATAAATTATACCTGCATAACATGAAAGAAAGAGGATACATAAGTCTATAATTTGACGAATAGAATGCTAGAGAGAAAGAACTCAAAAAAAACAAAGGAGGAGTCAAGTTCATACCTGACTGAAAAAGTAACACGCTGTCATCTGCACCTAAACAAAGAACACAAATAACTTGTTAGCCGACGTTAAGGGCATTTGAAATAAAAGCATAATAAAGAGGGTACAAGGTGAGGAAATAATCAAATAATTTGGTGAAGACCCTACAAGAGTGTTGTACGATCTTTAATCGAGAAAACCAGAGTGGGATCACGCTTTAGAAAAAAAGGAGGAAAAACACCAGAAATAAGGTATTGGACATACTGAGAGGAAACCAAGACAACCCAGGAAAGAAAAATAGAGTAATAATAGAAAGGCCATGCTAAACGCTACCTTATTTTTTGTCATGGAAACCTGGTCTTTGAGTTAAAACTATCTACCTCGATCTCTGTCACCCCTGCGCCAGAGCAGTAAACAAGGAAAAAAAAAGAGATAGGGTGAATATTGACACCCAGCAATGGTGATTAAAACTAATATGAGAACCTAATCTAGTGACTTGAAAGGTCAAGTGTACCCTAAGTTGTTGGGTAGCAAACCAAGAAAAAAAATGACATAAAACCCCAACATATTGGATACACCTGTAATGAAAGGATGAGAGATAACATCATTGATTGAGAAAGGAGAGGGTTAAAGCTGAAAAGATCAGAACAGGAGAATTCGTCTATGGAAACACCATAGGATGGAAGCAAAGAAAAAAATATATCACTGGAAGAAATAGGAATTTTTCCTTATACCTGTAGCACTGAGAGAAACGAAAAATGCGAGATGGGTGTAGACCTCTTCGTCACTGTGATTTTGTAGTGAGACTAGGAAACCGTAAGGTGAGAGAGTCTTGAAAACATTGCTGCCATGACGCGATGCATAGGAAGCGAAGGAAAAATTGAGAAAATGACTATCTGTCTGTCGAAGAGAGAAGTTAGGGTTGAGTAATCAAATCTGCACCTTTTTTGGTACAAATCACATCTCAACCATCCAAACACCATCAATATCAATATGGTCCTAAGCACCAAGTGAAGGAGTTAGACATGCCGCATCAGGGTTGGTCATTGACGTTCCCAAGAAAAATATTACACAGGTCTTTTAAAAAAAAACTTGGAACTCGTTTAAATCAAATGTCATGGGGAGTGAACATACAACTAAGAGGTTTTAAATTAAGTCTTGTACTGTGACAACAATATTACAACATCAATTCACCTTGCCAACACTTAGAAAGGTGTATGTCCATATACCCACGAATAATATAGGATCAAGGTCTAGTACATAGAAATAAAACCCAAATTAAAAATATCTTTATTGGTCAACGTGTAATGAATATTTTAAATGCACGTGGTCAAAAATACTAGTAGTGAATATGAATAACACTCGAGGGCTAAACTTATCACTAAAGTTAAACTTATCATGGTATATGCGTAACAAGGCCATAATATTACAAAGTTTAAGAAATCATTGAAGGTCACTGAAACGGATTAGGTAGAGAATTCATAACCAATAACTCTCAAGGACCTAGTTAGAGAAAAAAGTAACCTACATGACACTAGGTAGGTTATTGTTATGTGTGTGTTTTATATATATATATCTATATATATATATATATATATTTCTTTTATGTATTGAGCTGTTTTGTGTAAGGGAGTTGTGACACAAGTATAATAATTTCAATATTTTTTTGTATAATTATGAAAAAAACAAATTATTTTTCATCTCACATTTTACCGATTATTTCAAAGTGAATGATATTTTATTCTAATTTGTAATATAATCAGCTTAGATCCATCTAACATCAGATCTATCATGCACCGCAAGGGATCAAATTCTTCGAGGTGAAAATCTTTTTCTTTGTGTGTAGAACAGTTAAAAATAATGGAGAAATGGCTTTATGGTTGTAACATATCTCCTTAGTTTAGGATTAGTTCCTAGAGTTTAGGAGGTTGTTTACAACTACCTATTTTTCAGTGATGTATTTAATATTGTAATATTCATTTGATGTATGTAGAGTGAACGTGAGAGAGAGTCTCCTCTTTGTGTTGAGTGCAGTCTCCTAGGTGCCGTACACACCTGTGAGCTGCAACTCCTTCTTTTTAATTCAAAGTTTGATTTTTATCTTGGTATGAGAGCTTAGGCTAGAGATAGCTTCATTTTTTTTACATTTCTGTAGTGGTAGGAGTGCATGTAAATGTGTCTGTGTGATCAGGTGGAACTGCAGTAACACCTGGAGCGAAGGGTCTCAGATGACTGATCATCTCTGAGCCGAAGAAAGGGTTGAGCAATTGGCGCGGATCTTTTGAAGACAGACGCGCCAATCCAGAACAAAACAAAAAGGCGCGATTTTTTAAAGAACAGAAGCGCCCATTGGCGCGGGTTTGGCACTGATAAGCGCGCCAACAAAATTATAATTGAATTGGCGTGGATCTGTGGCTGTTAAGCGAGCCAATTTCCGTGGACACCATAAATTTTTCTTTTCTGCAATTGGCGCAGATTTTTAGCTCTTCAAAGCGCCATAGAGCCAACCTCTTTCTCTCTGGAAATCTGCAATTTTTTGTTGCAGATCGGTTTTGCCCGATGGTGGCACGTCGAGATTTCTGCTCGGTGGTAGCAGATTTGATTTGCCCGGTGGTGGCGAATTGAGGTTCCTTGATCCGCTCAGATCGGACCTGCCCGGTGGTGGCGAATTGGGGTTCCATGATCCGCTCGGAGGTAGCAGATTGGACCTGCCCGATGGTGGCGAATCAGAGCTCTGTGATCTGTTCAGTGGAAGCAGATCGGTTTTTTGCCCGGTGGTGGCGCAGTGCGGCTCCTTGATCTGTTTGGTGGAAGCAGATCGCCTTTGCCCGGTGGTGGCGTGTTGGAGCTTGCTTGTTGATCTATTTGGTGGTAGCAGATCGGTTTTGCCCGGTGGTGGCACACTGAAGTTCCTGATCTCTTCGGTGGTAGCAGATCAGACTTGCCCGGTGGTGGCCGATTGGAGTGTTCAGTTGGGCGAAAATGAACAATAGTATAGAATCATACCTCCACGAGTCTCGCAAACTCGATGGAACGAACTTCTCCAACTAGAAATTCAAAATGAAAACTTTGCTGGAGAGCGTAAATGCATGGGCGATCATTGAGGGAAGTGAGCCGAAATCTGGAACAGCGACCCAAGAACAAGACTGGGATAAAAGAGAAACAAAAGCAAAAGTTATACTGAAGATGTCCATTAAGGACAATATTATCCCACATATCAGAGATTCCAAGTGAACTGCTGATCTATGGACAACGATCAAGAACCTGTACGAGACTCAAAATGCAAATTGTGTTCTGGCGCTCAAGGGAAAATTGTTTGCATTGAAGATGGACGAGAATGAGTCCGTTGGTGGATTCATGGCCAGAGTCAAGGATCTGAGAGACAAACTGGGAGCTATTGGAGAAAAAGTGTCTGACTCAGATCTAGTTACACTCACATCGAACAGAATGATGGATGAATATCAGACATTCATCACAGGACTGTCAGCGAGGGAGAAAGCCCCTTCATTTAATGAGCTGACAGCAATTCTGCTCCAGGAGGAGGAGCGAAGACAGAATCTGAAAACTCAGAGCAATGACCTAGCTCTGATGGCGAAGAGGTGACAGTACAGAGGAAAGCAGCACCAGTGCCAACATCAGCACCAGCAACCGCAGCAGCAACAACAGAAGGGGGCCAGCTCTTTTCAAAAGAGACCATTCAGAGGTATGACTGATAATTATGTTAAGAGATGTTTTTATTGTGGGAAACCTGGTCATCAGATTAAAGAATGCTATAAGAGGCAGGCGGATGAAGGAAAAGGCAAACAGAGGAAACATGAGGGCTGTTTTGAGATAAAATTGCAGACACTCAATAATATATTCTATTAATTGTTGAATGAGGAAATTACACACATATTTATACAATCAATAGTCTTAAGATAGGAATGCTATCTTAGACGTACAATAGTGTGGTTGAGAGATTCTCTCAACCACACACTAAACTAGGAGAAACTAAATTCCTATTATGTAGGAACAAACTCCTCAAATAGATAATTACAACCATAGACAAGTAGGAATTAATTATTTCCAACTCCCCCACTTAATGACTACATGTCATGATAGTCAAATCCACCACCATCAGGCGAATTGCATGTACAAAACCTCCAAAAACACAATCTGCCGCCCTCGGACAGATCCACAACTTCTCTGATCCCGCGGATCCCCTTGAAGGTGAATTGGCGCGATCCTTAACGAAAACCCCGCGCCCATTGATGCGATTAATCGCCTAACAGATGCGCGAGTTGGCCTTCCTGGCGCTGTCAGCGCGAAAAACACGCCAATCCCCTTCTACTCAGAAAAAATCATCTGAGTCCGAGCCAGGTGTTCTGCAGTCCACCTGCTCAATTGAGCACAAAGCTCTCGTGTACACACAGCCACAAAGGCAAAAGATTCGCTCAACTTGTCAAACAACGCATTGACATCCACGATTCCAGCCACAAAGGCACCTCAAGCCACATAGGCGATTCAGCCACAAAGGCACTTCAGTCACAAAGACTATATAGATGGTTTCTGGCTCACCACCAACCATCACTTTACAGTGACAAAAGATGGTTTCAGGCTGACCATAAACCATTACAAAGTGGTTTTAATATCACCACAAACTTTCAGATGCCCTTAAAAATCTTACATCTGATTCCACATTTTGGAGTTTCTGGGTACATAGAATGACTATTACAATAACATGCTAGGGAGTCTATTCCACAAGCCACACCCACTCAAACAAAAATCTACTTTGTTGTCCACCATAAACGTTGTCGCTGCTCCTTTACCTCATCTGTGAGGGGTCCACTGATAAAGAAACAGATTGACGACTTTTCACATGAACTCAATGCAGTGCATTCAAACACTGATGATCCAGACATAGGCACACAGCCAACTCTCTCTCGTTGGCCAATCCACATCGCATAAATCCAGCCTTAGGCAAAAAATCAGAATCAAACCACACTGAACTAGGTTAAGCAATGAACCGCATGCTCAGATTTAAAAGAGAAACACTCTCCTACAGCTCTTCAAACAACGCTCTCTGTCCAGTTCAGACGGTCCACGCCCTGCGACAGACTCCACACGACCTCACCAGAATCGAGTCAACGCGTTTGCAGTGCTCCACAACAGGCACCCCTCTCGTCTTACTTTCTCCACTCACCATTTTGTAGTTCGCCATGTGGACTCCATAACTCATTTAGTTAATCTTTTCGCAGGACAGACTCCACATGTAGTCACTAACAAGGCCATGGAATTCGAATGAGTTCATGCCCTGCGTAATGGTAATTACCATGGGAATATGGAAAAGGGTCGTCATCACCACGCCCTCTAATGTGGCCAAATTGGTAGTTTACACAATGCATGTGTTCACGAATGGCGAGGACACAGGCGTGAGGAATCTGGTAGACCCCCGAATAGTAGATGTTGTGGATCTCCGGATAGCAGACACAGACGTTTCTTCTGTAGCAGAGGCGTGCGGCACCTGCCGCCGATAAACAGGGACCTGCCTGAGACAAAGACCAAGGGAGAATTCCCTGCAACAATGGAAGACATCACAGGCATTTTCTAGCAACAATCTTAGCAGCCTCTCCTCGGCCTTAATGTGCTCGGTTGTTGTGGTCGTTGCTCCATAGACTGCTCCAGAGGCAAAGAATTTTATATCTTGATCTCTTGGCCATCGTTTGGAAGAGTGATGCTGCTGAAGTTGCATAAGAACTTCACCCACTGCTGCATTGAATTGGAACTCTCTTCTCGCGGCATACGCACCAGCAGCTGAATTCTTGCACCTCCTAACTGTGACCTCCTCCAGGGGTACGAATCAAGATCAGCACCACTCTGGCAGATCGCTCATTACCCACACAACTTTCGATGGACAAACAAATAATGAAATTATACACTCAATTATTTTCCCTCAGCCCAGGAGGGGCCAAGCCCAGGAGGGGCCAGGCCCTCAGAGGCTCTGATACCAAGATAAAATTGCAGACACTCAATAATATATTCTATTAATTGTTGAATGAGGAAATTACACACAGATTTATGGAATCAATAGTCTTAAGATAGGAATGCTATCTTAGACGTACAGTAGTGTGGTTGAGAGATTCTCTCAACCACACACTAAACTAGGAGAAACTAAATTCCTATTATGTAGGAACAAACTCCTCAAATAGATAATTACAACCATAGACAAGTAGGAATTAATTATTTCCAACTTTTTGCTGGAGAAGAGGAGGACCACAGCCATGATCTTCGACTATTCACAGTCGATTGTGCTCTTTCAGCATCAAAGGGAGATGAGGAAAACATATGGTATGTCGACTCTGGCGCATCCTCTCATATGACTGGTAAGAAGGACTGTTTTTAATTTCTTAAAGAATCTGCATGTGGATCAAAAAATTATCTAGGAGATGACAGTGGGTATGAGATAAAAGGATGTGGAGATATTCCTGTGAAGCTACCTAGTGGCGACATTAAACAACTTAAAAATGTATTATATGTTCTAGGAATTAAGAAAAAATTGATCTCTGTGTCAATGATTACAGACCAGGACATGCAGGTACAATTCTTTAAGAATGGTTGTGTCATTAAGGATAGCCAGATGGAAACAGTTGCAACAGGAGTGCGTGTGGGGAATTTGTACAGATTGGATGCAAAGAGTATGCCACGACAAGAAATGGTTGCAGCTGGATCAACAGTCGAAAATCTCTGGCATCAGAGATTTGGACATCTCAATCTGCAAGACCTCATCTTACTTCAGAAGAAAGGTATGGTCAATGGACTCCCTGTTTTTCATAATGTCAAGATGGAGTGTGATGGATGTGCATTAGGGAAAATTCATAGAGAAGAATTCCCTTTGCATGTCAACAGAAAGGAAAGAGACATCCTAGAACTAGTGCATACAGATATTTGTGGACCTATGCAAACTAGGTCCTTAGGAGGTGCATATTATTTTCTGCTGTTTACAGATGACTGCACTAGGTTTTCATCGGTGTATTTTTTAAGTAAAAGGAGTCAAGCCTTTCGGTACTTTAAAGAATTCAAATCTATGATAGAGAACCAAACAGGAAAGAGGATAAAGATTCTCCGCTCGGACCAAGGGGGAGAATACAGGTTAGGAGAGTTCATGTACTTCTGCAAGCAACATGGGATTATGCAACAATTTACAGTGCCACACACTCCACAACAGAATGGAGTAGCAGAACGCAAGAACAGAACCCTTGTGGAGTGCGCCAGAAGTATGCTTCAAGGTAAAGGTATATCAAATTGTCTTTGGGCAGAAGCCATTAATACTGTTGTTTATTTAAAGAATAGGAGTCCTACTAAATGTCTAGGCTTCAAAACCCCCTTTGAAGCATTGTTTGGACTCAAACCAGCAATCAGTCATTTAAGAATATTTGGATCTAAAGCTTATGCTCATATTCCAAAAGCAGATAGAAAGAAGTTAGACCCAAAAGCCTTGAAATGTATATTTGTAGGATATGGCACAAAGTATAAGGCATACAAGTTATATAATCCTATGACTCATAAAGTTTTTGCAAGCAGAGATGTTGTTTTTCATGAACAGACTGAAGATGGAAAGGAAGACTCTAGCAATGACAGCCACATTCCATTGCTGATAGAGATGAACAGTGACAAAGATGAAGGGCAGGAGCAGGAGCAAAAACAGGAAGAAGTAGTAGCAGATAGTGTAATAAGTGATGATGCAAGCCCGGAAAGTGCTGAAACAGATAGAGTTGAGGTAAGTCCTCTACCTAGAAGATCAGGTAGGAAGACTAGACTACCTGAAAGATTGAAAGGCTATGCTTTAATGTCCAAAATTTTAAACATTGTAGAACCTTCAAATTATGAATAAGCAAGTAAATCAGATGAATGGAGGGCTGCAATGCATGAGGAAATTGAATCAATATATAGAAATCATACTTCGGATTTAGTTGAGTTGCCTAAAGGAAAAACCCCTATAGGTTGTAAGTGGCTGTATAAACCTAAGATAAATGCAGATGGGAGTGTAGAAAAATTCAAAGCTAGACTGGTAGCAAAGGGTTATTCACAGTAAGAAGGCATAGATTTCGATGACACTTTTGCCCCTGTAGCTAAACTAAATACAATCAAAATGCTAATCTCTTTAGCAACAAAACATAAATGGAAGCTACACCAGCTAGATGTTAAGTCTGCATTTCTAAATGGAGAATTAAAGGAAGAAATTTATCTAGTACAGCCTCCTGGTTTTGTGAAAAAGGGGCAGGAGCATTTAGTGTGTAAATTGCATAAGGCACTTTATGGTTTGAAACAAGCACCCAGGTCATGGTATGAGAAAATTGATTCATTTTTTATACAACATGGTTTTCATAGGAGCCTGAATGACCCAAACCTGTATACCAAGATAAATAAACAGAGGCAAATCATTTTGATTTCTTTGTATGTGGGTGACATGATTATAACAGGAAATGCAAATAATTTGATCAAAGAAATCAAGAAACAAATGTCACAGGTATTTGAAATGAAAGACCTTGGAGATCTTCATTATTGCCTAGGTTTGGAGGTGTGGAAAGATTCTGGTCAAACTTTTCTAACTCAAGGAAAGTATGCCAGAACCCTGTTGGAAAGATTCAGAATGGAACAGTGTAAAACATCAGCAACACCATTGCAGCAGAATCTCAAGTTAAGCAGTGATGATGGCACAAAAAAGGTGGATGCCACTTTGTATAGAGAGCTAGTGGTAAGTTTGATATATCTCACGACAACTAGACCTAATCTAGCATATTGTGTTAGTGTGTTGAGCCAGTTTATGTCCATACCACTTGAAAGTCATTGGATTGTAGCAAAATGTGTGTTGAGGTACCTTAGTGGTACTTGTAATTATGGTATTTTATACACTGACATTTCTGATGTTACTTTAGCAGGTTATTCAGATTCTGATTAGGTAGGTGACCTGGATGATCGTAGATCCATCACAGGTTATGCATTTAGTATTGGATCCGGGGTTATTTCATGGAGTAGCAAAAAGAAAAGTATTGTAGCATTATCATCATGTGACGCTGAGTACCAGGCGTTGTGTGCAGCAACATGCGAAGCCATCTGGTTGAGGAGATTGCTTAGCGATGCAGGCGAAAGTCAGAAAGAAGCAACCAGCATCAAAACTGACCACCACGTCACAATAAAGCTTGCATACAATCCAGTTTTCCATTAAAATACTAAACATATTGACACTCAGTTTCATTTTGTTCGAGAAAAGATACAGTCAAACGAAATATGTGTGGAGTATTGTAATACTTGTGATAATTTAGCTGATATTTTTACTAAGCCTCTAGGGCGAGTAAAGTTTGAGTTATTTAGAGGGATGTTAGGAGTGTAGAATAACCCTTTCTCCATTAAGGGGGGGGGGGGAGTTAAAAATAATGGAGAAATGGTTATATGGTTGTAACGTATCTCCTTAGTTTAGGATTAGTTCCTAGAGTTTAGGAGGTTGTTTACAACTACCTATTTTTCAGTGATGTATTTAATATTGTAATATTCATTTGATGTATGTAGAGTGAACGTGAGAGAGAGTCTCCTCTTTGTGTTGAGTGCAGTCTCCCAGGTGCCATACACACCTGTGAGTTGCAACTCCTTCTTTTAGATTCAAAGTTTGATTTTTATCTAGCACTTGAGGAAAGGTTTTTTCCTCGATGGATTTGATCCCTCTCAACACATGATAGATCTGGTGTTAGATGGATCAAATCTGGTTCCACTGGAGGGAAACATTGTCACATTTTTAGATTATCATTATTATGTATATGTTTGAGATAAAATCCAAAATTCACATTATGTTTTCTTTGCTTGGCATGACCATATCATTCTCTTCTTTATTTTGGTCAATGCTTCTTTCCTTAAATGGTTTGTACGTCTGTGTTTGGATATTTTGAGTGGTTTTTTTGTGTTTATGTGTTTGGAGTTGGATGGTAATGTTTGTGAACGTTACAGTTGTTGTGTTATATTTTTATATGTGTATTTAATTGTTTATAAGTAATTAGTTGTTCATGAATAAGGGAGAAAATGCTGTCTATAGTTTGCAGGAAGATTGTTTGGAGGAATATTTTTATTGCACATCTATTTCATTTAATTTTACGTATCACAACCTCTGAAAACTAAGTAATTCTAAATAGTGTTCATCCAAATATTACAAAATATATGTTGAAGAGTAGTTTTAATAATTTACTGCGTGAAGATTAGTCTTGAAGTAATTTGTTTCTTTGTTTATGATTGAAATAATTTATTTCCTTCAAGAATATTTTGATGATTTTTTTTTATATAGTCTATTTAGCAAAGTCAAGAAATAATATATCTTTAATTTTTTTTCATGGGTGGCCAAATTTGTAAAAGATTTAGATTATTTTTTTTTCCAAACAATTATCACATCTCCTTTGAGAATAGTTTGATTTGTTTTGATGTTCATAAATATACATTTTCCTCTTACAAATGTTTTGAATACATTGTTGTATGCAATTGCTCTATCAGTAACTTTGAATATATGTAATTTTGAATATATTTTGAATATATGTAATTGTTGATGGGAGGAAACAATTAAGAAGGGGAAAACAATGAGCGAAGAATAGTTAGGGTTGGAAGATTGCATGTGTTGATCTCCATTGTAGGGCGAGGAAGAGGGATCTGTACTCCCTCCTACAAGCAAGCGGTTACCAGTCGTGGTAAGAAGCCTATGGAAGAAGTCAGAAGAGAAGATGAGGGGAAAGAGAGCATGGGAGAAGACAAGGATGGAGACAAACATTGTGAGAATAAATGCACAAAATACAAGGAAGAAAATGACAAGGAAAAGGGAGAAAAAACCAAGGCACAGAAAGGACCTTGTAAGCCCAAATCTGAGGTTACACCAAGGGTGGTCCTGAATGATCCTGCGCTGCAGGTACATAGGGACCACATGCAAACTTATGCTATCATTTGTAAATTCATGGGATTATGGCCCACTGAAAAAGCTTTACAGACATGGATTAAACACCATTGGAAACCAAAAGGGAACATTGACCTACATCAGGGGTCAAAAGGATTCTTTACAGTGGTCTTCACTAATAATGAGGATAAAGACAGAGTGTTTGAAGGAGGGCCCTACTTCTATGCAGCTGCAGGCCTCTATATGAGGCTGTGGATAATGAACTTTGTCTTGGAGTGGGAGACTTTCACATCTATTCCAGTTTGGGTAAGACTTTACTCCCTTCCTCTTGACTACTGGAAAATAGAATCGTTAACAGCTATAGGTAATAAATTAGGACATTTTGTCAAGTTCTCAGAAGCCACTAGAAGAGGAAAATATACTTCCTTTGCACGAATCTATGTGGAAATAAATCTCTCCAGAGCTCTATCGGAGGAGTTGATCTTGGAAGTTTTAGATGAAGAATGGGTGCAAACAGTAGATTATGAACATATTCCATTTAGATGTCATAGATTTCATGAGCATGGACACCTGTTCAGAGACTTCCCTCTCAATAAAAACGAGAATAAGAGCAGAGCTTCCACTATGAAAGATTCAGAGAACTTCCAAAAAGTGAGCCACAGAGGAAAAGGCGGTAAAAGGGGTCTTAGGTAACATCAAGTTGAAGGGCCTCAAGTTATGTAGAATAGGTTCCAGGTTCTCGAGGGGGGAGAAGAGGCAACAAAATTAGATCAAGATATAGAGGTAAATCCAGAGGATAAGGAGGCAAAGGAGGACAAAGACCAGCAACATAACAACAACATATAGAAAAATTCAATGATAAGCGATGTAGAACTGGATATGGACCAGGAAATGACCCAAAGCGAAATGGAAATGGAGGATGAGGAGCTGCAGGAGATTTTAGACAGCGAGCAACTAGATTTGGAAGGGTTCTTGAAATAGGGAACCTTGGGAGAGTTAGATTCGTTACCTCAGGAAGAGTTCTCGAGAGTATAGCAGCTGTACTTATGGAAAACCCAGGTTAGTGGGGTGGAAAGGCTAGGAAACACAGCAAAACAAGGCAATGAAGGTGTGAAACCTATAAAAATCACACAAGGATTAGCACCTCACGGGCCACGAAATAAAAGAGGCAGAAAAAAGCAGAATGAGCTACTGATGGAGTCTGGAAAGCTAATGATAGATTCGGGTAAGATGAAAGACCTAACCAGTTACTCTTTCACTAATCTTTAATGATGAAGTTTACTTCTTGGAACATCATTGGTCTAGGTAGTAAAAGGAAGAAAAGATTACTTAGTAACAGAATGAAACAAGAAGCTCTAAATATTATATTTATCCAAGAAACTGAATGTTCTATACAAAAAATTAAAGAAATTCATAGTAAATGGATCAGTCGTTTTGAGTTTCTAGAAGTCAAGGTAGAAAATACAGAAGGTGGCATTATTACTGTTTGGAATCCCCTAAATATTGGTATAATAGATGTTGAAGCCTCTAGAAATTATCTATCATTGGTAATGCAACATGTGGGAGATAGGGAGATCTATCTAGTAACGAATGTTTATGGCCCTCAGAAAATGGATGACAAATTGAGAATCCTTGGCTCCCTCATGGATCTCAGAGAGAGATATGCAGGGATTTCATGGATTCTGGGTGGGGACTTCAACATGATCAAATCACTATCGAAGAAAAAGGGGGGCACCAAAGCTCTCACCAGAGATGCCTTAGCTTTTCAATCTTTCTTGGACACTATGAAACTGGTTGACATTGATACAAGTAATGGTCACCTTAATTGGAACAATAGGAGAGGAGGAGGGTCTCTGGTGGCCTCAAAGTTAGATAGATTCATCATATTAGAGGACCTTATGCTCAATGACACTGGAATGGAAGAAAGGATTTTGCCCTTTGGCGGCTCTGATCACTGGCCAATTCAACTAGAGATTAGGGGAATTTGTACTCCCGGGAATAGACCTTTCAGATTTGAGAATATCTGGCTCAGCCATCCAGCTTTTATCAATAATATTTCAAGTTGGTTGTCTAAAGATCTGCATATTCAGGTTACAAATATGTTCCTTCTTCACAAAAGACTAAAATATATAAAGCTCAAGCTTAAAGAATGGAATAAAAAAGAGTTTGGCAATATTTTTGAAGGGAAAAAATCTGTGGAAACCAAACTGCAGATACTCAACCAATCCCTTATCCAGGTTGACTTTGATCAAATCAACAATAATAGAGCAACCATTCTTTAGCATGAGTGAGATAGCTTATACAAACAAGGTGAAATATTCTGGAGACAAAAATCTAGAGTGCAATGGTTAAAGGAAGGAGAAAGAAACACCAGATTTTTCCACAGATCAACCTTGGCAAACTGGGCTCATAATAGAATTTCCTCAATTAAGGATGAGGAAGGGAAACTCATCAGTACCCATGAAGAAATTGAAGCTGTTTTAGTTCAACACTTTAGGGGGATTGCACAAGAAAGCATTCCAAACAAAAATCCTTTCATTCAGGATATTATAAGACATATACCAAGACTAGTTTCCAGAGAGGATAATCCTAACCTCGACAAGCCAGTAACTGAAGAGGAAATCAGGGACTTCTTTAAAGCATGCTAGAATATTGTTAAACAAGATATTCTAAATGTGGTAGAGGATTCCAGGGGGAATAGAACGATCCTGAAGGCCCTCAACACCTCCTTCATTTCTCTGATCCCTAATCAAGATAACGTTCTTACTCCTGATAAGTTTCGACCCATAGCATTGTGTAATGTGGTTTACAAGATTATATCTAAGGTTGTAGCTAATAGACTCAAACCTCTTCTCCCCACCTTAGTTTCTGGGGAGAAATCTGGCTATGTGGAAGGTAGACAAATTCTCAACAACATCATTCAAGCATAGGAGGTGGTGCACTCGCTGACTAGCAACAAGAAGGCTGGAATGATGATGTAGCTAGAGATAGCTAAAGCCTATGATAAGTTGAACTGGACCTATATCAGGAGGGTTCTTATTGCTTTTGGGTTTGATCATAATTGGGTTAGATGGGTCATGGCTTCGGTAACTTCTTCTAGCTTTTCAATTTTGGTAAATGGCTCTCCCTCGTAGATTTTTATTCCCTCAAGAGGCCTTAGGTAGGGAGATCCACTCTCACCCTTTCTCTTTATACTCATGATGCAAGGTCTTGGTAGATCGATTAAGCAAGCCAAAGCAGAAGGCAAAATCAAGGGTCTTCAAGTTTTTGAGAATGGACATACTTTGACTCATCAAAAATTTGTGGATGATGCCATGTTGCAAGGAGTTCCTACAGTAAAAGAAGCTTTGGCACACAAACAAATTTTAAATGAATTTGGTTTGGCCACAGGTATGGAGGTTAATCTTTTTAAATCTAAAATCTTTTTCTTTAATATTGATATTGCAATACAAAGGAATATCTCCGTAATTCTAGGCTTTCAAAGAGATTCTCTTCCTTCGAAATATTTGGGAGTCCCCCTTACTGCTAAACCTCTTCATAAGAGCATCTGGGAACCGGTGATTAATAAGATGCAGGATAAAATCAGGAATTGGACCATCAGATCTTTAAACTTGGCGGGTAGGTTGGTGCTTACAAAGGCTGTTCTTCAATCTATCCCTGTTTTTATGCTTTTAGCACTCCATGTACCAAAAGGAGTATTACGGCAATTCAGAACTATTCAAAGAGACTTCCTCTGGGGAAAAGGGGAGAGAAAAAGAAATGGGCCTTAGTCGCTTGGGAAAATATTTGCAAACCCAAAATTCAAGGAGGTTTGGGTTTGGATGATCCAGAAGTTCTAAGCAGGGCTTTAGGAGCTAATTTATGGTGGAAATGGGTCATAGAACCAAAGGCCCTGTCGGCTAGTATCTGGATAAAAAAATATGCCAATTCCTGGGACAACAACATTCATATAAGAATGTCTAGCAATATAAAGGGCTCATACATCTGGAATAAGGCTTGGGAGAACAGAGCCTTAGTTCAAAAGAATAGCTTCTGCGCAATTAGAGAGGGGGATTTCGCACTTTTTTGGGAAGATAAATAGGAACAAGAACCAATATTGCTAAATGAGAAATTTCTAGACCTCAAGAGAGAGACAGATATCAAGGGATTATCACAGGTCAAAGATTTTTGGGACCAAATTAATAATGAAAGTAAATGGAGAAGGTGGAGAAATATGATTTACAAGGAAGATAACCTCTTGAAAACTAAATCTGAGGCTCTCATGCGGATACTGGAACAAAGGAAGATCTTAGTGACTGGGGGCATGACCAATTGAGGTGGGGAAACAACAATGAGGGCACCTTTAATCTTAAGGAAGCTAAATGTAAAATCCTCGAAATGGACTCTCTTGCTCCGGATAAAATATGGTAGAACCTGTGGAGGCATCAAGGATGGATGAATATTAAACTCTCCATATGGCTTGTTTATCATAAAAGAATTTTGACTTGGGATAACATAAGAAACAGGGGTGTGCTGGGGCCTTCCAATTGCCTGCTCTGTGAAGCCCAAGAAGAGACAATGGAACACGTCCTCAATAATTCTATCTTTACCTCTAGTTTGTGGGATTATTTTGCTAACATATTCCAAAGGAGCGACAGGGATAGAGGGTGCATCTTCAATACCCTAACCCGGTGGACAAATAATTACTCAGATAATGAAATTCTTGGTACTGCATGGGCTCTTACCCCTAGCTTCATTATTTGGAATGTCTGGAAAGAAAGGAATAAGAGAATTTTCAGAAATGAAAAAATATCCCTTCACTGTCTTTTGAAGTAGACTTTGACTCAACTTAAAGAGACGGTGGGTACCATAGTGTGAAACACCCCTAAAGATCAACCCTTAGAGACTCACTTGAAGATTCTGGGACTGTTAGGTATGCAGGGGCTCATGTCACAAGGCCTGAACAGTAGCTTTTTGGCTATGGTTTCTAAGCAGGAATTCTGGTATCCTCCCCCTTTGGGCTTTCTGAAATATAACATAGATGGGGCCTCTGAAGGCAACCCGGGCAATGCGGATTTGGAGGGGTGTTAAGGGGCGATACTGGTAACATCCTTTCCATCTTCCATGGACATTTAGGTAGGGCTACAAACAACATGGCAGAATCCATGGCTACGGAGCAGTTCTTAGATCTCCTGGTGCAAGATAGTTGGCAGAATGTTATTATCGAAGCTGACTCTGAGATTATCATTAACACAGTAAAAAAAATTAGCTGGGGCTCCGAACCAGAGAAGGTTTCTAAACACTGGAGGTTAATCCATGTCTTCCAAAGAATCCAGATCCACCTTAGAAGCCTACGCACGGTTAATTTTAACCATGTCTGAAGGCAGGCCAATAAATTGGTTGATCTATTGGCTTATCAAGGTGTGAAATGCACTAGGTATAGGGTTTCGATGAGCGGGCATAGGTTACCTTAGGATAACTTCATGGACTAGTGTAACACCCAAGCAGTCGAGGACATGATGGTGTACCACACCAGAACAATGGAAGCCCTGTCCAATAATTTGGTTGATTTATGAGGTGCAAGTTTTACCTTTCTCGTTTCTTCTTATGTTGCCAGGAGGAGTCTGCTACTAGAGTGGTCGTTTGGAGGGAAGGGGATGTATGATGCTCAAGCTCACATACGGCGGCAAAAGTGAAAGGAGTAGCTGCCAGTACCCGGAATCCAACGGCGAAATGTATACCCCTAATATGCTGTCAAACGTTGCATTTCCGCTAGCGAAGTGGTTTCCGGTATATCGGGGGCCTCTTAGGTGGGAAGCGGTTTTAAATTTTTGGGTATGATCACACTCCCGAGGTGACACATGGCTGTGGGGGTGCTTTTTGTCCTCACCCTTATCGTGCGTTAAACCTCTACTCCTTTGCTCGGAGCAATATGATCCTCCATCGTTGGATCATATCTGGCGGATCTACAACTATGATCTATCGTGCTTGTCTTTGGGGCCTCATGGTTAAAGGGCAGACTTCTAGATGGCGCGATATTCAACTCCACCGTTGGATCAATTCGGGGGGATCGACAGTCAGGAATATGTCGCATTCAATGGTACTTCCAAAATGTTTTTTGGCAGGAGCCTTGGCTCTGCAAGGTACTCCACTGCAATTGGTTTGGTTGCTTATCACATTGGTCAGGTTGCTTATGCGGCCTTTGTACTTGTTGCCTTTTTGGGTGGTGTAGATTTGTGGCTTAGTGTCAGAGTTTCAGCACTTAACTCGTGACCCTCGGTTTTCTTAAAAGTAGGGTTTGTTTAAAATCCATGTTACCATGTGGATGGTTGTATTCTATGTAAATACTTTTCTTTTGTAATGATTAAAAAGGTACGACTCTTGCTTCAACAAAAAAGAATATATGTAATTGTCTATTAGTAATTCGTTGGTGATGAAGAAGGGAGACATTCTTGTCAAGGATTTTCTTTTTATTTTTTTTTGTGTAAGTTAGCTGATATATTAGATCACAAAAATATTACATATGGTTACAAAAGGGGTCTACCATTTTCAGAGAGAAACAGAGAAAATGTAGGCCTGTAAAAATCAAAGACCACTTATATAGGCCATGTAGGACAGGAAACGTTCTGCATAAAGACTACCATAACTGAACCATAAGTTGAAACAGATAACGGCCAACCACATAGGGTTGCCAGACAGAACTAAAGCAACTACAATCAAAGAAGGTCGCTTAAAGGCCCGCCGAAGCTTACATTCAATAGACATAGGAAAAAACCAAAATAAGAGGACAGGCAGGAAACCACAGTGGAAGACCGCCCCCCAGGGAACCTACTGGTCAATTTTTGTGACTTCTGGAGAGCCAACAGCACTCGAACCAGTGCCATCATCTCTCTTGGGAGCACTGCGGGACCTGTGGCATCTGATGATGGTTGTCTTGGACTCATCCTCAGGGATATCAATAGAGACATTAAGCCCATGGCGTATAGACAGCTTGAAGAGCCGAATGAATCCTCCCAGGCTCTGAGCCAGCATTTTTAGTTCCTCCGTGATGGAGTTCATGGTTATTTCCAGCTTGTCCAGCTGTGCTGAATTCCTAGCAGAGGCTAGGGAGTTCGCTTGGTAGGCATCCTTGAGAGCTACTCCTTGCATGCTCAGGGCTTTAGCAAGCATTGTTTTCATCTTCCAAGCCTCACACTGCGTTCTCAGAAACAGGGTGGCTCTAGTTGCTGGGGTGCCCGGGTCCGAGAGCCAATCGATCTCCTCACTGATGGTGTTAATGTCCATCCCTTCACGGGCTTTGTTCACCTCGACTTGGAGTTCTTCAATATATTGTTTACCTTTCTTGGAGACAGAAGCCTCGTAATTCTCTTGGGCTCTTTTTAGATCTCTGGTAGCTCTGGAGCTACGGATGTTGCTCTTGGCCATAGCACTATTGCAGGTGCCAGCAATTGAAAATCAAACTCCTATACACGAAGCAGTGAACACAGGGCTGAGCTCTGAGGAATATCGTAAGCAGGTGAAATCTATCCTAGTTGTCTGTGTATTAATAGGGAAAGATGCAGTGCGAGGGGCTGCGATCTTAACCGAAACCTTCGTCTTTTCCATGTTTCTGACAGTTTGAATCCCCAACAGGTGACTGACGACCTTCATATTATTACAGTTGAGTACATTCGGACTGCCACGCTTGTTACTGAAGAAACGAGGCCACACGTACCTTAATCCGTGATAGGTATGCTGACCTTTATCCCTGTGGTAGATCTTCCACCTTTTCTGATGCGAGCCATAGGACACCCACCAGCGGTGCCACCTCCAGGCATTAAGGATTAGGGAATAAACATTTATAGAAAACCACATAATTCATTGATGATCAGTGCCTTGTAAGCCATCCTTTTCTCCTGACACGCCTGTGAGGTCTTGCCTTGAGATTTGTAGGCATTTGTCCCAAATATTGGCACATGTGACACCCTACCAACAGGTGTCAATGTCATCATTCTGGTGGTCGACCACGTGGTTGGCTAGGCTATTCACCATTGCATTCGCATTGCACCTGATTGCCTGCAGAATGACTCCATTGAGAGTGGAGAGATGTTTGGCGATGAGCTCGGTGACCATGGCTAGGCGCCAGTGCTTTGTTACCTTCTCAGAACGCGAGCCATTTTACATTTTCCTCGCAGTGTTAATGGCTAAGAGCGAGTCTCCTTCCACTATTGTTGCCCCTCTCCCCAAGCAGATTAGGATTTGCAAACCCTACTCCAGAGCTACAAATTCTGCCTCATTGTTAGTGGCTTCCCCCAAAGAATTGCTATAGATGTGAAGGATTTCCCCTTTGTCGTTGTGTATTACACCTCCAAGGCTAGCCAGGCTAGGGTTTCCTTGAGAGCTCTCCACCAAATTTAATTTGTGAAACCCTGGTACAGGAGATTGCCAAGATAGAAGAGAAGGAGTGGGTTGAGGTCTCTGTGCCAGAGAATTGAGGTCAGTTGCAGCACTCATGCCAAAAATCTATAGAATTCGCCTGTCATTTGTGGAAGGCTTGTTTGCCTGATCTGTTTTACTCCTGGTAAGGGCAGTTTCATGCATATTTTGCATGATGTTTGTTTTAATGGTATCTAGTTGCCTAGAATCCTTCTGAAAAATTCTTTTGTTTCTTTCTTTCCATGTGGACCAGACTATAAAACCAGGGCTTAGCTTCCATAGGATGTTTACAATGTCGCAGCTAGAATATTTGGTCCACCAGTTGGCTATGCTATCTTGTATGGACTCCCTGTTCCTGTCTGTTTGTGTAAAGATTTCCTCCATCCATACCCATAGTTTATTGGTCCATTTGCAATTGTTGAGGAGATGATTCATCGACTCCTTTTCTTTTTCATAGAGGTGAACCAATGAAGCCTTTTTGCAGAGGTTATCCCAAGTGAGGATATTACGATGCATTAGGATCCATAAGAAAGTATTTATTTTCGGCCATAGGGTGGTTTCCAAAACATTATTGTGCCAATACACTTTCTCTTCTCGACCCCTATGTTCTAAATAAAGTCTGGCTTCCTTTAGGTTGAAGGTGCCTCCATCAAGTTTGCCCTACCTTAGTTAATCTTCATCTTGAGAGTAACAGATCTTCCTCTTATCCAGACAAGAGTGCAAGGATAAGAGAAGGTTACCCATTCCATCTTCCTGTGGGGTAGTACTAAGGTGCCAATGTCTCCATTGCTGATCTGCGATACTATCTGTCTAGTATTGGTTCACCCTGACTTTTCCTTGTTCCTAGTACCTGTGTTGGAGGGGAAGATAATCAGGACTTTTAAGCTTGGGAAGTTGTTGCCAAGCATCTTCCCAAAAGAGAGTTTTGTTTCCATTGTGGATTTCCTAGAAGCAGTGATGTTGTATGATGTCTCGATTGGCCTTTGCCATGTTCCAAATGGGGGATCCAACTCGAGGGTTAGTCATTCTAATGAGATCTTGAGGGCACCAATTTTCAGCATACTTGGCTTTCCATAGCCTAGCCCAGGGTGTCTGAGGTTCTTTGACCCATCTCCACTAAAGTTTGGCCCCACAAGATTTGTGTACTGTCTGCGGGTCTTGAAGCCCTAAATCACCAAGGAAATTGGGTTTACAGAGTTTTTCCCAAGCTACTAGAGTCCATTTCTGTTTATTTGATTTTCCATACCATAGGAAGGTTCTTTGAATGTTTATTATTTTTTGAAGAACACCTTTGGGAGCCGGGAGGATGGAGAGCATATATTGAGGAATGGCTTGTAGGACAGCCTTAGTAAGGAGAACCTGGCTAGCAAAGTTAAGGACCCTATTAGTCCAGTGATTACTCCATTTTTCGAGGTTGGAAAGCAGTTTCTCCCAATGGATCATTTTCCAAGGTTTATTAGTGAGAGGGATTCCGAGGTACTTAGAGGGAAGGCTTTTCCTTCTAACCCAAGGATAGCAGTAAGATTTTTCTGGATAGCTAAGTGAGTATTGAAAAAGAATATGGAGGATTTCTCAAAATTAAGGTCCATACTTGTAGCTTGACTTAAGATATTAAAGATAGCTTTGGAACATTGGGCTTCCTACATCGTTGGAGTTCCATGGAGCATGGTATCGTCCACAAATTGTTGATGAGTAGTGGTTGGGCAAGGTGGCAAGGGTTGGAGGGCTGGATATAGTTCCTCTCCTTTGTTGTTTTAATGATGCGACTTAGGCCTTCCATCAATATGACAAAAAGAAAAGGGGAAATGGGATCCCCTTGGTGAATGCCTCTAGAGGGGGCACAGGGGAAGGTGGGAGCTCAATTGACCAGGATAGAAGAGCTGGGGGATTTGACTAAGGTTAGGATCTAGTTGATCCAGCGTTGTGAAAATTCAAAGGCTTCCAAAATGGCTTCGAGATACTTCCAACTAACATTATCATAGGCCTTCAAGAGGTCCAACTGAATGATCATACCTGCTTTTTTCTGGGATTGAAGAGTGTGAACCATTTCCTGTGCTAGCAGGACATTATCCATGATCTGTCTGCCTTCCACGTAGCCAGATTACTTCTCTGAGATTATCAAAGGAAGAATTGGCTTCAGTCTATTGGCCATTACTTTGGAGATAATCTTATAAAGAACATTGCACAGAGCAATTGGCCGAAATTTCGAAGGGGTACATGCTGCCTCCTCCTTGGGAATAAGGGCGATGAAGGTGGAATTAAGGGATTTGAGGATGGAGGAAGATTTTTGGGAGTCTTCCACCACCTCCCACACTTCCAGTCGCACAATTTCCCAGCAAGCTTTGAAAAAATCAATGGTGAAGCCATCGGGTCCTGGTGCCTTTCCATTAGGCATCTCTTTCACTACTTCTTCCACCTCCTCCATGGTGATAGGGTGGTCTAAGGATTTATTCTGATCTTCAATTATTAACCTTGGGATGGAGGACATGACTTCCCTAATAGCCTCTTCCCTATTAGTGTCTGGTTCCATTGTTATATGGCTAAAGTGATCAATGAGGATTGATGAAATATCCTGATGAGAGTGGAAGGGAGTGCCTTGTTCATCCTTCAACCGAGTGATTTTGTTGGTGCACCTGTAATATATAGCCAAACAATGGAAGAACTTGGTTCTTTTTCCCCTTCTTTGAGCCATTGTATGTGAGAATTTTGTCTCCATGGTATTTACTCTTGCTCGCATCTTTCATTCCATTTTTGCATGAGGACTTGCTCTGTGCTAATGGAATCCTGGTTGATGTCCCCTTTGAGCCATTCGGTATGGATCTGTGCCATCTGTTCCACTAGGGCCTATTTGTCTTTGAAGATATTCCCGAAGACCTCTTGGTTCCAGGTTCTAGGCTGAGCTTTGAGGTGCTTTAATTTGGCTTGGAACCAATACATTTTGGTGCCGCTAGTGTCCAGCGGCTCGTGCCACCAATGTTTGACTTTAGAAGTGAATTCTGGGTAGCTCAGCCAAAATTTCTCAAACCTGAAAGGTCTGTTTTTCGACGTGCCGAGGATGTCTGCTTCTAGGGTGATGGGTCAATGATCAGAGCATCCACAAGGAATTATGTTTGATTCCATAGTGACCCCCTCAAGGAGGATGTCTTCTGCTATAAGAAAATGGTCAAGTCTGGAGGAAATCTACCTTACTCCTCCTCTTTTGTTGTTCCAGGTGTATAACCCATTTTTGGGGAAGATATCAACAAGATTTGTTGTTCTGATGAAGCTATTGAATGCCTCTGCATCTCTATTCAGCGTTCTTACCCCTCCTTTCTTTTCTGTCAGTGAGGTAATCATGTTGAAATCTCCTCCATAGATATCTTTAGCCGTGGGATGTCTGCGTTGCATCTTGGAGAGGCGATCTAGCATCAACAGTTTATCCTCTAGTCTTTGGGGGCTGTAGATATTAGTACATAGGTATGTATTGGATTCCCCTATGATTTGCATTTCCAGGGAGATGTATGATCTGGAAGCCTCTGCATTTATAAGATGGAGGGAGTGGGGATTCTAGAAAGTGGCCAGGCCTCCCTCCATTCCATTCCCTTCCAATTCCATGTATTCCATTCCTTTTCCTCAATTTCTTCTCATCCATTTCATTTTCTGGTTGGAGCTTTTGGTTTCTTGTAAAAAAATCATGTCAGGATTTTCATTTTTAACTTTCTTTCTCAGAATTCTTTGTTTCCTTTGGTTTTTTATCCCTCTAGCATTCCATGAAAGAATCTTGATAATTAACAGTGTTTAAGAGGAGAATGTGAAAGCCTCAAGGGCTTTCGTCTTACCTGAGTTGAGGAGCATCTGACCTAGCTCTTCTAGTGCTTCATTGTTTGTTCTTTGGCCTCTCTTTTTCTTGTGTTTGGAATTGTTATTTCTTTGATGTAATCCTTGGGACTTGATTCCCAGACCATTTGTACCACCAAAGCCTCTTTTCTGCCCTTTTAATTCTTCATCTTGCCTTGCTAGGAAGAGAAAATCTACTCTGGATACCTCCTCCTCTGGGATATGTTCCATTCCTTTTTGCTTCCATTGCTTTACCATGGTATTGAGATCCATGCCCTCCCTCTCTAGTATGTCACTGAGTTCCATATCCTCTGTTCCTATTTCACTGGCTGTCATTTCCGCATCTCCTTCTAAGCCTTTTTCCAACTCATGAACTTGTAGGGTCTCATTCATCGGATCTAGATTGGGATCTTGGGCTTCCTATGGAGTATTCTAGATTTCCTGCGTTAGGTCAGGTGCTTGGGGGATTTCGGCTAAAACTGATCCAGACCCAATAAATTCATATGCATTGACAGTACCTTTGATGGAGGTGCTTGTTTTGGGTTGGTGTTTCCGATTGGCTTGTTGTCTCCCATTTGGATGGGAAAAACCTTCTTGATCCTTGCCTGTGTTTTCTTTGGCTTTTTCGATTGGATTATTCATTGGGCATTCCCTAAACAAGTGACCATGTTCGTGGCACTTCCGACATCGAAAGGGGATTTGTTCATAATCTATGGCTTGAAAGAAGACTTCATCTCTAAATTCTAGCCATAGACCTTCATGTAGTGCACCTGAAACATCCATTTCAACACATATTCTTGCACAAGAGGTGTACCTTTTTTGCAGGGTAGCCTCTGAGGCTTTGATGAAGGTTCCCAGTTTGTTTCCTATTTGCTCCAGCGCTGCAGGTCTCCAGTAATCAATGGGGAGAGAGAATAGGCGAATCCAAACAGGTACATGCGTGAATGTTTCCTGTTCTAGTGCAAAGTTGGGTTTCCAGGGTCTCATATAGAGGCCTGCTAAGGCATAGAAATATGGTCCTCCATCAAAAATGTGATCCATGTCTTCCAGGTTGGAAAAGACTACAGTAAAGAACCCTTTGGCCCCTAGGTGTAACCTGAGATCTTCGTTAGGCTTCCA
This sequence comes from Pinus tabuliformis, assembly GCA_031772625.1. Lineage (NCBI taxonomy): Eukaryota > Viridiplantae > Streptophyta > Pinopsida > Pinales > Pinaceae > Pinus > Pinus tabuliformis. Next base: position 1,983,049,804 of record CM062817.1, on the reverse strand, counting down.
TTGTTGCTTGATCCAGAAGCGGAGGGCTTATTTCGTAGGCCAGAAGCCCATGAACTTACAGATCATGACATGTATTGACATATGGTCTCGGTAAGCTTGCATTTTAGGGTCGGTGATAACAACCCACAGCCTTTCTGTCGTTTTGGGCTTGGAGCGCCCCTGGTCCTCCTGTTTTCTAATCGTTGTGGAAGATCCCTCCAGATCTGTGTCGTACTGGGGCAGGGCTTTAGTTCCCACAATTTTTTTGTTTCTTCCTTCTGCTTCTTGTGGTTCCTGCTTGGGATTGGGGTTCCCATTGTCTTTTCCTTCCAGAATCTTGATTTCATTGGTTCATTTTTTACTTTGGGTTTCCCTGGTTTGCCCACCAGCCTTTTTCTTCTTGCTTAGCTCATCCTTTCCTACATTTTCAAATCCAGAGATCTGCACCCCTTCCAATGGGGCCTTTCCTTTATCCATCATTACTTGCTTGTATGAAGGGGCCCCATTGGTCCCCGCTCGCCTCATTTGTTGGGCCAAGGCAAGCCCACGCCTCCAAATCTCTGCGAACAGGGCACTGCCCTCCACCAGAGTTTGTAACAATAGTCAGAATGCAGATTGGAACCCTCGTTCAGGTCACTGAGCTCCTTCTTTCAACCTCTTGTCAAGGATTAATTTGCACTTTTTCTACACATCTTTTTCATTTTAATTCTAGGTGTTGCAACTTTTGAGAGCTAATTATTTCTCAATAGTGTCCCTCTACCTATTACTAAATATATCTTGAAAAACATCTTTTTAAACAATCTATAGTTTCAAGATTAACTTCTAATGCATCTAATGCAAAACAATCAAATAGGATTAGAAAATAATATCAACACTGAAATCAATGCATGTAATGCAAGTAATCAAATGAGATTAGAAGTCAACATCTAAAATGAAATAAATGCATCTAGTGCAAGCAATCAAATACGATTAGAAATCCGCATCTAGACTGAAGTCCATGCATCTAGTTGTGCAAGCAATCAAATAGGATTATAAATCCACATCTACATTGAAATCCATGCATCTAGTGCAAGTAATCAAATAGGATTAGAAATCCACATCTACACTAAAATCAATGCATCTATGCCAAGAAATCAAATATAATTAGAAATCGACATCTACACTCAAATCAATGCATCTAGTGCACGAAATCAAATAGAATTATAAATCATCATCTACGCTGACATCAACACATCTAGTGCAAGAAATTTTCTTCCCTCTCTCTCCCATCCATCTAATCTCGAAAAATATTTTTAATAATTTATAGTCTTAAGATTAACAACGTCTAATCAATCTAATGCAAGAAATCAAACTGGGATTACAAAACAACATCTACACTGAAATCAATGCATATAATGCAAGCAATCAAATAAGATTAGAAACCAACATCTACACTGAAATCAATGCATCTAGTGCAAGCAATCAAATATAATTAGAAACCAACATCTACACTAAAATCAATGCATCTAGTGCAAGCAATCAAATAAGATTAGAAATCACCATCTACGTTGAAATCAATGCATCTAGAGAAAGAAATCAAATAGGATTAGAAATCAACATCTAAACTAAAATCAATGCATCTAGTGCAAGCAATCAAATATAATTAGAAATCAACATCTGCACTGAAATAAATGCATGTAGTGCAAGTAATCAAATAAGATTATAAATCATCATCTACAGTGAAATCAATGCATGTAGTACAAGAAATATTCTTCCCTCTCTCCCCCTCCAACTATATCTATATATCTCTCCATCTCTCCTTTATCTCTTTATCTCATCCCCCCTCGCCAAACACACACACACTCTGTGTCCATATCTATATATGTCTCCCTCCCTCTGTCTACCTCTCTCTTCTTCCCTCTCTTCACCTCTCATCTATATCTCAATCTCCCTCTATCTCTCTTTTGTGTTTTTTATATTACCCCCAAAACATACATATGCTTTCTCCATATCTATATATCTCTCCCTCCCTTTTTCTCTCCCTCTCTCTTCCCCTTCACTCTCTCTCTCTCCTTTCTATCTCTCTTCCCTCCTGCTCTCCTATGTCCCTCTCTATCTATCCTCTTTATCACTCCTTATCTCTCTCTCTCTCTCCACCTTTTTTCTCTATGTATTTCTTCTTACCTCCCTCTCTCTTTCCCTCCAACTCCATCTCTCTCTCCCTCCCTCTCTCCTCTCTCTCATGCTCTCTCATGTTTTCTCTCCCTTCCTTCCTCTCTCTCTCCCGTTCTCTCTCAACTCCCTTTGTCTCCCCCCTTTATTTCTCTTCACCCTCCGTACTTCTCTCCTTCTCTCTCCTTCTCTTCCCCCTTCCTTCCATCTCTCCTTCTTTGTCTATCTATCTCACCCCAAAACATACACTTTCTCTGTTTGTATCTCCCTTGTCACTCCCTCTCTCTCTTTCTACACTTTTCTCTCTCTATGTCTTTCTTATGCACTCCCTCTCTCACTCCTCTCTTCTCACACTCTCTCTCCTCATTCCTACACTCCCCTCTCCTTCATTCAATCTCCATCTCTCTTTGTCACATCCTCTATCTCTCCACCTCTATCACTTTATGTTGTTGTTCTTCCCTCCATATATATATCTAGAATCAATGTATATTATAATATAACAAATTTAATATCATATTAAATGTAATATTCTATTAATCCAAAGTTATTATATTTAATAATATTAATATTAGATTTAATAATGGTTTTTATGGCATGATAATAAAATTTATAATAAAACTACATCAAATTAATATTTTCAAATATTAGAACTTTGATGTGGAAATATTTATGTCTTTAAAGACTTTAATATATCCATAGGATATGGTTTTTCCCTTTAAAGATTCATTTTAAAAATATTTAATTAAAAGAAATATTAAAAAATAAAATGGAGCAAGATTTCCCCTTCTTTGTGTTAATTAACTATTTTCCTTTGATTTAAAAGATGGTATTGGCTTTAGTAAATCTAAGTAAAGATGTTTAATATTTTACCCAATTTGAAATTTTAATGTGGTAAATATTTTTATTTGATCTAAGACTTTTGTGATCCATAATAATTTTTGAAGAAATTGGCTCATAAATCACATAAGTATTGTTTATTAAAAAGAATTATAGGTTAGAAAATATAATATATATATATATATATATATATATATATATATATATATATAAATTTAAAAATAATAATAATAATAATAATAATAATAATTAAATAAATAAATTATTCTTATATTAAAAAAAATTTAATCTTGATCATTATGTTTTTTATACTTTTTAATTCTATTTTTAATCTTTTAATTTTTAATCTTTAATCATTAATAATTAATCTTTTTATATTAATTAAAAAAATTCATAAGGAAAAAGTAGGAATCTAACTCTCATCATCTCTATTGAGATTATGAGCATGTTTATCGATTTCAATGGCCTCTCTTAACTTCCTATGGTGAAAATTATCAATCCTAGCAAGGACATGTGAATCTTCTATACAGACATGGTGTTTAGCTTTCTCTACATACTCAACAATAGCTGAGCAGCGGGAACGATTAGTGCATTCTCTTGAATCCTTAGGTTAATGGAGTGACCCGTTTCCCAATGTAGGGAATGTGTGGTGCATGCTCTTGAATCCTCAGCTTAATGGAGCGACCTGTTTCCCAATGTAGACATTCCCACATGAGCAAGGGATTGAGTAAACTCTTTCATGTCCTTGGAATTAATAGGTTCGTTAACCTATTTATTAAAGATAAATTTATCATCCATTCAAATTCAAGTAATGATAAAATGAACTATAAAATAAACTATTAAATGCATGAGATAATTCAAATTATATAATAATACATAATTATATTTTAATGATTAATTTTAATCTATTAATAAAATAAAAAAGTTATATAATCTGAAGATTCTAGTAATATAAATTAAAATTCAAGCTAATATTTTGGTAGACATTAATAATAAAAAATATACTTAGTCATATTGGACTGTAGAATAAGCCTCTAAAACAATAAGAACTTTTAACCTAGTCATATTGGACAGTAGAATAAACCTCTAAAACAATAAGAACTTTTAACTTAAAAAAGCTAAAATAAAACCAGGAAACATATCAGAATAAAATGCATTCACAATTTAACACTATATTAACTTCCTGCGTCCCACCTTTTTTCAACGAGAATCTTACTGCGTCCAACCTATTCCCATTGCCCTCGAGAGTGACTCCACTCTTTTATCCAGCTCCAGAGATTACGGACCAGTGGGACAAATATTGATATTTTGATTTGACCTTGAACAATAGTTGTACTTTATTTTCATGAGTGAAAATAGTGCGTCTCACTGTGTGCATCATGAAGAACTAAATTGCCGCACTGATAATAATGCATCTCACTGGTGTTGCGCATCATGAGGATTTAAAACTGCCGCAATAAGTTGTAACAATATCAAGGCCATTCTCATATTTTCTTTCGTTTGTTGGCTATGGTTACAGTCAATCATCAAATCGAAGACACGCCATCAAATCAAATGTACAATCAAATTGGTGTAAGGGAGCTGCAAAGCATTATATTTGGTGCAACTCTCAGCCAGCAACCGTCCAAACGACCGAGGTGATATTTGAGAGTTTTAGGGTTCCATCACGTGCTCTTCTGCAACAATAATTCACAGCGATTTCTACTGTGCAGGTTCGTACAGCCATGGCAAACGGATTTGCATTCACGTGGCTCCGTCGAAACTCGTCAGGTTGTGATTATCCCAAATTAGTTATTGGTTAGAGCATTCATTACTAGTTAAACTACTCAAAAGCGAACATTCGATTGGACATTGTCGCTATGATTTATCTCATGTAACTGGCAGACAAGTACTGTGTTTCTATTTTGGCAGGGAATGCAAATCGATCTTAGCTGTAGGTTAAATTCATGGTTAACACAATTGAATTGATAGTTAACACAATTGTTATATGCATGGTATATTTTAACGAAGTTTGAAGACGGTTAAGTTGAGGTGTCATTTCGTAAGCGAGAATTTATTTAAAGTTTAATTACATATTTAATTAAAATTGCATGTAGATTCAAATGTTATTCACCCATTGTTAGCTGTAGGTTAAATTCATGGTTAACACAATTGAATTGATAGTTAACACCATTGTTATATGCATGGTATATTTTAACGAAGTTTCAAGACGGTTAAGTTGAGGTGTCATTTCGTAAGCGAGAATTTATTTAAAGTTTAATTACATATTTAATTAAAATTGCATGTAGATTCAAATGTTATTCACCCATTGTTAGCTGTAGGTTAAATTCATGGTTAACACAATTGAATTGATAGTTAACACCATTGTTATATGCATGGTATATTTTAACGAAGTTTCAAGACGGTTAAGTTGAGGTGTCATTTCGTAAGCGAGAATTTATTTAAAGTTTAATTACATATTTAATTAAAATTGCATGTAGATTCAAATGTTATTCACCCATTGTTAGCTGTAGGTTAAATTCATGGTTAACACAATTGAATTGATAGTTAACACCATTGTTATATGCATGGTATATTTTAACGAAGTTTCAAGACGGTTAAGTTGAGGTGTCATTTCGTAAGCGAGAATTTATTTAAAGTTTAATTACATATTTAATTAAAATTGCATGTAGATTCAAATGTTATTCACCCATTGTTAGCTGTAGGTTAAATTCATGGTTAACACAATTGAATTGATAGTTAACACCATTGTTATATGCATGGTATATTTTAACGAAGTTTCAAGACGGTTAAGTTGAGGTGTCATTTCGTAAGCGAGAATTTATTTAAAGTTTAATTACATATTTAATTAAAATTGCATGTAGATTCAAATGTTATTCACCCATTGTTTTAAAAGTGGTAAAGTTTCAAAAGTTGCCAAGGAAGTTTTATAAGATTGTTAAATTGGAATTACTGAATTGGAAAAGTTGTAATTTGTTTTGAAGTTGTATTAGATTTAGGTTATTTTTAATATTTTTGTTAAGTTCGTAAAATATTAAGATGATAAAAGTTGACTAAGATATAATTTATCACTTATTTTACCAAGGAAAGATTTAAAATCAATGTGAAGAAATATTTATTTTCTAGAATAGGCAATTTCTACTAAGAGGAAACAATAGCTACATATTACTTTTGTCTCATTTTAGGTTATTAAATTATTTTTGCTGATATCTCATATGTTGGCATTCAGAATATATGTTGTGTTCTTATTCTCATTTGTATTCTCTATTATAGGTTATTACATCATTTAGGAAATTATCTATAATTGTTGTAAATCAAGACACTGTATTATTACAATGCATAAAATTGGAAGAATCCTAACATTACTGTATATTGGTTGCTTGATATTGTTTGCTTAAAGAGATCTATGCTTAATGTACCACAAGTAGTTGTCATAGGTTCTACAAAAGCATTTGTGGAGTAACTTAGAAACAATACAGTGTAGCATCTACATGGAGTCTCATAGTTTGTATATACATATCAAACAATCATGGTGCCATATGCACTCTTTTCTTAGTAATGAGAAATTAGATCTTCTTGTCACCTACAATATAATATGTGGAAACTATTCAAAAGATGGTTCTGTTATTGCCAATAATCGAAAGTTTTATAATTCTATATCATCTAATGAACCTGCATATGCATGGAGATTTTGTAAGAACTCTGGTATTCACCTAATGTTTTACACTACAAACAAAATCATTTTCCACTTAAAAGGTAAGTGGAATAGATTTCCACTAATAAGGAAAGACAACCTTATTGTTTACAATTATTAATAGGGAACATTGGTGGACATCATTTGAAAATCATCTACCTAGGTTTGATATTTTCATCATTATTTAATAGTAAACAAAAAAAAAAAAAAGATGACAAAAAAAATTAAATATATTTAGTATTAAACCAAAATAATCTAGCCCATAACCCAATTTTTTTTAATTCAAATTAAATTCTTTTGAAAGATCATTACCACAAATCAAAAAGTGTTTTTTTGTTGGAGTTAGTATTTGAAAAGCATTTAATTCATTAGAAATATAATTAATATTATAATAATAATTTTTAAAATTTGTAAAAAGAGAATATCTCATTACAAACATTTTTCCATCCAGTTTTTACTCAATACAATAAAATATTAAAAGATAGAACAAATTATATTCTTGCATAAAAACATGTGAGTAAACTCTTGTTGTTCCATGGGAATTGCAAGATTTCACCAATGGGATAGAAATAAATTATATTCTCCTATAAAAACATGTGAGTAAACTTGTGTTGTTTTATGTGAAGTACAAGGTTTCACCAACCTCTTGTGGCTTGTCCTTCAAGTTGGATTCCCCACTCTTCTGATTTTTTCTCCTTTGTCATTATTATTCTTGTGTTCATGATTCATGTTATTATTTTTCTCCGTAGGTCTTATCATTGACACTGAACAAGATATTTTTATTTACCTCTTATTCTTATTTATTTCCTTATGCAAAGACTTAAATTATGAAGGGAGATAACTGAGGAAAATATATTATTTACTTAAGTATCAAATGTTTTTAAAGATTTTAATTTTGAATGATTTTCAGGCAAAGATTAACAATAAAAAATCACTACACCTATTTAAAAATCATGTACGAATATAACAATAATATATGAAAATAATGACATAAAATATATGAGGCATTTATCCATATTGCATTATTTATCTTTGCAATGTTAAATATTATAAATTACATTGATCAATGCTATGACAACTTAGTTTTATAATCATTCAATGAAATGATTAAATTAATCAATAATGAAAATGTGTGAGCTTGTTATGTTGTTGGTACATACAACAACCATTGAACCTCATAAATATTATACTTAGCATATCTCCCGTAGCCCTTCAGCAAGGCTGAGAATTTTGGCTTGTGGAAAAACGAAAAAAGAGTTCCTAGCAATTGAAAATATTAAAAGAAAAATAAAAGAAAAGTATTATTTATATTTTTAAAATTTTATCTTATGATGTAATCATGGTGGTTATCTAGAGTTTTGATATTACTTTGATGGTTAGACAAAAAAACCATACAAAAACATAATAGATAGAATTGTTACTCTATAACTAAAATTAAGTCAATTAATGGTTTGAAAATAAATAATTAAATAAACTCAAAATTATTAATAATTATGTTAATAGATGTTTATATTTTTTGAGAGGTCTTTTAGAATTGTAGGGAATTATTAGGTGGATGGTAGGGATTTAAACTCCATATAATAATGTAGAATATTATAGTAGTATGCACAAATAAAAAGTTGAGATTTACCTCCAAAATAGCTATGTTCTTTTTCCTTTCAATTAAATTGATTAATTAAATAAAATTTCATATTAATAAGTGTAATGGTTTTTTGAGGCAGCTGTACCGATGGCAAGCAAAGGATTCGATCCCTCGCCTTCCACTCGCTTCCGCAAGGTATTTCTGAGGTGCAGGTACCGATTCTTCACACAATGGGGTTAGATTTCGATGGTTCGTGGGTCAGATCCTGCGCTGGGAGCGTGGGAAAAGAAGAAGAGACTGCCAACGTCGCCTTGTCTGCATGATGCGGAGGTTCTTGTTAGGCGAGCAACCCTCATCAAGCCGCACGATATCTCCTGCAATTACAGTCATCTTCTGGTCGACGAACAGCAAATCTGCCTCAGATCGGGAACCGGCAAAAGATATGCATTCGCTCTTCCTCAAGGCCTCCTTGATGAAGCCACCGTCGAAATTTACGAACTTTGGCAGGAAAAAGAAGATGAAAAGGCCCCGAACGCGCGGAGCAATGGCACGAGGGGAAGAATAGAAGAAACCTGGGACGCGGCAGGGTTGGGGTTCGCGGTTTTTCATAAGGATTCGGTTGTTGCATTCAAAGAAGGGGGACAACATGTTGCAGATATGCTCCCTCTCATAATGGATTGGCACAAGTATTGCAGATCCAGGCCGGATCCATCCGATCTGACCAATATTCGAGAAAACCCAGAACCCAGGCAGCAGATCAGTGGCAATGTGCATCGATCGAGCAGAGGGGATGCAGACCTTGACATGCAAATGGAAGATCGACCCAATAAGAGGTTAGATCTGGAAGACTGCCTACAGCCAGAGCACATGGCAACCAGCAGGGACATCGGATTAGGTAGATCAGGAACTCAGCAAAATCCCAGACTTCAGGTAACAACAACTCGTTTTCATATTTTTATTAAAACCCCTGAGGGGCAATCTTGTTTAGTATGGGTACATGCAGGAAGCACTATCATGCAGCTGAAACTGCAAATTTGGGCATTGACCGATATCCGGTTGAGAGCCAACATTTGGTCAGTGGTGGGTGGTCTCTCCAGGACAGTAGAACTTTGGAAAGCTACGAGATTTGCCCAGAAAATACCATTTCTTTAAACCTCGGGCTGAGAGGAGGGGCTCTGCCTCAGGGACAGCCAAGCTTCTCACGAGGAGACAAGGGGAAAAAGACAGCATCTCAGCATCAACCCAAGGGAGGTTCCTCCTACAAAAACATACTTCAAGGTAGCAAAGATTCAGGGCCTTCTCCAGATCAAGGCAGATATATACCCAGACAATACATAGTAGATCAGCTAGGGCAAACCCCAGCCCTTAACTTTGATTCCACAGGGCTTGATGATTTCGTTAAATCCTATGAAACGCGGGCCCTAATCTGTCGCTTCAACAGTTTCTGGCCAAAACCATCGGATCTATTTCACTGGATTTTCACTAGTTGGACCATGGAATGTGATATACATTTATGTTCCAAGGGGTTTTTCATAGTTAGATTTGCATCCAGGGTGGTCAGAGATACAATCATCAGCGCTGGACCTTGGTTCTGGGGAACGTCGGGGCTCTTCATGACTCCATGGTTTCCAGATTTCGATCCAAACAAAATGACGGTATCCAAAGTGCCGGTCTGGGTCCATCTATACAACCTTCCCCTTCACTTTTGGAGTGAACGAGTTTTGGAAGGAATTGGGAACAACATAGGGAAATACATCAAAACAGATCTGGAAAGGATTGATGAAAGGGTCTACACTTTTGCACGCATTTGTGTGGAAGTAGATCTAAGTAAAGGGCTGCCAGACAACATAAGGCTGATCTACAAACAACAAAATTGGCTGCAAGCACTAGACTATGAAAATACAGCTTTCAGATGCAGGCTATGCAGGCAAACAGGACACCTGCAAAGCACATGTCCAGAAGCCAAGAAAGCTAACAGTAAAAGGAAGCAGAAAGGGAAGCAGAGGAAAGGATGGCAATTTTCTCCCCCTAACTCAGAAGACGAAGAATCAGAAGCAGAAGAGGAAGATACCCCCGCAGAGAAAGCTGAGGTATCCCAAGAAATGGAGACACAGAAGGAAACTACATCAGACAACAAGGCTTCACAGTTTCACCCAAATCAGGCAGAGAAGGCAAACGAGGACCAGAGCATGGGAGGGATCAAACGACATCACCACTCAGATACTTCAGATTCAGACAAGGAAACAGGAACTCAGAAAATAGAAACACAGTTAGTCATAGCTTCGATCGAGCCCACCCAAGGAGAGTGGCGCAAGGTCGAAAAGAAAAAGGGAAGGAAAACTTGAAGTGTGAGTTTTTACTCACTACCGAACTCAGTTTTTCTTGCCTCCTCCTCCTTTCTCTCTCTCTTTTTCTTCTTCTTTAGCTGCACGTTAGTTTTGTAACGTTGCGCAGGGTGCGAAAGCACTCGAGCCCAATGGGCAACTTATGGAAATGCTTCAAGCATCTGCTAGTGTAACTTTTCATTTTTTAAATAAAATGTTACCGATTTTTCCACTGGAAAAAAAGTGTAATGGTTTTTTGAGACATATGGTATTGTAATAAATACTATGTCTTCTGGAGAAAAATTCACACTAATTGGTGCACATATGTCATGTTTAGACGAAAATATAGGGTGTAAAGATGTAAGGTTAGCAGTAAAATGTGAGGTCGTATGGTGCACAAATGTAAGCATAAAATGTAAGGTCATATGGTGCAGAGATGACAAGGCAGACTAAAATGGTAGAATAAAATCTTAGATGAACTTATTCAAAAGATAAGCCTATCAAGCTAATTAAAAACATTAATTTCATTATTATTAAATTATTAAATTATATTATGGACCTTATTCATAAAATTAATCCTCACCGGTTGTAACAAAAAGGAATCTTGACCCAATGAAAAAGTCAACAATATCATCCTTTAGAATACACAACACACAACACAGTGAAACTAAAAAGGCAAGGTTTAGTAAAAGACCATATTTAATAACTACAAAAATATTTCATAATAACAAGAAAAAGTAACCTGTGTTACTTACATTTTACGGGCTTCCACACAAAAAAAAGATCATCAACAAAAGGTATTACATCGATCATTTTTTTTTCTTCAAAATTAAAATTAGAATGGTTACTTACATTTTACGGGCTTCACCAAAAAAAAAAAATCATCAACAAAAGGTATTACATGGATCATTTTTTTTTTTCTTCAAAATTAAAATTAGAAAATATGTGCATACGTCTTAGTTGTTTTTTCTAAGACACAGCTAGAAAAAATTGTGTACAAAGCTCGACAAATTTTGAAGGTGCAAGCATCAATTTTGTAAAATCCAGTAGTTCAGAAATCAATATTGTGTGCCATATATATTTAAAAATTGACCTTTTTCATAATATAATCTACAAATTTTGCCTTAACCAATATACAAAATCTCTAAAAATAGACTTTTTTCACAATATAGTGTACAGATTTTGCTTTAACCAATATACAAAATCTCTACAAGTTCTAGTCCTTTTCTATTGTGGAGTTCCATATTGAGATTTCTTGCGTGATTGTGGAGTTCCATAATGAGATTCTTGGCATAAAAATGTGAGGTTATATAGTGCACAGAAATTAGGGTAAAATGTGAGGTCATATAGTGCATAAGGTAGACTAAAATCTAAGATTAAATCATTCAAAAGAAAGGCGTTTGGACATAATTAAATCTTCCAAAATATCTAATAAGAAATTTTTTGGCCCAATTATTAAAAAAATATGAATCTATTTTTATATGCTTGTCTTAGAAATATTACTGTACAATTATTTTACTACACCAATTTTTTAAAATTATATATATAATTCACTTAAATATCATTTTCAATTAGAATTTATATATATAATTCACTTAAATATCATTTTCAATTAGAATTAGAATTATTTTGTGAAGTTTTAGGGTCTGAAGTTATAGTTTTTAATTCAAATTATAAGGCAATTATTTAGATTTCAAAATAACCTATCATTCACATATGAGAACCAATTGGATTATTTTACCATGGGTAGATTATCCCAATTGAAATATTATTTACACTTGGTTAAATTATTTAATGTTTTGGATAGTTGGAAACCTAATACTTTAGGTAATTGGGATGATTAATGAAATGGAGGAACAATTAATAAAAAATGAATTTGAAGGAAACTCAGGAAAGGAAAAATGTTATACAAACAAAGATCGAGTAGATATTGACTTTTTTTAAGGTGAACACGTATTTTAAAATTTGAAGGAAACTCAAGAAAGGAAAAATGTTATACAAACAAAGATCGAGTAGATATTGACCTTTTTTAAGGTGAACACGTATTTTTGAAAGCGAAGAAAAAAGAAAGGCATTGAAATGGGGAAGTCGTAACAAGTTGACAATCATGTTTTGTAGATGAGATGTTCACCTCAAATAAATGTTGGTTCCAGTTAAATGGGAAGATTAACACAATGGTTATATGTATCATACATTTTAATGACGTTTTTTGTTTAGGTATTTTACACGAAATTTTTTAAAATTTCATATATATATATGACCCTTATTCACTTAAATATCATTTCCAATTACAGTTAGAATTATTTTGTGAAGTTTTAGGGTTTGAAGTTATAGTTTTTAATTCAACTTATAAGACAATTATTCAGTTTTCAAAATAACCTATCATTCACATATGAGAACCAATTGGATTATTTTACCATGTATAGATTATCGCAATTGAAATATTATTCACGCTTGGTAAAATTATTTAATGTTTTGTATAGTTGGAAGCCTAATACTATAGCTAATTGGAATGATTAAGGAAATGGAGGAACCATTAATAAAAAGTTAATTTGAAGGAAACTCAAGAAGCCAGAAATTTTATGCAAACAAAGATATAGTAGATATTGACTTTTTTTTAAGGTGAACACGTATTTTTGAAAGCGAAGAAAAAAGAAAGACATTGCAATTGGGAACTCGTAAGAAGTTGGCAATCATGTTTTGTACATGAGATGTTCAACTCAAATAAATGTTAGTTATAGTGAAATGGGATGATTAACAAAATTGTTATATGTATCATACATTTTAATGATGTTTTTAGTTTAGGTATTTTGCATAAGTATACGAGAGGACTCTTTATCCCAAGTTGCTGAAAAGAATGAATACGTTTTTAGATTTTATAAAAAAAATCTTTAAGGAAAAATCGTATTTTATACTACATTCAAAATATTAGAAATGATAACATCATTTTGCACTGAGTTACATCCATTTTTTTTTAAGTTGTAGTTTTTTAATTTAATGATCGGAAACCTATCTTTATTTTAGTATAACCTACCACCTTAAAACATATGGGAAAATAGAAATTGAAAACTATTCATTTCGTGAAATTTGTCTACAATAATGGGTATCAAAAATCATTAAAAAGGATCATATGTATGTTGCCCTGCATTGTCATTGATGTCAATATGGCAATATTCTAGGAGAAGTAGAGCAGATCCATGAAGAAATAGGAGTAAGAAGCCAAGGAGCAAAGCCATGAGGGAAACCATCGGAAGAGCTCATTGGAAGCTCAGAACAAGAGCAGTCAAAGAAAATCCACAGGAAGAAGTTCAACGGAAGAAGCAAAGAGGAAAACACAACGGAAAAAGGTAAGAACTAAGAAACAAAGAGGAACATGTTGCGGAGGAGCATAAATAGCCATATCAGGAGTATCGCATGTATTATATGCCCAAGAAGTCCCACAAGTAGGAAGGTCATTGGAAGCCACAAGAAACAAAGAGAAACACATATCAGAGATGCATAAGTGGAAGAGCAGTTAACAGAGGAGCCATACTGTTCATTAGAAGGAACAAAGAGGAACACACATCAGGAGGAGAAGTAAGCGGAAGAGCAGTTAACAAAGGAGCCATATTATGAGATAAAGGAGGAATATCAGAGAAGAACTATTGGAGCAGTGTATCGGAAGCCATCGTGGAGCCATATTAGACTAGAGAAGAGCAAAAAGAGCTATTGGAGTGGAGAGTCGTTACTCTGTGTATCCACGTGGAGCCATATCAAACTAGAGAAGAGCGGAAAGAGCTATTTGAGCGGAGAGTCGTTACTCCGCGTTCAACAGCGATAAGTGGGTTCGTAATTGTGGCAGTGGTTTTTAGGTGGATGCTAGGCGGTAAGTGGTATTTAGAGGAGAGTGCCCGATTCCATTCAATGGGCAACACGTAGCACTCGAGTGGAGAGAGAAAACCACTTTTTTGGGTGGTTATTTCCCTTGAAAATTCCTCACCCGAAATTCATGCAGGCCATTGGATTTAGCATGGGTTGATCGACAACGAAGGATCAACGAACGGTTTTGGGTTGATCACGTTAAGTGTTGACCGTCAGATCGCGAGTAGATCAATGGTGGATGATCGCTAAGGAATACCACTTAATATCATATCATATGTTATAAAGGAATGGTGCATTAAATATGCGATTGCGATATATATATCTATATATCTATATATATATATATATATATATATATATATATATATATATATATATATCTGTGTGTGTGTGTGATACAATACTTGGGCCCGAGGATTCCATTGTAATACACTTTAAAGTTACATTGCATTCCCCAAATTACGAAATCTTAAAAAGCGTTGCATGTTAAATCCATCGATTGCCATATATATATATATATATATATATATATATATATATATATATATATATATATATATATATGGACCTGATAGGTATATTAGCTTCTGTTTATTGTTATATTGCATCCGTCGCATATCGCAAGCCATGAAGAATTGTAACTATGTCAAAACTCCGATTGCGATATACTACGCGAACCAGATAGCGTTATAAAATAAACCGCCCTAATGTAATATCACATCCGTTGTGTTGCTAGTCTCTAAGGGATGTTAAATCTACTGATTGTGATGGAGCTATGGACCTGATGGAGTTATTAACAACAATTTATAATCATATTGCATCCAGTAGGGGCAATCAGTAATCGACCATCGGCGATGTTATAAACATGACTTATAAAAGACCTCGTAAAAGCTGCAATTGCGTTTGTGATTGTGACGTGGCATGTGGGACCTCCATGTTGGTATAGTCTCTCCAATGAAATACTCTGTAAATAATGAAGTCTAATGTATGAATATTATTAAAGGAGAAAGGACCTCTCTGATATTTTTTAATAAGCAACAATTCTTTGTATTTCGGCCTCTCTTCCTCCTGAACGTGTCCTGTGAGTATTGGAACACTCGAATAGACAAAGGAATCCATGGATTGGAAAGCCAAAGAATCAAGTGTGCTTAGATGGACAACAGAGCGCAGAGGAAGCTAAAGCAACCGAAGGAGGGAAACCAGAAGGTCAAACGAGAGTTCAGGAAGCCGAAGCTCAAGCGAGCGAAAGGGAAGGCAAAGGTTAGGCGTATCAAGATAAGAAAATAGTGAATTGTCTTTATGCAGTTGGTTGTTGGCAAACTAGAAGAAAAAGAGGCATCAGAAGGTCTAGCAGGATAGGAGGAAGGTGACGGGCAAGAAATTCTGTTGATCGGGCTAACCTGTGAAAGGATCAGATGAGCGATGAATTAATCAGAGCTTAGTGTAGCTAATAGTAGACTCACTAAAGTTGTGTGGAGACATTATCAGAGATCATGATGGCTATTGCAGACTTTGTGTGGATAGTATGAAGAGTTGTATATACTTCTTCATATGAAGATTGATTGCCATTGATGTTGTAGCGTGGAGACTACAGTCAAGTTGTAAACAGACAGAACTGAGTAAAGAAGAGTTCTGAGAGCATAACATAACTATCAAACATGCCTTGACAAGAGGGTTGGAGCCCTTGGGGTTGGTGCCTCAGAAGTTTGAAGGATTGGTGTCCTTGGAGTTGGTGCTCCTATATCTAAGGTTAGTGCCTTGAAAAAATAGATCCAAACAGTTTGCAGCAGAGGGTTGGAGCCCTTGAGGTTGGTGCCTCAAAACTCGAAGGATTGGTGTCCTGGGAGTTGGTGCTCCTAAGTCCAAGGTGGGTGCCTTGACAAAATAGAGTTGGTGCTCCAGAGGTTGGAGCCTCACAAAAGTCCAAGTTGGTGCTTGGCAACAGAATGGAATCATATATATATTGTATCTATTTTATTACAAAGATTATATTTAGAACATAAGATGAACAACAAGAATAAATGCTTTTATTAATATAGATTTTATATAGTTGGAAATGTAATTAATTCAGATCATTTTGTGTTATATGGTTGGAAATGTAATTAATTGGGTTCATCTAGTGGACCAAGTGGTGCGTAAAGATAATTAAGAAAATAGGAACAATTAATAAAAATTAAACAGAGTTTGAAGGAAGATCATGAAAGGAAAATGAGTTATTGAGGAAAAGGTAGAGTAGCGAGAGACTTTTAAGTGGGTGAGAATGTATTTGAAAGTGATGCAAAAGAGAAGTGAGATGGTGTAAGATAATGCTATTTGATTATGATAGTTTTAATGGAAATATGGTAAAATAGATTTCTAATCACTGAATTTTTTTATTAGAAGTACTTATATAGTTTTTTAAGACATGGTGTAAAAGATCAAATATAGAAAATCAAATTGTCTTATATTACTTTTATTTATGGAAAATTGGTTTAACATAAAAAAATGGTGTCATTTTTTTTCTCTAAAACATAATGTATATCTTCCCATTAGACCCACATTTGATATGTAAGTGATGGAATTTTTGAAACAAATTTATACAGTTGTAGATAAACAATAAGTTCTTATGCATTATTATTTTTTCCATAATTTTTCATGTTTATTTTACGTAATTTTTACGAATGAAATGATAGCACATTATGAGGATACAAAAAGCAACACTTTTTTTAATAAAATGATAAATCTCAAACAAAAGGGCTCAATGATGGAGCACATTGAGGACTTCCAAAAATTGATTATAAGGGTAAAAGATATTCGAGAGGAGCATAGGTTTGATGTGTTAATAGTGACTTTAAAAGATAACATCCAACATGAGGTTCGCCTCTGGGAACCAAATTCATTGGAGAAGTTATTTAGGTTAGCAAGAAAAATGGAAAGCAAAATTATGGCATCAAGGAAGCCTACCACTCACAATCCTAAAGATGGAAGTGTTGTTGCCCCTAGCCATCCACAACGTGCAAGGTTGACACCACAACAATTGGAAGAAAAAAGAGCAGAAGGGCTTTGTTACAATTGTGAAAGCAAATACACTAAAGGTCATAAGTGTGCCGAGAAGAAATTATTTTACATAGATTGTGAAGAGGAGGAAGAAAAGGAACAAGAAGCATCAAAATAAGAGGATATACACCAGGAACGAACCGTAGAAAAAGAGGAAATGAATCCGACCATATCTTGTAATGCATTGGCTGGAATTACCACTCCTCAAACTATCAAGATAGAAGGGCATATCAAGAAGAAAAAGGTAATAGTGTTGATTGATTCATGAAGTACCCATAATTTTATTCATTGTGAAATAGCCAAGGAATTGAGTTGCTTCCTATATCCAGCACTAGAGTGTCAAGTGATGGTTGCAAGTGGAGGAACCATAAATTTCTCAGGAAAGTGCCATAATATCAAGCTATCCATGGGAGAATATGTACTGAATAGCCCAATGCTTTCCATTCCAATGCGTGGTGTTGATGTTGTACTAGGAGTCCAACGGCTACAATCCTTGGGTACAATAGCTTTTAATTTTCAAGAACTTTTCATGAAATTCTCTTCAAAAGGAAAGAAACTTGAATTAAGGGGTATGGCAGGGAAACCGAGAAATATAATCAGCTCTAATGGAATGACAAATCTTCTAAAGAAAGAGAAATGAGGCATAATTTCACAATTGTGTTCACTAGAGGTTCCCACATTGAAATCATCCTTTTCTCCAGATCTCCAAAAAGTGTTGGACAATCATTCCAAGATATTTGAGGCTCCCAAAGGCCTCCCACCTATTCGTGATCATGATCATGCTATTAATTTGATTCCAGGATGTGTTCCTCCAAACATCAGGCCTTACAGATATCCCTATGTCCAAAAGAGTAAAATTGAATGTATGGTTTCAAAAATTCTAGAGGCTAGTATAATTCAACCTAGTCAAAGTTCTTTCTCTGCTCCAATAGTATTGGTTCACAAGAAGGATGGATCATGGCGCATGTGTCCAGATTATAGGGAGCTCAACAAGCTCACTATTAAAGATAAATTTTCCATTACTTTCATTGATGAATTATCGGATGAATTGCGTGGATCAATTTATTTCACCAAGTTGTTTCTTCATTCAGGATATCATCAAATCATAATGAAGATTGAAGAGATTCCAAAAACAACATTTAGAACTGATGAGGGTCATTATGAATTTTTGGTGATGCCTTTTGGCCTTGCTAATACACCTTCTATATTTCAAGGTTTGATGAATTCCATTTTCAAACCCTTCCTTAGAAAATTTGTGTTAGTATTTTTTGATGATATACTAATCTACAACAAGTCTTGGAAGGACCTTGTCCAACATGTTGACATGGTGCTCAAACTACTGAAGGAGAAACAATTATATTCAAAAGTATCCAAATGTTTCTTTAGAGTACAAGAGGTGGAATATATGTGTCATATTGTATCTCATGAAGGTGTTAAGGTAGACCCTAGCAAAATTAAAACCATTAAGGAATGAAAAATCCCCAAATCCACAAAGCATATACGAGGATTTCTCGGGTTGACAGGGTATTATTGCAAGTTTGTTAATAATTATGGTAGAATAGCAACACTTCTAACAACATCATTGAATAAAGATGCATTTTCATGGACCCCAGAAGCAACAAAGGCCTTTGAACATCTTAAAGAGGCAATGTTCCAAGCACTAGTCTTAGCTACATCGGACTTCACAAAAACCTTTATTGTGGAATGTGATGCCTCAAGAAATGGAATTGGTGTTGTTTTAATGCGAGAAGAAAGACCCATTTCATTTGAAAGTCATCCAATCAAAGGAAAGTATTAACACAAAGCTATTTATGAGAAGGAAATGTTCGCAATACTACATGCACTTAAGAAATGGTGACCCTACCTAATGGGAATACACTTCAAGGTCAAAACAGATCATGTTAGTCTTAAATACTTCTTAAAACAAAGATTATCTTCAGAAGAGTAGCAAAAATGGGTCACAAAGATGTTGGGTTTTGACTTTGAAATCATCTATAAAAAAGGGAAGCAAAATGTTGTGGCAGATGCACTCTCAAGAAAGGACGAGGATGTGGAAGCATTTCCTTGCGCCATTTATATTATCTAACCAGATTGGATAAACAAATCAAGGGATGCATGGAAGAATGATGAGGAAGTGTGGGAACTCATTCAAAAGATACAACAAGATCGCAGTACATTTGATACATTTAGCTACAAAAATGATTCATTTTGGTATAAGGATCAGTTATACCTATGCAGGAATTCCTAACTCAAACAAAATATTCTTAGGGAATTGCACACCTCTCCCTTACGAGGGTACTCAAGGTTTCTAAAAACCTACCACAGGGTTAAGAAGGATTTTTTTTTGGATGGCCTTAAATCGGATATTCAAAAGTTTGTGGCGGAATGTTTGGTTTCCCAACAAAACAAAGTTGAAACAGTTAATACCAGAGGACTATTACAACCTTTATCCATTCCAAGCCAACGTTGGGAGGAGGTTTCAATGGATTTTATCACAGGTTTACCCAAATCTAAAGGAAAGAGTGTTATCATGGTGGTAGTTGACAGACTTACCGAGTATGCACACTTTTGTGCATTATCTCATCCATTTAAAGCGAGTACAATTTATACTACATTTATGGAACAATTCAAAAGCTACATGGAAACCCAAAGATTATTGTAAGTGATAGAGATCCCATTTTCATTGGAAATTCTTGGACGAAATGATTTCCTTGTCTTGGTACTCCGTTATCTCATAGGTCATCTTATCACCCTCAATCTGATGGGAAAACTGAGATAGTAAACAAATGCTTGGAAGGATATCTTCGTTGCTTTGTATCTGATAAATAGACATAATGGGTCAAATGGTTTCCTCACACTGAATGGTGGTATAACACTTCCTTCCATACTACAACAAAAATGACCCCATTTATGACACTTTATGGATATCATCCACCATCCATCGCATCATATTTAAGAGAAAATTCTAAGGTTCATGCAGTGGAATATCACATCGAGCATCAGCAACAAGTCCTCTAACTCTTAAAGGATAACCTCACCTTGGTGTAGAACAGAATGAAACAGCAGGCATATCCACATCGCAGTGAAATAATTTTTGATGTAGGTGATTGGGTATTCCTACGGCTATAACCATATAAACAAATGTCCTTCAAGAAAGCTAACAAGGATAGTAAATTATCACCAAAGTATTATGGTATGTACAAGGTGTTGCAAAAGATAGATACTATGGCATATAAATTGGAGCTTCCTCCAACTTCTCGAGTGCACCAAGCTTTCCATGTTTCATGCTTAAAGAAGGTTATAGGTGAGCTTCCAGTTCAAAAAATATTGCCAGAACTTGATGAGGAAGGAAAAATAATATTGGAACCTGAAGCAGTCAAAGAAACAAGAACTCGACAACTACGAAATCGATCAATTTCAGAGTATCTCATTAAGTGGAAGAACTTACCCGTTGAAGATTCCACATGGGAGGATGAGAATTTTATGTAGAAGCATCCAAAACTACTCAAGCGTTAAGGACAACACTTTTTTGAAGGAGAGGGGCATGTTAGGTCCCTATAATACTAGTTATTTCCCAATTACTATTGTCGTTCTATCCTTTATTGTTATTGGAGTGCCCCTATTGTCCCCATATTGTTATTATTTTGCCCCATAGAATCCCACTATTGTTATTTTTGTGCCTTTATATTATTATTGTTAGGTCGGCTTGGTTATATTGTGACCCCTTAGACTCCTATATATGGAAAGGAGGTTTTGTCATTTGAATCATCCAAGAATTATTCATTTGTGTAGTGTAAAGAAGGTTGACCCCTCGAAGAGGCTGGATTCTAAGGTGTTGATCTATCTTTTCTATCTTTTTGTGAGATGATTTCATAACACGTTATGACCCATTATGAGGGGTCAAAATAATGGAGAATTCTAGAAGTTTCTTTTAATAGGTTTTCTATGTTTTCTTATAATTTTGTTAGGAGAAATTGTCCTAATTAATATTTGTTATAGTTTCTAGATCCTATATTATAGGATTCTATTGAATTAAATGTAATTATATATATCTACTTTATTATTGTCTTTGTGAATGTAAGAGTGAGCGTGCGCAATCTCCAGCATGAGGATTGTCCCACCTAAAAGTTGCAACTTATCTTCCAATAATGTGTCTTCCATAAATTTTGTCTTGTTATCAAATCAATGTTGTGGGATCCTAGAGTGGTAGTGTTTGGTGAAGGATCTCCTTGGAACTAATTCAGAGTGTTAAGGATTTTTAGCGATGTATTAGAGTGACTCTAGTGTCGCAAGATAATCGTTAGTGTTGTTTGGGCATGCCAACACTAGAGTAAGTGATTGGTGCTGCTACTAGGTGTGTCCTGTGTTGAGGAAAAAAAACTCTTTTTCTGAGCCATGAGACTAAGGAGACCTTGGAGTAGAGACCTCCTATGTTGATCGAGGAGTTCAAAGAAAGCTTGGATTACAGACCTCTTGTGTTGAGCCTTTTGTATGAAACAAATGTTAGAGACCATGGATTGTTTATTAATCATGGTGTGGATGATTATGTATGGACACAATTTAAATGATTTTTATGGGGTTGTTGGTGCATCAAAGCTACATAAAGTTTTTCTTGTGAAATGGGAAGAATAACAAATGGGAGCTTGGAGAGTCTATTGGCGGTATAATGTTGTTGCGAGTGACTATTGCGGTGATGGATTTATGAGTTGTGGCGAGTGGTGTGTTTATAACTAAGTATATGGTTATTCTCTCCCTTTACCATATTTTCATGATTGACATTCATTGATAGTAGTCTCATAAAGAGATACAATTGAGAAAGTCCACAACTTAACCTCTTATATGTTTTTCAAGTTCAATAATTT
Source organism: Pinus tabuliformis (assembly GCA_031772625.1). Lineage (NCBI taxonomy): Eukaryota > Viridiplantae > Streptophyta > Pinopsida > Pinales > Pinaceae > Pinus > Pinus tabuliformis. The sequence goes on along the minus strand of CM062817.1, from coordinate 1,983,027,478 downwards.
GATGTAATTTTAAAGATTTAGGCCATCTTTACTTTATAAAGTCGAAATTAAATAGAGAGAACATTGAAACAAAATCCAACTGAACAAAAAAATGTGCAACAAAAGTGAGTAGGCCCACTGAAGGTTTTTTTTTTAGAGAATTTCATACAAGTGATGGTATTTGTAGTTATAGCTACAAAGTCAAGTTGCTACCAAATTGTCATAGCAGTTGTTATAAAATATATTGCTACGGAATTGCATGAATGTGGTCTAATAGTATGCTATCAATTGGTTTCTTGAATATTTTCTTCTAAAGATGTTTATGCATCCCCTAAAATAGCCAATGATAATTTCCTACCTGTGAATGATTTTGAGGTTAAAGATTGTTGATTGCTATGGAGTTGAACAAACATTTGTTTCAAATGACTAAGCCTATAACATAATCATATCTAAACAAAGAAACCAAGTTCAATGGTGCCAATTATGTGAATTGGAATTTTAAAATGCAAAAATTCATGGAAGGATACAATGTATGGTTGATAGAAAGTGGTGATGGAGTGAAGCTAGAGGCCACCATAGGGGCTAGAGTTCCATGAATTCGAGATTGGGAAAGGTGGGAGATTGAGGCGAACGTATTGCTGAGAATTTCCATAAAATACAACATTCTAGCTCATATATATGCTACAATACATCTAATGAGACATGGAAAAAAATAGAAGATTTGGATTAGCCTAAGAATACAAATCATCTATTGTCCCTAAAGTGTAAGCATCATTCTATTAAAATTGAAGAAAATGAAACTATCAATAATTTCATTTCAAGGGGAGACAAGAGTGGGAGGTGTGATTAGTTTCCCTGATGAAAAAATAGAGATAAAATATGTGTGGGGCTTAGGAGTGGCTACCAATAATGAAGCATTGCTAGTTGCTTTGCAGACATGACTAGATCTTTCTCTCAGTCTTGGAATAAATAAAATAAATGTAGTAGGTGATTCCTTAATAGCTATTAGAATGTTTACTTCTGTAAATCATCAATCCGACTCCACTGGTTCATCCCTTATTAAAATAATTAGTTATATTATGTAAAAATTTGAAGCACCCTCGCTCTTCCATGTTCTACGTCACCTCAACAAGGACGCCAATGAGATGGTGAACTTTGGAGCGCTTTTGGGAGAAGGTATATTGTTGGGTGTGGAGCTCGATTATCTTCTGTATTCAAAGGTTTCAGTCAAGTGTATACCCCAGGAAGACTATACACCCCTCCACACGGGGGCGTGTGAGGGGGACTTGTCCCCCCTGCAGGGGTTCGGGAGGGTAAATCCCCCACGGCTGGGGTGTTCGAGGGCCAACGATCCCCTGGCAAGGGTTCAGGGGAAGCACCCCCGAAGCCAAAAATAGATGTAAAACTTCCTTGTAAAAGTCTAGTAATTTCTAGTCAATCTGGGCCTTTCATTAGGCAGATGATCTGACGGTAGAAGTTATGTTTAATTTAGGGTTTCTTTCCCTAGAAGGCAACCCCTCACTATATATGAGGGAATTGTATTGCATCTATGTAGATATGTATTCTGAGTGAGGAAGAGAGAGGAGATTGAGAGCGAAGAGGGTGTTACAGTGGATTTGTTGTAGGTTGTATCTCTTCATTTTGCTAGATAATATAATAAAAGAAGGATTGGTTGTTTCTCCATGGACGTAGCCCAAACTGGGTGAACCACGTATATCTGTTCCTCTCTTGTTTTATGGATTTTCTATTTTTATATTTCTGCAATATTTTATGTGTTCCATTGCTCCGTAATATATAATTTTCTAACATATATAGGAAATTGATGGAGAATATTTCGGTAATATTCCCACACCATAATGAAATGTTGGTCGGGGTAGTGTTAAAGACCATGATTGATGGTGCTAACAAAAGGATGGTGTGTGGAGGTATTTTTGGCATGCAAGATAGGTGGGGGAAGGAAAACACACTAACAATGTTTGGTGTTTCTCCAAAATCCTAAGGCAACAAGTTACGAGTCATGAAAAATTTATTATCTCAGCTCAAGGTATTCGTCAAGGAGCAATCACTTCATCCAACTGGGTGCCCCACATATGGCACTAGGGAATTAATGGCGAGGGCATGGTACAAGAATTTGTCTCATGCCTCAAAAAATTCTTTACAAGGTTAGCTTGCCAAATACCTATTGTTATAGACATATTTGGGCACAACAACCCCAAAATAATATGTCGATGTATTAGGGCTCATCAACCCCTAAAAGAGTTGTTTCATACCCTAAAGGAACATAGTCATCTAAATATATCATTCCCCAAAATTTCCACCTGAGAAACCATCCGGAAACTGCCTAAATTGAACCATACTGACTGCTCCACTCGCAAGGTGTGATGCATACTGAGTGGTACACTACCAGGGTGTGATGCATACTGTTTGGGACTTCTATAGGGTGTGATGGGTGAGGATGGAAAAATGTCTGGGACATTTTTCAGTTGATTGTTCATGAAATCTTCCAGAACTTTCTCCCATGCCACTTGCCTCTCTGAATTCACCCAAGGATGAATAAGGGATCTAAGAGATATCCAATCCCTTCTCTTGTGGAACTCATTGTAACGATGGGAATGAAACTAATAAAACCACATGGATGAATCACACCCTTGCAAACATCTATAAATGGATCCCTCATGTAAGAGATCTAGAGGCTGGAATATTGAGAATTGCAAGGAAGTGTTGATAGTTTGTAATTGAGGAAAGAGCATTGTATTGTTGGAGTGATATTTCTATTTCATGAGGTGAATAAGGATTAAAGTTGGGGGGATGATGCTAGATCAGACAACTGGGTTGTAATTCTCCCTTCTATTAATAAAGTTCTTCAAGTTTTCTTCCATATGATTGTGCAATTGTGAATGTTATCATTTGTGAATGTTATCATTTGTTCATTATATATCTGATTCTATAATGTTTATGTTGTAATAGATCACGATGCTTTGATGGATCTTTTTGTTATACTTTTGTAGGTACTCTCCTAGCGTGTTAAGTACAGGGAGGAGTTGCAGGCTCTGTCAAAGGGGAGAGAGATCAAGCAAGGGATTAAGCAGAAGTTACAAGTTGTTTCCATTATCTTTCTCTTATCTGTTACACATAGAAGAAATCATTGAATTGCTTTAAATTGTTGTTTCTAGGGTAGCTGCCAAACCTAGAGGGCTAGCATTCTTTAGGAATACTAGTTTTCCCAGAAACGAATTGGCAACTCCACTGGAGAATGAATAGATGTTTGTTTTTTGTTATTGTTTGTTTTATAAACTATAGATAGAGTCTGAAGTCAGCTAGGTAGCCCTTGAACTGCTCTCGCTCTACAATTGCATAGTAGATGAATGTTGCTCCAGTCAATCTCTAGTTTATTTTATGAATAAAACATTTGACTTACAAGCACATCTAGATGCCCTTTTGGTAGCTCAGTAACCTCTAAAGACATTCCATCATACTTTTCCCTTTATTGTTCATCAAAAGCCACCTTAACTCATTGAAAGCAGCTCCACTTTTGAGCCAAAACCCATTTCAGTTGCGCTCCCTGGACCATCACACTGTCTTCCACTGCGACTCAATATGCATTGCACCTCCCAAGCATAGTAAGTGTGATGCATCTCTGTTTCTGTGAAGACCAGGTTCGATGATTCACTGAACTCTTTTTCCATTCTAGAAATTGAGGGCTTTTGACCTTGTTTTTAGTTTTTTTGGTTGTTTTGCTGCAAATGAACAATGCCTCTTTACTGAAACTTACTTGCATCACTTAAATCATCCCCAATTACATTAGGATTAGTGAATGTTTTTTGTGTGTTTGTTAATCATTTACAATCCTTTATCGAAAAGTTGTTTAAATCGATTTGTCGCTTTGGTACAAAAAGTGTTGTAATTGTCATTTTGTGTCGAAAAGAGAAGTGTTGTGAATTCTTCCTTCGCTTGATAATCGATTGAAATTTTATTCATGTAGTTGATTTGATTTGTTTATATTCGAAGTGTCGAAAGCATTTTTATTCAAAAATGAAAAATGTCGTTTTGAGTCTTCCTTTCTCTTTTGAAGAAGAAATTGTCGAAAATGTCATTTTGAGTGAAATATTTCATATCTTTGCTGCATTTCGTTTTCCTTTTTGGCATTTTTCAGATTAAGGAGAACGAAAAAAATACATGCATTTGAATTTAGCATTATTGTTTTTTGGTTTGTGTGTGAAAATATGATTTAGGTGAAATGCACTAGTGGGTGCTCTTTTCTCTTTGCTCAAAAGCACTGCTATTTTCTTTCCCTAGTAGCTAGGATTTTCATTGCTCAAATAAACAAAGATTGTTTATCATTGTAGATTGCATCTTAGGAATTTTAGATCATCATCATGCGGTAAACCATTGAATGGAAAAATCTAATCAAGATCAACTTTAAAATAAATTTCAATGAACCTAACAATGCTTTGGAACTTAACGCAACATATCTAGAGGTCTAGGCTAGAGACGTGTTTCGGCATCATTAAAACTAGTGGCTATCGTTTTCATTGAAGGCTGGGTGATTCCTCCTTCTTGTTACGACAAGTGCTAGCACAGACTTATTCTCCCCATGTCATCGTGTATATATTGGGAGACCACAATAGGCTTACATCCTTTATCCATAGGAAACTGAGTCTGTCACCTTATCAATCGCAATGCACTGAACATAGCATTCGTGAAGATTGATTGTTGTACACAAGTCCATGGTAATTTCTTTTTAATTTATCACCAAGGTGTATATTGTTGTTTTGTGATTGGTTTGGTAATCCCTCTGTCTAGATTTTCTAGAGTAGTCACTTTCATTCCTTTTCGACTCTTTAAAAGAAAAGGTCCATCTGAGCACTTGTCCTTTCAGCCTCATTAAAAATCGAAGGAGATTAGAGTAACCTTTAGCCTTTTCTTGACTCTTAAAAACTGAAAAAGAGAAGTTGTGTCAAAGTGTCATTAAAACTAATTGAATTTTAAATAACATCATTTTCCCCTTAATTTTGAGTTGATCAAATAATCTGCAATCATGGAAGAAATTCAATCAAAACCCCTTCATTCGCAGAGACTAGCGAGTCAACCATCTTTGACTCTGGAAGTGAAGCCAATATAGACAAAATAGTCTCGTTTAATTGAGTCCAATTCATGTGGTTTATTTGAAACTTTTGTTTCAACATCGTCAAAGACTACAGTTACTCCAATTATTTCTGGTACATCTGCCTTAAGAGAAGAAGTTCCACAGTTACAAGAGGACATTAGAACTGATCCTACTGTAACGGTAGACACTTCTGTACCTAAAACAAATCCATCTAGAGTTGATCCAGAACCCCTATCAGTTCAAACTGAGGCTACATTTGAACCAGTAGTTGTTCAAGAACCTCCCTTTGAGACTGAAGTTCATTTACCTGAACATCTGGAAGTTGAGTTTCAGTATTTAGAAGGTGTCACCCCTCCAGTATCTGTCACTGCAGAAGCTATACCTTCTTCAGCCCCATAAATATTTTATGGACCTGACGGTATACCTCTTCCACTTGGTCTGATTGCTATAGAGGAGATAGTAGAGGATCCCCCATCTAGTACCCCATTTCATTTTGGAACTGGTATTCATTTGTATTCTTCTACTCTTGAGTTTGGTTCTTTTAATCCACCTTCATCGCAAGTTCCTCTCAAATCGCTTGGAGAACTTATGGATAGACTAGACATGTCTGAGAAACCATCAACATCTATGAATGTGTCATCTGATGCAGCTGCGACGGAACCTCCTTCTGCTATTCCTACAATGTTTTATGGTACACCATCTGTTCTAGCTGGTTATCAATTGCTACCTGGAGTCTAGTCTTCGGTGCAATGGTCTGCTCCTATTTATTCATCCGGAGTCCCATCTGGTCCTTCTTATGTTTAAACTCAACAATTTGATCCTGCATGCCACTATCAATTTGGGCAAACTAGTTTTCAATGATAGATATATCCTTTAAACACTGGACTGTCGTCATATGGGGAGCAGTGTTCTTTTTCACTGTTTCCTCCTAGGGAACAACCATATGAGAGTTGTCAACAATATTTAGGTCAAATTCGAGTTACATCTAGTGGTTGGATACCAATACTGCCAGAACAACCAAGGGTTGTATATCCAATGCAACCGATCCAACCTGTGTCAAATATTCCCACTACACCCACTATTACGACTGTGTCACAAACAAAAGCACAACATATTGTGTCTTTACCTCAACCTGTTCCTTCTTCCTCGCAACCTCAAGTTTCGAGGCAGAAGACTAAAGTCTCTCAAGTTTTGGTACAATAGCCACTTGTCTCTACGGCTCAACCGCAACTTCAGGTTAGTGCCTCTTTATCTGGAATGACTCAAACACCAATAGGTATGGTCAGTCTGCATCTTGGTCAATCTTCCAGTATTGGGCAACAGCAAGTGGTCCAACAACCGTGGCTGCCACAATACCAGCAACCGCAATTCCAGCAAATCCAGCCTCAGTTTGGGCTTGGTTTACAAGCTTAGATTGGATTTGGTCAACATCAAGCCTACCGAGGACCTGAGCAACAAGGCTTTGTAGGTTATGGACAACTGCATATTCAAACCGGTTATCAACAACCATGCTATACTGGTTATGTCCAACAACCTTATCAGAGTTACCAACAATAGATACATTATGCTAGTATGCAAAGACCTACTGCCCAGGCGATTCCATCTTATCTTGGGTATGCTCCACCCAACCTGAATCAGTAGTTGCCTTTTGTAGCAACTCTAGAATTACCAGATTTGAACCAGCTAACAAATGATCCAATTGCATACACCCCTTGGTGGCCAACGATTCCTCATAAACTCCCGTTTGATATTCCTAAGCTCAATGGAAATCTAGGTGAAGATCCATCGAATCACGTAATGAATTTTCACTTGTGGTGCTCATCTAACACTCTGAATGATGATTCGATTAGACTTCACCTTTTTCAAAGAATTCCTACTAGTCCAGCAACGAAATGGTATATTGAATTGCCTAGAGCTTCATTCGATAACTTTACCTTCCTTGCCACTACTTTTCTAACCCACTTTCAGTTACCTATTAGGTACGAAACTGGAACAAAACTTCTTACCAACCTTAAATAGACCATGTCCACTCACATATCTGATCATATTCATGAGTGGTGGCATCGTCATCGAATGGTAAAAATGTATGTTCCTGATCAACTTTTAACCGAGTGGTTTATTAAGTCCTTATTGCTATCTATCACTGAGGACGTGGAAAAAGGAGGCGTTTTCACTGAAGATCAATTCATTGCTTGTGCCCAATATTTAGATTTGATATATACACAATCTGGCACACTCTATGACAAAATTCTTGATGCTCCTAGACTAGCTTTTTCACTCTCATGCCGGTGACGGTGTGATCAGTGCCTCAAGCACGCAAACCACAAGAGGTCCATCTGGTCAAGCTCTTGTTGTTTCTAGTCAAAATGAAAATGTCAATTCTCTTGCCTCAAAGATTAATGTCATGTCATCTAACAAGGGAAAAAATCCAAAGCAACCAGGGGGCAAGAAGAAAGAGAAAAATAATAAGAAGAAACAAGAGAATTCCACTCCTGAAAAATCATCTGAGAACCCCACTATGGCAAAGAAACCTCCTCGTTATCCATGTTTGATATGTAACGAGGAGAATTTTACGAGAGATTTTCCACATCGATCTGAGGTTTCAAAACTTTTGAAGGCTTCGAATACCTCAACAGTGTTGACTGATCCATTTCCAAACCCAGAAACTAATATGGTTGCTATCGATAATGCTTTCACATCCCAAGTGCTTATGCTATCCATCACAAACAAGAAAAATTATGTTTTGATATCAACAAGGAATAAAGATTATGGGAATCCATCATCATTGAACAACTAGGCTATAGATCAACCTAGTGGTTCAACAACGACTTCTCCAGAAGTAGTTCCACCCATTATTCTTGAATTAACTATAAAGCTGCCAAAGGGATTCGTACATAAATCAACATTTAATCCTCGTGCTCTTGCTACTCAGAATTATAATATAGTGGAGGATCTGGATCAATCACCATCTGCTATGTCGACACTTGAGGTATTGCAAAATTGTCCCTCCCAAAAGCAAGCTCTGTTATCAGCGATAGGTGGGATCAATCCGATGGATTCCAATCTTGTGGCCTTTAATCATAAAGGATATACGCCTCAGTTACCGGCCCAACTCACTTTCCTTATACATGTAAAATTCCTCAGTAAAAATGTTCATCGAACCATCATTGATGAAGGGGCATCTACCTGTATTATGTCAATGAGTTTCTGGAAAAATCTTGGTTCACCACCCTTGTCACGATCACCAACAACATTAAAAGCATTGGATGGAAGAACGTACACTCCATATGGGATTTTAAGTAGCTTGCAAGTTTAACTGGGAGGCAAGACAGTAGATATTGAAGTCGAGGTCATTGATGGACTCCTTGACTAAAATATTTTACTAGGAAGGCCCTGGGTTTATGCTATGGATGCCGTTGTGTGTACATATTTTAGAAAGATTGCATTTCCTTTCCAAGGTGGAATCACAATCATTGACCAACTAGCCTTTTTTGCTAACAGTTCACAAACTACTAGAAGCATTCCATTGATCCATGGAAGTTCACAATTGCTTCAAAATGTTGGAGTAGGCCTCCTAAAAGACCCTTCCTTAATGGGTATTTTTTCCCTCCTGTCTCCATTTGGTTTCACGGAAGTGGCCATAGTGGAAACCTATCATATGATCTCTTCTACATCATCTGAGTTTAAGAAGAGTTCTAACTATTTTGATAGTGAGGATCATCATGATGATTTGCCAAAAAACCCCATCAAATCTTTGTAGCAGTCAGTTTTCTGGGCTTGGGCAACAAACCCAAATCAACCCTCGACGAGTGTTTGGGTAGATAGGTGTTTAGAATGTGGTACCTCCTCTAATCCTTGGTCTCGCTTACATACTACAAATGAAGGAATCATCTAATCAATGATGATAGGAGAGACGCCATGGGAAGATTACCATCATCGTTCCCACCTTCGAGATGATAATGAAGATTATTCAAACGACCTCAATAACCCCTCAATTGTTGATTTTTGATTAAATTATGTAAATACAGTATATTCCGAGTGAAATATGTCCAACATTGAAGAAAATATCACCATTAATATTTCGACCAAACCTAATGTTGCAGAGAATATTCGCATTGGCAAATATTGTTCTCCACCAGAACTAGAAAACTATTGTGTTATTTTTTGCGAATTCAGAGATGTCTTTGCATGGTCATATGAAGAAATGCTAGGCATTGACTCGAGAATCGTTGAACATGAAATCAAGATGTATCCAGATGTCAAACCAGTATGAAAATGGCTTCGACCTATTCATCCAAAGAAACTTGTTGCCATTAAAGCAGAGGTTGAAAAACTTTTGCGTGTTGGCTTCATTTACGCTGTTCCTCTCACTGATTGGGTATTGAACATTGTTCCTGTGATGAAAAAACAAGGAACGATTAGAGTGTCTATTGATTAGAGGGATGTAAATCAAGCATGTCCGAAGGACAACTATCCTACACCCTTTATCGACCAGAGTATTTATGAATGTACCAGATGCAAAATATTTTCGTTCATGGATGGATTTTTCGGATACAATCAAATCAATATCCGCCGATAGGACCAGTAAAAAACTATATTTATATGTCCATGGGGCACATTCGCATATCGTAAATTACCTTTCGGTTTGAAGAACGTAGGGGAAAATTTTCAAAGGCAATAAATTATGCCTTCAATTGACATCAAACACATCGTTCAACCATATCTCAATGATCTGCCTGCTCATTCACAAAAACAAAGTGATCATCCGCAGCATTTGAGAGCCACATTTTTATGTTGCCAACACTACAAGATACAACTCAATCTGCACAAATTTGTGTTTTGTTTTCGTTCTGCTCGATTGCTTGGTTTTGTAGTTTCTAAGGATGGAATTTGACTTGACCCATTTAAGGTTTAGGAAATCCTTGACATGCCTCCACCTTCAAATTTGCTTCAGATTCAGAGACTCCAAGGGAATGCTAACTTTTTGAGGAGGTTCATTCCACATTATGCCGAGCTCGTTAAAGATTATACATGTCTTTTGAAGAAAGGGTACCCTTCCATTGGGATCAAGTTGCGCAAGTTTCCTTTGATGCTTTAAAATATTCCCTGATGAAAGCATCGTTAATGTATGCTCCTTACTATCAAAAAGACTTCAACCTCTATCTCGCCGCTGTAGATACAACCATCGCTATGGTTTTAGTCCAAGAAGATAACAAAATTGAACATCCTATATATTGTTTAAGTCATAATCTTATGATACAGAAAGCAAGTACTCTTATGTTGAGAAGTTGGCTTTAGGAGCCGCTCAAGCAATACAAATATTTCGACACTATGTGCTCTTTCGAAAAACTACCATTCTGTCAGATTGCAACCCTATGATGTACATTTTCTCACGTCAATTGCTGGGGGGCAAATATTCCAAATGGATAGCCATTTTGTAGGAGTGTGATCTAGAATTCACCAAATCCAAATCAAAGAAGTCTCTCATCTTTGTAGAGTTACTTTGTGGCTTTCCCTTGTCCTCCAATGATTTAACATCAAAAGCATCAATCGTGGATGAGACTCTATTTCTGATATCGTCAAGCGATCCATGGTATGGTGTTATACTGGTCTATCTCGAGACCCAAACTTTTAGGCCTAACACCTCTCGCTCAGAACAGAGACGTACTCGATACCAAGCGAAAGACTATCTGATCTTTGGTGATACACTTTACCATCGTGGTGTCGACATTGTTTTACGAAGGTGCCTCACGCATGAGGAGGCCGAAAAAGTTTTGAATGATTTTCATTCAGGTGCTTGTGGGGGGCATCTATCTAGTTACGCTACTACACAAAAGATCTTACGAGCTGGTTATTTCTGGCCCACCATATTCTAAGATTACATCATTGCAGTCAGAAGCTGCCATGCTTGTCATATTTTTGATCGCAAAGCCAGATTACCACCTGCACCACTGCATCCAGTTGTTGTTGTTGGTCCATTTGCTAAATGGGGCATTGATTTCATGACATGTAACCCCAACTTGGCCGGGGGGCATGGGTATATTATAGTCGTTGTCGAATATTTTACAAAATGGGCTGAGGTAATGCCTACATTAAACAACAACGGCAAAGCGGCTGCACTTTTTTTTTATCATGTAGTTTCTAGATTCGGTGTCCCACAGGCTATAGTCACAGATCATGGGTTGCATTTTCACAATCACATGATGATTGAATTAACTACCAAATTAGGATTGTCCCATGATAGTTCTACTCCATATTATCCGCAAGCTAACGGACAAATTGAGGCAATCAACAAAGTCCCTAAGCGCATGCTGTAGAGAATGATTGGAGTCCATAAACGGAATTGGAATTTAATCCTATACTTAGCTCTATGGGCATATAGGACTTTGGTGAGAAATTCCACTAGATTTATGCCCTTTCAGTTGGTGTATCATCTGGAAGCAGTCTTACCAATTCAGTGCGAAATCTCATCCCTCAAGCTTGCAATCGATCTGTTTCCCGAAACTTCTGAAGAAGAGGCTCATTTCTTGGAATTAATCCATCTGGATGAAACCCGTCGTGATGCTGCATTGGCTAACGAAGCACACAAGAAATGCATTAAGGCTCAATATGACCAAAATGTTAAGCCTACTGTCTTCTGAGAAGGTGACCTGGTCTTGCTTTATGATTAGGATTCTGACAAATTAGGAGCAGGTAAATTTGAACCATTATGTATGGGACCTTACATTGTTAAACACATATTGACAAAAGGAGCGCATGAGCTTGCCGATTATGATGGGATTCCACTGTCGCAGCCCTAAAACAGGTTGTATCTTAAACATTACTATGCTTGATTAAGTGTGGTAAACTCATTGTATATATGCTTTTATTGCATTTTTTAGTGTTTTCTTTTAGAGTTGTCATATTGGCTAGGTAATCCACATCACATTTGTTGCAGATGTTAGAGTTTTTGGAACATTTTTTTGGGTATGTTGATGGAGCTAGTCATAGTGCGCAGAACTTATCTTTTGTGTCCTGGGCTATCTTCGCTCCAAGCGGCAAGTTAGTGAGTTTAAGGGGATATGTATTGGTCGATCGATGAACAACATCGCTGAGTATAGCACATTGATTGAACTTCTCTCTGATTCCATTTCACATGGCATACGCCGACTCATTGTCAAGCTAGATTGACAACTCGTCATTCTACAGCTTACTTGTGTTTATTCCGTTCGAAACTCAGCTATTTATCGCATGTTCCTAAGAGTCAAGATTTTGGAAATAAATTTTGATTCCATTCAATATTAACACATTTCTGGGAACATAAACACATTGACTGATTGATTAGCAAACTATGTGTTAAATAGACATTTGCAGCATTTGTAAAGAAAGCATTTCACATCAACATTTGCATTAGGATTTCATCACTTAGCCAAAATAAAACTCTAAAAATCAAAAGTAGATAGTTGTTTATAGTTTTTACAAAATGTTTTGTGTACAAGACAAATCGGTCATCTGACCAAGAAACTCAAAAGGAATACAGAAAAACATCCTAGACTAGTGATGCTGGTGATAACATGTCACCGCCTATGCTATCATGCGCAAGAGCCTAATCCAATGACTCGGTACACCAGTAGTATGGTGGTGTAACCTCAAAGGTAACTTATCAGTCTTGACATCCTCAATAACAAGAGTGAGGCCCTCAATCTGATCTAGTAGCACTGCCAGGGTCTTTGATATGTCCAAGTCTAGAAGGACGGCCCTCCCTACAGCCTCTCCTGCTGAAGCGTCCTCTGCCTCTCGTGGGTGTGCTGTTGGTCGCACTAGTCCAATATCTGTACGAACATATAAGTTTATTTAGTCTTAATAACATCAAAAACACATAAACATTATAAAACTGAAAAAACAAATCTGTGGTCAAATCATTTTACCTATAGCACCCAACTACTCACCGGCTGGTAAAGACAAGTCCGCATCACCTCGGAAATCCATCCTGACATATGGATACTCCAAAAACACCATCTCCTGGAAGTTGAACCACTCGAAAAAGGAAACTAAGAAGGAGATCTGTGACTGGCTAGCATGTCTATCCATAAGATCCACCCATCTCTACATCTGTGGTTCCCTCAGTGTTGGCAATCCCAGTGAAATGTTTTGAGGTTGCATCAGTGGGATTCTTTCCACAGAAAAAGCAGTCAATATGGATCCGTAACCAAAGTTCTTGGTTCTTCCATTCTTTCCTTTGGACATTTGTTCTTTTACGAGAGGAAGTATCGCCTCACACCAATTGAACACCTTCGGCTCCAAGCATTCCAGGGCATATTGCATGTAAGAACTCTTCGCTAAATGTAAGGCCTCTAGCAAAGGTAAATAGAATAGTCCTCAAAGGTTGATCAATAACATCCCAGATATTTATCTTACCATCTCTATTGGGTTCAGATCCATCCCTGCAAAACTGACGAATTTAATCTTTCACAGATTCGCCCCAATGAGCAAATCCTGATAGTGAAAATGGGGCACCACGCTTCGTCAAACCCATCAGAAAATAAATATGCTCGACCGAGAAAGGAATAGATTTTCCCCTAACCTGGAATACCTGGTCAACGGGATCCCAAGTATTAAGAAGATATCACAACAAATTGATCTGTTGCCTCATGCTGGATATGCGGAAAAACTTCAGTAAGCCACAGTTTCTTAATGCATCCACTGTGCCCTAGCCATGTAAAGCAATCATATCCTCCTCTTCATGTTCTCATTCATGCCATGTGACAGGCATCTTGATCTAACAAATATCTGAAATGCAAACAAAAGATGAGTTAGGATCCAAATTTGAGCTAGAACAGGTAAATATTTGATGAAAAAACACTGTGTAAAGTTTCCTTTCTACGCCCATCACATCATGCCTTTGAGCAAGCTGAGATGCATACTAACTGACCTATGGGCAGCTCAATATGCATCGCACCTTTCGATACTAGCTAGGTGCGATGATTGAGGAACAAAATCTTCAAACCCCAAGGGCCCAAAAATGTGAAAAAACTTTCTCAAAATCAAGAAAATATGGAATGAAAATGAAGAGCTCAAGGATAGCTCCTACCTGGTCTTGACAGTGTGAAGAATGGTACACAGGATCTCCTAAAATCAATTGGTGAAATTTGAGGGGGAAAACCGCTTCAGAGCTCCAAATCCAAAATTTGAAATGAAATGATGAAAATCAAATATTGAAACTATTTTTTATGTTTATTATTCAGGTACATCAAAATGAAATGTTAGTTTTTGTTCATTTTTCATCCATATATACGTATTTCTAATCAATTTGATAGAGTTTTGAGCAGGTTGAACCACTGATGAAAGAATCTGATGTGCTAAATAGTGAATTAAACATCTTTGAATCCAAGCATAGTTTGTTCATTTCAAGCTTGTGTAAACATGAAACCGAATCCAAGCATAGTTCCCCATGGTTCAAGCTTGTCTAAAAATGAACCCATTCTCAAATTTTAACCCTTGTGATTTCCATTATATTAGCCTTTTGAGCCTTGGTTGTGTACATCCCATCGCCACCATCCCTTTGGCCGATCATATGCTTTCACTTGGTTGTTTTACCCTTTTTTGAGGAACAATTGCGATGAGTGGTCTTATTAGCTAGCCTCTCGACATAAATCAACATGTTTTGAGAAGTTCCAACATCACTGGAACTAGTTGCTACCCCAAACACCAATCACTCCTCAAAATAGAGTCCTCTTTAAATCCTTTTCAAACTCATTAAATATGAAAAGGTTGTCGAGCACTTGTCTTTTCCAGCTCGTTAAAGTATTGGAAATGTCATTCTTCCTGTATTATTTTATCATTTTTCGAACCTGAGGGATTATTTTATGAAAAAGAACTTATGGAGTTTTCTTTTTGTACCTTTTTCAAACTCTCTAAACATGAAAAGGTCTGAGTTATCCTTGTCGTTAAACTCGTTAAAACAATAGCGAAAAACTTGTCCATCTAGACGAGACCAAGTTTCATTGTAGCTAAACTCATTAAAACATTAAATAGCGACAGGTTTGCCCGAAGGGGGAATTATAGAACAAGCATATGTTATCCTCCTCAAGCTTGAAAAAAATAAAGAGGTACTAGTCAACAATGACTGGGGAAGAAGGGGAAGAAACATAAAGAATTTATGGTAGCAAGTTGCTCTTGAACATGACACTTTCACTTCATCTCCATTATTGAGTTCGGTTGGGTTATTCCACTCACCGGTCATCTCACCATTGGTCTTTCATACCATCCATATTTTGCAGTTAACACTACCAATTCATCTCAGTGTCACCAACATGTTCAAGAGAAGTAATTTAGTTGAGAAACCACCATCTAGTTAATGTCTCATCCACTGCAATACCTCCAACCTTCATTTTTTCATGACTGCCATTCCTGAACCTTGTGATGTCAGTTCATTTTTCACCTCTAGAAAATCATTTTCTTTGTTTCATATCGTAGATGTGGGATACATCAAGGCCCTCCTACGACAAGTTGCTTCTTATCAACATTAGCTCATTATCCAAGAAGTTGAATTAGAAACAACCCTTTCAGTGTTTTGGAGCTTGCATACATCAATGGTAAGCTTCTCACTTCCAACGACAGGTTGACATCAATGGCCTTCGACAAAATATTTTGTGTGGTGTTCGACATCGGATCATGTATTCACACCACGTGAATTTACTGTATTACCTTGAGGGTAATTATCATTATCAGTGATTCCTCTCGCGTATGTTAACAGCTCACATCACTAGCTGGTAATCAGGCGATGCCTTTCCATGTTCGACTCCAGAACATCTCTTCACATGGATTGACTTGTACATCGAGCAAAGATTGAACGAGTTTGAAGACCTCAGATCTAGTTTCATCCGTCTTGGCTGCGATATCTTCAGGGATATAAAAACATAAAATGTACAAAGGCTCTACATAGATGGTCATGCTAACCATGGATGATGACTCTATATTTGAAGAATCACTAGTCTGTATCTGCAGATGACTATCTGATCTATGTACATGAAACGAAATTTATAAAGCTGAGTATGGGAATGCCTCCCTCAGCTAGATCATGAAAAATTATATTATGATGATGTATTGTATTGTAACTTATGCAGGTCACCTTCCAGTTCGAAACTTCGGATCCTCATGATAAAGCATTTCACCTGACATGAATATTTATGACCTCATGCTTTAGGGGGCAACTCTTATAGACATATTTGGGCACATTAGCCCCAAAATTATATTTCAATGTATTAGGGAGCATTAGCCCCTAAAAGAGTTGTTTCATAGCCTAAAGGAACATAGTCATCTAAATACATCATTCACCAAAATTTACACCTGAGAAACCATCCAAAAACTACCTAAATTGAACCATACTGACTGCTCCACTGGCAAGGTATGATGCATACTCAGTGGTACATTGCCAAGGTGCAATGCATACTATTTAGGCCTTCTATAGGGTGGGATGGGTGAGGATGGACAAATGTTCGTGACATTTGTCAGTTGATTGTTCATGAAATCTTCTAGAACTTTCTCCCATGCCACTTACCTCTCTGAATTTTCCCAAGGATGAATAAGGGATCTAAGAGATCTCCAATCCCTTCTCTTGTGGAACTCATTGTAACAAGTGGAATTGCACTAACCAAACCCCATGGATGACTCACACCCTTGCAAACATCTATAAATGGATCCCTCATCTAAGAGATCTAGAGGCTGGAATATTGTGAATTGCAAGGAAGTGCTGATAGTTTGTAATTGAGGAAAGAGCATTGTATTGTTGGAGTGGTATTGCTATTCATGAGGTGAAGAAGGATTGAATCTGGGAGGATGATGCTGGATCAGACAACTTGGTTGTACTTCTCCCTTCTATTAACAAAGTTCTTCAAGTTTTCTTCCATATGATTGTGCAACTGTGAATGTTATCATTTGTGAATGATATCATTTGTTCATTATATATCTGATTCTGTAATGTTTATGTTGTAATAGATCACGATGCTTTGATGGTTCTTTGTTGCTGTACTTGTGCAGGTACTCTCCAAGCGTGTTAAGTATGAGGAGGAGTTGCAGGGTCTGTCAAAGCGGAGAGAGATCAAGTAGGGGATTAAGCGGAAGTCCCAAGTTGGTTCCATTATCTTTCTCTTATCTGCTACACATAGAAGAAACAATTGAATTGCTTTAAACTCTTGTTTCTAGGGTAGCCGCCAAACCTAGAGGGGTAGCATTCTTTAGGAATAATAGTTTTCCCAGAAACACCTATGATAAGATGTATATTTAATGGGCATGAAGATCAAGGATTTGTATGTGTTAATGGAAAGAGTAGTGGGCATAGAGTGGGATGAGTTCTTATATAATGATTCACATCCCTTTTTTGAAACATATGTTGTTGCAAGTTGCACTGTACATTCGATAATCATGTTATCTAGAGAGCTTATAATATGGATTTTCACAAAGGCCAAGAAAGGAAATCCAGTGAGGATGATGTGGCTCATTGGAAACGGGCCGCTGAATTCTTGTTTAAATTGCTGATGGGAAGGTTAGCTCTCATCACCCACAGGATAGAGTTGTTGGAGAAATATCATGGTTCTAATGATGAGTGTATTAATGCCAAATTTGAAAGTGTCGAGGTGTCCCCATAACAGAAGATAGAAAATATGGAATCTAATCTGGTCACTTCGAACACATATTTGGGTGGCTTGGGCTTCTTAAATTCCTTAGGAATATAATCATTTATGTTGGTTCTTGAATGATGATGATGGTAATGATGAGAGTGATGGTGGCACCTCTTGTTCGCAAAAATAGATGGCATAATCGAATGATGCACATGTGTGATGGTTCATCCCCTTTGGGTGCTAAATGGTGCATCTCCATTCACATTATCCTCACATTCAAGCTCATGCCTCTTCCTCAAGCTTCTACCATCTACCCATTTATATTTTCTTCTTATTCGTTTAGGCTCTTTTTATCTGTATGACTAGCTCTCATCTCAAGTTGCCTTTTTCTCTACAAATCTGAGCTACTTTGTAGAATGAATGCATTAATCTCAACTTGTCTCTAATACATTATGACACAACTTTGGCACTATGACATAGGTGTTGTCCTTGATGGCAACTCACTCAAATGATAGATCATAGTTTAGACTCTCAAAATGGAGAAAGAGAAGTATACGCAAGTTCATTATTGACCAAGATGCATGTACACGCGGGTTTTCAAACCACAAGGTGCATATGGCATACACACGCACTTTCATGGAAGGAAATTGCGTACATGTTGGAAAAATTAGATTTGGTCCATGGTATTTTGATCCATGGTATTGGTCCAAGGTATCCTGTCCGAAGTGTTGACCCGAGGTATTTGGTCCAAGGTATTGGCTCTAAGTGGTTTTGGTCCATGGTATTGAGTAAGGCCTAAGACTATAAAAGGAGGAGAAGATCATTAAGCAAAGGCAATCATGGATTGAATATCTAATGAAAAGGAATATCTAGAATACAAGTTGTTGGGTTATGGTGCACAGTTGGACCTGAATCAAGGATGAACCTTAGCGCTTGAGGAAGGATAAGATCAAATGATGGGTCAAGATCTTAGAGCTTGAAGTGAAGTATCTTTGTGTGTTTCGATCTCTTATCTGAATAACTGGTGCATGTTGTAGACTATAAATATGATGATTTGGATATAACTAAAGTCTGGAATTATTGTAAAGATTAAATCATCATTTACAGATCTATATGCAGGTTCACCTTAGCAAAAGCGTGTATACACGATGGTTCTGCATATCAAAACAAAGTATACATCTTAAAATTGATTTGCAGATCTGTACGTAGGTTTGCCTTGAGAAAAGTGCGTATGCATGTAGTTTCGACACATTTATCTAGTGTATACCTCATAATATATGCTTTAGCTACTTCTAGTTGCTGTTACAGTTGTTTGGGTTCTGGTTACAACATTATGAAAAGTGATTGACTAATTCATTTGTGGTTGGTGCAAAGGAGAATGATTGTTGCCGATGTATTCGATGTTTGAATGATGTTATCGATCGATCTAGTCTGAAAATTTATGAAACGTGGTCCCTGGAAGAAAATAGAAGGTTGTAGCCTTCTGTAGGCTGGCACCTACGTATTAGTAAACATATCAGCTAGTACAAGAGCTAGGGGGTTGTATCTCCCTTCCAGGAGAAGCTGGAGAATGAGAAAAGGTTGTAGCCTTCTACAGGTAGAAGCTTGCGTACTAGTATAAGACTGCAGTAGTACAAATATTGCAAAAAGAAGTTTCTTATTAAAATAAGATAGAGGCGATTGCAGTAGGTGGTTTTCACCCACATTGGGTTTCCACCTTATATCTTCTATTCATGTGTGTGAGATTGTCTGTTCTGTTTTACTGCACCTGGTTACTATTTATATGGTTCTGATGCAATAAGTAAAGATCAACATATGATAAATTTACTGAATCATAAGTTTGTAGGATATACGCTAGTTGCCTTAAATACAGTTGTGTATACATGCAAGTTCCATTAACTGAAGTAGTGTATATGAATTTGATTATGGAAATGAAATATTATTGACTTGCTAATACTGATTCACCCCCCCACCCTCTCAATATTATTTCCAACACTCTCTTGAGATCTTACTAGCCTCTCAATATATTCCTTCAAACACCAAACTTTAGCACTTAGGCTTCTCAAAGTGCCCCTCCAATCTAGAGAATGATTCCCCCCCCCCTTGGTAAACTAATCTTTCCTCTTCATGAACCGTGATCCCTTCACTTCCATGCTATGATTGATATGATCTATATTGCACCATTCTAGTCTCCATTTATGTGTTATCCCTATCTCAAGTTACTTGTGATGTGTTGTCAATCACAATTTGTTTTAGCTAATTCAAATAAATAAACACAGTTATGGTCATGAATTTCATACACATGGAGATGCCATGGTGATACTTGTTGTGACAAGACTACAACATTAACATACTCATAATGTTCAATATCTCATAAGCATCAACTAAAATTCAAGCAATCTAAATTGTTAGTGCATAATCTATAAAATAACAACCAATTAAACATAGGGTCCTATTGATCTTATAGAGCTACCATGACATTCTTCCTACAACAAAATAATCATATTAACACATAATTATAGCAAAACAACAATTTACCAATAGTAATAAACAAGCCTGTAGAATTCATAATCTGTTACAATGGTTAATCTATTCGGTCATGCTAATTGTTTAACTTGTTGCAATTTTTAATATATCACATAGTGAATAATTCCAATTAGGTTTTTTATTAATGAGTTTAGACCGAATTTTAACACTTGAACAATTTGTTTAGATAATTTCTAAAAATTCTTTACTCGCCCATGACAGAGGTTATCTAGTCCAAGTATTAAGCATGTATTCTCTGATACCACCTGTAACAACCACACCGAACTTACCCCATTGTGGTGGCTTCTACTACTAATCCAATTCCTCTTCTACTATCATAGGAATGGGATAATAATGGTAAATCAAATAAAATTGTCCTTTATATTCATTTTGCCCATGAGCAACTCTGACATGTATGTGTGTGTGTGTGTGTGTCTATATATATATATATATATATATATATATATATATATATATCTATATATATATATATATATATATATATATATATATATATATATATAGAGAGAGAGAGAGAGAGAGAGAGAGAGAGAGAGAGAGAGAGAGAGAGAGAGAGAGAGATATAGATATATATTATTTTTATGGATTCCATATGAAGGTCTCAACAATGTCTTGGGCTAATCAAAGCTAATGATCTGCGGAGGTGAGACCCACTAGGCCACGTAGACATAGGTCTTACCCTAGACGTGTATATTTGCATGCTCACTTTCACTAAACAATTAGGATGGGTCCCTCCAAGACAAGTCACCTTGGTACTAGCCTCCTAGTGATCTTTGTCATCACACATCTTACACCTTTGGGGTGCAGACCACCATGCCAAATCATCCCAACCCATGTCCATGATGCTTTTCTTTCATGAATTTCTATAGCTTTTGGGAACCATTCTCCAAGATAAGCGGGTCAGTGGGTCGCACCCTCACACGAACCTTTCTCCTAATTGCCACATGCGGTGGCACACATAATCCTGCACTACTCACCCCACTCTGTTTCACCCACACTCTCACGAATGATAGGAGGTGAACCTATCAGAATGACTTGTTAAGTGGGTCTATCCCCAACCAATAACATAGTTGTTGGGCCATGTGTCTGCCTTCATGGCCGGAACTTACGTCATCTTGTGCTCTGCTACGACTAATTCCTTTTTACATCCATGATTTGATCTCAAGGATAAGCTATCCTATGGGAACCACTTCTAGCTAATAGTGCTACGATTGGGGCCATGTGTGTGCTAACGCGTCCTGAATGACGTCATCCTTGCTGATCACTTTCATGATAAAAATTAAACTTTTGGGATAGAAGCCCTATGCCATGTTAACTTCCTCATCCATTTGCAATAGGGGATATCTAGGTGCTCCAATACTAGACACCCACAACTAAGGTTTAGCCAGATTAAAATATAAGGTTAGTTGGCCACATTACAATTTTAAGTCTTCACCTTCTTTCACCGCAACATTGCTAGTAATTGATCACTATCATGGCTCGATTATAGGAAACTTATCTGACCCAACAAAAATTGCTTAGTCGTGATCTTAGTGATCATCACCAAAGTTTCTACCCCCTCTGCACCTATAGCCTTTTGTTTTTCTATTCGACCATCGATTGGCTATTATGGTTCTATGGACATAAATATTTACACCATTTATGGTGGCTTACTAAAGCACTTGTTGGTTCTACCCCTCTTAAGCTTAAGCTAAATCCACTCCAACAAGTTCCTCACCTTCAAACATTCCCCTTAACAGGACAAGGAATTCTAGGCATGCCTGTGCTTGTGATCTATTATCCGCCCTCTGCTAAGGACATGTAGCTAACTCCCAAAGGGCGTACACCTCTCCTATAACATGCGAGGAGATTTATGTTTTAATGCAAGCTTGTAAGTGGTTCTATGGAACCCCTCAAGGGTTTCAAGGGATTTTGGTTATCCAGATCTTGAGGGCTAAGAACCGGGCCCCGTGAATGTTGACAGAGGAGGGAAGGAGCATGTACATCTACAAAGAAAATTAACCATAGAAATGCTAAAAATACCAACAGTAAGTGTAAAAGGTTATTTAATTAATTAAGAACCACACCACTTTTGCTACTACATTGTGAAGGACCAATCTATCCTTTTACAAAATGAGGCTTGTTATATATAGCCATTTTTAGTTACAATACCATGGGTGGATAAATACCATGGGTGGACGAATACCATGGGTGGATTCCACTTTCCATTTGGATCATTCCTCCTCGCTTAAGAAGAAATGGTCCCAATTGTGTGAAGTTTCCTCTAAAGAAGCCTTTGTTGAATATGAAGAGCCACTAAAGAGAAGGGTTTTGTTCGGTTGACCAATAACCAAACAAAGTTTCGAGGATAGAGATACCTTGTAATGCTTATGACCGGCTGTGATACTGATAATGTGTGGCCTAGCAAATGGACTTCGATGAACCATGGGTTTGTGGATGAACCATTCCCATATTGAATGAACATATGAGGATAGAGATAACTTATAATTCTTATGACCAACTATGATGCTAATAGTGTGAAACCTAGCAAATTAACTTCAATGGCAAAGGTTCTGTGTGGTTGACCCATAATATTGGGTTTGTAGGTCAACCATAACCATGATAAATGAGGCTCTGAGGTTAGAGATATCATGTAATGATTGAAAGCCAACTTTGAGACTAACAGTGCAAGGCCTCATAGATGAAACTCAAGATAGTTTTCTTGTTGGACTACTTGGTATAAATCTAGTGGTTTATGTCTATAAATTCTTGCTATCCAATGGGATGTAATATATCCTTCCTCCAAGTACTCAAGTTTCACATTTATCATTCCCATTGGTGTGATTTGATATTCCCACCCTAAAATTTCCCAAATGTTAACCATTTTAAGGAGAATATTCAGATGTAGAATTTCTACTGTTTTGATTGCCATCACAAATTGTTCCAATGAAATATAATACAAAAAATTAGGCTTGCTGCTTATAAAAATTTTCTTGTTACGATACCATGGGTAAATTATATGGGTGGATAAATACCATAGGTGGATGAACACCATGGGTGGATGTCATTTTCCATTTGGGTCATTGGGTTATTGGCAGTGACACACAACCATCAACACTTGTACCCTTAGGAGAGAATGCATGCTGCTTAAAATGCAAGGTTGGGGAAGCCTTCATGAAAGGATCACATGTTGTTATATTTAAAAGAAGAATGACCCCTCTAAATTAGCACAATGCCTCATAAATTGATTCACAGGATAGCGACTAATATATAGATATATACCTATATATGCATGATAAACCCCTGTTAACACAAGTGTCCTAAATGTAACCATTATCAATTAAAAAAATTAATTTCCTATGCCAATCTTTGTAATGTTCTTATTCAAATACATATAGATATTTTTAATTCCTTAAAGGCTTCATAATATATGTTATTTATCTCATTAAACAAAAGCACGTTGGTGTATTTCATAAGAACATCATTTCAACTCATAAATGTAACATGATCCTACTTATTAAGTATACACATAACCCATTATACCAATAAAAATCATAAGGACATAATGCACTCCTAACCTGTTCATTGTAATACCATGTCAAAATTAAAATTTCAATAAATATTCTTCTCATTTACGAATATTGTTTCGATCCATATTTACAAACATGTATTCGTGGGGACTATAACATCAAATTTTTTAGCAGATATGGTACACTCTAGGTGTTGTAATAATTTTTTTGCAGTAAAATCATTGAACAAAAAATAGATCTGAGAATGAAGCCTCTTATTTACGTAAATAACTAAAACAAATTACATACCCACACATGACCTACTAAAGCCCATGCTTGTGGCATGTATGGTTGGCAATCAACATAGAAATTAAAGATATTGAAGAATAATCATAAACCCTGGATGGGTCCACCAAACAAGTTTCTCCCACAAGGTTTTTGTCTGAGGGATCAAACTAGAACTAGCCTTGCCAAGTTCGAAACAAAGAAAAAATAGATGGATAAATAAGGATGATCACATTGTTAGGCCCCTATCCCCTTTTATAGGCTTCATGGAGTCTCTAGAGACTTTATTTTACTATTTTCCCTTGAAGGAAGAAAGAAAACACCATGGGCCAATGTCATGGGAAAATACCATGGTAAATACCATGTGCATATTCCATCCACTTTGACCATATCCATAAAAGTGAATATTACAAATACTCCTGCCCAAGATTGCTTACCTTCAAGAAATCCACTTCTATCCACAACAGAAGCATCTGCATATAGATAGTGAGATCCCATACAACCCAGTTTTTTATTCCATGCCTCCATGCTAAATGATCCTGAATGGATCTTTGATACATGGATACCAAACAACCCTCTAATCAATCATATCCCCATTGGATTCCTTTGGATCCCAATGCCACCTAAATCCTAGGACCTGTGGGTTATGATGCCATCTCAGCCCTCCATCATTCCTCGTGCTAAAGGGTCCAAGATGCAATATGCCCTTCGATAGGAGTATCCCATCAATAGGGTTTCAATTCATAATATCTCAACAATTCATCTCGCGGGAAGGATATAGTGCATGAATGCCTACACATGGATAAGTTTATCATAATGATGTTGCTTGATTCTAAACTCATGCTTCTCAACCTGATCACCCAACATGATCCATTTTTAGAACTCTGCCCTATTATCCCCAATGTATATAGATGGGTTGGTAGTGCTACAAGCCTTATCTATTTACTACTATAGAGGGTTGTTCTAGAACACCCAATTTTACTCCTCTTATTACCTTATGCGGGACTCTAGTCATTCCTCAACATTAGACAACTTGGTCATTGATTCGACACATAATCCTATGAGCTCATCAGTGTTTCTATTCTCCTATAAGACAACGTCTAGGACTGTCCAGACTCTCTACTTCAACATCATAAGATTTGTCTTGAAATACATGATATTTTCCTGAAAGTCCTCTACTGCAAATTTTGGTTCCCTGTGGAATTATTTTACATCCATCTACACTGGATGCTTAACTACCATATCTCCATCTTGAAACCTTAACCAAATATCCACAAATGGTTGATCCTGCATACTATATTTTTCATGCTTCTTCTTATGGTTATGCTCATCATACTGGTTTACCACTAGCTCGTCATTTATGTCTCCTTGAATGTCTTCTTCCTAGCGTTCTCCATTGGGGGGACAATTTGTTGTCCATCTTCTTTGGTTTTCAAACATGGATAAACCATCAGACTCTTATTTACATTTTTTTCTCGTACACTCCATGGATGTCCTCCTGGATATAAGAGTCTACCATATTGTTAGGAAGAATTACCTCCTTCCTTTCCCCATGTAATTCGTCAAGCTAACTTATTATGATTGACTTGTCATGTATATCTCTCTGAATAACATTGTCCTATTGCTCACCATATGTATTTGGCTGCTTGGATGCTTCAAATGAATCCTCATGGTCTGAAAGAATCTCCTTTTGTTCTGTCCTTCTTGCCTCCTTCCTATCACATGGAAATGAATGGTTAAGTGCCCAAGATCCCTTGCATACAAAGAATAAGCTTTTCCTTCTTATTTCATTCTTGTTTTCCCCACAAATCCTTGTCATTTTCTCCTTGGTCAACTTCCTTTTAAGTAGTTTGATGTTCTGTTTGACCAACCCCTCAACTAGTTCATAGGAAATAGGTTACACAATTAGCTCCTTCCTCCAAATGGCCAACAATTTTGACCTCGCGTATTTGGAGATGGCCTTATCTTCTCCTAATATTACGGACATGATCTTTTGCATGTCTATTTTCACAAATTTTGGATGATATGTTATAATGCTGGTGCAAAAGCATTGGAGCATTTGAAGGATTAAGTCATCACATTGTAGATCCAGCATAAGTATAATGAATATGGATTTTTCCATTCCTTATAAAAAATTTCACCTCTTAAAGAAGGTAATAAGGTTGATATTTTCCAACCCTTAGAGCACTCCTTCCATTACTTGAAATAGCCTCCTCATTATGTCATCATTGTAGGGCAGTAGCGGCGCTGTTAAGGCTAAGATTTTATTGAGAGAAGTGGCAGCTGTGACTTTAACATTTTCACAAGAATTCTCCATGAACCTAGGTTGTATCAAAATAAGCATGGATGGCTCAAAGGTCCAACTTGACCCTTTCCAATATGATTTATATGTGAGACATAAACCTATGTATAATATGTCCATCAGTAGGAGGCCATCTTCTAAATTTGTTTTCTGCATTTTGGATCCAAGATCAGAGAGACACTTCCTTCTTACATATTCCTTTTGGATATCCCTTGAATATTGAAGGATAGCATGGATCTTCCAAGGGAAATTCTTATTGTTCTTCTCTTTCTTCTAATCTAGAAGTTGTTGCCATTTTTTATCAACTGAAGTTTGCAGCTGAGAAGACCAATGAATGTACTACTATGTTGATTTCTAAGGCGTTTCAAGAAGTAAAAAGATGAAATTATGGTTGGGATATCAACAATTTCAATTTATTTACAATGGAGAATTAAAACAAAGAATCATAATTACATGTTGGCTAGATTTATTTCCAGCTACTCATTTCAATATTTTTCACTACAATTGTGGATCTCTCACTAGGAACACGATCTCCTCTCTGAAATTTCCTTTACTCAATGTTGGGTTTCATCATATAGAAACAACCCGAGGAAATTTGAGTAGTCCTCAATAGAATCTCAACCCTCTTCTGCTAACTTCTTCCACCTTAGAATCAGCCCCTTTAAAAGAAATTTTCCTCTCTTATAGCCCAGTGCTCTTCCTTAATTATGACCTGCAATTTTCAATGAGCTTTTCAAAATCACACCCCGACGATTCTCCTTCAATGCATGTGATTCTCCCAAATCCTACTAGGTCGTGATGATCTGTTTTTCTATGATTAGTTTTTTTGTTCTCATAACAATTACATATTTCTAAACATGTGCTTTCTTCTTGCCTTTTGTGCTGAGGTTTCCTTAGTTGTTGGTGCTTATAAATAGGTAAATTTCTTTAAGTTAAACAACACATTCATGAGAAAAATAGCTTCAAAAATGAATATTGAACTGAAAACATGCACACTACAACAAACCATATAAGAGACACATTAACATAGTGTTTTGATGAAGGCATTCACCCCTCCTGCGCTACATCTCCTTGGTCTAGCTTCCATGGCTTGGGCCTCTGTACTAGCTCAATGTGGGAAAAATGATGTTTACAAAGCTCTATGGCTCCTAATACCTGTACCAATGTGTTTAGAAGGTCCAAATTAGCTACGAAGACTTCTTTCTGATATCAATTTTATCGAAAATTGAGCAAGTTATGCTTCTTTCAACTTTTCCTAGGAAACCTCCACTAAGTCTGGAGAGACTCTAGTTAAGTCCGCCAAAACTGACATTTTCTGCCTAATTTGGCATGCCACCAACTTAATCTAAATATTAAGCATGCTTAATTAATATTTAAACATGATTAATTTAGTTTAAGCGGTATTAGTGCTAAGCACTCCACTGGCAAGCCCTTCGATGTCTATATGAGGTTATATGGGGTGGGGGCTGGCCCACAGGGGTGGCTCCCACCACCCCGCCATCGGCATCAAGATGTAGCATAAATAAATATGCATAGCTACATATTTCAAATGTGTGCATTGTGGTGCATTGGCAAGGATTTTGGAGTGCGGTGGGGTAGGTCGTGGGTTCCATTCCCCCTTCCTCCACTCTATAATTTTTCCATATTATATACATGAAACCCATAGTTTATAGATTTTGGTTTAATGTGGCCCTTTATATTTATATGCCATTCAAATATTTAATGTATATGCCAAAAAATTCGGAATTTGATTTAATTGACATGTGCATTTTAATATTGATATTTAATATTTAAATATATGTAATATATATATATATATATATATATATATATATATATAATATAATATAATATAATATATAGTTAAAAAAAACTATCTAATAATGTTTAAATAAAAATAAATTTGAATTCCACTTGGAGCCAACTAGGCCATTTCCCTTTCACACAACCACACTGGCAAATCGAGAGGTGACACTTGTGATAGCCCCATCGGGAGAAAACTAAAGAAGACTCCCATTGCACCATTTTCAAATGTTCATAGAAATTCATTTTTTTGTCCATGTCACTATCAAAAGCAACATCCTTCTTACCAAGACGACATAACAAAATGTAATGCAAATGGATGACAAATTTCACTACTTGGTGTTCTTGACTCAAGCCCAATAGTACATCTTGAAAGTATGAAATTTTCTGAACATAATTTTCACGTAAAACATAATGACGCTTTAATACAAAAGTTACATAAATAATAGGCCTGAAGGCATAAAAATGAACTTGCTGCTTATACCTCTTTTGCACCTTCGAACCAAGTGAAAGTTTTGACAAGTATCCATCAAATGAAAGTGCATGGATCGCTGCATCTTAATCTTTACACCATGAAAATATTTTGAATGAAATAAGATGGTGAAGTTTCTTTCATATACTTGAAACTGAAATGAACCTTTCAAGTTTGAAAGAGCATAAAAAAGAATTGAACTGATCTTTTGGTTTGAAGCAACACACGCCTCTTGTTGTTTGCCTCCCCACTAGAAGACTTTGCAAGCACATGACAATGCATTCCAAGGAGCTTTGAAATAAGAAATGTCAACAACAACTCACATCCAACATTTGGCTGCTCCCATCAAACCTCTTATCAAAATGATGATCTTGGGCGTTGACCAATAAACAATGGCATCCAACTTGGAGAGGCTTTCCTTCAATTTACCTCCTCCAATATCATGGCCCAAATGCATCAAAGAAGTGAAACCCAACTTGTACATTGATATATTCAAAACATCAAACAATTTTCCTTCATAGATGACATGTGCATAAGAAAACTTTCTAAACATGTGTATGTCACCCATGTAGACATTTTCTTCAAGAAATGACTCTTTTTTCCATAATTCAAATACATGTATGTAGTAGAAGTGCTACAAAGAACATACAAGATTAAAAGCCATACAAATCATTCTTGTTTGGTGTTATGTATATTCTTGCAATGACCTCTTTTTACAACTTTTCTTTGGCGAAAACTACTCCTTTTGTCCTCTTTCTTGAAATACTTACCATTCCTCTTTGGCACCATAACCATCGGTGCACAACATCATTTAAGGGATGATTGTATGATCTTGTTTATCAAACTTTTGCATTGCATTGGTGTATCTATACTTCACAATGTTTCCAATCCTTGCATGCTAACATCACAAAGAGAAACCTCTTGCTACAAAGATATTTCATGTGAATTTTATTTCTCCTTGAAGCATGAATATTTCACAACTTGAAATATTTCATCACTCTGATGAACTGAACCAACCAAATTAGAATTGAAACTTGCATTACATGCAACAACATTTTCATAAACAATATCATCATTTGGCTTGAACATGAGAAGCACTAAACTTTAACTTGAATTCACTAGTCTATTCATCTCCCCTACGATAACCAAAGAAATGTTTAGCTTTTTGCAATGGCCTCTCACTATGTACTCCACACCATCCTTGAACAACTGACACTTATTTGCATAGCGGTAAAAGAATTCTTTCATACAAATGTGGACAACCCAACACCACACCTGAAATATCAAGTGGTACCACATCTAACTCTACTTCGTCAACAAAATTTGCAGTGATTAAAAACTTAAACAAACATTTTATTGAAACTTGTAAACTTGTGTCTCTAGTTATCCATCCCAAAGGGTATGGTTTATGGTGATGCATAGTTTGAAGATTCAATCTGTTGACTAAGTCTTCAGAGATTATATTCTCTTGTGACCCACTATTGAAGAGTGTGTCAATCTTGGTGTGCTTACATATGACCCTAACATGAAATAACTCAGTTCTCCTCTTTTCATCTGGAGTAGTAGTAGTGTTACAGTTTTGTGAACTAGTGCTTCCAATATCTTGTTTTCCTTTGATTCCAATGACATTGATTTTGTTTTCATCACCTAATTCAGAAACTAAATCTTCTTGAGTGATAGCAGTGGTTTTTTGTTTCCCTTTATTAGTGAACTTATTTGGTCTTATTTTTGGATGCAATTTCCAGCAGTGGGCTTCATCATGCCCATCTTTGGAACATTGTTTGCATGTGATTTTCTCCCCTTCTTTCTTCACACTTGCATTCTTCTTTCACTTCCATTTTCTTCCTTTATCTTTCTCCTTACCCTTATGTGGCTTTTTATTACTATCCTCTTCATAAGTGTTCTTTCCTTTAGATTCAAGATGTGTGGATTGCACACATACTTCATCCAAATTAGTTGGATTGAACATAAGAATAGTGTGTTTCAAATAGGAATGTAAACCCCCAATGTATTTTAGCAGTGTATCTTGGGAAATCAAATTCACTCCTAATAACAAATCCCCTTTCCTAAACTCCTGTGTATAATCTTGGACAATTTGGCCTTTAAGCTACCTAAAATTTTGCCAACCCATAATGTCTTTTTGCATATAGGCTAAAGGA
Organism: Pinus tabuliformis; assembly: GCA_031772625.1. NCBI lineage: Eukaryota > Viridiplantae > Streptophyta > Pinopsida > Pinales > Pinaceae > Pinus > Pinus tabuliformis. The sequence continues at coordinate 1,982,996,737 of CM062817.1, read as the reverse complement.
TAAAACTATCTTTTAATTGCAGAAACAAATTAAACCTAAGTGATGCATATCTTACCATGTATTCACATTTCCTCTTGAATCTTTTCTTCCCACCAAACTAGCGCAGCTCCTTCTAGCCTCAATGAAGCCAACTAGATCTTTATATTGTCTTCTTGAAGGTTCTGAATTCTGCAGTATACCTCCAATTGTCGAATCCAATTGTCCGAATTTTCTTCATTCACCTCTCCATTGTACATGGGAAGTTCGAATTTTATGTCTAATTTTAGTAAGGGAGTTTTTCCTTTTGGGGTTTTGGAATGAGTGCGGGAAGTTTCAGTGGTGGTAGTGGAAGATGAGGTGTGTGAGATGGTGAAGATGTTGAGGAAGATGATGAGGATGATGGAGATGGAGGCGGATTTCTACCATTCTCTTTGGAATCCTTCTTCTCATCCTTTTTGTCCTTTCAGCTTCCTTCTCCATGTGGAGCTTTAGAACTCTCTCCAACCATTAAAGTGTTCATATCTTCATATAGGACATTAACCATATCAGTCAAAGTGTAGAAATATTTCTTGAATTATTCCTCTTCTGAAGCGGGACCTCTAGGCTCTCTTTCTCTAGACATAATGCCTATGGATTCAAGCTGAGAAAACATGAGGAGTTTGAAGTGCAGTTGGATTTGGAATTTTGGGTGTTGGATATTGTGGCCTTGTGGCTCTCCTTTTTCTCAGAATTTCCTCAGGAGTTGCAACCAATATCTTCCCTTCTCCTCTATGAAACTTTAACGTTGTAAGCATCACAATTTTGCAACCATTAAAACCCTAATTTCGCAAACTCAAGCAATCAAGCAATTCAAACTTGTGCTATGATACCAAATTGATCTATTTTTGTATGATTAGTTTTGATGTGCTCATAACAATTATAGATTTATAAACATGTGCTTGCTTCTTTTTTTTCTGCTGAGGTTTCCTTAGTTGTTGGTTCTTACAAACACATAAATTTCCTTAAGTTAAACAAGAAATTCATGAGAAAAGTAGCTTCAAAAATGAATAATTAACAACAAACATGTAAGATATATCAAACCATCAAAGAGAGACATTAACACGGTGTTTTGATGAAGGAGTACACCCCTCCTTGGCTACATCTCCTTGGTCCAACTTCCATGCCTTGGGCCTCTATATTAGCTCAATGTGGCAAAAATTATGTTTAAAAATATCTGTGGCTCTGGATACTGGCCCCAATGTGTCCAAAAGGTCCAAATTAGCTAATAACACTTCTTTCTGATGTCAATTTGGTCGAAAATTGAGCAAGTTATGCCTCTTTCAATTTTTCCTAGGAAACTTCCGCTAAATATGGAGAGACTCCAGTTAAGTCTGCAAAAACTGGCAGCTTCCACCTAATTTGGCATGCCACCAACTTAATCTAAATACTAAGCATACTTAATTAAATGAGATTAATTTAGTTTAAGTGGGATTAGTACTAAGCGCTCCGCTCGCTGGCCCTTGGACGTGTGCATGAGGTCATATAGGGTGGGGGCTAGCTCCCACCACCCCTCTGTCGGCAACGAACTACAACATAAATAATTGTGTGCAAACCTACATATATTAAACATGCCCCCTATGGTGCATTGGCAAGGCTTTTGGAGTGGGGTGGGGTAGGTCATTGGTTCCATTCCCCCTCCATCCACTCCTTGATAATTTTTCGATATTATATACATGAAACCCATAGTTTATAGACTTTGCTTTAATGTGGCCCTTTATATTTATATGTCATTAACGGATATGTCAATAAATTCATACTTTTGGTTTAATTGACATATGGATATTTAATATTTAAATCTATAATATACATTTAAAAATATATATATAATATAAATAATACTATATATATATATATATATATATAGTAATATTTAAATAAAATAAATTCAAATTCCACTTAGAGCCAACTAGGCAATTTCTCTTTCACACAACCACACTGGTGAATCTGGAGGTGACGCTTGTCATAGCCCCATTAGGAAAATACTGAAGAAGACTCCCCTTGCTGACTGGAGTGCTGACTGGAGTGCTGACTGGACTGCCATGTCATGATTCTATCCCATGCTGCAATTTTTTAAGTTGTTTAGGAAAATGAACATCAAGTTTTCTCTCCTTCACCTAGACTCTATTTTTGGTGAAACGAATTCTGTTGCGATCATCTTGACGATATAGACGTAGCGATAAATTTTTTCCGCCAATTTGAGAACTTTCAATTTGGAGCTAAATACTGAGCACTTGATCACTTGATTTCTCATGCCATTACTCATTTTATTAGAAACTAGTGGGTCTTTAAACTAATATGCCCAGTATTTTTCCCACTCCTCTAGAGTCAACTCGGCTCACATAAGTCTTGATCCCTTCCCACAATTCCCACTATTAAAAGTGGAGTATACAAAACCCTTTGAAGATTGATGTCGATCTTGCAACCAATGACTGGTTCGTTTCGACTGTGATTTCCCTTTACCTTTTATATGTTGCACATAAAAAACTTTTGTAGGCAATTAGATCAATCAGGAAGGTTGTATTTGCTGATTGATCAACCTTATCCCTACTAGTTCAATTTTCTTGGAGATGCCACTGAGGAAACGAAGGTCGAACCCTCTGTGCATAACCCACTCATCCTTTCAAATTACAACGAATTTTTTTGTTGAATCAATAATGTCTTGAATGACCACAACAACAAATTACTTTCTTCGTCATGTCTGATATCCATAATTTTAATAAAGTGCTAAATATGTTGCATAAACCTATCCATTGTTATGTGAAGATAAAAACCCTTTTTATTTCAACACTATAAGATTTTTAATGTCACGAGTTAAAGATATATACTCCCTTAAATGATGCTAATGAGCCACAAGAAAGAGGTTGGAACAAAATCTTAAAATTTTGGCATTTAGAGGTATGCACACTTAAAATATGGCTTGTCGTCCTTAATAGTAGATTGGCCTCGACACTACAAAGAGCATTGACTTCCACTATCAGCACAGGTGTTTCTGCGCGACTTATGCTCGACATTGTGAAAAGATGGCCTCTTGACATTTACACTACCAATACTGCAAACAATACCTTCACCTTCACTCTTCATATATGGGTGGTTGACTTTCAAATTCTGGTGAACCATAGCTGCCTAGACCTGTGCACAAAATATGTCCTATCAGCACTCCAACTCTGATGGAACCACGACATTTGATGTTCCCACAATGACAATATATAATACTCTCGGCCTCTATGGATATACGGATCCGCTGACACCTATGTGAGTGAGCTTTCTTAGACTTTGTCGCTACGTTCCAGCCCCTCTGATCCCTACCAGAAATTGGATTAATGATCCTAGGATTATAGTCTTGTCCAATGAGTTGACAATTTGGCCAAAGAATTCAGCCTTTATGATTTGATCCCTTATGATTTGATCAATTTCTTCCTTTAATTGATAATACAGTCTCATACACAATCTCCTGGTGCATCCATGAATTCAATTTCAAATAAAATCAGAGGAATTCGATACCTCGATTGTCAATAAGCTCTTCTTGCATAACGAAGATTGGAAATATTTTTATTTATGCTTGATTTTTCCACGCACAACGACCTTCAAATTTATTTATGTCGATGACAGTCTTTCATAGCTCAACTGCACAATTGAATCTATGCGAGCCATACTACCCATGCACTTGCTCATTTTGATTAAATCAACAGTCCAACTCTGGTCTTAGCTGCTATGACTAGCCAAATCGCAGTCACATCGCAAGCACCGGTAATCCCACATACTTGATTTCAATGTTGATAATTTTGATGTTGATGTAATGCAAGAAATATCCTATGTACTCTCGAATTGTAACAATACTGACTCGATGTGATGGAAAAATCATAATAAATATTAAAGAATTCCAATCATATATAGAAATAGGCTTCTGATCACCATAAATATTTCCTTCTAAATGTGGAACCCTTCCTTTCACAAATTTCAATCCCTAATAATTTGTTCCAATGGAATTCGATCTTTTTAACTTGTGAAATCAATTCTCCACAGTGGGGAACAAGGGAAAATATGAGAAACCACCGAAATTGGTGAGATTCTAGGTATGGTGATTATGGAGGAGCAACGAAGACTATTTTCTCTTGAAACTCTTTATTTACTCAAAGGTTGTTCTGCAATAAACCATCAGGCTAGCAGGATGCACAACTCTTATACCACTGTAATATCCCAAACATCATAATTTTTAACAGATCTGGTACACTCTAGGTGTTCTAATAAAACTCTTGGATTTAAAACACCAAATGAAAAAAATATCTGAGAATGCAGCCTCTTATTTACGTAAATATATGAAAAAAATTACATGCCCACACAAGACATAATAAATTTCATGTATGTGGCATGTATGGCTGCCCATCAAAAGAGAAATTAAATATATTGAAGCACAATCGTAGACCCTTGATGGGTCCACTAAACAAGTTACTTCGACGGAGTTTTTGTCCCTGGGATTAAACTAGAACTAGCCTTGCCTGGTTCTCAACAAAGACAAAATAGATGGATAACTAAGGATGATCACATTGTTAGGATATTATCCCCTTTTATAGGCTTGATGGACTCTCTAAAGACTTTATTTTATTATTTTCCCTCAAAAATTGAGGGCAGAAACCATGGGAAAATACCACAGTAATACCAAGGGCAGATTGCGTCCACTTTCACCATATCAAAAAAGAGGAATATTACAACAGAAGAGCACATTTCTCGTGATTTCCAAGGGAACTTAGTCTAGGACAAGGGCTGTCCACCAAACCATAGATAGTTGCAACCAAGTTTACTTGCAATTGTCACCCCCAAGCGAAATTTTAGAGTCTTAGGAGATTGCTATAAGGATTGAAATACCAATTTCTAGCTGAAATAGGGAATCTAGATGACCTTCTTCCTCCACCCATTAGCCACTCAACCATCCAATAATATACCGAGAATCCAGAGGCCATCTACCTCCACCATTAATCCACCAAATGGTATCGAATCAAGCATACAGGGAATCGAGAGCTTCTTCTCCTGCCAAATACACATAGGGAATCCAAAGGCCAACTTCCTCCACCCAAAAGGTGTCAACAGAATCCAAAGAAGTAAGTCTCCACCATAAATACAAGGGTTCCACGCACCCTAGGGAATCCAAAACCTACTGTAAAATCACAAAAAGAAAGGCTTCATACGTCCTCCCTCCATAATTCCAAGGACACAATGTTCACACCCACACCATCAAGGGAATGTAGAGAAAACCATCACCACCCTTTGGCTTTACAAGGACTGGAGAGGTGTTTCTCCTCACCATGGATAGACCATCTTTACAGTAGTCATTCCAACCGAAGTGATGTCCTACCATCTTTTCTCTTCAGCAAATCCTTGCTCTTCTCTTCCTTCTCTTATGTGTTTCTCCCTATTTATTGTTGTTTGAATGGATGATTATGCCTCTGTGAGTGAGTGAAGGAATAATCATGTCCCTACGTGAGTTCAAACCCCCTCCTTTTTCTCTCTTGCATTTACTTCCCTATCCTTGCTCCCTTGCAAGGTATAGTCTTCATAAATTTCCTATACATTTACTTGTTGTGGTTCTCAAGCAACATGGGTTTATGTACTTCTCCTTGAATCCCATTTAATTCAGGAACTAGTTTTTATTAAAAATATATACCAACTAGCCCTTAGTAGTTGTTAAACAGTTCAGATTTCTTGCATAAGGAAACCTTTGACATCCCAAGAAAGCCACCTCCTCAACTATGGAATCCATGTCCCTTTAATGCAACCTATCTTAATGTACTTTTGTAAAAAGCCTTTACATTGAATTTTCATGAGGAAACATGGGTTTTGACTGTCACATGTTCCAAGAACCATATTATCTCGGGTATTTCCTTCTCCATTTGTAGTTCCATATCCCCCCGGATTTGACTGATTTTCACTAGTCAGTCCATTTTTGTAGGAGGAGCTCAAGCCCCTCCTCACATGGGAACTCATATAGTAAATAAAATGCAGCTAAAGTGATAGTATATAAATCTAAAAAATCTCCTTTATGGATGACACTACCTAGCATTGATAAATGGAGTTTTTAGAAAATTTTGTAGGATCAAACCCTAATCCTAACACCAGAATTTCTTCATTTTAGTTGAAGATAACTTTTTCAAATTCATTATTTTATATTTCATATTGACTTTTCACTTTATTTAGTGATTACTATTGACCCATTATTTATTCCTTTGGATGAAGTTACTATTGAAATTGACTTCATTGCAATGTCTTGAAGCATGGCCTTCTTGTTATCAAGAAAAGTAGAAAAAAAAATCCTGGTAATTAATATGAAGGTACCTAATGTTTTTTTTCTAAGTTAAGTTAATCTATTAATATGTAACAAAAAATGTACAATGAGGTTCAGGCCTCAGCAGTGCTGAACATAGTTTATCAGAGAATACCTTGACTGCCCCAACATTGGGGAAACCAGTCCGCAGAGGCAAAAATACCCAGATATGGGATATCAGTCTTTAAGACCAGGAAAAACAAAACGAGAGAAGTTTCACTGGGACAAAAATAAATCCAGACAAATTCCAGTAGAGCAAACATATCAAAAAAATACCATTCAGTAAAGGAGACCTCAGCTGGCGACACCTGGCAGCCACGCATCATCATTTGAGCTCATCTGGGGTGGGCTCCTCTTCAACCGGACATGCATACTGCTCCCAGTCATCCTCCTCCTCTGACGCGCCGCTGTGTGGCCCACACGCAAGTTGGATGCCACCATAGCTGCCAGCCGCCACATGCAAAGCTAACTCTTCAGTCCTACTTCCTCCTGGGGAGCACATGGTGCCAGAACGACCACCCTCAGCATGCTGACCACCACCCATGGTCTGGCCATGCAGAGCATCCTTTTCCTCATCCAGCAGATTCTTTCTAATGTCACAACCATTCCTGCGTCTGTGAGCCTCCTCTTGCCACATTTCAGAACTTCCCGCCTGGGTAGCTTGCAGCTCATTATCTTCAGTGAAAGAGATGGTGATTGTAGCAGTAATCACCGGTCTGTTGAGGTTGTTGTGAAATCTGAATTGGGTCGAGTGGGGAGCAGGGTGAGGGGGCAAAGGGAAATTGGCAGTGTGAACCGCAAAATCTCTGCAACCATCACCTGGAGACAGAGCATGACCCCGACCACTGCGAGTATTGGGATACCTTCCCAAATCAGAGCTATGGGGGTGAGGAAGTTCAGGGGGAGGAGAGGAGGCAGCGGGTTCAGGATTTAGCGTTACGTGAGGGTGGCCACTACCTCCCTGAGTCCCCCCTTTGCGGCTCCTCATGCGATGATGTACCATGACTGAATTCCTAGCCAAATGTTCAGTGGGAGAGATGGCAGAGGAATTGAGCAGAGGAACAAGGATCGGCTGGGTGGAGATTAACTGGCAGAACCTGGAATGGGAATGATGATGCCCATTGCCAAAATCAACATAGTTCACTAACCAGCAGTGACGCCCAGTGACTGTGCGGGAGCAGGGTTCAGTCGCTTGGGGCGAGAAGTTGCAGTGGAGCAAGGGAGAAGGAGACACAATAAGACGAGGGGAGTCCATGTCTATGGAAATGATAGCCATTTCTTGACCCAAGCATTCATTAAAAGCTTCTTGCGGTCTATCATGAATTCATCTCAGACTGGTGTGGGGTGAGGCGTCAACGGCCAAGTGGCCCATCCTCTCGCCACCTTCCAGTATTTTCTTCATTAATTGCATTGAATGTCACCCGCATCTGGGTGCACTCCTTCTTCCTGTGCCTTCTCAATCTTCACTAATTCATTGTATTCCTTTAGCTGGGCCTCCGTGGCTACAGTAGTTAGCGGGTCTGCACAAAGAGAAGTTCCACTCTCCACTCCTATATTAGCTAGAAGGTCAGCCACTCTATTACCCTCCCAATGAATATGCTTGAAATTGACTGCTCTGTGGGTCGTGAGCCAAATTTCAATGAGTTCCAGTCTTTCCGCTAATCTCCAGTTGTTGCCCACTTTGTTTGAAGGAGTCCCCTACAGAATCTTATTCACCATATTTATTAGGATTTGAGAATCACCTTCAATCATGAGTGGGAAGAAACCATGAGTTTGAGCTAGGAGGAGCCCCTGCCATAACCCTTCTAGTTCTGCTGAGTTATTTGTGTCCCATCCATTTGAACCCATGAAGGTTAGAAGGGGGTCACCCTTATGATCTCTGAAAATTCCACCAAATCGTGCTTTGCCTAGATTTCCTTTCGAGGATCCATCAAAGTTCAGTTGGATCACATGTTGGGGTGGAAGAAGCCATTTGTCTCGTATTGTGCTCTTTGCTGCGAGTTTAACATGGATTATCAGCTATTGGTTCCATTGTAGATTCCAATTGATCCAAATATTATGTTCCTGTAGAAGGGAGGGAAAGTTGTCATCTCGCGAAATTTGAAGTAGTAGGGTTTCCCTAAGATTTTGGAAAACATTGTTCCAAACGATTTCCATAGATGAGGATTGATCTTTGAAGATGGATTTGTTCCTCTCTTTCCATATTATCCACATGAGATGGCCTGGGATGAGTTTCCATAAGGAGTTTATTAATTTGCTCTTATATGGATTCTGTGCCTAAGTGCATATAGTGGTGGGTATGTCTTCCAGGGAAAATTTTAAGAACCCCCCCTAAATTTATAAATATAATAAATGGGCGAATCTCCATGGTATATAGGAAAAATGGAAGGCGATTTTATCAATAATATAATATGTATATATAATTTTTTGGCGAATCTCTCACCAGGCATGGTGAATATTTTACTCAATTATAAAATCTTGTAAGATCTTGGCGAGTCTTTCACTAAATAATAAAACTTTGTAAAGTCCTAGTGAATCTTAGCATAGGCTACATGCTGGTTTAATTCCCCCATTTAAATAGGCTACATTCCAGGTGAATACCATGGGTCAATACCATGTGCCATTTTTTTTTAATACCATGGGTCAATACCATGTGCGATTTTTATTTTTATTAATTCTAATATTAGGGTTAATAATGGTTTTTTGCATGGTATTAATAACAATCTAGTCCATGGTATTTGTCCCACAGTATTTTGGCCATAGGTTTCACCTAAATATAACCCATTTTTTTTAGTGTTCTTAAATATAAGGTGACTTAAGGAGTAAATATAAAAAAATGTTATACTTTCTTACCATACCTCTCGTTTATTTATATTTTTATTAATTTACCATACCTCTTTTACAAATATGGTATTTGGCCCATAGGATTCACTTAAATAAAAACTCTTTCTTGAGCCTTCATAAATAGAACGAGGGTTATGGACTAAATATAAAAAGAGGTTTTATTTATTTACGATATGTCTAGTTTATTTATATTTTTATTTATTTACCATACCTTTTGAGTAAGTATAAAAAGACGTTTTATTTATTTACCATACCTCCACTTTACGTATATTTTTATTTGTTTACACCCTTACATGTATATAAGGTGACTTATGGAGTAAATATAAAAAATGTTTTATTTATTTACCATACCTCTCATTTATTTATATTTTTATTAATTTACCATACCTCTTTTATAAATATGGTATTTGGCCCATAGGATTCACTTAAATAAAACCTATTCTTGAAAATGGGCGAATGGATTCACTTAAATAAAACCTATTCTTGAAAATGGGCGAATGGAAGGTTGTAAGTCCTAATTTCAAGGGCTAAATTTACCTTTTTTACCCTCTCCCTTAAAATAAGGTGGGCTATTTGAGGTGATTTGTAAAAATGTACTATGATACAAAATATTCAAGCCCACTAAAAATTTAAAACCCCTTAATTTCGCCAAAGGACGAACATTCGCCCCTAAAATTATCCTTGATGTCTTCTTTGATTTGTTGTCCTTTTGGCATCAAAAACTCACTTTTTCCCAAAGCCTTTGAGCTAATGAGTAAGAATTCATGAGGTGCAAAGTGGTTTCTTCCTCTTGTTTGCAATTGGGACAAATGGAAGGTCCATGGAAGTTTCTCTTCCAAAGATTGTCCCAAGTGAGGATTTTGTTTTGACAAAGCAACCAAAGGAAGGTGGACACTTTCGGCCAAATATTGGGGGCCCAAATTTTGTTCCAGAGAGGATCTTTGATTGTATGATCTTTTATGATTATGTTATAAGCCTCATGCGTGGTGAAAGTTCCTCTTGCCTCATAGCCCCATCTGAGCACATCCTTCTTATCTGAATATCGTATTTTCCTATTGGAGAGTTTCGTTCCCAGGATCTACTGTTCGGACTCCATGCCATGCCAGATGATGTGATCTAAGCTTAGCCATTGCCTATATCCCTGGGTTATGGTAGGTATCCAATATTGATTGATCTTATCAAGCCTTTGCATTTCCCAATTAGGTATTTGGTGGGGTTTGATCAAATCCTTTAGCCTGGGTTTCTGCTGCCAAGAATCTTCCCAGAACCTTGCAATGGTACCATTCCTAACTTCCCAGAAGTTGTGCTGCTGGATTAAATTCTTGTGTTGCTTAGCTGCATTCCAGATTAGGGATCCTGGGCCCACATCAGTGAGTCAAATTAGATCCTCTACAGGTCTGTTGTTGGCATATTTTGCAGTCCATAGGGTAGCCCAGGGAGTGTGCGGTGCCATGAGCCAATTCCACCAGATGCGTGCTCCCATGACAACATTGCTATGATAGGGATCGCGAAGCCCTGTGCCTCCTGAGTTCTTTGGAAGACAAACTGTGTCCCATTTTACCAGAGCCCATTTGCGATTCTGTCCCGAGTTGCCCCACAGAAAGGATCTTTGGAGTTGTTTGATTTCTTTGAGGACCCATTTTGGCACTGCCAAGACAGAAAAGAGATACAATGGTATAGATTGTAAAACAGCTTTTATTAAGACTAAGCGACTGGCCATATTGAGGGATCTGTGAGTCCAAGAAGAGAGACGAGCTTCCAATTTTTCTAAGAGCAGATGCCAAGATGAGTGTTTCAGGGCAGTATCAGTCATGGGAGCTCCCAGATATTTGGATGGGAGTGAAGCTATCGGAAAACCAAGGATACGAGCAATAGAAGCTTGGGTTACAACAGGAGTATGAAAAAAGAAGATTTGGGATTTAGCCTTGTTTATGTTCGCTCCAGAGGCAGCTGAAAAATCAGTCAGTAGGGATTTTAATTTAAGAGCTTCCTGGACTGAAGGATGGCCAAATAGCATGTTATCATCCACGAATTGTTGGTGGGTAAAAGTAGGGGAGTTGGGAAAGGAGAGGCCTCTTAATTACTGGGAGTGAAGAGCTTCTTTGATGCTTCTACCAAGACCTTCCGCCATGATGATGAATAGAAAAGGGGATAGGGGATCTCCCTGTCGTATTCCTCTGGAGGGATGGAAAGGGGAGGAAGGGATGCCATTAATCAAAATGGAGAAGAAGGTGGATGATATGAGACTCATGACCCATCTAACCCATGGGGGGGAAAAACCAAAGGCATTTAGCATCTTTTGAATATAATTCCAGCTTAAGCTATCAAAGGCTTTAGAGAGATCTATTTTAAGAAGCATACCTACTTTTTTAGACTGCTTCAAGGAGTGAATGATCTCATGAGTAAGAATAATGCCATCCATGATCTGCCAGCCTTCCACATACCCTAATTTCTCTGGCGAAATGAGTAACGGTAGCAGTGGTTTAAGCCTCGAGGCAATGACTTTGGAGACTATTTTGTAGATGACATTACACAGCACGATAGGCCTGAATTTGTCAGGGGTCTAAGATTGTGCTTCTTTGGGAATGAGGGCGATGAAAGTTGCATTCATGGAGGGAAGCATCCACCTATTGGTCCTGGATTCCTCAACTACCTGCCAGACTTCCATTTTAATAAGATTCCAGAAATTGTGGAAAAAGTTGGAAGTGAACCCATTAGGGCTAGGTGCTTTTCCTTCTTTTAATTGGCACATCACATGTTCCACCTCCTGTAAGGAAATTGGCTTGAGAAGAAGCTGATTGTGTTCCTCAGTAATTACTTTTGGAATAGTCTTGGTTATTTTCTCTATGGCCTCCGTCCTATTTGTCTGTGGTTCTTGGTGAACCTGCTTGAAGTAGGTGAGAAGTTCTTGTTCTATATCTTCGTGATTTTCTACTCTTTCCCTTTGCCTATTCTGGATGTGAGTGATGGTATTGTTCATCCTCCTTTGAACAGTAGTGCAATGAAAAAACTTTGTATTTCTTTCGCCTCCCTTAAGCCATCTGACTCTTGATTTTTGCTTCCAAAGAACTTCTTCTTGCTTAGCTCTTTCTGATATTTGTGATTGTAGGTGTGTTTCTTGCGCTGAGAGTTCCTATGATCTTCCTTTCGTGATGATCCTCTGTTGTATCCTTTTCATTTCTTGATCTAGAGCATTTTGTGCCTAAAAAATATTGCCAAAAGTGGAATGGTTCCATTTCTTGATGTTGATTTTGAGATTTTTGAGTTTTTGCTGGAATTGAAACATTTTTGAGCCTTCCGAAGGTTTGAAGCTATTCCAGACCAAATTTATTAGATTGTTGAAATCTAGATGCGACAGCCAAAAAGCTTCAAAGCGAAAGGGCCGACGAGCAGTGTTGCCTGGTCTTGTCCATTGAAGCGAGATTGGCCAATGATCTGAGCCTGTGAGGGGAAGGATTGAAGCTGAGATATCTCTGCCTAGATGGATTGCATTGTCAGAGAGCAAGAATCTGTCCAATCGAGAGGCGATCTGTTGAGAGCCTACTCTTTTATTGTTCCATGTATAAATTCCATTATTAAAAGGCATATCAATGAGCCAGTTATTTTGGATGAATTTTTTTAAATGATAGCTATCCTTATCTAGTTTATTCCTGCCTCCTCTCTTTTCTTCCAGTTTGGTGATCATGTTGAAGTCCCCTCCTATGATCCAGAGTGGGTGAGTTTTGTCAGCATTGATCAAAGATAGGTTGTTCAGTATGTCTATCTTGTTCATGGCCTCCTAGGGAAAGTAGACATTGGTTAAGTGACCATGTATATTTTTCCCTGTTATGTGGAAGGTAGCTTGAATGAAGTGCTTATTCGCATGAATATTGGTAGGCGTGATGGCTTGTTTATCCCAAATTATTGCAAGGCCTCGTGAAGCTCCTGAGGCATCCACTGCTATTGCTTTACTACTTGGCCATGCTTTCACAATGGTTCTATCCAGAGTTGTAGAGTTACATTTGGTTTCATGCATGAAGAAGATTTGGGGTTTCTCCTGCTGGATCATACTTTTTATCAATATGTATTTCCCAGGGCTATTGAGCCCTCTAATATTCCATGAAATGAGCTTCATGAAGAAGTATTGGGGAGAGTATTTAGTACTTTGTAAGCTTGGAATATCTTCCTGATTCCACCAGCATTTCCCCAATGGGGATAGTTCATTGGAGATCCTCTTTCCTTCCTCTCTTTTTATTGTCTTTGGTTAGGTTTTTGCCATCCCATTGACTTCCAGGCTGTATGCTGAGGGTTCTCTGTTGTTGTGCTCTGGAAATAATTACTTCCAGGTTTTCCAACTGTCTTTCTGGAATCTTATCATAATTTTTTGTCTTACAGGCTTGTTCTAAGCCTAGTATATCCAGATCTCCAATGTCTATGCTTTCAGGTTCCTCTTCCATGTGCTGGGATTCACTTCTTTCCTCTGTAGTTTCTGTTGCATCTTTTAAAGTGGGCTACATGTTGTCCACATCCATGCCTTGAGGGTGCCATGCGGGGACCAAACTGGGAGAGGGAGAGGTGAGGTCTATGGTTTGTTTAGATTTCTGGGTTTTCTTTGAGCTGGTGGAGGCAAATTGGGCTTTCGACTTGGGCTACTCCTCGGAGGGAGCATGGGTTTTGAAGTTGTTCAACTCCGGCTGAGCCAGGGTTTCAAAATTGTTCCTTGTGGAAGGCATGGAAGAGTTGGCAGTAGGTGTCTTAGGGTTTGGAACAGTTTTTTGGGGTTCTTTCTGCGATTGGTGACTTTGGTAAAGCCATCTGAATTAGATTTATCAGAAGAGGTTGGGACTGAGGTCTTCAGATTTGAGGGGCAGTCACAGAATAAATGGCCAAGGGCATGGCATTTCCTACAGCGAAACGGGACATGTTCATAGTCTATTGATTGGACCCATTCAAAATCATCATGGAAAAGACTTACCGCATCTGGAAGAGCATTGCTGAGATGCATGTAAACACATATTCGAGCATATGAGGTATATCTTCAAAGTTTAGTCTCCTCTGCAATCTTGAAAAATTCTCCAAGGCCATTGCCAATATCTTGTAGTGAAGCTTCATCCTAGTACTCCAGAGGGAGGGAGTAGAGACGAATCCAAACTGGTGCCCAGCTGAGATCTTCTTTATCTGGATTGAATATTTCAATCCAATCCCTCAGATATAATCTAGCAGCATTGAAAAATACAACCCTCCATCAAGGACTATTTTCCTATCTTCTAGACAGTTGAAAACTGCCGTGAAGAATCCCTTAGGGCCCAACTGCAGGGTAATGTGTCCTTTTGGCTTCCACTTGGCTGCAATCCAACCCTGCAGAGCTTTCTCTGTGGGTCAAAAGCCTATAAACTTCCCAATCAAGGCATGATCCTTCATGTATTGGATTTGAGCATTGATCTGATTGCCTGAGAGCTCAATCTTAGGTCTTTCGACTACAACCAGCTTGCAAGTGGTCGATGTCACTTTGGGATTCTCATTGTCGGTCATCTTTTCTATTTGCGTATTCTGTCCTGCTCCCGTTTCACCTTGGACAGTTTTCTTGAAGGCTTCCTCATGCATTGGAGTGTTTTCATTTTCATTGGGGGGAGGCTCCATGTCCTCCCCCTGAGGGAGACTCATGATTCACGTGCCTCTCCTTGTCCCTTATGGTTTGTCGTATTGTTGTAAGAGTTGGCAAAGTTGTTGCAAACTTTGCAAGTCTGCCGTTGCAGGTCTGTCCTAAACCCTAAGATGCCATGTTTGCTTGAGCTTCGTTTTCAATATCATGAAGGTACCTAATGTTATTATACTTGGAAAATATAATTCCTACTTGTCTCATTTGTGATTTTGTCTATGTAAATGAGTTTGTTCCTATTCCTTAGGAGTTTCTTAGATCTAGATGTTTCCTAGATTGGTGTGTGGTTGAGATATTCTCTCAGCCAAGAGATTGTGTGTCCAATATAGTATACCTATCTTGAGACAACGCTACATGTATTTATATGTAACATTATTTGATTAATTGTAGTAATGATCAATTTTTCAAATTTGTGTCAGAACCCAAATGGGCCCATGCCTTGGCCCCTCGGGTTGAGGGAAATAAAAGAGTATATTTGCATTTCTTTAATATTTTTATTTTTCCATTAGATTATTAAAGTTCTTCTGGAGCCTATTGGAGAGGAATCTAGTTGAGTTGTGTCATGGAGCTTGTGCAAGAAGCATGTTGTAGATATCACTGTTGGAAGAGTTTGTCGAGCGAGGGTGACTGCCAACAACGTCGAAATATGCTAGAGTCATAGATCTATTGCACTTTCGGTACAAGCCTTAAGGAGTCAGAGGGTTTCACAACCACATAAAGCTTTCGAAATTTAAGAAAATTATAAGCTCTCATTGGAAATTGACCTCTGCACCTTGGACACTATCAACGGTCTTGCAAATTTGTTAGTTTATCAATTTACCCTATTTTGACCAAAGGCACGTCACCCTCCTTCTTGTTGAATCCTCTGCAGATGAAATTCATGCACATATTCATTCTCTCCCTATCGTCCAAGAGCCTTTCTCAAGTACAGTATTCCAATTCTACGAATTCATTTTATTTTTTTGTTTTGTTTAATAATTTTATACAAATATGTGCGACTATAGGACGGGAAATTGTTGTGGATCCACTGCTGGCTCCAAGTAGCCGAAGCCAAATCCATTTCCAGAGGATCATCCTCATTACAGCATTAACACCAACACAAACGATTCATTTTATTCTTCCAAAGGTTAAATTTTCTTGTTGAAAGTGGGGATAATTACATTTTGAGGAGACAACTCGGAATAGTGAGGGATTGGATTTACTTGGCCTACAATATGGATCAAAGGGAAGTGTTTGATCCCACATGGTAGTGTTGGATGCACTTGCCTGGGATGCCTACTGATAATTGTTTTACACTTGTAGACAAGGAATCTTTGGCAGTTGGGTTAGAATTTCATGTCCTTAGAAGGGAGGTGATTGGATTTGTTATATGGAGGTACAACATTTTAGAAACAAAGCTAGTATAGAGGGCAGCCGATGAATATGGCTAGGTGTTTGTTTGGTTCTTCCAGCTATAGGAAAATTGTGGTTGTGTTAGGAGGTTGTGATGTCACTACGGGTGCACTTAGATCTGCATAAGTTTGTAATTCAGGGCATGGCACTTGGGAAACATTGCTAGATATGCATTCCCCCTGAAAGCTCTGCTTTAGGTTTTGTGCTCTATTATTTTCAGTGGATCATTTTTTGCGATTATCAAAATTTGTGAGCATGTCAATGGGAATTACCTAGCAAGTTGAATCATCTTGTGGAAGTATTTTAGCAGCTGAAAATCTTTCATATTTTGAGACATTTTCTGATTGTCTTTGAGATGAGGCTGAAAGCATTATATCAGTTAAATTTAAGCCTTCTTTAGGCTTGAATTGTAAAACCCGGAGACCTAAAATAGGTTTTGATATAGACCCACTGCATGTTTCTTTCCCCATTGTAGGCCCATGCCGTTATTTTCCCTTTGTCGATGATTGGTGGAGAAGGGTTTTTCATATCCCAAAAGGACGAAATGGTTGAATTCAGTGTAATTTATTGGCAGCCTACAAGTAATTTGAGTCCCAAACTCTAGTTGCTCCTGCCACCAATGGGGATGTTGGTCTTGATGGCCAATTTGAGCAGGGATATGAAGAAAAAGAACATGCCATGATGAGAATGAAGAGGTTCAAGGGAGGCATTCGTTGTTAACAACTTGATGAAATTCACAAGGACTGTCCTAATTTGGATATAGTGAATAGACAAGTTTTAGATTTTGACTTTGATTTGTTCAGGCATGTTTGTGTTCATGTCATGAGCTCCGTTGGTAGGAGAGGTTTGTTGCACTAATGGAGAGACAAGGCCTTTTCTATGGTATAGCTAGATAAGGGGGATTGTTGCAAAAATTTTAATCAATGAAAGGGAATTTTAAAGCATCGAGTTGGATAGTGAAGTTTTCTACCAATGTCGGAGTACTAACCCAGGATGCTGGCGTACTGTGGTGAAAATCCATTTTTGTCAAGGTTTTGTTGGACGATGCAAGTTACAAAGTATTTCCATCTATATTACGATGGAATGCCATGGTATTTCATTGTTGTGTGTATTAATATGTCATGTCATGGTATTTCGGGTTGTCATTAAAGTGACATTGTTCTGACCAATTATTGTCACAATTCTGAGTGTGTGTTGGAAGTGGTCATTCCAACAATACACAAATTTGCAAGAAAATTATTAATTACCAGATATGATGAAGGCATGAAACTAAATATGGCATCAGAAGATGGTGATGGGAGCATCATAAAATATTAGAGGCTGATGGATAACTAAGTTAAAGTTTGTGTGAGTTAGTGTGACTTTGTGGGATAGACTCATTAAAATGTTATATTATGAGTCACACATCTAATCTGTAAGAAATTCTATGGTGTTTTGCAATAGTATTTGTAAAGTATGTAACTGGTAACTCCAAGATTTGGAATGTGTAATGTAAGCTTGATGAGGCCTCTGTACCCCCACAAAGTTCGTGGTAATATTAAAACCACTTTGCAATGTTAGTTTGTGGTAATCCATAAACCATGTGTGAGAGTGAACTGGACAAGGCTTCCTATAGGAATGGTATAGGGTTAGCCGATAAAACCCTAGGCATGGCTTAGGGTAAGCCGACAAACCGAGAGCATGGTTATGGGTAATCCGAGAAAACCTAGGATGATGATGATGGAGGGGGATTTATAGGTATAGGTAAATGTATGTAGATAATGGTTGATTGAACCATGTATATGAAGGACATCCAATTAGACTAACAGTTGCAGTAGTTGGGAACCCGTGCATTCTGATAGATGGTTGTTCCTTTATATGGACGTTAGAGTATTCTTTCTTTATCTTGTTTGTAAACACCAGGACCACAATTAGACATTGCAGATTGAGATCGAGACAAGTAGTCATTAAGGGGGGCGACTTGGGAAAATATAATTCTTGCTTGTCTCAGTTTTGATTCTTTCCATGTAAATAAGTTTGTTCCTATTCCTTAGGAGTTGTTTAGATCTAGATGTTTCCTAGATTGGTGTGTGGTTGAGATATTATCTCAACCATGTGATTGTGTGGCCAAGATAGTTTACCTATCTTGAGACAACACTACATGTATTTATATGTAATATTATTTGATTAATTGCAATAGTGATCACTTTTTAAAATATTATGTACTTTTCTTTAAAATAATTTATTTATTTTTTAGACATTAATAGACAAATTTAATGATGTAAAGTAGCATTAGGATTTAGTTTCATTTTTTAAAAACCTCATTCATATATATATATATATATATATATATATATGAAGATATGAATATGTTTTTACTTATTTAAATATGTTAACTGTGCCGAGATGCACTCTACCACTTAGTCTAGGGGATGTTGTAGTGTATGTAGATGAGTGAAAACATTTAATTTGAGTTAAATATTAAGAGTTGTTTCATAAGAGCATATAAATATTTGAATGTCGGCTAAATATAGAAAAGTTCTTTTAGCATTCATAAAATGGAGAATTAAATCAAATAGTAATAATAATAAAACATATTGTCTCCTCAATTTAAAAAGTAATAAAACTAATAACTTGATTCAGTTAAAATTGTTATATTGTAGTTTGTCCTTTATTAATAAAATTACAAAAAAAAATTACTATAATATACATATTGAATTAAAATAAATTGAAACAACAATTCATATTAGTAACCATGCTATTTCATAATATATAATTAATAGAAATCTATAACAAGTTAATAAATTCAATTAATAGACTTATAATTAAAATTAAGAATATTTTAAATATAATTTTTTTCAAAATATATAATATAAATAGTAGTTATAAATGAAAATCGATTTGACCATATAAATTAGATGGAGCATTCGAATCATTGGATGTTTTTCTTTCTCTTTTGCCAAAATCTAGTGACAAAGATGTTTAGTAGATTATGATTATGTTTTTTATTGTTTTAGATGCAATTTCGAATATATAAATAGATTCAACATTTCAAAAGACCTTTGGGACACTTGAAATTGTAAATCACACAGCTAAAATTTGTCATTCCAACAAATCTTTGCTAGATTTTAGACAAAATCAACCAAAATTATTTTTTAAAAAGGTTAAAAATAACTCATAGCTGGACTCCTTAGAAATTCATTCAATGATTCATATTCGCAACCATCAAAACTTCACATTTAAATTTCATTAATAAGTATATAAGAATAAAATATTTATAAAAATTTGTTTTCTATATTTTGTTTCTATCTATCTATATCATCAATCTATGCA
The DNA here is from genome assembly GCA_031772625.1 of Pinus tabuliformis. Lineage (NCBI taxonomy): Eukaryota > Viridiplantae > Streptophyta > Pinopsida > Pinales > Pinaceae > Pinus > Pinus tabuliformis. The sequence continues at coordinate 1,982,977,217 of CM062817.1, read as the reverse complement.
TACTATCTTTAAAACTAAATTAAAAAATAAAATATTTACTAATTGTTAAGAAGAACTAAAATTTCTAAAGATCTAAACCATTCTTCAAATCATACACTCAAAAAAATCTTGCATTTAAAAATTTTGATCCCTCTTGATACTTAGTGAATCAAAAGTAAATGATACATCTATATTAATATATAATATACTAACAACATTAATAATAAAACATTAAAAACTATATTATAATTAATATTAAACAAATATAATACATTAAATATAACTTGCTAAATTAATATATAATTTTTAGAAAATTATTGATGTATAATAAATTATTTGTATTAAATATAACTTGGTAAATTAATATATAGTTTTGAGAAAATTATTAATGTATAATAAATTTTTTATAAATACTATTGTCCTTTTATATATAGGAATATTACTACTATTGAAAAATAAAATTGATTTAAAATTAACAATTAACGATTAAATTTATTTGTTTGTTCTAAACATCTCCATAAATAATTCCATTGGATGGATAAAAAGAAATAAATGAAAAATTCAAATCACATAAATATAAACACCAATCTTAAAATTATATAATAATTTTAAATTATAATCGAATATAAAAAACATAAATTATATTTAAAAACTAAGATTTAATTTTTTGTTTTTGTTTTTGTTTTTGTTTTGTTTCACTTCATATTAATAAATATTTAAATGGAGAGTGGTCGAGTATGTATATATATATATATATATATATATATATATATATATATATATATATATATATATATATATAGAATGCAATTATTAATGCCTAATAAGTGTAGAATAGCTGATAATGGGGTGTACTATTAAGTCACTCTGTAAAGTGAAGGTCACTGGTTTGAAATTCCATGGGAAAAAATCCAATCATGTTAAGGGATGAGATGCCCCTTGGTCGTGATTGCTCAAGCCAAAAGTTAAGCATGTAGTCATCTTTGGAAGGCATAGACAACATGACAAACCAAAAAGAAATATAATTATTAATATGAGAATGATGATTAATAACCATTAAAATTTAAGTTTTTATTAAATTTAAAATTTTGAAGAGGTAAATATCTATTAAAATGTATTAAAATTACCATTATGAGGTAAATAAAGTTTTGCTAATTTAAAAGGCCAATATGAATGGTGATGTGAATATATATTGAAATCTATATTTAATGTGAATATGAGTTAGACAATCTAAAGAAAGTGTTTTTCATCTTTAACTCTCTTATTATCACAAAGTTGATACATTCTTTCAACCTATGGTGTTTTGGGAGTTCAAGAATGTTCATTTTGTAATATTCCCTCTTCTTGATGTAGTCAAAATGGATGGAATCTACCCATGATATTTACCGTGGCATGTTCCCATGGTAATTTCCTTTGTTTTTCGAGGTAAAGCAATAAAATAAGGTTTCTGAAGAGTCCATCAAGCCTATAAAAGGGTATAGGATCTAGGTATTAGGATGATCCTTAGTTGTCTATCTATTTTTGTTTTGTTGAGAACTTGGCTTGGCTAATTCTAGTTTTATCCCTCGATGAAAACCCCTCGGAGACTTTTGTTGGTGGATCCATGTAGGGTTCATGTTTGTTCTTTAGTGTCTTTGTTTTCTTGTGCATTGAGAAACCATGTATGCCAAAGCAGGGGCTCCCTTATTTTGCTTGTATTTGGACGTCTCGTTTTCTAAGTATTAATAGAATTAAGGGTTGCAATTTTCCAAATCCATTTTCTGTTGAGAGTTTTGTTGAAAATGTTTTCATTAGAACACCTAAATGTGCTAGATTTGTTGATAATTTCATTTTATGGGACCTTACACATTTTCAATGTGAGGTTCTTGACAATTTATTCTTATTTTCACAATGTAGTTTTCTCCTATAATCTAGCCAAGATACAAATATATTTTGTATTTTCTAGATTTGGTTTCATCACCTCCTAACAATATCTTAAATTTCTATTTTTCCCTCTAACTCTAATCACCACACAAGTTCTCTTTACATTTTTTTTGTAATAATATTTTTAATAGTATCCTTATTATGCAAACTAATCTCCTTATATATCTTCCCACGGTCTAGCCAAGGTTCAGGATCCTTATGTCATCCCCATTTGAGCTTAAGATGGTGGTTTCGCTAGATTTATAGGTAATTTTAGCAAATCGCTTTCCTTCCATGTTGTTTAAAATGTTCTTATACATAAGATACATATTCATAGACATAATGGGGGAAGAGTTTATTCAATGACTACGATAGGATAGCATATGTTTCCCTGAATCTTGATATTGTAGGTTATAAATTTCTTTTGGATAGATGCTATCTTCTTACATGACTCTATGGAGATACTAGATCCTCAAATATGACATCCATATAACATAAAAAATGTGAAAATATTCTCAAAGAGGTGTCTCTTTTTGTCCCATACCCAAATATCTTCTAACTAACATTTGTTTTTAAGTTCATAATAAGTGTTCCATCCTCCATTTTTCATCTTCTTAATGCTATAATTTCAATTGAACTTCTTATGAACATCAACTACAAGATATTTATATAAAGAAACTTCCTCCAAATTGTTCTCACCATATATGAAACTATCATATGTAAATTTTCTAAATCAATTTGATTAACATAATTAAAAAAAATAACAATACTTTCATATTCTAAATACTCTTACAACTTTTATATATATATATATATATATATATATGTAAAAAACTAAACTACAAAACTCAATTGGATTTGATGATGGCTTCACACATATGATAGTCATGCTTTTAGCCTACTCAATAGTATTAAGTTATTGAAGATGTACCACAAGGATGTGAACTAAATTTAAACTAATTAGGGTATATGTGGCACTAAATTTAAACTAATTAACCAACATGTTATGTCAAAATGCTTGGAATAATGTTTACAATAGTGTATAGGTGGGATTGAGTTTGTTGGTTGGTTCGAATGTTGAAATATTCTCTCAATAAGAATGACTTGGTTTAGAATTAGTTCAATCTACTTCCAACTATATATTTGTAACATATTTGTGATTCAACGCATGGAAAAAGTATTCTTGTGTGTAATTCTGATTTTCTTACTTGGTATTAGAGCCCATATGGATCTGGACCTGGCCCTAGGGCATAGGGATAGACGATGTGTGTTGTTTGTGATTTGGTATAATTGTGTTGGTTTTCGACGTTTCCCATTCACATATTAAGAGTGGCACTTCATATTTATATGGAGACCCGTATTTTGATCGAGAGTTCACAAGCTCTATATTGGAGACTCGTATTTTGATAAATGCCATGTATTTTTCCTAGTTGCGACCAGTTTTTTTTTCTATTGCAGCAAATATAGGACAAGATTGCCTTGTTTGTTACGACAACACAGTCATAAAAGTAGTTGATTCCTAGCAATGAGAGGAGTTCGAGAAGAAATACTAGAGCATGTTGTTGTGAGGTCTATGGATTTTCTCCAGTGAGATTGTTCCCACCAACGAGAGTCATGTCCTCATTTCTAGAACATAGAAGAATGAATAATCTAATCGTGTGAAAATTATGTTATGTCATGTTTTCCTTTAATACTATGCAACAAAATCGAGTCAAATAATTGATACACAGGACGACTTGTTTTATATATATAATTAGGGAATGAGTTGAGAAATGCATTTGGAGGCATACAATGAAATTTTGTCAATTGTGGTTGTAATACTAAGCTTCAACCATGTGAAGAGATAAAGACCCTAATGTCTTGAATTTCGCATAGCATGCATTCCATTGTTGACCCTCTCCAATATAGTTTTTTGGTGTGTATGTGGTGTACAAAATAAGTGGCAACAATAATTAATAACATATCTTATCTTATTTTATTTTATAATGAAGAATCAACAATAAAACAGAGTAATATAATACAAATGAGTGGTTTTGGTTGTATATGCTTCCATGAGAACCTTTCGTTAGTTTGGTTATATTTACCTTTTGTTATGAAGTTGATGGGCCATGTAAAGCTAGGAACGTAAGTTACATGTTGTCCTTATATCTTGCTAAATGTGCGTGTGAAGAGGTCAAATTGTATGGTCAAATTATGAACACATTCAGTACCTAGACAATTATCCTACATAACTGTCAAACACAATAAGCTATGTCATCTAACAGATGGGAGCTAGTCCATAGGATGGTTCATTACTTTACTACTTTTTCTGACAATTACAACGAGCTATGCAATTCGGCAGAGTAAAGTATGTGAACATTTTTTATCATGCAAGTTCGTCAAAGATGGTCTGAGGCATTAATGTTTTAAATGGAGTTTGGCTAACAATTTGAAGATGAGGTGCTAAAGAAAGAGTGATGTTTGCAATATTCCAAAGTGTATGTGTTTGCTAATGAAGACCAACCATAAATATGACTATATGTAATTTATGATTCTTGTAATACTCTTTATAATGATGTAATATAAACATTAAAAATGAGGGTTAAAATAATGCTTACAATAATATATAGTTAGGATTCAGTTTGTTAATTAGTTGGATTGATAAGATATTTTCTCAACAAGAATATCTTGGTTTAAAATTAATTAGATCTACTTCCAACCATATTGTAACATATATGTGATAAAAACATATTCTAAGGTATACACCATCTCGATCTAATAGTCTAATGATGGAAATTACTAAAGAAATAAAGTGCGGTGATAAATGTCAGGTTATTATGTCCTTGCGACGACATTTAGGGAGGGGTCCGACTTCTTGATTGGCTCGAATGCTAATACTCTTTTAGCAAAAGTGTATAGTATGTTAAAGTTTCGAACTTGTTTTATTAAAGTGGATTTTTGTACGACTATCATCATTTTCATTTATGCTACCACGATAGTCTCAATCTGAGCTAAGATTTTCTCTCTTGAGAGCCTCAGCTCGTGTTGTCTTTCTTACCTGGAGGCAACAGGAAAACCCCAGCTCGCATTGCCCTGGATTCAATCGAAGAAGGTCTCCATCTATGACCACAATTTGTAGCTATTTTACTTCGGCTTATGTTACAAGAGACTCAGAATTTATCTATTAAGGCTGTTGCTGATTCCTCCCGCTATTTTGCAGGACAAAACATTATTTTACTGGCCTTCGGTTTACCGAGAGGAATAAGGCCTTCGACTTCAATGTTGCTCTTCTGACTACAAGCACGGCATAATTGAAATCCATCTCTCCAGTCAAAGGTAATGTTAACAAACCATAGCAGTATTTTGTGTTATCATTCCGCTCACTTTTAACATGCTTCCAATAAAATAAATGGGAAAAACATGTGACAGACCTCTTTACGCTGTGAATTTCGTTTTTATTGTTTTTTAATCCTGTTTGGTTGAGATGATTTCATCACGTTTTGTTACATTTAACTTCCTATTTGTCACAGTATGCCAATACCTTAATCTTCCTCTTAAATTATGCTGGTTGAAATGGCCATTAATTTTATGTTTTGAATAAATTATTAAAAATATACCTTTGAGAGAAAAGCTATGATTTAACAAATGATATAACTTGATCTTTGATCAATCAATGGCTTTCAGATGATAGATCAACGTCATAGCTTCTGTTTCCTGATTGGCAACGAAAATGAATTACTGCCAGCGTAGTTTTTTCTATATGGCGATGAGTTTCATCTTTTGGAACTATCAAAGGATATCTCCTTCTTGATCTCATTTGACTCCTACAATTGGGAGGGCATACCATCGAATTATATTCTAATTGATGGTTCGGAAATTTGAACAGTGGAAAAGTTCAGGTGTCGTACACAAAACTTATATTTGTGTCACTTACTAATTTCAATGTCAATGAGATATTTTATCTACGAGATTTTGAAGATTATTTGTATATCAGCCTTTTCTATAACAATTTATCCGATGTGAGGATTGATCAATGATTCTCCATTTTTCTGTGTATGCCTACTAACTTTTCCTCTTTGAAAATGAAGATAGAAGTGATATGTGATGCCGACTGCAATTGCAATGCTTCTATACAGTATACAGTATTTGAGAAACAGACCATGTCAAAATATTCTCATGATTAAAGTATTTGGGAAGTTTTGTGATCCCTAGCTTTTCTCCACACATTCACTAGGTTGATCTCCATCTTGAAATTCTCACACTCACTTGGTTGATCTCAGTCTAGACATTCTCACACTTGCGAGAATGGTTGTTGCATGTTTGTCATCTAGTTTCAATTGGAATAAGGTAGCATGTGTGTCATTTAGTATCAATTGGAATAAATAAGAATAAGAGAAGCAGAAAGTAGAATAAATCACAGAGTCTCACAATAGGTAAGATCACACTCTATTATCCAAATAGGTAATATCATACTCTATTATCCAAATGCTTATCAAACATTAAACTCTTAGACAAATCTTAGACATTCTAGATCCTATGAAATCATATCTCATTTACTAAAAATAAAAAATAGCATGTAGAACAAAGAAACCAACTCATAACTCTAACTACTAAGTAAACCAGGTCAACCAATTACACGACAACTATCAACTAGAGAAGTCACAATTTTAGAACACTCCATTTCTACATTATTCTAACTGTTTCTATCGTGGATGGTGATGTATCATTCCTTTGTTCTTGAGCAATGTTTGAGACTGAGTCTATGAAGTGGGGAAAATTTTGCGATGGTTCTCAAAATGCTGTAGGCATTGATTTGATTGCATAGTTGACTAAAAAGTGGGGATATTCGGAGCTTACTGCTGCAGTGAAGGTTTTCGAAGCGTAGGTGGGGTAAATTTTTTCAGATCAATGTTTGCCCTTTAATCAAACGACTTGTATTCCCCACTGGACAAAATGTAAAATGCTAATTGAATTTATCAGTGAATGCTTGGACTAACTTCTCGGAATATTTGATCAAATCTTTTTTAAGTGAGATATTCTGGTGGATTTTTTAATTTATTTTTGGCATAGCCAATTTCACTGTTCGAAGATACAGGTAATTGAAACCGTTGGATAAAAAAGTTACCTGTCGTTCTTTGGTTGCAAGAATGCGGCAACATTTGTTAATTTAAATACGTTTTGCTGTTTAGGTTAAATCTTACGCACCTAGACCATGAAATGTTTTGAGCTTTGGATTTTCCTCCACAGAATACGGTATAGGTTACCATGTCGCTCAGAACTCGTATTACTCATTAGTAATGCCAAGTTGAAGTATCCTGTAAATTCGTTTGTTCGTTTCTTAATAACATTATTATTCTTAGCTTCTTATTAATCCCTTCTCTAAGGCGGGATGGACTCTACTTATCGGTTAGTTCATTCATATTAATACCTGCACGGAAATGAAGACAATTAAAGACATAAAACCTAAAGCTTATCGTTTAGTTCATTCATATTAATACCTGCACAGAAATGAAGACAATTAAAGACATAAAACCTAAAGCTTTCTTAATGCATTTTTTGTGCACACTATTAAATAAGGACACTATTTTGTATTAGCCAATGAATTGTTCAGACATTTTACTTGGCCTGTTCCGAGGGGGTGAGGCACATAGTGTGTCAAAAGCTTTGTTTAAAAAAGAATACTCTCAAATCACTTTTCCATAGTCTAGTAATGTTAGCATCACTCTAGCATGCATATAGTTCCATTCATTGAATTGACAAGTGGTAGGTGGCGGGGTGAGGAGGATGGGAGGCCCAAAAAGTTTCTAACGCGTGTCTAAAACAAACTAAACAAAATAGGAAGGGACGAGGGAGCTATTCTTTTCTTGTTGTTGATTCTATGCAGAGTATGGATAAACATGATGCCTCTCTAAATGACTTACTCCTTGATGTTGGTTTATGGCTCTCACAGAAACTGAAGGTGATTTTGTTGATAATACTATATTAATTTGACGATTGATCAATAAAATTCCGAACCAGGATGGAAAATTAGAGTTTATGTTATGACTTAGAAAGTAAATGCTATGGAATTTGTCATTTGCACGATTATTCTATAACAAAAAGAAAAGTTATTAACTTGAATTATATTGGCACCTTACTCATTGTAACTTGAAATGATCTTTTTGATACTTGAAATTAATGTGTGCCTTAGTTTATATTTAGTTCCTATTTTCTAGGAGATAGTTTTGATCTCCCTAAATAGAATGTAATCTTATTTTTTTTGGATTTAATAATTAATGTAATAGAGTGAGAACAGTACGCTTGGGCAATCTCTAGGTGTAGCTTGTGTCATCTTTGAGGTGCAAGTTTCATTTCTAATTTGTCTTCCCATTTTTTATCTTGGTATTAGAGTGTTAGAGGGAAGAGAAGGAGCTCTGTGTGAGTTGGGTCTGTGGTGAGTTGAGCCTTTGTGGGTGAGATTGGAGAGCCAGTAAGCCTCGTTTGCTAGTGAATGCACATGTATAGATCTTGTTAGCAAAGTTGGTCAACAGTGAATCCTTGAGTGGATTGGATGAGGCTCCATGAGAGATTAGTGGAGCAACACATCAGCAAGACAAGTCAAGTTGTGGATCTCTTTTTTATTTTTTTCAGGCGAAAGTTGAAGGGTTTGCTTCATAGCATAGAAAAGGAGACTTTGAGGTTTTATTGAGGGAAAACTACACAAAAATATGCAGTTTTATTTAATCAGAACTGTGCAGCACTACACAGGCAATAATAAGAAAAACTATACAGACTAGCTAGACTTAAATAAAACTTCCTCCTACATGTGTGTGAGGTAAGACTATGGAGACGTTTATTCTGTGAAATTTGTTGTTGTTTTCAGTGAAACCCTTGTGTGGACTAGTTGAATGAATCTATAGATCAATTGTCAGAGGATCTGGTGTTGGATCTATAGATCAGTTGTTGGAATATCTGGTGTTGGATCTATAGATCTGTTTCTAGAATGCTAGACATGTTGATTGGATCAATGGATCTATTATTGGAGTTGTGCATCTATTGATTAGACGAATTATTAGTGGTGCTTGTGTGTTAAAATGTAAGGGGTTAAGCAAAGTCTTTCGGTAGAAATCACATAAGGGGTTGTTGAAATTGTTTTGTCACAATGAATAATCACATTGCAAAGACATATCTTAACAAGAGAAATAAGTTCGATGGGTCAAATTATGCCAGCTGGATGTTAAATTTGCAGACAACTTGATGGTGTTCTAGTGCGTGCACAATTGTAAACGAAGATGAAGCAAAGTCAATTGCTGCAAGAGGTGCCACAACTGCATAAGTTCAAGATTGGGAAAAGAGGGAAAATAAAGAAAAGGTGTTGTTGAAGATGTTTGTAAAAGGCAATGTAATCCCTCATATTTGAGACTGTAAAACTTCCAATGAGATTTGGGTGACACTCAAGGATTTTAATGAAAAAATAAAAATTGTGTGTTGTTCCTGAAGAGAAAGATTCTCTCCATTTGGATGGAAGAGAATGAATTAGTTATTGCATTCATCTCATGGATTAAAGAACTGAAAGACATGATAAGTGACATAGGGGAGAAAGTATCCAACACTAATACCGTCACAATTACCCTAAATGGCATGACAAAAGGATTATCAAATGTTCATTGCAGGGCTTGCAACAAGGGAGAAAGCTCCCTCCTTTGAAGATTTGATAGGGATTTTGATGTAGGAAGAAGAGAGATGTAAGAATCTAAAGCCTCAAAATGTAGATCTGGCACTGGTTTCAAAGAATAAGTTCTTCAATGGGAAATGAGGAGGAGAACATAAAAGCAATGATCCATCTCAGAAAAAGCCATTTCAAGGTATGTCATCCACCAAAAATGGTTTAGGAATTAATTTTTTTTACTGAGGAAGAACTGGTTGATGAGGCTCATCAATGGGTAAATTATATGGACCTTAATGCACCCCCAGCTTACTAAAATCAACTTTTCTCATCATTCTTTACATGTTTTAATTATGTTTTGCTTAATGAGGAGAGTAAAGATGAGATGTCATGTGTAGTGGTCTAATGTGCATTGATCGTAGGTTTTCGAGTAAATTTTGGCTAATTAAAGTGCATGAACTTGAGTGAAGAAAAGCAAGACGAATTCTAGGAGATTGGATCTCCCTCCTTAGCTCCTCACTCACTCAAAGATTCCTAAATCAAATCTCGTCAGGTTGAAGTTGCAAGAAGTCAAGTCGTGAGGTTCATTGGCAGCCAAGCCAGTGACAGTTGACGACGAGTTGATCTCGAGATCGGGAGCCAAGCTTCCCTAAATTTATGGAATTTGTTGGTAACTTTATTTGTATAAATCAAGAGGCCTAGGGCCTCATTATGATTAGGATATTTTGTTCAAGATAGCTAATCATTTTTCGAGTTGAAGCATTGTAACCAAGCACTCTTGTGTATTTCTAATATTTTAGTGAAAATGAGCAGCATTCCCTTTATCGAGCACTGATTTGACTCAGAGGGATAAAGCTCTTAGGTAAGGGCCCAACCCTAGCAGTAGAGGTTCCTCTTGTTGTATATGTATGCTTAGGTTATACTCATAGTTAGTTGCTAAACTGATTTTCGTATTGTTCATTTCCAAGCATTGGTAGGTTTAATTAGTTTTCTTCCATTTGTGGATAGATATAACAATAGCATTGTAGTGATAAGAAGATATTCGAAAAAGAATAAAAACAAGTGGATTTCACCTCATTTCTCCCTTTCAGGGATCATGGCTTGAGGAACACTTCCCATCCAACCCAAAAAAACAGAATTATTGCATTTTGTGTAATCTAGGGTTTTCCTACTAATTAGGTCATTATCTTTTAGTTTCGTAGCATAAGTTGCAATTGGTATTTCGGATCTCTTTGGTTTGGCATTGATTTCATATCGCTTTTATATTTGTTCCAAGCACTTCCATGCATGAAATTACCAAATAAATGGTGATAATTTTGTTTTCTTCTATTTTGAATAAACCCTTCTTATTTTTAGGTGAATTTATGTGTAAATGCCAACAATGAAGTGTGTTGTTGCAGGAGTTTCTACACTTCAGGGAGACCTCATCTCATCAACTTCACCAAGACATATCCACCCATGATTTCCAAAAGTCACTAAGGTCTCAATCCAAATTCTTTATTTATGAGCAAAACTTTCCATTTCCGTTGAGAAAATCCAACCATATTAAAGATTTGGCTAGAGTTTTGAGTAAATTCCTACTACTCCCATGTCCTATTCCCTCCTTATTCACCTTTTTGAAGCTCCATCCCACCTTCTAGACCACTCCCTAAGCTTTCTTCCTATTCCTGTAGTAAAACAAGGGATCGTCTAGGTGAACTAGTAATTCTTGTAGACATTCTGTAGGAAAACCTGCAGTAGTTTGTTTTGAGCTCGAATTGCGAACAATCATCACTAAAGCTAGGATTAGGCCCCTACTTTCCCTCCAAGTCATCTGAACCATTGTACTCCTCTTCCTCCACACCTGTCTCCCCTTCCAAAGAACTAAGAAAAAATAGCATTTACAATTTCAAGAAAAAAAGATAGAAAGAAAGAATCCTTTTATGTTTACTCATGCACACAATGGTTAGTACTCTTTAGATTGGATTTCATGCTTGGATTAGTTAAAACATCACATGTGTTAAAGTAGGGTTATTTTGCAAGTAAGTTATGTTAGCAGTAGATAGAGGATTTCATGGTATTTTGCAAGAATTTTTTAGTCTTCCATTCTTGCAATAGGTAGCATTTCTTTTCTCCTAATTAGGGTAAATTTCCCCTCTCCAAGTTGGTAATGAGACTTCTTCTAGTCAATAGAAGGCTCATTTGAGAAACCCTAGTGGTTTATTGCCCCACATCAGCAGTGACACAGACTATACCAATTACATCTATTTGTGTATACAACACTGTCACCTCCATGTTTGTACGAACCCTGGGTTGATGAAGTAAAGTCGGTAGCCCCAGGAGTTGCAGCATCCTTGTTGCAATACTCGTGCTCATCAGTTTTTTGCATTGTTTCCAAGGAGGTGTCTAAGTAGATGTGATTTCTTCTTTCTTTCTTCCTTTTCTCATCTCTTTCATTCTGTAAGTAGTTCCATTCAACAAATATTAGCAATTTAGTTATGTTTTCTTTCAATTATGCAAGTAGTTTAAGACTCTAAAAAAAAACAGTCCTTTCATGCCTTGTAGGAATTGGGATAACTTAGGTAAATTTCTACCAAACACCCCCACGACTTCAAACACCCAACCTTCCCTCTTATTCATTAGCTATGAGCTGGAGGATCCCCTAGGTTAACAACCACAGATTTTTCAAGAGCCTATAGGGGAAGAAGGAGAAATCATTCGACCAACTAACACAATGGCTAAAAATAGAAATGAAAGGGGAGAGATGGAAAGAGTTGAGGGTGCTTTTCCCATCAGAGAAACTAATGGGGATGATAATATGAAAAACATAAGCCCCTCTTCTCTTGCTCACTTACATGGCCTCACCTCACAAGATCTAGATACTTTTTTGTCTGAATTTGCTGTCATATGTAGAACTTATGATTACACCTCTAATGATTATAAGTTGAAATTATTCCCATCCACTCTCAAGGATGCAACCGTGTGGTGGTTCATGGTTTTACTTGGGGATAGTATCACCACTTGGCATTCGATGTAACAAGCTTTCAACAACAAGTATATGGAGTACTACATGTCAAAAGATACCAATGAGGAAATTTTTAGAATGACCTTGGGACATGATGAGTCCTCAAAGGATTATGAGGAAAGGATGCAACTCAACTACAAAAGGGTCAAGTGCACCCTTGTTCCCAAATCACTTAAGTTAGTCCTTCTCAAGGGGATTAGGGAAGACCTTCTAGAAACCCTACACCTATTGTCAGGAGGGTACATCTACTAGTTACCCTATGACGACATCAAGACACTATTCAAGAACCATTCTAGGGCAGCTAGAAAGATGGGTAAGGCTAGTCAAGTGGTGGCCAGTTCATCCTCTTCCAATACATCCATAAAAAGTGAAAGTGGGAACATTTTGGAAGACGTTAAGAGTGAAATATTGCAAACCCTTGCTCTGCAAATAGACGCCATGCAGATCAAATGAAAGCAGGGGGAATCAGAGAGAGAATTAGCCATCTTCTACCCTATATGCACAAGGAGGCACCCTAGGAATGAAAGTTGATTGAACCTTATAGAAATCTACTCAGTCTGTGAGGAGAACCACTCCAAAACAAGTGACCTTCTCTGCCCAGATTAAAAGTTGTGTATCAGGGAACTAAAGGGGTGATTTAACAACTCTTCTACATAAACTAAAGGAAGCCTCATGGACCTCAACCATACAACCAGGGCATGAAAGGGTCATTCTATTCATATTACAACCCTAATTAAAACACATCCATTCACCCTTGGTGCCCCCCTACTCATCCTTCATGGTCTACACCTTCTTCTTGGTCTTTTTCACATTAATACCATTCCCAATTATCCAACTAACCATTTCAACCATCTACCCCTCCACAACCTTAGTGGAATCCACCACCCTAGGGGTGGAGGCCACCATACAACCAAAATCTAGCTCTATTGCCTTCACCTTCGTCTCAACCACAACTCCTACACCCTTCTCCATCGAAACAACCTTAGATGCTTGCCCAACAAAACTCGAACCCGAACAACAGATAGGCACAATGTGTCTATAGTGGAGAGACATCCTACCCTGCCTATGTTGTGGAAATTCATGAAATTAACCTTAGTTCTAGGAGAGTGCTCCGGATAACCAACCTCCAACTCCACCTAGGGAGAGTGTGGAGGAAAGAGAGGAAAGTGTGAGTAGAATGAATCCACCCCACTTTCCTGAAAGGTTAACCCATCTACTATAGAACTCCCCAGAAGAGACTGAACTTCTAGGTGAATTGAAAAATTTGTGTGTCAAAATCCCGCTTCTTGAAGGTATCAAAGATGTCACCATTTACAACAAGATGATCAAAGAGAAGTGTGTCAAACATTGAGGAAGGCGAAAGAAGGACACCCCTACCATTAATGTCATTGGGCAACTATCTGACTTAATGCTAGAGCGGGTAATTTTCCTAAAGTATCTAGATCCTCAAAGTCTTGTAGTAGATGTAGACATCGATGGCACCATTTTTCCCCATACCTTGATTGATCTTGGGGCTGCCATCAATGTGATGACTAAGGACACTATGATCAAGCTGAATCTCTAAGGATCATCAAGGAAGACCACAACAGTCTTGCACCTTGTAGACTGATCCATAATAGCTCGTAAGGGGATTACTGAGGATGTGATGGTCTCCATTGATTATTGGGAATACCTTGCTGACTTCTTAGTTCTCCACCCTAAGATCAAATTAAATGGTTATCCTCTCATCCTTGGGAGGCCTTGTTTAGCCACTGCTGATGCCTACATAAGTTGTACCGATGGAAATATGATCGTCAAAAATGGGCATCTTTCCAAACAATTGGTCTTGTAACCTCCTACTCAACCATCCATAGAGCACGACTTACCTTTATGGCTAGAAGAGGAGGAAGAAGTTGAAGTCTACTCCTCACAAATCTATACCCTAGAAACTATGATAGGAGGAGGACAACCTGATGAAGATGACTTGATTGAACACATCCTCCAAAATCAAACTCCCAACACCATGTCTCTAGAACAAGTAGTGAAGAAAGCAAAAAAAACCATTAGAATGATCTATGCCCAGCTGACTTAAAACCTTACTCGTGTCAAGACAATGGAATTCGGCCCTGAAAGAGAATTGAAAATCAGACCCTTTCTCTTTTTACACCAAGAAGAGGAGTGATGTAACATGCTAAGAGATAATTTGGATGCCTTTGCTTAGAATCACAAAGAAATAAAGGGAGTGCACCCTTCGTTGTGTACTCACCACATTTACATCAAAGAAGGTTGCAAGCCAATCCACCAACCACAAAGGAGAATGAACCCAGACCTCAAGGATATAGTCAAAGAGGAACTCTAGAAGTTGTTGGATGCAAGATTAATTTACCCTATACTAGACAATGAGTGGATGTCTCCTCTGGTGTTGGTTCCAAAGAAAAATGGAAAGTGGAGGATCTGTGTGGATTTCCGAGAGCTAAACAAAGCCACAAGAAGGACCATTTCTCTCTACCTTTCATTGACAAAGTATTAGATGGTTTGGAAGGAAAGAAGTTGTTCTCTTTCTTGGATGGATTCAGTGGGTACAATCAAATCCAGATTAGCCCGGAGGACCAAGATAAAACCACCTTCACCTGTCCTTAGGGTACTTTTGCTTTTAAGTTCTTTCCTTTTCGTTTATACAATTCCCTTGCTACTTTCGAGTGAGCATTCTTGAGCATATTTGAAGAGCTAGTCCATGATGCAGTAGAAATTTATATGGATGATTTCACCCCCTATGGGTGTGACTTCTAGGAGGCTCTCTCAAACGTGGGAAAGGTGTTAAACAAATGCATTGAAATGAAATTATCCCTTAGTCCCAAAAAGTGTGAATTCTTAATGACTATTGGGATTGTTCTAGGTCACTCAATATCCCAGGAAGGACTACAAGTAAACCCAAATAAGATAGTCATCATCAAAAGGGTCCCTACCCCACAGAAGCAGAGGGATGTCAAAAGTTTCTTAAGGTTAGCCAGATACTATAGGATATTTATAAAATATTTCGACAAGTTAGCCTCCCCCTCATTTGGATTATTGGAAAGAGACTCTGGTTTTCATGGTCAGAAAGATGGCAAGAGGCCACAGAGACCCTAAAGGACAAATTGACTACTACACCTATCCTCTGAGGCCCAAATTGAGCTCTTCCTTTCCAAATCCATGTCGATTCCTCTCACAAAGCTATAGGAGCAGCTCTAGGCTGGATAGATGACAAGCTACCCTATGTCATTGACTTCATCAACAAGGATCTGTCAAAATCCAAGATAAACTACATAGTAACTGGAAAAGAGCTCGTAGTTGTTGTCCATTGATTGAATAAATTTAGGCATTACATTACTAGATACTAGACATTTGTACCATACCAACCATGCCGCAATTAAATATTTGGTGAAAAAAACTTATGTAAATGCCCAGATTATTAGATGATTACTTTTATTGCAACAATTTGATCTAGTTATTATTGATAAGCCTGGAAAAGAGAATGTAGTTGCAGATTTTTTATCCATATTGACTTTGCCTGTAAGGGAGGAAGGAATGGTTGATGATCAGCTACTAGATGAACATTTATTCGCCATTTTAGTTCTCTCTCCATGGCTTCCTGACATAGAAAACTACTTGGTATCTGCATAGTTCCCTCAAAATTTGTCCTCCAAGGAAAAGAGAAGAATCATAAGAAAAAGTACCACATTCACTTGGATTGGGGACAATTTCTTCAAGTTGGTTCCAAATCAAATTCTGAGAAGATTTGTGAGAGAGGAGGGGCTTTTCGAAATCCTTCTGGCCTGCCATGATGGGCCTTGTGGAGGTCACTTTGCAACCAAAAGAACAAAATTTAAGGTACTAAAAGCTGGTTATTACTGGCCCACTCTCCACCAAGATGTAAAAAGGTATAACAACGAGTGTGATCGTTGCCAAATGATGGGTAAGCCTACCCCCAGGGATGAAATTCCTCTGCAACCTCAAGTGACTTTCGAACCATTTGACAAGTGGGGCATGGATTTCATCAGGCCTATTGACCCTCCATCCAGACAAAAGAAGTACATCATTATATGCACTGACTACTTAACAAAATGGGTTGAAGCCAAATCTATCAAGGTAGCAATAGAAGAAATAGTGGTTGAATTCTTGAGGGAGAATGAGTTTTATAGGTTTGGATACCCTAGAGAGTCAGCCACTAATCAAGGAAGTTAATTTACATCTCACATGATTGAAAATATGTTAAGCCAGCACAATATCAAGCACAGAAATTCCACTCCTTACCACCCACAGGCTAATGGGCAAGTGGAAGTCACCAACTCGACATTGGAAAGAATTCTTACTAAAGTGATTAGTAGCAGCAGAAAGGATTGGTGAGACAAATTGGTCGAGGCCACCTAGGCCTACAATACTACTTGGAAGACCACCACTGGCTTCACTACTCATGAGCTGGCCTATGGGAAGAAAGCCTTGTTTTCCATTGAATTTGAGTACATAACCTTAAGGATGGCAACACAGTAGGATCTTGATGTCACAAGGGAAAAGCAAGAAAGATTGATCTAGTTGAATGGGTCAGATGAATTTAGGATGCAGGCCCCCCTGCTCATAGAAATGACTCAAGTACAAAGGAAAATCTGGCATGACAGAAATATCAAGGACAAACTGTTTTAAGAAAGCGACTAGGCCTTGTTGTATGTACAAAGATTTCAAAGGCAAGCTAATGACCAGATGGTTGGGACCATATGTGATAGAAAAGTTCCATGATAATGGTTTTGTTCAAATAAGGACCATCGATGCAGAAGGTATCCCTTTGCTTGTTAATCCATATAGGTTAAAGGTCTACAAAAGGCCCTTATCAAAGCAGGAATTCATCAGTGGTGCCAGCACAGAATTGATGGTGATTGAAGAAGCCTCAACCTCCACCTCACTAAGTTCTTAGAAAAAAAAGAGAAAAATAAAATGAAAAGAAAATAAAGGGACCTAGGTGAAAAGCTCCATGAGGCACTTAGTCCAACTTTTGGGTTGAAAACCTCTTGAGGCCGCCCAAGAGTATTAAACAAATAAATATCTCTGGGTGAAAACCTCTTTTGAGGCACCTACGATAGGAAACAAGGACGAAGACATCCTTGGAGGTAGCTTAGTTGTCTTTTCAAAAAAAAGAGAAAAAAAAGGAAGAAAAAAAAAAGAGAAACACATAAAAAAAATAAGAATTTTGTTTTTGCAGGTTTGCAAGAAGATGATGAGCATATGATACAGAGGAAAACATGACCTACCACAAACTATGTTTTCCTTCATCCATCTCATCTCCTCCATAATCCCCATGTTCTTCCATCAATACTCAACTCCATATTCCAATTCCAAGGAATTTTGTGTTTTCTACAAGATTCCTTGTAATACTACAGGAGTTTCCTGTAGGTATTACAGGAGGCCTTGAAAAAGTATAGGAAGTGTAGTCCAGTGGAAAATTGGTGATACAAGCTTGTTTTGGAATATGAAAAGAGTCATTGACCTCACCATACCTCAACCAACACTCTTCATGAACATGTCACCCTTGTATCCATAAAAAAAAAATCAAGTTAGAAAATATAAAAAAAGGAAGAAGAGAAAAAAAATAAAAAAGGGGCATGCCAACAATAGCATACCTCATCTTCCACTCCATAACGACATCCTCCACTCATTCCAATACCCATTCCACTTCAGAGCAGAGAAAATATGCGAAAGTTCAAGAAAACAATAGCTACAAGACATCCTGTAGACATCTTGTAGGAATTCCTGTAGCAGCCTATTCCACAAAAAAGGCCACAACAACTTCAACCCACATTCAACACAAGGACTACAGGAATGAGGAAGCTCCTCCAGAGCTCAGCAAGAACATGAAGCCCAACAACAACAAAAGCCAACACCTATACATCATTAGAGGAGCAAATCATCAACAAAAGAAGAAAAAACATAGTTGAGAATATGCAGCTAGGAAAGAACAACAAATTGACACCACTCTCCAGCATGCATCAACAAGGCAAAGGACCCACAGGTATGTCATCTCACCAATACTCCCTCATAGGTATGAATATGATTAAACTGTAGGAATATGCAGGAAGTTGATTTTATAAGCAAAGGTGGCCAGTTAACTTGGTCACCCTTGGTGAGATAATGAGAAGAAAAAGGCTTAGTCAACTACACACATGGCAAAGTCACATAAAAGAAAGGGGGGGAATGAATCAAAAAAGTGGTTAAGTTATGGTGAATAGAAGTTGGAGATGATTACGAGGAAAGGTGATATGATGAACTTGTAGTGGGACCAACGATCCAAAAGGAGGTATTCGTACTTGTCCAGCCAACACATCACCCAATGAAATCATCCACCAATATAAATAATCACTGACTCCCATGCAAAGTATTGGTTATTTTAAAAATTTGAAGGCAGAGGCAACTTCAAGGAGTCATCAAAGGAAAAAGTTACCCTCAGCATTCCTACTGTGAAAACCTATAGGAAACAGTCAACATCTATAGCAAACAAGAGCACCCACAAGAAACTAAACGAAAGCTACAGGATACAGGGATAATTATCACACAAAGTTGTAAGTGGACATCGAGGGCAGTCAATTCAAGATTTCTCATCACCAGAGCATATAAAAGAGAGGTAGGTGCCATAAATTCTATATTTCTCATTTAAAAATACAAAATCCTCATGTGTTTTGAGTATTTGCAGTACACATAAAGGTAGAAAGATTTTTGTGAAGATCAATGAAGGATAACTCTGAAACCTCATCACCTACCAAAGTTCGTACATTATAACAACCCAAACCTCACTTAGACAAGAATTTCCAGAAAAATATGACAGGAGGTTTCAACAAAAGATAGCCCACCAGCACAACCAAAATACCCCAGCATCCTCCTATGGTAGAAATGTTTACAAGGCATCAATGAATGGGGTTCTTTGAGCTACTGAGGGGATGCAATGTTGATGTGGCTAGATAATTTCTAATGTCACTCATACCTCTCACTAGAGATAGTGCCACTGCTATAGTGAAGGGTTTGTCAGTAGAAATCATGATAGTATTAGCAGGATAAATACACTCCCCCTGGGGTTGCAATGGAGAAAAGAGGACAAGACTAACATCACTCTTGCAAAGAAAGGTTTTTCTTCGAGTGAGAAGAACCAATTGAAGGCAAAAAATGGGGTTAGAATGACAAGAATTCAATATCCTTGGAATGAAATAAGTTACTACATCATCAAGTATATTTCCTATGAAGGTAGATACAGTGTAGTGTATGGGTACCATTGTAGACTCCTCCATAAGCTAATATTTGTAGACATGCAGGAAGAAGGAGAAATTCAAGACATTGAGTATGACATAAGCCCTACTTGTAGTGAGAGAGAAGAAGAAAAAGAGGATGAAAAAGAGGAAGAAGCAAAGGATGAAAAAGAAGAAGAAACGAAGGATGAAAAAAAGGAAGAAACAGAGGATGAAAAATAAGAAGATAAAGAGGATGAAGAAGAATATGAAAGAGAGGATGAAAAAGAGGATGAAGTACATAATGATGAACAAAATTCTGAAAAACAGAGCAAGGAATAAGAAGAATCACCGAGGGTGTCTCTAGAGCCTACAAAAAAGGAGGCGGCAGCTGCTCTAACTGCCCTAAGTACACCTTTCAAATCACAAGGAAAGAGACAGAGGCAAACTCCCCTTTACTTCAGGACAAAGAAGAGCATCCAGATTAAACAAGAAGACAAAAATGGGGTTAGAATAGAAAGCATTCAATATCCTTGGAATGAAGTAAGTTACCACATCATCAAGTATATTTCTTGTGAAGGTAGATATAGTGTAGTGTATGGGTACCACTTTAGACTCCTCCATAAGCTAATATTTGGAGAGGATGAAAAAAATGAAGGAACAGAGGAAAGGAAGAGACAAAGGATGAAAAATAAGAAGATAAGGAGGATGAAGAAGAAGATGAAAGAGAGGTTGAAAAAGAGGATGAAGTACAAAAGGTTGAAAAAAATTCTGAAAAACAAAGCAAGGAAGAAGAAGAATCACCAAGGGTGTCTCTAGAGCCTACAGAAAAGGAGGTAGTAGCTGCTCTAACTGCCCTAAGTACACCTTTCAAATCAAAAGGAAAGAGACATAGGCAAACTCCCCTTTACTTCACAACAAGGAAGCAGACTTGGATTAAACAAGGCAGACCTCAAACCCCTACTAAATTCCAAATATCATAGAGGACTCACCAAAACGACAAGAGAAAGTAGTCCCTATAGAGAAGAATGGGGAAGAAGAAATATCAGAAAAAGCTTCTCCCAAGTCACCAATCACTTATGTTAGGAGACCTGTCACGAGGTCGACCTCGACAAAACAAGTTAAACAATGTTTGACCCCTTCACAAAAAGGGAAAGGACTCCTACATGAAACACAGTTGGAACTACACTAAGCATAAACGGTCATATAGGAAACCCTATCAAATCTGTAGGGAACAAAGAAAAAAGATCAGGAAAGGC
Source organism: Pinus tabuliformis (assembly GCA_031772625.1). Classification (NCBI taxonomy): domain Eukaryota; kingdom Viridiplantae; phylum Streptophyta; class Pinopsida; order Pinales; family Pinaceae; genus Pinus; species Pinus tabuliformis. The sequence continues at coordinate 1,982,956,226 of CM062817.1, read as the reverse complement.
TACAAGGGAAAAGGGAAGGAAAAAAGGCAAAAATTACTCAAGGAAAAATAAAGGAAGAGGCCCAAGAGCTGAAAGAGCCTAGCCTACAGCCAAACCTCAACTCCTACTACAGATTCATTGAAGGTGGTAGGGTGATACCACAAAAATTTTCCATCCCTCTATTTTTTGAACTTGAAAAAGAGAGAGAAAGGACACATCGGTGCATGTAAATTGCTCAATTAAAAGGGGTGGAGGATGTAGGCGACATGGAGGAGAAGCTACAAGAAATGGGCAGAGAATTAAGTAGCATAAGAGATAGGGAAACAATGATGAAATCTCAATTGGAGGCTAAGAACACATGGCTAAGAAAGTAGGTACAGGAAAAGGAATTCCAATAGGAAACTATGGCAAGTTTATCCATAGAGGAAATTCAATGCAGGATTGCATCAAAATCACATGCCTTATAACTCAAAGAAAAATGGTTGCAGTTTCAGATAAAATGCCTAGCACAAAGAGGAACTATGCCTTTCCAAAACTACAAGAAATTCATTGACCTCTATGACCAAAGCACCATGGAGGATAGAGCAAAGATATCTGAATTTTGCCTACACAATTTAGCTCTGATAGATTTAAATGTGTGGGACCCCAATCCAAAGCTAGGGGCCTTCAACTAGTGGCCTTGGCATATTGGATGAGTCATGAGGAAGCCAAAACTATAGAAATGAAAAGGAGATTGGCAAGAGAAGAAGCAAAAACCCTTTTCATTAGAGCAAAACAACCTAACTCAATGGTTGTCATCAGCACTCACAACCTCATTGCAAATGATCCCAAGATTGCAGCACAATACCTTTATGTAAAATAAAAAACATTCAATCATTTTGAATACATGCTAAGATTTCTAGGAGATGATAGCCAACAAGCCTGCCAATGGAGATGGAACACCTTACCCTACAACCTAAACATCAAAGAATATCATTCTCCTAATAGAATGAGGGATGCACTAGAAGGATTCCCAATGTATAAGAAAACATTATAGAGACTCAAAGTCAAATGGATGGATTGAAACATAGCACACCATTGCTTTTAGGCATGTTAGAGGGGAGAAAGGAAGAAGAAGAAAGAAAGTAGTGGGAGGAGATAGAGAGGAATGCAGGATTTTATCCAAAACAGGAGGAGACTACAACAGAAGCCTGGAATGTCAGGGAGGCCGCCAAGGAAATGGAAGGCTTTGACATATATTGAGTTGCTCAAAGGATGAGCAACATTTCCAGTAGGGGGCTGATGATGAGTCTCATCAATGGGTAAATTATATGGACCTTAATTCACCTCCAACTTACTAAAATAAAATTTTCTCATCATTCTTTACATGTTTTAATTATGTTTTGGTTAATGAGGAGAGTAAATATGAGATATCATGTATAGTGGTCTAATGTGCATTGATTGCGGGTTTTGGAGAAATTTGTGGCTAATTAAGGTGCCATAACTCGAATGAAGACAAGCAAGAGGGATGCTAGGAGATAGGATCTCCCTCCTTAACTTGTCACTCACTTGAAGATTCCTCAATCAAATCTCATCAACTCAGAGTTTCAAGTAGCCAAGTCATGAGGTTCATTGGTAGCCAAGGCAGTGACAGTTGAAGACCAGTTGATCTCGATATTGGGATCGAAGCCTCCCTAAATTTAAAGAAGTTGTTGGTAACTTCAGTTGTATAAATCAAGAGGCCTAGAGCCTCACTAGGATTCATATTTTTGTTTAGGATAGCTAAGTAGTTTTCAAGTTGAAGCATTGTAACCAAGCACTCTTGTGTATTTCTGATATTTTAATGAAAATGAGTAGCATTCCCTTCATCCAACACTGAGTTGACTCAGAGGGTAGAAGCTCATGGGTTAGGGCCCAACCGTAGCAGCAAATGTTCTTATTGTTGTATATGTATGCTTAGGTTATACTCATAGTTAGTTACTAAACTGATTTTGGTATTGTTCATTTGCAAGTATTGGTAGGTTTAATTAGTTTTCTTCCATTTGTGGACAGTTATAACAGTAGCATTATAGTGATAAGAAGATATTCCAAAAATGATGACAGCAAGCGGTTTTCACCTAATTTCTCCCTTTCAGGGATCATGGCTTGAGGAACACATCCCATCCAGCCCAAAAAGACAATTCTTCCTTTTTGCGTAATCTAGGGTTTTCTTACTAATTAGGTCATTATATTTTAGTTTCATAAGATAAGTTGCAATTGGTATTTCTGATCTCTTAGGTTTTGCATTGATTTCATATCTCTTTTATGTTGGTTTCAAGCACTTCCATGCATGAACTTAGCAAATAAATGGTGATAATTATGTTTTCTTCTATTTTGAATAAACCCTTCTTATTTTTAGATGAATTTATGTGTAAATGCCAACAATGATGTGTGTTGTTGCAGGAGTTTCTACATTGTAGGGAGACCTCATCTCATCAGCCTCATCCAAGCCATATCCACCCATGATTGCCAAAAGTCACTAAGGTCTCAATCCAAATTCCTGATTTAGGAGGAAAACATGCCATTTTCGTTGAGAAAATCCAACCATATTAAAGCTTTGGCTTGTGTTATGAGTAAATGCCTACCACTCCCATGCCCTATTCCCTCCCTATTCACCTTTTTCAACATCCATCCCATATTCTATACCACTCCCTAAGCTTTCGTCCTATTCCGGTAGTAAAACAGGGGATCTTGTAGGTGAACTAGTACTTCTTGTAGACATCCTGCAGGAAAACCTGTAGCAATCTGTTTTGAGCCCGAATTGAAAAAAATTATCACTAAAGAAAGGATTACGACCCTACTTTCCCTCCAATCCATCTAAACCATTGTACTCCTCTTCCTTCACACATGTCTCCCCTTCCAAAGAAACAAGAAAGATTAGCATTTACATTTTTCAAGCACAAAGATAAAAATAAAGAGCCCTTTTATATTTACTCATGCACATAATAGTTAGTACTCTCTAGCTCAGATTTCATGCTTAGATTAATAAAACCTCACGTGTTAGAGTATGGTTATTTTTCAAGTAAGGTATGTTAGCAGTAAATAAAGGATTTCATGTTATTTTCCAAGTATTTTTCAGTCTTCCATTCTTGCAATAGTCAACATTTCTTTTCTCCCAATTAGGATAAATTTCCCCTCTCCAAGTTGGTAATGAGACTTCTTCCAGTCAATAGAAGGCTGGTTTGAGAAACCCTAGTGGTCTATCACCCCAGCTCAGAAGTGACAAAGAGTAAACCAATTACATCTATTTGTGTATAGAACACTGTCACCTCCAAGTTTGTACGAACCTCAGGTTGATGAAGTAAAGTTGGTAGCCCCAGGAGTTGCAACATCCTTGGTACAGTATTGGTGCTCATAATTGGTTGTATTGCTAGAGGATACTATAAGAAAAAAAATGATGAAATTAGACATAGACACAAGAGGAATACATGACATTTTTTTGGTGAATATCTAAATCATGATCTTAAATTATTTTTGTCTGATGTTTCTCTTTGTGTTGAGACTGATGAAATTGGAACTTTGTTTGTGGATTCGGGAGCATCCACTCATATGACATGTAATAAACACTAGTATAAATTTTCCAGGAGACCAACAATGGTGCTAACGTCTACCTCGGAGATGACAAAGCATATCAGATTAAAGGGTATGGAGATATTCCTGTGATATTACCAAATGGTAATATCAGGTGCATCTAGAATGTCATGTAGGTGCCTGTGATTAAAAATAATTTGATCTTTGCATCCATGATTACAGATCATAATTTAAAGGTAGAATTTTTCAAAACTTACCTTGTTGTAAAAGATTTGTTGGATCATCAAAAGGCAATTGCATCAGGGGTAAGAGTTGGAGGCCTATATAAGCTTAATGTACAAGCATGCCACATTAAGATTTAACTTCAACAACTATGACAATAGAGGATATTTGGCATCAAAGGTTTTCTAACATAAACCTTCATGATTTATTATTGTTGTAGAAGCAAGGTATGGTTGATGGACTTCCTATTTTAAGAAATTAACATATTGATTGTGAAGGTTGTTCACTTGGAGAAAAACTTGGAAAAATGCACAGGGATGAATTTCCCTCTAACTTAAATAGGAGAAAGAAAGATATAATTGAACTTTTTTATATTGATATTTGTGGACCTATACAGACTAGGTCCTTAGGTGGAGCTTACTATTTTTTTCTATTTATTGATGGCTACACAAGGTATACCTCGGTATACTTTCATAGAAGGTAAAGTGATGCTTTCGATTACTTTAAAGAATTTAAAAACATGGTTGAAAAGCATACAAGGAAATTCATTAAAATCACCCACTTAAATCATGGGGGAGAATACAGATTTGGAAACTTCATCAAATATTGTAAAGATCATGGAATAGTAGAACAGTTTACAGTACCCCACACTCCACAATAGAATGCGGTTGTGGAAACAAAGAACACAACTCTAGTGGAGTGTGCACATAGCATAATGAAAGGTAAGAACCTATCCAATGGTTTTTGGGAAAAATAAATTAGTACTATAGTTTACTTAAAGAATATAAGTCCAACTAGGTTTCTTGATCTTAAAACTCCAATTGAGGCTTTGTATGGTTTTAAACCTGCAGTCCATCACTTAAGAGTATTTGGTAATAGAGTTTTTTCACACCTTCCCAAGGAAAATAGGAAGAAATTTGATGCTAATGCTATAAAATGCATATTTGTAGGGCATTGGTCTGATTTCAAAGAATATAAGATGTTTAATCCATCTAATCAGAAGGTATTTGTGAGTAGAGATGTTATCTTCCATGAAAAGGTTGATGAAGGGAATAAGGATGGAATTTATGAAGATTGGAACATGCCTTTAATGATTGATGATAGTAATGATGATGCCAAGGACAATCATTAACAATAGCAATAGTAGAAAGAGGAATCTAGTGATGTGGAAACATTCAAAGATCGAAGTCCACTCAGAAGTGAGCAACAAATCACACAAAATAGAATTGAGGCAAGTCCGCTACCAAGGAGATCAGGACGACAGACTCACGTACCATAAAGGTACAAATATTATGCTCTTATTACTAGTATTTTCAATGCGGTTGGGCGCTTGAATTATAATGAAGAAAATTATTATGAAGCATGGAGGTCATCTATGAAAAATGAGTATGAATCTATAATTAAAAATAAAACGTGGGAATTAATTGAACTGCAAAAAGGAAAAGAGCCCATAGGTTGTAAATGGCTAAATAAACCTAATTTCAAAGTAGATGGTAGTATAGACAAGTATAATGCTAGATTGGTGGCAAAAGGGTACTCATAGAAAGAAGGAAATAATTATGAGGAGACTTTTTCTCCTGTAGCTAAGTTAAATACTATTAGGATGTTAATATCTCTAGCTACAAAGTACCATTGGAGTTTACACCAGCTAGATGTAAAATATTCTTTTCTAAATGGAGATTTGAAGGAAGAAGTATATCTAACACAACCTGAAGGGTTCATTAAAAAGGGGCAGGAACATTTGGTTTGTAAATTAAAAAAAGGCATTGTATGGGTTGAAACAGGCTCCCAGATATTAGCATGACAAAATAGACTCTTTTTTCTTACAACATGGTTATAAGAGAAGAAAAAACTATCCAGATTTGTATACCACATTTGATTGAAAGGAGAAGATTGTGTTGATTTCCTTATATGTGCATTATTTAATTGTTACTGGAAATTATGATGAATTGGTTAAAGAAATTAAAGTGCAAATGTCACAGTTATTTGAAATGAAGGACCTTCGAGAACTACATTATTGTTTAGGTCTTGAAGTCTAGAGGGATGTTGGCCACACTTTTGCTATTCAAGGAAAGTATCTCAGGGAATTGTTGAAGAAAATTAGAATGGATCAGTGTAAAACTACTTCAGTACCTATACAACATAATGTTAAAATTCAAAGTGATGATGGCTCTAAAGAGGTGGATGCTACATTGTACAGATAACTGGTTAGAAGTTTGATTTATTTGACTACAACCACACACGACTTAGCATATAGACACAGTGTGTTGAGTCAGTTTAATCATTGGATGGCAGCAAAAGGTATCGTGGGGTATCTTAAAAGAACCATAAATTTTGGCATTAAATACATTGATTCTTTTGATGTTAAACTGAGACGCTATTCAGATTCAGATTGCGATGGAAATTTGGACTATAGAAGATCTATAACTGGGTATGCTTTTAATATTGGGTCTTGTATGTGCAACCATTTGTGAAGTTTGGTTAAGAAGACTTCTTCAAGATGCAAGAGAAGAACAGAAGGATGATAACAGTGAGTAAATGTGACAACCAAAGTTGAATCAAGCTTGCAAATAATCATGTTTTTCATAAAAACACAAAACATATAGATACTCAATTTCATTTTATTATAGAAAACGTTTAGTCCAGAGAGAATTTTCTTGAATATTGTAACACCTGTGAAAATGTAGTTGATATCTTGACAAGCCTCTTGGGAAGATTAAATTTGAATTATTTAGGGAGATGAGAGGTGTGCACGTGAATTGATGGAGAACGTTTGTTTCACAATTTTGTGTGTGTCTTAGTTTAGATTTATTTTTGATTTGACGAATAATGCAATAGAGCGAGAGTAGTATTGCTTAGGCAGTCTCCAAGTGTAGCATGTCTCACCTATGAGCTGCAATTTTCATTTCTAATTTGTCTTCCCATTAGTTTCTTAATATTAATTGTTTGAGAGGATATATGCATATAGTTCCATCCATTGAATTGACAAGTGGTAGATGGTCAGGTGGCAATGGTGCACATGTGAACACATGTCCAAAAAAGACTAAACAAAATAGGAAGGGACTAGGGATCTATTCTTTGGTTGTTGTTGATTCTATGCAGAGTTTGGACAAACATGGTGCCTATGGAAATGACTTACTTCTTGACGTTGGTTCTCACAGAAACTCAACGTGAGTTCATTCGTAATACTATATTAATTTGATGATTGTTCAATAAAATTCAAAGGATGGAAAATTCAAGTTCATGTTATGATTTAGAAAGTAAAATGCTATGAAATTTGTCATTTGCAAGATTATTTTACCATAGAAAGAAAACAAGTTATGAACTTGAATTAGATTGACACGTCACTCAATGCAATTTGAAATGATATTTTTGATTGCATACAATGCTCTTTGTCACTTAAATGCACACATATAATCTTCCCAACTGATTTTTTTGCATAGCCATACCTCAACTTTTTAGATCTACATTATAAAAAATTAATTAGCTTTTCAGATCTATAAAATAATTCATTTTCTAAATTAAAGACAGCACTCACTTGTTACATTCTTCGATCTAGACATATGTTTCTAGAGACCCAACTTACATGATCCTTGTTATTATGAGAAATTCATTAGACAACGTCCACTCCTATATTCTTGCGCAAAGTGCCATCTTGGAGACATGGCAGGGTACAGGGGTGGTGGGCTTCATCGTTGGGCCTGTAAATGGAAAACATGCTTATATTCCAATTTTAGTAAGTGTGTTTTCCCAACTACCACTATAACAAAAGATGCAGTTTTAAGAGGGGGAATGGAAACGAACTTTAAAGAAATTTTTATAACAAATTTCTAACTATATAATAGCAACACCTCGGTCTTTAAAGAACGCATTTGATATTTGGTCTATCTAATTATTGTTGAAGACTAAACTTATTTAACTATAGACTACAGTTTATGTTTAATCTTCAGAAGAGTATACTATGCAAAATCTGACACACTATTCAAATACCTTCTGGATTCTGTTTGAGTTTTCAACGAAGATGTTACTTTCGCATACTAAACTCAGGTATTTTTAAATTTTTTTGCAGCATATCACAGAGACTCAAAACCGAGTGAAGACCACTGATCCCATGTGGGTTTGGTTGCTTTCTTCTACAAACCAACCAAACTTCCTAAATCATGAAGAGATAATGGGTGTTAAGTAAAAAAGGAATCGACTAAAAAGATGAAAGAATCAGATGCCCAGGTAGAGAAAATTAGTTCCCTTGCTCAGAAAAGAAATGCTTATTGTGATATTCTTCTCCTCTAAGTTATCCATGTCATTTCAATATATTGCGAACAAACCCAACACCACCTACTATAATTGACTAAAAAAGCCGTAGAATCAACTTTTAACAAATAATTTCCTAGATATTTGAACTACTCGTCACTCTAAAACTTTTAACAAATAATTTCCTGGATATTTCCAGTGCTCGTCACCCTAAAAATGAAAAAATGATAGAATCGGTGGATTGTACTTAGAGGAGAGACAAAGACAATTAGAGAAGCTAGTTGTCTGAATCGATCTATTAAACGAGTAGTAAGCATTTTTTCTTTCCTTTTAATGCAGATGCACCTACTAATTTAAACCAACATAAATACATATAATAAGAATACCCATATTTAAAAAAAATAAAAAAGGTTCAGACTAAAGCAGAGCACAATGAATATCATAATATGATAATATTTATTTGGTTAGAAGAAATATGCTTTATCGAAAGTAGAGAAAAATCGATACCAGGTATTTAATTCGCTAGCGTCGAAGGGAAAAAAAATCTAAGACGGCTAAAATGGAAACCAACACCACAACATTGCTAAACTAGAAATCAACGCCACACTGCCCGGAAATATGATGAGATATATGCAATTAGACTTGAAAAAAACTATAAATGTCAATGACAACAATTTACTTAATAGTATTGTTGCTATGAATCCTCAAAACTAAAAAAATAAGGGAAGGAACTTCCTTTTATTTCTCTTTCGTCTTTTTCAAGGCTGAGATGTTGATAATGAGAAGTTATAATTCACCAAAGAAAAAGAAAAAAAGAACAATATTAAAATCAGTTGTTACTATAAAAGCTACGGTTGGCTACAACTTCTCGAGCAACCTCTGTCATTGGTCGTTATGGGTGATCTCCCATAACCGGATGGCATCTCGATCACGAGCTATACGATATTAACCTGCCCCTCAGAATATCATGCTTATACCTGTAGAGGGAATTGTTTCATTTTGTGCATGCTCCTACCTTTGCCCCAACTTCTAGGTCAATTTTACATTGGGGACTGTGTAGTAGTTCTCAAAACTACTATGGATTTGGATCTGGAAAACAATTCAGTTGACGAAAAACCCAACAGATGGAATGATGGAACTAACCAACTAACTTTCCAACTCACTCTCCATACCCAACAATGAAGCTAGAATCCGTTTTTGTTAACTGAATTTTCACAATGAAGCTAGAATCGTTTTTTGTTAACTGAATTTTCACAATGAAGCTAGAATCCGTTTTTGTTAACTGAATTTTCATCTCCGACTGGAGGTTATGAAATTAGTTATGCAACGTATATTATGAAATTATCCTTCACCTTGATGTTTCCCCTTCCTTTGTCTTTCATTCAGTTACATGCGAGTATAAAACATTGTGTATATGTATGTCTAAACCTTGTCTTCTTTTTGGGGTCTAGTTGTAGTGAATCAATAAAAGAAGGCAGTTCCGACGATCCAATGGTTATCCATCCAACAAAAAGAAATCATGTAGGCATCTAATACCAGTCTGAGTCTGAGTGCCTCTCCTCTCCTTTTCTTCTGGCAATAGGGCAGTTCTCACGACATCAAACAACAATTTGAATAGCCAAGGCTCACCAGTACATGGTTTTACATAGATTTAAACACAGGAATTACCACAAAGTTGTTCATATCAAGCCAGTTCTCATGTCTGCACTGGAATTAATGGAATGACTGATAATATCACAACCTGCATTAAAAATTTCTTAGCTCGCAACATTTACTCAAATGTGTGACTAATGGAGCACTCAACTGTGGTGACTCATGGAACACTGTAGGACCGACACTTCTAGTGGTGAAAGATTGGAACTTTGTGAATGTGTAGTGACTAATGGAGCACACAATGGGAGGTCCAACACTTTCAGCGGTGAAAGATTGGAACTTGTGAAGGTTGTAGTGGCTTACACTTCCAGCGGTGAAAGATTGGAACTTGTGAAGGTTGTAGTGGCTTCTTTCCATGGGTAACAGGTGAAATGCATAGATTGGAACTTATAAGGTTGTAGTGGCTTCTTTCAATGGTTGACAACCACTTGACATATCTTTTCCTTTATATATTATTTATTTTATTTTTATATATTATTTATTTTATTTTTAATATACATGTGGGCATAAATTAAAAACAAACCAACGTAAGGTAAAAAAGGTTGCTACACGGACCCTGCATGTTGTGGAAATTTCTGGTGATTTCAAACACAAAAGAAATACACAGAGAACAACGTTCTGATTTCAATACATGATCTTTAATCATATAAAAGAAAAAGAAAATTGTTACATAAATGTCTTCCTCTGTAGAGGGATTACAACAGGAACGCTTCAGTTCCAGCATCTGATTTTACTATCTCAGAAAACTACCGTTTCAGCACTGTTGTGCGTTGCAAAAAAAAACTCTTCTTCTCTAATTCTTCACACTGCAACTCTTCTTCTCTAATTCTACACACTGCTCTCTCTGCCCTTGCATTTTTTTTTTTTATATATAGAACAACACAAAAAATATCTTACAATACGTGTTGCTTGTGCCCATACTTCGGTAAAATAGAAAATAATAAAATCAAAAATTTCACCTACATTTACCAACCATGGTAAATATCATTAATTACACAGCTGAAAATGTATTCTCAGAATTTAATTCATGGCTTATCACAACATCGCACCATCGCATCGGCGGATAAGGAGCAAAGGTCTTAACGCGCAGAAGTTTAAGATTTGCGATCTGCGATCGCATCGCAAATATCGCATCGCAGACAATACAGGGATGCAGCGAAGGGTGACAAGGGAAAGTGCGATATGCGATCAGATCGCATCGCAGGGAAAGTCCAATCGTTGTTTTCTGAATAAGCTGGGTCGCTGTTCAACTGTCAGCTTCCGGCAGTTTGAAATTATCATTCCAACACTCCCCTTTAATTTCAACTGCTGGGTTTTTCTGCATACCCAGGCATGTCCTGAAATGATCGAAACTTTTCTTTCCCAATGGTTTTGTCAAGATGTCAGCGAACTGATCCTCTGTTCTGCAGTGCTGCAAAACAATCTCACCATTGTTAACCAATTCACGTATGAAGTGAAATTTGGTGTCTATGTGCTTTGTTCTTTTATGAAAAACAGAATTTTTAGACAATGCTATTGCCGAGCTATTGTCACAGTAAATGGTTGTGCCCTTTTCCTGTTCATGACACAAATCTCTGAGAACTCTTCTCAGCCACACTGCTTGGCATGCTGCTGCTGTTGCTGCCACATATTCTGCCTCTGCTGTTGACAAAGACACAACAGGTTGCTTCTTGGAAGCCCATGAGATGGCTCCCGATCCCATATGAAACACATATCCAGATGTGCTTTTCCTATCATCAACACTTCCAACCCAATCACTGTCAGTGTAACCTGTCAACATGAAACTTTCAGAAGAGGAGTATAAAATACCAAGCCCCTTCGTTCCATTCACATACCTTAGAATCCTCTTGGTTGCCTGCCAATGAGTCTCTTTCAGTCTTTCCATAAATCTGGATATTAAACTCACAGCGTGCATAACGTCCGGCCTAGTTGCAGTCAAGTACATAACGCTGCCAACTATGCTCTTATATAGTTTTGGATCAAAATATTTGCTGCTATCTTCTTTGGTCAATTTCAACCCCATTACTGTTGGAGTCACAGCTGCTTTGCTGTTTTGCATGTTAAATCTCTTCAACACTGCTTCTACATATTTATCTTGAGAAATGAAAACGTCATTTTCACTTTGGTCTACTTCAATTCCAAGAAAATATCTTAAGAAGCCTAAGTCAGTCATTTCAAATTCACTTTTCATGACTGCTTTAAAATCAACAAGGAGAGAAGCATCATTGCTAGTAAAAATCAAATCATCTACATATAAAACAACAATAAGAATCTTACCGTCATTCTGCTTTATGTAGAGTGTGGGTTCACCATCACACTTATCAAACCCATTCTCAATCAGATAAGCATCTATTCTGCTGTACCATGCTCTTGGAGCTTGCTTCAGCCCATAAAGAGCCTTCTTCAGTTTGCAGACTTTATGGTCTTGGCCTTCAACTTCATAGCCTGGAGGTTGTTCAACATAAACCTCTTCTTTTAACACTCGATTCAGGAATGCAGATTTAACAACCATCTGATAAATCTTCCATTTGTGTTGTGCCGCAATAGACAACACTGTTCTGACTGTTTCCATCCTTGCTACTGGTGCAAAGGTTTCATCATAGTCTTTACCTTGTTGCTGCTTGTAGCCTTTCACAACAAGTCTTGCTTTGTGCTTGTTAATCTTGCCTTCAACATTGCTTTTGGTCTTATAGACCCACTTAACTCCAATGGCATCCTTGCCTTCAGGGAGGTCCACTAACTCCCATGTTTTACTCTTCTCAATTGCACCAATTTCTTCATTCATTGCTTCAATCCATTTATCTTCATTTATAGCATCTTCAAAATGAACTAGGTCATCAACATGACAATACAAAGCAAATAATGAATTTAGACCGGTATTGTTACTTACCTCTCCTTGTTCATAAATCTCATTCAGATCTCTGAATCTTGGTCTTCTTGGTGTGCTAGGAGTTCCATCCGAACTTGAGGGTATTTCTGACCCCTGTGATGTGCTTGGAGAAGCACTTCCTTGACTTCTCAAGGCTGTTCGAATTCCAGCTTGTGGTGTGGTTTGTTGTACTTACTGTGGTGGAGGAGGACCCACCAAGGAAGGAATATTTGCTGCTGTCCCTCCCTCTTCTTCTTCATGAGACACAATTGTCTTCACATTCACTGTCTTTTCTAAGCTTCCATCCCAAGCTTCATCTTCAATGAACTGCACACCTCTGCTTAATATAAATTTCTTGGTGGATGGATTATAGAGTTTGTATGCTTTTGACTCATCACAATAGCCAATAAAGACACACTTCTCCCCCTTACTGTCAAGATTTTTCCTTAGCTGATCTGGTACATGTGCATATGCCACACAACCGAATACTCTCATGTGAGTGACAGTTTGTTTTTGACCACTCCATGCCTCTTCTGGTATTTTGTTCATGACAGCTTTAGTTGGGCATCTATTGAAGATGTAAACTGCGCAAGTAACAGCTTCTGCCCAATACTCATGCGGCAAGTGTTTTGCCTTTAGCATACTTCTGACCATGTCAAAAATGGTCCTATTCTTTCTTTCAGCAACACTGTTTTGCTGAGGTGTATACCTTGCGGTGAACTGCTTTTGTATGCCATTCTCTCTGCAAAAACGCAGAAAGTCTTTGGAGATGTACTCTCTTCCAATATCTGTTCTGAGCACTTTGATATAATGCCCACACTGCTTCTCAACAAGAGTTTTGAAGTGGTGGAATTTCTCAAACACTTCACTCTTATGTTTCAGCATATACACCCATGTCCTTCTAGTTTAATCATCAATAAAAGTTAAAACATATTTATTTCCTGCAAATGATGGTATTTGCATCGATCCACACACATCAGAGTGAACAATTCCCAAGGGTGCTTTTGCCCTTATACTCTTTCCTGTTGGAAAGTTTTCTTTGTGCTGCTTGCCCAAGATGCAGCCTTCACAAAGGCTGTCCGATTTCTCAATTAATGGCAATCCCTTTACCATTCCTTTTCTGTGCAACAGATTCAGGCCTCCGAAATTGAGATGTCCAAATTTCAAATGCCACAACCAATTCATATCTTTCACTTGTTCCTGAAAGACTTCTTGTGTTATTGCTGCAATAGTTCTTCCTTCCTTCAAATCTGCCCTGAGTTTGAGAGGAAACATTCTATTGCTGGTCATCTGCACCTGTGCAATGATCTTCTTACTTGGAGGTATGTCTCTGATTGTACACAAATCATCTTTGAAGAACACATTGTAACCTTTGTTAATGAGTTGTCCAATGCTCAAAATATTACATTTCAGACCAGGTACATAGTATACATCTAGCACAATCATCTGTTCTCCATTTCTTGCTCGGATACTGACTCTGCCCTTACCCTTGACAGATATCTTACTATCAGTTCCTGTTGTTACCTCAGATTTCACATTTTCATCCAGATTGGCAAACATTGCAATATTTCCAGTCATGTGATTACTACAACCTGAGTCTAAGAACCAATGATCTTCTTGTTTGTCTTGTGCAATGTTACATGTTAACAGCACGTCCTTTGGATTCTTATCTTCTTCATTTGCAAAATTAGCATTCTGCCTATTATTCATGTCACTTTGTTTTTTCCTACATTCATTGGCATAGTGCCCATATTTCTTAAAATAATGACATTGGACTTGGGATTTTTCATACCTTTGTCCATGAGCTTGCTGTTTACTTGAACCTTCATCTTGGTTCTGATTGCAGCTCCTTCCGCTTGTGCTTGCAGGATAATTTCTGCCTCTGTTTTGGCTTCTTCCACGACCTTTGTTATATGCTCTGCCTCGACCTTTTCCTTGGCCAAGAGACATCTGAGTCTTGAATGCTTGCTCAAAAGAGGAATCTGTTCCTCTACTCAGTCTGTGTTCATGAGACAAAAGCGAAGCACTCAGTTCATCTACCGTGAACTGTGAGAGATCTTTTGTCTCTTCTATTGCTACCACAATAGATTCAAACCTTGAGGGTAAAATTCTCAAGATTTTCTCTACAATCCTTCTATCTTCAAGAATCTCACCATGAGATCTTATCTGGGTTATCAAACCAATAACCTGAGTGAAAAATGAATCTATTGTATCAAATTCCTTCATGATGAGATTTTCAAAGTCTCTCCTCAACATTTGTAACTTTGCAGTCTTCACCTTCTCCATGCCTTGATAGGCAGTTTTGAGAATATCCCATGCCTCCTTGGATTTTGTTGCTGCTGCAATTCGCGGAAAAACACTTTCATGTACTGATTGGAAGAGGAAAAAGAGGGCTTTGGCATCCTTCTTCCTGTCGCTCTTCAACTGGTCTCTTTCTGCTACTGTCAAAGCAGCCAGTGCTGTTGCATCTGCAGGTTCAGCATAGCCTGTTTCAACCAGCTCCCATATTCCTTGAGAAGCAAACAATGCTTTCATTGTTATGGACCAATAACTGTAATTTTTCCCATTAAACTGTGGTAGTTGGGAATTTGTCAAACCTGTTCCAGCATCTGCCATCTTAACTTGTATTGATAAAGAAGAGATACTGACTGTATAAAGAAAACAAGCAAAAAACTTTCTCTGCTGAAAAAAAAATCTGCTCAACAAACTTCTTACAGCTACTACAGTGAAAAACAATCTCTGTTTTTGACTCACTGAGTGCCTAGACCAGCTCTGATACCATGTTGGAAATTTCTGGTGATTTCAAACACAAAAGAAATACACAGAGAACAACGTTCTGATTTCAATACAGGATCTTAATCATATAAAAGAAAAGAAAATTGTTACATAAATGTCTTCCTCTGTAGAGGGATTACAACAGGAACGCTTCAGTTCCAGCATCTGATTTTACTATCTCAGAAAACTACAGTTTCAGCACTGCTGTGCGTTGCAGAAAAAAAAGAACTCTTCTTCTCTAATTCTACACACTGCTCTATCTGCCCTTGCATTTATATATATATATAGAACAACACAAAAATATCTTACAATACGTGTTGCTTGTGCCCATACTTCCGTAAAATAGAAAATAATAAAATTAAAAATTTCACCTACATTTACCAACCGCGGTAAATATCATTAATTACACGGCTGAAAATATCTTCTCAGAATTTAATTCATGGCTTATCACAACATCGCACCATCGCATCGGCGGATAAGGAGCAAAGGTCTTAACGCGCAGAAGTTTAAGATTTGCGATCTCCGATCTGCGATTGCATCGCAGACAATACAGGGATGCAGCGAAGGGTGACAAGGGAAAGTGCGATATGCAATCAGATCACATCGCAGGGAAAGTCCAATCGTTGTTTTCTGAATAAGCTCGGTCGTTGTTCAACTGTCAGCTTCCGGCAGTTTGAAATTATCATTCCAACACATGCAGCCCAAGTGTGCATGCCATAAATCCATGTTGTTCAAGACATTTCTGACCATGTGATGTGAGGTTTGGTTATGGCTTCTCTAATTCTTTACATTCATTGCCTCAAGCACCATTAGAACAATAATTATAAATCCGAGTAATAGGGTGGCAGGTACCAACAACATAACGACATCTCCTTGCTTGATGTCGAGCTTGGCCAAACTAGAACCAATCCTGAAATCAAATTGACTTGTCCATAGGAGTAAACCTTCCAATTAGATCCTTGTACAATGCACGACCTCTCTGCGAATTCCCCCAATCTCTCGAAACAATAATCGTGCACAGAAAGATGGGGAATCATATAACCAAGCGTGCTCTTCAAATTGGAGTCTAATTCTTTTTAAACGCTCTGTAACAGGCTTAAGTAGCGATCCCTGAAGTTCATTTTTCACCTTTTAATCTGCCCCAAAAATACAGCACGCACTTATATTGAGGCTCATAGAAAAGCATCCCCTGTAAAGGGGCATTAGAAGGTAATATTCTTTCTTTGTTATGTTGTCACCAAAGAAAATAATAATCAATAGAATTTTTATACTTGTTATTGGCAGTCAAGTAACAAGGCTTTTATCTTCCAGTAAATCCTTCCTCTCTTTTCTTTCCAATCCTTAACTAGCCAAACTATTACTGCTACCCTTGGTCAATGTATATCGATCCAGCTCTCTTAACACTAGATACGTGTCATCACCCTCTTTCACCCCTATTGATAAAAGTTCTATGGTGTGTATGAGTCTACCTCTATGGTTCAAGTCCACACCCTCCTCTTAACCGCTCCCTACAATCCCTTCGTCTACTCACCATTTTTTTCCTCCCTTGGGTAGTACTAATGAATCCCAGCCATCTAACTAGCAGTCTTAATGGATGTCATATGCTCAATGCAATATTGAGTTTATTGATGTGTCTCATATCTATTGATCACTATTGCAACATGCATTAAATTGCAGAGGCGTAAAACAAATTCATTCGAAGGATTGATTCGGACCTGAGCTCAGGGCGAGACCATGCTTTGTATTAATGTGTGATATTTTTTTAATTAACTTTATCGAAGTGCCGTATTTTTAAAAATTAATTTTATCAAAGTGCATTTTATTAAAGTGCCCAGTGCAGTATTTTTCTTAATAATTTTATCGAAATGTGCTATTTTCTCCGTAGGTTTGGTTTATCGTCTACAGTCATAATAGTTGGTAGTCAATGTATTTTGCTTCAGAAGAAACAAAATGCTCAGTTGAATCATTGAAATGTGTTCTCATTGAATTGCATTCTTAGCGTTTGACGTGGTTTTACTTTATACACAAAGATATATTTTCCGTATTTGCATAGGATCATTTCTACCTTGTTATATATTATAGGATTACATTTACGATTGTCTTAGTTAGGAGTTTCCTTGAGTGATTTATTCATGCGATTATCACTGCTTATTGTGGGTTGTCGATATCTCTTTCCAAGTGACATAAAGGAGGAGGAAATTCTGAGTCGACATTTCAATTTGCTTAGTGGAAACAAGGTATAGCTCTGTTTCACGAAAAATAGGAAACGAATGTCCACTGCGCGTGAGTTTTTTGTTTCTGATGATGATACCATTGTTGACATTTTTCTGCTAATTAATTTTGGAAAAAATCTGACGTATGTGACAACAATAGGATTTGTTGCTAAGTTAGCTCCAGTTATTTACTGAGGAGGAGTTATTGCATCTTATATTTGTTGTGAGAGAATTTATGATTCAATTTTCTACTCCGAGCTATAAAATGTAAGCCCGTAGAGGATATTTGAGCTCAGAGGGTGTGAGGAATTATGTGTTGTAATTTTCTGTTGAATAATAAGATTGCAGATGCCTCTGTTTGGTGGACGTAGCCCAGATTGGTTGGGTGAACCACGTTAAACTTGTTGTCTCATGATTTCTGCTGTGTGTATAATTTGTTTTTGTTTCTGCTGTGTATACTCTGACAATTGGTATCAGAGCCTGAGAGGCCAAGTCTGCTGAGCGACTACACAATACCGTGGCGTTTGTTGCCTGTCTGCTGCCAGAGCATTGAACAGGCGTTGAACTGCTGCGTGCGACAAAGACCAGGTAGCGTTGAACAAGCGTGGCACGTCAAGTGCTAGAGGTTTGAACCGTTGAACTGTTCTACATCAATTATTAAATGTCGTTCTGTTGACACCAATGATTAAAATGCTGAAATGTTTTAGAACGTTGTTTGAAGATTGGTTTTTTAAAAAGGACAAAAACGTTTTTTGTAATGGGTCGCTTCATTCTTTGACTTGGTAGCTCATTCGTTATGGTTTATGATGTATGAGAATCATAGTTGATGTCAGCTCAGAACTTCACTCAGGAAATGAAGTCAATGATTTAAATAAAATTTTATTTTTCGAGAGTTAGAAAGAAAAATGGTCTATCAAAAAATTTATTAAAATCCTGCTGCCAGAGTAAACGAAGTGTTTCCACGGTCTTCCCTATGTTTAATGGGTCGCCGCACAGCTTTCTTGATCCGTTTGCAAATGCTTTCACACCAATCTTTAAAAGAAAATGAACATCTTATACTTTTAATAGCACAGCGTGTGGCCCATTATTAGCAGTAGGCAATGCTTCTGCATTCAAGTCGATTTGAAGGTTTTGATAATCTATATCAGATTTTGTTTTTTAAATGGTAATATGCCATGATATTTGAAGGCAACGACAGTTTATTGATGGAAGGCAGTTTTTTTGTTTAAATAAAACTTCATTTATTAAAAGTTTCAATTGGAGATTTTGTGTGACACAACATGGCAAAAACTCAAAGTGCTCGATTTGAGATCGAGAAGTTCAATGGCAAAAACAACTTCGAGATCTGGAAAGTGAAGATGTATGATCTACTCATGCAACAAGGCGTGGAAAAGGCATTGTTGGGAAAAGCCAAACACCCTTACACCATGACAGATGATGAATGGAGTGACTTGGATGAAAGATCACTGAGCAGCATTCGACTGTGTTTGGCGGATGATGTTTTGTTTAACATCGTGTCAGAGAAAACTGCTGCTGGTTTGTGGACAAAGCTTGAAAAGCTGTACATGACAAAATCCTTAACCAATAGGATTCTTTTGAAGCGATAGTTATACAGTTTGCGCATGAAAGAAGGTACAACTATTACTGATCATTTGAATACCTTTATTACTCTCTTGGTGCAATTAGAAAGTATAGAAGTAAAATTTGAGTCAGAAGATAAACCTATAACTTTATTATGCTCATTGCCCGAGTCATGGGATCATTTTGTTACTTCTATAAGTCTTAGTTCTTCAGAAACCCTTGAATTTGATGATATTGTTGGAGCTTTATTGTCCGAAGAAACAAGGAAGAGGTCAAATTCAAAAACGTCTACATCAGAAGCAATGATGGTCAAAGGTCGTTCTAAAGAAAGACACTTCAGTAAGCACAACAACTCACGTTCAAAATCGAAAGGGAAGAAGAGTAAGGTAGAGTGCTGGTTTTGTGGCAAATCGGGACATTTGAAGAAGGACTGTTGGAAGAGACAGCAAACATCCAAAGAAGACTCTTCGACAGAGAATAAAGAAGCAAACACGACAGATACAGGTTTGGCATCCATTTCAGGTATGAGTGATGAAGTGTTATCAGTTAGTTTGTCTAATCATGATCAACGTTTGCTGTTAGATTCTCGTGCATCAAATCACATGTGCATTCATAGAGAATGGTTTAAAACTTATAAATCAATCAATGATGGTGTAGTTTACGTGGCAAATGATGTCACAGGTAACATTGTGGGAATTGGAAGCATCCAACTTAAAATGTTTGATGGGACAAATAAAATTCTAACTGATGTAAGACATGTACCTGAACTAAGAAAAAACCTCATTTCACTAGGAGTACTAGACACTAATGGATATAAAACTTTTATTCAAGGCGGAGTAATGAAAGTTTATAAAGGAATTTTACTAGTAATGAAAGCAAAGAAGGTTGGAAATATTTTTTAGTTAGAAGGAAGAACAAAGTCACATCATGTTTCTACAGTATCTGAAAACAACAGTAATTCTATTCATTTATGGCATCAAAGGTTGGGCCATATGAGCGAAAGAGGTTTAAAGATTTTATCTGATCGTAAGTTACTTCCTAATTTAAAGTCTGTTAAGTTAGATTTCTGCAAACACTGTCTATTTGGGAAACAAATCAAGCAGAAGTTTAAAACTGGAAAACATACTAGTAAGGGAATCCTTGATTATATCCATTCTGATGTTTGGGGTCCATCTCCTACAACCTCATATGGAGGATCGTCATATTTTGTATCTTTTATTGATGATTTTTCTAGAAAAGTGTGGGTCTACATGTTAAAGAAGAAGTCTGATGTATTCACAGTTTTCAAACAGTTTAGAGCATTAGTTGAAAACATCACTGGAAGAACCATTAAATGTTTAAGAACTTACAATGGTGGTGAGTTTACTTCAAAGGAATTTGATAATTATTGCAAGGACGCTGGAATCGAAAGACATAAAACCATTGTATATACTCCTCAGCAAAATGG
The DNA here is from genome assembly GCA_031772625.1 of Pinus tabuliformis. NCBI lineage: Eukaryota > Viridiplantae > Streptophyta > Pinopsida > Pinales > Pinaceae > Pinus > Pinus tabuliformis. The sequence goes on along the minus strand of CM062817.1, from coordinate 1,982,935,687 downwards.
AGTTGTTGAACGCATGAACAAGACTCTTTTAGAGAGAGCAAGAAGTATGCTTAGTAACGCCAATTTGCAGAAGGAATTGTGGACAGAAGCGGTTTCTACAGCTTGCTATTTGATAAATCGATCACCATCAACTGCAATAGGATGCAAAATTCCTCAAGAGGTATGGAAAGGTCATCCTTGTGATTATTCTAAACTTAAAGTTTTTGGTTGTGATGCATATGCTCTAGTTCTGAAACATCAACGTTCTAAATTAGATCCTAAATCAAAAAGATATATCTTTGTTGGATATGGTGATGGGACTAAGGGATACAGATTGTGGGATCTTGCTACTCACAAGATCATCATTAACAGAGATGTTAAATTTAATGAATCTTCACTTTCACTTGAAAATCCAGATGTAGATGATAAATTGAAACAGGATAATGTATCTAAGCTTCAACACATTCAGTTTGAAACCAGTTCAAACAATGATGATAGTCAAGATGAACGAGTTTCAGATGCAGGTCATGAACATGTTTTAGATACATATCATGAACATGTTTCAGATGCAGATCATGAAGAAGTTCCTAGAGATAATAATCAGCAAATTGTGGAAGTACCAGAAACATCTTTAAGGAGGTCCACAAGAATCAAACGCCCTCCTAAAAGGTATGATGATTATGTTACTTCAGTTGCTTTAACCGCTAATGATGATGAACCTTTATGCTTTTAGGAAGCTGTAGAAGGTTCTAAAAGTGAAACGTGGAAAGAAGCTATGAAGGACGAGATGATGGCATTAGTCAAGAATGGCACATGGGATCTGGTAGAACTTGCTAAAGATAGAAAAACTGTGGGATGTAAATGGGTTTACAAATTGAAAAGGGGTGTTGATGATACAGAGGACAGTTACAAAGCAAGGGTGGTCGCAAAAGGTTTTTCTCAGAAATCAAGCATCGATTTTCATGAGATATTTTCACCAGTTGTAATAATTGTTTCAATTCGAATTGTATTAGCATTAGTTGCTTTACTTGATTTAGAATTACAACAACTAGATGTTAAAACTGCATTTTTACATGGAGATTTAGATGAGGAGATTTACATGGAACAACCGGAAGGGTTTGTTGGAAATCGCAACAAGAAATTTGTCTGCAGGCTCAAGAAATCATTGTATGGCCTGAAGCAGTCGCCTCGACAATGGTACAAGAAATTTGATTCTTTCATGATGAGTCAAAATTATATAAGAAGTGAATATGATCATTGTGTTTACTTTAAGAAATTAAGTAATGGAATTTTCATTATCTTAGTGTTGTATGTTGACGATATGCTTTTAGCAAGCAAAATCATAATAGAGATCAACAGGTTAAAGGCTCAGATGGCTAGGACATTTGATATGAAAGATCTAGGAGCAACAAGACAGATTTTGGGCATGGAGATTTTCAGAGACAGGAGCAATGGTAAGATGTGGCTATCACAACAGAAGTATATTGAGAAAATACTCTTGAGGTTTGGTATGAACAATGTGAAGCGTGTTTCAGTCCCTTTAGCTTCCCATTTTAAGCTTTCTTCTAGTTTATGTCCTAATACAAATGAAGAAAAAGAATATATGTCTCAAATTCCATATGCCAATGTAGTAGGTTGTTCGATGTATGCGATGGTTTGTGCTCGACTAGATATTTCACATGCAGTGGAGGTTGTCAGCAGGTATATGGCAAATCCAGGAAAAGAACACCAGTCAGCAGTGAAATGGGTGCTTCGGTATTTGAAAGGCACAAGTGATTATTGTATCACTTATAACAGGAGTAGTGAATTTTTTTGTGGATATGTTGATTCTGATTTTGCAGGTGACTTGGATAAGAGAAGGTCAACTTCAGGGTATGTCTTTACTCTTGCAGGTGGAGCTATTAGTTGGATGTCAAAGCTACAGAACATTGTTGTTATATCCACTACTGAAGCAGAATACATAGCTGCTTCACATGCTTGTAAAGAAGCAATTTGGTTGAAAGGTTTGTTTGGTGAGTTTGGTAGGTTACAGGACAACATCAAGTTATTTTGTGATAGTCAAAGTGCAATTCATTTGGATAAGAATCCGGCCTATCATAGTAAGTCAAAGAATATACCTATCAAGTACCATTTTGCAAGACAGGTTGTCACTGAAAGGGGAGTCTCTCTTGAAAAAGTGCATACAAAGGAAAAATGTGTAGACATGTTCACAAAACCAGTTTTGTTAGAGAAGCTATGTTGGTGTCTGGCTTCTCTTGGCTTGCAGAAAATATAAAATAATAAAGGAACAGGGTGTCAGGATAATTGTTGTCAAGGTGGAGATTGTTGGGATTTTTCTGTTAATTAATTTTGGAAAAAATCTCATGTATGCGACAACAATACGATTTGTTTCTAAGTTAGCTCCAGTTATTCCTGAGGAGGAGTTATTGCATCCTATATTTGTTGTGAGAGAATTTATGATTAAGTTTTCTACTCCCAGCTATAAAATGTAAGCCCGTAGAGGATATTTGAGCTGAGAGGGTGTGAGGAATTATGTATTGTAATCTCCTGTTGAATAATAAGATTATCGATGCCTCTGTTTGGTGGACGTAGCCCAGATTGGTTGGGTGAACCACGTTAAACTTGCTATCTCATGATTTCTGCTATGTGTATAATTTGTTTTTGTTTCTGCTGTGTATACTCTGACAACCATATGGGTGTTAAATGAACAGATGGTGGAGGATTCAACATCCTTACCACGTGATTATGTTAACGTGATGCATTCACAGTTGAAAACCTTTGAGAAGCCATTCTAGATGGGACTTTAGATTCCCCATCAGCGACAACTATCATAAGTGAACAATCACCAAGAACATTGTTGGATTCCAAATGCATTCAACTTGATTTACTTAAGCACACTGGTATTGATCAAGTCTCAACTTAGAATATGGATGTTTCCCTCTTTCAATTGATGAAAATTATAGAACTTTGAATATTGGAAGTGATAGGTGTCATAGATAATTGCATTCATATGAAAATGGAGGAAGACAAGTTTGAAGCAGTTTTGTATTTTTGGCTTTTTAAGCAAATCATAGTTGTCTTCTATTGGCATCAAGGAGCCCATCTCAAAGATGCATCAAGGAAAAAAATATCTTGCAATTTTATACTTTATGTAGTGGATTTGCGTGATGATATCTTTGTGCGCGTTGAAGACCATAATTTTCTTGACACTCTAGCTTCTTTTGTCGTCCCCACGTCTACCACAAGATTTAATTTCCTTGGTCTACGTAACCATAACTTCCAAATAATTTCTTTGTATAATTTCTAAACCATATAAAATTTAGGACAATTAGTGGGCCTACTCTATGAGAGAACTCATTGGCTTGGGCAAGAACACGATGAAATTCAAAGAAGGATGACAAATTTTAACTTAACAATCAATCTTAGCCCAAAAACAAGGAGGAACATGATACATTGTACCGATTCAACCATAGATTAAGGATTTAAAGCTAATGACCCACAGATCTACATTGAAAATTGATGCAGGAGCATCCAACCAGGGCTAGACAAGTGGAGGTGTTTATCTCGCAAGCTAAACTGGCTCACAAGTCATTGTACCTAAACTATTTTTTTTTTATGTTTTTTTTTTTATTTCCTAGTTGCCAATAGTTAGGATACAACATCAATTTCGGTTTTGTTTTCCATTAAGGAGTTTTATTTTATTTATTTACAGAAAAAAGTAAATAAATAAATAAATAAAAATATAAAAATAAATAAATAAATAAATAGAAAAACAAACAAACAAACAAACAAACAAACAAAACTCTGTTTTCCTTTTTAATTAATCTTAGAATTTAGATAAATGGAAAATTGACAGTTTCTGGAGTAACTATATGTAACTATTGACAGTTTTCTAAAACTGTTTAACAAGTCATATAAAAGCAAACAGAAAAATAATTATAGGGTTGATTCCTACCATAGTAGAAGAGCAATAAAGAACGTAGAACTGTTATTTTACAACGATCCAATTTCCATGTGCGATTAGTTCTTTTCTTGTTTCTAAACAAATTCATTGAGTGCATTTCCAATCAAAATATTGATTACATCTCCAAGACAGAAGAAAACATTCGTATGCTGGAATATGCTGTGACACACTGTAAGGACAAGCAAAGATAACAAGGACTGAGAGACGAGGACCTAAGATCATTTTTGGCAACAACCCAAATAGAACGAGTGCACAAGCAGCAAACTAGAGGGTTTCATAACCGCTAATTACAGAGACTAGAAACACGAAGACCGCGCGCTTGCTAGGTAACAAGTAAACTAGTCAAATACAAAACTACTTTTCTTTTCACAAGTGCAAAATTCACTATTAAGCTACAGGCTACATAGTAAGAAACTCCAAGAAATAAATTAAGATAAGTTATGATTCATATTCAAGGAGAACAGAGAGTTGGGTTCGAAACCCCAAATATTTACATATATAAATCAACTAGACAATGTCACAGCAAAGGTCTAGTATTCGGGTTCAAACCCTAGAAACATACTCAAGTTACAAAACCTTGAATTCATTTACTGAACTAGACCCTAGCCAAAATTCATAGTAACCTGAATCTACAGTAAAGCAACCTAAAGAACTAAAAGACTGAGTCCAGAACGTGCTACACAACAAAACAACAGTCGATGAACAACAAGACCATGGAGAGACCCTACCCGGTCTAGTGGAGTGCCAAAGGAGCCGAGACCAGTGTCCAGCGCTCGCCCTCCACCTACAGTCACCATCCACAGAGAGTTAGATAACAAAAACCAACTCCGAGGAGAAGAAGTAAAGAAAAAACATATAAAAGGGATTTTTCTTACCAGAGAGAGAGAGAGGTTGTTGTATGCAGAGAAGCAACAACAACAGGCAGCAAATTTTCAAGGGACCCTGACCACAAGGGAGCATACTGGTTAGCGTCAGAAGGAAAAGTGAAATAGCATTGAAGCTCAGAGAGAAAGCTTACCTGTAAATTGGCGAGCTGAGGCCGAGAATGGGGTCACCTCGTGGCCACCACCTGAGCATGCAAACAACCAAACAACCGGATGAATAGTAGAGCCAACAAACCATAACCACAGGTACAAAAGTTTAGACATTAAGAGCTATCAAAGGAGTACAAAAACACCGGGTTACAGATACCCACCAAATACAGTCGCAGAGTGTTGGAAAACAAACCAGGGCCATCAAACGGCCAACAAACAAATAGAGGACTCATCGAAAAATACAAACAGAGCATACAGAGTTTACCATCGAGTGAGTCATAGTCCAGAGGACCGCAAGCATGCCGGAACAACAAGTTCATAACCCTCAAGGAAGAACCAAACCAGAGTGCAATCACACATAACTCTTCTCTTGCCAAACGAAAAATGACCAAGTCGAACAGAGGTTAGGGTTACACATTGAGCGGGAGGACACAAAATGAGGATGGGATAGATGTTCTTCTCCAGAGTGTAATTGTATGCGGTCACATGCAGAACCTCCTCCTCAGCACTTTAAAGTTGGATAAGAAATCATACATTTAATTATTGTAATAAAATAAAACAACCTTTTGTCTAAGTCAGCACGAGGGTTGGGCCACCAAATTTTGGTATCAGAGCAGGATTTGGAGCTTTCCTAAGAAATGGAAGTTGGAAAACGAGGTCGTGGAAGAGGTGCTCGGAGAGCAGCAAAGGAAGGATTGCGGGAGGAAATTTGGATCCTTACTGCCCGTTTGGAGGCAGTTGAAGCAGGAAGGACAAGGGATCTGGAGGTAGGAAATGACAGTGAAGAAGAAGCTATAGTTGCAACAGATGGATCAGATGAGGAAGGACTATAAATTAGATTGTTGAGGTCGGTCATGTTGGCTAAGAGCAAGCCAAAAACAAAAATTCCAAACTACGATGGTAGCTTGTCCACAAAAGTTCTTTTCGACTGGATTAGCGAATTCGACAAGTATTTCGAATGCGAAGAGGTCAGCGAAGATCAGAGAGTTAAATTCGCTGCAACCAAGTTGAAGGTGCACACAGCCTTATGGTGGGACAGTGCCCAAGCAGAGAGAAGAAGGATGAACAAGTTGCCAATTAAGAAATGGCCAAGGATGGTGGACAAGATGAAGGGAAGATTTTTGCCCAAAGATTACCAGATTGCTCTGCATCAGCAAGTGCAGAATTTGAAACAAAAAGGGATGATAGTGAAAGAATACACTGAAGAATTCTATCTGGTAAACTTAAGATATGGGTATATGGAGAATACCCCGAAAAAGACAACCAGGTATGTGAATGGCCTAAGGTTGGAAATATTGGATAAGATAAGAATTCTCTCCCTGAAGAGCATGGAGGAAGCCTACCAGAGTGCTGTAAAGGCAGAGGAGAAGATCACAAGTAAATAGAATGCTAGGAGAGGACGGGGAACTAGCAGAGGAAGAGGACAATCCTATGGCAGAGGACGAACTGCCAACAATAGTGAAGAGTGTAGCAGTTCAAGAACTTCAGGAACAACAGAAAGAGGAGACAACACTAGAGGAGGAAGGCCAAATTAGAGAGGTAGAGGAAATGGCTGAGGCAGAGGAGCTGCTTATCAGTGCTATAGGTGCCACGAGTGGGGGCACAGGTATTTTCAGTGCCCTGAAGCGGAACAAGTTGGTCAAAGAGGAGTGTATCTTGCACAACGACTGGTTGAGGGGAAAGTACCCCTAGGGTCCTTTGGGTTAAGACTCTACCAGACTGAAAATTGCTTATTCAAAGAAACACACGCACAACCATTATCTTTACTGTAAGCAAATTCTAATGTTTAGGGTACGTACCTAAGGTCCTACGTTTGAGAAGGCCTTTAGGGTCCAAACCCTTCTTGGAGTTCCCTTCTTCTCCTTTGACCTGTAAAACAAAAAAATCAAAGAACACAACAGTACATGGACCAATACTTATATGAAAACCATCTTCATGCTATAAAGTTAGTTATAAAAATCTTTAAGTAACTACTTGCATAAGAATTCAAGACAAGAATCTCATAAGCACAAAGAAAGATTGTTTCAGGAACCAAGACGTGTTTCTTTATATAAAGGCAAGTAAAGTACATATAATGGAAAGATTTCACCTGAAACACCTTCAGCAGGCTCCAAGCAAAGCTTCCTCCCGGATTCGTTCCAGCCTCAAGCCTCCAACAAGAGCTCCTTCCAAGTCTTACTCAATGGTGATATAAAGGATGAATGATCACCAATACACATGGAAACAAGGGTTTCCTATGCAAAATGGGGGAAGTGCAGAAGGCACCAAGGACTTCAGACCTGGTCTAAGGGGAAAATCTCAGCATAATAATCTTGCTCTTCTTTTCTCTCTCCTTTAGGCCTTCCCTTTGATGTCTTTTTATACCATCTCCAAAGTAGGTTTTTAGTTAGGAGTTGGTTGGGAATAGTTGGGCCACGGGCACTAACAGGTGATCAGCAGGTAAAACCCGCGATCTCCGCTCGAAAATAAGGAATTATTTATTTTTAAGTGTTTTAATACATACACGCGGGTTGGGTATACACAGACCCGCGTGTACACGCGTTTAACTCAGGGAAATGTCGTGTATAGGGGATAAAACATTGTTTTTTAAATTTTAGGACCAGGTCTGGAAGGAGGGGTTGCCCTAGGCCATGAGTGCAGCATCACAAACCATAAGAGTGAGATTTGGAGCTATAACAGATGCCCCCTAATATATGAGGTCAGAAGGGGAACATGATGGCCGAAATATATTATGTAAGTACATGGAAAGGAAGTCTGTCGAGAAACCTGAGGAGGACTTCACCAGAATTCAGCCTGCCAAGCCACCAAAAGGAGATCAGAAAGAAACACTGTCTGAGGCGGGCATACCCATGCTCAGAAAAAGTAAAGCATGTCCGCATATCTAGTACAAGCGGATTCACTAAGTATACAAGTATAAATGACTGGAAGATACATAATGGATCATCTGATCATAAGGAGCAAGTACATGTATGAATATCACATATAAGACTGTCAATGATGCTGAAAGATGCAACGGATCACTGATATCAAAGACTGATCCCAAGAGGTACCAACTGAACATGATGGAATAGGATGGTACTACACTGCAAACTCAGGTGCCAGCATATAGAATGTCGCCATGACTGACTGCAACATATAAAGTGGAGTGGTATCAACTAGCAGCAACAGGAGCAACTGTCAAGTGAACCAATGAATGCTGATACAACCTGAGGTCTTCACCGACCGCCGTGGTACATTTCTACACCATGGGAATAAATGATCTGAAGTCGACCATGTGAGAAATCGTTTGATTACCGGTCATTGATGTATACCGTTAACAAACGCGAGACTACTCACCGATAATGATAATGAGCGTCAAGGTACCCAGTACAATCTAACAAGTGTGAATATATGAGCTGAAGTCGAACACCTGTAAGAATCTATCAATCAGGAGACAATGATGGTTTCCCACTGTCGATAGCGAGGAATCTGCCACTAATGACTGCAAACCCCAAGGTACTGCCAAATGGACTCTAGATCTTTGCCCCAGAGCAATGAGTCGGAGTCGATAGGGAAAGATCCGCTAGAAGGAAGGCATTAAGGCATCCTCCATCAATCTAGCGCGAGTGTAACCCGTAGGCCAATAATGTGGAAGGAATCGGACGAAAAAGATGTAGTAACCCAACCGAAGTACGTTTCCGGCATACACAAGATGTGGATAGCACACGGCAGAAACCCTCTGAGCCAACCAATAATGAAAGCTGACACAGAGGCGAGGTATCCACCAATAGGGTCAAATGGAAACCAAGGTACTGCACGAATCCTAATGTGTGATAATGTATGTTGATGTCGAACACAAGGGAAACCACTCAGTCAAAGACCCATGATACTGATCGATGTTGAGCACAAGGTGACCTATCAATAATGAAAATAGGGCCAGGGTGCGGCTCTAGGCCTGTCCTCAGAACAAGGTGTCGTCATCGATAAGGACAAGACCCGCCAGCAAGAAGTCAATGGGGACCTTCTCAAACCGGCACGAGTAAAGGACCAATATAGCTGGTGTGATGATAGACATGATACTGACAACCAGGGATGGCCGACTGAAAAATGAGTCAAGAGATACCGCAGAGAGGCGGACTCAGGCTAACTTCCCTTGAACAAAAGCACGACTCAATGTGACTATGTGGCAGCATATGATGACTCTGTATAAGTTCGCTATGCAGGAGGCACAAACGAACCCTCCATATGATTGGAAGAGATAGCCAATCGGGGGAGAACTGACTCAATAACAAGGTTATGGCATACCTAAGTCAAACTAAATCCCACCCATGCGGAGGAGACTTTGTTTTGAGTGCTTTGTTCAAGGGCGACACGACTGACTCTAGCTACCAACAATAAATGGAAATAATGTCCCTGTCCCCGCTCTTTTTTGGAATATTTAATTTTTTTTTCTTTTTCTGTTAAGCCAGAAAAAGAATAAAAGAATGATATGGTACAGTGGAAAGAACGAGTGTCGGTGAAACAGATGATCTAGTTCCTGGGAAAGGAACGTTCCTATGCTCAATGCAGGGAGGTGAAAACTGGTCAGTGACACTCAGAGGTATGTTCCTTACACGGATCAGGGTATGTCAAGCTGCAGAAGTCAAAGGTATGCAAGGTTGATTTTGCAGACGTCATGGTCAAAAGCTGGCTTAAACACGAGTCCAAGTGAAGTCGGCTCTAGGCCAAAAGGTGCAAATGGTCAACATGCAATGCAGAAGTACAACTCGACAGACATAGGAGCCTCTAGGGTATAAGGCCAGAACGAAGTGAAGAAGCAAAGAGGAATGAGTCTTCAACGCATAAGTCATGGCGGGACTACAGAGGACTCCCGAGCCTAAGGATGAAAAATCAGCATGAGTGCCAAGCGACAAAAAGGTACTACCTAGGGCACCCATGATAAGGTAGATTCTACCACCCAAGTCATGATACTTCTAAGAAATGAGAATGTTCCGCACCATAACTTGGTGGGGTCGATCCTAAGGCAAAATGGGAAAGGAAACTGATAAATGCACAATGCAGGTGGAAAAACCTAACCTGTATGCCAGTTTCGAGAACCAGTACCTGTCAGAACGGACCAACCATAAACTTCCAAAGGAGACATCTTCCAAGTTCTGTGAACATAAATAGGAACACTAGACACGAAGTTAATACATCCCACATATAAACTTCATATAAGATCTTGTGTTATAGAATACAAAACTTGAACTTGTGAATGCAAGATTTTAAGACTACTCTGCAAACAAAGAAGGAAAGTTGCTCACTTATCAAATTTGTCTTGCCACTAAAATGCTTAGATAGAATATGATGTGCTACCAATCATTTCGTCCAAACAATAAAAACAAGTTCTAAGATAAACACAAAGCACTTTCACTTCACAAAAAAGGAAATCAAATGAAAAGCAAGTTTAAGAAAGCGAAACTCAAAACTTTCAAAAGATTTTCTTTCAAACAACAAGCAAAGAAGTCTTTTTCAAAGAATGCTCTCAAAAATACTGACACTAATGATTGAAGAATAGGCAACCAAACACTTTTGCGAATTGACACCTTTCAAATGATGAAAACCCAACAAAAATAAATGCGTTTGAAATCGCTCTTGACAATCAAAAGCAGCAATGAAAGTCCAAGAGATCAAAAGACAAGTTTCAAGAAAATGGTAACAAACAACTTTCCCGAAACGAAGGAGCAAATGGTCACAAAAATGGTTTCGTTAAGCAAACAAAAGGGTCACCAAAACAAAATGAACACAAAGATTGAATCCAATCTTCCTACTCTGCCAAAACAGAGCAGTCAAGATTCTTAACCAGAAATCTTGTGTGTCAAAAAACAATGACGCTTGCAATCAACGAAAACAAGACTAATACTCCTTATAACTGGAGAGAGTTCAGAACAAGATGCCCCTGTTAAGCAAAGGACTGTTACTGGAAAATGACTGCTTCAAACTGACCCAAACCACCAGACAAACATTCAGCAAAAAGAAAATTTATAAATATTGAAAATTATATAATATACGGACCTGCAGTGATGTGCAGAGTGCGTGTACACGCGATTGTAACTAAGGAAACCTGCATATGCGTAGTTTCACTTAGTTAAACTTGCGTATATACGCTTCTGTAATCCAACAAAACAACATATCTGAAGATTTTCAAGAAAAATAAAAAATACAGACTGAAAAAACTGGAAAAGCTTAGAGTTCAAGAACAGATCAGACAGTCAGAGCCAGCAAACAGAGGGGCTGAGCCTTGATTGGCTTGAAGACTACCCAAACTAGGAACAACAAGAGTGTTTTTCCCGAGTGGAGTCACCAATTCTGGTTGAGGGGAAAGTACCCCTAGGGTCTTTTGGGTTAAGACTCTACCAGACTGAAAATTGCTTATTCAAAGAAACACACACAGCCATTATCTTTACTGTAAGCAAATTCTAATGTTTAGGGTACGTACCTAAGGTCCTACGTTCGAGAAGGCCTTTAGGGTCCAAACCCTTCTTGGAGTTCCCTTCTTCTCCTTTGACCTGTAAAACAAACAAATCAAAGAACACAACAGTACATGGACCAATACTTATATGAAAACCATCTTCATGCTATAAAGTTAGTTATAAAAATCTTTAAGTAACTACTTGCATAAGAATTCAAGACAAGAATCTCATAAGCACAAAGAAAGATTGTTTCGGGAACCAAGACGTGTTTCTTTATATAAAGGCAAGTAAAGTACATATAACCGAAAGATTTCACCTGAAACACCTTCAGCAGGCTCCAAGCAAAGCTTCCTCCTGAATTCGTTCCAGCCTCAAGCCTCCAACAAGAGCTCCTTCCAAATCTTACTCAATGGTGATATAAAGGATGAATGATCACCAATACACATGGAAACAAGGGTTTCCTATGCAAAATGGGGGAAGTGCAGAAGGCACCAAGGACTTCAGACCTGGTCTAAGGGGAAAATCTCAGCATAATAATCTTGCTCTTCTTTTTTCTCTCCTTTAGGCCTTCCCTTTGATGTCTTTTTATACCATCTCCAAAGTAGTTTTTTAGTTAGGAGTTGGTTGGGAACAGTTGGGCCACGGGCACTAACAGGTGATCAGCAGGTAAAACCCGCGATCTCCGCCCCAAAATAAGGAATTATTTATTTTTTTAAGTGTTTTAATACATACACGCGGGTTGGGTATACACAGACCCGCGTGTACACGCGTTTAACTCAGGGCAATGTCGCGTATAGGGGATAAAACACTGTTTTTTAAATTTTAGTACCAGGTCTGGAAGGAGGGGTTGCCCTAGGCCATGAGTGCAGCATCACAAACCATAAGAGTGAGATTTGGAGCTATAACAGTGAGAGGAAGCAGAGGCACCACCCCAGGAAGTAGAAAATGTGCCGGAAACAGGGGAAGCCTTAGTTCTGAACAAAGTGTTGTTGAAACCAGCAAAGGAGACAGCTGAACAAGCTCAAAGGAAGGCATTATTCCAAACAGTTTATAAGTCACATGAAAAATGCTACAAGTTGATTATCGACAGTGAGAGCACAGATAATCTAGTTGCCACAAAGATGGTAGAGAAGTTGGGTTTGAAGCAGCTAAAGCATCCCACTCCCTACAAGGTATCGTGGTTGCACAAAGGCCATCAACTATTGGTTGACGAACAATGTGAAGTTGAGTTCCATATTGGCAGGTATAAAGACAAGGTTATTTGTGATATTATGCCAATGGACGTATGTCATATACTGCTAGGAAGGCCATGCCAGTATGACAGGAAGGTAGTGCATGATGGAAAGACAAACTGTTACAAGTTTGTCAAGGATGGGATTAAGCACATGCTTGTACACATCAGGGAGGAAGAAACGACAGAAACAAGTGGAGTAAAAACGTTACTGGTGGGAGGAAAGGAATTCTTAAAGCAGATCAAAGATAGCGAAGTGAATTATGCTATAGTAAGGAGGCCAAAGATAGTGTTACTACACACTAAAATTTCAGATTTACCAGAAGAAATTCAGGAGATGTTGTAGGAGTTTTGTGATACCGTAGTGGATGATCTACTAGATAAACTGCCTCCTAAGAGGAGTATCAGTCATCACATTGACTTTATACCTAGAGCAAGTCTACCGAACAAGGCAACATACTGGATGAGCCCTAAAGATATTGAGGATATCAAAAAACAAGTGCAGGAATTGCTAGATAAAGGCTTGATAAGGGAGAGTTTGAGTCCCTACGCAGTTCCGACAGTTCTCGCTCCTAAGAAAGGAGGAGAATGGTGAATGTGCACAGATTCGAGGGCCATCAGCAAGATTACCATCAGGTACAGGTTTCCACTGCCATGGATGGATGATATGATGGACTGCCTGAGCGAGGCAGCATACTTCTCGAAGATCGACGTGAGGAGTGGTTACCACCAGAGCTAGATCAGGGAAGGTGATGAATGGAAAATAGCATTCAAGACTATTGAAGGGCTGTATGAGTGGTTGGTAATGCTATTTGGATTAAGTAATGCCCCTAGTACATTTATGTGACTAATGAACGAAATGCTGAAAGAGTTCATTAGAAAGTTTGTGATAGTGTATCTTGATGATATATAAATTTTCAGCAAGACTAAGGAGGAACACTTTCGACATGTTCGAAGTGTGTTGGAGAAATTGTAGAAGAATACGCTGCTGATAAATCTAAAAAAATGTACTTTTTTCAAAGAGAACTGGTTTATCTGGGTTTTGTGATTGCAGAGAATGAGTTGAAGATGGACCCAAAAAAAGTTGCAGCTATTATTAGCTGGCCATCCCCAAAGAGCCTATTTGAGGTTCGTAGTTTTCATGGGTTGGCAAGTTTTTATCTTAAATTTATCAGAGATTTTAGTGGAATCTGCGTGCCTATGTTGGATAATATTAAGAAGGCGAGTCAGCCTTTCTGTTGGACTGAAGCAACAGAGAGGAGCTTCCAATTATTGAAGAAAAATATCACTGAGAGGCCAATCCTAAGATTGCCTGATTTTAATAAGCTCTTCCAAGTCCATTGTGATGCAAGCAGTACAACTATTGGTGTTGTAGTTAGGCAGGAAGACAAACCTGTTGCGTTGTTCAATGGGAAGTTGAATGAGAGAAGGCATAAGTACTCATCTTATGACAAACAATTCTATGCTGTCATCCAAGCACTGAAGCATTAGAGACACTATCTACTAGGGAGTGAGTTTGTTTTATTTTCTGATAACTTTGCATTGCAATATGTGGTGCAACAACATACGCTGAATCAAAAGCATGCTAAGTGGGTCAAATATTTACGGAGTTTCACTTTTGTGTTGAAACACATTAGCAGGCAGGCCAACAAGGTGGTAGATGCCTTGAGCAAAAGAGCTTTTCTCTTGCAGGAGAGTATGATACAAGTGTTAGGCTTTGAGCATTTGAAAGACTTGTATAAGATCGACGCAAATTTCAAAGAGGCTTATGAAGCCTATCAGAATCCTTTGCTGAGAAACAATAGTCCATGGTTGGACTATAATTTACAGGAGAAGCTATTGTTTAAAGGGGGACAATTATGCATTCCCGATTGCTCGATGAGAGAGAATATCATTAAGGAGAAGCACAATGGAGGTCTAGCAGGGCATTTCAGCATAGAAAAAACATTAGAATAGTTACGACGCTTTTATTACTGACCAAAGATGTGACGGGACGTGCAACGATATGTGACTAGGTGTAAAGTGTCCCAATTGGCGAAAGGACACGACCAAAATGCAGGACTCTACACGCCACTGCCTATTCCAAGTAGACCATGAAACTCAATCAGCTTGGATTTTGTCTTCGGTCTACCAAGGACGCAGCGATGTTTCGACTTGGTGATGGTGGTAGTAGACCGGTTTTCGAAAATTGCGCATTTCATTCCTTGTCAAAAAACGAGTGATGCCACTCATGTAGCGCACTTGTTTTTTACGGAAATCGTCAAGTTTCACGGCTTACCGAGGTCCATTATCTCAAACAGGGATGTGAAATTTACAGGGCACTTTTGGTGCACCCCATGGAAGAAGTTGGACACTCAGTTGAATTTCAGCTCTGCATATCACCCACAAACTAATGGGCAAACGGAGGTGGTGAATAGGAACATGGGAAACCTACTACGAAGTTTGATTGGAGAGAACTCACGGATGTGGGATCACGTGCTTGCTCAGGTGAAATTCGCTTATAACGATTCACCAAATTGCAACACGGGTTATAGTCCTTTTCAGATATTGTATGGCATGCATCCTCGCGGAGTGCAAGAGCTATGAGATCTGGGAAAATTAGAAAGAAGGAGCGCTAACGGGGAAGATTTCGCCAAGGCAATGAACGACTTATAGGAGCAAGTAAAGTCGAAATTGCAGGACAACAGTTAGAGATATAAACAACATGCAGATTTAAAGCAGTGAGAAGTACAGTTTAATGTAGGGGACGAAGTCCTCGCGCATTTCCGCAAAGAATGATTTCCAAAGGGCGAATATAATAAGCTGAAATACAAGAAGATTAGCCCCTAAAAAATTCTTCGCAAATTCTCTGCCAATGCCTATGAATTACAACTGCCACCAGGCATAGGCATATCACCCATCTTCAATGTGGCAGATCTATTTCCATTTACTTCCAGATCTTAAGATGACAGTGCAGCATGGCCAGAAAGAGACATCCAGATTGAGAATGGTTCTTGGATGAGGCAAATGCCTACGGCTCAACCCCTGAGATTGAGAAGATTCTCAACACTCAGGTGGCCAAGCGAACTCGATGGAAGGAATACCTACAGTATCTGGTCAAGTGGAAGAACCGTCCCATTGAAGGCAGATCATGGCTTGATGCATACAGCAGGCAAGCTTTTCAGTCAAGGAGCTCATGGACCAGAGCCATGAATTTTTCTTACCCTGAGAGCCTAATGCAGGAGCATCCAACCGGGGCTAGACAAGTGGAGGTGTTTGTCTCGCAAGCTAAACTGGCTCATAGGTCATCGTTCCTAGACTGTTTTTTTATGTTTTATTTTTATTTCCTAGTTGCCAACAGTTAGGACACGACACCAGTTTCGGTTTTGTTTTCCGTTAAGGAGTTTTGTTTTATTTATTTATAGAAAAAAAAAAAAAAAACTATCTTAGAATTTAGATAGATGGAAAATTGACAGTTTAAAGAGTAACTCTATGTAACTGTTAATAGTTTTCTAACACTGTTTAACAAGTCATATAAAAGCAAATAGAAAAACCATTGTAGGGTTGATTCCCACCATAGTAGAAGAGCAATAAAGAATGTAGAAGTGTTATTTTACAGCGATCTGATTTCCATGTGCAATTAGTTCTTTTCCTGTTTCTAAACAAATTCATTGAGTGCATTTCCAAACAAAATATTGATTACATCTTCAAGACAGAAGCAAACATAATATACTGTGACAGAATATAAGGAGAAGAGAAGATAACAAGGACCGAGAGACGAGGACCCAAGAGCATTGTTGGCAACAACCCAAATAGAACGAGCACATAAGCTGCAAACCAAAGGGTTTCATAACCACTAATTACAGAGACTAGAAACACAAAGACCGCACACTTACCAAGTAACAAGTAAACTAGTCAAATACAAAACTTCTTTTCTTTTCACAAGTGCAAAATTCGCTATTAAGCTACAGGCTACATAGTAAGAAAATCCAAGAAATAAATTAAGATAATTTATGATTCATTTTCAAGGAGAACAAAGAGTTGGTTTCGAAACCCCAAATATATACATATATAAATCAACTAGATAGCATCACAGCAAAGGTTGAGTATCCAAGTTCAAACCCTGTAAACATACTCAAGTTACAAAACCTTGAATTCATTTACAGAACTGGACCCTAGCCAAAATTCACAGTAACCGAAATCTACAGTAAAGCAACCTAAACAACTAAAAGGGTGAGTCCAAAACGTGCTACACAACAGAACAATAGTCGTTGAATAGCAAGACCATGGAGAGACCCTACCCGGTCTAGTGGAGTGCCGAAGGAGCCGAGACCAGTGTCCAGTGCTCGCCCTCCACCTACAGTCATCATCCACAGAGAGTTAGATAATAGAAACCAACTCCGAGGAGAAGAAGTAAAGAAAAAACATATAAAAGGGATTTTTCTTACCAGAGAGAGAGAGGTTGTTGTATGCGGAGAAGCAACAACAACAGGCAGCGGATTTGCAAGGGACCCTGACCACAAGGGAGCATACTGGTTAGCGTTGGAAGGAAAAGTGAAATAGCATTGAAGCTTAGAGAGAAAGCTTACCTGTAAATTGGTGAGCTGAGGCCGAGAACGGGGTCACCTCGTGGCCACCACCTAAGCGTGCAAACAACCAAACAACCGGAGTAATAGCAGAGCCAACAAACCATAACCACAGGTACAAAAGTTTAGACATTAAGAGCTATCAAAGGAGTACAAAAACACCAGGTTACAGATACCCACCAAATACAGTCGCAGAGTGTTGGAAAACAAACCAGGGCCATCAAACGGCCAACAAACAAACGGAGGACTCATCGAAAAATACAAACAGAGCAAACATAGTTTATCATCAAGCAAGTCATAGTCTAGAGGACCAGCAGCGCGCTAGAACGACAAGTTCATAACCCTCAAGGAAGAACCAAACTAGAGCGCAGTCAAATAGAACTCCTCTCTTGCCAAACAAAAAATGGCCAAGTTGAACAGAGGTTAGGGTTACACATTGAGCTGGAGGACGAAAAATGAGGATGGGACAGATGTTCTGCTCGAGAGTGTAATCGTATGCGGTCACATGTAGAACCTCGTCCTCAGTACTTTAAAGTTGGATAAGAAATCATACATATAATTATTGTAATAAAACAAAACAACCATTTGTCCAAGTTAGCACAAGGGCTGGGCCACCAAAAACATAGACTCTAGAATAGGATGAAGGCATACTAGGCTTGGGTGATTGGAATTTTTGACAGTGAAGTTAATTAAGAAACTCTTTAAAAATTGGCAAAATGAGTAGCATGAACTCTACACTAAGTCTTCTTTATATTTCTTTCACTATTTCACTAAAATATGTAGCAAAGTTGACATAGCGAGGGGAAACATAGCAGTGTTGGAGTAGGGCTGCGTAGAGAGAGGGAGGTTAAAGTGCGAGAAATAGTGAGCCCAAGTGCCACAAAATTATGGTTCATTTCAGAAAAAACAATTATATTAATACTAGTAAATAATCAAGTTACATAATTATTTATCCACTGGCAAAAAATAATGCACAAAAAGCATTGGTATGTATAATCTAGTTGTGGACATTGGTATGTATAATCTAGATATGGAGATTGCTCCCAAAGAAGGACTAGGCTTAGAGACTAAAAGGAAGCTCAGATGGCAACTTATTAGCGTACTTAGTGGAAGCGAAGAATTGATGAAGCGATCACTTTCGAATTGATTTTCTACAACTTAATAACATACTTGTAAAAAAAAAAAAAAATTCAAAATTGGTCACCTTGCCAAAAACCTTTTGCTAAGACAAAAACAACAAACTGGGCTCTAATACCAATGAGAAATTAACTTAAAGTAAAGCAACATTCAATAATATGTCTACAAAATATGGCCTTCTCGGTCTTCTAAATTCATTTAGGAGTAGTCCAAGGGTTCTTGTTGTGTGGCTCAATGCTCCAACTACAACTTTAATTGTAGCTTTAAATTTGTTCTATTGATATTGACTTGCGATTTAGCATCTGTAACTTTTATTGATATTAAGCTTTTAGCTTAATATCATTAATCCTTATTGTAGACCTTAGTTACAACCACATTTGCAAAACAAACCGATTACTACGATAGACAGTTCTAGAGATTTGGCACCTGTCCTACTCATAACCAACAAAATTGGAAAGTTGAGACGATCTTACAAGAAATTTTATTTTCTAAAACAACGGTGCAGTGCGAAACAAAGTTATGATAGAACCCATTTCCCCGTGAACAAAGTTATTAAATTCGCGTTTCCATGTTATACAGTCAAAGATGATGGTATTAGCTACTTACGTTAAAACTGGCTTGGAGCCCATTCCGTTGATTTAGATATGGATATATTTCTGTCCACACATATAAACAGCAAATAGAAATATTATGGCTGTAAATACAAATACGGTGATCCCTATATCAATGTAATCATAATTACTTTTATTTATTTCAATTTTTTTTTACTGTAAAGACATTACTTTAGATAGCTGATATGGCCCTTTTTAAAGTAAATATGGTACATACAGGTATAATGGCACTGGCCAGTTTTAATTGCGATTTTCCATTTTTTAACATAGCTTATATATAATATTTTTGAAATTTTTTTATCACCTTTGCTTTCGGTTTCCTCTTGTATAATATCTTTTCAAAAAATCAAATTTATTTCGTTATAAAGAATGTAAGATTTTATTGTAGGTCTAATATTTTTATAATATTTATTAAAGGATTATCTTAAGGATGGTTTTGAGAAGGGCGAGTGTTTGTATCATATCCTTTTAAGAAAAACCAATTTTTTTTGTTGGGGTTAGAAAGGACATAAGATTTTAGTGTATGTCTAATATTTTTATAATATTTATTCAAGGATTATCTTAAGGATGGTTTTGGCGATGTTGAGTAGTATTTTATTGAGAAGAATTTATTTTTCTTCCATAAACTCGTGGCTTAACAGTTTCCTCAAGGCTATTGGAGCCGTATTATAACTGAGATATACATTTTGAACCACTTGGGTAGATGCAAATCATGTTGCCTCATAAGGAAACCCCATCTAAGGACTCGCCAAAGGATTCGCCAATGTAGGACTTATCCATGGATGTCCATGAGCTAATCAATCTATAGAAATAGAGATGCCCTTGAGGGTAGATACAGTTGGATACATGCTTTTAGTTGTCTAACTTTTCAGGCTAAAGGAATGAAGAGGTTGTCAAAGCTTGGATCCGCAATCTCTCCACCTGTTTCAAAGCATGTCTCGAGATGGTAGATGGCATGAATCATCAAATCACTAGCCTACAATAGGATGGCATGGTGCAAGCATCTTGGGACACCCAACTAGAGAATACATCCTTAGTCATTAAGCTCAAAGAGATAGAAGAGACCAATCGTATTCGCATCACACCTTGGGATGACTTCCACCAAGCATTAAGACCACCCTTTCATATCCCAAGATATCTCTAGAATCTCCTTGCATAAGGACAGCTCTGAAAACTACCAAATTAGTCAATACAAACCCACATCGTGGTCTTTTGCAAGTTTTATGTTTAACTAGATATCTTTGACCCAAAAAGAGGTATTCACTTTCAAATTTATTTTTGGCCATGGAACATAAAGTAGCTTCTCGAATCAATTCTCCTCACCCTAGATATGGTCCCTCTCCTATTGGTCCTTCTAATGTGACCCTTGCCTCATCCTCCTCACCTTGCAATGCCCCTTTGTGTACCTTTCATAGGATCAATTCACATTTGTTTGTTGATTGCTATTCATTTAAAAATATGCACACTAGTGAGACTCCTTTCACTGAGGTTGAGAAAACCAATTTCCCCTCTCCCTCCTGTAGTTGTTTCTCTAAAAATCTTATTGAAGAAAACCCCTCTCTTATCCTCATGATTGCTAATGAAGATGACATTTATGTCACACCATTGTCAGATCAAGCATGAACTGATTACTGTTTTCCTCGACAAATGTGAGTCAAAAGAATCTTATTACCCATGACATGGTTCAATGCCTTAACCTTCCCAACGCTCTACACGTGGACCCATATCATCTTGGTTGGGTACAAAAGTAAATCCCACATCATATCATCTCCTAGTGTCATTCAATGACCTTCGTTGTTGGCCCTTTCCGAGATACTATGGTCTGTGATGTTTCTCCTCTCGACCATGATGATCTATTACTGAAAATTCCATATCAATAGTCTAGGCGTGATGTTTATCATGCTAAATATCATCAATACACCTTGTAGTATGAGGCTAGCACCTATGTTCTCATATCTTGTTCACTTAAACCAACACAATCTCTTACGAGAAAAGATCCTATTAAGAAAGTGAGTTTGAACTAACCCATTTCTTTTTGTTTGGTTCACCTTGTCAAACCAAATAACCTCAATAATTTGGTACCCCTTGTTATGGTTCCCTTGTTTAAAGAATTAAGAGATGTATTCACACAACTCATGAGACTACCCCCAACAAGTTTTATTGAAAACAAAATTGATCTTATTCTTGATGCTTCTTTTTCAATGCCCCATCCTATTGCCTCACTCATTAAGAGATAGTTGAGATAGAATTCGAAATTTCATAACTATTAACACCATTCCATATTCAATCTTCAACCTCCCCATGTGCATCTTTGGCTTCCGTTCTTCCCAAAACGGATTATTAGAAATGGCATTTACTAATAGAGTATCACACCCTCAATAAAGCCAAACCAATATCCCTTACCCTAGATTAAGTATTTTCTAGGCCAATTACAAGGGGCTTACTTCTTTATAAAGATGTATTTCACATCTGAGTACCATCAAGTTCACATGCATGTATTAAACAAATGGAAGACCATTTTGAAGACAATGTTTAGACTATTTGGATGGTTGGTCATGCCATTTGGGTTGAGAAATGCGTTGACCACATTTATGAGATTAATCAATGATGAGTTTAGACTACACCTCGGTAAGTTTATGGTCATATATCTTGATGATATTTTGGTATTTAGTGATTCTTGGGCAAAGCATCTACAACATGTTTGCAATACACTTGAGCTACTAAGGGCACATGAACATCAAGTAAAATAGAAGAAATTGTATTTTGGAAAACCATCAGTTTAATATTTAGGACTCATCCTTGATTTGTAAGGAGTTCAAGAAGATACCTCTCGAGTATAGGCTTTGTTACAATGACCAGTACCCTTCAATTCTCATGATCTTAAGTTTGAGAGGTATTAATTTCTATAGAAATTTTTTTTGTCATTTTTCATAGTTAGCCTTTACACAAGTTGTCCAATCAACTAAAACTTCTTTGGAACATCGAGGTAGAGCGACAATATGTTAAGATAAAGAATTCCTTATGCCCTTATGTTGTTCTCAATTTGCCCGATATGCATCAACCTTTTGAAATAGAAATTTATGGCTCTCCTTTTCCATTGGGCTTTTTCTTAAATAGTTACCTTTTTGAGACACTTGCAAAGGCCAATATTATATGCAACCCCCATGCCAAGGAATTCTATAGCTTAGTGCAAGCATCGAAGCAATAACACCTTTATATTCTAGGAAAAGAAACCATACTCGGTATCAATCATCATCCATTGATCTTAATTAACTTATAGAGCAAGATTCAAGAGTAATTACATCTAAAGTGGGTTTCTTACATTCAAAAGTTCCATATTTTGATTGCACTGAGAGGCACTTTACAACCTAGTATAAGGTAGATGTGTAGGCGTAATGTAAGAAAATTTGTAAACATTTTTACATGTCATCTCAATTTTTACATGTCATCTCAATATCTTGAATTTATATTAATATGTTCAATTTATAAAAGGAAAAAAGTTTGTAAACATTGTTCAGTTAAATAATGATAAAATGTGAAAGCTAACGTAAAACCTAGTATAAACATGTTACACTTTCCATAAAATTTTAAAAGTAATCAAAATAATAAAATTCAATTTTTTATTATGTATGTTTTTATGAATAAGTTTTTAGATAAAATAAAATCATAATATACATATCACATTAAAATATATAAAATAAAAATAGTATTTCTAAGCGAAGATGGATTTACCTTAAGCTAAATTAAAATAATGATTATCTAACCATATGTAAATTCAATCAATAAGCACATAAAAATATTAATAGTTACAATAAATTTACAATATAATAATATTTTTAACCATCTATATTCTTTCCCACTTTACCATTGGCATTATTAACTTGTGAATAGGATTTGTTACAATCCCATGGGCCAATACCATATCTCACCCATAGCACATGCCCAAAAACCATCTCTTATTTTAGAATCGAAATATTTATAATTACTTTCGAGATATATCTAAACTCTCTATCACATTAAATTATATAAGATATAAGCAATAGCTATAAATTAAGATCCATTTCACCATATAAATTAAAATAATAATTTTGTAACCATATTTAACTTACATTAATAAATACATAGAAACTTAATATTTAAAATATAATAAGATTTTTAATGATCGATATTCACCCTCATTTTCCCATGGATTTTTTTATTAATTTTATTCTATTACATTTTTGCATGAAGAGTTTGGAAGAGATGTTTTAATGTCCTATTATGTTATGCTATGTTATCAAAACATTTTGACTTGGTTAAATTACATAAAATTAAAAATAAAAATAAAAGTTAAAAGTAAAATTATCAATTAAAATTATAATAAAAAAATTACATATCTTAAAATTTATGTATTTTAAATAAAATATTAAATAAATAAATAACTATTAATTATTACTTTTAATTATTAATAGTTAAACCAGATTAAATCCATCTTAACTACGTATGTATCAAGCTATAAGAGGGACAAAATCTCTCAATGTGCAAACCTTTCCTAAGTTTTGCACTCAAAAAAAAGGTTTGCACCTCACGAGATTTGATCCCTCTGAGCACTTGATAGAGCTAGAGTTAAGATGGATCTAGTTAAATATAAGAATGTCAGAACCAATAAATGGTTGATTTGTTAAGTTCACCAACTACCTAGGTTTTGGATATTCTATAGGTTCGTCGTGCCACTTTTGATTCATGGAAAGACATGTATGTAACAAATCGAGTATTTGGTGAGATATGGGAAGCTCTACAACAACCTGTAATTATCATCCAAATTTCCTTTCCTGATTATACCAGTCATGGTGGTTGGTTATATAGACTTAACCAACTAGGTGTGCCACAATTTGATGATAATCTCCTTCCTATCTATGAAGCACATACCTCTTCATTCGAGGGACATTACAGTGCAGCCAAGACCATTCTCAACCTCCAGTGCCACCTCTACTACCTTTCCTTACCCAAGAAAGTGGAAAATATCACTATAGCATATTCACTCTATTCACAAAGCAACACATCAAATTGTAACCATGGTGTGTAACAACCTTTACCTATTCCCTCTAGGCACTTGAATCCATTTCCATGGAATGTTTGAGTATCCTTCCTACTACTCGATGCAAACATAATGTTATTGAGGTAGTGGTATCCCATTTTCCTAAGATGGGTATATTTCTTCCATACCATAAGACTAAATTTATTATTTAGACTCTATATATCTTCTTCCATCACATTTTTCCGCACTTTGGATTTCCGAGTAGCATTATTTCTAATTGAGATTTTCATTTTCTTAGTATCTTTTGGTGTACTCTTTGATCTATGCTAGATTTTCAACTTTCTTTTTCCACTTTATTTCACCTGCAAATGTTGGAAACAACGTTAATAATTAGAGGGGCGTGAATCAATATTAAGGCTAATTTTTACTTTTATACCAATTGATATTCAACATTCAAACTTGGCATTCATTCATGTGAGAAACTTCTATCATATCATGTCGTGGCAATATAAACTAACACATGAATACACACATCATTAGTAGCAACATCAATGACACAAAGGTTTAACGTGGAAACCCTTCTAAGAGAGAATCCACTAAAACTTTGTTTGTAATATTATGTAAACTATGAGGTCCTACTCTATTTACATCAATATTTGTGATCACCTAATCATGGGAAACTCCCTTAGATTGTTTTCTATTACCCACTAGTAGGAAGCACCAACACCCATCTTCCATAGAAACCTAATCAACTTACTATAAGCACCAACTTCATGGATTTGTGGCAAGAGCCAACTTGCAACTTCTTGGATTTTTGCAAGAACTAACCTTCAACAAGCACCAACTCCCAATATCTACTGATACATCCACTAAGATGGAAGCACCAACTCCCTGTTTTGTAGGCTCCAACCCACACTCAATAAGGAGACCTTTGCTCTATGTTATGTCATCCAACTGGCCTTATTTCAACTTTACACTTTCTAATTCCTTCACCATTATTCTTCTCAACAACATACACTCAATACTTTTCCTTTTGTTCTCATTAACATCCTTCACCCATGCACACCTCATGCATCACCCATTCTTCTCACATTGTAGTAGCACACACTTAGCTCTTGCCCTTCCCTTATAAATAGGCACACACGACCTCTCTTAGCAGCATGTGCAGTCACATAGATCTCTCTGATCTACTCTCCATAATGTTGCATTCCCCCACACTACATAATTCCAGTGCTTGGTTTTATTCCTCTACAACAGACGGAACATTGTAGTCTCTGTTAGCTATCACTCTTCCATTCATAGTGCTCCATAACATACTATAGCATGCCTCTCCATCCTGCTATTGCATTAAATACCTAGCCACTACAGTTCTATTAACTCTGGTAATGGATTATGAGTTTTTCTCCATACTGAGAAATAAGTCTCTATCAACCTTCATATGCAAGGAATTACTTCATTAAATTATTCCTATACACACAACGTTGCTCTCCATTCTAATTTTGATTCTCATTTAATTCTTCCTCACATGAGGGACATTCAGGTATAGTGAATTTTGATTTGAACCAGACCCATTAAGAAATCCTACTAATCATATTCCTTGCTATGTTCAACCAATTATTCTTCGAAATCACCTTTTACCTCAATTCCTAATTCAAGTTGTCAACTTATTCAATCTTTGAAGCATACACTTGCAGTGACTTGCATATAGCCTCAAGGCACTCGGTCATAGAAATGCGTAGACATTTGGCAAAATCACTGCAAAATAGCTATTGTATTCTTATGTTATGCAACCTTCTCACAAAATAGAAGAAAAGATATATCAACGACTTCAAGATTAGCCTCTTCAAGGGGGGGAACCTCCATTATATTAGACAAATGAACAATTCTTGAATGATACAAATGAAAATACCTCCTTTATACATATAGGAGTCTAAGGGGTCACAACATAATGAGAGCCTACACAACAATAATATTGTAAGGGAACAACAATAATAATAGTGGGCTACTATGGGGTACAATAATAACAATATGGGGACTACATGGGCACAAAAATACAATAAGGGAGTTGCACTAATAACAATAAGGGGCTACATTAGTAGTATAGGGACCTAACATGGCCCGCTCCTCCAAAAAACTATTGTCCTCAATGATTGAGTAGTTCTAGATGCTTCTGTATAAAATTCTTATCCTCCCATGTGGAATATTCAATGGGTGATTTCTTCCACTTGATTAGGTACACTGAATTTGATTGATTTCATAGTTTTCAGGTTCTTGATTCTATGACTGCTTCAAGTTCTAATATGATTTTTTGTTCCTCGTCAAGTTCTGACAATATTGTTTGAACTGAGAGCTTGTCACCTATAACCTTCTTTAAGCATGAGACATAGAAAACTCGGTGCACTCGGGAAGATACATGAAGCTTCAATTTGTATGCCATAGTACCAATCTTTTGTCACACCTTGTAAGGACCATAGTACTTTGGTGATAATTTATTATCCTTCTTAGCTCGCTTGAGCGACATATTTTTGTTGGTTGTAGACATAAAAATACCTAGTATCCTACATCAAAACTTATTTCGTTGTGATGTTGATCTGCATTTTGTTTCATTCGATTATGTGGAAAAATGAGGTTATCCTTTAAGAGTTGGATAACTTATTGTTGATGCTTGATGTGATATTCCACTGCTTGAACTTTAGAATTTTCTCTTAAAGATGATGTGATGGATGGCAGATGATATCCATAAAGTGCCAATGCATTACAAGATATGGACATATTCATTTCTTCTTCCTCTAGGTTCGGTTCCTGGTGTATATCCTCTTCTTTTACTGTTTCTTGATCCTTTTCTTCCTCCTATTGACAATCTATGCAAAATAATTTGTTCTCAACACACTTATGATCTTTAGTGTATTTTCTATCAGAACTATAAAAAAAAACCCCTTTTTTATCTTTTTTCCTCCAATTGTTGTCGTGTCAACCTTGTAGGTTGTGGAAGGCTAGGAGTAGAAACACTTCCATATTTATAGTTGTGACTGGTATACTTCCTTATTGCCATAATTTTTCTTTCCACTTTTCTGGCCACCTTTAATGGCTTCTACAATGAATCACGTTCCCAAAGGCAAACCTCTTATTGGATGTTATCATTTAAATTTACTACGGAGACATCAATTGTATGGTCTTCTGGAATATAATTTTCCCTTATAATTGATTTTTGGAAGTCCTGAATGTGATCTTCCATTGAACCCTTTCGTTTGAGATTTATCAATTGGATAAAGAAGGCATTTCTCTTTGTATCCTCATAATGTGATATCATTTCCTCCATAAAAATGGACCAAGTGAATTTTTTTTACAAGAGAAAAGATATCGATACCATACAAAATGATCGGGTTTGAAATATAAAGTTGCAATACATACCTTTTGTTTGTTTTGCACATTATGGAGATCAAAATATTGCTCCATTTGTAGTATCCATGTTAAGAGATCCTTTCCATCCAAATTCCTCATATCGATCTTTGGAATATGGTGTGTCTTCAATCCAATGTTAGATCCTATGAAATCATGATTAAAATTTCTTTTGCTCTCATCATGAATTTTCTTTACTACCTTTTCATCATTAGGAAGCCTTTCTTGTAGCAACTTTGTCCAACCTTCCTTCAAAGCTTCACTGTCTTTCTTTATATCTTCCATTTTTCCTTTCAATTTTTATTCTATACCATCAATATTAGCTCCCATGGCATAGAGAAAACCATTTATCTTAGCTTCAAGCACTTTTTTCTTAAAATACTCCATCCAATTCTACTTACTTGGTGTTTCTATTTTCTTGATTTGAGTCATTCTTTTGCTTGCTTTTAGGAGCTCGATATTGAAACGATTGTAACTATAATTTTGGATCTCCAAGTTTTGAAATTTTGTCCTATGGTAGCCCTCGGAGTCCTCTTTCTAAACCCATAGGTTTGATTAAGATTGGATTCTTCAAGAAATCGTTATGCCCAATCTCCCACGATGACCTGATTATAGACTGGTTCAGTAGAATGAACTTGTATGGAGTTCAATGTGCCACTGTTTCGCTCTTAGCCCATGAAAATGATACCAAAGGAACTACAGTCTGTCCTCTTTCTGTCACTTTTTACAAAATTTAAATCTGACTCTCAGAGATACAATTATGACGATCTTCCTAAGGTCTCATGTTTGTGATCGAATTATGGAGCCTACAAACACCTTAACTTCCTCGTATCATATCTTCAAAAATATAGAGAAACCAGATCTGACATTGGTACACGATGTTCACCAATACATTGGTTCCACTGGTTTTTAATTCCATATCTTGAAGCTTCGTAGAAAAAAATTTCTAGCAAAAATTCCACATTGACCTATTTGAAGAACAAAACCCTAGAATCTAAAGCTCTAATACCAAATGTTATGCAACCAACTCACAAAATAGAAGAAGAGATAGATCAATGACTTCAAAATTAGCCTCTTTGAGGGGGAAACCTCTTTTACATTATACAAATGAAGAATTCTTGGATGATACAAATGACAAGACCTCCTTTCTATATATAGGAGTATAAAGGATCGCAATATAATTAGAGCCTACATAAAAATAAAATTGTAAGGGCACCATAAAAAATATGGTGGGCTACTATGGGACACAATAATAACAATATGGGGATCACATGGGCACAACAATATAATAAGGGGGTTGCACTAATAACAAGAAGGGGATACACTAGCAGTCTATGCACCTAACAACTTCTTTACACTATGGCCTTGTGGACATACACAATATGCTTTAAACCTCTACACCCTCGGTCACACAAGTACATAGAACCACATCTTGGGCTATCCTTAGTCTCCATGTCTTGGGCCCGTTAACCTTACCAAATATGCCACCACATGTTTGTGCTCCTCTAGGCTCTGCCTTCTGAGCTTACATGTTTTGTGGGTATACTCGATGACTCTTTCATTGGTTTTGTGCTCTGCCACAATCACCACTACATTGCCTTTATGTACTATCCCCAATCATCCCAAATCTCCCTCTTTGTGCTCCTTTAAAACCTTCAAGGGTCTAGCCTCAAGGATGATGTGGCCCTATGGAAACTCTATTGCACTCATAGACCAATCAATTTCCTTCCACGCTTTCCTAATGATTAGCCAACTCATAGTTTATGGCTGTGCACCTTTCTAAGCTTTCTGGGGCAACACTTTTGGGATGACTTCATGCTTACATCATCAACCCTAGGTGGAACCTCCTGAGTGGTGATATGTGTCACTCATATTTGGCCTCTTTTAACACCTCAAAATGTCAAATATTATTTCCATGTGTCCTCCTTACTGACGTCATCACCGACCAATAAAACACTTCCATGCATCTGCCATGAGGAGTGAGAAGGAGGGTTTCAGTGATTTGGATCTTGGGGGGAGGCCCACAAGATATAAACAATTGAAATACCAAATGAAAAGAGGATAACACACAGTAAACAAAACAACAAATAAATTCTTATTTTTTTAATTAAAACATAAAATAATTGCAAAAGCTACATTGTGGTGGACAATCTATCCTTTTACAAAATGCGACTTGTTACTAATATCATTTTTTAGTTACAATACCATGGGTAAATTCCATGGGTGGGTAAATACCATGGGTGAATGAACACCATGGGTAGATACCACTAACAATACCATGGGTAATTAACATGGGTCGATAAATACCATGGGTGGATTCAACTTACAATACCATGGGTAAATACCATGTTTGGATGAATACCATGGGTGGATAAATACCATAGATGAATTAATACGATGGATAGATTCCAATTACAATACCATGGGTAGAGAAATTCCATTCGTGGATGAATACCATGGGTGGATGTCACTTTCTATTAAGATCATTCCTCCCCTCTTAAGAAGCAATGGTCCCCATTGCGTTGAAGTTCCCCCCTCAAAAGCCTTTGTTGAATATGAAGAGCCACTGAAGAGAATGGCTTTGTGTGGTTAACCCATAACCATGTTGAAAAAAGATCCTAGGATAAGGATACCCTATAATTCTTGTGACAAATTATGATATTGATAGTGTGTGGCCTAGAAAATGGACTTAGATAAAGTGTGGGTTTGTGGATAACCCATAAGCATGAAAAATATACCCTGTAATTCTTGTGACCAACTATGCTACTTATAGTGTGCGACCTAGAAAATAGACTTCGATGACAAGGGTTTTGTGCAGTTGACCCATAACCGTGATGCTTTTCAGTCTTCTTGGTAAAAGCATGGTGGCTTGTCTGGTAGATTCTCCTATGCAATGAGATGTTGGAAAGGCTTCGTTCACATTATAGATCTCTTGCTACAGCTTTGATGATAAATTTTGCTATAGCTATGAAATCAAATTCGAACAATGTAAACTTTGAAACGGGAACTATAAACTCAAAACCAGAACTCTACCCAAAAAACCCTGAAAAAACATGAAAAACAGTGCTAAAAATAAAAAGTGTGTATACTAGAGCGATGGTTTTCTTTTCTAGGGTAAATTTTGAACATATTTTAAAAATGATAGTGAGAACGAATTTTTTGTGCAAAAATTGTGCAAAAAACAACCTGAAAATTAAAAGTGCTAATAGTGGAATGATGAATTTTTTTTTTAGGGTTAATTTTCAACATTTAAAAAAAATGTCAGTAAAACCAAATTTTTATGTGCAAAATTTGTGCAAAAAACACTCTCAAAACAAAAAGTGTTGATGCTCGAATAATACCTTTCTGGTTTTTTGGTAAATTTTCAACTCAATCATAAAAATGTAAAAAATAAAATAAAAATTAACCTATAAAATATAAGAATTAAAAAATTAAAAAAAAATAAATAATAAGAAAAACATATTTTCAAAAAAATAACATTTTTTTAATGTGGTAAACCATAAAAAAATTTGGGACAAAAAAAAAAACAAAAAAAACTATATAATTAAGTAAAAATAGAAAATTTTAACAAAGCATTGAGAAAAACTAAAAAAATAAAATAAAATAGCGGGGTTCAGCGGAATCTTCAGAAATGAACAGGGGGAAACAGAATGGATATATGCGGAAAATGGAGGAACTATGACCAATAATGAGGCAGAGTTTATGGCTGTCTACCAAGGTCTCAAAATTGCCAGACGAAATGCATACAGGAAGGTCGAAACCGAGGGAGACTCCACCCTGGTCATTGAGACGATCAGGAAACTCATTCAAGGGAAGAATTGGGAGAAAGTGGTGACAAGCTGGAGGAGTGCCAGCATAGTCAGGGACATTGGAGAGATGCTAACAGGTATCGATTACAAAATAACTGCGCATGTCCGTAGGGAGGGTAATAAACCCGCTGATTTCCTGGCAAATTGGGGGTGCAAGGAACCAATGGATAATGTAGATGACAGCTAGACAACCCAGTCCATGTTGGTGAAATGGGAAGGATTAAGGCAGCTGCTTGGCAGTGATATTAATGATGCAGGACAAGGTTAATCTTTACCCCGCGTGGATGGGGAAAGGGAGTAATTGGCAAGAGCAAGCGGAAAACTGGAGAGGACAAAAGGACGGCACTTTCAAATCACGGACAGAAGGAATTAAGGATTTGGCAGCAAGACAAGGACGACGCCCAAAGCAAAAAACAACTCCCACGACAAAAGACATCATGCGAAGTAAAGACGCCAGTCGAAGCGGGAAGACAGCCCATCATTCATGCAAAGGTGGCGAGACAGGTATAAGGGGAAACAAAGGAAGAAGAGCAGGCATTAGGAGCATGAGAGGTTTGGAGAAAACAGAGGAATTCTGGAAGAGAATTAGTAACCAGCGAGCCCAAAAACTGACAATGAGTGACCGGAAGAGGATAGAGAGCCAAAAAGTGAAGGAAGTGGTAGATGGAAGGCACCCGGAGCAAAATTATGTGAGAATTGACATAGAGAGCTCTGAGGTGATGGATTACATGGAAGAAGAAGCCTGCAAGGGGAATCAGTTTGATTTGGGCCAGAGCAGCAGGGGACAGAAGCATGCTAGCAAAGGAAGAGGGCGGAAGCAGCAGGAGCAGGGGGAAGGAGGTCAAACCCGGCAACACACAAGCGCAGATGAAGGTAACAAACCGCCAACCAGGAGAAGGAGGGGTAACAGGACGACCAGCTCAGCGATGCACGAAGCGGAGCAAGCTTACAATTTGGAGACCAATGCAGATATCAGAAACATTATGGATGCGATGGAGGCGAGGGTATTAGAAGAGCCCTCAGACCCGGAAATGAACGAGTGGGCCTCTCAACTGCCCGACCCTGGAAACACGCGAGGCCGGCTAACGATGTATCGCCGCGCCCTGCACACCTATTGGGTCCTCAAACACCTCCTCGCCAAAGCTCTGGAGCAGGTGGCGTCGGAAATGCTGGAGATAGCACAGGCTTCAGCAATTGCAAAACAGGAAGCTGAAAGTTTGGAGGAGCTGGTGCATTAGCAGACGGAACTCCTCAAAGAAATCAAAACAATGCTGATGGAGATGAAGAAAGACAAAGACAACAACGCAAGCGAGCGTGGATTTGCGAAGAATTAAGAGGCGGGTTTCCTGTTTCTTTTCCTGTTTTAAAGAGTCAATTTTGCGTTTTGGGTCTATCGTAGAGTTGAAAAGCCTGTTTTTGGGTCTTTAATAGATATGAATAGAGCTCTAGGCAGGAACAGTAGGACTGAGAAAAACTGGGTCACCTCTTGGACAATTGGGGGAAAGAGTTGTTTTAGTTTTGTGATAAGGAACAATGCTCAAAATAGTAACTTAATTGACTCTTGGATGGATAGGAGCCAACAGATCTGGTTTCCCCTCGGGGCAGATTGTGGCTCCTCTGTTTTGTACTATATTTGTTTATATATAATAGATCTACCGCAGCTTACAAAAAAAAAAAAAAAACAAACGTGATTAAAAAAATAGAAAAATAACAAAAAAAAAACGAAAAAAATTAATATTAAAAACATTTTCAAAAAACCCTAAAAAAAAATGCTGAAATTATAAATAAATTAAAAACCCTAAAAGCAATTAAAATTTAAAAAAAATACATATTTTCAAGTTTATATATATATATATATATATATATATATATATATATATATATTTCAAATTTTTTATTAAAAAATTTAAAATTTGGATTCACAATGATTTAAAATTTGGATTTAAAAAAATAAAATAAAAAAACCTTTAAAATTAAAAAAAGCTAAATATATTTTTGATATTTTTTAAAATGACATTTAAAGTATATATATTTTACAAATATATATAAAACTAAAAAAAACATTTAAAATTTATATATATACAATAAACATATTTAACAAAATTTATTTTTTATTTTAAAAAAACAATTTTATCGGCCACCGCCCCCACGGGCGGCCAGGCGGTGGCTATTCGATTCTTAAAATCGAATAGCCACTTCCCAGCCACCCCCACGGGCGGTTGGGCAGTGGCTATCCGATTCTTGGAATCGGATAGCCACCACTCAGCCACTTGTGGGGGTGGCCGAGTGGTGGTTTTTTGGGTCTCAGAATCGGATAGCCACCGCTCGGCCGTCTGTGTGGGGGCGGCCAATATCCACCTCAAGGGCGGTCCGGGGGTGGTTATCCGATTCCGAGAATCGGATAGAAATCGCTTGACCGCCAGTGGAGGTGGTCATCTGATTCTCGAATCGAATAGCCATCACTCAACCGCTCGTGGGTGTGGCTATCTGATTATCGGAATCAAATAGCCATCAGCCGTATGCCCATGGGGGTGGCTATCCAATTCTCGGAATCGAATAGCCACTGCCCGGTTTCCCACGGATAGCCACCCCCATAGGCAGTCGGGTGTTGGTTATTCGATTCCGATTACAGGAACTGATATTGTTATGCGTTCAATATTTGTAATATGTGATTTTTGCATTAATTTTTAAGTTAATCATTATTTTTTGAAAAAAAAAAATGATTATTATTATTTTTTTGACATGAAATTCATAAAAAAAAAATTATTATTTAACTATTTTTAGTTAAAATTATCGTATAAAAATTGTGATTTTGACATGTCAATTCTACCAAAAAATTATCAAAACGTGTAGTTTTTTAGTTATATTTATGTTAAAAATGGTTATTTTTATGTCCATTGTTAAAAAATGTTGTTTTTAGAAACAATTATTTCATGTGGATTGAAAAATTAATTAAGGATGTATAAATATGTAGAATATCGAAAATTCAAAATATCGACCTTCTAATTTAAAAATGCAAAACAATAAAAACCTCACTACAAAAGAATTAAAATTAAAATAAAAACAAGAAAATATGAAGAATACAACCACTTTAAAAATTTTTAAATTTACAAAATAATTATTTACATTTCATACATTAGAAAATTTAAAGTCAAAAAATAGGTCTTTTAAAAAAATGGTCTGACGCAAAATTACCATTTTTTAAAATCAGCATGAAAATCACTACCATTCTAGAACGCAATGTACATAAAAAAAATTAAATTGCCAAAAACTATGATCTAAAAAAATCATGTGTGTTCTGCATCACCCCTTTTCAAAATCAGGTCACTTTTTTCCTATCTCTACGAAACGGGTAACAGTATCAGTTCTCGTTTCAAAGTTTACATTGTTTTCCATAAAATATCCATTTGAGTTATTGACGAGATCATTCTATTGATATAGGAAAATTAAAATTTGATGACAAGTGAACAAAGAAAATGATTCCAGAAACTCATGGTACGTGGGGCCTCGCAATGTTCTAGACACGTGAACCTCAGTTGCTCATATATCTCAAACTGGGAAATGAAATCAAATTTTGTAAAATACACATTTGAGCTAATAGAACATACTTTGAAATGAGATATTTTTCATCTTCTAAAATTCTATGTGGGCGTCATAGCACTTACATGTTGTTTTATATATATTGTTGCAAAACTTTGAAACTGAAATATGCTTCAAATGCTCTTTCCCATGGAGTCATAACCTGAATCTGATACCACTGATTCAGATCTTGTGGGGAGGGCCCCAAGATATAAACAATTAAAATACCAGAAAAAAGGGAGAACACATTGTTAAAAAAATGACAAAGACATTTTTTTATTTTATTAAAGCATAGAATAAATTTAAAAGCTACATTGTGGTGGGCAATCTGTGCTTTTACAAAATGCAATTTGTTATAACCTTTTTTAGTTATAATACCACGAGTAAATTCCATGGTTTCATAAATACCATGCTTAGATGTCACCGACAAGACCGTGGGTGGATTCCACTTAAAATACCATGGTTAAATCACATGAGCTTCACTCAATGAACTAATGACATATCGCGTGCATTCATGTCATACCAAACAATACCCCTAATTGGACTACATATTGGGAAATACTTCTAAGAATCATATTCTTTAACCCCCTACCAATATAAACCCAATACACCTCCCCATTTAAAAAAACCCCTACTTTCACTAGATATTGTAGGTGTCTGTTTTTTTATTAACATTTTTTATACCCCTTTATATTTTTTCATTAACTTTGAGCTCCATTTTCTATACCTACCACTATAAAAACTCTTTACCCCTATGTACCCCCCAATATATTAAGTCAAATTTTCCTCAATATATATCCCCCAATATGAACCCACATGGTATGTTATTGCTCCCCATCGAAGCCCCCATTGGGTAAATTCCATGAGTGGATAAATACCATGGGTGAATAAATACCATGAATATATGCCACGTACAATACCATCGGTGGATGAATACCCTGGGTGAATGCCACTTTCCATTCATATCATTCAAGCTTTGGTTTTATCTTGAATTTCTTTGTTAAATTTAAAGGGTTATGAGGCAAGGTTTTCTCACTATGCCACATTAGCTTGGTTATATGCCAGCACGAGTGCTCCTCCTCTACGTCCCTTTAAATCATTCCAGGGTACTCCTCCGACAATGATTCCAAGGTACTACTCCTAGGGTGACATCAACAAGCTCACTAGCACCCACTAGGAGGAAGAACCAACTCCATTCTATTAGGATCCTATAATATAGGAATCAAAGTGCGTTTTCATCTTACTATTTATCTTGAAGGTTTGCAGGCATTGGAAAAAACTACTTAAAGAGTCTTACACCATCACACATACATTTCAAGCCTACCTATTTGAGCAATTTTTATAGAGGAGGTGTGCAAACATACAAACCATGGAGGGCTAATTGGACATGCTACGAATTTGCTGCGAAATTGACTATTTTTGTCATCATTTTCAAATTCTATATATGAACAAATGGATTTGAATTTTGGAAAATTGAAAGAGGTTGTTTCCAGGAACTACCGAAAGAACAAAATTTCTTTCCATGTCTTCACAAGTGTCATATATTGGAAGAGTCAAATGCATCTTTACAAACTATTTTTCAAGTTTTTTCATTTACGGTTTTAGTTATGATGTTTGGATGCATATTTTGAGGAGTTGGAGAATACTTTTTGGAAATGGAGAGAGGTTTCTCTCAAGGAAAATCTCATATAAAACAACCTCTCTCATTTTGGAAACATCTATACAGATTCAAGATATATGAGCTCATCTTTGAACACATTTTTTGCACAAATTCGGTGCCCTCTACTGTGAAAACGTATCAGCCATCTTTATTTCAAAAAAAATTGAAATTTACATCTTCTAAAAGTCACTTTGGTTGTTGGATAAGTGTTTATAAGTTGAAATCATGTATTTTGAGTTAAACAAAAATGCATTATCTGGTTGATGTTTCCAAATTATATTAGTCTTGATATAGTGGTTTCTGCTTTTGCTGCATAGAAAGTAAAGATGCATTGCATCTGGACCATTCTACTTTTGTGAAGTGAACTTAAATTCCTCATTGAATATAACGATGTAAATATATGGGAAATGGGGTTGGTTGGTCAGATTGGAGAGGAAATAACATTGTTCATGTTGTAATTTTTTGTAAGTTTTAAATAAAATTGGTGGATCAGAAGTACCTGGTTAAATCTCTTCAGAGATTCATGTGACTCAACTCTCTTATGTGAATGTTTCCTATTTTGTGTGTCTTATATTTCTTCCTATGATGTTTAAATGAAAAAAATTGTTTCAGAATTCATCTATTTAATTGTTCTCTCTTGCAGTCATTTAGACATTCCATATGTTTTTTCTGCCATAGTCATTTTAAGATTCATCCATTGTTTGATGCCTTTAGATGGTTATGTACTTTATTCATTATTCTCACATTTGCAAAAATTAATTGGCATAAGGAAGTGTTTCTATCATGCCTCTAAAAGTATTTTCCCAATTCACCGAGCATCCACCATGTCATTGATCTCAATTTTTTACTAAGTTCATGCCCAATGGGTTTCTATTTGCCCTACCAGCACACCTATACAATATGTTATCTGTCAAAGATCTAGCCATTATTCTTCATTGAAACCATTCTTTAGTGCCTCAGTTGAAGAAGAGAGCCCTCTCTAAGGTTGGAAGGGCTAGTTTCCAATTCTGCAAGTGGTTGATGGTTACCACTGGGTTTCCTTCATATAGCTAAAGGAAATTACGGAGTGTTAACATAGTGGCGTCATTTCCTGGGAACGAAAGGTTATATTTTCCTCAGGAAAGAACAACAATGATCTAGATCTTATTACTAATGGTGAATAATAGTTGGACATCCAAAAGCTACATATTTTTTCACCGGGCAATTCCATTGTCAGAGAATCCAAGTTGCAGAACACTCATGGGGACTCCATTGTCACAAGAATTTAGAGCTTAAATTGCTAATCTCGTTGCTTGTCAAACAAGATGACAAGGTATGTGGAATACCCTGTTCCTATTCAAGGTTTTAAAGAATATTGGGATAATTTTGATGATGATCAAATTTATGATGCTTTCTCAAATTTTTACCTATTTATTTAAAGTCATGCAAATGTAGCTCTGAATCCAAGATCAACCTTTTAGAAGAGTTTGCTGAAAATCTTGAGAAAGATCTTCAAGCATTAGAAGTTCAAATTCAATCCCACTACTGTCATTATCAAAATCAGCCTTTTGAACTAAAATTTCTACTAAAACAAGAAGTGGTAGAGTTGCATTTTGATATTGAGGTAAAGGAATGCTTTGAGAATAGGTTTGATAACTCAGAGATGGAACTTTATGATGGCAATGAAAGCATATATAAACTATCCAAATATGATGATAAATTTGCAGAATACTTTGAAGATCAACCAATAAGTCATGTATTTCATGATCCCATAGCTGTCTATATGGAGGAATTGTTTACCACAGAGTTCCAATCATGTTTCATCTGCGAAGAATAAGCCTACAATCAATTTACATGGCCCTTACATGTTCCAGTTTTGATTCTGTTGAATCACTGTCAAGGAGCCACAATTAAGCAACTACTAGATTGGTTGCATTAGAATTTTAGTATCATCTAATTAATATTTTCAAATATATCTTATAGTAGGTTGCTCTGTATATAAATAAGCTCATAGGAATGAAAAAGCTTCAGTTTTCAGTTCCAGTAGTGTCTTTCTAATGTGGATTTTATCTTCAGTGTATACATTGGTTACATTGCAACAATTTGGGCTCAGTTGGAGAAGGTCACAGGTCATAGAATATTGTAGTTAGACTCTATTTCCCAATGGTTTGTTCACTATTCTACGGTGTTCTTGGCACCTCATAGGGAGAATGCCATTCCCATTGGAGCCAATGTTAGGATCCTATAATATAGGAATCAAAGTGTATTTTACTCTTACTATTTATCTTGAAGGTATGTTGACATTGGATAAAATTACTTAAAGAGTCCTACACCATCACACAAATATTTAAAGCCTACCCATTTAATCCATTTTTCCATAGGAGGGGTGCAAACATACAAAACATGGAGGGTTGCTTAGACTTGCTACAAATTTGCTGAGAAAATGATTGTTTTTGTTGTTATTTTCAAAATATATTTCCTACCATATGGAGATAATTTTTTGAAAAATGAAAGTGGTTGTTTCCAAGAATGACCAAAATAATAGAAAACTCCTTCATTTTCTTCACAGGTGTCATATATTGACAGAGTCAAATGCATAATTACAGACTATTTTTGAAGTTTTGGCATTTTCAGTTTTAGTTATTGTGTTGGGATGCATATTGTGAGGACCTAGAGAATAATCTTTGGAGACAGAGAGAGTTTTTTCTCAAGGTCACTCATATAAAACCACCTCCCTTAGTTTTGCAACATCCATCCGATTCAAGATATATGAGCTCGTCTTTGAACCCAAGTTTTCAAGAAATTTGGTGCCCTCTACTATGGAATTGCTATTGTTACACTAAAATTTGTCACCATGACTATTTGCAGTCAGTATGGCTCCATCAATAACCATACGTCCTCCTTGGCAAGTCTTATACCTCTGCTCCTCATGTCAAACTCCAAAAAAGAGAGAAAGCCTTTAAAAAATCAATATAACTCTGGTTCCGCACTTTCTCTTACTCTTACCTGTGGGCACGCACCTCAAGTACATAATACCTGCGTACTTGTACGCTCTATCTGTAAAGGGGTAGGTGCGTACCCCTGTAAAAGTCAAAAGGCGCAAGTTTTACTTCAAAAAACTTACTTGCGGTCGATTCTAGAGCATTTTAGAAGATGGTTTGACGTGGATTGAGCGCCTCAAAATGGTTCATGCATCCCAATGAAAGAGGAACTTATCCCATGAAGAGGGGAGCTATCCCTTTGAAAGAGGGGTTTATCCCATTGATGGTGGACCTGTTTAACTTCCTCCAAAGCATTATAAATACAGGCATTGGGCCAGAGGAAAAAGAGGTTGAAAGCTAAACATTCCTAAGGGTAGATGCTGCTGAAATTAGGACTCCCTTATAGAGCTTGAGAGGAGAGATCACATTCCTTTCTTAGCTTCATTTGGAAGTGGGTGAGCTGATCAAAGTAGAGGAGAACACTTGCTGGACCCTGGGAGGGACCTGCACAACACCAAGGCATTGGTTGTAAGGTTTCATTTGTTTCCAATTAATACAATTAAGTTCATTTTTCTCAAGAAGTTGTTATATATAATTTGTTTCATAAACTCCTTGGTCTTTATGATGAATATGTTTTATTATATGAGTTATTCAGGTGCTATGTAATCGTTTGCTTGTTTGTGTATGCAGGCTTCAAAGAGAGGAGCTCATCTAGATCGAAGAGGCTTGGCCGCTACAAACAGCGTTGGACTAAAGGTAAGCCTTAAACACCTGGTTGCTTTTATTTTAAATGCATATTTAGGGAAAGATAGTGCTTGATTGTTTTGTTTGTCACTAGAAAAGCCTTAGTTTCTAGGGAGGTCGGTTTTGTCCGCAAAATTGACTCTTTCCACATGACAAAATGGCGACTCCACTGGGGAATCCATGGATTTGATTGATTTCTCTTTTGATTGATACTTTGATTTGAGAAACGTTGATTTCTTTCTAGTTTTTGACTAATTGACTGTGAATTTGGGTAGAATAGCTTAGGATTGAGTTAGTTTTTTTATTTTTCTTGTTTTTGAGAGAAGTACGCACCCTCTGAGTTAAGCACAGTGCGTACCTGTACGCACTTTTGCTTTGCACACAGAGCGGGGCCGCACCATTGCAAACGGGCTCCCTGCATAACCTGTCAAAAGTTTAGAAAATTTCAGTTTTTCCCTTTTTATCTATTAGATCTTGTTTATAGCTTATTTATTGCTGCCCAGATCCACTGGTTACCTGTCAGAAGTTTTCATCTAGGCTTGTTTCATTAGCATCAAGGGTTTTAGTGAAGTTCATAGAAATTCTAACCCTAGGTTTGATTTTTGTATTGGTTTTGTAGTGACTCTGGATTTAGAAGTTGTAAAAACCTTGGATATCCCTGGTCTTTTCATTCGTAAAATCCACCTTTGTTTGAGAAACCTACCGTTGTGTTGTCTCTTTGCGGAATTTCGAGAAGGCTTGTTTGTTAAGCTGTGAATTTCATTCTTAAGAAAAAGAACAAGAGCTTTTTATTTTTGTTTTTGACTAATTTATGATTCTACATGAATTAGTCCTTGGTTGAATTGTAACTGAGTAAAACAACCTGGAATTATATTTTGTAGGCTTTTACCTCATTGGATTTGCTTTTAGGTAAATTTTTCTTAGATTTTCATAGATCTTAAAATTGATTTTTGTTAAGTAGTTTTACATGCTTTTTTAAAATAGGGAAAAACACAAAATCTCTTTTGAGGAAAGTTTGTTTTAGTAGCGTTTGAAATCTTTGAAAAGAGAAAGGAAGTTTTCGTGAAATAATTAGTGGTCTTGTCTTGTGTGCTTTGGAAAAGATAAAGAGATTTTTTCTTTGATTTTCATTGCTGAGAAAGTTGTCTTTATAAATTTTGCATTCTTCAACTCTCTTAGCTAGGGAATTCATTGAAAAGGAAAGATTGTTTTGTTTCATCCTAGGTGCATCTTTTTAGTGGATTTGAGTCGAGTCTACACATCATAAGTTTCATCTCCGCTACCTTTTGTCCTAAAGGAAAGCCATAAAAATTAACGCTTAAAGTAAAATTCAATTAGTAACATTTTATTTCTAGGGCTCTGATACACCAACTTAGCTTAGGCTAGTGTCTTGGAGTAGGAGAGTAATTAACTCTCCAAGACAGTAAAAACAAACAAGTAGCTGTATCTTGTGGTAGGAAGAAATCCAATTGTTGCATTTATGCTCTGGGAAAGCTCCTCTTAAAGGAGAAGCACGAGATCGTGTTCGAACCAGTGTGGGAATCAATCCTTCCTCATTGGGAACGACGCCAGATATTCACGTATTAAAAACGGTAAACCTTGGATTATGTCAAGGAGCCTTCAAGGGGATTGAGCTTGCTACTCTGCCCTTGCGTGCGTATTGGATCGTAGACTGTTCCCCCAGGTGTATTTGTCTCAGTTGGTAGCCTTAGTGACCATATTCTTTAGGATTCTTCCTAAGGTGACAGTGGTGGGAAGATCCCACTGTACCTGGAGCAGACGTCGGCT
This sequence comes from Pinus tabuliformis, assembly GCA_031772625.1. Lineage (NCBI taxonomy): Eukaryota > Viridiplantae > Streptophyta > Pinopsida > Pinales > Pinaceae > Pinus > Pinus tabuliformis. The sequence goes on along the minus strand of CM062817.1, from coordinate 1,982,893,779 downwards.
AGACTCACTTGGATTTTCTGGGGGGTTCACTTCACTCGAGACGGTTAAAGTGGAAGAACTTGGTCCAGTCTATTCATTAAGCAGGTTGCCGGGGTAACTGTTCCAACCACCATTTCTGTACTGAATTCTGCGAGGTTGGATTTCATCACCAACTAGTGTTTTCGGTCCGGAAAGTTACTGTTTATGTGTGTTTGATCTCTAGATTCTTTAGGCGTGTGATTCAAATTTGTTTGGTTCTCTAGAGACTTTAGGCGGTTTTCTTTGAGATTTTACTTTGTTTGCGTGTGCAGTAGTTAAAAGTTTTTAACTGTGGCTGAATTACCGAGACAGTCCCGTAGACTTCGGGGCTAGTCTCCTGAGTTTGTAGCCATGGCCGATTTACTGAGGAAGTCCCGTAGACTTTGGGGCCAACCTCCTGAAGACGTCCCGAGCCATTACGAAGGTTTGAAAGTCCTTGTAACTCCTAGTGGCAGTAAAGTTGGGTCACCTGAAGAAGGAGAGTCTTCGTTGGTTGTTCATCCTGATTACCAAACTCTAGAAACAGGGTATAATCCTAAAGCTATTTCGGTTTCCGAACTTGTTGGTAGCTTTTCATCTACTAGTGATATAGGCGAAGAACCTGAGATATCTGAACCTGTTACTCCAACATCAGGTTTGTCTCTCCAACTTCTAGTGCTCCTAATTCACCTAGGGTAGAAAGAGTAATCACCGAAAATCTTCCTTCTGGTTTGATAGCTATTGAAGAACTTGCTCCGGAAGAAGAAATAGGCATCCCTATCCCTGAAAATCAACCTGTTATTGATCTAAGGGAGCGTGAATCAATTTTTTACAGTCCACCAAGGAGTACTACTTGGTATCTTTCTTTAACAAATTTCTTAGAAAACCCAGGGTTAAGTTTTTCACCACCTCGAGCTCCTTTTCACCCGACACCTAGAGGTTTTTATACTCCCGTAAATATGTCAGGTCAGTCGTCCATGTTTACTCAATCACTTGAATATTTTTTGTACGGCGGTCCTTCTGTTCCCTCTGGGTATCAGTCACTTTCTGGTACTTTTTCGGGAGCATCTCCTCAACCCATTGAACAAGGGTTATTCACTGGAAGCAATGGTGCAAAGCCGTTGAGCGTAGAAGAAATTCTTATGATGTCAGGTTCTATTCCCAATTCTCAACCTCAAGGTGGTCAGTTACCGCCTGGGGGGCAGCCTCAATTAACACCTGGGGGGCAACCTCAAGGCACACAATTTACATCTGGGGGGCAACCTCAAGGACAGTACATGCCTACGGTGCATTACGTTCCTCAAGGTCAACCCCAGACTCAATATGTACCCCAAGGTCAACCGCAGTATCAATTTATACCTCAAGGTCAACCCCAGTATCAGTACATGCCTCAAGGGTATCTACCCAAAGGTCAGTACTCGAATCAAGGTTTCCAACCACCCCAAGGTCAATCTTATGTTCAAGGAACGGGAAATGTACCTTTCAATTATCAATCCTACCCTCAACCCGGTTTTGGATCTCAATATTCTCAACCTGTTATGGATCAGTACCCCGGAATGAACATAGTGTGGGATCCATCGCAAATTCAACAGGTGTTGCAGCCAAATGTACAGTTGTTATCTCAAACTGGACAACCCTTAGTTTCTGGTTCACCCCTTCGGTAGTTTCTTAGTCTGGGCCTACTGCGCCTCGTACTCCATCCCAAACGACTGCTGCAACTGCCGCAACGTCTGTTCAATCTACCCCACCTACTTCTGGAGTATCGATAGCTCTGGTTTCTACTGTTCCTGTATCTACTCCTCAGACATCTTTACCACCGTCTGGATCCACGATTCAAACTACGGTTCAGATGCCTGTAGGACAACCTGGTTTAAGTACGGTTGTCACAAGTCAACCACAATTCACTTATCAACCGTACCAGGGACAGTACCAATTCGGTCATGTTGTCCAGCAGCCAGTTTATCAGTATCAACCGTATCCTGGGTACACTTATCAACAACCACAACAACCCCAGTACAGTCCGGTTAATCCTTGTTTTCCAGGAGGATACAATATCTCGAACGCGATTCCTATTCCTAGTTATCCTGGATATCCTCCTCCTAGGGCTGGTCTCATGACCCAGAGTTCTAGGGATCCTAATCGACAGCTACCGTTTATCGCAAATTTGGACTTACCAGACTTGTCGCACCTAACGAACGATCCAATTAATTATCTTCCATTTTGGCCGCCAATCCTGAATAAGTTGCCCAGTGACATTCCCAAGTTCGAAGGTAAATCTGGAGAGGAGCCGTCGAACCATGTGATGACTTACCACCTCTAGTGTGTCTCTAATTCCATCTCGGATGATTCGATCCGCTTACGTCTTTTCCAGCGCACTCTCATTGGTCTTGCGGCCAAGTGGTATATTGAGTTACCGCGAGCCTCTTTTTATAATTTTAGCCAGTTAGCTACCTCGTTTTTAACTCATTTTCAGTTGCCGGTCGGATATGATAATGGCACGGAGTTACTAACTTCATTAAAGCAATCGACGTCCACTTATATTTCCGATCATATTCATGAGTGGAGACGTCGACGACGTTTAGTGAAGGTATTTATTCCAGATCAAATCTTGGCTGAGTGGTTTGTAAAATCTTTGTTACCAAGGATCACTGAAGATGTTGCTAAAGCCGGAGTTGTTACTGAGGAGCAAGTGATTTCTCAAGCACAGTACCCTGACTTGGTCTATACTCAGTCAGGTACGTTACACAAAAAGATCCCCGATCTTCCCAAGTCAAATCAAATCGCTGCAGCTCCTTCGGGATCTCATGTCGCCGATGGTATGATTGTTACGGTTAACACTAAAAGTAAGAAGAAGTCTTCCAAGAATTCTTCTCCTATCATAACCTTGCCTGATTCCCTGACAGGAGATTCTTCTGCAGAGGTTTCCGCCGATGTTCACGTTGTAGAATCATCTACGACTAAATCAAAATCCGGTGGAAAGAAGAAAGGAAAAAAGAAGAATAAAGCAGACAAAAGTTCAAAAGAGAAATCCGAAAAGGCAGAATCCAATGATGAAAAGCGCAAACCTCGTTATCCATGTATTATTTGTGAAGAGGAACATTTTACAAGAGACTGTCCACATCGAGCAGAGGTTGCGAAGATCGTCAAAGGTTCCCAAACTCCTGCTGTTTTGAAGGATCCATTTCCAAATCAAGATAGCAAGATGATAGGTTCTTCCTCGAGTGCCAATGAAGAACCCATATTGATGATGTCCCATGTAGGGATTGCGACTCGATCGCAAGATTATGGTAGTAAAAGTCTTGTTGATGGCAAAGAAGCATAATCTTCTCATTCTAATCCATCAACCTCAGCTCCCGGTTCCGATCCACTAGAGATCGAGAAGCCTAATCCAGACTTAGTAATCAAACCGCCCGCCAAGGGTATACTTCGAAAGTCTGATTTCAATCCACATGCGAGAGCGGCCCAGAATTATAACATTGTTGAGGACTTAGCTGTTTCACCCTCAGCAATGTCGGCTTTGGAAGTGATGCAATCATGCCCAGCACAGTGTAAATTACTTTTGTCGGCTATAGGAGCTGTTGATGTTCAGGACCTGAACCTAATAATCTTTGATCTAGAAAATAGTACACCGCGTTTGCCTCATCAAATGGCTTTCCAGATCCCAGTGATAGTAAAAAACAGGCCTATTCATCGGACTGTAATTGATGAGGGAGCCTCAACGTGAATTATGTCGATACAGTGTTGGAGATCGCTTGGTTCTCCTTCAATAAATCAATCCCTGACAATTCTTAAGGCCTTTGATGGCCATGGGTTTCATCCTTTTGGCATTCTACAGGATTTTCCTATAGGGGTTGAAGGAAAAACCATTAGTCTAGATGTGGAGGTGGTTGATGGCCCTCTAGACTACAACCTTCTCTTGGGTCGAAGTTGGTCTTACGCTATGACAGTGGTCGTTTCATCGGTCTTCCGAGTAATAAAGTTCCCACATAATGGAAAGATCGTAACAATAGACCAGCTGGCTTACTTTTCATCCAACCCAGCCTCTTCAGAGAGTATTCAGCATGTCGGTAAAACGACTATCCCATATAAGGATGTCAGAGTAGGATTAGTTAAAGATGTCGGTTTACTGGGAGCTTTTTCTTTTCCTCCAATCAACGCATCATCTTCATTTGCAACCATTCATATGATTACATCAGATACTATTTTTTATGACGATCCTTGGATCGTTCCTTCTGAATCTGAAATAGACTCATTTGGTAATTTTATGCCTTTGAGTCCATATGAAATTGCCTATGAAGCCGTGCAGTCTTTTACCGACCCGTGTTCAACCGAAAAAGACTTAATGAATGTGGTCTGTGAGGAATCACTTTTCACATCAACCTCGGATTTAACTATGTTTTCTGAACTTGTTCACTCTGATGAGCAAATTCGTGAAATCCTATGTGTAGATGATTTACCATGGGAATATCTCCATCACAGATCTTTGTTTTTACCTGAGGATGGTCGTTTTGAAAATGATTTCTCATCAATCTTTACGACTGAATATGTCAAGGAACCTCAGAATCCAATGAAACATCCCGATTCAGAGTTAAATTTGGGAAACATCTCTCGAACTATTCCCATTGACATTTTGGTTAAGCCTGGAATTGTTGAGAACATTCATATAGGTGCCTCGTGTACAAATGACGAAATTCAAATATATAAGGCCCTATTTCAAGAATTCTGTGACGTGTTTGCCTGGTCCTATGAGGAAATGCCAGGAATTGATCCCGCGATTGTTGTTCATGAGATCAAAACTTACCCGGATGCTAAACCCGTCTAGCAACGTTTGCGTCAGATTCACCCAAGAAAAGCTGCTGCAATTAAAGCAGAAGTTGAAAAACTGTTGAAAGCAGGTTTCATTTATCTGATCTCGTCAACAGATTGGGTATCGAATATTGTTCCAGTTAACAAAAAACACGGAACAATAAGAATATGCATCGATTATAGGGACATTAATCGAGCTTGTCCAAAAGACAACTACCCAACACCCTATATCGATCAAATAATTGATGATTGTGCCGGCAGCAAAATATTTTCCTTTATGTACGGTTTTTCCGGATACAATCAAATCAACATTCTACCTGCCGATCAACCAAAAACGGCTTTAATTTGTCCATGGGGGACTTTTGCTTATTGCAAATTAACTTTTGGGCTCAAGAATGCCGGAGAAACTTTTCAAAGGGCGATGTCTTATGCGTTTCATGACATCAAACACATTGTGCAACCGTATCTCGATGATTTACCTGCTCATTCATTACATCGAGCTGACCACCTCGTCCACTTATGTGCAATTTTTATGAGGTGTAGGCATTATCATATTCGGTTGAACCCACACAAATGTGTCTTCTGTATAGAAATAGGTTGATTGCTGGGATTTGTAGTTTCGAAAGCCGGCATTCGCGTTGATCCCTCGAAGGTCGACGCTATTATCAATTTGCCTCCTCCTTCGAGTCTTCGCCAACTCCAAAGTTTGCAGGGGAAAGCAAACTTTTTACGACGATTCATTCCTAACTACGCCGAGGTTACAAAGGGTTTTACACGGTTGTTGAAACAGAATGCTCAATTCTCTTGGGATGAGATAGCTCAGAAATCTTTTGATGCACTCAAGCACGCGTTGACCCATGCACTGTTGCTGCATCCTCCCAACTACAACCAGGATTACTTTTTGTATCTCGCCGCATCCCATTCCACCATTGGAATGGTCTTAGTTCAGGAAGACGAATTCGGAACGGAACATGTGATATATTACCTTAGTCGAACGTTAAACCCAACTGAGCTAAAATACTCACATGTGGAAAAATTGGCATTGGCAGTCGTTCAAGCTGTCCAACATTTTCGTCACTACATTTTACTACGTAAAACTACAGTCATTTCGGATTGCAACGCTATGATCTACATTTTGACCAAACAATTGCTGGGGGGCACTCTAAATGGATTGTTATCCTGCAGAAGTTCGACTTGGAGTTTGAGAAATCTAAGTCTAAGAAATCTTTAGTTTTTGCAGAGTTAATGTGTGACTTCCCGCGTGCTGACACGGTAACTGTGGCAGAGGAGCCCATTGCGGACGAATCTTTGTTTCTAATCAGCACTTTAGATCTGTGGTATGGGGATATCATCGTTTATCTCCAGACCCAATCCTTTCGGCCAGAGCTTTCAAAGTCTGAACGTCGAAAAATATGATTTCAATCCCAACAATTCAAAATCATTGGAGCTACTCTTTATTGCCGTGGGGCGGACTCTATTTTTCGATGTTGCTTAACTCACGAAGAGGCTGAAAGGGTTCTAAATGACTGTCACTCTGGAGCGTGTGGAGGTCATATGTCTGGGTATGCCACAGCCCAAAATATATTGCGCGCTGGCTACTTCTGGCCGTCCTTGTTTAAAGATTGTATTACTGCGGTCCGAAAATGCCACAACTGTCAAGTGTTTGATTGAAAGATTCGCGCTCCACCTGCTCCTCTCCACCCTATAATTGCCATTGGTTCTTTTTCCAAATGGGGTATCGATTTTATTACATGTAACCCTCACTCGGCCGGGGGGCATGCGTATATCATCCTTGCGGTAGATTATTTTACTAAGTGGGCCGAGGCGATGCCTACATTCGAGGCAGACAGCAAGACAACTGCAATTTTCGTGTTCAATCATATAATTGCTAGGTTTGGTGTCCCACAAGCGATAATCACTGATCATGGACGTCATTTTCGAAACGTTATGATGACAAAACTTACAGGCCAGCTTGGTTTGCGTCACGATAGCTCAACTCCTTATTATCCACAAGCGAATGGTCTGGTTGAGTCCATCAACAAAGTTTTAGTTATCATGATCCGACGAATCATTGGTATTCATCGGTCAAATTGGCATAACATGTTATTTTCAGCACTTTGGGCGCACCGAACCTCAGTGAAAACATCAACAGGGTTCACTCCTTTCCAACTAGTTTATGGTTTGGAAGCTGTGCTACCCATTGAATGCGAAATCCCGTCACTGCAAATGGCCATCGAGTTACTTCCAGCTACTTCCGAAGAGGAAAAGCGTTTATTATACTTAGCTCAATTAGATGAGAATCGACGTGATGCTGCATTGGCGATCGAGACTCACGCAAAACGTATGAAAGCTCAGTATGATCGAATGTGACCCCTCGAAATTTTTCAGAAGGAGACCTAGTATTATTGTATGATCAAGCTAATGATAAATTAGGTGCTGGAAAATTCGTTCCTATGTGGCATGGGCCCTATATTGTCAAGCGAAAGCTAGAAAAAGGGGCCTATGAGTTGGTAGACTTTGACGGGGGCTCTTTAGGTAAACTCAGAAATGGTCTTTACTTGAAGAGGTATTATGCTTAAAAGATGGGTATGGAGATTTTTTAGGTTAGTTTTTCTTTCTAGCTGGTGTGTTTGTTAGTTTAGACAGTGTGCTTAGCTTAGAGAGTGTGTTTTTCGTCGTTATTTCTGCTTATCTTGGTTTTACTCTTGATGTTGTAGATGTCGATGCCTCTCCAAACATACATTGGTTTCACTGATGGTGCTTGTCGTAGTACACGGAATATCTCTTCTGCAGCTTGGGTTATCTATTCGCCCTCTGACGAGTTAGTATCTATGCATGGGGTGAGCCTCGGTCAAACAACGAACAACATTGCCGAATACAGTGCAGTGATTGAGTTATTGTCTGAATCTATTTCATTTGGGATTCGGAGTTTGATAGTGAGGTTAGATTCTGAACTCATTGTATTACAGCTTAATAGAGTGTATGCCATTAGAAATCCAGTGTTATTAAGGTTATTTTTGAGAGTGCGTCTCTTGGAACGTGGGTTTGATTATATTGAATATCAGCATATTCCAAGGTCATTAAATACATTAGCAGATGCAATTGCTTCTCGGGTGTTAAATAGACATTTGCAATAATCATACATGTAAATTTAAAACCATTCCATAACATGATTTACAAGATAAGCCGGTAATAATGATATATATATATATATAGGAGTGTGTCAAAAAATACATCGTCTTCGATCATAGGTTGAAAAACACCTTATGATCGGCAAAAATTATAAGTACAAAAAACCAAAATGTCACATGTGTCTACAAAACGACCATCCAATCACTGGTGATGATCTCTATATGACACCACTGTACGGGCCACCCTACACAAGAACCTCCTAAAAGTCCTGGGACCCCGGCTACATAGCGCTGAAGCCTGATTGGAATATCATCTATGGTAGTCTCCGGTATATCTGTTGTAAGACGCTCCAGGTCCCTTTCCAACTCAGCCAAAGTCTTTGTGGCCTTGTCCTATGGGGCCGGTGCCGCTGCAGTTGGTAGTCTCCTCTCGTAAGGCCGGAGATTGGCTGGACGTCGTGGGCCTACATCTGCATTTTGAAAATTATTACTATCAGTTTTTAGACGATATAAAACAAACAAAAATAACAGATAGTTTAAAAAACTTGTGAAAATGAAGTTACCTGTATCATCCCATTGTTCTCCTGGTGGAAGAACCATGTCCGGATCTCCACGAAAATCAACTCTGGCATAAGGAAAATCCTGTATAGAAAAGACCTGGTTTTCTAACCAGCGAAAGTACTCCGGAGTAAATCGGACAACCTCCGTCCCCTCATCAGGATGACGGGCCATAACCGCAACCCATAGCATCAATTTGGGCTCTCAAGGAAGCCCAACCTCAACAATGAGCTGCTGTGGGATCAGCATCGGAACCCTCTCTAAGCCAAAACTCACAACTAAAGCCCCATAACCGAAGGTCTTTAGCTGTCCGTTTTTGGCTCTAGTCAGTTGGCCTTTTACATTGGCCAACACAGCATCACACCAGTTGAAAATGGTACCTCGATAGCAATCAATTACCATCCGCATCTGGGATCCAGTGGCAATGTGTAAAGCGGTAGCCCCGTAAAGTCTGGTAACGGTAAAGGCAATCACCATAAGTTCAGGACGGGATATAGTTTTGATTTCTATCCCCTTCTCCTGAGACTGAGTGTTACACCACTCTAGTCGAAGACTAGTGACAGACTGGCCACCTGGCCTAGTCCAGAACAGAGTCAAGTGTTCGCCTCTCTTGGGAAAACCAGTGATAAAGTAGATATCTGCCGGCTCCATCTCAAGCTGGTGCCCTCCAATATAAAAACATTGGTCCTGAACGTTCCATCTTTCTACTAGCCACTCTAGAAAGCTCACTTGGACCCTCATGCCAGGTATGGCCCAAACTTTATAAAGGCTGCATGCCTTCAAAGCATCAATTGACGGTTGATGATTAATGGCGGCCAAATCAACATCTTCGTGCTCTCTCTCGCGCCAATCGAGCATGGTGAACAATCTACATGCCATGAAACATCCATTAGATTCCATAAAATCAAAAAAATTTGGTCCATTTTGGAGAATTTAGGTTTTAAAAACTCGTTGCGCGGGGTACGCACCCCGCCTTTAGGAACAGAGCGTAGGTACATTGGGTCCCTAAAGGCAGGGTGTGGACCCCTGACATTTTTCCAACTGAGAAAATGTCGGGGTCCGCGAGTCCCTAGTGTGACGCCTGCGTACCCCGACAGGCGGTTTTTGAAACCATAAAACCTCCCAAAAATGAAATCTGGGGCCTTAAAAAGAATTCTAAATGGATGAAATTGAAGAGGAGGATGTTGTAGATTACCTCGAAGAGACGGCGTTCGATTTCGACGGTCGGATTCTCCGCAATGTCCACGGGAAGTTTCTTGCCAAAAGCCCTTTTTCTCTCCTCAAATAGTAAAATGGTAAAAATGAATTGGTAAAAGCCCTTTTTATAGGTTTTTTGGGTAAATAAATGGTAAATTTGTTTATTTTTCACCATGAAAAGATATTTTTCAAAGTATTTTTATCTATCTTCAACAGGTATGAGTAATGTGTTGGTTTTTGTGCAGGATAAAGGATTTTCAGGGAAAATTGTCATTTTTTACAAACAAAAACATCAGAGTCATCTTTAAGCTCTTTTCTGACTCCTAAAATGTGAAAAGATTGCCGAGTTTTATTTTTAGCTCGTTAAGACGGAATTAAAAAGACGGTCCTTTTACAACCCTTTTCTGACTGTAAAAGCATGAAAGGATTGCCGGATTTTTGTGGTTTCAAATTCGTTATTGGAAATAAAACAACGTGTCCTTGATCGCTTTCTACTATTCAGATCAGAGACACTAATCATGAAAGTACTCCTTGGTCGTAAAGATCAAGCGGTTCTCTCAAGTATTATTTTATACTTTTTCGGGCTTGGGAGACACAAATTTACGAAAAAGGTCAACCCTGGAGTCTTCTTAAGTTTTTCAGACTCTCTAAAATTGAAAAACACCGAGTTTCTCCTATTCTGGACTCGTTCAAATTTCACAGTAAAGGACCTATTCAATTACAAACAGGAACAAACCACTCCTTCTTAGGGTTCGAATCTAAACTAAGTTGGACTCATCCGAAGGATGAGCTTATAATCAAGCAAATGTTATCCTCCTCAAGCTTGTAAAAAATAAAGAGGTACTTGCCAGAAATGGTGGGAGAAAAGAGAGGAAAATGAGCCTATTTGTCATACTTTGTAACCACTCTTGAACACGACACTTTTATTCACCTGGGTTGGGAAATCCTTTGCCTAACAGTTGATCAAACCACATTGAAAGTCTTCAGCCGGTTTCTGGGTATTAACTTTGGGTCAATTGTCACCAAGCCATCTGTTGTGTCGTTATGTGTTCAAGAGGTCACTGCCAATAAGCCATTCATCTGCAAAATATCTGTCATCCATCTTGACCATCCCTGAGTCAGTCCTTGCAACTAAATTTCTTCAACTTGATCTATGATTTCGTGTTGTGGGCTTGCCTACGACGGATCGCTTTCTATCGACATCAGCACATTATCTAGAAATATGATCTAGGAATCATCAGTACCTTGAAATCTGCATGCCTCAATGGCAGGTTTCTCTCCTTTGACGACAGTTTACATCAATGACCTTCGATCAAGGGATTCTGTGACATGTTCAACATCAACACATTCATTCACATCTCATGGATTGTACTGGGTACTTTGAGAGCCATTGACATCACTGGTGGTCTCTCTCACACTTCTTAACAGTTTACATCATTGACTGGTAATCAAGTGGTTTATACCATGTTCGACATCAACTCATTTATTCGCATGGATAGAATCGTACTATTTCGAGAAGCAGAAATGAAGACCCTGGATCTAGTTTCCGCCATCCAGGCTGCGAGGAGTTTTGTATTCATTATACAGTAGACTAATTATAAACAGATGGCTGCGTCCATACTATGTCTACATGTGTCTATGATTATGATGTATTGCGAAATCATTCCTATATCAGAGCAGTAGTTAGTTTGTTAGTTAAGTTTTTGATCTGAGTATGGGAATGCCTACCTCAGCGATGATATGATCTCATATATGTATTTTGTGTTGAATATTTGCAGGTTCCGACTGGGCTCTCCACAAGATAATCCTCGAAATGATAAAGTGCTTCACCCTTCCTAGATGATATAAAAACCTGATCTACTATAGACCTCGCACTTTAGGGGGCAATCTGTTACACTAAAATTTGTCACCATGACTATTTGCAGTCAGTATGGCTCCATCAATAACCATACTGTCCTCCTTGGCAAGTCTTATACCTCTTCTCCTCATGTCAAATAGTAAAATGGTAAAAATGAATTGGTAAAAGCCCTTTTTATAGGTTTTTTGGGTAAATAAATGGTAAATTTGTTTATTTTTCACCATGAAAAGATATTTTTCAAAGTATTTTTATCTATCTTCAACAGGTATGAGTAATGTGTTGGTTTTTGTGCAGGATAAAGGATTTTCAGGGAAAATTGTCATTTTTTACAAACAAGAACATCAGAGTCATCTTTAAGCTCTTTTCTGACTCCTAAAATGTGAAAAGATTGCCGAGTTTTATTTTTAGCTCGTTAAGACGGAATTAAAAAGACGGTCCTCTTACAACCCTTTTCTGACTGTAAAAGCATGAAAGGATTGCCGGATTTTTGTGGTTTCAAATTCGTTATTGGAAATAAAACGATGCGTCCTTGATCGCTTTCTACTATTCAGATCAGAGACACTAATCATGAAAGTACTCCTTGGTCGTAAAGATCAAGCGGTTCTCTCAAGTATTATTTTATACTTTTTCGGGCTTGGGAGACACAAATTTACGAAAAAGGTCAACCCTGGAGTCTTCTTAAGTTTTTCAGACTCTCTAAAATTGAAAAACACCGAGTTTCTCCTATTCTGGACTCGTTCAAATTTCACAGTAAAGGACCTATTCAATTACAAACAGGAACAAACCACTCCTTCTTAGGGTTCGAATCTAAACTAAGTTGGACTCATCCGAAGGATGAGCTTATAATCAAGCAAATGTTATCCTCCTCAAGCTTGTAAAAAATAAAGAGGTACTTGCCAGAAATGGTGGGAGAAAAGAGAGGAAAATGAGCCTATTTGTCATACTTTGTAACCACTCTTGAACACGACACTTTTATTCACCTGGGTTGGGAAATCCTTTGCCTAACAGTTGATCAAACCACATTGAAAGTCTTCAGCCGGTTTCTGGGTATTAACTTTGGGTCAATTGTCACCAAGCCATCTGTTGTGTCGTTATGTGTTCAAGAGGTCACTGCCAATAAGCCATTCATCTGCAAAATATCTGTCATCCATCTTGACCATCCCTGAGTCAGTCCTTGCAACTAAATTTCTTCAACTTGATCTATGATTTCGTGTTGTGGGCTTGCCTACGACGGATCGCTTTCTATCGACATCAGCACATTATCTAGAAAGATGATCTAGGAATCATCAGTACCTTGAAATCTGCATGCCTCAATGGCAGGTTTCTCTCCTTTGACGACAGTTTACATCAATGACCTTCGATCAAGGGATTCTGTGACATGTTCAACATCAACACATTCATTCACATCTCATGGATTGTACTGGGTACTTTGAGAGCCATTGACATCACTGATGGTCTCTCTCACACTTCTTAACAGTTTACATCATTGACTGGTAATCAAGTGGTTTATACCATGTTCGACATCAACTCATTTATTCGCATGGATAGAATCGTACTATTTCGAGAAGCAGAAATGAAGACCCTGGATCTAGTTTCCGCCATCCAGGCTGCAAGGAGTTTTGTATTCATTATACAGTAGACTAATTATAAACAGATGGCTGCGTCCATACTATGTCTACATGTGTCTATGATTATGATGTATTGCGAAATCATTCCTATATCAGAGCAGTAGTTAGTTTGTTAGTTAAGTTTTTGATCTGAGTATGGGAATGCCTACCTCAGCGATGATATGATCTCATATATGTATTTTGTGTTGAATATTTGCAGGTTCCGACTGGGCTCTCCACAAGATAATCCTCGAAATGATAAAGTGCTTCACCCTTCCTAGATGATATAAAAACCTGATCTACTATAGACCTCGCACTTTAGGGGGCAATCTGTTACACTAAAATTTGTCACCATGACTATTTGCAGTCAGTATGGCTCCATCAATAACCATACTGTCCTCCTTGGCAAGTCTTATACCTCTTCTCCTCATGTCAAACTCAAAAAAAGAGAGAAAGCCTTTAAAAAATCAATATAACTCTGGTTCCACACTTTCTCTTACTCTTACCTGCGGGCACGCACCTCAAGTACATAATACCTGCGTACTTGTATGCTCTGTCTGTAAAGGGGTAGGTGCGTACCCCTGTAAAAGTCAAAAGGCGCAAGTTTTACTTCAAAAAACTTACTTGCGGTCGATTCTAGAGCATCCTAGAAGATGGTTTGACGTGGATTGAGCGCCTCCAGATGGTTCATGCATCCCAATGAAAGAGGAACTTATCCCATGAAGAGGGGAGCTATCCCTTTGAAAGAGGGGCTTATCCCATTGATGGTGGACATGTTTAACTTCCTCCAAAGCATTATAAATACAGGCATTGGGCCAGAGGCAAAAGAGGTTGAAAGCTGAACATTCCTAAGGGTAGATGCTGCTGAAATTAGGACTCCCTTATAGAGATTGAGAGGAGAGATCACATTCCTTTCTTAGCTTCATTTGGAAGTGGGTGAGCTGATCAAAGTAGAGGAGAACTCTTGCTGGACCCTGGGAGGGACCTGCACAACACCAAGGCATTGCTTGTAAGGTTTCTTTTGTTTCCAATCAATACAATTAAGTTCATTTTTCTCAACAAGTTGTTATATATAATTTGTTTCATAAACTCCTTGGTCTTTATGATTAATATGTTTTATTATATGAGTTATTCAAGTGCTATGTAATCGTTTGCTTGTTTGTGTATGCAGGCTTCAAAGAGAGGAGCTCATCTGGATCGAAGAGGCTTGGCCGCTACAAACAGCGTTGGACTAAAGGTAAGCCTTAAACACCTGGTTGCTTTTATTTTAAATGCATATTTAGGGAAAGATAGTGCTTGATTGTTTTGTTTGTCACTAGAAAAGCCTTAGTTTCTAGGGAGGTCGGTTTTGTCCGCAAAATTGATTCTTTCCGCATGACAGCTATGCAAACATATCAGCCAACTTTATTTTGGAAAATTTCGAAATTTTTAGCTTCTAGAAGTCATTCTAGTTTTTGGATAAGTGTTGATAAGTTAAGATCATGTAGTTTGAGTTGTTAAACAAAAATGCATTGTTTGGTTGATGTTTCCAAATTATATTAGTCTTGATATAACATTTTTTGCTTTTTCTGCATAGTAGGTAAAGATGCATTGCATCTAGACCATTCTACTTTTGTGAAGTGAATTTGAATTCCCCATTGTATATAATAGTGTAAATATATGGGAAATGAGGGTTGTTGGTTAGATTGGAGAGGAAAGAACATTGTGCATGTTGTAATTTTCCTAAGTTTTAATAAAATTGGTGAATCAATAGTACTTGGTTAAATCCCTTTAGAGATTCATGTGATTCAACTCTCTTATGTGACTGTTTCCTATTTTGTGTGTGTTATATTCATTTATTTAATAGCGCTTTGTTGCCGTCATTTAGAAATTCCATATGCTTTTTCTGCCACAATCACTTTAAGATTCATCCATTGTTTGATGCCTTGAGATGGTTATCTACATCCTTTATTATTCTGACATCTGCAACTATTAATTGGCATAAGGAAGTGTTTCTATATTGCCTCTGAACATATTTTCTCAAGTCACCGAGTATCCACCATGTCATTGATCTCAATTTTTAACTAACTCCATTCCCAATAAATTTCTCTCTGCCCTGCCACCACACCTATAAAAAAAAATATTTTCCAAATATCTAGCCACTATTGATCGTTGAAACCATTCTTTAGTGAATGTATTGAAGGAGAGAGCCTCTCTCGGGTTGGAAGGGCTAGTTTCCAATTCTGCAGGTGGTTTGTGGTTACCTCTGGGTTTCCTTCCTACAACCAAAGGAAATTACAGAGTGCTAACACCTTCTTCGGTAGACACCTAATTAGCTTACTAGAAGCACCAACTAAAGCACCAAATTCATGGATTTTTTGTAAGCAACAACTTGCAACTTCTTGTATTTTTGTAAGCACCAATTTGCAAGAGTCACTAACCCCCAAACTCTACTTAGACATCCACTAAGATGGTATATCGAGCTACATCCAAATGGTACATCGAGCTATCTCAGAATACCTATCATGACTTTAACAGTCTCGCTAGAGCCTTTCTCACACATTTCCAGTTGTCGGTTTGCTATGAAACTAGCACCCATCTCTTAACGTCGCTCAAGCAAGACACTATGACTCACATCTCTAATCACATCCATGAATGGAGATGTAGGCGTCGTCTGATTAAGTTTGAAATTTCAGTTGTTGATTGAGTGGTTCACCAAATCATTTGTCAACAAAATTGTTGAGGACATTGCCATGGGTGGATGCGTCATTGAGGAACAAGCCATCGCGTGTGCCCAATATCTATACCTTGTCTATTCACAGTCTGGCATGTTATATGATGTGTTACTCGATGCGACCAGACCATCATCTGATCTGACGACATCTAAGCGTCCGACTACCCCTCCTGTTGATGGAGTAATTGGTTCGGTGACTCAGACTCATGCAAAATATTCTTCCAAATAGAAGTCGGTCTCCAACACTACTCCCAATAATTCCTCTCGCAATGCATCCAACCGTAGTAAAACCTCAGAGTTTCATGCTATCTAGTCTACCGTAGTGGATAAATCATCTAAAGGTAAGAATAAAGGGAAAGGCAAGGGTAAAGTCAATGCCCCAAAACAGGGTCCTCCTAAGTCAACTACTGGTGATGCTTCCCAATGGAAACCCAAGTATCCATGCCTCATCTGTGACGAGGATCAATATACTAAGGATTTTCCCAGACAGTCTAAAGTTAGTCGTTTGCTTAAATGGATCCTACCTATCCTCAAAGAGACCTTTCTGTCCCAGTAGACTCAAATGGTAAACCAAGCTCTGTCATCTGCTTCCTCTGGTTCACAAGTGTTCATGATGAGTACCCCGATCAACGTGGCTACTAGGTTAAAATATTATCAAACTCCTACCCGATCGGTAGGGAAAGAGAAAGAAGGTACCCCATATTCTTCCACCCCATCCAGTTCTGGTCCTCTCCATATAGAGCGATCTAATCCTGATTCTGCCATTTGACCACCTTATTGAGGTGTGCTTTGAAATTCCTCGTACAATCCCAACACTCGAGCTGCTCAACATTATAACGTTGTTGAAGATTCAGCTCAAGTGCCATCAACGATGTCTGCTCTTGAGGTCCTTCAAAGATTTTCCTCTCAACAGAAATCGTTACTATTAGCTATTGGGGGTATTGATCCAGCTGACTCTAATATCATTTTTTTTGACCTGGAAAACCATGATCCGTGTTTACCTTATCAAATTGCCTTTCTCATTCAGATAATCATAAATGGGAAAACCATTCATAGGACCATCATCAATGAAGGTGTTTCTACTTGCATCATCTCTACCGTTTGTTGGAAGGCAATTGCTTCTCCTACTATGAACCAGTCCCTTAACACTCTGGAAGCTTTTGACGAGCGCGATTTGTAACCATTTGGTGTCCTTCCCAACCTTGCCATTACGTTGGAGGGAAAGATGGTACATGTCGAAGTAGAGATCATTGACGCTAATATTGACTACAATATTCTACTCGGATGGAGCTGGACCCATGCGGTGCATGCTGTAGCCTCCTCCCTTTTTCTGCATGATTTGTTTTCCCCATCAAGGGAAGATATTCATAGTTGACCAACTGTCCTTCTTTTCCTCTTCCTCCTCGAATGGAATATTCTGTATGTCAAGCACACCGGTGCTCCTTATGAGAGTGTTGGTGTAGGACTTTTCAAATAACTTGCCTTGATGGGCATATTTCTGCTCCCACCTGCTCATATTGCCTTTGTCAACATGATTTCAGTCAAGTCTGATCTTTAGGTCATTCCTTCACCAGATCTTGTTGATATATGGGGCAAGGTTATGCTGTTAAGTCCCACTGAAATTGATTACGTGGAAATTGTTTCAACTTCACCTTCAGTATCCTCTGATCATCTTGTTTCGAGAACATCTCTCGATGCGTATTCTCAATCCCCATGGCTTGGTTCTTCAAAATCTCCTGATCCCTCAGCCAAGACTTTTCCTTCTGATGAGAGTATCATGGAAGTAATGTCTCTAGAGGAAGTACCTTGGAATGACACATCATCATTCCTCATTCTTGCCTGGCCCGGTGGTTATGTCTATGTGTCTTAAGAAGTTCTCTTCTCTACTTCCTATTGATGTGCCAGTTTCTCCTGACATTGTCAAGATCTTTCAACTAGGGGCACCTTTATCTCTTCATAGATTCAGGTTTTTTCTCCCTCCCTAATTTTTTACCGATTACGCATTATTGGAATTGGGTTGTCATCTTATGCCTCATAACCCTCCCTTGCCTAGGGGTCATGCGGGCACAACCTTATATGATTTCTACTCTATTATTTGGCCTAGTCGATGCTTACTCGTCATGTCATTGGTAAAAATCTGGTTTTCAGTTGTGTTGATTGATTACCTGAGTCTGAGCATGGACTCTCTCAAAAAGTACTATGCTTGGGTCATTTTGCATGGTTACTTTTGTACAATAGTGTGTTATTCATTTTTGTACAGTGTGGTTTGGTTGTTATTTTTCCAGTAGCTTTCCTTCTTATTATGTTTTTGCCTGCTTTGTTGATGTCGATATCTCTTCATATCGGTGTCGCAGATGGTGCTTGTCGTAGTACCCGAAACATGGATGAGTATAGTGCAGTTATCAAATTGTTGTGAGAAGCTATCACTCTTGGCATCCGGGAATTAGTTGTCACCCTTGATTCACAACTTGTCATCCTTCAACTCAACGGGCAATATTCCATCAGAAACCCTTAGATATTGAGAATGTATCTACGTATTCATCTAATGGAAAGAAATTTTGATTACATCACATATCATCATGTTCGTAGACACATGAATACTTTAACAGATGCATTAGCTAATTATGTGCTAGATAAAAATTTGCGAAACATGTAAGAACTAAAAAAACAAAAACATTTGTACCATAGTAAGTAAGGAAGTACAACATATATATATATGTGTGTGTGTGTGTGCCAGTAATGCTTGACATACATCAAAACCTCAAAAAATAATATGCGTGTTCAAAATATATCTGTGGCTCGCAGGCCTCTAAAATTTGGAATGCTAGACCTATGCACTAAATAACATGATGCTCATGATAGCATGTAACTTCTGAGACTACGCGAGTTAGCAGTCCGCAAATCTGATCTAATACCCCCAGTGTATGCCTCTGGTACTAGCGTGAGACATCACCCATCCAGGCATACTCTGGGATACCATGTGTCAAACCCTCGAGATTCCACTCAATCGCCTCCTCGTTGTCACTTCCCTCCTGATAACGAGTGGCATCGAGCTGCTGAGCAATGCACCTAACAATCGAGGACATCTCGGCAGGGTGTTCTGGTCCAATATTTGCATTCATAAAATCAAAATTTCGTGAACAAATATATCTCAAAAGCAATAAAAAACCATGAAAAATTAAAAATTGTTTGTTTTTTAGCTCCATCATCATAATCCTCCTCCTCTGGGAGTGGCATATTGAGATCGCTGAAGAAGTCGGTACCGCTGTAAGGCCAATCCTCCTCTACAATCGACTATCATCGTAGCCATGAGAAAAAGGCACGCTTATAAGACATTTGTTGGCCCCTAGTAATCCTAGGCATCAACTCACTCAAACAGACCATTTGTGTGTCTCGTGGAATCGACGGTTCCACCTCAACCAACTGGTAGTGAAACAGTGGAACCCACTCCAGGAAGAAGACCACTAGCACAGATGCATAGAAAAACTGCTTCACGTTTCCCACCTTAGCTTTTGATAGCTGGCACTTCATGTTGACTTTCATAGCTTCTGCCGAATTGAAGATAGTGGGCATCGTGGAGTTGATAGCATACTAAAACTTCAACTTGTTGGTCTCATGCGGTGCTTGGGACCCAACCACTCTATTGATGGTCAATAGTAACACTCTCAACACAAGATCACAAACTGTCATAATCTCTATCTTGCAACTTTTGATTTGAGAGCTTCTGGGCAATGTTTGGCAAGTAGCATGGTCACGCTTTCCCCAATCGGCCTTGAACCATATAGATTGACTGACTCCCATCTCTAGGAAAGTCCTGTGATGAAATAAATGTTTGAAGTTTCCAACTGCAGCTCTTGGTCACCAATGATGAAAATTTCCGGATTCACATCCCAGGGACTGATCAGATACTGCAACAATTCGGGTTGAACCCATAGACCTGGTGTGAGAAAGAATTTGAGGAGCCCATAGTTCCTCAAAGCATCTAAGCAATTTGGGTCTGCCATTTCTTGTGTCAATATCCTCATTCTTGTGTTCCTTCCAATGCACCATTTTTCACGATTTTTTCCCTGTAAAAACCATATAATCAAGTCAATAATCATCTTTGGCTAGAAAAATTTTGATTCATATGGTCAAATTGAGCAAAACATGAAAATTATTTGTTCATGGTGCCAGCGCAACAGTGTTAAAAATAGTGGCGTTGACAACATGGTTAGCAGTCATAGCAAACCCTGGTCGGCGCGATTCTGTGCCCAAAAATTGCAACGACCGAGAGATTTTTTTTTTGCCAAAACATCCCCATGAAATTCAAAAAATGGATAAAAACATGTGAAATAAGCATCGAAATGGAACTTAAGGTCCTGGCTCTTACCTGCAACTGACGGCTCGGTGGATGCCCTCCCGGATCTCCCACAATCTGCTCTAGAAAATTTAGGGCACAGGTGGGTAAAAAGCTCTTCACACAAAGGTAAAATGCTAAATGGTAAAGAATAATTACTTTTTCCTCATTTTATTCATTTTTTCATGAAATAATAGGGTTTTTGAGTATTTTTTACCTATCTGGCCTTAGAACTAGATAATACATTTACCTTTTTGTGCAGTGATAGGTGACGTATTATCGATGATGGTATTGGAGTGGTTTTTCAGCTCTTTTCTCAAATCGTAAACCTCAAATGAAAAGATCGTCGAGTATTTTTCAATTTTTGACTCGTAAAAGATAATATAATGGGGGTTCTACTTTCAAGCTCTTTTCCGACTCTTTAAACATGAAAATATTGTCGAGCTCTTGTCGTTTTGAACTCATTAAAGGCCACAAAACATCATTCAACCAGTATACGTTTACCCCTTTTTCGGGCTGGGATGCACTATTTAAGAAAAAGCTACTCCTTGCTTGAAATCGTCAAGCGGTTCTCTCAAGTATCGTTTTCTACCATGTGGAGTTTTATTTTCTATGTCTTTTTCAAACTCTCTAAACATGAAAAAGATACTGAGTTACACATTTGTCGGAATTGTTAAAACATTAAACGACATTGGATTTTTCACCATCCCAAAGGTGAGATTCTCCTTCCTAGGGCTCATTAAATTTACTAGGTTAGATTCATCCAAAGGATGAACTTACAGGCAGAGCATATGCTATCCCCTTCAAGCTTTTGATGAAAAATGATTGGGGTACCTGCCAGAAATGGTGGGGGAAAATTTGGAAATTCTACTAATCGTGTCAGCAGCTCATTCTTAAACATGACACTTTCTACTTCATGTTGTGTTGGGATATCCTCCTTTTCATTTGACCTTATTGGGTTAGGACACTAATTTTTTCCTTCCATTCGATCTCTGCCATGTCATCATGACCACCGATCCTATGGATCCAAAAGCTTCTAAACTTCAGAATCGTGTCGTTGATATGTTCAAGGGTCAGTCCCTCTGTAGTTACACTTACTCCTGATTCTCTGTATCATCTAAAATCATTTGCATCAATTTGCCTCGTGTCGATGATGTGGGATACATCATGGCCCTCCTTCAACACAGTCGCTTCCTGTCGACTTCAGCTCATTATCTAGGAAGCTGGCCAAGAGATTCCCTTCCAATACCTTAGAGCTTGCATTCCCTAATTGCAAGTTCTTCGCACTCGACGACAAGTTCACATCATTGGATTTCGATTAGGTGATTTCACAGGTGTTCAACATCAGTTTCTTTATTCACATTCCATGAACTATGCTAGTAGTGCCTTGAGAGCCATTTTCATTATTGGTGGTTTCTCTCGTGCTTGTTAACGGTTCACATCATTGATGGCAATCAAGCAACTTCCTATCATGTTCGATTTCAACACATTCATTCACATGTTAGGAATTTTACTTTGATCAGGTCGTTTGGAGCACAAGACCCTGGGCTAAGATTACACAACTACAAGTTACGAGATGATGTGACATGGTCATGTCGATATACATGTCTCTTTTAGATGGATGGCTGTGACCATATCATGATTTTCTATATGTGATCCTTCTCACTATCGGATAGTTGTGACCATACCTTGGTTTCGTTATGATCCTTTCAATCAGATGGTTGCGCCCATGCCTTGGATCCATTTACATGATCATTCTATGGATGGTTGCATCCATATCATGATTCATGTATCATTTTTCAGAGTTTTTAGTGATGTATATGCATCTAAGCATTCTTACAGGTGTTCCGGTGACGGACTCTGGTTTCCTGCTTCCACTTGTAAATAATTTCACCCCTCATTCTAATTCAGCCTTCACTCTTTAGGGTGAATCTACTACACAAAATTTTGTCACTTTCCCTATACTCCCGGTATACAACCTTGGAGGACCTCTATAGTGTACCTGACATGATTTCCCATCACGAAGAAACTCCCAACATGTCCCTCTTCATGAGTAGAATGATTCCCCTTTACATCATTTCCCAAAAATCTTCCTTTTGTCCCAGTTTACAAGACCGACACTACTGACCAGTTTCCTCATCGCGCTAATTTGTAGAGATTAAAACTAGCCCTCCTTTTGTATGGAATGAATGAGCCCTTTTCTATTCGGGTTGATCCTCTTTTGGAAGGTTTTTTAAATAAGGAGCTGAATCTTCCATGTTTAGAAGCTTCGTAACAAAGGTATGGTAGATGGTTGGGCTGGATGGAACCAAGGAAGTCAATTTAGGAACCTTTCCCCTATTAGTATGGAACAAACTCAAGAAATAAGACCTTCTCCCATGATGAGAGGAACCATCTCCCATCCATCCAAGCTATATAAACCTCTCTTTTTCCCAAGCAAAGGCTAGTTGGATTTTTGGAGCAAGTTTCAATAATCAACAAGTCATCTATATCTTGTAGCTTTCTAGTGTATGCTTGAGGGAGAATACTGTCATTTTTGTTTGGTTTGAGACTAGAGGGAAAGAGGCCTTAAAAATTCCATTGTTGGGGGTATCCATGAAGTGCTAGCAAAAGTGTGGGAACCTGGATATGTCGGAGGAGACCAACAATGTCAAGGCACCGGTTGTAATCTCTTTTTTATTTTTATAAATGCAATTATTGATTAATTTCCTACATGAAGTGTCATTTTACATCTTTATGGCTTAATGTTCCTTGACCTATTAAGTAGTCTAAATACAATATTGTATGCTATCATGTTTGTTGTTGTTGTTGATTGCTTGTTTTAGGTATCCGGAGGAAGGAAATAGAAGATAGATGGAGTGAGGAAGCACGATCATCACCAAGCATAATAGAGTTCTAAGAGGTAGGCCCTGTTAATTGATTCTAGCTTAAAGAGATTTCCATAGATTGTTTGTTTGTGGCTAGACCCACTCCCTTGGGATAGAGGAATTGTTTGTGTTCTCACTGAGAATTTACCTGCACCACACTACCAAACTCTCTAAAGCTATGATATTATGTGAAAACTAGATGTTGGCACTTTGATCAAGTTTCAACAAGAGAGGGCTTTATTTCTGATCATAGATTAGATACTCATCAACAACTACCTACAACAAATAATAGATCTAGCTATTGTGCTTCATAGGTTGTTTTCCATTGAGAGTGAACATCATTAAAGAAGGCCTTGTAACACTTGAGGGAGCCCCCTCTGGTTGAAAGGGCCATATTGAACCTAAAGTTTCGATGAGTTGGTTTCTCGGTGCAGTTTCATAGCTCATAACTACCTACGAGAAACAAAATTAGCATTTGGTGTTGTTTTCGAGGAGCGAAAGAAACGAAAAAAGCTTTCCTTGGAGAACAATCAAGACTAGATAAACTCTTTGTTGGTGAAAAAGGAGTAGTCATTCGGTATTGGTTGCAATTCCTTCACCTGGAGACTCCATTTTGGTTATTAGGCGATTCCACTTGATTATCAATTCCACCGATTCTAGATGTGATATGATTTTACTGCTATGCTTGTGTAATGCTCAGTGTCAATTGCATTCAATAACATATCTTTCTTCTTATTGATGATGACTGGCAATTTCAAACATCAAAAAAGGATGGAAACTTCAATTTCAGTTGTAAGTATCAATTACTTATGGAGTTTGTCTTTCATATTGTGAATATTTTCAACTTTTCAGTTGCATGTACAAGGTGATCTACATGTCAATCCAATCCTCACATGGTTGAACTAAAATTCATATTACACTTAATAGGTATACTTTCAGGTAAATACAGTAGGAGTGAGTAGATCAATGGTTGATATGAAGTATATGGATTGTTTAAATTTCAGTGGTGAGAGTTTGCAGTGTGTGGGATTAGATCAATTGTTTTTTATATTGTAGTTTGCAGTAGTTTTTAGATTTCAGTGTGCACATTTCAGTTTGAGCCTAGATAATGGTTTACAGTTGTTTGAGCATAACATGTTTTAGGCCACAAATTGCAGGCTGCGGGTGGAAATCGATTGATGGATTTCGGACATTGACTCCATGCCCAACATATTGAAGCCACAGGTCTATAGGTTCTATGCATCCCACAGGGGGAAGTAGTCCCCAGTTGGAGCCTATGTTGTAACATTTTCTAACTAATTTAAAAGTTACAAAAAAATTTCAAAATTTTCCAATTTGTTTCTCTGCAAAACCCTCGGGCATATACAAATTTTGGATCAAAATGGTTATTATATAAGTTGCTGGATTAATTTTAATATCAATTTTAATTTTTAAATAAATTCAATTTATAAAAAATATAATTTCATATTTTTTATAATTTTTTTATTTAAAATATTAATTATAATTTTTTTATTTAAAATCTTAATTTTGTCCAAAAATATGGGTTTTTATGTGGCATGAATTTGCACTCATGCAACAAAAACATGGGTTTTTATGTGGCATGAATAGGTTTTTATGTGGATCAAAATGGTTATTATATGAGTTGCTTAATTAATTTTAATATCAATTTTAATTTTTGAATAGATTCAATTTTATAAAAACTATAATTTCATATTTTTTATAATTTTTTTATTTAAAATATTAACTATAATTTTTTTATTTAAAATATTAATTTTGTCCAAAAACATGGGTTTTTATGTGGCATGAATTTGCACTCATGCCACATATAGCCACAAAGGATCAAAATCAACAATCAAGTTACAACCAGGATGACACTTAGTAGAAATGCCAAGTCATAGGAGGCAGGGGTTAAATTTGACGTCCGTATACCCGTATTTAGCTTTTTTACCCGTAAAATACGTTTTAATTTCAAATCTCCATGTCATGTGCAACTTGCCATTAATTTTTAAAAACGTCAATATGACGGGCATATTTAAAAATTGAAAGTTTTAAAATTTTTTATTTTATAAATTATATATATATATATATATATATATATATATTTATATTTATATTTAACCTTACGGTATATATTTTTTATACCGTATAATCCACCTGGCACCTGTAAGTTAAAACTTAAAGTGATTGAATATGGACCGGTTCGAGCCTCGAGGTACTGGAACTTGGATTCAAGAGGACGAAGGAGATCGTCGGCGTCGTGGGACTCCCTGCGCGTCTTTGACCGCATCTCCTTTAGACGATCCTGTACATGGGTCCCTTCGCGGTGTTGACCACATCTCCTTTGGGTGATCATACCTGTACCGCAATCGTCACACTGAATGGTGTCGCAAAGGGTCCTTGATTCGCAGCATAAACGCTAGGCTGGGCTGTTTCAGTCACCTAACAGAGGGTGGAGCGATTCGCCCGGTAAAAATGAGTTGCAGAGAAAAGTACAAAATCCAACCAATAATATATACTGCTCAGCTGAACTTATAACATTATATATATTTATTGTCTTTCAACTTAGACAACTAAAGACGTCATAAATAATATAGTTTAAAAAATAAACTCACTCATGCAAGCCTAATCAAGCATCTTTAAATATATCGCAGCATAAACGCTGGGCTGGGCTCTTTCAGTCACCTAACAGAGGGTGGAGCGATTCGCCAAGTAAAAATGAGTTGTAGAGAAAAGTACAAAATCCAACCAATAATATATACTGCTCACCTGAACTTATAACATTATACATATTTATTGTCTTTCAACTTAGACAGCTTTTATTGCTGTGTACAGAATGGTTAATGTTCCGTCATGTCAAGCAGATAAAGACGTCAGAAATAATATAGTTTAAAAAATGAACTCACTCATGCAACCCTAATCAAGCGTCTTTAAATATATCGCAGCATAAACGCTGGGCTGGGCTGTTTCAGTCACTTGACAGAGGGTGGAGCGATTCGCCCGGTAGAAATGAGTTGCAGAGAAAAGCAACCGGCTGCACGGAAAGGATTCCTTCCAGCTTCCTCCAATATAAACCTAAGAAAAGGTCTGTGGTCACCTGAAGAGGATCAGAAGCTTCTCTCTTATCTAAACGACAGACTCACGCCGGGCTGCTCCTGGACCTCCGTCGCCAAGCAGGCTGGTGAACACCCACGTCCATCTAAAATTTAATTATTTATTTCTATTCGATTCGATTCAATTCAAAGGAGTACCTTATAATATGATGTTTATTTTTCTGGTCGATTTTGTAGTATCATTTCTAACTATAGAATATTAGTGTAAATCTGCTATAATTTTATATTTATTGCATATTTCGAGATTAGAATATGTAAGAGATACAAATGAGATAAAAAATAACAATAATTTTCTATATAAACATCAGACTATTTTCCATTATATCTAATTTAAATCTTTTTGTATATGATTCTTATATTAAGTTTTTTTTTCATATATATGTAATTTAATTGTCATTTATAAATGCTACATTTCATTTATATAAGAAAAAAAAATGTTCAGCGAGTATTTATTTAAACATGTCACTAAAATTCTCTCTCAGATAAAACTAGAAACTCTTTTGCAACCAGAAACTAGGAGTTCCCCTTAAAAAGACGGGGTGAGATGGGATATTGAATGGAGCAAAGTTATTCTGATTGCTCGCAAAATCCATAACCAGTTGCAAAAGTCCATTTGTTTATATTGAAAAAAATCATAAATTTAACCTTAGATATATCGGCTGTTGTTAAATTCAACTGATTCAACATTTTGATAATAGAGATAATCCAAATTCTCTATTCTAAGTTCAGCTTTTGAGAAGCCATTTGTTATTAGGTTTTTTTATTGTTAAAACTCTCTCTTGAGATAAGAAGTGAAAGATTATTTGAAAGTTATATTGATTTCTCCTCTTTAATATTGATAATCAGTAAATTAAAATTATATGATGATTAATCAAAAGTGTAAGGTAGAAAAAAGTTTATAACTTTATGTTGAAAAAAAATCATCAATTCAAAATCAGATGTATGGGTTGTGGTTAAATTCAACTGAGTTAATCCTCGATGGGGTGAGGTCTTTGTAACACATGGAAGAGGAGCCTTATTTGTGAATACGGGTGGAGTGAGGTGAGGGACAGTCTTTCCGGTCACTTCATCAAAGTGTATGTAATGGGAGGAGTAATATCAACACGTTAGAAACTCGTGTGAGGATTGACATCGCATTGGAGTTTGGGGGTGACGAACGATTAAGGCGTGGAAAGATGAGGGAGCTCAACATGCATATCCGCGCTCTATTTTGGTGTTGGACCTTTTGGTGGCCTCCAATGGGGAAATGAAAGCACAGGAGGTTATTTGGTAGGAGTGGTTTGTGTGTAGTCGTCCTGGACATTTGCTGGAGCAGTGTGTCAAGCTAGACCCTATTACAAAGCTTCTTTGTTATTTTAGGTAAATTTGACGCCCGTATACGCACATGTTATTTATCTAAATTTATAGATGCCTCTAAATTTGGCTTTCTAGAAATTTGTGATAAGGAGGGGCTTGTTCACAACCATGAATTACTATTTGTAGCAATTCCACATGCATATGTTGATTGTGTTGATATACAAAAACAATCATGAAAACTTCTACAAATAAATTTTGAAAGTCATATGATGGGCAGTTTAAAAATAAAAACGTCACAAAAAACCCGTCAAATTTAACCCCTGATAGGAGGAGGGAGAAATAAATTTTAAAAGTCATATGATGGGCAGTTTAAAAATAAAAACGTCATAAAAAACCCGTCAAATTTAACCCCTGATAAGAGAGAGAAATAAATTTTAAAAGTCGTATGATGGGAAGTTTAGAAATAAAAACGTCATTAAAAAAATAAAAAAGTCATAAAAAAATAAAAACGTCATTAAAAAAATGAAAAAGTCATAAAAAAAATAAAAACGTAAATGAAAAAGTCATAAAAAAATAAAAACGTAACGTCATAAAAAAAATAAAAACGTAAATGAAAAAGTCATAAAAAAATAAAAACGTAACGTCATAAAAAACCGGTAGAATTTAACCCCTCATAGGAGGAGGGAGATATAACATGTGTTCAATTATTAATCCAAGTACAAGCCAACGGATCAAGATATAAGGTAAGGGGGAGCTCAAGAAGGAACTTCATGCACTACGTGTCAAAACAAACTATCACCAATTGATCATATAAAAGGTATTTGTTGTGTTCTCTTGTTGTATGTGGGATTTTTACTATAACTACAAAAAAAATATGGGAGCGGATTCCTTTTTAAATGGTGGGATATGACATTTACAGATCAATAATATAAAGACAGGACCAAAAATGGAGTTGAAACCCATGTTGGTTATAATATCAAATATTTTTTTTAAGTACACGAAATCCATGTGTTAAGATATATGATCAATTGTTAAGACAAATGCCAAGTTGAGGCAATTGCTTAAAATTTGAACTATCAAGACCATTGGTAAAAGTCATTATGTTGAAATGAGAAGTTTGGAAAAATATCATTATATTCCAAATTGAATTGGTCCTAGAGTTTGGTTATTTCTCATACCTGATTACCCATTCCTCAGATGAGAAATTTGCAGTTCTTAGCCTTGTGACAAAATCAATGAATCAAGTAGCTTTATTTAATTTTCATTGTAGAAGCTTAATAGATGGTTCCTGAAGGTTATAAGAAGAACCCGGTAAAGCAATGAAATGCATATGTATAAATAACTTTCAACTTTCAACAAAGAGCATTGGCAGTCGCAGATCGATGACCTACATTCAATTTCAGGATACCTTGCTCATCTAAACTTTAAAAAGGCGAGGGGGTCTGAAATTCCCTATTTCTACAAACCACTTTTTCCATGTCACAGCATGTGGTAAATTGTAGTACCACCCTTCTCCAAAACCAAAAAATGCGTAAGACCCCCTTGCAAACTACTTTTCAAAACCAACTAGGTCAAGCTACTACAAACGTTTTCGCATGGTTTCCACGAAACTATATTCGACTACATTTTTTGAGCAAGCAAAGATGAGTTTCAAAAGTCTGAGACATGGGTTTTGTGCGGAATGTCATCAATTAAATATATTTTGAGAATTTTTAAAAAATATCAATGGTTTGAGAGATTTCGGGGGTTCTTTAAAATGGAATCATTTAGATTTCGTGAATGGTTACACTGAAAAAATCCAACAAATGAAAAAACTCAATTCATAAAACCTCAGATCCATAGTAACAAAAGTCCATAAGATCTCTTGATAGTTATGAAAATCAATAGTAATACTTATTTACTCATTGGATTATAAATCTGGGACCTCTCTAACCAAAAGAGAAAAAGCATTGAATCTCTTTCATCAAAGTCTGTAGCAGCAAATAGGGTCCTCCAAAGACTAATTGTGTTGGAACTCAATTTCAGCTTGTTTACATCCAAAAGGAAATTTGTGTGAAATTTTAAAAAGCTTTTTCCTCTTTTGGAATAATGTTGGGAATGTATCATGTTGGTAAATAGATGAATCCATTCTTATTTTATAGTCAGTAATATCAATTAGTGAGGTGGGGATCGATCCATAATTTATCAAGCATGAGAATTCTCAATTCGAAAAGAATGGCTTCCTGTATCCATGTTATGTTGTAGATCTAAAGACATTATGGGAAATTTCTTAAAAATTTCCTTCACAAAAAATTCTGCACACAATGATGATTATGCATGAAGGGTTTTTGTGATTACTTGAACAGGAAGGAGAAATTGCAACATTTCAACATATCAAAAACAACTCGAACTCAATACAACAGTGGATAAACAAATCTTGTTGCATCTCTTCTCAAATTTATATATGCTTGAAGACATATTAGAAGTACAAGTGCCCAGATTTACTTTCATCCCAATAGTGAGGTAGATGCAACCTTCAGATTTTGATTTCCATTTTTGGACATTTTCCTTTTCAAAGGTAGATGTCTTGATGCTAGTCATGGTGAAAAGTACATGAAGTAAAAGAACTGGAGATTATGAAGTTTTTGCAAAGAGAACATTGTTTTGCGATTTGAATTTTGTTGCTTCTTCATTACTGAGTCTTCATTTGCGCTCAAGATTGTTATAGGACACGAATCACTAGTTATTTGCATTGTTTTAGGATTGTTCATTATAGGTTCATCTTATGTTTGTATGGAATTAGCATTTTTTCATGAATTATACATTATTTTTTCTTTGGAAAATTAGGTTTGGGATTGTGTTATCCATTATGATAATTCTTCGTGGCATGATGAATAGGTGTTAGTGGATTTCCCACTGTCAAGTTCTTTCCAAAGACTAATAAGGCTAGTGAATCTCATGATGGTGGTCATGATTTGAATATCTTTGTTACATCTATCAATGAAAATACCAACACAAAAGATAGTATGGCAGCACAAAAGATAGTATGGCAGTTATAGGATATGGAACAAATTTGAATCCCCAAGCAAAATACCAGTAAGCCAATCAATTATAGTTTTGAAGGAGAGGGATATAACTAACAATCAAGGTTCATTTCTATATTTTCCTGAAATTTCTAGATTTTTAGTAAGAAGCTTTAACAACTTCCTATTTTAAATTGAAAGACTAGAATTAGAGAGCCACTTTCAAAGTTAAAGGAAGATTTTGAAGTAAGATTCAAGTAACCAATCCCATGAATAAAGGAATAAATTCAGCAACTATGAATTTGTCGAATCCCTCATGCCAAAGGATGAGTTATGAGTCAAAGAAACCCAACAAACATAAGATAATTTCCATGTTTCACGGTAGGAATCAATGCATAGTTAAACTGATTTCATAATGAAAACATTATCAATTCCAATCTTCTTGCAGAATATTAGAGATTATCATGATTTTAGATTATTATTTGATTTTATTTCCATAAAAAATGTAACATATAGGTTAATTTTAGTTTTATTTTTTTTTAATTTTATTTATTTTGTATCCTAAGGACTAGCAATCACTGGATATTTCAATTTTCTATATATTGCTTCATTTGTAATAAGTTAGGGTCGGCTTTTGATGCCAAAACTGTGCCATTCTCAGAAAGACTTCTATTACATGATTTTTAATTGAAGGTTTCTAGCTTCAATTCGTGACAAATTTTGTTTCTTTTGTATGTTTTCTAGTGATTTCATAATATGTTTCTGCATATGTTTAAGGTAACATAGGATCTAGGCAAAGGCTAGGTTGGGTATTAACCTACCTAACATCCCACTGCAAATTTATCATCTACATGGAGACTAGATAATTGTTTCCTTTTGTCATCTCTTGGATGCATATTTGTTTGGATGTAGAATTCTTCTACATGCAGCTACTATATTTCGTTGATTAAGTATGAATATGAGTGTTTAATTATCATATATTATGTTATATTCCTCTACCACACTCTCTAAAGGTATGTTATTCTGTCAAAATGGGGTATTGGTACTTTCATCAAGTTTCAGCAAGAGAGAGCTTTATTTCATAGCAGAGATTGGATACTCATTAACAACTGCCTACAAAAAATAATAGATATATCCATTGTGCTTCATAGGCTATTGTCCAGTGATAGTGAACATATTCTAAAAAGGCCTTGTAACACTTAAGGGAGGCCCCTCTGGTTCAAGGGAAAGTTTGAATCTAAAGTTTGGTCAAGATGGTTTCTTGGCACAGTTTTGCAGCCAAGAACTGCCTTCGAGAAACAAGATAAGAAACTTCATTAAATTGATTATTTCCTTTTAGATCGTAAATGTTTTGCACTCTTTTCAACTTGCGTAACCACTAAAACATCATTGGACACATTCAATGCTCCATGTTGACGTACAAATTCATAATATCTAGAATCCCAAAGAGATTAAATTATTGTTTGGTTTAGGGACATGATTAACCTCTATCAATGTCATTATAATACTATTACACATTTTGATATAGATGCTTCCAATATCGATAGTATTATAAGAAACATTATCTATCATAAAATAATACCACTATCTATGACTTGAAAAGAACAAAACAAATTTTTCTTTTCACACATGTGATGATAAACACTAGAATCTAATAATAATTCTACATTGTATGCAGGGATAGAAGAACTAGAAAGAACTTCATTATTCATACCTAGAACCTATTCAATGGGATTTGCTTTCTTTTTGGAGTGTTCCTTGCATTCCCAACTTTTTCAAAAATATTTATTAACACAACCCAACTTGTTATATTACTAAGTTATAAGTTTACTCTTCCTACATTTTGAAATTGAGTTGGAAGTACCCTTTGAATTCTCTCATTTTTTTAATGGGCCATCCTCTATCGACCATTTCTTCTAGTCTGAAGGTTTCTATACTAAATTTCCTATGCACCTATATGACAACAATGCTCCAACAACATAATCATAGTAAAATTTATTAATTGTACTAACGCTAATCAAAGTGGATAAATAATCCCATGATTTGGGAAATGAACAAAATAATGTAGTCATCTTATTCTTATCATGAATTTTGGTATCCAAACTAGTCAACTACTATACAAGAGTATTAAATATATTCAAATGATGTATAGTTGTGTGCCTATTTTCATTGATAGATTGTATAGTTGTCTCTTCATGCAGCTTCATTGAAAAGGGCTTCATCATATAAAGACTCTCTATGGTTCCCCATTACCTTACTATTTTTGTTTATGTAATTATTAAATAGGACATCATCTGTAAGACATAACCAAATGGTGTTGAGAGCCCTTGAATTCAGCACTTTCCATTCTTTATCAATCATATTTTTCAAGTTTCCTCCTCTTCCCATTTAACACATCATAAAATCGTTGCTACAAGAAAAAATGGCACATTTTTAGTTTCCATAATTCAAACTTATTTTTACCATTAAATTTATCCACCTTAAACATCACATTCGAGCTTCAACATTAGTTCTATAAGTACAAACTCCCTCCAACTTGAATTTTTTATTGTATAAATTTGGAATTAAAATTTATATAGCCATACTCATCTTTAGAATAAAAAAATGTCCACCAAATGAAATGAAATGGAATAACAACATCATCATCATCAACAACAACAACAACATCAACATCATCATCTAAAAGAAAATTGTTGCATGGCCTCTTAGGTCTTTTCACTCTAAAATACCCCACCTCCTTTACAATTGATGATTAGAACCACTTGTGGCTCAACAAGAATCCCTCATGACGTGCCATATAGCTAGACTCTATCATGCCTTATTGTTTGCACTCTCTCAATAAATGAGGCCATGGAAAAAAATCCTCCCTTGCAATTACACACCAATGGGGTCAATTCCTCTTTGCAAAGTCAAATAACCTTGCTACAGTTATATGACTCCTCTTTTATGGATAGGGTTTTTGAAAAATCCATTCACCAAAGTTCCACATTGTTGCCCACTTGAACTCCAAAAAAATACATTAGTCAATTGCCTAGAAAAACCTTTAAGTGCAAGCCATAGTTTTGGTTGATGATCATGGTTTCTTTCTCATGGAATTTCCACCAAATCGAATCGTCTGTAGCTTAAACGTTGTCACTTTGTATAAATTTAATTTTTTACATTTTCAAAATACATCACCATTCTCCATTCATATCCTTTTCACAGCCACCTTTCAACTTCATGCTTTGATACTACTTTTTGTATATCCTTTTCACAACCACATTTCAACTTCATGCTTTGATAAATTACTATGAGAAAAATAATAATACAAAGAAATTAAATAAGTCGCATAATACAAAATTACGTAGTCAATAAAACAAGCACTAACAAAGTAAGGTATTTTATTAATCAAACGGAAAGTAGAACTTAAAACCAATCTCAATCTCTCATATTATTATATAAACTACCAAAAAATCTACATGAAATAAGATTTTTCTTTTACAATTATATTACGTAATTGTTATCAACAAATTTAGCATTGTTATATTTGATGTCGTTTTCGAATGGCTATAACGTAAAGGAAGCAGACACTAACATTTTGTAAGATAAGATACAAACGTTATAACATGTAAAATACTATGCAAAAAATGCCATGACTTAATTTAGCTGTTGTTAATTCTGTAATTTGGAATACAAAATCTAGGTTTTGGTTTGATCTAATTTCGATTTGGACTGCAATATATAAAAAGTCTTTCTTCTTTTGGGTGGTGGATGAAGATTTGAAAAGCGCGCCTCTCAATGGATTTTTTTGCAGAATGGATATACAATACTCGTTAAAATTCATTAATCTTTTTTACCTTTTTTCAGAGAAATTAATCTTTTTTACCTTACACATTCATAAGGGAAAGATTATTGGAATTTCTTTGTTGCCACGTTGTATGAAGTTGTCACGTTGTAAGAAGCAAGAAATTGTTGGTACCTCTTATCAAAAGAGAGACTTTAAAAGGTTTATATTAATATTAGCATGTTATAATTTTTATTGAAGATGTTAAATTTTTGTGTCTGTTTTACGTATTTTTCTTTATATTTGAGATTGTGTGACACTGGTGTCACAAAACCTTTAACGATTATGTAACACCAGTACGACTTTTTAACATGGCTTGCACAAGGAAAAAATGTTTCTTACCAACCATAAGTAGCATGGGCCAATCTTAGCAATGACAGCAGCTGTGACATGACCAACCCATGAAAAATGCCTACGCTGTAGCATCGAACCAACGATAACTGGCACGTGCCAATCTTAGCAATGAAAACAGATGTAACCTAATCAACCCATGACAAATGCCTGCCATTTAACATAAGCAAGCCATGAGAAATCCCTATTAAGACGAGCATTTATACAAGGACTGGACTAGATTTTTCGATGTTAGATTGTGTTAGCAGACTCGCTGTATATATTTAGCATTGGTTTGTTTTTATGTATGCTGCATACAACACGATATTCCACTAATTCAAGGATTCATTTTTTCCTAAAAAGTTAAAGCTTCTTCACTTTTATCGTTTTTAAACGTTGCTTTGGTATGTAAATTGATTGCAATCATAAAAAAATATGTATTATATGATGCAAGAGATTGAAAAATATGATTAATATCTTTCTATAAGGCCTTTCGGAAACGAGATTGAAAAATATGATTAATATCTTTTTGTAAGGCCTTTAGGATTAAAACTTTCCTAAAGGAATTAACTACATTTTCCCATAAGAAATTATTACTAACATAGAAATCGAAATCGAGATCAGCCGTCCCTATTCAGCATTGGTTTCAATGTTCCGCTGTATGATGTATAGAATAGCAGGGCAGCTAATTCAATTATTAAGTTTTTGTTGAAAGTTCATTCCTATTTTATTTATCTTTTTGGTTTTTTTTGGAGGTCTTGTTATGGTCTATAGAGTGATTGTAACTTTACAATGTAGTATAGGGAAGAAGTTGTCCTAAAGTATTATAGGAAATTTTGTTAGAGGTAGATTAAAAATTAATAACAAAAAAAATTGAAAGTAATAAATGTTAAATTTGTTAAATAACTTTTTTGATGGTTAGGGAATAAAAGATTTAGTGAGGCAGTTCGATCTTTGAGCACTTGATAGGCCTTAGTCTTACTAGTGATTCCCCATTGCGCATGTGTTATGCATCTATCTTTGACTATGACATTCTCTGGAGCTGCCATTACCTTAGAGCTTGTTTCAGTAGATAAGTTGGGTGGTCAGACCTGACCAATCTCGCCTCATCTCACCCTCCTTGCTAGGAGAACAAGGATGTTAACCAAATGGTCACCAATGGACCTAAATATTAGAAAGAAAAACCTTCACACTTTGTTAAGATACTTGAAGATATTGTGAAGGATAAAGTTTTTCCCCCACTAATGGGGGCTATCCAATTGGCTGAAAGATTTTTGTTAGGCTAGTTTATGGATTTAAAGACTTGCCCCATACCGGTTTGTCTCTAGGCATAAAAGAACTGGAAACCCCTAAGCAAAGGAGAGATCTCATCCTCCTTATGAAGGAAGAATTTCTTCACCTTCTTTCTTGAAAACAAAGCAGATTGTAATATGATATTTTGTAGTAGCCCTTACTTTATGGGAGCCCAAGGGCTCTACTTGCATCATTGGAGACCATTTTTAAACGCCATCAACAATGCCCCTTTAGCGATCGGTGTATGGGTTAAAGTCCGATGTCTCCCTCTCCATTGTTGTAATGATGCTACATTCATAAACATTGGTAATGCCCTCGGGAAATACACTGATCGGGCTAAATTTCATGAAGGTTTGTTTTTCTATGCATGGATTGCATTGAAGTTGACATAGATAAGGGGCTTCTGATAGCAATTAACCTCAATATGGAAAACTAATCACATATATAGAAATTCCAATATGATCAACTTCCCTTCATGTGCAAAGATTGCCATAAATATGGCCATTTTG
Source organism: Pinus tabuliformis (assembly GCA_031772625.1). Lineage (NCBI taxonomy): Eukaryota > Viridiplantae > Streptophyta > Pinopsida > Pinales > Pinaceae > Pinus > Pinus tabuliformis. The sequence continues at coordinate 1,982,857,346 of CM062817.1, read as the reverse complement.
CTAGGAATTATTCTAAAATGCAAGAGGAGAATGCTAAATAAGGACATGGTGGGAATCAATGGAAACAAGCTAAAAGAAGAAGAGAGCCTAATCGACAACCAAACCCCCAAAAAAATCAAATGGAGAAAGATGGCTCCTAAGATAAGGGCCCCTTTCCCCAAGTAAATTGGGTCATGATAGCGACGAAGGAACTAGTAAATCTAGTAATGAAGGTGAAAACAAGAAAGAGTTCGAAGCTTTGAGCCTAATTGAAGAAGACAGGGAAATCCCACAATCAAATATTCCTCCTCTTGATCAATCCCCCATCTAGGAGACTAGGCTAGATGGAGCAAAAGAAATTTATTTAGTCCTAGGTCAAGATTTACAGACAACTTGTAACTCGGATACTAAAGAAGGATTCCTCTTCGTGAGAGAAGTCAAAGCAGGATCTAGCAAAGTCAGCACAACTAATGAATAATCAGAGGAAAAAATGGAGAAAGAGGTAGAGAGGAAAAGCATGAAAGGAAGAAAATCTAATAGGGAGGTCCGAATTGGGAAGACTGAGAAATAAAATGAACTCAACCTCCAATGCACATTAGACCAAAAAAATGTAGAAACCAACAACAAAGGAAACAAGAAAGGAAATAGTTTTTCCCTGCTTAAAGGTCCCTCCCATACCATAGGTAAAAGATGAAAGGGTTGTTGTGGAATTGTAGGGGTCTAGGGTCTAACAAAAGAAAGATGTAATTAAAGTCCTTATCTATAAAAGAACAACCTATGGTAACCTTGCTTAAGTAGACTAAGATGGAGGATCAAGAAATCATCCAAAGGCACAAAAAGTTATGGAATGGTAGTGAAATAACATATGCAAGTCCAAGGGGATCCTTGGGCGGACTTTGCACTCTATGGAATCCTCAACACCTCAAATTAATAGATTCTTCTTCCTCAACACACTGGCTTTCTACTACTCTGCTGCAAATACCTTCAAATCAGGTATGCTTCATTGTTAATATTTACATGCTAGTGCATTTTTTAGAAAAATGATTATTGGTCCTCACCCTTTTCCTTAAACGAGTGTTTCCTCCACTTGCCTAGTGTTTTGGGTGCAGACTTCAACACTATCCTCCACAAGTGGGAGAAAAAAGGTGGTTCCCCAATTCGATACCATTTTTAAGAACACATGGGAGATATTATTCAAAAGCCTAGATTGATTTATATAAAATGAGCTATCCATAAATATATTGGCTATAATCATAGAACAAGGTTAGGTCATATAGTTTCTCACCTATATAGGTTCGATTTCTTAGAATTTTTAATCCCAGAAAGTGACATATACTTCACATATTCTTCCTTTAAGTGGTTCAGATTACCATTGCATCAGTATAGGGATTGTAGCTTCTATTAACTATGGGATAAGTCCTTTCACATTCTACCCTATCTAGATCTTGGAATCTAGTTTCTTAGATCTTTATCTCCTCATCATGGAAAATATGGGTCTCTCGAAGCCCGATCCATATTTGGGAACAAAAAATCAAGAGATTGAAGGAAATAATTAAATATTGGGCCATTTCGCTCTAGAAAAATAGGAAGGAGTCTATTCATGTTTATGAACAAAAAATCAAATAAGCTCAAGCTATTATAGAGACAACAAGTAATTGATGAGAACTTTCTTCAAGAGAAGGAAAAATTTTCTAGATACCATTCCCTTTTGGAAAAAGAGGAAGAACTATGGCGTTTGAAATCCCATCATGCTTGGCTCCAAGAAAGGGATAAGAAACCAAGTTTTTTCACAATTAGGATAAACATCAAGAATGGGAAAACAATATTCAAGAATTACAATGTAAGGTATTAAAATCGACGATTTCATAAAATAAAGACTAAAGCCACTGACCAATTCAATTCTTTGTATTTTTAGACAAATCCTCCCTTAGAAGAGTTTGAATTGTACATGCCTAATCACGTTCTTGAGTCGATTACAACTTCTATGAATCTTAGGCTCATTATTCATCCTTGTGAAGATGAAATGAAACAAATGGTTTTTTCCTTTAGCCTAGATAAAGTCTGTGGCTCTCAGAGGTTCTGTGCCCATTTATAACAATTATTTTGGGACCTTATCAAACACATTTTGTGTGGAATTTTGAATTATTCACTTAAGAGGAAGTGTGATGAAGTCCTCATTATGTATTTAGTCCCTAAAGTATCCAACCCTTACTCCTTGTATTCCTTCTACACCATATCCCTCTACAATGTTTTCTATAAAATCATAGCCAAACTCCTAGTTGAGTGACCCAAGCATATCGTCTCCAATATCATCTTTAATAATCAAGGGAACTTCGTTCCCTGTCAAAAATTCCTAACAATATAATCTTGGTGTAAGAGGCCATCAACTCTAGCCATAACATAGGTGAAAAAGGCATTAGAATTAAAATAGATATGTCAAATTCCTTTGATCGGGTCACACACCATTTTCTTCTAAAAGTGATGCATAGAATGGGGTTTTTCATTAAATTTATCCAATGGATTACTCTTTTTATTGGCTCCCCCTGGATTAGCGCATTAGTAAGTGGGAGATTTTAAATCTTCTCTAAAGCATATAGAGACCTTCATCAAGGCTTCCTTTTTTCTCTCTTCCTCTATATCCTCATGGACGACTCTTTTAACTTTTGGTTAGAGTAAGAAAGAATCTAGGCTTACCTCCCTAGGATCCAATATGAGCAAGGAATTCATAGTGTTATCCACTCTCAATTTAGTGACAACAGACTCTTGCTTGGTGCAGTTTTCATTTTCATCACTAAAATATTCAAATTGGGCTTCAATGGCTTTCTTCTTTCTTCTGGATGATTGAAAAACTCTACTAAATATCATATTTACTCTTGGAGCATTAATGTTTCCAAAAATAAATGAATTTGGGAGATGTTTGGTGTTGAAATTGTAGAAAATTGGAAATATATTAAGTATTTGTTCATTCATATATACCTCAAATCTCATTCACCACAAGATTTCCCTAGTATCCTATCCAAATTCAGAGGGAAATTAGAATCTTGGGGTGCAAGGTGCATCAACTTGGTAGGTCATATTGTCTTCATAAATTCCATTCTATCGGCCCTTTCATTATATCAATTATCATCCCTTCTTTCATCCCAACATGATCTTCAAAATTTAGCAAAATATATCTAGAAGTTGCTATTAGAAGGAGGTAAAGCTAGTATAGAAAATTTTCACCTTAAATGGACCATTATCTTAGCTCCTAAACTCTCTCGAAAACTTGGAATCTGAGACCCTAATTTAATTTGTTAGGCTATAGGAGCTAAGTTTTCCTAGTGCTTCATGACACAACTTGAGAATTAATGGTCCCCATTTTTGCAAACTAAATACCTTCAAAATGAAGGTGAAATGAGCATCGTCCTCATCTAACCCGTTCATAAAGAATTGAGTGACTAGAATCTGATCTTTGTAGAAGCTCTTATCATCTACAAAAGTATTTGATGGATAATAGGACATGTCACCAAATTACACATATGGAGAAATCCAATTATTGGTCATGCTTCCCTAAAATATCGACCCAAATTAAATGATTTTAATCTCACTCTGGATGCCCAAGGGAAATTTTCACTAGCATATATCTCCCAATGGGATGCCAATGGAAATTGGAATGGATGGAATTTTGGAGATATTCCTAATGAAATCCTTCCTCTGGTAGATTCTTGTAGATAGAACCAAGTTGGATGTTGTCCTTTGAACCTACAAGCAAATGATTATCTAGGATGGAAGTTTTTAACATATTATGTTAAGGAAGTCTATGAAGATGTATTTCTCTCATCCAAAGTGCCACAAAAATACATCCTTTGGAAATAAATCTAGCATAACAATCCCAAACAAAAGGTAACCATCTTTTGTTGGCTTTTATCTCACAAAAAAAAAATTGACATCTAAAAAATCTTTAAAAAAATTGTATCAAGGGACCCTCTAAATGCTCTTTATAAGAAATGCATGAAGAATAAATCTCTCACCTCTTTCTAATATGTCCTTAATCTAAGTGTGTTTTGGTTGATTCGTGTTATACAAGATTTATGATTGGGGACAAAAGTATATCCCCTAGGTTTGGTGGGTAACCTAGAACAACATAGAGATAAGGAATACAATCCTTTCCTTCAAGTAAATAGATGATGGTATGAAGCATACCTAGAATATGTTGTGGGATTTTCTCTTTCTTGAGCCTGAATACTCCAATTCCATATTTGATTGCCAAAATTAGAACCTACATAGCTAGATGACACAAACCAAAAATCTATGATATCTACGCAATATCATCTATATACTTTATTGAATAAATCAACATGGTATTCAAATACATGAAATAACAACATCACATATAGGAAAACAGAGAATTATTTGCATTAATATAAATGGAAGGAGTTTACAACCATAAATAGGTGTGGAGCTTATAGAAGAGCTCCTCCAAGGCGGACTTGTCCTATCCTTCTCACAATGTGTACCTCCAGTCACCCTAAATGCATGAAATGAACCCTCTTACCACAACAACATAAGAGTAAAATAACTCTCCAAAATCCCACCTAAGGTCTTAGATCTACCTTTGATGGGAGGATGGAATCAAAGGATAAGGGATGGAAACATTAAAGTATGGTAGGATAGGATCCAACCTTTTCATCTAGGGTAAATGGTTGTAACTAATTCTGGAAGCTTATGGAATATGAGACTTCCAAAATTTATCTCTTTTCCCAAAATTTCTAGAACCAATGTAGATGCAAAGGGGAGCAACCTGCAAGTGATCAATGCAGACCACAGTGAGAAACCTATAGGCGAACACTGTCTAACAAGAGGCCATGGTGTTTTGGTCCTAAAACTAACTCAAATTATGCAGTTTCAGGCATAAAATCTGGGGAATGAAAGAGGCATGCTTAAGGATTTATGCAATGATGATGACAAGGGGGAATATGATGTTGATTGATCCCATTAGGAGGCCTATTGATTATATGTGACAAATGGTCTATAAAAAATTTTCCCATAAAGCACAAAGTTAAAAATGACAACTGATGACTGAAGCTCTTTAACTTGTGACAAGTTGGGATCAAGAAAAACCAGCATGCTTCATCTGGTACAATAAATTTACATAATGACATCTTTTTTTCTGTTACAATACATTTACATCATGAAATCTTTGTTGATGTGGGAGGCATACCCATACTCAGTACATAAGCTAACATAACATGTAAAATGATCAAAAGATGCATCCATGGATGACAAGTGAAGGAACCATGACTGGATTATTGTATCTATGATCATAGTCATCATACATTGTGATCTCTCTATGACTCCTAAAATCGCAGCCTCAATGGATGAAACTAGATCTTGGGTGCTCTATCTCCTTGAAATGACTTATCACCGTATGAGTCTAACCATGTGAATCAGGGGGCTGAGATTGAACATGGTAGACACCATCTAATTATCGATCAATTATGTAAGCCTTTAATTGACATGGCTCTCAAGGTACTACAGTACAATTTGTATGGGGTGAATAAGTGAGTTGATGTCGAACACCACCCAAAATATTTTGGTTGGAGGCCATTGGTGTAAAAATGCCATCGAGAGTGAGGAAACTTGACATTGATGTATGCAAGCACCAAGGTACTAAGGAATGTTTATAAGTGAACTTCCTAGATAATGTGTTGATCTCAACAGGAAGTGACCCATCGCAGGAGGGCCTTGATGTATCCCCCATCAACAACACGAAATAGGTATCATGATTTAGAAAAAAATGATGCTAATATGGAACTAGATTAGGAAAGGAAAAAATGGAATGAAGGCTTAAGAGTATTGTAATGGATATCAACTAAATAAATTCTCTTGAACACAACAATGAAATTTAATGGAGTTCGCAGCATTGACCCAAAACTGAAATGGAGGTTTTGAAAACGGTATGATAACCAAAAGACAAGCATATTACCCAACCCAACAGCCACAAAGATGAAGTGGAAGAGTGTCATGTTTAAGAGCAAAATTCTTCCATTAGAAAATGGAATAACCTATCTTTACAATTTCCCCAACCATACTAGTAAGTACCACTTTATGTTCTAACAAGATTGACGACAATCAAATATGTTTCATCTGTAGGTCTACCCTTCAAATGAATCCCTCTAATTATATTTAACAAATGAAGAGAAGGAGAGGTTTGACCTTGTCATGTTTGACAAGTCCATCGTCATTTTATGTTTTAACGATTCCAGTGAAGGTAAAATGCGACATATTTTTCATGTTTAGAGAGATTGAAAAAGTGGCTAAAAAGAAAACTCTAGATGTCCCTTTTCATATATAGTCTCTCAAGCCCGAAAAGGTAGAAAAAGATACTCAAGAGAACCTTTTAGCCATACTCGACTAAGGTATTCCATTTTTGTAAATAGTTTATCTCAGTATGGAAAAGTGTTAAACTTATATTGAGTAGATTCCTTTTCAATTACTTTTACAAGTTCGAAAATACATGTGCTCGACAATATTTTCATATTTTCGGAATCTGAAAAGAGCTGAAAGAGGACTCCAAGGGCTTCCTATTTCATAGGTTTACATGGCTTGGAAAAGAGATAAAAATATAATCTTTGGTTAAAATAACATGTTTGAATCATGATAAACACTTCTTAACAATTGTCAACCTGCTCAAAAGGTCACAAAAAGGATTAAACATACTTGTTTCATAGTAAAAATGAAGCATATCTAGGTCAAAACATTAAATATGAACAAATTTATGCCAAAAATGACCATAGATACTCAAAACGACTATTCCTTTTCACCATTTCACATTTAACTTCATCAGTGACAGTTCTGAGCATTTTTTTTCCCTCGATCTTTTGCAGTTGGTTATGCCCAATTCGGTGGACCTTTTTGAGTATCATCACTTCTTGGTAGGAGCTAAACCCTTCCCTTTCTTTTCATGGCGGAATTTTATGATTTCATGTAAATGTTTTGAGGTTTTGAGGGGCCTGAGGTTCTAAGAACATGCCATAGGACCAACGAACCCCCCAGGATCGAAACATGCATTGCACCTAGGAAGAGTAACACTGTTGGGAGAGGTGAAACACTCTTTCTTGCAATACTTGGCTGCATTGGGGGCAAATTCTGACGTGTTAATCAATTTTCCCTCAAATTTTGTAAAGTTTTTTTGCAAGAAAACGATCCTAATGAATTTCTTATTAATGTTTCTAGTGTCCATTAGCACAAAGTGACATTCATTTGGAGAGAAAGAGAAAATGAGGAACAATATTTAAATGCAGCAAATGATCCTGCTACCATCAGGGCGCAAAAAAAGTGTGGATTGCTAAAATTCTCCTGGTTTCCTGGTATGAGGCAACATATCGAATTGTTGAAATTCCTTATTCATTAATGGGATGTTTAACCATAAGAATTCAGGTTTGGGGAACATATTCTTCAGATAAACGTAGAATATATATACTTTCTCAAAGGTTTATCGAAAAAAGGTGCCCCCTCTCTATCGTAGGTGGGAGAAGCGATGGGCGAACAATGAAAGATTATATCATGGTCCACCTATTGTAGAACTCAAGCCTAACCAACCAAGGATCGAAAGTTCAACATAAAATATGTAACCCATTTACCTTTGACAACAATCTTATTCACTATTGTGAGATTGGTAGGTAGCTCAACACTACATGGTGGCAAATAAATCGTACATCGAGTATGAGGTGATGTGTCTAGAGCCAACAATCTTCAGCTCGAGTCAATATGAAAGAAAAACTGACTAAAGCAAGAGAGGTGAAGTTAAAGAACTTGCCACTATGGTTCAATATTAGTCTATTTTACTCTAGAATGGGTGCCACTACTTGATATTTAATAGATTATACTTGAGCCTATCAATCCAAGGGTACCACAGATGAAGAGGTGGATAGATCATATGGCCCGGCATGCAGGTCCATCGGTGATCAAATTCTCACCAACCTTCTTGGGGTGGCTGCATAGACAGTTCATCATGGTTAACGACTATCCTTATGCAATGATGTATTTCTATGATGATCCCGATCTCGTGCTACTTGACGGTGAGCACTCGAGTGCTACAAGTAAAATATTTTAGCCATTTAAGTTTTTGGAAGTTTTACAATTTTTTTGTGTTTTCTTATGTTCCCTCAGACTAAAATATTGATTCTTTCATGGAGATGTGGGATCAGTTAGACTAGTAGGTGCTTAATATCTTCATCATGTGTTGGCTTCATGGGCCTTGACCTAGGTTCTACGTTAATTAGCCAAGAAAATCCCTACATTGCTGGCCCTTTCGGCATCAATACGTGGAGTGTGGACTAAAGTCTCACCCGAAGTAGTATGGAGGGATGTAGGAACTAAGTTTCTGCACCCTGAGATAGTTGTGATGTCGTTTTATACCATAATGCTTCCTTCGAGTAGACCCATAAGCCCTTGAGGGCTTATCAATGCACTTATCTTATTTGGCTTCGAGACCTTTACAGAGGTCTGTGATCGTCCTTCACATACCATAAATAGGAAATTTAGACAGTTATGTGCCTCTGTAATTACCCTTCCTTCTGTGTCTACCCAAATTAGTTTAAGTATTGGATAACTTCAACATGCACTATGATTATCGTTGTGTAAATAGATATTGTTACTCGCATTCATAGGACAAGGTAAAACACATTGATTCGCCCATCAATATATCATTAAATCATAAAGCTAGTATTCAACATAACATAACTGCATACATTCATAACTGTTATTGAGAAAAATAGTGTCTATTCAGAACTGCTAGTCCCACTAAGACGAGTAGCTATCTTAGAAACAAACAGAGTAAAGTTACTTGTGTTTTCCTTTATGAGAGATAGATGAGAGAGAAGCATAGAGCACCAACCTCAGTCTTTCACTAGTCTCCTTTCTTGTTTCCTCTCTCAAAGAACACCTATAGAGCCAAGGGAGCAAAATACCATCAAATCATAGAGATCTATAACCATAACTAATGTAGGATCAGATGTACATTAGCATATGGACGAAAACTCAAATAGCTTTATTGATAGAAGTAGTAGAAGAGAGGATTACAAACAGGTTGTCTGATCCAACATCATCCTCCCAGCATGAAAGACCTCTTCACCTCATACAAAGCAAGATCACCCAACAATGTCGTCAAAGAGAAACGAACAACACTTCCTTGAAAATTACGAAATTCCAACCTCTGGATCTCTAGGATGAGGGATCCATATATAGATGTTTATAGGAGAGTGAGTCAGCTTCTGGGCTTTTGATTAGTGTCATTTCACTGACAGTTCTTGGTTCCACTTGGAGATTTTAGATCTCTTACTCATCCCTGGGCAAACTCAGAGAGGCAAGTGTCATATGAGTAGTTTCTAGAAGATTCTCTGGGTTTCCACCTAGCAAACTACTTCTGCCATTTCTCTGCTCTCGCTCATCGCACCCTACAGAAGGGCTTCCCAGTATGCACCACACCCCCCGTGTGTAATAGGTGAGATGCATCACATCCTATGAATGGAGCAGCCTGTATGGTCCAGTTTTGACCAGTTCTGAGTAGTTTTTCATGGAGAACTTCTGGGAGATGATGTAATCAGCTGACCTTGTTCCTTTAGGGTATGAAACAAAACTTTTAGGGGTTTAGAAGCCCTTGGTTTATGGACATATGTGATTGGAGTTGCAGTGCCCAAATATGTCTATAACAGTTTCCCCCTAAAGCATGAGGTTGTAAATCTTTTGATGTCAGGTGAAATGCTTTATAATGAGGATCTGAGGTTTTTCGAACTGGAAGGTGACCTATAATAAGATATAATACAATACATTATCTTCATAATATTTTCATGATCTAGCTAAGGTGGGAATTCCCATGCTTAGCTTTATAAATTCATATTCATGTACATAAGATAGATAATCATCTGTGTGGCAGACTGATGATTCTGGTAGAGCCATCATCCTTTAGTTTGGATGATTATCTGTGCAGCTATGATGTACATTTGATGTCTTTATTTTCTTGAATATATCGCAACCCGGATGGATGAAACTAGATCCGGGGTCTTCAAACTTGTTCAATCTTCGCCCAAATTACAAGTCGATCCATGTGAAAAGATGTTCTGATGTTGAACATGGAAAGACATCGCCTGATTACTAGCCAATGATGTAAGTTGTTAACAGTTGCAAGAGGAATCACCGATAATGATGATGACCCTCAAGGTACTGTAGTAAAATTCACGTGGTGTGAATACATGAGTTGATGTCGAACACCACGTAAAATCTTTTGGTCGAAGGCAATTTATGTAAACCTATCGCCAGAAGTGAGAAACTTGCCATTGAGGAATGCAAGCTTCAAAGTACTAAAAGGGTTGTTCCTAAGTCAAATTCTTGGATAATGAGCTGATTTCGACAAGAAGTGACCCGTCATAGGAGGGCCTTAATGAATCCCACATCTACGACATGGAATGGAGCAAATGATTTTTTGGAGGTGAAAACGATCTGATGATATGGGGTTCAGGGTGGCAGTCATGAAAAACAGAGAGTGAAGGTATTGCAGCGGATGAGACGTTAGCTAGATTGGTGAATTTTCTGAGTGACTTCTCTTGAACATACCTACGACACTGAAATGGATTGGTAGCATTAACCCCAAGGTGGATGGTACGGTGGACCAATGGTGATATGACTGGTGAACGGAATAACCTAACCCGACTCAATCATGGTGATGGAGTGAAAGTGTCATGTTCAAGAGCGACCTGCTACCAATGAAACTATTCAAGTTTTCTTCCCTTTTCCCCTAGTCATTGCTGACCAGTACCTCTTTATCTTTTTCAAGCTTGAGGAGGATAATATATGCTTGTTCTATAATTGTCCCTTTGGGAAAACCCGTCGCCATGTTTTAACGAGCTAAAGATAACTCATTCCTTTTCAATTTTAGAGAGTCTAAAGAGGGACGTAAAGGAAACTCCAATGGTCCTTTTTCGTAATGTAATCCCTTAAGTCCAAAAAAGTGGAAAATAATACAAAAGGGATGGATTTTCGATAGTTTTAACGAGCTGAACAAGACAAGCGCTCGATCTTTTTGTGTAATAATCCCTCAGGTAGAAAAAGATTAAAATCTAGAAGAGGGATGGCACTTCCAATCGCTTTAATGAGCTGGAGAGGCCAATTTCTCGACAATCATTTCATATTTTATGAGTCGGATGAAAAGAGCTTAAAGGAGACTCATTTTTTAGGAACAAGTGATGTTTTGGATAACAACTAGTTCCAGGTAAGGCTTGGAACATTTCAATCATGGTAGTGTAAGGAAGGTGGCTAATAGAATCACTCGCCATAGCTATTCCTCAAAAGGGTAAACAATCAAATGAAGGTGTATGATCAGCTAAAAAAGAGTGGAGGTGATGGTAAGAACACAACCAAGGTTCAAACGCTGATAGTCATGCGATCAAAATGGTTATTTACCAGAGGTGGGGTTCATTTTTTAATGAACTTCAACTCTATGGAAACATTTGCTCATTGCTAGGTTTATTTTTTAACGAGCTTGAATTTTACGTAAAACTGCTCATGGCGAGGTTTACTTTTTAACGAGCTTGAACTTTGCATAAAATTGCTCGTGATAATAGTCAGAGACGTTGATTTCACCATTAGCACTATGTTCTTTTGACAACCGTGCTGCCTGTTCAATTACTCCATATAATTGATTATAAATGTGAATACATGCTTGAAAAATTAGTTAGACAACCATATTTTACTCGAACTATGTGAATGGTAACATAAAAATAGTTTTTACCTCTTGTTGGAGAGGTAAATCCCCTCTACAGATAGAGGCGATCCCTACTAGCCCAGAATGGGTCTAGCAACAATCAATCAATGCTACTGTGCAAGTTCCTAATTGCAAATAAAAGAGAGGCAATGAACACCTACTTGGATTCCAACGCTATTGTTTGATGAAGAGATGCCGCTCTCGCTCCTTCGCTGTGGCCGGTCACGGTCCTCCACGATCTCCGTGAATAGATACCTGCACACACGAAGAGAAAGACAAACACAAGTGTGAAATCTAATAAAAGCAATTATACATCAGTCAGAAAGGATGTAATTCACATTAACCATTATAAAGACAAATGAGAATGGAACCATAACAGTAGTCATCTATTATTAATCAATAACAGAGAAAGGTACAACCAAAGTTCTGACACTGAGTCCTTCTCTAGAGGGTCCAGCCAGCAAGTCTCTTAAGCATTCACCCTTGGAGGTAAATTCTCCCAAAACAAAGCTCTCTCTCACACAAGAAACACTCAAAACCTTCCTTAAACTTCCTCTAGCAAATCCACACTTGTCACACCAACTACCTATTTGCAGCAACAGTCTAAGCACTATGAATTCCACACTATCCAAACTATCCAAAAACTAGCTGCTCATGGCAATGGTAGAGGCTTAAATAGGAGAAGGAGTCTCCACAAATGGTAGGAGGATAAGCTTACTTCCAAGGAAGGTGGCTCAAATGACAAAACAGACATGCCAGAGAAGGGAGGGCAACATTTATAAGGCCAACAACCAGGTCTAGAGTCATCTGGAAGGCCGGCTGTTAGAACAAACTCGCCCAAACTGGATCAACACAGGTCTATAACTGCACTGGAGCGCTAACATCGCAGCTGAATAACAGGGAAGCTCATGTCAGCGCGACCATATATGAATAACAGATGCGCTGGCTCATGAAATTCGACCAACGCGGGAAACACGTGTTCTTCCGCGCTGGCAGCGCATTCCGTCTGTTATGGAGCGCCCGTCAGCGCATTTATCTTGACAAAAGTTGCGCTGATAGCAAAACTTTGGCAAAGTGGGTCATTTGGCCAGTTGAGAGAGCATGAGCATGATGGATTTGATTTCATGACACAGTAGGGAAACTGACAGGGAGACAGTGACAACTTACTGTGTAACACCTCTCATTTTTACCATTTCATTCGAATTTGGGATTTTTGGAGCTCTGGAGGAGTTTCCCCCTTTGATTTTCACCAGCCGATTCCAAGAGATTCTGTGGGCTATTTTTGGCACCGTCTGGACCAGGTAGGAGCTAACCCTGAGCTCTTCAATTGCATTCTTTCCTTTTCTGATTTTGAGCATGCTTTCCTATTCTTCTGGGCCTCTCGGGTTTGAACAATTCATTCTTTCCCCATCGCTCCCAATGTATATCGAAAGGTGTGATGCATACTAAGCTAGCCATTGGCCAGTTAGGATGCATCTTACCCAGTATATAGCTGGGGTGCGATGGGCGCAAAAGGGCAAGTTTATGCACTGTTTTTCATGGAAATTTTTTCCTAAATCAGGATCCTAATTCTCCTCTTGTTTGTTTTTCAGAGATTCATTGGATCAATATGGTCATTACATGGTGTGAACGCAAGCATGAATAAGACGACATGGTTGCTTTACATGATCCCGGTATGGTGACTGCTTTGCAGAACTGTGGTTTGCTCAAATTCTTCCGCATATCTAGCATGAGGCAACAAATCAATTTGTTGCAATATTTTCTCGATGCATGGAATCATATCAACCAAGTGTTCCAAGTTCGAGGTAAATCCATCCCTTTGACAGTTGAGGATATCTACTTCTTGACCGGTTTATCGAGGCGTTGTGTCCCTCTCTCACTATCAGGATCCGCCCGTGGAGGTGAATCCGTGAGGGATTATATTCACCGATTCTGTAGAGATGGATCTCAGCCAAGCAGGGAAAGAAAGATAAGTATTCAAGATGTCACTGACTAGTCCTTGAGGACTATCTTATTCACCTTTGCTAGATTGGCTGGCAGTGTGGCTCTTAACTTGGGCAACAGGTCTTATATGCAGTATGCTCTGGAATGCCTTGAACCAAAGGTATTCAACTCGTGTGATGCAGTACTTCCGGTTATAAAAGAAAAACTCACCAAGGTGAAGAACGGAAGATCTAAGAACTTTGGTTATGGTTCTATTCTCACAGCCTTCGCCTTGGAGAAGATCCCACTGATGTAGCCACAGTACATTTCACTCGGACCGTCAGTACCAACAGAACCACGGATGCAGAGATGGGTCGATCTTATGGCCAGACAAGCTGGTCAGTCACAAATTTCATTCTCTGATGCCTTCTTTGAGTGGTTCAACCATTAGGAGATGGTCTTTGCTGAGTATCCATATGCTAGGATGGATTTCCGAGGTAACCCATATTTGGTGCTGCCGGCCGGCGAGCAGTGGGGTGTTATAGGTAAATGTTCTAACCATATCCCTATTTATTAGTTTTATAATGTTCTTATGTCTCTCTAAATGCTATCAAGACTAATCAAACTCATATATTTATGTAGATATTGGACCCGTGTGACCATCAGTGCGCCCAAGGGTAGCAACTACCGTTCTAGCAGGAGAGGTTGTAGGGAGGGCTATCCTCCGCGATCTAGACTTAGCCAAGACCCTTGCAGTATTGCAAGATCATATCGAGGGTCTCACCCTTTGTATCTAGGATGTGAGGACCAACGAGTTACCTCTGAGATTATAGCGGCATATTATTGGCGTGCCGAGTCGATGGACTAGGATCTTATGTATGATCGCATAGCCAGTGACTTTTTATCACTAGCACCATTAGTCTAGGCCCCTTTTCTTCATTTTTGAGTTTTAGGTCATGTGACCAATTTTGTCTTGGACACAGAACATGTTTGATAAACTATAGATAGTTATATATATTTTTGATTTTCGGAGCTTTATTTTGGTTAAGTTATATGATATTGATGCAAATGTTGATTGAAGTGCTTTCTTTTATAAATGATGCAAATGTCTATCTAACACATAATTTGCCAATGAATCAGTTAATGTGTTTAATTTTATGGAAATGTATTGATATTGAATAGAATCAAATTGCCTTTCAAAAATCCTGACCCTTAGGAACATACGATAGATAGCTGGATTTTGAACAAAATATATGCCAGTAAGTTGTAGGATGACAAGTTGTGAGTCTAGCCTGAAAAATGTCAGCATATGCCACATGCGATGGCATCAGAGAGAATTTCTATCAACGCGCTATACTCAGCGATGTTGTTTTTTGATTGACCAATACATACTCCTCTAAAACTCACTAACTCGCTGCTTGGATCAAAAATGGCCCAGGCCACAGAAGATAGCTTCCACGCACTACGACTTGCTCCGTCGGCATATCCAACGAATGATTCCAATAGGTTTGACATCTGTAAAAAATGCAAAAGATGGATTACCTAACCAAAATTATCACTCTTGACAAAAACAAAAATGTAACAAAAGCATATGAAGAGGTCACTATACTTAGTCAAGCATAGTAATGCTTAAGGTACAACCCATTTTGGAGTTGCACCAGTGGAATTCCATCGTAATCTACTAGCTCGTAGGATCCTTTTGCTAACACTTGTTTAACAATGTAGGGACCCATCCACAAAGATTGGAACTTACCTATTCCTAATTTATCAGATTCCTGATCATAAAGCAAGACCAGGTCACCTTCTAAGAAGACATCGGTTTTGATATTTTTTTCAAACTGTGCCTTAACTCGTTTCTTATGGGATTCGTTAGCCAAGGCTACATCACGATAGGTTTCATCCAATTGGATTAGTTCCAAGAAATGATCCTCTTCCTCTGAAGTTCCGGGGAGAAGGTCGATTGCGAGCTTGAGAGATGAAATCTCACATTGAATTGGTAAGACGGCTTCTAGGCCATACACCAACTGAAAAAGGTGTACACCCGGTTGCATTTCTTATCGAGGTTCTGTACGCCCACAAGACTGAGTACAAGATGAGGTTCCAACTCTGTTTGTGGACTCCAATCATCCTTTGCAGCATGCACTTTAGGACTTTGTTGATGGCCTAAACTTGTCTGTTAGCTTGCAGATAATACAGAGTAGAACTGTCGTGGGACAATCCTAGTTTGGCAACCAATTCGACCATCATGTGATTGCGAAAATGTGATCCATGATCTATGACTATAGCCTGTGGAACACCGAACCTAGAGACTACATGATTAAAAAATAAAAGAGCAGTTGTTTTGCCGCTGTTGTTTAATCTAGGCATCGCCTCAACCCATTTCATAAAATAGTCAACTGCAACTATGATATACCCTTACCCCCCGGCTGAGGTGGGGTTACATGTCATGAAATCTATGCCCCATTTGGCGAATGGCCCAACAACAACTACTGGTTGCAAAGGTGCGGGTGGTATTCTAGTTTTGCGGTCGAAGATTTGACAAGCATGGCAAC
The DNA here is from genome assembly GCA_031772625.1 of Pinus tabuliformis. Classification (NCBI taxonomy): domain Eukaryota; kingdom Viridiplantae; phylum Streptophyta; class Pinopsida; order Pinales; family Pinaceae; genus Pinus; species Pinus tabuliformis. The sequence continues at coordinate 1,982,841,152 of CM062817.1, read as the reverse complement.
TTCTGACTGTGGTTACGCAATCTTTGAACATTGATTGCCAAAAGTAGCCTGCTCGTAAAATATTTTGTGCTGTGGTGTAACCAGATTGATGCCCCCCACACATGCCTGAATGACAATCATTCAGGACTTTTTTCGGCCACCTCATGGGTGAGGCACCTTCACAGAACTGTATCAATACTATGACGGTGAAGCGTATCACCGAAAATCATGTAGTCTTTTGCTTGGTATTGAGTACATCTTTGTTTAGAGCGAGAGGTATTAGGCCTGTATGTTTGGGTTTGGAGATAGATAATTATATCTTTGTACCACCGATCACTTGACGATATCAGAAACAAAGATTCATCCATGATTGTCACTTTGGATGTTGAATCATTGGACGACGATGGGAAATCGCATAATAACTCCGAGAAAACTAGAGATTTCTTTGATTTGGAATTTACGAATTCCAAATCAAACGCTTGCAAAATAGCTATCCATTCTGAATATTTTCCCCCAAGTAATTGACGCGATAGAATGTAAGTCATTGGGTTGCAATATGATAAAATTGTTGTTTTGCAGAAGAGGATATAGTGTCGAAATCTTTGTACTGCTTGAACAGCTACAAGAGCCAACTTTTCAACATAGGAGTATTTGCTTTCTGTATCATTTAAGTTTCGGCTTAAATAATAGATAGGATGTTCGATTCCATTTTCTTCTTGAACTAAAACCATTGCGATGGTTGTGTCTGTTGCAGCTAGATACAGGTTAAAGTCTTTTTGATAATCAGGAGCGTACATTAATGATGCTTTTATTAGGGATTCCTTTATAACATCAAAGGAAGCTTGCGCAACCTGATCCCAATTGAAGGGTACTTCTTTTTTCAAAAGACGCGTATAACCTTTGGCAAGTTCAGCATAATTTGGAATGAACCTCCTCAGAAAGTTTTCTTTCCCTTGGAGTTTCTGAATCTGAAGCAAATTTGAAGGTGGAGGCATATCAATGATTTTCTGAACCTTACATGGGTCAAGTTGAATTCCATCCTTAGAAACGACGAAGCCAAGTAAACGACTAAAACCGACACAAAACACACACTTGTGTGGATTTATTCGTATCTTGTAGTGTCGGCAATGTAGAAATATAGCTCTCAAATGCCGCGGATGATCAGTCTGCTTTTGAGAATGAGCTGGAAGATCATTGAGATATGGTTGAACAATGTTCTTGATGTCATGGAAGGCGTAATTCATAGCCCTCTGAAAGGATTCCCTACGTTCTTTAAACCAAAAGGTAATTTATGGTAGGTGAATGTGCCCCACGAACATATAAATGAAGTCTTCTACTAGTCTTGTGGGCGGATATTTATTTGATTATACCCAGAAAATCCATCCATAAATGAAAAGATTTCGCATCCGGTGCATTCATCAATTATCTAGTCGATGAAGGGTGTAGGGTAGTTTTCCTTTGGACAAGCTTGATTTACATCTTTGTAATCAATGCACATTCTAATCGTCCCTTGATTTTTCATCATAGGAACAATATTAAATACCCAATCAGTTAGAAGAACCGGGTAAATGAAACCAGCATGTAAAAGTTTTTCAACTTCTGACTTGATGGCAGCGGCTTCCTTTGGGTGCACCTGCCGAAGCCGTTGTCGTACCAGTTTGAAATTTGGATACATTTTGATTTTGTGTTCAATGATGCTCAAGTCGATGCCTGGAATTTCTTCGTATGACCAGGCAAAGACATCTCTAAATTCGCGAAAGAGAGCACAATATATTTCCAGTTCTGAAGAAGAACAAGATTTGCCGACATGAATATTCTCTACAACATTAGGTTTGATCGAGATATTTATGGCGATAGTTTCTTCAATATTGGATAGGTTTTGCTCGGAGTCAACTGTATTTATAGTATTTGATAGAAAATAAAAAATTGAAGGATGATCAAGGTCGTTGGAATAATCTTCGTTGTAATTTGGAAGATGGGAACGATGGTGGTAATCTTCCCATGGTGCCTCTCCTATCATCATCGACTGAATAATTCCTTCATCTGTAGAATGTACATGAGACCAAGGATCTGAAGAGGTGCCATATTCCTTTAACTTATCCACCCAAACACTCGATGAGCGTTGGTTTGGGTTTGCTGCCTAGGCTAAGAAAATTGATTGCTACAAAATCTCTATTGAGCTTGGAGGCAAAACCTGTTGATGATCCATTCTAAAAAAATGTTCGGAAATCTTCTGAATGGAAGATATCATATTGCAGGTTCCTATTGTTGCCACTTCCGCCAAATTACTCGAAGGCGGTAGGGAAAAAGTACCCATCAAGGTAGAGTATTTGAGTAGGCCTTCTCCGACATTTTGAAGCGAATGAGAGCTTCCATGGATCATTGGAATGCTTCCTGTAACTTGTGAACTGTTGGGGAGAAAGGTTTGTTAATCAACGATTGTAATTCCTCCTTGGAAAGGAAATGAAATCTTCCTAAAGTAAGTTGATACAACAGCAGCCATGGCATAAATCCATGGCCTTCCCAGTAAGATATTGTAATCAAGGTTTCCATTGATAACTTTGATGTCAATTTCTACTGTTTTGCCCCCAAGTTCAACTTGTAAGTTACTTAAAATCCCGTACGGTGTGTACGTTCAACCATGGAATGCTTTTAATGTTGTTGATGATCCTGACAAGGGTGGTGATCCTAAAGCTTTCTAGCAACTCATTGACATAATGCAGGTAGATTCCCCGTCATCAATAATTGTTCGATGAACAGTTTTGTTGAGGGCCTTCACTTGGATGAGGAAAGCGAGTTGAGCTAGTAACTGAGGTTCAAATCCTTTATGGTTAAAGGCCACTAGATTGGAATCCGCTCGGTCAATCCCACCTATTACTGATAATAGAGCCTACTTTTGGGAGGGTCACTTTTGCAGTACTTCAAGTGTCGACATAGCGGACGACGATTGGGCCAAATCCTCTACTATATTATAATTATGTGCTGCTCGGGCACAAGGATTAAACATCACTTTGTGTACTACTCCCTTTTGTAGCTTTATTGTTAGCTCATGAATGATGGGTGGCACAACTTCGGTCGAAGTCATTGTCGAGCTACTAAGTTGATCAGTAGCCTTGTTGTTTGACAGTTGTGGATTCACATAATCTTTATTCCTTGTCAATATCAAAGCATCATTTTGCTGTTTCGAAATGGACAAAATAAGCACTTGGGATGGGGAAGCATTGGTGCTAAGAACCAGATTGGTTTTTGGGTTCGGAAATGGATCTGTTAAGATTGCTGAGGTTTTTGAAGTCTTAAAGAACTTCTTAATCTCAGCTCTATGTGGACAATCAATCGTCCAATGCTCTTTGTCACAAATGTGACATGGTGAAGGAGGTTTCTTTTTCCCAGAAGGGTTTGCAGAAGATTTTTCAGGAGACGAATCATTCTATTTCTTCTTTTTGCTTTTCCCTTTTTTCTTGCCCCCTGTTTGCTTTGGTTCTTTGCCTTTGTCGATCGACACAACATTAACCTTCAAGGCAAGAAGTTCTTCATTTGCATTTTGACCAGAAACTCTACGGGCCTTCTTAGATGTCGCCTTCACAGTTTTTGTGCTGGTGGTGCCTATCACGCCATCGCCGGCATGAGAGTCTTTGCTTGATTTAGGAGGAGGAGGAACAGAAAACTCTGGTCTGGGAGCATCAGGAATTTTGTCATAGAGTGTGCCAGACTGAGTATAAATCAAGTCTAGATATTGCACATGAGAAATTACTTGCTCTTCAGTGATAACCCCCCCCCCCCATAGCCACATCTTCTATAATAGAAGGTAACATGAATTAATAAAGCATTCAACTAGTAGCTGATCAAGAACATATGTTTTTACCATTAGACGATAACATCACCACTCATGAATACAATCAGATATGTGAGTGGCTATTGTTTGCTTAAAATTGGTAAGAAGCTCCGTTCCTATTTCGTACCTTATGGGTAACTGAAAATGGGTTAAAAAGGTTGTGGCAAGGGCGTTGAAGTTATCGAATGAAGCTCTAGGAAATTCGATGTACCATTTTGCCGCTGGACCAGTTGATGTTCGTTGAAAAAGGCGAAGCCTAATCGAATCATCATTGAGAGTGTTGGACAAACACCACAGATGAAAAGTCATCACATGATTTGATGGATCTTCACCCGGATTTCCAATGAATTTAGGAATATCTGACGGAAGTTTATGAGGAATCACCGGCCACCAAGGGGTGTAAGCAATTGGATCATTCGTTAGCTGATTTAGATCTGGTAACTCCAACGTTGCGATGAAGGGAAACTGTTGATTCAGGTTTGGCGAAGCATACACAAGATCAGATGGGATTGCCTGAGCAGTGGGTCTTTGCATACCAGCATAATGTATTTGATGCTGATAACTTTGATAAGGTTGATGGGCATAACCATTATGATATGATTGATGGTGATCGTTTTGAATATACGGTTGCCCATTACCCGCAAAGCTTTGTTGCTCAGGTCCTCGGTAAGCTTGCTGGAATTACGGTTGTTGATATTGCACTAGCCATGGTTGTGAAACCACTTGATGTTGTCCAATACTAGATGTTTAACCAAGAGGAGGGGTGATAGTACCTGTTTGAGCTTGAGTCACTTTAGTTAAGGAGCCACTAATTGGCGATTGCGGTTAATTCAATGAGACAAGAGGCTGTTGTATTACGACCTAAGAGACTTGAGGTTGACATACAACAGGCATTGCTTGTACTTGTGACAGGGTTACAATAGCCGATGTAGTGGGAATATTCGACACAGGTAGATTTGGTTGCATTGAATCTACAATTCTTAGTTGTTGAGGCAGTATTGGCACCCGACCACTAGATGAAATTCTAACTTGACCCGAATTTTGTTGTGAAATCTCATATGGTTGTTCTCCTAGAGGGAACAATGAAAAGGCATACTGCCCCCCATATGGCGGCAATCCAGTGTTCAAAGGAAAAGTTGGTCCTTGTAGACTGGACTACCCAAATTGATATTGTTGAGGAGGATCAATTTGTTGAGACTCAACAAGAAATTCTAGATATTGTTCCGAACGAACAAAGGGGAACAGACCATACTGTCGAAACAGTTCCTGGGTGGGCTCCATCTAGTGACTGAGAGCTATTTAGGACAGATGGTACACCAGCGAACATTGTCAGAGTAGTGGCAAGATGTTCTGCTACCGCTGTATCGGATGACACAATCCTAGATGTCAATGGTTGTTCAGACATATTGAGACTATCCAAAAGACTTCCTAGCGATTCTACGAGAACTTGCTATGAAGGTTGACTATCTTCTGAATTAAAAGGATATAGGTGGATCCTAGTTCCAAAATGTAATGGGAAACTGGATGGAAGATCCTCCACAATCTCTTCTATCGCAATCAGTCCAGGTGGAAGAGGTAGACCATCAGGTCCGTAAAATATTTCTGGTGCCGAAGAAGGTACACACTCTCCAGCAACAGATGTTTGAGGGTTAACACTTTCTGAATCAGTCCTAGATGGAATTGGTTCAAGAATAGATGTGTTTATCGTTACAGTAGGATCAACTTTAGTGTCCTCTTATAACTGTGGAACTTCTTCTGTAGAGGTAGGGATACCAAAAATAGTTGGAGTAACTAGAGTTTCTGAGGATGTCGAAACACAAGTTTCAAACAAATCAGGAGACTTTGATATAGTTAAATGAGATCGCTTGGCTCAGAATGGTTTCATTTCCAGAGTCAAAGACGGTTGACTCATTAATCTTTGTGAACGATGGGGTTTTGATTAACTTTCTTCCACGATTGCGGATTACTTGATCAACTTAAAATAGAAAGGGTAAAATGTTATTCCTATTTAAATGAATTTTATGATGCTTTGACATAACTTGCTTTTTCAATTTTTAAGAGTCGAGAAAAAGCTAAAGATGACTCTAGTTGCCTTTGATTTTTTAATGAGCCTGAAGTGACAAGTGCTCAGATGGACCTTTTCTTTTAAGGATTCTGAAAAGGAATGAAAGTGACTACTCTAGAAATCTAGACAGAGGGATTACCAAACCAATCACAACAATGCAGAATACTTTTTATGCTACGAAAATCAATCTTCCTGAATGCTGTGTTCAGTGCATTACAATCGATAGGGTGGCAGACATGGCTTCCTAAGGATAAAGGATGTAGCCTATTGTGGTATCCCAATATATACTTGACGGTACATGGGCGCACAAGTCTGTACTAGCACTTGTCGTCTCAAAGAGGAGGAATCACCCAACCTACGATGAAAGTGATAGTTACCATGCTTTACGACGCTAGAATAAGTCTCTAGCCTAGACTTCTAAATGTTGTGCATTAGGTTCCAAAGCATTTTATGTTCATTGAATTTATTTTACAGTTGATCTTTCTTAAGAAGTTTTCCTTTAAGGTTCACCGTGTGCTATAGATATACAAATCCTAAATATGCAATCTAAGATGATAAACAGTCGTTTACTTTCTTTTTGCAATGAATATCCTAGCTACTAAGGAAATAGAAGCAAAATTCTTTCAACATAGAGCAGAGAGCACACACTAAGATGCACTGTCCTAAATCAATCTCCACAAACAATCTAAATGAAAATGCACATGCATGTATTTGTTTTCCGCTTTCTTAATGTGTGAATGACAAAAATAATGCTAAGTACAGATCTGAACTATTTTTCTTTCAAAGCGACAGTACTAACAATTTTCTTTTCGAAAGCGAAAGGAATACGACGACGACACTTTGCGATTTGAAATTCAAAAAACAAAAGGAAGACTAAGACAATACTTTGCCATTTCAAATTCAAAAAACGAAAGGAAGACTACTTTACGATTTCGAATTCAAAAAATGTAAGGAAGGCTAAGACGACACTTTTCAATTTCGAATTTGAAAAACGAAAGGGAGAATAAGAGCTACACTTTCAATTTCAACTTGAAAACTACTTTCAACACTTCAAAGAATTGATGATTCAAATAAAAAAACAATGGTAAAAGTGTAATCGACTATTAGAAAGAGGAAGACTCCCTTCTTTGATTGAAAACAACACTTGTGACACTTTCAAATCAAAAGACAACAGTTCGATTAAGCTACTATTTGCCAAAAGAGAACTGTAAATGGAAAAAAATACATAAAAACATTGACAATTATTTATACAATGGAGGCTGAATAATGCAAAGGAAGGGGGTTTCAACAAAGATATACTGATGACAGACAGCAAAACTACTGAATAAAGCTGAAGACAATGAAGAAAAAACCAAAATCTGGAGGCAGAAACAGTCTCATCTAATCATCGCACCTGTAACACAGGGAAACAGGGATTAATCTCACCTACAGCACATGGGAGGTGTGATGCATCCAGATTGCCAAGAAGAGACAGTGCGATCGTCCAGGGACGAGACTGAGCTTGGTTTTTGCTCACAATTTGTAGCTAAGTTCAGGGATTTAGGCTGAGCTAATGATTGTCAGTAAACACCAAGTATAGGGGCTGATCTAAGGAGGTTATTTGAGCTACCACTAGGGCACTTAGGATGTTTTCAAGCTAGATGTTCATTCCATAAACCAACTCGGAGATTGATTGAAGCAGTGTTGATCTACTTTGCAGTTGCATAGAAAAAGCAGTTCGAAGGCTAGCTGGCTTAACTTTAGGCTCCGGCTGTGGTTTATAAAGAAAAAAACAATAATGTAACAAACAAACTATTCGCTCCCCAGTGGAGTCGCCATTTTGTTATTAGGAAAACTAGTGTCTATTCAGAACTGCTAGTCCCACAAAGACGGGTAGCTATCTTAGAAGCAAATAGATTAAAGTTACTTGTGTTTTCCTTTATGAGAGATAGATGAGAGAGAAGCATAGAGCACCAACCTCAGTCCTTTGCTAGTCTCCTTGCTTGTTTCCTCTCTCAAAGAACACCTGTAGAGCCAAGGAAGCAAAATACCATCAAAGCATAGAGATCTATAACCATAAATGTAGGATCAGATGTACATTAACCATATAGATACATATACAAACAAATTTTAGAAATTTACAATCATATGGAGGAAAACTCAAATAGCTTTATTGATAGAAGTAGTAGAAGAGAGGATTACAACCACGCTGTCTAATCCAACATCATCCTCCTAGCATGAAATCCCTCTTCACCTCATACAAAGCAAGATCACCCAACAATGTCTTCAAAGAAAAACCAACAGCACTTCCTTGCAAATTAAAAAATTCCAGCCTCTGGATCTCTAGGATGAGGGATCCATATATAGATGTTTATAGGAGAGTGGGTCAGCTTCTGGCATTTTGATTAGTGTCATTTCACTGATAGTTCATGGTTTCACTTGGAGATTTTAGATCTCTTACTCATCCCTGGGCGAACTCAGAGGGGCAAGTGTCATATGAGCAGTTTCTAGAAGATTCTTTGGGTTTCCACCTAGCAAACTGCTTCTACCATTTGTTTTCTCTCACTCATCACACCCTAGAGAAGGGCTTTCCAATATGCATCACAACCCCCATGTGTAATAGGTGAGATGCATCACACCCTATGCATGGAGCAGTCTGTATGGTCCGGTTTTCACCAGTTCTGAGTAGTTTTTCATGGAGAACTTCTGTGAGATGATGTAATCAGCTGACCTTGTTCCTTTAGGGTATGAAACAACACTTTTAGGGGTTTAGAAGCCCTTGCTTTATGGACATATGTGATTGGGGTTGCAGTGCCAAAATATGTGTATAACAATAACATAAGTAAAAGAGCTCATACATAGGTATCTCCAGAATAATTCTCTTTATTGACGGTTCAGATCTTCAGTACAAACTCTAACTTCCCTGTGCACATAGCTGCAGGGCTTTCTGCACTCAACTCCAGACCTCTACACCAGGCCTCTGTGCACACAGCTGCAGAGCCTTTTTCCTATGCTAAGACTCTTCTCCCTTAGTTCTCACAGACCCGTTACATCAATCAATTGCCCAAAAACTTACTAAGAATTGAACTGCCTTAGACTCTTCTAAGACTTCCTTTTTATACAATCCCATGGTCTGTAGACCAAGGGTGGATCTCATCGAGTTGGCACAAATTACCTAAACTAAGGGAAAAATCCCGTTTTGAATATTTAAAACTTCGCGCTCCGCAATCACAAAATGCAGAGACATTACATTCTTTATACAAAACTTGGGCCTTTAGCCCCAAAACTTGGGTTTTTAACCCAAAAATTGACCCTAGGGGACCCGTTCCCAACATGCCCCCAACAAAAATCTGGTGACTCACCTCAAGTCTCTTGGATGGTGCAGAGATCTTGTCGCAAAGACCTCCCAACTCTACTTGGACTACTGCAACCCCAACAGCACACTGCGTTGCCACTTGCTTCATCTTCTCTCCAGCTACTCTATCATTGGTCCTGCACTGTCTGCATATATTTTCTGCTATGTTTCCTGTAGACTAGGCAGTTTGCCTTGAATGGTGGTCATGAGCACATATGCTTCATCTAACCAATGCCCCATCCTGGCTCAATACTACCTCCTTGCATTGTGCTGTGTCCACCTAGTCCTTGAGTGTCTTTGCTTCATGTTGCTTCGTCAACCTCGACGTGATGGCGATAGTGCACGTCATTGCTTTGACCTCGTTGTACCTCTGCTATAGTTCCCGTGCCTCAATTTCTAGCCTCTTCAGGTTGGGATACTCCTGCAGACTTGTAACTACTTTGAGCGCCTGTTTGAAGAGCGCAGTGCAATCCTTCATTGTGGTATCGATAGTTGCAATGAAATCTTTGACAGTTGTCTCACACTGCTTTCTAACTTCTGGTGGAGTTGAAGGCTAGGCCCTAAACTCAAGTTTTGTGACATTAAGGCTTCGTTCAGACTGAACCTTATCCAGTTCTGTTCATGTGTCACACACACCTGCATTGAGCTTTTGAATTCTTGCATCAACTGGCCAATCTTCTCAGATGTTTAGCTCTAGAACAGTTTGGCATGCCTCAACCACCACAGTTATTGTGCACTCATTCTTCTTTGTGACGTTCTTAAGAAGATCAATCACGGATCTCTTTTCTACGAACATGTAGGCATTGTTCACCTTTTGCTTGCTGATAACATTCAAGACGCGTTGTTCCCCAGGTAGAAGTTCTGCGATCACACCATCTTGTAGGGTGTGAAGGGCTTCTCTTGGCAGCATAACCAAGCTTAACTCGACTTTCTTCAAAGTGCTAACAGTGACCCTATAAGCATTCGTTTCTATGGTCAATGCTCCACGGGGTTGCACAATGGACCGGGGATCCATTGAGCAAGCCATCTCTACTGCATCTGAGGTTCCAAGTGCCAAACTGCTCGACGGTGCATTGCCCCACCCTACACTCGTCTGCACCTGATTGGCCTAGATCTATAGCTCACATAGACCCTTTTGAATGGAAACCAAGGCCTGTTTCTACTGCAGCTCAAGATGTTACAATAATTCCGTGGTCACATCCTTTTCTGTATCACCGATGTAATTCAAATCACCCTCTGTCAAGGTGATTAGGTGAAGGGATGATTTTTTGGCCTACAACTTCTTCCACAGCCCTACTTTCTCCTACTCTTTTGTGCGCTTAACCTGGAATGGAGTAGTCTCCGGGTTTTCTCCTCCCTTTTCAGAGTGTTGAACCTCCTGCTCTGTCTGTGGAGAAGGAAACTTGTGACTCCTATCAGACTCACGCTCTTCCTCTTCTTCCTCCCATTCTGCCTACTTTTTGGCAGCACACTCTTCTTTGGTTTTGTCCTCAACTTCCTTCCTCCTTCTTTCAGCCAACTGCTCCATCTTTAACCTGGCCTCTTCCTTCTTTTTCTTCATGGCAGACTTACTAGACCCAACTGATAAGTCTGAGGCCATGTGCCACTCTGCTGGCCAACTCTCCAGGAATGCAACAATTGGATCATCTGTCAATAGGTATGGAAGATCATACCATTTTTGTCTCAGGTCCTTCCGCACTCTATTGGAAATGAAATGAAAGTTCACCTTGAACTCCACATGACTGATCAAAGGTAGTTGGTGAGAGCTATGACTTGTGGTTGGTTACGGTACGGATGCTTGATTCCATGAGGATCTAGAATATCTTACTGTCCTTGACCCTTTGCGGGTCCTTCATGGCCTAGAGCGAAGTGAACTTCGATACTTCTTAGAGCTCTACTGCAATTAGAGGAAACTGACTATCCTCCGGTAAATCCCACCTAACTAGTACAATTGACAACAACAACCATGCATAATGGAAGGTCTTTCTTTGGTCTTGTGCTTCTCTATATTTCACGAGGAACTCGGTGTAGAGGTAGCGTGTCGAGTTAAATTGTACACCCTCCACACACTACGCCATTAAATACACAATTGGTGCTGGCACTTCATTTGCTCGACACTTCCTCATTATTTTCCCTGCCAAGATCTGGGTGGCTACCTTAACCGCGGGGGTGGTTATGCTGGAGATAGAGTAGCCACGCAGCTTCTTGCAAAGCTTGAACTTGTCCTTCATTCATTTGATGAGACCGTGCTTACCCGTCTTTCCACCAAATTCCATGGTCGGATTCAAGCCTGAATGCGGGAACAAAGTGATCCTGTGGATCAGCATGTCAGTGATTGGTATTGGTTCTCCTAACCACAAGCACCCATTGTGCACCAAGCATAACAACTATTTGATCACTGTTAAAGTTATGGGTGCATGGTTGTAATGTGACACCCATAGTAGGTTCAAAAGTCTTGCCTTTTCCACTACTTTTATCCACTATCTCAAGTCCATCGTAGTCACACTAGAGTCATTATAGAAGACGTGGCGCATGAATTTATCGATTTCCAAGTGAGGAAACTACTTTGTATCTCCCAAATCCCAATCCTCCAGCTTTAAATAGGGGATGCGCACAAGGTGAAAACCTTGAAATGTCATTTTTTCTCGCAGCAACGGTGTGAAAAGTGTGATTTTGCTCCCATCGAGGTCCTTTGGGACCTTCACCTTGCCTCGATGCGGAGGAACGTATGCTAGCAGCTTGGAGATAGGGTCTTCCCCCTCAACATCAATGTCTTTTGCCCCCATATCAACATCTTCCATGCCCATATTGACATCTTCTATGTCCTCGTCAAGTTTGAGTTCTACTACCTTGCGCTTCTCCTCTGCAGTGGGCCTTTCTTTCTGCAGGTGTTTTCTAGGCAATGCGCACACTGGCTGTGCCACTTTATACTTATCCTCCTTTGGTTTTAGACCCTCTCTGGTTGGTGTAGGCATCGGCCTGGGCCACCTCAGTGATTTGGGTACTTCTGCAAGTACCTCTACACTCGCTACCTCCAGGGCAGCTCCCTCAGCTTCCAGCTCTTCTCCAACACTGGTGGTCTCCGCCGGTGCTGACATGATGCTAGTTAAGAGATTCTCAGTTTCCTTTGGAAATTTATCAAACACAAAACTCGCTACCAAAACCTTGAAATAGTCAAGGTTCTTGCACGCCTGATAGCTCAACACCTCAATTCTCAAAACCTCAAGTGTTTTGCGTTGGGCGGCTATCGCTAGTTTATAGGAAATTTCTAATTTGAATCTGACCATTAGCCCCAAAATCTGTTCATAAATGCTAGAGTGGTGACATATTTTCAAAGATCTTGCTCCTAAATTCCGACATAAATGTCGTTGCTCCACTTCGTTTAGTCGTTTCGCACTATCAAGTCATGAACAGTGACCATAAGAGTCACTTTCCGGTTGCCCTGCGTGGTTTCTCTTTCAATAGCATATCTCCCCTTAGGGTTTTGTTGACACTGTGACAATCCTCCATTCCGCATAGTTCCCCAATCGCGTAGCTCTACAACCCGGGCAGTGTAGTTTATAGTCCCGCACCTCCTTTTAGCTGCTTGGATCGCTGTTGAGTCTTGAAAATGTCATTCATTTGCATTACACTTTCACTATTATGTCCATTATATCACTTCCATTTCACCTCCATTTCACTACTATGTCACCACATTCATCCCACTTTCATTATCATTGGGCCACCTTTATGTTTTTCCAATATTTATTATTTCTAAGCCTTTTAAGTGAATTTGTGGTTAAACATTAGAAAATAATGTGCATATGCTTATACCTAACAAATGGGTTGAGATGGTTGACATGTGTAGGTTGAAAGGAGGCTTCTAGAAGACCCTTATGTGGCACTCTAAGGCCAAATTCGAATTTGGTTGGAAAGAATCATGGGATCATGAGGATATGTGTCACATCTCCTAATTGTATTGTAACTCTAAAAATACATGTGTCTTATCAGTTCCTATTTTGATTAGGACTCTAGAGGTAGAGGGAGAGATTCATGGACTATCATTAATGAGATGGCTCTCATCTTTTTGTATAAATAGGAGATCTCTCTCCTTCATTTGCTAGTCTTTCCTTTAGTCTTTTCTTAGTCCTTTTAGCTTGTTAGTCCCATGGCTTTTGAAAACTTTTGTACTTTGTACTTTTGAAGAAATTGAATAAAGCTTTGATGTTCTCAACATGGAAGGAGATGTGAAGTAGATGTCATGGAGCATATTAGGATGTAAGTAGAGTAGATTTCATTTTGTAAATACTGCTTTGTAGAATGTAAGGTAGATTAGATTTTCATTCATGCAATTTTAATTTATGCAAGTGTGTTTAATTTTGCTTTGATCTCATAGGTGTTAGGGGGCCCCTGCCTTGTACAGATGTCTTTGTTGTATTTGCTTTATCTCTAATGGTATTTTCAGTTGTCATATTCATAAGTTGCTGCCTTTATTTTATTTTTCTAGCTTGATTTCTAAGTTTAGTTTCTCAAGTTGTATGCTAACATATTGATGGTATCCTTATCATAAGTTGTTCATCTTTAAGAGATCAGAATACTAATAAATCGCAGCTTGCTTTGAGTAGTTTTTGACTTATGTCACTAACTCTTTCTTCACTTGTTACACATTACAATGTATGTTGGAAGCAGAATGTTGGAGAAAGGCAAAGTGGTGTTATAATTTGTCATCTTAGAGCTTGATTACTTTTTAGACTTATTTCTAACTACTTCTTAATCGTGTTTCACATAGTACTATATGTTGGAAGCAGAGAGTTAGGAAGAGATGATCATTATAATTGGTCTTTAAAGTGGTTTTTCTTACTTTTTTTACAGCAGCATGAGTAGTGACTAGTGCCATTAGAAAGTGGTTTTTATGCTTTGCTTTCAGTTTCATTTCAAGTTATTTCTTTCAAGCTCTTTATTTGCAAGTTTAGAAGGTAGTTAGAAACCACCAGTTACACATACTCACTCATTTAGAAACCACCATACACACACAAATCACTCATTTGTTTATAAAACCATTACTATAAACAAAATAGACTATAAAACAACGAAGTAAGAAAAAGGTTAACTAAGCACATATAGTGCACCACACTTCATCAGTTTACGATACCCAGATTGATAATTTATGTAGAGCAATTTAAGACGTTAAATTGACTAGACATTTTGGCGCCATTGCCGGGGAAGTGTAATTAGGAGACCTTATTTCTTACATCTAAAAAAAAATTTAACAATTATTGAGTATCCTCTCCTCCTGCACTTTGTGTGATCTGGAGGATCAGAAAAATGATTGTTATGTAAAAAAAAAAAAAAGTTAATGATTCTTGAGTATGCTCTCCTCCTGCACCTTGTGTGATCTAGAGGATCAGAAAAAGGATTGTTAAAAGAAAAAAAATAGGAGACAAAATAACTTCAACATTTCAATTGATTCAATAAAAAAAAAATGATAAAAAAAAAAAAATAAATAAAACTCAACTGCTTTGATAGGTTCAAATTGTCCAAAATTGTCTGGTTTTGCTTTGTAGTGGTCTTCAAAACACTGTATCCTGTTCAAATAAGGTTTTGCAACTTAGCTGCGGAAACTGCCTGATTCCGCAGCTGTTTCAAGGTTTAGCAGGTTACAGGCATCTAATGAAAAAACCGACCACATGGGCATCTCCAGAATCGTCCCGACATGGATCCTATCCTAGTCACCCAGCTCAGATCGATGAAAAACCAGCCTAAGACCTCAGTCAAAGTCATGTTTTTAGCATGTTTTTCTTGAAGTATTTGCTGCCTGAAATTGAAAATCATTAATCCTTTTTATAAAATTTTACAATTTCAGAGAAGAAGAAAAGAGAAAAACAATCTATAGCTATTTTCAATCCTAGCTTCCATTGTGGCTGAGAGAAAAAAATAGATCGAATTGCATGGACTGCTGTGTTAAAATAAAAACTCTGTGTTTTTGGGATTTGGTTGGACTCTTGCTGATATGGCTTTCAAAGAAAGGATATGAAGGATTAACTGGATATCTTGTAGAATATAATAACAATGAGCCAAGGAAAATGATTAATGAGTTTGAAATTTTTGAGAATCTAAGAGAAGATGAACTCTATATGGGAGATTCTCTTGCTGCTGTTCGTATTACTACTGAGGCAGCAGCAAGATTCAAGTTGCATTTCAAGAACAGTAAAGACATTTGAATCAGCTGGCAATGGTCTAACCAAAGAAGAAACTTTTGAAGTGATCGCTGTCCTTAGGATTTAGAAAGCATTTCGGAAACACCATGAAAAGAAGTAGATTATTGCAGTCAGGCGTATACCATACAAATGCTGTGATTGGAAGGCTTGGAAAGAATTTTTTTTAGCATCTCCTCCCTTGACTGATTCATTTGTTATTGATTTTTCCCTCTGAGATTTAATCTTACAGCCGCACACACTTGCTCTACGGGGCAGCAGCAAGAGTGACTCAATAGATTTCTTCATTCGGGCTTGCTTAGGCACCAAACCATGGACTGGGTCTGCTAAGTAAGTTACTTCCCTCGATCAGTATCAGAACGTGTAGAGTCTAGACAAGGGTTTTGCCGAAGGAAACGAAAAGGGAACATATTACAGAGGTTCTAACACGTTTGGCATACACCTGCAAAACAGTAAATCAAGCCAAAAAGCCGAATGCAGCAATTCATCAAAATACAGAACAGTTAACTCAGAAAAACGCAAAACCTGAAAAACGTCAAACTTCACACCTTCGATTCTCCCAAACAGAGACGAATTTCAAAAAACTAAAACATGGGTTTTTTTTTGCTAGGTGGGTAAATTAGATAACCCAGAAACCGTTTGAGGAAATTCGTAGCGGTCTGGGAGAAATCTGCGGTTCTTCGGAGTGTATTTTTGAGTGCCGCGTGAGAAAAAACAGAGTTTTAATTAAATGAACAGCAGTAATTTAATGCAGCGTGCCTGAAGAAGATAAATCAAATTAGGAGTCAAATATGTGCTGGACATCAATCAAATTACATATCTCTTGTTTTAAACATTCATCCAACACCTGTTTAACACGGCACTGTTTGTTTTGAACACGGCACTGTTTGTTTTGAACACGACACTGTTTAAAACCTATACGGCTCTTCTTCACCAAGATCTCCGCAGCCAAAAACTGAAACATGTATTTCATTCCCTTATCACTCCATTTTTGCATGCATTCGAACTCACTCCCGTGCTTGTCTTCCACTCTTTCACCTTCACACCATTTCAGCTCTCGTTTTTGCTGTAAACTCCGCAGCTCTGTTTTAAACCCCTAATTGCTATAGTTGGCATGGGCTCGTATTCTTATTTCTGTGTAGTTGACAATCAGTCAAAACAAAGTGAGCCGCTTGCACAACTGTTTCAGATCAATGATGGTGACATCAAAAGGATTGTTCTATGCACCTGCATTGAAGGTTGATGTTGCAGATACTGTAGGATGTGGAGATAGCTTTGCAGCTGCTATTGTTGTTGGTTATATAAATTTGATGCCTATAATAACCACTCTAGTATTGGCAAATGTTGTTGGTGGTGCTACAGCAATGGGCTGTGGGGCAGGCCGGAATGTTGCAACCAAAGAAAAAGTTTGTGAACTGTTATTGGCTTCAGAAGTAAACAATGACTACGAGGATTTCTGGAGAAGAATACGTGCCCCTGAGTATTTTGAACCGTGAATTGCACTAGTTAAGGGATACATTTTTTTTCTTTTCCACGCACACAGCCACTCCATTTCACAGTACTTTCTACACTCTGCACTTTCCGCAGCCAATACAGCGTTTCCGCAGCCAATCCCAGATTCCGCAGCTGTTTTGTTAAACTCTAGGTTGCAGGTGTCATCAAGCAAAACAAGTCACATGGATAGCTAGGGAAATGTCAGTACATGGATGGTGTCCTATTCATTCGATCAAATTTGATGAAAAAGACCCCGGTCAAAGGGAAGTCAAATTGTGTATTATCACAAAGTCGCCACACTAAGTCGATACATGTCAAGAAAAAATAATAATTTTGAATCAATGAAATGAACAAGTTATTTTCTCACTTTTATGAAGGTATTGATTAATTTTGGACTGATAATGAAAGATGAATGGCTAACTTTTTATTCAAGATTTTTAGCTACAGAGCTGTTCCCCAATTCCACAGCCAGAAAAACCTCATTGTTCAAATCAGCCTATCTTTCTCATACAAAATCAGATTTTGATGATTTAAGTACCATTGGAAAGATCTCAACAAGATCTATACAATGAGAAATATATCATTAGAGTTTGAAATGGCAAATAATGAAATAAATTGCTGAAAAGAAGCAACATCAACTTGAGGCACTAATTCCAAAGCAGGTATAAATTCTTTTGATTTTTCCTTTGAGAACTTGTTTCATTAATACAAATTCTTAGTTTTGTGTGTAAATATCATAACTAGAGAGATTGGCCACCTCTCTCCTTTGATAATCTTACATTCCATTGCAGAAGAAGTATTAGTTTTTTGCAGGTTCCAAGAGGAAGGACAAATGACTACAAGAGAATGGTGTCTCTCTAAGAGACCAATTTGATCAGCAACAAAGAGGAAATATGTTGATACAAAATCAGATCCAAACACTTGAAAAACTTTCAGATACTATTGTCTCCATCACATCCATCCATCACATCCATACTTCATAATAAACCATTCACCTCATTCCACCCCATATTTTCCATTTTCATTCACATACACTTTCCATCTCTTTTTGTCCATTCATAACCCACCAATAAAAGCAAGAGGCTCATTCACATGCTTATTGCCATTGTCATTTCTGTTCTCCATTGCCATTTTCCATTTTCATTTTCCATTCCTTGTCATTTTCATTCCGCAAATAAGCCCTGCTTCAATGCAAATTATTGAGTCCATAGTCCTTTGAGTCTAATTTCTTTGTAAAAACACCTTGAGGCTTGCATGCCTTAATGGCAAGTCCTCATGCTGACAAACAATGGGAATACATTAATGTCCCTTGTTCGTTAGATCTTCTAGGTGACTCGACATCAGCAAATTCATTCATACCTAGCAAGATGTGTTTGGGCATCTTGACTCTCATTGTCATCAATGGTGAGAGTGCTCGTGTTGACTAGTGGCATCCATTAAAGGCCACTAAGCCAACAATTTCCTACTATGTTCGACATCAGAACATCTTTTCACATAGTAGGAATTGTGCCAATGAGTTTTGAAGACATGAAGACTATTATTTTCAGCATTTTGGAGCAGATTCAGCAAGTTTTAGTAGAAGCAATAAAAAGTCATCTTATCTCTCTATCCATGACTCCTCTTGATCAGCCACTTGAAGAAGAAAATGATCAGAAGTTTTCAGCCACTACACATACAACTCATCCATTCCAAAGGGTAAGTGAAGGTACGACATTTTCTAACTTTTAACCATAGAAATCCATAAAAAGCTAGAATGATAATTGTTGGAAAAACATTTCTCTTCCTCATTTCATAAAATTGCCAATACCATCAGTTGGGGGGGGGGGAAATACATTTATATTCATATCTTGCCATGTCCATATCATATTCAAGAGCTTACATACTTCCAACATATATTAAATATTACATTGCTATTATGAGCATACAATGGCTTTTGAAAAAAGTGCTTAAAGAATAAATTGGATACAAACAAAATCATGGTTGTCACACAAGAACCAACCATCATGCAATCCAATAAAGATATACTTTGCAACAATAATCAAAATATAATTATGCAAAGTTCAAAGATCAAAATAGAAGACAACAAAAGAAAAAAAAAATGGTTGTAACACAAGAACCAACCATGTTGCAATTCAAGTGAAACACTTTGCAGAAATATGAAGTTATCAAATGATATCATGCAAAGTTAAGCCAAAGCTCAAGGATCAAAAGAGTTAATGTAATATATATTGCATGAGGACATGAAATATCTTCAGTTGGGGGGTATGTTGAGTCTTGAAAATGTCATTCATTTGCATTACACTTTCACTATTATGTCCATTATATCACTTCCATTTCACCTCCATTTCACTACTATGTCACCACATTCATCCCACTTTCATTATCATTGGGCCACCTTTATGTTTTTCCAATATTTATTATTTCTAAGCCTTTTAAGTGAATTTGTGGTTAAACATTAGAAAATAATGTGCATATGCTTATACCTAACAAATGGGTTGAGATGGTTGACATGTGTAGGTTGAAAGGAGGTTTCTAGAAGACCCTTATGTGTCACTCTAAAGCCAAATTCGAATTTGGTTGGAAAGAATCATGGGATCATGAGGATATGTGTCACATCTCCTAATTGTATTGTAACTCTAAAAATACATGTGTCTTATCAGTTCCTATTTTGATTAGGACTCTAGAGGTAGAGGGAGAGATTCATGGACTATCATTAATGAGATGGCTCTCATCTTTTTGTACAAATAGGAGATCTCTCTCCTTCATTTGCTAGTCTTTCCTTTAGTCTTTTCTTAGTCCTTTTAGCTTGTTAGTCCCATGGCTTTTGAAAACTTTTGTACTTTGTACTTTTGAAGAAATTGAATAAAGCTTTGATGTTCTCAACATGGAAGGAGATGTGAAGTAGATGTCATGGAGCATATTAGGATGTAAGTAGAGTAGATTTCATTTTGTAAATACTGCTTTGTAGAATGTAAGGTAGATTAGATTTTCATTCATGCAATTTTAATTTATGCAAGTGTGTTTAATTTTGCTTTGATTTCATAGGTGGTAGGGGGCCCCTGCCTTGTACAGATGTCTTTGTTGTATTTGCTTTATCTCTAATGGTATTTTCAGTTGTCATATTCATAAGTTGCTGCCTTTATTTTATTTTTCTAGCTTGATTTCTAAGTTTAGTTTCTCAAGTTGTATGCTAACATATTGATGGTATCCTTATCATAAGTTGTTCATCTTTAAGAGATCAGAATACTAATAAATCGCAGCTTGCTTTGAGTAGTTTTTGACTTATATCACTAACTCTTTCTTCACTTGTTACACATTACAATGTATGTTGGAAGCAGAATGTTGGAGAAAGGCAAAGTGGTGTTATAATTTGTCATCTTAGAGCTTGATTACTTTTTAGACTTATTTCTAACTACTTCTTAATCGTGTTTCACATAGTACTATATGTTGGAAGCAGAGAGTTAGGAAGAGATGATCATTATAATTGGTCTTTAAAGTGGTTTTTCTTACTTTTTTTGCAGCAGCATGAGTAGTGACTAGTGCCATTAGAAAGTGGTTTTTATGCTTTGCTTTCAGTTTCATTTCAAGTTATTTCTTTCAAGCTCTTTCTTTGCAAGTTTAGAAGGTAGTTAGAAACCACCAGTTACACACACTCACTCATTTAGAAACCACCATACACACACAAATCACTCATTTGTTTATAAAACCATTACTATAAACAAAATAAACTATAAAACAACGAAGTAAGAAAAAGGTTAACTAAGCACATATAGTGCACCACACTTCATCAGTTTACGATACCCGGATTGATAATTTATGTAGAGCAATTTAAGACGTTAAATTGACTAGACAATCGCTAAGACTATGCTTCCACCATATAGTCATCTAGATGGATCCCCGATGTATGGCTTCAATTAGCTACTATTCACCTTCCCTAGAAATGCCTCTCCATTCAAATTTACCAACTGATATGCTCCACCATCAGTAATCTCCTTGATGACATAGGGTCCTAGCCAGTGCATCTAAAATTTTCCTAGAAATTTATCAAACTTGATGTCATATAATAACACTAAATCATTTACCTTGAACATGCACAGTTTGATGTGCTGATCGTGCCATGCCTTTTCATGCTCCTTTTGAACTTGCTAATGGAATGCAACCAAAAACCTATCTTCTTCTAGTTGTATCAATTGTGCTATCCTTTCTTCCAAGGCTCTTCGATCCGCCATTCCTGTGAATGCCACTATGCATAGAATAGGTACAATGTATTCCATTGGCATCACAGCTTCAATGCCATAAACTAGCCTGAAAGGCATTTGTCCAGTCAGCTTCTTATAATTTGTTCTGTAAGCCCATAGCACCACGGGTACATGCACATCCACGTCATTTATTCGTGCATTGAAAACCTTCGTCAACACGCTCTCCAGTATCTTATTAAATGGTTCTACCATTCCATTATCCTACAGGTGATATGGTGTACTCTTCTCATGGTAAACCTAAAATTCCTTTGTCAACGCATTGATTTTTTCATTAAGAAAATACGTATTGCGATCGCTCATAAAATTTTTGAGGAAAAATAAACCTCGTCAGCACGTACTCAAAGATGAATTTTGCTATTGTTGCACTTGTAGAGTCCTTCGCAGGCTACGCCTCCACCCATCTAGTTAAAAACTCAGTCACAGTGATGATGTATCGCACACTCGGCTTCTTTCCCCGAGGCTAAATTGGTCCTACAAAGTCAATCGCCCATTTTTGAATGGTTGTAATGATATCTATAGATTCAGAGGAAGCTCATTGCTCCGCGATGGTCTGCCACTCCTTTGGAATTCATCGGATGCCCTACAATATGCTTTTGAATCCTTATGCAGTGCCGACCACCACAACCCAACATGTACAATCTTCTGCGTGGTTATTTTTCCCACATAATGTCCTCCCGCATCTCCTCCATGAGCCTCAACAAGGATGCTATTTCGTTCAAATTTTGGCACATAAAGTCATAGTATTTCATCTGATCCCATTTTGTATTAGTAACCTGCAATGATAGAAAAGTCTGTCGCGTGCACCACCAATTCCTTATTTTGTTGGGTAGTATATCCTTCTAGATCCATTCTTGTCGACAAGAAGTGTATAATATCTTCAAAGTGACTATCCGTGACGTGTACTACAAAGAGTTACACATCAGGTAGTCCTTCCTCCAAATTAGTAGGCTCTTCTCCAGTTTCAATGCGGGACAGATGATTCAGTTCGGCATTCAATCATCCTATTTTCACAATAACTTCAAAACTATATTCTTGAAACAAAAACAACCATTTGCATATTCCCCCCCAACAAAAGCTTGTTCACCAAGTACTTCAATGCAGAATGGTTTGTATATATCTTAAAGTGTTCACCTAACAAGTAGTTCCTAAACTTCTTGAATGCAGATACCATGGCTAGACCTTCGCGTTCTGTCGTTGAATAATTCTTCTCAACTTTAGATAGCTTCCTACTTCAAAATGCTATACGATGATCCAATTCTTCCCCACTAGCCTATGTCAGTACTACTCGTAGCGCAATCCATGATGTGTCCACATGCACATGAAATTCCTTCTTCTAATCCAAGAAGACTAGGATTGGCATGGTGACCATTTTCTCTTTTAGCACATCCAAGCTCCTCTAAAATTCTTCATTCCAGTAGAATGTAGTATCCTTTTGTAATAGTTTCTCCATCGGTGCAGTGATCTGGGCATAACTTTTGATGAAATTTCTATAGTGCCTTGTGTACCCCAACGTCGCGCACAACTGTTTCACACTTCTTGATTATAACCACAATATTTGTAGGGTCTACCATCAAGCCTTGTCTGCATATCACATGACCCAACAAGATCCCAAAAGGGACATAGAACAAACATTTATTCAGACTGTGTGTGATCTAGTACCTCCGGCATGTATCGAACATAAATCGCAAACTTGCTACATCGCGCTTTACCAAGCCAAACACTGTCCAATCGTCAAAGTATACCCCCAAAAATTTGTGAATGAAATCTTTGAACGTTACGATGACTACGCATGAGAACATTTCTGACATGTTCTTCAACCCAAAAGGCATCATAGTATACTGGAACCATCCCCATTCAGTCGCGAAGGTCGTCTTACTTATATCCTCTCGCGCAATCTTCATCTGATGGTACCCTAAGAATCCATCAGTAAACGAATATGTTTCCTGGCCACTAACATTATCCAACACCTCATCAGTGAATGGAGTTGGGAAATGATCATGCACACTAGCGTCATTCAACTTCTGGATATTTACACATATCCATATCTCATCCTTCGGTTTCTTGTCCTGAACTACCATTGGGCTTGCCCAATTAGACTCTTCTACTGGTTCAATGATGCTTGCTACAAGCATTTTATCCAAGTCCAAGTGGACCGTTTCCTTATACTTCAGGTTGAGGCGATAAGGCCTTTGCTTAACTAGCTTCGCATCCGGTTTTAGAGTGATCTTCATGACACCCAAGTCCCCTATTATCCCTTTTAGATTTGAAAACATTCTAGGGAACATATCCTGATATTCGCGGAGCAATTCGACGACCATATCTACTATTGCATCAAACTAGTATTCCACAATCTTTGAAAAATTTGGCTCTGCTTCTGCCAATGGTCACCTGTCTAGTTTTGAGAAGTGCGGTGATGTTTGTTTTCTCTAGTTACAGTCCTTCAAATTTGTGGTGACCTTCAGTCTCTAGAATATTAATCTTCCTCGGATCTTCGTCTTCTTCTTCCTCTATCACATTGTAGCACTCTAGTGTGTGACTCAACCAGGTAGTCCAATTAGGTTGAATCAAATCTAGAGGATGCTGTGGTATCCTAAAGATCGATGCCTTGACCTCCCACAACGCTTCATCAATAAATTCAAACCCATCCTCAAAGTTGAACATCATAAAAAATCCTTAGCACAAAACATCCCATTCTTTAGTGACATGGTGGAGCTCTATCTCCAAGTACCAATTCATCGGCATAACATCCAACGTATGACAAATTTTTTTTACCAACTCTAGCTGAGGCTCCACTCCATGCACTTCAGTCCATTTGGTCAAATCGTCACTTGGGTCATTCCTCCCATCATATTTTTTTGTTAGCCGCACTTGTGGGCGACCAAACCAAACTCTCATCATCTTTATGTACATGCGCCAATCATCAAAATTGTCCTTATGCATGCCCCACCATCTTGTAGGTGTAGCCGACAAGCCCAATCCAAGGCCTGAAAGTGATGCTTCTCTGGCACTTCTCTCTTGAATGCATCCAAAAAGTTATCAACATCTGTTAAACCATCATAGTAAGGAAGATTTCTTACCTCTGATGATACATAATGCAACGACTGGGTCATCATATTACAGCGCAGCATAGATACTTCATGCAGTTGATTTTGCTAGTGCTCCAACTCTTCGTCTGAATCCGATGTGCAGGAAATTTCACGGTCCCATGCAATACGCCCATCTGTTGTCGGATTCACCCAATCCTAATCTCACGTTCTTATCTTATAAATTTGGTCCAAATCATCATCACTTTCATAATTGCGCACTGGTTCAGTAAAGCGCGGTCCTTCTACAGGGTCTAGTGGCACCACTATGGGGAGCGATTTCTTCTCAAATATCATCTGTCGCATCTTCAAATTGATTACCCCATTGATGTCAATGTCCCAATCCATCCCAAGGAGCGTGGGGTAGGGATTGTTTTCATCCACAACGTCTATTACTTCAAAATCAGCTAATGCTCTTGCGCCCTCAATATTAACTGCTAATCCCTACAATCTTCCCATGCAGATGATTTTTTGTTGATTTTCCATTCTTAAGTGAATCGGAGATCACTGTAGCGCAGGTCTCCCCATCCTCTCCCATGTTTGTTTCATTAAAGCATTCACGTCCAATGCCAGATCTATGATAACTTGATCCATCTCATATTCTCCTATCTACGTAGTGAGCCTCATCTCATGTCTCGTTCTCTCCTTATGCCTGCCAATATTCTTTACTACGCGCGGCTTGTCAATAGTGTTTTCCTTCCCAGTGCACCTACTGATCAGCTCCTACAATCCCTTCAAAGCCTTGCTATCACGCAACAACTTTATATAGGTTTCTAAGAAAGTAGTAATCATGGAGGGGTCCATTTCTTCACCTGCCTTCTCTTGACTTCCTAAGGTAGATGCCTCAATGAAGCTTTTCTTCACTTTCATAAATGTTTCTCTTATGCATTCTAGATCAAACCCTGTCTCTTTTTTGGTGCTTTGTAGACCCACTCACCTTCTTCAAATTGCTTCCCCTTATCTTCACCAGTCGTTGTTCCACTCCGCAACACAATATTTACCATAGGATCTTCCTTGCGAGGCTCAACCCTCATCATCTATAGGTTATGAGTTAGTTGTTGAGGCTGCACCCCCCTTTTGCATATCTTATCTAATAATATAGGGAAATCCTCCATCGCATGGTCAAACTGCGTACAATAGCTGCATGACAGACACGTTGGATTTGGGCAGTCTCGCGCGTAGTGTCCTGGTCCCCCACAATTGTAACAAATGACCTATCACTGACCTCTACCAGGTCCTCCTCCACCTTAACCTCATCTGCACGCTTGATACTTGCCTCGTGCTCCCACAGTGTCTTGGTCTGGAGACCTTGTTTCTGCCTGCACCCTATATGCAAGTGTTATATCCATCATTAATTCGTAACTATGACAATTGCGCTCATCATGACCCATCGATTGACAAAATTTACAGAAGAGCTGTTGCGATGTGTGTACAAATTTCTGTATCAAATGGCAATTGTTTTTCGCATGTTTTCCAGCTACTTGACAGATTACACACCATAGTGCAGGCCTTGTACTTGGCCCTGCTAGGGCTTCTGACCTCAGAAGCATTGGTCCCCCTACTGCAACATAATTTTCAAAAACTAGACAATGATCTTTGTCATGCCCCTGGATTTTGCACTTCAACCACCAAACTTCTTCGCGCACCTCAGGCTAACTTGTTCTATCTTTCTTCAGACTTTGAATTTCTAGACAAAGGTTCTGCAACTATGCATGAATCTATTGAAAACCTAGATTAGCATCTTGCATCAGTGTCTCATGCAATCTCATCACAATTTCCAAGGCTTTCGCTTGGGTCCCAATATTTTTTTGTGACAGTGCAACCCTTAGATGAGGCATTAGAGAAGCCATAAACCATTTGCGGTGTTGCCCATCAGTTAGATTCATGTTAACTTTGCGGATTGTACACTTCAATCTCTGATCCAGATCCCAAGGTTTCTCACTAGGATTCATCATGATCTCTTTGGATCCCACAATTGATTGCTCTTTAGACTTGGGTCTATTGATATCCTTATTCATCGTAGAATGGATATCTCCCAACCCAGATGTTGGGTTATTAATGTAGTACTTAATCTACCATGTTAGCACGTGATCATACAAAGCACTAACCAATGTTTCTTTCTTCATTTGATCATCTGTGATACCCTAAGCTTCCCATATAGCCTTCGTGATGAACAAAAACTCGTCCGGATCTTCATTTTCCACGCTTTTGAACACACGTATCTTCTCTGAGTTCGCCATATTGAACAGTGGTGGTAGTCTAGGTGAAGGTGTATGTAAAAGAGGTCAATTTTGAGGTGGTGTGGGTGGATGGGGTATTTGTGGGAACCCTTGCTTTATTAACTAAACATCGCTCTCTAGATATGCCTATGTTTCTTCCTCGTCATCACTTAGAGGAGGTTCAATTAGTGGGCTATATTTAGTGCCTTTTTCCCCTTTATTCCTAAATTTCCTTCCACTTCGCATAGCTCCAAACATCAAGGTAGCTTCATAACCCACTTTTCACACAAGGGCATCTTAATCTAGGTATTTAAGGATTTTAAATACTTACCTCCCGACCACTTGAAGAGGCGATGCTTTGCTTTATTGTAACTGACTAACATATTGACCGCGAACTCTATCATGAACCCTCCTATGATACGATCAAGCCAGTGATCAACAACGTATCTGATCTTATCTTCATAGGCTTCTAATATTTGCACTAACTCCGGAGTCTAGACTATTGGACCATCAAGCCTCCACCTTCCTTGGCTATCTGCCAATTTCACGATCCACTCGTACAACTCGAAATTGAAGGAACAAAGAAGATCTCATGTATTTCTTTGCACAGGTATCTATCCAACCACTGTTCATTCGTCAATCACGGATTCATGTTCTCTTGTTCCATGAATTCATGAATTTTTCTATCCAACCAATCTTCAATCTCCTTCTTAGTTGGATTCCAATGATGCAACATCAGACATCTCATTATTGAGATCTTGGTCCTGGCAATGGAACCATTTGTTGGCTTGATGGGCCCTGACCCAAGTTCAACATTAATTAGCCAAGAAAAATCCCTAAACTACTGGCATTTTCAGTATCAATCCATGGACCCGGACTGAAGTCTCACCCGAAGTAGTATGGGAGGATGTAGGAACCAAGTTTCCACACCCTGACATAATTGTGATGTCGTTTTATACCCTAACCCTTGGTTTGCATGGACCAATAAGCCCTTTAGGGCTTATTAATGCACTTCTCTTATTTGGCTTTGAGACCTTCGCAAACATCTGTGATCATCCTTCGCTTACCGTAAATAGGAAATTTAGATGCTTACAGGTCTCTATAGTTACCCTTCCTTCTGTGTCTACCCAGATTAGCTTAAGTATTGGATAACTTCAACATGCATTATGATTATCTTTGCGTAAACAGATATTATTACTTGCATTCATAGGACAAAGTAAAACACTTAGATTCATGCATCAATATAGCATTAAATCATAAACCCAGTTTTCAACATAACATAACCACATACATTCATAACAGAAGTAAAAGAGCTCATACACAGGTATCTCCAGAATAGTTATCTTTATTTATGGTTCAAATCTTCATTACAGACTCTAACTTCCCTATGCACACAGGTGCACGAATCCGTGCACTCAACTATAGAATTCTACCCTAGGCCTCTGCGCACATAGCTACAGAGCCTCTGTCCTACACTAAGACTCTTTGCTATTAGCTCTTGCAGACTCGTTACATCAATCAATTGCCCAAAATCGTACTACAAGTTGAATTTCCTTAGACTCTTCTAAGACTTCCTTTTTATACAATCCCATGATTTGCGGACCAAGGGTGGATCTCATCAATCTGACACAAGTTACTTAAACTAAGGGTGGAAATTTTTTTTGATTCTTTACATCTTCACACTCCGTGACCACAAAATTTGGATACTTTACATTCTTTATACAAAATTTGGGCCTTTATCCCCAAAACTTGGGTTTTAAACCCCAAAATGGACCCTCGGGGACCCGTTCCCAACATCGTGCAGAGAGACAACCACATGAAGAGGTAGTGGAAGAAGTACATGTTTTTGTGGTAGGATGGGATGGTCTACGGGATCTTGAGGTAACTAAGATCCTATCAGATATTGAGCATGACATGGAAAGGTTGACACATGGGATTGATGAGACCAAGGTCGACCTTATTCTGATGTGACTTCAGTAACACACTATTGAAGTGCCTAGCCATATTGGTTGCTTACTATGCAAGATATCTCATGTAGTGTCGTTTTATCATGAGCGTCATTGATTTGCCTACATAGATCTTTTCATGGAGTTTTTTTATATCGGTGATGTAGCCATATGTGTCTTGGGACAAATTTTTTGTAAAACTAAAATTAATATATATATATATATATCTATATATATATATATATATATATATATATATATATATATATATATATATATATATATATAGATATATATATTCAGTGTTTCCTAGTTCCTATCATCTTTCAGTATGATGTGATGTGAATTGAAACTTATTTACATTCGTTGCAAATGTCTATCTAAAACGTAACTAGCTAGGGCATATGCTAATATGTAGTACTATGAGCTATGAGTCAAGCCTAATGACTATACAATGGATACTTTGTAAAATTGCATAAAAAGTAGCCCCGCCACTGTGCTATGCTTAGACATGTCGTTATTAGCATGACTAATGCAACTCCCTTTCATACTCACTATCTCAACATTTGGAGAAAACATATCCCATGCCGCAAAGGATAGGTTCTGAGTACTACGACTAGAAACGTTAGCGTAACCAATATACATTTCAAGAGAAGTAGACATCTACAAACAAAACATAAAAGGGATCAATAAAAAATGAAGGAAACTCTGAAAAAACACACTACAAACACACTCAACACACCTATAGACAGTATGTACACAATGTACTACACATGGGATCAAGCATAGTATTTCTTGAGGTACAACCCATTCTGATGCTGCGTCAGTGGAACTCCATCAAAGTCTACTAACTCATAATCCCCTTTTGCAAGGACTCGCTTGATAATGTATGGACCCAACCATATGGGTTGGAACTTTCCTGGACCTAACTTATTGACCTCCTCATCATATAAGAGAACCAGATCTCCTTTCGAGAAGACACAAGCCTTGACATTTTCATCACATTTCCCCTTGACATTTATTTTATGAGCTTTGTTGGCTAAAGAAGCATTGGTTGGGTTTCATATAAATGAGTGAAATGTGAAAGACTCTCCTCCTCTACGGAAGTGGTAGGAAGAAGTTCGAAAACTAGTTTTAACAATAAAATTTCTCATTCAATGTGGAGGATGGCTTCTAGACCATAGAAAAATTGAAAGGGTGTGAATTCAGTAGAATTCCTAACTGAGCTTCACTATACCCACATGGAAGCGTAAATAAGCAAGTGCTAGTCCGATTTGTGGACCCCTACCATACATTGAAGGATAATCTTAATATCTTTGTTAATAGCCTCAACATATCCATTGGCCTAAGGATAGTAGGGAGTGGAACAATCAAGTGAAAGTACCAAATTAAGAGCTAGTTTGGTCATCATATCATTCTAGAAATATTTTTAATGATTCGTAATTATTTCTTGCAGAACACCAAACCTAGCAATAATGTGATTGAAGAAAAAGTATGCAATTGTTTCTCTCGTGTTCTTTAATGTAGGCATCACTTCAGCACACTTAGTAAAGAAGTAAACAACGACAATGATATAACCATTCCCCCTGGACGAGTGAGGGTTACATGTCATGAAGTCCATACCCCATTTCGAAAAGGTACCAAAAGCTACAATGGGATGCAACAGAGTAGGCGAAGCACAGAATTATGATCGTAGATATGGCATGCATGACACTTCTAGACCGTGAGGATGCAGTTGTGAAAAATAGTAGGCCAAAATAAACTAGCACATAAGATCTTCTGCGTGGTAGCATAAATAGATAGATGTCTGCCACATGCCACTGAGTGGCACTCATTAAGGACTTTTCTTTACCTCTTCAATGGTGAGGCACCTCTGCAAGATCATATCAATACCACAATAGTAAAGGGCATCGCTGATAATAACATAATTTCGGGATTGGTATCGAATACGTTGTTGCATAGAGTGAGATGTATTAGGTTAGAAAGTATCATTCTCAAGATAGATAAAACAATATCCACACCAAGGCTTATATGATGATATCGAAAACAATGACTCATGAGGGATACAATCTTCAGATGTAGATCCAAAAATAGGGGAAGGAAGATCACACATTAGCTCAGTGAAAACTAAGGATTTCTTTGACTTGGATTTGATGAATTCCAGGTTGAACTCTTTGACAATAATGATCCACTTACAGTGCTTACCACCAAGAAATTAATGCGATATTATATATGTCATGGGATTGCACTCTGAAACTACCATAGTTTTCCTAAGCGAGATGTAATGGCGAAACCTTTCGATGACTTGAATGATAGCCAAAGCCAACTTTCCTACATGAGTATATATGGTTTCAATATTTTTAAGGTTCTGACTCATATAATAAATAGGATTGTCAGTGCTATCTCATATTCTTGGACCAATACCATTTCTATAGTATAAATGGTAGAAGCGAGATACATGAAATAGTCGTGTTTACAATCAGGAGGTTATAGAAGTGATACCTGATCCAAAACATCTTTTAGGGTATCAAACACATTCTGAGAAACGTCCTCCCAATGGAAGAGAAACCCTTTTTTTAGTAAACGAGTGAATCATTTTTTTATCTCTGTTTAATTAGGAATGAACCTCCGTAGGAAGTTAGCTTTCACTTAGAGTCTTTGTAACTGAATAAGAGAAGAAGGGGTAGGAAAGTCAATGATCTCTTTCACTTGCATAGGAT
The DNA here is from genome assembly GCA_031772625.1 of Pinus tabuliformis. Taxonomy (NCBI): domain Eukaryota; kingdom Viridiplantae; phylum Streptophyta; class Pinopsida; order Pinales; family Pinaceae; genus Pinus; species Pinus tabuliformis. The sequence goes on along the minus strand of CM062817.1, from coordinate 1,982,810,027 downwards.
CAATACTAATTCCTTGTTTTGAAATGAAAAAACTAAGGATGTTACCAAAACTTAAACATAACAAACATTTGTGTGGGTTAATTCGAATGTTATAATGTGTACAACAAATGAAAATATCCCTCAAATGCATTGGGCAATCAACCCAATGTTTGGAATGAGTAAGGAGATCATCTAAATAGGGTTTCAGGATATGTTTAATATCATGAAAATCATAATCCATCGCACGTTGAAATGTTGCCCCAGCATTATTCAAGGTGAATGGGAGATTTTTATATGAAAAATTACCCCAAGGGAAAACAAATACAGTCTTAGGTTGGTCTGCCAGTAGAATGTTGATTTGATTATAGCCCGAGAATCCATCAATGAACGAATAAATTTCTTAGTGGGGTAGTCGTAAACAATCTGGCGAATAAATGGGGTTGGATAGTTATCCTTAGGACAAGCACGATTCACGTCTGGATAATCGACACATATTCTGATCGTGCAGGTTTCTTCATGAAAGGGAGAACGTTCGATCCCCAATTAGTTAAAGGAACGGGGTATATGAAACAAACCCGTAAAATCTTTTCAAATTCATCCTTAATCCTAGCAACTTTCTTAGGATGGACTAGACGGAGGTGTTGCTTGATGGGTTTGGCATCAGGATACATTTTTATCTCATGTATTACTATGTTTGGTTAGATACCTGGAATTTCTTCATAAGTCCGGGCAAAGACATCTCGAGACTCATGGAAAATGGATCTATAAATATTGATCTCAGCTAGAGAGCAAGACACTCCAGTGTACATATTTTCAAAAATTCCTGGTTTAATTGATATATTGAGAGGTATGGTCTCTTTGATATTTGAAAGGTTCTTTTTAGGGTTGACCTCATGAATGGAGATAGAATTTGTAAAAGGCTCGATAAAATTAGGTAAACATAAAACACTAGTATTATCGTCAATGTGATCTGGTAAGGAGGAATGATGGTGATGTTCATCCCATGGCCCATGATATGGCATCATGATCTACATGATTCTCTCACTAATAGATAATACTCGAGAAAAAGGATCAAAAGATGTGCCATAATGTAGTGATAAATCTACCAAATTAATTGAACAAAATGTGTAAGTCACACAAGCCAAATATATGGGTTCATAATCTATCTCAACGAGGCTAAGAGACCCATGGTCACTAAAACTTTGGATGTTAGTTTCGTCAAGTACAATCCAAGGATCATCCAGGATAATAGAGGATGATTTCATGTTGATACAAGGAATTGTTGTGGTAAAAATAAAACCCCCCCATTATTCACTTCATTCTCACTATGGAGACCCTTTGATTGAATGGTTGGTCATATTTCCATTTGATTTGGAGAATTTGGATGGCCTAAATGAGTTCTTTTTTTTTTAATCTTCCTATCATAACTGACTTGATCTCATTTGGACATTTGGTTTGTAAATGGCGGTTAATTGAAGATTGGATGTTTTTCACTGCTTTGGCCTTGTAGGATGTATATAATGTACATTACTTTTTGTTTTATTTTATCCCTTACATAGCCCCCAAGAACAAGATTCAATGTTAAAGTGACTTTATTATTTCAAATTAATATTAGAGATAAACCATTTATATTACAAGTGGCTAGTTGTTTTGAAACACAAACATTTAAACTTCATTCATAAATTTAATACAAGTGGCAGTCAAACTATTACATATATCAAGCTTACACATATCAAAACCTTGAGTCTTCTGGATATTAGAGAGCATCAACCCAAAAGTTGTGATATAATCCCTTCCGATATCCAAGGCCTCCATCTTATGCAACAAGTGGATGTAGTTGATGAATATCACAAATATCACATATCATGGTTAGAATGCTTAAATTTTGTGATATATTAAAACCTTGATATGTCCCCACCTTTGTTCCGCTTGATAAATAATTTAATGAGGTTTAATAAAGGGCTTACACAACATAACCATTTCACAGTCATGATTTGTGATCTCCGCCTGCCACGTCACCCAAGAAACTTTATATCGGGGTTGTTCATTGTCGACCTCCTATATACCAATCTCGTCGATATCCAAATATGCCAGTCCTTCCAACTTCTGATAATCATCTCTTCCAATGTCCAATTTTTGATATTGCTAAAGATATTATCTCTGATAAACCTCCCACTATTCATATCATAATTCTCATATCGGGACTTTCCAATCGGCTGTTATCCTTTGACACCTTTGATACAAAAGCTCTGATATCAAATCTCTAATTCACACCTCTGATATAATTGACCTGATAGCATTATTAAATGGATTTAATATAATATCGCATATGACCATCTACTCCATATCACAGCATCCATTATCGACATTTTTCTCTTGTGATCATTGTTAAAACTACTGATATCCATTTCTTCGATACCACTTAGCTCTTGCTACTTTTCACTGCCACGGGCCACTGTCATATTAATTGAAAAATCTACTTGTTTTTTCTATTGATTTTGGGCATAATTAGAGTTTGTTTGCATATTATTGTTTCTATTACTTTTATGACTAACTCTCATTCTTTTTTCTATTATAACATTTGTTTCTGATTAAAGTGAGTATTGAAATAGATCTAGTCTATCACCAATGAAATTCCTCCATATGGTAGAGGGATATTGTAATAAAAGAAAGTTGTTGAATCATTCTTTTGTCACCTACCAGTATGAAACAAGGAGGCGACAAGTGAGATCATCCTTATTAACACAAACCAAACTGGGAAATCCATTTTTCACTACACTCATATGAATTTCGGCCACAATTTCAATTAAATCTGTCTATGCTATAATTAACTTGATTGTGGAGAGATTTGGGGAAACTGTTAATATTTCCACCATGTATCAATACCCATCTTTGATTGTGATAAATGGGATTCGAGTCCAAGAGAAAAAAGGAAGAGTAATGCTTAGGCTTAAAACCTGTTTGTCAGGATGTAATCTATGATTCATTTACACTATTGTAGTGAGAGCTGATCCATCTTTCAAGGAAGGGAATCGAGTATACAGGGAGCAGAGGACTTGCACTATTGTATATCTCTATTATTTTATGTAAATTGATTCATATTTATAATAATATTTATTTCTGTAATTGGTTTCATTGCACTACTTTTTTCTCTATTATTGGAAGTAAATGCTTTAGTTTTCAGATATCATTTCTGGTGTATGAGTATGTATGTGGCTTTTCAATAGTAATTTTGACTGTTTACTAAAATTCTCATTTAGAATCTAGTCAAGCTATCTTGCAGGTTTAATATAAAATGTGTTTCAAAACCGGAACTTTATTAAGGACATACCTTTATCTCCTTGAGTTGCTAGCTATCTAATGGTTTAATCTTATAGATGTCCTACTTTCTACATGTCATATATTTAAACTACTTCAGTATTTTGGCATGAATATTATTGTCCTTATGCGTATGCTTTATTATGAATTGGAGATGTTTGTAGTTGGATGTTTGTTAACTATTTAATGGGAATTTATTTGTATACATTTGCTCGAACAAGGATTAGATCTTGGAACTATTTCCTTTATCTTATTCCAATTTCAACATACTTCTATTTCTTTTACTGTCATTAAGCTTTCTCTTGATTGAGAGAAGGACCAATCCTTCCTTTAGTAAAGATAGGTCTAGTAATAGATGCATCTTAGATTATACTTTTCATGTAGTTATACTTTTTTCATCTTAGAAGTCCTCTTATCAAAGAGGAAAACTTTAGTTGTGGCTTCACTGAGCCCTTGATCAACTTAATGATCACATTCTTACCTGATCGGCAAGAGGATTGATCTGATGCCTCTTCTCTATTGGTAAGTGAAAGTCATGTATTAATCCACTCAAGATAGAGAGAAGGTAACTAGACATAGTTTAACTAGTCGGAACCACCATTTCAATAGAAAAGGAGCTGCTCTAAGTTCCCAATCGAGTGGTCTCCCTTATAATGTTGTAGACAAAGATTTTCGAGCCTTCAAAATTGTTGGCGCTACAAGGAGGTCTTGTTTTAAATTGTTTGCTAAAGTTTATTGTCAAATTTTAAACTTTGAATTATGGGTTCCTCCAGAGAACATCCTTGGAGATTATTTAGTGTATCACAATCAAACACTACTCTAATAAAGGAATTTAAAACTTTGTCAAAGGTTAGGTTAAATGGTAAGTATTATCCCTTGAATCACCTTTTTTAGTTTCTCAAACATTTAATATTGATGAAGTTGATCTTGGCAGTATTTTCACATATACTTTGACAGGTCAAGCAAAAGATTGGTGTCTTTCACTTCTAATTACCTCACTACATAGTTGGGATGAGTTTGTAGTAATGTTCCTTCAGGATTTTCAATGATATTACTACAAAAAGTTGTGTAAGAAGCTACTAGAACTACATAGGACAGAAGGTGAATCTTTGGGCCAATTCTCAATTAAATTTAAATTAATATTAATCCTATTTAAGTCCAATGATTTGCCTCCTCAAGATCAATTAATAAGTTGGTTCAAATATTTTATTTCTCTTCCTTGTAATTCTAATGAAGAATCACATACCAAGGAAGTAATGAAGTTTTTGTAATGATGAAAACATTGAACTTTGTTGTTCTTCTTCTTCTCCAAAAATTGTTTTAATTGATTCACATTCTTCAAATGACTCTATTTTTGAAGCTGAAAAAGATAACAATCCAAACATTTCTTCTCATATTTGTAATGATTTCAACAATCATGAATCAACCCTAGTTTGTGACTCCTACAATCATGATATACCATTTTGCAGTCAAAATATTGAAATTTCCCCATCCCTGGAAGTAGATGGAAATAATGATTCTAATTTCATAATCACTTGCACAAAGGAAATATCACAAAATAAAATTCCAATATTTTGTAACATTATTTGTAACATAAATCTATACTACAAATTTCCTTTTTCACATTCTTTCCAATTACAATTTCTTTCTCTGTTGAATTTTATTTCCAATTTTTTGAATACTTTGAACTGGAATTTTGAAAAACATTACACTAATTTCTCCTCTAATGCATTGGCAACACAGGTGCAGATATATCTCATAATTGCAATTATGAATATCAAATACTTATCATTTTGAGATTATATTTGATGTTTATGTTTTCCCAATTTTATGATTTTCAAATTAATTCTTCATTAATGTTGACACTTTAAAGTTCATTAATGCATTCTGGCCAAGGAGGGAGTCCCTTCTAGAATCCTCCACATTGCTATCCACCCAATTCTTTTGAAAATATGATTTCTAATTTTTATTTATCTTTACAACAACCTTTCATTTGCAAAGATTTAACATTTAATACTTTTTTGTTGTTTCCTCTTTACTTGAATTATTTTCAAACATCTGAATCACATCCTTATTTCGATGACCCTATAGACAAATGTGTGGAAGAATTTCAAGGAAGGGATTCTGTAAATAGCTTGCTTCTTGTACATACATTAGTATTAGATGCATATAATATATTTAGTTTTATTTTTGTTGGTATATTTATGATTTTTTTATTGATGTTTGATTTACACATTCATGCAGATAATAAGATGCTTGAATGGTTACATTGGAAGCATGACTTTACTTAGCCTTAATCTACATATTAGATTAGGATTAGGTGTAGTTTAGAAATTACTTTAAATTAAATAAGAAGGTGGTTTTGAAATTTTATAAATACATGGGAGAGGATTAAGATTCATCAGGTAGAGCTATGATCAAATTATCACATGTACACATTTACTTGTTCATTTTCATATGTTCTTATTTTTCTATAATTTATTTTCTCTTTTAGTCATTATTTTTGTGTCTTTCTTATATTTTGTTGTTCTTCTAGCAGGTATTGGCTTGAGTTAGAAGGTCAACTTTTACCAATAAAGTAGATGTGACAAATCTTAATGCTAAAAGGAGAAATTTAAAAAAAAGTCTCATTCAGGGAGATTTCCTTATGAGATCTTCTTATCATCCCGCTTATTCTATTTTGAGATGTGTTTATTGAAAGTTACATGTTTTAAAGTGAGATTTGATAAATGGAATAACATTACTGTTAAATTCTCATATGCCAACTTTAATCACAACTCTACATTTAGTTATAGAATTTATTTAAATAAAAGTTATGAATAACAAACTCACCAACTGAGGGGACATTTCATATGCTTGAGATACTGCAAACAACATAACAATATCTTTATTACTTATATCAAGATATTTCTTTTATCTTGTTTCACTTGAGCTTTGTTTATTTCATGATTTTTCTTGTAGTAGGTTTGCTTCTATTTTAATTTCTAGTTTGGATTGCTTTTCTCTTGTCTCTTGGTTGGATTTGTTTCCACCACATTTCTTTGTCCCCTTTTGTAATTCCCTTTATTCATATTTCACCTTTTTTTGGGATTAATCCTGGTGATATTACCAACCTTTCAATTGGAGGGACTTTTCCACCCATCTTTGGTTTATTACGTGGGAAGATTTTAATCTTATCTAATGGAATCCATTAGTCAAAGGAAGAATAAAAGGAAGATCATTAAACTGCTATTTTTAAGGCTCATATTGAAGTTTTGATATCATTATCCTCTATTACCATTTGAATGCTCTCTTACCTTAATACACATAAGAAAACTATTTTGCATTAAACCATATCTTGAAAGAGATACTAAGGCTACAAAAGCAACAAACTAGTATAGTATTCTATAAATATTCCATTTCATCTTATGTCTTAAGGGGAGGAATTGTCTCCCCATCTATTAGCACAAATTATCAGAGTTTAAATTAAAAGTTGTGTTAAAAAATTGAAAAATGGGGTGTCTCCGTAATGAGCCAACCTACCATGATCATGGGCTTTGATTGTTATCACATTATAGTATCTTGTCACCAAGCTAGGATAATGGCTCACAAAACTTCGATGTAAAACAAGAGGTCACATCATGAGGTCGCTTGTTCATGACTATCAACACTTGTGATTGGCATTGCCATATTTTGTCACCAAGCCAAAACAATGGTTTTCAATTTTTTAATAAAATATCTTTCCTTTGAAATATTTAAACATATATGGGATACTTGTAGGTTTTAACCCTGTACAGAAATTACTTGCGTACGAATTCTAAAACACAGAAAATAAACAATGTCAGATCATAACAGATAAAACACATATACGTAGAGATTTTCCCCTGGATCCCAAAACTACCAGCTTGATTTTTCATTATGCTCATTTCATTGTTACAATGCATATTTATACATGTCGAAGCATCCAATACCATGGACCAAAAACCATCTCGTCCAAAACCATGGACCGAAAACCATCAGGTTCAAAATCATGTGCGAAAATCATGCACAAAACCATAGGTAGGTTCACCCAACCTAATATAGCGTCCAAAAAAAAATTCATGGAAAGAATAACACAACCCAACATTCTCCCACTTGTTGTTTTCTTTCCACAGGGGGGCACAAGAGAGCTTAGTCATTTATCTAGCCCTGCCACGCCCATTTTTTCTCTACACCAAGAGAACTTCTCATAGCTTACATATTTTGTCAATGCATCTGCAGTATTCTTCAAAGTGTCCACCTTTACTAGCAACACCTTTTTTTCTTCTATCATATCCATCACAAAGCGATATTGAACATCATTGTGCTTTTCCTTTGAATGGTAAGTAGGGTTCTCTGCCAAGAAAATTGAACTTTGGCTGTCACAGTCTATCCTTATAGCTCCATTTACTAACCCCATACTTGAACATAATCTCGACAACCGAACTTCCTCCTTGCTTGCACCAGTGGCTACCATGTATTCCGCCTCTGTAGTTGATAGTGCCACTACATATTGTTTCTTACTCATCCAACTAACTCCACCACCAAATAGGTTAAACACATACCCACTTGTAGATCTTCTATTATCTAGATCTCTAGCCCAGTCCGCATCAACAAAGACACGAATATCCAAAACTCTATCCAATCCTAGTCTTCCTTGGTAGCACAAACCATAATCACTAGTGCCACGCAAATACCTGAAAACCCACTTCACTGTTGTCCAATGCTCCTTCCCTGGTTTTGACGTAAACCTGCTCAATACTCCCATTACATGTGCAATGTTTGGTCTAGTAGTAACCATCGCATACATTAGGCTACCAACTGCACTTGCATATGGAACACGGGACATATCCTCTTCCTCTTCTTGTGTCTTGGGGTACTGTTCAGCGGATAACTTTACACCTATAGTAATAGGAACCTTCACATGTTTACTATACTGCATATTAAACCTCTGCAATATTGTCTCGACATACTTCCTTTGTTTTAGGGGGTTTACGCAGTGCATTATATTAGATATCATTTCAGGATTCAAATGTGTTAAGTGAGTCATTCACGTATGACCATTTCGATGAGAGGTAGTCATAACTGACTAATTTCTCATGAGTTTTTAATAGTTCACGTAGCACTCATTTCATCGGGTGATGCTCATAGGGGTTAAGAAGTGGGATTGAAACTAGTGAAATGAATCACATAGCATCAATCATCACTTTTGGGGCTTTCACCTGGTAACTAGGAGTTCCCGGGCAGTCACCCATCCCAAATCGCCTCTAGCTCAAGAACTCTTAACTATGGAGTTTTCCTCACAATCAAACCCACTTAACTTGCTACCCCATTTGTAAAACCTTAGCAAGTATTGTGCCTCATGAACCATTCAAGTAGAGATCCCTTCACTCTTTTCAAATTTAAGTAAACCCCCTAATACTTAAATTCAAAAAGAGTGGAGGGATCTCTACTTGAATGGTTAATGAGGCACAATACTTGCTAAGGTTTTGCAAAGGGGGTAGCAAGCTAAGTGGGCTTGATTATGGGGGAAACTCACAGTTAAGCGCGCTTGAGCCATAGGCGATCTGGGATGGGTGACCTCCCAGGAACTCCTGGTAACTGGGTGCAAGCCCTGGAAGTGATTATTGACACTATCTAATTCATTTCACTAGTTTCAATCCCACTTCTTCACCCCTATGAGCATCACCCGATGCAATGAATGCTAAGTGAACTATTCAAAAATCATGAGAAATTAGTCAGTTACGACTACCTCTCATGAAAATGGTCATACATGAATGACTTACTTAACGTAGTTGAATCCCAAAATGATATCTAATACTTCCTCTAGTTTAACAAGAGCTTCCTCTTTGCCCGATCTCTTTTAATTTCCATGCCCAAAATATAGTTTGCAACACCAAGATCTTTCATGTCGAATTTGGAGGACAATTGGGTCTTCAAATCCTGGATAATTTCTTTGTCATTTCCAACCAACAACATATAATCCACATATAAGACCAGATATATAACATGGTAACCAATTAATTTAAAATAAACACAATGATCTTCTTTGCTTCTGGTGAAGCCAAGTCCCTATATAAATGTATCAAATTTCTGATACCATATCCTTGGTGATTGTTTTAACCCATACATAGACTTCTTTAACTTGCATACTAGTTCTTTCTTACCCTTCACCGCAAAGCCTTCAAGTTGCTTCATGTAGATCTCCTCTTCCAGATCCCCATGAAGAAATGTTGTCTTCACATCCATCTGTTCTACCTCAAAATAAAAAGCAACAACAACAGATAAAAGTAATCTAATAGAAGCTACCTTGGCAATAGGAAAAAAAATATCACCAAAATCAATTCTCGGCACTTGGGAATAACCTTTTTCTACCAACCAAGCTTTGTATTTCTCCACCTTTCCTTCTGCATTTGTCTTCTTCTTGAACACCCATTTGTTGCCAATGGGTTTCCTTCCAGCCGACAACTCCACCAGATCCCAAGCCTCATTTTGTGTAAAGATGCCATTTCAAAAACCATGGCCTCTTTCCAGAGTTTTCCATCCTCTGATTCTATTGCTTCCTTCACAGTTCTGGGATCATCATCAGTAATAGATAAAGCAAAATTTAAACAGAAAGTATATGGACTATACCTTTCTAACTGCCTTATTTCTCAAACCAATCTTCTCACACCCAGAGTTTGTGGCTCTTCATATTCTGATTCCTCCTCTGCTGTAGAGTATGATTCTTCCTCCTTTAGCTCAAACTCTATCTTCTTAGGTTCCTTTGGTTGGACTTCATGTTTAATAACATATTTCACCTCTCTGAACACCACATCTCGGATATACACAACCTTCCTTGTTACTGGCTTCCAAAGTTATAACCCTTTAAACCATCCTTATACCCAATAAACATGCACTTTTTAGATTTACTATCCAACTTGGTTCATTTCTCATTTGGAACATGTACATATGCATCACATCCAAATACCCTCAGATGTGAAAGAGAGGGTTTCTTACCAGTCGATACCTCTTATGGAGTCTTATCCTCCAACGTTGATGAAGGTGATCTATTGACTAGGTAACATGTTGTCTCCACCGCCTCTGCCCAGAATTCCTATCCTAACCTGGCACCACTGAGCATGCTTCTTGCCCTTTCCATTAATGTCTTGTTCATTCTTTCTGCAACTCCATTTTGCTGAGGTGTATATGGAGTAGTCTTCTGTTGTGCTATACCACACTTCTTACAGAATTCTTCAAATTCCTTACTGCAAAACTCTCCACCATTATCTGTCCTCAGCACCTTTATCTTCTTCTCTATATGGTTTTCCACCAGAGCCTTAAATTCTTTAAACCCGTCAAAGACTTCAGATTTATTCTTAAGGAAATATATCCATGTATTCCTTGAGAAGTAATCTATAAATGATGCATAGTACATAGAATTACCCAGTGATGGAACCTTCACAGGTCCAAACACGTCACTGTGCACAACGTCTAATATTTGTTTCGCCCTCTTACCACCAAAGGGGAAACTCACTCAATTCTACTTCGCATATACACAATTTTCACAGAAATCAAAATCCAGAGAGCTATTACTAATACCTTCTACCATACCTTTACCATGAAGTATTCAAAGGCCCTTCTCTCCAATATTTCCAAGCCTTTGATGCCACAACATGGTCTTCTCTCCAGAGACCACTAGATTTTATGCTCCACTTTCAGGAACCACAGAACTATTGCACCCATCAACAAAAGTGCTACCTTGTAGCTTGTACAGAGTTGCAATCTGAACTCCCCGCATCAATATCAGTACTCCCCAAACCATCTTGCAGGTATCCTTCTCAAACATTGTTTTTACACTTGCATCATCCAACTTGGTTACAAAAATCAGATTTCTGGCCAATGCAGGGATATGTAGAACACCCAGAAGTGTTCTAACCCTTCCACCTTGCAACTTTAACTTTACTTTTCCATGACCAACAATCCTAGCCTTCCTACCATCCCCTAAGAAGACATCACCACCATCATATTTCTCATACTCGTAGAACCACTCTCTTTGGGGAGTGAAGTGAAAGGATGCACCTGAGTCAATCAATCGTGCCTCATGATCTACGTGTGTACTTGAAGAAGCCAAGTACACATCTCCACCTTCATCTAAGGTGGTTTTTTCCTCTGTAGAGGGAGCATCATTAGATCCCTTTATTTTTTTAGGAGCTTTATATTTACAGTCCCATTTGTAGTGCCCTTCCTTTTCGTATTTCCAACACACCACCTTTATAGGCTTTCCTAGAGATTTAGAATTCCCACTCGATGACTTATTTTTGTTTCTGCTCTAGGACTGTCCTCATACAGACAAGGCATCACCATTCTGGCAATTCGTATTTGTCTATGTCACCTCCTCCGTTAGTAAGGATGAGACTATTTCATCAAAGTACAAGGCAGTTGCATTGCTACGTGTTGCAATGTCCAGACTATCCCACAAATCTGGTAGAGAACACAACAAACTAATGCACTTATCTTCATTTGAAATTTTGATATCAATAGATGATAACTGATTTACCACAATATTAAATGCATTTAGATGCTCTGTCACCAAGTCTCCATCTTTCATCCTCAGGTTATACAGCTTTTTCCATAGGAACAATTTATTCACCAGAGACCTAGATTGGTACAATGTCCCTAACTTGTCCCACAAAGCCTTCGTCATAGCTTCCTGTGATACATTTAGCAATACTGAATCTGAGACACACAATATTATTATGTTATTTTCCTTCCAATCCAACTTCTTCCATTCTTCATCAGACACTCCCGTTGGTTTAGTACCCGGATTTACTGCGATCCAGTGATCTTTATCCACCAACAAATCCTCCATCTTGAGTTTCCACAGCTCAAAAATTTGACCATTAAATTTCTCTATCTCTATCTTTCCACTACTCACCATCTTCTTTCATCACTAGAATCAGGTTCACAAATCTCCCACTAAACGGGGTCTACCATAGGCATGAGCAAAACCCCTTAGCAACAAAGGCATCCCCTTGAAGCCAAAACAGCTCTGATACCAAATGTAGGTTTCAACCCCGTACACAAATTACCTACATACAAATTCTAAAACACATAAAATAAACAATGCGAGAGCATAACACATAAAACACATATACACAGATATTTTCCACTGGATCCAAAAACCAGGACTACCAACTTGATTTTTCATTATGTTCATTTCAATGTTATAAAACATATTTATACATGCCAAAGCATCCAATACCATGGAGCGAAAACCATCGCGGTCAAAACCATGGACCGAAAACCATCACGTCCAAAAACCATGTGCAAAAAGCATGCACAAAAGCATATGTAGGTCTGCCCAACCTAATATAGGATCCAAAAAAAAAATTTGTGGGCTAGTCGTGGAAAGAATAACACAACCCAACAATACCAATATTTTCTTTGGTATAAGAGGTAACCTTGTCGAGGCTATCGATGCCTGCTGGTAGCAGTGGGTCTACCTATAATAATGAGAGTTAATCTTTCTATTAACACAATGCCAAAATTTTTTCCTTTAGTTTATGTTGTCATTAATTAATGGTTATTATAAACATGATATTGCTCTTATGATTTATACAAGAGATGTTAAAAATGATTAAACTTTGTTTTGTGGGATTCATCGAGTCTAAACCTTACCATTTTGATTTTATTCATCCTTGCTCCTTTTCCTTTTTGGACTTCATTAATAATAAACAAGAGATAATTGTTTCTTCCTAGTATGTCGCCATTGTTGTGGTAAAAACATAAACCCCCCATTATTCACTTAATTCTCATTATGGGTACCCTTTGATTGAATGGTTGGTCATATTAACATTTGATTTTGAGAATGTGGATTGCCCAAATGAGTTTGTTTTGTTCTTATATTCCTATCATAACTCATTTGATCCCATTTGGACATTTGGTTTGTAAATGGCACTTAATTGAAGATTGGATTTCTTTCACCGCTCTAGCCTTGTAGGATGTATATAATGTACTTTACTTTTTGTTTTATTTTATCCCTTACACAGCCTCTGAGACCAAGATTCAATGTTAAAGTGGCTTTACTATTTCAAAGTAATATTAGGGCTAAACCCTTTATATTACAAGTGGATAGTTGTTTTGTAACATAAACATTTAAACTTCATTCATAAATCTAATACAAGTGGCAATTAGAATATTATATATATCGGGCTTACACATATTGGAATCTCGTGTTTTCTGGATATCAGGGAGCCTCAACCCAAAAGTTGTGATATAAGCTCTTTCGATATCCAAGGACTTCATATTATGCAACAAATAGTCATAGTTTATGCATATCACAAAGATCACATATCAAGGTTACAATGTTTAAATGTTGTGATATATTAAAACCCTGATATGTCCCCACCTTTGTTCTGCTTGATAAATAATTTAACGAGGTTTAATAAAGGGCTTACACAACATAATCATTTCATAGTCATGATTTGTGATCTCTACCTGCCACATCACCCAAGAAACTTTATATCACGTTGTTCATTCCTGACCTCCAATATACCAATCTCACTAATATCCAAATATGTCAGTCCTTCCAACTTCCGATAATCATCTCCTCTAATCTCCGATTTCCGATATTTCTAAAGCTCTGATCTTTGATAAACCTTCAGCTATTCATATCCTAATTCTCATATCAAGACTTTCCAATTGGTTGTTATCCTTTGACACCTCTGGTACCAAACCTCCAATACAAATCCCTATTCACAGCTCCAATATAATGGAACTGAGAGTCTTATTAGAGGGACTTAAAATAATATTGCGTCTACCTATCTGCTCCAGATCACGGCCTCCTGTATCGGCATTTTTTCGTTTTTTTTCCATTGCTAAAGTATCGATATCCATATCTTTGATACCACTTAGCTCTTGCCAATTATCACTTCTAGGGGCCGTTGTCATATTAATTGAACAAGCTGCTTGATTTTTCTATTACTTTTGGGCATAATTAGACTTTGTTTGCATAATATTGTTTCCTTTATTTTTATGGCTAACTCTAATACTATTTTCTATTATAACAAATATTTATGATTAAAGCGAGTACTTAAACAGATCCAATCTATAACCAACAAAATTCCTCAAGATGATAAAGGGATATTGTAATAAAATAAAGCTGTTGAGTCAGTTGTTCCTCACCTATCGGTTCAAGAAAAGAAGGCGACAGGCGGGATCATCCTTATTTGCGCAAACCAAACTATGCAATCCATTTTTCACTGTGCTTATCTGCATTTTGGCCACGATTCCAATTAAATCTATCTATGCTATAATTAACTCAATTGTGGAGAGATTTTGGAAGACTGTTAATATGTTCACAATGTATAAATACCCATCTTTGATTGTAAGAAAGGGGATTCAAATCCGAGAGAAAAGTGGAAAAGTAATGTTTGGCCTTAAAACCTATTTGTAAGGAGGGTGTTTGTGATTCATTTGCACTATTGTAGTGATATTTGATCAATCTTTTCATGCAGGGAATTGAGTTTAGGGGCATCATAGGACTTTCACTATTGTATCCCTCTATTGCCTTTTGTAACTTGATTCATCTTTATAATAATATTTATTTATGTAATTGGTTGCATAACACTACTACTTGCTATGTTATTGGAAGTAAATGCTTCATTTTTCATATATCATTTATGGTGTATTAGTATGTATGTGTCTTTTTAGCACTACTATTGGCTTTTTACTGAAATGCTCATTTATAATCTCGTCAGGCTATCTGCAGGGCTAATCAGAAATGAGTTTCGAAACTAGAGCTTACATAAGGACATACCTTTATCTCCTTGAGTTACCAGCTATCTAACAATTTAATCTTATAGATGTCCTTCTTTCTACATGTCATATATTTGAACTATTTCAGTATTGTGGCATGAATCTTTTTTTCCTTATGCATATGTTTTATTAGGAATTGGAGATGTTTGTAGTTGGATGTCTATTAACTATTTAATGGGCATTTATTTGTATACATTTTCTCAAACAAGGATTAGATCTTGGAACTATTTCCCTGATCTATTTCCTTTATCTTATTCCAATTTCAACATACTTTTGTTTCTTTTCCTGCCCTTTTAGCTTTCTCTTGATTGAGAGAAGGACTAATACTTCCTTTAATCAAGATAGTTATAGTATTATATGTATCTTATATTATACTTTGCATGCAGTTCTACTTTCTGGATCCCAAAAGTCCTCTTATCAAAGAGGAAAACTTTAAATGTCGCTTGGTTGAGCCCCAGATCAGCATACGGATCACTTTCTTTCTTGATCAATAAGAGGGTTGATCTGGTGTCTATTCTCCATTGGTAAGTGAAAGTCATATTTTAAGCCAGTGGAGATAGAGAGAAGGTAATTATACGTAGTTTAACCAGTCAAAATCACCATTTCAATGGAAAAGGAGCTGCTATAAGTTCTTGACCGGGCGGTCTCCCTTATAATGTTGTACACAAAGATTTTCGAGCGTTAAATATGAACAGAAGGTGAGCTGTAGGGAAGGAGAGGAGGAGGGAGTGAAACGTTTCCCATAGGTGAAGAATCCTTCAACAATCTAACTCTAACATGCTGATATGAGTGTATATTTTCCCCTACAAGAGGGAGACTTCCAGTAACACGAGAATCAGAGGTGAAAAGAGTGAGTTGATATATGGCTACAATATTTCCTTTATGATGAAAGGTGATCATACAAAAGTAAGTTGGATTGACAAAAACCATGGCGTAAACCCACACACGTCCCAGTAGAAGATTATAATCAACAGGTATGTCAATCACTTCTACCTATAGGGAAACGGTTTTTGCTCCTGAGTTCTACTTGAAGGGAATTAAAAATCCCACAAGGTTTGTATGTTCTTCCATCGAAGGCTTTCAATGTGGTGGTTGATTGAGTTAGTTGAGGTGAACTAATTGCTTTCTAGCAAGACAAGGACATAATGCACGTTGAGGCTCCTTCGTTCATAATAGAGCGATGGATTTTCTTACCATGGATGACAACCTGGATTATAAAAGCTAACTGTGATGGAAGTCAAGGAGCATAGTTTTCATGAGAGAAAACCAATAGGTTGGAACACGATGGATCCACACATAAGATAGTTGATAACAAGGCCTTCTTTTGGGTGGGACAGTTCTGCAATACTTCAAGAGTTGACATATTTGATGGAGACTGAACCAAGCATTCAACTACGTTATAATTTTGGGCCGCTCTTGATCAAGGGATGAAAGCATAATTGTGAATAACGCCATTCATAGGCTTGATAGTCAATTCCGTAGGAATCAGAGGTGGAGTAGGATCAGATGAAGGTGATGCCGAACTGACAGGTTGATTAGTAGCATGACCATTCGGTGGATTTACATTACATAGTAGTTTTTGTGAGTGGCCACCATAACATAGGATTTCAACTTTGAGGAGGAAAGCATCAATGACATGTTAGAGAGAGAAGGGTCTTAATAAACCATATGTGTCTCCTGATTGGGAAATGGGTCGATCATCACAACAAGCTAAGTGGAAGATTTAAGAAACTGATTCACTTGAGCATTGTGTGGAAAATCACATGTAAATTGGTCCTCATTGCAAATCAAGTGTAGGTATCGAGGATTTTGTTTCTCATCGAAGGATTGATTTGTTTGTTTATCCTGCAGTGAGGGATCTTTCTTTTTCTTACATGTTCCTTTCTTCTTGCTTCCAGGTTTTTATTGAGACTTGCCTTTATCAGATGAAGTGACATTTATCTCAGAAGTAGAAGCCACATGAGGATGGGATTGAGAGATTTGAGTAGTTGCGGTAAGAGGAATACCAGATGGTTTACTCACCAACTGGAAAAACAAAACACACCATTAGTGGCATGTGATTCTTTACCAAGTGGAGGAGGAATAATATTTGAAGGTCTCATAGAGTTTGGTATTTTATCATAGAGAATTTCCATTTGGGTATAAAAAAAGGCCAAATATTGTGCACGAGCAATAAATTTCTCTTCGGTTATGACTCCACCTTTAGCGACATCTTCTGTTATAGGGTCTAACATAAATTTAAAAAAGAATTCTGCTAACAATTAATCGGGAACATAATCCTTGACTAGCTAATAGTAACGTCTCCTCTCATGAATATGACCTGAGATGTGAGTGGAATCTTGTTCGTTGAAGTTGGTCAAGAGTTCTCTTCGAGATTCATATCTGATGGGAAACTGGAAATGTGTGATGAAGGTGTTGGCTAAAGTACTGGAATCATGAAGCGAAGCTCTAGGAAATTTAATATACCATTTAGCTGTGGTACCCATAATCGTTTGTAACACGGAGCCATTAAGGGAGTTCAAAGAAAATTGTATATGATACATCATAACGTGCATCAATAGGTATTCTCCTAGATTCCCTTTGAATTTTGGGATATCAGAAGGAAATTTAGTGGGAATAATCGGCCACCATGGTGAATGAGCGATAGGGTCATTAGTTAGTCAAGTTAAATATGGAAATTCAAGAGTAGTGTTGAGACTCAAAATTACTCTTTCCCTAAGCAATTCTTCTCATTCCTTTTCTTTGTTTTTCCATGAGAAAGAGGCATTCTCATCACCAATGACCAGTATATACTGTCTTGAGGAGGACATTTAGTGATTTACATGTTATGCTTTTATGTTTGGCTATTTGAATAAATTTTTGTATATTAGCTATGGAACACAACCTATTCTGTAGCTAATCAATTGTTCCACAACTACCTTCATGCTTTAATAGGTTCCAGGTGTTAGAATGAGAAACTAGCTACATTGGAAACTTGGAAATCATCGTGACATGGAACTTGTCCTATTCACTTAGCCCAGGTCGACAAAGAAGATGGCACAAGACTACGGTCAATGGATAAGTCAAACTCAGAGACCGAAGGTAATAGGACTCTATTTCATGGTTAATTAACATGTTTCACAGTGATGGGAAGTGTTATTCGGAACAACCACCTATACCAATAGACTCCAGCAGCCACCTATACAACTGAATCCAACAGCCACCATGTCTTGGATTTATGTCTCCAACATCTGAGGAAGAAATTCCACATATATGTCTTCTACGTGTTTGGCTATAGAATGTTTTTATCCACAAAAAGTTGTATGGTTTTTCTTATAAATACCTGTGTAAAGGATCAAAGAAGTTAGTAGTAATAGTGATAGTTTTATTGGGAAATCGAAGTTTTAAACTCTGTAATTTCTCGGCATTTTGTGTCCCTGTTTTTAGTATAAATACTGAATGTTTTATGGAAATATGGAGTTTTCTTATATTTGATTGAGCAAGCGTAGCCTAATCAGTTATAGAGCGCCCCCTGCACTGAAGAGGGTTTCATTTCATTTTCTTTTTCTTCTTGTTGTTAACTATAAATTCATCATTTTTTTTCACAGTGTTTATAATCATTTTCTTACTAACAATGTTTATAATGCAATTTTCATCATTTTCTTATTAATAGTATTCATAGTTTAGAGTAGCTTCTTTTTTCTTGATCTCTTTCTAGTTTTTATCAATAGTTAGAAGTTAAAACTTAGTAATTTAATCTAGTTTACTTCATTCACTATTTTACTAGTCTTTAAATTCTCAATTAGACTGATCAGTGGCATTTACTGTCTTTGCCATTTTATTTTTAGTATACTGACTCATGGTGTTTATGAATGTTTCTGAAAAACCCTTCAAGCTGATAATTCATCCTAAACTAAGTGGTTGAACATTTAATTTATGCAATGAGCCTTTGCTGCATCTGTGTATTTGTTTTCTCTTAGAATAATGAAGTACAGAATTCATCAATTGTCATCCCAAGGAGACTTTCTCCCAAAATTGAGAGGCAGAGTAACTAAGTATTTCATTTATTTAGTTTGACATCAATTGCAAATTTCACTTTCAGTTTTAATTCATGATTTGGAAATAATAGTGAAATAGGAATAGAAACTTTGTTTTCATTTCTTGCTTAAGCTCTTCTTCCAAGTATTTCTTAAGCTCTATTTTCTTTTTTAGATTTTGAGCAATCTTTACGAAAGTTTGATTTAAGTTTTTGATAATTACATTGTAAATCATTAGGAACTAAAAACCAAGAGCCCCCAAAACAACATAAAACACAAAAACAACAAAGTAAGAAGGGTTATCTAGCACAAACAGTGCACTACACTTCATCAGTTTACGATACCCAGATTGATAATTTATGTAGAGAAATTTAGGACACTAAATTGACCAAACATTTTGGCGTCATTGCCGGGGAAGTGTAACTAGGTAGCATTATCTCTTACATTCACAAATAAAAAAAACAATCACATGCATAGAGAAAGAGACTCTAGGGGCCGATTTATAGCTAGGGGTAGAAGTTCAATTCCTACAACACCACCTACTCCACCAAGAGCAAGAAAAGACACACCTCCATCCCAAACTCATACTCCTAGCCATAGGACTCCTCGAATTCCAGGGGCAGAAATCCAATCAAAAGAATCTCCTACTTCATCTACCAAGTCAGTCCTAGGGGAGAAAAATTTCGAATCTCCAACAACATGAATATGCTTTTTCACCTCCATAGGACAGCATATTGTAGTTGAATTAAGAATACCTAGTCAGGAAGAAGAAGTAGAACCTCTCTCCCATATTCCATTAATAGAAGAACCAGAGGAGGAGGAAGTAACCTTGCAGATTGAAACCTATACTAACTTTGAAGAAACTATAATGGTGGAAGAAGAACAAGATGGAGAATTCTCACTGTTTGGAGGAGGGGGTAGAGGGAGAGGTAGAGGAAATAATGGAGGAGGTAGATGAAATAGGGAAATAGATAATTCTTTTGGATTCCCTATAGTGGATGACGAAACAATTGCCACAATGAAAAATATATCACCTTCTGTGCTCCCAAACTTGTATGGGTTGAAAAGTTAGGATCATGAAACATTTTTGATTGAGTTTGAGGTCTTGTGCCGAACTTATGACTATCTAGAAGACTCTCAAAAACTTAAATTGTTTCCTTCAACATTGAAAGGAGCTCCTTTGAAATGGTTCATGGGGTTAGTCACTCAATCCATTAGAACATGGAATGACATGACATAAACGTTTTTGGATAGGTACTTGGATTATTGCATGCCTACCAGTCACAAAGATGAAGTGTTCAAAATGATGTAAAGAGAGGATGAAAACTTAGAAGATTTGATTGAGAGATTCAACTATAATTTGAAAAGAGGAAAGATGAAAAATTTAGATGAAGAAATCTTGAAAGCTCTTTTATTAAAGGCCATTAGAGATGAGTGGATAGATATTCTTAACATGATGGGGAAGGCAGATATCTCTCAACTTCCATTAAATGATATAGGAGAAATGTGTGTTCCTCTCTGAAGATGAAAATATAAAACAGGGAAAGGGCCAAGAGTTCCTTCTCTTGTTAGAGTAATAAAATCTGCAATAGGATCTGTAAGTAGGGCAAAAATTGGTAATATGGTTGATGAATTTAAAACTGACATTCTAGGGATCCATAGTGAGCAATTAGGCACCATTAAAATACAAAACAAGTAGAAAACTGAGGCTGATGCTTTAGCCATTTTTTGTCCAAAATGCAAAAAAAAAACATGCTCTAAGGGAATGTCCTTTATATGAAAAAATTGTAGAAACTTGTATGACTTGCTCAGAAAGCCATGAGACCAAGGCTTGTCCTTCAATCCTAGGTCTTAAGGTTGTCTTTCAAGAGGAAACAGTCCCAAATTCTACAGAACCTCTTTGTTTTGTTACTAGAAGACCTTGGCAAGGGCCACAAAATCAGGGATTTAACAATCAAATGTATTTTCAGCCCCCACCAAACTGGAATTCTTGGCAGCAACATTGGCCTCAACCTCAACTTCAATCTCAATCTCAATCATGGGCACAAGGAGTACAAAATCCTTATGGGAGATTTTCTCAATATTACCAATATCCTCCATCATATCAAAATTATCCTTCCCCACACATTCAGCAACAAAATCAGCAGCCACAACTTCAAAATCAGAATCCTCAACATTCATTGCCATTTCCACAACAACCTCCACAACAAAAGCAAAATCCTCAACTCTTACTGTCATTTCAGTAGAAAGAAAATCGGCGACCTATCCAACCATTACCAAACCCCAACAATAAAAACCCTCAGAATGCTTACATGGTAGAAAGACAACAACTTCCAACTTACATGATTACTCCTCTAGATCTTAATGATGTTCAACTAAGATCTGGAAGGACACTAGAAAAGGAAAGAGCTTTTGCAGTTATTCAGGAACAACACAGTTCTAAGGAATATTCTCTAAAAGTCAATAAAGTTTTTGAGGGAACATCTCTCCAAAACCATAACATTGAAAAAGAAAACAAAAAGAATGAGTGAACACAACTCTTATCATTCAGCAACTAGCATCCACTTCTACACCTCCTTTTCTTGAAAGACTACAAATTGATAGAGGGGTAGAAAAATAGATCTGGTTGCCCAACTATGACTTTCTAGATGAATTGAAGAATGTCTATATCAAAATTTATTTGCTAAAATCCATTAGAGAATTTCCAATTTTAGCCAAAACAATAAACGAGTTGAGCATAAAAAACCAGGAAGAAAAGCAAAAGAAAAAAAAAATCACCTGGTAGGAAAAATAACAGACATAATGATGGGAAAAATTGCCATACAAAAATATGTGGGTCCAAGAAGTCCAATTGTCAAAACACATATCAATGGAATTGAAATTCCAAATACATTGATTGACTTATGGGCAGCAATAAACATAATGAGTAAACAAACTATGGAGAAGCTTAAACTTCCTAATCTTCTCTACACACCTACCGTACTGCAACTAGCAGATAGATCAGTAATCAAACCAGATGATGTGCTAGAAGATATTTTAGTATCCTTAGATTCTTGGGAATATCCTGTTGATTTCATGATCTTAACTCCCAAGAACAATCTAGGAGGACATCCACTCATATTAGGAAGACCTTGGCTAGCCACAGCTGATGCTTTTATTAGCTGTAGATATGGTGACATGTATATTTCTGATGGTAATTCAACAAAGAAATTTACTCTATATCCTCCAGTAAAAGAAATCATAGAAATAGATGAGAAAGAATGGATTGATGATGAAGATGATATTCAGCCTCTCTTCACTATTTCAGAAATTAGTGAAGATAGTTAAATTTTGAATACATTGGAAAATTTTGAATCATCTTCAGAATATGACCATGAGAAATATCAAGAAAAATCTAAAGATGAATATTTGTCATCTAGGTAGATGTCTCTCTATTCTATGGAAGAGTTTGGTATCTCTACAATTGAAATTTTTCTAGGTAGGACATTGAACATAAACAAAAACTTGGAGAAACTACAACAAGAAGAGCTAATCAAAACATTACAAAAACATCCTACTACATTTGCATGGGAATACACCGACATGAAAGGCATTGATCTTAAGAATTGTAGCCATCACATCTACAATGAGGAAAATAGTAGATCTATCAGATAACCTCAGAGAAGGATGAATCCAAATCTTAGAGAGATTTTGAAAGAAGAGCTCCAAAAATTACTGAATGTAAACTTCATTTACCCAAATTCAGATAGCTAATGGGTTTCTCCTTTGGTAATTGTGCCTAAAAAGAATGGTAAATGGAGGGTGTACATGGACTATCGAGAACTAAATAAAGAAACCCTTAAATATCATTTTCCTTTCCTTTTATTGGATCAAGTTTTAGATACATTAGCAGGTAAGAAGTATTTCTCTTTCTTGGATGGTTTTAGTGGTTATAATCAAATTCAAAAAGCACCTGAAGATCAGAATAAGACCACATTTACTTGTCCATGGGGAACTTATGCCTACCATGTACTTCCTTTTGGATTATGTAATACACTTGCAACATTCCGAAGAGAAGTACTAGGAATTTTTTCTGATCTGATACATGATTGTGTAGAGGTATATATGGATGATTTTACAATCCATGGAAATACATTTGAAGAAGCTTTGGAAAATTTGGAAAAAGTTCTTAAAATATGCAAGGAAACAAACCTTTCACTAAGCCATGAAAAACGTTTTATGATGTTTATAGAAGGTATTGTTTTAGGACATCACATTTTAGGAGATGGAATTAAAGTTGAAGTCATCTCTAAATTATCAATTCCAAATTGCCGAAAAGATGTTAGAAGTTTTCTGGGATTTACAGGGTACTATAGAAGATTTATAGAAAACTTCACTAAAATAGCATCCCCACTCTTCAAATTTCTTACCAAAGATTGTGAATTCAATTGGAATTTTGATTGCCAGTTGGCAGTCGAAACCTTGAAAGTAAAAAATTCTGAAGCACCCATTTTAAGAGGACTAAATTGGAAACTCCCTTTCCATATTTCCACAGATGCTTCAGATACAGCTCTGGGAGCTGTATTGGGGCAAAAATAATTGATTCCTTATGCCATTTGCTATACAAGTAAGAATTTGACTCCCACTGATTTGAATTATACTGTGACTGAAAAGGAATTTTTAGTTGTTGTTCATGCACTTAACAAGTTCAGACATTATATAATAGGCTATGAAACCTTTGTTCATACAAATCACTCTGCAATTAGATATTTGATGAATAAAACTATTACTAATGGCAGAGTTACAAGATGGCTTTTACTTTTGCAAGAATTCAACATTACTGTAAGAGATAGACCTTGAAAACAAAACACAGTTCCTGATTTCTTGTCCAGGATTCAGAATATCAAAGAAGATTCTCCGATTGAAGATAAGTTTCCTGATGAATATCTTTTTGCAATAACTACTCATACTCCTTAGTTTTTAGATATTGCTAACTACTTAGTCATAGGAAAGTTACCTTCACATTTGTTTCGTAGAGAGAAAAGAAAAATTATTCAAGAAAGTTCAAGATATTCATGGATCACTAACGAATTGTATAAAACAGGGCCAGATCTTATGATCAGAAGGTGTGTCAAGGAAGATGAAATGCCTGAGATTCTTAAGGCATGTCATGATGAGCCGTGTGGTGGACACTTTTTTGACAAAAGGACAGCCTATAAAATCCTTTGTTTAGGATATTATTGGCCATCCCTCCTTAAAGATGCTAAAGAATATGTCAGGAGATGTGACAGCTGCCAAAGGGTAGGGAAACCTGCTCCCTCAAATGAAATTCCATTACAAACTCAGGTACTCATCGAACCTTTTGAAAAATGGGCCCTAGATTTTATTGGACCAATTAATCCTCCATCTAAGTAGAAAAAGTATATATTGGTATGCATTTATTATGTCACTAAATGGGTAGAAGCCAAAGAATTACCTTTTACTAATAAAAATCTGTAGTTAATTTTGTTTTTGAGGACATCTTCACTCGTTTTGGTGTTCTAAGAGAAATTGTGACAGATTAGGGATCTCAATTCACATCTAACATGGTAGAAGGGCTTGTGGAAGAATACAAGATCAAAAATAGGAAATCTACTCCCTATCATCCACAAGCAAATGATCAAGTGGAATCTACAAATAAAGTGATTGAAGGAATGCTCAGCAAGACTGTGCATCTACATAAAAGAGATTAGGCATAAAGGCTTCCTAAAGCCTTATGGGCCTATAGAACTACATGGAGGAACACAATGGGACATACACCCTATGAACTTGTTTATGCGAAAAAAGTCCTATTCCCTATAGAGTTCCTAATTAGAACTTTCAAGATGGCAGTCCAACTAGGACTATATTTATCAGAGGCATAAGAGCATAGGCTCGAGCAATTAAATGAACTTGATGAAATCAGGCAAGGTGCAGTTCAAAGGACTGGTATATTCCAACAATCGAGGGCTAAATGGCATGACAAATATATCAAGGACAAGAGGTTTCAAGTGGGAGATTGGGCACTGTTATTTGATTCAAAGTTTAAATATTTTCAAGGGAAGTTTCAAACTCATTGGCTTGGGCCATATGAGAATGAATTCTTTTTTAGTATTGGAGCAGTGAGGATCAGAACAATAGATGAAAGTAAAACTCCTCTTCTTGTGAATGGTTATAGATTAAAAATATATCAGAAACCAATTTGAAAAGAGGAGTTCATCAAGATTTTCCAAAACAATTCTGAAATGAAGTTAGTGAAGAAGAATCCTTCTTCTCCACTAACTTAGTCTTTATTTTTCCTATGAAAAAAAAAACAAAAAAGAAATAAAAAAAATATAATAAATTATATAAGGTTGAAAACCAATCATTGATTGGCATACTTATACAGAAAATACAGAGTGAAAATCATAGGTTTCTGACACCTTATATTTTCCATTTTCTTTCTGTAATAAGTAGTGACAAAAAGCCATAGTCACTTTGTAGTTTAGATTCTCCAAAATTCATCATCTCATCTCACCTCACTCCATTTTATTTTTACAGTTTCACTTCATCCCATTGTCATATTTCATCAATAAATTTTTCCTTTTTCAGTGTTCATTCCATATCCATTTCATTTATCATCCTGTCTTACATCTCATTTTATTTCACTTACATAGCGATTTTCATTTCATTCATGATCCATAAGCCATATTTTACTTTATGTTTCACGTTCTGCAGCTGATTCTATTCTGCAGCTACAATTTGTTTATCAATTTAGGCACAAGTGTACAATTCATAATAAAATCATGTACGCAAGGAACTGAAGAAAAATCAATTTCTGAAGATCAATCATGCTCAAGGTACCTGTGGATCAACATCAAAAAAAAATTAGCAAGCAAAAGGTAAAGTTTCCAAAGGTAAATGCAAAAATTTATTTCAAAAAATCAATTTGAAAACATAAGTTTGTATAGTATGTATAATCACATGTCTCTTTAATCAACCATCATTTTATCTGACCACCATGATGTCTCCACCATATCTTCTGTCTTTAATGACAAACGATCTCAATGATTCTTTCATAACAAATCTCCACTGCAAACTCCATAACCTATACTCAAATAGTCCTCCACAACTACACCTGTTAATGGTCAAGATAACGATGTGACCTACCTATCTACGACTCTCTAAACCCTTATTGTCTATTTATTACATGCCAACTCTTAAGTTTTCCTCTCATATTCATGCAGCCATTTCACATACATAGTCTTTCCATTTTCTACACACAATCATTGCATTTCCATACACACAGTCATGCCATTTCCTCATTAGCACTCGTTTTATAGACAGTGAGAGTAATTTTGAGGTTAGTAAATTCTACAAAACAGAGACCATGGGACTCATTGTCAGGGCAGAGCTCGTAGGGGTAAAATTTATGGAAGGGTACCCCCAACTCAAGGAATGTTGTAGAAGGCTGGATGGCTCAAGTTCATTGAGAAATTTGATGGACATCACATGGAGATCACGAAATCTTTCACTAGATCACTTGATGGTACAAAAGTGGAGATTGGGGACATCAAGTTTGCAATAACAAAATCTTTCATAGCATAGGCTACAAAACTGCCAAGACTTGGTGAGAGGTGGTTCAAAAACAAAGAATTTCACAATGAATCATGGAAGGTATTCCTTAGGAACGTAGGTATGGATGTCACTATGTTTAGGAAAGGAATCCCTATTTCAACACTCAAAAATAAATGGAGAAACATGCTTTTGATATTACAAAAAAATATTACCTATGAGGGAAGATTTGGATGTATGTATGTTTATCATATACGCTTATTTATGAACTTTCTAGAAAATGGAAACATCAACCTCCCTTTCTTCCTTCTAAACAGTTTAAGGAGAATGGCTTCAAATATATAAAAGAAAATAGAATCTTCGGAAACAACCATGTACCACCACGGATTGGTCAAAATCCTGGTTGAATATCATCTAAAGGAAATAGGGGACACCTGGGAAAACTTTTTGACAAGAAACCATTTCCAAGAGACACCGGAATCTCCTGAAAAAGATAGTGTCAGAAAGAGTAGGAGAAATAAGACTAATCTCACCATTCAAAGCAACCCTGAGCCTTCAGTACAAAAAAATTGATGAAGAAGAACCAATCTCTGAAAAATTAATAGAGATTAGAAAGCAAATCAAGCAGTGGAAGAAGATAAAATAGAAAGTTGGTGGAATTATTGAGAACACTCCTGAATCTCCATTACAACCGGATGATGAACTACCAATCCCTAAAAAATTGACAGAGATTAAGAGACAAATCAAGGGGGAGGAAATGATACGAAAAGAGAAAAAGGGTGCAAAGGAGGAGAACATAAAACCCCTTAGAAGAAGCTCTCGGCTTAGAGGAATGGTAAAGAAGTTATCATCAAAGGAAACAAAATTCATCAATCTAGAAGGAGAAACCCCAATATCAACTCTTGAAAATATTCCATTTACATACAGTCCTCAAAACTCTCCTGGACAGTATTTTGAAGGCAGCCCCAGTAGAGGATTCCTAGGCATAGATCCAATACAACAAAATTTATGATTACATAGAATCACTAGAAAAGAAAAATGCGTCATGGGATTCAGGTTCCTTAGCCAATCCAGAATAACCTGTCAATCCACAAGAACCTCTGACTGACTCACTCAAACAAGAAATCTATGAGTTGGAGATATTGAACAGGCATATTAAGAAAGAAAATGAATCCCTAAAGGAACAAAGAAAATTGGATAAATCCATTCATGACAATACCATACTGCACCTAGGCCTATGGTACAAGAAAAATAGGAAGTTGAAGAGGAAGAATAGAAACTTGAACAAGACAGTCATCAACCTTAAATACAGACTTCTCAGGAAGAAAGCAAGGATGGTTGTCACTTCAAAGAAGAGTAAGAGAAGGAAGTTAGATGTATTGGTAGAGGTATATGAGTAGATGCAACAAAAAAAAGAGTTCATAGTTTTGGCAAAATTGCATGGGGACATCCAATGATTTTGCAGTGGGGGTATGTAGAGCTTCAAAATTACTCTTTCCCTAAGCAATTCTTCTCATTCCTTTTCTTTTTTTTTCCATGAGAAAGATGCATTCTAATCACCAATGACCGATCTATACTGTCTTGAGGAGGACATTTAGTGATTTACATGTTATAACACATATTTCATTAAAATTGGAAATATTTTATTACAAGGACATCACTAGAATTGAGCTTTTTGGTTATTTTGAAATTCTAGATCCACTATTTACTTCGAAATTTAATGAAATATGTGTTTTATGCTTTTATGTTTTGCTGTTTGAATAAAATTTTGTATATTAGCTACGGAACATAGCCTATTCTGCAGCTAATCGGCTGTTTCGGATCTACCTTCATGCTTTAACAGGTTCCAGGTGTTAGAATGAGAAACTAGCTACATGGGTAGCTTGGAAATCATTGTGATATGGACTGTGTCCTATTCACTTAGCCCAGATCGAAAAAGAAGATGACATAAGACTACGATCAATGGATAAGTAAAATGCAGAGACCAAAGGTAACATGACTATGTTTCGTGGTTAATCAACACATTTCACAGTGATGGGAAGCGTTATCCGGAACACTTACCTATACCTATAGACTCCAACAACCACCTGTACAACCAAATCCAACAGCCGCCATGTCTTGGATTTATGTCTCCAGCAACCAAGGAAGAAATTTCGCATATCTGTCTTCTACGTGTTTGGCTATAGCATGTTTTTCTCCACAAACAGTTGTATGGTTTTTCTTATAAATACCTGTGTAAAGGATCGAAGAAGTTAGTAGTAATAGTGATAGTTTTATTGGGAAATCAAAGTTTTAAACTCTGTAATTTCTGGGCATTTTGTGTCCCTATTTTTAATATGAAGACCACATGTTTTATGGAAATTTGAAGGATTTTTCTTGGAGTTGATTGAGCAAGCATAGCCTAATCAGTTGCAGAGGGCCCCTGCACTGAAGAAGGTTTCATTTCATTTTATTTTTCTTCTTCTTGTTAACTGTAAATTCATCATTTTCTTTCACAGTGTTTATAATCATTTTCTTACTAACAATGTTTATAATGCAATTTTCATCATTTTCTTATTAATAGTATTCATAATTTAGAGTAGCTTCTTTTTGCTTGATCTCTTTCTAGTTTTTATTGGTATTTAGAAGTTAAAACTCAGTAATGTAATCTAGTTTACTTCATTCAATGTTTTACTAGTATTTAAATTCTCGATTATACTGATCAGTTCCATTTACTGTCTTTGCCATTTTATTTTTAGTATACTGACTCATGGTGTTAATGAATGTTTATGAAAAACCCTTCAAGTTGATAATTCATCCTAAACTATGAGGTTGAACATTTCATTTACACAATGAGTCTTTCCTGCATCTCTGTATTTGTTTTCTCTTAGAATAATGAAGTACATAATTCCTCACATGTCATCCCAAGGAGACTTTCTCCCAAATTGAGAGGTAGAGTAACTAAGTATTTCATTTAGTTAGTTAGACATCAATTGAAAATTTCAATTTTAGTTTTAATTCATGATTTGGAAATAATAGTGAAACTGGAATAGAAACTTTTCTTTCATTTCTTGCTTAAGCTCTGCTTCTGAGTCTTTCTTAAGCCCTATTTTCATTTTTAGATTTTGAGCAGTCTTTACGAAAGTTAGATTTAAGATTTTGATAATTACATTGTAAATCATTAGGAACTAAAGACCAGGAACCCCCAAAACAACATAAAACACAAAAACAACAAAGTAAGAAGGGTTATATAGCACAAATAGTGCACTACACTTCATCAGTTTACGATACTCAGATAGATAATTTATGTAGAGCAATTTAGGACACTAAATTTTCCAAACAAGTAGCTACAAAAGGCAACTGGTAGTTAAATTCTAGAGGAGGATGGCCTATATATGAAGGAATAGCTTGGGCAATAGGTACTTGCAACCCACGATAAGGATGGTTCTGATAATAAGAAACCTGGGTACCATAACAGGGAGGATTCTGATAACTGGTATACATGTGACCTTGTTGTCCAACCCGAGGATGACAATAAAGCTACTAGAATGGTTGGGTTTGGGTTTGCTAGCCTTGGAAAGGCACTTGAGGAATTCCTTGATACGGTCCATATTGTTGGTCGATGGGGCTTTTCATTGCCCCATGGTAAGGTGGGTTCGATTGGGACTACGACATACTATGAATAATCTAACCTATCAAAACTTGAAGAGGACCATGTCCAAGTGCTTGAGAATGTAAGGTAGCTTGTACAAGCTGGGTAAGTGGAACCAGGGAAGTGCCAAATACAGACAAAAAAGGTTGTGATGGAACAACAACTTGTAAAGGTTAGCTCACATGTATTTGAGCTTGTTGGGGTGCTGATGGAAGGATATGAATTTGAGTCGAAGATGGTGCAGGTTGAGGATTCAACAATCAGTCCCAAAATTGAACCAGCTTGAACTAGAAAAGTAGGTTTCCAAACATGAGTAGCCATTCAACAATAAGGAGGTATATAATAAGGTTGATTACCAATTTTATTTATACTAAAAATAAGTTTCCCCCTTTCCAAAGGAGGAGGGGATGATGGAGGCAGTTAAGATCCACATGGAGGGTACCAAACATAAGAAGAGTTAGCATGTTGAAGGTAGCCTTTATCACTAACATAGGGGCCAATTTGATGCTTGATCGTAGGTGTAGATGGACGAAGAAAAGAATACTATGAGGCACTCATAAGAGAAGTACCAAATTTTATTCCCGAATTAGATGACATGGGAGATTTCTAAGGACTGGAAGATGCATCAAAAAAGGTACCAGATAAAGACTAATAACCAAGTGGGATGGATGGGCCACCATACAGATGAGTTTCTGGTGATGTCACAAACATATATGAGGAATGAACATTCGATGTCTCAACCATAGTGGCGGACATGGGCTGAGATCTTGGATCAATTTTGGTCATGGTTAACAATCCTAATGAATATTTTTGTAAGAGATCTGTGGGTAAGTCCAAAGAATTAGGTAGAGTTTGTGTTGGAGTTTCAAGAGAAGGAAAATGACCAATCTAATAAAAATGGAGTCCTTCCTAATGAACACAAATAGAAGGACGAGGCTCTTCCTATGGGATGTCTTCAATACTCACAACTCCATGTGGAAGATGTTCACCATTAGGTCCTAGATGTATAGGTTTTTTCTGAGACAAAGGAAGAGAGGAGGAAGGTCCTAAGGTAACAGGTGAAGATGGCTAAGGCTCCTCAAGTTAAAAAACCCCAGGAATCAAAGTGTCTAACTCAAGAAGGTTAGCATCAATGACCTACGGCAATAAGGTTTCATGGAATTCTCTTTATATTATGACAATGTCATCGTCAAGAGTAGATGTAATCTTGTGTTGAACACTCTAGGGCATAGATGAGTAGTAGATCAATATTACAAGGAGGTCTAGAAGAAGTTCCCGAAGTTTTTGATTCGATAGTTTTCCTCTTCCTATGATTTTGACGATGACCAGGAGTAGACTATAATGGAAGAGGAGGCTTATTTTTCATTCTACACAAATGATGGGGTGGGGGATTTTGTTCTTCCAGATTGGATAATAAATTCTATTAACACAAAAAAAAGAAAAAAAAGAGAGGGTAATCTAGGCATATAGGATTACCAAGAAACCATGAACTGCAATATACGTGTTGGAGACCCAAGGACTTAACATATGACAACCAATCTTCCTAAATATTGTGTTCGGTGTATCAGGGTATACAAGGCAGAAAAATCAGTTACATATGGCTAGATAGAAACCTATAGGGAACTCCCAAAATATACTCAATGGTATGTGGGAGTGTAACCCGTAATAGTGATGTCTATTGTGTAATTGTTCGATGAGATTGTTTCCCATATACTTTATGTGGGTGGAGTTCCATTCAATATACCCAAAGGTAAGTGGAGAACAATCTTATACACTCACATACATGGAACGAGATTTCATCCCTCAGATGTAACGGTGGCAAAAAATGACAACTCCTACGTTTAATGATTCTAGAACACATATCTAACCTTCACCTCTAAATGTTTGCACTAATGTTACAAATTCTCCTTAGGTTGATTCAATACATGTTACTATTTATCTTTTATTAAGTTTCAATTTTGGGCTCACCACAAATGTCACAGTAATATCCTTAAACAAAAATCTAACATGAGAAAATGGTAATATTTCTTTTTCAAGGAAAATATAGCTGAAGAAAGGAAGAAAGAATCAGTATGCAACACAAAACATGCAACAAATAATATGCAATATGCAATATCCCTTTCAATGCAACTGCTCCTATATCAATGCACATACAAAACCCTAAATACCAATGCAAAGTTTTTCTTTTCAGAACACTTAATTTTTTAAATGAAGAAAATTAAGATGAAAATGTTTAATCATTGATTCCAATGCACTTTTTAAAATGAGGACTGAAACAACAATTCATCCAAGCGACCAAGGACTAAACAAAATCAGTTTGCAAGTGATCAAATGATAATAAGAAATAGAAATAAAAACCAATTCTTACCAAAGGTAATCAAACAGAAATGAAAACCAAATCGATGCTTTAAAGAAACCATAAGACACTCAAGACTCAGGGAAGGTCAGCTGGAAGTACGTTGATCAAAGAGAGACTCAAAAACAAGGGCAAGTTTTGTGAAAAAATAAGGCCAAATATGGTACAGAAGAAGCACCATTTCTTTGCAATGATGGTACAGAGTGGGCCCAGGTGAGGTGCAATGTTCTATCAGAAGCACTAGGGGTGTGTTGGTCTAGGAATAATGAATTCCAACACAAAAATTGCAAAAGTCAACTCAATGAAATGGCTTCCTATGTTTTTTCTTCACAAGGCAAAGAAGAAAAGTTTTATCGAGGTAATTAAACACAGTGGACAAGGAAAGCACGAAGGGAATACATTTTTCCCTAGTAGAGTTGCCAATTTTTTATACAAGATTTATAATTATGGAAAAAATTAACTCCCCTAGGTTTGGTGGGCTACCTAGAACAACAGAGACATAAGGAATACAATGCTTTCCTTAAAGTAAATATATGATGATATGAGGCCTACCTAGAATCCGTATCAGGAGGCCTATTCATAAGATGTGAGAAAATGTCCTATAACAATTCCCTTCACCCATTTCTTCCTCAAACGTTTTGGCCTAATTACCCCAAGTGTTCCTCACCTCCTCGGGCAAAAATTATAACTCGATACACTTAGGGAAGCCCCATCTCAGGTGGTCCTGGAATTATTTACTAAAATTCCTCTATTTTCATATGTGTTTTTCATGGAACAATTCCATTTTCGAGAACATTATTCTACATCCAAGATCCATAGCCACGAAAGTAACCACAATGTGTGTTAGGTATTGGAACTTATCTCTTGGAAACTATGATCCTTTCTTATACTCCCTAGAACAATGTTAGGTAGAGACACTGGTGAACCCATAGAAAATATATTTAACCTTTGTCAAAAAAGTTCAAACTATTGATCATGGATGGCTTCTTTTGATATCATACCATAATATTTAGGAGAGAAGAAGTGATTAGAAGTGTTGGGTACTTCAATTTGATGGGGCCTTCAAGAAGAATATCGGGGTGGTAGGAGAGGTAGGGGGGGTTCTTTATAAAGTTGAAGGAAAAATTGAAATAAGTTATGGATGGGGTCTATGGTGCATGATAAATAATCATTCTAAGATGCATGGCTTATTCTAGGGGCTGATTTTGGAAAAGGGTATGGGAAATTCCAACATTTCTATTCTAGGGGTTTTACTTCTAATCATTCAATACCTTTGAAACAAAATCTAGCCCAAGGATAAACATATAAAGCTACTGCTCCAATTAATTTTAAGATTACTTGAGGATTTCTCTAAAAAATACTTGTATCAAGTTCTACAAAACGAGAAAAAGGAGGCATATATCAAATCATATAATGCATGCATTCTCAAAATTGGAAAAATGTAAATTACTTATGTTAGGGGGTGGTAGACCCTAACTCGACACCCCCTCCCTTACTCAACCTCCAAACATTTTTATAAATTATATCATGGTATTGAAATATGAAACCCTATGCACTACCAAGTCTCCTCACTAAGGTATATTTTCAAATGATGGTAGACATGATAGACGTATTTTTGTGGAATCTTCCGTCACTCAAATACATGTAAATCTCTTTACAGTTCTTTTATACACACTCCAAGTAGAATAAGGTAGTCGAGGTTCAATGTCAATGCTTTTCCTCTACCTTTTTTGGTTATTATTCATAAATTCATGGAAATTATGTTTATATATAGCCTCAATAACTTTGGTGCATGTGATTAATTTGACTTGAGATATAATCCATTGGAAAATTAGTGCTCCCAAGATCAAGGATCATCCCTTTCTGATCTCTATTGGATCCAAATCATCTGCTCATTTCTAGGATTGGTAAGATCATATTATCACTTTGAGAAGCATTATTTTGATTTTTCTCTATGTAATTATTGGTTGCATAATTTTAATGCTCAATAAATTTAGGTATTTTGAGTGGCCTACTCACCTAGTATATTTATTTGTGATGAAAATTATTTCAAGGGTTGAATCGTTGAGAGATTTTTCTTTCTTGATCCTATAACCTATGGGTCATGGGCCCATGAGACTATGGTATCTTTGCCTTATTTTTGCAACAATGCCAAAACCATTCTCCTAAAAACCCCAAAATTTCTACATGTTGGCACTTTCGGAACAATGCAAGACCAATTTACTAATTTATGTTGCTCAACCCTAAATTCATTGCACATACTTGAATATTAATGGCCATGGTGTAGACCTCACTCTGAAAAGGGTCTCCTGTATTTTTTTTGCATTCAAAACTATTTTATGATTCATCCTACATAAGATGGCCATCGATTCCTCCATTGAATGATTGGTTATGTCTCCATCAATTCATTTTATGCATCATTGTCAATCCTACACCAAATTGAATGGTGAATATTCACCTAGGCTACACAATTTCAATGATGAATGAGATCACCATTGATCTTGTCTATGATCAATGGTGAATCTCTTCATTGCAACTCTCTCTCACACATAGAAAATATGCATAATCATGTTATGTAAGTGTTTTACAATGCTTGCAACTTCTGGGTGCTCCAATTAACAACTATGTTTATTCGTACACATAAATTTTTGCTCCCTGATGATGGGTGGAGTGTCCACACAAATCGTCCGACATGGAAAAATCCTACACATTTTAGATCCAAAAGATTCAGACAATATGAATATATATGGAAATATCCACTCTCGAATTCAATGTAGTCCATTCAGGATACACATATATTTCCCATAGTCCCAACTCAGGCCATCTATCCTTTACATGATCGATGGTAGTTATCATATCATTCCTCTCATTCAATCCAACGATTTACACACCAATATAAACATGTAATTAACTATGAAGTTCACACATACATAACACATAAAAAAATTCATAAATATATTTAATTCTATAACTCAATTATTACAACAAAGGTTCCTAGCTGGCCCAATTCTGCCACAATGGGCCATTCTTCAATTCACAACATAATTACAATTTATAAAAAACATACATTGTAGTGGATCATTTGAGATCCAACATTCTCTCCCATTTCTCTCCATATATCTATTAACACTTTTCTACAATTTGTTGCAGATCTCTATAATCTATCAACGAGGAAGATTACATGGAAACTCAAAATTCCTAACATGGACTCCTTCAACTTCGAATTACAAGCATATATGGCCACTATGGGCTACCAATTATTTTCTTATGCCAACCTCCTCTAGAATGCGGGAAGGTTTATAATTTTGTAATAATTAAAAAAAAAAAAAAAAAAAAATCTTAGTGCATCTGATCTAATCTATAGAATGTCACTAAAATAACATAAAATAACAATTAAATAAAAACCCTATCATATCATATATGTATTGATGCAGAAAATATGAGGAGATAACATCCTCATGGCCACTTCTTTTGACAACTACATATCCCAAAACATCTTTTTCACTAATATTGAAAGATGAGTCAGTGCTCCTGCATAAGACTCTCGGGGTACAAAAAATGTATGACCTGCTTGTCATATGCATATGATCTTCCTGTAATTTCTTTAACTCATACAGTAGCAAGTATCTCCTTTCTTCTACATGATACATCATCAATATTCTTTCCTCTAACATCAATATTTTGGTAGCCTCCTAGTTCTCTCCTCTAGAACCATTTAAGCACTCCTTTCTCTATGTTGCTGCAAATATTTTCACCTTCTCTACTACTACTTTCACAAAAAAATATACCATGCACTTACCATATCTCAACATACTTTACCTCCTTATGTTTCTCCATGATCTGATACCATTTGATGAAAATGGTTTGCAATGTTCCTTCATTGAGATTTTTTCTATTCTTAACCATGGAACCTATGGGTTATGGGCCCATGAAACTTTGGTATCTCTACCATTTTTTTGCAGCAATGGAACCCATTTGCCCAAAAACCCGCAATGTTCTACGTTTTCACACATCTAGAACAACCAAGGACTACTTTCTAATTCTAGTCGCTCAACCCTAAATTCAGTATACATTCCTAAAGGTTAATTACCATGGTCCAAAGCTCACTCTCAAAAGGATCCGCTTGTGATTTAATTTCATTCAAAACTAATTTTTGATTTGGGATACATAGGATGTCGATTGATTTTGTAACAACCCCGGATTAAAATCTCATGCAATAAAGTTAATAAAGGAAAAAATAATACCAAGGTCATGGGACACCTATTCCACGCTGAATGTTGGGCAACACATCCTAGCATTTGTTCATTTGGTTTATTAAAGCTAAGGAAATTGGCCAAGGGTTTGAAAATGAAAAGAGGCACTAATTGGTATTTTATTTTCGAAAACAAAGGAAAATAAGAGAAGAAGGAGATGAAGGGTAATAGGTTTGCATGAGAAGGGAATTCAAGGAAAAAGAGTGGAAATTGCAGAAATTAGAGGTCTCAATTATAGAACTTTATGAAAATGGTTTCCGATGTTCCTTAATTGGGAGTTTTTCTATTCTTAACCATGGAACGTATGGGTTATGGGCCCATGAAACTTTGGTATATCTATCTTTTTTTTAGCAGTGGAACCCATTCACCCAAAAGCGCTAACTTTCTACATTTTCACGCATCCAAAACAACGTAGGACTACTTTCCTAATTCTAGTTACTCAACCCTAAATTCATTACACAGTCCTAAAGATTAATGACCATTGTCAAAAACTCACTCTAAAAAGGGTTTGTTTGTGATTTCATTGCATTGAAAACTATTTTTTGATTTTGGATACATAGGATTTCCATTGATTTTGTAACAACCCCAGATTAAAATGTCATGTAATAAAGTTAATAAAGGAAAAAATAAGACCAAGGTCATGGCACACCTATTCCAAGCTGAACGTTGGGAAACACATCCTATCACGCGTTCATTTGGTTTATTATAGCTAAGGAAATTGGAAAAGGAATTGGAAAAGGCATTGGCAAAGGGTTTGAGAAGGCAAAGAGGCATTAATTAGTATTTTATTTATGAAAACAAAGGAAAATAGGAGAAAAAGGAGATGAATGGTCATTGGTTTTCATGAGAAGGAAACTCAAGGAAAAATAGTGGAAATTACAGAAATTAGAGGTCTTAATGATACAAAGGCTTCTAAGGATCAATTCACAACTTTCCCTAGTTAAACGTTTCTTAGTTTTACGTTGGATCTCTCTCTCTCTATTCTCTCTCTCATACTTTTGCACACTTAGAAAATTCTTGGAGTAGTATAACATTGGAGAAAGGAAGGAAATGAAAAGATAAGAAAGCTAAGGAAAGCAAGGAAAAGTTGGATCATGTAGATACATGTGTGATTTCATAAATGGTTTATGGATAGATGGTGATGCACATATGTATTTGGTTCTCTAACTATCATTAGCATGTGATTGGTGAGTGTTAGGTCGAGGGCTTAATGAATTACATTGACTACGCATTGGCAGTTTCTGTTGGTCATTTTTCATTTGATCTTGTATAAATATCATTGGTAGACCAACAGCGGCCTTGCTTGGTGAGTTCGACACCCACCGATGTTGCATATTATATATATAATATTAATTTGTTAACTGCTCAGGATGGACGCGGGGTTTGAGTGCCCACTACTTTGCGATATATATATATAATTTTTATTTTTTTCATTTAAGGTCCAACAATCATTTTTCCTGCAATTTTTTTCAGAGGTCACTAGAAAAATTAACCAAGTGACAGTTTTGTCACCACCGACTGTCACAATGTTGCAAGGTTTTGACTCATTAAGGAATCCAACAAGCTATTGTCCAGATGCCATGTGGCAAATTTTGATTGGCTCATATCATTGACTGGGTTACTAACGTCACCTACCATGTGTCATCTTCCCATTGGATCCCTGCCGACTGTACTACCATGTCATTAGTTATACAGATGATGTCAGAATTCTTATTACCGATGTCAGCATTTGTATTGCTGATGTCAATGCCACGTGTCATCCTTATGGGTCCTTGCTATAAAAATTTAAGGTGTTTCTCAAAAGCTTTAGAAGGCCATAACTTTCTCATACAATGTCAGATTGAAGTGTCATTCACATTGTTGGATTCAAAACGATGATCTCTTCGATATGAGATAGGTTTTGGTGTGTTTCAAAAGGACTTAAAACTTTTCACCCTTTAGAATACTTATGGATCATTCCTCCCCACTGCATGTATACAATTTACAATATTCTGTGGTCCCTAATCCCCACGACAATTGCCCTATTAACCCACACTTCCTTCTTCTTCACCTTTGTACTTCAAAGCCATAACTAATGAACCAACACATAGATTCTAAGAAAACATGAAGTACATTCTTTGCAAATTACATACAGGACCAAACATGACTCAAAAGACCCCATACTTGCCAAGCGTTTATCAAACTCATTCATTAAGTTTACATCATGATCATACTAGAAACCATACCCAAGATATCAATTAAAAAGGCCAAAGACATCATCATGTTGCATTCATAAGTGATGGAAAATACATCATCACTTTTACATTTGTTTCGCAACATGTGATTTACAAAATGTGGCCATGTTTAGCTACTTAAAAATGCTACCCATTTTCCACCAAACTAGGTGAATGGGTTCTCTTCTTGTAGATGGATTTATTTATTGACTAGTCCTTCTTTATTCAAGGGTTATTTCTAGTCATGGAGTACGTGACATGTGGCTTTCTAATGTCCATCCTTATTGCAGTGACTCCAATGATTATTTTGCTTCCAATCTTTCCAGACCCTCTTGTTGTTGATGATTCCCTAGTGAGGAGAGCTTCTTACGAAATCCTCACTATCACTGGAATGTTGTGATATGCTCCCATCATCTGTCTTTGATTATTCACTAATTTCCTTGGAGCATTCTTCAACCTCCTTTCTGACATAATCAATTCCTATCTTGCAAGGAAATTCCTCCAATTTGATGGGATTCAAAATGCCCTGGCCATTAATGTCGAGGACCTATCATTGAAACTCCATTTTCTTCATCATCTTTGAAACAATTCCAGTAGTATATTTTTCAAAAGCAGCAAAATAATCATCATAAATAGAACATGAAATTGAAGAATCACTTTTTACCTTAGGCTTCTTTTGTTGCAACTTTTGCAGGGCCTCCTCCTTGGCTTATTAATCTCATAACCTTTGTTTCTCCTCTTCTACTTCTTCTAGGAGTCTCCTTAGTTCAACATTCTTTGCTTGAATGCTTTGATTGATATCCTCATGCTCCCGGCACCATGTAGTCTTTGGTGCCCTTCTCATATTTGGCACAACATTTGTTGAAATATTTGTCTCATTTCCTGAATCGGACCCTAAGTTAATAGGTCAATCTCATGCAAGTCCGATGGTTGCAAATATTCATCTCATCACCTGAGTTAGATCCCGATCTCACGCAAGTCTAATGGCTGCAATCCTACTCATCCTATGAATCATATTCTTGGTCTTGTTGCATGGTAGCATCTGTCTTCTGCTTCTCTTTTATGTCATTCCTCTTTAGCCTCAATTCTTAATGCACTTTCCAAAAATTCTCCTCACCATGCCTTTCTTTCTCAAAACCAGTACAACAGGGTTTTGATTATTTTCTCTTTGTTGTTGCTGCCCTCTTTGGGCGATCATCTTGCTCATGCTACCCCATCCTTTGAAAATGTACAACCTTGAGAATAGCCTCATAAATAATTTTAGGTTCAAATAATAAAAATGAATGACACACATAACTATGCAAAGAGCTAATGTATTTCATCAACATCTCAGGAGAGTGTAATGGAACATTCAATGCTAATGTTTGTTTCCTAAACTTCTCTATAAAAATCTAAACATTTTTACCTTTTACCTTATTTCAAATGTCTCCATTCCATCATGGCCTTCTATCTATATCCCAATTTGTAAAACTATCCTTTTAAATCAGAAACAAACTCGGACCAAGATGAAAGGATTTGACAATTACTCTTACCACCTTTCTGTAGCTTGCCTTCTCACCATACAAGCACAGTGCCACCAATTTGAAGGGATGTTAACTGGATCTTAGCCTCATCTCCTTTGATTTTTTGTATGCAGAAATATACTTCAACTTGTCTAATCCCATTATCTATATTTTCTCCAAAAGATTCTCCATTAAACACACCCAAATAAAATTTGACACCAACTTGAAAAAGGCTTTTATGAGATTTTCTACTTTTATAATAATGAGATGATAAGGAAGAAGTGGAACATTCACTAGTAGATGGAGATGGTGGTTCAGGAGGCTCTTCTCCTCCTCCACCTTGATTTACTGAGGCATGATCATCTGATTATTTCTTCTCCTGCTTTGCCATTGTCTTGTCATATTCTACAAAAATTTTGTGAATTTTCTCTGCCATGGCCTAGAAGATCTTGCAAAAATTTCCCTCTTCCTCCAACCAAGCATATTCATCTTCCATTTTTCTCCTTCATGCTACATGCCCCACTTCTGGATCAAAGTACTTAGGTTTCCGTTCACCTTTTTGGAGCTTTTCCTAGGTTATCATACACTTGAAATCCGCATCAATAGAAGACCCACTCAGATACCAAACTTGATCCAGATAATTTTACCTAAAATATGCATACAAAATAGCATGTAACCATGAAATAATATTACATAAAAGAAGAAGAAATAAAATGAAACCATCAAAAGCAGAGGCACAAACAAGTTGATAAAAGAGTTCACCTAGTGTGGGTTATGTCTTAGGGCCCTCAATGTGGGGAGGCCTCCTTCATTAATATTCAACAAAATAAAATTACAAGCAATTACAAAATGACACCTTATATCTCCACTTCCAGGGATGACATAAAAAAGCACACCGCTGGCGAAGAAACGTATTGCACCATTGCATTCGTCTGAAAAATCATGAAAAATGATCATAAAGTCAACATTGTTTTATGTTTCTCACCTTTGAGGCTTTAGGAAATATTTTAAATTCCCTAAGAGATTCTCTATAGGGATATTCCCCTAATATTCTTAAGAATATTTCTTTAAACATGCGCCCAAGCGGGGCGCAGGTCCAACTCCATGTTCTGCAGGGGATGAAATTATGTGGTTGGTTGAGTTTTGTGCTCCCATCTCTCGACCCAAATGGACAGGTTATATATATTTAAGTGGTGTATTGGATTAATGGGCCACTTGGTCCAACAGTTAATGGATGCATTGGAAAGCTAGAGTTCAAGGATTCAACCAGTCAGAGCAGCTTTCAAACATTATATTATTAAAAAAATTACATTGACCACCAATTGGTGGCTTCCGCTGGTTGTTTGTTGTTTCATATTGTTTAAACACCAACGATGAACCAGCCGAAAGCCCCATCGGGTGGGTTTGACATCTTTCGGTGTTGCATATTATATATATATAACAATAAATTGTTAACCACCTAGGCCAGCCATGGGGTTTGACCACTTGTCGGTTGACAATATATATATATATATATATATATATATATATATATATATATATATATATATATATATATATATGTTTTTAAAATTTTTTTATTTTTGTTTTTATTTAAGGGCCAATAATCATTTTTCCAAGTAACTCTTCCGGAAGTCATTTGAAAAATTAACTAGGTGATAATTTGGTTACCACCAACTTCCGCAACAATGAAAAACATCACCTCATTTAGGAATCTTGCACACCACTAACTGGTGTTATAGCTCCAAATCTCTCTCTTATGGTTTGTGATGCTGCACTCATGGCCTAGGGCAACCCCTCCTTCCAGACCTGGTCCTAAAATTTAAAAAACAGTGTTTTATCCCTTATATGTGACATTGCCCTGAGTTAAATGCGTGTACACGCGGGTCTGTGTATACCCAACCCGCGTGTATGTATTAAAACACTTAAAAAAATAAATAATTCCTTATTTTCGGGCGGAGATCACGGGTTTTACCTGCTGATCACCTGTTAGTGCCCGTGGCCCAACTGTTCCCAACCAACTCCTAACTAAAAAACTACTTTGGAGATGGTATAAAAAGACATCAAAGGGAAGGTCTAAGGGAGAGAGAAAAGAGAGCAAGATTATTATGCTGAGATTTTCCCCTTAGACTAGGTCTGAAGTCCTTGGTGCCTTCTGCACTTCCCCCATTTTGCATAGGAAACCCTTGTTTCCATGTGTATTGGTGATCATTCATCCTTTATATCACCATTGAGTAAGACTTGGAAGGAGCTCTTGTTGGAGGCTTGAGGCTGGAACGAATCCGGGAGGAAGCTTTGCTTGGAGCCTGCTGAAGGTGTTTCAGGTAAAATCTTTCCATTATATGTACTTTACTTGCCTTTATATAAAGAAACACATCTTGGTTCCCGAAACAATCTTTCTTTGTGCTTATGAGATTCTTGTTTTGAATTCTTATGCAAGTAGTTACTTAAATATTTTTATAACTAACTTTATAGCATGAAGATGGTTTTCGTATAGGTATTTGTCTATGTACTGTTGTGTTCTTTGATTTGTTTGTTTTACAGGTCAAAGGAGAAGAAGGGAACTCCAAGAAGGGTTTGGACCCTAAAGGCCTTCTCGAACGTAGGACCTTAGGTACGTACCCTCAACATTAGAATTTGCTTACAGTAAAGATAATGGCTGTGTGTGTGTTTCTTTGAATAAGCAATTTTCAATCTGGTAGAGTCTTAACCCAAAGGACCCTAGGGGTACTTTCCCCTCAACCAGAATTGGCGACTCCGCTGGGGACCAACACTCTTGTTGTTCCTAGTTTGGGTAGTCTTCAAGCCAATCAAGGCTCAGCCCTCTGTTTGCTGGCTCTGACTGTCTGATCTGTTCTTGAACTCTAAGCTTTTCCAGTTTTTTCAATCTGTATTTTTTATTTTTCTTGAAAATCTTCAGATACGCTGTTTTGTTGGATTACAGAAGCGTATATACGCAAGTTTAACTAAGTGAACCCGCGTATACGCAGGTTTCCTCAGTTACAGTCGCGTGTACACGCACTCTACACATCACTGCAGGCGCGTATATTATATAATTTTCAAGATTTATAAATTTTCTTTTTGCTGAATGTTTGTCTGGTGGTTTGGGTCAGTTTGAAGCAGTAATTTTCTAGTAACAGTCCTCTGTGTAACAGGGGGCATCTTGTTCTGAACTCTCTCTAGTTATAAGGAGTATTAGTCTTGTTTTCGTTGATTGCAAGCATCATTATTTTTTTTGACACACAAGATTTCTGGTTAAGAATCTTGACTGCTCTGTTTAGGCAGAGTAGGAAGATTGGATTCAATCTTTGTGTTCATTTTGTTTTGGTGACCCTTTTGTTTGCTTAACGAAACCATTTTTGTGACCATTTGCTCCTTCGTTTCGGGAAAGTTGTTTGTTACCATTTTC
This sequence comes from Pinus tabuliformis, assembly GCA_031772625.1. NCBI lineage: Eukaryota > Viridiplantae > Streptophyta > Pinopsida > Pinales > Pinaceae > Pinus > Pinus tabuliformis. The sequence goes on along the minus strand of CM062817.1, from coordinate 1,982,766,003 downwards.
TTGAAACTTGTCTTTTGATCTTTTGGACTTTCATTGCTGCTTCTGATTGTCAAGAGCGATTTCAAACACATTTATTTTTGTTGGGTTTTCATCATTTGAAAGGTGTCAATTCACAAAAGTGTTTGGTTGCCAATTTATCAATCATTGGTGTCATTATTTTTTAGAGCATTCTTTGAAAAAGACTTCTCGGCTTGATTGAAAGAAAATCTTTTGAAAGTTTTGAGTTTCGCTTTCTCAAACTTGCTTTTCATTTGATTTCCTTTTTTTTTTGCGAAGTGAAAGTGCTTTGTGTTTATCTTAGAACTTGTTTTTATTGTTTGGACGAAATGATTGGTAACACATCATCTTCTATCTAAGCATTTTAGTGGCAAGACAAATTTGATAAGTGAGCAACTTTCCTTCTTTGTTTGCAGAGTAGTCTTAAAATCTTGCATTCACATATAGTTGTTGCATTAGGATAGATTTGCATCCCTTTTTATGCATACATAGCTTTGTTAGCTTTTGTGAGTGTGGAGTCTGAAAAGAAAGCAAAAAACTTTGTTTTATTTGAAGTTCCTCTGAACCCTGTAGAGATTACTTTTCATCGAAAAACGAAAAGTGCATGTGCATGTAGTTAAGTTTTGTTTAACTTCTTTTGCGTCAAAAAACACCACAAGTTTCATCTCCATTACCTTGTGACTTAAAGAACAGCCTAATAAAATCAAGCGCTAATTAAAATCCACTAGAACTTTTTGTTTTAGTTAGTTACACCAACAAGTTTAGGATTTTAGGGCCTTGGATTAGGCGAGTGGAGAGTTAACTCTCCAAGGCCACATAAAACGTCAAACATAAGAGTCTGAATAACGAGAGAAAATCCAACAGCGTTAGGAAGACCAGGAAAGCTCCGGATCTGGGAGTTAAGCACGAGGGTTTGTGAAGACAGGAAAGAGAGATACCCCCTCTCCTACTTGTCCGAACTTACCTCACGACTGTTCCGCCTGGCTTCTGCGACGAGTTGGTACCCATAGTTGCCTCTCCTAGGGATCTACACAGGTGGCTGCGGAGGGGAATCCTGTGGCAGCTGAGGTTGACGTTGTATCATTCTCGACAATACTACTGGAGGGCACCCTTGCGAAGCTTGGGGGCTTGCACTGGCGCAGGCTGTTGTTAGGAGGTCAGCGTAACTTCCTCTGTTACCTTCGCTGATAGGACTGGGCCTTCATTATCCCAGACTATCTTCGGAAGGCCCCTGACTCCACTTTCTTGTATTTTGGTGTCTGGTCCTCATCACCTGGAGCGGAAATACTTGGAAGTTGTTTGACTGGCTGATATCTTTAGGGACTTTATAGTGTGTGCTCTTTGTTCCTTGTATATAGTTGGCTTTAGGTATTTTTGTCTAGTCACGTTTGGACTTTGTGTTCTGAGTGACCGGCTTACCACTCTACCGATCAAGAAAGGCTTTTGGTTGTTCTTTCAGAATTTGTGGAGTTGCCTCCTCAAGGGCAAAGGTTTTGATAGCTTATCCATATTCCTTGAAAAGTTATTTCTATATTCCCGTAAGGGAAGGGTCTTTGGAACAGTTAGATATGGCCAATATTCCTGTGGAAACCAACCAAGGTGCCCTCCCAAAAGGGGATCCTTGTGCTTTTCCTTTCTTTGGAAACATTGGTACTCCCCTGATGGCCACTTTGAATATTCCTGGGTTGAATGTTGGACTCCCCGTTTGGCTGTGGTCCACTCCGAATATTCCAAATTCTCTTGAAGCCTCTCAGTTGAATGCTTTATTTCAAGGGCATCACATGGGTGCTAATTGTTCATCTTCTTTCAAAGAGAAATCTGGGGTTCCTTCTTCTCCTCCTTCTTGTCACAAGAAATCTAAAAAGAGGAGAAAAAGGAAGTGAAAGAAGAAGAATAATTATATCCTTTCATCACTGACCTCTACAAGTCATGTTGGAGATGAGCCTTCAACCGCTACTAGTCATGCTGGGGGCACAAGTCTAGTCACTGCGAGTCACACTAGCACTTCATGACCGACCTTTGCAAGTCATGTTGGAGATGAGCCTTCAACCGCTGCTAGTCATGCTGGGGGCACAAGTCTAGTCACTGCGAGTCACACTAGCACTTCATCACCGACCTCTGCAAGTCATGTTGGAGATGAGCCTTCAGCCGCTGCTAGTCATGCTGGGGGCACAAGTCTAGTCACTGCGAGTCACACTAACACTTCATCATCAACCTCTGCGAGTCATGTTGAAGATGAGTCTTCAGCCGCTGCAAGTCATGTTGGGGGCATGAGTCTAGTCACTGCAAGTCATACTAGCAAAGAGTCACCGACCTCTGCAAGTCATGTTCAGGACTCTCCGCAAACCACTGCTAGTCATGTTGGCGGAATGGCGGTTGATAAGAAACCTGGACGTAGAAGTTTTAAACCTAAGTTCCCTTGTAAGATATGCAAGGGAGACCATATTACTCATTTATGCCCTGGTATTCCAGAGGTTCAAAGGATATGGTCTGAGTCTGAAAGTACTTCTACTCCTAGACCTGATATGGTTTCTCATCAATCCCATCAACCATTGGTTGATAATGTGGTAGAGCCAGTGCAATCGTTGGCTGATTACACTCCTCTTTTGGGGGGTGAAGTGCCTAACAAAAGAGTTTGTTTGATCTCTAGTACAGAGTCTCCTAGTATAGGGGGCATTCCGGTTACTTCGAATGTTCCCCCTCCAAGTACTAAGAGTGTTTCCTTTGATTGGGATAGCCTTGTTGAGCCTCGTCTTCCTTCCGCTGCACCTTTTCAAATAAAGGTCAAAGTTAATTCCACAAATGTCTATCGATGTATGGTGGATGAAGGATCCTCTACAAGTATTATATCCTCTTTGACTTGGAAAGCTTTGGGTTCCCCAAAGTTGTTGACAGCTCAGAGTCAGTTGTTAGCCTATGATAGAAGGCCTGGTGAATCTATGGGGGTTCTTCCTCAAGTGCCTATTACTTTAGGTGGGAAGACTGTCTTAATTGATATGATGGTGGTTGATAGCCCTTTAGATTTTAATATGCTACTTGGGCGTGATTATGTCTATGCTATGAATGCTGTGGTGTCTTCACTCTTTCGAGTAATGTGCTTTCCTCATAACGGGAATCTTGTCACTGTTGATCAGCTTGCATCTGATAATCACCACCCTAATTCGACTTTACTGCAGAATGCCCCTTGGTTTGTTCCAAGTGTTCAGGTAGACTCTACCCCGCCACGGGTCAATTATGTGGCCTTGAATCCTCAATGTTCAATCGCTTCTAAGAAGGATCCTTCGACCTATTATTCTCCTTCTTGGGACTTGGTCCCGGCAGTTGACCGAGAGATTCTTCCTATAGGGACATGGGACCCTTTAATTCCCTCTTTTAATCCTTGTAGTTCTCATGATTTCTCAGATCTTGCTTTGCCTTCACAGGAGGAACTCTTTGAATCCATGAGTTTTGACTACCAAAGGAGCCGTTGGCCTGAGCCCTGCAAGGGGTTTGTTCAGCAAAACTATTATGCGTAAGCCGCAAGGCTGCGTGGTTCCCTGTACCATATTGTATATATGAGGTACGCATTTTCAAGTTTCGTATTCTATAACACAAAGATCTTATATGAAGTTTATATGTGGGATGTATTAACTTCGTGTCTAGTGTTCCTATTTATGTTTACAGAACTTGGAAGATTTCTCCTTTGGAAGTTTATGGTTGGTCCGTTATGACAGGTATTGCTTCTCGAAACTGGCATATAGGTTAGGTTTTTCCACCTGCATTGTGCATTTATCAGTTTCCTTTCCCATTTTTCCTTAGGATCGACCCCACCAAGTTATGGTGCGGAACCTTCTCATTGCTTAGAAGTATCATGACTTGTGTGGTAGAGCCTACCTTATCATGGGTGCCCTAGTTAGTACCCTTTTGTCGCTTGGCACTCATGCTGATTTTTCACCCCTAGGCTCGGGAGTCCTCTGTAGTCCCGCCATGACTTATGCGTTGAAGACTCATTCCTCTTTGCTTCTTCGCTTCGTTCTGGCCTTATACCCTAGAGGCTCATGTGTGTCGAGTTGTACTTATGCATTGCATGTTGACCTTTTTCACCTTTTGGCCTAGAGCCGGCTTCACTTGGACTTGTGTTTAAGCCAACTTTTGACCATGATGTCTGCAAAATCAACCTTGCATACCTTTGACTTCTGCAGCTTGACATACCCTGATCTGTGGAAGGAACATACCTCTGAGTGTCACTGACCAGTTTTCACCTCCCTGCATTGAGCATAGGAACGTTCCTTTCCCAGGAACTAGATCATTTGTTTCACCGACACTCGTTCTTTCCACTGTACCATAGCATTCTTTTATTATTTTTCCGGCTTAACAGAAAAAGACAAAAAAATTAAATATTCCAAAAAAGAGCGGGAACAGGGACATTATTTCCATTTATTGTTGGCAGCTAGAGTCAGTCGTGTCGCCCTTGAACAAAGCACTCAAAACAAATTCTCCTCCGCATGGGTGGGATTTAGTTTGACTTAGGTATGCCATAACCTTGTTATTGAGTTAGTTCTCCCCCGATTGGTTATCTCTTCCAATCATATGGAGGGTTCGTTCGTGCCTCCTGCATGGCAAACTTATACAGAGTCATCATATGCTACCACATAGTCACATTGAGTCGTGCTTTTGTTCAAGGGAAGTTAGCCTGAGTCGGCCTCTCTGCGGTGTCTCTTGACTCATTTTTCAGTCGGCCATCCTCGGTTGTCAGTATCATGTCTATCATCACATCAGCTATATTGGTCCTTTACTCATGCCGGTTTGAGAAGGTCCCCATTGACTTCTTGCTGGCGGGTCTTGTCCTTATCGACGACGACAGCTTTCTCTGAGGACAGGCCTAGAGCCGCACCCTGGCCCTATTTTCATTATTGATAGGTCACCTTGTGTTCAGCATCGATCAGTATCATGGGTCTTTGACTGAGTGGTTTCCCTTGTGTTCGACATCAGCATACATTATCACACATTGAGATTCATGCAGTACCTTGGTTTCCATTTGACCCTATTGGTGGATACCTCGCCTCTGTGTCAGCTTTCATTATTGGTTGGTTCAGAGGGTTTCTGTCGTGCGCTAGCCACATCTTGTGTACGCCGGAAACGTACTTCGGTTGGGTTACGACATCTTTTTCGTCCGATTCCTTCCACATTGTTGGCCTACGGGTTACACTCGCGCTAGATTGATGGAGGATGCCTTAATGCCTTCCTTCTAGCGGATCTTTCCCTATCGACTCCGACTCATTGCTCTAGGGCAAAGATCTAGAGTCCATTGGGCAGTACCTTAGGGTTTGCAGTCATTAGTGGCAGATCCCTCACTATCGACAGTGGGAAACCACCATTGTCTCCTGATCGATAGATTCTTACAGGTGTTCGACTTCAGCTCATCTATTCACACTTGTTAGATTGTACTAGGTACCTTGACGCTCATTATCATTATCGGTGAGTAGTCTCGCGTTTGTCAACGGTATACATCAATGACCGGTAATCAAACGATTTCTCACATGGTCGACTTCAGATCATTTATTCCCATGGTGTAGAAATGTACCACGGCGGTCGGTGAAGACCTCAGGCTGTATCAGCATTCATTGGTTCACTTGACAGTTGCTCCTGTTGCTGCTAGTTGATACCACTCCACCTTATATGTTGCAGTCAGTCATGGCGACATTCTATATGCTGGCACCTGAGTTTGCAGTGTAGTACCATCCTATTCCATCATGTTCAGTTGGTACCTTTTGGGATCAGTCTTTGATATCAGTGATCCGTTGCACCTTCCAACATCATTGACAGTCTTATATGTGATATTCAGACATGTACTTGCTCATTATGATCATATGATCCATTATGTATCTTCCAGTCATTTATACTTGTATACTTAGTGGATCCGCTTGTACTTGATATGCGGACATGCTTTACTTTTTCTGAGCATGGGTATGCCTGCCTCAGACATTGTTTCTTTCTGATCTCCTTTTGGTGGCTTGGCAGGTTGAATTCTAGTGAAGTCCTCCTCGGTTTCTCGACAGACTTCCTTTCCATGTACTTACATAATATCTTTCAGCCATCATGTTCCCCTTCTGACCTCATATATTAGGGGGCATCTGTTATAGCTCCAAATCTCACTCTTATGGTTTGTGATGCTGCACTCATGGCCTAGGGCAACCCCTCCTTCCAGACCTGGTCCTAAAATTTAAAAAACAATGTTTTATCCCTTATACGCGACATTGCCCTGAGTTAAACGCGTGTACACGCGGGTCTGTGTATACCCAACCCGCGTGTATGTATTAAAACACTTAAAAAAATAAATAATTCCTTATTTTCGGGCGAAGATCGCGAGTTTTACCTGCTGATCACCTGTTAGTGCCTGTGGCCCAACTGTTCCCAACCAACTCCTACCTAAAAAACTACTTTGGAGATGGTATAAAAAGACATCAAAGGGAAGGCCTAAGGGAGAGAGAAAAGAGAGCAAGATTATTATGCTGAGATTTTCCCCTTAGACCAGGTCTGAAGTCCTTGGTGCCTTTTGCACTTCCCCCATTTTGCATAGGAAACCCTTGTTTCCATGTGTATTGGTGATCATTCATCCTTTATATCACCATTGAGTAAGACTTGGAAGGAGCTCTTGTTGGAGGCTTGAGGCTGGAACGAATCCGGGAGGAAGCTTTGCTTGGAGCCTGCTGAAGGTGTTTCAGGTGAAATCTTTCTGTTATATGTACTTTACTTGCCTTTATATAAAGAAACACGTCTTGGTTCCTGAAACAATCTTTCTTTGTGCTTATGAGATTCTTGTTTTGAATTCTTATGCAAGTAGTTACTTAAAGATTTTTATAACTAACTTTATAACATGAAGATGGTTTTCGTATAGGTATTTGTCTATGTATTGTTGTGTTCTTTGATTTGTTTGTTTTACAGGTCAAAGGAGAAGAAGGGAACTCCAAGAATGGTTTGGACCCTAAAGGCCTTCTCGAATGTAGGACCTTAGGTACGTACCCTCAACATTAGAATTTTCTTACAGTAAAGATAATGGCTGTGTGTGTTTCTTTGAATAAGCAATTTTCAGTCTGGTAGAGTCTTAACCCAAAGGACCCTAGGGGTACTTTCCCCTCAACCAACTGGACACCACGTAGCGCATTCTGATTGGCTTGTACTGCTGACTAGGTTTCTAACATCATGTTGACATCATCTGCCATGTGTTGACTGTTGATTGGATCTCTACTAACTGTACTTCCATGTCATATTATTGACATAATCCCTTGTATGGATGAAGTAAGCATTCGTACCACTGACATCGGCGCCATGTGTCATCCATGTGGGTTTTGTGTCCAAAATTTTTAATTACTTCTCAAAAACTTCAACAGGCCATAACTTTCTCATACAATGTTGGATTGAGGTGTTGTTCATGCCATTGGATTCAGCGTGACGATCTCTTTGATTTGATATATATTTCACTTTGTTTTAAGGACTTCAAAATTTTTCTTTATGGGATACTCCTGGATCACGAAGCCGTGTAAACCTTATTTATTTCCTTACAACTAGAAAATACTATTAAGAAATCGAGCGATGCCCTTATTACACATTGATTCACTAAATAAATTCTGAAAATACTATTTTATAATATCAATGGATATGATATTTTTTATTTTTTAACAAGTAGTAATAATTACATAATGTGTTAGAGTAAATTCTCTTGAGAATTTGAATGATGACCTGATTGCTTTTCAATTGACGATTAAATTATTATAGTTTACCTAGAAGTGAGCATTGTAAATGTCGAAAAGATTTATATATAATAGAAACAAATCTTTTGTTAATCTTAAAGTTAACTCTTAATTAATTTCTTTTATATCCATTAATCTGTACCATGGGAGGTTCACTAAGTCAATGTAAGATTTCATGAAAACATTGCCGATAAATTAGAGAATAACAAATACTCGTTCTAGAGCCCTATGCATATTCTTGACTCTTTTATAAGCAGTAAATTATAATAACCACTCGAACAATGTGTTTATTATGCATTTATTTTACAAGTGAATGTAGAAAAGACTATTCTATAACATCAATGGATATGATCTTCTTGATATGTTTACAAGGAGTAACCATTACACAATCATGAGAGTAATTCCTATTAATGTAATATTCTATCGTTGGAATGTAATATCTATAATAATATAGTTCTATGTACGGAGTCTGGAGTTGTGGAGAAATATTCCATTGTGCTTCCTCCAGACCTCCACACTGAATAATTATTTAAAAAAACCTATCACCATTAAACTTTATGAAATTATTTAATACAGGTAAAAATACAGGGAGAATAACATAATATATGGACAAGTCATTGATTCCATAACGCTATAGTAACATTTTATTTGTGAGTGCATTGTTTCTTCCTTGTATCTCATAGGCAATCTATAGGACGAACAAACAAGAACAAATAAACAAGAACCACTAGCGAAATTTAATATTATTTTTTTCACATAAGCTCTAAATGTATGATGACATTACTATTACTCTTCTATGAATTCTTATGATTTTGATAATACTTCCTATTAATTTCCTAAAATATATATGTTAGTCATAGGATTAAGCTTTAATCAATTTTTTCAATATCCATTAATATGTGTCGCGGTGCAGAGGGGTAAAGAATGTAGAGATGTAGAAATTAGGGAACAACAGTTCTACCACATGTAACACTCCTTCGCACATCATTCCAATATGCTAGAATAAATACTAGTTATGGAGCCATGTAGACCTTCTTTTCTTGATTACGACTAGTAAATACTATCACATACTTGAACCATGTATTGATTACGCATCGATTTGTTGAATAAATATTGAAAATACTATTTCATAATACCAATGGATATTATCTTCTTTATTTGCTAGAAAGCAATAATCATTACATAATACATTAGAATAAATACTATTAATAATTATAATGATGTCTTGATTACACATTGGTTCACTAAATAAATGCCTATGCTTACTAGCAAGGGAGTTTTTTTTAATCATAGGATTAAGCCTTAATTATTATTTTAATATGTTATTAACCACTTAAATGATGTCCTCATTACGTGTCAATTCTCCATTTACTGGAAACGAAAGTTTCGGTAATTGTAAAATCTACTCTTAATTAGCTTTTGTTATATACATTCGCCAAAATGTTGTCTCTATATGACAAAATGTGTGGAAGAAGTGTGCGAGTGGGGTTGTACACCATTTCAATTCATCGAATAAATGCCAAAAGGACTATTTATAATATCGATAAATATGCATTCCTTAATATGTTTACAACTAGTAATCATTACACAATGCATTAGAGTAAATATTATTATGCATTGAGTGATGGACTAATTGCATGTCAATTCACTGAATAGATGTTAATAATATGACTAAGCCTTAATTAATTTTTTAATTATAGTGTGGATTCATCTTCACTGGAGTTAGTATCAATTAGTGCAAGTTCCCGCACCTTTGCGAATGTTTTCATCTCAACGCAACTTTCCCTTAGATGCCTACTTATCACAATTGTCTTTTCTTGTATGTTATGGTACTAACTGCTCTCAACAATTTCCACACCAACTATTATCATTATAAATATTTAGTGATATAATATTTAGTTAAAGTATGATTAATGCTCTAATTGCAGTTATTGACACTAATATTCCATTATGGAAAGAAAATTGTTTACTTTTCTAGGTAATCCTCGATTTTTCTATTATATGGTGAGATATTTTAATTGTTGATGTGTAGAAACAACATACATTCTTGCATTTATCCACTCTAATAGTTCCATGTGTTAATATGATAAACACCCACACTAATTCTTTCGTTAAATGGCATAAAGGTCACCACCTTATAGATTCTTCTCAGCCAAACACTCCACCAGACATAAATGGTACACTACAAATCCACACTGAAAATGAACAACTAGTCTCACATTCATAGTGTGTTGTATTTCCATGTATCACTTATTTTGGCAACATGTCAATGTGTGGCTACAAAATTGTGGAGGAATATTTCAGTGTGCTTCCTCCGCACTCCACACAGCAAAAGATTTCCCTCACCTATGCATTAAATTTATATATTAAGTTTTTTCCAATTAAATATCCTGGTATGCACTATCTTCATATGTAATATAGCTTAGTGTTTCACTCTTCCACATTTACTCTAGCTACTTAATTTTCTATATCATTAATGGTTCAGGGAAATTGTTATAACATTAAGGTGTAGAGGTTCGGCATAGCTCTCATTCTAAAGTGTAGAGGTGCATCTTTTGAAAACGATTGTGAAAATGAAACATTTTCAAATAATGATAAAAAGTAATTTGCATGTGCATAGTGTGTTGTACTTCCAACTGTCACTTATTTTGGAAACATGTCATTGCACAGGCTGTAGAAGTGTGGATGAAATTTTTAGTGTGCTTCCTTCGAGACAACAAAATCTTCCTTTGCATCTCAACCTTCCGCATCATGTAATCTCCCTTCACACTTCCACATCGAATTGGTATAATAATGTTATGCCACATAAATAGTTGAGTATGCACATGCTTCATATATAATATTGTTGAGTGTTTCCCTCATATCCATTTAATCTAACTACTTAATTTTCTATATCTTTAATGGTTTTGGGAAATTTTTATAGCATAAGGGTATGGAAATTTGGAAAATATTTTATTGTAAGCAACATGGAGGTGGAGATTGCAGAAATAGAGCATTCTCAAATAGTGACAAAATACAAAAATGATTTAGGGAAATTTCTATACTTTCGATATAAGTAATGCAGAGGTATGACTTACATAAACAATTTTAGAAACATATTTTTTTTAAACAATAAGAAAATACTAACCCTACATAAAGAGATACGGACTATGTTGATATATTCTTGTTACCCTTGTAAGTAAAAATAATAGTAAAATTGATATTTGTTACCTTTTGTTATGTTTTGTTGAAAGCATAACATATTTTACTAAGAAGAAACATATATTTGTTTTGGGTAATGGTTTTGAGATGAAGTTATTCTTCGTTCCTTATAGCTTTTTATTTCATATGATTTCGTAAGTAGTATGAACTACCTATGTTTATTTAAAAGAATGATCTAAGTTCATGGTTGTTCACTTGTATAGTATGATTACCATGCATTCTTGTGTAGTTAAAGATCAAAGGTGGAGTTTTCTTTTTGACTAAAAAATCTAAGAAGTTAATCAAATGAATATGGAATGAATTTTTGTTTTTGTTAAGTTTTAAAAATAAAATTATATAATTATATATATAAGATATTATTTCGAAGAATAAGGATAATATTAAGAATATTATTATTTTTAAGGATAAGTTTTGGGATGATAAGGAGTTAAGGAGAAAAGTGAAGTTAAAGTATTATAATGAGGTGATCAACCCGAACCTCGATAACTAGAATTATCTTTGTGTCTTGACTAGTGTTAAGAAGAAAATGGACATTGCAAGGATAAAAACAAGTTCTCATGAGCTTGAAAGTGAAACTAAGTATTGGTCAATTCCTAAAATTCATTGAGATGAAAGAGTGTCACATTTGCAATGATAAGATTGTTGAAGATGAAAAACACTTTCTTTTGGATTGCATATTTCTTATTCACATCTATTCTAATTTTCAAAGTATTTTCCACACAACCAACATTCTTGACTTGTTAAGTCAACAAAATTATAATGGTCTAGGAACACTTCTATCTCCTTCCTTTCGATCATGAAAATAAAGTATTAAAGAATCTTTATTAATCTCTAACTTTCTTAAAGTCCAATAAACCATAGAAATCTTAATAAATATTAAACTTATATAATTAATATAAATAATTTATAATAAAAATTAAACATTGTTTATTTCAATTGATTTAGTAAAGTAATTCTATATGTTACTTTTCATATATGGTTTTTTTTATAGAGTTTAAAATCTTTCAATGAATGAGTATATTTCATAGTATTACATTAAAATAAACATTCTCTCACATCTCTTTTGCAGATGTATGTTTATATACATATGATCTTTTTTTATATCATGTTTAATTAATATAAATTTTAGACTATTAAAAAGGAAATTTGGAAATTGTAAATGATACATTTTTAATTAAAATTATATATATATATATATATATTAGAAAAAAATTTATTAAATTATTAAATTTTAATGTTTTTTCTATTCAAGGAGTGCAAAATAGATGGTGATGGGGTATTGTTATGAGGTGATGGTGATGTTCAAAATTTAGTAGAAAAAAATCTAGCTATGTTAAGAGTTGGTATGGCCTAGATGGGAGTCGATCATTCGGTGATTTTGATGACTTAGATACATCTAGATCATGGTTTCTCAAGCCAAAAATTAAATGTGCAATCACATTAAGACTCACATAACTTAACAAACAAAATATATATAATAATTTCTCTACTCAAGGAAACCCTTCCAAACTAAGATACATATTTACAAAATTTTAATTTATAAAAGCACAAAAAAATATTACAGTTTCATAACTATTGTTATAAACAATTTATCCATATTATTTTTATAACCTACCATTATAATATGAAGTTTACAATGTAAAAACATAGGAATATAAATCGTTACATTGATCTTAAATGTTGCTATTAGTGGAGCATAAAATTTCAAGGAGGAAATTTATTGCATGTGAAATGGTATAGAATAGGAAATTTTAAAGCAAAATTCTAATATGTTTTCTTGTTATGACCAGGTGCACTTCTTGATCTTGCCATTTGAATTCCACTCGGAAAAACATCATCGAAATATCTTTGTTGCGCATTTCCAGAGCCCCATATGTATATGTTTTTCGATGAAAAAAATTAACGAATTATAATATTTATATTAATATATTTGTTTTTATCTACATTATATTAAATTTTACGAACAATATCTCCTAGCAAGTAGCAAATGGATCTCATCCTACATAAAAATTGTAGAAAGATAGTAGAAAAACAACATCAGTAAGAGATGTTTAAGATCAAGATGTTTAAGATCATGTTGTCATAAAGGAAAAGAAATGAAGCTGACGCTTTCTTCATTGAAGATCTCCTCCAGGTAAATGTGTCGAGGTTCAGCTCCAATTCCTTTCTTAGAGAGGGTATGCGCTTGTCTCCCAAAACATGTGTGTGAATGTAAGATGTTTGAATGAAGCCCTGATTCCATAAACTTTCTTTTCAATGATCGAGATGTGAAGCATTAATAGTACGATTTTTCTTTTCCATTAGAATATTCACTTTTGTGATTGTAAGGAATATTGAAATATTTGCATCAAGTAAATGTCCATTACATTTACATCTTCCATTAGAATATTCACTTTTGTGATTGTACCATTACCTCTTACCCAAAAAAGTTTGTACTAGTGGCCACTATCAAAGTGTAAGGTTCCTCTACATCCAACCTGATTGAATCGCTCCATCAAAGGTACCAATCAGATATGTGTGAAATTTCAAGGCAAAAATAAATCTGGTGGATGAAGCAAGTTTCATAGGGCTAATCTCATCACAAAATCCTATAATGTTTTGAAAAGTCGTCTTAATTTCTTTACCGTTTTGTCAAAATTAATTTATGTTTCTTCAGATGCCCCGAAAAATATGTATAGGTAGTGTATTAGTATACCAGTCCTTTAGACAACCTTGCAAGCATGTCCTATTCCTTGAAAGATATATATAATTAAAAGTGTTTTAAAATTAATACAGATTTTTTATTTTATGTAAAATATGTATTAAATTTAATTAATTTTTATATATAGTGTATGAAATTAAAAGTGTTTTAAAATTAATACAGAATTTTTATTTTATGTAAAATATGTATTAAATTTAATTAATTTTTATATATAGTATATTTTTCATACAGATTATTTATTTTGTTAAATTTAAGTTATGCATATGTTTATGGTTCAAAATTTAATGGACATTTAAAGTTATTTATAATATAAGAAGATATTGTGTACATAGGTGTGTCTATTTTAGAATAAGACTTCCACAATTTTAATTTAATTATCATTAATTATCATGTGAATGGTATGTATTTAATCTCTGGAATATTTTGTAATATTATTAATAATATTTACAAATCAAAGGTTGAGATTTAACTTAAAACTAGTTATGTCTTTTTTAATATTTTAATTGAATTGATTAAGTAGCAATTTTGCCACATGTTGCAAAGGAAATGTCATAAGGTGGTAGCATAGGAAAGAGTAGCATACAAAAAAGAAATAAAACATTTATGCAATTATTATTTTTTATATATTGTCATTTGTGTGAGAAAAATAGTGAAATTTAAGCTTTGCAGAATGGAACTACAAAAGTTAGGAAGGAAAGTAGTTTGAGGAATTCTATCAATATCTACTTTTTCCAAAGTATGTTCACTGATAATTTGTCAGCATAAAATAATACCTGAACTATCATATTATTCTGTTCTGCTCCAAGCAATTGTAGCACTCCCCAAGTTCATTAGGAAAGAGTTCATCATGCCAAAACCTTGACACCATGAGCAATGGTGCTAGACCATGCACCACATAACAGAGTCGAACAACCTCTTTGTAAAGGGCCAAATGAATGAGAAACTCTAGCAAGTCACCTTAGTCAAGTGTTCATAAGCCTAAGAAACCTTAGATAACATGGAGCATTGAAGAAAATCCTAGTTAGTCGGTAGAGTATTACAAGATAAAAATCCATGAACTGTGGAAACGCATGAGGCCTAGTTAAATTACCAACAGTGAAACCCTTGATCGTCGTTCGCTTGGATGGACTCGGAAACCCTAAGTCAAAACACTAACCTTGGTTGTGAGCTGATTTCTATGAGCCATTCCTCTAGTGGAATTACGAGTTGTCTCCTTGGTACAATCCATGGAACCAAACTAAGCCAAACTAAACATTCAAATAGGTTTCCAAACTAGCAACCTGTGTAACAAATAAAGACATTATAGAGAACTTGAATTAAAACACATTACAGAGAACTCGAACTAACAACTTGTGCAACCAATAAATGCATTATGAAGACCTCTTTGAGATAAGCTGGAATATTGATCAAAATCAAGGTCTTTCAAAGGCCAACAACTAAGACCGAAAATCAACAAAGAATAACAATGAACATGAAAACCTCCAAAATCAATCTCATGATAATGAATATCCAACACAAAAACCTCCATGTGGCAGTAAATCCCTAATTATTTTTAATATAGCTCTATATCACAATTTTTTTGTTTATTTTTTATTTTTTTATACATGCAACATTTTTTTTTAAGTTTTGTCTTAAGCTTTAAGCCTAGTCCCAAAGACAATTCATGTTCTTTTCATTTTACTCATAGTATGAGCAACCTTCATATAAATTTTAGTTCTAATGTTTAATTCTATGACCTCATTCCTTTATGTTACAAGTTTCTCCTCTTTTTCTCCTCTTTGTAGAACAGTAAAACCTATTGAAATTTGAAATTTAACATTCAGAATAATATATTTGTATATAAAAGATATATTACCAATTATGTTTTCTATAAAGGTTTTTCTTATAATTTCGATACAACTATATATTTTTAGTTTAAGATGATACAAGTACGATGGCTCTTACCTCTATTTATGGCATTTAAACATCGTTTCTTTATTTATGTCCTCACAACTTTATTAACATATTTGAAATATAATTTTCTTGGGATTCTCACTTATGTCACGTTGTAACATGATTAGTTTTTATAATTTAAATTTTTTGATATAATAGGTTTTAGTAGTTTAGAAATAATAAATGGGTCTGCAAGAGTAAATGCGCCCTCAAAATGTAAATTTAAGATTCATTAGCTGGTTGATTTAGTTAATCATGCATTTAAACATGATTAAATGATGTAATAAAGTAAATTCAAACATGGTTTAAAAACGCCGGAGAACAAATTTTCAAAAACTGAAAGAGTTTTTTGTTGATAACATCTTCATGTACAAAAATGTCTTGCAGTTTTCTAACATATATTATGTTTTGGGAGATGCAAATGCATCTTTGAAGGCATGTTTTCCAAAAAAATCTTGTTTTAGTCACCTTTTTCAGAGGATATGTTGACTAAAAAATGATGAATATTTGGAAACTGGAAGAGGTTTTGCCTCATAATATTCCAAAATACAAAAGCCTATCTCACTTTTCACAGAGGTGTCAGGGTTTGGGAGATACACTCTCATCATGTTTACCCTACTTTTTCGACTGTGCAATGTCTTGTTTAAGCCACTTTTTTTGCAAAAATTATTGTGGATAATTAGAGATGAATCTTGGGAAACTAGATGAATTTTTTGTTACCAAGATAATATACAACAAAAATCTCTCTCAGTTTTCACACATCTAGCTGGAATTGAGATATTCAAAGCGATGATTGGACTCTATTTTTCAGAATTTCGAGAGGAAAAAGCTCAAAGACAGTTAGTAACTTGGAGGCCACCTCATCAAATATGATTTTCAATCAAATTTGAATTGCTCTTCTCCATCAACATAGATCCTCAAGGGTAGTACTAGAACTATTGAAATAGTTTTAGTTACCTTTATTTGTGTTCTATTTTTGTAATATAGTTTTCAGATATTTGTAATAGCTCTTGATATTTTTATCAAGATATTTTGTGAGGAAATTGTATAAATACTTCATAAATTGAAGTAATATGTGCGGGCTTTTGATGCCAAGGCTCTTCAATTTTTAATAGCTTCTATTATAGGATTTCTAATGAAAGCCTTCTAGCTTCTGTTTGACAGAATTCTGTGTTTTCTAGTATGTCTTTCTAGTGATTCATATCTTATTTCTACACATGTTCAAATCATTTATAGGAGGGTTTGTGTAAGTGTAGATTGAGTATTAGTCTATTCTTAAATCCCCTGCAAAATCATAACCTTTAGAAAGAATTACCTTATTGGACCATTTGTCCAAGATAACTCCTCTTTGATGGGTTTTTGCTTTATGCCTTCTCATAGCCATTAAAAGATATTAGCTTATTGGACTATCTATTTGAAATAGCTCCTCTTAGAATTGGTTTCAGTTTGGCCTTCTTGAATACTCTGCAATGTGTTTTTATGGGCTGTAGAATTCTTCTACATGCATCCAAATTTTCCTAGTTATTAAGAAGTCTGTCTGACTACTTAATTATTAGGAATCTCCTTATATTCTTCTACCATAATCCTTGAACAGTTAAGTCATTATGTCCGGTTGGAAGCTGACACGTTCTGAAGTGACCCTGTGAGAGAGGTCTTTAATCATGGATAGGGATTTTCATTAATCGGTAACCACCCCCAATTAAAACCATAAATTGCGCCATTGTGCTTCATAGGTTGTTGTTTAGTGACAGGTGAACAATGTTAAACAAAGCCTCGTAACCATTGAGGGAGCCCCCTCTGGTTCAAGGGCCAGCTTGAACCTAAAGGTTGGTTGAGTTGGTTTCCTAGCATAGTTTTTGCAGCCAAGGACTACCTATGGGAAACAGGTACAACATCTGGCGTCGTTGCGGGGGAGCGAAGTAACGAGGATATCTTTCTCCGGGGAACGATAGAGATCAGATCTATTCCTTACCAGTGAACAAGGAGTAGGCATTTAGTTTGGGTTGCATTTCTTTCACCTAGCGACTCCAATTTGTCATATGACGATTCCACTGGGTAACCAATCCCATTGTTTCAAAATTTTAGTTTCATTTATTGTTATGGAAGGTTCATTGATACTTGGAATCAGCAGTATATGTCTCTCTGATGCACGAGTATCTAGGTGACGAGTCAAGACGAAAGGAAAGGCTGTTTGGTCTCTAAAGAGGACATAAGAAATTTTTTTTGATTGAACAACGTAGTTCTTTTTTTCTTTTTGTCTATGTTGTTTAATTTAATAAAGAACAGTATGTAGGAAGGTAGAGGATTAATTAGGTAAATTGTTGCAAGTAATTAGTTTCATTTTCATGTTAATAACATAGGACAATAAAAGTTCCTGGAACTAAAAATGTGTAACCAACAGAATGTAACCAACAACAGTTGGAAGAAAACAGTTCCATACAGTCATTTAAAAAAGGAACAGAACATAATTGTAAGGTTCGACTTTCTGGAGAGTAAGTGAAAAGGCCAATGAAATATATCTCTGAGCACACAGACATTTCTTTCCAACATCTAACTATCTACATGTCATTATGTGGATTCCAGTAGCAGTAAAAGTCTAGTCATTGTTTTATTCTACAATCATATACACATACATGTGTTTTGAATTACATTGATTCAAGCAGGACTACAAAACCAAATGAATTGCAGACATAACTCAAGAATGTGTTGAAGAAACAAGGCATACAAACCCTAAACCTAACAATCATACAAACATAGAGGAGTCCAGGACAAGTCATATATTTTGAGCATTAAAATACAGATAAGGCACAAGCATTTACGAACAACAAATCAAGCACAATATCTAGGTATGTCTGAAGAGTAAAAGCAATGTTTTATTTATAAAATAAGCACGAGAAATCTCTGTTCAGTCATACATAGTTTCAAAACCTCGTTCGAATAATTATACAATCCATAGAACATCATATTACAAGTTTGTGTGTGACATAGCGTGTGGGCCTAGAGAGCCTAAGGCCGAACCTAGAGAAACTAACTAACAGAACAACCATGCAAGCCAACGGCCTGTGACTTCATACAGTCGACGGCTTAAGAAATCTTTGAAACAAGAATTACAATAACCCAAGCCTACGACATCGAATGCAAATGACAAGAAGAACAGAGAATGACTCTACCCAGGTCTAGCCGGAGTCTCTAATAGCCGAATTCCGAAACCCTCTAGGTCATTATACCTGCAACGACAAACATTAATCAAAGCTCATGAGTATTGAGTGGCAAAGTAAGTCAAGAACAGAAGGAAGAACAAAACCTGGGTTTGAAATTACCTGAGAGAGACAAGCTGTGGTAATGGCAATCCATTTGGGTTACCCTGCTTACAAAGGAGCAAAAACATCAGTCGACTGAGGGAAAAGAGGAGATAAATAATAGCATAGAACCGGAGAACTTACCTTTGCATCGTTGAAGAAGCCGAAGCTGAGAAATGCAACCAAATCCTGTACAAAACTAAGGGAATACAACCAGGGATTCAACAACTGTCGCCTAGAAAGATTCAAGACTGGAAAGAGTCGCATTATCCAGCAAACAACGGACATTAGCATCACACAAAGAGAAAACTCGGAGTTTAACCAACAAACTACAATTTCACAACTGCCCACAAGAAAAAGTGCAGATAAAAAAATGTGAGCGAAATTAATAGGTTCAACAGAGGTTCATACCAGATGGAAGATTACATTTTCAGGTCAAGAGCCGAACCAGAGCACAACAACAGTATAAAAAACACACAGAAACAACCACAGCATATCAAAACATAGAGCTCTCAAACTCAACAAATGCACATGCAAATGACCAGTGTTAGGGTTTGATCTCCCATACCAAGGTGGGGTTAACAATCCCAAGAGGTGGACACTTGTCCATCGACTGTAGTGCAAATTACCAATCATAAGTGCGGACCCCAAAACTAATTTAAAATCATTACAATCAACCGTTGGATGAATCAACATTGCATGTAATCCAATTGCCATCATTTAATTCCATTTATTTGAGCATTATTAACTTTGGGTAGTGTGACAAGGTGGGCTGGACCCATCAAGTGGTATTAGAGAAGGAAGTTGAAAGAGTCAGGATATGGAAGTTGGAAGACGAGGACGTGGAAGAGGTGTGCGCAAAGCAGCATACGAAGGACTAAGGGAAGAAATAAGGATCCTTACTGCTCGTTTGGAGGAAGTGGAGGGAGGAAGGAGAAGGGATCTAGAAATAGGAGATGACAGCGAGGAAGAAGCCACAGTTACAACAAACGGATCAGATGAGGAAGGGCTGGAGATGAGGTTGTTGAGGCTTGTTCTATTGGGCAGTGGCAAGCCCAAACTGGAAATTCCTAACTACGATGGCAGCTTGTCCATAGAAGTTCTGTTGGACTGGATAAGTGAGTTGGACAAGTATTTTGAAAGTGAGGAGATCAGCAAGGACTGGAGAGTCAGGTTCGCTGCAGCCAAATTGAAGGGACACGCAGCCCTGTGGTGGGATAGTGTCCAAGCACAGAGAAGGAGAATGAACAAGCTATCGATAAATAAGTGGTCAAGGATGGTGGCCAAGCTGAAAGGTATATTTCTGCCTAAGGATTACCAAGTTGCACTTTATCGACAAGTGCAGAACTTAAGACAAAAAGGGATGACAGTAAGGGAGTATACAGAAGAATTCTACCGGGTGAACTTGAGAGCTGGTTATACCGATGACACTCCAGAGAAGACAAAAAGATATGTAAACGGTTTGAGACTGGAAATACTGGATGAAATCATTATTCTTTCCCCGAAAAACATAGAAGAAGCCTATCGGAGTGTTGTAAAACCTGAAGAAAAGATTACTAGAAAAAAAAATTCTAGGAGAGGACGGGGAACCGGCAGAGGACGAACACAGTCCTATGGAAGAGGATGAACTGCCAGTAATAGCGGAGAGGGCAGCAGCTCCAAGGCTTCAGGAACAACAGAAAAAGGAGACAACACTAGAGGTGGCAGGCCATATCAACAAGGAAGGGGGAATAGTCGAGGTAGAGGAGCTAATTACTAGTGCTACAGGTGCCACAAATGGGGGCACAGATCTTTTGAATTCCCTGAAGCATAGCAAGCTGGTCAGAGGGGAACATTTGTTGCACAGCCTGAGGAAGCTGAGGCACCGCCCCAAGAAGAAGAAAATGTGCTAAAACAGGGAGGCCTTGGTTCTAAACAAAGTATTGCTGAAGCCAGCCAACGAAACTGCTGAGCAGACCCAATGGAAAGCACTATTCTGGACAATTTACAAATCACATGGAAAGTGTTGCAAATTTATCATTGACAGTGGGAGTACAGATAATTTGGTTGCCACCGAGATGGTGGAGAAGTTGGGATTGGAGCGGCTTAAGCACCCTACCCCTACAAGGTGTCGTGGCTACAGAAAGGCCACTAGCTGTTGGTTGATGAATAGTGTGAGGTTGAATTTCACATTGGTAGGTACAAAGACAAAGTTATTTGTGATATTATGCCAATGGACGTGTGTCACATACTGCTGGAAAGACCATGGTAACATGATCAGAAGGTGGTACACGATGGGAAAATGAATTGCTACAAGTTTGTTCAGGATGGAATCAAGCATACGCTTGTACCCATCAAGGAAGAGGAGACAGCAGAAGCAAGCAGGACGAAAGCATTGTTAGTAAGTGGAAAACAGTTTGTGAAATAGATCGAGGAAAGCGAAGTGAATTATGTTATTGTGAGGAGGGAAAAGGGAGTGTTGTTGCACATAGAAATGTATGAATTGCCTGCAGAAATTCAAGAGATGCTGAAGGAAATCAGAGTCATTGTAGTTGATGATTTGCCGAACAAGTTGCCTCCCAAAAGAAGCATCAGACATCATATCGACTTCATACCTGGAGCAAGCTTACCAAATAAGGTAGCATATTGGATGAGCCCCAAAGATAATGAGGAGATCAGGAAACAGGCGCAAGAGTTGCTAGATAAAGGGCCGATAAGGGAAATCTTGAGCCCTTGTGTAGTACCAACAATTCTCGCTCCCAAGAAGGGAGGATAATGGCGGATGTGCACAGATTCATGGGCCATCAACAAAATCACCATTAGGTACAAGTTTCCCTTACCAAGGATGGACGATATGATGGACTGTCTAAGTGGGGCAGCATGCTTCACAAAGATTGATCTGAAGAGTGGCTATCATCAAATATGGATTAGAGAAGGAGATGAGTGGAAGACAGCCTTCAAGACTAATGAAGGGTTGTACGAGTGGATGGTCATGTTGTTCGGTTTGAGTAACGCCCCTAGTACTTTTATGAGGTTGATGAATGAAATGTTGAAAGAGTTCATCGACAAGTTTGTGATAGTGTACCTTGATGACATATTGATTTTTAGCAGGACTAAAGAAGAGCACCTTCAACATGTTCGAAGAGTGCTGGAGAAATTGCAGCAGAATAAACTGCTAATAAATTTGAAGAAATGTACTTTCCTACAAAGAGAACTGGTTTATTTGGGCTTTGTAATTGCAGAAAACGAATTGAAGATGGATCCAGAAAAGATTGCAGCAATCATTAACTGGCCATCTCCGAGAAGCTTATTCGAGGTACGTAGTTTTCATGGGCTGGCAAGTTTTTATCGCAAATTTATAAGAAACTTTAGTGAAATCTGCGTGCCTATGCTGGACACCATCAAAAAGGCTAGTCAGCCTTTTTGTTGGACCAAGGCAGCAGAGGACAGCTTTCAGCTCCTAAAGTAGAAAATTACAGAAAGGTCGATTCTAAGGTTACTAGATTTTAATAAGCTTTTCCAGGTTCGATGCGATGCAAGTGGTACAGCTATTGGTGCTGTACTCAACCAAGAAGACAAACCTGTTGCATTTTTCAGCGAGAAATTGAATGAAAGTAGGCAGAAATATTCCTCATATGACAAGGAATTTTATGCTGTAGTCCAAGCTTTAAAGCATTGGAGACACTACCTGTTGGGGAATGAATTTGTGTTATTTTTTGATAATTCAGCGCTGCAATATGTAATGCAACAACACAAATTGAACCACAAGCATGCCAAATGGGTGGAGTATTTGCAGAGTTTCACCTTTGTGTTGAAACACATCAGTGGGCAGGCCAATAAGGTGGCAGATGCATTGAGCAGAAGAGCCTTGCTCTTACAGGAAAGTACAATATAGGTGTTGGGTTTCGAGCATTTGAAAGATTTGTACCAGACCGACACAGATTTCAAAGAGGCCTATGAAGCCTGTCAAAATCCCGTGCTGAGGAACAAAAGTCCATGGTTGGACTATAAATTGTAGGAGGAGCTACTGTTTAGAGGAGGACAATTATGTATTCTTGATTGTTCAATGAGAGAAAATATTAAACGGGAGAAACATAGCAGGGGTCTAGCAGGACATTTCGGCATAGACAAAACTTTGGAGTAGCTCAGACACTTCTATTACTGGCCAAGAATGCGAAGGGATGTACAACGGTATGTGAATAGGTGTAAAGTCTGCCAACTGGCGAAGGGACATAGTCAAAACACTAGACTTTACATACCACTGCTTGTTCCAAGTAGACCATGGGACTTATTTAGCATTGACTTTGTCTTAGGACTACCTAAAACATAGCGAGGTTATGACTCAGTGATGGTGGTGGTAGACAGGTTTTTGAAAATGACGCATTTCATCCCTTGTGAAAAAACTAGTGATGCCACTCACGTAGCTCACCTGCTTTTCACGAAGATTGTTAGATTACACGACCTACCTAGATCTATTGCTTCTGACAGGGACATAAAATTCATGGGACACTTTTGGCGCACCCTGTGGAAGAAGTTGGACACATAGTTGAACTTCAGTTCTGCATATCATCCACAGACTGAAAAACAGACAGAAGTGGTGGATAGGAGTTTGGGGAACTTGTTACGAAGCTTGACTGGGGAAATTCACGCTTCTGGGATTGTGCGCTCGCTCAAGCAGAATTCCCTTATAACGATTCGCCGAATCGCAGCACTGAACATAGTCCATTTTAGATCCTGTACGATATGCATCCTCGTGTAATACATGAATTGCGGCATCTGGGAAATTTGGAGAAAAGAAGTGTTGATGGGGAAGATTTTGTTGAAGCTATGAGTGAACTACACGAACAGGTGAAATCAAAGTTGCAGGACAACATTCAGAAATACAAACAACACGCAGATCTAAAGTAGCGAGAAGTCCAATTCGATGTAGTTGATGAAGTCCTTGCATACTTACGTAAAGAACGGTTACCTAAGGGCACATATAACAAGCTAAATTTCAAGAAGATTGGTCCCTGCAAGATTTTTCATAAATTCTCAGAGATACAGTTGTCACCAGATATAGGCGTATCACCTATTTTCAATGTGGTAGACTTGTTCCCATATACTGCCAACCCAAAAGAGGACAATGTGGTATTGCAGAATGGGACACCCAAGTTGGAGACAGTTCTTGGATGAGGCACATGCCTTTGACTCAGCCCCATGAGATCGAGAAGATTCTTGACACATAGGTAGCCAAGAGGACTTGGGGGAAGGAGTATCTCCAATACCTTGTCAAGTGGAGGAACCATCCAATCGAGGACAGTTCGTGGCTCGAGGTAGCACATATACAGAAGATGGGTTATTCTGTGGAGGAGCTCATGGAATGGAGCCATGACATTTTATTACCCCGAGAGCCTGATGCAGGAACATCTAGTTGACGGGTCAAGATGAAAGGAAAGGTTGCTGGTCTCTAAAGAGGACAGAAGAAAAATTTGCTGATTGAACAATGTAGTTGTTTTTTTCTTTTTGTTTATGTTGTTTAATTTAATAAAGAACAGTACGTAGGAAGGTAGAGGATTAATTAGGTAAATTGTTGCAAGTAATTAGTTTCATTTTCATGTTAATAACATAGGACAATAACAGTTCCTGGAACTAAAAATGTGTAACCAACAACAGTTGGAAGAAAACAGTTCCATACAGTCATTTAAAAAAGGAACAGAACACAATTGTAAGGTTCGACTTTCTGGAGAGTAAGTGAAAAAGCCAATGAAATATATCTCTGAGCACACAAACATTTCTTTCCAGCATCCTGTGACTGTTTAACTATCTACATGTCATTCTGTTGATTTCCAGTAACAGTAAAAGTCTAGTATTGTTTTATTCTACAAGCATATACACATACATGTGTTTCGAATTGCATTGATTCAAGCAGGCCTACGAAACCAAATGAATTGCAGACATAACTCAAGAATGCGTTGCAGAAACAAGGCATACAAACCCTGAACCTAACAAGCATACAAACACAGAGGAGTCCAGGACAAGTCGTATATTTCGAGCATTAAAATACAGATAAGGCACAAGCATTTACGAACAGCAAATCAAGCAAAATATCCAGGTATGCCTGAAGAGTAAACCCACTGTTTTATTTATAAAATAAGCACGAGAAATATCTATTCAGTCATACACAGTTTCAAAACCTCGTTCGAATAATTATACAGTCCATACAATAACATATTACAAGTTCGAGGGTAACATAGTGTGTGGGCCTAGAGACCCTAAGGCCGAACCTACAACAACTAACTAACAGAACAACCGTGCAAGCCAATGGCCTGTGACTTCATACAGTCAACGGCTTAAGAAATCTTTGAAACAAGAATTACAATAACCCAAGCCTACGACATCGAATGCAAATGACAAGAAGAATAGAGAACGACTCTACACGGGTCTAGCTGTAGCCCTGAATAGCCTAATCTCGAAACCCTCCAGGTCATTATACCTACAACGGCAAACATTAATCAAAGCTTGTGAGTATTGAGTGGCAGAGTAATTCCAGAACAGAAGGAAGAACAAAACCTAGGTTCGAAATTACCTGACAGAGACAAGCTGTGGTCATGGCATTCCACTAAGGTTACCCTACTCGTAGAGGAGCAAAAACATCAGTCAACTGAGGGAAAAGAGGAGATAACTGCCAGCATAGAACTGGAGAACTTACCTTTGCATCGTTGAAGAAGCCAAAGCCAAGAACTGCAACCACATCCTGTACAAAACTGAGGGAAGACGACCAGGGACTCAACAATTGTCGCCTAGAAAGATTCAAGACTAGAAAGAGTCGCATTATCTAGCAAACAACCGACATTAGCATCACACACAGAGAAAACTCAGAGTTTAACCAAAAAACTACAGTTTCACAACTGCCCATAAGAACAAGTGTAGATAAAGCAACGTGAACAAAATTAACGGGATCAATAGAGGTTCATATCAGACAGAAGATGACATTTTCAGGTAAAGAGCCGAACCAGAGCACAACAACAGCAGAAAAAAAACACACAGAAACAACGTAGCATATCAAAATGCAGAGCTCTCAAACTCAACAAATGTGCATGCAAATGACCAGCATTAGGGTTTGATCTCCCATACCAAGGCGGGGTTGACAATCCCAAGAGGTGGACACTTGTCCATCGACTGTAGTGCAAAGTACCAATCATAAGTGCAGACCCCAAAACTAATTTAAAATCATTACAATCAATTTTCAGATGAATCAACATTGCATGTAATCCAATTGCCATCATTTAATTCCATTTATTTGAGCATTATTAACTTTGGGTAGTGTGACAAGGTGGGCTGGACCCATTACTCTCCCTCTCAGCCATGGTCAGAAATCTAAAATGTCTACAGAGGATGCAACTTTTGAAGTACACCTGTGAGTATAAGTATCCCATGGGATTTCATGTTCATATTGTATATGTTCTTCAGATTTTCAGCTGCTCGCAATGTGGTTTATCAATAAATCCACTCCACACATGGTTACAATGGAAAGAAGATTACACCTAACAGTGTAAAATTTTTCAATTGAGTTCAAAAGAGGTGTGTAGTTGAATAGATATTCTCAGTTTTAGTATGCAGTAGATCAGCATGTTTGGTTTTTATGAGTGGTGTGATTTGAAGAGTATATGATAGATCAGATTATATTTTCAGTCTCTAGAAATTTCCGTTTTGAGATTTCAGTATTAAAGAGTATTTGAATTAGTGGAAGCGTATGGTTTCATTTTACAGTTGTAGGTTGCATTGTGCAGTAGCAGAGTATTCAAATGACAACATTGATCCATGGGGATTGGTTATATTTCTACATAAGATGGGAAATCAGTTATTGGTGGTTTTATGGTATGACTCCATGCCCAACACTAAAGGCAACTGGTATACTAGTTCTCTGCATCCCACCGGGGGAAGAAGTCCCCATTGGAGTCAATGTTGTAACATGATTACTTTTGATAATTTAAATTTTTTGATATAATAGGTTTTAGTAGTTTAGAAATAATAAATGGGTCTACAAGAGTAAATGTGCCCTCAAAATGTAAATTTAAGTTTCATTAGCTGGTTGATTTAGTTAATCATGCATTTAAAGATGATTAAATGAGGTAATAAAGTAAATTCAAACATGGTTTAAAAATAGTGGAGAATTAATTTTAAAACATTGAAATAGGTTTCTGTTGATAACATCCTCATCTAAAAAAACATCTCACAGTTTTCTAACAGCTATTATGGTTTGGGAGATGCAAATGCATCTTTGAAGGCATGTTTTCGAGAAATTTCCTATTTTAGTCACATTTTTGCAGAGGATATTTTGACTAAAAAAAGATGAATATTTGGAAACTGGAAGATGTTTTGGTTCACCAGATTTCAAGGTACAAAAACCTATCTCAAATTTCACAAAGGTGTTAGGGTTGGGAGATACACTCTCATCATGTTTAGCCTATTTTTCTGATTGTGCAATGTCTTGTTTAAGCCACCTTTTTGCAGAAACTATTATGGATAATAAGAGATGCATATTGGGAAACTGGAGGAGGTTTTTTTTCCTAAGATATTATACTACAAAAACATCTCTCCGTTTTCACACGGCTAGCTAGTATTGAGATATTTGAAGGGATGACTGGACCCTATTTTTCCGAATTTCGGGAGGAAAAAGCTCAAAGACAGTTAGTGACTTGGAGGCCACGTCATCAAATATGAGTTTCAATCAAATTCGAATTTCTCTTCTTTATCAACATAAATCCTCAAGGATAGTAACATAACACTTGAAATAGTTTTAGTTACATTTATTTGTGTTCTATTTTTGCAATACAGTTTTCAGATATTTGTAATAGCTCTTGATATTTTTATCAAGATATTTTGTGAGGAAATTGTATAAATACTTCATCAATTGAGGTAATATGTCTGGGATTTTAATGCCAAGGCTCTTCAATTATTAATAGCTTCTATTAGAGGATTTCTAATGAAAGCCTTCCAGC
This sequence comes from Pinus tabuliformis, assembly GCA_031772625.1. Taxonomy (NCBI): domain Eukaryota; kingdom Viridiplantae; phylum Streptophyta; class Pinopsida; order Pinales; family Pinaceae; genus Pinus; species Pinus tabuliformis. Next base: position 1,982,738,180 of record CM062817.1, on the reverse strand, counting down.
TCCAATTTGACATAATTTTGTGTTTTCTAGTATGTCTTTCTAGTGTTTCATATCTTATTTCTACACATGTTCAAAGCATTTATAGGAAGGTTTGGGTAAGTGTAGATTGAGTATTAGTCTATTCTTAAATCCCCTGCAAAATCACAACCTTTAGAAAGAGATTACCTTATTGGATCGTTTGTCCTAGATAACTCCTCTTTGATTGGTTTTTTCTTTATGCCTTCTGATAGCCATTAAAAGAGATTAGCTTATTGGATGATCTGTCTGAAATAGCTCCTCTTAGAATTGGTTTTAGTTTGGCCTTCTTGAGTACTATGCAATGTGTTTTGTTGGGTTGTATAAATCTTCTACACGCATCCAAATTTCCCTAGTTATTAAGAAGTCTGTTTGACTGCTTAATTATTAGGAATCTTCTTATATTCTTCTATCATAATCCTGGAATAACTAAGTCATTCTGTTAGGTTGGAAGTTGATACGTTCTGAAGGGACCCTGTGAGAGAGGCTGTTATAGACATTTTTGTGCCTTACAGCATTGAGCATGAAATGTCCATAATCGAAGGGATCCAAAGTCCCTAAGCATGTTGTTCCTACCCCTAGAGGAACAAGGCTAACAAACCACAGCAATTCACAAAAGTTCTCCACCAGAAACTACTAAAAAACAAGTCAATTCAGGATCATTTCAGTGGCTACACTAGCTGTTTGCGCTGAATGTCGAAGCCAACACTGGCTACCTGCATTGAATGTCAAAGGGAACATTGGCTACCTGCGCTGAATGAGAATGGACATGTGGCAGGCTCATTTCTCAAGGTGTCAAAACCAAGGAAGCTTCCAAAATTACACTTGCCTCAGGGAATTCGACTGGTGATGAGTAAGAGGTTCCAAATCTCCAAGTGGAAGCAAGAACCTCCAAGTGGACTCAAGAACTGACAGAGGGAGAGGACACTAGTCAGATCTCAAGCTGACTCATCCTCTCTCCAAACATCTATATATGGATCTCTCCTCCATGAGATCTAGAGGCTGGAATTTTGTTATTGCAAAGAATTGTTGTTGGTTTGAGATTGGAATCATTGGGTGCTTAATGCTTTGAAGGGGGTGAAGATAGGAATTCCATTTGCTGAGAAGGAGATGCTGGATTGGAGCCCTCTGGGTTGTATCTCTTCTTGAACCTTGTTATTCATCAATAAAGCTATCTTGGTTTCGCCTATATGCTGATATATTTTTGATGTATGATTGCATTAGTGTATTTGGTTTATTTCTAATCCTAAACTAGTTATGAATGTGAATATCTGTCTTTGTGTAGTGTTCTTCTCTTGTCGCAAGTAGCTGTTCTCTTGTGATCTTGCAGGAACCTGTTGAAGCTGGGCGAGTGAGAAGACAAGTAGCTGTGAAGTCCCAAAGAGAAGAGAGACCAGATCGAGGGACAAACGGAAGACACCGGTAAGTCTCTTTATCTCTCTTCTTTCACATTTCATAAAGGAAGAAATCAGAATAGTTGTCTCTGTTTGTTGCTAAGGCACTGTCACACCTTAGGTGGATAGGATCGTCCTGCATAGGCATTTTTCCCCACAACAAATTGGCGACTCCACTGGGGAGATCTGTTTAGTCATTTTATTTGTGTTTCTATCATTGTTTGTTTCATAGACTTGACAGCAACAATCGAACTGCATCTGCTATTCCCGGATGCAAAGTAGACAGTTGCTGCTTTGATCCAATCACTGGACTTGTCTATGATCTGAACAATGGACTCACAAATGATTTGATGATCCTTTGTGACAGATCTTAGTACCCCCTCAAAGCATCCCTTTGATTACACCTTGCTTGTTGCTTTTATTTGGCCTAAAGCAGTGAATTAAATAGCAATCTGTGACCCAGAACCTGTGAGAAACGAGAGTTTCTCCTTCAGCGCAGACCCAGTGAAGGGATTCTGCATTTCAACGCAGGTCCCGTTAAGGTTACCTGCGCTGAATGTCAAAACCCCTGTGTTGAGGTTGCGCTGAACCAGTTTGCCCTTGTGCAGCTGGGGTTCTCTACTCTGTTTTGCCTTGTTTTGATCTCTGATTTTTGCAGCCTGTAACCTGCATAGGTACCAGTCTGATAACTCCTTTTCTCTGCTTAAATTCCCCCTCCTTTTGTACAAAAAGACTGTGAGTGTTTTTATGTGTTTGTGGAATAATTTACAGTTTTCCTTTGCATGAGCGAAATAGTCATCCTGTAGCCCTTGATTCAGATCTGTTGATTGTGATCTCAGAAGAGAGTTCATTGGTTGTTTGCAGATTGATTATACATTTACTTTTGCATTTGGTTTGAGTTTGTCTCTTTTAAGTGTTGAAACAATTATTCATTTCGAAAATCGTTAAGTGTTGTAATCTCTTCTACCCTCTCTGATTTCGAAAAAGTAAACTTGTTTGTATTTGTCATTTAAAAGCAAATTCAAAGTTGTACAAAAAGCTTTCTTTGTAGGCATCAATACTAAGAAAGCGGAAAACAAACACCTGCATTGTGCATTTGCATTTTGATAGTTTGCATGCTGGATTTAGGAAAAGTGCATTAGAGTGTGTTGATTGCTCTTTGAGAAAAGATGGTGTCTTTCTTTTCCCTTAGTAGCTAGGATTTTCAAAGTTGAAAAGATATAAAGCTTGCTTATCATCTTTAGACTGCATTTAGGAATTGTATCATACATCTCGTGGTGAACCTTGAAAGGAAAACTTCTAAAAAGATCAACCTAAAATAAATTGAATGAACTTAACAACGCTTTGCAACATAACGCACAACATAGAGGTCTAGGCTAGAGACGTGTTCCGGCGTCGTTAAGCCTGGTGACTGTCGATCTCGTGGATGGTGGGTGATTCCTCCTGAGGGACGATAGCGCCAGTACGGATTGTGCTCCCACGTACCGTCGCGTATATATTGGGAGACCCCTATAGGCATAAAACCTTTATCCTTAGGAAGTCGTGTCGGCCGCCCTACTGATCGCAATGCACTGAACACAGCATTCAGGAAGATCGACCGCCCGTACCCTAAAAAGTATTCTGCGGTTTTGCGAAAAGTTTGGCACACCCTCTGCCTAGAACTCCAGAGCAGTTCCTTTTGGCCTTTTTCAGACTCTATAATGGAAATAGTCCATCCGAGCATTTGTCACTTCGGGCTCGTTAAAACATCGAAGGAGACTAGAGTCATCTTTAGCTTTTTCTCGACTCTTTAAAATTGAAAAAGCAAGTTGTGTCTAAAGCGTCGTTAAAATTTATTTTAAACGGAACAATCACCCCTATTCCTGCATTGATCTTTAGGTTGAAAAAATGGAGCACACCAACCAAGGAATTCCCCTTTGTGGAAATCCTAGTCCCTTCTCCTCTTGGGGAGATGTTGGTGTGCCCCACATGGCCACATTGTCGCTTCTAGGACTGACAATTGGCCTGTCAATCTGGCTCTTTCCAACCAATGTCGTTCAGAACACCACCATTCCTGAACAGTCGAGTCAACAGTTAGACCAGACCAGAGTTTCCAACCAGCCTTCTACCTCATCTAACTCTTCCTCTCCTCCTTCCTCTTCGCTTGACGGAACTGGTAAAACAAAAAACCAAGTTCCTGAGGAGAAGAAGGAAAAGAAGAAGAAAGAGAAGAAGAAGAAGGAGCCAAAGGCGACTGGGGGCAAACAAGTGTCGTCTGACAAAAATCCACACACAGCACTGACCAGGCCTAAATCGCCATGTGTCATATGCAAGGGAGACCATTTCCACAGAGATTGTCCCTGCATCCCTCGGATACTAAGGGACTGGTCTCCCCGTTTGCACAATTCGGTAGCATCAACCTCTGATAGCCATGTTGACTGCTCACCGTCGACTAGTGAAAGTGAAGTCCCAGGACAGAGAGGGAAAGCTAGATTTCCCTGTAAACTGTGTGAAGGCAACCATGCCATCCACCGTTGTCCCTTCTTAGACGAGGCTAAAAGAGTTCTGGAAGATCGCCCGTTTTTACGAGCGCAACTTCCTCCTGGATATCAAAAACTCCTGCCAAGTCCTTCACTAGTTGAGAACCCGACTGGCCCGCCCAGGTGGTTAGCCGAAGCACCTATCATTGAAGATGAACTGTCTAGATCCATGCCTCACTAAAGTCAAAAGGTTGAGACGGCAGTTGACCTGGTTTTGCCTTCAGAGGCTCTATCTTCGAATGATGCCATCACAGAGGAGAATAAAGACGACACCGTCCAAATTCTCTTCATTAACACAGACTCTGACAAACACGGGGACAATGCACCCATTCCTTTATCGCAGGAAGGAAGTTCGTCAGGGCGATATCCGGCCGTCTATTCGGTCCCACCACCAAGCAACCTGGTTGTGTCCTTCGACTGGAACCAACTAGGCAGACCCCGTTGCCAGCAAGCATACCATTCAGAATTATCGTTCAAATATACAGAACGGTAATGGCTGGCACTATCATTGATGACGGGGCATCTGTGAGTATACTTTCCTCTATTGCTTGGAAAGCGCTTGGTTCGCCAGCGCTTTTTCCTGAAATGAGAAATCTATCAGGTTTTGATAAAGGAACCAGTCGACCTTTAGGGATCCTCCCCAATGTGCCCATAACATTGAAAGGGAAGACCGTTCAAATGAACGTGATGGTCGTTCAAGGACCCTTGTATTATAACCTACTCCTTGGACGAGACTATATATATTGCATGGGAGCTATCGTCTCCTCACTCTTTAGAGTAATGTGTTTTCCGCATGAAGGAAGAGTGGTCAAGCTCGTGGACCAACTTTCATTTCCCGGATCACGCATCGCAAATAGTCATTTACCATCCCTAAATGGTCTATTCACGCAAGAAGTGTCTCAACCCACGGTCCGTCCTCCTGATGAGCGCGAGTAATCCGGGAGGATATGACTGGAACCCAGGGGGCATGCGTCCTGGTCTGCTTCGGCAGGAAAACTCTGGGTATAAGGTAGGTTTTCGTGGGAGAATATCACTAGTCTGTACCCCGCCCATGTTGGAAGAGGGTTATTCTAGAATAAGATTCTTTTGTCAAAGTTATGTGAGTTGGCGGGCATCGTCGCTCACCTTTGTCTATTTCGGTAGACATTGCTGAGGAAGTGTTTTGTTTGAAAGATTAACGAGACAATCTTTGGGTAACCTGAAAGAGGTAAGCCTCTCTCTTTAAAACAATTGTTTTGAAGGAAAAGAAGTAGAGGTAACCTTGAAATCGTACTTTATACCTGGGGGCATGCAAACCTTTTGGAGTGCAAGCAAAGAGCGGTTATTTATCTGTTTTTTGGGTTAGCCGTTTCCTAACTTGCATAAAGAAAGGATGCGGGGCATCGCTTTGTGAGATGAAGCTCCATAAAAAATAGAATCTCAATGAGACACTCTTATCATATGATTGGGTATTCGAGCAGTTTTAGCACACAGTTCATGCTCGTTAAAAAATAAACGCAAGATCCGAGCAGTTTTAGCACATAGTTCATGCTCGTTAAAAAATAAACATAAGACTGAGCAAATGTTTCCACCCGCGTTTAAGCTCGTTAAAAAATGAATTATCCCGGTAAATAACCACTGTGAATGTAATATCATCAGCCATTAAAGCCTTGGTCGTGTTTGCACCATCACCTCCACTTTTCCATTGGCTGATCGTTCACCTCCATATGATTGTTTACCCATTTTGAGGAACAACTGCAAAGAGTGATTTCACCTAGCCATCCTTGTGACACTGCCGTGATTGGAAAATTCCAACCTGTACCTAGAATCAGCTGCTAACCCTGTTTATCACTCGTTCCTCAAAAGACGAGTCTTCTTTAAGCTCTTTTCAACTGACTCGTAAAATATGAAAGATTGACGAGTCCTTGGCCTTCCAGCTCGTTAAAGGGACAGGAAGAGCTATCCCTCCTCTAGATTTTAATCTTTTTGGACCTGAGGGATTATTGCACAAAAAGATCGAGCACTTGTTTTATTCGGCTCTATAAAACTATCGAAAACTCATCCCTTCTGTATTGTTTTATACTTTTTCGGACTTAAGGGATTAGATGACGAAAAAGGACTTTTGGAGTTAGCTTTATGTACCTTTTCAGACTCTCTAAAAATGAAAAGGACCGAGTTATCCTTGTCGTTAGACTCGTTAAAATCATTAAATAGCGACAAACTTGTCTTTAGACGAGAACGAGTTTCACTATCGCTAGGCTCGTTAAAACATAGCGATGGGCTTGCCTGAAGGGCAGGTTATAGAACAAGCATATGTTATCCTCCTCAAGCTTCACAAAAATAAAGAGGTACTGGTCAGCAATGACTGGGGAAAAATTGGGAGAAACTAAAGAAAACTTTGATGGTAGCAAGTCGCTCTTGAACATGACACTTTTCCTCTGTACCACAATCGGGTTGGGTTGTTTCATTCACCGGTCACATCCATGGTCTCGCCATACCATCCATATTTGGGGTAATGCTACCAATCCATCGCATCAGTGTCACCATATGTTCAAGAGAAGTCGTTCTGAAAAGTCAACCGTGTCCCATCCACTGCCATACATTATCCTTCATCCTTTCATGACCGCCACCCTGAATCATATGTCACAGATCGTTTTCACTTCCATTAAAATCATTAGCTCCGTTCTGTGTCACTGATGTGGGATTCATTAAGGCCCTCCTTTGACGGATCGCTTCTTGTCGACATCAGCTCATTATCCAAGAAGTTGATCTAGGAACAACCCCTTCAGTACTTTGAAGCTTGCATGCCTCAATGGCAAGTTTCTCACTTCCGGCGACAGGTATACATCAATGACCTTCGACCGAAAGATTTTGCGTGGTGTTCGACGCCAAGTCCTGTATTCACACCACGTGAATTGTACTGCAGTACCTTGAGGGTCATTATCATTATCGATGATTCCTCTCGCGCTTGTTAACGGTTTACATCATTGACCGGTAATCAAGCAATGTCTTTCCATGTTCGACTTCAGAACATCTCTCACATGGATCGACTTGTACTTAGAGTGAAGATCGAATGAGTTTGAAGACCCCGGATCTAGTTTCATCCATCCGGGCTATGATATATATTCAGGAAAGATAAATACATTGACATGTACATCATTGCAGCAGATAATCATCCTACTCAAAGGATGATAATTTCATCAAAATTATCAGTCTACCACCAGACGATTGTCTGTTCTATGTACAGAAAAATGAATTTATAAAGCTGAGCATGGGAATGCCCGCCTCAGCTAGATCATGAAAGCAGTATGAAAAATAATGTATTGTATTGTATCTTATTACAGGTCTCCTCTCAGCATTGGATGAACTTCGGATCCCCCTGATAAAGCATTTCACCCGATAAACAGCCTCATACTTTAGGGGGCAACTGTTATAGACATTTTTGTGCCTTACAGCATTGAGCATGAAATGTCCATAATCTAAGGGATCCAAAGTCCCTAAGCATGTTGTTCCTACCCCTAGAGGAACAAGGCTAACAAACCACAACAATTCACAGAAGTTCTCCACCAGAAACTGCTCAAAAACAAGTCAATTCAGGATCATTGCAGTGGCTACACTAGCTGTTTGCGCTGAATGTCAAAGCCAACACTGGCTACCTGCGTTGAATGTCAAAGGGAACACTGGCTACCTGCGCTGAACGAGAATGGACATGTGGTAGGCTCATTTCTCAAGGTGTCAAAACCCAGGAAGCTTCCAAAATGACACTTGCCTCAGGGAATTCGACTAGTGATGAGTAAGAGGTTCCAAATCTCCAAGTGGAAGCAAGAACCTCCAAGTGGACTCAAGAACTGACAGAGGGAGAGGACACTAGTCAGATCTCGAGTTGACTCATCCTCTCTCCAAACATCTATATATGGATCTCTCCTCCATGAGATCTAGAGGCTGGAATTTTGTTATTGCAAAAATTGTTGTTGGTTTGAGATTGGAATCATTGGGTGCTTAATGCTTTGAAGGGGGTGAAGATAGGAAATCCATTTGCTGGGAAGGAGATGCTGGATTGGAGCCCTCTGGGTTGTATCTCTTCTTGAACCTTGTTATTCATCAATAAAGCTATCTTGGTTTCTCCTATATGCTGATATATTTTTGATGTATGATTGCATTAGTGTATTTGGTTTATTTCTAATCCTAAACTAGTTATGAATGTGAATATATGTCGTTGTGTAGTGTTATTCTCTTGTCGCAAGTAGCTGTTCTCTTGTGATCTTGCAGGAACCTGTTGAAGCTGGGCGAGTGAGAAGACAAGTAGCTGTGAACTCCCAAAGAGAAGAGAGACCTGATCGAGGGACAAACGGAAGACACCGGTAAGTCTCTTTATCTCTCTTCTTTGACATTTCATAAAGGAAGAAATCAGAATAGCTGTCTCTGTTTGTTGATAAGGCACTGTCACACGTTAGGTGGATAGGATCGTCCTGCATAGGCATTTTTCCCCACAACAGAGGCCTTTAGTCATGGATAGGGATTGTCATTGATCGCCAACCACACCAAATTAAAACCATAAATATGGCCATTGTGCTTCATAGGCTGTTGTTCAATGACAAGTGAACAATGTTAAACAAAACCTGGTAACCACTCAGGGAGCCCCCTTTGGTTCAAGGGCCAGCTTGAACCTAAAGGTTGGTTGAGTTGGTTTCTTAGCATAGTTTTTTTAGCCAGGGACCTCCTATGGGAAACAGGTACAACAAGTCATATGAATGAATAGGTAGTAATTGCTATTTTTGGTGGAGTGCTCACATTCCTCTAGTTTTTCTCACATTTTATAATCATGTTGACACATGTCTATGTTTTTTATTACAAAGTACTTCAATATGGATAGTTCTAATATTCCATTAGAAGATGGACAGTTCCAAAAATTAAGGTTTACTTTAGGTTATACAACACATTTTTTCTAGTTTTCTATTTGAATATTAGGCCGAGATCCTTAGTTTGATTTCTTCTTGACCTGCAACACTGCCAAAATGTTATTTCATTCATTTTATGACCATTTCATAGTGTTGCAACCACCTGTTGATATAAATGAATACTTTCTGTTGTGAAGAATATACTATCAAGGTATTCTATCAAGGTAAGGAATTTTTTTTTTCTTTTTCGTTTACAACGTTGAATTATTTCAGACTTCAAGTTACAAGTATTATTACCTATAAGATTTTTAGTAAAAGGACTCTATGTTGTGCTATTGTAGGTGGTTGAATGGTTAGCCATTGATTGAATTTAAGACCTCTAAGGTCTTTGCAGAGATGAAATGGTGTCTATTCATCTCCTCAAACTACAAAAAAAATGTATTTTTTTGACAATGTTTATTTTTCTGGCGTCTTCGTTCAAATAGGTAATTTCTTCCTAAAATTGTTTCTTAGAGTATTACTCCAGCATACATAGGAAATAGTTAAGTATAACTTGGTCTAGTGTAGAGTTAGCTAAAGTGTGTTTCTTTACTATGTACTTTTGTAAATTTCAATCCGATGGTCATGATATGTAGTGATCTGACGGTTGATTCTCTCCTCGGTATTACCAACACTTTGATGCAGGAGTATCCGGACTTAGCCAGCAATGTGAAAGTTTTTTCACATGTTGTGGCTAAATAAGTTGGATTTTATTGACCTGATTGGTCTAAAAGCAGTTTTATTGAGACCGTTTGATCTCTTAAGAAATGAGTTGTATTTCATTATTGTAATAAGTTAGAAATAGTCTTATTTTAGGCTCAAAGATGAGTTGTTAGCATAGGTGTGAGATAGAGCTAGGAATTAGAATATTTTCTGTTAGATTTATTAAAAATAGGGGTTGATTTGTTAGACATAGTTAGAGTGATATCCAATTTATAAAAGGGAGGAAAAATGTAATGAAAACGACGAGGATTAAGGAGTGGATTTAGTGGAGTGAGAGAAAAATAGTGTGTGGATTGTAATTTGAGACAGAGGTCTTTGTTTGTGTAATCAGGCCCCAGGCCGAGACTTTGTAACTCTTTTATTATGAATAAGTTAGTGTTGTGTACATCATTATATATATAGCCCGTGGAGATCCTCATGTGTTTGTTTTCTCTGTATTTAGATCAGATTGATGATTGCTTTGTTTTCACACTTTACAAGAGATAACACTGAGTTTAAAGAATAATCAACCAGTTTATTATATCATTTTGGTCCTGCAAGTGGAAAACCCAAATTACACTAAGAATCGTCGCAAAACACATTCAGATTTGGAATCCAGACTTAAAAAATTATGGATGGAGTTTTTTAACGTTATCGGGTCCGTGGACCCCAAATCGCATTACTTCAGTGGAGAGGAACCGGTTTGTTGAAATGCCAAATTCCGACATTATGATACAACTGAATCTGAAATGTTATATAGAAGGGGTGATAGTCTATCGGGTCCGTGAAGCATTATCGCATCGCCGCATTGAAGCATAAGGAGTCTAGCCAAGAGGACATTGCAATTGCGATCGTGTGATTCAATCACAACCATTGGATCGCGATCAACCACAACCATTGGATCGTTGAGCGGTCTCGCTACAGTGGACAGTATTTCGGGAGCGCTAAAGGTTGTAAGTTGTTTTGAAGGGTCGGCACCCGATCCCTTTCACCCTTCAACACCTAGCAAAGGAGGTCAGGAAGAAAACTGCTTTATCGGGCGGTTAACCCCCAGTCTATTATTCTACCACAAATCTCTGATGACCGTCGAATCTCACAGATCCATATCAATGGTCACCAAGGGTCTATGCGTTGACTTCTAGTGTACGATAAGCGTGCCAATATCAAAAGGTAAAATTTGATTGTTTTGGCTTTTTTTAGAGTATTTCGATTAAAAAGGAAAACAGTCAGGTTATAGTTAAAAGGGGATCCAAGAGGTGATTTGGGGTTTTCTTGAGTCTACTTTCACGCTACATCATTTTTGGTATCAGAGCAGAAGAAAGGGTTTTTTGCAGTGAAAATGCTGCCAAGGAGAGGAGCTAGCATTGGTCGAGGAAGACTTGAAGTAAATGCAATTCTACTAAAAGACGTCTGAATTCTGCGTACGAGAATGGGGACAATTGAAACTGCTCAAAGACGAGCACCTGATGAAGGAGATGATAGTTCTTCAGAAGAATCTCCTGAAGAGGAAGTAGACGAAGAAAATGAAACCACTAAGGTCATCAAGATGTTGGCAAAAGTAGGAGGAAAACCTAAGGTGGAAATCCCTATGTATGAAGGGAGTTTAAACACAAAAGAGCTAATGGATTGGATCAGACACTTAGACCAGTACTTTGAATATGAAGAGGTTGATGAGAAGAAGATGGTGAAGTTTGCAGTTACTAGATTGAGGGGTCATGCAACTATCTGGTGGGACGAGGTACAAACATCAACAACGAGGAAAGGGAAGTCCAAGATCAAGCAATGGGACAAAATGGTAAGTAAAATGAAAGCCAAGTTTTTGCCTAAATATTATCGATTATCTCTTTTTAAACAATTGCAAAATTTAAGGCAAAAAGGAATGTCTATTAAAGAATATACAGAAGAATTTTATAGATTGAGTATTAGAGTAGGACATGTAGAAGATGACATGGAGAAGGTAGGTAGATATATCAATGGCTTAAGGTAGGATATCCAGGATGAGAACAACATGTTGAATCTAAAGACTGTTGAGGATTCCTATCAAGCAAGTTTGAAGGCAGAAGAAAAGATCTTGAGGAAACAGAGTCAAAGGAATAGAGGAAAAAGCTCAGTAAGAAGTAGAAGAACTACCTGACCAAGGGGATAACAGCATCAGCATGAAGGAGGAAGCTCAAGTAGTAGACCACCACAGAGGGGAGAGGTTAATAGAGGAATATTTGTGCCCAGAGGAGGAGGGCGAGGAAGAGATGTTTGGTGTTATACATGTGGAGAATGGGGACATATGTCATGGTAATATCCTCATAATAAACCAGCAAGTCAGAGGAATGTGAATTTGGCTGAGGCAAATCCAAAACCACCTCAACTTGTGGAAAAGGAAGAACCCCGTGAAGTAGGTGAGTCTCTGTTATTGAGAAGGACATTGCTTAGGGAAAAGCCGGAGATTGGAGAACCAGCACAAAGGAAGAATTTTTTTAGAACTACCTGTAAATCCAAAGGTAAGTGTTGTAAAGTAATAATTGACAGTGGAAGCATTGACAATCTTGTTTCTACAGAGATAGTGGACAAGCTCGGACTAGCAAAGACCATGCACCCTACTCCTTACTAGGTATCATGGTTATAGAAGGGACATCAGATTATTGTGACTGAACAATGCAAGGTGGAGATACAAATTGGTACGTATAAAGATGTGATATTATGTGATGTAATTCCCATGGATGTATGCCATGTATTACTGGGAAGACCACGAAAATTTGATCTAAAAGCTATTCATGATGGAAGGAGAAACACTTCTACTCTATCGAAGGATGGAACTAAACATACATTGCTGCCATTGAGGGACGATGCTGACAAAGGAACACATGGAAGTAGTATTATGTTCATAAGTGGAAAGGAGCTGCTGCAGGATGTAGTGAAGAATGAGGAGTTGCATCTTTCTATTATGGGAAGAAAAAGGTAATTTTGACTTCCACAAACATGGTGATTTGCGTGAAGAAGTTAAAATGTTGTTAGATGATTTTTCTGATATTATTGTGGATGAATTTTCGAATGCATTGCCACCGATCAGGAGTATTAGTCATCATATTGACCTAATACCAGGAGCAAGTTTTCCAAATAAAGCAGCATATAGATTAACTCCTCAAGAGAATGCAGAAGTTGGAAGACAAGTGCAGGAGCTGATGGATAAGGGGCTAATCAGAGAAAGTCTTAGTCCATGTGCTGTACCAACAGTACTCAGTCCAAAGAAAGGAGGAGAATGGCGCATGTGCACAGATTCTAGAGCCATCAACAATATCACTATCAGGTACTGATTTCCTTTGCCATACATGGATTATTTAATGGATTGTTTGAGTCGATCAAAATGCTTTACTAAAATATATTTGAAGAGTGGATATCATCAAATAAGAATTCAAGAAGGCGATGAGTGGAAGACTGCATTTAAAACAAACAGTGGGTTGTATGAGTAGCTATTGATGCCTTTTGGACTCACTAATGCACCTAGCACATTCATGAGATTAATGAATGAAGTCTTGAAGGAGTATGCAGGCAAGTTTGTTATTGTTTATCTTGATGATATTCTAGTTTTTAGTAAAAGTAAAGAAGATCTAGAGCATCTTATGTTGGTCCTAAGAACTCTACAGAAAGAGAAACTACTGATAAATCTGAAGAAATGTAGTTTCATGAAGGAAGAACTGGTTTACCTGGGATTTGTAGTTTCTAAAGAAGTCTTGAAGATGGATCCAGAGAAATTCCAAGCAATATGGAACAGGCCTACTCCCAGAAATATATTTGAGGTAAGAAGCTTCCATGGTCTTGCAAGTTTTTACAAAATTTTTATCAAAAGCTTTAGTCAGATTTGTGCACCCATTTTTGAAATAATCAAGGAGATCAATCATCCATTCAAGTGGACAGAAGCAACAAATAGAAATTTTAATTTTCTAGAGAAGAAAATCACAGAGGAACCAATTTTAGCTTTGCCTGATTTTGAAAAAGTCTTTCAATTAGAAACAGATGTTAGTGGAGTCACAGTTCGAGTAGTTGTGAGTCAGGAGCAAAGACCAATAGCATACTTCAGTGAGAAATTGAATGATGCAAAGAAGAAATATTCTTCTTATATGCTATTGTGCAGGCCTTGAAAAAATGGAGACAGTATTTGCTGTCAAAACAATTCATATTGTATTCAGACAATCATGCCTTATAGTTCACCAATAACCAGCTAAATTTGAATCAGAAACATGCCAAGTGGGTAGAATTTCTGCAAAGCTTTACTTTTGTAATAAATCACAAGAAATTAAGTCAAATAAAGTAGCAGATGCATTAAGTAGGGTAAGTTTTATTGTGCAAGAATTCAAAGTGGGTGTTGTAGGATTTGAGAAAATGATTGAAATGTACAAGGATGATGCAAATTTCAAAGATATCTATACAACAGTTCAGAATCCAATGAGTTATAACAGAATTTAGTGGTTGGACTATCTCATTCAAAGAGGCCTATTGTTTAAAAGCAACAAGTTGTGTATTCCCAAATGTTCCATGAGGGAAAACATAATAAATGAGAAACATTGTGGAGGATTATCTGGTCATTTTGGACAAGATAAAACCTTTGCTGAGGTGAATGATTTTTATCATTGGCCGAAAATATAGACTGATGTTAAGAAATTTGTTGAGAAGTTCATGTCAGCATGCAAAAGGAAGGAGTCAGAATGCAATATTGTATCAGCCATTTCCAATACCAGACTGACCGTGGGATGCAGTTAGCATGGATTTTGTTCTGGGATTACCAAAAACCCAGAGAGCGAATGATTCCATTTATGTTGTAGTAGATAGATTTTCTAAGATGGCACATTTCATTGCTTGTAAGAAGACTAGTGATGCAACACATGTAGCTAATCTATCTTTTTTCAGAAATTGTAAGATTAAATGGATTGCCTGTAAGTATTGTGTCTAATAAAGACACAAAGTTTGTAGGGCATTTCTGGAGAACTCTTTGGAAGAAATTGGGAGCTAACCTCAGTTTTAGTTCAGCATACCATTCTCAAACAGATGGACAGACCGAAGTAGTAAATAAGAGATTAGGGAATATATTGAGGAGTTTAGTGTATCAAAATCCTAAGTAGTGGGATTTAGCACTAGCTGAAGCTAAGTTTTCTTATAATGGTACTCCAAACCGAAGTACTGGAATGAGTCTATTTCATATTGTTTTTGGAATGAATCCAAGAGGTGTGTATGAGCTTAGGGATTTGGGTAAACAAGAGACCAAAAGTTCAAAAGTTGAAGAGTTTGCAGAACAGATGCAGAGACTACATCAAGAAGTCAAAGGCAAATTGCAGGAAAGTAGCAGCAAATATAAACAGAGGGTAGATCTGAAAAGAAGAGAGAAAGAATTCCAATTGGGAGATTTAGTGATGGTGTATTTAAGAAAAGAAATATTTCTGATTAAAACTTACAATAAACTAAAAATGAAAAAGATAATACCATGTAAAATTGTAAGGAATTTTAAAGCTAATGCATATGAAATTGAGTTGCCAGAACAGATTGGAATATCACCCATTTTCAATGTTGCAGATTTGTATCCATATAAAGAGGCAGAGATAGAGCTACAAGAGGAAACTATAGGAGATGAAGTTCAAACTGTGAAGTGGGAAGAACAAATGCCAAAGACAACTAAGAAAGAAGTGGAAGCTGTTTTGGAGAAAAGAGTATCCAAAAGAACTAGAGGACAGACTTATTTCCAATATTTAGTCAAATGGAAAGGATAGCAAAGTGGAGGATGTGAGCTCGTTGACAACATCAGAATTGAAGAAGTATGTAGTAAGTCCTAAAAGTTTGAAGGACGATCCTTTTCTTCCCTGGGAGTCTGATGCAAGACCATCAGGACTTAGCCAACAATGTGAAACTTTATTCACATGTTGTGGCTAAACAAGTTGGATTTCATTGACCCGATTGGTCAAAAGGCAGTTTTACTGAGAGGGTTTGATCTCTCAATAAATGAGTTGTATTTCATCATTGTAATAAGTTAGAAATTGTCTTATATTAGGCTCAAAGATGAGTTGTTAGCATAGGTTTGAGATAGAGCTAGGAATTAGAAGATTTGTTGTTAGATTTATTAAAAATAGGGTTGATTTGTTAGACACAGTTAGAGTGATATCTGATTTATAAAAGGGAAGAAAAATGTAATGAAAATGAAGAGGATTGAGGAGTGGATTTAGTGGAGTGAGAGAAAAATAGTGTGTGGATTGTAATTTGAGACAAAGGTCTTTATTTGTGTAATCAGGACCTAGGCCGAGACTCTGTAACTCTTTTATTATGAATAAATTGGTGTTGTCCACATGATTATATATACAACCCTTGGAGATCCTCATGTGTTTGTTTTCTTTGTATTTGGATTAGATTGATGCTTGCTCTATTTTAACGCTTTGCAAGAGATAACACTGAGTTAAAAGAATAATCAGCGAGTTTATTATATCGTTTTCGTCCTGCAAGAGGAAAACCCAAATTACACTAAGAATCGTTGCAAAACACATTCAGATTTGGAATCCGGACTTCAAAAATTATGGATAGAGGTTTCTAATGTTGTCGGGTCTGTGGGCCCCAATTCGCATCGCTTCAGTGGAGAGGAACTGGTTTGTTGAAACGCTAAATTTCGACATTGCGATAGAACCGGATCCGAAATGTTATAGAGAAGGGGTGATAGTCTATCAGGTTTGCAAAGTGTTATCGCATCGCCGCATTGAAGCATAAGGAGTCTAGCGAAGAGGACATTGAAATTGCAATTGTGTGATTCAATCGCAGCTATTGGATTGTGATCAACCACGACCGTTGGATCGCCAAGCGGTCTCACTACATTGGACGGTATTTCAAGCACCCGATCCCAGTCACACTTCGGCACGTAGCAAAGGAGGTGGGGAAGAAAACCACTTTACCAGGCGGCTAACCCTTCGTCTATTGTTCCACCTGAAATCTCTGATGACCATCGAATCTCGTAGATCCAGATCAAAGGTCACCGAGAGTCGATGTGTTGACTTCTGGTGTATGATAAGCATGCCAATGTCAAAAGGTAAAATTTGATTTCTTTCGCTTTTTTTTTAGTGTATTTCGATTAAAAAGGAAAATAGTTGGGTTATAGTTAAAATGGGATCCACGGGGTGATTTGGGGTTTTCTTGAGTCTGCTTGCACGTTGCATCGCACTTGATCCGTGGCTTAACACACGATTGGTCCATCATCTCTATTTAAAGAACATTGAGGGTCATTTGTATGGTAACTGTTCATGAGAGAAGCTTATGTAAATTTTCATTCTTTTATTAATAAATTGCCTGAAGTGGCCGCGTTGGTTCAAGTCGTGGACTGTTTCCCTATTTGAGGGTTTTAACCACATCAAGAATACTGATGTATTGATCTGTGATCTGTTGTGAGCGGTGTCCTTTGGTGCTTTGTCTGAGGAACTTACCATGTAAATTCCTACATGGTATCAGTGCTATTTGAGGGCCACATCCATTGGTGATCCAAATCTGAAGCCAGTGGAACTACATCCGACTGTCGTTTCCTAGATCTATTGTTTCTTATTGCTTTCAGGCCGAAGGGACTGCTCTATTGTGTTAGGAGCATTTGTTCCAGTGAGGAACCCCTTTCGTTTGATGTGAAAAGGTTTCCAGTAGCCCTAGCTACACCATTTTGAATATCTAGAGGTATACAGTGTTTATTTGCAGTTTTTAGTTATTTTATCTCTATTTATTTCAGTTTATTTAACTCTCTATTTTTTATTACCAGATTTATAACTTTCATTTCTGTGTATGCTCTTTGCCCCACAACTTTGTGTGATTTGGGCAAATCAGAAATAGATAGGAAGGATTTTTTTCATGTGTATGCTCTTTTCTGTCACACCTTAGTCTGATCTTCGAAAATCAAAAACATTGAGGAAAATATTTAGTCTCCGGCTAAAGCTAACTTCAAGCCGTAAGGTTTGTTTTTTTTGTATGTCCATGTTGGGTTTTGTGTTTTTTTTTTTTGTAGGCAAAAAACAACTTTCTCAAGTAAGCAAGCACCCCAAAGCTTCATTGAAAAAAAAAAGAAAAAGTAAACAAAAATAAAAAACCCCACCTTCCTCTTTTCCAAAAATTACTAACCTTTTAAACTAGCTCACTTGGTCCAAAATTACTTTATGAGAATAGAAGTCTTGGGTTCAAGTCTTTCTTTTTGTTGAGTTACTTTCTCAAAAAGCACATATAGCTTATGTTTTAAAGTTACTTTATGTAAAAGTGTTCTCACCCATTATAAATAGTGAGTCACTTATAATTCTAAAGTTTCTTTATCTTTTATTTAAGTTACAATTTAGTGGGTAGCTCATAAAGTACTGTTGGACACCTAATCCTCAATGGGTTAGTGTGGAAGCTGAATGGACAAAAGGAGCCCAAGAGACCTTGGGATGTGAAACCCAACGGTCACAACATGTACTATAAATGTAAATCATTTGTTAATAAAAATTGCACTCTCATGTTTTATCCTTTAGATTATTCTGGTTGCCCATGTGTGTTTGACATGGTATCAGAGCCATGATGTGTGGTCTGTGTAGTTTTCTTCCTCACAGTTTATGCCTTAGGTAGAAAAAGAAAAATAAAATAAAATTGGCATGTTGTTATTCCCTGTGCAACTGGTCTGAGCTGCCTTGAATAGTGTTGGCCTAGTCTTCATTACCTGACCATTTATTTTATTAGCTGAGCGCATCAGATCTGCAACTAGGCAATGTATTCCTACCTGCGGCCTATCAAAGTCTGCGTACTGGTGTCACTGGTATAACAGCGCTGCGATTTACCATTATTCTCTGACAAGACTGTGAATTTAGACTGTTGGGCTTCCATATACGCGGCTGGCCTCCATACGCTACCCTCTTCATGCCGCTGGCCTCATAGACATTTTAGATTCTCTTGTAACTCCTATTTTCTGCCCATATTGCAGCACTGACCTCCCTGACCTGGTAGCAGCGTTCTCTGCATTTTTCTGAACGTTGTATACACGTTGGACCTATAATCTGACATTGGATTTACGTTTGGAAGGTGAAACGGTTGTCAAATTGTGAACGACCTTGAAGGCCTCTCCAGCGATTCCCATGATGACGAGAAACTGATGAGATAATTTAATGGCGTGAGAAGGAAATGGTCAAGCTGGGAATGTGAATGGAAATGGCATCTTCACGATGCTTCATGTGAGGTAAACTCTTTCATTACTTCCTTGTACTTGACAGTGTCTTGAATGTCGATATTGGCAGCAAAAGGTAGAGTCATCACTGTAGGTTCAAGATTCAAAACATATCCTCATATTTCTAACGTCTTTGTGTGAGCAATAAGTTGATGCAACAACGTTGTCTTGCCACTGGTGCACATCCATTCCAACCACTCTATTGTTGCATCTGACTTCACAATCGAGTGGCGAAGTGGAAGAGTTGAACACTGCTTTGATTAAGGTATATGAACATTGTTCCTAGTATCAAAGGAGTACCGACGAGTATTTGTTCTTACTCTATCCAAGAACTCCTCATCCAACC
Organism: Pinus tabuliformis; assembly: GCA_031772625.1. Classification (NCBI taxonomy): domain Eukaryota; kingdom Viridiplantae; phylum Streptophyta; class Pinopsida; order Pinales; family Pinaceae; genus Pinus; species Pinus tabuliformis. The sequence continues at coordinate 1,982,719,101 of CM062817.1, read as the reverse complement.
ACTTGTAGCTGCTGAGGTCATCGAGTTCAATATCAACAGAACGGATTTTCCTATTTGCAACATCTTGTAGCAGATCTATCCGCCAAAGTTCCAGCTCGAGGGGACTTTTCTGATAAAAACATTTCCCACGCTCGCCATGAAGCCATGGATAAATCTGGCATCACTTCATCAATCAGAGAGCATTAACCATATGTTGTCTCAATTATTGGTATTAGTCCTAGTTTAACGTTGTCTCTAGTCATTGATATTAGTCATACTTTTACGCTCTCTCCATTCATTGATATACCATTGTTTTCTATTTTATACAAAGTGGTTTCCATTGTATAACACTGCGCTATTTTTAACGATGTCCTCGAACTCATACCTCCATATGCATTAACCATACGCTGTCCATATACCACCGTTGTCCATTCAAGTAACACTGTCTCATGTGACTTTAAGTAACGCTGCCTCCATATCACGTTGTGAGTTTCCACCTAACAGTGTCACGGTAAAGGGTCCTCACATTATGGTGTGTTTTTAATTATGATTGCTTCCATACGCCATTAACGAGGAGAAACAAAAAGGATTTATTATTTGGATTTGGCAGCTTGAGCTTGGAAACAAGAGCTTCCTTAATTCAAGCTATACGGTTGATGAAATTTTCTGACGGAGGCTACACAAATTTTGGAGCTCTACAAGTCGGATTTCTAGTTTGGTCCGAATCCAACCTCTCAAATACTCAATGTTTAGTGGCTCCTAAAGCAGTCAATTGTTCAGAAGATTCTGTGTTGTCATTAATTCTGTAGGCTATTGAAGCAACTCAGAGTCAAAATCGTCTAACGGTGTTACTAAGGGCGACAGGAATGCAACTTTTGGTTGGGTCAATTTGTTACTGTGATTCAAGAGATGCACTCACCAAAAATTCTTTGACAGATAATATTTCCTCACTTCTTGAACATGTACCAATCAGAGTTTAATTTTCTACGATGTATTTAGGTATTCCTTGCTATCAGCAGAGTAAGCCGCTCGCTCATCAAATTCGGATGCAATTGCAAGAGGCTGATGTGTTAAGGAAGGCCACAAGATTGGCAATTGTAAGGTATTATTATTTGAAACATTATTGATATTCATTACTGCAGCAGGTTCCAGGTTCTTATTTTTTACTGTAAACTCTTATTTGTAAGTTCAGAAATCAGTAGAGATGCATGGCTAGTATCTTCTGTGTTGTTTCCAGTGAGTAAATTACTCCCAGTGGCTGATGTAATGTGCTCAGTGGTGATTTAATTTAATGGTGAAATCATTGAATATATTATATTGCTGATTGAGAGGTTTCGGGAGGAATATACTCTCACTGTGCATCTCAATTTGGAGTAATACTCAATAAATACACTTATAGTTGTTTGTCATAAAAGTGTTTAACTAAACTCCTCACTAAAAAATCCCATCAAACTCAGAAAAACTCCGAGCTATTTTGGAATTTTTCCAAGGGGAATTTCATAGTAGGCCAAGGAGCCACTCATCATATGTTCCAGAATTAATAGTAGACTTATCATTTCAAAAGGGTCGAGTAGCACTTGTTAGTGGTGCCAACTCTAGAAAAAGAGGAGCCTATTTCAAGAGGTTGAGTTGGTTCTAGCTTATCCAAAGAGGAAAAGTTAGTTTCAGAGACATTTGCAGATCAGTCATAGTTGCATGTTGTGTGTTGAGGACGAATTTCTGGGAAAAAACTTATCCCTATTATTGTCTAAACTCGCGATTGTTCCAGGTTCCTTTATCAATACAACACTTCTTTGCCTTGCTTCCTTGATTCATTTGCTACACATTTATAAAGGATATTGTTGAGTACTGTGAGTGATATTACTTTTCTGCGTTGAGTAGTACTTGTGTTTAGTTTTTAAGGTGTAATTCTGACAGCAAAAAAAAAATGGCCAGAATCAATGAAGTATTAGAGTTCCTCAAAACTCTCATATTGTCTACTACTCATGATACATTAAAAGTAAGCAAAGTTTGTCTCACAGACATTCAGGTCTATCTACAAAATGCACAAGAGAAAATAGATTTTTTGCAACTTGAATCCCAGCTACAGCAAGAAGAACTAAAACAGAGGAGTCATCATTCTGAACCTGTTTCTGTTCAGAAGATTGAAACATACCCCCATAAAGCAGCAAGGTTACATGCAGATGCAGAAGTTCAGTTTGCACTTCCCAAGCCCATCATCAGACCTTGGGAATAGCTTATCCACAACAAACATAGAACCGGTCTTGGATATGAAAAGGACTTGCCCTTTCATATTCTAGACTACTCAAAGCCCATTCAGTTTTAGAGTGTTGGATTCATTCATGACAGTTCACCTGCTCCTCATGACAGTTCACCTCCAGTTGTTCCAGAATTTTCCCCTCTTCCACAACAACAACGACAACAACAGATCGTGAAATGCTAACACTGTGACCGAGTTGGCCATTTGAAAGATCACTGTTTTGATCTTTATCCATGTAAGCATTGTCATAAAACCACCCATTCTTCACACAGATGCTTCAAAAACAAACGTCCTACAAGAACAAAGATTCATCTTAAATGGATCTCTTCTTGGAAATGGGCATCAATAGCCAAGAAGATATTCCAGTCACATGTCAGAACATGTTCCAGAGTATTGAACAATCTTGCAGTTCCATCATCCCACCTTGTCTCTGACAGGGGGGAAATGATGGTCATCTACAAGCTTCAAAGTCACATCAAGCAAGCCTGAGCCACAACCTACCACACCAGTTTCAGAGTTGTAGCCAGAGACAAAGATGCCCTTGAGCATGCCTTCAGTTGGTAATCTGGGAAACTTCCTCTAGCAGAAGACTTTAGCTTCTTGCCAGTTTTGGAATAATTCCAAGAACAAAATTGAGAACATTTCCTCTAGCAGAAGACTTCAGCTTCTTTCCAGTTTTGGAAGAGTTCCAGGAATTTCATTAAGCATTCAAGAGTTGTTGGTCATCCTTAAACCATCATAGGTTGATACTTCCCTTTCCAGGTTGAAGTTCTCCCTTTTATGCGGGATGAGACCTCCCTTTATTGGTTGAAGGTTTCCCTCTTCAAAACAATAGGAGCACTTCCCCTAGTAGAAGACTTCAGCTTCTTGTCAGTTTTGGAAGAGTTCCGAGAACTGCACTAAGCATTCCAGTGTTGGTGATCAGCCTTAAACCACCGCCCTTTATACCAACATTTCAGAGAGCACATTCAGCCTAGAGCTGCCATGCATTTTTGCACATTTTTTATTACATCTCTCTTCTTGGACTCATACATAACCCTTCAATTTAAGGGGGGGAATGTTGGACTCCTCAATGGGTTAGTGTGGAAGCCGAATGGAAAAAAGGATTCCAAGAGACCTTGGGATGTGAAACCCAACAATCACAACATGTACTATAAATGTAAATCATTTGTTAATAAAAATTGCACGCTCATGTTTTATCCTTTAGATTATGTTGGTTTCCCATGTGTGTTTGACAAGTACCATTGTAAAAGTGACTTTCACTTATTTATAAAAGTGAGTCACATAATGTTTTTTAAAATAAGTGAGCTAATTAGATTTATGTTCCGAAAGGGGAGAATTTTTTTTTAAATATAACATTATCATTAATTTTCGCACATTCACACACTTCGTCAACATCTTCAACAAATTTTCTTCAAAAAGCCATAACTTCTTCATCCAGAAGTCATTTTTAGAGCCGTTTTCTTTTAAACAGCCTAATTTTTTGAGATATTTCCATTGGAACACTTATTTTTAACATCTATAGATTTAGTTTCTATTAAAATGGAATGTCAATACCAAGTTATTATTGACAGCACCAACTACTTCCAATGGTGGTCCTACATTGTGGATCTACTTAGAAGTCAAGGTCTTTACAGAATAGCCTCAAGACAAGAAACCAAACCTCTAGATGAAGATAAGGCAACCAAATGGGAAAATAGGCATGATCAAGCACATGGGTTGATAAGGATGTCTATTGCTCGAGACCATAGATTCCATATCATAGAACTTGATACTCCTAATGAAGCAATGAAACAACTCACTAAAGTTTTTGGAATTAAAAATGAAATTAGAGCCCATCAACTTGAAAATGAGTTGCTTACATTGGACCCCAATAATTTTTCCTCCATTGAAGATTTTTTTGTCCAAGTTCAAGACCCTTAGACTTCTCTAGGAAGGTGTTAAGGTTAAGAATGAAGATGGTAGCCTTATCTATTCCATTCTTACTAAGTTGGGACCAACCTACTCTGTGTTTGTTTCTACCTTCCATTCTACAAGAGAAGATTTCATTTCTTAAGGACAAGATGACAAGCCCCCTTCCTTTGATGCCTTTTATGAATCTTTAATAAAGAACAAGAAAAACTCTTACATCTTGGTCTTCTTAATCTTGGAAACTCTTCTAAGAAAGCCTTAGCTACCTAGCAACAACCAAATTCAAGGAATCCTAAGAAGCAATATCCTAAAAAGAATGGTCCTAAACCAAACAAGGGTGCTAAGAAATTTCACCCTCAAAATGAAAAATCCTTTCAAGAAAATGATAAGGCAAATAAAAACAAACGGAAGAATATTGATAGACATTGCCACTTTTGTAATCGAGATGGCCACTTAGAATCCAAATGCTTTAAAAAGATGGAAGCCTTGGAAGCAGCAATGAAGAAGCATAACACCCATTTGGAGCACTCTTCTACTTCAACTTCATTTTCAAGAATAACACTTTCTGCATGTGATTGTCAAGCATCTCGGTATGGTTATGCACTAAATGTATCTTCTTCTTCTCGTTCTCATGAGTGGCTCATTGATTTTGGAGCTTCTTATCACATGGCCAAAAACAAAGCCATGTTTTCTTCTTTAAGTGATTGTAACACCAAACATATATGTTGGTGATGATAGATCTCTTAGTGTTTAGGGACTAGAACTGTTCATCTAGGCAATGGTAAATTTAATGATGTATTATGTGTTCCAAGCTTATCCTGCAACCTTCTATCAGTATATCAGATAACTCATTCAGGTGAAGGTAAAATTGTTGAATTTTCACCTCATGATGTTGTAATTAAGGACCTAAGAGATCCTAGACAGATTTTAGCTACTGGCATTGATGATGATTCTACAAGGTTGTATAAGTTTAACAACTTTGGGTCAACAAATCTTCCCTCAATATTTGTTGCTCATAATGATGAAGTGAGCAAACTTTGGCATGAGCGATTTGGTCACTTAAACTATCGCTTCCTTCAAAATCTATGTAAAGAAAATATGGTGATAGGTCTTCCAATGGTATCATGCAGAGATGGTGTTTGTTCCGGATGTGTACTCGGAAAACATCATTGGGATAGTTTTGAAAAGCTTGCCTCTTGGCATGGCTCAGCCCCTTTACAGCTTCTGCATAGTGATTTATGTGGTTCACTTCCAGTTGTTTCATTCACTGGCTACAAGTATTTCTTAACTTTCATTGATGATTTCTGTAGACGCACTTGAATATACTTCTTAAAACTCAAGGGTGAAGAATTTAACATGTTCTTGGCCTTTAAGTCCTTTTTTGAAAAACAATCTGGACATCAAATTCTTAAGCTAAGATCTGATAATGGGGGAGAATATGTTAACAACAAATTCATCAACCTTTTCACTGAGAATTGAATTCAAATGCAACATACTATTCCATATACTCCGCAACAAAATGGTGTAGCTGAAAGGAAGAATCACACCTTAAAGGAAATGGCTAATTGTAGGCTTCAATCTAAAGGACTTAGTCTTAATTTTTTGGTAGAAGCAATTAATTGTGCAAATTACATAGTAAATTGCACTCCTACTAAGGTTTTAAAGAATATCACTCCGGAAGAATCATGGAGCTCAATTAAACCATATGTAAGTCACTTTTGTGTTTTTGGAAGTGACGCATGGGACCATATTCCAAATGAGAAACATAAAGCTTTAGAACCTAAGAGTGAAAAATGTATTTTTGTTAGATATTCTAAAAATGTCAAAGGATATAGACCTATTCCACTTAAGTCCAAAAATTTTATCATTAGAAGAGATGTAAAGTTTGCTGAAAATAGATCGGCCTATGAGCCTAGTTCGGCAGATGTGCCACCTCTCTCTATCCCTTCTACTTCTAAAAATATTTCTTCTCCAGATGATGACAGTGAGGATGAAAATCCTCCCCCACCTTCTCAGGATCCTCCTTCATCTCCTTAGCTTCCAAAATGGGCCCGTGCTACACGGGATGCAGCAGGTGCTCTCGTCAGTGATCTTACAGATCAACGACATACATGTTCTCAGTTCGATACATCCTCTTCTTTACTGGCTCAAGCTTCAAAAAATTATGATCTTGACACCTTTACAAAAGATTCAGGCCATCCAGATTGAGACGCCGCTATGAATGAAGAATATCGTTCATTATTGGCAAATGATACATGGGATCTTGTTCCTCTTCTAAAGGGATGAAAGCTTGTTAGATGCAAATGGGTTTATAGAACCAAGTATGGACCAGATGGAAAAGTTGATGAACATAAAGCTCATCTTGTTGCTAAGGGTTTTTCACAAGTTAAAGGCATTGACTATGTTATCACTTAGAACTAAAAATTTGATGCATATCATTTTCTGTTTTAGTCCGATGACAAAGGTCTGTGTTAAGTTGATTTCATTTTTTTTTTCTTCACTTAGGATTTGGAGTTTTAAAGTTTTAAACTCAAACCATACTCGACTCTTATTGGTTCTCCTCCACCCATCATTGTTCCATAGCCATGTCTTGTCTCATCCGAGTCACCGTGTCTTTTAGTGATTTCGCAGCGTCATCCCATTTGCCAGTTTCGCAGCGCAATTATGGTTAAGCAATTTCGCAGCGCGTCATGATTAGGCCGTTTCGCAGCGCATCATTATAATTTAAAACTAACAGCGCTGCGAAATCATGGATTCGTGCATTCCGCAGCGAATCTTTCCCGAAATGTCAAGTCCGATAGGTGAGTCACCAGTTGTATCCACTCATGTCAGTTTATGTACCCCTCGTTTCACATTTGAACGCTCATTTTTCCACTACCCCACCAATAGATCTGTTAATATGCACAAAAATATCATTCCCAAGAGATTTTGTCGTGCATAGACCTTAATGATGGTCGTAAGTGATGCATGAGTGACAAGTCTGCCTGATTATCTATTGAAGTGTTTCAATGAAACAATTTGAATTTCAAGCGAGGCTGATTTCAAGCGAGCCTGATTTCAAGCGAGGTTGATTTAAAAAAAAAAAAGAGTTGAATCACCATTTCATCCAGAGCTGTTAGACTTTGTGTGTGAAGATCTTAAAGGGAAAAATGGAGAGGAAAGAACACAGATCCGGTAAATGCCAGAGGACTGAACCTGAGGGCCTGGACATAGCTTTGAGGGATGAAGGCATGAAAAATGTGTTCAAAGATGCTGGGTGCTGGAACTTTCGCAAAAAGCTACAAGGAGGACATGCGCAGGTAACTAAAGAATTTGCGCTAAACTTCACTGGTTTAAATTCAAAGATAGCTATGCTAGAAGTCCAAGTTTCTCCAGAAGCCATAGCTGCTGTGACAGAGATCCCAAGAGGACGGGAAGAATGGTTTTAAAATTTTAATTTTGATATGAACCCTTGTAAAGAGTTTTTAAAGGAGGCATATGTAAACAAAGACTTAACAAAAGCAGTGCCCAGAAATTATGTCAAGGAACATTATGCTCTTCTTCTCACCTGCATACAGAAATATTTGACCTGTGAAGGAAGGTACAATAAGGTTTATTCTTACCATTTCAAACTGCTTTTGCATTTCACCGGGAAAGTCTCCATAGACATTCCTTTTTATTTATTTCGTAGTTTGAGTAAGATGTGTGACAAGGTGCAGTTAAGGAAAGAGGACTGTGAAACCTCTTTGTTTCATCATGGTTTGATCAAGTTGCTAGTTTTGGATGGCCTCCAAAAGATAGGCAGAGACTGGAATTCGTTTATTTTCATGGCTGGATTCCAAAGCAAGACTGGCCTTACTCCACAACCAGCCAAAGAATTCACAATAGCTGAGCTCCAAAAAGAAGCAAGAGCTAAAAAGCAAATCAAGTCACAGCAAAGGAAACCAGTGAAGCCACTGATCATTCAAGAACAACCTCAGCAATCAACAAAGGAAAAAACTCAGGATAAGAAGACTGTGCCTAAAACAAGCAGATCTGAAGCAGCCTCAAGGGTAAGGACAAGAAGCCAAATAAATAAGGAAAAAGGTAAGGCCATAGCTGTTGAAGAGAGCCCAGTGTCTAAGGCAAGCTTGAAAGATCTGTTACAGGCCATTGAATTCGAGCAATCTGAACCAGTCCATATTGATTTGACACAGTCATCACCAGAAGGTGCCAAGAAGTCTAAAGCCTCAAAAAGGCTTAAATTCGATGAGCCAGGTGAAGAATTTATTTTTAAACCCAGAAGGCCTATTACAAGGAAGCAAGTAAAGGAAGCGCTGACCAGAACAGAGGAAACCGAGAAAGTTAGGCAAAAGGATACAAGCAGAACAGTCATCACATCTCAAGGAGACAATATAGCAGCCATAAAGAGCCAATTAGAAGCAGCTAAATATGAGATTGCCAAATTGAAGCAAGCAGTTAGAAAACATGCAGATGTGTATACAAATTATCGTAAAGCTCTGTGGAAAGGGACTGAAACCTTTCAAAATCAGTTGAATTCAGTAGTTGATGGCCATGCACAATTTCACACATGGACAGTACCAGCAATCAAAGAGGCCCAGTTCATTAGAAAAATAAATATGCAATTAAGAGCTGAGAATAAAGCTCTGAAGAAGAAGATTGAAGACCTGAAGGTACAGCTGGGCCAGTTACCTGCTAAATGAATTTTCTCTTCAAGAGAGGTTTTGTTCCAAATTTTGTCAAATTTGCTTAGTCTTATTGTTTTGAAGAAATGTAAATCCCTGTTCTACATATGAAAAGCCGAAGGGAGTTTTTGGCAATCAGATATTTGGGTGATAAAAATTCAGGGTCAAAGGCGAGCTGTTTCAAATAATTCAGCAGTTTCGTAGCGCGCTACGAAACTGCTGTAGGTGATGATTTTAACACAGACAGGCAGCGCTACGAAACTGTTGTAGGTGATGATTTTAACACAGACAGGCAGTTTGGTATTATGAGCGGGAATTTTGAAAAGGAGACACCTAAAGGATATGTAAGACATCAGATGGAGCTACCATAGCCATTCAGATCAAGACAGGTGTACGTTTAAAAAGGTGGAATATTTTAACCCAAGTTCAAATTTCTGTTGTAAATCCCCTTTACCACCGTTCAAAGGGTATTTAATGATTTTCATACAAGGAACTTTTGCCTGCACACCTGCTCATCGATGCAGCCTACAACACATCAAAAACGTGGCAGTGTTCCATATTTTGGGTCATTAAAGGCTAGAAGACATGCTGCTGTACATTCGAGCAATTTGAGGAAAACTGGAACCGAGAAGCAAGGGACATCTCCTAACACTACTGAGCAGTTAAAGATTCAGCGTTCAAGGTCGATATGGAGTATTAAACATCCAGCTCAGCCAAATTGAAAAAGAGACCAGGTGTCAAAGAACAAGGAGAAGTCATTATGCATAGAAAATAGAGTTAGAGTTATAGTTAATTTAGAACTCTTTAAAACTCCAGTCAGCACTTTATTGTATTTAATAGTTAGTTGCATAGCTGATAGGTGTCATTAGAGGTAGTTATCGAATTCCCCTCATGCTGGAGGAGGAAGCTCGAATTAGTTAGAATAAGGATTCTATATATAGCTGAAACAGCAATTTAATGAGGGTTGGATATTTTATAAAGCAGAGTACTGTTTTGGCTTATGTAAAGACAGAGTTCAGTAATATAAGTTGGCTGCTTTTCTTCTCAGGATTCATAAAGGATTTTCATGTTCAGAATGGTGATTTTATCTTTTCCTTAATGTCTTTTACAATTGCATAGGTGTACAATCACTCAGAATTCACTGATTGTGCTCTGATTTCCTGTGTGCATTTATGAGCTGTGGTTCCATATGTGTTGTGTTTCTGAATATTCAAATGCTAAGTGCCCTGACTTCTATGTAAAGGCAGTACTATTGTTTACTGAAGTGTGATTGACTCCATAGGCCCAATGGAAACTAGTTTAATGTTTGTCCAGCCTTCATATTTGTTAATGTTATTCCACAAGAGTTAGCCATCTTATTAATAGTCAAAATCAATAACCCTTTGAGAGAGCCCTCTCAGGCTAAGGAGGCTAAGCCTTAGTCAAAAGATTGGTTTGAAACAGTTACTTGAAGTCTTCTTGGTTTGCAACCTTCCAGGGCTTGATTTTGAGATAACAGACTATACTGAAACCTTTAACCCTATTTCTAAAATGAACTCTATTTGCCTTGTTCTTTCCCTTGCTGCCTCTTTCAAATGGGAAGTACATCAGATGGATGTTAAATCTGACTTCTTTCATGGGACTTCCATGAATAAATCTGTATGGAAACCTACTAGCTTTATACAAATAGACTCTCGTCTTGTATGTTAGCTTAAGAAATCCCTTTATGGTCTCAAGCAAGCTCCTCAGTCTTGGTATGCCAAAATGGATAGCTTTCTTTTAGAAACTCGCTTTTCTAGGTGTCATTCTGACAATACTGTCTACACCAAGAAAGTGGGCAAGTCTCTTATCATTCTTGTTCTTTATGTTGATGACTAGTATTGATCCCAACCTTATAAACCATCTGAAGTCCAGCCTTAAAAAGAAGTTTGAAATGACATATTTAGGACACTTGCATTATTTTCTTGGTCTTCAACTCTTGCAATCTAAGGAAGGTATTTCCCTTTCCCAATCCAAGTATGCCTATGATCTTCTATGCCATTTTCACATGGAAGACTGTAAGCCAGCCCCTTCTCCCTTTCATTATGGAGCCAAACTTTCAGTCACGTGTACTTCCCCTGAAGTTGATGCTACCTTATACCGTCAACTTGTAGGAAAACTTTTGTATCTCACCCATACTCATCCTAACCTTTCCTTTGATGTTGGACTTATTGCTCGGTTTATGCAAAACCCACATGAAAGTCATTGGAAAGAAGCTAAAAGAATACTTCGTTATGTTTGAGGTACAGTTCCGTTTGGGATTCATTATAGTGCAGAAGCATCTCCTCTATTGGTTGGTTTCACTGATTCCAATTGGGATGGTGACCCTGATGATCAAAAGTCTAAGCAGGTTATGTGTTCACTCTTAGTCCAGGACCTATTACATGGGCTTGCAAGAAACAAAGTGCCATTTCTCTTTCTTTAGCAGAAGAAGAGTATCGTGGTGCCATAGAAGCTAGTAAGGAAGCCTTGTGGCTTCATTAGATCTTGTCAGAGTTTGGATTTCAGCAGTAGCATCCAACTACACTTTGGTGTGATAATCAAAGTGCCATTCAACTATCCAAAGATCCAGTCCAACATCATCGCAGAAAACACATTGAACTGCACATGCACTTCATTAGAAAGCTCATTCATGACCATGTTCTTAAAGTATAATATTGTTCAATAGATGATCAAGCTACAGACATCTTTACCAAGGTCCTTAGAGAGGTAAAGTTTACTAAACTTCGATTTATGGTTGGAGTTCAAGAAGTTGTCACTAAGGGGGGATAGCCTCTAGTGCCTCCATCCTTCTCCTATTGTGTCACATTTGTATATCCTTCAATCTTATCCCAATTTTTTCTTAAGGAGGGATATTAGGATATTCTGACACATAGGAAATAGTTAAGTATAACTTGGTCTAGTGTAGAGTTTGCTAAATTGTGTTTCTTCACTACGTACGTTTGTAACTTTCATTCCATCGGTCACAATATGGAGTGATCTGACGGTTCATTCTCTCCTCGGTATTACTGACACTTGATCCATGGCTTAACACCCAATTGGTCCATGATCTCTATTTAAAGAGCATGGAGGGTCATTTGTAGGGTAACTGTTCATGAGAGAAGCTTATGTAAATTTTCATTCTTATATTAATAAATTGCCTGAAGTGGCCACGTTGGCTCAGGTCATGGATTGTTTCCCTCTTTGAGGGTTTCAACCACATCAAGAATACCTGTGTATTGATCTGTGATCTGTTTGTGAGCGGTGTCCTTTGGTGTTTTGTCTTAGGAACTTACCTTGTAAATTGCTATATTAGTTTTTATGAAAATTGTACTATAAGTTATTTAATTTTGAATAGTAATTAAAATTACCTTTTTTTTCCCAGTATTTGACATTGATTCTTTCGATGTTTAAGCTTTTGTGGTTTGATGGCTTCCGCTTTTGCCAAATAGGTAATAACTAATAATTTGACCTTCTACCACTCGAACTTGATTCATACTCATCCATGTAGCTTAATTTTTATTCTTCCTCTGGAATTTTTATCTAATTTTATTATTTTTATGGCCACATACTAGTTTTTCTTGGTATTTCAGTTGTTGAGAACATTCTACTTGTATTTCTCTTCATGATATTCTATAAGGTAATGTTTTTTCTTTTCTTTTACAGCATTGAATTATTTCACACTTCAGGTTACAGGTATTAATACGTATAATATTTTTATTAACATTTCTCTTTAATGTGTTGTTGGATGTGACTGAATGGTTAACCCTTGATCGAATTTAAAACCTCTAGGCTCTTTGCAAAGATGAAATGGTTTCTTTTCAACTCTTGAAAATATAGAAAAAATTGTCTTTCGTTGGGGACATTTATTTTTCTCCAACCTTTGTTCAAATAGGTAATTTCTTCCTAAATTGGTTTTATGAGAGTATTACTTTGACATTTTTGGTTTTTTAAGGAAATGTACTGCAAGTTATTTCTTTTTTTCCCAAGAAATAAAATTACCTTAGTTTTGTTTTCCCTAGTATTTGAGATTGTTTTCGAATCTTTTGGGGTACTCTTGTAGTTTCATTGTTATTCTTCCTCTATAATTTATATCTAATATTATTCTTTTTTATGGCCATATCCTACTTTCTCTTGGTATCATTGTGATGCACGGAAGAATGTTTGGGAGAAATCTCATGGATTACACAGGCAATTTTAGAAAAATAAAACCACATATAATTTTACAACTTTGTTTTCAAATCATTAGTATTTTGAGTAACTGAACATTTCTACCGAAGCTGGTTCTTTGTTTTTTTAATGGACCTATATGATACTTGTACCAACCTCCCTTATAACTCTTTTGAGTTCTTTACAATATTGTTTATGGAATTGAAAGTCCACCTGGTAGATATAGAGAGAGGGATCTTTAGCTTTGAAGCTTTTGAATAAATATTTATTGCTACTTCTTATCTCTTTTATCGTAGTCGGAATTTTTGCCATCATATCTATCTAAGATATCAATTTTTCTTTGATTTTCTCTTTTTTTTAGGTTCGACTTCTAGTCCAAATCTTTTACATGTAAAATTTATCTACCACATTCATCTTGTAACTATTTTATTCATACATTCTATTAATCTATAAATATTTACATTAATGATTCCTAGTCAAACTTCCTTTTATTGACAAGTGAAACCCCATTTTCTCAGCATTAGATTTTTACCAAACTGACTCTATCAATTTCACTAACTCTAGGATTCTATTTTCTAGGTTGGAAACCCTGTAGTCATTCCAAAAGTTCTATGGGTGGTTTTTTCTTTCGAACTAAAATAAAACCTTCTTTCCTCTGTTAAGAAAATCTATAGTCTATGTTCATATCAAGACAAAGAGCTTTTAAGCTACTTTGGTTTAATGTTTCAGATATGTTTCCTTATTTTGTACTGGAAAATTCTAATTTTAGCTTCTCACCACATTCCAACATATTTATTTTAATGGTGCAACATCACTATAATGTTTCATGTGTATTATATTTTCCAAGAGAATTATTTTGTATGTATATTATTTATTTTCTCTCTCATTTTTATGGATCCATATATGTGCATAGTTGATTATAAATTTTTTAATATCTATTAAACTTTGTACTCTAGACGAATGATTTAATGAAGTAAAGAAAACTATTCTCACATAGAGAACAACAAAAGTATTCTCTTTCTTATTTTTATGTCACATAAAACCCCTCTTTATTTTTATTTTACAAAAAAACATACAACCATATTCCTTTTCCAGTTACCACAGAATAAAACTCTTTTTCACAAAACATTCAAATTAAAACCAATACAGATAACCAATGTAATGTTTTGAGGGTCTTGTTAGCGCTTGAAATTTCACCTAGGCTGAGATAGACAAATCTCAAGGCTACATCAAACCATTACACCTCGTAGCTAGCCCTACGAGGAAGGAGAAGGCTCTCTCCGGTCAAACTCGGTAGATCTTTCAATAGGATGAGCTGACCCAATTAGGAACACTGATATTAGGCTAGTAAACTGATAAGGAGGGTTGATTTAAATTTTTTGGGGTTTTTGGTGGCAATTGGAGGGAGTGCAATTCAGGGTGTGGGGATTGAGCTCAGTTTTTGCAGGTGGGTCTTTGGGGCAAGGAAGGAGTTTGTGCTGATGCTTTAAGCTGAGATGGATGATCAAGGAAGAAAGAGAGGGAGCTAAAGAGGGCAAACAATGACTTTGAATCCTCTTTAGACAGTGGAAAACATAAATATTAAACAAAATTGAAAGCTGAGCATGGCATGCGTGAATTCAAACTTTATCACTTCTTTTGTTTAATTAGCAACAATAGAATAAGAGATGGAACACATAAACACACTTACAATGACAAGTAGGAAACACACCATCAACACAATAATCCACAAGAATCCACAATGATGTCTGCAAAACCCTGGCCTTCCTTTTCCTCAAATTGCAGAGATACAAGTAAAATATACAATAGAGCTTCTCCCTCAAGAGTCCAACCTCTCCAACCATGAAAATGATTGAGAAAATACATAATATAGGCAAGCCAACCTCTTCCCCACCTCTAGGGGTCGAGCTCAGCTTCCTAGGAGCAGTTTGAACTAATTCTAAACTAAGAACTAGATAATAGGCAGTCAAAACAACTTGCCTCTAAAACTTAGGAAACTAATCCATGCATTAAATTTTCACTATTTACATCAAAGAAAGTTCTAGAAGTGTCAAAGGAGAGTAAATGCATCCATGTGCCATGAAAATTACACCAAAGTTTCTTATTTACATGCCCAAAAGTCATCCAAGAGTAAAAACAGTGTTTTGCTGGCCGAAATGGTCAAATCTGGCAATTTTCCCTGAGTGGTCGCGCCCCTGATCCTGAGTGGTCGCGCCCCTTTGCAGCTCTGGTTGAAGGCCTTCCCGGTGTCCAAATCAGGTGCAAGATAGCTCGTTGGAAAGGTCTGGGAGTCTACTTTCCAACCCAAGTAGAATTTCTGAATTTGGAGTTGATTTGACTCCTCAAAGATCATTCCTCCCAAGGCAGCTTTCTGCAACTCAAAAAAGGGGCAGAAAGTCAAAATTTGCATGTATTTTGAGCTTTTGGAGGCCCAAATCTCCATAAAATTTGAAACCCATCCATATCCAAGTGTATTTTGTCATGAAAAATCCAAATATGTAGAGTTTTCCTCAATCTGAGTTGTCCCCATGAGTGGTCGCGCAGGGGGTGAGACCACTCAAATGACCAAAACCTGTAAAATTGCACAAAAAATTCACAAATGACAAAATTTTCTCCAAATTTCTTGAAATTTGGGCTGGGAGTCCCCAATCAAGTACCATGCCCATTCAAAGAGGCTTTGGCCAAAATTTGGAGTGGATCGGGCGTTTTCCTTCGTTTTTGTGCTTTGGCCAACCGTCCTTGGAGCACCTTCATTCTCGCCGGTATTTTTGACATTTCTCTCAAACCATGACACGTGTGTAAAAATTGAAAGAGGTTTTGCTTCCTTGGCATGTTGTGGACAAAAACCTCTCTCAGTTTTGCAAAATTCATCTTTGATTGCTCAGAACCATCATTTTAGTGAAACTTGTCCCGATGTGTGAAACAAGGAATTTTGTCGAAATGGAGCGAAATGAAGGGGATAAGGGGCTTCTAAATTCTTGAGGAAATTTTTGGGAGTAGGGAGGGATGCTAGGAAGCAGGGGAAAGTGGAATCGTAGAGATTGAGTGAGAGGAAGGGGTTCAAAAGAGTGAAACACAGGCCCAACCTAGAAAATTGCCAGGTTGTAGCTAGAAACTAGGGTTTGTGCAAAAATGAGGAATTTGGGGGATCTAAGGGATGGGAAGTGTTTGATAAGGTAATTTAAGGATGGGGAAGGTGTATGAACATCAGGAAACAAGTTTTGCCGGTGTTTTGACTGTCCAAGAGAAATTGGCTTTCAAAACCCTAGGAGAGGGAAATGAGCTTGCCTAGGCACAATTGAAGCATGAACAAGGTATCAAATGACCCATTAGACACTGACATGATAATGAAAACCCTATGAATGATGATAAACTCAGCTGAATGGTGACATGGACTGACATTTGGGCAAACCCTAGACCTAATGACTAGTGACCAAATTTTGCTTGAAGACTCACTGAAATGACAAAATTTGACCTTGACACTTCAAAATCACTATGTAAGAGCACATTTGATCACTGGAGGAAGGCTGTAAAGACTGACACTAACATTGGCTCCAATGGGGATGGTAGCTCCTTGGAGGTGCCAAGAACCTCAGACCTCTGGGAGAGCAGACCAGTGCCTTACAATCATCGGGCAATGGAGTCATAAACTCAAGCTGAAATGCAAGACTGAAAACTGACACAAACTAACTTAACCACAAGGCTAAAAATTGACTCATAAAGGACTCATGACTCAACTAAAAACTGACTCGATACTTAAACACACTTGACCAACTGACAATGATGCTCAAAGTGGAGCTTATTCATCACAACCTACTCTAACAGTTTCATTCATCACCTGATCAAGTGAAATGAAACAACCAATGCAACCAAGTAAGTATTCCGTCTGCTGTTTGAATCCTCCACAAGTGTTCGCTTATGAACAACAAGAGAGAACTACTGAAAGGCAACTCTGATGGCAACTTAGAAATAGATCCGTTGAATGATATGAACTCTCTGTCCGACTCCAAAAACACTGCATAAGGATCTTGAAATTCAAGCACATTGGAACTTAGCTCATACAATGGAGTACTTCTCTTTTCCTCATACCATGCATGCAAACTTTGATCTAAACCTTGTGACGAGACCTCTGTTGAAAATGAAAAAGAAACCGGCTGCCGAATCAAATTCATATGAGCACATGTTTCAAGCTCACATGTAGTCAATGGAGATAGATTTTGACTGCAAAACTCATCCAAAACATCAACTATGGGATCATGAAAAACTTGGAAAGACTGCTGCAATGTATCCATTGAAGATGTATGACATCCTTCTAGCTGTTCATCTTTTTCTTGAGAGATTTTACGAAGATTCTGCCTTATAAACTGAAATGTTTCGAAACAAAAGGGAATAGAATCTTCCTGCATCATCAAATCATGTATTTCGGCTGCTATACCTTCATCTGTAATCCGCCCTTCAATTTCATTTGGTGGCTGTAAATCTGATGCTACAGGCTGCTCAAGCATTTTGTTATCTGTCTCATCCTCAACATTAAATAATTTACTATGCAATCTACCCTTCAAAAACTGAATTGATTCAAAACAAAATGGTACGGAGTCGCCTTGAATCATTAAATCATGTGTGTCCACTTCCAAGTCTTCAGCTGCAACTGAACAATCAATGGCTTTCGGGGGTTGCAAATCTGAATATG
This sequence comes from Pinus tabuliformis, assembly GCA_031772625.1. Taxonomy (NCBI): domain Eukaryota; kingdom Viridiplantae; phylum Streptophyta; class Pinopsida; order Pinales; family Pinaceae; genus Pinus; species Pinus tabuliformis. Next base: position 1,982,701,430 of record CM062817.1, on the reverse strand, counting down.
AGAAGTCTGGAACAAAATGTTCGTTGCTCTCAAGATGGTCTAGATCAAGACTTGTTGAAAACTAATTTCTGATTGCATGGAAGTTGTCTCTGATGAACTGACATGAATCAAAACAAAAAGGCAAAGATCCTTCACTTACTTCAAAATTTGCTGCACTTTCCTCGTCACTGTCATAGCTGATATATGATGGCTGAACATTGTATTCAAGCTGCTGAAAATGAACTTCTTCCTCCCACAAACTAGCTGCTGGTTTGTCTGCAAGATTAGCTTCTGTTTGGAGAACATAATCATCAGCATACTGATCATAATGAGGCAAATCATCATCAAACATACACATCATATCAACAGCACTCTCTTCTTCACAATGATCTATAAAACAATCACTACGACAACTAGGGTAAGAAACAAAATGTTTTGGATCAGCAACTTGTTCTTCTTCAATCAGCGAGCCATGAACATCATAATCATTCCTTGTGTTGATCTTTTGCATCATATCTTCTACTGCACTTACCAAAATGTCAAGCTTCACCTCTAAAGATGCCGATTTTTCCGGATCTATGTTTTTCATCTCTTCTTCCTTCAACCTTGCCCTTCGGATCAGCAGATGCGCCTCTACATTCACTGCATTGTTTTGCATCTCATGAAGTGTTGCAATGTCCCTTTCTCTCAGCTGAAACTCCATCTCCGGATCAAAGGCACCCGGATAGTGCAAGAGAGCAGATCTAGGAGTAGGCCTTATATCAGCTGGCATTGAATAATAAACTTGGTTAAATCTCGCTGAAAACTGTTGTACTGTCTCCCCTGGCAATCTTTTCATATGGTTATACTCTTCTACAATCAAGAAAAGGTTCTACCCGATCATCCACCTATCGAGAAAAACTTTGACGAACTGCTGGAAATCTGAGATGCTCGCATCAGGTAGGGCTTTGAACCAACTCTTCACTTTGGCTTGCAAAGAAAGAGCAAAAAGCCTTATACTAACATCTTCTTCATCAACTTCAAAAAGATCTATAAAATTCTCAAAATTCTGGACATGTTGCTCAGCGTTGACATTCTTACATTCACCATCAAACATCAGCAAGTATAGATCATAGTTTTTGGGGAAAGCATGAAGAACAGAAGGTAAAACAAGAGGTTTATACCGATCTGGAATTTTACAAGGTATAGGGGTATGTACAGCAGGTATAGAATCGATCTTGGTCTCTTGAGATTCATCAATTTGAATATGGTCATCACAAAATTCGGAAAAAGGATCTTGATCAAGCTCAAAAGCATGCAAATCTTTGGTTTTCACACTTTTCAAAGGGAAAGAATCAACTGCAAGCCGAGGATCTCTTCTCAAATACAATATACTTTGCAAAGCCCTTTTTACATTCTCAGGAAAAGAGAAGAAATAATCTATGACAAAGAACAAAATATCTTGGATGAAATTCCAACTTGAGTACCTGATCTGTCCATATTCTCCTTTCATGTTTCTGCTGGTCGGGATCATCCTCCAGTGGAGTCTTTGGATCTGATCTTCAAAACTGATTTAGAGTCGCCAAGTGGATGATTTCAGCCTTTCAAGTGCCTGATCGTTGTTCACCATCAACAATCAGATCTGAACTTGATACATGTACTGGGGTAAAATGAAATTGAAGTGTTGTTTTCACAAGCTCACGGAGATTGACTGAAGCAGCGTTTATCTACTAACGCTGATGTAAAACAAGAGCGTTTTCGAAGGCTCCTGGCATAACTTCAGGCTCCGTCTAAGACTTATGAAACAAACACATCAATCCACAAACCATTTGTTCTTCCCCAGTATGGTCGCCACTATGTTAGTGCTTGAAATTTCACCTAGGCTGAGATAGACAAATCTCAAGGCTACATCAAACCATTACACCTCGTAGCTAGCCCTACGAGGAAGGAGAAGGCTCTCTCCGGTCAAACTCGGTAGATCTTTCAATAGGATGAGCTGACCCAATTAGGAACACTGATATTAGGCTAGTAAACTGATAAGGAGGGTTGATTTAAAGTTTTTGGGGTTTTTGGTGGCAATTGGAGGGAGTGCAATTCAGGGTGTGGGGATTGAGCTCAGTTTTTGCAGGTGGGTCTTTGGGGCAAGGAAGGAGTTTGTGCTGATGCTTTAAGCTGAGATGGGTGATCAAGGAAGAAAGAGAGGGAGCTAAAGAGGGCAAACAATGACTTTGAATCCTCTTTAGACAGTGGAAAACATAAATATTAAACAAAATTGAAAGCTGAGCATGGCATGCGTGAATTCAAACTTTATCACTTCTTTTGTTTAATTAGCAGCAATAGAATAAGAGATGGAACACATAAACACACTTACAATGACAAGTAGGAAACAAACCATCAACACAATAATCCACAAGAATCCACAATGATGTCTGCAAAACCCTGGCCTTCCTTTTCCTCAAATTGCAGAGATACAAGTAAAATATACAATAGAGCTTCTCCCTCAAGAGTCCAACCTCTCCAACCATGAAAATGATTGAGAAAATACATAATATAAGCAAGCCAACCTCTTTCCCCACCTCTAGGGGTCGAGCTCAGCTTCCTAGGAGCAGTTTGAACTAATTCTAAACTAAGAACTAGATAATAGGCAGTCAAAACAACTTGCCTCTAAAACTTAGGAAACTAATCCACGCATTAAATTTTCACTATTTACATCAAAGAAAGTTCTAGAAGTGTCAAAGGAGAGTAAATGCATCCATGTGCCATGAAAATTACACCAAAGTTTCTTATTTACATGCCCAAAAGTCATCCAAGAGTAAAAACAGTGTTTTGCTGGCCGAAATGGTCAAATCTGGCAATTTCCCCTGAGTGGTCGTGCCCCTGATCCTGAGTGGTCGCGCCCCTTTGCAGCTCTGGTTGAAGGCCTTCCCGGTGTCCAAATCAGGTACAAGATAGCTCGTTGGAAAGGTCTGGGAGTCTACTTTCCAACCCAAGTCGTATTTCTGAATTTGGAGTTGATTTGACCCCTCAAAAATCATTTCTCCCAAGGCAGCTTTCTGCAACTCAAAAAAGGGGCAGAAAGTCAAAATTTGCATGTATTTTGAGCTTTTGGAGGCCCAAATCTCCATAAAATTTGAAACCCATCCATATCCAAGTGTATTTTGTCATGAAAAATCCAAATATGTAGAGTTTTCCTCAATCTGAGCTGTCCCCATGAGTGGTCGCGCAGGGGGTGAGACCACTCAAATGACCAAAACCTGTAAAATTGCACAAAAAATTCACAAATGACAAAATTTTCTCCAAATTTCTTGAAATTTGGGCTGGGAGTCCCCAATCAAGTACCATGCTCAGTCAAAGAAGCTTTGGCCAAAATTTGGAGTGGATCGGCCGTTTTCCTTCGTTTTTGTGCTTTGGCCAACCGTCCTTGGAGCACCTTTGTTCTCGCCGGTATTTTTGACATTTCTCTCAAACCATGACACCTGTGTAAAAAGTGAAAGAGTTTTTTCTTCCTTGGCATGTTCTGGACAAAAACCTCTCTCAGTTTTGAAAAATTCATCTTTGATTACTCAGAACCATCATTTTAGTGAAACTTGTCCCGATGTGTGAAACAAGGAATTTTGTCGAAATGGAGCGAAATGAAGGGGATAAGGGGCTTCTAAATTATTGAGGAAATTTTTGGGAGTAGGGAGGGATGTTAGGAAGCAGGGGAAAGTGGAATCTCAGAGATTGAGTGAGAGGAAGGGGTTCAAAAGAGTGAAACACGGGCCCAACCTAGAAAATTGCCAGGTTGTAGCTAGAAACTAGGGTTTGTGCAAAAATGAGGAATTTGGGGGATCTGAGGGATGGGAAGTGTTTGATAAGGTACTTTAAGGATGGGGAAGGTGTATGAACATCAGGAAACAAGTTTTTCCGGTGTTTTGACTGTCCAAGAGAAATTGGCTTTCAAAACCCTAGGAGAGGGAAATGAGCTTGCCTAGGCACAACTGAAGCATGAACAAGGTATCAAATGACCCATTAGACACTGACATGATAATGAAAACCCTATGAATGATGATAAACTCAGCTGAATGGTGACATGGACTTACATTTGGGCAAACCCTAGACCTAATGACTAGTGACCAAATTTTGCTTGAAGACTCACTGAAATGACAAAATTTGACCTTGACACTTCAAAATCACTATGTAAGAGCACATTTGATCACTGGAGGAAGGCTGTAAAGACTGACACTAACAGGTCCTTTCAACTATACCATAAAATTTGTGATAAATAATATATATACAGTTTGCCAACATAACATATAAAAGTGAACACATTTTAGAATTAGAGACTTGCTGAGGTTGAGAAATTAAGACTAAAAATGCTTGGCTCATCTTAGCCACGACACCTTTTCACTCAAGGCATCTCCCTAGAGCGACCAACTGCATGTATGTATGTATGTATGTATATGTATATGTCGTATTTTTCCTTCTCTCCTATAGTGGGATTTATAGTCAGTATACCATTCAAGAAAAAGACATAAAAATCTAATAGCTCCCCTCTCCTTGCTTTTTCCTTTTTTTGTGTTACCCTCCTACCACTCTCGTGGTAGTTACTAACTACCTCCATCACCTATGATGATCCAACGATGAAGATCTTGTAATCATTTAACACACAAGATCGAAGAGACACAAAGCTACATAGTGGTATGGGAGGTGTAGCATCCTCAATAACCTCACAAGAAATTCCATGGAGTTAGGAATTGTTTTCGGCATTTACCAATGTGTAACTTTCTAAATTTATTTCTATATTCCCTCAATGATCATTAGAATAACCATCATCATTACATAGAGAAACATTTGGTAAAATCATAGTGAGTTTCATAACCATTAACTACCTTGCTCTAACATATTAACTTAAATGTCTTGTTATAACTATGCATTGATTCCATGATTCTTTTAACGCAATTAGTAAATAACATACTTGATAATATAACATTAAATTATGAAAGAAATTAACATCATAAAAATGGCACAATGAACAGTCACATCATTAGACACTGATATACCCTGGAAACCTTGTAGGGTGAAAATCATCAAACGTTTAATTTTATTATTAAACATTCGTGAGGGTGTTCAAACCTCACCGAATGGTTATAAGGGAGTCCATTACTTGAACATTTTCATAAAATATTACATAGAAAAATTCTATTAAATGCAACATAACTAGCTATAATCTATTACAATCCTCATGATATCATTTACCCATGAATCCTCAATCCCTATTTCTTTATAGTTTGACGGTTTTCATTAGTGGATCATCTTGCAATTAGAATTCATCAATCTAAACAATTTGTTATCGACCACAACGATAAACATGAACTATCCTTTCCATAAGTCACCATTATTTCCTGTCATTTCTATCGTTAGCACACTTGATATCATGATCAGATAAAACATAAAATATTAATTAACCAATAATGAATCTTTATTGGTTACATTTCAACATCTACTTGTGTGCATGCATAAAACATAAACAAATTGTAATGAAATGTCTTCTTTAACATCATTGTACATACATTAGTAACAAGAAAATCACTATCATGTATCATGTTTCCAAAAAAACACTAGCATAGTCTCGCATGCACTTTCATATTATTTCCAAAGGAAAGCTAATATACTAGATATTGTTCTTGTGCATGCAAATTCATAACAAGCTTTTAGGAGAACTAGCCAAACACACAATTGTATTTGTGCCTACTATTATGTTTTCTTTTCCAAAGCGATTAACGTAATAGATTCTATACTTATGCATGTGAATGCATGTTCTTTTCTAAAAACATATTTTCAAGAGGAGAGTTATTCACAATGACTATTACGTATAAAAATGCAAGCTCTATTTCAAACAAAGTTAACATAATAGTTCTAATTTCATGCATGCAACTACCTGTCCTCTCCAACAGAATATAACATGCTAGTTTGTTTTTTTCATGTGAAGCACATATTTCATTCGAAAGGAAACTAACTAAATCTTGCACGGAAAACACAAAAACATTCATTTTCGAAGGGATGAAACACATAACATTTACTCTTCCATGCAAAGAAACATTTTCCTCTTACAAAAAGCTCCAACACAATATCTATACATAATATTCTCCCGAAAGAAAACTAATACCTTTCCATGCATGCAAGTGTAAATATTTCTCTAAAGAATCTTCCAAAGGAATATTAACACAATAAAGCATGCGATTACCAGTTTTCCTCTCCAAGAATCTAATTCATGGACACAAGGACATGTTTTTCTTTTCTCTTCTTTTTGAAGAGTTCCAAGGAATCTAACACACTAATTATTCATTTTGCAAAAGTTAGCTAACTCACTAAATATTATGCATGCAATAAAAAATATTTTCTTATGATTTGACATATCTCACAAATTTGTAATATTTCCTTAAGAAATAACATGAATAACAAATCCTTCTAAAATAAGACAACCAATAGTAATTTATGCAAAGGTTTTATGTGAACTCTTTATCAAAAAAGTTACTCACGTATTCATTTCCAGTAAATGAAATATACTAGATATTATTCCTATGCACATACGCACAGATTATCTTTAAGAGTCCAATATTTCTCTTTAAAAAATTAATTCATATGTATGATGAGAACATCTTTGGAAATACTTTAAATGTTAATTCCTTTATAGGAATTACTTATATAATTGTTCTATTTTGTCCATGTTATTAATTTATTTTCTTTCAAGAACATTAACACAATATTTATCTCTATATATGTACATAACAACTATTCTTATTACGCTAACAAATCAATTCGCCACACTCTGTTTTTCTTGTTTTAGGCATCAATTTTGGGTGTGTTTTCCAAATAGCTAGAAATGAATTTTTAAAAACAAAAAGTGGTTTCGTTGGGAACAGGTTCATTAAAAAACCTCTCTAAGTTCTTACATAGGTGTCATGGTTTGGGAGTTTCTAATGAATATTTGATGCCCATTTTTCAAGATTTAAATATTAAATAATTTATTGTTTTTGTCATCAACATTGAAGACGGTTTTCAAAAAGTTGAAAATATTTTTTTTAAAGGTGAATGATGTTTTTGGCGAGAACAAGTTCATTTGAAAAAAGAAAAAAATAGTTTTTACACATATATCACAGTTTGGGAGATACAAAGACATATGTGAAACTTATTTTCCAATAAATCATGCAATTCACACAATTATTTATCCATGAAAATCTTTAAGAATTCAAAGCACATGAAATCTTTTAAGAATTCAATGAACAAAAACCTTATTCCTCTACCCATGGAAGTCCATAGACGTTTTCCCAAGAAAAAATTCTCGACTCTTTATCATATGAATTTTTCAAGCAAATAAATTTGAACCTTATTTCTTCATGCACCGTATGCAAACACAATTTTACATGTATTATGTCATTAGTTCTCATATTTTCCCATAGGCTTACAACTAGCATAGATCCATCTTAAGTATGGACCTAACATGAGTCGAGAGGGATCAAATTTCTACACGTGGAAATTTTTTAGAGTATAAAATATAATTTTTAACCATAAAAAAATAATTTTATTCTCTCTCTCTCTCTCTCTCTCTCTCTCTCTCTATATATATATATATATATATGAAGTTGATATCGACATAAATTAGTTAACATAGATCTTCAAATAGTTTATTTAAACCCTTTTGTTGGTCATGGGATCCCCCGCAACATGTTTTTGGGGCTCAAGGCCCAAGTTTTGGTCAATTATATTGTAAGACTCTGTGAATTGCGGGCACAGAGCATGAAGTCTAGGATGAGTTATAGGGTTGTCCACCCAAAAATATTGTAATTTAATGTAAGGTTGTGTCAGCCTACCCATGGTCCGCAGACCATGGGATTGTATAAATAGAGCAAGGCTCTATGTGTAAAAAAAGGAAGAATAGATAGAATAGTGAAGGTATGGTTCAAGGTTAGAGTTGAATCTGAAGTGTACTGGGTCATAGCAAGAGAAAAGGGCTCTGCAACTGAGTGTGCAGAGGCCTAGTAGAGTCCGCAGCTGAGTGCATGGACCCCTGGAGCTAAGTGCACAGGGCGGAGTCGGGTCGATACTTGGGGTTGAAAGTTAAAAAAGAGAATTTTACTCTATGCATCTCTTCTTGAATCTATATTTTGATGTTATGCATTACTTTTACTCTATTTATTTACTATGTGCACTTGATAAATACTTGCATGAATGCTTATATATGAAAGTAACCTAAGTAATCAACTAACAGAGCCTAATTAAGGAAAACTTGGGTAAATAACACAGGTTACGTTGTGGCTAGAACTGCGCGAAGATAGTATCGCAGGGTACGGGGTGCCTGTTGATATGCATAGCGCAGTAAGTACGAAAGTTGGACCGCATACCAATCACCTCCTATCAGACATCCCTAGGGTGCAGAGCCTGGTTCTAGCACCCTCCCATACTACTTTGGCTAAGACCTCAGTCCGCTCTCCATGGATTATTGCTGAAAGGGCCAGTAGTAACAGGATTTGCTTGGCTAAATCACTTGTGAACCTAGGTCAGGCACCACTAAGCTAACAAATAGTTCCATTTCCAGGACCAGGATCTGGATAAGGGATGTCTGATGTCATGCCACTGGAACCCAACAAAGAAGGAAATTAAAGAGTGGTTGGACAAGAAGATTCATGAGTTCGCGACACAGGAAAACAAAACTCTGCAAGTATCTAAGGAAAAGTGTTTGGAGCGCTACATGTATACAGAAAACCATAAGATTTTCTTTGCATCCTTTCCTTCTGAGCTCTATGAGTGGATCGCGAAGTTAGCCGATAGCTAGAGAAGATGTAAGCTCGACAAACCAATAGTGTGGACTCCAGAATTAAATCGCAGACTAGAAGCATCAAAAGATAAGATTACACGAGCTGTGGACCATTTGCTTGACCGGATAATAGGGGGATTTATCACTGAGTTTGTAGTAGACATGATCGTGAGCTACAACAAGGCAGAATGATGCTTTCTCAAAGGACTACAAGGTAAGTATATTAAATCTTTTAATACTTGGATTAAGATGCTATTGTGTGAAAAAAGGGTCATGCGAGTACATTAAAATTTGGGACTACACAGAGTGAAAAGATCTACAAAAGTAGTGAAGAATTAGAAAACAATCCCTTAATTTCACCCTCGCGAGAGAGCAAGGAAGAGTTTGCTAAAGTCTCTCCAAGAAGCGTGGTTAGCTTGATAAGACAGAACATTCTGCAGTTACCACCTCCACCCACACCGCCGTCTGCTTCACCTCCCTCACCTCCATCTCCAGCCACTCCACCCACTCCACCTCCACCACCTCCTCAGTTCAGTATGGCAAGTGCGATCAAACTACCATTATTCAGAGGAGTAGGGAATGAAGATCCGGACCAATTCTGGTTCATGGTAAGAGTAGTATGGGAAGCACAAGGTGTCACGAATGATAATATTAAGAAGGCTATATTGGTGAGTGCACTGCAGGATTGCAAAGTAACATGGCATATCAAGTAGAGATCCAGATCGTACTTAATAGGGAATTTAGTAGGCCAAAGTTAGAAACACAATCGATCATCGAGTTTAAAGAAATCGCGATGCTCCTGAGCGAGACTGTTGAGGGAAATGTTCCACTAGGGATTTTGGGTTGAAACCCTAGTAGACTGAAAATTGTCTATACAGAGAAACACACATTCATACAGTCATTATGCTATTGTAAGCAAATTCTATGATGAGAGGGCGTACCTTAGGTCCTACATTTGAGAAGGCCCTTTATGGTGCAAACCCTTCTTGGAGTTCCCTTCATGCTCCTTTGATCTGAAAAACCACAAATTCCAAAGAACACAACAGTGTATGGACAAAACCTTATAAAGAAACCATCTTCATGTTATAAAGAAAGGTAGTTAGTCATGAAATATAAAAAACCATTCACATATGTATTCTAACATGAATAACATGAACATAAAGAAGATTTATATCGGGAACCAAGACATGTGTTTCTTTTATTATAGACAAATAAATTACAGAAAGGAATAATTTAACCTGAGTCACCTTTCGCACGCTCCAAGCAAAGCTTCCTTCCGGATCTGTCCAGCCTCAAGCCTTTAACAAACTCCTTCCATGACTTACTCCATGATGTCATAAGTAGTGGATGAACATCAACACACAAGGAAACAAGGGTTTCCTGTACAAATGGGGGAAGTGCAGAAGGCACAAGGATCTTCAGACCTGGTCAGGGGAAAAATCTCAGCATAATAATCTTTCTCTCTTTTCTCTCCTCCCTTAGGCCTTCCCATTGAGGTCTTTTTATACCTCTCCCAAACTAGTTTTTTAGTTGGGAGTTGGTTGGGAACAGTTGGGCCACGGGCACTAACAGGTGATCAGCAGGTAAAACCCGCGATCTCTGCCCGAAATTAAGGAGTTTTATATTTTTTTAAGTGTTTTAATACATATACGCAGGTTGGGTATACACAGACACGTGTATACATGCGTTTAACTCAGGTAAATGTCGCGTATAAGGGATAAAACACTATTTTTTAAATTTTAGGACCAGGTATGGAAGGAGGGGTTTCCCTAGGCCAAGAGTGCAGCACCACAAACCATAAGAGTGAGATTTGGAGCTATAACAGATGCCCCCTAATATATGAGGTCAGAAGGGGTACATGATGGCCGAAATGTATTATGCAAGTACATGGAAAGGAAATCTATCAAAAACCGAGGAGAACTTCACCAGAATTCAACGTGCCAAGCCACAAAAGGAGATCAGAAAGAAACACTGTCTGAGGCAGGCATACCCATGCTCAGAAAAATTAAAGCATGTCTGCATATCAAGTACAAGCGGATCCACTAAGTATACAAGTATAAATGACTGCAAAATACATAATGGATCATCTGATCATGATGAACAAGTACATGTCTGAATATCACATATAAGACTGTCAATGATGCTGAAAAATGTAACGGAACACTGATATCAAAGACTGATCCCAAAAGGTACCAACTGAACATGATGGAATAGGATGGTACTACACTGCAAACTTAGGTGCCAGCATATAGAATGTCGCCAGGACTGACTGCAACATATAAGGTGGAGTGGTATCAACTAGCAGCAACAAGAGCAACTGTCAAGTGAACCAATGAATGCTGACACAACCTGAGGTCTTCACCGACTGCCGTGGTACATTTCTACACCATAGGAATAAATGATCTGAAGTCGACCATGTGAGAAATCGTTTGATTACCGGTCATTGATGTATACCATTAACAAATGTGAGACTACTCACCGATAATGATAATGAGCGTCAAGGTACCTAGTACAATCTAACAAGTGTGAATAGATGAGCTGGAGTCGAACACCCGTAAGAATCTATCGATCAGGAGACAATGATGGTTTCCCACTGTCAATAGCGAAGGATCAGCCACTAGTAACTGCAAACCCCAAGGTACTGCCAAATGGACTCTAGATCTTTGCCCCAGAGCAACGAGTCGAAGTCGATACGGAAAGATCTGCTAGAAGGAAGGCATTAAGGCATCCTTCATCAATCTAGCGTGAGTGTAACCTGTAGGCCAATAATTTGGAAGGAATCGGATGAAAGAGATGTAGTAACCCAACCGAAGTAGGTTTCTGGCATACACAAGATGTGGCTAGCGCACGACAGAAACTCTATGAACCAACCAATAATGGAAGCTGACACAGAGGCAAGGTATCCACCAATAGGGTCAAATGGAAACCAAGGTACTGCAAAAATCCCAATGTGTGATAATGTAAGCTGATGTCGAACAAAAGGGAAACCACTCAATCAAAGACCCATGATACTGATCAATGTTGAGCACAAGGTGACCTATCAATAATGAAAATAGGGCTAAGGTGCAGCTCTAGGCCTGTCCTCAGAGCAAGATGTCGTCATCGATAAGGACAAGACCCGCCGGTAAGAAGTCAATGGGGACCTTCTCAAATCGGCACGAGTAAAGGACCAATATAGCTGATGTGATGATAGACATGACACTGAAAACCAGGGATGGCCGACTGAAAAAATGAGTCAAGGGACACCGCAGAGAAGCAGACGTAAGCTAACTTCCCATCCTGATTCTTTTTCTTACCTCATCCTTTCTTTTTCCCATTGGAATTTTGATTTCCTTTGGGGTTATCAGATTGGACGGCATTAATCAAAGAGGTTTTGGAAGCTGGAGGGTTAGACGATGTGACTTGGTTGTTAGAAGCAGTTTGTAAAGACAACTGTTGCAATTGGTTCAACAAGTTCACCGCATTTTTGTCTACCGACCCAACGATACCATCCGCGTGGGGACCTGGCTTCGACTTAGCTATGTCAACCTTAGACCCAGGAGCATCTAGCAAGTATTTTTGTAGGATCCCAGACTGAGATTAGATCAATTCTAATTGCTGGGCCCTAAAAATGGCTTGCTCCTCAGAAAATACTCCAGACATGGAGACATCCTTGGAGATATCGGGTTGTAAAGATTTCAAAAACCACTCGAGACGGTACTCCGGAGGGATTTCAGCTTTAATGAGCCTCTTTCTCCATCTCCATTCCTGAATATGGTCAGAAATGTGAGTTGCCTTATCTTGACGAAAAATGGCCAAAAGTTAAGTTCTGGCATCATAACAGACAGGCAACTGGAAATGATTTAAGAAAGTATTGGATAAGTCAGCGAAAGATGTAAAGCTACCCCATGGCAACTCTATATACCATTTGACTGCATTACCAGTCAAGGTGCATTGAAAAAGTCTCAACCTAATCGAGTCATCGGTAAGGGAGTTAGATGAGCACCACAAATGGAATGTGGTTACATGGTCGCCTGGGTCTTCACCACTCTTTCCTTCGAATTTTGGAATGTCCGAAGGGAGTTTGGTTGGGACCGGAGGCCATGCCGGATTGTATTTGATTGGATCGTTTGTTAACTTAGTGAGGTCTGGCAAGTTCAAAGTTGCCAGAAATGGAAGCCTAGGAGGCCCTTGGGGATTCCACCCAGACTGGGCGGAGCTCCCAAAGTTCTGAAAAGATTGGCCTGGATTTTGGAAGGCACTAGGCTGCCCGAAGTAACCAGTATAACCGGCTGAACCAAAAGGCAAGCCTTGTGATCCAGCAAAATTCAGAGTTTGACGAACTCCGGCCGCAAAGCCTCCATAACCAGCAAAGTTTCCTCCTAAAGGATTATAAGGAGTTGATAACCCCTGATACAGATTCCAAGTCGAAGCTAAGGGAGGAATACTTTGAAACGAACTAACTGTGGAGTACGACCTATTCCCTTTTTGGCCGAAAGACGCATTCCCAGTTCCCGCGCCACTAACCCCAGGGTTAGTCCAACCTTGGAAAGGATTGTTGCTTTGTCCTATAGAAGAAAAAGGCATGGATCCTATTGTCGGGTTGGAATGTGGTATATGACCACTTTCGAAAGGAAAACCCTGGAATGAAGTCGATCCGCCCATCATGGACGTAGCGGCACTAAACGGAACTGATGGAATACCTTGTGAGTGGGTGCCAAATGGGAAGAATCCAGAACCAAAAGCATTGGTTTGGGAATTTCCACTCGTGGACGGAATGGAGGTAGACCCAACTAAAGATGTGCTAGCAAAATATCCAAAAAAGGAAGCAAAGGAGATGGAAATCGTTCCTCCTCCTTGTACCGATGTTGGAGTCTGCATATTTGTAGCACTTGTAGTAGAAGCCATGCTTCTAGTAGTGGTCATTGATGGTAAGCGCGTAGCGTAACCTGGACTTGACGGTCTATGCGTCGGAGTCTCAACGTATTGTAATACGTCTCGATGACTAGATGGTAGGGGAGAATTCGAAGCCGCTAATGACTCTGAGAGTTCTTCTACCTCTATGTTATTCTCTGCTTGAAAGAGAACTCGAGAAAGAACTCGAGTGTTCCTCTCTTGTTCCACGAAAGTGCCAGGCCTTGCTTGAACACTAATGCCCCCGGGTGGAGGATCAATCCCTGATGCGTCAACTGCTGTGGGACGAAACCCACCAGCAGTATTACCTCTGCGCCTTCTAGGAGAAGGCTCTAAACTTGGTGGTGAAAGACCACGAAGTCTTCGAGACCGTCTAGGAGATCGGTCAGCCACTTTGAGTTTTTTGTTATGATCTAACTAAAGACTCAGAAAATTGAAAGCTAGGCCAACTAAGAGCACAGAGCACACACTATAAAGTCCCTAAAGATAATAACCAGTCAAACAACTTCCAAGTATTTCTGCTCCAGGTGATTAGGACCGGACACCAAAATACAAGAAAGTGAATTAAGGGGCCTTCCGAAGATAGTCTGGGATGATGAGGGCCCAATCCTATCAATGAAGGTATCAAAGGAAGTTACGCTAACCTCCTAATAACAGCCTGCTCCGGTGCAAGCCCCCAAGCTTCGCAAGGGTGCCCTCCAGTAGTACTGTCGAGAGTGATGCAACGTCGACCTCAGGTGCCACGGGATTCCCCTCCATAGCCACCTATGTAGATCCCTAGGAGTAGCAACTATGGATACCAACTCGTCGCAGAAGCCAGGCGGAACAGTTGTGAGGTAAGTTCGGACAAGTAGGAGAGGGGGTATCTCTCTTCCCTTTCTTCACAGACCCTCGTGATTAACTCCCATATCTGGAGCTTTCCTGGTCTTCCTAACGCTATTGGATTTTCACTCGCTATTCAGACTCCTATGTTTGATGTTTAAATGGCCTTGGAGAGTTAACTCTCCACTCGCCTAATCCAAGGCCCTAAAATCCTAAAACTTTTTGGTGTATCTAACTTAAAAAAAGGTTTTAGTGAATTTTAATTAGTGCTTGATTTTAAAATAGGTTGTTCTTTAAGTCACGGGATAACGGAAGTGAAACTAGTGGTGTTTTTGATGCAAAAGAAATTAATAAAAACCTAACTACATGCACATGCACAAATTTCTACAGGGTTCAGAGGAATTTCTAACAAATTTTTCTTTTCTTTTCTTTTCGTTAATTCACGCTTCACACTCAAAACAGTTAACAAAGCTATGTATGCCTAAAGAGATATGCAAATCTATCCTAATGCAACAAATATATGTTGATGCAAGATTCAAAACTACTCTAAAAACAAGACATGAAATTTGCTTGCTTATCACTTTTTATTTTGCCACTTAAAATGTCTAGATGGAATATGAGATGCTACCATTCATTTTGTCTAAACACTAAAACCAAGTTTCAAGAAAAACATAAAGCACTTTCAGTCACTAAAAGGAAACCAAATGAAAACAAAGTTCAAGAAAGCAAAACGAAGTTTTTCAAAAAGTTTTCTTCAAAAACAACAACAGAAAAGTCTTTTAAAAAATGCTCTCAACAAGACTGAAACTTTGTGATTGAAGAATAGGCAACAAACACTTTTGCAAGTTGACACCACACAATGGATGAAAACTCAACAAAAAGAAATGTGTTTAAGGATGCTCTTAACAATCAAAAGCAGCAATGAAAGCTTTGGCAACGAAAACCAAAAAGATCAAAAAGACCAATTTCAAGAAAGTATCAATCAACAACTTTCATGAAACAAAGAAGTGGATGGTCACAAAAAGCGGTTTTGTCAAGCAAACAAAAAGTCACCAAAAGCAAGATTAACACAAAGATTGAGACCAATCTTTCTACCCTGATGAATCAGAGCAGCCAAGATTCCAAACAAGAAATCTTGCGTGCTTAAACAAGAAAGGATGACGCTTGCAACAACAAAAACAAGACCAATACCCCTTACAATCAGAGAGAATTTGGAACAAGATGCTTGCTGTAAAAAAAACAATTGATACTGGAAATTGACTGTTTCAAACTGAGTCAAACCACTAGACAGACCTTCAGAGATAAAAATATTAAAAAATCTTGAAAATTGCAGGATATACGCGACTGTACTGGTGTACAGATTGCGTGTATATGCGACTGTAACTAAGGAAACTTGCGTATACATGGGTTCACTTAAAGAAACATGCGTATATACGCCTTTGTAACTAAGAAAAATAGCGTATATAAAAGGTTTCATGAAAAATAAAAAACAAACTGAAGAGACTGGAAAAAATTAAAGTTCAAAAACAGACCAGACAGCAACAACAAGCAAACAGGCAGTTGAGCCCTGATTGGCTTGAAAACACCCAAACTAGGAACAACAAGAGTGGTGTCCCCAGTGGAGTCGCCAATTCTTTTTAGGGAAATGTTCCCCTAGGGCTTTTGGGTTGAAACCCTATCAGACTGAAAATTGTCTATACAAAGAAACACACATTCATACAGCCATTATGCTATTGTAAGCAAATTCTATGATAAGAGGGCGTACCTTAGGTCCTACGTTTGAGAAGGCCCTTTAGGGTGCAAACCCTTCTTGGAGTTCCCTTTTTGCTCCTTTGATCTGCAAAACCACAAATTCCAAAGAACACAGCAGTATATGGACAAAACCTTATAAAGAAACCATCTTCATGTTATAAAGAAAGGTAGTTAGTTATGAAATATAAACAACCATTCACATATGTATTCTAACATGAATATCATGAACATAAAGAAGATTTATATCGGGAACCAAGACATGTGTTTCTTTTATTATAGACAAATAAAGTACAGAAAAGGAATAATTTCACCTGAGTCACCTTTCGCAGGCTCCAAGCAAAGCTTCCTTCCGGATCCGTCTAGCCTCAAGCCTTTAACAAACTCCTTCCATGACTTACTCCATGATGTCATAAGTAGTGGATGAACATCAACACACAAGGAAACAAGGGTTTCCTGTACAAATGGGGGAAGTGCAGAAGGCACAAGGATCTTCAGACCTGGTCAAGGGAAAAATCTCAGCATAATAACCTTTCTCTCTCTTCTCTCCTCCCTTAGGCCTTCCCATTGAGGTATTTTTATACCTCTCCCAAAGTAGTTTTTTAGTTGGGAGTTGGTTGGGAACAGTTGGGCCACGGGCACTAACAGGTGATCAGCAGGTAAAACCCGCGATCTCCGCCCGAAATTAAGGAGTTTTATATTTTTTTAAGTGTTTTAATACATATACGCGGGTTGGGTATACACAGACCCGCGTATACATGCGTTTAACTCAGGGCAATGTCGCGTATAAGGGATAAAACATTGTTTTTTAAATTTTAGGACCAGGTCTGGAAGGAGGGGTTGCCCTAGGCCAAGAGTGCAACATCACAAAAGAGTGAGATTTGGAGCTATAACAAAGACTCCCGAAGATTTGGATCAACAACTGAAGAGTATGATCCGCGAAGCCAATATGATGTTGACAGATGGACAACATCACACATGGTTTGTAGCACCTCTTACACCACACTTGAGGATGACGTTGTCACAATAGAAGCTTTCCACCTAGGCCGAAGCCTTGGAAATGGCAATGAGATTACATGAGACCCCAATACGAGACCCTGGGTTGGGAGTTCAACAAATCCACACGTAACTACACAATCTTTGTTTGGAAACACAAAGTTTGAAGTAGAATAGGGCATCACAGCCAGAGGCGCATGAGGAAGTATGGTGCATAAAATGCAAAGGTCAAGACCATGACAAGTATCACTGTCGAGTGTTCGTGAACTACTTGGCAGGAGGAGGGCCAATGCCGTTGAGACTGGAGGCATAGGCAGGGCTGAGTGTGGCACCCGCTTTATGGTGTGCGATCTATCAGATAGGAGGGAAACACACGACAGATAATTGTCATTTGTTGCAGAAGTATACCTAGAGACCCCAGCAATTGTTTTGTAATTTTTGCAAGTCGGTAGGCCACGATGAGTGCACTTGCCGTAGTTATGAGTTAATGATTGATTGGACCCCTACCTATAGGATGCAGTTCGAAACACGAGCCATTGACATAGATGCGAGAATGGCGCACGCTGGATTTTGGAGGCACGGTCGAGGACGAGGTGGAATGGGACTAGGAGGGGGCCGCGGACAATTAATTTGTTACAATTGCGGAGGAAGAGGGCACTATGCCCGCGATTGTACCAACTCGATGAGGATATCTTGTTCGCATTGTGCTTACTCTGATCATGAAACAATAGACTATCTTACATTGATGATAAGGATGCGTGGAAAAGGCATATTCCAGCCTCCCACAACTCAGAATATACAAATGATGTGGTCTGAGCCGTGTGAAGAGGACCCAAATGTAAACATGATGCTCAGAAGCAATACGACCATGAGAGAGGATATGGGGAAGCAGCAAAGGAAAGTACATGGGTTTGCAAGGCTCTTGCAAAGGAACCCGAGTTCGACTTAGAACGTGCAAAGGAGACATTCATGGAAGCTAAGAAGAGCTTCACGGAGGCCTCTACTTCAAGTACTAAGGATCAACTAAAGCCAGGAATGGATCTTTCAATGCTCACTACCTTTCTAGAGACATGCATGAAACTTTTGCGTGACAGCAAGGTAGTTAAAGGACTATAGGAACTAATCACTAGGTGCGCAAGGTCAGTAGAACCACACGTAGTCCAAAAATTGGGGAAGCATGCATTGCGCACTGGAAGGGAAATGAGGTTGACTGCACAAATTGGTGAGTATGAAATGGATCAAGTAATCCTAGATCTGGGTTCGGACGTGAATGTATTACCAAAGCAAACATGGGAACGCATGGGTAGTCCCACGTTACAATGGTCCCCTATTCAATTACGAATGGCGAACTTTCCCATGGGGAGGTTGCAAGGGGTAACAATTGATATTGAAGGTGAGAGCGCGCAGGAAGGTTTTAAAGTAATAGATATTGAAGATGACAACAATCCCTATCCTGCGCTGTTGGGAATAGACTAGGCCACCGATATGAATGAAGTCATCAGCCTGAAGAAGTGCAAAATGATCTTCAAGAAAAATTCACTACGTGTAGTAGTCCCACTGGACCCAGCCAAAGGAGCGCGCTACACTGAACCAGTGCATGATGATGATAGTGATGATGATCTTGATTGTATTTACAAGATAGCTGCGTGAGACCAGGATTAGGTGAATCTGACTGTAGATGGGAGGATCTCGTGGGAGCGTGAAAGCTCCTACACTTCAGATTTAGACGAAGAAGTAGTGCAATGGCAGAATCAGTTGCATGAAGTGACGACGCTGAATTGTAACATGATGGTTAGATCACTGTGTTGCATGACAATAGAGGCAAGAGAGTTGTCGACATATGATGGATTGATAACGGTGGATGAATTCCTGAGGAAATTTGAAAGTGTGGTACCGGAACAGCAGCAGTTCGATGCATTGAAGTGGGCATTTCACGCAACACCCGCACGATGGTGGGGTACACATCAAGAAAATTTTGAGGACTGTTGCAGATGTAGAAGTATGATGTGCCTATGGTTTGGAAACCCCCAACTTCGAATAAGGGTCAGTTAGCAGGGACAGAGCAACTTGCGCACCCACCTGTCTCGATGGGTATAGACATGTGCTATGCAACCCACACAAGCACACCCCAAACTCAGGATCGAAAATTGGAATAGGACGCAGCAGCAGGAAAGGAAACGTGCACCACAAAAGTTACGCGTGGAAGCATTCAATATGGTATGCGAAATCCTGAATAGGGTTCACCAGGCGAGAAGAACTGATTGGGACCTGCGCGTGCTAGCGGTTCAATGGGCCTATAGGACCATGTGCAAAACCTTGAGCGCGGAGACGATTCCAAAGCTAAGGAGCAGAGTCGAGACCATAATTTTGGAGGAAAGGAATCCTCACGTAATGACTCCCACAATTGAGACAGTATGTGAGGACTAGGACGAAGGAGTAATGCAACTATGCGAGGGTGAACATATGTAGATTCAGGAAGCCATGCGGTGAGGGAACCTTAAACATCGGAAAATCGAAGAAGATTAGGTACGAATGAGGAAGAAAAGCATGTCAATGGATGCGGATATCAAAAAACTGGAAAACGAAATCACGCAAGCATGTCTCATCGATAAACTAAGAATGACAAAACAAGATACGAACAACCATACTGTTGGGTGCGGAGCATGATTATCATCCTAATTTAAAGGTCTTTGTTTCAGTCAAATGTATAGCCTAGGAAGATTGTACACCCCTCCTGGTTGGGGCGTCTGGGGGCTAGTGGTCCCCTGGTAGGGGTTTCGGGGGCAATGCCCCCGAAGCTAAAAAGAAATGTAAAATTGCCTTGTAAAAATATATTAATTTCTAGTCAATCTGGGATGTTCATTAGGCAGATGATCTGACGGTAGAATTTATGTTTAGTTTAGGGTTTTTTTCCCTAGAAGGAAACCCCTCTATTTGTATGAGGGTATTGTATTGAGGCTATGGAATATATGTGTATTCTCAGAGTGAGAAATAGAGACGTGAGACTGTGAGAGAAAACAGAGGATATTACAGTGGATCTGTTGTAGGTTGTGTCTCTTCATTTTTTTGGATAATAGAAAGGAAGGACTGGCTGTTTGGGGTGGACATAGCCCAAACTAGGTGAGCCACATATATCTGTGTCTCTCTGGTTTTATTTGTTTGTGTTATTTCGCATATTATATGTCTTTCATTTCTCTGTCATATCTAATATTCTTCTAACAACTAGTATCAGAGCTGAAGGTCTGTTTGACTGATAAACTCACAGGAAAGAAGGTTTTCTCGTTCGATTGGGAGCAATGGCAGAAAATGGTAAGTTTAGGGTTGAGAAATTTAACGGCCAAAACTTCCCACTATGGAAGATGCAGATGGAAAATTATCTATATCAGAAAGATTTGTACCTACCATTGAGCGGAAAAACAAAGCAGGCGATGGCTATGACAGATGAATAATAGAACATTTTCAATCGAAAGGTACTCGGAATAGTACGGTTGTGCCTCGCAGTGTCGGTTGCCTTAACCATTTTGAAGGAAACAAGGATAAAGGGTTTGATTGAGGCGTTGGTGAAACTATATGAAAAACCCTCGGCCTCAAACAAGGTATTTCTTACGAAATGGTTATTTAACATGAAGATGTCGGAACGTGGATCTGTTTCAGATCATTTAAATGATTTTAATACAGTTACAAGTTAATAAAGTTCTGTAGGGGTAAACTTTGATGATGAAGTTAGAGCTCTGTTATTCTTATGCTCATTTCCAGAAAGTTGGAATGGTTTAGTAATGGCCATTAGTAACTCTGTTTCTGGATCTAGTACTTTAAAGTTTGATGATGTTGTCGGTGCTATCCTTAGTGAGGAAATGTGATGGAAAAGCTCTGGTGAGACATCAGGTAATGCTTTTTGTGTAGAGTCTAGGGGAAGAATAATGGAAAGAGGAAAGAGCTCAGGATATCACAGTAAATCAAGGAAAGGCAAATCCAAGTCTAGATCGGGGATAGTGTGCTGGAAATGCGGAAAGAAAGGACACCTAAAGAAAGATTGTAGATCTCGGAAGGGAAAAGAAGGAGATGCATAGCAAGAAAAAAATCATGAAGCAAATGTGATAGGTAAGGTGTTACAAGATGCTTTGATTCTTTCTTTCGAAAATATTACTAATTCCTCGGTGGTAGATTCAGGGGCCTCATTCCATGCGACACTTGATAATAAATATTTTCATGACTACATTCGAGGAGATTCTGGACAAGTCTGTTTGGGTGATGATAAACCCTGTAAAATTGTTGGAATGGGTAAGGTTCTTGTAAAACAGAAGAATGGAAACCAATGGCTACTAAAGGAGGTAAGGCATGTTCCAGATTTGAAGAAAAAGCTGATTTCAACAGGGCAGTTAAGCGGTGAAGGTTGTGTGACAACTTTCACATATAAAGCTTGGAAGGTCACCAAAGGAGCCCTGGTAATAGAAAAGGGTGAAAAGGTTGGTACATTGTATTTATGCAATGGTATTTCTAACTCTATTAATTCTTTAACTTCCAAAGTAGCAGATGTAGCATTATGGCATCATAGGCTCGGACACATGAGTAAGAAGGGGATTAAGATTCTTTACTCAAGGAATTTGTTGTCGAGTTTGAAGAATGTTGATTTGGACTTTTGTGAGAATTGCATTTATGGAAAACAAAAGAGAGTTAGATTTCTCAGAGTTGGGAAAGAAAAGAAGAGCGAAAAATTAGAGCTTGTGCATACAGATGTATGGGGACCTGCTAAGGTATCATCTCTCGGTGGCTCTCATTATTATGTTACTTTTATTGATGATGCAACTAGAAAAACTTGGATTTATTGTATTCAGAATAAATCTGATGTATTTGATACTTTCAAGAAATGGAAAGCTTCGGTTGAGATTGAGACAGGAAAGAAATTGAAGTGTCTCAGATCAGACAATGGAGTTGAATATTACAGCAAAGAGTTTGATAGGTACTGTTCAGAGCATGGAATTTGCAGAGAGAAGACAGTTCCAAGAACACCACAAGGAAATGGTGTGTCAGAAAGGATGAACATAACAATCATGGAGCGTGCAAGGTGCATGAGATTGCATGCATGATTGCCTTTAAAATTTTGGGCAGATGATGTAGATACTGTTGTTTATCTAATAAACAAAGGGCCTTCAAGTTCCTTGGATTGTGGTATTCTAGAGGAAGCATGGACAGGTAAAAAGGTAAACTACTCCTTTTTAAAGCCTTTTGGTTGTGAGGCCTTTTCCCATATTAATAAAGAGAATAGAGCAAATCTTGAGGCAAAATCAAAGAAATGTACCTTTATTGGATATGGTGTTAATGATTTTGGTTATCGCTTATATGGTTATGAAAATCACAAAATCATTAGGAGCAAAGACGTAATATTCAATGAAAAGGTCTTGTATAAGAATTAGTTGTAGGAAAAGAAATATGAAAAAGAAAACAAGGAATACACAGTTCTTGATGGGATCATTGAAAAAGTTAAGGTTCTTGAAAATAATAATAATAAAAAACCACAACAATAGCAACCTCCACAACAGCAACAGGCACCCCAAACACCTGAAAGTGGTGTTAGAAGATCTACCAAGATAAGTATACCCCCTGAACGATACTCTCCTTCATTATATTATTTATTGTTGACTGATTTTGGTGAACTCGAATGTTATGAAGAAGCAATGTAGGTTGAAAGCAAGAAGAAGAGGGAGTTGGCCATGGAAGAAGAGATGGACTCCTTAAAACATAACCAAATTTGGGACTTAGCCAGGTTGCCTGCAGTTAAAACTACATGGCAGAATAAATGTGTTTAGGGGCTGAAGGAAGAAGATGGAGGAAAACAGAGGTACAAAGCTAGACTTGTGGTGAAGGGGTTTGCGTAGAAGAAAGGTATTTATTTTGATGAAATATTTTCTCCTATTGTTAAAATAACTTCAATCAGAACTATTTTAAGTCTAGTAGCAGTTGAAGATTTGCATCTTGAGTAGTTAGATGTAAAGACAACCTTTCTCCATGGGGATTTGGAGAAAGAGATATATATGCAGCAACCACAAGGATATGAGGTAAAAGGGAAGGAAAAACTAGTGTGTAGGTTGAAGAAGAGCATGCATGGCTTAAAATAGGCTCCAAGGCAGTGGTATCTAAAATTTGACAAGTTTATGTCTGAACAAGGTTATACTAGATGTCACTCTGATCATTGTGTTTATCTGAAAAAGCAAAATGATGCCAGCTATATTATATTGTTATTGTATGTAGATGACATGGTTATTGCAGGGTCTAACATGCAAGAATTAAATGTTCTCAAAAGAAAATTGGAAAATTCATTTGCAATGAAGGATTTGGGAGCTGCAAAACAAATCCTTGGTATGAGAATAACTAGAGACAAGAAAAATTGCAAATTAACATTGTCTCAGAATGAGTACATACAAAAGGTGTTGAAAAGACTTAATATACACAATGCAAAACTAGTTAGTACACCTTTTGTTAGCCATTTCAAACTTAGTAAGGAGATGTGCCCAAAGACCCAAGAAGACATGGATTATATGTCTATAGTTCCATATGCATCAGCAGTTGGAAGCTTAATGTATGCAATGGTCTGCACAAGGCTTGATATTGCACATTCAGAGGGAGTTGTAAGGAGGTACATGAACAATCCAGGAAAAGAACATTGGATGGCAGTGAAATGGATTCTCAGATATTTCAGAGTTACCACAAATTAAGCATTATGCTTTGGTGGTTCAAAAATTTCTCTACAAGGATATGTTGATGCAAATATGGCAGGTGACAGAGATAACAAGAGGAGCACTACAGTGTATGTATTTACTATAGGTGGAACAACTGTGAATTGGGATTCAAAAATCCAAAGTGTTATTGCACTTTCAACAACAGAAGCAGAGTATGTTGCTGCTATAGAGGCTAGTAGAGAAATGATTTGGTTACAAAGGTTTATGGATGAATTGGGTAAGAAGCATGATATGAGCATGTAATATAGTGATAGCCAAAGTGCCATTCATCTTGCAAAGAACTCAACATTTCATTCTAGGACTAAACACATACAGCTCAAGCACCATTTCATATGATCAGTGTTGGAAGATGGAGAGTTGAAGCTGGAAAAGATACACACTAGTGAGAATCTTGTAGATATGCTAACAAAATTTGTAAGCAGGGAGAAACTGAGAATATGCTCAGTTTCAATTGGTCTTCAAGGATGATGATTAAGATGATAAATAGCCAAGTCCAAAGAGGATTCATTGTCGAGAAAATGAAGCAACGGTGGAGCTGCTACAATCATTCTCTAGGTGGGAGATTGTTGGGTGTGGAGCATGATTATCATCCTAATTTAAAGGTCTTTGTTTCACCCAGATGTATACCCCAAGAAGATTGTACACCCCTCCATGCCGGGGGGGGTGCGGGGGGGATTTGTCCCCCCGCGGGGGTTAGGGGGTCACCATCCCCCCTGGCTGGGGGGTCCAAGGGCTAGCAGTCCGCCGGTGGGGGTTTCGGGGGTAGTGCCCCCAAAGCTAAAAACATATGTAAAATTGCCTTGTAAAAATATAGTAATTTCTAGTCAATCTCAGCCGTTCATTAGGCGGATGATCTGATGGTAGAATTTATGTTTAGTTTAGGGTTTTTTTCCCTAGAAGGCAACCCCTCTCTTTGTATGAAGGTATTGTATTGAGGCTATGGAGTATATGTGTATTCTCAAAGCGAGAAATAGAGAGGTGAGACTGTGAGAGAAAATAGAGGATATTACAGTGGATCTACTGTAGGTTGTGTCTCTTCATTTTGCTAGATAATAGAAAGGAAGGACTAGCTGTTTGGGGTGGACGTAGCCCAAACTAGGTGAACCACGTATATTTTTGTCTCTCTGGTTTTATGTGTTTGTATTTTCCCGCATATTATATGTCTTGCATTTATCTGTCATATATAGTATTCTTCTAACACAAACTACTGCATTAGAAGATTATCGCCAAGAATTTGTGACTCTGCTACCATGGCTGTGATCGCACCTTACCAAACAAAGTAACTAGGGGAGCTCACTGCATAATGAAGAACGCGCGACACTGACTATCACGAGGGTAATTAAGAAGTGCATACTGACGAGGCTGGAAGGTGAACTGAACTCTCGCACAAGTGGTGCGACCACTTGAGTAGCCGTAGGGAGCACAGTCTTAGCGCTCCAAGTAGTTGAAAGAGAGTGTGGGACTATAAAAGATTTTGTGGGGGAGCTGCGTGATAAAGAGGTTGCGCACAGGATCGGCATGTCACAAGGGTCGCGCCCATGCAGAGGGAGCTAGCTGCCGCATGGGTAAGCTAGAAAGTGACCATTGGTGTCATTGTTCATGAGAAGATGTCTAGTTTAAGACAAAGAGAGGCAGGTGACGGCCCATTAAGACACCAATTAAGAACTAGACTTGGGATGATCTGCCACCAAGAATCCATTAATAGCTCATAAATATGGGAACGATCAAATTCAAATTTGAAAGACGCTACAAAACTACCAAGGCTGGCCACGAGACAACACTTGTTTGTTTGAGATTTGAGTTGTTACAAAGAGCACAGAGTGTTGAGCGCCAAGCGGTGTTTGAGCCCCCAAAGTCACGAACAACTACAGACACCTCGAATAAGATGACAACTACCAGGAGAGGTGTGGGCTTTCTCGAAAGTACCACCGAGGAAGCCGCGCAGATCCCTACGACGTCGGTGGGGGATGCACTGAAAATCCCAAAATCACCTTGGACACTGAGGCCCAAGAAGGACAAACAGACAGGGGCACTAGTCCACATGTCCCCACGAAATCTACGGTTTAGTAAGATTTCCATGGAGGAAAAGGGCAAGGCTGTCAACCTTGAGACAAATGATGAGGAGGAAGAGTTACAGGCTCTAATTGATCAAATAGAGACGCAAGACAATGTGGAGGAGGATGTCACACCAATGCCTTCTGCAAAAATATACCCACGTATGTCCCTCCGTGGAAAGGGAAATTTAGGGCGGCCAAAGACCTGGAGGCCACAAAGAGTGCACTCCAGACCCTGCTCCTCCCCGACGACATTAGTTTTGGAGGTTGGCCCCTCGATCGGGTACCTACCCTAAAATTCGAAGATTGGGACCTCGCAGAGAGGTCTGCCCCTCGGTCGGGTGCCTACCCTGAAATTCAAAGATTGGGACCTCACAGAGAGCAAGAAGCTCCTGCACTTGGTGATAGAAAGCTTGATGAAACAGAAGCTAGAAGGGCCAGTGATCACGTTGGAGCTGCGAAAATGGCTGCGGGGTGTGGAGAAGGCCAGGTTACTTCATCTACAATGGATACCCCACTTTCACCACGTGCCCATCACCATTTTTGTCATCAGGCAGTTGTTGTGCCTAGTGCATGATGGGTATTTGTGGCTGGAGGAGTCTATACCCATCACGACAGAACTTATTCATAGAATTTCTTGGCTTCGCTATAAGGGAAGAGACCCCAGGAAAATAGCTGGTAAAATCCGAGATTTGGTGCTCGCAGAGGCCATGAAGAAGAAGTATAAATTGGAAAAGAACAATAGAGGCTACGTAATCAATAACATTCAAGACAAAGAGTTGCACACTGCCACCCAACTTCTGGACGGGAAGGTGATGAGGAAATCCCGCGAAGACAAGGTACCCACATTGGTCGTTGCGCTGATAGAATAATGCGTGGAGGGGGTCTAATTCAACTCGGCCGCCTTCCTCTGTGAAGAATTCCTCACCAACTGCAAGGAAGTTCAGGAGCAGGGGAAGACCTTCCACTACGCATGGTTACTCTTGTCCATCTTACTAGTGACAAGGGAACTACGTGAGGATAGTTAGATCCCTCCTCTTGAATAGGACTTGCCAGAGGCTGCAAAATATGCATCACTCTAGGCTACAAAGGATGCCACATGGATCCACGAGACAAAGATATTTTGGGTGCTCATGGAGATGAGCATCCAGATGTGGATTAATAGAAGGTCGTGCCTATCCCCCATAGTGTACAGCAGTTTACGGAGCTTTGCAGACTTGAAGGTGGATATGCACAATGTGTATCTTAAGGCTCATAAGGATTTGGCACAGAACTGGACGAAACATTCTTCCATCAAAATTCATGATGCCATTTTCACCATGTTCGACTCATGGCCTCCCGAGTGGCATGCTCCAGATTGGGCGGAGTGTGGTAAGACAGCGGTGCAAAAACAGAAGGATGCTACCAAGCTTCTCACTCAATAGAAGCGCAACGAGAAGTTGGCTGCAGAGGTAAGGGTTGTCCGTGAGGCAGTGAAGGCCCCCGCAGAGTAGGCCAAGGCTGTCGAAAAGGCAGCAACAACACAAGCAATAGGAGCCACCACGACACGGGAGGAATGGGACCCAAACTTGACCACAGGACAGGGAACAGAGGACACATCAGAAGGTGCGGACCCAAGCATGACATCTACACAACTGAAACGGTCGCGTAGTACGGAACGAGCAGGCCCACAAAAGAAGACCAAGGCTTCCAAACTGGAGAGTGAACCTATTACACTGGCGGAGGGTGACCTCTATGACATCGGCAACACATTTTGTGAGGTCACCAGGGAGGCGCTACAGGAAGCGATGATGGAGCAGTAGAATCTGTTGGGGGCCCTCAGGGCGCAGTTGTAGGAACTTTAGGTACATCCCCCATGGGAGGGAACAGCAACCGCCTACGGTGTCGTAGGTACATAAGCAACAAAGCAGTTGCTGCAGGCCAAAATGGCTAACACCATTGTGTTGCCGGAAGGAGCACTAACAGCAGAAAGAACGAAGGACAGAGCCGCGGTGGGCCAAATCAAGGTACTTGGCCTAAACTTGGTTGCCCTTCCGTGGGATACATTATACCAGTTACAGGACGGAGCGACAGCAGAACTCCGCGCTAGGGAAGGACGCGCAGTACAGATGCTCAGCGAACAGAGAATCAACATCGAGCAGCTTAGCCTACAACGCGATGAAGTGCTGGCGCAGAATCAACAGTTGGACCAAATGGTAGAGGAAGCATGTCGCCACATTCTAGAGCTAGAAATTGCGACAGACCTACTAGTTAGAGTGCAAATTGACGAATTGGCCAATGGATTCTGCGAGGCAAAGGAGGAAGCAACAATGATACAGCTGGACCTCAACCTTCAGATTGCCAAACTACAATTAAAGGCGCAGTCATCCGCACCCCCGGACGTTAGGGAACCGCTCGTTGGGGCTATCCAAAAGGGGCTAACGGAAATAAGACAGGCAGTGCAAACCTGTACTACTATATTGGAAGAATCCTTCACGGTCCTCACTTCCTTACAGGAGGACCCCACCATACAGTGCCTAGAAACAGAGGCACAGGAGCTTCATTTGCAGTATGACAGTGTGCACGGAACAACATAGACAGTTTTCCTGACCCAACGGCTGGCAAAGCTATAGCAGGTGAAGACATTGAAGGAACAGGTGGATGTCGCGCGACAAAAAGAGGCAGTACTTAAAGCGCGCATCTAGCCTTGGATTGATGAGGCCTTCCTCATCACTGCCGACATCGAAGGAAAGCTCGCACAGATGAAAGTGATACATGCCTTAAGATAGGGATTTGCCCCTGACAGTGAGCATTCGGCTGAAAGAGTAGAGCAGATCCAGTAGACGACAGAACAATGCATTGCGGACCTTCACACAGCACAGGCACAGTTGGAGGGGCTCCGTGCCAAGATCGCCGCACTAGCAAAGTGACTAAGGATGAGTCACGATGATTATGTTGGGGGCCTGTTGGGCATGGGATCCTCCGCAACATGTTTTCGGGGCTCAAAGCCTAAGTTTTGGTCAATTATATTGTAAGACTCTATGAATTTCGCGCGCGGAGCGTGAAGTCTAGGATGAGTCATAGGCATGTCCGCCTAAAATATTGTAATTTACTGTAAGGTTGTGTCGGCCTACCCATAGAGCGAGGCTCTAAGTGTAAAAAAAAGGAATAATAGATAGAATAGCGAAGGCATGGTTTGAGGTTAGAATTGAACCTAATGTGTACTAGGTCATAGTAGGAGGAAGAGGCTCTGTAGCTGAGTGCGCAGGGTGGATTCGAGTCGGTACTTGGGATTGAAAGTTAATAAAGAGAACTTGACTCTGTGCATCTGTTTTTGAATATTTATTTTGATGTTATGCATTACTTTTACTCTGTTTATTTACTACACGCACTTGATAAATACTTTCATGAATGCTTATATATGAGAATAATCTAAGTAATCATCAAACAGAGCCTAATTAAGGAAGACTTGGGTAAATAACACGGGTCGCGTTGTGGCTAGAACTGCGGGAAGATAGTATCGCAAGGCGCGGGGTGCCCGTTGATGCATGTAGCGCAGTAAGTGCGAAGGTTGGATTGCATACCAATCACCTCCTATCAGACATCCCCAGGGTGCAGAAACCTTGTTCTAGCACCATCCCATACTACTTCGGGTGAGACCTCAGTGTGCGCTACGCGAACTATTGCCGAAAGGGCCAATAGTACTGGAATTTGCTTAGCTAAATCATTTCTGAACCTGGGTCAAGCCCCACTAAGCCAACACCCTTCTTGAAATATTCTTGAAAATTATAAGATTTAAACATCTGATTCACACATTTTTTTACTTCTAATTACATTAGAGCATATTTTTTTTTAATTTTAACTCACATTATTTTTTTATTTAGAACATGTTGTTTATTTTTAATTCTATTTAGAACATAATTTTTATTTTAAAGGGGGCCAAATAGAGAGACAAACTTATCATCCCTTCAAATTGGGTTGTAGAATGAGCATCTCATTTCAATAATTAGAATTAAGAAATGCAATAGCTTTTCTAAATCCGGAAAGCATTCCATAAATCATATTTTTCTAAATTTTACAATCACTCAATAAATCATCCATAAATCACTTATTCTCAAAGTAGATTTATTTTTTCCTTATGAAGAATATCACTTATGCATAGCTTTCCTAAAACTATGACTCATTAGCTTTAAAACTTAAAAAATATAACAACTTATAAAATACATTTTATTTATATAGAAGAATATAAATTCTTCTAAATAAAGCAATTAAGAATTATTTCTTGTAATTAAGAATCATGGTAGTCGATCCTAGGGATATTAGAGGAGGGGAGTTCTTCTCAACATAATTCAAAAAAATATCAAATGAACAAAGTTCATATAAAATTAATTATGATTTTTTAGACATGTGGTATTTATAGCCATATAGTTGTAACAAATCTTATTTATAAAATCTAAATTGTAAAGATATTTAACTGAGCTATTATTATTTTTATTGTGAAAATAATGCATGTCATCTGCGTTGTGAATAATGACGAACTAGCATTACGGCAGCAAGTTGTAAGAATAACAATCCCATTCCAATATCTTTTGTTGGGTGTGGTTATGGTCAATTGGCAAATCCATACACGCCATCACATCAAATGTATAATTAAAGTTGTGTAAGGAAGTTGAGAAGCATTATAAGCGGTTCAACTCTCAGCGAACAACTGACCAAAGGACCGAGGTGATATTTGAGGGTTTAATGGTTCCACCATCTGTTTCTCTGCCTCCATAATTCATAGCAATTCCCACTGTGCACGTTGTACAACCATGGCAAAAGCGTTTGGATTCACGTGCCACAGACGAAACGAGTCACGATGTGATTACTTGGACTGAGTGGGTGGAGAAAGCATTGATTACAAGTTTAACCACAACCAAAAAGGAAACATCTTGGCCTTTTCGCCATGATTTCGTTCTCATGTTACTGGTAGAGAAGTAGAGGTGTTGTTCCCATTAGGGTAGTAAATTCGAATCAATGTTACCAGTAGTTTAATTTACGTTTAACACAACTATTGTATGTATCATAACTTTGAAGAAGTTTCAGGAAGAAAGTTAAATTTCCATGGTAAGCGCTTTAACTATGTTGTAATGACAATTTATTTCCTAAATTTCATTTCTGATTTCATGTTTGATTAGAATTACATGTCTATTCAACAGCTTTGCGAAGTAATTTAAGTTTTCTACGAACATAAAAAGGAAGCTTCTTGCCCAGTTTGAAACATGTGTCTATTTTTGTATAATTGTTTAAAAATGACCAAGTTGGAAAATTTCCAAGATTTTAAAAGTTCTGGAAATATAGAATTAGGAAAAAAAAATAGAGCATACTTCTGATATGAAAAAGCCACTCGCTCAAAACGTCATTTTATAGGAGGGTTCTTATGTTGTATCTTTTTAATTCGAAGGATTCTCTACCCATTCAAATTTTACTATGTCTTATTACTCCCAAATAGATGAGAAAATAAAAAGAATCAATGAGATTATTAAAGATATGCTCAAAATGTATGTAATGAAATGAGCATCTAAATCGGAAAATTACTCACACTTTAGCATAATTTGTTTTTAATAATGAGTGTCCAGTATTATTCAAAATGATTGCATTCTTGAAGTTGTTTCACTCGAAATGTGGTACTTCAGTTAATTCAGATTAGGTAGTGGACAAAGTGATGTTTGAGCTAACGATGTTTAAATAAATGAATAAATAATTAAAAAAAATTACAAAGAGTTTGAAGGTATCTATGATGAAAAAAAAGAGAGTGGTGGAATCAAAGCTTAGGACGTGAATATGTATTTTTGAATATGAGGCCAAAGACAAGCTTTGGGGAGTTGTACAAAGTTCACACGCATATTTTATAGGCCATTTTAGATACTTTGTATAATTGTGCTAGTTGCATATGAGCTTTAATCGTCGATGTGCATAATGCATTTCCTAATTTATTATTGACAAGGTATATACATGAATTTAACCATATTATTGATTGGAATATGATTTAAGTAGATTGTAAAGGGAATTTCCATGTCAAAATTTTATAGATACTAAATAGAGAAGACAAGGCATTTTGGAAGAAAACCATAGACCTAATAGATGCCTACCACAATTGTTACAACCTTGAAAATGTTGTTAATAATAAAAGTATGAGAAAAATAAATGATATCAAATCATATAAACAACAACATTGTAATAGATATATTATTTTCATATGGCTTCGAGGTAGCCATGCCTTGACTTAAAAGTAGTTGAGCCATCTAACGTCCTAGTCTCGTCAAGTGATCCCTCGACTCAACTCAATTGTCTAAGTTCCTAGCCTAGAAAAGTGGGCCCTCCACACAACTCAAGCACATTATAATGGAGAATTCTGTTGGGTGTGGAGCCTGATTATTTTCCTGATTCAGAGGTCTCATCCACGTTGGATGCCAGTTCCTAAATGGGGTTACAACCTTGCTCGTATGTCGTTAGGGGGTCCAATGGGGGGTTACGACTACTTTCAATGAGCCTCCCCTCATGGGCGTTTGGTGGCAGTGCATCTGAAACAAAAAATAGATGAAAAAAATCCTTGTAAATTATTATAATTTCATAGTCAATCTGGGTCGTTCATTAGGCGGATGATCTGATTGTAGAAGTTATGTTAATTTAGGGTTTTTTCCCTTAGAAGGAAACCCTCAGTTTATATGAGGGAATTGTATTGCGACTATGTATTATTATTCTGAGCGAGAGAGAAAGAGAGAGGAGGTGGTGTGAGAGAAAAGTAGAAATTATAGCGGATCTAATGTAGGTTCTATCTCTTGATTTTACTAGATAATATAAAAAGAAGAACTGTTTTTTTCTCTGTGGACGTAGCCGAAATTGGGTGAACCATGTATAGATGTGTCTATCTTGTTTTATGCCTTTTTGTATTTGTGGTTCAACAATATTTTATGTATTTCATTGCTTTGTTAATGAAATTATAACAACTAGTATGAGATTAAACAAAGTCTTTTAGTAGAAATCACATGAGAGATCTTTTTGGCTGATAATCTTGTAGGAAAGAAGAGTTCCTAGTTTGAGTGGGAGAAATGGTGGAAGATGGTAGGTTTAGGGTCGAGAAATTTAACGACCAAAATTTCGAGTTATGGAAGATGTAGATGAAAGATTATTTGTATTAGAAAGGTCCATACCTACCATTGAGTGTGTTATACAAAATATATGATTGCGGACAAAAGTGTCTTCCCTAGGCATGGGGGACTGGCCTCTAACAACACAAAGAAAAGGGTACAATGTATTCCTTAAAGTAATTGAATGATGTAATGAGACCTACTTGGATCTATTGTAGGCTTTGCTCATTCCTTGTCTTGTACGCTCTAATCCTAGCTCCAATTGCTATAATTAGAATCTACACAATCAAACAATACAAAGCAAATACCTTTGACACCTATGTAGAATAATCCAATCACTTCATTCAATAGATAAACATGGTATTGAAATACATGAAATCATAACATAACATATAGGAAAATAGTCAACTCTTTGTATTAATAGAAATGGATAGAGTTATAGCCAAACATAGGAGTTGATTTTGTAGAAGAGCTCACCAAGGTGACTTATATTTTTCTTGCTACAAAGTATGTCTCTATGTCACCTTAATGCATGGAATAATGACTCTCAAAGAAACAACATGAGGGTAGAATCAATCTCCAAAAGTCAATCCCTTGCCTATGAATGGTTGTAAATATATAAATGAGGGAGGTAGTTCATGAATTCTTATCTATTTACCAATCTAGGCTTCAAATCCACTTGAGATGGGAGGATGAACTCAGGGGATAAGAAGTGAAAATTCCAAGGTAGGATCAGATTCGATTCAAGGCTCTTATATAAGGTAAATGGTTGAAACAAAATTAGGAATCTTTTGGAAGAGGAAGCTTCGGGATTCCTTTTATTTTTTCCAAATTTCTGGAATCAGCACACCCCCAAAAAGGGGCAACCTACAAGTGATTGGCACAAGTGCAAAGAGAGTCAACCTGGTGGTCAACGCTAGTCCGTAAAGGGCCAGGGTGAGTTGGGCCTTAAAAGCTTGGAAACTTAGTAGTAAAGAGCATAAACTCAGGGATTCAACAGAGTCATTTTTAGGGCTTTGTCTAGGGATGATGCCGATATGTTAAAGGATGTGAATTGGTCCCATTTGAAGGCTTATTGATGAGATGCGACAAAAATGCCTATAACAGATTGACCCTAAAGCGCAAAGTTTGAAATGACAACTCATGACAGAAGAGGTGTACCTTGTGACAAGTGAGGATCAAGAAAAACCGACAGAGAGCATCATCTGTTACAATACATTTACATCAAGATATTCTTAATGAGGGGGACATCCGCATGTTGAGCACATAAGCTAACATTACATGTACAATGATAAAAAAACATGTCCACAGATGATTAATGGTAGACCCATGACTAGATGATTATCTATATGAACATAGCCATCATAGATTGTGATCTTGTATTAATCCTGAAATCATAGCCTCGATGGATGAAATTAGATCCTAGGTCTTCTATGTCGTTCACAGGACCAACCAATGTATGAGTCTAACCATGCGAATTGGTGAGTTGAAGTCAAACATGGTAGACACCATCTTATTAACGATAAATGATGTAAGACATTTAATAGATGCGAGAGAAACCATGACCTGAAATTGCCGCAGAAGATCACTCCGTAACACTTGGCAAGCTTTAAATGTCTTTCAAAACAATGATGTAATTCAATTGAGCAAGTTAACAATAAAGGAAATGACACACCTAATCATGAAATACAAAAAGAGAATGACACTGAGGTTTATGACGGAGTTCACCCCTCCTGGGGTACGTCTCCAAGCCCTGCTCAAAAGGCTAGGCCACTCGTATTTTAGTATATAATAAGAGGTACATAAAAGTTGTTTATTACAATTTCAGCTATTTCCCTAGTGTGGAAATTCTCTCCTAGAAAGAACTCTCGCAATTTCACTTGGCAATTTACAATCAACATGTCAGTTACAAAAAAAACATAAAGTTTCTATCAATGACTGTAACCTCAACTGAAATCGAGCATTAAAGCATCAACAACACATTAACCAATTACCTTGTCTCACCTTACCTAGGTGCGACATAGTTCATGTACAGTCTTTTATAGAATTCGTTGCTACAACTGATGAATAGGTTTTTCTGTTGAGTCTGGAGTGTACGAAAACCCCAGTATGCCTCGGGAAAGCCAAAAACTAACTTGAAAAACAACTTCAATCTTCACAACTCCCGAATGACGCAGTGGATCCACACCTTCTAGCTCAAAAAAACTAGACTGCAAGACCACTATAGCTTCGCTTGACTTGCCTCTAAATGGCTTCACTGGAATGGCTTTAATTGCCTTCGAGTTACTTATTTTTCTTTGGTGCTAGGACCTCATTTTTATATCATAATTTCACAATCCTAATTTTTTGAGTTTTTGTTACAACCATATAACAACATTACATATTTGGCTTATTCGAATTAAATCGAATGCCATACATTAAACTCTAATGCTAGACATTGTTTTAAACAAACATAAAGTTGGCGCATGATGGTTTGCCAACGTTACAATGCATTACAACAAACTTTATATATGGTGCATTTGGTTTTAATTCTTTGGTGCATTTCCCATGGTTTAAAAACCATATAACATTATGACAATACATATCAGAGTTTGTTTGAATTTATATGGGGCTTTATGGTTGAAAGCCTATGGTTTTAATTAACTAGCGCACATATCTCCATGTTTCGATGGTCCACACCATATGAGACCGGTGGCATGGCTTTCGTAACAACCATTCCATAATGCATGATCGTTGTATACCTTAACTCCTGTGACGTTGAAATCACAATTCAATATTGGACCGAAGGCATATAATGAATGATCTCGCGCAATATTCCATGCCACTATGCCATATTAACATCGCATGAACTGTGCTGAACCCGTTCCTACTCCTTAACGGGTTGGTGCTGATGCGATGCATCATGTGGCATAGTTACATAACCATGTGCCATAATCTTTGCACACTCTCGTGGCATGTGACGTGGACACTCTGGTGCTAACAGTTGACCACCGTGTTAAATTTCCATTCGGCACTTGTTTCGATGGTTACATAAACTCTGACGGTTTACCATAACTAGACAACACATAAATTGTATATGATATATTATTTTTGTTCAACCAGTGTAATACCTCTGAATTCATTGGTCATAACATATAACATGCACCAAATGTTTCAATATAACTCCACACCATATGTTTAACCATATCAAATGTTTTGAAATATGGTTTTAAAACTAAAACCTTTCCACCATAAAACTAATACCTTTGCACCATTAATACCATAGTTTTAAAATACCCCCTACTCTATGTCTAGCACATTTAATCATGAATGCACCCATTATTACAAGTGAACCATCGTTGGCATATTAGTAATGCGTTGGACGATAATGTTGGAGGTTGTGAGTTTGAATCTCCTAGGACCCGCATAAAAACGTTTTAAATTTTACGGAGAGGCCACGTGGCATCCATTCATTGGCTGACATGGCGCTCTTTTATAGTTCAAAAATATCAACCAATAGCAATTTGACAAACCAAAATGAGTTACCTGGGAGAATCCATGCTTGCCACAATGTAAAATGGAACCTTGAGCTTGACCAACACTTGCCTTTGACCTTGACCTATAATGACTTTGACTTTTCACTTGTTTAGAGGCAAGCTTCAATGGGTGTTTTCTCCCTCATACAGAAGTCAAATGAAAAACTAGAGATACCATCAGAATCAACGTGTCGAGCTCCTTGACTTGGAGTTGATTTTATGAGAATTTGGGATGGTAAGCTGTTGCACATGTCAAGAACAGTTTTTCTAGCCAAGACCATCTTGGTGTTCAAACATATAGAAAACTTCAACTTCACTTAACAAAATCCACCCTGGATCTACCTCCCAACAAAAAAGCCTTTTGGACATCCAAATTTTTTATTACAAACATGAGTTTTATTACATTCAAGTGTCTTTATAAAAACCATCTAGACATTATTTACAGACATAAGTAGGCCTACTGATGCAATGAAAATTCATAGACATTGTATTTCACATATGGCATAAAATTTTCCCAGTTCCAAGTAGGAGACTTCTCTCGAGACTTACATTTATCTTCCCCAATATGCTTCTCTTCCCCTTGTCTTATTCATGATGGTGTTGATTCTCATCATAACATTGGACATGTTCTCTTCGAATGTCCTCTCAGCTTGCACTATCGACAAACTCTTTCTCCAGAGTTTGTACTGGTCGTATTTTTGTTGGATTTTCCCGAGCTTTGTTTTGATGATGTTGAGTCTTTGTCTGACAAAAGCAAAGTCTTTCGAAGATGTTTCTTCCTTTGATTTTTTCATCATGTTTCTGTGGCCTACTCCTTGTAGCACCCGTCTTTTTACTGAAAAGCTTCTGCCTCCAGAATTCCTCTACACAATGCGTGTTACTCCCACAAATGGTAGATGGATAAATTCCCTTAATGACTTTCAACATAACATTTTGATTTAAGGACTCACCTTTCGAATCACTGGTGGAATGATTCATTTTTTTACCTTTCCAATCCTGAACCTTCTTTGGCATGAGCTCAAGATATAAGGACCAACACCAGTTTTCAATGTGACATCTCTTTCCACAGTAGTCACAAGTTGACTGGTCATATCCCAATCCTTCGTATTTAGGCCTTTCCTACACGAAGATTGGTTGGAGTCTGCCTTGGCCATGCTTGTTCAGGCCTTGTCCTTTCTGATATCCCATCTTGTTCATCAACGTCATACCCATTCCTCTCATATGCTTCTCGAACATTCCAATCTCAAGATCCCTGGAAGACTTTGTTTCTGAAACAGTTTTATGAGATGATGGTACATAAGGAAATTCCTCTGAAGGTGAGGAAAAAGTACCAATGGCTTCTTCCACTAATTGCACTTTTGGAGTGGTAGATAGAGATGAAATTTATTCATCTTCCTAGTGAAGTGGAAGTACTTTATCCTCTACTGCAGTGAATGGACTTCGAATAGAAGGACTGTTCCTATTTCGATTCTTTTGCAAGGCTTTAATCTTTGCTTGTAATTTTTGTTTGTCTTCCTGTAAAGCCTGCAACATGCATTGCAATGCAATGCTATCCTATTGATATTGTTGGCTGAACTCTTGTTGTTCATGAAATCGAATCTGGCTCGATATTTTTCCCATTCTTTCACTTTGGTGAGTACCCGCTCTAATACCAAAATATGATTTGAAATTGCGGAAGAAGATTGCTCCCTGACACTTCGCAATTTTTAAATGGGTCTTTCAAAACCATGATTTAATTCAGTTAAGCAAGTTAACCGTAAATGACACAACACACATAATCATTCAATATAAAAATAGAATGACACTGATATTGATGATGGAGTTCACCCGTCCTTGGCCACATCTCTAGGCCCTATGCATAAGGCTAGGCCACTCGTATTTCAGTAGATAAGAAGAGATACATAAAAATTTCTTATTATAATTGTGGCTGTTTCCCCAGTATAATTCTCTCCTACAGAGAACTCTCACAATTTCAATTGACAGTATACAATCAACGTGTCATTTATAGTAAGAACATAGAGTCTCTACAAACTGAAATCAAGCATTTAAGTATCAACAATACATTAACCAATTACCTTGTCTCAACTTGCATAGGTGAGACACAGTTCATGTACAATCTTCTACAGAATTCATTGCTTCAACTGACAAACAGGTTCTGCCATTGAGTCCGGAGTTTGCCAAAACCCCCATTTTGGCTCTTTAAGTGTCTAATTCAGCTTCCATATGCCTTTGGAAAGCCAAAAACTAACTTGAAAAACAACTTCGAGCTGCGCAACTCTCGGATGGCGTAGTGGCTCCACACCTTCTAGCTCAAAAAAACTGGAGTAAACACCACTCTGGATTTGCTTGACTTGCCTCAAAATGGCTTCACTAGAATGGCTTTACATGCCTTTGAGTTGCTTGTTTTTCTTTGGTGCTAGGACCTCCTTTTATATCATTTCACAATTCTAACTTTGGAGTTTTTCTTACAACCATATAACAACATTAGATATTTGGCTTATTCGAATTAAATCGAATGCCATACATTAAACCCTAACTTTAGGCATTTTTTTTAACAAACATAAAGTTGGTGCATGATGGTTTTCCAACGTTACAATGCATTACAACAAAGTTTATATATGGTGTGTTTGGTTTTAATTCTTTGGTGCGTTTTCCAAGGTTTACAAACCATATAACATTATGAAAATACATATTGGAGTTTGTTTGAATTTATATGGCACATTATGGTTGAAAACCTATGGTTTTAATTAACCAGTGCACATATTTGGCATATAGATATTCTCCATGGTTGGACGGTCAACAACATATGAGACCAGTGGCATAACATTCATAAAAACCATTCCATAATGCATGATCATTGTATACCTTATCACTCATGGAATTGACAAGGAAATTCAATGTTCAACCAATAGAATATAATGAACGATTCTCACCATATCTGATGCCACCATGCCATATTAACACCACATCGATTGTGCTCAACCTATTCCTGCTCCCCGATAGATTGGTGCTGAAAAGATGAATCCTATGGCATAGTTACATAACCATGTGCCATAACCTCTGCATAGTCTCGTGGCATCTAACATGGACACTCCAGTGCTAACAGTTGACCATTGTGGTATACTTCCATTCTGTGCTTGTTTGGATGGTTGCATAAACTCTGGCAGTTTACCATAACTCCGCAACACATAAATTGTATATGGTATATTATTTTTTGTTTAACCAATATAATACCTCCAAATCCATTGGTTATAACATATACCATGCACCAAATGTTTTAATATAACTCTGCACCATATGCTTAACCATATCAAATGTTTTGACATATGGTTTTAAAATCAAAACATTTGCGCCATTAATACCATAGTTTTAAAACTACCCCTTGCTCTATGTCTAGCACATTTAATCATCAATGTTCCCACCATTACAAGTGAACCATAGTTGGAATGATGGCAATGTGTTGGAAGATAGTGTTGGATGTTGTGATTTTGAATCTCCTCGAATCTTACAACTCATAAAAAAAAATTAAAGGCTACAGAGAGGCCTTGTGGAATCCATTGATTGGCCCATGTGGCACTATTTAATTGGCTCAAAAACATAAACCAATAGCAATTTGACAAACCAAAATGAGCTACGTGGCAGAGTCCGGGATTTCTACAATGTAGATTGGAACCTTGAGCTTGACCAACACCTGCCTTTGAATTTGACCTGCAGTAACTTTGACCTGTGGTGACTTTTTTTCATCTGTTTAGAGGCAAGATTCAACAACCATTTTCTAACTCATACGGAGGTGAAATGTGAAATTGGAGATACCACTAGAACCACATCGATATCTTCCACTTGGCACTGATT
The DNA here is from genome assembly GCA_031772625.1 of Pinus tabuliformis. Lineage (NCBI taxonomy): Eukaryota > Viridiplantae > Streptophyta > Pinopsida > Pinales > Pinaceae > Pinus > Pinus tabuliformis. The sequence continues at coordinate 1,982,660,948 of CM062817.1, read as the reverse complement.
TTGTAAGAATGCAGGATGGGAAAATTCTGCACATGTCGAGAACACTTTTTCTAGCCAGGACCATCTTGGTCTTCAAACATATAGAAAACTTCAACTTGACATCACAAGATCCATCCTGGATCAAACAACTAATGATGTTAATGGCTTTCAAGGTACTTTAGTACAATCTATATGGTGTGAATGAATACGATCATTTTGAACACCACACATAATCTTTCGGTCGAAAACCAATGAGGTAAACATGTCTGCGAGAGCAAGGAAACTTTCCATTGATGTATGCAAGCACCAAGGTACCAAAGTGGTGTTTCTAAGTCAACTTCTTGGATAGTGAGCTCCTGTCGATAGGAAACAACCCGCCATAAGAGGTCCTTGAAGTATCAGCCATCAATGACGCAAAATGGGTATGATGATTTGAGATAGAATGATTAGAATGATTTTGATACAAAAATGGATTAGGAGAAATAGACATGGAATGAATGATTAAGAGTATTGTAGCACATATTGACTCAATGACTTCTCTTTAACCCAGTGGTGACACTGAAATGGAGTTGGAAACATTAACCCAAAACCAAATTGGATGTTTTGAAAAGTTATGATAAACAAAAAGACAAACAAATTTCTCACCCCAACAACCATGGAGATAAAGTGGAAAAGTGTCGTGTTCAAGAGAGATTCGTTGCCATTATCAAGTGGAGTATCTTGTTTTACCAATTTCCACAACCATTACTAGTCAATACCTCTTTTTTTACATGCTTGAGGAGGATAACATCTTCTTGATTTATAAATTCATCCTTCATATGAATCCCTATGAGAATATTTAACGAACCCAGAGGAGTGGTTCGGTCCTGTCACAATCAAGGATTCCATTGATATTTTATGTTTTTACATGTTCAACAAAGGTGACAACATGACATCTTTTCCATGTTTAGATAGTTTGAAGAAGAGACGAAAAAAATCCAAAGGTTCCTTTTTGTAGATAGTCTCTTGAGTGTGAAAAGGCAGAAAATGATAGTAAGGAGAACCTCTTAACAATGTTTGAGTAAGGTATTCCTTTTTAGTAAGTGATCTATGTGAATCTAGAAAAGGGTTAAAATTAGATTGAGTAGACATATTTTAATTTATTTTAATGAGTTTGAAAAGACAAGTGCTCGACAATCCTTTCATATTTTGGGATTTTGAGAAGAACTTAAAGAGAACTCAAGGGGATTTCCTTTTTCATAATTTTATAGAGCCCAAAAAAAGTGATAAAAGTTTACTTTCAGTCAAAATGATCTTATTCCATTCAAAACACAACAAAATTTGTTTCACAGTTGTCGACTTGTTTAAAACACCATCGAAGGTATTAAAAATACCTGTTTCGTGAAAAAATTGAACTGTAACAAGGTCAAAACATTAAATATGAATAAAATAATGGAAAAATGACCATAAATATATAACATGACAATTCTTTTTTACCATTTCACATTTACCATTTCACATTGGAGGCCTAAGTGCTTTTTACCCATGATCCTTTGTAGTTGATTGTGGTCAATCTAGAGGATCATTTTAGGCGTCGTCACTTCTACGTAGGAGTGAAGAACTTTCTCTTTATTTTCACGGTGGCATTTTTTAGTTTCATGCACATTTTTTAGTTTTTTGAGGCCTTATGGCACAATTATTGTGCCCCTGGATCAGCACACCCCCAAAAGGTCGAAAGGTGTGTTGATCCTGGAGTCTTAATAGTCGAGGGAGTGCTGAAACACATTGTCCTCCCTTAGGGCGGTGCATTGGGCACAAAACAAAAATTTATTCAACTAGTTTCTCTCTAACTTTATCGAGTTATTTTCATGAAATTGATCCTACTGAGTCTCTTTGTGATGTTTCAATACTTCATTAATACAATTTTTTTTTGATATGGAGGGAAAGATAACATGAAGAACAAGATATGAATGCATCAAATGATCTTTCTACCATCTAGGAACTAAGAGATTTTGGATTGCTAAAATTCTTCTGGGTTCCCTGAATGATGCAACAGATGGAATTACTTGAATATATTGTACTTACATGGCATGTTCGAGCACAAAAATTCAGACTGGGAGCACATCTTCTCGAGATAAAGGTATAATACATATCTTTCTTGACTAGTCTATCTAGGGGAGGTGCCTCAGTCTCTTTCATAAGCATGAGAAGGGGAGGAGAAATAGTTAAGGATTATGTCGCCACTCATTCCAGACCTCGAGCTCAGCCAACCAAGGATGGGAAAATCAACATAAAATATGTGGTATGATTTCCTCTAAGAACAATCTTATTCATTATTGCCAGATTGGAAAGTAGCTGCACACTACATGTGGGCAATAGGTCATATATGGAGTATTCTATAAACTTAATAGATCCAACCATGTTCAGTTCGAGTGAGGGACTGTTGGTCAACATGAAAGAAAAATTGACTAAAACAAAAGGTGGGAGGCTAAAGAACTTTGGCTTTGGGTAAATCTTGATCTCCTTCTCTTTACAGAGGATTGTATTGCTATGGCCTCAACATATCTCACTCAAACCCATTCATATGAGAGTTTTGTGGATGAAGAGGTGGATAGATCTTATGTCCTACTATGAAAGTCCATCATCCATGAGCTTCACACTGATTTTCTTCACATGCTTGTGCATGGAATTGATTATGATAATTAATTATCCATATGCAGGGGTGGATTTCCATAGAGACCCAAAGCTCACACTTCCTGAGGGAGAGAAATTGGGTGTTATAGCTAAGATATATTGACCATTTTTTATTTTGAGTTTTACAATTTTTTTTGTGTTTTTTGATGTATCAAGACTAAACTATCGATTTATATATGAATATATTGGACTTGTTTGACCTGTGGGTGTCTCATATCTCCAACATGCAGGAGACCCATGACTTGCACTAGCACTAGTATAGGCTATGGCACTATGACGGGAAGTACTACAAGATCTCAACATAACAAAGACCCTTGCAAAGGTGGAGCATCATTTGGAGGGGCTAGCACATGACATAGCTGAAACCATGGTCAACCAACTTTCTATGCCATTACAACGACATACTATTGGAGTGTGAGGCAATATCGGTTAACTACTGCGCAAGATAGCTTGTGCAATGGCATGTTATCATGAGCACTATGGATAGTCCACTAGGGGGCATACAACCATATTTTCATGTATATATGGAAGGTTGTGTGTCCATATGTATCATGGGCACAAATTTTGTAAAACCAAACATTTTATATAACTATCCTCAGTGTTTCCTACATTTCTATTATCACTTTCAATTGATGTGTTGTGTATTGAAATTATTTACATGTATTGCAAATGTCTATCTTAAACAGATTAGCCAATGCATCTGTCAATGTATTTAGATTTTTAGAAATGTGTTGTTATTGGATGTAATAAATGTGTCTTTCTAGAAGGAGAACCCTTAAGAACATGCGAAGCATAGTTGGACTTCTAACTAAGTATGCATTAGTCAAATATAGTAATACAAGTTTTGAGTCCAATATGATGGCTATACGACAGATAGCATGTGAAATAGCATCATATAGTATTTATATCATTGTGTTATACTCAACAATGTTATTGGTAGACTGACATATACAAATTCCTTGTAAACTCTCTAACTTGCCTTCTGGACCGAATATGGCCTATGCTACAGAAGATAGGTTATGAGTACTATGAATAACACCATAAGAATAACCAAAAAATGGTTCCAAGGATGCCAACCTCTGCAAACCAAATGTAAATGGGATTAAAAAAAACCAAAGAACTTAGAAGGGACACACTTTAAACACACTCAACACACTTATATATAGCATGTACATGGTGTACTACTAAAAATCAAGCATAGTATTTCTTATGGTACAACCCATTTCTAGACTGCTCGAGTAGAACTCCATCAAAATATACTAGGCCATAGGACCCTTCTATAAGAGCATGTTTGACAGTGTATGGACCAAGCCACATTGACTCAAACTTTCTTGAACCTAATTCATCAGACTCTTGATCCTAAAGCAAAATAAGGTCTCCTTCTAAAAAGACACAAGGCTTGACACTCTTTTCATACTACACCTTGATATATGTCTTATGAGCTTCATTAGCTAAAGTTGTGTAAGATGTAAAATACATTCCTCTTCTACATAAGTGGAAGAAATAAGTTCTATAGCCAGTTTCAACAACAAAATCTCACATTCTATCTTAAGGATAGCCTCCAGACCATAAACCAACTGAAATGGTGTATGTAGCAGTCCTAAGAGAGGTTTAATTTGCACACAAGTTAGCAAAAAGAAGCAAATTCTAGTGTGATATATGGACCCCTATCATAAGTTGAATCATAGTTTTAAGAACCTTATTGATAGCCTCAACTTGTCCATTCGCCTATGGATATTAGGGAGTGGAACTTTCATGTGAAATTCCAAACTTGACAGTCAATTTGGACATCATATGATTCTGTAAATGCTTTCAATGATCCATAACCATGGCTTGAGGAACATCAAATGATGTGATGATATGGTTAGAAAAAAAATATGGAGTTATTTCGTTGGTATTTTTAAATGTAGGCATCACCTCGGCCCATTTGGTAAAGTAATCAACCACTACAATTATATAGCCATTCCCCTTGATTGAGTGAGGGTAACATCTCATGAAATCGATACCACGTTTCAGAAAAGGACCTACAGTGACAACAAGATTCATATGTGTTGGTGGAGCATGGGTCTTACGATAAAAAACATTCCATGAATGAAACTTTTGGACAACAAGAATACAATCACAAAAAATGGTGGGCCAAAAGTAACCAACACATAGGATCTTCTCTGTGGTGGCATAACTAGATAAATGACCACCACATGCCCCTGAGTGGCATTCATTAAGGACTTTCTCGACCTCTTCATGGATGAGGCACCTTTGGAAAATCGTATCGATACCACGATGATAGATGGTTTTACCAATTATTATATAATCCTTGGCTTGATATTGAATATGTCACTACTCAGAACGAGAGGCATTAGACCAAAAAGTCTGGGTTTGGAGATATACAAGGATGTCTCCATACCAAGGGTCAGATGACAAGATCAAAAACAATGACTCATCTGGGATTGAATTTTTAGACATGGATTTAGAACTAACAGTGGGAAGGTCGCATATCAACTCAGCGAAAATTAGTGATTTCGTTGACTTGGATTTGATGAATTCCAAATTAAACTCCTACAGGATGATGATCCATTTGGAGTACTTTCCCCCTATAAATTTACGTGAAAAAAATGTATGTCATAGGGTGGAAATCCAAAATCACCATAGTTTTCAACATCACTATATAGTGGTGAAACCATTAGACATATTGAAGAACTACCATAACTAACCTTTCAACGTGATTGTCCTTAACTTCGGTAACATTGAGATTCTGGCTCAAGCAGTAAATGAGATTTTCAGTCCCTACACCATCCTCTTGGACGAGTACCATTGTGATGGTAGTAATTGCAGTGACAAGGTAAAGGAAATAATCACATTGGTAATCTGGGCGATATAACAGAGATGCCTGAACCAATACATCATTGAAGGCATTAAACACCTTTTGAGTAGTGTCGTCCCAATGGAAATGAACCCATTTCTTTATCAAGTGAGTGAATCCTTTGGTCAACTAACCATAGTTAGGGACAAACCTCCATAGAAATTTAGCCTTCCCTTGGAGCCATTGGAGCGAAATGAAGGAAGAACGTGCAGGAAGATCTATGATTGGCTAAAATTTTAGAGGATCGATATGAATTCCATGTTTCGAAACCAAAAATCGAGAAGTTAGCCAGAGCTAACACAAAACACACATTTTTAGGGTTGAGTTAACTATTGTAGTGGCTACATGCTAATAGAATGGCCCTAAGATGCATCGGTTGATCAACCAGATATTTCGAGTGAGTAAGGAGATCATCCAGATAAGGTTGCATGATGTGTTTGATATCATGGAAGGTGTAATTCATCACCCTCTGAAACGTAGCCCAAAAATTCTTCAATCCAAAAGGGAGTTTTAAATATGAAAATGTGTCTGAGGGACAAATAAATATAGTTTTAGGTTGATCTACTAGGAGAATGTTCATATGATTATAGTGAGAAAATCCATCAATGAATGAATAGATCTCACAACCAACACAATCATCAACAATGTGGTCGATGAACAAGGTGGGATAATTATCCTTTGGACAAGAATGATTTATGTCGTAATAATCAACCCATAAAGGAATTGTTCTTCATTTCTTCATGACAGGAACAATATTTGACACCTAATCATTCACAGGGATAGCCATATGGTTTACTCACTAACTATGAACTAGAAGAACCAATCATGCCATCACCAACATGATATTATTTACTATGAGTTGGAGGAATAGTGTTCAAAGGTAGCATAGTGTTGGGTATAATATCATAAAGTGTGCCAGATTAGGTATAAATGAGATCCAAGTACTGGGCATGAGAAGTTACTTGCTCTTCGGTTACTTTTCAACCCTTAGCTACGTCTTCTATTATACGGGCCAACAAAGACATAGTAAAATGTTATGCTAACAATTGATCCAGAACACATGTCTTAACCAATTGAAAATGATGTCCCCACTCATGAATATGATCAGAGATGTGAGTGGAATCAGATTGTTTGAAGTTGGTCAGAAGTTTCATTCCAGTTTCATATCTGATGGGAAACTGGAAATGTGTGAAGAAGGTAGTAGCCAAGGCACTGAAATTATTGAACGAAGCTCTCGGTAATTCAATATATCATTTAGCTTCCATACCAGTAAGAGTGCGTTGGAAAAGACATAATCAAATCGAATCATCATGAAGGGAGTTCGATCAAAACCATGGATGATAAGCCATGAAATGCATTGTTAGGTCTTCTCCAGGATTCCCATTGAATTTTTGGATATCACAAGGTAATTTCGTAGGAATAATTGACAACCAAGGTGAATGAGAAATAGGATCATTAGTGAGCTGAGTCAAACCTTGAAATTCGAGAGTTTCCATAAATGACAACTTCTTATTAAAATCCGGCGGAGGATAACTTGGAGAAGAGGAAATAGCTTGCGAAACATGTATTCTTGCTCCATGATCATAGGTATGGTTTTGATAAAGAGGAACCTAGGAACTGAAATAAGGAGCATTCTAATAACTAGCATACACATAACCTTGTTTTCCAACTCTAGGATAACCTTGTAAATGTTGGAGAGGTTGGTTTTGGACTTGTTGGCCTTGATAACGGACTTGAGGGATACAATGATAAGGTTGATACCGTAACCCCATGGGATTTTTCATCATCCCAATAGAAGAGGGATTTGGCTGAGGGTGTGCCATACCATAAGTAGCCTATCCTACTGGAATTTGAGGAATACCTTGTCCAAGCAGTTGAGAATGTAAGGCACCTTGTAAAGGTTGAGTAAGTGAATCTTGGGAAACCAGATACTGATGGAATAGATTGATTCATAGTTACAACCTATAAAGGTTAGCTTACATGAATTTGAGCTTGTAGAGTTGCAAATTTATAACTAGGAATTTGAGATGTGGACAACATAGGTTGAGGATTCAAGGATGGATCCATAATCGAACCAGGTTGTATGAGTGAAGTAGGTTTCCAAACACTAGCAACCGTTCTAGCATATGGAGGATTTGGATAAGGCCGAGCACCAATTTAAGGTATACAAACAATAAGTTTCCCCCTTACCAAATAAGGAGGGGATGATAGAGGCAAATTCCCCTCCTTGTAGAGGGTACCAAACATAAGGAAAGTTAGGTTGTTGAAGGTAACCATGCCCACTAATATAAGGTCCAACCTATTGTTCAACTATAGGTGTAGGTGGAGGAGAAGGAGAAGGCTACGTAGAGCTCATTAACAAAGCATCGAATGCAATTATAGAAGTAGATGACGTGGGAGAGGTCCATGGAATGGATGTTGCACCACAAAAGGTACTATATAATGATGAAACTAGGTGGGACAGATGGGCCACCATATACATGTGTCTCTAGTGATGTCCTAAACATGCATGAAGAATCAACACTAGTTGTCTCAGCCACATTGGTGGTAAGAGGATGGGAAACCATAGTGGATTTAGTCATGGGTAATTCTCCCAAAGAAGATTGTTACGAGAAACTCATGGGTGAGTCAAAAGAATTAGGTAAAGGAGTTTATGATGGAGTTTGAAGAGGAGGAATAGGGTAAGTATGATAAAAATGGAGTCCACTCCAATGAACAGGAGTAAAGGGACGAGGTTCTTCCTATTGGATCTCTTCAACGCTCACAAGAACAGGGAAGAGAAGAGGGAGTCCCAAAGTAACATGTGAATATGCTTGAGGTATCTCAGGGAATAAAGTCATTGATTGAGTAATTTCAGGTTCGATTGCCTCAGGAAACAAAGTCTCAAGTGATTTAGTTTCAACTCTGCCAGATTCACCAACAAATGATGAAGTAATCTTGGGCTTAGTACTCAAAGGAAAATATTATTATGGTAGATCAGATTTATTGGGAGGACCAGAAGTAGTTCTTGAAGTTCTTGATTCGATATTTTGTGTCTTCTTATGCTTTTGATGATGGTCAAGAGTATCCTCTGGTGGAGTATGAGGCTTATTTTGCATTCTACGTGAACGACAAAGAGGAGGGCTGTGTTCTTCCATGTTGGATTAATAAATTTTAGTAATTAACACAAAAATAAATAAAAAAGAGGGTAAACTAGGCATAAAGGTTTACCAAGAAACCATGAACTGGAATATACACCTTGGAAAACCAAGGACTTAACGTACATGCAAGAAATCTCATCGAATGTTGTGTTCAGTGTATCATGGTATACACGGTGGCTGACTCGGTTACGTATGGCGAGGATAGAAACCTATGATGGACTTCCAAACTATACGACAATACATGGAAGCCCAATCTCTATTAGTGTTTTTAATGTGTAATTGTTCGATGAGAACATTCCCATATTTGTTTCACACATGGAGCACCATATAATATACCCAAAGGTAGGCGGATACTATTCTAATACACTTATGTACATGGAAAGACATTTCACCCCTAGGACGCAATGTTGGAAATCAACGATAGCTCCTACATTTATAGACATTGGAACCGATATCTAGCCTAGACCTATAAATGTTTGGATTAATGTGACAAATGATCCTTAAGTTGATTCAAAATATTTGAAGGTTTATCTTTTATTAGGTTTCAATTTAATGGCCCATCACGAATTTCTTCTAAATATCCTAAAATGCAAACTACCATGAATAAATTGAAACCTTCACTTTTAATGAGAGTGTATCTAAAGAAGCGAAGATACAAATAGTATGTAGCAAACAATAAATAAGTGAAATTCCCTAAAATGCAATTGTTACAACTCAAATTTACTCACAAAACCTTAGATTCCAATGTAAAGAGATTTGTATTTTTGATTTCCTCTTAATTTTGAAAATGAGAGAAAACTAAGATGCATTTCTAATCATTGACAAAAACGAACTTTTTAAAATGATGAATTGTACACCAATTCTTTCAAGTACTCAATGACCAAAAGAAAATAATTTTCTAATGACCTAATGACAATAATATAGGAAAATCTAAACAAATTATTATCAAAGGAAATCAAAACCACAAGAAAACTATATGGAGGCTTCTGAGAGGCACTAAGTCACTAAGGGACACAAGAAAGAGTAGTTGGAAGAAGGTTGGACATAGAGAAAACGAAAACAAGGCAAATTTTGGCATGAAACAAGCATGCGTGCAGATGCTAAAGAGGGTCCAGTTAATTGCAATGCAGCCACATAGAAGGTTGGGGTGCACTGCAACTCAAGTACAAGGAAAGCTAGGGTGCACTACAATGCACTGTCTCCATACCAAAGGGTGCATTGATAAATGAATCTCATGTTTTGGCACAAAAAATGCAATAGAATGTTAATGACAGGTCTTCCTATGTCTAATTAGGACTCAGTGAAACTATACAGATAAAAAATAGGCACTAAAGGAAAAAACCACCAAGGGATTGAAATATTCCCTAGTAGATTCACCAATTTGTTATATAGAATCTATGACTATGGACATAAGTGGCTTCCCTAGGCTTGTTTGATTGGCCTATAACAAAAAATATAAAAGGGCACAAAGTCTTCCTTAAATTAATTGAATGATGTGATGAGGCCTACCTGGAATTTGTCGTAAGCTTCACTCCTTCCCGAGCTTGTACTCTCTAATCCTACCTCTGATTGCAATAATTAGAACCTGCAAAATAAAACAAGACAAGCCAAAGATATACAACATGTATGTATAATAATCCAATCACTTCATTCAATATATCAACATGGTATTGAAATACATGAAATAATAACATCATATATAGGACTATAGTCTACTCTTTGTATTAATAAAAATAGAGTTATAACAAAAATAGGAGTTGATCTTGTAGAAAAAATCCCCAAGTTGACTTGTCCTTTTCTTACCACAAAGTATGCCTCTATGTCATCGTAATGCATGGAATAATGAATCTCAGACCAACAACATGAGGGTATAATAAATATCCAAAATCAAACCCCTTGCATATGGATACTTTTAAATATATAGATGAGGGAGGTAGTTCATGAATTATTATACATTGACCAATCTAGGCTCAAGATGGACTTTAGATGGGAGGATGAGATCAAGGGATAAGAGGTGAAAACTCGAAGATAGGATCATATAGGATTCAAGGCTCTTAGCAAAGGTAAATTGTTGAAACAACCTCAGGAAGCTTTTGGAAGAGGAGGCTTCTGGATTCCTTTTATTTTTCCTGAATTTCTAGAATCATCGCACCCCCAACACGGGACATTCTTTCGGTGATTAGTGTACGTGCAAAGAGGTTCAACCTAGTGGTCAATGCTAGTGGCCTTCTGCAAAAAAGTTACGCACGTATGTCCCTCCATGGAAAGGGAAATTTAGGGTGGCCAAAGACATGGAGGCCACAAAGAGTGCGCTCCAGACCCTGCTCCTCCCCAACAACATTACTTTTGAAGGTTGGCCCCTCGATCGGGTGCCTACCCTAAAATTCGAAGATTGGGACATCGCAGAGAGGTCTGCCCCTCGGTCAGGTGCCTACCCTGAAATTCAAGGATTGGGACCTCACAGAGAGTGAGAAGTTCCTGCACTTGGTGATGGAAAGCTTGATGAAACAGAAGCTGGAAGGGCCAGTGATCACATTGGAACCGCGAAAATGGCTGCGTGGTATGGAGAAGGCCAGGTTACTTCATCTACAATGGATACCCCACTTTCACCACGCACCCATCACCATTTTTGTCATCAGGAAATTGTTGTGCCTAGTGCATGATGGGTATCTGTATTTGGAGGAGTCTATACCCATCATGGCAGAACTTATTCATAGAATTTCTTGGCTTCGCTATAAGGGAAGAGACCCCAGGGAAATAGCTGGTAAAAGCCGAGATTTGGTGCTCGAAAAGGCCATGAAGAAGAAGTATAAATTGGAAAAGAATAAGAGAGGCTACGTAATCAGTAGCATTCAAGACAAAGGGGTGCACATTGCCACCCAACTTCTGGACGAGAAGGTGATGAGAAAATCCCGCGGAGACAAGGTACCCGCACTGGTCGTTGTGCTGATAGAATAATGCATGGAGGGGGTCTAATTCAACTCGGCCGCCTTCCTCTGTGAAGAATTCCTCACCAACTGCAAGGAAGTTCAGGAGCAGGGGAAGACCTTCCACTACGCGTGGTTACTCTTGTCCATCTTACTAGTGACAGCGGAACTACATGAGGATAGTCTGATACCTCCTCTTGAATAGGACTTGCCAGAGGCCGCAAAATATGCATCACTCTGGGCTAAAAAGGAGGTCACATGGATCCACGAGACCAAGATATTCTGGGTGCTCATGGAGACAAGCATCCAGATGTGGATTAATAGAAGGTCGTTCCTATCCCCCATAGTGTACAACAGTTTATGGAGCTTTGCAGACTTGAAGGTGGATATGCACAATGTGTATCTTAAGGCGCGTAAGGATTTGAAGCAGAACTTGACAAAACATTCTTCCATCACAATTGATGATGCCATTTTCACCATGTTCGACTCATGGCCTACCGAGTGGCATGCCCCAGATCAAGCGAAGTGTGGTAAGATAACGATACAAAAACCGAAGGATGCTACCAAGCTTCTCACATAATAGAAGCGCAACGAGAAGTTGGTCGCGAAGGTAAGGGTTGACTGCGAGGCAGCGAAGGCCACCGCAGAGCAAACCAAGGCTGTCGAAAAACAGCAACAACACAAGCAATAGGGGCCACCACGACGAGGGATGAATGGGACCCAAACTTGACCACGGGACAGGGAACAGAGGACACAGCAGAAGGTGCAGACCTAAGCATGACATCTACACAACTGAAATGGTCGCGCAGTACGGAATGAGCAGGCCCACAGAAGAAGACCAAGGCTTCCAAACTGGAGAGTGAACCTATTACACTGATGGAGGGTGACCTCTATGACATCGACAACATAGTTTGTGAGGTCACTAGGGAGGTGCTACAAGAAGCGATGATGGAGCAGCGAAATCTATTGGGGGCCCTCAGGGCACAGCTGCAGGAACTTTAGGTACGGCCCCTATGGGAGGGAACAACAACTGCCTACGGTGTCGCAGGTACATAGGCAACGGAGCAGTTGCTGCGGGCCAAAATGGCTAACACCATTCTATTACCGGAAGGAGCACTAACAGCGGAAAGCACGAAGGACAGAGTCGCGGTGGGCCAGATCAAGGGACTTGGCCTAAACTTGGCTGCCCTTCTGCGGGATACATTATACCAGTTACAGGATGGAGCGACAGTAGAACTCCACGCTAGGGAAGGACGCACAGTACAGATGCTCAATGAACAGAGAATCAACATCGAGCAGCTTAGCCTACAACACGATGAAGTGCTGGCGTAGAATCAACAGTTGGAGCAAATGGTAGAGGAAGCATGTCGCCGCATTCTAGAGCTAGAAATTGCGACAGACCTACCAGTTAGAGTGCGAATTCACAAATTGGCCAGTGGATTCCGCGAGGCAAAGGAGGAAGCAACAATGATACAGCTGGACCTCAACCTTGAGATTGCCAAACTACAATTAAAGGCGCAGTCATCCACACCCCCGGATGTTAGGGAACCGCTCGCTGGGGCTATCCAAAAGGGGCTAGAGGAAATAAGACAAGCAGTGCAAACCTGTACTACTATATTAGAAGAATCCTTCGCGGTCCTCACATCCTTACAGGAGGACCCCACCATATAGTGCCTGGAAACAGAGGTACGGGAGCTTCAATTGCAGTATGACAGTGTGCACAGAACAGCACAGATAGTTGTCCTGACCCAACGGCTGGCGAAGCTATAGCAGCTGAAGACATTGAAGGAATAGGTGGATGTCGCGCGACAAAAAGAGGCAGTACTTAAAGTGCACATCCAACCTTGGATTGATGAGGCCTTCCTCATCACTGCTGACATCGAAGGAAAGCTCGCACAGATGAGAGTGATACATGCCTTAAGATAGGGATTTTCCCCTGACAGTGAGCATTCCACTGAAAGAGTAGAGTAGATCCAGTAGACAACAGAACAATGCATTGCGGACCTTCACATAGCATAGGCACAGTTGGAGGGGCTCTGTGCCAAGATCGCCGCACTAGCAAAGTTACTCGGGATGAGTCACGATGATTATGTTGGGGGCCTGTTGGGCATGGGATCCTCCGCAACATGTTTTCGGGGCTCAAAGCCCAAGTTTTGGTCAATTATATTGTAAGACTCTACGAATTGCGGGCGCGGAGCGTGAAGTCTAGGATGAGTCATAGGATTTTCCGCCTAAAATATTGTAATTTAATGTAAGGTTGTGTCGGCCTACCCATAGAGCGAGGCTCTAAGTGTAAAGAAAATGAATAATATATAGAATAGCGAAGGCATGGTTTGAGGTTAGAGTTGAATCTAAAGTGTACTGGGTCATAGTAGGAGGAAGAGGCTCTGTAGCTGAGTGCACAGAGGCCTAGTAGAGTTCGCAGCTGAGTGCACAGGGTGGAGTCGAGTCGATACTTGGGATTGAAAGTTAATAAAGAGAAATTGACTATGTGCATCTGTTTTTGAATCTGTATTTTGATGTTATGCATTACTTTTACTCTGTTTATTTACTACACGCACTTGATAAATACCTTCATGAATGCTTATATATGAAAATAATCTAAGTAATCATCTAACAGAGCCTAATTAAGGAAGACTTGGGTAAATAACATAGGTCGTGTTGTGGCTAGAACTGCGCGAAGACAGTATCGCAGGGCGCGGGGTGCCCGCTGATGCATGTAGCGCAGTAAGTGCGAAGGTTGGACCGCGTACCAATCACCTTCTATCAGACATCCCCAGGGTGCGGAAACCTTGTTCTAGCACCATCCCATACTACTTCGGGTGAGACCTCAGTCTGTGTTGCACGAACTATTGCCGAAAGGGCCAATAGTACTGAGATTTGCTTGGCTAAATCATTTCTGAACTTGGGTCAAGCCCCACTAAGCCAACACCCTTCTTGAAATATTCTTGAAAATTATAAGATTTAAACATCTGATTCACACATTTTTTTACTTCTAATTACATTAGAGCATATTTTTTTTTAATTTTAACTCACATTATTTTTTTATTTAGAACATGTTGTTTATTTTTAATTCTATTTAGAACATAATTTTTATTTTAAAGGGGACGAATGGAGAGACAAACTTATCATCCCCTAAAATTGGGTTGTAGAATGAGCATCTCGTTTCAATAATTAAAATTAAGAAATGCAATAGCTTTTCTAAATCCGAAAAGCATTCCATAAATCATATTTTTCCTAAATCCTAAAATTACTCCATAAATCATATTTTTCTAAATTTTACAATCACTCAATAAATCATCCATAAATCACTTATTCTAAAAGTATATTTATTTTTGCCTTATGAAGAATATCACTTATCCATAGCTTTCCTAAAACTATGACTCATTAGTTTTAAAACTTAAAAAATATAACAACTTATAAAATACATTTTATTTATATAGAAGAATATAAATTCTTCTAAATAAAGCAATTAAGAATTATTTCTTGTAATTAAGAATCATGGTAGTTGATGCTAGGGATATTAGAGGAGGGGAGTTCTTCTCAACATAATTCAAAAAAATATCAAATGAACAAATTTTATATAAAATTAATTATGATTTTTTTGGACATGTAGTATTTATAACCATATATTTATAACAAATCTTATTTACAAATTAAAAATGTAAATTGTAAAGGGAAAAATATATAGATATTTAACTGACCTATTATTATTTTTATTGTGAAAATAATGCATGTCATCTGCGTTGTGAATAATGACGAATTAGCATTACCGCAGCAAGTTGTAAGAATAGCAATCCCATTCCAATATCTTTTGTTGGGTGTGGTTATGGTCAATTGGCAAATCCATACACGCCATCACATCAAATGTATAATTAAAGTTGTGTAAGGAAGTTGAGAAGCATTATAAGCGGTTCAACTCTCAGCGAACAACTGACCAAAGGACCGAGGTGATATTTGAGGGTTTAATGGTTCCACCATCTGTTTCTCTGCCTCCATAATTCATAGCAATTCCCACTGTGCACGTTGTACAACCATGGCAAAAGCGTTTGGATTCACGTGCCACAGACGAAACGAGTCACGATGTGATTACTTGGACTGAGTGGGTGGAGAAAGCATTGATTACAAGTTTAACCACAACCAAAAAGGAAACATCAAAAGATGCATGGTTTGGCTTTTTAGCTACGACGGAAAAGACGCATTCAAAGATACATGGTTTGACGTTTTCGTTCTCATGTTACTGGTAGAGAAGTAGAGGTGTTGTTCCCATTAGGGTAGTAAATTCGAATCAATGTTACCGGTAGTTCAATTTGACGTTTAACACAACTATTGTATGTATCATATATTTTGAAGAAGTTTCAGGAAGAAAGTTAAATTTCCATGGTAAGGGCTTTAACTATGTTGTAATGACAATTTATTTCCTAAATTTCATTTCTGATTTCATGTTTGATTAGAATTACATGTCTATTCAACATAAAAGGAAGGTTCTTGCCCAGTTTGAAACATATGTCTATTTTTGTATAATTGTTTAAAAATGACCATGTTGAAAAATTTCCAAGATTTTAAAAGTTCTGGAAATATAGAATTAGGAAAAAAAAATAGAGCATACTTCTGGTATGAAAAAGCCACTCGCTCAAAACGTTATTTTATAGCAGGCTTTTTATGTTGTAGCTTTTTAATTCAAAGGATTCTCTACCCATTCAAATTTTACTATGTCTTATTACTCCCAAATAGATGATAAAATAAAAAGAATTAATGAGATTATTAAAGATATGCTCAAGGGGGTCTAGGCTTAGATGATCAGGAGATTCTAAATAAACTTATAGGAGCCAAGCTTTGGTGGCAATGGGTGCAAGAGCCAAGAGCCCTTTGGGCAAGGGTCTGGAAAGAAAAATATGCCAGCTCCTAGCATACTAATAATCTTATCAGAATGTTGGGAGAAATAAGGGGCTCTCTTATCTGGAACAGGGCTTGGGAGAATAGAAATATAGTGCAACAACACAGTTTCTTGGAAATCAGAGATGGGGAGCAAGCACTCTTTTGGGAGGACAAATGGCAACAAGAACCGGTGTTGTTAAAGGAGGACTTCATAAGCCTCAAACAGGAAACAGATTCCCAAGGATTGCATAAAGTTAAAGATTTCTGGAACATCCCTCAAGGCCAGGACAAGTGGAGAAACTGGAGCAACATTGATTGTAGAAATAACAATCTAATAACAACAAAAGCAAAAGAACTGAGAGGCATTTTAAAACAGAGGATGATCATGGTCACAGAGGGGCGAGATCAATTGAGATGGGTTAACAACAACAAAGGCACCTTCAATCTCAAAGAAGCAAAGTATATTCTCCTGGGGCTGGAACCTTGTGTTCCCAAAAAATCTTGGAGGCAACTCTAGTCTCATCAAGGATGGATGAAAATCAAGCTCTTTATGTGGCTAGTGCATCATAAGAAAATTTTGACTTGGGACAATATTAGAAAAAGGGGCATCTTGGGGCCTTCTAAATGTTAGCTTTGTGAAGAGCAAGAGGAGACTATGGAGCACATCCTCAACGGTTGCTCTTACACCACATGGTTGTGGAATTCCTTCTATAACATTTTCCAACAATCAGACAGGGACAGAGAGAGTATCACAAACACCCTAAATAATTGGAGGAGGAGCTTTTCGGAGAATGAGGCGATTAATCGGGCATGGGCTTTCACACCAAGATTCATTATCTGGAATGTGTGGAAAGAAAGAAATAAGAGAATCTTCAAGGAGGAAAAAGCAAACCCTCAGAAGCTATATGATTTGATTCTAAAGCAGATTAGGGAAACTGTGAGCACCACAGTGTGCTATATCCCAGAGACTCCTCCCTCAACAATGGAGTTGAGAACTCTCAGACTACTGGGATTGCACAAGATCATTCCGCAAGGGCTTGGAAAAAAGATAGCATCAATGAACACATAGAAAGATTGCTGGCAGCCTCCTCCGAAAAACTACCTAAAACTCAATATTGATGGAGCCTCCAAAGGTAATCCAGGAGTTGCTGGGTTTGGAGGAGTTTTAAGGAATGAAGAGGGAAGAATCCTATTAATCTTCCACAGCCATTTAGGTAAAGCAACCAATAACATGGAGGAACTAATCGAAATGGAGCAGGGCCTAGAGATTCTAATTATAAATCGTAGCTCAAATGTAATTATTGAGGCAGACTCCGAAGTCAGGATCAACTCTATTAAAAGAATCAGCTGTGGATCCAAACCGGAGAAAGTATCAAAGCATTGGAGACTAATCCAGGTTTATCAAATGATTCAAGCTCACCTTCAAGGTTTTGGGTCGGTAAGTTTCAATCATGTGCATAGAAATGCTAACAAGCTTGCGGACATTCTAACCAACCAAGGGGTGAACAATGAATATTGCAAGATGGTGAAGAAGTGGTCGGATTTACCCCAAAATCATTTAAAGGTTCTTTGCTATAACCAAGCAGCAGAGGACATTCAGGTGGTCCATAGTAGTGGGAGGGTTTCTAGCAGAGGTGAAGTGTCCCTAGCCAATGATTCCTCGACCTCTTGACTCTCCCTTTGGGCGACACTGGTTCGCAGATGGTTTTGAAACAATTCCTTTCGCCTCTTCAAATCATCCTGTGGTTATGGGGCTTGCGTTAGATTGGAAGTGGCGGGAGAGCGGCTCCTTCAGCTATCGGATCAATTTCCCCTGTCGGTTCTGTGTGGAGAGCCTGGCTGGTTTCGTTCTTTTGGGGCAAACTAGCAAAAGAATGGCCCTAGTGGATAATGGCGGTTGGTTTATCTCTTCTCCTATAATCCTCAGGGTTTGGCACAAGTTTTCCCCATGCCCGGAAAATGCTTTGGTCAATAATCGTCGGCAGTGGAGCTGGGGGCTTCCGCTTCCTAATTCCTATAGTCGGGTGAACAGGCAGCAGGTTGAGCGGTATTCAGGAGTTCGCATAGCTTTCCATAAAAAAGTGGTTTCAGAGTATGGACAACGATTCCATATAAAGAGTGACACGTGGTGGGGGGACGGATTCGAAAACCACCCCCATCGCACCTTAAAGTTCGGTGACTTATGGCTGAGCGATATCAAGCACATCCGTCCATTTTTTCCTAAGCCATCCGACGGTCCGGAGGGGACGAGCAGTTTTGTGGCACGGAAGTGGTTTTCACGGCCCCTACAGACGGGAAGTGGTTTTCCCCATTCGGATGTGATCACAATCAATGAGTTCCACGTGGCGGTGGGGTTAGGTGGAAAACCACCCTCATCGCGAGATATCTTCGGGCTTGTTGGCAGGTCCGATATTAATATTCTCCGTCGGATGGCCCAGGGGGTTTCAACGGTTTCGATCACCCGTGCAGTTTTGTGGTCCCCAGGGTACGGGCATGCAGCGCGACAATAAGTTCTTGGACCATTTTGTCTATCCCGAGAGGGCTATTCATGGATTGTGTTCTCGGGCATTGGAGCCTCCTCTTCCTGTCGTTCGCTTTGGGTTTTTAAGAAACCATGTCGAAACTCATTTATCTTTCTTCTTTAGAATGGTTAAGTTTGATGGTTAGAAGAAAGGAAAAGTTTTGCTTCAGTCCTTTTCCTTGGTCAACGACCTTGAAGGTTGTGTTGTAACTCTATGTATTATATTTCTTGATTAATGAATGGGAAGGTCCAACTCTTGCATTAGCAAAAAAGAATCGACCATCTAAATCGGAAAATTACTCACACTTTAGCATAATTTGTTTTTAATAATGAGTATCAAGTATTATTAAAAATGATTGCATTCTTGAAGTTGTTTCACTCGAAATGTGGTACTTTAGTTAATTCAGATTAGGTAGTGGACAAAGTGATGTTTGACCTAAAGATGTTTAAATAAATGAATAAATAATTAAAAAAAATTACAAAGAGTTTGAAGGTATCTATGATGGAAAAAACAAGAGTGGTGGAATCAAAGCTTAAGACGTGAATATGTATTTTTGAATATGAGGGCAAAGAGAAGCTTCCTAAAATTGGGGAGTTGTACCAAGTTCACACGCATATTTTATAGGCCATTTTAGATACTTTGTATAATTGTGATAGTTGCATATAAGCTTTAATTGTCTACATCTATGTATGTGCATAATGTATTTAAGATACTTTGTATAATTGTGTTAGTTGCATATGAGCTTTAATTGTCTACATCCATGTATGTGCATAATGCATTTCATAATTTATTATTGACAAAGTATATACATGAATTTAACTATATTATTGATTGGAATATGATCTAAGTAGATTGTAAAGGGAAATTCCATGTCGAAATTTTATGGATACTAAATTGAGAAGACAAGGCATCTTGGAACAAAACCATAGACCTAATAGATGCCTACCACAATTGTTACAACCTTGAAAATGTTGTTAATAATAAAAGTATGAGAAAAATAAATGATATCAAATCAAATAAACAACAACATTGTATAGATATATTATTTTCATATGGCTTCAAGGTAGCCATGCCTTGACTTAAAAGTAGTTGAGCCATCTAACATCCTAGTCTCGTTAAGTGATCCCTCGACTCAACTCAATTGTCTAACTTCCTAGCCTAGAAAAGTGAGCCCTCCACACAACTCAAGCATGTTATAATGGAGAATTCTATTGGGTGTGGAGCCTGATTATTTTCTTGATTCAGAGGTCTCATCCACGTTGGACGCCAGTTCCTAAATGGGGTTGCAACCTTGCTCATATGTCATCAGGGAGTCCAATGGGGGGTTACGACTACTTTCAATGAGCCTCCCCTCGTGGGCATTTGGTCGTAGTGCATCCAAAACAAAAAATAGATGAAAAAATTCCTTGTAAATTATTATAATTTCATAGTCAATCTGGGTCATTCATTAGGCAAATGATCTGATTGTAGAAGTTATGCTAATTTCGGGTTTTTTTTCCATAGAAGGAAACCCTCAGTTTATATGAGGGAATTGTATTGCGACTATGTATTATTATTCTGAGCGAGAGAGAAAGAGAGAGGAGGTGGTGTGAGAGAAAAGTAGAGATTACATTGGATCTAATGTAGGTTCTATCCCTTGAGTTTACTAGATAATATAAAAAGAAGGACTATTTTTTTCTCTGTGGACGTAGCCCAAATTAGGTGAACCATGTATAGATGTGTCTCTCTTGTTTTATGCCTTTTTGTATTTGTGGTTCAGCAATATTTTATGTATTTCATTGCTTTGTTAATGAACTTCTAACAACTAGTATTAGATTAAACAAAATCTTTCGGTAGAAATCACATGAGAGAATTTTTTGTTTGATAATCTTGTAGGAAAGAAGGGTTCCTGGTTTGAGTAGGATAAATGGTGGAAGATGGTAGGTTTAAGGTCGAGAAATTTAACGACCAAAATTTCCAGTTATGGAAGATGTAGATGGAAGATTATTTGTATTAGAAAGATCCATACCTACCATTGAGTCTATTATACAAAATCTATGATTGCGGACAAAAGTGTCTTCCCTAGATTGGCCTCTAACAACACATAGAAAAGGGCACAATGTATTCCTTAAAGTAATTGAATGATGGAATGAGGCCTACCTGGATCTGTCGTAGGCTTTGCTCATTCCTCATCTTGTACGCTCTAATCCTAGCTCCAATTGCTATAATTACAATCTACACAATCAAACAAGACAAAGCAAAGACCTATGACACCTATGTAGAATAATCCAATCACTTCATTCAATAGATAAACATGGTATTGAAATACATGAAATCATAACATAATATATAGGAAAATAGTCAACTCTTTGTATTAATAGAAATGGATAGAGTTACAGCCAAACATAGGAGTTGATCTTGTAGAAGAGCTCATCAAGGTGACTTATCTTTTTCTTGCTACAAAGTATGTCTCTATGTCACCCTAATGCATGGAATAATGACTCTCAAAGAAACAACAAGAGGGTAGAATCAATCTCCAAAAGTCAATCCCTTGCCTATGAATGGATGTAAATATATAAATGAGGGAGGTAGTTCATGAATTCTTATCCATTTACCAATCTAGGCTTCAAATCCACTTGAGATGGGAGGATGAACTCAGGGGATAAGAAGTGAAAATTCTAAGGTAGGATCAGATTGGATTCAAGACTCTTATATAAGGTAAATGGTTGAAACAAAATTAGGAAGCTTTTGGCAGAGGAAGCTTCGGGATTCCTTTTATTTTTTCCAAATTTCTAGAATTAGCACACCCCTAAAAAGGGGCAACCTACTCGTGATTGGTGCAGGTGCAGAGAGGGTCAACCTGGTGGTCAACGCTAGTTCCTAAAGGGCCAGGGTGAGTTGGGCCTTAAAATCTTGGAAACTTAGTAGTTAAGAGCATAAACTCAGGGATTCAACAGTCATTTTTAGGGCTTTGTCTAGGGATGATGCCGATATATTAAAGGATGTGAATTGGTCCCATTTGAAGGCTTATTGACGAGATGCGACAAAATCGCCTATAACAGATTGACCTTAAAGCGCAAAGTCTGAAATGACAACTCATGATAGAAGTGGTTTACCTTGTGACAAGTGAGGATCAAGAAAAATCGACAGAGAGCATCATCTGTTACAATACTTTTACATCAAGATATCGTTGATGAGGGGGACATACACATGTTGAGCACATAAGCTAACATTACATGTACAATGATAAAAAAACATGTCCACAGATGATTGATGGTAGACCCATGACTGGATGAATATATATATGAACATAGCCATCACACATTGTGATCTTGTATTAATCTTGAAATTGCAGCCTCGATGGATGAAATTAGATCCTAGGTCTTCAATGTCGTTCACAGGACCAACCAATGTATGAGTCTAACCATGTGAATTGATGAGTTGAAGTCAAACATGGTAGACACTATCTTATTAACGATAAATGATGTAAGACATTTAATAGACACGAGAGAAACCATGATCTGAAATTGCTGCAGAAGATCACTCCATAACACTTGGCAAGCTTTAAATGGGTCTTTCAAAACAATGATTTAATTCAGCTGAGCAAGTTAACCATAAAGGAAATGACACACCTAATCATGAAATATCAAAATAGAATGACGCTGAGGTTTATGACGAAGTTCACCCCTCCTGGGGTACGTCTCCAAGCCCTGCTCAAAAGGCTAGGCCACTCGTATTTTAGTAGATAATAAGAGGTACATAAAAATTGTTTATTACAATTGCGGCTATTTCCCTAGTGTGGAAACTCTCTCCTAGAAAGAACTCTCGCAATTTCACTTGACAATCTACAATCAACGTGTCATTTACAACAAAAACATAGAGTCTCTAGCAATGACTCTAACCTCAACTGAAATCAAGCATTCAAGCATCAACAATACATTAACCAATTACCTTGTCTCAACTTACCTAGGTGAGACATAGTTCATGTACAGTCTTTTACAGAATTCATTGCTACAACTGATGAACAGGTTTTTCCATTGAGTCTAGAGTGTGCGAAAACCCCCGTATGCCTTCGGAAAGCCAAAAACTAACTTGAAAAACAACTTCGAGCTTCACAACTCCCGGATGACATAGTGGATCCACACCTTCTAGCTCAAAAAAACTGGACTACAAGACCACTATACCTTCGCTTGACTTGCCTCTGAATGGCTTCACTTGCCTTCGACTTACTTATTTTTCTTTGATGCTAGGACCTCATTTTTATATCATTTCACAATCCTAATTTTTGAGTTTTTGTTACAACCATATAACAACATTACATATTTGGCTTATTCGAATTAAATCGAATGCCATACATTAAACTCTAACGGTAGACATCGTTTTAAGCAAACATAAAGTTGGCGCATGATGGTTTGCCAACGTTACAATGCATTACAACAAACTTTATATATGGTGCACTTGGTTTTAATTCTTTGATGCATTTCCCATGGCTTAAAAACCATATAACATTATGACCATACATATCAGAGTTTGTTTGAATTTATATGGCGCTTTATGGTTGAAAGCCTATGGTTTTAATTAACTAGCGCACATATTTGTCATATAGATATTCTCCATGTTTCGATGGTCCACACCATATGAGACCGGTGGCATGGCTTTCGTAACAACCATTCCATAATGCATGATCGTTGTATACCTTAACTCCTGTGACGTTGAAATCACAATTCAATATTGGACCGAAGGCATATAATGAATGATCTCGCGCAATATTCCATGCCACTATGCCATATTAACATCGCATGAACTGTGCTGAACCCGTTCCTACTCCTTAACGGATTGGTGCTGATGTGATGCATAATGTGGCATAGTTACATAACCATGTGCCATAACCTCTGCACACTCTCGTGGCATGTGATGTGGACACTCTGGTGCTAACAGTTGACCACCGTGGTAGATTTCCATTCGGCACTTGTTTCGATGGTTACATAAACTCCGACGGTTTACCATAAACTTCGATGGTTTAACCATAACTCGACAACACATAAATTGTATATGGTATATTATTTTTGTTTAACCAGTGTAATACCTTTGAATCCACTGGTCATAACATATACCATGCACCAAATGTTTCAATATAACTCCACACCATATGTTTAACCATATCAAACGGTTTGAAATATGGTTTTAAAACTAAAACCTTTCCACCATGAAACTAATACCTTTGCACCATTAATACCATAGTTTTAAAATACCCTCTACTCTATGCCTAGCACATTTAATCATGAATGCACCCATCATTACAAGTGAACCATCGTTGGCATATTAGTAATGCGTTGGACGATAATGTTGGAGGTTGTGAGTTTGAATCTCGTAGAACCATACAACGCATAACAACCTTTTAAAGTTTATGGAGAGGCCACGTGGCATCCGTTCATTGGTTGACATGGCGCTCTTTTATTAGTTCAAAATCATCAACCAATAGCAATTTGACAAACCAAAATGAGTTACCTGGGAGAATCCACGCTTGCCACAATGTAAAGTGGAACCTTGAGCTTGAGCAACACTTGACTTTGACTTTGACCTACAGTGACTTTGACTTTTCACTTGTTTAGAGGCAAGCTTCAATGGGTGTTTTCTCCCTCATACAAAAGTCAAATGAAAAACTAGAGATACCATCAGAATCAATGTGTCGAGCTCCTTAACTTGGAGTTGATTTTATGAAAATTTGGAATGGTAAGTTGTTGCACATGTCGAGAAAAAGTTTGCTAGCCAAGACCATCTTGGTGTTCAAACATATAGAAATCTTCAACTTCACTTAACAAAATCCACCCTGGATCATACCTCCCAACAAAAAATCCTTTTGGACATCCAAATTTTTTATTACAAACATGAGTTTTATTACATTCAAGTATCATTAAAAAAACCATCTAGACATTATTTCCAGACATAACTAGGCCTATTGATGCGATGACAATTCATAGACACTCTATTTCACATATGGCATAAAATTTTCCCAGTTCCAAGTAGGAGACTTCTCTCGAGACTTACATTTATCTTCCCCAATATGCTTCTCTTCCCCTTGTCATATTGATGATGGTGTTGATTCTCATCGTAACATCGGACATGTTCTCTTCGAATGTCCTCTCAGGTTGCACTATAGACAAACTCTTTCTCCAGAGTTTGTACTGGCCGTATTTTTGTTGGATTTTCCCGAGCTTTGTTTTGATGATGTTGAGTCTTTGTCTACCTAAAGCAAAGTCTTCCGAAGATGTTTCTTCCTTCGATTTTTTCATCACGTTTCTGTGGCCTACTCCTCGTATCACTCGTCTTTTTACTGAAAAACTTCTGCCTCTAGAATTCCTCTACACAATGCATGTTACTCCCACAAAAGGTACATGGATAAATTCCCTTAATGACTTTCAACATAAAATTTTGATTTAAGGACTCACCTTCCGAAACACTGGTGGAATGATTCATTTTTTTACCTTTCCAATCCTGAATCTTCTTTGGCATGAGCTCAAGATATAAGGACCAACACCAGTTTTCAATGTGACCTCTCTTTCCACAGTAGTCACAAGTTGATTGGTCATATCCCAATCCTTCATATTTAGGCCTTTCCTGCACAAAGATTGGTTGGAGTCTACCTTTGTCATGCTTGTTCAGGCCTTGTCCTTTCTGATATCCCATCTTGTTCATCAATGTCATACCCATTCCTTTGGTATGCTTCTCGAACATTCCAATCTCAGAATCCTTGGAAGACTTTGTTTCTAAAACAGTTTTATGAGATGATGGTACATAAGGAAATTCCTCTGAAGGTGAGGAAAAAGTACCAATGGCTTCTTCCACTGATTGCACTTTTGGAGTGGTGGATAGAGATGAAATTTATTCATCTTCCTAGTGAAGTGGAAGTACTTTATCCTCTACTGTAGTGGATGGACTTTGAATCGAAGGACTATTCCTATTTCGATTATTTTTCAAGGCTTTAATCTTCGCTTGCAATTTTTGTTTGTCTTCCTGTAAAGCTTGCGACATGCATCGTAATGCAACGTTATCCTATTGATATTGCTGGTTGAACTCTTGTAGTTCATGCAATCGAATCTACCTCGATATTTTTCCCATTCTTTCACTTTGGTGAGTACCCACTCTAATACCAAAATATGATTTGAAATTGCGGAAGAAGATTGCTCCCTGACACTTGGCAATTTTTAAATGGGTCTTTCAAAACCATGATTTAATTCAGTTAAGCAAGTTAACTGTAAATGACATAACACACATAATCATTCAATATAAAAATAGAATGACACCGATATTGATGATAGAGTTCACCCCTCCTGGGCCACATCTCTAGGCCCTGCTCATAAAGTTAGGCCACTCGTATTTCAGTAGATAAGAAGATCTACATAAAAATTGTTGATTATAATGGTGGCTGTTTCCCCAGTATAATTCTCTCCTACAGAGAACTCTCACAATTTCAATTGACAATCTACAATCGACGTGTCATTTATAGTAAAAACATAGAGTCTCTAGAAATCACTCTAACCTCAACTGAAATCAAGCATTTAAGTATCAACAATACATTAACCAATTACCTTGTCTCAACTTGCTTAGGTGAGACACAGTTCATGTACAGTGTTTTGCAGAATTAGTTGCTTCAACTGACAAACAGGTTCTGCCATTGAGTCCGGAGTCTGCCAAAACCCCCATTTTGGCTCTTCAAGTGTCAAATTTAGCTTCTGTATGCCTCCGGAAAGCCAAAAACTAACTTGAAAAACAACTTCGAGCTGCACAACTCTCAGATGGTGCAGTGGCTCCACACCTTATAGCTCAAAAAAACTAGAGTAAACACCACTCTAAATTTGCTTGACTTGCCTTGGAATGGCTTCACTAGAATGGCTTTACTTTCCTTGGAGTTGCTTGTTTTTCTTTGGTGCTAGGACCTCCTTTTATATCATTTCACAATTCTAACTTTGGAGTTTTTGTTACAGCCATATAACAACATTACATATTTGGCTTATTCGAATTAAATCAAATGTCATACATTAAACCCTAACTTTAGGCATTGTTTTTAACCAACATAAAGTTGGTGCACGATGGTTTGCCAACGTTACAATGCGTTACAACAAAATTTATATATGGTGTGTTTGGTTTTAATTATTTGGCGCGTTTTCCATGGTTTACAAACCATATAACATTATGAAAATACATATTGGAGTTTGTTTGAATTTATATGGTACATTATGGTTGAAAACCTATGGTTTTAATTAACCAGTGCACATATTTGGCATATAGATATTCTCCATGGTTGGACGGTCAACACCATATCATACCAGTGGCATAACTTTCATAAAAACCATTCCATAATGCATGATCATTGTATACCTTATCACTCGTGGACTTGACAAGGCAATTCAATATTCGACCAACGGAATATAATAAATGATCCACACCATATCTGATGCCACCATGCCATATTAACACCACATCGACTGTGCTCAACCTATTCCTGCTCCCCGATGGATTGGTGCTGACAAGCTGCATCCTGTGGCATAGTTACATAACCATGTGCCATAACCTCTGCACAGTCTTGTGGCATCTGACATGGACACTCCACTGCTAACAGTTGACCACTGTGGTATAATTCCATTCAGTGCTTGTTTAGATAGTTGCATAAACTCTAGCGGTTTACCATAACTCCGCAACACATAAATTGTATATGGTATATTATTTTTTGTTTAACCAACGTAATACCTCCAAATCCATTGGTTATAACATATACCATGCACGAAATGTTTTAATATAACTCTGCACCATATGTTTAACCATATCAAATGTTTTGACATATGGTTTTATAATTAAAACATTTGTTCCATTAATACCATAGTTTTAAAACTACCCCTTGCTCTATGTCTAGCACATTTAATCATCAATGTTCCCACCATTACAAGTGAACCATAGTTGGCATAATGATAACGCGTTGGAAGATAGTGTTGGATGTTGTGAGTTTGAATCTCCTCGAATCCTGCAAGTCATAAAAAAAATTAAAGGCTACAATGAGGTCATGTGGAATCCATTGATTGGCCCATGTGGCACTATTTAATTAGCTCAAAAACATAAACCAATAGCAATTTGACAAACCAAAATGAGCTATGTGGCAGAGTCTGGGATTTCCACAATGTAGACTAGAACCTTGAGCTTGACCAACACCTGCCTTTGAATTTGACCTGCAGTAACTTTGACCTGTGGTGACTTTTTTTCACCTGTCTAGAGGCAACCTTCAACAGGCATTTTATAACTCATATGGGGGTGAAATGTGAAACTAGAGATACCACCAAAACCACCGCGTCGATATCTTCCACTTGGCACTAATTTTGTAAGAATATGGGATGGGAAAATCCTGCACATGTCGAGAACACTTTTGCTAGCCAGGACCATCTTGGTCTTCAAACATATAGAAAACTTCAACTTGAAATCACAAGATCCATCCTGGATCAAACCACTAATGATGTTAATGGCTCTCAAGGTACTTTAGTACAATCTATATGGTGTGAATGAATGAGTTCATTTCGAACACCAAACATAATCTTTCGGTCAAAAACCAACGAGGTAGACATGTCTGCAAGAGCAAGGAAACTTTCTGTTGATGTATGCAAGCACCAAGGTACCAAAGTGGTGTTTCTAAGTCAACTTCTTGGATAATGAGCTCATTTCGATAGGAAACAACCCATTGTAAGAGGGCCTTTGAAGTATCTGCTATCAATGATGCAAAATGGGTATGATGATTTGAGATAGAATGATTAGAATGATTCTGATACAAAAATGGATTAGGAGAAATGGACATGGAATGAATTCTTAAGAGTATTGTAGCATATATTAAACTCAATGAGTTCTCTTTAACCTAGTGGTGACACTGAAATGGAGTTGGAAACATTAACCCAAAACCAAATTGGATGCTTTGAAAAGTTATGATAAACCAAAAGACAAACAAATTTCCCACCCCAATAGCCATGGAGATGAAGTGGAAGAGTGTCGTGTTCAAGAGAGATTCGTTGCCATTATCAAGTGGAATATCTTGTTTTACCAATTTCCACAACCATTACTAGTCAATACCTCTTTTTTTTACATGCTTTAGGAGGATAACATATTCTTGATTTACAAGTTCATCCTTCAAATGAATCCCTATGAGAATATTTAGCGAAACCAGAGGAGTGGTTCGGTCCCGTCACAATTGAGGAGTCCATTGCTATTTTATGTTTTTACAAGTTCAACAAAGGTGAAAACATGACATCTTTTTCATGTTTAGAGAGTTTGAAGAAGAGACGAAAAAAAATCCAAAGGTTCCTTTTTGTAGATAGTCTCTTGAGTGTGAAAAGGCAGAAAATGATACTAAAGAGAACCTCTTAGTGATGTTTGAGTAAGGTATTCCTTTTTAGTAAGTGGTCTATGTGAATCTAGAAAAGGGTTAAAATTAGATTGAGTAGACGTATTTTCATTTATTTTAATGAGTTTGAAAAGGCAAGTGCTTGACAATCTTTTCATATTTTGGGATTTTGAAAAGAAATTAAAGAGAACTCAAGGGGGTTTCCTTTTTCATAATTTTATAGAGCCCAAAAAAAGTGATAAAAGTTTACTTTTAGTCAAAATGATCTTATTCCATTCAAAACACATCAAAATTTGTTTCACAGTTGTCGACTTGATGAAAACACCATCAAAGGTATTAAAAATACCTGTTTCATGAAAAAATTGAACTGTAACAAGGTCAAAACATTAAATATGAATAAAATAATGGAAAAATGACCATAAATATATAACATGACAATTCTTTTTTACCATTTCACATTTACCATTTGCATTGGAGGCCTGAGTGCTTTTTACCCTTGATCCTCTATAGTTGATTGTGGTCAATCTAGAGGATCATTTTAGGCGTCGTCACTTCTAGGTAGGAGCAAAGAACTTTCTCTTTATTTTCATGGTGGCATTTTTCAGTTTCATGCACATGTTTTAGTTTTTTGAGGTCTTATGGCACAATTATTGTGCCCCTGGATCAACACATCCACAAAAGGTCGAAAGGTGTGTTGATCCTGGAGTCTTAATAGTCGAGGGAGTGCTGAAATGCATTGTCCTTCCTTACGGTGGTGCATTGGGCACAAAACCAAAATTTATTCAACTAGTTTCTCTCTAACTTTATCGAGTTATTTTCATGAAATTGATCCTACTGAGTCTCTTTGTGATGTTTCAAGACTTCATTACTACAAACTATTTCTTATATGGAGGGAAAGATAACATGAAGAACAAGACATGAATGCATCAAATGATCTTTCTACCATCTAGGAACTAAGAGATTTTGGATTGCTAAAATTCTTCTGGGTTCCCTGAATGATGCAACAGATGGAATTACTTGAATATCTTGTATGTGCATAGCATGTTCGAGCACAAATATTCAGACTAGGAGCACATCTTCTTGAGATAAAGGTATAATACATATATTTCTTGACTAGTCTATCTAGGGGAGGTGCCTCAGTCTCATTCATAGGCATGAGAAGGGGAGGAGAATAGTCAAGCATTATGTCGCCACTCATTGCAGACCTCAAGCTCAGCCAAACAAGGATGGGAGAATCAACATAGAATATGTGGTGTGATTTCCTCCAAGAACAATCCTATTCATTATCGCCAGATTGCAGGTAGCTCTACACTACATGTGGGCAATAGGTCATATATGGAGTATTCTATAAAATTAATAGATCCAACCATCTTCAATTTGAGTGAGGCACTGTTGGTCATCATGAAAGAAAAATTGACTAAAACAAAAGGTGGGAGGCTAAAGAACTTTGGCTTTGGGTCAATCTTGATCTCCTTTTCTCTAGAGAGGATTGTATTGCTATGACCTCAACATATCTCACTCAAACCTATTCATATGAGAGTTTTGTGGATGAAGAGGTGGATAGATCTCATGTCCCGCTATGAAAGTCCATCATCCATGAGCTTCACACTGATTTTCTTCACATGCCTATGCAAGGAATTGATTATGATAATTAATTATCCATATGCAGGGGTGGATTTCCATAGAGACCCAAAGCTCACACTTACTGAGGGAGAGAAATGGGGTGTTATAGCTAAGATATATTGACCATTTGTTATTTTGAGTTTTACAATTGTTTTTGTGTGTTTTGATGTTTTCAAGACGAAAATATCGATTTGTATATGAATATATTGGACCTGTTCGACCTGTGGGTGCCTCATATCTCCAACATGCAGGAGACCCACAACTTGCACTAGCACTAGTATAGGTTGTTGCACTAGGACGGGAAGTACTACAGGATATCAACATAACAAAGACACTTGCAAAAGTGGAGTGTCATTTGGAGGGGCTAGCACATGACATAGCTGAAACCATGGTCAACCAACTTCCTATGCCATTATAGCGACATACTATTGGAGTGCGAGGCCATATCGGTCAACTACTAGTAAGATAGCTTGTGCAATGGCATGTTATCATGAGCACCATGGATAGTCCACTAGGGGGCATAAAACCATATTTTCATGTATATATGGAAGGTTGTGTCTCCATATGTATCACGGGCACAAATTTTGTAGAAGCAAACACTTTATATAACTAGCCTTAGTGTTTCCTACATTTCTATTATCACTTTCAATTGATGTGTTGTGTATTGAAATTATTTCCATGTATTGCAAATGTCTATCTTAAACATGATTAGCCAATGTATCTGTCAATGTATTTAGATTTTTAGAAATGTGTTGTTATTGGATGTAATAAATGTGTCTTTCTAGAAGCAGAACCCTTAAGAACATGCGAAGCATAGTTGGACTTCTAACTATGTGTTAGTCAAATATAGTAATACAAGTTGTGAGTCCAATATGATGACTATAGAACAGATACCATGTGAAATAGCATCGTATAGTAGTTATATCATTGTGTTATACTCAGCGATGTCATTGGTAGAGTGACATATACAAATTCCTTGTAAACTCTCTAACTTGCCTTCTAGACCGAATATGGCCCATGCTGTGGAAGATAGGTTACGAGTACTGTGAATATCACCATAAGAATAACCAACAAATGGTTCCAAGGATGCCAACCTCAACAAACCAAATGTAAATGGGATTAACAAAAACCAAAGAACTTAGGAGGGACACACTTTAAGCACACTCAACAAACTTATATATAGCATGTCAATGGTGTACCACTCAAAAACAAGCATAGTATTGCTTATCGTACAACCCATTTCTAGGCCGCTCGAGTAGAAATCCATCAAAATATACTAGGTCATAGGCCCCTTCTGTAAGAGCATGTTTGATAGTGTATGGACCAAGCCACATTGGCTCAAACTTTCTTGAACCTACTTTATCAGACTCTTGATCCTAAAGCAAAATAAGGTCTCCTTCTAAAAAGACATGAGGCTTGACACTCTTTCATACTACACCTTGATACATGTCTTATGAGCTTCATTAGCTAAAGTTGCATAAGATGTAAAAGACATTCCTCTTCTACATAAGTGGAAGAAATAAGTTCTATAGCCAGTTTAAAAAACAAAATCTCACATTCTATCTTAAGGATAGCCTTCAGACCATAAACCGACTAAAATGGTGTAAGTAGTAGTCCTAAGAGAGGTTCAATTTGCACACAAGTTAGCAAAAAGAAGCAAATGCTAGTGTGATATATGGACTCCTATCATAAGTTGAACCATAGTTTTAAGAACCTTATTGATAGCCTCAACTTGTCCATTCGCCTATGGATATTAGGGAGTGGAACTTTCATGCGAAATTCCCAACTTGACAGTCAATTTGGACATCATATGATTCTGTAAATTCTTTCCATGATCCATAACCATGGCTTGTGGAACGTAAAATCATGTGATGATATGGTTGGAAAAAAACTATGGAGTTATTTCATTGGTATTTTTAAATGTAGGTATCACCTCACCCCATTTGGTAAAGTAATCAACCACTACAATTATATAGCCATTCCCCTTGACTAAGTGAGGGTAACATCTCATGAAATCGATACCACGTTTCACAAAAGGACCTACACTGACAACAAGATTCATATGCGTGGGTGGAGCATGGGTCTTATGATAAAAAACATGCCATGAATGACACTTTTGGAAAACGAGAATACAATAAAAAATAATGGTGGGCCAAAAGTAACCAACACATAGGATCTTCCCTGTGGTGGCATAACCAGATAAATGACCACCACATGCCCCTGAGTGGCATTCATTAAGGACTTTCTTGACCTCCTCATGGATGAGGCACTTTTGGAAAATTGTATCGATACCACGATGATAGAGGGTTTTACCAATTATTATATAATCCTTGGCTTGATATTGAATATGTCACTACTCAGAACGAGAAGCATTAGACCAAAAAGTCTGGGTTTGGAGATATACAAGGATGTCTCCATACCAAGCGTCAGATGACAAGATCAAAAACAATGACTCATCTGGGATTGAATTTTTAGACATGGATTTAGAAATAACAGTGGGAAGGTCGCAAATCAACTCAGTGAAAATTAGTGATTTCATTAACTTCGATTTGATGAATTCCAAATTAAACTCTTGGAGGATGATGATCCATTTGGAGTACTTTCCCCCTATAAATTGACGTGAAAATTTGTATGTCATAGGGTGGCAATCCAAAATGACCATAGTTTTCCACATCACTATATAGTGGCAAAACCATTGGACATATTGAAGAACTACCATAAATAACGTTTTGACGTGAGTGTACTTAACTTCTGTAACATTGAGATTCTGACTCAAGTAGTAAACGAGATTTACAGTCCCTACATCATCCTCTTGGACGAATACCATTGTGATGGTAGTAATTCCAATGACAAGGTACAGGAAATAATCACATTGGTAATCTGGGCGATATAACAGAGATGCCTGAACTAGTACATCTTTGAAGGCATTAAACACCTTTTGAGTAGTGTCGTCCCAATGGAAATGAACCCATTTCTTTAGTAGGTGAGTGAATCCTTTGGTCAACTAACCATAGTTATGGACAAACCTCCATAGAAATTTAGCCTTCCCTTGGAGCCATTGGAGCGAGAAGAGGGAAGAGCATGCAGGAAGATCTATGATTGGCTAAACTTTCAGAGGATCGATATGAATTCCATGTTTCAAAACCAAAAATCGACAAGTTAGCCAGAGCTAATGAAAAACACACATTTTTTAGGGTTGAGTCAAGTATTGTAGTGCCTACATCATAATAGAATGGCCCTAAGATGCATCGGTTGATCAACCAGATGTTTCGAGTGAGTAAGGAGATCATCCAGATAAGGTTGCACAATGTGTTTGATATCATCGAAGGTGTAATTCATGACCCTCTGAAAGATGGCCCGAAAATTATTCAATCCAAAAGGTAGTTTTAAATATGCAAATATGTCTGAGGGATAAATAAATATAGTTTTAGGTTGATCTACTAGGAGAATGTTGATCTGATTATAGCGAGAAAATCCATCAATGAATGAATAGATCTCACAACCAACACAATCATCAACAATGTGGTCGATGAACAAGGTGGGATAATTATCCTTTGGACAAGCATGATTTATGTCCTAATAATCGACACATAAAGGAATTGTTCTTTGTTTCTTCATGACAGGATAAATATTTGACACCTAATCATTCAAAGGGACTAGATAGATGAAACCAACACGTAGAAATTTCTCAACTTCAAATTTAGTTATGTCATCCTTCTTGGGATGGACCAGACGAAGGTGTTTTTGGAATGGTTTAGCATTAGGATACGTTTTTATTTCATGAAGCATGATGTTTTGATCAATCCCTATCATTTGTTTATAAGACCATGAAAGTACATCTCGAAACTCTTGAAATAGAGATTTGTAAGTCTTAATCTCATCCAAAGAGAAAGACTCATCGATATGCAGGTTCATGACAATGTCAGGTTTGATCGAGTTATCAAGAGGGATAGTCTCTTCAATATTTAATAGGGTTTTTCCCAAAACAATTCCATGAATGGAAACAAAATTCATAGAGATTTCAACGATATTTTGTTGATAAAGGTCATTAGGATTATCCTCCATGAAATCTGATAGGGAGGAATGATGGTGATGATCGTCCCACGGCACATCGTCGTGCATCATGATCTCCATGATGTTCTCATCAGTAGGGAATTCATAAGAGAAAGGATGAGAAGAGATGCCATAATACAATGAGATATCGACACAACTAATCAAAGATACTAGATCATAGTGAACTGCACAAGATAAATGAATGGATTCATAATTGACCTCAATGGGTCTAATAGACATACATTCACCAAAACAATCTAGGTTAGTTTCGTCTGTTACTAACCAAGGATTAGTTGGAATAGTAGAAGAGGATATCATATTGATATAGGTACCCAAAGGAGAGTTGTCAAGAAGTGAAGGACGAGGAAGCTAAAAGGCTCCCATGAGAGAGGAGTCCTTAAGCAGTCCATCCCCAACATGTTGATACGGGTGTAGAGTTTCCCCTATGATGGGGAGATTTCCAGTAACTCGAGAACTAGATGAAAAAAATGTCATTTGATCAATTGCTACTATGTCGCCTTTATGAGGAAAGGAAATCATCGAGAAATAATTCGAAACAATAGAAGCGATGGCGTAAACCCATGTGCAACCGAATATAAGATTATAATTGAGTGGTTCATTGATAACTTTGACTTCTATGGATCCAAATTTACCTCCCAATTCTACTTGTCAGTAATTCGAAATCCCACAAGGTTTATAAGTTCTCCTATCAAAAAATTTCAAGGTGGTGGGCAACTGACTCAAATAAGGAGAACCAATAGCCTTCCAGTAAGACAAGGACATGATTCCAGTTGAGAATCCATCCTCCACAATAGAAAAATGAATGTTCTTACTATAGACAACAACCTGGATCATAAATGCTAATTGCTCTAGAAGTCGACATGTATAGTTGTCATGGTTAAAAATGACTAGGTTGGAATTTGAAGGATCGATACATCCAATTGCGGAAATCAAAGCCTTTTTTTGGGTGGTAATATTTTACAACACCTCAAGAGTAGACATACATGATGGAGTATGAGAGAGGTCCTCAACTACGCTGTAATTCTGAGCAGCTCTCGCGCGAGGGTTGAAAATAGATTTATGGATAACGCCCTTTGGAGGGTTAATGGTCAATTCTGTAGGAATCGTAAGAGGAGCAAGATCCAATGGAAATGCATTCGAACTAGTAGGTTGATCGATAGCCTAACTATTTGTGGGATTCACATTACTCTAGTATTTATTACGGATAGTGACCATAATATTGGTTTTTGATTTAGCGAAAGAAAGCATCAAAATGGAGTTAGAGGAAGTAGGGTCCCGAGCAACCAAAAGAATCTCTTGATTCGGAAACAAAATTGTCAACATAGTGGTTGAAGTAGAATATTTCAAGAATTCATTCACTTTTGCTCGGTGGGGATAGTCATGAGTGAATTGTTCTTCATTACAAATCAAACAACGGTAATGAGGTTTACGTTTCTCATCAAAAGTTTGATTGTTTTGTTTATCTTGCAAATGAGAATATTTATTCTTCTTACCTTTCCTTTCTTTTTACTTATTGTTTGTTGTTGAGGTTTTTGTTTATCAGCGTGAATGACATTGATCTCGAAAGAAGAAGCTGCAGCAGAATTGGATGGAGGGTTTTGGGCAGTTGTGGTAAGAGCAATGCCATATGGCTTATTCACCGACTATGAATTGGAAGAAGCAGTCATGCCATCACTAGCATGATATTCTTTACCAGGAGTTGGAGGAATAGTGTTCAAAGGTAGCATAGTGTTGGGTATCATATCATAAAGTGTGCCAGATTAGGTATAAATGAGATCCAAGTACTGGGCATGAGAAATTACTTGCTCTTCGGTTACTTTTCAACCCTTAGCTACGTCTCCTATTATAGGGGCCAACAAAGACATAGTAAAATATTATGCTAGCAATTGATCCAGAACACATGTCTTAACCAATTGAAAATGATGTCCCCACTCATGAATATGATTAGAGATGTGAGTGGAATCAGATTATTTGAAGTTGGTCAGAAGTTCCATTCCAGTTTCATATCTGAGGGGAAGCGAGAAATGTGTGAAGAAGGTAGTTGCCAAGGCACTGAAATTGTTGAACGAATCTCTCGGTAATTCACTATATCATTTAGCTTCCATACCAGTAAGAGTGCATTGGAAAAGACATAATCAAATCAAATCATCATGAAGGGAGTTCGATCAAAACCACAGATGGTAAGTCATGAAATGCATTGTTAGGTCTTCTCCAGGATTCCCATTGAATTTCTGAATATCACAAGGTAATTTCGTAGGAATAATCGACAACCAAGGTGAATGAGAAATAGGATCATTAGTGAGCTGAGTCAAACCTGGAAATTCGAGAGTTTCCATAAATGACAACTTCTTATTAAAATCCAGTGGAGGATAAACTGGAGAAGAGGAAATAGCATGCGAAACATGCATTCTTGCTCCATGATAGGTATGGTTTTGATAAAGAGGAACCTAGGCATTGGAATAAGGAGCATTCTGATAGCCAGCATACATATAACCTTGTTTTCCAACTCT
Source organism: Pinus tabuliformis (assembly GCA_031772625.1). Classification (NCBI taxonomy): domain Eukaryota; kingdom Viridiplantae; phylum Streptophyta; class Pinopsida; order Pinales; family Pinaceae; genus Pinus; species Pinus tabuliformis. The sequence goes on along the minus strand of CM062817.1, from coordinate 1,982,623,405 downwards.
AGGATAACCTTGTAAATGCTGGAGAGGTTGGTTTTGGACTTTTTGGCCTTGATAACGCACTTGAGGGATACCATGATAAGGTTGATACTGTAACCCCATGGGATTTTTCATCATCCCAATAGAAGGTGGATTTGGCTAAGGGTGTGCCATACCATAAGCAGCCTATCCTACTGGAATTTGAGGAATACCTTGTCCAAGCTGTTGAGAATGTAAGGTGTTAGCACTCAGGTTGTTCCCTTTGACTCCCAAGGGAATACGGCCGAGGTAACCACAAACCAACTTTGGATTGCAGGTTCTAGCCTACCTGCAATCAGAGAGGGCTCTCTCTTTTTGATTTAGCTTTGACTTTCAGGATTTTAGGCTAGTTATGAAGTATAAAATTTTGTTTGAATTTTGGCTGTCAGCTATTGTGTGAAGAAAGGTTTGCAATGTTCAAAGAGGGTTCATTCCATTGGGCAATTGGAGTCCATGACTGATTATTACTTAGTACCTGTGATAAAGAGAAGTGTTACTGCAGAGCCAGATAGGTATTCATGATACAAACTTTGATGTAAGAAGAAACAGTATAAGATCACACCATGAAAGGCAACAAAGATTTCTTTCTCGGTGATACCGAAAAGAAAGGCTTGAAACCTATTCAAGAGCAAAAGAGAATTCCCGAATAGAATTCACCATAAAATTAGAGTAAACATGAGCATTTAAGAATTCCACATTTACAGCTAATCCTGAAGAAAACATAGTTAGCAGAAAAGATTGAGTTTAGGGTGTCTTACTGGACAAATCCTGAACTATTCATTTTTCTTCCTACTAAGATTATCAAACAATATAGCATAGATAAGTTATATAAACAAATAAAACGCAGACACAGTTAGGAAAACACTTATTGCATCATGAGATAACACGAGAGTTCTGGAACAACCAACAATCCCATCACAACACGTCCAAGCATAGCCAAGTTGAGAAAACCAACAGCTTCTTGTATTATACTTCTTAGAATATACAGCCGAGTTCTTCCAAACAAATCAACAACAACCCGCAAATAAGCTAAGCGGGGCGCATATATACAAAATTATCTTACAAAATATCTCAAAAATGAGTCATGGACTCATAACTTTCTCTACCAACTCTCAAAAATAATGGATACAATAGTTATTTCTATTAAAGCAGATTGATTATAGCTGTTCATTCCTGTCAGAGATCTTTTACTTTTGGAGCGCATTGGGACGACTGAGCACCTTTGCATTGATTTTGAGAATTCTTGCGTTTACGCTGCCCTGTCATGATGTTGTTGTACTGGACACATCAATTGCATTATCCAACTGTACCCAGATACTGTCATTTTCATCTAGCTGTCTCCCACTGTTTCTCCAGGTAGATTTAATACATGAGTCATTTGAAAATGCTGACTCGCAGTTGATCAAAGACTTTAGGCCAAAATTAATTCATCAAAGTAAAGTTTCTATCATACTCCTCCACCATTCTTCAGTGGGCAATTGGTGCCTCTATATTTTGATTAGAGTTTCATCAGATTCAGTGTATTTGTAATAATTGGGAGGAACTGCAAAAAGGTGCCTGATCTCATGCTCAATAAAGAATAGATTTTCCAGCTTATCATAAAGATCCTGCCCAGATGGGGGCCCTGCTTCCTCTGGAGCGCTTGCAGATGCTGTTATTTGATTTGTTGCAAAGTTATTGACCCTTTTGGCATAATGTTCATGTGATAACAATCTTCCTGCACTGGTCACCAAACTGGGGAGGCCCCTGTTATGTAAAACTGTGATTTTTGCAATAAATCCATTCACTTCTGCTTGTATTTCTTGACACTTTCTCTCCAATGTCTGGACATAATTCCTCAGGGTAAGCACCCTTTTTATCAGCAGAATAGTATCAGTCCTGTCTCTAATGCCCATTCCTACCAGCTGAAGGCCAGTCCGATTGTTAAGGACATTTATCATTCTGTTGGCTATTTCAGGCATACTCCCTAAAGATGCCCTGGCTCTTTGATTTTCAGCTTGAGCTCTGCTCAGTAGATCCATTTGCTCATGAACTGTTTCAATGGACTGCCATTGGTCTGTAATGGATTGGCCAATTTTAGCCCATAGAATTTTCTTCACATCAGCTATAGTCTTGTTCATGGTCAATTCATTTTCCAGCTCCTTTATCTTCTTTTCCAGGGTTCTTATTTCTCTTGTCCTCTCAGCCACATTCTGCTTTGACTTGTCATATTTTTCTTCCAGTGTAGCCAATTTTTCTTTTGCTACCTTTAGTTCTGCCATCTGTGCTTCAAGAGCCTCCAGTTCTTTCCTCATATTTTGCATGTCGAGGCTGGGTGCCTGCTCTGGTGCTGCCACATCTGGTGCTGGTGCTGAAGGCCCCGCTTCTGATGTCTTTTCCGGGGGAGGAATTATTACTTGAGTAGCATCCTCAATATTTATAACTGGCTCAGGTGGCCGGGAAACCTGTTATCCTTCCTTTTGCTTTAGGGCTGCCTCCAAGGTACCCTCTGTCTCTACCAACCTTTTGTGCAAGGCCAACAGCATGGCCATCACATCCTGATCTTTTCTTTGCTGGGCAACACCTTCAGTCTGAGGGTGAAGGGTTGGTGGTAGTTTAACCAGCTTCTTCAAAGCTGCTATGTCCTCATCTTTCTTCTTCATTAATGCTTGCACTCCCTTAGGGTCATTTGGATCATGCCCTAGTTCTATGATAATTTCTTCCAAGGACTTGATTCTGTTGTCCTTGGCTTGAGAAGAAGCCTTCTCTAGCTCCAATTGAGCAGTAGTGTTATGCAGGGAGTTTTGCAACCTATGTGCCAATAGAGTCTTATCAGCCAATGTGGAATAAACCATCTCCCCTGTTTGTTTGTGCAGCTCTATCTGATCCATGGGATGGATGTCCTTGGCAAATACCTCTAGGTTAGTCCTGATATAGTCAGCAGCTGACTGGGGCTGCAGCATGGTGGGCCTAAAATGACTAAGAGTCATTTTTCCCTCTTGGATATCATAGGCCGACATAAGCCTTTCTTGATTAGTTGGCGCCATCTTGAGCAGCTGGTTATAGAGTTGGAATCTGATTGGCTCATTTCTTGCTTTTATCTCTATAAACTGCTTCTTGATGCTAGGCTCGGATCTTGTCTGTTGTCCTGATGAACTAACTTCTCCTCCATGCTGCATCTCTTGTTCCTGCTGAAAGGAACTGGCCGATGTTTCAATGCTAGGAGGGAGCATGGTATCAGTGGGTCTTTCAGGCATCTCCTCCTCAGAAAAGGGATTCAGCCTTTCTCTTTTCTCACCTTTCTGATCTGTTGAGGTAGTGAGAGGAGTTTCCTCCTGCCTATCTCTCTTCATGGTTCTCTCTTCATTAGCTGGAGTTTGTAGCACCGAGGTTTCCACTGTTACCTCCTGCTTAGGAAGGACTTGTTCCTGAGTTTGTTGCTCTGTATTTGAAGGTGCCTCAGCCATCTCTTCTTGTTGTTCAGCTTGCTGCTCTACATTAGGAAGTGGCTCCTCTTGTTGCATCTCTTTTCCTTTAGCTGTAGTTGCTGCTTGAGTAGTGGCTTGGGCAGATTGTTGGGGAGTAGTAGAAGAGGAAGCAGCTACTCCAAGATGCTTGAGTACTAGGGAGCAAACCTGGTTGTCGCGTGATGGGGGGAGCTGACTGTGTGGAATTCGGGGCGACAGTAGCTCAAGGATGAATTTCTGGAGGTTGGCGGAAAAAACGTCGTAAAACGCATGCAAGCGACACAGTGCTCGATTTATGAAAAATAAGAAAAAACATGATTTTCGGGCGAAATATGGAAAAATTAGTTTTTTGGCGCCTTTTTTACGAGTGACGTCAGCATGACGTCATTGGTGGGGTCGAGTACGGCGGGATGACGTGTCAACCGGTGAGTGGGCTGACCTGGACGAGCGACGTGGCGGAGCTGTCGGAACCATGGCAAAACGGGAGCTGACACGACGCTGATGCGGCAATGACGTGGCGATGATGCGAGGATGACGTGAGGCGGAAATGCAATGACGGTAAGCGGTTTTATCGGACCGCTTTTGGTACGGGCCTGGTTTGTGTCGGAAGCCGCCCGATACAATCAAAAGCCAACACGCGTCCACGGACAGACGTCAACATTCTGAAAATATCGGGCGCTAAAGGACGGTGATCGGGGGTAGTCCGAAATCGCCGAGGACCGTCGGATGGGAGGGCCCGGATCCGACGGACGACGGGACGCGAAGATGACAGAGCAATACGGCGGGGCCCGTCCAATAAACAATTATTATTTCTAGTAAATCGCGCCGGGATAAACTTTGGACAAACTGAATTTGTGGGTTTTATGAGTTTTTAGGGGTCAGCGGGTAAACAATATACAGATTTATAAGGTGAGCTAGGGCTATTAGATCAACCAGATGTTGATTTAATCCCCCAAAAATAAATATTAACGCACATTTGCATTAGCGCCCGACTTTGTCATGCCTTCACCTTTTAGAGTATTAAGGCTATATTGCCTGGGGGGGGGGAATATATATATTTTATGGGATTTTTGCACAAAAATGGTATAATAATAGGGAAAAGGGGAAAATTGGGGAGCTAAATAGTAAAATTAGGGGTTAATATGGATTTGAGATGAGAGAGAGGAATTGAATACTAAGTTTAATGAGTAAACTTAGGTGCAAAGACAGATGAAAATGATCAAGGATTTTGCACAGGAAAAGTGGCTTTCTTGTGTAATAGGAATCAACACCTTGGCTTGATGTTGCCATAATCAAAAGGTGATGCCAGGACTCAATGAGGAAATCCCATTGGACCTTTAGGGAATGTTAGAAAGAAGTTTTGTGGGGAATGATTGGGGAGTTAGACATGTTTCACTGTGTTGTTAACAAAATGCTGAATAGGTGGACTTGCTCTTGCCAATATATGCTTTCTCTGTCAAGGCTAGCAATATAAAGGAAAACAAGCTTCTGCAACCCCTTTCTACCTACCCATCTTAGTGCCTAGCATTTTTTATTACTTCAAGGAGGGTGCACTTAGACTTGCAAACCCTCAATTGCTCTCTTTCTTTTTCTTTTTCTTTTCCTTTTGAGTTTCTATCTAAAACTACCCTTATCACTTCCAAGGCCCCAGATTAAGTAGTTGGGAACCTTTATTCTCTACCTAACTACTAATCTGCCAAGATTAGACAGTTTGGACAGATTCTCTTTCTCTATTCTACAACATCAATTTAAACATGGCATGATCCAGATTAGACTGTTGGATCACCCATCCAGAAATAGGACACCATCGAAACTATGTACAAACATTTTCTTTCACAGAAATATGGGATCTTTGCATCATCAAAGTAGAACATATTTGGAATTTCCCCTGCCAATCATGAAAAATGAAACCTATTGGTATAGGAGGCTAACAGTGGCTCCACTTGGGTATGGTTTTTCCATATGAAAGACCAAGAACAACAGGTCAGAATGCCTTGGTCCTTGATTTCTTGCCAAAACTGGGAACTTTGTTTTTTGATGATCAACATTGAGGTTTTTCAAAAAAAATGAGAAATCTTGAAATAATGGCCTTTCCTTGCTCTCTTTCCAAAATTTGTGAAGCTGTAACACCTTTTATCTGCTGAAAACAAACTACTACAACTAAGTAATAATGTACAAGGCAATGTCAGATTATATACATGGAAAATAGTCAAAATAGTGCTTTAACATCCGACCATTTATAGGGCCCTCTTCAACTTCAGTGTCATCCAAATTTTTCAAGAAATATGTGTTATTTCCTTGTACTGCTTGAATAACAAAGGGTCCTTTCCAAAGGGAATCAAATTTTCTATGTTTTCCCTTATCTTCTTTTCTTGAATCCCATTTAAGCACTTTATCACCAATGAAAAAGTCTTCTTCTTTTGTTCTTCTGTCAAAGATTTTCTTTAGCTTCTCTTGTAAAACTTGAACTCTGTTGTATACCTGGTCTCTAGTTTGCTGCAAACAGATTGTTTGGTTGATCCTTCTTTGCATATCATTGGGTTCAGCTTGGGTTTCTTGAAGAAACTTGATGACAGGAATCCCTAGTGATGAAGGAAATTTGGCCTCCATTCCATAAACCAACTCATATGGGCTGATCCCAATAGATCTCTTAGTTGTTAGTCTATCTGCCCATAAGGCATTTGCAAGCCTTTTATGCCAATTTTTCTTATTTTCCTCCAACATCTTCTTGATGATTTTAATAAGGCTCTTATTAGATGATTCAGCTAAACCATTGCCTTGAGGGTAGTATGTTGTGGAATGACCCAAGGTAATATGGAACTTATGGCAAAAATTGACCATTTTCTTGGATCTGAAAGCAGCAGAATTATCTGTAATGATCTTTTCAGGACAACCAAATATGGATAAAATATTAGTTTCAAGGAACTGAATGATAATGGAATCATTCGCTTGTCTGCATGGAACAACCTCAATCCACTTGGTAAAATAATCTGTGGCTGTTAGGATCTATTTGTGTTGACCTGAAGATGAACGATGAATTTCTCCAATGAAATCTAAGCCCCATTGCTGAAAGGGCCTTTCTGTTGAAATAGGCTTCAGAGGTAAGGGCAGTAATTTTCTTTTTCCCTCAAACATCTGACACTTATGACATGAAGAAACAAATCTCTTGACATCTGCAAATAGAGTAGGCCAATAGTAACCCGCCCTTAATATCTTATCCACAGTGGACTTCCAATATAAATGTCCACCACAGTCACCTGCATGAAAATCTTTCATAACATTGTGAGTTTCATTGATTGTCAAACAATTTAGCAATATACCCTCATGATTTTTCCACAGTAAATTACCATCCATAACACAAAATCTTCAAGCTTTCATTTTTAAAAATCTGCTTTTTGTTCTGGACAATCCTGGGGGAGCACACAGGTTTTGCAATACATAACAGATATCGGCATACCAGGGGGATTGTTCAAAGGCTATATTGATCTGTGGAGTCGCCAGCTCCGGTTCATTGTCCAGTTGATTAATATCCAAGGCTTGAAAGTTTGCTTCAGACATAAGTTTAGCCAAACCTTGTCCCTTTATTAGTTTTGTAGGTCTTATTTCAATGTCATACTCCAAAATACTAGCCATCCATTTTCCTCTTTTTCCCTCCAACCCTTCTTGAGTCAATATGTCTTTCACAATGGCATTTGGCACATAAGCAATAACATGAGAATATAGGATATAAATCCTAAAATCTTTGATGGCCTTAACCAGGGCATAAGCCTGCTTTTCCATAATTTGATATTTCAAGGGTGCGTCTCTAAGGGCTCTACTAAAGAAGGCAATAGGTTTCTCACTTCCTTGATCATCCTTTTGTGGTAAAACTGCAGCAATAGTATGTTGGGAGGCAAAAGAGAAGATAATGAAATCTCTATCAAATTGAGGACTAGTAAGAACGAGTGTTTGAGTCAAAGAAGCCTTGATGCCCTCAAAGGCCTGTTTGGCCTCTAATGTCCATTTTACTTTGGAATCTTTTTTCAACATGTGGTTTAATAGCCTTATCAATTCTACTAGATTTGGGATAAATCTTCTTAGAAAGTTGATCTTTCCCAAAAAGGCTTGTAATTCCTTAATGTTTCTTGGTTGTGGGACTTCTAGAATAGCTCGAATTCTGTCAGGGTCAATTCTAATTCCCTCTTTAGAAATGATATGACCTAGCAACTTACCCTCTTCCAGGCCAAACAGAGACTTCTTGGGATTTAAGGAAATACCATATTTCCTACATGTCATAAATATTTGCCTCAGGTGTCTAAGGTGTTCTTGGTCAGATTTAGAAAAAGGAGTGAGGTCATCAAGATAAACAACTAAGAAGTCATGAATCTCCTTGGCAAAGGCAATATCCATTGCTCTTTGAAAAGTAGCTCCTGCATTTTTCAGTCCAAAAGGCATTTTGACATATTTAAACGTTCCCCATGGGGTTGTGAATGCTGTTTTATCCTGATCATCAGGGTGGACCAAGATTTGATTAAAACCTGAAAATCCATCAAGTAATGAGATTCTTGAAGCCCCCACCACTCTTTGGAGAATGTGATCCATTTTGGGTAAGGGATAATTGTCCTTAAGGGAAACTTGATTCAAGTTTCTAAGGTCAACACAAAGCCTAATCTCACCATTCTTCTTCCTTGTAGGAACAAGATTGGAAATCCATTCTGAAAATCTGATGGGTGCTATAATACCTGCTTCAAACATTTTTTGTAACTCTTTCTCAATTGACCGGAGAAGTATGGGATTAATTCTCCTTAATTTCTGCTTGAAAGGCTTTTGATTTGGTTTGAGAGGAATAGTGTGTTGAATGACTAAAGTATCATAGGATTTTAGATCCTCATAACTCCATGCAAACACATCTTGAAACTCTTTAAATAGGTCAACATACTTGGGCTTCTGATCAGGGGGAAAATACTTTGATAGTTTTATTATCTTGGGCTTTTCAATTGTTCCAATGTTGCACTCTTCAATGACAGCATTTAAGGGCTGCATCTTTGGTTTCCTAGGAATATCATTTGAATCAAAAATGTCTTCCAAAGGGGTCAGGCCTGTGGGTAAAAAACTGTCCTTTAGTTGTATGACATCAGCCTCTGCTCCAGCTATTTCATCAAGATTGATTTGTTTAAGCTCTTGTACATTCTTGTTATCAAAGTTTGTTGGGTAAAGTATTTGATTTGCTGTTTTGACTGATATAGTTCTTTGACCTTGGTTGCTTTGTTGTTGGTAGTCTTTTACAGTATCAGTATCAACATTTAAACCCGAAAACTCTCGTTGCAAAGTTAAAAAGTTATTTATCTGTGTGTCATCTTCAAATACTTGCCAGTCTTTGACATTGTTTGCGATGGAAGGTCTGTGTTTTATCTTAGCTGTAAAACAATGGTTGGGTTCAAAGGGTAACTTGCAAGTACTAGCAAAGGTAGCTAGACTGTGTGCATGAAGATTGTGGCTTCTAGATATTTTGGTCAGTTCAAATTCAGTAAGGACATTGAGTATTTCAATAGCAGTAGTTCTATAAGATCTTAGTCTTTTGTCATTGGTGATGAAATTGCCTTTCATTTGTTCGATAATGAGGTCTGAATCTCCTAGGATTGACACTTTTGTTGCCTGTAAGGATTTGATCAGTTTGAGGCCTAGTAAGAGAGCTTCATATTCTGCCATATTATTAGTACATCTAAAATTTAGCCTGTAGGCTCGACCCTCTGCATGATTGTTTTGTTTATTGTGGATCCACACTCCTGCTCCTGCCCCTAACCTGTTAACTGATCCATCGAATTCAAGAAACCAAAGGATTTCTTGATTTAGAGCAAAATTAGGAGACTCATTAGGACTTGGAATAGGGAGTTGGAGGTCTTGTTTTTCATTCGACTTGTTTTTTGGAACAGTTTGATCAATTGATTCCATAATTTCAAGACCTTGGGTAGCTGATTGCTCATTTGTATGCATATTTTGTTCAAGAGTGAAAGATTTGTTATCAGTTGTAGGACATGTGTTATCATTGAACAGAATGAAGGAATCCATATCAAAATGGACTACATAAATGGGAAAATTTTGAGGTTTTTCTTCACTGCTCACCATATATTTCATGAGTGTCTGTCTATATAGCCTCTTTGGTTGCCCAAAGACAAAGATAGTGGCATAAGACATATCTAATTGTAGGGACCCTTAGAGCTTGGCACCCCATGATCTTGATAACAACATTCCATATTTAGGTGGGATATCAGCTACCACCACATCCATTAGAATAGTTTTATTTGGATATTGGACAAGGGAAACACACAAATCTTTGATCAGGCCCAGGCATTTGACTTGGCTGGAATGAAATGAGAATAGGTCCTTATATGGCCTTGTGATGTCTAGGTTTAGTCTCTCCATTACAGATTTAGGCATAAGATTATGTGAGGCGCCTGAGTCAAACATTGCATTGTGTAGTATCTTGTCATGAATGTGCAAGCTAACATAAAAGGGTAAAACTCCTGTGCTTATTGTTTTTCCATCAACTTCTGGGCCAAAAAGTAATTCTGGTGTATCATCCAGTACATTGACATCATCTTTATTCTGAGTTAAGTGGAGGGATTTTTTGATTTGCTGCTTGTAAATGTCATGCTTAGCCAGCTCTGAAAGAGGGATGGCTATCTTCAACTTACCAATTTCAGCTTCTAGGTCAAAAGGTTTTTCAGATTGGGTCTTGGCATTATGGTTAGCAGCTTTTTCTTTCTCAACTGATTTTTCAGAGGCACCCTCTTGGCTTTCAGTTTTATCTTGGGGTTTATCTTTTTTGCTAATCTTTTGAGGAATGTTACTTTGATTATGCTCTGAAGGAGATGTTACCAGTTGTTGTTGACTTGGGGGGTGTATTTCAGTTACATCCTCCACTGTTGCTTCGTTTGAAATAGAGCTAGTTTTGTCAATTGGTTCTGTAAAAGTGACCTTCTCCTTTAACATCTTGGGCTGTTGGTTATCTTTTGTTTTTACAGGCTGTGGCACATTTATGGTCCTGCTTCTCAGCTTGTATTGTTTATGAACTTCAAAAACAGTTGTGTCATACCCCTGCTTGAAGTCAAATGACTCACCAGATTTGGTTTGGAACTGATCAACATCATCATCTTCCTGATCTTCTTGACTTAGAAAAACCTGTTGTTCATTATTTAGACCCATCAAATTAATGTGAGTATCATCTATCTGTTCACTAGAGGTGGATGCTTCAGCATAGTTTTCTTGGAAAGGAGGTCTTATGTCTTGTTCTGGGCTGGCCCTTCCAGCATTTGGGTTTTGGTTTCTTCTAAAACCTGGATTTTTGACAGCATTATTTTGTGGTCTTTCCCATGATGATTTCCTTTCAATTGATTCTACTCTATCTCCAAGCCTATGCATACTGGTGATTATTGCATCCAGTTTTTAATCCCAACCTGAAGGCTCTTCTTTGAAGGTAGTCTTTCTCTCAATCCTTGCCCTATTTCTCTTGGCTATCAGGTTGGCTTCCACACTGACTGCTATATCTTGCATCTCAGCTAAAGTTTGGGGGGCTCTTTCTCTCAATTGGTATGCCATGTCTGAATCAAACCCATCAGGAAAGGTGTATAAGGCCAGATCAGGTGGAGGCCTCAGATTCTGGGGGATGGCATTGTATACATTATTAAATCTAGCACAATAGTCCAGGACAGTTTCTTGAGGGCCTCTTTTAATAGAGTTGTACTCAGACAATATGTGAAGCGGGTCTTTCTTCTTTTCCCATCTGTTTAGGAAAGTTTGGTAGAGGGCTTCTGGATTAGCAATAGAATTTGCTGGAAGAGATCTGAACCAAGACCTTACATCTCCTGTCAAGCTTTGAACAAAAATCTTCATTCTAACCCCCTCATCATCTATCTCATAATTCTCAAAGTAGTCCTGCATCTTTTTGGTATGTTGTAGGGCTGAATAGGAACTAGTACCATCAAAATATGAGATCTTGGTCTGGTAATCCTGAGGCATAGCCCCTAGATTTGCTGGTAACTGTAAAGGGGCATACCTATTGGCCATGTTTGTTGAGATAACTAGAACAACAGGAACAAACGGAACAAGTGGAGGGAAATGGATGAGAGGGGTGTGTGTGGTTAATGGGGGAGTTGAACAAGCGCTATGTGAAGTGGATGTAGAACTGGGAGACTGTGAAGTTGTGATATGAGGACGAAAGGAAACTTTAGCAGGGGTTGGAATGTTACTCTGAAATCCTGTTTCAGGGCTTGAATCTGGACTAGTTTCTTCCTTTTCTTGTTTCCTAAGAGTTCTCGCAATCAGGTTTGGATTTTCAAATACAGGTGATGGATTTGGATCTAGATTAGATCTGGTGTAACGTGTCTTCTTCTTAGGAGCCAGCTTCTATGTTTCTTGACCTCTTTGAAATTTTGCAGGAAGTATTGTGAATCGGGCAGTGGTTGGGAAATTAGTTCAGTTCCCCAGTGGAGTCGCCAATTATGTTAGCACTCAGGTTGTTCCCTTTGACTCCCAAGGGAATACGGCCGAGGTAACCACAAACCAACTTTGGATTGCAGGTTCTAGCCTACCTGCAATCAGAGAGGGCTCTCTCTTTTTGATTTAGCTTTGATTTTCGGGATTTTAGGCTAGTTATGAAGTATAAAATTTTGTTTGAATTTTGGTTGTCAGCTATTGTGTGAAGAAAGGTTTGCAATGTTCAAAGAGGGTTCATTCCATTGGGCAATTGGAGTCCATGACTGATTATTACTTAGTACCTGCGATAAAGAGAAGTGTTACTGCAGAGCCAGATAGGTATTCATGATACAAACTTTGATGTAAGAAGAAACAGTATAAGATCACACCATGAAAGGCAACAAAGATTTCTTTCTCGGTGATACCGAAAAGAAAGGGTTGAATCCTATTCAAGAGCAAAAGAGAATTCCCGAATAGAATTCACCATAAAATTAGAGTAAACAGGAGCATTTAAGAATTCCACATTTACAGCTAATCCTGAAGAAAACATAGTTAGCAGAGAAGATTGAGTTTAGGGTGTCTTACTGGAAAAATCCTGAACTATTCATTTTACTTCCTACTAAGATTATCAAACAATATAGCAACGATAAGTTATATAAACAGATAAAACACAGACACAGTTAGGAAAACACTTATTGCATCATGAGATAACACGAGAGTTCTGCAACAGCCAACAATCCCATCACAATGCGTCTAAGCGTAGCCAAGTTGAGAAAACCAGCAGCTTCTTGTATTATACTTCTCAGAATATACAGCCGAGTTCTTCCGAACAAATAAACAACAACCCGCAAATAAGCTAAGCGGGGCGCATATATACAAAATTATCTTACAAAATATCTCAAAAATGAGTCATTGACTCATAACTTTCTCTACCAACTCTCAAAAATAGTGGATACAATAGTTATTGCTATTAAAGCAGATTGATTACAGCTGTTCATTCCTGTCAGAGATCTTTGACTTTTGGAGCGCATTGGGACGGCTGAGCACCTTTGCATTGATTTTGAGAATTCTTGCATTTACGCTGCCCTGTCATGATGTTGCTGTACTGGACACATCAATTGCATTATCCAGTTGTACCCAGACACTGTCCTTTTCATCTAGCTGTCTCCCACTGTTGCTCCAGGTAGATTTAATACATGAGTCATTTGAAAATGCTGACTCGCAGTTGATCAAAGACTTTAGGCCAAAATTAATTCATCAAAGTAAAGTTTCTATCATACTCCTCCACCATTCTTCAGTGGGCAATTCGTGCCTCTGTATTTTGATTAGAGTTTCATCAGCTTCAATGTATTTGTAATAATTGGGAGGAACTGCAAAAAGGTGCCTGATCTCATGCTCAATAAAGAATAGATTTTCCAGCTTATCATAAAGATCCTCCCCAGATGGGGGCCCTGCTTCCTCTGGAGCGCTTGTAGATGCTGTTATTTGATTTGTTGCAAAGTTATTGACCCTTTTGGCATAATTTTCATGTGATAACAATCTTCCTGCACTGGTCACCAAACTGGGGAGGCCCCTGTTATGTAAAACTATGATTTTTGCAATAAATCCATTCACTTCTACTTGTATTTCTTGACACTTTCTCTCCAATGTCTGGACATAATTCCTCAGGGTAAGCACCCTTTTTATCAGCAGAATAGTATCAGTCCTGTCTCTAATGCCCATTCCTACCAGCTGAAGGCCAACCCGATTGTTAAGGACATTTATCATTCTGTTGGATATTTCAGGCATACTCCCTAAAGATGCCCTGGCTCTTTGATTTTCAGGTTGAGCTCTGCTCAGTAGATCCATTTGCTCATGAACTGTTTCAATGGATTGCCATTGGTCTGTAATGGATTGGCCAATTTTAGCCCATATAATTTTCTTCACATCAGATATAGTCTTGTTCATGGTCAATTCATTTTCCAGCTCCTTTATCTTCTTTCCAGGGTTCTTATTTCTCTTTTCCTCTTAGCCACATTCTGCTTTGACTTGTCATATTTTTCTTCTAGTGTAGCCAATTTTTCTTTTGCTACCTTTAGTTCTGCCATCTTTCCTTCAAGAGCCTCCAGTTGTTTCCTCATATTTTGCATGTCGAGGTTGGGTGCCTGCTCTGGTGGTGGTGTTGAAGGCCCCGCTTCTGATGTCTTTTCCGGGGGAGGAATTATTACTTGAGTAGCATCCTTAATATTTATAACTGGCTGAGGTTTCCAGGAAACCTGTTCTCCTTCCTTTTGCTTTAGGGCTGCCTCCAAGGAACCCTCTGTCTCTACCAACCTTTTGTGCAAGGCCAACAGCATGGCCATCACATCCTGATCTTTTCTTTGCTGGGCAACACCTTCAGTCTGAGGGTGAAGGGTTGGTGGTAGTTTAACCATCTTCTTCAAAGCTGCTATGTCCTCATCTTTCTTCTTCATTAATGCTTGCACTCCCTTAGGGTCATTTGGATCATGCCCTAGTTCTATGATAATTTCTTCCAAGGACTTGATTCTGTTGTCCTTGGCTTGAGAAGAAGCCTTCTCTAGATCCAATTGAGCAGTAGTGTTATGCAGGGAGTTTTGCAACCTATGTGCCAATAGAGTCTTATCAGCCAATGTGGAATAAACCATTTCCCCTGTTTGTTTGTGCAGCTCTATCTGATCCATGGGATGGATGTCCTTGGCAAATACCTCTAGGTTAGTCCTGATATAGTCAACAGCTGACTGGGGCTGTAGCATGGTGGGCCTAAAATGACTAAGAGTCATTTTTACCTCTTGGATATCATAGGCCGACATAAGCCTTTCTTGATTAGTTGGCGCCATCTTGAGCAGCTGGTTATAGAGTTGGAATCTGATTGGCTCATTTCTTGCTTTTATCTCTATAAACTGCTTCTTGATGCTAGGCTTGGATCTTGTCTGCTGTCCTGATGAACTAACTTCTCCTCCATGCTGCATCTCTTGTTCCTGCTGAAAGGAACTGGCCGATGTTTCAATGCTAGGAGGGAGCATGGTATCAGTGGGTCTTTCAGGCATCTCCTCCTCAGAAAAGGGATTCAGCCTTTGTCTTTTCTCACCTTGCTGATCTATTGAGGTAGTGAGAGGAGTTTCCTCCTGCCTATCTCTCTTCCTGGTTCTCTCTTCATTAGCTGGAGTTTGTAGCACCGAGGTTTCCACTGTTACCTCCTGCCTAGGAAGGACTTGTTCCTGAGTTTGCTGCTCTGTATTTGAAGGTGCCTCAGCCATCTCTTCTTGTTGTTCTGCTTGCTGCTCTACATTAGGAAGTGGCTCCTCTTGTTGCATCTCTTTTCCTTTAGCTGTAGTTGCTGCTTGAGTAGTGGCTTGGGAAGATTGCTGGGGAGTAGTAGAAGAGGAAGCAGCTACTCCAAGATGCTTGAGTACTGGGGAGCAAACCTGGTTGTTGCGCAACGGGGGGAGTTGACTGTGCGGAATTCGGGGCGGCAACAGCTCAAGGATGAATTTCTAGAGGTTGGCGGAAAAAACGTCATAAAATGCATGCAAGCGACACAGTGCTCGATTTATGAAAAATAAGAAAAAACATGATTTTCTGGCGAAATATGGAAAAATTAGTTTTTTTGGCGCCTTTTTTTACGAGTGACGTTAGCATGACATCATTGGTGGGGTCGAGTACGGCGGGATGACGTGTCAACCGGTGAGTGTGTTGTGGGGAAAAGTATCTAATGCAGAATGCCTCTATCCCACTCTGAAGGTGATAGTACTTCAGCAACAACTGAATGCAAAGCTATTCAAAGTTTCTTCTTTATGAGATGAGAGAGGGAAGAAAAGGATGATCTACTAACCGTTATCTTGCGCTAATAGTCGATCCAGTCTTCACTCCTTGCTGCTTGCTCCTAGCTGCTTGCCCTTTCACCGGCCCAGCTACACACAGATCCTGTAAAAGCACAAGAAGACAAACTACAAGAAGCATACATCCATAATCGATTATAGGATTAGCATAAATCAAATATACAAGCATCTATTCATCATAAAGACACATGCATATAGAAGAACCTCAAATACTTTATTGATAATAGAAGTAAAGTTCTGAGAGAGTTACAACCACAATGGGCCCAATCCAGCAACACCTCCCAGCTGAAAGAAATCTCCTCTTCACCTCCTTCAAGCAAAACACCCAATAGCTCTATACACAAACCAACAACACTTCCTTACTTGCACAAAATTCCAGCCTCCTTAGACCTCATGAGAGAGCTCTATATATAGGAGATTTGGAGAAAGGATGAGTCAGCTTGAGGCTGGCATAAAGCTGACTAGTGTCCTCTCCCACTCTAGTTAATCTTCAGTTCTTGAGTCCACTTGGAGAATCTTTCTTCCACTTGGAGATCAAGACCTTCTTACTCATCATAGGGCAAATTCCTTGAACCAAGTGTCAGTTTGGAAGCTTCCTGGGCAGTTGACACCTTGCAGAATGACTGTGCCACTTGGCCAATCTCGCCCAGCGCAGGTAGCCTTCATTAGTTTTGACCTTCAGCGCAGGTACAAGGAGGAGCAGTTGACATTCAGCGCAGATGCTCAGTGGAGCAACTGACATGATCCAGAAATAGCCTGTTTTTGAGTGTTTTCAGGTGGAGAACTGATTTTTAGTGCTGTGGTTTGCAGACCTTGTTCCTCTAAGGGTAAGAACAACATGTTTAGGGACTTTGGATCCCTCAGATTATCGACATTTCATGCTCCATGCTGTTAGGCACAAAAATGTCTATAACAGTTGCCCCCTAAAGTATGAGGTCGTTTACCGGGTGAAATTCTTTATTAGGAGGATCCGAAGTTCATTCAATCGCTGAGAGGTGCCCTGCAATAAATTACAATACAATACATTATTTTTCATTCTGCTTTCATGATCTAGCTGAGGCGGGCATTCCCATGCTCAGCTTTATAAATTCATTTTGGTACACATAACAGACGACCGTATGATGATAGACTGATAATTCTCTGCTGAAATTATCATCCTTTGAGTAGGATGATCATCTGCTGCAATAGTGTACATATCCAATGTCTTTATATTTCCTGAATATATATCGCAGCCCGGATGGATGAAACTAGATCCGGGTCTTCAATCTCGTTCGATCTTCACTCTAAGTACAAGTCGATCCATGTGAGAATTGCGCTGAAGTCGAACATGGAAAGACATCGCTTGATTACCGGTCAATAATGTAAACCGTTAACAAGCGCGAGAGGAATCACCAATAATGACAATGACCCTCAAGGTACTACAGTACAATTCACGTGGTGTGAATAAAGGACTTGGCGTCGAACACCACGCAAAATCTTCTGGTCGAAGGTCATTGATGTATATCTGTCGCCGGAAGTGAGAAACTTGCCATTGAGGCATGCAAGCTTCAAAGTACTGGGGGGGTGTTCCTAGATCAACTTCTTGGATAATGAGCTGAAGTCGACAAGAAGTGATCCGTCAAAGGAGGGCCTTAATGAATCCCACATCAGTGACCCAGAACGGAGCTAATGACTTTAGTGGAGGTGAAAACAATCTGTGAAATATGATTCAGGGTGGCGATCATGGGTGGATGAAGGATAATGTATGGCAGTGGATGGGACACGGTTGACTCTTTCTGAACACATCTCTTGAACATATAACGACACTGATGTGATGGATCGGTAGCATTACCCCAAATACGGATGGTTTGGCGAAGACCATGGTGATGAGACCGGTGAATGAAACAACCCAACCCGATGCGATACGGAGGACAAAGTGTCATGTTCAAGAGCGACTTGCTACCATCAAAGCTTTGAGGTTCTCCCAATTTTTCCCCAGTCATTTATGACCAGTACCTCTTTATTTTTGTCAAGCTTGAGGAGGATAACATATGCTTGTTCTATAACCTGCCCTTCGGGCAAGCCCATCGCTATGTTTTAACGAGTCTAGCGATAGGGAAACTCGTTCTCGTCTAAAGACAAGTTTGTCGCTATTTAATCATTTTAACGAGTCTAGCGACAAAGACAACTCGGTCCTTTTCATTTTTAGAGAGTCTGAAAAGGTACAGAAAGTTAACTCCAAAATTCCTTTTTCGTCATCTAATCCCTTAAGTCCGAAAAAGTATAAAACAATACAAAAGGGATGAATTTTCGATAACTTTAACGAGTTTAATAAAACAAGCGCTCGACCTTTTTGTGCAATAATCCCTCAGGTCCAAAAAGATTAAAATCTAGAGGAGGGATAGCTCTTCCGGTCTTTTTAACGAGCTGGAAGGCCAAAACTCGGAAAACTTTT
This sequence comes from Pinus tabuliformis, assembly GCA_031772625.1. Classification (NCBI taxonomy): domain Eukaryota; kingdom Viridiplantae; phylum Streptophyta; class Pinopsida; order Pinales; family Pinaceae; genus Pinus; species Pinus tabuliformis. Next base: position 1,982,605,217 of record CM062817.1, on the reverse strand, counting down.
CATATTTTACGTGTCAATTGAAAAGAGCTCAAAGAAGACTCGTCTTTTGAGGAACGAGTGATAAACAGGGATAGCAGCAGATTCCAGGTACAGGTTGGAATTTTCCAATCACGGCAGTGTCACAAGGACGGCTAAGTGAAATCACTCTTCGCAGCTGTTCCTCAAAATGGGTAAACAATCATATGGGGGTGAATGATCGGCCAAACGGAATGGAGGTGGCAGGTGTAAACACGACCAAGGCTTTTATGGCTAATAAATTTACGATCACAATGGTTATTTACCGAGATAGGTTCATTTTTTAATGAGCTTGAACTCTGGTGGAACCCTTGCTCACGCTTTTCTATTTTTTAACGAGCATAAATTCCGCGGTAAAACTGCTCGAATTGTGGTCAAATTTTTTATTTTTTACCATTACTAGCTTTTCTCTTTTCAAATGTAGTACTGTATTTTTCAATTGCTGCAACAAACTATGTTAGAAATGAATAATATTTGCATGAAAATGAGATTATAACCCTAATATTTCACTTTGTACTATGTAAAAAGCCATTAAAAGGTGTTTTTATCTCTCATTTACCATTTCATTTGCATTTGGTTTGTTGGAGCTCTGGAGGTGCCTCTTCCCCCTTGATTTTCACCAGCTGATTCCGGGAGATTCTGCGGACGATTTTCGGCGCCGTCTAGACCAGGTAGGAGCTGAACCCTAGCTCTTTCTTTTCATGGTTTCCTTTTCCTGTTTTTTGCCTGTTTTCCAGTCTTTCTGAGCCCCTGGGGTTTTGCCAGGGCGCCCTAGGATCAGTGCAGGTTTCCCTTTCGAAACCTGCGCTGAAGGTTAAGCTGCCTTAAGGCAGCCTGACCCTCAGCGCAAGTGGGAGACTTCCTGCCTGCGCTGGGCTCAAAAAGACTGAGTTTTAAGGTTATTTTTGATGATTTTTCGCCAGTTTTTCATCAAAACAGGTACTCATTCTCTCTCTTGTTTGCTTTGCAGGGTGACTTGAGCAAAATGTCCCTTACATGGCGAGAACGAGAACATGAAGAGGAGGACATGATTGCCCTCCATGACCTGGTCACGGTGAACGCGCTGCGGTACTGTGGCTTCTTCCGGATCTCTAGTATGAGAGCACAGATTTCTTTACTGCAGTATATGCTTGATGCTTGGGATCCTGTTAACCAAGTATTCCAGATTAGGGGGAAGACCATCCCCTTGACCATAGAGGACATGTACTTCTTGACTGGGTTGTCAAGACGTGGTGCCTTCGTTTCCTTATCAGGTACGGCCCGGGGGACTGATTCCACCAGAGATTATATCCACCAGTATTGCAGGGAAGGTTCTCAGCCGAGCAGAGACGGCAAGATTGTTATCCGCGAGATTACTGATCGGGCTCTTAGGTCCATTTTGTTTACCATTGGTAGGATGGCCGGTAGCGCAGCTTTACATGTTGCCAACAAGTCTTATATGCAGCACGCCTTGGAGTGTCTCCAACCGAAAGTATTCAACTAGTGTGATGCAGTACTTGTTCAGATGACAAGTCAATTGACCAAGATAAAGGACGGGAAGCTGAAGAACTTTGGATTTGGTTCTATTCTGACTGCCTTTGCCTTGGAGAAAATCCCACTGATGCAGCCTCAATACATCATACTTGACTTGCCTTCTCCGACCGAGCCACGCATGCAGAGGTGGGTCGACCACATGTCTAGGCATGCAGGTCAACCTCAGATTACTTTCACTGAGGCCTTCTTTAGGTGGTTCGAGTGCCAGGAGATGGCGTTTTCCGAGTATCCATATGTGGGTATGGATTTCCGAGGTGATCCGGATTTGGTTCTACCGGATGGTGAGCAATGGGGTGCCATTGGTAAACTCTTTGACCACATTACTGTTTATTGTTCTTGTTCATAACGTTGCTGTGCTTTATTCTATCAAGACTTTTAATTGTACTCTTGGGTGCATGTAGATATCGGTCCTGTTCGTCCAGCAGTTCGTCTGAGATCGCCAGCTGCGGCCCCAGCAGGGGAGCCTGCTAGGAGAGTTGTTATCCACGATCTTGACGACACCGAGACCTTTACAGCTGTGCAGGAGCAGGTTGAGAGCCTTACTCGTGGCCAACCTGATGTATAGATCGACGAGTTACCTTTACAGATGCAGCGTCATACCATTGGCGTGCCTAGACGATGGACTCGTCTCTTGCGCATGATTGCACAGGCCGTGACGTACTATCATGAGCACCATTAGGCTAGGGTGCCCCCTAGCATCTTTTTGAGTTTTCAGGTCACATGACCAATTTTGTCTTGGTTACAGAACATTATGTATGAACTTATATAAACAGCTTATATATTTTGATTTTCGGATTTTATTCTGGTTGATTTACGTGATCTATATGTACAATCTTGGATGATGTGCCCTTTTTATAAATGTTGCAAATGTCTATCTAACACATAGTTTGCTAATGAGTCGGTTAATGTGTTTAAATTTCTTGAAATATGTTGATATTGAATCGAATCAAATCGCCTCTCCAAGATCTTAACCCTTAGGAACATGCGATAAATAGCTGGATTGCGAACAGAATATATCCCATTGAGTTGTAGTATGACGAGCTGTGAGTCTAGCCTGACAATTAGTCGGCGTATGCCATGTGTGATGGCATCAGAGAGTAGTTCTATCAACGCGCTATACTCAGCGATGTTGTTCATTGATTTCCCAATACATACACCTCTGAAACTTACTAACTCGCCGCTTGGATCAAAAATGGCCCAGGCTGCGGAGGACAGGTTCCGCGAACTACGACTCGCTCCGTCGGCATATCCAACACATGTCTCCATAAGGTTTGACATCTGCCATCAATGAAAAAGGGAGATCACTCGACCAGAACAAATACTTTAGCGAAAACAAAATACAACAAAAGCATGCAGGTTACTATTTAAGCATAGTAACGCTTGAGGTACAACCCGTTGCGGGGCTGCGCCAGTGGAATTCCATCGTAATCCATTAACTCGTAGGCTCCTTTTGCTAACACCCTTTTAACAATATAGGGGCCCATCCATAAGGACTTGAATTTACCTGCTCCCAATTTATCGGATTCTTGGTCATAAAGCAAGACCAAATCACCTTCTGAGAAGACACGGGGTTTGACATTTTTGTCGAACTGAGCCTTGACTCGTTTCTTATGGGCCTCGTTAGCCAAAGCGGCATCACGACGGGTTTCATCCAACTGGATTAATTCCAAGAAACGAGCCTCTTCCTCTGAAGTTCCGGGGAGGAGGTCGATCGCGAGTTTAAGTGACGAAATTTCACACTGGATCGGCAAGACTGCTTCCAGGCCATACACCAATTGAAAAGGCGTGAACCCGGTTGCGTTCTTTACCGAGGTTCGGTAAGCCCACAAAGCTGAATACAGGATTAGGTGCCATCTTCTTTTATGAACCCCGATCATCCTTTGCAACATACGCTTCAGGACCTTGTTGATTGCTTCAACTTGTCCGTTGGCTTGCGGATAATATGGGGTAGAGCTGTCGTGAGATAGCCCTAGCTTGGCAGTTAATTCGACCATCATGTGATTGCGAAAATGCGATCCATGATCTGTAACTATAGCTTGTGGTACGCCGAACCTGGCGACTACATGATTGAAAAAGAAAAGGGCAGCTGTTTCACCAGTGTTATCCAATGTAGGCATCGCCTCGGCCCATTTGGTGAAATAGTCGACAGCGACTATTATATACCCATGCCCCCCGGTCGAGGTGGGGTTACATTGCATGAAATTGATGCCCCACTTGGCGAAGGGCCCAACAGCAACTATAGGCTGCAAGGGTGCGGGTGGTCGTCTGGTTTTGCTATCAAAGATTTGACAAGCATGGCAACTTCTGACTGCTGTTATGCAATCTTTGAACATGGTTGGCCAGAAGTATCCTGCTCGTAGGATTCTTTGTGTTGTTGCATATCCAGACTGATGCCCCCCACACGCGCCTGAATGACAATCATTCAGGGCTTTTTCGGCCTCCTCATGGGTAAGGCACCTCCTCAGAACTGTATCGACACCACGACGGTAAAGTGTATCACCGATGATCATGTAGTCTTTTGCTTGGTATCGTATACGTTTTTGTTCTGAGTGAGAGGTATTAGACCTAAATTTTGGGTTTGGAGATAAACTATGATATCTCCATACCACTCATCGCTTACAGATATTAGAAACAAACTTTTGTCCACGATTGACTCTTCCGATGTTTCATCGTTGGACAACGATGGGAGATCGCATAATAATTCTGCGAAAACTAGAGCTTTCTTTGATTTGGATTTTACAAATTCCAAATCAAACTCTTGAAGGATCGCTATCCATTTTGAATATTTGCCCCCCAGCAACTGTCGCGACATTATATAAGTCATGGGGTTGCAATCTGACAGGATGGTAGTTTTCCGAAAGAGGACCTAATGTCGAAACCTTTGAATCGCTTGAACAGCTACAAGCGCTAGTTTTTCAACATAAGAATACTTACTTTCTGTATCGTTTAAGTTTTTACTTAAATAATAGATAGGATGTTCAATTCCATCGACTTCTTGTACTAAAACCATCGCAATGGTTGTATCTGCTGCAGCTAGATACAGGTTAAAATCTCTTTGATAGTCTGGGGCGTACATTAATGATGCTTTTACTAGACAATATTTCAGAGCATCAAAAGAAGCTTGCGCTACTTGGTCCCAGACAAAAGGTACATCCTTTTTCAATAAACGAGTATAACCTTTAGCAAGTTCTGCGTATTTTGGAATGAACCTCCTCAGAAAGTTTGCTTTCCCTTGGATTTTCTGAATCTGAAGCAAATTTGAAGGTGGAGGTAAATTAATGATTGCCTGAACCTTACAGGGGTCGAGACGAATCCCATCTTTAGAGATTACAAAGCCAAGTAAACGACCAGAACCGACGCAAAACACACATTTGTGTGGATTGAGTCTTATCTTGTAGTGTCGGCAACGTAGAAATATCGCTCTTAAATGCTGCGGATGATCAGTCCGCTTTCGCGAATGAGCCGGAAGATCGTCGAGATAAGGTTGAACAATGTTCTTGATGTCATGGAAGGCATAATTCATCGCCCTCTGAAACGTCGCCCCTGCGTTCTTTAAACCAAAGGGTAATTTTCGATAAGCGAATGTGCCCCACGGACAAATAAATGCAGTCTTTGACTGGTCCTGTGGGCAGATATTTATTTGATTATACCCGGAAAATCCATCCATAAATGAAAAGATTTCACATCCGGCGCATTCATCAATTATCTGGTCGATGAAGGGTGTAGGGTAGTTGTCCTTCGGACAAGCTTGGTTTACATCCCTATAATCAACACACACTCTTATCGTCCCTTGTTTTTTCATAACAGGGACAATATTCGATACCCAATCGGTTAGAGGAACCGGGTAGATGAATCCAGCATGGAGGAGTTTTTCAACTTCCGCCTTAATGGCAGCGGCTTTCTTCGGGTGCACCTGCCGAAGCCGTTGCCTTACTGGTTTGACATCAGGATACATTTTAATTTCATGTTCAACGATACTCGAGTCGATGCCTGGCATTTCATCATATGACCATGCAAAGACATCTCTAAATTCGCGAAAAAGAGCGTTATATATTTCTAGTTCTGAAGGGGAACAACCTTTCCCGACATAAATATTCTCTACAACATCTGTTTTAGTCGAGATATTTATGGCTATAGTCTCCTCAATATTGGATAGGTTTCGCTCGGAATCCACCGTATTTACAGTATTCGTTAGGAATTCAAATACTGAAGGGTGATAAAGGTCACTTTGAGTATCTTCTTCATATTTCGGAAGAAGGGAACGATGGTGGTGATCATTCCATGGTGCCCCCTCAATCATCATTGATTGTAAGATTCCTTCGTCAGTCCCATGTACTTTAGACCAAGGATCTAATGGGGTTCCATATTCTCTAGATCTATCTACCCAAACGCTTGACGAGCGTTGATTTGGGCTCGCCTCCCATGCTTGAAACATTGATTGCTACAATATTTCCAAAGGGCTTGGGGTCAAAACCATTGAATGATCCATGTTGACCTTCGTGGAAGATATCATGTTGCAGGTTGTTACAAACGGTACATTTCCTATATAAATAGGAGGTGGTAGCATGAAAGTTCCCATCAATGTGGGGTCTTTCAATAATCCTACTCCGATATCTTGAATTGAATGGTTGCTCTCATGGATCATGGGAATGCTTCCTGTAACTTGTGAACCATTAGGGAGGAAATTCTGCTGGTCGACGATCGTAATCCCTCCTTCAAACGGGAATGCGATCTTCCTAAAATAAGTCGACACGACAGCTGCCATGGCATAAATCCATGGTCTACCCAGTAGGATGTTGTAGTCAAGATTTCCATCAATGACTTCTACATCAATTTCTACTGTTTTTCCTCCTAGTTCAACTTTCAAGTTATTAAGGATACCGTAAGGGGTATAAGTCCTTCCATCGAAAGCTTTTAATGTCGTCGATGATCGAGACAAGGTTGGAGATCCTAAAGTTTTCCAGCAGCTCATCGACATAATACATGTCGATGCCCCCTCATCAATTATCGTTCTGTGAACAGTTTTGTTGAGGGCTTTCACTTGAATAAGGAAAGCTAATTGAGCCGGTAACTGAGGATCATATCCCTTGTGATCAAAGGACACCAGATTTGAATCCTTAGGATCTACTCCACCAATTGCTGATAACAATGCCTGCCTTTGGGTTGGACAATTTTGCAGCACTTCAAGGGTCGACATAGCGGATGGCGATTGGGCCAAATCTTCCACTATGTTATAATGCTGCGCCGCTCTGGCGCGAGGATTAAATGTCGACTTATGTACTACACCCTTTGGCGGTTTTATTGTTAATTCAGGAATGGTGGGCGTTATAACTTCTGTCGAAGTTGTTGTCGAACTACTTGGTTGATCTTTACCTTTTTCGTTCGATACCTGAGGATTCCCATAATCTTTGTTCCTTGTCGAAATCAAAGCATCATTTTGCTGTTTCGAAACCGACAACATAAGGACTTGCGATGGGGAAGCATTTCCACTATCAACCAGATTTTGACCTGGGTTGGGAAATGGATCAGTTAACACAGCTGATGTTTGGGAACTTTTGAAGAACCTTTTTAACTCAGCTTTGAATGGGCAATTCTTTGTGTAATGATCCTCATCATCACATATCTGACATGGATAAATTTGTTTCCCCTTCCCAGGAGGGTTTGAAGAATTCTCCTTAGGCGATGATTCACCTTGTTTTTTCTTCTTTCCCTTGTTTTGCTTTTTCTTCTTGCTTCCTGGTTGATTGGTTTCTTTGCCTTTATCTTCCGATACGGCATTTACTTCCGAAGCAAGAATTTCCGCTTTTGCATTTTGATCCGAATTCTTACGGGCTTTCTTTGCAGAGGCCTTTATCGATTTCGTGTTTGCGGTGCCAATCACGCCATCACCGGCATGAGAGTCACTATTTGATTTAGGAGGGGGAGGAATTGAAAATTCCGGTCTAGGGGCGTCAGGTATTTTGTCATAGAGCGTGCCGGACTGGGTATAAACCAAGTCCAAATACTGTGCACGAGCAATAACCTGCTCCTCTGTTACGACTCCCCCCTTGGCCACATCTTCCGTAATAGTCGGAAGTAACGACTTTATAAACCATTCAGCTAGTAGCTGATCGGGAACATATGTTTTCACCATCCTACGACGACGACGCCACTCATGTATATGATCAGATATATGGGTAGTAGTTGTCTGTTTGAAGTTGGTTAATATTTATGTTCCCGTTTCATACCTTATTGGTAATTGAAAGTGGTTTAAGAAAGTCGTGGCTAGGGAACTAAAATTGTCGAAAGAGGCTCTTGGCAATTCAATATACCATTTGGCCGCTGGACCTGTCAATGTCCTCTGAAAAAGGCGAAGTCTTATCGAATCATCGTTAAGGGTGTTCGATGAACACCACAGATGAAAGGTCATCACGTGATTCGACGGGTCTTCACCTGGATTTCCATTGAATTTAGGAATGTCAGATGGAAGTTTATGAGGAATCGATGGCCACCAAGGGGCATAAGCAATCGGATCGTTCGTTAACCGATGTAAATCAGGTAACTCTAAAGTTGCCACGAATGGTAACTGTTGATTCAGGTTAGGCGAAGCATAACCAGGGTACGATGGAATCACTTGAGCAGTGGGTCTTTGCATACCAGCATAATGTAATTGATGTTGGTATGATTGATACGGTTGGTGGACCTGACCACTGTAAAGTGGTTGGTTTTGACCGTTTTGGATATACGGTGGTCCATTATTCGCAAAGATCTGCTGCTCAGAACCTTGGTATACTTGCTGGAACTGCGGTTGTTGGTATTGTACAAGCCATGGTTGTGACACCATGTTCTGTTGCGCCATGCTAACCATTGGACCAAGGTGTGGGGTAATTGTACCCGTTTGTACTTGTGTCAACCCACCAGTTGGCGATTGTGGTTGTGACCCATGGTCAAGCGACTGTTGCATTACAACCTGAGAAATCTGAGGTTGACATGTAACAGGTATCGCTTGAACTTGCGACACGGTTACAATAGCTGGTGTGGTTGGGATGTTCGTCACAGGTACACACTGTTGCATAGAATATACAATCCTTGGTTGTTGAGGTAGCATAGGTACCCAACTACTTGATGCAATTCCAGTATAACCTGAACATTGTTGTGAAATCACGTATGGATACCCTCCTGGAGGGGGTAATGAAAGGGCATATTGCCCCCCATACGGTAGCAATCCAGAATTAAAAGGGATTGATGGCACAGATTGACCTCCATGAGGATCAATCTGTTGAGTCTCAACATAAGAGTTGCCGGGTATTACTCCGGATGAACAAACTGGAACAGACCACACTGTCGAAATAGTCCCTTGGTGGACTCCTTCTAGCTGTTGAGAACTAGTTGGGACAGCTGGTATGCCGACAAACATCGTCGGAGTGACGGCAGGAGCTTCTGCTGTCGCTGTGTCATTTGACACAGTCCTAGATGATGACGGTTGTTCAGACATTTTAAGTCTATCCAATAGATTGCCTAGCGATTCTACAGGAACTTCCACTTGTGGTGGATTAACTTCTGATGAAGGAAATAGAGTGGCCCCGACTCCAAAATGAGTTGGAGTACTTGCTTGCGGATCCTCTGCAATTTCCTCTATCGCAATCAAACCCGGTGGAAGAGGGAGACCGTCAGGTCCGTAAAATATTTCTGGTGCCGAAGAAGTGGTTGCTTCGACAGCGACAGTTGTTTGAGGAGCAAAACTCTCTGAACCGGTTACAGATGGAACTGGTTCAGTTACCCAAGCGTTTGCCCCCAGACTAGGATCAGTATTACTGTCCTTCTGTGGCTGTTGAACTTCTTCTATAGAGGCAGGGTTTCCAGAAATGTTAGGAGTAACCGGAACCTCGGATGTAGTAGGAACAATTGTTCTAACTTTCAAAGGAGATTTCGAACCGGTTAAACGAGTTCGCTTTGCCCGTACTGTTTTCGATTCCGGGGACAAAGACGGTTGACTCGCAAGCCTCCGCGAACGACGGATTTTCAATTGACTTTCTTCCACGATTGCGGATTACTCGATCAACTAAAATATTAAAAGGGGAAATTTGTGTTTCCGAATTGAATGAATTTTATTAGACGCTTTTAGACACAACTTTCTTTTTCACTTTTTAAGAGTCGAGAAAAAGCTAAAGATGACTCTAGTCTCCTTCGATGTATTAACGAGCCCGAAGTGACAAATGCTCGGTTGGACTTTTTCAGTTATAGAGTTTGAAAAAGGCCAAAAGAAACTGCTCTGGAGATCTAGGCAGAGGGTGTGCCAAACCTTTCGCAAAACCATAGAATACGTTTTACGGTACGAGTGGTCGATCTTCGTGAATGCTGTGTTCAATGCATTGCGATCAGTAGGGCGGCCGACACGGTTTCCTATGGATAAAGGCTTTGATCCTATAGGGGTCTCCCAATATATACATGACGGTACGTGGGAGGACAAGTCCGTATTAGTGCCACCGACTCTCAGGAGGAATCACCCACCTTCGTCGAGATCGACAGTCACTATGTTTAACGACGCCGGAACACGTCTCTAGCTTAGACCTCTAGATGTTTGCGTTATGTTTCAAAGCATTGTTAGGTTCATTCAATATATTTTAAGTTGATCTTTTTAAAGTTTGCATTTCAAGGTTCACCACGAGATGTATTGATACAAATTCCTAAATGCAGTCTAAGATGAGAAGCAAGCTTTTCAAATCTTTTCGACTTATGAAAATCTTAACTACTGAGGGAAAAGAGAGATGAAATCCTTTTCACACAGATCAAAGAGCACTCGCTAATGCACTTTTTCCCTAAATCAACATACAAACTTAATGCAAAATGCAAATATGCAAGTATTTCTTTTCTCTTTCTTAATGTTGATGAAATGCAAAAAGAAAGCTGTTGTATAACTTTGAATTCAATTTCAAGCAGAAGCAAACAAGTTTGTCCAAAATCGAAAGACACCTTACGATTCACTTCTTTCGACACTTAGAAATATATAAATTCAAACCATATAACGAAAGCGACAAACCCAATCAGCTATGAACAACAAATAAACTAACTCTTAAGATCAGAACGACACTTAATCACAGGTCTAGATCTAAGAGGTCAATGCAAGACTGGTTCACTTTCGTTATGGGAAACTGTAAATGACACAAGAAATACAAAAGAACAAATACAGTTTCTTTATACAACTGAGGCAGAATAATGACAAAGGAAGATGGTTTCAGATAGACCCACTGACTGGCAACAAACAACAAAAACAATAGTGAAAACAAGGCAAGACACAGCAGGAAACCCCAGTAGCTCAAGCCAAGACTGGTCCAGTGCAGGTGTAACACTGCCTGTTTGACCTTCAGTGCAGGTAGCCCCTTCGGGAACTGCGCTGAAATTCAGACACTGCCTGTTTGACCTTCAGTGCAGGTAGCCTGCTGCGCTGAATGACTGCCTTTGTAGCAATGAAGAACGAGACTTTCGTCCGTCTTGGTTTTCGGGTCACAGATTGCTAAAAAATTCACAGTTTTTGCTCAAATCAGAAGCTATCAGTCAAGGACACACTAAGGGATGTAAAGGAGGATGAAAAGCTATCACTAAGAGCTTATTAGAGTCCTTGTGGATCAGCTCTTCAAATCATAAACTTGCCCAGAAACTGAGCTAGAGTAGCTGCCCTCTACTTTGTGTTTGATGGATTCAAACACAGTTCGATTCGGTACTCCATTTGTTTATGAAATGAATAGAAAAAACCACAAACAACCAACAAGATACGCTCCCCAGCGGAGTCGCCAGTTTGTTGTGGGGAAAAGTATCTAATGCAGAATGCCTCTATCCCACTCTGAAGGTGATAGTACTTCAGCAACAACTGAATGCAAAGCTATTCAAAGTTTCTTCTTTATGAGATGAGAGAGGGAAGAAAAGGATGATCTACTAACCGTTATCTTGCGCTAATAGTCGATCCAGTCTTCACTCCTTGCTGCTTGCTCCTAGCTCCTTGCCCTTTCACCGGCCCAGCTACACACAGATCCTGTAAAAGCACAAGAAGAGGAAACTACAAGAAGCATACATCCATAATCGATTATAGGATTAGCATAAATCAAATATACAAGCATCTATTCATCATAAAGACACATGCATATAGAAGAACCTCAAATACTTTATTGATAATAGAAGTAAAGTTCTGAGAGAATTACAACCACAATGGGCCCAATCCAGCAACACCTCCCAGCTGAAAGAAATCTCCTCTTCACCTCCTTCAAGCAAATCACCCAATAGATCTATACACAAACCAACAGCACTTCCTTACTTGCACAAAATTCCAGCCTCCTTAGACCTCATGAGAGAGCTCTATATATAGGAGATTTGGAGAAAGGATGAGTCAGCTTGAGGCTGGCATAAAGCTGACTAGTGTCCTCTCCCACTCTAGTTAATCTTCAGTTCTTGAGTCCACTTGGAGAATCTTGCTTCCACTTGGAGATCAAGACCTTCTTACTCATCATAGGGCAAATTCCTTGAACCAAGTGTCAGTTTGGAAGCTTCCTGGGCAGTTGACACCTTGCAGAATGACTGTGCCACTTGGCCAATCTCGCCCAGCGCAGGTAGCCTTCATTAGTTTTGACCTTCAGGGCAGGTACAAGGAGGAGCAGTTGACATTCAGCGCATATGCTCAGTGGAGCAACTGACATGATCCAGAAATAGCCTGTTTTTGAGTGTTTTCAGGTGGAGAACTGATTTTCAGTGCTGTGGTTTGCAGACCTTGTTCCTCTAAGGGTAAGAACAACATGTTTAGGGACTTTGGATCCCTCAGATTATTGACATTTCATGCTCCATGCTGTTAGGCACAAAAATGTCTATAACAGAGTGGGCTGACCTGGACGAGCCACGTGGCGAAGCTATCGGAACCATGGCAAAACGGGAGCTGACACGACGCTGATGCCGCAATGACGTGGTGATGATGCGAGGATGACGTGAGGCGAAAATGCAATGACGGTAAGCGGTTTTATCGGACCGCTTTTGTTACGGGCCTGGTTTGTGTCGGAAGCCGCCCGATACAATCAAAAACCAACACGCGTCCACAGACAGACGTTAGCATTCTGACAATATCGGGCGCTAAAGGACGGCGATCGAGGGCAGTCCGAAATCGCCGAGGACCATCGGATGGGAGGGCCCGGATCCGACGGACGACGGGACACGAAGATGACAGAGTAATACGGTGGGGCCCGTCCAATAAACAATTATTATTTATGGTAAATCGCGCCGGGATAAACTTTGGAAAAACTGAATTTGTGGGTTTTATGAGTTTTTAGGGGTCATTGGGTAAACAATATACATATTTATAAGGTGATCTAGGGCTATTAGATCAACCAGATGTTGATTTAATCCCCCAAAAATAAATATTAATGCACATTTGCATTAGCGCCCGACTTTGTCATGCCTTCACCTTTTAGAGTATTAAGGCTATATTGCTTGAGTGGGGGGGGGAATATATATATTTTATGGGATTTTTGCACAAAAATGATATAATAATAGGGAAAAGGGGAAAATTGGGGAGCTAAATAGTAAAATTAGGGGTTAATATGGATTTGAGATGAGAGAGAGGAACTGAATACTAAGTTTAATGAGTAAACTTAGGTGCAGAGACAGATGAAAATGATCAAGGATTTTGCACAGGAAAAGTGGCTTTCTTGTGTAATAGGAATCAACACCTTGGCTTGATGTTGCCATAATCAAAAGGTGATGCCAGGAATCAATGAGGAAATCCCATTGGACCTTTAGGGAATTTTAGAAAGAAGTTTTGTGGGGAATGATTGGGGAGTTAGACATGTTTCACTGTGTTGTTACCAAAATGCTGAGTAGGTGGACCTGCTCTTGCCAATATATGCTTTCTCTGTCAAGGCCAGCAATATAAAGGAAAACAAGCTTCTGCAACCCCTTTCTACCTACCCGTCTTAGTGCCTAGCATTTTTTATTACTTCAAGGAGGGTGCACTTAGACTTGCAAACCCTCAATTGCTCTCTTTCTTTTTCTTTTTCTTTTCCTTTTGAGTTTCTATCTAAAACTACCCTTATCACTTCCAAGGCCCCAGATTAAGCAGTTGGGAACCTTTATTCTCTACCTAACTACTAATCTGCCAAGATTAGACAGTTTGGATAGATTCTCTTTCTCTATTCTACAACATCAATTTAAACATGGAATGATCCAGATTAGACTGTTGGATCACCCATCCAGAAATAGGACACCATTGAAACTATGTACAGACATTTTCTTTCACAGAAATATGGGATCTTTGCATCATCAAAGTAGAACATATTTGGAATTTCCCCTGCCAATCATGAAAAATGAAACCTATTGGTATAGGAGGCTAACATAAGGTACCTTGTAAAGGTTGAGTAAGTGGAACTTGGGAAACCAGATACTGATGGGATAGATTGATTCATAGTTACAACCTATAAAGGTTGGCTTATGTGAATTTGAGATTGTAGAGTTGCTAATTTATAACTAGGAATTTGAGATGTGGACAACACAGGTTGAGGATTCAAGGATGGATCCATAATCGAACCAGGTTGTACGAGTAAAGTAGGTTTCCAAGCATTAGCAATCATTCTAGCATATGGAGGATTTGGATAGGGCCGAGCACCAATTTAAGGTATACAAACAATAAGTTTCCCCCTTACCAAATAAGGAGGGGATGATAGAGGAAAATTCCCACTCCTTGCAGAGGGTACCAAGCATAAGGAAAGTTAGGTTGTTGAAGGTAACCATGCCCACTAATATAAGGTCCAACCTATTGTTCAACTATAGGTGTAGGTGGAGGAGAAGGAGGAGGCTGCGTAGAGCTCATTAACAAAGCATCGAATGGAATTCCAGAAGTAGATGACGTGGGAGAGTTCCATGGAATGGATGTTGCACCACAGAAGGTACTATATAATGATGAAACTAGGTGGAAAGGATGGGCCACCATATACATGTGTCTCTACTGATGTCGTAAACATGCATGAAGAATCAACACTAGTTGTCTCAGCCACATTGGTGGTCAGAGGATGGGAAACCATAGTGGATTTAGTCATGGGTAATTGTCCCAAAGAAGATTGGTGCGAGAAACTCATGGGTGAGTCAGAAGAATAAGGTAAAGGAGTTTATGATGGAGTTTGAAGAGGAGGAATAGGATAAGTATGATAAACATGGAGTCCACTCCAATGAATAGGAGTAGAGGGACGAGGTTCTTCCTATGTGTTATAGACATTTTTGTGCCTTACAGCATTGAGCATGAAATGTCCATAATCTAAGGGATTCAAAGTCCCTAAACATGTTGTTCCTACCCCTAGAGGAACAAGGCTAACAAACCACAACAATTCACAGAAGTTCTCCACCAGAAACTGCTCAAAAACAAGTCAATTCAGGATCATTTCAGTGGCTACACTAGCTGTTTGCGCTGAATGTCAAAGCCAACATTGGCTACCTGCGCTGAATGTCAAAGGCAACACTGGCTACCTGCGCTGAGCGAGAGTGGACATGTGGCAAGTTCATTTCTCAAGGTGTCAGAACCCAGGAAGCTTCCAAAATGACACTTGCCTCAGGGAATTCGACTGGTGATGAGTAAGAGGTTCCAAATCTCCAAGTGGAAGCAAGAACCTCCAAGTGGAATCAAGAACTGACAGAGGGAGAGGACACTAGTCAGATCTCAAGTTGACTCATACTCTTTCCAAACATCTATATATGGATCTCTCCTCCATGAGATCTAGAGGCTGGAATTTTGTCATTGCAAAGAATTTCTGTTGGTTTGAGATTGGAATCATTGGGTGCTTAATGCTTTGAAGGGGGTGAAGATAGGAATTCCATTTGCTGGGAAGGAGATGCTGGATTGGAGCCCTCTGGGTTGTATCTCTTCCTGAACCTTGTTATTCATCAATAAAGCTATCTTGTTTTCTCCTACATACTGGTGTATTTTTGATGTATGATTGCATTAGTATGTTTAGTTCATTTCTAATCCTGAACTAGTTATGAATATGAATCCATGTCTTGTGTAGTGTTCTCTTCTTGTGATCTTGCAGAAACCTCTTGAAGCTGGGCGAGCGAGAAGGCAAGTAGCTGGGAACTCTTTAAGAGAAGAGAAGCTGGATCGAGGGACAAATGGAAGACACCGGTTAGTCCATCCATCCCTCTCTTCATTCTTAATTCATAAAGGAAGAATACTAGAATAGCTGTCTCTATTTTTTGCTAAGGCACTGTCACACCTTAGGTGGATAGGATCGTCCTGCATAGGCATTTTTCCCCACAACAAATTGGCGACCATACTGGGGAGATTTGTTTAGTCATTTTATTTGTGTTTCTATCATTGTTTGTTTCATAGACTCGAAAGCAACAATCGAACTACATCTGCTATTCCCAGATGCAAAGTAGACAGTTGCTGCTTTAATCCAATCACTGGACCCTTCTATGATCTGAACAATGGACTCACAAATGATTTGATGATCCTTTGTGATAGATCTTAGTACCCCCTCAAAGCATCCCTTTGATTGCACCTTGCTTGTTGCTTTGATTTGGCCTGAAACAGTAGATTAAATAGCAATCTGTGACCCAGAACCAGTGAGAAACGAGAGTTTCTCCTTCAGCGCAGATCCAGTGAAGGGATTCTGCATTTCAACGTAGGTCCCGTGAAGGCTACCTGCGCTGAATGTCAAAACCCCTATGTTGAGGTTGCGCTGAACCAGTTTGCCCTTGTGCAGCTGGGTTCTCTGCTATGTTTTGCCTTGTTTTGATCTCTGATTTTTGCAGCCTGTAACCAGCATAGGTACCAGTCTGATAACTCCTTTTCTCTGCTTAAATTTCGCCTCCTTTTGTACAAAAAGACTGTGAGTGTTTTTATGTGTTTGTGGCATCATTTGCAGTTTTCCTTTGCATGAGTGAAATACTCATCCTGTAGCCCTTGATTCAGATCTGTTGATTGTGATCTTAGAAGAGAGTTCGTTGGCTGTTTGCAGTTGATTATACATTTACTTTTGCATTTTGTTTGAGTTTGTCTCTTTTAAGTGTCGAAACAAGTATTCATTTCGAAAATCGTTAAGTGTTGTAATCTCTTCTACCCTCTCTGATTTCGAGAAAGTAAACTTGTTTGTATTGGTCATTTAAAAGCAAATTCAAAGTTGTACAAGAAGCTTTCTTTGTAGGCATCAATACTAAGAAAGCGGAAAACAAACACCTGCATTGTGCATTTGCATCTTGATAGTTTGCATGTCTGATTTAGGAAAAGTGCATTAGAGTGTGCTGATTGCTCTTTGAGAAAAGATGGTGTCTTTCTTTTCCCTTAGTAGCTAGGATTTTCAAAGTTGAAAAGATATAAAGCTTGCTTATCATCTTTAGACGGCATTTAGGAATTGTATCATACATCTCGTGGTGAACCTCAAAAGGCAAAGTTCTAAAAAGATCAACCTAAAATAAATTGAATGAACTTAACAACGCTTTGTAACTTAACGCACAACATAGAGGTCTAGGCTAGAGACGTGTTCCGACGTCGTAAAGCCTGGTGACATTCGATCTCGTTGATGGTGGGTGATTCCTCCTGAGGGACGATAGCGCCAGTACGGATTGTGCTCCCACGTACCGTCGCGTATATATTGGGAGACCCCTATAGGCATAAAACCTTTATCCTTAGGAAGCCGTGTCGGCCGCCCTACTGATCGCAATGCACTGAACATAGCATTCAGGAAGATTGACCGCCCGTACCTTAAAAAGTATTCTGCGGTTTTGCGAAAAGTTTGGCACACCCTCTACCTAGAACTCCAGAGCAGTTCCTTTTGGCCTTTTTCAGACTCTATAACGGAAAAAGTCCATCCGAGCATTTGTCACTTTGGGCTCGTTGAAAACATCGAAGGAGACTAGAGTCATCTTTTGCTTTTTCTCGACTCTTTAAAATTGAAAAAGCAGGTTGTGTCTAAGCGTTGTTAAAATTTATTTTAAACGGAATAATCATCACCATTCCCTCGTTGATCTTCGAAGTTAGTCTCTTTTCATCGTAAGTTCTTGTAGAATCGCTAGAAAATCTTTTGGACAGACTAGATATGTCTGAACAACCGTCGACATCCAGGACTGTGTCATCCGACACAACAGCGGCAGAGCCTCCTGCTGATACCCCAACGATTTTCGATGGTATACCATCTGTCCCGGCAAGTTATCAACAACAAGCCGGAGTCCCATCAGGGACTGCTTCGACGACATGGTTAGTTCCTATTTCTTCATCCGAATTATCATCTGGTATTTCTTATGTTGAAACTCAAAAAATTTATCCAATGTGTCTTCAAAGGCCAATCTGCCCTTTAAGTACTGGATTTCCACGATATGGAGGGCAGTATGCCTTTTCATTGTTTCCTCCCGGAGAACAACCATATGGGAGTTTACAACAAAGTTCAGGTCAAACTGGAATTACATCCAGTATTGGTCAACAACAAATGGTTCAACAACCAGAGCTGGTTCAAACTCAACAACCCCCATTCCAGCAATCATATCAAGGACCTGAGCAACAAGTCTTTGTAAGTAATGGGCAATCGCATGTCCAAAGCGGTAATCAACAACCATATTATAATGGTTATGCCCATCAACCTTGTGAAAGTTGCCAGCATCAAATACATTATGCTGGTATGCAAAGACCCACTGCTCAGGCGATTCCATCTTATCATGGGTATGCTTCGCCTAACCTGAATCAATAGTTGCCCTTTGTAGCAACTCTAGAATTACCAGATCTAAACCGGCTGACGAATGATCCAATTGCTTATGCCCCTTGGTGGCCAGCGATTCCGCATAAACTTCCATCAGATATTCCTAAATTTAATGGAAATCCAGGTGAAGATCCGTCAAATCATGTAATGACATTTCATCTGTGGTGTTCATCAAACACCCTAAACGATGATTCGATTAGGCTTCGCCTTTTTCAGAGGACGTTAACTGGTCCAGCGGCAAAATGGTATATTGACTTTCCTAGAGCTTGTTCAACAACTTCAGTACCTTAGCCACGACTTTCTTAACCCATTTTCAATTACTGATAAGGTATGAAACGGGAACGGAACTCCTAACCAACTTCAAACAAACAACAGCCACTCACATATCTGATCATATACATGAGTGGCGACGTCGTCGTAGGATGGTAAAAACGTACGTTTCCGATCAGCTATTAGCTGAATGGTTTATCAAATCCTTACTTCCTACAATCACGGAAGATGTGGCAAAGGGGGGAGTCGTAACGGAAGAGCAAGTCATCGCTCGTGCACAATATCTGGACTTGGTCTATACTCAGTCTGGCACGCTCTACGACAAAATACCTGACGCCCCTAGACCAGAATTCTCAATTCCTCCTCCTCCTAAATCAAACAATGACTCTCATGCCATCGATGGCGTGATTGGCACGACAGACACGAAATCGACAAAGGCTACATCTAAAAGGGCCCGTAAGATTTCCAGGCAAAATGCAAATGAGGAACTTCTTGCCTCGGAAGTAAATGCTGCGTCGACCGATAAGGGAAAACAACTGAAGCAACCAGGGGGCAAGAAGAAAAAGAAAGGGAGAAAAAGGAAACCCCCTGCAAGGTGTCATATATGCGATGAGGATCATTGGACGAAAGATTGTCCACATATAGCTGAAGTTAAGAAACTCTTTAAGAGTTCAAAAACCTCAGCAGTATTGATTGATCCGTTTCCAAGCCCGGGTACCAAACTGGTTGCTAATCAAAATGCTTCCCGATCCCAAGTGCTTATGTTGTCTATCTCAAAGCAGCAAAATGATGCTTTGGCAAGGAATAAAGATTACGGGAATCCACAGGTGTCGAATAACAAGGCTAATGAACAACCTAGTAGTTCGACAACAACTTTGACCAAAGTTGTGCCACCCACCATTCCTGAACAAATGATAAAGTCGCCAAAGGGAGTAGTGTACAAGTCGACATTTAATCGTCGTGCAAAAATAGCACATAACTATAATATAATAGAGGACCTGGCCAAATCGTCGTCCGCTATGTCGATGCTTGAGGTACCGCAAAATTGCCTCTCCCAAGAGCAAGCTTTATTATCAACAATATGTGAAATTGACCCAATGGACTCCAATCTTGTGGCCTTTGATCATAAAGGATATGACCCTCAGTTACCAGCTCAACTAGCTTTCCTTATTCAAGTGAAAGCCCTCAACAAAACTGTTCATCGAACAATTATTGATGAGGGGGCATCTACGTGTATTATGTCGATGAGTTGCTGGAAGAATTTAGGCTCACCACCCTTGTCGAGATCGTCAACGACGTTAAAAGCATTTGATGGACGATCATACACTCCATACGGGATTTTAAGTAACTTGCAAGTTGAGCTAGGGGGCAAAACAGTAGGAATTGATGTTGAAGTAATTGATGGAAACCTCGATTACAACATCCTACTGGGAAGGCCCTGGATATATACCATGGCCGCAGTTGTGTCGACCTACTTCAGGAAGATTTCATTTCCCTTTCAAGGAGGAATTACAGTCGTCGACCAACAAACTTTCCTCCCCGACAGTTCACAAGTTATGGGAAGCATTCCAATGATCTATGGAAGCAATCATTCGCTTCAAAATATTGGAGTAGGTCTCCTAAAAGACCCTGCCTTAATGGGTACTTTTGCCCTACCGCCTGCAAGTAATTTGGCGGAAGTGGCCACAGTGGAAACCTACAATATGAAATCTTCTATATCTAATGGATTCGGAAGATTCCTAAACATTTTGTCAGCGTGGATCATCGCCCTGATAGAAATACTGTAAATACAGTGGGCTCCGAGGACGGTTCTAATCTCATGTCAACCTCATTAAAAAATGAAACAAGGAGTCATGAGGATAGTTCTTTTACTGTGTCAACCTCATTAAAAAATGAAACAATCTCCTTTCCAAATCTCAAAGGTAAACCTTCATTCCAACCACCAAGTTGAATGCAATGAAGCTTGGGGGGCATGCACCTTGATTTGCGTTATTATGCTGGGGGCATGCAAAATTATCACGAGCAGTGTTACTGTAGGGTTCAAGCTCGTTAAAAACTAAACCCGCCATGAGCAGTGTTACCGCAGAGTTCAAGCTCGTTAAAAAATAAACCCGCATCGAGCAGTTTTAGCACACAGTTCATGCTCGTTAAAAAATAAACGCAAGATCCGAGCAGTTTTAACGCGGACTTCATGCTCGTTAAAAAATAAACATAAGCAATGAGCAAGTGTTCCCGCTATCGTTTAAGCTCATTTTAAAATAAAAAATGAACCACTACCCGATAAATAACCACTGTGAATGTAATATCATCAGCAATTAAAGCCTTGGTCGTGTTTGCGCCGTCACCTCCACTTTTCAGTTGGCCGATCGTTCACCTCCATATGATTGTTTACCCATTTTGAGGAACAGCTGCGAAGAGTGATTTCACCTAGCCATCCTTGTGACACTGCCGTGATTGGAAAATTCCAACCTGTACCTGGAATCAACTGCTAACCCTGTTTATCACTCGTTCCTCAAAAGACGAGTCTTCTTTAAGCTTTTTTCAACTGACTCGTAAAATATGAAAAGATTGCCGAG
Source organism: Pinus tabuliformis (assembly GCA_031772625.1). Taxonomy (NCBI): domain Eukaryota; kingdom Viridiplantae; phylum Streptophyta; class Pinopsida; order Pinales; family Pinaceae; genus Pinus; species Pinus tabuliformis. The sequence goes on along the minus strand of CM062817.1, from coordinate 1,982,584,129 downwards.
TCCTTGGCCTTCCGGCTCGTTAAAGGGACAGGAAGAGCTATCCCTCCTCTAGATTTTAATATTTTTGGACCTGAGGGATTATTGCACAAAAATATCGAGTGCTTGTTTTGTTCGGCTTGTTAAAACTATCGAAAACTCATCCCTTCTGTATTGTTTTATACTTTTTCGGACCTAAGGGATTAGATGACGAAAAAGGACTTTTGGAGTTAACTTTATGTACCTTTTCAGACTCTCTAAAAATGAAAAGGACCGAGTTATCCTTGTCGTTAGACTCGTTAAAATCATTAAATAGCGACAAACTTGTCTTTAGACGAGAACGAGTTTCACTATCGCTAGGCTCGTTAAAACATAGCGATGGGCTTGCCCGAAGGGCAGGTTATAGAACAAGCATATGTTATCCTCCTCAAGCTTGACAAAAATAAAGAGGTACTGGTCAGCAATGACTGGGGAAAAATTGGGAGAAACTCAAGAAAACTTTGATGGTAGCAAGTCGCTCTTGAACATGACACTTTTCCTCCGTACCACAATCGGGTTGGGTTGTTTCATTCACCGGTCACATCCATGGTCTCGCCATACCATCCATATTTGGGGTAATGCTACCAATCCATCGCATCAGTGTCGCCATATGTTCAAGAGAAGTCGTTCAGAAAAATTCAACCGTGTCCCATCCACTGCCATACATTATCCTTCATCCTTTCATGACCGCCACCCTGAATCATATGTCACAGATCGTTTTCACCTCCATTAAAATCATTATCTCCGTTCCGTGTCACTGATGTGGGATTCATGAAGGTCGTCCTTTGACGGATCGCTTCTTATCGACATCAGCTCATTATCCAAGAAGTTGATCTAGGAACAACCCCTTCAGTACTTTGAAGCTTGCATGCCTCAATGGCAAGTTTTTCACTTCCGGCGACAGGTATACATCAATGACCGTCGACCGAAATATTTTGCGCATTGTTCGACGCCATGTCCTTTCTTCACACCACGTGACTTGTACTGCAGTACCTTGAGGGTCATTATCATTATCAGTGATTCCTCTCGCACTTGTTAACGGTTTACCTCATTGACTGGTAATCAAGCGATGTCTTTCCATGTTCGACTTCAGAACATTTCTCACATGGATCGACTTGTACTTAGAGTGAAGATCGAACGAGTTTGAAGACCACAGATCTAGTTTCATCCATCCGGGCTGCGATATATATTCGGGAAAGATAAAGACATTGACGTGTACATCATTGCAGCAGATAATCATCCTACTCAAAGGATGATAATTTCATCAAAATTATCAGTCTACCATTAGACGATTATCTGTTCTATGTACAGAAAAATGAATTTATAAAGCTGAGCATGGGAATGCCTGCCTCAGCTAGATCATGAAAGCAGTATGAAAAATAATGTATTGTATTGTATCTTATTATAGGTCTCCTCCCAGCATTGGATGAACTTCGGATCCCCCTGATAAAGCATTTCACCCGATAAACGGCCTCATTCCTTAGGGGGCAACTGTTATAGACATTTTTGTGCCTTACAACATTGAGCATGAAATGTCCATAATCTAAGGGATCCAAAGTCCCTAAACATGTTGTTCCTACCCCTAGAGGAACAAGGCTAACAAACCACAGCAATTCACAGAAGTTCTCCACCAGAAACTGCTCAAAAACAAGTCAATTCAGGATCATTTCAGTGGCTACACTAGCTGTTTTAGCTGAATGTCAAAGCCAACACTGGCTACCTGCGTTGAATGTCAAAGGCAACACTGGCTACCTACGCTAAGCGAGAGTGAACATGTGGCAAGTTCATTTATCAAGGTGTCAGAACCCAGGAAGCTTCCAAAATGACACTTGCCTCAGGGAATTCGACTGGTGATGAGTAAGAGGTTCCAAATCTCCAAGTGGAAGCAAGAACCTCCAAGTGGAATCAAGAACTGACAGAGGGAGAGGACACTAGTCAGATCTCAAGCTGACTCATCCTCTCTCCAAACATCTATATATGGATCTCTCCTCCATGAGATCTAGAGGCTGGAATTTTGTCATTGCAAAGAATTGTTGTTGGTTTGAGATTGGAATCATTGGGTGCTTAATGCTTTGAAGGGGGTGAAGATAGGAATTCCATTTGCTAGGAAGGAGATGCTAGATTGGAGCCCTTTGGGTTGTATCTCTTCCTGAACCTTGTTATTCATCAATAAAGCTATCTTGTTTTCTCCTACATACTGGTGTATTTTTTATGTATGATTGCATTAGTATGTTTAGTTCATTTCTAATCCTGAACTAGTTATGAATATGAATCCATGTCTTGTGTAGTGTTCTCTTCTTGTGATCTTGAAGAAACCTCTTGAAGCTGGGCGAGCGAGAAGGCAAGTAGTTGGGAACTCTCCAAGAGAAGAGAAGCTGGATCGAGGGACAAACGGAAGACACCGGTTAGTCCATCCATCCCTCTCTTCATTCTTAATTCATAAAGGAAGAATACTAGAATAGCTGTCTCTGTTTGTTGCTAAGGCACTGTCACACCTTAGGTGGATAGGATCGTCCTGCATAGGCATTTTTCCCCACAACACTATGCGATCTCTTCAATACACACAAGAACAGGGAAAAGAAGAGGGAGTCCCGATGTAACATGTGAATATGCTTGAGGTATCTCAGGGAATAAAGTCTTTGATTGAGTAAATTCCGGTTCAATTGCCTCAGGAAACAAAGTCTCAAGTGATTCAGTTTCAACTTTGCCAGATTCACCAGCAAATGATCAAGTAATCTCAGGCTTAGTACTCAAAATGAAAGATGATTATGGTAGATCAGATTTTAGTAGGAGGACCAGAAGTAGTTCCTGAAGTTCTTGATTTGGTATTTTGTGTCTTCTTATGCTTTTGACGATGGTCAGGAGTAGCCTCTGGTGGAAGATGAGGCTTATTTTCCACTCTACGTGAACGACAAAGAAGAGGGGTGTGCTCTTCCATGTCGGATTAATAAATTTTAATAATTAACACAAAAATAAATAAAAAAAGACGGTAAAATAGGCATAAAGGTTTACCAAGAAACCATGAACTGGAATATACACCTTGGAAAACCATGGAATTAACATACATGCAAGAAATCTCACTGAATGTTGTGTTCAGTGTATCATGGTATACAAGGTGGCTGACTCGGTTACCTATGGCGAGGATAGAAACCTATGATGGACTTCCAAACTATACTTGACAATACATGGAAGCCCAATCTCTATTAGTGTTTTTTAATCAGTAATTGTTCGATGAGAACATTCCCATATACGTTTCATGCATGGAGCACCATTATAATATACCCAAAGGCAGGTGGATACTATTCTAATACACTTACGTACATGGAAAGACATTTCACCCCTAGGATGCAAATCAATGATAGCTCCTACTTTTATAGACATTGGAACACGTATCTAGCCTAGACCTATAAATGTTTAGATTAATGTGACAAATGATCCTTAAGTTGATTCAAAATATTTTAAGGCTTATCTTTTAGTAGGTTTCAATTTCATGGCCCATCACGAATTTCACCTAAATATCCTAAACTGCAAGCTACCATGAATAAATTGAAACCTTCACTTTTAATGAAAGTCTATCTAAAGAAGCGAAGATACAAATAGTATGTAGCAAACAATAAATAAGTGAAATTCCCTAAAATGCAATTGTTACAATTCAAATTTACTCACAAAGCCCTAGATGCCAATGCAAAGAGATTTGTATTTTTGATTTCCTCTTAATTTTGAAAATGAGAGAAAACTAAGATACATTTCTAATCATTGACAAAAATAAAATTTTTAAAATGATGACTGGAACACCAATTCTTTCAAGTACTCAATGACCAAAAGAAAATAATTTTCTAATGAACTAATGACAATAATATAGGAAAATCTAAACAAATTATTATCAAAGGAAATAAAAAACACAAGAAAACTATATGGAGGCTTCTAAGAGGCACTAAGTCACTGAGGGACACAAGAAAGAGTAGTCGGAAGAAGGTTGGACATAGAGAAAACGAAAAGAAGGCAAATTTTGGCATGAAACAAGCATGAGTGGAGATGTTAAAGAGGCTCCAGTTCTCTGCAATGCAGGCATATAGAAGGTTCGGGTGCACTGCAACTCAAGTACAAGGTAAGGTGCACTATAATGCATTGTCTCCATACCAACGGGTGCATTGATAAAGGAATCTCAAGTTTTGGCACAAAAAATGAAATAGAATGTTAATGACAAGTATTCCTATGTCTAATTAGGACCCAGTGAAAGTATAAAGATAAAAAATAGGCACTAAGGGCAAAAAAACCACCAAGGGATTGAAATATTCCCTAGTGGATTCACCAATTTGTTATATGAAATCTATGACTATGGACATAAGTGGCTTCCCTAGGCTTGGTTGACTGGCCTATAACAAAAAAAATAAAAGGGCACAAAGTCTTCCTTAAAGTATTTGAATGATGGGATGAGGCCTACCTGGAATCTGCCGTAAACTTCACTCCTTCCTGGGCTTGTACTCTCCAATCCTACCTCTGATTGCAATAATTAGAACCTGCAAAACAAAACAAGACAAGCCAAAGATATACAACATGTATGTAGCATAATCCAATCACTTCATTCAATATATATACATGATATTGAAATACATGAAATAATAACATCATATATAGGAATATAGTCTACTCTTTGTATTAATAAAAATAGAGTTATAACAAAAAATAGGAGTTGATCTTGTAGAAAAAATCCCCAAGTTGACTTATCCTTTTCTTACCACAAAGTATGCCTCTATGTCATCGTAATGCATGGAATAATGAATCTCAAACCAACAACATGAGGGTATAATCAATATCCAAAATCGAACCCCTTGCATATGGATACTTTTAAATATATAGATGAGGGAGGTAGCTCATGAATTCTTATACATTTAGCAATCTAGGCTCAAGATCGACTTCAGATGGGAGGATGAGATCAAGGGATAAGAGGTGAAAACTCGAAGATAGGATCATATAAGATTCAAGGCTCTTATCTAAGGTAAATTGTTGAAACAACCTCAGGAAGCTTTTGGAAGAGGAGGCTTCTGGATTCCTTTTATTTTTCCTGAATTTCTAGAATCATCGCACCCCCAACAAGGGACATCTTGTTCGTGATTAGTGTAGGTGCAAAGATGTTCAACCTAGTGGTCAATGCTAGTCCCTAAAGGGCCAGGGTGCGCAGGGCCTTAAAAGCTTTGAAACTCAATAGTCGAGAGCATAAACTCATGGATTCAGCAGAGTCATGCTTAGGGCTTTATGTAGGGCTAATGACAATATGTGAAAGGATGTGAATTGGTCTTGTTTCAAGGCCTATTGACAAGATGCAACAAAGTGGCTTATGAAAAAGAGAAAAACCAAAGAATCCAACAAGTATGATAAATGAAGAATGAGAGCTTATCAATAGAAAGGCATTAGGAACAATATGGTTGTGGAATTCAAAATTTCAAAGGAAAAAACAACAAAAGGTTTAATAATGGAATTGGCCAAACTATATGAAAAACCCTCATCCTCAAATAAGGTCTTTCTTATGAAGCATCTATTTAATATGAAGATGTCAGAAGGTGGATTTGTTGCTAATTATTTAAATGAATTTAACACAGTTAACAATCAATTAGCTTTTGTAGGGGTAAATTTTGATGATGAAGTTAGGGCTCTATTATTTTTTTGCTCGTTTCCAGAAAGTTGGAATGGATTAGTTATAGCTATTGGTAACTATGTCCCTATATCTATTACTTTAAAGTTTGATGATGTTGTTGGTGCCATCCTTAGTGAGGAAATGCAACAAAAAAACTCTAGTGAGACATCAAGTAATTCTCTGAATGAAGAGACAAAGTAAAGAAAAATGGAAAGAGGAAGAAGCCCAGGTAATCACAATAATTCAAGAAAAGGATGATCCAAATCTAGATTAGGGATAGTGTGCTAGAAATACTAGAAAAAAGGGACACCTTAAGAAATACTGCAAATCTCGGAAGGGAAAATAAGAAGATGGAAAACAAGAGAATAATCATGAAGAGAATGCGATAGGTGATGTGTTGCAATATTATTTTGTTCTTTCATTAGAGAATATTATTGATGATCGGGTGGTAGATTCAGGGACCTCATTCTACACCACACCTAATAGGAAACATTTTCATGACTATGTTCAACAAGATTTTGGACAAGTTCGTCTGGGTGATGATGAACACCGTAAAATCCTTAGAATGGGTAAGGTTTTTATAAATCAATAAAATGGTAATGAATGGATATTAGAGGAGGTAACTCATGTTCCTGATCTGAAGAAAATTCTAATTTCAACAGGGCAATTAGGTGGTGAAGTATGTGTAACTATATTCTTAGACAAAACCTAGAAGGTCACTAAAGGATCCCTGGTAATAGAAAAATGATAAAAGGTTGGCATGTTGTACTTATGTAATGCTATTTCTAATTCTCTTAATGCATTAACCTCCACAGGAGAAGATCCGAAATTGTGGCATTATAGGTTTGGTCACATGAGTGAGAAGAGGATGCAAATTCATCACTCAAGAAATCTATTTCCAAGTTTGAAGCATGTGGATTTGGATTTCTATGAAAATTGTGTTTAGGGAAAGGAGAAGAGAGCCAAATTTATCAAAGGTGGGAAAGAAAAGAAGATTGAAAAATTAGAGCTTGTTCATACAAATGTATGGGGAAATGCTTAGGTCTCATCTCTCGGTGGCTCTCACTATTATGTTAATTTTATTCATCATGCAACTAGGAAAACATGAATTTATTGTATTTGGAATAAATTTGATGCATTTTGTTAACACCCAGGTTGTTCCCTTTGACTCCTGAGGGAATACGGCCAGGGTAACCACTAACCAAGCTTTGGATTACAGGTTATAGCCTACCTGTAATCAGAGAGGGCTCTCTCTTTCAGTTTTAACTTTTTTTTTGAGGATTTTAGGCTAGTTATGAGGTGGGAGTTTTGTTTAAGGTTTTGGTTGAATGATGTCTTCCAGTAACTGAGATGAGGTCTTCAGGGGGTTTCAGTCCATTGGGCAATGGAGTCTGTGATTATGGGTTGTTTGAGATATTGAGTAAGATTGCTAAAACTGCAGGGCCATATAGATATATCATGAAACAAACTTAAAATTGTGAAAACGAAGTATGTCTAGCCAGTGAGAGGCAACTAAGAGTCTTTCACTAAGCTGGTGATGTGAGAAAGAGATATATCACTCAGGAGCAGATTTGAATTCCTGAATAATACTCACTGTGAAGTTTTAGTCTGAAGGTGAAGCAATTAAGAATTACACTTTCGCAACTAATACTGGAGGAAAACATTCATAACAGCATAGATTGAGTTCAGGGTGTTTAAAGAACAAATCCTGAAATATTCTTTTTCTGTGCTTATTAAACTTGTGAAATATAGAGCATGAGCGGATTATGATAGAATGAAATACATAACAAGAAGGTTTAGGAAACTTATTGTGCCATGAAATATGCAGGAATCCTGTAGCAGTAAGCAATCACACCACAACACATCGAAACAACTCAGAACTTTAGAAATTCCATCAACTCCCTGTATTAAAAGTCTGAAATTTACAGCATAAGTTCTCTAGAAGAGAAAATCAACAACCCCTGCAAAACTTATGCGAGGGGAAATATATACAATCAGTTTTACAAAATATCTGAACGCTGAGTCATTTGTTCAATAACTGCGTTCACCAACTTTCATAAATAGCAGATAAGAAAGTTATTGCTATTCTAAATATACAATGAATACCCTTCAGTTCTGTCAGAAACCTTTTTGACTTTTGGAGGCCACTGAGTCAGTTGAGCACTCTGCATTTATTCTGAATGATATGCATTTAATGTTCTGTCGTGCTGTAGCTTTCTCGGCCTTGTCATCTGTATCTGTCAGTGTTGCTTTGGTGGCCGAATTGGTTGGCTGAGTTGGCTCAGTCCACTCTTTTGTAGTCATAGTGAATATATTAACTATCTGAACATGATGATTTGTATTTTGATGTAAAAACTTGATGAAAATCTGTTTGTTCACAGCAATGTCTGTATCATGCTAGTCCACCATTCCTGAGTAGGAAACTGATGTCTCAAAATTGTGCCTAATGTTTCATCTGCCTCAGTGTATTTGTAGTAATTAGGAGGCACTTCAAATAGATGTCTGATTTCATTCATGATAAAGAACAAATTTTCTATTTTGTCATAGAGGCTCTGCCCAGATGCAGGCCCTGTTTCCTCTGGGGTACTTGATCCTGCAGTGATCTGATTTGTAGCAAATGTATTTACCCTTTTGGCATAATTTTCATGGGACAACAACTTACCTGCACTGTTTAGTAGGCTGGGAAGGCCCCTGTTATGTAATGCTGTGAATTTCTCTGTGAACTTGTTCACCTCTGTTTGCATTTCCTGGCACCTTCTATTCAATGTTTGCACCAGATTTCTCAAAGTGAGGACCCTTTTTATCAGTAAGATGGTGTCAGTTCTGTTGGGGATTCCTATTGCTGCCAGCTAAGGGCCTGTGCAGTTGTTTAGGACATTGATCATCCTATTGGCTATCTCAAGCATAGTGCCTAGAGATGCCCTTGCTCTTTGACTTTCCTTGTGGGCCCTGCCTATGAGATCCATGTGCTCATGAATGGTTTCTATATATTGCCATTGATCTGTTATTGATTGACCAATATTGGCCCACAAGACTTTCTTGATCTCAGCCACAACCTTGTCAAGGGAGAGCTCTTTCTCCAGTTCTTTTATCCTTTTCTCAAGAGCTCTTACTTCCCTTGTTTTCTCAGCTACAGTTTGCTTTGATTTGTCATATTTTTCATTAAGTGTAGCCAATTTCTCCTTGGCTTCATTTAGTTCTGCCATTTGGGCCTCTAGAACTTGAATCTCCTTCATCATCTTCTGCATATCAAGGCTTGGTGCCTGTTCTGATGTTGTTGCTGGTGCTGATGTTGATGGGCCTGTCCCAGCTGCTTGTTCTGTGGGAGGACTGATAATTTGAGGAGGTTCCTCAAGGTTGATCACTGGCTGAGGGGGCTGAGATGTCTGGCCTCCTTCTTTCTGCTTCAGGGCTGCCTGTAATGCAGCCTCTGTTTCTACCAATTTCCCTTCTGTTTGTACCAACTGTTTGTGTAGTGTTAGCAGCATGGCTGCTACATCTTGGTCCTTCCTCTGTTGAGCAACATCTTCTGTTTGAGGGTGAAGGGTTGCTGGAATTTTTACCATCTTCCTCAAAGCTGCTATATCTACCTCTTTTTCCTTTAGTAAAGCCTGTACAGCTTTGGGATCCTTCGGGTCATGCCCAAGCTCTATAATAATGTCTTCCAAAGACCTGATCCTGTTGTCTTTGGCCTGAGAGGATGCCTTCTCCAATTCTAGTTGGGCAGTTGTATTATGAAGGCTATTTTGCAATTTGTGCGCAAGGGAGGTATTTTCTGCAAGAGTTGAATAGACCATCTCACCCGTTTGCTTGTGAAGCTCTATCTGGTCCATTGGGTGGATGTCTTTTGCAAGTACCTCAAGATTGGTTCTTATGTAATCCGCAGTTGACTGTGGCTGCAGCATAGTAGGCATGAAATGACTCATAGTCATCTTCCCCTCTGTTATGTCATATGCTGACATAAGCCTCTGTTGGTTTGTGGGAGCCATTTTAAGCAAGTGATTATATAGGTGGAGTCTAACTGGCTCATTTCTCTTCTTGATGTCAATAAATTGTTGTTTTATGCTTGATTCTGCCCTTCTTTGCTGGCTTGAGGAGCTGACCTCTCCTCCAAGGGTTCTTTCTTGTTCCTGCTGGAAAGAACTGGCAGATGCTTCCATGCTAGGGGGGCCCATACCCATGGATTGCCCAATAGGCATCTCTTCTTCAGAAAGGGGATTTAATCTTTGCCTTTTCTCCCCTTGTTGATTTGTTGATGTAGTGAGGGGAGTTTCCTGCTCTCTATCCCTCTTCTGGTTCTCTCTTCATTTAGTGGAGTTTGGAGCACCGAGGCATCCACTACTGTTTCCTGCCTTGGAGGCACACTTTCTTGAGCTTGTTGCTCTGTTGATATGGGAGCTTCAACCATTTCTTCTTGCTGTTTGGGCTGCTCTTTCTGCTGTTCTGCTGTAGGGGGTGGCTGTTCCTGTTCCATCTCTTTTTCTTTACCTGTGCTGGCTACCTGAGGAGTAGTTTTAGCTGCCTGCTGGGGGGCTGTAGAGGATGAGGCAGCTGCTCCAAGTTGCACTTTATAAGACGAGGAAACCTGCCCACAATTTTCCAAGTCAGCTTCCTTCTCAAGATTCTTTGCTTCTTTTTGTAGTATTTCCTCTCTAGGGCTTGCCTCTTCTAATGTGCCCTCTTTCCATCTTAACATATTTGAATATTTTTCAATGTGAGGCAGCCTGACATGATCATAGCTAGCCAATTTATACTTGACCCTTCTAAGGCTATGAAGTTATTTGGATCATAGGGTATCCAGAGGAAACTATTTTGCAATCCAAGGCGTTGCAGGATCTTGTTTGCTTCTTGCCATGCCTCTTCTCTTTTATTATAGATGAATGGTCCTAGCTGATTTCTGACTTTTAGTTGCACCTTCTTATTTTTGCTGTGGAAATGAACCATGTCTTCATTTCCAAACTATCTGAAATACTCGAAGGCAAAGAGTCTCATAGGGACATATCTTGGTAGCCTATATGGGGCTAACTCACAGCCATATATTCTGATCACTGTATGGTGTTGGTAAAAGTACCAATCCCCAATGCTGTAGGCCTTTGAGAGCTGGAGGATCCTTTGCATCTCATCTGTTAATCTTGGAGGAGGGGCACTCAACAGCAAGGACATGGCTGGATGGATGAACAGGTCTATGAATTCACAGTAGTTGTATGGTGAAAAACATATTAGATGGAAAACTGAAGACCAAAACACTACAGACCTTGGGTTCCCTTGGGCATCAAGCTTCTTGAGAGTAATAGGGAAGCTATCAGGCTGATAGAATAAGAATAAGTGATAGATATAAGAAGTATACCTAAATATCCTCTCCCTCTCTAGATTCATCAATTGCTCATGAATCTTATTGGCAATGTAGGCAGCATAATTGTAGTGAACAACAGGAGGCTTTCCAAGGGAGAAGATGGACAGCATGGCCAGAATGGTTTCATCAACATCCTCAGATGTTCTGTATCCCAGGACATAACTGATCATATCCACAAGCATTTTTCCCAGCTCATTTAGATATGCATTTCCAATAGGGGGATACCTCACAGTTTCAGAGCCTGATTGAATGAATAATTGATTGATCTTTACAATTTGGGCACTGGACAGCTTACCTGCTTTCTTTATCAAATTCATGATGGAGAGGGGAGTCAATGGACTTGAAGTATGAAAGTGTAGCATTTCATTTATGGCCTCAGGGGTGACATGGAACAAAATTGAGCCTGAGGAATTGGGGACAGCTCTCTGACAGGGATAATAGTTGGCACTGCATCTGTGTATCAAGTCTGGGAGGATATTGACTTGAGGGAGATTGAAAATAGGCAAGTTGGAGTCCCAAATCCCTAGGATATCATTCCCACTGAGATGTTTGGCTTTAAGGTCATTAAGTACATGAATGTGATATTTGCTGTAGTCTGGGATTCCCTCTGCCATTTGGTAGTCTCTGTCAGCCAAGGGCAGCCACTCTAGCTCTCTTTGTGGGGCATTTAGAGGTGTAACATTCAATGCAACTGGAGTTTCCATGGTTTTGGTACTTTGAATTGTATTTGAACTTGTTTTTCTGGGCACAACGATACAGAGCAATGAATATTGCAGGAACAGGGCAATTTACAGGGGAAACAGGGTAAATTATGGTGAAAACAAGTTAAAGAGCTCCTAAAAAGGTATAATGAGCAAATACTGGGACTGAAGAGTTGTTTTCCTGGTGGACTTGCGTAGCAGAGGTTTTAGTTTGCGAATGCGCAAACTGACTGTAAATTTGTGGAAATTTGGCTCAATGCAGACAGTCTGTAGGTGAATTCGGCCTTATAGTTGGAGATAAATGGTGGTCACCGAGGATTTGCTGGTAATTATAGTGCTTTTCTCTCTTTTCTCGCTTGTTTTGGTGAATTATGCAAAAAACCAGGCGCGGAGGGGAGATTTTGATAAATACCTGGTGCAGACGGCCAATGGTGGCAATGCAGGTTGTTGGGTGTGGAGCCTGATTATCTTCTATATTCAAAGGTATCGCCACATAGGACCCCAGTTCGAAATGGGGGCGGCAACACCGCCCGTAAAATATTCGCTGCAGGGGGGGTCCAGGGGGGGCGGCGCCCCCGAAGCTAAAAACAGCTGTAAAATTGCCTTGTAAAAGTATAGTAATTTCTAGTCAATCTGGGCCGTTCATTAGGCGGATGATCTGATGGTAGAACTTATGTTTAGTTTAGGGTTTTTTTGCCCTAGAAGGCAACCCCTCTCTTTGTATGAGGGTATTGTATTTGAGGCTGTGAGATAGATGTGTATTCTGTGAGCGAGAAACAGAGAGGTGAGACTGTGAGAGAAAACAAAGGATATTACAGCGGATTTGCTGTAGGTTGTGTCTCTTCATTTTGCTGGATAATAAAGAGGAAGGACTGGCTATTCAGGGTGGACATAGCCCAAACTGGGTGAACCACGTATACCTATGTCTCTCTTGTTTTGTGCGTTTTCTGTGTTTATATTTCTGCAATATTTTATGTGTTCCATTGCTCCGTAATATATATAATTTTCTAACACAGGTGAGTTGAGGGCGCCCACGGTCTTTAAATCAATTTCTGCAGGTTGGCGGCCAAATGGTCGTAAATTACATGCAGGGAGCATAGTAGTTCTTTTGTCAAAAATGAGAAAAAAACGCGAATTTTAGTGAAAAAATGGACATTTTGGGCTTTTGGCGCGTTTTTTGGATGACGTCAGCATGATGTCATCGGGTGGGGTCGGGTACGGCAAGGTGACGTGGTGGCCTGTGAGTGGTCCACGGGAACTGCTGAGGTGGCGGACAGAGTGGAGCAATGGCAGGCTTAGCGCTGATGCGGGGCCGACTTGGCATGACGTGGGCGTGACGTGGGCGTGACGCGGGCAGGCGGTAAACCAAAGCGGTAAGTGGTTCCATCGGACCGCTTATGGTACGGGGGCGGTATTGGCAGGCGGCCTCCCGATATAACCTGGAAGCGATGCGTGGCCGAGCCCTGACGTCACCCTCTGACATTTTTCGGGTGCTATCGTCCGGACATCGGGGGCGGCCCGATATTGATATGGGCCATCGGATGGGAAAGCCCAGATCCGACGGTTGACGGGGCGCAAAGCTGATAGGACAATACGGCGGGACCCGGCGGCAATATTTTAATGATTTCCTTTGTTTTTTTGTAAAATGCGCATTGTAACAAAACTTTGGATAGGCGGCAAAAGTGGGTTTTTACAATGTTTTAGCTGGCGGAAATGGGTTTTTGATATTTTTGCAAAAGTGGGGTTAGGGCTATAAATCAAGCGGATCTTGATTTAATCCCAAAACACTATATTAGCGCAGTCTGGCCTTAGCGCTTTGATTTCTTTGTATTTCAACCCTTTAGGACTATTAGGCTATATTGCCTAGGGGAAGGGAATATACTTATTTTTTGGGGTTTTTATACATAATGATGCTATAGTAATAGGGAAAGGGGAACATAGGGAGTTAAGTATAGATAGAGTTAGTAGTTAGTATTGGATGGAAGATATGGAGAAGAGGAAGCAAAGACTAAGTTTTATAGGAAACAAACTTAGTTAGGAGAGTAGATCAAAATGAAAAGATTTTTACACAGGAAATGTGGCTCTTTATGCAACAAGGATCAATCAATGAGTTTGTTTTCTCTCATGAACAAAGGTGGTATTGGGATGTTAGCAAAGAGTTTGATGGGGGATGCTTGGGAAGTTAGACATGCTTCATTTTGTTGCTGCAAAACTGCTGAATAGGAAGATCTGCACTGACACCATGTGTTTCTTTTGCTTAGGCCAGTGACATGAAGGAAATCCTGCTTCTGCAACCCCATCTACCTACCCATTCTATTGCCTAGCATTTTTTGTTACTTCAAGGAGGGTGCACTTAGACTTGCAAACCCTCATGTGCCTTTTCTTTTCCTTTGGCATTTTCCTTTTGATTTTCTATCTAAGGCTAGCCTTATTACTTCCAAGGCCCCAGATTAAACAGTTGGGAACCTTCATTCTCTACCTAACTACTTTATCTGCCAAGATTGAACAGTTTGGACAGATTTCTTTCTCTAATCTACAACAAAAAATTGAAACATGGCATGACCCAGCTTAAACTGTTGGATCACCCATTCAAAAGTAGGACAGCATCAACCAACTATAGATATGTGTTTTCCACAAGAATATGAGATCTTTGCATCACCAAAGTAGATCATATTGGCACTTCCCCTGTCAATCATGAAAAATGAAACCTATTGGTATAGGTAGCTAACACATTTGATACTTTCAGGAAATGGAAATCTTTGGTTGACAATGAGATGAGAAAGAAATTGAAGTGTCTAATATCAGACAATGGAGATGAATACTACAGCACAAAGTTTGATAGCTATTTTTCAGATCATGGAATTCAAAGGAAATATAGTTCCAAGAACACCACAGGAAAATTGTGTGCCCGAAAGGATGAATTAGACAATCATGGAGTGTCCAAGGTGCATGAGATTGCATAAAGGATTTCCCTTACAATTTTTGGTAGATGTTGTGAATACTTTTGTTTATGTAATAAATAGAGAGCATTAAAGTTCCTTAGATGGTGGTATTCCAAAGGAGGCATGGATAGGTAAAATGGTAAACTACTCATTTTTAAAGACTTTTAGTTGCGAAGCCTTTGTCCACATTCATAAATAAAATAGAGCAAAGCTTGACAAAAAATAAAATAAATGTACCTTTATTGGATATGTTGTTAATTATTTTGGATATTGTTTATATGACTATGAAAATCACGAAATTATTAGGACCAAAGATGTTATATTTAATGAAAAGGTCTTGTATAGGGATCAGATGTAGGAAAAGAATAGGAAAAGGAAAACAAAGAATACACAGTGCTTGATGAGATCATAGAAAAAATAAAGCTTCCTTAAAATTATAATGCCCAGTAGCAACAACAACAACAACAACCACAACAACAACACAAACCTCAAATACCTTAAAGTGGTTTTAGCAGATCTACCAAGATAAGTAGACCCCCTGAATGATACTCTCCTTCATTATATTATGTATTGTTGACTGGTTATCGTGAACCAGAATGATGTGAAGAAGAAATGTAGGTAGAAACAAGGAATAAGTGGGATAAATCCATGGAATAAGAGATGGACTCGTTGATGCATAACCAAACTTGGGACTTAGTCAAGTTGCATGTAGGTAAACCAACATTTTAGAATAAATGGGTTTACAAATTGAAGGAAGAAGATGGAGGAAATGAGAGGTAGAAGGATATAATTGTGGTGGAGGGGCTGGAACAAAAGAAAGGTATAGACGTTGATGAAACGCTTTCTCTTGTTTTTAAATGACTTCAATCATAACTATTTTAAGTCTAGTGGAAACAAAAGATTTTCATCTTGAGAGGTTATATGTAAAGACAACCTTTCTACATGGGGATTTGGAGGAAGAAATATAAATGAAAAAACCACAAGGATATGAGGTCAAAGGGAAGGAAAAATTAGTGTGTAAATTAAAGAAGAGTTTGTATGGCTTAAAACAGGATCCAAGGCAGTGATATCTAAAATTTGACAGGTTTATGTTTGAACAAGGTTATACTAGATATCACTTTGACATTTGTGTTTATATTAAAAATAAAAATGAAGGTAGATATATTATATTGTTATTGTATGTGGTTGACATGCTTTTTGTAAGGTTTAACATGTAGGAAATAAATGTGCTCAAAGGAAAATTGGAAAACTCATTTGCAATGAACAATTTGGGTGTTGCAAAACAAATCCTCAGTATGAGAATAACTAGAGATATGAAAATTCAAATTAACATTGTCTGAGAGTGAGTACATAGAAAAGGTGTTGGAAATACTTAATATCCAAAATGCAAAACTAGTTAGTGCACCTTTGGATAAAGATTTCAAACTAGGTAAGGAGATGTGTCCCAAGACCCAAGAAGAGATGGATTATATGTTTAAATTTCCATATGCATCAATAACAAGCAGCTTAATGTATGTAATGGTTTGCACAACGCTTGAAATTTCACATGCAGTGGGAGTTGTAAGTAGGCATATGAACAATCCAATAAAAGAGCATTGGATGGAAGTGAAATAGATTCATAGGTATTTGAGAGGTACCAAAAATCAAGAATTATGATTTTTTGGTTCAACATTACTCTACAGGGATATGTTGATGTAGATATGGTAGGTGATAGAGTTAACAGAAGGTGCACCACATGGTATGTGTTTACTGCAGGTGGAACAACTATTAGTTGGGTTTCAAAATTGCAAAACTTTGTTGCACTTTCAACAATGGAAGCAGAGTATGTTGTTGCTACATAGGCTACTAAAGAAATGATTTGGTTACAAAGGTTTATGGATGAATTGGGAAAGAAACAAAAGATGGGAAGGTTATACAGTGACATCCAAAGTGTCATTCATCTTTCAAAGAACTCAACTTTTCATTCGAAGACTAAACATATACAAATCAAGTACCATTTCATACAGCGAGTGTTGGAAGATGTAAAGTTGATGCTGGGAAAGATACATACTAGCCAAAATCCTATAGATATGTTAACAAAAGTAACCAGGGAGAAACTTAGGCTCTTCTAAGTTTTAATTGGTCTTCAAGTATGATGTTGAAGAGGATAAAAAGCTAGGTCCAAGTGGATTCATTGTCCAACAAGTGAAGCAATAACGGAGTTTATATAATAGGTCCACAAGTGGGATATTATTGGGTGTGGACTTGATTATCATCTTGATTCAAGGGTCTCAACCGTGTTGGACCCTAGTTCCTAAACGTGGTGGCAACCTTGCCTATATGATAGTTGTCAGGGGGGATTGTACACGACTACTTTTAATAAGCCCCCCCCAGCGGGGGTTCGGGGGAAATGCCCCTGAATCTAAATATAGAGGAAACGTTACCTTATAAAATATTGTACTTTCATAGTCAATTTGGGTTGTTCATTAGGAGGATGATCTGATGGTATAATTTATGTTGATTTAGGGCTTTTTAACCTTCAAGGAAATCTTCAATTTATATGAGGGAATTGTATTGTGGTTGTGTGTTATTATTCTTAGTGAGAGAGAGAGAGAGAGAGAGAGAGAGAGAGAGAGAGAGAGAGAGAGAGAGGAGGCTTTACGAGATATAAGAGGAAATTAAAATATATCTACTATAGGTTCTATCTCTTCATTTTGCTAGATAATATAAAAGGAAGGATTGGTTGTTTCTATGTGGACGTAGCCTAAATTGAGTGAACCATGTATTTCTATGTCTCTCTTGTTTTATTCGTTTTTGTATTTGTGTTTCCATAATATTTTATGTATTTCATTGCTACCTTAATTTATTTCTACAAATCCACAAGCCTTTTAAATTTTTACTCACATGTAATTTGTGGTCTCTAATACCATGGGCCATCAAAACCATGTGTCCTTATTATGAAGACCATTTCTAGGGTTCCTTTGGATCAATTTTATGAGTAATTTTGATCCTCATCTTTTGGTTTATAGGCCCATGTTATTGGACTAATCATGTCCATGGTAGTCGTAGAACACACCATCTTCTATTTCTTACCATCAGATCTTGTTACAACCCACAAGCTTCCTCATCCAATTCAAAGCGATTTATGAAAACTCCATATTCCTTCACTTTATCATTGGTTGAAATGACCATGAGACCCTGTGCTATTTCCAAAGCCTAAGACCAATCTATGTAAACCTCCTACCATATCAGTACATTACTTAGGAAAATAAATGGAGCTCCATATGTGTTGGGGTAATTTAATTGACTGTTAAATAACTTGAATTTATATGTCAATCTAGATATCTGAGCTTGCGAAGTACACTACATTGTATGTGCTAGGATATTAACTTTCAATCTTTATGCATAACTTAAATAAATTGGAAACTTCAAAAAGAAATTAGATTCTATTTATGACATAATGGTATGAACATGCACATGTTTTTTTCTCAAAGACTTTATCTGATAAAAACATCAAATCGAGAATTGAATTGTAAGGAGATCAAAAGAAAACCGATTCTAAATTATGAAAGGTCTTGAAATTCTACGTTATTAATCATAAAATAAAATGCTAGTCTATTTTAATTTAAATGAAATCTAGTTTATTATGCTTGAAATCAAAACTAATCTATTAAATTAAAAGGAAATCAAAATCTATCAAATTCAGAAATAAACTTTAGTCTATGAATTGAAGGCAATGCCAATCTATGAGACTTGAAAAATAAACCTTGATTCTCACTATTATGGAAATAGATCTAGAAAGAAAGAATAAAAAATATTATGATGAATGAACTTGAACTAGAGAAAATCATAATCTATTAAACATAAATCGGAGACTAGGCTAGAAAAATAAATTCAAAGTAAATGTTTTTGTTTCTTTTTGGTCTTTTGAAAAGAGAGGCAAATAAGTAAACTGAATGAAATGAATTCAATCTAAAGAAACAAAGCATTAAAATGAAATCAAGTTTTTATTTAAGCATAGAGAAAAAATAAATTAAATGAAAGAAATGGATAAAATATTACCTATTCTCATAGATCTCCAAGGGAGGAAACTGAGGACTATGAGGTGTTGAAAATTAAGATCAAGAGAAGAGAAATGCCAATTAACAGTTACATGAACATTAGAGACATAATTTGTATTATTTGCAGCGTGTTAACAGATTTTTCAGAAAGATAACGTTCAAAAATAATTACAACTTCAGACATAAGCTTAATCCATTGAAAATTCTGCCCTTTATCAAATAGATTATAGTGTTTTATAGATTTCTCAAGCAACTAGAAACTCAGAATTTCATTGCATGAATTTTGGCCATAAGATCTCAAAAAACCAATTTGAGAATAAAATCAAATATGTTTTGAAGTATTTTAGGATAAAACATGATCCCAGATTTGTTCATAATGATCTTCTTTCCATGAATTTGCTAAATAATAGCTCTTTATGGCCTCTTTGTTGACTATGCATTCAATGATAAATTGAAAAACCACCTATCCATGTGATCTACAAAATAGGAATCCAAATAAGCTCAAAACTCCCTCAAATGGTAATGAATTTGAGAAAACTAGTCGTTTAGAACCTAATAGGGCCTGTGCTGAACAAAGCCCATGTTTTTATTTTCCAAAATTTTCTTTAATTTTCTCAAAAAACACGGTTGAAGTTGACTTGTCAAAAAGGCTATGCATTTCCTTTGGTTTGATATTGGAGGTCCACACGTGAGAGATGGGTGGAATTTAACCAACAAAAATCCATATTAGAACCTTTAAAAACAATGTCCATGTGTCGGATTTCCTTGTAGAGTGGTGCTACTACATCAACCATGGAGATAGCTACGAAAACTTAACTGAGCTGCCGAAACTTGCAGTGGAAAAACTATCATTAGTAAAACCAAGCAAATTTCTTCTTAACTCATTAAAAATAATCGAAATAATAATAATAAACCATGTAAACATATATGTTGGAATTTGGTGCATTTATGAAGAGATATGGTTAAGAATGATGAAAATGGGTGAGTGGAATGATGCAAAAATGGATGGTTTGATTAGCAAAATCATGACAAATAGGAGGCCCAACAATATGTTCTTGTGACCCTGAAGTAGAGACAAGATTTGCAATCATTGGGAGAATTATCATTTGTAGGATCTACTATTTGACAAGAACGTGTGTCATTCATTTGAAATTACGATTGTTTGTGCTTTCACAATAGGATGAAAATTATATATTAGTGGTGGTGATAGCTATAAAATGTATTTTCTATTGATTCAATCAGTTGGAAGCGCAACTTATGATTTTTTAGCAATATTCAACCTTTGGCACTTTCCGAGTTGGGTGGTACTAATAGATATAAAATTTACAAAATGGAATTCCTTCACAATCAATTCACAAAAGGATTGATAAAGGTGAAAATTGGTTAATTTTTATTGACGTTGTGACTCAAACCTCAACTTCTCTACTCCCACCTGGTTAACCTACAAAGCACATACATCTACATTGCAAATTTGGTTTGTATTCAATCATGAAATTACACACAATTAGGGGGAAATAGGAAACCATGGATGCAACTTAATCAAGTCTCATATAAATTTTATTACAGTCGAGCTTGACTTTACATAGTAAGGTGTTGGGTGCGGGATCCCCCAAGGGCAGTTTTGGGGCTTAGAGCCTAGATTTTGGTCCAATTTTGTAATTCCAATGTAAAGTCTCCACATTTTGTGGGTGCAGAGTGCGTAGTTGCTAAAGAGTCATAGGGTTGTCTCCCCTTATTTTGATAATGTAATTTCAAGTGTAGAAGATCTACCCATGGTCCATGGACCATGGGATTGTATAGATAGAGCGAAGCTCTAAGTAGTCAAAGGCATCTAATATATAATACAATATGGTAACTCAATGAAGATGTATGCGAGATAGCTCTGAAGTGTAAGTCTAAGTTTTGGGTAGTAGCATAGTAAGAGGCTCTACAACTGAGTGTGTAGAGGCCTAGAAGTCTGTAGCTGAGTATGCAGAGCCCTACAGCTGAGTGTGCAAGGCGAGTCAAATCTGTAGTCATCTAGAAGTATTAATAAGGAGAATTTTCCTATAAATTCTATGTCTTATTTCCTATTTATATGATGTGTAAATGTGTATAATTGTATTGATTAAGCGAACACAGGTAATAACATATGTTTACGCAAAGCTAACTAAGATCTGATAATAAGATAAGTAAGATACTTAGCCTAGTTTGAGAGACAGCGTAGATCACTTCTCTAGTAGCGTGAAAGGATTGCAGCCCCTTGTTAGGGCTGCGTGGAAGCTGATTGTACCACTTTGCGAGGGTACTGAAGGATAGAGAAGAGAGTGAAGCTACCTGCACGAAGGCAAGAATAGTTGGAATAAATTAACATCATACCATCTTAAGGGTACGGAAACTTGGTTCCAACAGCCCCCCATATTGCATCAAGTGAGACTTTAGTCTGCACTCTACGTGCTGATGCTGAAAGGGCTAGTAGTGTAGTGATTTCTTTGGCTAACTAATGCTGAACCTGGGTCAGGCCTCCTCAAGCCAATAAATGGTTCCGTTTCCGGGACCGGAATTTGCATAAGAGATGTGTGATGTCATATCATTGGAATCCAACTAAGAAAGAAATCGAAGGCTCATTGGAGAGAAGAATTCATGAGTTTGCGACATAGGAAAAGAGAAACCTGCGACTATCAAAAGAATAGTTGTTAGATAGCTACCTGTATATAGACATTCACAAAATCTTTTTCACGTCCTTCCCTACTGAGCTATACAAGTGGATCGTGAAGCTAGTAGATAGCCAAGGAAGGTGGAAACTTGATGGT
The DNA here is from genome assembly GCA_031772625.1 of Pinus tabuliformis. Taxonomy (NCBI): domain Eukaryota; kingdom Viridiplantae; phylum Streptophyta; class Pinopsida; order Pinales; family Pinaceae; genus Pinus; species Pinus tabuliformis. The sequence goes on along the minus strand of CM062817.1, from coordinate 1,982,562,651 downwards.
CCTATTGCGTGGACCCTAGAGCTAGTGTGAAGGTTGGAAGCATCAGACGATAAGATCACACGCACCATTGATCATTGGCTTGATCGCATTATAGGAGGATTTGTTACTGAGTTCACGGTCAACACATCAATTAGCCACAATGAGGCAGAGTGACACTTTCTCAAAGGACCGCGAGGTAAGTACATAAATTATTTAAATACTTGGATTAAAATGTTGTTGTGCAAAAAGCGGGTTATGAAATTACCTTGATGTTTGGGGCTACGCGAAACAAAAAAGTTTACAAGAATGAAGGAAATAAGGGTCTAGAAAATAGCCCCTTGATTTCATCTCCGTGAGGGGACGAGGAAGAGCTCGCGAAGGTATCTCCGTGAGGTGCTATTCATATGATAAGACAAAGAATTCCATGAATACCAGCTCCACACATGCCACCGCTGGCTTCACTTCCATCACCTCCATCTTCACCCGTACCACCTCCACCACCACTGCGATTCAATATGGCGAGCATAGTAAAGTTACCTTCGTTCAAAGGCTTTGGAAATGAAAATCCGGACCAATTCTGGTTTGTAGTGAATGTTGTATGGGAAGCTCAAGGTGTTACAGATGACCATATACCAGATGAGAGAAGAATAAAGGAGACCAACCTCTGTCTTGCGCTTGGTTCCTAGTTCAACTCCTCTCTCTTCTGAGAGTCCTTTCCTACTTGCTTCCTTGTACACCCAGCTTCACAAAGTACCTCTAGAATCAAAGTAGCATAATACTATACAAGAACATGGATCTATTATCATAAACAATCTAGGATCATATGTAAATTGACCATACAAATGCATGAAACATAAATGACACAAGAGTATGGAGGAAAACTTGAATAGCTTTATTGATAATCAAGAAAGAGCCAAGAGAGTTACAATGAGTTGTTCTGACCCAGCATCATCCTCTCAGCAAGTAAGCCCTTCTTCACCTCATGCAAAGCTTAGATCACCCAACACTATGATTTTGCCTCAAGAAACCAACAACAATTCCTTACAAGATGCAAAATTCTAGCTTCTGGATCTCTGGGATGAGGGATCCATATATAGATATCTGTAAGGGAGATGAGTCAGCTTGTGATTTGATTAGTGTCTTCCCTCTGATAGTTCTTGCTTCCACTTGGAGATTGATGATCTCTTACTCATCCTTGGTCGAATTTAGAATGGCAAGTGTCACAGGAGAAGTTTCTAGAAGATTCCATGCTTCACTTCGCGGATTGACACTGCCATTTGTCTCTTCTCGCCCATCGCACCCCATAGAAGGGATTTTTGAAATGAAACACACCCACTGAGTGTACTTAGGTGAGATGCAACGTACTTGGCCTATGGAGCAGGTGAAATGATCATGTTTTGACCAGTTCTGAGTAGTTTTTCATGGAGAACTTCTGGGAGAAGCTGTAATTAGTTGACCTTGTTCCTTTAGGGGTTGGAACAACAATTTTAGGGACTTAGCAGCCCTTGGTTTATGGACATTTTATGCTTGGGGTTGCAGTGCCCAAAAATGTCTATAATAGTTGACCCCTAAAGCATGAGGTTGTTAATCTTTTTTTGATGTCGGGTGAAATGCTTTATCATGAGGGTCTGAAGTTCTTTCAAGCTGGGAGGAGACCTGTAATAAGATACAATACAATACATTATCTTCATAATATGTTCATGATCTAGCTGAGACGGGCATTCCCATGTTCAACCTTATAAATTCATTTTCATGTACATAGGACAGACAATCGTCTGAGTGTAGACTGATGATTCTGGTAGAGCCATCATCCCTTTGATTCTATAATTATCTGTGCAGAAATGATGTACATTTGATGTCTTTATTTCCCTGAATATATATCGCAGCCCAGATGGATGAAACTAGATCCGGGGTCTTCAATCTCGTTCGATCTTCACTCAAAGTACAAGTCGATCCATGTAAGAGATGTTCTGGGGTCGAACATGGAAAGATATCGCCTGATTACCAGCCAATGATGTAAGCTGTTAACAGGCGCGAGAGGAATCACCGATAATGATAATGACCCTCAAGGTACTGCAGTACAATTCACGTGGTGTGAATAAAGGACTTGGCGTCAAACACCATGCAAAATCTTTCGGTCGAAGGCCATTGATGTAAACCTGTCACCGGAAGTGAGAAAATTGCCATTGAGGCATGCAAGCTTCAAAGTACTGAAAGGGGTGTCCCTAGATCGACCTCTTGGATAATGAGCTGATGTCGACAAGAAGTGATCCATCATAGGAGGGCCTTAATGGATCCCACATGAATGACATGGAACATAGCAAATGATTTTAATGGAGGTGAAAATGATCTGGTGATATAAGGTTCAGGGTGGCGGTCATGAAAGAATGGAGCGTAAGTGTATTGCAGAGGGTCAGACACAGGTGAATTCTCTGAGTGACTTCTCTTGAACATATCGGCGACACTGACGTGATGGATTCGTAGCATTAACCCAAAATGTGGATGGTGTGATGGGACCATGGTGATGTGACCGGTGAATGAAACAACCCAACCCGACTTGGATGCGGAGTGAAAGTGTCATGTTCAAGAGCGACTTGCTACCAACAAAGTTTCTTCAAGTTTTCTTCCCAATTTTCCCCAGTCATTGCTGACTAGTACCTCTTTATTTTTGTCAAGCTTGAGGATGATAACATATGCTTGTTCTATAGTTTTCCCTTCGGGCAAACCCATCGCTATGTTTTAACGAGCCTAGCGATAGTGAAACTCGTTCTTGTCTGCTATGGACAAGTTTGTCGCTATTAGGTTTTAACGAGTTTAACGACAAAGATAACTCGGTCCTTTTCAATTTTAGAGAGTCTGAAAAGGGACGTAAAGGAAACTCCAAAATCCTTTTCGTCATCTAATCCCTTAAGTCCGAAAAAGTATAAAACAATACAGAAGGGATGAATTTTCGATACTTTTAATGAGCCGAACAAAACAAGCGCTCGATCTTTTTGTGTAATAATCCCTCAAGTCCAAAAAGATTAAAATCTAAAGGAGGGATAGCACTTCCGGTCCCTTTAACGAGCTGGGGAGGCCAATGGCTCGGCAATCTTTTCATATCTTACGAGTCAGTTTAAAAGAGCTTAAAGGATACTTGTCTTTGAGGAACGGGTGATAAAATTGGGCAGCAGCTGATTCCAGGTAGGGTTTGGAATTTTCCAATCACGGCAGTGTTGCAAGGATGGCTAGCGGGATCACTCTTCGCAGCTGTTCCTCAAAAGGGGTAAACAATCAAATGGAGGTGAATGATCGGCTGATACAGAGTGGAGGTGATGATGGGAACACGACCAAGGCTTTAAAGGCTGAAGTACTACATTCACGATGGTTATTTACCGGGAATTGGTTCATTATTTATTGAGCTTAAACGTTGGGGGAAACATTTGCTCATTGCTTATGTTTATTTTTTAACAAGCATGAAGTCCGCGTTAAAACTGCTTGATATAACGGTCATTTCTTGACTTTACCATAAATAGCTTTGTCCTTTCAAAGATTGTACTGCATGCTCAATTGCTTCATCAAACTAGTATGAACAATATATGTTTGAAAAATGAGTTAGGACACTAATATTTTACTCGAATTACGTAAAAAGTAATTTAAAAGTGCTTTTACCTCTCATTTTACCATTTCATTTGAACTTTGGCTTGTTGGAGCTTTGGAGGTGCCTTCCCCCCTTGATTTTCATCAGCTGATTCCAAGAGATTCTGTGGACGATTTTCGGCGTCGTCTGGACCAGGTAGGAGCTAGACCTGAGCTCTTTCATTTCATGCTTTCCATTTTGCATTCTGAGCCTGATTTCTGGTTTTTCTGAGCCTCTGGGGTTTGAAAAACTTGCCCTGGCTCCATCGCACCCTTTGTGTATCGAAAGGTGCGTTGGATGTTAGCCTGTCTACTAGCCAACTGACATGCAACGCACCCAGAACACTACTGTAGGTGCGATGAGCGCAAGGAAGGAAATTTATGCACAGTTTTTTGATGGAAATTTTGTCTGTTTCTCACCAAATCAGGATCTAACTCTTCTCTTGTTTGTTTTCAGAGATTTTTGGAGCAAGATGACTATTACATGGCGAGAATGTGAGCATGAAGAAGAGGACATGCTTGCTTTACATGATCCGGTTACAGTAAACGCACTACGGAACTGTGGCTTGCTGAAGTTTTTCCGCATTTCTAGCATGAGACAATAAATCAACTTGTTGCAGTATTTTCTCAATGCTTGGGATTCTACCAGCCAGGTGTTCCAGATTAGGGGCAAATCCATCCCCTTGACTATAGTGGACATCTATTTTTTGACCGGCTTATCGAGGCGAGGTGACCCCATCTCTTTATCAGGTTCGGCCCGAGGAGGTGAATCTGTGAGAGATTATGTTCGCAGGTATTGCAGAGAGGGATCTCAGCCGAGTAAAGACGGCAAGATCATCATTCGAGATGTCACTGGTAGTTCCTTGAGGACTATTCTGTTCACTTTTGGTAGGATGGCTGGTGGTGCGGCTCTTCATGTGGCCAACTGATCTTATATGCAGTATGCCTTGGAATGTCTCCAACCGAAGGTGTTCAACTGGTGTGACGCAGTACTCCTTGTGATGAAAGAATAGTTGACCAAGGTGAAGAGCAGGAGACTGAAGAACTTTGGATATGGTTCTATCTTGACTGCCTTTGCCTTGGAAAATATACTACTGATGCAGTCACAGTATATTGCACTCGGTTTACCTCCACCGACTAAACCACGTATGCAGAGATGGGTCGACCATATGTCTAGGCATGCTGGTCAGTCTCAGATTTCCTTTTCTGATACCTTCTTCAGGTGGTTTGATCATCAGGAGATGGTTTATTCCGAGTATCCATATGCTGGTATGGACTTCCGGGGTGACCCAGATTTGGTACTGCCGGCTGGCGAACAGTGGGTTGCCATTGGTAAATTATTTGACCATATTCCTGTTTATCGTTTTTCTTTTATAATGTCCTTTTGTTTTATTCTGTCAAGGCTAATAAAAACTCATGTGTTCATGCAGATGTCGGTCCTGTTTGGCCAGTAGTATGCCTGAGAGTGCCAGCTGCCGCCCCAGGAGGAGAGGCTGTTGGAAGGGCTATCCTTTGCGACCTAGATGTGGCCAAGAATCTTTCAGCATTACAGGATCAAGTCGAGGGCCTCACTCTCGGTATTCCAGATGTGAGGACTGACAAGCTGCCTTTGAGGTTGTAGCGGCATACTACTGGTGTGCCAAGACGATGGACTAGGCTTTTACGCATGATCACACAGGCTGTGACTTGTTATCACGAGCATCATTAGACTAGGGTACCCCCTAGCGTTTTGAGTTTTGGGTCATTTGACCAATTTTGTCTTGGTTACAGAACATTATGTATCAACCATAAATAGTTATATATATATTTTTGATTTTCGGAGTTTTATTTTGGTTAAGTTGCATGATCCTGATGCAAATATTGGTGAGATGCTTCTTTTTATAAATGTTGCAAATGTCTATCTAACACATAATTTGCCAATGAGTCAGTTAATGTGTTTAAGGTTCTGGAAATATGCTGATATTGAATAAAATCAAATTGCCTTTCCAAAATCTTGACCCTTAGGAACATGCGATAGATAGCTGGATTTTGGACGAAGTAGATACCAGTGAGTTGTAGTATTACGAGCTGTGAGTCTAGCATGACGACCAGTCAGCATATGCCATGTGTGATGGCATCATAGAGAAGTTCTATCAACACACTATATTCAACGATGTTATTCATTGACTGACCAATGCATACCCCTCTGAAACTTACTAACTCGCCGCTTGGGTCAAAAATGGCCCAGGCCACAGAAGGTAGGTTCCGCAAACTACGACTTACTCTGTCGGCATATCCAACAAAAGATTCCAATAGGTTCGACATCTACGACAAATGTAAAAAGTGGATTTGCTTGACCAAAGCAAATACTTTAGCGAAAACAAAAATGTAACAAAAGCATATAGGTCACCACACCGAATCATGCATAGTAATGCTTAAGGTACAACCCATAATGAGGTTGTGCCAATGGAATCCCGTCATAATCCATTAACTCGTAGACTCCTTTTTCTAACACTCGCTTAACAATATAAGGGTCCATCCACAAAGACTTGAATTTACTTGCCCCCAATTTATCAGATTCTTGGTCATAAAGCAAGACCAAGTCACCTTCTGAGAAGACATGGGGTTTGACATTCTTGTCGAACTGCGCCTTGACTCATTCCTTATGGGCTTCGTTAGCCAAAGCGGCATCACGATGGGTTTCATCCAATTGGATTAGTTCCAAGAAACGAGCCTCCTCTTCTAAAGTCTCGGGGAGAGGGTCGATTGCGAGTTTGAGGGATGAGATTTCACATTGGATTGGTAAGATTGCTTCTAGGCCATACACCAGTTGGAAAGGTGTAAACCCAGCTGCATTCCTTACCGATGTTCGGTAAGCCCATAAGGCTGAGTAGAGGATCAGGTGCCAACTTTTTTTTTGAACTCCAATTATCCTTTGCAGCATGCGCTTCAGGACCTTGTTGATTGCTTCAACTTGTTTGTTGGCTTGCGGGTAATATGGAGTAGAGCTGTCGTGAGATAACCCTAATTTGGTAGCTAATTCGACCATCATGTGATTGCGAAAATGCGATCCATGATCTGTGACTATAGCTTGTGGGACGCCGAATCTGGCGACTACAAGATTGAAAAAGAAGAGGGCAGCTGTTTCACCAGTATTATCTAATGTAGGCATCGCCTCAGCCCATTTGGTAAAATAGTCAACTGCAACTATGATATACCCATGCCCCCCGGTCGAGGTGGGGTTACATGTCATGAAATCGATGCCCCATTTGGCGAATGGCCCAACAGCAACTATTGGTTGCAGAGGTGCGGGTGGTCTTCTGGTTTTGCTATCGAAAATTTGATACGCATGGCAACTTCTGACTGCGGTTATGCAATATTTGAACATTGTTGGCCAGAAGTACCCTGCTCGTAAAATTTTTTGCGCTGTAGCGTAACCGGATTGATGCCCCCCACACGTTCCTGAATGGCAATCATTTAGGACTTTTTCGGCCTCCTCATGGGTGAGGCACCTCTGTAGAACTGTATCGACACCACGACGGTAAAGTGTATCATCGATGATCATGTAGTCTTTTGATTGGTATCAAATACGTTTTTGTTCGGAGCGGGAGGTATTGGGCCTATATTTTTGGGTTTGGAGATAAATTATTATATCCCCATACCAAAGATTGCTTGAAGATATCAGAAACAAATTTTCGTCCACGATCATTTCTTCGGATGTTTCATCGTTGGACGACGATGGGAGATCGCATAATAATTATGCGAAAACCAGGGCTTTCTTTGACTTGGATTTTACAAATTCCAGATCAAACTCTTGTAGAATCACTATCCATTTTGAATATTTTCCCCCCAGCAACTGTTGCGACAATATATAAGTCATGGGGTTGCAATCTGATAGAATGGTAGTTTTTCGAAAGAGGACATAGTGTCGAAATCTCTGTATCGCTTGAACAGCTGCGAGTGCTAGCTTTTCAACATAAGAATATTTGCTTTCTGTATCATTTAAGTTCTTACTCAAATAATATATAGGATGTTCAATTCCGTTGTCTTCTTGAACTAAAACCATTGCGATGGTTGTATCTGCTGCAACCAGATACAGATTAAAGTCTTTTTGATAATCAGGAGCATACATTAATGATGCTTTCATTAGGGATTCTTTTAAAGCATCAAAGGAAGCTTGCGCAACCTGATCCCAGACGAAGGGCACTTCCTTTTTCAAAAGACGTGTATAACCTTTAGCAAGTTCGGCGTAATTTGGAATGAACCTCCTCATAAAGTTTGCTTTCCCTTGGAGTTTCTGAATCTGAAGCAAATTCGAAGGTGGAGGAAAATTTATGATTGCATGAAACTTACATGGGTCGAGACAAATCCCGTCCTTTGAGACTACAAAGCCAAGTAAATGACCAGAACTGACACAGAACACACATTTGTGTGGATTGAGTCGTATCTTGTAGTGTCGGCAATGTAGAAATATTGCTCTTAAATGCTGTGGATGATTAGTCTGCTTTCGCGAATGATCTGGAAGGTCGTCAAGATATGGTTGAACAATGTTTTTGATGTCATGGAAGGCATAATTCATTGCCCTCTGAAATGTTGCCCCTGCGTTCTTTAAACCAAAGGGTAATTTTCGATATGCGAATGTGCCCCACGGACAAATAAATGCAGTCTTTGACTGGTCCTGTGGGCGGATATTTATTTGATTATACCCAGAGAATCCATCCATAAATGAAAAGGTTTCACATCCAGCGCATTCATCAATTATCTGGTCAATGAAGGGTGTAGGGTAGTTGTCTTTTGGATAAGCTTGATTTACATCCCTATAATCGACACACACTCTAATCGTTCCTTGTTTTTCATAACAGGAACAATATTCAATACCCAATCAGTTAGAGGAACCGGGTAAATGAAACCAGCATGGAGAAGCTTTTCAACTTCTACTTTGATGGCAGCGGCTTTCTTGGGGTGCACCTGCCGTAGCCGTTGTCGTACCGGTTTGACATCTGGATACATCGTGATTTCGTGTTCAATGATACTCGAGTCAATGCCTGGAATTTCATTATATGACCAAGCAAAGACATCTCTAAATTCGCGAAAAAGAGCGTTATATATTTCCAGTTCTAAAGGAGAACAACATTTTCCAACATAAATATTCTCTACAACATCTGTTTTGGTCGAGATATTTATGGCGATAGTCTCTTCAATGTTGGACACGTTTTGCTCGGAATCCACCGTGTTTACAGTATTTGATAGAAAATCAAAAACTGAAGGATGATAAAGGTCATTAGGAGTATCTTCTTCACAATCCGGAAGAAGGGAACGATGGTGGTAATCTTCCCATGGTGCCCCTTCAATTACCAATGATTGAGCAATTCCTTCGTCGGTGTCATGCACTCGCGACCAAGGATTTGAAGGGGTGCCATATTCCTTAGACCTATCTATCCAAACGCTTGATGAGCATTGATTTGGGTTTGCCTCCCATGCTAGGAAAATTGATTGCTACAATATTTATGTTGGGCTTGGAGGCAATACCTGCGCATGATCCATGTTGAAATCGTTTTCTGAGATCTTTTTAATCGAAGATATCATATTGCAGGTTCCTACCGACGCTACTTCCGCCAGATTGATTGGAGGCGGAAGGGCAAAAGTTCCCATTAATATAGGGTCTTTTAGTAGGCCTACTCCGATATTTTGAAGCGAATGCGGGCTTCCATGGATCACTGGAATGCTTCCCGTAACTTGAGAACCATTGGGGAGGAAAGTTTGTTGATTGACGATTGTAATCCCTCCTTGAAAGGGGAATGCAATCTTCCTAAAATAGGTCGACACAACAGCCGCCATAGCATATATCCATGGTCTTCCCAGTAGGATGTTGTAATTTAGGTTTTCGTTGATTACTTCGACATCTATCTCTACTGTTTTCCCTCCTAGTTCAACCTTCAAGTTACTTAGAATACCATATGGGGTATATGTTCGTCCGTCAAATGCTTTTAATGTCGTCGAAGATCGTGACAAGGTTGGAGATCCTAAAGTTTTCCAGCAACTCATCGACATAATACATGTAGATGCCCCCTCATCAATAATTGTTCGATGAAAAATTTTGTTGAGGCCTTTCACTTGAACGAGGAAAGCTAGTTGAGCTGGTAACTGAGGATCGTATCCTTTATGATTAAAGGACACAAGATTGGAATCCTTTGGGTCTATCCCACCGGTGGTCGATAATAAAGCCTGCTTTTGGGATGGGAAATTTTGCAGTACCTCAAGTGTCGACATAGCGGATGGCGATTGGGCCAAATCTTCCACTATATTATAATGTTGTGCTGCTCTAGCACGAGGATTAAATGTCGACTTGTGTACTACTCCCTTTGGCGGTTTTATTGTCAACTCAGGAATGATGGGCGGCGCAACTTCTGTTGAAGTTGTTGTCAAACTACTAGGTTGCTCTTTATCCTTGTTGTTCGACAGCTATGGATTCCCATAATCTTTGTTCCTTGTCGATATCAAAGCATCGTTTTGCTGTTTGGAAACCGAAAACATCAGCACTTGAGATGGGGAAGCATTTCCACTGTCAACCAGATTTGTTCCTGGATTTGGAAACGGATCAGTTAATACTGCCGAGGTTTTGAATTCTTGAAGAATTTTTTAAGCTCAACTCTGTGTGGACAATATGCTGTACAATGATCCTCATCGCATACAAAGCATGGACGATTTGGTTTCCTATTTCCAGAAGGATTTGTAGAAGATTTTTTAGGTGATGATTCCTCCTGTTTCTTCTTCTTCCCTTTGCTTTTCTTCTTGCCCCCTGGTTGCTTGGTTTCTTTGCCTTTATCTGTCGAGATGACATTTACTTCCGAGGCAAGAAGTTCCTCTTTTTCATTTTGACTGGAAATCTTACGGGCCTTTTTAGATGTAGCCTTTGTCGATTTCGTGTTTGTTGCGCCTATCACGCCATCGCCAGCATGAGAGTCATTGTTTGATTTAGGAGGAGGGGGGACCGAAAATTCCGGTCTGGGAGCATCAGGTATTTTATCGTAGAGCATGCCAGACTGAGTATAAATCAAGTCTAAATATTGCGCACGAGCAATGACTTGCTCTTCGGTGACGACTCCCCCTTTTGCCACATCTTCCGTAATGGAAGGCAATAATGACTTAATAAACCATTCAGCTAAAAGCTGATCAGGAACATACGTTTTTACCATTCTACGATGACGTTGCCACTCATGAATATGATCAGATATGTGAGTGGCTGTTGTTTGTTTGAAATTGGTAAGAAGTTCTGTTCCCGTTTCGTACCTTATCAGTAACTGAAAATGGGTTAAAAAGGTTGTGGCTAGGGTACTGAAGTTGTCAAATGAAGCTCTGGGCAACTCGATATACCATTTTGTTGCCGGACCAGTTAACATCCTCTGAAAAAGGTGAAGCTTAATCAAATCATCATTTAGGGTGTTTGATGAACACCATAGATGAAAGGTCATCACATGATTCGACGGATCTTCACCCGGATTTCCATTAAATTTAGGAATATTTGATGGAAGTTTATGCGGAATCGCTGGCCACCAAGGGGCATAAGCAATTGGATCGTTTGTTAACCAATTTAGATCCGGTAACTCTAAAGTCGCCACGAAGGGTAACTGATGATTCAAGTTAGGCGAAGCATACCCAGGATAAGATGGAATCGCCTGAGCAGTTGGTCTTTGCATACCAACATAATGCATTTGATGCTGGTAAATTTGGTAAGGTTAGTGGGCACAACCATTGTGGAATGGTTGATTTTGACTGTTTTGAATATACGGCTGCCCACTATTTACAAAGATTTGTTGCTCAGATCCTTGGTATACTTGTTGGAATTGCGGTTGTTGGTATTGCACCAGCCATGGTTGTGAAGCCATGTGTTGTTGCCCGATACTAACTGTTTGACCAAGATGAGGGGTAATTGTACCCGTTTGGACGTGTGTCATTCCACCAGTCGGCGATTGTGGTTGAGTCGCAGGGTCAAGGGGTTGTTGCATTACAACTTGAGAAACCTGAGGTTGGCATACAACAGGCAGCGCTTGTACTTGCGACAACGTCACAATAGTTGGCGTAGTTGGTATATTTGACATAGGTAAACATTGTTGCATCGAATATACAAATCTTGTTTGTTGAGGTAGTATCGGTACCCAACCGCTAGACGTAATTCCAGCATAAACCGAATTTTGTTGTGAACTCCCGTATGGCTGTCCTCCCCGAGGGGACAACGAAAGGGTATACTGCCCCCCATACGGTGGTAATATGGTACTTAAAGGAATGGTTTTCCCTAGAGGACTGGACTGCCCAAATTGACATCCCAATGGATCAATTTGTTGAGACTCAACATAAGAGTTTCCGAATACTATTCTGGATGAAAAAACAGGAACGGACCATACTGTCGAAATAGCTCCTGAGTGGGCTCCTTCTAGCGATCGAGAGCTAGTTGGGACAGATGTTATACCGGCGAACATTGTTGGAGTGATAGCTGGAAGTTCTGTCGTCACTGTGTCGGACGACACAGTCCTAGATGTTGACAGTTGTTCAGACATTTCTAGTCTATCCAAAAGATTACCTAGCGATTCTACAGGAGCTTCTGCTGGCAGTAGGATAATTTCTGATGAAGAAGGATACAGAGTGATCCCGACTCCAAATTGCGATGGAGTACTAGATGGAGGATCCTCCACAATCTCTTCTATAGCAATCAGACCAGGTGGAAGAGGTAGACCGTCAGGTCCGTAGAATATTTCTAGTGCCGAAGAAGGTATGGAATCTGCAGCGATAGATGTTTGGGGAACAACACTCTCCGAACCGGTTGTAGATGGAACTGGTTTAGTGATACAAGTGTTTACCCTCAGAGTAGGATCAGTACTACTGTCCTTCGGTGGCTGCTAAACCTCTTCTGTAAAAGCAGGGATACTAGAAATGTTTGGACTAATAGGAGTCTTTGATGTTGTTGGAACACTTGTTCTAACTTTACCAGGAGATTTGGAACCGGTTAAACAAGTTCGCTTTGTCCGTAATAGTTTCAATTCCGGAGACAAAGACGGTTGACTCGTAAGCCTCCGCGAACAATGGGGTTTCAGTTGACATTCTTCCACGATTGCGGATTACTCGATCAACTAAAAATCAAGGGGAAGTATGTTTCCGAATTAGATGCATTTTACACGCTTTGACACAACTTGTTTTTTCAACTTTTAAGAGTCGAGAAAAAACAAAAGATGACTCTAGTCACCTTTGATTTTTAATGAGCCTGAAGTGACAAGTGCTCAGATGGACCTTTTCTGTTAAGGAGTCTGAAAAGGAACAAAAGGGACTGCTCTAGAAATCTAGGTAGAGGGATTACCAAACAAATCGCAAAACTACAGAATACTTTTTACGGTACGGTAGTCAATCTTCCTGAATGTTGTGTTCAGTGCATTGCGATCAATAGGGCGGCAGACACGGCTTCCTATGGATAAAGGATTAAGCCTATTATGGTCTCCCAAAATATACTCGATGGTACGTGGGAGCACAAGTCCGTACTGGCACTTATCGTCTCAAAATGGAGGAATCACCCAACCAACAGTGAGAACAACAGTTACCAGGTTTTACGACGCCAGAATACGTCTCTAGCCTAGACTTCTAAATGTTGTGCGTTAGGTTCCAAAGCATTGTTAGATTCATTAAATTTATTTTATAGTTGATCTTGCTTAAGAAATTTGCCTTTCGGGTTGACCGCGTGATGTAGATGTACAATTCCTAAAATGCAATCTAAGATGATAAACAGTCTTTTATCTTCTTTGTGCAATGAAAATCCTAGCTACTAAGGAAAGAAAGACAGAATTCTTTCAACAAAGAGCAAAGAGCACACACTATATGCACTGTCCTAAATCAAACCAATCAAAAAGTCTAAATGCAAATGCACATGCATGTATTTGTTTTCAGCCTTCTTAATATGTGAATGATAAAAAAAAAAGCTAATGCGCAAATCCAAATTACTTTTCAAGCGACAATTACTAACAAGTTTCTTTTCAAAATAAAAAATGAAGACAATGAAAACACTTTGCGATTTGGAAATGAAGACTTGCTTTCGACACTAGAAACACTACAAATTCAGATCAAATACAACAGTAACAGGGTAATCGACTATCAAGAGAAATCAGACTCTCTTCTATGACTGAAAACGACACTTGCGACACTTTCAAATCAAGAAACGACAGCACAATTACGTTACTTTTTTGCAAAGGAGAACTGAAAATGACTCAACAAATACACAAAAACATTTACAGTTCTTTCCACAATAGAGGCAGAATATCAGCAAGGAAAGGGGTTTCAAACAGAGGTGTACTGACTACAGGCAGCAAAATTCTTGAATAGATATGAAAAGAGTGAACAGAAACCAAAATTCAAGAACAATGTCTAGTCTGATCAGCGCACCTGTAACACAGTGAATTTGAAATGCAGTGCACCTACTACACTCGGGAAGTGCGCTGAATTTCAAATTCACAGAATAGAGAGTGCGCTGGGCCAAAGACGAGACTTTGCTTGGGTTCCGGGTCACAGTTTGCAGTTCAGTTCAGGGATTTTGGCCGAGCAAGTGGTAATTAGTAAATCAAAAACAGGGGTAGATCTAAGGAGGTTACTAGAGCCACCACAAGGGCAATTAGAGATTTTGTAAATCAGTTGTTTAATTCATAAACAAAACCCGGAGATTGACTGAAGCGAGATTTATCTACTTTGCATTTGCAAAGCAAATGCAGTTCGAAAGCTACCTGGCTCAACTTCAGGCTCCGTCTGTAAGTTTATAAAATAAACAAATGCAGATAAACAAACAACCTAGTCGCTTCCCAGTGGAGTCCCCATTTTGTTATAGGGAAAAGTGTATATGCAGAACTGTTAATCCCACTAAGGTGTGGTAGATACCTTAGAAACAAACAAAGTAAAGCTACTTTCATTTTCCTTTATGAAATACAGATGAGAGAAGAATAAAGGAGACCAACCTCTGTCTTGCGCTTGGTTCCTAGTTCAATTCCTCTCTCTTATGATAGTCCTTTGCTACTTGCTTCCTTGTACACCCAGCTTCATAGAGTACCTGTAGAATCAAAGTAGCATAACACTATACAAGATCATGGATCTATTATCATAAACAATCTAGGATCAGATGTAAATTGACCATACAAATGCATGAAACATAAATGACACAAGAGTATGGAGGAAAACTTGAATAGCTTTATTGATAATCAAGAAAGAGCCAAGAGAGTTACAACCAGTTGTTCTGACCCAACATCATCCTCTCAGCAAGTAAGCCCTTCTTCACCTCATGCAAAGCTTAGATCACCCAACACTATGATGTTGCCTCAAGAAACCAACATCAATTCCTTACAAGATGCAAAATTCTAGCTTCTGGATCTCTGGGATGAGGGATCCATATATAGATATCTGTAAGGGAGATGAGTCAGCTTGTGATTTGATTAGTGTCTTCCCTCTGATAGTTCTTGCTTCCACTTGGAGATTGATGATCTCTTACTCATCCTTGGTCGAATTTAGAATGGAAAGTGTCACAGGAGAAGTTTCTAGAAGATTCCATGCTTCTCCACCTCGTGGATTGACACTGCCATTTGTCTCTTCTCGCCCATCGCACCCCATAGAAGGGCTTTTTGAAATGCAACACACCCACTGAGTGTACTTAGGTGAGATGCAACGTACTTGGCCTATGGAGCAGGTGAAATGATCCTGTTTTGACCAGTTCTGAGTAGTTTTTCATGGAGAACTTCTGGGAGAAGCTGTAATTAGTTGACCTTGTTCCTTTAGGGGTTGGAACAACACTTTTAGGGACTTAGGAGCCCTTGGTTTATGGACATTTTATGCTTGGGGTTGCAGTGCCAAAAAGATGTCTATAACAACAATGCTACCAAGTGAGATGCCTTGGGAACTAGATCAGAGGCTGAAATGTACGATTCGTGAAGCAAACATGAATCTAATGGATGTACAACATCGCGAGTGGTTTGTAGCTTCGCTACTAAGACCAAAAACTCAAGAAGGACCTAGCACGGTACCTTCTTTGTGGTGCGCTATCTGTCAAGTAGCCAGGAAACATTCCATGGATAATTGCCACTTGTTACAAAAGTATACGCAAACTCTGCAACAGTTGTTCTATAACTTTTGTAGGTCGGTAGGACATGATGTGTGTACTTGCAGGAGCTATGAATTGGTGATGGGTAGAACTCCAACCTATAGAGTTTAGGTCGAAACGTGGCCCCTTGACCAGAATGTAGGAATGGCGGTGACAAGATTTCAGGGGCATAGATGAGGTTGAGGTGGAGGGGGACCTGGTACAGGTCACAGACAGTTGATTTGCTACAATTGTGGAGGGCCAGGATAGTATGAATGCGATTGCACTAATCCAACACGCCCGTCGTGCAAGTATTCCATGGTGTTTGATCATGAGACAGAATATTTTCGTATGCTGATAGATAGGATCCGTGACAAAGGAGGGCTACCACCTCGCCCGACTCAAAACCTGTAGCTGATGAGTGTGGGTTGTGCAAGGAAGATCCGAAGATAAATATTGTGCTCCGAAGTGGAATCGTGACGAGAGATGACAAAGGGAAACAATCGGAAGATAGCACCTGGGTTTGCAAATCCCCAATGAAAGAAGCTAAGTTTGATTTGAAGCACACTCAGGAAACCTTCATGGAAGCTAAGAAGAGCTTTGCTAAGGCCTCCACGTCAGGAAGCAAAGATAAGCCTAAGCCAGAAATGGACCCCTTTATGCTCACTACTTTCCTCGAAACTTCTATGAAGTTATTGCACGAGAGTAAGGCTGTGAAATGGTTACAGGAACTCATCAACAGAGGCACTCAGATCATGCCAAGAGAACCACGCATAGTCTAAAAGATCGGAAAACATAAAGCAAAGATGGGACGTGAAATGAGACTAACCACACAAATCAGAGAATACGAGATGGATGAAGTCATTCTAGATATGGGATCAAATGCAAATGTTCTAGCAAAGCAGACATGGGAGTGAATGGGAAGACCCACACTACAATGGTCTCCGATTCATCTAAGAATGTTGAATCAATATAAAATCATACCCATGGGGTGATTGCAGGGAGTAACCGTGGATATTGAGAGAGTGAGTGCGCTGGCAGATTTTGAAGTAATAGAGATTGTTGATGACAACAATCCCTACACCGCACGCTTGGGAATTCACTAGGCCATTGATATGAATGGGGTAATCAATCTGAAGAAGAAAAAAATGATCTTTGAGAAGAAATCATTCCACGTAATCATACCCCTGGACCCTGTTAAAGGATCACGCTATATGGAACCAGTCCGTGACTATTAAAGTGATGATGATCTGGACTGCATCTATAAGATAATAGCACAAGACCAAGACTCAATGAATCCCATCGTGAATGGATGGATTACATGGGAGCGTGAGAGTTCGTGCACTTCAGATTTTGATTGAGAAGTAGAACGATGGTAGAATCAGTTAAACGAAGTAACTATGTTGAATTGCAACATGATGACCCAGTCGCTGCACTACGTGTCGACAGAAGTAAGAGATATACCTACTTATCATGGTCTAAATGAGGTAGATACCTTCTTGGATGCATCTGAAAGAGAGGTGCCATAAAAGCAACGCTTCCATCCCTTGGATTGGGTACTGCATTATACACTTGCAAGACGATGGGGTACGTACAAAGGAAGCTTTGATGATTGGCACGAATGTAGGAGAATGATGCGAGTACGATTTGGGAAGTCTAAGATGCAACTGATAGACAAGTATGATGGGCAGGATGATCCATGCACACATCTGGCCGAGTGAACACAAGCCTATGGGGAAATCCATAACCTGAGTGGGTGCACCTATTCTGTCATACCCCAGATGTTATACCAATGAACTAGTATATAGAAACAGAGCTCCACCATGGGACAGGTGAATGGAATATCCTGCGCGAAGGATTCATGATGACCTTTAGTTTTGAGGAAGGGTGGGACAGTATTGTTGAAGTGCTACAAGAGGTGAAAGCAACTATCTTTAGGATACCACAGGAGCCTTTAGACATGATTCAACCAGAATGGTCTACTCAGTTGAGTCACGCGCTGGAATCTTATAATGTAACCACTGAAGAGGAGGATGAGGATCCGTGGAATATTAATATTCTAGAAATAGAAGGTCACCGTGAGGTTTAAGGACCACAGATTAAGAACGCTGATATAACCGCGCCGATGAAAACTAAGCAGTTGAACATTGGTATGGAGGCAGAACCCAAATTCGCGAAGATCAGAGACTACTGGGATGACACGAAAGTGGACAAGGTCACCGAATTACTCTGCGAATATTAGGACTTATTCCCGACCAAGTTTACAGATTTGAAAGGAATAATTAGAGATCTATGAGTGATGAAAATCACGTTAAAGCCTGATGCGAAGCCAGTTAAGCAGAGGCCTTACCGCTTAAATCCGAAGTATAAGGAGAAGGTCCTCGTAAAACTAGACAAAATGCTCGCAGTAGGCATCATTGAGCCTGTGGAAGGATCTGATTGGGTAAGCCTAATGGTGGCACAAGAGAAGAAGCAGAAAGATGAGATAAGGATATGCATGGATATCAAAAAATTGAATTACGCTTATACATTCCCAAGTCCATTCACAGGTGAAGTGTTGGACAATGTAGGTGGTCAGGAAGCATATTCTTTCACTGGTGGGTTATCGAGGTACCACCAGATCAAAATCACACTAGAGGATAGGAGCAAGACAACGTTTGTGACTGAGTGGGGTTGCTTTCAATATATTTTCGTGCCGTTTGGATTAAATAATGTGCCTAGTATCTTTTCACGTGTGGTTGTTGCGGCATTCAAGGAATATATTCATAAGTTCTTAGAGGTCTATTCTGATGACTAGACTGTGTTTAGGCTAGTTAAGTGCCATGTAGCAAGCTTATGCTTGATACTAGATACCTATCTAAGATACCAAATCGTGCTCAACCTTAAGAAGTGTTTGTTTCTTGTTCCTTTTGGGAAACTATTGGGGCATGTGGTTTGCAGACAAGGGCTTATGGTAGACACTGTGAAGATCATAGTGATTCTGAACTTGGAAGCGCCAATAAGTGTGAAAGAGTTGCATGCTACTCAAGGACATACATGATATTACAGAAAGTTTATCAAAGGCTATGCCAAGATCACTGCATCGATGGAAAAATTGTTGAAGAAGGATGTCGCGTTCTACTAGAACGATGACTGTAAGAAAATCCTGGATATATTGAAAGAAAATATGGTTACTGCACTGATTCAAGTCTCTTCTCGAACTAGAAGAAAGAGTTCCATGTACATGTCAACATGTCGTGTATAGCGCTGGGGCAATACCAACACAGGATGGTGGAGAAGGCTTGGATCACCCTATCACATGGCACACGACTATTAATGTTTTCTAGCTAATAACCAAGGATGTCAGCCTAGCATGGACATATAGTGCAGATGCCAAGAACACACACGCATACATATTAGAAATGATATGGTGAGATGGGGATATCCGTGTTAACTTAAATAGATGTCTAGATTGGAAGAGAGATGGCCATTTAGGCCTGATTTGAGTCATGTAAGCTCAAGTGGAAAAGTTGTAAACATATATGCGTGTGTGGTGAGTTCGAACCTGTATTCAATATATATATCTATATCTATATCTATCTATCTATCTATATATATCTATCTATCTATCTCTATATATATATATGTATATATATATATATATATATATATATATATATCTGTGTGGAAAATATAGGCCGTAATATAACTATAAGCTCAAAATATATAGTGGGAGGTTGGTTTGCGCTGAAAGGATGCAAATCCTAGGAGGGATATATCTAAAGAGCCACATAAAATCAAGTGGTTTTAATCCCACATATTTGTGCAAGGAAGTAACCCTCACCTCCTTGGAGAAATGGTTCCAATTTGCATACAAGAATATGAAATAGAGCCATGACCAAGTACTTAGGTGGGAGACATCCTAACCATCAGAGGTTGTAAGATGTTCGAGATGTCCACATGTCTCGTAGGTTTATACCCTAGAGATTTTGATGTGAGGTAAGGAAAATCTTGCTAGAAATGTAATTCTAGGATGATGTGGTAGGATGGGGTTAGCTTTTAAATGTTTCATGCATTGAGGCAAAGGATTCCCAAATCGCCCTATAACATGGAATATATGACTTGTAGGGGATTTGAAGAGTTGCATGGGCCACAAACCATATGAAGGACATGATGATGGTTGACATCATTCTAGCATCTAGCTCTGATGTCATCACCCCAAAAACCTAGACCCCAATTATTTCTAGTGTGGGGCATGGAAGAACTCTCGTGATTTAAGTCTGGAGGTGACCTCATGAGTGGGGCTCGTTCAGAGGGGATAAGTGGTTCATTGTGGGGACACATTTACCTATATGCAAAGAGGAAGGCTAAGCCTTATTTCATAGTGTACATTACCACGTATCAATAGGGGTTTGTATTGGATCCTGCCATGGTTTTATTCTTGAAGTGACATGGTTATGATCGACCACACTTGCATACAATGAATATATATATAGTGTTATGTTACAGTTTGGGCCTTGAGATCCATAGAGAGGGATCAATGTGTGGCATGGAATGAATGAGTTTCCATCTAAGGTAATGTTTCAATGTGGAAGTGACTTGGTTCACTTAGATAGGAATTATCTAATCATGGGGGATTTTTAGGGAAGAAATACCATACCACGTGCATTCATATCGAGGGATATATATTGAGGAAAAATGAGATAATATATTAAGCATATAATAGGGGATAAAGCATTTTTATATTGGCAAGTATAAAAACTAGAGCTCAAGGTTAATGAAAAAATATAACGGGGTATAAAAAAGTGTTAATGAAAAAACGGATACCCACAATATCTAGTTAAAGTAGGGTTGCTTTAAATTTGGAAGATGTATTGGGTTCATATTGGTATGGGGTTAAATAATGTGATTTTTAATGGTATGTTCCAATATGTATTCAAATTACGGGTATTATTTAATATTTCATGAACGCAAGTGATGTGTCAGAGGTTCATCGAGTGAATCCCCCATGTATCTCATAGGGAAATCTTTGCACGACCATATATATTGATATTATAATCAAATGGAAGAAAATTATATATCATTTGAAAGGTTTTAATGATACTAATGCAACGATGATATTCATTTTATGTTTTGAGGAAGCCGAAAATGTTAAAAAATCTAGACCTAATTTCCATAACTCGGTTTTGGTGGTTGTGTCAACCTAATAACTTCAACTACCTTATACCCTTAGTAGGGGATAGAAATAGTAAAGGGTATGTTATGTAGTGGTATCATAGCTTCTAGGTTCAACTCTTGGATTGGGTGGGTTGTATCATGGATAAAGTGAAGAAAAGGTTTAACTTTGGACATTAAGTTATCAGATAAGGCTATAGTGCATGTAATGTGTGTCAAACTTGATTTTTGCATGGATTGGTTGTGTGCGTTGTTTGGTGTGTCCTCATTGTGATATACATATGAATGTAGTATGGTACTAATGATGGTGTATGATTTTATTGATTTTGATGTGCTAACTTAGGTGTAATGATGCAGCTAACTTTACCCAACAAATTTCCAACAACAAGCCAAGTTGATAACGTTTATTATACATTCGAATTTTATTTAGATATAATAATTATATGTATGTATGAAAACACATAAACAACACACAAATTCAAAGGAAATGAGGACGAGAATGGTGCAATATATCCCTAATCAATCACATCATGGATATGAAGAGTAAAGAACAATTAAGGAGGGAATATTAGTTTCACTTCGACGGGAGGTATATTGTCCTAATTGGATGGATATTGTGATGAGTTTAAGAGACAAAATAATTAGTTGTAAATATGATAATGAAAAGCTTGTCAAAGCACAACAAAGGAAAGTAGATTTGAATGTTGTCATATTATAGAGGCTCTCAGACTTGCAAAGGAAAGAGAATCATTGTTTGGGAGGTATTCATGGAAACGTGAAAAGCCCTTTGGTAGAAGAATAAACAACTAATGGGGTAGATGGTAATGGATCTAGTAAAAGGCACAAGTTTTCAACTCAAGGCACTGTGAAAGGAGGCACTATGATTGATACTCTTAAAAGGATGGAAATCACCATGTAACAACAATATGAGAATACTCACAAAGGACCGCAGCATCATCATCATCACCAACACCATAAATAAAGGAGGGGAAAATACAGTGTGATAGAATATTTTAAGAAGTTCAAGGCTCCTACATTTAATGGAGAAGTAAGGAGATCAAAATATATTGAGGGATGGTTACTTGGAATGAAGAACTTCTTCAGGAGGCATATCTATTTAGAGAACATGAAAACAAGCATAGCCATATTTAGCTTGAAAGTTAAAGCTAACATCTGGTGGGAATCTTTGAGGAATGTAAAAGGCACAAATGAAATAACATTTATCTTATAAACTCTTATATTTAAAATATTCTTTGGGTGAAGATAGAGAAGCAGCTATGAAGAAAATGGCGAACCCTAGCTCTGCCGTCTCTCTGCCCTCGGCCGCCGTAGGCTCCTGGATCGCTCTGAGCGTGAAGAGGTTCGAAGGATCTGGGCAAAGACCAAGGGGCTGTCTCTTTGCAGCAGATCCGCATCATGATCTCGCCATGTACACCGGCTCGAATCCCAGCTCTGCTATCTCCAGGCCCCACGCAACAGTTGGGTCACGGACTGCTCAGGCGGCGAAAGGTTTGGAGAGATATGGGCAAAGATCTAGGGTTTACCACGCAGAGGCAGGAACACATGATACCCTCGCCACGATCACTGGGGACGCAGATCCAAAAAGGCCTACAAACCTCTTTGCAGAGATCTCAAGAAAAGCCTGGACCCGTCCCTCTATAACCACGGCATGCATTTTCAGGCCCCTTCTGGTTAATGGAGCAACGGATATGAAAGATCTGGTTGATCCCTTAGCTTTTCCTCCGAACATGGCCTCCAGAAAGAAAGGGACTACACCAAACAGAAGCGCGCCGCCCCTGCTCCTGAGACAAAAACAGGATTCGAATTTCTATCAGGACATCTGCCCACCCTCTCCACAGATCGGATGGGGAAAAAGGCATGCAGAAACAGCCTCATCATTCCAGATTCAAATCCGGCTCCTCAACGGCAAAACCATGCTACAATGGGTTCGTCAGGCGGATCTAGTACAAAATCTAAAGCATGCACTGCAAACCAAACTGGGGATCCCCTCTGCAGCTCAACGGCTTCTCTACAAAGGTAAACATCTTGAGGATCTCCTTCCTATTTCTTTTTATGGCATTGAGAAAGACGCATCTATTATCTTAACCCTTCGTTTGAGAGGAGGAGCTGTGGGAGAGCCATCCTCAGCTAAGGCTTTTTCGTATAAAGATGCAGTTCATGCCAAGAAGACTGAAAAGGTAGATCCACCAATGCAGACTTCGCCCAAGCCTTTTTTGGTTGACAAAATGGAGGAGATCCCCTCAGTTGAGATTTCCTACCCTGATCTTGAAGATGACAACCAAAAATTTGCTGAAAGGGCCATCATCTGCAGGTTTAATGGGCTATGGCCGCGCTCACAGGATCTTTACGACTGGATTAAGGAAAACTGGACTGATCGATGCAAGGTTTATTTCTGTGCAAAGGGTTATTTCATAGTGTTGTTCGATGACCTCGAGCACTGCTACTTTGCCCTCGACGAAGGCCCTTGGTTCATGGGTTCAGCTGGACTCTTCCTAACTCCATGGTTTCCAGACTTTGACCCAGCTTCAGCAGTCATCACTAAAGCCCCTGTATGGATCAGACTCCCAAATCTCCCAGTTCACCTGTGGCACACCGAGGTATATAGGCAAATAGGCAACGCCTTGGGTTCCTTTCTAACGGGAGACTACGAGAGACAACGGCAAGGGCTTTATACATATGCCAGAGTTTGTGTGGAGCTTGATCTAAGCAAGGGATTGCCAGAATACATCAATCTCAAGATCAAGGACCTTGTCTAGACCCATTATATAGAATACGAAAACATTGCCTTCTGATGCCGCCATTGTCACCTAACAGGGCACCTGCATAACTCCTGTCCATCGCTGTCTGCGAGAAAAAAAAAGGGCCTCTTCGCTCATTCCAAGCCCAAGCGTTGGGCTCCTTGTCAACCGCCGCCAGCTGACAGCTCCAGCATCCCTAGTAAGGAAAAGGAGGAAAGCGCGACAGAACCAGATCAGCCGCCTCAGCCGATGGTTCCGCCCCAGGACAATATGGGGCCCATCCATGTCACAGCTAGCTCCCAGAAACGTCCCCATGAGACTTCATCCTCTGATTCAGAGAAGGAGCTCCCGGAAATAGAGATCTCTAGTCTTCAAGTTGTCCTAGCCCATTCTCCCCATGATGGCTGGACAAAAGTTAACAAAAAGAAAGGGAAGAAACACTGTGGTGTAGTTACTGACCCGTTGGGGTAATAGCCTGATAGTCAGTCTCTGCTCTCGAATTTTCTGTTGCAGCTCTGAGTTTGTATCTTTCCTCCGAGACCGAGGTTGATCTGTCCATCATTTCCGGTCTGTCGGTCTTTTGCTGCTCCTATAGCTCTGTGTTTGTATCTTTCCTCCGGGACCGAGGTTGATGTATTCATCATTACCGGTCTGCGATTTTTGCTTGTCCTGTCTGTACCATATTTTACTTAATAGATTTAGTCTTTACCAAGAAAAAAAAAAAAAAAACATTTATCTTATAAACAATTTGAGGAATATTTCGAGGAAAAGTATCTAACTGAGAGATACTTTGATAGCATGGCCATAGACTTCTATAAGCTCAGATTGGCCCAAATGAAAAATGAGAAATATGCCACCAAATTCATAGATAAGTTAAGGTATGTAACATACCTCAAGGAAGAGAAGCCACAAATTCAAGGGTATGTTAGTAGACTGCCACAATCCTTCAAGGATAGAATTGAGTTCAATGAGCCTAAGACATTGGATGATGCAATCAAATGTTGAAGCACTGTTATGAACAATAAAAGCATAGGCTAGAATTCATGAGGATGTGGAAGGTTAAAGGCATCATAACATATAAAGAAAAGGGGCATAAGAAAAGATAGAACTCCCAAACCATAGACAAGAAAGAGAATATAGCTTCAACTGGTCGATTTCAACATCAATAGAGAGGCAACACAATACATAGAGGTCATGTTATTCATCTTGTGGGAGGAAATAATAGGGGAGATACAAGGAAGCCCCTGAAGTGTTAGACTTCTAGAGGAAATCATGACAAGGTAGATTGTCCATAGTAGAAGGATGTTTGGCCATGATTTTATAATGCTCAAGAAGCCTAAATAGCGGGAGATATGGCTTGTATATTTCCCAAAATTTAGGAACCGGTAGATAATATATAGGCCAGCCACTAGGATTCCATTATAAAAATGGAAGGTAAGATCTGCAATCAAGGTATTTTTATTTTGAATGGTGGCAGATCAAATTCCAATTATGCTAGCCCAGTGCTTATAGAGTTGTGTAATTTGGCTAAGGAGGAACACATAGGATCATGGTTGGTTCAATTTTCAATAGGAACAAGGAGAAGATTTGAATATTAGGTGAGATATTTCCCAATTGAATTGAACAACATGCCAACCATTTCAAATCTTAATGCGTTCTCACTAGGAGAACATAGCGTACTATTGGGTATGGATTGTACATGCATTTCACGAAGGTAGATTGATTTAGAAAGGAAATCGAGTGCTTAGATGAATGACGGGAAAGAAGGATATTGCAAGGAAAGATGAATCCCATACTAGTAAGATTAGTTACATCGATGCAAGCCAAGAGAAGCTATAGGAAGAGATGCACCCTATTTGTTGTGAAAATTTCTAGTAGTGCTAAAGCTAATAATAACACTCGGGAAAGTGACAGTGAGATTCTATCAAAATATCCCATTTTGAAATAATTTCAAGATGTCATTTCTAAATAAATACCTAGATTACCTCCTCATAGAGAGGTGGATTTATCTATTGAATTAATTCCAAGAGAAACTCCAACATCCAAGTCTCCATATAGAATAAACAATCCATAGTTAGTTAAGTTGAAGCTACAATGTAAGGAGATGTTGAACAAGGGATACATAAGTGTTGACTTGATGGGGCTTGACCTAGGTTAAGTGTTATCTGTGCCAACCAACAAAACCCTAAATTGCTATCCCTTTCGGCAACAACCCGCATAGCATGGGATGCAATCTCAACCAAAGAAGTATTGGGGGGTGATAAAACCATGTTTCTACATCCATAGGGTAGTGTGAGGTGTTTCCTGAAGACCTTGTGGCTTAGATCTTCCTTCATGCAACTTTATCCCTTCCGACTAGACAACTAATACAAATCTAACTAAATTATTTTCAAATCTTTGTGAAGGTACTTAGTTATACTTATTATGCATAAATATTATAAATCTACCAGGTTTGAGCAGTAAATAAGCATTCATTCATATAAAACACATTACAGAGTGAAGATATATAACTTAGCAAAAGTAAATAAAAGAATACAGATGCACCAATTTAAACCAAAACAGTCTTTATTAAGTGTAAGAGTTCAAATATAGACTTCTTATCCCTGTGCAATCAACTATAGGGGCCTGCGCACTCAAGTTACAGACTTACCAAGGTCTCTGTGCACTCAGCTACAAGAGCCTTCCCCTTTCATCGAAGTATAGGCACATACCTTTCCCGCCTTAGCAACTTTCCCTTACAATGATTCTTCCTTGAATGATTTCTTCCTGGATTCATTATGACTCAATTATTTATAGCTTTTGATTTACAATACCATGGTCTGCGGACCATGGGCGAGTCTCAAAACAACTCTATTAGCTACAGATGTAAGGGACTAAAGTCGCTTTGACTTCTACTAGATTCATGCTCCACTTTCCACATTTCACAAAGACTTTACATCCACTCCAAAAGATAATAGATAATTGACTCAAAACTTAACAAAATTGATCCCATGGACCCCTTCCCAACAGGCCCCCAACAAAAATTAGGTGACTCTCCCTCGAGTCACTCAACTGGTGCTTCGATGTTTTTGGAGAGGACACTGTACTCCATCTTCAATACTGTTATGTCAGTAGAAACCTGCACCGTTGCCTATTGTACTTCCTCTACCAACTTTTCTATAGTGAGTCATTCCATTGCGAGGCGCATCATTCTTCAGGTCTGCTAGAGTGTCTTCAATTTTTCCTGGACTGACAGAGTAAGCTGACTTGCTTCCTCTATCCATAGTTGTATTTTTGCCTTTAAGACAACCTCTTTGCTTTGCATCCCCTCAATCCACGTTTGAATTTTTTTCCTTCTGTTAGGTGAGCAAAGTGATAGACTGACGCCAAAGTGCACATAGTCACCCTAAGTTCATCAAACTGTTGCTGCAGCTCCCTGATATATGTACCAAGTTTCTGCAGGTTTGGGTTCTTTTGCAAATTCGTCATAGTTACATTACTTGCTCAAGATCAATGTGCAGCTTGTGACAGTTGCATCCAAAGTGGCCATACATTCTCTGATAGCTACTCTGCATTGTTCCCTGACTTTTGGGGGTGTTTTTTCCTGCAATTTCAACTTGAGCTCTGAGATATTCATTTATAACTCAAATGTTACATGGAAAATATCATCTTTTGATTCTATGACTGCAGCATCCAAATAGTGAATCTTCGTTGCTGCTGAAGCATCGTCTAGAATGTGAAGTTCTAGCAGTGTCTCACATTCCTACGTAATTACTGCTTCCAATCTCTGGCTTCATGTGGCTAATCCTTCCTTTTCCTTTAGCACTTGAGCCTTTTCTACAAAAATCGGATCATTATTCACCTTGACATCACTGATAACTAATAGTGCGTACTACTTCTTGATCCCAAGCTCGTCTGATACCCCCTGATAAAGCACATGGAGGGTCTGAATAGGCAGCGCAACTAAGTCGACACCCACATATTTTATCTATCAGAGCTGGGTATTTTCTTCATCTTCTTTTGTGCACAGTGAAACGTCTGGTAAAGGAAAAACTCTGAGGTCCAGAGTTTTGTCTATGTCTAGCACTTACGCAATCGCTTGCGGTAAGATCACTTGAATCTCACTCGCTTGACCCATGCTCACTTGAAGTCGACCTGTTTGAATCTGGAAGTCATGCAAACCCTTTTGAACATTCCCTAGTGTCTGCATGTACTTTTTTTCGAACTATGTCCACAACTCCATCGTTCTGTCACTCGCCTTGTCTCCGCCCCCTCATTGAGGACCATTGTATCCGCATGTGCATGCTTGTTTGACTTCTACTTCTTCCTAGGTCCAGAATTCATCTCCTTGGTCCGCTTCTACAATTTAAAGGGATTTCTCTACTCCTCACCACAACCTCCTTCCTCCTCAGACCCTTCCTTGTCTGTAGTATGTTGAGAAGCAGATTCCTCAACATCCAAGGTGACCTCCTTTGTGGCATACTCCTTGTTAGCAGTAACTTCCCTCTTTTTCTATGTTGCGTGCTCTCAAGATGCTGCCTACTCTGCCTCTTTCTATTTTTGTGCAACTATCATCTATGCAGAAAATATTTCTCCGCCTTTTTTGGTTCCTGCACTTAGATTTGTTGGGTGCAGCCACTCTACTGGCCATGTCCCCACAACTTCCTGTACATTTGCTTCTGTGACTAGGTATGGCAAGTTGTGCTAGATATTTTTAGGATCTCACCTTCTGCCGATGGATACGTTGTGGAAATCAACTTTGAACTCTGCATAGGCCTCCAACTGCTTAAACAATCTTGGTGACAACCTTGGCCTCTAGCTGATCATGACGCGAAGGTCCATCTCGACCAGCACCCAGAATATTTTTTTCTCAATGGCCCTCTCTGGGTCCTTCATTACGCAAAGTGAAGCAAACTTTGCAACCTCCGGTAAATCATCATCCTGTGGAGGGAACTAGTTTTCCTCTAGGAGTCTCCACTCAATGAGGGAAATAAAAAATAGCAGCCAAGCATAGTCAAATACCTTACCATCGTCGTGTGCTTCCTCGCAGTTGATCAGGAATTCCTTGCAAAGGTATTGCACCTACTTGTACTATGCAGCCAATGAAATAAATGGTGTCAGAACCTCATCCACGTGACATTTTCTCATGACCTTACAGGCCAAAATCTAAGCGGCAAACTGCACCCCTTATATGTAATAGAGTGGATGGAGTATTCGTGTGACTTCTTTATCAAGCCAAACTCATTCTTCATCCTATTCGCGAGTTTCTTCTCCTTTATTTTTCCTCCGAACTCCTTGGCTGGATCCACCCCTTGATAGGGAAACCTTGTAATGTGGTGGATCAGCATGTCTGTGATGGGGATGGGTTCTCCTAGCCAGCACCCATCATGAACTAATGTAAGTAGTTGGCGTACACACACCGTGTTGATAGTGGTTCAGCTGAAGTGTGGTACCCATAGCATGTTCAGTAACCCAGCCTTTTCAATCCCCATGACCCACTTCATAGTCTCCAGTCACGTGACCCCAGTCTCCTCATAGTAGATTTTTTTCATGTATTTGTTTGTGGCCAAATGCAGAAATTTCTCGTGATCAACAAGATCCCAATCCTCCATTTTCAATGCAGGGATGCATGCTAAGAGCGCACCTTCAGATGGAAACCTCTCTAGCAATAACAGTGTAGCAGTAGATGGTTTCAGCTTAGGCAACCTAAGTGCCGTAGGCATAGAAGGTGTAGCTTCCATCGACATGATTTCAGGGGTTGTGGCTTGAGATACAGTGGCTTCAGAACTTGTAGCTTATACTGGATTAGTTGTAGATATTTCATCAAATATGAGGTCACGGTTCCACTCAGGAAAATTTGCAAACGTCGACTGCGACAAAACTTCCTCCCAATATTCTCAGTTCATAGGCTTCAGACAACAGAATATACAAATAATTTTCAGATGGAAAAGTGTTCTCCTATAGGGAAACATGCGAGATTTATAGGTAATTTCGAATTCAAATCTGACCATTCCCTCCAAAATCCTATCATAAATGCACCTTTGGTGGTATATTGCCAAATATTTGCACCATAAATGTCGCCTGCCCACTCCGCCTAATTGGATTTTCACCATCTAATTAGCTATAGTGCATATAGAGGATATTTTTAGATGCCTTTGTGCGACACCATCCTTCATGGCAGAACTCTCTTGGCGCATCTCCTCCTAATGCACTTCTAGCTTCCCTCGCGCAGCGCCCTTACCTCGTTTTCCTATTCTTTGGGCAGTGTAGTTTATAGTCACATACTTCCTTACAGTTGTCTGGAGTACTAAGACTGTCCTGTTACCATGTAGTCATTGCACCAAGATCCCCTTGATATAGCTTGAGTCGACTTCCATTGACTCTTCTTGGAAAAATTTCCCCATTGAGCTTCGCGAGTTGAACGGCACCACCATCTGTAATTTCCTTGACTACATAGGGCCCTAGCTAGTGCATTTAAAATTTCCTAGGGAACTTCATGAACTTGCTATCATATATTAACACTAAATCATTCACCTTGGAGGTATGCAACTTAATATGTTGATCATGCTAGACCTTCTCGTGCTCCTTCTGCACCTATTGGTGAAATCTTGCTAGGAATCGGTCTTCTTCTAATTCCATCAATTACACAAGGTGTTCCTCCATATTTTCAGGGTCTGTCATATCAGTTAATGTTACAATTCATAAGCTCGACACAATATACTCCATAGGCATCATAGCCTCTATCCCATAGACCAACATGTACGGGGTTTGTTTAGTCCTCTTCTTAGACGTCGTCCTATATGTCCATAGGTATGCTCGTATGACCACATCCCAGTCGTTTCTCTGTGCATTGTAGACCTTTGGCAATGTCTTCTCCAAGATTTTATTGAATGCTTCAACCATACCATTTTTTTGAGGATGATATGGCGTACTCATTTGATGATAAACTTGAAATTCTTCGAGCATCATGGCAATAGTTTCATTATGAAAGTTCATACCCATCTGACTCATTAATATCTTAATACATCCAAACCTAGTCAAGACATACTCAAATAGGAACTTCGTGGTCGTAGTGGTGGTATAGTTCTTCATTGGTTGTTCTTCTACCCACCTCATTCACCTCGTTAGGTATTCAATCGCAGTAATCATATACCACGTGCTAGTCTTTTTCCCTCGAGGCTGTATCGGACCCACAAAGTCAATAGCCCATTTTTCAAACACCTGTAATGAAATATGACGATTCAAGGGAAATTCATCCCTTCATAATGGATTTCCTGTCCTCTTACATGCATCACATGCCTTCCAATATGCCTTAGAATCCTTATGTAGCATTGTCCACCATAATCCTACATGCACACTCTTCTGCATGGTCGTTCTACTTGCATAATGTCCTCTCACCACTCTTCCATGTGCTTCGGTGAGGATACTAGATCTTTCAAACTCCGGAATGTATCGATGTGGTATTTCATCAGTACCCATCTTATATAAGTGTCCCGCAATCACGGAAAAGTCAACAGCGCGAACCACCAATTCCTTCCTCTATTGAGTAAAATATCCTTCTAGGGATGTTCCAGTAGTTAGAAACTGAATTATATCAGCAAAGTGCTCATCTGCAACCCCTACAAAAAATAATTGTGCATCTGGCAACCCTTCTTCCAAACTAGTTGGTTCTTCGTCGATATCAATCATGGATAAAGGATCTGGTCCCGCATTCAACCATCCAGGCTTGAAACACCAATAACCATCTACGGATCTTACCCCCCAACATAGGCTTGTTGACCAAGTACTTGAGAGAGGAGTGATTTGTATACATTTTGAAATGTGTGCCCAACAAATAATGTTGAAACTTCTACAGTGTGGAGACCATTGCCAATCCTTTGCGCTTGATAGTTGAGTAGTTCTCCTCGGCCTTTGACAGTTTCCTGATCCTAGAGGCTATAGGTTGATCTATCTCACCTTCGCCTGGTTGGGTCAATATCGCACCTAATGTAATACAAGAGGCATCCACATGCACATGAAATTATTTCTTCCAGTTTGGAAACACCAAAATAGGTGCAATCACCAACTTTTCCTCTAACACATCCATAATGCATTAACACTCTTCATCCCAGCAGAAGGTCATGTGCTTCTTTAGTAATTTCTCCATCGGCTCAGTTATCTATGAACAAGATTTGATGAACATTCTGTAGTAACTAGTGTCCCCCAATGTTGCGCACAACTGCTTTACATTCTTCAGAGCTTCTAAATTGACAATCACTGTTATCTTCAAAGGATCTACCATTAATCCTTGCTTATAGACCACATCACCTAACAGTATCCCATAAGGCATAAAAAAGATACACTTCTTCAAATTTAGAGAAATTTGTTATCTGCGACAAGTATCCAATATGAGGTGTAGACTTGCAACATGGAATTTTACCAACCCAAACACACTCCAATCATCAAAATACTCTTCTAAAATTCTATGGATAAATTCTTTAAATTATGCAATTACAACCCTTAAAAATATGATTCGTGCATTCTTCAGCCCAAATGCCATCACTGTGTACTAGAACCATCCCCAATCTGTTGTGAAGGTCATCTTGTTGCGATCCTTCGGTGCGATATTAATCTGATGGTACCCTGAAAACCCATCAGTGAACGAATAAGCTTCCTGCCCACCAACATTATCCAAAACTTCATTTGTAAATGGTGGTGGAAAAGGGTCATGAAGGAGTGTATCATTAATCTTTCTTAGATCTATACATATCTTGATTTCACCCTGGTACTTATTTTCTTGAACCACTGTAGGGCTTACCCAATCATATTCTTCTAGTGGCTCAATAACTCTTGCTTTAAGCATTTTGTCTAGCTCTTTGCGCACCATTTCCTTATACTTGGGATTCAATCAGTAATGTCCTTGTTTCACATGCTTTGCATCAGGATTTAAAGTAATCTTCATCACTCCAAGATCCCCTATTATTCCCTTCAGATCTGAGAACTTGGTAGGAAGAAAGTCCTGGTATTCGAGCAGCAGCTTTGCAACTTTATCAACTGTATCTTCATCCCCACAATCTCCTATCTTTGCAAACTTATGCTACGCATCGGATCCAATGTTTACTTGCTTGGTCTTCAAAGGTTCTAATATATTAGGGTTATATCCTTTAGGTCCTTCAACCTTGCACTGTCCTCCAGTCTCTGGAATATTGATTTTTCATGGATCATCTTCTTCTTCTTCTACAATCATATTGTAGCATTCCAGTGCATGACGCAACTATGTTCTCCAGTTCGGTGGAACCCATTCTACCGACTCTTCACTTGTTCTAAAGATATCAACCTTAATTTCCTAGAGGGCTTCATCAATGCACTCAAATCCATCCTCAAAGCTGAAACTTAATGAGAAGCTATCCCTCAACATGTCCCATTCGGGTGTCCCATGGCGTAGCTCTGTTTCCAAATACCACTTCATTAGGATAGTATCGAGGGTATGACATAAGATATGTACCCATTTTCGTTGTGGCTCTTCCCCCCAAGATTTAATCCACCGCACGAAATGCTCGCGCGGATCATCATTTCTGCCATATTTTTCAGTCAGCCAGGTATTAACATATCCAAACCTCAACTTCATCATCCTCTTCTATTCCCTCCAGTCAACCAAGCTTTCCTTATGTGTACCCCAGCAACGGGAAAGAGTAGCGTGCAACACCAATTCAAGTGCCTAGAATCGATGTTCCTTGGTCGCCTCCCTTTCAAACTCATCCAAAAGGAGATTAACATCATTCAAATAATCATAATGCATGAGATTTATTACCTCCGCAGATATGCACCATAGTGATTTTGTTATCATATTGCAATGTAGCGTAGAGACTTCATGCAACTAATTCATCTAGTGTTCGATCTCTTCATCCAAATCTGAGGTACAGGAGTTGTCTCTATCCCACGTGATATGCCCATCTGTAGTGGGATTGATTCAATATTCATCATGCACTTTTATCTTGTATATATGATCTATATCATCATCTTCCACATAATCGTGGACTGGTTCAGTGTAGCATGCTCCTTCAGTAGGGTCCAGTGGCACAATAACCTTGAGTGCCTTCTTCTCAAATGTCATTCTTTTCTTCTTCAGATTAATCATAGCATCCATGTCGAAGGCCCAATCAATTCCTAGTAGCACAAGGTAAGGATTACTATCATCCACAATTTCAACTACCTAAAAATCAGCCAACACACTCGCTCCTTCAATGTCTATTGTTACCCCATACAGGCTCCCTAAAGGAATGATATTTTTGTAATTGTCCATGTGTAGCTATATAGGAGACCATTATAGAGTAGGTCTCCCCATCCTTTCCCATGTCTTATTAGGTATTACATTCGCATCAGAACACAAATCTAGGATGACTTGGTTCATTTCATACTCCTCGATCTACGCGGTTAACCTCATCTCGCACCTGGTCCACTTCTTGTATTTACCCAGTTTCCTCACAGCACAATGTTCTAAAGGAATATCAATTTTTCTTGTACAATTGTCAATCAGCTCCTCGAGGCCTTCCACCACCTTCTTGTCCCTCAAAAACTTCATACAAGTTTTGATAAAAGTGGCTAACAATGAAGGATCCACATCTTGCACTTCACTTTGTATAGTTTTTTTTCTCCTGACTTCCAGATGTAGAAGCCTCAGTGAAACTCTTTTTGGCCTCCATAAACAACTCTTTAACCTGGTTGAGGTCAAATCTGACTTCCTTTTCGATAGCCTCGTAAACCCATCCTTCGGTCTTTGGTTGCCTCCCCTTAACTTCTCCTCTGGTCAAACCACTTCCTGTTACTATATTTATGCTATGATCTTCTTCGCGAGGCTCTGCCCTCATCATCTAGACGTTTTGCGTAGGCTGTGGCATCCTTTTCTCCTACATCTTAGCTATCAACACTGGGAAATCCTTTATCACATGATCAAATTATCCACAGTATTGGCAAGATGGATGTGTTGGGTTCTGAAAGTCATGCACAAAATGTCCTGCTTCGGATAGTTATAATAGATGATTTGGCCTCGACCTCTGCTAGCTCTATCCCCTCTTCCTCATCCACGACCCTCAAGTCCCCCCCACGTTGCACCCGTTCCTTGATCTTGAGACTAATTTTCCACTTGCATTTAATAGGTAGAGGTTTGCTCCATCATTAACTCATAGCTTCGACAATTTCGCTCATCATACCCCACTAATTTACAGAATGTACAAAACAATGGTTACGGGGTCTGTACAAATTTTTGCAAGGGGTGACAATTATCAATAGCATTCTTTCCAGTTATCTGGCATATAGCGCACCGTAATGGTACTCCTATTCTTGGCCCTACAATGTTTTCAGGATTTAGAGGCATAGGACGATCTCCGATCAAATAATTTTGATAAACTGAGAAATGATGCTTATCATGTCCCTTACCTTTACATTTTGTACACCATACTTCAGCACGCACGTCAATCTGAGCATCCTTTCATGTCTTCAAGCTCTGCAAATCCATGTGCAGGCTTTCCAACTATGACCGTATCTGTTTCACTCCCACATTCATATCTTGTACTGCCGAAGCCTCCAACTGCATCGCGATCTCTAGAGCTTTCGCCTGCATTCCTATCTTCTACTATAGTAATGGAAACATTAAATGTGGAAGGAGGGATGCAATGTACCAGACCCTATGTTAAGAATCCGTGATCATCATGCTAGTTTGTTGGGTCAGGCACTTCAACCTCTAATCGAAGTCTCATATGAGCTCATCGACTATTTTTCGTATCTCCTTAAACTTCGTTACGGACTACGCCTAAGACTTAGGATTCTTAAACTCACTGTTCAATGCCTGCCGAGTCTCTGCCAATGACGATCCAGGTCTGTCTTGACAGAACTTGATATACAAAGTCAACACCCTATCCTACAACACTGTGACTAACTGTGCTTTTTTTAGATTATCATTAGTGATCTGCTACGCTATCCACACAACATTTGCAACAAACCAGAATTGATCAAGGTCTTCTCTCCCTACCCCTTTAAATATTGACATATTCATTGTGTTTTCCATGTTGAATGATTGAGGCGGAGGTGGAGGTGGAGGTGGAGGTGAATGTGTAGGTGTATGTGGTAGAGGTGGAGGCAGAGGTGGAGTGTCTAGATGAGGTATCCTTAATATACCCTGACTTGCCAACTGCAACACACTTTGCGGTGTATTTAGAGTATTTCCTTCTTCATTGCTTGAAGAGGATCCCAATAACGGACTATATTCAGAGTCTGATTCTCCATTCCTTCTAAAGGGTTTTCCACTTCGTGTAGTCCCAAATATCAAGGTAATGGCATCACGCGTTTTTCACACAAAAACATATTAATCCATGTTTTTAGTGATTTTAAGTAATTACCTCATGGTTCCTTGAAGAACCTACACTCTGCTTCACTATAGTTGGTGTTTGTATCAATTGTGAGCATAGTAACTAATCATCCTAAGATGTGATCAATCCAATGATGAAAGGCCCGCGTGACATTATTTTCTGAAGCTTCCAATTGCCTCACAATCTCTGGAATCCACACAATCGGTCCATCAAGTCTCAACGTACCCTTACTGTCCACTAATCTAGACAGTCACTCATGCAATTCACTGGGGAAGAAACAGAAAAATCCTTCAGGATCATTTGCGTACAGGGATTTCTCCAACCACTATTCCTTGGATAATCGTAGATTTCTATTCTCCTGAGCTGCAAACACGTGCAACTTCTGGTCGATCCACTTCTCGATCACACATTCCTCAGATACATCCCAGTCCTGGTAACGGAACCATTTGTTGGCTTCATGGGACCTAATCCAGGTTCAACATTATCTGCGCCAACCAACAAAACCCTAAATTGCTAGCCGTTTCTGCAACAACCCATGTAGCACAGGCTACAGTCTCACCTAAATCAGTATTGGGGAATGACAAAACTAGGTTTCTATATCTAGAGGGTAGTGTGACGTGTTTCCTAAAGACCTTACGGCTTAGATATGCCTTTATGCAGCTTTATCCCTTTTGAATAGACAACTACTGCAAATCTAACTAAATGACATCCACATCTTTGCGAGGTACTTAGTTGTTATTTTTATGCATAAATATTATAGATCTACCAGGTTCGTGCACTAAATAAGCATTCATTCATATAAAAGACATTACAGAGCGAAGATATATAACTTAGGAGAAGTAAATAAAAGAACAAAAATGCATCAATTTCGGCCCAAACAGGCTTTATTAAGCGTAAGCACTCAGATATAGACTCGTTCTCCCTGCGTACTCAACTGCAGGGGCTCATGCACTCAGCTTGCAGACTTACCAAGATATCCACGCACTCAGCTACAAGATCCTTCCCCTTTCACCTAAGTACAAGAAACAAACCTTTCCTACGTTAGCACCTTTCCCTTACGATGATTCTTCCTTGATTGATTTCTTCCTAGACTCGCTATGACTAAACTATTTATATATTTTTCTTTACAATACCATGGTTCGTGTACCATGGGTGGGTCTCAAAACAACACTATCACCTACCCACCTTAGGGACTAAATTCCATTTTACTTCTACTAGCTTTGCACTCCTCTTTCCACATTTCGTAGAGACTTTACATTCGCTACAAAATATAATAGAAAATTGACTCTAAACTTAACAAAATTGACCCCAAGGACCCCTTCCTAGGAATAAGGCCAAGCATGTCTCCATGAGGGGAAAAAGTTCTATTTGTGAAGAAGAAGGATGGAACACTCAGGTTGTGCGTTGACTATGGAGAATTGAATAAGGTTACCATTAATAATAGGTATCCCTTGCCATAGATTAATGATCTATTGCATTAGTTAACCGGAGAAATAGTCTTCTCCGTGATTAATATGAGATGAGGTTATCATCAGTTATATATTAAGGATTATGATATCCATAAAACAACCTTCAAAACAAGGTATGGGCATTGCGAGTTCATGGAAGTGACTTTGGGCCTACCAATGCATGTAACAATTTTATGTGCCTTATGAAAAATGTGTTGCCCCCTTACTTGGAGAAGTTTGCAACAATTTTCGTTCATATCATTTTGGTCTATTCAAATAACAATGAGGAATATGAAGAGAACTTTGTTGCAGTACTGCAGTTGCTAAGAGAACATAAACTTTATGCAAAGCTTAATAAATGTGATTTATTTCAATCACAAATCCATTATTTGGGGCACATTATCTCAAAATATGGAGTTGCAGTTGATCCATAGAAGGTTAAGGCCATCATGGAATAGCCAACACTTAAGAATGTGGTTGAAATCACATCCTTTATGGGATTGGCAGGCTATTATAGGAGGTTCATCAAGAATTTCTCCAAGATTGGTTATCCAATCACTACATTCGAAAAGAAGGAAAATAATATTGAGTTGACAACTGATTGTGCTGCTAGCTTTAATCACCTAAAATAATTGTTAACTAATGCAATGGTTCTAAGAAGAGATCTTGAAGAGGATTTTGTTGTATGCACATATTCCTACAAATAGAGCCTTGGTGAAGTTTTGATTCAAAAAGGCTAGGTTGTTTGTTACGAATCTTCAAAATTAAATTAACATGAGACAAATTATGTAACTTATGACTTGGAATTGGCTTCCATCATGCACTCATTGAAAATGGGAGAAACTACCTTCTTGGTAGAGTATTTACTGTAATGACCGATCATGGAGGGATGAAATATGTTTTTTATCAACCTAAATTAAATACTAGGAATGCTAGATGGTTTGCCACACCTAGTGCATTTGATTTTGAGATCAAATTCCTTAAAGGAAAGAAGTATAGAATGGATAACCCACTCAACAAGATAATCCATATTAATCATATAGCGACCATAAGTTCCTATGGAACTAATCTTAAAGAAAGGATAAAAATACAGGGTAGAAAGATGAATGATATTAGTATTTAAAGGAGAAGGTGCAACAAGCATCTAAGGGTGATTACGACAAGTAATATTGCCTTTCAAAGAATGGTTTGATTAGATTAAAGAATAGACTTTATGTTCCAATTGATGGCAATATAAAGAGGATGATATTGAAGGAGTTTCATGGTAAACTGTAATCTTGTCTTATGGGTTATCATAGGACTCTTAAAACCATCAAGAAAATTTTCTATTGGCCTAACTTAAAAGTGAAAAGTTGTTGATTTGATTTCCATGTGCATAAAGTGGCAACAAGTAAATATTGAGTGCAAGTACCCAACCGGATTTTTGTAGCCTATTCTCATTCCATAATGGAAGTTGGAAGTGATTTCTATGGACTTAATTACAAGGCTTCCAAAGACTTCTAAACAACATGATGCAATCATGGTAGTGGTTGATAAGTTGAGTAAAATGCCTCACTTTGTAGTTGTCAAGTCTACAAATTTAGCTAGTGATGTGGCTCAAACATTCATAAAGGATATTGTGAGAGTGCATGGAGTTCCCTGGAACATTATATTGGATAGAGATGCCAAATTTACTTCATGGTTTTAGAAATAATTATTTGTAGGATTGGGAACAATGTTGGCCTTTAGTATAGATTACCATCCTTAGACTAGTGGGAAAATGGAGAAGACAAACATAATTCATGAGGAAATATTAATAATATATGTAATGCACCATCCAAGGAAGTGGCAAGAATATATTCCACTTGTATAGTTTTCATATAACAATGTGTATTAGGAATCACTAAAACTGACCCCATTCAAAGCACTTTATGGGGTAAGTTACAATGCTCCTATTAGCTAGTGTCATCCAGTGAATAGAGCATTTATTGGACATGATATGTTCCAATAAATGGAATAAATGTAAATCATTGGATGAAATTTAAATTTGGCACAAGATAGACAAAAGAGTTATGTGTACCAACATAGAGTTCACAAGGTGTTCCAATTTTGGGAGTATGTTTACATATGAGTTAGACCCAAGAAGAGCTCCTTAAAATTTGGGTCATGTGCCAAGTTGGAACCATATTTTTGTGGGCCTTTTTAAGTTCTTGAAAGAATATGGTCAGTAGCCTATATGCTATCCTTTCAACCATAAGTGAATGTTCGTGATGTATTCCATGTTCCGTTCCATAAAATATATGTACATGAGGATAATCATATAATTGATTGGTTTATGTTGCCGGTAGAACTAGAGGGATAGTACCAACTGGAATCCCTATTCATCCTAGATTATAAGCAACTCACACTCCTAAATCAAGTAATAAATCAATTCAAAGTGTGGTGGAGTAACTTTGGGCCTAAGGAAGCCATGTGGGAAATGGTTAACTAGTTGTAGGCAACACATCCCTTTTTTTATGCTAGTTGAGGAAATTGTAACTAAATTTTGTAAAAGTTCCATATATGTGTGTATATAAATATCCAAATCAATTTTTCTTGGTTTTAAATAATGTTATATTTTTTTTTTAGTTATAAAACAACAAGGATGATATTTGGGGAATGGGTTTATTATAACCCCAGGATAAATCTCCTTCATTGTAGATATTTCATATATTCTAATTATAATTAAAGGCCTAAGAATTGGGACATGGATTCTAGAGTTTAAGGAAGGAGGTTGCTTTGGACTTGAGGGAAGCTTGACCTGTTTCATGATAGCCATTGAAGGATGGTAGGTGTGCCTTAAATGGACTAGTTTTACAAACTAATTGAGCAGGAAAGAAGGACATTAGAACCATGCCTCGCTTGGATAAATCCACAAGGAAGAAAGGAAAAAATTAAATGAATAACATGTTGCATAGGGAGTTGGCGGCCAATGAGGTCAAAAATTAGGAGGTGGGGAGGAAGGAAGTGTTAACACATAGTATCCCCTAGCAGCATGCAGGGAAGAACCACTGTAGTCGAGAGGGAAGGGGGGCAATAGAAATGTCTTCCCATGCAACCAAAATTTATTGCAACTGTCTAATGGGGAGGATCATCGCACTCCATGAAGAAGGAGGGACAAGAATTCTCGTGAGATACATTCAACACACGACAAGAGGAAGAGAGTATTATCATGTAGAGAGGAAGGTGAATGTTGATACAAAGACTAATACAATGATAACATAGAACATAGGAGTACACAAATGAACAAGAGTGAGAGAATAAAAATTTTTGTTTCTATTATAATGTAGG
The DNA here is from genome assembly GCA_031772625.1 of Pinus tabuliformis. NCBI lineage: Eukaryota > Viridiplantae > Streptophyta > Pinopsida > Pinales > Pinaceae > Pinus > Pinus tabuliformis. The sequence continues at coordinate 1,982,521,985 of CM062817.1, read as the reverse complement.
GAGTATATCCATATGTTCGTTGTGTATTTGGACGTGGAATAATAGCTCTCAAGTGAGTATAGTAGTCTCTATATTTTGTGTACAATTAGATGGTGGAGATGGTTTTATTAGGATGACCTTGATAGCTTGGGTGGAGGCATGTTCCTTGGATTCATAGTAGGATAGTTCTTTAGCACCCTATGCTTATTTTCTTGGTTTCTATAGTGAGATTTGTAATCCATTTCTATTTTTAGGGTGGAGATGTAGCCTCTGGACTCCATTGCTACTTTTGAGGGTGCAAGTGTAGCCTCTAGATTCCCTTATTGCTTTGAGGGTGGAGGTATAACCCATGGATTCCCTTTTTTTTTTGAGGGTGGAGGTAGATCCTACGGATCCCCTTACTATTTTGAGGGTGGAGGTATAACCTATGGATTCCTTGGTTGATTTGAATGGTTGAGGTGGTGGACCTATAGATTCCCTGTGAGACATTGTCTGCATGAAGTAGCTAGTTAGTGGAGGTGGATGGTCCTTTGGAGTCCTTATTTCATATATCAGATTTGGTTTAATTCCTTAAACACTCATCCTCAAGTTCTAGAATCTAGATTAAGGGTGACTGCTAGAAGAAAGAATTGGTTGCAATATGTCTAAGGTTGTGTGGGGAATTGAAGCCCCAATATCAATTGTCTGGTTCAATTTATGAAACATAAGTGTTTTTTCATGACTCTTATGTTCTATATGATTTATGTTTGCTTAATGTATCGATTGAACATATCCTATAATGTTGAGGAATAAGGCATTCTTGAATGAATGAATATTGTTGTTTTTAAGGGAATGGATATGGAGTGGTTTAGATTCTTTTGTTAAATTAAGCATGATCCTAGTTAAGGTGTCTTGTATACAATGCATATGTGAATGTTGTAGGTTATTGTTTAAGAATTATGGTTGGTGTGCCTAAATGTCAAAAAGATGATTGAATATTTCTAATGATGGTACTTTTTTAAAAGAATGGCTAGCTGGTTTTATTGCTAAGATGTAAGCATAGGAAGGCTAGGGATTTCACATAAGCTAATTTGTTGGTTTAATACCTATGATATGTTGGGGAAATGAATTCCTGTATAAGGCGAAGTTTTGTGCCATATAAACCCATTTGCAAGCTTAGGACGAGCATATAAAACAATATTTTTCCTTATATATATATATATATATATATATATATATATATATATATATATATATATATATATATATCTTAGGGACAATCTTATTTTATATGTGTGTCCTAAGCTTGGAAATAGTCTTAAGGTCTAAGTATGGTGAGATGCGAATATGTCTATTAACTTGAGTAGATGTCTAGAATAGAAATGAGATGGTTATTCAGCCCTGATTTAAATCCTCAAAGCTTAGGATGAAAAGTTGTATACATCTATGCGTGTGTGGCTAGGTTTGGCCTATATTCAATTTATATATACAAATACATATATAGCTACACTAGGTCTAAGTTTAACTATAAGCTCATAACATATATAAGGAGGCTTGATTTGGGTGAAAAGATGCCAAGCTGACGAGGGATAGATGTAAAGAGCTATGTAAAATCAAATGGGTGTAAGCCCACATATTTGTGCAGGGAAGTAATCCTTAGCTCCTTGGAGAATAACATTAATTCTCATACAACCATGTGAAGTGAAGCCATAACCAAGGATTTCGGTTGGAGACATATTAGTCATTAGATCTCGCAAGGTGTTAGATTTTTCCACATGTCCTAGAGATTTTTCTACCCTAAATATTTTGATTGGAGGTAGGGAAAATCCGAGCTAGAAATGTAATGTTTAGACGACATGGTAGGGTGGGGTCAGGTGTTAGACATTTCATGCATTACGACAGATGACCACCAAGTCTCCATAAAACATGGGGGTTATGACTTGCATGGAGTTTCATGATGTTTGTGGATCCTAGACCATGTGAAGGACATGATGGGAGATGACATCAGTTGAGCATCTAGTTTTATTGACATCACCCTCGAATGGAATAACCCAACAATTTTGAATAGGATGAATGGGAAAACACTCAAGATTTAAGTCCCAACATGACAAGGCAAGTGGGGCTCATTCATAGGGGACAAGTGCCTCATGGTGGGGGTGAATTTACCTATAGTCCAAGGGGAACGCTAAGTCTTATTACACATTATACATTGTCACGTAGCCTAGAAGGTCATCAATAATAGTTGCAATGAGGGCATGTATTGGAGCCCGTAGGGATTTTATTCCTACGGTGATGTGGCACTATACCCCATTTTCATAACTGGCTTTTGGGGGTTGGCTCTGCTTATTAACTGCCTCCTTCTACCATTACTAGGGGTTAGGGATAGTAGCGGGTATGTTAAAGGATACCCCTTGGCCTCAGATAACTTGAGGAAATCATGTCATCTTTCCATTATGTTCTTTCTAAATAATTCCAAATATTTCTTATGATTTGGTGGTTTTATAGATAATTTGAGGAAATCATGTCATCTTGCTAGGATGCACCTTCTAGCCTTCAACATCATACTTCGAGGGTGCAAATATTAATGATCCCCTTATCATGTGTCTTCATTGTTACACTTCATTTTTAACCTCTACTCTTCTCATTTGTGTGTATTTTTGAGCTCCTCCTCAAACTGAACAATGAGCTTCAAATAGCCTCTACAGAAACAAGTATGTTTCACCTTAATACCCAATACCTCATCAAGAATCTTCTAAACCTGGTCTTTTGGTATTCGTATTTCTTTGGATAGTACCTCTTCAGCACTCATTTCTCTAGGATCCCACACTCTACTCACATCCCTTGAAAATTGCACCTACAATCACAAGTTGTGGAATAGTTTCAAGAGATTCTACGCAACCATAGCTGGAAGTTGCTCTCTACTCTCCATCAAGTAGGAAATAGTTTAGGAAACATTTTCTTCACTCTAATAACATCTAGTGAAGACCATTTATTGGGGTCCTTCAAATCAATTTTCTTTGTGAGTTCGATCCTCAAACTTGTGATTTATGGGACCACAACATTGGACTAATCACATCCATGGTAGTAGTAGAGCACATATTATCCTTTTTCTTTCCATGAGGTCTCATTGCAACCCCCGAGCTTCCTTATCAAACACTAAAAATGACGAGAAGAAATTTATGCAAACCCAAAATTCCTTCACTTCAATGCTAGCTATAATAACCACGAGACCTTACACTATGTCTAGTGCCTAAGCCAAACAAGTGGAAGCCTCCTCACATATCTTCACATTACCTTGAACAATCCTAGAAGCTCCATACATTCTTGAGATATTGAGGCTAATATGGAACTGAAAAATGTTGCGTTAAATTTCGTCTATTGAAATTGATAATTAACAAGACTAGCTTGTTAGCGGTGCTTTCACATTAAGGTGGTGGTGATATATTGATGGTGACAATAAATGTAAAAATGTCTCATCTGTCAAGCTCGTCAGCTGACGAGATAGCCTACCACTAATCGACAATATTCATCCTTATGCATTGTCCTAGTTGGCCGGTGGCCATACACAGGGAAAATAACCGAACGAGCTTCTATCACCATCAACTAACTAAAGATTCGAAAAAGGTGAAAATTGTTGAAGCATTGTTCACGACCAAAACCTTAGTTTCTCTGCTCACTTCTAGTTAAGCTACAAAGGACATAGATCTACATTACAAACTCAGCTTGCATTCAATCATGAAAATACACACAATGAGGGAAAATCATAGATACAACATAATCAGGTCACACAAAAATTTTAACACACTCGATCTTGACATCACATCATAAGGGTGTGACTCTAGGCCTGGCTAATCCTTAGACTAATCTACATTGTGCTTCCCTCTTCCCTCAACAACTAAAGGCTCCTATTTTTGTAACAATGACAAAAGGTATGTTACCATTTAGACATAACTTAAGGAAATCATGTTCTCTTACCATGATGTGACTTTTAACGGAATCGAGAAATCACCTTAACCACCATTATTGACCTAACAATTTTGACTCTTTTATAGAGTCAAGTTTACCTTAACATTCGGTCCTTCAAATTTGACATTGCAAATATTACTTTATATATATTTATATATATAACTTTAAAAATTTTAATTTTTTTCTCTAACACATCTAAATAATTTATTTTAAAATATATGTAAAATAAGTATAATTAGATTATACAATATTTTGTGAATATATCATATCCACATAAAACACATTATTCTTGAGATTCAATAAATTTTAAAATAACAAAAATAAAACATATATTGTAAAACTTACTATGATTTTATTTATAATATTAGAGCTCAGTTTAAGACAAACTCTTGAATCTAGGAAAAGTTACTACTAAAATAAAGTTTCCAAATTTTGAAATATTTACTTTTAGATCAAAAATTATTTTCTAATAATCAATTTTCAAAAAATTCTAATTTTTCATACAGAGAATTTGTATATTTTTATTTCTCCATAATTAAAAATATATATATATATATATATATATAATTTAAAATATAAAATAAAATTTAACTAAATATAATACAAGATAATATAATTTAATTTAAAATATAAAGTAAAATTATAAATTTTATTTTTTATAAAATTAAATTTATATTTTTTTATTTAATAAATAAAAAACAAATTCTATTTATGTAATTTTACTTTCAAACTTTTTTTATATGGCATTTTCATAAATAATCCTCTCACATCTCTTTATTCTCTCACATCTCTTTTATACAGTATTAAAATTTTTGAAGAAAATATATATCTTGTTTCTAATTGTTTGAAACAAAATTTTGAAATTACAAAGAATAACTTATTTATTATTAAAACTCATACTAAATGTTCTATCAAAATCTAACATTAAAAATTTATTTTTAAATTTTCAAAGGAAAAAAACAATATAATATGAAACAAATTGTTACGGTTACCCTACACACCCCTTCAAAGCCTATATATATCATCTTAAGTTGATTGCATGTTAAAACGTAGGAATGTAAATTATTACAATGACCTTGAATATGGGACATAAAGTTTCAAGGAGCCAATTTATTGTATTTGAAATGAAAATATTTAAATTTGAAATGAAAATTTTAAATTTTCAAAGGAAAAAAACAATATATAATATGAAACAAATTGTTTCGGTAGCCCTACTCACCCCTTCAAAGCCTATATATATAATCTTAAGTTGACTGCCCGTAAAGGCGTAGGAATGTAAATTATTACAATGACCTTGAATATGGGACATCAAGTTTCAAGGAGCCAATTTATTGCATTTGAAATGGAATGGTGGTGGGAGATAAACTTTGAAGGAGGCAACTTATGGGAGTTATGGGAGGTAAATGGTATAGTTGAACGGAAATTTGTTGGAATATATAGATATGTGTGAAGGTAATTAGTTAATTAATAAATTAGATAATTTACAAATATTATAAAATTTATGATGATGATGGTGGTGGTGGTTAACGTCCACTGAAATTAAATTTTGGTTTATCAGATTTAAAGAAACGAATTATTTAGTTTGATTTAAGATTTTATTCCTATGCTTAAAAAGCTAGGAGAGAAGACTTTTGGGTTCACTATAATTTTGACATCGTAAAAAGATAGGAAGGTCAATATTGCAATAGATATTTTGAAACTGAGATCTAATGTGGTTGTACGTGGGGCACTCTAAGAGGAAGTGATTTTCATCCCCAATGTTCATATTCTCACAGAGATGGCAGAACCTTTCGATCCATGGTGTTTTAGGAACTGCCCAACGACTTGTTTCACTATGGAGCGCATGAGAGTTCATTCTAATCTTGGTTATATTAATTTTCTTCTTTGAGCTAGTTAAACCAGAGGATACTTTTGATCCTCTAGGGTGGGGTTGATGACCTTCTTATAATATCTTAATTTTCTTTTAGCTGCTAAATCTTTCTCACACCACATTTTTTCTTTGAACTTAGAAGTAACAATATTTTTAATGTTATTAATGTTTTGCAATGCAACATTCTCGTCGATCTCCGAATGGTTTAACCAAGCCCTGGTGTCTTTATACCAACCTCGCTTGAGCCTTAGGTGGTTTTGGCTAGAATTTAATCTAGTTTAGGAAGCCTATGGTCTCCTATGTTATTGAGTTTGTGCTTGTACGACAGAAGCCTAGTCATAGCTAGGCTCTCGATAGGGGAAAGACCCACTTCTACAAGGAGAATAGGATAGGGTGTGTTGCTTTTAATTTTGAGGTTTTATGTTATAAAACGCTTCTGGATTTGCTCAATCTTTCTCCAGGATTCTCTAGAGATGCTACAACCCCAAACCTCATATCCATATAAGATAACTGGAGTGACTAAAGTTTCAAAGAGGAACTTCTTTCTATGCCACATGATGAGGTTTGTCGTTTTACAATTATTTTCAAGACCAAAATAAGCTTTCCACCCCCCATTAATCATTTTCTCAATGCTATAGTTCCAGTTGAGCTTGTGATGAATATCAATTCCTAGGTACCTGTAGGAAGACGCTTCCTCCAAGTTACTATTGTCATACATAAATTATCATAAGTGTCCTTCTTGGATTTGATAATCAGAACTTTTGTTTTGTCAGTATTAACAATCATACCCATGGTAAAGCATAAATCCTTAAGAAGACTAAGTTACTTATCAAGAAGTATATATTATTATTAGAAAATTATTTTAAAAATTTTATATAATAATTTGTTTAATATAATACGCTTTAAATGTAATAAATTGTTATATAGTGTATTTATTTTTTATTTTTTTATTTCATTAAATTTACATTAGTTTATATACGCGATTTATGTTTTAGTTCAAGGTTTCTTAAGGTTTTTTATAATATAAGTTTTTTCTTTAACATAAGAAAAACATATTCCAAGACGTTTATAACCTAAGAAGTTATAATATAAAAAGTTATTATGTAGACGTGTATATTTTTAAATTGATTTTTTATTTAATTTAATTATTAATAATTATTAGGTAAACTATAGTCATTCAATTAAATTTAACTAAACATTGCCTTTTTAAATTTAATTTTAAAAATGTTTATATATATATGATTTTAAATTTTAAATAATTGATTTCATAACACATCTAAATAATTTATTTAATATGTATAAAAAATGAGTATAATTAAATTATACAATATTTTGTGAATGGACCATATACACACAAAACACAGTTTTCTTAAGATTCAAAAAATTTTAAAATAAAAGAAATAAATCAGATATTACAAAATTTAGTATGGTTTTATGAGAAACTCTTGAATACGGAAGAATTTATTACTAAAATGAAGATTTTCAAATTTTAAGAAAGCGACTTTTTAAATAAAATGTATTTTCTTATAAATAATTTTCAAATTATAAATAATTTTCAAAAATTTCTAATTTTCCATGAGGAATTTCTATATTTTTATTTCTCCGTAATTTAAAAAAGTATATATATTAAATTAAAATTTAACAAAATATAATGCAATATAATTTAATTATTGATTTTATTATTTTGAAAATCAAATTTTTAATAATTATTTTTAATTTAATAAATAAAAATCAAGTTAAATTTATATACATCTAATTAGAAACCGCTTTTTATAATATTTTTATAAAATATTTCTCTTACACCTCTTTAGTTCCTCAGACATAGATACACACTATTGACAATTTTGAAAAAATATATAATTTGTTTATGAGAGTAGTCTTTAGCGAAAATCACATCATATTTCATTTCTCACCCGTTTCAAACTCACGAATGTGGTTCATCATCAAAACGAGTTAAAAAACCAAATCATAGTTGCATGTTAAATAGAGATAGCAAGATTAAATTTAACTAAAAAATGACTATATAACTTGTTTTTGAAAATTTTTAAATTACAATTAATAATTAATAATTTTTTATTATTGAAAATATATAATATAAAACACATGGTTCCAACAACCCTACTCACTCTTCCAAACATATATATATATGCTGTAATGCATGTTAAAAACGTAGGAGTGCAAATTACTACAATGATTTTGAATGTCGGACATAAAGTTTGAAGGAGCCAATTTACTCCATTTGAAATGGAATGCTGGTGGGACATAAACTCTGAAGGAGGCGACTTATTCCGTGTTAAATGGTATAGTAGCACGAAAATTTGTTGGAATATATATATTTTTTTGTTTATTTTTTAAATAGTTAATTATTATATTTGTTAATTTATAAATATTATAAAATTTATATGTTATTATTAAAAACTAATTTAAAATAATAATTTTTTAAATTTTATTTACATACAGAATATTTTTTAATATAATATGTTTTAAATTTAAATAATTTTTTATTGTGTGTGTGTTTTTCTTATTTATGTTATTAAATTTATATGATTTAAATTTTAGTTCAAAATTTTTTATAACATACGAAGTTGTTATGTGAATGTGTATATTTTTTAATTGATTTTTTATTATTTAAATTTAATTTTAATAATTATTTGATAGGTGGTGGTTATTTAAATTTCACTGAATATTTTGTAATATTATTGGTAGTGTTTACAAATTAAAAGTTGAGATTTCTTTTAATAGCAGATATGTTTTTTTAAATATTTAAATTAATTGATTAATTAAAAAAAAAAGGTATAGAGTCATATGAAATGAATTATAGTTTTTTACACATATAATATTGATAAGCTATGGTACTGACCATAGTAATCTTATTAAAAAATTAAGAATCTAAATGGTAAATTGGAGTACATATATGTTTAACTCATATCTTAATTTTTTTATAGGGAATAATAACAATAATTTAAAGTAAAGTCATGATTTAGTTATTTTTTATGTTCTTTAAAATCTTAGAAAAGTAAGATATAGGCCCATGTTTTCATCACTTTCATTGATGTATGGTTATCAACATTTACAAACTATTTAATATAAAAAGTTACTTTAAATTTATGTTTCAATTAAGCAAAGAAAAATATATTATTTTGTAAATATGAATTTTTTTCGTAAGCTAGGTCGGATTCCATCTTCATCATGTCCAACATCTCACCCTGGAATGAAACAGAAGTGGTAACTTCAAACCAAGAAGTACCTTAACATAGAAGAACTTGAGAAGGTAACTTCAAATCGAAAAGTGTCTTAAAAAACACCTTATCACTGTCTATAAAAACTTATTAAAAATACTATTAGATGAATTAAAATAAATTAAAATTTTATTTTATAATAAGTATTTTAAATAAAATATTTCAATTTATAAAAAAGTAATCATTGTTATTGAAATAAAAATAAAATTTACTAAAGATTTGAGTAATGTGTATGCCTTTTTCAAAATAAATATTAGTTTTGAAATATGAATAACATTGTTTAGGAAAACTTTAGTTCAACGATTCAATATAGAAATAACATACATATAGGACGAGGGCCTGGGTTAGGGCCTATTTCAGAAGATATAAACATAATTTTCCTCACAGAAAGACATGAGCATGAAGGGTGCAAGACACCTCTGTTTCAAGGATACTAGAAGATGGTAGTGTGGAACAAGGCAATAGGGAATGGCAAAGGGCATGGGGGTATCATGGTTTTAGTAAGGGAGAAAGATGGTCATCTCATTCAGTTAGAAAAACAAGACTCAAATAAGCAATTCATTTGGTTTAAAATATCAAATAATGGAAACCACATCAGAATTGCAACATGCTATTTTGCATTGTAGGTTTCAAAAATCTACAAAGGTAGAGGGTTTGACCGAAAAGATCCATTTTCAGCCTTAAAAGCGGATATTGCAGCATATTCACAGCTAGGTGAAGTCCTTATAATGGGTGATTTCAATGTTAGGACTGCAAGTGAGCAAACTAGCTTTCTTTGTTGTAAAAATGATTGTGACCCTATTTGGCTTATAGAAGAAAGTAATCACAAGTGGGAAAGAATTTCAGAGGACAAGGGTTGCAATTGCTTTGGTGAACAATTTCTTACTCTATGTGGGGCCTTTGATTTAGTCATTTGTAATGGCTTGACTACATGGGCAAAGTCTGGTAATTTCACTTGCAATACTTACAATGGGTCAAGTGTGGTAGATTATGTAATTTTCTTGCATGGTTTGTGTGAGAAAATGGAGGAAGTTTTGATTGGCGATCAGCTGTGGGAGTTGAAATCAGATCACAAGCCAATTTATGTATGTTTATCTTGGATTGGAAAGAAACAATTAAAGTAAAATATTCAGCATGTCCAACAAAATCTCCCATAGGGAAGAATTCTTTTGACCCCAGAAAATTGTAATACCTTCAAAACAACGCTAGAGAGGCTCTTCAAGAAGGAGAAAAGTACAATTCACAACCTTCATAGTCATGAATTAACACATTTAATTCAATGCGCACTTGCAAAGGGAAAATGAGCAAAAATTAAGAAGTCTGAAAAAAATTGCTTTCCGGTTAATGCTTGGTTTGATGAGGAATGCAACAAGACAAGGAGAATGTGCAAAGAGTCAAACAAGTATAACATAAATCTAAAAGCTTACAAGCAATTATTAAGCAAGAAAAGGGTCGATTTCATGGTTTCAAGGAGGTAAGAACTAATCTTCCTAAGGAAAAATAATCCCAAATTATTTTGGAAGGAGCTCCAACCGAAAAAATACAAATTGGAAATAATATTAGAGCTTCTAAATGGTTTGACTATGCAAGACAACTCTATGAGCGGGTTCCCAAAGTTGACCCTCCCCCCTTGGTCAACACTGGTACTGATCTCGTCATGGTACAAGAGGTATAGATGGGTATCAAGAAGTTGGGTGTTGGAAAAAAAAAGACTTAGCTGAACTCCAAGCAAAATATCTAAAGTGGGGTTCAAAGATTCTTGCACCTCACATTACAAAAATCTTCAACAACATCATACAACAAGGGCTCCCCAAATATTGGACAACTAGTATGGCAATACCTCTTTTCAAGAGTGGTGACGTCAATAATCCCTCCAATTATAGGACCATCATGATAAACCCTTTGTTTGCAAAGCTATTTGGAAGCATGCTGGAAAACAAAATTAGCAAGTGGGCAGAAGAAAGAGATAACCGTGCTAAAGGGAAAGCAGATTTTAGACCTAAACATTCCATAGTTGATCAGTGTATAACTTTAAGGCACATCATTGAAAAGGTTTTGGATGAAAAGGAAGAAGTCTTTTGTTTCTTTGTTGACTTTAGAAAATCATTTGACTTGGTTCCTAGGGATAAGCTTTGACACAGAATGGAGGAACTTGGGGTTCCTAAACATTTGACAGTAATGGTGCATAGGTTGTATGAAGAGGTGAAAGTAAAAATTAGAACTTCAGTAGACATTTCTAAAAGTTTTAGAAGCGATATCGAGGTCAAGCAAGGTCACCCACTGTCTCCTACCCTTTTTGGTTTATATATTGACAAGCTTTAGGAGTGGTTAAATTCGCATGGGGGTGATGGTATCTATTTGGGCAAGTTTGTTATAAGGCTTCTTTTATATGTAGATGACCTTATTCTGTTTGCTAAATCAGTACTTGGTTTGCAAGAGCACTTACTATCCCTTGAGCATTTTTGTAGAAGTGTGGGGATGGAAGTCAATATCAGAATAATGAAAGTAATGGTCTTCTCTAAGAAAAAAAACATAACCAGCATAAGTTCTACTTTGAGGGCAACATTCTGGAAGAAGTTGCGGATTAAAAATACCTTGGAATTGACTTCAACAAAAATCTAAGTTGGAATGGTTTTAGAAATAAAAGAACTTTGGGGGGTTGGAAAGCATTTTATGCTTTTCAAAATAGGTGTAGAGAGATGAGTTATAGGATTGGAAAACCACTCAAATTCTTTTTGGGCTTCTAGTGATTCCGATGATTCTCTATGGTTGTGAACTATGGGGCAATAGTACATTCGACATGCAATGGAGACAAATTGAGAAAATTCATAAGCGTTTGATTACAAGCAAATTTAAGATTAAAAGTGCAGTTACATATAATATCTTGTTAAGTGAAACAGGGACTGCTCCTATTGAAGCAATTTCTATGGTGCGAGTCATAAGGTATTTTAAAAAAATTAAGCAAATGGAAGAGGTTAGATGGCCTAAGGTTGTCTTTAATGATAGATTGTGCAAGAGAAAAAAACCTTGGATGCAGCAAAATAACAAATGGTTTAGTAAATGGGGTATTTTTTTGAACGCGTGTCCCATAAAGAGCAAAGAGATAAAATCTTTTGTTATGGACAATTTCCACAAGCATACTTGGGATAAGGAGCTAGGAAGAAAGAAAAATTACTATATTGAAGTGTTTAATCTCACTCATAGTCATCAACCAAAAGCATACATAGAGGCCAATATCTCTTAGAGAGCCAAAATTCTTGTTGCTGAGTTAAGGACCAATTCTCATCAACTTCGTTGTTAAACAGGGTGTTGGAAAAGGCTAAAGGAAGTGTGGTAGGAAAGAGTATGCATTTTTTGTTCTTCCAGAAATGTGGAAATAGAAAAACATTTCATTTTAGAATGTAAGGCCTTCAAAGACAACAGGAAAAGTTATACAGATATGCTCACAACCAGCGCTTGGGATAATCTATTTAGCGAGGTGTTTTTTGTTGGAAAGTGTGCAGCAAAAAATGCTTGTTGAGAATGCAACAAGATGATGGAGCTTAGTGAAAAGAGTCGCTTCACTAAGTGGGCCCGCAGGCAAATTATGGCGCAAGTTCTATTTTTGGATCCCAGCAGGGATGATCACAGCAGGAGTGACCACAACAGGGATGATCACAGCAGGAGTGACCATAGCAGGAGTGATCACAGCAGGAGTGATCAAAGTCTATTTTTAGACTGGCTGTCAAAAATAGAAAAGTCAAATATTATTGTCTCATAATAATATTTGGACTATAAACTTGATCTTATTCTCTTGGAGCACTTCAGTTTGAGCTACAGATGTGGCACATGCAGCAGTCAGAAGGAAGTACGTTTTCTTATGAGTCAATTTAGCTATTGCATGCAGGACATCAGTTAGAACTCATGTGGTTGAGTTCTGTGGAGTTGGATGAGCAGTTAATGGAGTTGTGTTCAATTTGACTTGGTTAAACTAGTTGTAATTAGTCTAACTGCAAATAGACTAATGATGAGTTGTTAAACTAATTATTAACTCATAATGCAACTATAGAATACATCAGTTAACTCAGTTGCATGTCAGTGCATCTTCAGTTCAGCATGGACAGATGTTAGAGGATCAGATTGCTATCAGTTGTGACTATAGTTGTGCATGATGATTTGCACAATCAAAGGGATTGAGTATGCCAATGAATTGGCCAATACCAAGTATTATAGCCTCTGCTCACGTCTTTCCTAGTGTGAGTGATTCTTTGGAGGTTAAATATGAGTTTGGTTGAGCCATTCTCATTCATTCTTGAGCAGGTATTGAGCTGTGGAGGCAGGCAAGCAGCGGGGGAGATTTGGAGATCAGATCTGAGCTGTATTGTGTGTAGCATGTGGAGATAGTACTGAGCACTTGTGAAGAGTATTGTACTATGTATTGTTACATGATTCAATCACTATAATATACAGATAGTTGGGGTTTTTAGCAAGATGCTTTCCCCAGGAACATACTGTGTTAATGAGTTTGATTGATTCTTCTATGTGCGCCTGTGAATGTTTCTGCTTCTGTAAATTGATGATCAATGTAGAGGAGGTTATGTATTATGCATGTTCTGCTTATAAGTGTATAATCAGGATAATCTCTGTGAATATGTGTCATATTATTCAAAATTTCTACGTTTTTCGAGAAGCTGGGGGCATTTATTTTGAAGCTTCACAAAAAAATGGCGGAATACATCAAGCAGATGAAGAAACAATCTGTCCCATAGGATATCTTTAGCCGCATGGACATTAAAATGATTTCTTTCTTTCTTTCTTTCTATATATATTCTCCCCTTTTGTATTTCACTAACATTAATTTTTTATTTAAATAAGTACACATCATTGAAAGGTAACAAATTAAGAAATTAAGATAAGACAATTTGACACTCTATTTTCTTCCTGGATCTAACCTAATCCCATTCCGCTGGAGGGTGACTCGACACTATCATGCACTTGTACAGATTTGTGTTGTTTCGACAAAGATGGATACTTTGATTTGACTATGAACAATGGTTGTACTTTACAGAAAATAGTGAAAATAGTGCATGTCATCTACATTGTGCAAAATGAGGAACTAACATTACCGCAGCAAGTTGTAAGAATAGCAATCCGATTTCGATATCTGGTTTCGTTTGTTGGGTGTGGTTATGGTCAACTAGTAAATCAATACACACCATCAAATAAAATGTACAGTGAAATTGGTGTAAAGGAGTTGAGAAGTGTTATAAGTGGTTCAATTCTCAGCGAACAATGGGCGAAAGGACCGAGGTGATAATTGATGTTCTTATGGTTCCACCATTTGTTTCTCTACCTCCATAATTCACATCAATTTCCACTGTGCACGTTGTACAACCATGGAAAACGCGTTTGAATTCATGTGACGCAGATGAAAGCAATTAGGATGTGATTACTTTGACTCAGTGGATGGTGAAAGCATTGTTTACAAGTTAAACAAACACCAAAAAGAAACATTAAAAGACCCATGGTTTAAGGTTTTCCCTATGGTTTCACTCTCATGAAACTGGTAGATGTCAAAATGCGAATAAAGCTTTATTAAATCACCTGAGCAACTTACAGGTATGAAATACCACCTATAAGACTTCCTCTATAGAACACACTCTGCCTGACAATTGATTACATGAGAAATATATACATGAAACACACATTTAGGGAAGTTGAATAGAATCCTAGAAAATAGGAACAAAATCCTAAACTAAGGTTCGGTTTGAACCGTCACTCCATTAAGCCATTTCTACATTAATCTCAACACCCCCCCTTAATGGAGAAATGGATTCACAGATATGCCTAACACTTCCATTAACAACTCAAATTTGATTCTACCAAGAGATTTGGTAAAAATATCAGCAGCATTGTCACAACTATTACAATACTCAATATGGATTTCTTTTGACTAAACTTTCTTCCTGACAAAATGAAACTATGTTTCGATATGCTTTGTGTTCTTATGGAATACTAGGTTATTTGCAAGTTTGATGGAAATCTGGTTGTCACATTTGATCACTGTTGCAACCTTCTATTCTTCTCCAACATTAAGGAGAAGTCTCCTCAACCACATTGCTTCACATGTTGCTGCACACATAGCTTGATATTCAGCTTCCGCAGAAGACAAGGATATTGTGTTATGCTTTTTGCTACTCCATGTAATGACCTCGGATCCAATGATGAATGCATAGCCTATTGTGGATCGTCTGTCATCTACATTTCCAGCCCAATTAGAGTTTGAAAAACATGTCAATCTAACATCACACGAATCAGTATAAACAATATCAAAATATAAGGTTCCTTGGAGATACCTCAAAATGACTTTTGCTGCTACTCGATGACTCTCATGGGGCTTTGACATAAATTGGTTCACTACACTGACTTCATATGCCAAATCATGCCTAGTTGTAGTTAAGTAGATGAGACTCCCAAATAGTTGTCTATACAAAGTCGCATCTGCCTCTTTAGATCCATCATCATTCTGAAGTTTTAAATTCTGTTGTAAAGGTACTGCTACAACTTTGCACTGATCCTTTCTAAACTTTTCCAGTAAGCTCCTAACATACTTACTCTATGATAGAAAAGTTTGTTAAGAATCCATCCATACTTCCAAACCCAAACAGTAATGTAGCTCTCCAAAGTCATTCATCTCAAAGACTTGTGACATCTTCTCCTTGATTTCTTTAATGAGTTATCAACATTCCCTATAATTATTAGATCATCTACATATAAATAACTCAAAACAATCCTTTCTTTTTCAAAGAAGGTATAAATATTAGGGTCATTTTTTCTCCTTTTATAACCATGCTATAGGAAAAATGAATCAGTTTTATCATACCATGACCTGGGTGCCTGTTTTAGTCCATACAATGCTTTCTTCAACCTACAAAATAAAAGTTCTTCACCCTATTTGACAAATCCCTCAGGTTGCTCTAAGTAGGCTTCTTCTTTTAAGTCCGCATTTAAAAACACAGATTTAACATCTAGTTGGTGAATCATCCAATGGTGTTTGGTAGCTAAAGAAATTTATTTTAGCTACAGGGAAAGTGTTTCATCATAATCTATGCCTTCTTGCTACGAATACCCCTTTGCAATCTATGGGTTGTTTTCCTTTAGGTAGTTTAACTAAATCCCAAGTTTTGTTTTTGAGAATTGATTCATATTCGTCTTCCATAGAAGCCCTCCGTTCA
This sequence comes from Pinus tabuliformis, assembly GCA_031772625.1. Taxonomy (NCBI): domain Eukaryota; kingdom Viridiplantae; phylum Streptophyta; class Pinopsida; order Pinales; family Pinaceae; genus Pinus; species Pinus tabuliformis. The sequence continues at coordinate 1,982,505,738 of CM062817.1, read as the reverse complement.
CTATATTGACTGGCTTCTTTATACTAGAGGGTTCAACAACATTCATCATGCTAGTTATAAAAGCATTCTTCCTATATCTTTCTAACAATTGAACTTTCCTACCTGATCTCCTAAGTGGTGGGGTAGCTTCAAACCCTGTTTGATTATCATCTTCTGAACTTGGCTTGAGAGCGACATCGTCTTCTTTCCCTTCCTACTGCTGATGTTGCATTTGCTCATTGTTGTCACTTGATTCATCACTTCCTTCTTCCACCAACAAGGGAACATTTCATTATTCATTATCACTCTCATGGCTTCCATCATTAACCTACTCATGAAACACTACATCTCTGCTTGCAAAAACTTTATGAGTAGAGGGATTAAACAATTTGTAAGCCTTAAATTTTGTACAATACCCAACAAAAATACATTTGATGGCCGTTGAATCCAGTTTATTTCGATCTTTCTTTGGGATATGGGCAAAGGCTTTACTGCCAAAAACTCTCAAATGCTTAACTGTAGTCTTATGACCAAATAAAGCATCAAAAGGAGTTTTGAAATCTAAACTTCTTGTTGGACTCCTATTCTTTAGATATACTGCAGTATTAATCGATTCAGCCCAAAAGCCATTAGAAAGATTCTTACCTTTCAATATACTACGAGCACAATCCACAAGGGTTTTGTTCTTACTCTCTGCAACCCCAATCTGTTGAGGAGTGTGGGGTACAATAAACTGCCGCTGTATCCCATGACCTTTGTAGTATTTGAGAACAAAAGCTTTCTTGTACTCTCCCTCTTTATCCGAGCAGAGAATCATGATACTTTTACCTATTTTCTTTTCAATCATACTTCTAAACTCCTTGAAGTATTCAAAAGTGTGGCTCTTCTTCCTAAGGAAAGACACCCAAGTAAATCTAGTACAGTCATCAATAAACAGTAAAAAAGAGTATGCACCTCCTAACGATCTTGTTTGCATAGGACCATATAAATCTGTGTGTACTAGCTCGACTATATCTCTCTTCCTTTAATCATTATTCACAGGAAATTCATCTCTGTGCAACTTTCCCATTGCACATGCATGAAAATCAATATGAACGGGTTTTAAAATAGGAATACCTTCGACCATACCTCTTTTCTGTAATAACAGCAAATCATTGAAGTTAATATGGCCGAACCTCTGATGCCATAAGTCCACTGTATTCATTGCAGATGATGTCAATTCCTGATGTGGTGCGCTTTTGACATTTAGCTTGTACAATCCTCCCACATGAATACCTGATGCAAAAGGCTTCATACAATCCAACAGGTCTTTAATGACACAATGTGATTTATAAAACTCTACCTTAAGATTCTGATCAGTTTAATAGAATTAAAGATCAGATTCTTTTTTATCCCGGGTACATACATTACCTTATGGATATGTCTAATATTTCCATCAGGAAAAACAACAGGAATATTACCAAATATTACCATAACCTTTGATTTGATACCCTTTATCATCACCAAGATAGATTTTTGCTCCACTGCTGGTCCCTTTGAAGTCTTCAAACCACTGTTGGTTCCCTGTCATGTAGATGAATGCACCTGAGTCCACAAACCAAGTATCTGCTTCATCACCCTTAGCTAAAAGCACAGAGTCAGATATGACCAGTCTCATGTTCCGACTCTGTTCCTATCAGCAAAATGGCCTGCATGTTGTTTATGTCTCTTCATGTCTTCATCAAACTTCTTCTTCATGCAATATCTAGTTATATGGCCGGTTCTACCACAATAAAAACATTTTGTCGCAGAGTCATTTCTATCGAAAGACATACCTTGAGGTGGGGGCATATTTCTCTATGGAGCTGCACTGCTCTTCTATACTGCATTTGGCTTTCCTCTGAAGGGCTTCTTCCTCGCCATTAAGGCCAGATCTGAACTCTGAGGTTTATGAGTCAGCTTTCTTTCCTGCTCTTGCATGAGGATCCCTATCAATTCTTCTAACATGGGGATTTTTTCTCTTGCATTCAATCCAATGATGAACATATGATACTCGTCAATCATACCATTCATGGTAATCATGACCAACTTTGTGTCTAACACAACTTCACCGATGTCACTCAGCTTGTCCTTGAGTTCCTTGATCCACGAAATAAATGCTACAACTGTCTCATTCTCCTCCATCTTGATGGAGAGAATCTTTCTCTTTAGGAACAACAATTGATTGGTGTTCGTGACTTCATAGAGATCCTTGAGCATCTTCTAGATCTCTGGTTCAGTCTTGCAATCACAGATATGGGGAATAACGCAATATTTGACCGACAATTTGAGGAGCATTCTCACCTTAGTCTCCCGCTTGTCCCAGTCTTGGATTGTTGCTGCAGTTCCTCCTGCAGGTTCAACTTCACCTCATCATTGTTCACAATTGTTCATGAATTGTGTCCCTCAAACAGGGTCTACATCTTGAATTTCCAACCAAAGTAATTTGATCCATCGAGCTTGTTGTTTTCATTGAGGTAAGCTTCTGCTAATTGATTATTCATCTTGAATGAATAAAAAAACTTCAACCCCAAAAATTTAAAATAAAAATAAAATATCAACCTCACATCTTCAACATTGCTACAAATGCCAAAAAACTGAGCCCAGATCCCCCTTTTAATTTAAAAGAATTAAATTAAGTATTAAGGCAAGGACTAAGCTTATTGGATATTTAAAAGGCAAGGAGTATGCTTGGAATGAGTTCAACAATTTATGGATAGACTCAATCATATTTCACTATTCCGGCTGACAACACCACAATGGAGACACACACCACAATCTTGGCCATCAGGGTTTTCAAACTCCCGTTGTTACCAAATGTGTTGCCAAGACGGAGTTGTCTTTAGTGCGACTTTTTGGAGATTCCGGTGATGGAATCCGGTGGAAAAAATTGAGGTTAAATATTGATTTGTATTATTTAACATGGTTTTTTAACTGCATATTTGGATTCAGCACCCTGAAAAACCCCTAGGAGCTTTGATTGTGCAGAAATCACCTATCAAACTTGTGATTTGAATAAATTGCTGCTGGATTTTAGAGAAATTTGACCTAAAAAGCCATCGAAAATGCTTGTAAAAAATCGCACTAAAGACTACACCTGGCAAAGACTACTAATACTGATTACTACCAACGCATCATGATGTCTTGGCTGAATTATCCCCAACGCATCATGATGTCTTGGCTGAATTATCCCCTCTAGATCATGCTTACACGTTTCTCACTTTGGGGAAGGTAGTAGCGGCATTTTTCACTTTGCAGCTAATGTGCTGCGGGAATTCTCCAGACCGAGTATAATGTAAATACCGAGATTCGATATGATCTTACAATAGAGCAAAGGTGTGATATGCGAGATATTAGTAGACGAATGAGACCTAATCGTAAGTGATGAGAAGATCATGGTAAAAACAACAAACTCGATTCAACATGAAAAATAGCGGCCTCCTCCAAAATGCAGCAATGGGCCTCCAACACGCAGATCACTGCACGACCTCCATCAAAACGCAATAATGGGTCTCCAACACGCAGATCAGTACACAGCCTCCTCCAACAGTGGCAGAGTGATGGTAGCTCGTGTCAGCCTCAGATCGTGTGGGCTCTTCTCAACAGGTTCGCACCAGTGTCAATCTGGCACGTGATCCTTCCACCTTTCACCGCAGACTTCCTCGTGGCCTCCTGCACGCCTCCACGGCAGTCTCGACCTACCATCCAAAGAACTAGATTCAGCTCCACCGCAGATAGAAGCTTCACCCTCGACGGCAGCGTTCCTCATCTTTCTTGACGCCTTCAATCAAATGCCTATTCTACTTGGCTAACCAAACTTGGCTATCAAACGCCTTTCCAGTAGCGAGTCAATCAAGCTTCGTAGAGATCTCCTCCACGGAAATTCAGCAGCGATCCTCGTCAACAATAGATGATTCACCTCATGTAGCAATGATCTCGGCCTCCACGGCCGTCGAGCTCCTTCAACACTGTCAAGCTCCTTCAATTTAGAAGCTCGCAAGCTCGGCTCAACAACAGCGAAAAGAAACAAAACACAACAATTCAACGTTGGCGCGATTCAACCATGGCCCACTCGCGCAGTTGCTAAGATACAAAATTGCGTAAGGGCATAAGTGAATAGGCGCGACTATTCCGCCAAATTCTGTGTTGATCTCCCTTGTCTGTATCTCTCTCCACTTAGGATACAGGCCCTATAGCTCTGATACCTTGTCAAAATACGAATGAAACTTTATTAAATCATCTGAGCATCTTACAAGTGTGAAACACCACCGGTAAGATTATCTCTGCAGAACACGCTCGGCCTTATAATTGATTATGTGAGAAATATATACATGAAACACACATTTGTTTCATATTTAAGAAAGTTGAACAAAATCCCAAATAACAATAACAAGAATAGAGTCCTAAACTAAAGTTCGATTTGAACCATCATTCCATTAAGTCATTTCTACATTAATCTCAACTCAACATTAGAGAAGTAGAGTTGTTGTGTCTATTAGGGTAGGAAATTCAAATCAACCTTGGTTATAGTTAAATTTGAAAATTAACAAAAGTGTTGTGTATTGTATCAGATATTTTGGGGAAGTTTGAAGGCGAGAGTTAAATTTCGTTGTGAAGGGTTTATGTATTTTGCAATGGACAATTTATTACCTAATTTTTTCAGACTCAATCTTTCACTAAAATTACATTTTTATTTAAAAGTTTTCCACTGTTAAATTAAGGATTTCAAGAGCACGAGAGGAAGTTTCTTGCCAAGTTTGAAATATCTGAATATATTATTATATAATTGTTTAAAAATGAGCTTATTCAGAATAAAGTATATCAAGAATTTAAATTGTTTGGAAAAATAGTTTTAAAATAGAAAATGGGTACTTTCTAGTTTGTTCAAAATAATAAAGTGGAAAAACTTACTCGTTAAAAACATCATTTTATAGCAGGGTCTTTACTCAAAATAATAAAGTGGAAAAACTTGCTAAAAACATCATTTTATAGCAGGGTCTTTACGTTGTAGCTTTTGAATTCAAACGATTTGGGTCTCCATTCAAATTTTCCTACATCTAAAAAGTATCAATGAGATTATTTAAGACATGATTAGAAGACATGATCAAAATATATTTATTGGATAGACAATATAAATTGCAAAATTCAAAATTCTCATATTTACTAGAATTTGTTTACAATATTGGATATCAAGTATCATTAAAAATGATTTTATTTCAAATCTGGTTGGATGTGGTGGACTAAGTGGTGGTTAGGCCAAAGATACTTGAAGAAAATGAAAGAGCACTTAATAAAAGTTACATAGAGTTTGAAGATATTCACGATGGGCAAAAGAATTGTGCAATCAAAGCATGGACATGCATTTTTTAAAGTGAGGCTAGAGATAGGATTCATAAAATTGGGAAGTCGTAACGAGTTGATAGCTAGTTGAAATAGTTACATATGAGCTGGCATTTTCTGCATTTATGCTTGTGCATAATGCATTGCACAATTTATTATTGAAAAACTATATACATTAATTTAAGGACATTATTGATTGGAATATGATTTATGTGGTCCGAAAGGGTAATTCCAAGTAGAGATTTCATGCGTTTCGGAATGAAAAGTGAGGGTGCTTTGGAATGAAACCATAGACTTAATATAGGTCTAGTAGTTACGTTCTTGAAAAAGTTGTTAAAAAAATTATGAGTTAAAAAAATTATAACAAATCAGATACACATCAACATCTTAATAGTTATATTATTATCATATGGTTTAAATGTGGTTATGCCTTCACTTAAAAGTAGTTGAGTCTACTAACATCGTAGTCTCATCAAGTGAGCCCTCCGTTGAACTCAAACAACTAACATCCTAACTTGGAAAAGTGAACCCTCCATTGAAATTGGGCGAATTACAATGGATAATCAACAAGCCTTTTTAAGGCCTCATCACATGTAATCCATGGGCTCTAATAGCATAGGCCACCAAAATCATGTGCCCTTAACCACCACTATAGGCCTAATAACTTTGACTCCTTCACAGAGTCAATTTTACCTTAACATTCCCCAGTTTAATCTTGACTATGGAAATATGCATTCTCACCTTGCCTAACACCCATGCCTAGTCAAAGGCTTTATCAATATTTGTATGCATGCCTAACCAACTCTTACTGTCATTTGCTACACATGCAATTTTCAAATTTTATCCCTAAAGCATTTTTTCTCTTTTATTGTTTTCTTAACACTTACACTGGAATTCCCTCAGGTCTGCACACTACATGCTGTCCTCAATAAATATTGATTCTGTGACTGCACCTTACCCTCTTGGACCTCTATTTCCTCTCAGGCTACTTATTTTGTAGTATCCACACATATTCTATCATCCATAGGAAACTTACAATGGATCCATGTATGCTAATCATTTTTTGCACTCCATTCTAAACACCACATTGGCCTATTTCTTCGGCTTTCCTTCTCATCCTTGATACCAGTGTTATCATTAGGAGCCACCATATCATTCAACACAATCATGTACCTATAACATTTATAATAAAGGTAAGGATAATGTGGAAGAAAATAATCATATAAACAATAACACATTGAACAAAAGTTTTATTTTGGAAAACCAAAAACTAGGAAAAACCAACTAATACCATTATGGCTTAAATTCATCCATTCCCTGACTTAAAAATAACCAAAGTTCCAACATCCTAGGAAGGCTAAGTGATAACCCCATTGAAATTAGACACATTACAATGTATATTTTGAAAGTCTTTTAAAGGCTTCGTTACATGTAATATTTATCTCTAATATCGTAGGCCACGAAAACCATGTGTCAGAAACCCCCACTTTAGGCCTAACAATTTTGAATTTTTCATAAATTCAAGCATGCCCTAATTTTTACTAAGAGAATTTACTTAAGAGATAAATTTACCAACATGGAAAAAGAACGCATAAACACAATGTTTATCCTGGAAAACCTGAATTCAAGTGAAAACCAACTAACAAACTGTTTTATTTATGTCCCTTGGCCAAACATGGCTAGGATGTGTAAGTGGGCATTCACGACTCACATTCCCGACACATTACAATGAACTATTACCATGTCCTATAATCTTCATTATATGTAATGCATAGGCACAAAAACATGGGAACCAAAAATCTTGTGCCCAAAACCACCATGATTTAACCAAAAAACGTTGATTCTTTCATCGAGTAAAGTTTTCTTAAAATTAGGAATCGCTGAGAGTGGGGGTTGACTCATTAATTATGAAACTATTATCTTTTTCCTATTATTCTTACAGTGCCTTATTATATTCTTTTACTTGTGAGCACATTCATTCACAAAAGTAGTGAGCCAAAAATATTTCAAACACCCCTGTTCATACACCAATCACATGAGCAACACACACACATTTGACACAGTGTTTTTCAGGTGGAAACCCAGAGTGAAAAAACCACCATATTTGTTATTTGTTTATGATCTAAATCAAGCACTCACTTAATTAAATCTATTTTTTTGTGAACACCCACTCACAAGAGACAGTGACCCCCTCTGGTTAGCAAGCACCAACTTGACAAGAGGCACCAACCTCTTGAGTGTGCAGTCACCAACTTGCTTTTTCCATTGTTCTAATTTTTCATACAATTTTCAAACTAAAAACAGAGGCATACTATATTACAAGTAAAATGCCAAAATAGTTGTTTGCAGATTCAACTTTTTCACTCTGTCTTCTATGATCACATGCAACATATCTTTTCTTGCTACTCACAACATCACTTCCTCTCCACTCTACCATCTCCGTCAAGGCCTCTCTCCTGACTTCTTTTTAGCACTACCCTTACAATTCTCCACACAACACTCTCGGTGCACTTGTTTTTGTTTCATGTTGTGTTCTCCTTGGTGAGTCGACCTCTATGTCTCAATACACGACACTCGCAAGACAACACTCTCGCAATATCCTCAACACCCTGATATTTTCCATTGTAGGTGATGGTTTTGTTCCACTGAGGCACTCTATGCAAGGCAATTTTTGTTAACTGTCCTTTAGCTGCCCAATTGTACTGAGGTATGTCTTCCCTTACCATTATTTTGTCTCCTAGTATTTTCTTGTCACAAGACAAAAATAGAGATGGAACTTATAGTTCTTCATCGTCTGACTTCATAGAGCTCCATGTCAAGAAAACAATTCTCACATGATATACACACTCCTCCGAGAGTCCCATTCTCCTTTATCACTAAACAGATCTTGACAGTTCACAAAGGTGACCACTCTGTTTTGATTTATCACAACCATTCATGCACGTGAAGCAGCCGATTTCTTCCTCCATTCCCCGGAATTCGTCTCTTCCAGAAATGTTGTCTTTAATTTCTTGTTACATAATCTTCTGCAGGTTTAGCCCCCTTCAACCATCAATACCTATGCACCTGCATTCAATTTCACTATTTTTAACCCATACATCCTTTAACTTGTTGTACTGCATTATCGGAGAAAATCTACACCATAACTTTACAAAGGTGGAACGTTACGATATTTCTCAACCCCAATATCCTTAGATTTTTGAGAATTTCTCCTACATGGGACCGAGAGTTGTGACCTAAGGCTTAAATTTTAGGCACTAAGGCATTTTTTTCTTTCCAGGGGTCAATTTTCCTTTGCTAATTACTCTTCCCCCTTGGTTCTTTGGATTTTCATGACCAAGACCCAACCAAATATCAGAAGCCCCTTTCATCGTAACTTTTAAAAATCATCTATATTGAAGTTACGCGGTCTTCATCCTCCAATATGACATCATCACTCCATGTGGCGGTTTCGTAGCAATGACAAGTGTCACGCTGATATCTCACATTAGACCACCCAATAACATTGAACCAAACTACCACGTGTCATGTCGTACTACCACATCATGCTGACATCACATAACATTGTAGGTTCTCGAAGACAATCTTATGCTGCCATGTGTCCTACCAAAGCAGAGAGAACAGGGCTCATCAAACCTTGTTTTTGCAACATAATGATTTGTTAATCTTGTTTGGAATTCCTGGGTGATTTTTAGTACTATCGGAACCATTGGACATCATAGCTTCTTAGAATACCTCAATTAACAAGTTCTGATATTTTGATGTTCCAAACCTTCAGTATCCTGATATTGTGATGCCTCATTCCTTGTGATATCCCAAGGTTCCAATCTCTGATGTGCCACATGCTCCAACTCTTCGAGGTTCTGATATACGATGTGTTGATGTCTCCATGTCTTGATCTTTGGGGTTATGATATTCGAAATGCTAATGTTTCGATGTGGTCATCTTCCGGCTTCTGATATCCGATATGTTGACTACTCTTATATTCCTTCCTTCCTTAGCATCCAAATCCATGAACTTTGACAAACCATACCTTTTGATTAAGGAATCCATTTTTGAACTTCCACATATCGTTGGAAAACTCTTCCAGAGCACTTTGCACTGGATATGGTTTGATGTAAGCTTTGAGTCCATTTTCTACATGCGAGATGGCTGCAAAATTTCTTCTACACTTTGTTCCTTTACTCTTCTTCTTTTTCTTAGAAGGACGAACTCTCAACCAACATAGTGATCATTTTATGGCTTCCTTAGTAAGCCTACTACTATGATGATTCTCTACATAAAGCCTGCAACTTCCATGGAATTCCATCACTATAGTCATCATTTAATGGTTTTTCTAGTAAGCCTTCTACTATGATGATTTTCTATAAAATATTCCAAAAAAAAATGGGATTCCTACCGAGCACCCAACCATCATGGTGACCCTTGTTTGACATCACTGCCAACACTTACACAACCACTCATATGTCACTAATTGTCTAACAATCTCCATCTTTGGAATTGATGGAAGCACCATAAGATCCCCTCAGGTAAGGCATGCTCTACTCTGATTCCAATCTTCTCCCCCTTTGACATCAGTGGTAAAGAATACTTCTCGAATACTCCCCACTGAACCATTGCAACCAAATCTCTCATTAGTTCCACATGCTGAGTAGCTGCCACCACCTAGCAAAATGAAGTCATTTGGAGGTTGGAGTTACAACTCCTGTCTACTTCTTGAGATATTCAAATGGTTCTCTTTATAGTGGCTTCACAGAGATATCTTCCAGTTTCTCTTTAGTGGCCACATACTCAAGTCTAATGGTGTTGGCTGCAACATGTTCCCTCAAGAAATTAACTTGATAGGAATTTGCTTAGTCTTTGAATGCATGACTGACTTTTTGGAGATGATGATGGTAGTTGTGTTGTCACACATAATTGAAATGGGATCAGACATCTCTACTTGTATATATTTCAAGGATTTCATCATCAATAAAATATTCATACAACAAGAAGCAACAGAAATATACTTTGCTTCAGTAGTCGATAGAGAAATGGAGGCCTATTTCTTTTTGAACCACGACACCAAGAATTTTCTGAGGAAGAAAGCTGCACCAAAAATACTCTTCCTGTCATCAAGGATTCCAACCCAGTCTCCATCAATGTAGGCTTTCAACTTGAATTCTTCACTCTTCGCATACCTTATTCCATAGTCTGTTGTTCCTTGAAGATATTTGAAAATCCTTTTGACAGCAACAACATTACTCTCATGTGGGAACGCCTAAAATCTGGCCACAAGCCCCACTTCTTGTATGATGTCTAACCTTGAAGCTGTCAGATACAATAAGATTCCTATCATTGACCTGTATTCAATCTGATTTACTGGCAATGTTCCATATTCTTTGCACAACTTGCAGCCTGTAGTCATGGGTGTGCTGACTCGTTTGCAATCTTCCAACCCAAATTTCTTTAGAGTTTCCTTGAGATATTTGGATTGGGATATAAACACTTCTTATGGAGACTGAGTAATTGGCAAACCGAGGAAGAAGGAACATTCTCCGATCATGGACATTTCAAATTATCTTTGGATATATTTTTAAAATTGATGCCAAAATTATTCCATATCATTGCCAAATATTATATCATCCACATACACAACTACTATCAGTAGATGGTTTCCTTCAAAATTTAAATAAAGGTTACAAGCAACTGTGGCATTCTTAAACCCTTGTTACTGAAGGTACTTATCTAGCATTTTGTACCAAGATATAGGGTTTGTTTTAATCCATACAGGTCCTTCTTTAGTTTTCATATGGAGCCTTCATCTAAGGTGAGAATAAATCCTTCTCGCTACTCAATGTAAACTTCTTCTTCTAAATCTCCATTGAGAAACGCAGACTTCACATCCATATGATATAACTTGATATTTTTATGGATGGAAAGAGCAAGAAAGATCCTGACAGCTTCCAGTCGCACTAATGGTGCAAATGTTTCTTCAAAATCCACGCCTTCTGTTTGTGCATACCCTTTGTATACCTTTGTTCATAATTACTTGACCGAGTTCATTCAATTTGTTCTTGAAAACCCATTTGGTTCCAATAACATTTTCTCTCTCTGCTTTGGAACAAGCCCACAAGTGTCATTCTTTTCAATTTGATCAAGTTATTCATTCATATATTTCACCTAGAACTTGTATTCACTTTGATCCGCAAACTGTTGTGGATATTCCACTCGACAATTCGTCATAACAGATAAGATAATTTTATATTAAAAAAATCTGAGATTCTACAATATTACAGTTTTATTTAATTTCTAAATCTATAGATTCTACTATAATTTATGCATACATGCGAATATAAATTACACATAAAAGTAGAGAACGAATAAAACAATCTCACACACATATAAGATACAAGATATTCTCTCTGGGAAACCCTTTTGGAAGAAAACCCAGTTGGAAGGTGAGGTCGCTTCACCGTCTTTCCTTGTTTGGAAATATGGCTACAGATTCAAAGAAGTAATTTATTTTACCCATGGTATGTTATAGTGCAAAAATCATCTATGTGTGCTCCACCTCCTATCTCTCCTACCTAGCTTTTCTCAACTATGGAACTAAATTCTCTCGAAAGAATGGAATGCCTATTCCTCCTACTGGTCTGGTTATAACACAACCCGATAGCCTACAAGTGGTTAAGTTTGACTACATGAACTTGTAACTAGAGTTACAAAATAGACACTTCTAGAGTCTTTTACATCACAAACACTTTGCTAGCCCCTTTTCCATGAATAATGGGGGTTGATCGGCATCCTCTCGAACTATAGGTGTGAAAATAGGAATGTCAACTTCTGAGTGGCATAAATTTTGCATACAGACTTCGATTGACATGATTCTTGCGTCGTTTGAAACATTTATGTTTGTAGAATAGCATGAAAAGGTGTGGCACATAAGAGACAATTTTTTACCCCAAAAAACGTTATTTGATGCCTCAAAATGCTCCTGGAAGGTTTCAGACCTCGTCTCGCCAAACTGGGTCATGATGGTAAAAATGGTCCCATGAGCTAATTCCTCCACTTTTTCAACTCCAAATGCATCAAGGTGGATGAAAAATAATATAATGATCCAATTCGGATCACACTTTCTTCACAAATATTCTTGAGTTCTATCTGTGATAACAGAGCCAAATTCACATAACTCGTACTTCTAACAAGTTTCCTCCTGGTTTGGACACCATGTATTTGATCTACAACAATCTGAATCTATTTCCTCCAGATCGCATACCTTAAATCTAAAATTTCTTCATCATCTGAGTTCATATTTCTTTTAGACTCAGGTTTTCATCCTACTACATATACTATTATGTCGATTTGATCCTCAATATTCTTTTTTTGCTTGTTGTAAAACTTATATCCTTTTCTTCTAGTAGAGTACTCGAGCTTTATCGCTTCATCAGCGCATGAATAGCGCTTTCCATGATTATTTTCATTCATTTGAATGAAGCACTTGCTTCCAAACACCTTAAGGTTTTTAACTGATGCAATTCTTCCCTTCCATAACTCATGGGGAGTTTTATCACTACTAGGCCTAAGTTGAAATCTGTTTGACAGATACACTATTGCCTAGACTACTTCTCCCCATAAGTTACGAGACACTCCTGCTTCATCCAACATTGCTAAGACCATTTCCTGGATTTTTCTATTCTTCCTCTCTAATACTCCATTTTGTTGAGGACTTCTAGCCACTAAGCACTACTTCTTGATTCCATGAACTTCACGGGATTCCTAAAATTTTATTGAGTTGTACTGTCCCCCTCTGTCTGATCTTATGCATTTTATCTTTAAATCTTTCTCATTTTCTACTTGAGCTTTAAAATTCTTGAAATTCTTTAACGTCTCCGACTTTTCTTTTAAGAGGACAATACAAGTGGCCCTAGTGAACTCATCAGTTAACAACATGAAATACCTCTCTCCTTTTGAGGTTTTTTCTCTACTTTGGCCACAAATTTCTATGTGAATGAGCTTGAGAGATCTCGATGAGGAGAACTCTTTTGACTTGAAATGAGCCTTAGTCTGTTTTCCAAATTCACATGACTTCTATATTATGTTATCAAGCCTTAACAGCCTTGGTAATCAAGTCACTACTCCCATCTTTCTTACTTTGATCAAACTATTAAAATTCATATGCCCAAGCCTATTGTGCCACAATCATGCTTCAGTTGTTTTTCTTAAATAGCATTTAACCCTGGAATCATCAAACACATATACATTACTGCTGGTTTTGATTTCTTTTCCCACCAGTTTTCCATTCTTCATATTGCTAATCTCACAGTATTTAGATCAAAAGGTCACATCGTAGCCATTATGACACATTTAGCTAACACTGAGAAAATTGTGCTTGAGACCTTCTACATAGAGCACATTATGTGCTTTTGTTTTTTTTGCTAAGACTAATTACACCTTTACCTTTGATTCTTGCTGGAGCACTATTTCCAAAGATGACATTGTTTACTCTATCCTTTTCTTTCAATGACAAAGCATTTCTTTTGTCCTCAATCATATGTTTGGAACAACCACTATCCACATACCATTTGTTTTCTTGATTATGAGCTAATAAGGCGAGTCCACACTGCATGGTATTTTTAGTATTTTGTTTCCAGTTCCTCTTATCCTTTTGGATAGCTAACTGCATAACATTTTGGGAATTAGATAGGTATTCAAACCTTCATCTGCATTCACTAGGTTTATGTCCAAAATTATTACATTTGAAGCATTCTACTTCACTTAGCAAGGGAGATAAGACATTCCAATTTATGGGATAAGAGTTTTGAGATTTAGAAACATGTTGATGGTACTGGACCTACCAAGATTTAGGGGATCTCCCTAGCATGAAGTCCCAATTAGACCTCACACCGTTCGGTGTAGGAGTCCCATATGGTACGATGGCCAAGCTACCATTTAATTAGATATTTTCCTTAGCTCTTGTTATTCAACACCTGAGAGTAGTATGTTGGTGTTTTCAAAAAGCAAGGTTTGTATGCCTAGTGAGTGCATAATGTAACTCGTGTCAGAGTTCTCTTATTGTGAAGGGAAAGAATAAAGTGAGTCTTGAATTGGGAGGTAAGAGTACCACCTAGGAAGAGACACACGCGGACCAAAAAGGTCTATCTAACATCCAACGAAATAGTCCACAACGGATGCGGTAGTCATTAAAACCAAAGTGAAGTGGACAACACGTACACCACCTAGCGAAGTAGTCCACATGGATGTGATGGTCGTTAGAATCCAAACACAAATATGGTTTGTTGAGTATCCTACAGAGTAGTCCACAAGGATGTGATAGAGTGATAACCAGTACACAAAGGTGGTTTGTATAGTATCCCGTGGAATAGTCCACAGGGATGAGACATTGGTGATAACCAGCACAACACATTCCCAACAATTTAAGTACTAAAACAACTCAAATAGTCAAACTATCTTAGTACAGGTGAAAAAAACATGCATTACAAATTCCAAAAGAATAGTCTTACAAACATCTACAAATCATGCACGAAAACATGTTGGAATTTACAAGCTTCTATATTAAGCGAAAGTCCCAAGACACATCTGTACACCATACATCACTAGTCCTCGTATTGGGACATTGGAGAAAATCCTCTCTCCTCAAATATCTGAGTATCTACTCTGAAGGCTATGTGGGAGGAGCCAACGTGAAATGTCCTTACTTATACAATGGGAGGGGTATATATAGCCAAGGGTGATGCTTTAACCTTGTGACACTTGGACTACCCTCATGACCAGTGAACTTCCTATAACTTTTCAATTGACATGACACTTCAACTTCTTCTGTGTGTTCATTGGACTTCCACTTTGCATTACATTCAGTAACAAAAGATATGGCCCATGCTAGTGTTGTCACTTTGAAAACTCATAACAACATAAAAAAGTCAAATGAACAAGTGTCATATGAAATGAACTATTGGTTTTTTGGACATATGGTATTGATATTCCATGGTACTAGCCATAGTATTATAACAAATCCTATTAAAAAATTAAGAATCTAAGTGGTAAAATGGAGTAAGTATATGTTTAACTCATATATTAATTTTTTTATAGTAAATAATAACAATAATTTGAAGTAAAGTCATGATTCAATTATTTTTTATGATTTTTCAAATCTTAGCAAATGAAGATATATCATGAAACCTGTGTTTTGATTACTTTCATCGATTTGATGGTTGTCAACATTACAAAATATTTAATTGAAAAAGTTACATTAAATTTAAGTTTTAATGAAACAAAGAAAATATATATTATTTTATAAATATGAATATTATTTTGTAAGTTTGGCACGAATCCATCTTCATCATGTCCAATATCTCACCGACTCCATCTTCATCACGCCAAATATTTCACCTCGGTCACGGCAATAAATTGAACTAGTAACTTCAAATCAAGAAGTGCCTTAACATACAAGAATTTGAACTGGTAACTTCAAATCAAGAAATGTCTTAACAGAACGCATTATCCCCGTCTATAAGTATTAATAACATTTGCACCAAATGTTGCAAAGGAAATGATATAAGGCATAAATTGAGGAACAATCTAAATAAGATGCAGAGTGTTAGGCCCCTATACTACTAGTGTAACCCATTATTGTTATTAGTATAACCCACTTATTATATTGATTTACCCATGTAGTGCCCATATTGTTACTATTGTGCCCCATAGAAGCCCACTATTGTTATTATTGTGCCCTTACATTATTATTGTTATGTTGGCTCTCATTATGTTATAACCCCTTAGACTCCTACATATAGAAAGGAGGTCTTTTCATTTGTATCATCCAAGAATTGTTCATTTATGTAATGTAAAGGAGGTTGCCCCCTCGAAGAGGCTGAATTATAAGGCGTTGATCTATTTTTTCTATCTTTTCTTGAGCTGGTTTCATAACATTTGGTATCAGAGCTTTGGATTCTAGGGTTTCGCTGCTCCAAACAGGTCATCGTGGCAGTTTCACTATAACGTTTTTTCTGTGACGTTTCAGAAGTCGCAAAAAAAACCCATTTGAGAAGAAATCGCTCTGAATCTTGGTTCTGAATTTCAGTGCTTTTCGCGCGATAATTGCGGAGATATGATCTGAGGAAGTTGGTCTTTTTGCAGACTCCTGAACTACATTCAAAACAGGTGACCTGGGAAAAATCGTCATAACTTTCTCTCTGGGGATCGGATTGAAATTTCGTAAGAAGGTACAGAAAGAGGACGAACGGTAGTTTCTTGTATGCATTTTTCAGATCCAAAGGTTGAAACAGTGACACGTGGCACTTCATACAATTTCGATCTTATGGAAAGGTCTATAATCAGGTCATCTTGGGAGATTGTGCATAACTCTTTCTTAGACAATCCAATTTGGATCAGACTGGTGGCCTTGGAAAGAGGACACAAAGGGCTACTATAGTTCACAATTTCAAAACTTAAAGATCTGAAAATACAGAGTTACATTCGTTTCAAGGTCGAGCTCCTAAAATCAAGAAAAAGCAAGATGAGGAAGTTTGATGGCAAGGATTCGGTAAATTGGATACTTCAGATGGAGCAATATTTTGATCTACATGGTGTACAACTGTTACAAAAGGTATGTATTGCATCTTCATATTTAGAACCAGATCAATTTTTATGGTATGAAGGGCTTTGTTCTCGTAAAAAACTTGTTACGTGGTCAATTTTCATGGAGGAAATGATAGCACATTATGAGGATACAAAGAGCAACACCTTCTTTAGAGCAACACCACAACAATTGGAAAGAGTAAAAGGGCTTTTTCACATAATGGAAAGCAAAATTATGGAAACCAAGAAGCATACCCCTCACAACTATAAATATGGAAGTGTTGTTTCTCTCAGCCTTCCACAACCTACAAGGGTTACACCACAACAATTGGAAGAAAAAAGAGAAAAAGGGCTTTGTTACAATTGTGATAACAAATGCACTAAAGGTCATAGGTGTGCTGAGAAGAAATTATTTTACATAGAATATGAAGATGAGGAAGAAAAGGATCAAGAAACATCAAAAGAAGAGGATATACGCCAGGACACCACCCCAGAGAAAGAAGAAATGAATTAGACCATATCTTGTAAAGCATTGGCAAGAATTACCACTCCTCAAAATCTCAAGATAGAAGGACATATCAAGAAGAAAAAGGTGCAACAAGTGAAATATCACATCGCGAAAGAAGAAATGAATGCAACCATATCTTGTAATTCAATGGACAAAATTACCACTCCTCAAACTATTAAGATAGAAGGACACATCAAGAAGAAAAATGTTCAAGAAGTGAAAGATCACATCGAGCATCAAGAAATGAATCCGACCATATCTTGTAAAGGACTGGAAGAAATTACCACTCCTCAAAAGATAGAAGGACATATCAAGAAGAAAAAGGTTCAAGCAGAGAAAGATGACATCGAGCATCAAAAGCAAGTTCTCCAACTTTTAAAGGATAACGCCACTTCGATGCAAAATCAAACGAAACAACAGGTAGATCAACATCGTAGTGAAAAATGTTTTGATGTAGGTGATTGGGTATTTTTACTGCTACATCTCAAGCAAGCTATTTATGAGAAGGAAATGTTGGCAATACTACATGCACTTAAAAAATGGCGACCTTACCGAATGGGAAGACTCTTCAAGGATGAGGATGTGGAAGCATTGTGTTGTGCTATTTATATTATCCAACCAGATTGGATAAACGAAGCAAGGGATGAATGGAAGAAGGACGAAGAAGTATGGCCACTTATTCAAAAGTTGCAAAAGATCCCAATTCAAGCAATATTGCCAGAAATTGAAGAGGAAGGAAAAATCATATTGGAACCTGGAGCAGTCACAGAAACAAGAACCTGACAGCTACGAAATCGATCAATTTCAGAGTATCCCATCAAGTGGAGGAACTTACCCGGTGAATATTCCACATGGGAGGACAAGAATTTTATACAGAAGCATCAAGAACTACTCAAGCGTTGAGGACAATGCTTTTTGAAGGAGAGGGGCATGTTAGGCCCCTATACTACTAGTGTAACCCCTTATTGTTATTAGTATAACCCACTTATTATATTGATGTACCCATGTAGTGCCCATATTGTTACTATTGTGCCCCATAGAAGCCCACTATTGTTATTATTGTGCCATTACATTATTATTGTTATGTCGGCTCTCATTATGTTATAACCCCTTAGACTCCTACATATAGAAAGGAGCTCTTTTCATTTGTATCATCCAAGAATTGTTCATTTATGTAATGTAAAGGAGGTTGCCCCCTCGAAGAGGCTGAATTCTAAGGCGTTGATCTATCTTTTCTATCTTTTCTTGAGCTGGTTTCATAACACAGAGATGCAGTAGAAATGAAATTCTAACGTTGTATAAACTGAAGTTGATCCAGGGTGCCTAAGACTATATTTTTTATTAATTATTGAATTAATATTGCATATAAATCTCATAAAATTCAACCAACTTATAATTCAAGGCTCTGATACTAAGTTTGAATTTGGGTCATTAACATGGTGATGCCTTGTCTCAACCATTAAATCACAGGCCAAGAAAAAAAATACTACAAAATGTTACGATCTCTACCATAGTAAACCCAATGACTCTACACACAAGTATTTATTCTTTACTAGAAGAGCATATTTCTTACTCATATTGGCAAAAATAATGCAATGTGGAAAGTGTTCTGTAGAACAAAATCTCTGTTATTATAACTTATATCATTGCTTAAACCAACAAAACTATCTACACATTTTGGAAGATCAAATGGAAATATGTTTTGAAGAATTCAATCAGAAAACATCCAATATCATTGGCTCACATGATCAAAGGTACCCTGTCTTATGAATTGAGTATTTTTATGCACTTGCAATTGAAGGAGAAAACACGATCCAAAAAATGTATACCATAGGGACCAATAAATATTCTATTTGATAATCCTTGCTAGGCTCAACAAAAACAACATTACTCCTACTTAAATCCTTCACAATCGATACAAATGTTGTACAACACAAGGTTTATCTTATTATCAATCAATCAATATTTATGATTTAGAATGCCACCAGATTCCTTCAATCTCATACAATGATTATTGCACCAAACATAGGTGCACCAATTGCAACGACATAACATTTTATTGATGTTTTCATATCAAAATCAATGTGATACAATTAAGTATCCTTTAAGCAGAATCTCATTTCAATTTCTATACAAGGTTGTCTGTCCTATCATTACTAATTCCGACTAAAATAGCTTTAGTGCTCATTGTTAGCACCTGGACCATAATCTGTAAGTATGATGTAATTTTGTAGAACAAATCTTCTACACTAGACTAAACGAAGGATGGATATTGGTGTTGGACTATTTGTCTTGAATAAGATTAAACTATACATACATAATTCACTCATATGAAGAGAAAGTTGAAATATTAGACATTACCAACTCATAGAAGATGCCTCAAATATGTAAGTTCAGATCTTTGTATTTGTTTGCAACAACTCTCTGGCCTTACCCTCAGAATTATGCCAAGTCTTTAACCTTAAAAATTTGCCAAGAATTCTCACAAATCTACCTTCCAAATTTCTTTAAGAGCATTCAAAATAAACCCATCATTTCTGCCCTAATGGGTGTCTAGTTAGGGCATCACTATTCAGCCTTAAATCTGGGTAATATTATTGGTTGCATTTCTGCTTTTGGGTTGTGTTGAATGCAATTTCTTTACCTTCGGTTGTAGTTTGAATGTCATTATGTATTCTGGTTATTAGAGAATGTGTACACTTCTTTATAGGAGGTTATTACATGAAGCCGATGTGATATTGAGTGAGACTCTGGTGTTTGAGAAGAGAGCACTAGAGAAATCACTAAATCCACCAGACACAAACAAATGATTTTCAAGGGATACTTTTGCATGGCTTGCTTGAGGTACTAATATCCGGTCGGTTGTCTTGATCTCTTTCCACACAAGTGTATCTGCATCAAGGACATAGACATCTGACAAATAAGAGTCTGATGCATCCTCCCAACCAACACTATAACTTTATTCTTCCATAACGAGCAAGTTTGCCTATCTGTTTGAGATGGTGGTTACCACAAGTTGCAGCCCTTGTCCTAATTAAGTTAACTATATCTAGTATGTAAAGCTCATTGTAATATATCTCCTTAGATTCATTTATTCCAATGGGTTTGATCAACTCCTTGGACAAAAACATCTAAAACTGCTCGTCTGCCTCTTCTCTCTAAGCATGTGGTTTTTCTATTTTTCTCACAAATGTCCTCATTACAAAGTTTATTGGGTTTGATTAAAAAAGTATGAATGTGAGCCTAACTTAAACTTCTCTTAATGCACATTTCCATAACAAAAACATCTTTTTCATATTTGGTTAGTTTTGCTTGTATTCATTTCTACATTTGGTAGTGTTGTCAGATCGATTTCTTCCATCTCAATAGTATTGTTGGTTGCATTTCTACTTTTGGATTACACATCGAAAGAAAATTTTTATCTTCAATTTTAGGTTGAATGCCATTATGTATTCTCTTTATTAGAGACCATGTACACTTCTTTATAAGAGCGAATTAGATGAAGATAATGTAATATTGACTGAGTCTCTTGTGGTTGAGAAGAGAGCACTGGGGAAACCTAAGAGCGAGAAGTTTATGACCAAAGAGCTTGAGTAGGACACCATTGAGGCTCCTCAAAAGAGGGATCAACGTCGATAGTCTGAACTTGAAGCTATGTAGAGACAACATGCTTTTGATGCAGTTTCCTTGCAATCAGAAACTCAAGAGCTTCAACGGGTGAAGAAAAACCTCTCCATTGTGATGGATTCTAAGGACATTGTATCCAAGGCAT
The DNA here is from genome assembly GCA_031772625.1 of Pinus tabuliformis. Taxonomy (NCBI): domain Eukaryota; kingdom Viridiplantae; phylum Streptophyta; class Pinopsida; order Pinales; family Pinaceae; genus Pinus; species Pinus tabuliformis. The sequence continues at coordinate 1,982,484,544 of CM062817.1, read as the reverse complement.
GGATGTAGTCAATGCTTCAAAGCCCAATGCCAAGAAAGCAGAGGAATTGTGTGTAGAGATATGTTCTCTGAAAGAGGCTCTCGATTTGGCATATGCGTCATGTTCAATAGTTGAGGATGAAAAGGTTTTTATTGCTACAAAATGGGAATCTGAAGCCAAATAAGCACTGCAATGGCAAGTAAGGATAATGAAGAGGTTCAATCTTTGAAGAAATAATTGATCAATGTCAAGGAAATTGAGTTGAAGTTGTCTCATACACCGAAATTGAGGTTAACATAAGCAAAGAAAATGTAACTAAATTATTAGATTCCCTTAATGAAGTTGAAGCTGAGACCATTGCTGCAAAAGAAGATGCACAAAGTGCTAATATAGAAATTTATATTGTCAAAGGTGCTCTTCTGGACAAAGAAAATGAGCTTCATCTAAGAAATCAAATGACAATTCTGTGTCAATTACAAAAGAAGAGTATGATTTTCTATACAGGAAAGCACAAAAGGCTAAAGAAAATGCAAGTAAAATAATAGTAAAGGTCCTTTCCCAGGTGGAGCATACTAATATCATGGAAAAGGAATCCATGCAGAAGTTAAATGCGATGAATTGAGATCTCGAGAAAAGTAATCTTCTGAGCAGTTAGAAATTGTCCGAATAGACAAACTATCCCTAGAAGTAGATTTGAAGAAGTTGAAGGAAGTGGCAGAGTATTGGAATAAGGTTGTTGTAGTAATGACATATCACAATGGAGAAATGAGTGGAAAGATAGATAAATTAACTAAGTATTGGAAGTAGGTGTACAATACTTGCAAGAATTCTTAGACTAATTATGATTCCAAATGTAGACAAAACACCTTCAGCAATACAAATATATAATTTAATAAAACTAAGACCAACTCAAGAAAGAGAAAATGTCCTGGAATCAAATATAGAGCCTTCAAGTAATTCATTCTAGGGTAAATGATCTTATAATCAAGGACCAAGAAATTCTAAAATGTTAGAAAGGAAAATGACATTCAATGGAGATGCTTTTACCATAGTGCAAAAAGTAAAATATATGAAAGTTCATATAAACCCATGGTACAATATTGAGTATATAGTTCTTAGAACATAAAAATAAGGCACACAAAACCAAAATAGATAGCTACATGCATATTTAAACATTGTACATGCTTAAAAGTATATAGCAATAAATATCAACAACACTAACATAAAAAAGGAAAAAATGAAGATATCATCATCACAACATACAAAAAGTTGTAGAGAATGCATAAGGCTAGTGAATGTGTATGAAATATTGTTTACTCAACAATTTATCCAGTTGCAAAATTGACATGTTTTCTAAGACTTATGTCAAAATTGACTTTAGATAATTCCTTAGTACAAGCTTTATTATGTTACCATACCTATAAATCAAATTGCAACATGCTACATAAGGCAATCCAATAAAAATTTCAACATGGAAAAATATTACATGGAGTTATTCTTAAGTGAGCCTCTGTGCTGCTTCCTTGGCCAAAAGTTTTTCCTTGGCCTTTGTTTTTTCCTGAGATTTGGTTCCCATAATGCCACCTCCCCATTGTGGCCGATACTCATCAAACTTGTCATTGAAGTTAGCCTGCAAGAAGAGTTAATTTATAATTTTGATTTTATGTGGCATTGTTTGATGAGTAAAACATAGTGACTTATAATAACTTATGCACACCTTTATTTCCTCAACAATATTGCTAAATTCCTTCTTGTCCTCATTCTTCACATAAGTCAAGCACAAGGTTGTTGTTTCTTTTGTGCACAATCTGAAAAAAAAAAATTCTTAGTGTAGAAGTTCTACATATCAATTTTCCATGAAAAGTAATCACATATTACTTACAATAAAAAATTGCATAGTGCAGAAGGCATATTAGTTTCCCATGAAAATTAATCACATATTACTTACAATTTAAGCTTATGTGAACTCTGTCATGCTCAAAAATAGTTAATAAAGGTTATAAATATGCATACCCCTCAAGGAGATGTTTGCCCTTGGTAATTGCATATGGGATGTTTATTTTTCTACAAAGTGAAGGAAGCCATACTACCAACTCAATTGGATCAATATCATGTGCAATGACTACCAATTTAGCTTTACTCTGCACGCATACAAATATTCCTTATCATGACTGAGAAGAAGAAATAATTTGTTGGAGGAATACATAAAAATACCCCAAAAACAAAGAGCTCTGTTAAAATGCATATTGGAGAAACAATTACAATTACAATTGCAATACTTGCTCAATTAGGTAGGTTACTTGATTAATTACATATTTCATAACAATAGGTTTCTTCACTTCAACAATCTTCCCTTCTGCCTCAACCTAAGCTTTTTTTAGAAGCCTTTCCTTCTTTGCAGCTTTATCTTCTGGCCTATATTTTCGAATCATCTTGAAAAGGTTGGCAACTACATTAAAACAGAAAGAGTATAAGCCAAAGGACTCAACCAATACACAATGTAAAAAAACAACCACAGACAATAGAAAATAAAAGATACAACTACTCTAACTACTCTAACAATATACATCGGTCCTTTAAAGGTCATTTCATAATAAGAAGAAAAAAACAGACTTCATTCATAACTAAAATACCAAAAATACTTAAAAAAATAAAAATTCTACTTCAAGGTGGTCTTGGAAAAAAATAATGTTTCTTCACATTGATCTATATTTGAGCACAACGATAAAAAACATGCACAACAATTATTTCTCATATTTGTCAAACATTGGTCAAAAGAAAATTATATGGTAATCATCAATAAAACCATATTCATATGTTACCCAATTAAGTCAACAAAATATAGAATTGATTGAGATACTTGTTGATATCCTAAATTGCTCTATTTTCTACCCCATTTCATTCAATATCACCCTCTGTTTTATATTAATAAGAGACCCTTCTTTCCTGCACTAGTACAAGATGGTTACCCTTTTCCTGCACATGCTCATAGTTTATATTAACATTTATTACATCACTTTACTAATCTTTTTATATATATTTCGTGCCTATTTATATATTTCTTGTAACTCATATTTATTTCCTAGAGTAATCATGGAACTTAGTGTTAATCATGAATGAGTTGACTAGTGCAGGAAGATTCCTGCACTGCCACTGTCCGAGATTTCTGAGAAGCTATCTCCCATGAGGATGGATCTCAATCTTCAACTCCAAGTCTAACTGCTGATGAATTGAATCAAGATAATAGGTGGTGCACATTGAGGGATTTTTCTCCAAAGATAGGCTACGGCCAAGCGAAGTTCGTGTGTATTATAACCACTGGCCAAAGTTGTAAATTTTAGTTTTCTATGTTTCCTCGGACAAGAGGCCTAAATGAGAATTATATGTAATTAGTGTAAATGGCCTAGAGCAGAAAGGATATATATGATGTAGATCGTAGTTAGGAAGCTAGTGAAACATCGACTATCATTTTGGTTTATGTAATCTGGTTATCGCCTTGCTTTGGGGCTGGACTATTCTGTAATGTAATTTTCCAAATCGAGTAATAAAATGAACCATTATGATTTACATGCGGAGCATTTAAATTTGTCTTTGATGTATCTTTGAAGTGCTGATCTATTTCATTCCTTAGAAGAGGAACGAGCTGGTTGGCTAGGGCCCAACCAACCCAGCTCTTTTACCCCTTTCAGTTTCCTTATTTAGAAAGATGGTGTGGTTATTTCCTTTGCATCTGTGTGATGTAATAGTTTGATCGCTAATTTTTAAGTTCTAAATTAAAATACCTTTTGTAGCCTATGTCTGAAATGGATTCGTGGTTTGATGAGTAGTTGTGTTTATTTTTCTTATGGAATATCTTTCTCGTCTTTCCTTTACTCTTGTTCTTGGTTTTAATTCATTTTCAAATGGATTGTGCAAGGAACTCCTCCCTGCACCAGTGCAAGCTGTTACCTACACCTTGGTTTAGTCATTCATTATAACAATCATTTAATCACTTACCTCGTGACTCTTGGACTACCCTCATGACCAATGAACTTCCTATAACTTTTCAATTGATATGACACTTCAACTTCTTGTGTGTGTTCATTGGACTTCCACTTTTCATTACATTTAGTTACAAAAGATATGGCCCATGCTAGTGTTGTCACTTTGACAACTCATAACAACATAAAAAAGTCAAATGAACAAGTGTCATATAGAATGAATTATTAGTTTTTTGGACATATGGTATTGATATTCCATGGTACTAGCCATAGTATTATAAAAAATCCTATTAAAAGATTAAGAATCCAAGTGGTAAAATGGATTACGTATATGTTTAACTCATATATTAATTTTTTTATAGTAAATAATAACAATAATTTGAAGTAAAGTCATGATTCAATTATTTTTTATGATTTTTAAAATCTTAGCAAAGGAAGATATATCATGAAACCTGTGTTTTGATTACTTTCATCGATTTGATGGTTGTCAACATTACACAATATTTAATTTAAAAAGTTACATTAAATTTAAGTTTTAATGAAACAAAGAAAAATGTATTATTTTATAAATATGAATATCATTTCGTAACTTTGGCACGACTCCATCTTCATCATGTCCAATATCTCACTGACTCCATCTTCGTCATGCCAAATATCTCACCCCGATCACGGCAATAAATTGAACTAGTAACTTCAAATCAAGAAGTGCCTTAACATACAAGAATTTGAATCGGTAACTTCAAATCAAGAAATGTCTTAACATAACACATTATCCCTGTCTATAAATATTAATAACATTTGCACCAAATGTTGCAAAGGAATCTATTTAAGGGATAAATTGAGTAAAAATCTAAATAAGATGCAGAGATGTAGTAGAAATGAAATTCTAACGTTGTATAAACTGAAGTTTATTCAGGGTGTCTAAGACTATATTTTTTATTAATTATTGAATTAATATTGCATATAAATCTCATAAAATTCAACCAACTTATAATTCAAGGCTCTGATACTAAGTTTGACTTTGGGTCATTAATATGGTGATGCCTTCTCTCAACCACTAAACCGCGGCCCAAGAAACAAAATACTACAAAATGTTACGATCTCTACCATAGTAAACCCAATGACTCTACACACAAGAATTTATTATTTACTAGAAGAGCATATTTCTTACTCATATGGACAAAAATAATGCAATGTGGAAAGTGTTCTATAGAAAAAAATCTCTGTTATTATAGCTTATAGCATTGCTCAAACAAACAAAACTATCTACACATTTTGGAACATCAAATAGCAATAAGTTTTGAAGAATTCAATCAGAAAAAATCCAATATAATTGGCTCACATGATCAAAGGTACCTTGTCCTATGAATTGAGTATTTTTATGCACTTGCAATTGAAGGAGAAAACACGATCCAAAAAATGTATACCATAGGGAGCAATAAACAGTCTATTTGATAATCCTTGCTAGGCTCAACAAAAACAACATTACTCCTACTTAAATCCTTCACAATCAATACAAATGTTGTACAACACAAGGTTTATCTTATTGTCAATCAATCAATATTTATGATTTATAATGCCACAAGATTCCTTCAATCTCATACAATGATTAATGCACCAAACATAGGTGCACCAATTGCAACGACATAACATTTTATTGATGTTGTCGTATCAAAATCAATGTGATACAATTAAGTATCCTTTAAGCAGAAGCTCATTTCAATTTCTATACAAGATTGTTTGTCCTATCATTACTAATTCTGACTAAAATAACTTTAGTGCTCACTGTTAGCACCTGGACCACAATCTGTAAGTATGATGTAATTTTGTAGAATGAATATTCCACACTAGACTAAACAAAGGATGTATATTGGTGTTGGAATATTTGTCTTGAATAAGATTAAACTATACATACATAATTCACTCATACAAAGAAAAATTTGAAATATTAAACATTACCAACTCATAGAAGATGCGTCAGATATGTAAGTTCAGATCTTTGTATTTGTTTGCAACAACTCTCCGCCCTTACCCTCAAAATTATGCCAAGCCTTTAACCTTAAAAATTTGCCAAGAATTCTCACAAATCTACCTTCCAAATTTCCTTAAGAGGATTCAAAATAAACCCATCGTTTGTGCCCTATTGGGTGTCAGGTTAGGGCATCACTATTTAGCCTTAAATTTGGGTAATATTATTGGTTGCATTTCTGCTTTTTGGTTGTGTTGAATGCAATTTCTTTACCTTCGGTTGTAGTTTGAATGTCATTATGTATTCTGGTTATTAGAGAATGTGTACACTTCTTTATAGGAGGTTATTACATGAAGTCAATGTGATATTGAGTGAGTCTCTTGTGTTTGAGAAGAGAGCACTAGAGAAATCACTAAATCCACCAAACACAAACAAATGATTTTCAAGGGATACTTTTGCATGGCCTGCCTGAGGTACTAATATCTGGTCGGTTGTGTTGATCTCTTTCCACACAAGGGTATCTACATCAAGGACTTAGACATCTGACAAATAAGAGTCTGATGCATCCTCCCAACCAACAATATAATTTTATTCTTCCATAACGAGCAAGTGTGCCTATCTGTTCGAGATGGTGGTTACCACAAGTTGTAACCCTTGTCCTAATTAAGTTAACTATATCTAGTATGTAAAGCTCATTGTAATATATCTCCTCGGATTCATTTATGCTAATGGGTTTGATCAAATCCTTGGACAAAAACATCTAAAACTCCTCGTCTGCCTCTTCTCTCTAGGCATGTGGTTTTTCTATTATTCTGACAAATGGACTCATTGCAAAGTTTATTGGGTTTGATTAAAAAAGTATGAATGTGAACCTAACTAAGAATTCTCTTAATGCACATTTCCATAACAAAAACATCTTTTTCATATTTGGTTAGTTTTTCTTGTATTCATTTCTGCATTTGGTAGTGTTTTCAGATCGATTTCTTCCATCTCGATAGTATTGTTGGTTGCATTTCTACTTTTGGGTTTTGCGTTGAATGCAAATTTTTATCTTCGGTTGTAGTTTGAATGCCATTATGTATTCTAGTTATTAGAGAATGTGTACACTTCTTTATAAGAGGGAATTAAATGAAGCCAATGTGAGATTGAGTGAGTCTCTTGTGGTTGAGAAGAGAGCACTAGAGAAAACTAAGAGTGAGAAGTTTACGACCAAAGAGCTTGAGTAGGACACCATTGAGGCTGCTCAGAAGAGGGATCAACGTCGATAGTTTGAACTTGAAGTTATTTAGAGGCAAAATGCTTTTGATGCGGTTTCCTTACAATCAGAAACTTAAGAGCTTCAACAGGTGAAGAAAAACCTCTCCGTTGTGATGGATTCTAAGGACACCGTAGCCAAGGCATGGATGCTGTCAATGCTTCAAAGGCCAATGCCAAAAAAGTAAAGGAATTGTTTGTAGAGATATGTTCTCTGAAAGAGGCTTTCGATTCGGCATATGCATCACGTTCAATGGTTGAGGATGAAAAGGTTGTTATTGCTACAAAATGGGAATCTAAAGCCAAATAAGCATCAGCAATGGCAAGTAAGGATAATGACGAGGCTCAATATTTGAAGAAATAATTGACCAATGTCAAGGATATTGAGTTAAAGTTGTCTCATACATCGAAATTGAGGTTAACATAAGCAAAGAAAATGCAACTAAATTATTAGATTCCCTTAAAGAAGTTGAAGCTGAGATCGTTGCTGCAAAAGAAGATGCACAAAGAGCTAATATAGAAATTTATATTGTCAAAGGTGATCTTCTGGACAAAGAAAATGAGCTTCATCTAAGAAATCAAATGGAAATTCTGTGTCAATTACAAAAGAAGAGTATGGTTTTCTATACAGGAAAGCACAAGGGGCTAAAGAAAATGCAAGTAAAATAATAGTAAAGGTCCTTTCCCAGGTGGAGCATACTAATATCATGGAAAATGAATCTCTGCAGAAGTTAAATGTGATGAATTGAGATCTCGAGAAAAGTAATCTTCTGAGCAGTTAGACATTGTCCGAATATACAAAGTATCCCTAGAAGTAGATTTCAAGAAGTTGAAGGAAGGGGCAGAGTATTGGAAGAAGGTTGTCATAGTAATGACATATCACAATGGAGAAATGAGTGGAAAGATAGATTAATTAACTAAGTATTGGAAGTAGGTGTAGAAGACTTGCAATAATTATTAGACTAATTATGATTCCAAATGTAGACAAAACACCTTCAGCAATACAAATATATAATTTAATAAAACTAAGACCAACTCAAGAAAGAGAATATGTCTTGGAATCAAATATAGAGCCTTCAAGTAATTTCATTCTAGGGTAAACAATCTTATAATCAAGGACCAAGAAATTCTAAAATGTTAGAAAGGAAAATGACATTCAATGGAGATACTTTTACCATAGTGCAAAAAGTAAAATATATGAAAGTTCATATAAACCCATGCTACAAGATTGAGTATATAGTTCTTAGCACGTCAAAATAAGGCACACAAAACCAAAATAGATAGCTACATGCATATTTAAACACTGTACACACTTAAAAGTATATAGCAATATATATCAACAACAATAACATAACAAAAGACAAAATGAAGATATCATCATCACAACATACAAAAAGTTGTAGAGAATGCATAAGGCCAATGAATGTGTATGATATATTGTTTACTCAACAATTTATCCAGTTGAAAAATGGACAAGTTTTCTAAGCCTTAAGCTAAAATTGACTTTAGAGAATTCCTTAGTACAAACTTTATTATGTTAATATACCTATAAATCAAATTGCAACAAACTACATAAGGCAATCCAATAAAAATTTCAACATTGAACAAATATTCCGAGGATTTATTCTTAAGCGAGCCTCTTTACTACTTCCTTGGCCAAAAGTTTTTCCTTGGCCTTTGTTTTTGCCTGAGATTTGGTTCCCATAATGCCACCACCCCATTGTGACCGATACTCATCAAACTTGTCATTGTAGTTAGCCTGCAAGAAGAGTTAATTTATAATTTTGATTTTATGTGGCATTGTTTGATGAGTAAAACATAGTGACTTATAATAACTTATGCACACCTTTATTTCCTCAACAATATTGCTAAATTCCTTCTTGTCCTCATTCTTCACATAAGTCAAGCACAAGGTTGTTGTTTCTTTTGTGCACAATCTGAAAAAAAAAAAAATCTTAGTGCAGAAGTTCTACATATCAGTTTTCCATGAAAAGGAATCACATATTACTTACAATAAAAAATTGCATAGTGCAGAAGGCATATTAGTTTCCCATGAAAATTAATCACATATTACTTACAATTTAAGCTTATGTGAACTTTGTCATGCTCAAAAACAGTTAATAAAGGTTATAAATATGCATACCCCTCAAGGAGATGTTTGCCCTTGATAATTGCATATGGGATGTTTATTTTTCTACAAAGTGTAGGATGCCATACTACCAACTGAATTGGATCAATATGATGTGAAATGAATACCAATTTAGCTTTACTATGCACGCACAAAAATATTCCTTATCATGACTGAGAAGAAGAAATAATTTTTTGGAGGAATACATAAAAATACCCCAAAAAGAAAGAGCTCTGTTAAAATTCATATTGGAGAAACATGAAAAATTACAATTGCAATACCTGCTCAATTAGGTAGGTTACATGATTAATTACATATTTCATAACAATAGGTTTCTTCAGTTCAACAATCTTCCCTTCTGCCTCAACCTAAGCGTTTTTCAAAAGCCTTTCCTTCTTTGCAGCTTTATCTTCTGGCCTATATTTTCGAATCATCTTGAAAAGGTTGGCAACTACATTAAAACAGAAAGAGTATAAGCCAAAGGACTCAACCAATACACAATGTCAAAAAAGCAACCTCAAACAACATAAAATAAAAGATACAACTACTCTAACTACTCTAACAATATACATCAGTCCTTTAAAGATCATTTCAAAATAAGAAGGAAAAAAAGCATAATTCATTCATAACTAAAATACCAAAAATACTTAAAAGCAGAAAAATTCTACTTCAAGGTGGTCTTGGAAAAAAATAATGTTGCTTCACACTGATCTATATTTGAGCACAACGATAAAAAACATGCACAACAATTATTTCTCATATTTGTCAAACATTGGTCAAAAGAAAATTACATGGTAATCATCAATAAAACCATATTCATATGTTACCCAATTAAGTCAACATAATATAGAATTGATTGAGATACTTGTTGATATCCTAAATTGCTCTATTTTATACCCCATTTCATTCAATATCACCCTCTGTTTTTATATTAATAAGAGACCCTTCTTTCCTGCACTAGTACAAGATGGTTACCCTTTTCCTGCACATGCTTATATTTTATATTAACATTTATTACATCACTTTATTAATCTTTTTATATATATTGCGTGCCTATTTACATATTTCTTGTAACTCATATTGATTTCCTAGAGTAATCATGGAACTTAGTGTTAATGATGAATGAGTTGACTAGTGCAGGAAGATTCCTGCACCGCTACTGTCCGAGATTTCTGAGAAGCTATCTCCCATGAGGGTGGATCTCGATCTTCGACTCCAAGTCTAACTGCTGATGAACTGAATCAAGATAATAGGTGGCACACATTGAGGGATTTTTCTCCAAAGATAGGCTACGACCAAGCGAAGTTCGTGTGTATTATAACCATTGTCCAAAGTTCTAAATTTCAGTTTTCTATGTTTCCTCAGCCAAGAGGCCTAAACAAGAATTATCTGTAATTAGTGTAAATGGCCTAGAGATGAAAGGATATATATGATGTAGATCATAGATAGGAAGCTAGTGTACCATCGACTATCATTTTGGTTTATGTAATCTGGTTATCGCTTTGCTCTGGGGCTGGACTATTCTGTAATGTAATTTTCCAAATCGAGTAATACAATGAAAAATTATGATTTACATGCACAATGTTTAAATTTGTCTTTGATGTATCTTTGAAGTGTTGATCTATTTCATTCCTTAGAAGGGGAACGAGCTGGTTGGCTAGGGCGTAGCCAACCCAGTGCTTTTACCCCTTTCACTTTCGTTATTTAGAAAGACGGTGTGGTTATTTCTTTTGCAGCTGTGTGATGTAATAGTTTAATTGCTAATATTTAAGTTCTAAATTAAAATATCTTCTGTAGCCTATGTGTGAAATGGATCCGTGGTTTGAAGAGTATTTGTGTTTATTTTTCTTATGAAATATCTTTCTCGCATTTCCTTTACTCTTGTTCTCTGTTTTAATTCATTTTCAAATGGATTGTGCAAGGAACTCCTTCCTGCACCAGTGCAAGCTGTTACCTGCACCTTGGTTTAGTCATTCGTTGCAACAAACATTTAATCACTTACCTGCTTTTTACTTTCAGTTATTTCACAAGCGAATGAATCATTAATTGAGTAATTGTTTTTGGTATTAAAATTTCATCTCTAAAAGATCTGGAAGCAGTTATATCGAATTACCACATTATTCTTGCAAAGATAATCATTATTGTGGGTAAAGTACCAACATTGAATAAAACATGCAAAGTACTTAGGCTATTGTTTGATTCTTTTAAAGTGCTTTTATTTCATGAAGTTTATTTCCTCTGCAATGTTTAATGAGTTGAAGGATTTCCTTTTTCAATGATAGTTTACTTCAAAATTTCATTTACAGTTTCAATTCTTTTCCATCAAATCTTTGAGTTTTCGAAAGTAATTTGGGAACTGAGTAAAGCAAACTCTGTTTCAGTGCAAGAGCAAGTCTCTTGAAACAGAAAGAGAGTGCTCTAAGCCCTGAAGCTTAGAGCACCTTCACTCAAACATAAGTCTTCAATAAGGAAGGTCAAATATACTCTTACACAAGAATATTGTACATGCACTAGTGCAAGTAGATTGCAGCAGCGCAAGGATAGGTCGTTTGTGTGAGAGGAAGATCAGATGGAAGATAGGATTCTGCAAGGGCCCACTTGTCAGACTGTTTACTATCTATCTGAAGACAAACATAACATTTCATTCCATAATTTAAGATTGTTTCCGTCATGTGGGATTTCTTTACTTGATTTACTTGCAAATTGTCTTTTACATTACAACACTAGAGTTGCCTTGGTGTTAATTGCCTTTTCAATTGTTTTCTATCTGATTCCGGAAAACATTTCCTTTAAGAAGTAGGATTAGAAAAGGGAAAAGTTCATACCATTTCTCGCATTTCCTGTGCTTTGTCTCTAAGTTTATGAAACCCTTAGGTTGACAATTAAGTGTTGAGGAGTTTTGCTGACACCTAATCATCAGGATTGGGTGAATAAATACAATTGATGTAAATGCGTGTTTTTGAGTACTCTTTGCATTGGGTTTTACCCTGTCATTGGAGTTGATTCTCGATACGTTTCAAAAGAGTATTGACTGGAATATTGCGATAAAAGATATGCTTGCTTGCTAATTTTATGTGAGAATAGCTGAGAGGGAAGCTGAACGTAGAAGCTCAAAGCTAAATATACCGGGGACGATGTTGGTATTTACGCTATAAAAATTTGCGTATTTACCATGAAATTTGTGTTTTGACATTTGAATTTGTTGTCCAATCATATCAAATTAGGAGTAAAACTTTGTAGCAGAAGTTTTTTTTTTGTTATAAAATGCATTCAATCATATCCATGTTGGGAATAGTTCTCACTGGCAAGGAGAACTATCCCGAGTGGTACCAGATGATAAAACACACCCTCAGTTTCATTGAGTTGTGGAAAGGAGCGTGCATTGAAGAAGGATACAAAGAAATAGCCTAACTCATACAAAGAGCTCGCCATTGGGGAAAATAAGAACAACAAAGCTTATGCATTTATCACAACATATGTAAATGAAGATGTGAGTTGCCATATTTCACCATTATCAACTACTTTCAAAGCCTTTCAAAAGCTGAAAGAACTCTATGACTCACATTCTGCACTTGAAGTTGTTCAACTCATGAATAAACTCTTCACTCTTGAATTACAAAATATTGATGCTCTTGCTCTTGCATCCGAAGTAAAATCTATAATGCATGATATCAAATCGACTAAGGTTGAATTGGATATTCCTCTTATCTCTTTCTCAAGGAACGTTATCCTACTTACTCCAATTATCTTGAATCATTGCAAGCAAATGGAAATCTCAAAGATATTACCTTGAATCTCTTGTGAAAAAATTTGCTGAAAGAGAGAAAGCTTTTGGAAAAAAGACAGCCCTTGAATCTTTTGAAGAGGCTGTGTGCCTTGATCATAAAGAAAATAATCCTTCTCAAGATTCTTCTAGAGGAAGAGGTGGTCGAAGAGGAAGAGGAATATATTTCAGAGGCAGGGGGGGCAGACACTCTCAAGGTGAAAAGGCAGATTTGCACTGCATACACTACAAAAAAAATGGATCACATGATGCCTCTACATGAAAGTTACCATGGGACAAAATTGAGCAGCAAAGAAACCAACAAAAAGGTAAAACTAATGACACAGCCGAAGGTAAAGCACATGAATTCGCTCACTATGTTGTGGCACAATGTAATATTGGAGTAAATGAACATTTATTTAATGCTTCACTTGCTTCTTGGAAAAATGATTGGTTGCTTGATTCAGGAGCAACTTGCCACATGACTCATAGAAAATATTTTTTTGAATAATTTACTGACAATGTTGATGGAGCGGTATACTTGCAGACCAATCAAAAAGCAAGCCATCAAGGCTTGGCACAATCAGGCTTAAATTGCCTGGTCTTCCAGAATTTCTTCTGCATCATGTTCTATATCTCCCATAACTCAAGAGAAACTTGTTGTCCTTGGTCCACATCCACCAGCAAGATCACTCCATTCATATGTTCAATGGAAAGCTTGAGGTGAGAAAAGCATCTGTCCACTCACTTGTCACGAGGGGAATAGAAGAAGCAAGGCTTCTTAAGCTGCAAGGTACCTCTGCTCGTGCACAAAATTTCTCATATAATTCTCATTATGAAGAAGGTACACTTCCATCAAGTTTATTATGGCATGCTAGATTTTGACATTTGAACTATGACAGCCTCTGTTTGTTGAAGAAAAATGGTGTTGCTGGTTTTCCTACAATTTCTAGGAAATTTATGCAATGTGATGCTTGCATTCTAAGAAAGCATAGCAAACAGTCTTTTCATGATTCGCATTCAAGAGCACATAGAAAACTTGAACTAATTCATTCAGATTTATGTGGTCCAATTCTTGTTCCTTCTGCAAATTGAAATAAATATATGATGACATTTATTGATGACTACACTAGAATGTGTTGGGTTTATTTATTGAAGAACAAATCTGATGCTTTTCAAACATTCAAGAACTTTCATAAATGGACTGAAAATGATGCAAAATGTCATATTGGGTCTATTAGCACTGATAATGGAAAAGAATACACATAAAATGAATTTGAAAACTATCTTCGCCAACATGGGATCAAACATCAAACAACTGTGCCTTATAATCCCGAACAGAATGGTGTAGCTGAAAGAATGAATAGGACAATCTTAAATATCGTAAAATCCATGCTCTTCTTCAAAAATGTAAAGATAATGTTTTGGGTTGATGTTTTTCTATGTGTTGCATATATAAAGAATAGATGTCCATCTAATGCTATTAGAAACAAGACTCCATATGAAATGTGGTATGGGCATGTTCCTTCAGTAAAGCATCTCAAGGTCTTTGGTTCCACCTGTTATGCTTTGATACCAAAGGTACATAGAAACAAACTTGGTGCAAGAATTCATAAGTGTATCTTCTTGGGGTATTCAAACACCTCCAAAGCATACCATCTCTATGACGAAGTCAATAAAAAGTTTGTTGTATCTAGAGATGTAATTTTTCTTGAATCATCCAAAACTACCAATGTTGTTGAGTGACAACTTGATCGCTTGGATAGATTTGCAAATGCAAAATCATTTCAAGAATTTGATAATCAGATTCCACATCTTGAAGGTGGGATTCCTATACTAGATCAACATGTGGAATATTCTTATGAAGAACACCCTCCCCCGCATGAAACTCCAACAATGGATGATGCTTTAAGTGATGTGATTGATAGAATTTGGAGACACAATCTTGATTCAGTCCCAACTCAATCAACGGAGCAGCCTGGAACATCTAAGAAAGGTCCCCCAAAGTGGCTGACAAAGACACTTGAAAGTATTCATCCTAATGAGGTTGGAAAGACAGGAACTAGAAATTCAAACTGGCAAAATGAAGGTGATGTAGATGACTCTAATTCACCTGTTGATACAGATGTTTGTTATGATTGTGAATTGAACTTGTCTACAGATTTTGAACCAAATTCCTTTAAAGAAGCTACTTCTAATGATGAGTGGAAAGAAGCGATGCAAAAGGAGTATGATTCCCTCATAAAGAATGGCACTTGGAAGCTGGTTGTTCCTCCATTAGAATCCAAACCAATTGGATGCAAGTGGGTCTACAAGAACAAGTATAAAGCTGATGGCTCACTTAAGAAGCACAAAGCTAGGCTTGTGGAAAAAGGTTTTGCATAGAAAGAAGGGGTCGATTATGAGGATATTTTTTCCCCCACAAAAAAATGGGCTACCATCCAGACACTCTTTTCCCTCGCAACTCAGGATGGTTGGAAAGTCCATCAATTGGATGTAAAAACTGCTTTCTTGAATGAAGATCTAAAAGAGAATGTTTTTGTGTCCCAACCTAAAGGATTTGTTGTGAAAGGATATGAACATAAATTATGCAAACTTGTGAAACCCTTGTATGGCCTCAAACAAGCACCATGAGCCTGGTATGAAAAACCAATTGAGCATTATCTGAAACTCAATTTCAAACATTATGATCTTGATGATGCAACTTTATTTGTCAATAAAGTTCGCAAAACAGTTGTATATCTTATGGTATATGTAGATGATCTTTTGATGACAGGGAACAATCAAAGCTACATTGCATCCATCAATAAGGAATTGGGGAAAATTTTCGAAATGACTGATTTGGGCTATGTTCAATACTATCTTGGTATTGAAGTAACACAGCATCCAAAGTCCATATTTCTCTCTTAAAAGAAGTACATCGGAGATATGTTGAATAGGTTTGGCATGAAATAATGTAATCCTCTTACTACTCCGATGGAACAAAACTTAAAGCTCACATTTATTGAAGGAAAATAATTTGAGGATGCAACAAAGTATAGACAACTTGTAGGAAGTCTCAACTACCTAACTACTACTAGACCAAACATTTCATTTGTTGTTGCAATCCTCTCCAGGTTTATGAAAAATCCTTATGAGGGACATTGGTATACTGCAAAAGGAGTTCTAGGGTACTTGAAGGGAGCTCAAGACTTTGGAATCAAGTATACACAGGTGGACGACTTCAGTTTGATTGGATACTCTGATTTAGACTTCGATGGAGACAAAGAAACTGGGGTATCTACTTCAGGATATGCTATGAGTCTTGGATCAGGAGCTATCTCATGGAGATCACACAAACAATCAGTCCCAACAGATTCCACAACAGAAGCAGAATACGTGGCAACAACTGAGGCAACAAAAGAAATTGTGTGGCTCAGGAAAATTCTTGAAGATTTATAGGTAAAACAAGTACAATCAACTGCACTCATGATTGACAATACCTCTACAATAAAGTTGGCCAAGAACCCAAAGTTCCATGATCGAATGAAGCACATCAATACTAAATATCATTTGATTCGACATCATGTTGAGGCCAAGACAATCCATCTTCGTCATTGTTCCACTAATGAGCAAATTGCAGACATCTTCACCAAAGTGCTTAGAAGGGAAAAGCTTGAATGATTCAGAATGATGTTTGGACTCAGCAACATCCCTTCAGATTAAGGGGGCGAATTTTGACACCTAATCATCAGGATTGGGTGAATAAATACAATTGATGTAAATAAATAATAAGAAATATGAACAGTCATCGGGGGATGAAGTGAACAATCTCCCTCATGTATATAATAAATACCTACCTGAAGGAATAATATGAATTAATTTTTTGGAGTTACTATCTGGCCTGATGTTGGGTCCCTATAATACTAGTGATTACCCCATTACTATTGTAGTTATACCCCTTATTTATATTGTCGTGCCCCTATTACCCACATATTGTTATTTCTGTGCCCCATAGAATCCCTCTATTATTATTTTTGTGGCTTTATATTATTATTGTTAGGTCGGCTGGATTATATTGTGACTCCTTAGACTCCTATATATAGAAAGGAGGTTTTGTCATTTGTATCATCCAAGAATTGTTCATTTATGTAATGTAAAGGAGGTTGCCCCCTCAAAGAGGCTGAACTCTAAGGCGTTGATCTTTCTTTTCTATCTTTTCTTGAGCTGGTTTCATAACATTTGGTATCAGAGCTTTGGATTCTAGGGTTTCGCTGCTCCAAACAGATCATCATGGAATTTTCGCTATAACTTTTTTCCTGTGACGTTTCAGAAGTCTAAAAAAAAACCCATTTGAGAAGAAATCGCGCTGAACCTTGGCTCCGAATTTCAGAGTTTTTTGCATGATATTTTCGGAGATATGATCTGAGGAATTTGGTCTTTTTGCAGACTCCTGAATTACACTCAAAACAGGTGACCTGGGGAAAATCGTCATAACTTTCTTTCTGAGCATCGGATTGAAATTGCGTAAGAAGGTACAGAAAGAGGATGGACTATAGTTTTCTTTTATATATTTTTCAGAGTCAAAGGTTGAAACAGTGACACGTGGCACGTCGTACAAGTTCACTATACTGAACTAGTCTATAATCAAGTCACTGTGGGAGATTTCGCATAACTCTTCCTTGGAGAATCCAATTTGGGTCAGACTTGTGGCATTGGAAAGAGGACACAAAGGGATACTAGAGGTCACAAATTCAGAACTAGATAATCAGAAAGTACAAAGATACATCGGAGGCAATATCGAGCTCCTACAAAGTGAAAAAAAGGTGTGTAGATTTTCTTTAATTTTTGCTTAAGCTTGGTTTGAAAATTTATTTTGAAGGAATTCAAAGGGCATATTAGAGAATTATTATTGGTAACTGATTCCCCGAGGAAAGAAAATGCAAACACCTAGTAAGGAGCCTTAAAGCTCTAGCATGACTCATGAAGAAGAAGAAGAAATGCTATATGATATATCAAAATTACAAGAACAAGTGCAACGAGTGTCACTTGCACAAAAAACAACAGAATCTAAAATGGATGGTTTAAGGAAAGATGTAGAAACTAAGATGGATGGTTTAAAGAAAGGTGTAGAAGCTAAGATGGATGGCATGGAAGCTAAGGTGAATGGCATGGACGCTAAAATTGATGGCATGGATGATAAGATGGATAAGTTGCTACAAGAAATAGTCACTAAGGGTGAAAGAGTACTAAAGGAAACTCATGATGAGAACAAAAGAAATGTTAATCATGATTCCATAGACTCTAATGTTGGATCGAAGACTCACCATGTTCCAAAAATCGATATGAGGAAGTTTGATGGCAAGGATCCCGCCACATGGATATTACAGATGGAGCAATTCTTCGATCTCAATAATGTGCAAAACACACAAAAGGTACGTATGGCAACTTTATATTTGGAACCAAATCAGTTTGTATGGTATCAATGGCTTTGTTCTCGTAAACAGTTTATCACTTGGGCAATTTTTACGGAAGAATTGATAGCACATTATGTGTTATGCTCTTAACCTGCAAAGCGATACCCAAACAGAGAATTTGCGAAGAAAAGATACCGAGAACACAAAATATGTGAAGAAAAGATACCCAGAGCACATAATAGCAATGATTTTATTATCCAGAGAGAAATGTTCACAGGCCTCTTCGAGGGGGCAACCTCCAATAGAGCAGAGCTCGATTACAAAACAAGACACAATACTCCTCGCAGGGAGTCTCTATCCTTTATATATGACTCATACATGCAATACCACGAGCCAATATCGTGGATTTTATTAATACCATCTATCTAATACTACCACCCATTTACCATCTAACTAATACTTCCGCCCATTTGCAACTAACTGTGGTCCCGTCATTAATTGCGGGTTAACCACTTACAATTATTAATATGGGCTTTATTGACTCTTGACTATGACGTGATCCCATGACATAAATAAGGGGGTTAGGGTGGGACCCTAACATGCCCTCCCCCTTAAGACTAGCCTTGTCCTCAAGGCTGAAGCTGCGGAAACTGCTGAAGAATAGCGGCTGGTTCCCAAGCTGCATCTTCCGGCGAGGTGTCTTTCCATTTGACTAGGACCTCCTTAATCACGCGGCCACGCAGGTGCTTGTCTCGTGTGTCTAGAAACTGTTCAGGTTGAAGCCAGATTGATCCTTCTTCATCCAATTCAGGTAGACTGGTTTGAACTCGGCAATTGTTCCCAATCACTTTCTTGAGGCACGATACATGGAAAACTGGGTGGATTTTTGCTGTAGGTGGCAAAGCCAGCTTGTAAGCTACTTCTCCAATGCGCTGAAGTACTTGATATGGTCCGTAGAATTTTGGAGAGATCTTTTGACAGCCCTTGTCTTTGAGTGATGTTTGCTTATATGGTTGTAGCTTCAAAAAGACCTGATCCCCTTCTTGAAATTGGCGCTCTGAGCGATGTTGGTCAGCCTGTTGCTTCATACGGTTCTGAGCTTGATGAAGATTCTCGCGCAAGTGGGCCAGCATGGTTGCACGGTGTTGTAAGAGTTGATCCACTGCTTGTACTTTGGAGCACCCCGTGAGATAAGAAGCAGGGGATGGCGGAAGTTGTCCATAGACTACTTCATAGGGAGTCATTTTGGTGGTGGCATGATAGTTGGTGTTATACCACCATTCCGCTAGAGGTAACCACTGTGCCCAAAGGTGTTGTTTTTCTGAAGTGAAACACCTCAGGTAGGTTTCTAGGCATTTGTTGACGGCTTCGGTTTGACCATCTGTTTGCGGATGATATGAAGTACTGAGTTTGAGTTGAGTGCCTTGTATTCTGAAGAGCTCCTGCCAAAAATTACTGGTGAAGATTGGGTCGCGGTCGGACACAATCGAAGTGGGCATGCCATACAATTTGAAGATTTGATCCATGAAAGTTTGAGCAACCAAAGTAGGTGTGAATGGTTGGGGTAGAGCGCAGAAATGAGCATACTTCGATAGTCGGTCCACAACCACCATGATGACTGATTTGTTCCCAGACTTTGGAAGACCTGTAATGAAATCCATGGAGACCTCCATCCAAATTGACGCTGGAATGGGCAATGGTTGTAATGTGCCTGGTGTGTTGACGGTTTCCCCCTTGTGGCGTTGACAGACGTCACATTCTGCTACAAAAGTAAGGATGTCCTGTTTCATGCCGGTCCAAAAAAATGATCTTCTGGTGTGAGCATATGTCTTCTGAAAGCCCGAATGTCCTGCAATGGGAGAGGAGTGCAATTCTGCCAAAATGCGACTTTTGAGGGTGGATGTTGGTGATATGACGACTCTGTCCTTGTAGCAAAGAATATCATTCTGCCACGAGTAGCCCTTGCTGGAATTAGGATCTGCCTGTAATTGAGAAATGAGTTGGGAGAGCTGAGGATGTGAAAACCATTCCCCGCGAGCCTCTTCAATCCAGTCTGGAATGGGGAGAGATATTGCGAGCAGAGTACTTTCCTCCTCAAATTGGCGTGACAATGCATCTGCTACCCTGTTGTCTTTCCCTTTCTTGTAAATGATCTCATAATCATAACCCAGCATTTTGGCTAACCATTTATTTTGTTGGGGGGAAGATAGGCGTTTCTCCAAAAAATATTTAAGACTGTGATGATCTGTGCGGATTTGGAAACGTCGCCCCAACAAGTAAGGTCGCCAGGTCTCAACTGCATGTAAGATGGCCATCATTTCCTTCTCATAGGTAGATTGGCCCAAGTTCTTCCCACTTAGTTGTTGGCTGGTGAAGGCCAATGGTCGCCCTTCCTGCATTAAGACTGCTCCAATACCTGTTCCCGAAGCATCAGATTCAATGACAAATTTTTTGGTGAAGTCCGGTAGTGCTAAGACCGGAGTGGAACACATGGCGGTTTTGAGAGCGGTAAATGCCTGTTGTGCTTCTTCGTTCCAGAAGAAGGAATTTTTCTTGAGAAGTTGCGTCAGGGGCTTCGCTATGCAGCCATAGTTGCGGACAAATTTATGATAATAGCCTGTGAGACCCAAAAATCCTCTCAAGCTTTTCAAGGTCTTAGGTTGAGGCCATTCTTGCATTGCCTGGATCTTTTTGGGATCAACCTTGACACCTTCACGGCCCACAATGTGGCCTAAATACTCAACTTCTTCCATGCCAAATGCACACTTAGACATTTTAACAAATAGTTTATGCTTGCTGAGCAGTTGCAAGAGGATATCTACATGCTTAAGATGTGCCGCCCAAGTGCCACTATAGATGAGGATGTCATCGAAGAAGACCAGGACAAATTTTCTGTGATATGGTCTGAGGAGGTGATTCATAAGGCTCTGAAAAGTAGAGGGGGAATTACAGAGACCAAATGGCATGACCAAGAACTCATAATGGCCTTCATGAGTTCTGAAAGCTGTCTTGGGAATGTCAACTTCCTTCATGCGAATTTGGTGGTAGCCTGAGCGAAGATCCAATTTAGTGAAGAATTGAGCCCCATTGAGTTCGTCCAGCAAATTGTCAACCACTGGGATGGGAAATTTATCTTTGACTGTTAACTTATTGAGGGCCCTGAAGTCTGGACACATCCGCCACTCCCCATCTTTCATGAGGACCATGACGACTGGAGATGAGTAAGGACTAATACTAGGACGAATGACACCTGCTTCCAACAATTCCTTGATGATTTTTTCTATTTCATTCTTTTGGGTGAACGGATGTCTGTATGGCCACACATTTGGGGGTTGGGCCCTTGGGACCAATGTGATGCTATGATCATGTTCCCCTCGCGAGGGTGGAAGTTCATGAGGTTTGTCAAAGACCGTCCGATGTTTATTCAAAATATGTTGCATCTCAGGATGAATTGGCGAAGACATGGTATCTACTACCTGGATGGCATTAAATTGAGCTACTACTCCATGATGGCCCTTTTTTAACAATTTTTCCATACGATGCGAGCTTATGATAGAAGGGGCTCCCGCTTGTAGCCCACGGAGGGTATGTGTGTAGTCGTTCTGCTTAAAACTCATATATAACTCCTGGAAATCCATTGTGATTGGCCCAAGAGTGCGGAGCCATTCCGCACCTAGGACAATGTCGCAACCCCCCATGTGTATTGCAAACATGTGGGTTTTCAATTGATAATCCCCCATTTGAATTTTGACATTTTCACAGCGACCTTCACATTTCATTGTGCCTCCATCTGCAATCTGGACTTGGAAGTTAGAAACTGCTCGGACATAACAATGTGCTGCTTCAGCGATCTTTTGGTGGATGAAATTATGGGTACTTCCACTATCAATCAAAACTATTACTGGCCGATGTTTAAGAAAACCCCTGATTTTGAGAGTTTGAGGTGAAGAAATTCCTGCCAATGCATGTAACGAAATCATTGGTTCATCAGATACCATCTCCTGTTGGTTATCTTCTTCGGTCGCCTCTGGTTCCTCAAGTGGTGGATCTTCCTCGGTGGAGCTGTAGTCAGTGGCATCTATTTGAAAAAACTTGTGCTCTTTGCATTTATGACCCGGGGAATATTTTTCATCACAGTAGTAACATAGTCCTTGCTTCCTTCTTTCGGCCATTTCTGCAGGTGACACCTTTTGAATCTTAAGTGTTTGGGTCATATTGGGAGCCTGTGAGGGACGACCTTTAGAGGGAAAGTTGGGACGGCTGGATTGAGCTGCTAATGCCCGTTCCACCTTATGGGCTACCTGGCAAGCCTCGTTCCATGTGGGGGGGTGGTGGAGTAGAACCTGAGCTTTGATGGCTTCTTTAAGACCGCTGATAAAGCATTCCATGTAGAATTCATCTGTGAGACCCTTAGTGCGGAAGGCTAAGGCTTCAAAAGCGGTAATATATTCATCCACTGTACCCGTCTGTCAGAGCTTAGTGAGACGCCCCAAAAAAGAGTCTTCCTGTTCAAAGCGATTTCGAAGAGCTTTGGTAAATTGGCCCCAATTCTTAAATTGTCCATTGCAATGCTGATACCATTCCTTCCATTTCCATCGTTCACTGTCCAAGTACATGGTGCCCACCATAAGCTTAGTCCCCTCATCTATGATATGATTCAATTGAAAATACTGCTCCATTTGTGCTAGCCATGCGGACGTGTGAGAACCGTCAAATTTATGCATATCCAACTTGGGAGGTCTCTGATTGGGTGGTGGATGGGTGTGCCAGACATGAGGAGAGTGGCTAGACTCCCCCTCATGGTATTCATGACCCTTATACGCCTCCTCGTGGGCTGGCTCCTTGCCCTTGTCCTGTAGTAGGCAATCTAATCCTTTAAGATGATTTTTGATCCTTTCCACCACAGAGTGGAGGGAGTGCACCTCTTCTTCTAGTTTTTCTACCCTTTCATTGGCCATTGCTTGAGCGCGAGTTTCTACCATACACCCGTCTGACGAAAATTTGGGACTGCCGAAATTTTTTTTACTAAGAATTGAATGGTACCACCTTGCTCCGCTCGTCGTCCTGATTCTGATGGGCTAGGTCACCAATAAGCGCCCTGGAATGTCCGATCTGGTGGATCTGCGAGATCTGAATGGTGGAACAACTGCTGCCGCTGATCTAGAGATGATGTGTGATCCCTCGAGAGAAAGGGAACTATGGTCTTGGGGAGTGTCAGGTGCTACAGATCGCAATATACATAAGGGTCTGACAGTAGTACTTGGCCCAATGTTTCAGGGCTCTAACTAAGGAGGATCGACCGTACCCTTAGCCGTACAACCCGACTACCCTATCGTACGGGCAAGTAATCTCTCCGAGTGCTGTTCTCGGTGTACTGTAGCCACAAGACGGCCGAAGTTTTATCTATGGCGAGGTTTCAAGGGAGCTAGGGGGCTTCCTATATACCCAGAGGGTACGTGGAAGACAGTCCGTGCGCGGTTCTGTCTAATGCGCTACTACTCGAAGGGGTACCCACAGGGGTTACAAGGGAGTCCAACAGACGTTACCACCTCTTGTATTTCCTGCATGCATGCCTCCCCAAATCCACAGGTTTATGCGCTTAACGACAGATCCTGTGGTTTAAAGATGCCGGAACACGTCTCTAGCCTAAAATTTTTTTTGCTAAAATTTTGAGATCCCACCGAGCCCTGGAAAGTGCTCTGATACCACTTGTTATGCTCTTAACCTACAAAGCGATACCCAAACAGAGAATTTGCGAAGAAAAGATACCGAGAACACAAAATATGCGAAGAAAAGATACCCAGAGCACAGAATAGCAATGATTTTATTATCCAGAGAGAAATGTTCACAGGCCTCTTCGAGGGGGCAACCTCCAATAGAGCAGAGCTCGATTACAAAACAAGACACAATACTCCTCGCAGGGAGTCTCTATCCTTTATATATGACTCATACATGCAATACCACGAGCCAATATCGTGGATTTTATTAATACCATCTATCTAATACTACCGCCCATTTACCATCTAACTAATACTGCCGCCCATTTGCAACTAACTGTGGTCCCGTCATTAATTGCGGGTTAACCACTTACAATTATTAATATGGGCTTTATTGACTCTTGACTATGACGTGATCCCATGACATAAATAAGGGGGTTAGGGTGGGACCCTAACATTATGAGGATACAAAAAGCAACACTTTTTTTAGCCAATTGATAAGTCTCAAACAAAAGGGTTCAATAGTGGAGCACATTGAGGAGTTCCAAAAATTGAACATAAAGGTAAAAGATATTCCAGAGGAGCATAGGATTGATGTGTTCATAGGGTCTTTAAAGGATAATATCCAACATGATGTGCGCCTTTGGGAACCTGATTCATTAGAAAAGGCATTCAGGTTAGTAAGAAAAATGGAAAGCAAAATTATGGCAACTAGGAAGCATACCATTCAAAACTATAAAGACGGAAGTGTTGTTGCCCATAGTCTTCCACAACCTACAAGGTTGACACCACAAGAATTGGAAGAAAAAAGAGAAAAAGGGCTTTGTTACAATTGTGATAGCAAATACACAAAAGGTCATAAGTGTGCTGAGAAGAAATTATTCTACATAGATTGTGAAGAGGAAGAAGAAAAGGAGCAAGAAAGGTCAAAAGAAGAGGATATATTCCAGGAACAAAGCCTAGATGAAGAACAAATAAACCCGACCATATCTTGTAGTGCATTGGCGGGAATTACCACTCCTCAAACCATCAAGATAGAAGGACAAATCAAGAAGAAAAAGGTAATAGTGTTGATTGATTCAGGAAGCACCCACAATTTTATTCATTGTAGGGTAGCAAAAGAATTGAATTGCTTCCTATATCCAGCACCAGAGTGTCAAGTGATGATTGCAAATGGAGGAACAATAAATTGTTCTGAAAAGTGCCATAATATCAAGCTATCCATGGGAGAATATGTATTGACTAGCCCAATGCTTTCCATTCCAATGGGAGGTGCTGATGTTGTACTAGGAGTCCAATGGCTACAATCCTTGGGTACAATAGCTTTTAATTTTCAAGAACTTTTCATGAAATTTTCTATGGAAGGAAAGGAAGTTGAATTAAGGGGTATTGCAGGGAAACCAGGAAAGATAATCAGCTCTAATGGCATGACAAAGCTTCTAAAAAAGGAGCAAAGAGGTGTAATTGCACAATTATGTTCGCTAGATGTTTCCACATTGGAATCATCTATTTCTCCAGATCTCCAAAAAGTCCTGGACAATCATTCCAAGGTATTTGAGACTCCCAAAGGTCTCCCACCTATGCGTGATCATGATCATGCTATTCATCTGATTCCAGGAAGTGTTCCTCCAAACATCAGGCCGTACAGATATCCATATGTCCAAAAAAGTGAAATTGAACGTATGGTTGCAGAAATGCTAGAGGCTGGTATAATTCAACCGAGTCAAAGTTCTTTCTCAGCTCCAATAGTATTGGTGCACAAGAAGGATGGATCATGGCGCATGTGTCCAGATTATAGGGAGCTCAACAAGCTCACTATTAAAGATAAGTTCCCCATTCCTGTCATTGATGAATTACTGGATGAATTGCATGGATCAATTTACTTCACCAAGTTGGATCTTCGTTCGGGATATCATCAAATCAGAATGAAGATTGAAGACATTCCGAAAATGGCATTTAGAACTCATGAGGGTCATTATGAATTTTTGGTCATGCCTTTTGGCCTTACCAATGCACCTTCAACATTTCAAGGTTTGATGAATTCAATTTTCAAACCATTCCTTAGAAAATTTGTGTTAGTATTTTTTGATGATATACTAATCTACAGCAAGTCTTGGAAGGATCATGTTGAACATGTTGACAAGGTGCTACAACTATTGGAGGAGAAACAATTATATGCAAAAAGATCCAAATGTTTCTTTGGAGTCCAGGAGGTGGAATATTTGGGTCATATTGTATCTCATGAAGGAGTTAAGGTAGACCCTAGCAAAATTAAAGCCATTAAGGAATGGAAAATCCCCACATCCATAAAGCATCTGCGAGGATTTCTTGGGTTGACAGGGTATTATCGCAAGTTTGTTAAGAATTATGGGAGAATAGCAGCACCTCTAACAACATTATTGAAGAAAGATTCATTTTCATGGACTCTGGAAGCAACAAAGGCCTTTAAACATCTTAAAGAGGCAATGTGCCAAGCACCAGTCTTAGCTACACCGGACTTCACAAAAACCTTTATTGTGGAATGTGATGCTTCAGGAAATGGAATTGGTGCTGTTCTAATGCAAGATGAAAGACCCATTGCTTTTGAAAGTCGTCCAATCAAGGGAAAGTTTTTAAGCAAAGCTATTTATGAGAAGGAAATGTTGGCAATACTCCATGCACTTAAGAAATGGCGACCCTACCTAATGGGAAGACACTTCAAGGTAAAAACGGATCATGATAGCCTTAAATACTTTTTAGAACAAAGATTATCCTCTGAAGAGCAACAAAAGTGGGTCACAAAGATGTTGGGTTATGACTTTGAAATCATCTACAAAAAAGGGAAGCAAAATGTGGTGGCAGATGCACTCTCAAGAAAGGATGAGGATATGGAAGCATTGTTGTGTGCCATTTCTATTATCCAACCAGATTGGATAAATGAAGCAAAGGAGGAATGGAAGAATGACGAAGAAGTGTGGGCACTTATTCGAAAGCTACAACAAGATTCAAGTACTTCTGATACATTTAGCTGGCAAAATGATTCGTTATGGTACAAAGATCGCTTATACCTCTGTAAGAATTCCCAGCTAAAACAAAAGATTCTTATGGAATTGCACACTTCTCCCTTAGGAGGGCACTCAGGATTTTTAAAAACTTACCATAGGGTTAAGAAGGAATTTTTTTGGGATGGCCTTAAATCAGATATTCAAAAGTTTGTGGCGGAATGTTTGGTTTGCCAACAAAATAAAGTTGAAACAATTAAGACACCGGGTCTATTACAACCTTTATCCATTCCAAGCCAACGTTGGGAGGAGGTTTCAATGGATTTTATCACAGGTTTACCCAAGTCTGAGGGAAAGAGTGTCATCATGGTGGTAGTTGACAGACTTACCAAGTATGCACACTTTTGTGCATTATCACATCCATTTAAAGCCAGTACAGTTTCTACTGCATTTATGGAAACAGTTCAAAAGCTACATGGAAACCCAAAGATTATTGTAAGTGACAGAGATCCCATTTTCACTGGAAATTTTTGGACAGAATTATTTTCTTGTCTTGGTACTCAGTTAGCTCATAGCTCATCTTATCATCCTCAATCTGATGGGAAAACTGAGATAGTTAACAAATGTTTGGAAGGATATCTTCGTTGCTTTGTATCTGATAAACAGACACAATGGGTCAAATGGTTGCCTCTGGCTGAATGGTGTTATAACACTTCCTTCCATACAGCAACAAAAATGACCCCATTTATGGCACTTTATGGGTACCAACCACCATCAATCACATCATATTTAAGAGAAAATTCTAAGGTTCAGGCAGTGGAACATCACATCGAACATCAACAACAAGTCCTCCAACTCTTAAAGGATAACCTCGTGTTGGCACAAAATAGAATGAAACAACAGGCAGATCAACATCGCAGTGAAAGAAGTTTTGATGTAGGTGATTGGGTATTCCTACGGCTACAACCATATAAGAAAATGTCCCTAAAGCAAGCTAAGAAGGATAATAAATTATCACCAAAGTATTATGGTCCGTACAAGGTGTTGGAAAAGATTGGTACTATGGCATACAAATTGGAGCTTCCTGCAGCTTCTCGATTGCACCCAGTTTTCCATGTTTCATGTTTAAAGAAGGTAATAGGCGACAAGCTCCCAGTTCAAACAATATTGCCAGAACTTGACGAGGAAGGAAAAATTATATTGGAACCGGAAGCAGTCACAGAAACAAGAACTCGACAGCTACGAAATTGATCAATTTCAGAGTATCTTATCAAGTGGAAGAACTTATCCGCTGAAGATTCCACATGGGAGGATGAGAATTTTATGCAGAAGTATATAGAACTGCTCAAGCGTTGAGGACAACACTTTTTTGAAGGAGAGGGGCATGTTGGGTCCCTATAATACTAGTGATTACCCCATTACTATTGTAGTTATACCCCTTATTTATATTGTTGTGCCCCTATTACCCACATATTGTTATTTCTGTGCCCCATAGAATCCCTCTATTATTATTTTTGTGGCTTTATATTATTATTGTTAGGTCGGCTAGATTATATTGTGACTCCTTAAACTCCTATATATAGAAAGGAGGTTTTGTCATTTGTATCATCCAAGAATTGTTCATTTATGTAATGTAAAGGAGTTTGCCCCCTCGAAGAGGCTGAATTCTAAGGCGTTGATCTTTCTTTTCTATCTTTTCTTGAGCTGGTTTCATAACACCTGACAAGTTTGATCAAGCACAATTCCTGCACTCAACAATACGCTACATAATAAATATCAACCAAAAGGATTTATTTCTAGGTGTTTTAACTTTTTCTTTTGTTATTATGAGTATGAAAATATCTTGAAAGCTTACCCTTGAGTCAAACTCTGTTCGGCCCTGCTGATGGGCCATGTTAACATAGTCATAAGTCATATTTTCTGAATATGATTGATCTGGAATTTATCCAGGACAAAGAATTAAAGGTATTACAGACATATGTGCATGGAGGTGCCTATGTTACTTTATGCAATGGATCGATAAGATTGCAAAATACATAGACACTGAAGTAGTTAGTGAAAACATAATAGTAAAGCATGTAAACACAACAAGTTTAATAAGGAGTTAACCCAATGCTCTTGGGCTACGTTTCCTGGTCTAGCCTTCAGTGGTGGCCTCTCTATTATGTTTTCAAAGTAGAGTTTTTAAAACAGTGAGCTCAATTTGAGTCTCACTCGACAAATATAAATCAGTCGGACTGGACTTGGATCCCACAAGTCTTTGGAATACACAGACTCTCCTTATTGAAACTCAACCTCTATTGGTCACAGTAGTATGAACCAAATCTGATACTCATACATGACAGGTAAGTACAGAGGCGTTTACTTGAACCTCTCAAGCCCTCTCTACAGTATACAGACTCTCTCTGACTCTGTCTGGCGCGATGCTACCTTTAGGTCAACTCAGCTTCTTCTCTTTGTTCTCTACTTCTTGGCTTTCCGCCTTGACTAACTCACTGCCTCCTTTGTTTCTGTTAGTTCGTGGCTTTAAAGCCAATCTGCTTTCTCTCGATTCATTTCTACTTCTTGGAATTCTAGTTTTCCTTCCTTTGTCCATTCGAACTACCCTATTCTACGTCATCATCATTGTGTAATGCTTCGCAGGAAGGTGACCACCTATTTCATAATGAATTGAGTGTCAGGTCTCTTGAAATTGTTTGAACGGTCATTATTTCCATTTGATCCAAGATTTCCCGTGAAATATGAATCTTTTGCCAACTCATCGTCCACGTCGGACTTCAAATCCCATGTAATCTTGCTTTACAACTTGTCAAATTCAGTCATTTATCAGGACGTGCATCCGTTGTTGATCTGGGCCCCCCAGGTACTACAGTCGTCGTTCATATTGGTTGGGTAAGTAGCTTGACGTTTACCCATTCAATGTGAGCGGTTTTCTCTCTCTTCCGTCGGATGCATGTCACTCAGTGTGTGGCATGGGGCGGGACTATGTTAAAACTGCTTATCGCCTTGAGGCCTTATGATATCTTGCCAATTTTGTGGAATCCACAGAACTAGATTTATTACTTTTCTGTGTTTCATAGCCTTTTTGGGTCCGGGTGCTTTGGGGCTTTTCTTCACTAAGGGGATGCCCTGCGATACGCGATTAGCACTTTAGCGCTAATCGCATATCAGAAACCACCCCCATTTCTTGAATTAGCCTCTGGTTTTGCCAATTCGTGCTAGGGTGCATTACCATGGGCCAACGGTCTGCGTGCTCGACCGAGGTTCCTCATTACTCTGTGTTGATCACAATTGCAACTGCCACACGAATTCCTTCTGATATCTTGATCTTTTTAAGACTTGAATCTGTTTGGCATAATTTGAACGAGTTTTTGAAAACATAGAGAGTGTTTAGGATCTAATTCGGATCACGGCCGTCCCACCGAAAAATCTTTTGGACCACCAAAAGTTAGCTTTTAAGCATCAATCAAGTGAGGGTATAGATTCCTAGCTTGCGCAATTTCTATCCATTTCGCACTACTTGGCTTTGAACCTTTGAGTCCAATCCTAAGGTACTCAACATCCCCTCTGTGTGTAGTTCTCACCTTCCTGTTCAAAACTGTATCTTCTTACAATTCATTATGATATTCAGGCAACAGGTCATCAATAGAAGGAAATAGACTCTGCTCTTCGGGATCTTCGATTAATGAAGGTTCAAATAATCTCAAGTTGTCTGCATTAACAACTGAGTAGATGTGCATGTATGCTAGTAAATCAAGGTGAAAAACATTCTCACCAATTTTCTCAAGTATCTTGGAAGGTCCATACCTTATTGGCTTCAGCTTATTACCTTCACCTTGCATTTTGTCTTTGCTGATATACAGCCAGACTTGATCACCAACTTGGAAAATATGCTCAATCTGATGCTTGTCATGCCTTGCCTTGGCTTGGCTCTTTTCCAGCTATTCCTATACTACCTGGTGAATCTCTTGGATTTGTTCGATGAACTTGGTTGCCTTGTCCACATCACTATGTCAATCAACCGCCATGTCTTTACCAAAGACAAAATCCAAGGGAGACCTTGGTGTGAAACCAAAACAGGTCTCAAAAGGAGATCTTTGTGTAGAAGAGTGTTTAACTCTGTTGTAAGCATGCTGCACATAACATAAATGTTCATCCCAAAGCTTGGGATGCTTACTGCAATAGCCTCTGAGCAACTGGATCACTGTCCTGTTGACTACTTCTATTTGGCCATCTATTTGCGGATGAAAGGTTGTGCTCTTCTTCAGCCCAGTGTCCATCAATTCCCAGAGACTTGACCAAAATTTCCCAAAAGATTGGGTATCTCGATCAGATATAATGGAAGTGGGTAATCCAAAATGAACCCATACATGCTGAAAGAACAACTTTGCAGTTTTTTTACCTGTAATATGTTTGTTACAGGGTATTAAAATACACATCTTGCTGAACCTATCCACAACAACATATAAATAGTCATGACCTATCCTAGATTTAGGTAGTCCCCCAACAAAGTCCATGGAAACACTTTCCCAAGGATGAGAACTGACTGGTAGTGGAGTGTACAAGCCTGGTTTTTTGTTGCTAGGCTTGCTTTTAGCACACATGGTACACCCTCTTACATATCTAGAAACTGTTTCATTCATTTTTGGCGAATAACAACATCTTTGCAGCTGTGAAAATGTTTTACTTACACCAAAGTGACTTGATATTAGAGAAGTGTGTGCTTCTAGAATTATCTTTACTCTTTCTGTTTGAGGAATGCATAACTTTCCCAAATGATGCAAGAGTTGGTCCTTAACATGATAATCCAATTCTTCTACTTGTTTTCCATGACTTAAAGTTGCATATACATCTTTAAAATCTATATCTTGAGCATACTATTCAATGTAGCTTTCATGCAATACTGAATTATGCTTAAGCATAGTGGATGCATTTATGATTAGTCTGGACAACATATCTGCAACTTTACTGTGTATGCCCTTTTTATATCTGATGTCAAGATGAAACTGTTGTAGAAAACCCATCCACCTATAGTGTCTTGATTGCTGCAACTTAGTTTGTGAGTGTAAATATTGAAGTGGATGATGATCAGTGTGTATAACTTTCTCTTTGCCCATTAAATAATTTTTCCACCCTTTTACACTCTGTATTAATGCATACAATTCTTTATCATATGTGGGATAATTAGTTCCACTACAGAATTAAATGTCTCAGAATGATAACATATGGGTTTCTCGTGCTACATCAACACTACTCCCATGGCAGTGCTAGTACTGGTGCTATACTAATCTTTTCTTTTAAGGTGTCGAAGGATTTCTACTGTTTGCCTCCCCACTGAAACACCTTGTTCAATCTTGTTAAAGCATGTAAGGGAGCTGCAATTAAGGAAAAGTTGGAAATGAACTTTCTCCAATATTGTGTTGCTCCTAAAAAGCTTCTAACTTCGGTAGCAGATTTGGGTTTAGGCCAGTTTACAATGACTGCAACCTTAGAGCGATCTATCTTCAATTCACCACCCCTACAATATGACCCAAATAATTCAAAGATGTTTTACCAAACTCACATTTTGAGAGTTTAACATAAATATTTTCTTTTTTCAAAACATCTAGAGTCTGCTTAACATGATTTAAATGTTCTTCCCATGTTTTACTGAATATAAGAATGTCGTCCAAATATACAATGACAAAATCATCAAGAAAAGGTTTGAGTACATCATTCATCACTCTCATGAAAGTAGTAGGAGCATTAGTTAAGCCAAAACGCATAACCAACCACTCATACAATCCCTACTTTGTTTTCAAAGTAATCTTCCATACATCTTGCTCTGCAACTCTAACTTGATGATAGCCACTATGCAAGTCCAACTTGGAAAAATAAATAGCTTCCTCTAATTGATTCAAGAGATCATCTATGCGAGGAAGGGGATAACGATTTTTGATCATTATCTTATTTAGTGCTCGATAATTAATGCACATTCTCCATGAGCCATCTTTCTTTCTCACCAAGACAATTGGAGACCCACATGGTGATGTGCTAGGTTTGATGAAACCCTTCTCGAGCAGCCCCTGTACCTGCTTCTTGATTTCTACATTCTCTAAAGTGGATAGCCTATACATTCTGATGTTAGGAAATGGAGCATCTTGCTGCAAATTAATATCATGTACTATTTCCTTTTTGGGTGGCACACTTTTAGGTTCTTGAAATAGTATATCATATTTTGAAACAACTTCTTCTAAATCAGCTTGTTGTTTAGCATTACAACCCTCAAATACATTGGTTTTATCAGGTTTCTTTTCTTTTACAACAATCAGTAATTTTTTTTTGCATGAATTTACAATTCTTTTCATCTTCCCTGAGTTTATGAGAGTATAATTATTCTTGAGTTTGTGAGTTCTTACAATATATTCGATTCCATCTTTAATGAGTTGATACTTGTTTTCAACTCTATAGAAAATAGCTTTTCTATCATACAAGTAAGGAATTCCTAAAACAATTCCACATATATCGAAAGGAACTATATCTAACTCAACCTCATCTACAAATGCTGACCCAAAAGAAAACCTAAGTTTACATTGCCTAGTCACTTGTAGTTGTGGTTTATCACATAACCATCCTAATGGATATGGCTTTTTGTGAGGTGTGGTTAGTAATCCCAAATTCTTTACAATTGCTTCAGAAATTAAATTTACTTGTGAGCCACTATCAAAAAAGTAACAATCTTTTGATGCTTGGAAACAACTCTAATATGAAAAATCTCATGTCTTTTTCTCTCATTTTCTTCATTATCAGTAGATTGTGTAGAATTACTAGTAGATGATTTACATTTTTTACCTTTTATGCCTACGGCTGCAATTGTTGTTTCATCTCCTAAGTCTAACCCCAAATCCTTTTGCATAGCTGCAACAATCATCTTCTTCTTTCCCTCGTACTTCTTGGGTTTCAGCTCCGGATGAAAAATCCAACAGTGTTCATCATCATGTCCATCCTTTTTATAGTGAGTGCATGAATATTTGGTCTTTTGTACAGTATTGGCCTTCCTCTCTTTCCATTTTTGTTTCCTCTTTTTCTTGTTCTTACCTATAGTGGGTTTTTATGATCCCCCAACTTTTGGGTTCACATTCTTGCCTCTAGCCTCTAGATGTGTAGCTTGAACAGATACCTCATCTATGCTAGTGGGATTAAACATGAGAATTATGTGTCTTAAGTAGCTGTGTAGACCACCTATATGCTTCAATAGAGTTTCAGGTGAGTCTAAATAAATTCCTAGAATCAAAGCTCTTTTCCTAAATTCTTGAGTGTAACTTTGTATACTTTTCCCTTTTAATTGTCGAAGAGTTTGCCAACTCATCATGGCTTGCTGCATATAAGCTAGTGGATAGAACTATTTTTTAATTGCAGAAACAAATTCACTCCACATAGAAAGAATCTTACCATGCTTCTTCATGTCATCTTGTGTCTTTCCTTCCCACCATACCAGGGAAGTGCCTCCAAGGCATAGGCTAGCCAGCTGAATCTTACTACTGTATGAATCAATGCTCTGCACTCTTCAATAAACATCAATCTGTATAATCTAATTATCCAGCTTCTGTGCATTTAACTCTCCATCATATATTGGTAAACCAAACGTAACATCTAATTTAATCAAAGATGTCTTCTTTTTATTTTCAAGGCTACTTGGAGGTGTGGGAAGCTTTTCTTCTTTCCCTTTGCCTTTAGAGTGGTCATGGAGGAAAGATTCTTCTGCTCCTTTATCTTGTTTTGATTTTGATGAATGTTCCTCTCTACCTTTCTTAAATTCACTATACATTTCCTCTACCATGGCTCTCATGGTCATGAAACTCTCCATGAATTGAGGGTCTGATTCCAAGGGAGTTTCTTCTCACATTTTCCTCTTAGGATAGACTCTTCCAACTTCAGGGTTAGTTTCAACCAACTCTCCTTCTCCTAGTTTAAGCTTTGATCTAGCTAGCATTCAACAACAAGATCTAGCACAAGCTTGTCTAACCTTAGTAAACTTGAGCTCTGATACCACTTGATTTGGAATTTATCCAGGATAAAGAATTTAAGGTATTACATACTCATGTGCATGGAGGTGCTTGTGTTACTTTATGCAACGAGTTGATAAGATTGCGAAATACATAGACACTGAAGCAGTTAGTGAAAACATAACAGTAAAACATGTAAACACAACAAGTTTAATCAGGAGTTCACCCAATGCTCCTAGGCTACATCTCTTGGTCTAGCCTTCAGTGGTGGCCTCTCTATTATGTTTTCAAAGCAGATTTTTTACAATAGTGAGCTCAATTTGAGTCTCACCCAATAGATATAAGTTAGTAGGACTGGACTTGGATCCCCCAAGTCTCTGGAGTACACAGACTCTCCTTATTAAAACTCGACCTCTATTGGTAAATATGAGCCCCATCTGATACTCATACATGACAGGTAAGTACAGAGGAGTTTTCTTGAAACTCTTAAGCCCTCTCTAGAGTACACAGACTCTCTCTGACTCTGTCTAGCTTGATGTTGCCTTCAAGTCAGCTCGACTTCTTCTCTCTATTCTTTGCCTTGACTAACTTACTACATCCTTTGTTTCTGTCAGTTCGTGGCTTTAAAGCCAGTCTTCTTTCTGTCGGTTTGTTTCTGCTTCCCAATGTTATGGTTTTCCTTCCTCTGTCCATTCAAACTCCCTTGTTTTGCATCATCATCAATGTGTAACACTTCACAGAGAGGTGGCCACTTGTTTCATAACGAACTTAGTGTTAGTTCTCTTGAAATTGTTTGAATGGTCATTATTTCCATTTGCTCCAAGAATACCCGCGAAATACTAATCATCTGCCAACTCATCATCCATGTCGGACTTCGAATCCCATGTAATCTTGCTTTACAACCTGTCAAATCTGGTCATTTATCGGGATGTGCCTCTGCCTTTGATCTGGGCCCCCCAGATCCTATGGTAGTCGTTCATATCGAGCGCGTAAGTAGCTTGATGTTTACCCATTTGATGTGAGTGGTTTTCTCTCTCTTCCACCGGACGCATGTCACTCAGTGTGTGGCATCAAGCGGGACTCAGTCAAAAATGCTTACCACCTCAAGGCCTTCCGATATCCTTCTAGTTTTGTGGAATCTACAGAACCAAATTTATTACTTTTCTACATTTCATAGCCTTTTTGGGTCCGGGTGCTTTGAGGCATTCCTTCACTGAGGGGGATGCCCTGACGCTAATCACATATCAGAAACCACCCCCGTTTCTTGAATTAGCCTCTAGTTTTTCCAATTCACGCCAGCACATGTTACCATGGGCCAACGGTTTGCGCACTCAATCGAGGGTCCTCGTTGCTCCGCATTGATCACAATTGCAAGTGTCACGAGGATTCCTTTTGATAGCTTGATCTTTTTAAGACTTGAATCTGTTTGGCATAATTTGAACGAGTTTATGAAAACTTAGAGAGTGTTTAGGATCCAAATCGGATCAATGATTCAAGCTCACAAATAGTCAAATTCACCAACAACAAGTTAGGCTCACATTCCCTCATCATTGAAGCTTTCTAATTATGGCCAAACAACTACAAAAATCAAATTAGTTGTTGTTAATAATTTTTGGTTTTCTTTTAATTCTATAATTCAGTTTTAAAGGATGTTTACACTTTAGTTTCTTGTACAATAGTTGTTGTTAGTCAAGTGTTTTTATAGTTTTACAGAGGTGATTGAGTTTGATTTTATCTAGGGGAAATGACATCATAAAATCAAGCCCATCCACTATGCTCCCTATACTATTCTATAGTAGGTTGGTGCGAATGCATGTGATTTAGATTTTCCTTTCTAGCTTGGAAAAATAAAGAATAGTGACTTATAATAGCTTATGCACACCTTTATTTCCTTGGCAATATTGCTAAATTCCTTCTTGTCCTCGTTCTTCACAAAAGTCAAGCACAAGGTTGTTGTTTTTTGTGCACAATCTGCAACAAAAAAATTCTTAGTGCAAAAGTTCTACATATCAGTTTCCCATGAAAAGTAATCACATATTACTTACAATTTAACAAAAATAGTTAACAAAGATTATAAATATACATACCCCTCCAAGACATATTTGCCCTTGACAATTGCATATGGGATGTTTATTTTTCTACAAAGTGCAAGAAGCCATACTACCAACTCAATTGGATCAACATCATGTGAAATGACTACTAATTCAACTTTACTCTGCACACACACAAATATTCCTTATCATGACTGAGAAGAAGAAATAATTTGTTGGAGGATTACATAGGAATACCCCAAAAAGAAAGAGCTATGTTAAATCTTATAAAAGGAATTTGTTGAGGAACATAGGATACAATTGTTTTGAGAATCAATATTCTTATGCATTTTATGTTTAAACATAAAAATCTAGGAGAAAAAAAACACCAAGGTAACTCTAAAACTGAATTTGACCGAATCTTCCAGCTCACATCCAAGGAGCAGAGTTGTTGGAGAAAAAGTGAAGCACAAGGAACTCAACAGAAGAAGTTTTGAGTAAATTCCAACAAAGGGCATGACAAGAACAAAAATGAGCATATCATGCATTTAGAAAGGGAGCAACTGGGTAGTCATGCACAAAAAGGGGAGGATCCATTATATCACCTAGATGAGGTAAACAAAGACACAACTATGTCATTCCAACATAAAGATCCAAATGTCAATTCATGCCAGAAAGGGAAGCTTATGCAGCAAGAAGGTTTTCACATCAATAGATTTACTAGGATTCCTAATGCAGATAATTTGGAGAACAATGCAGAAATTTATGAGCAAACACCAGAAAGAAACTACTAGTTTCATTCAAACAATGTGATTTTGGACTCTTAATCCTAAAACAGACATGTTGGAAATACTTCAGTCTATCAGTAGGGAAATAGTTCACTAGCCTTAAATTTGTTTCCCTATGTCTGTGATAGTTCTCAGAGATATACAAGTGATATAAATAGGTCACAATATAGTCAAAATGATTGCATGAGTGTTGGTCAGATAGCAGGCAAGGGTGATCCTAATCAACTTCACCGGTGTTCCTCACTATGCAATTTCCTATCTGGATAGGCTACCTTTTTGTACTGAATTTACCGCCTTGACAAGGCATTGACCTTGTTGGACTTGGACCTTGAGAAGATACATACTTTAAGCTCTGAAAAATAGAGCTTTTTCCATCTACAACTGCTATCGTAAAATCTAATTAATAAGAATGACAAAATCCATCCTTCAATACCTATGTTAATTTCTTTTTATAAAATTCAATAAATTTTGGTTAATAACCACAAACCAAACTTCAACCTCCCATAAAATAATAATAATAAAAAATATTAATCATATTTTAATACTCAGATTAGAGGTTTTTGTGATTCGTGATTTAAGAAAAAACTTCTAGAAACAATCACATTGTATCATGAAAAATTTCATATTTTTACACCAATAGGTGTCCCTCCTATTAGAATTTGGCACTTTAATTATTTTACTAATTAAGAAAATTGATCGGACGGTTTAAATTTAAAGATGCCAGTATATTCTCGTCGTTGCCACAATATCAATGGATTGAATTCACACCACTAACTTCCCTGCATATCTAAATGGCATGATTAGATCTGGTTTAAATTAATTTTTTACAAAGGTTTATTAAAAATTTACCATGTCATTCGTTAATTGACACCTATTAGGATTAACCATAATGGAAAGACTACAAAATGTAGCACACACCTTACACGTATACTTGTCATAGTTGTGGAAATGTGTATTTCCGAAAAATATGATCATCCATTTCAAACCACTGGTAACATGTGTCCAATTCCAAATAAAAGGTGTTAGTAGTTTCATTAACTTGTCCATCAATTTCGCCCTTTCATGCTCTTAATAATAACTCCAAAAAACAAGTGTTCGTAGTTTCATTAACTTGTCCATCAATTTCACCCTTTCATGCTCTTAATAATAACTCTACCACTCCATCTAGGATTGTAACGTGGAGGAATAAAGCAACTTGAGTGTTTCAAATTGTGATTAAATATTTATTATACTTGTTATTTATCACTATTCCATCTATTATAATCAAAGCAATTCTCCTCGGATGCATGCATTTCTTAGTGCTTGGGTTGTTGGAATTGTTGAAGGATTATTGGAAGGATTGCTGGAAGGATTACTGGAACGATTTGAAGGGGCTTATCTCAGCTTGTATCTAATAGGAAAAGTGCACAATCTGTTACCTATATTTGGAAGATTACTACTCTATATATTAATATTTTTTTCAATGGGCATTGTTACCTAGATTTGTCATTTAAAAGACCAATAACACTCTAATGTGGAATGACTTTGTTCATTTTTGGTGAAGTCATGTTGAAGTTAAATGTAAATTGTAAATGAAAGGAACACTTACATGATGATGCTAATCTTCATTATATAATCCATGAAATATGTATTGGGATTAGTGGGATTAGTGAGGGAAAAATCAAATTAAAAATAAAATTGGAATAAGTCTTCAAGAATCGCTTGGAATGGGCTTATATATATAGAAAGATATTATGGTAAATCTTCGACTACGGTGTACATCACAGTCGATTTAATTGGGAACATGACAAAGAGAATCAGCAGGAATGGACTTTCATGATAAAAGTCATTAAATAACCATGAAGAAGCCAAGAAATCCCCCCCTATAACTTTTGCAATGAAAACAAAAAGAAAAGAAAAAATATCTCTATAAAACCTTGGTGTAGGGGAAGCAAAAAATTTCATTTATGATATGTATACAATAGGGAGATATAAGGAACCTTATTGTACCTGCACGGCAAACCAGAGAGATGAGGCATTGAAATCGCCAAACCCTTACCAATTTAAGTTGGACTAGGGGTATGAGAAGGTGAACACATTTAGGTGCGCCTCTCATGGATACACTTTGGAAACATAACAGGAGTTGAGGTCAGTGCTAAGGTTAGTTCAGGTTTTTCCAACCATGGATAAGTAAAAAGAAATTATAAATTATAGAACATAGAAAACCATGAGATATTTCGACAATCCCCAACTCGTGACAGAGAATTATCATAATAATAAGGCCAAGTAATCACAGATAATCAGAAAAGGGAACAATAAGACCAATTTTAACCTTCACAATTTTGAAAGGAGAAACTCAAATCTTACATGGTTGTAATCTTCAACCCCATACATTGTGGGTCATTGAGAAGGGTTGGTGTTATTCACCTAAAACACGAGAAACATTCAAAGATGTCAAACTGTCTCAGAATCTCCACGGGTGGTAGGGTTGGCATGATGCAACCTGCAAAGTCTCTCATTCAAAAAAACAATAGAATAATATTAGTACCTTAAGAGTTATTTGATTAAACCAAACATATACAGGGAAATAATCGAGTCATGAGGATAAACTGGCATCAAAATGCAATTAGTTTCACGAGTAGAGATTACCTCCAGAGAGCGGTTTAGATGGTATGTCGATGTTGAAGAAGATACATTGTGCGAAACAGTGGCTTCACACCAGCTGACATGCTCAATGCACATGTGGTGAAACCAGGAAGGAGAAACAAAACAGAAAGGGGAAACTGCCAAGTAGAGAATGGAATAATAGGGTTTGGTGAAGCCCCAAGTGGGATTCAAATATAAAAAAAAAGTTCCACGTTGTTCATATGAGTGGGACTGACAATCCATGGGATAGTCACATTGTTGGGCTATCGTGGCAAACAATCAACAATTCGGTTCCTCTAAAAGTTTAAATGTTCAATGTACACCTACTTCGGCTCACATAAAATTAAATAGGATGTATCAAAGAAAATAAATCTATGTACAATAACATTAATATGTTGTGATTAACACCTATATGAAAAAATATTTTTTATGGAAAAAGTTTCCACTTCAATCCGATAGCCACGTAGGAGAAATATACTACATATATGATAACATAACCATAAATTTATTACCTATAATGGAAATTGAAATTGACATTAGAGTTGTTAATGGTAATGGGAATCGTAAGATTTATGTAATAACATGGATAACATTTAGAATATAGAGTAAAGGTAGATGTAATTATAAACCAAGATATTTAATATAAAGATAAGAAACAAATAATCCATTTTTCCCATTCAATTCAAGTAGTGTTCTCAAGAACAAGGAAATAAATCCTTATCGATGTTGAAATATTACCGAGTAATTAACTCATACAGCCCAAGTACAATGAATGAAAGAAATGAAATTGATTACCATCATATAACATATAGTATTTGATGTGAAAGATATATTCCTCTTACATATGCATTGTTATGTAAGCGAAGAATTAAACTCCATTTCCTCAAGATTAATGAATTTCTCAAGGGAATATGAAACCATATATACCTTGTATGAGGCACATGGAATATAAGTGTAGTTATTTAATTTATGCATCATCTACCTTTTAGAATTGATTTTTAAAAGCCATTGCAACGGGTGTCTAAATCATTTGATGATGGAATTCCCTTGACTTACTGTTATTGTTGGATTTGCCAAATGTCATTGTTCGGTTTTCCAAATAATTTTGATATACCTCACTTTAAACAACATTATTAATTACATAACTATTTTAATAATGACATGCTATTACCATTTCATCTTCTTTTCCCAGGGCTATTATTATGTGTTTACTTTTAACAAATTCACATTTATTAATTTCTATGCTCATGAAAATATTTTGAGCATTTCACAATTTTTGCTTCATCAAAACTTTTGCAAAAAAGTACATACACCATACACCAGTTGATTAATTATTCATTATTTAATTTGACAATGATCTTAAGATTTATACTAATGAAATCAGATAAGTTTTGCAATAATGATTAAAAAAATATTTATTAAATGAGAAATTGTTTAGATCACAAATAATTAATAAATATTTAAATCAGAACTATTTATTAAATCAAAAATCGTTTACTCATATACCTGAATTACTAGAAACTACTCATAAACCTAAAAACCGAAACATAGAATTAGTGAATTACTCATAAAGCTAAATAACACATAGCTACTTATAATTACTCATAATTATTCATGAATCTAAATTACTCAGAATTGTTGACTATCAATTACTCATAAACCAAGAAACACTATAAATTACTGAAACATAAAATTAACTATGTGGCACCCAAAAAAGTGGAATCTGGCTTCTAAAATTTACAAAAACTCAATATATGAAACATTGAATTGAGATTTCTACTACCAACTATATGTTGTTCTATTCACTATTCATTGTAAAGCATGTCACACCTTTTTCTACTTTTCTCTATTCACTACAAAGCATACCACACATTTTTCTACTTTTCTCTATTCTTTGTTTAATGGAAAACACACTCCACTTCAAATATATTAAAAAAAATGGCAGACATCCATTCCACTTCAAATATATTAAAAAAAAGCCTAAAATCTCTCATTCTATGCCATCCTAAGGATTTTCATTTAATGATATATATTATAAACCTAAAATTATATTGAGTTGTTTTTGAATTTGTAAAAGAATAATATTATAAACTTAGAACAAAGGACTAAAACCTAACTCCATTTAAAGAGTTAAATGTTTAAAAGCCTTGTAAAATAATTTTTTGAAAAAATTCATCCTAAATCCTTGTAGATCTAAATAACCTTAAGAATTTTCTAATTCTAGATATAGCTCTTAAACACTATTCTATTCAATTGGATGGATGTCTTACTCCTGAAAATTTCACATTGCATCTATTAGAAAATGACATTGGCAACGTGATCAAAGGTATATCTATTTGTATTAGCAAGTTATCAATATATTTAAATTCTCTTTTGGCATTGACAACATCATCAAAAGTATATCCATTTCCATTAGCAAGTTATCAATATATTTAAATTCTCTTTTTTTATTTGTTCAGATGGATATCCCTTTTAAAATTGCTCAAAGTGTCCATTTCCATTAGCAAGCCATCAATATATTTCAATTCTCTTTCTAATTCTATTAGAAAATTGCATTGACATCATCATCAAAGGTATATCCATTTCTATTAGCAAGTTATCAATATATTTCAGCTCAATATTTTGATTTTTTGAGATAGATAACCCTTTTAAAATTGCTCAAATTATCTATTTCTATTAGCCAATTATCAATGTATTTAAATTATCTTTTTTATTTGATTTGCTGAGATAGATAGGCCTCTTAAAATTACTCAAAGTATTTAGATCTATATGGAATAGGAATTCAAGGTTGAATTTAAACATTTGATTTTGATATTACGAGAGAAAATATAGAGAGAGATATATGTTGGAAATAATGCTAAGGGGGGGTGAATTAGTATTTACAGCTCAATAATTTTCATTTCCCAAAAAGATTTATATATGCTACTTCTGTGAAGTGAACTTGCATGTACACGCTACTGTGATTAGAGAAACCAGCGTATGCTTAGAGAACTTATTATTTAGTCAAATTATCATGTGTTGAACTTTAATTAGTGGATCAGTAACTTGTTAAACAGGGCAATAAAAACATAATAAACCATCAGACATAAGCAACACACATGAACACCAAGATTTAAGGTGGAAACCCAATGCGGGAGAAAATCACCTGCTGCTGTCGTCTCTGTCTTCTTTTAATAATAAGAAAATATGTTTACAATCTTGTACTGGTGCAGACTCATACCAGTACGCAGGCACCCACCTACAGAAGGCTACAACCTTCTCTCGTTTTCCAGCTTCTACTGAAAGGGAGCTACAACACCCAAGCTCTTGTACTAGCCAATGTGTTTACTAGTACATAGGCGTTGACCTACAGAAGGCTATGATCTTCTCTCTTTCTCCAGGGACCATGTTTGATAAATTTTTAGATTGGATACTTCTAGCACACAAAAATATACATGAAGGCCTCGTGTTATGCTCTTAACCTGCAAAGTAATACCCAAACATAGAATATGCGAAGAAAAGATACCCATAACACAGAATATGCGAAGAAAATATACCCAGAACACAGAATAGCAATGATTTTATTATTCAGAGAGAAATGTTCACAGGCCTCTTCGAGGGGGCGACCTCC
Organism: Pinus tabuliformis; assembly: GCA_031772625.1. Taxonomy (NCBI): domain Eukaryota; kingdom Viridiplantae; phylum Streptophyta; class Pinopsida; order Pinales; family Pinaceae; genus Pinus; species Pinus tabuliformis. The sequence continues at coordinate 1,982,440,339 of CM062817.1, read as the reverse complement.
AATAGAGCAGAGCTCGATTACAAAACAAGACACGATACTCCTCGCAGGGAGTCTCTATCCTTTATATATGACTCATACATGCAATACCACGGGCCAATGCCGTGGGTTTTATTAATACCATCTATCTAATACTACCGCCCATTTGCAACTAACTGTGGTCCCATCATTACTTGCGGGTTAACCACTTACAAATATTAATATGGGCTTTATTGACTCTTGACTATGACGTGATCCCATGACATAATTAAGGGGGTTAGGGTGGGACCCTAACATGCCCTCCCCCTTAAGACTAGCCTTGTCCTCAAGGCTGAAGCTGCGGAAACTGCTGAAGAATAGTGGTTGGTTCCCAAGTTGCATCTTCCGGAGAGGTGTCTTTCCATTTGACGAGGACCTCCTTAATCATGCGGCCGCGTAGGTGCTTGTCTCGTGTGTCTAGAACTTGTTCAGGTTGAAGCCAGATTGACCCTTCTTCGTCCAATTCAAGTAGACTGGTTTGAACTCGGCAATTGTTCCCAATCACTTTCTTGAGGCACGATACATGGAAAACTGGGTGGATTTTTGCTGTAGGTGGCAAAGCCAACTTGTAAGCCACTTCTCCAATGCGCTGAAGTACTTGGTATGGTCCGTAGAATTTTGGAGAGAGCTTTTGACAACCCTTGTCTTTGAGTGATGTTTTCTTATATGGTTGCAGCCTCAAAAAGACCTGATCCCCTTCTTGAAATTGGCGCTCTGAGCGATGTTGGTCGGCCTGTTGCTTCATACGGTTCTGAGCTTGATGAAGATTCTCGCGCAGATGGGCGAGCATGGTTGCGCGGTGTTGTAGGAGTTGATCCACGGCTTGTACTTTGGAGCACCCCGTGAGATAAGAAGTAGGGGGAGGCGGAAGTTGACCATAGACTGCTTCATAGGGAGTCATTTTGGTGGTGGCATGATAGTTGGTGTTATACCACCATTCAGCCAGAGGTAACCACTGTACCCAAAGGTTTTGCTTTTCTGAAGTGAAACACCTAAGGTAGGTTTCTAGACATTTGTTGACGGCTTCGGTTTGACCATCTGTTTGCGGATGATATGAAGTACTGAGTTTGAGTTGAGTGCCTTGTATTCTGAAGAGTGCCTGCCAAAAATTACTGGTGAAGATCGGGTCGCGGTCGGACACAATAGAAGTGGGCATGCCATGCAATTTGAAGATCTGATCCATGAAAGTTTGAGCAACCAAACTTGGTGTAAACGGTTGGGGTAGGGCGCAGAAATGAGCATACTTGGACAGTCGGTCCACAACCACCATGATGACTGACTTGTTCCCAGACTTTGGAAGACCTGTAATGAAATCCATGGAGACCTCCGTCCAAATTGACGTCGGAATGGGCAATGGTTGTAATGTGCCTGGTGTGTTGACGGTTTCTCCTTTGTGGTGTTGACAGACGTCACATTCGGCTATGAAAGTAAGGATGTCCTGTTTCATGCCGGTCAAAAAAAATGATCTTCTGGTGCGAGCATACGTCTTCTGAAAGCCCGAATGTCCTGCAATGGGAGATGAGTGCAATTCTGCCAAAATGCGACTTTTGAGGGTGGATGTTGGTGATATTACGACTCTGTCCTTGTAGCGAAGAATATCATTCTGCCACGAGTAGCCCTTGCTGGAATTAGGATCTACCTGCAATTGAGAAATGAGTTGGGAGAGCCCGGGATGTGAAAACCATTCCCTGCGAGCCTCTTCAATCTAGTCTGGAATGGGGAGGGAAATTGCGAGCAGAGTACTTTCCTCCTCAAATTGGCGTGACAATGCATCTGCTACACTGTTGTCTTTCCCTTTCTTGTAAATGATCTCATAATCATATCCCAACATTTTGGCTAACCATTTATTTTATTGTGGGGAAGATAGGCGTTGCTCCAAAAAATATTTAAGACTGTGATGATCTGTGCGGATTTGGAAACGTCGCCCCAAAAAGTAAGGTCGCCAGGTCTCGACTGCATGTAAGATGGCCATCATTTCCTTCTCGTAGGTAGATTGCCCCAGATTCCTCCCACTTAGTTGTTGGCTGGTGAAGGCCAATGGTCGCCCTTCCTACATTAAGACCGCTCCAATACTTGTACCCGAAGCATCACATTCAATGACAAAGGATTTCGTGAAGTCAGGTAGTGCTAAGACGGGAGTGGAACACATGGCAGTTTTGAGAGCGGTAAATGCCTGTTGTGCTTCCTCGTTCCAGAAGAAGGAATTTTTCTTTAGGAGTTGAGTTAGGGGCTTCGCTATGCGGCCATAGTTGCGGACAAATTTACGATAATAGCCTGTGAGACCCAAAAATCCTCTCAAGCTTTTCAAGGTCTTAGGTTGAGGCCATTCTTGCATTGCCTGGATCTTTTTGGGGTCTACCTTGACACCTTCACGCCCCACAATGTGGCCCAAATACTCAACTTCTTCCATGCCAAATGAACACTTAGACATCTTGACAAATAATTTATGCGTGCGGAGTAGTTGCAAGAGTAGATCTACATGCTAAAGATGTGCTGCCCAAGTGCCACTATAGATGAGGATGTCATCGAAGAAGACAAGGACAAATTTTCTGAGATATGGTTTGAGGAGGTGATTCATAAGGCTCTAAAAAGTAGAGGGGGCATTACAGAGACCAAATGGCATGACCAGGAACTCATAATGGCCTTCATGAGTTCTGAAAGCCGTCTTGGTAATGTCGACTTCCTTCATGCGAATTTGGTGGTAGCCTGAGCGAAGATCCAACTTAGTGAAGAATTGAGCCCCATTGAGTTCGTCCAGTAAATCGTCAACCACCGGGATGGGAAATTTATCTTTGACTGTCAACTTATTGAGGGCCCTGAAGTCGGGACACATCCGCCACTCCCCATCTTTCTTGAGGACCATGACCACTGGGGATGAATAAGGACTAATGCTGGGATGAATGGCACCTACTTCCAACAATTCCTTGATGATTTTTTCTATTTCATTCTTTTGGGTGAACAGATATCTGTATGGCCACACATTTGGGGGTTGGGCCCCTCGAACCAATGTGATGCTATGATCATGTTCCCCTCGCGAGGGTGGAAGCTCATGAGGCTTGTCAAAGACCGTCCGATGTTTATTTAAAATCTGTTGCATCTCAGGATGGATTGGCAGAGACATGGTGTTGACTACCTGGATGGCATTAAATTGAGCTACGACTCCATGATGGCCCTTTTTTAACAATTTTTCCATCCCATGCGAGCTGATGATAGAGGGGGCTCCCGCCTGTAGTCCACGGAGGGTATGTGTGGAGTTGTTCTGCTTAAAACTCATATATAACACCTGGAAATCCGTTGTGATTGGCCCAAGAGTGCGGAGCCATTCCGCGCCTAGGACAATGTCGCAACCCCCCATGTGTATTGCAAACATGTGGTTTTTCAATTGATAATCCCCCATTTGAAGTTTAAAATTTTCACAGCGACCTTCACATTTCATTGTGCCCCCATCTGCAATCTGGACTTGGAAGTTAGAAACTGCCCGGACAAAACAATGTGCTGCTTCAGTGATCTTTTGATGGATGAAATTATGGGTACTTCCACTATCAATCAAGACTACTACTGGGCGATGTTTAAGAAAACCCCTGATTTTGAGTGTTTGAGGGGAAGAAATTCCTGCCAATGCATTTAGCGAAATAATTGGTTCATTAGATACAATCTCCTTTTGGTTATCTTCTTCGATCACCTCCGGTTCCTCAAGTGGTGGATCTTCCTCGGTGGAGCTGTAGTCAGTGGAAACTATTTGAAAAAACTTGGGCTCTTTGCATTTATGACCCGGGGAATATTTTTCATCACAGTAGTAACATAGTCCTTGCTTCCTTCTTTCGGCCATTTCCGCAGGTGACACCTTTTGAATCTTAAGTGTCTGAGTCGTGTTGGGAGCCTGTGAGGGACAACCTTTAGCGAGGAAGTTGGGGCGGCTGGATTGGGCTGTTAATGCACGTTCCACCTTACGAGCTACATGGCAAGCCTCTGTCCATGTGGGAGGGTGGTGGAGTAGAACCTGAGCTTTGATGGCTTCTTTAAGACCGCTGATAAAGCATTCCATGTAGAACTCATCTGTGAGAGCCTTAGTGCGGAAGGCTAAGGCTTCAAAAGCAGTAATATATTCCTCCACTGTACCCGTCTGTCAGAGCTTAGTGAGACACCCCAAAAAAGAGTCTTCCTGTTCAAAGCGATTTCGAAGAGCTTTGGCAAATTGGGCCCAATTCTGAAAATATCCATTGCAACGCTGATGCCATTCCTTCCATTGCCATCGTTCATTGTCCAAGTACATGGTGCCCACCATAAGCTTAGTCCCCTCATATATGATATGATTCAATTGGAAATACTGCTCCATTTGTGCTAGCCATGCGGACGTGTGAGAACCGTCAAATTTATGCATACCCAACTTGGGAGGTCACTGACTGGGTGGTGGATGGGTGTGCCAGACGTGCAGAGAGTGGCTAGACTCACCCTCATGGTATTCATGGCCATTATACGCCTCCTCGTGGGCTGGCTCCTTGCCCTTCGAGAGTGCATCATGTATCTGGAGACTTATTCCTTTAAGCTCAAGTTGGATATCCTTCACTGTAGTTTGGAGGGAGTTCACATGGTCTTCAATTTTGTCTATCCTTTCATTGGCCATCGCTTGAGCGCGAGTTTCTACCATACACCAACCTGATGAAAAATTGGGACCGCCTAAAAAATTTTTACTAAGAAATTGAATGGTACCACCGTGCTCAGCTCGTCGTCCTGATTCTGATGGGCTAGATCACCAATAAGCGCCCCGGAAGATCTCAGGGGCTTTTTTTCTTTTTTTTGGAAAACTCCTAACGGAGTTTTACTCCTTCCTCATCAATACTGCAGTCACCAAATCCTCAAAATGTCAATGCCGCCAAAAGTCCTGCGAAAAGTATATCCAGGTACAGGAATCCTTCACAACTACTCCGATCTGGTGGATCTGAGAGATCTGAATGGTGGAATGACTGCTGCTGCTGATCTGATGGAGCTGCGGGACTGATGTCTGTTGCTATTGCACTTGCTGATCTGGAATAGATGATGTCTGATCCCCCGATAGAAAGGGAACTATGGTCTTGAGGAGTGTCAGGTGCTACAGATCACAATATACATAAGGGTCTGACAGTAGTACTCGGCCCAATGTTTCAGGGCTCTAACTAAGGAGGGTCGACCGTACCCTTAGCCGTACAACCCGACTACCCTATCCTACGGGCGCGTAATCTCCCCGAGTGCTGTTCTCGGTGTACTGTAGCTGCAAGACGGCCGAAGGTTTATCTATGGCGAGGTTTCAAGGGAGCTAGCGGGCTTCCTATATACCCAGAGGGTACGTGGAAGACAGTCCGTGCGCGGTTCTGTCTAATGCGCTACTACTCGAAGGGGGTACCCACAGGGGTTACAAGGGAGTCCAACAGACATGACCACCTCTTGTATTTCCTGCGTGCATGCATCCCCAAATCCACAGGTTTATGCGCTTAACGACAGATCCCGTGGTTTAAAGACGCCGGAACACGTCTCTAGCCAAAAAAAATTTGCTAAAAATTGGAGATCCCACCGAGCCCTGGAAAGTGCTCTGATACCACTTGTTATGCTCTTAACCTGCAAAGTAATACCCAAACATAGAATATGCGAAGAAAAGATACCCAGAACACAGAATATGCGAAGAAAATATACCCAGAACACAGAATATCAATGATTTTATTATTCAGAGAGAAATGTTCACAGGCCTCTTCGAGGGGGCAACCTCCAATAGAGCAGAGCTCGATTACAAAACAAGACACGATACTCCTCGCAGGGAGTCTCTATCCTTTATATATGACTCATACATGCAATACCATGGGCCAATACCGTGGGTTTTATTAATACCATCTATCTAATACTACTGCCCATTTACCATCTATCTAATACTACCGCCCATTTGCAACTAACTGTGGTCCCGTCATTACTTGCGGGTTAACCACTTACAAATATTAATATGGGCTTTATTGACTCTTGACTATGACGTGATCCCATGACATAAATAAGGGGGTTAGGGTGGGACCCTAACACCTCGTTTCATCAAATTTTCATACTAGACCCATTAAAACGTTAAAACTGTATCAACCAATAATCAATTAATCTAAACAATCAGATCATTATCACCAGGACACTTTGTTGAACCCAGACACCTGCATTTTCATTCAGAACCAGCTACAACCTCAAAAGAAAACATGAATCAAAATGTATACGTTACTTTATTGAACCCAACCTGCATGTAGACACTACTTCCTTTAATCAAACCTGCGTATACCTTCAAAACTACTGAAACATAAAAATTATGAATCAAGTTTGTACCAACTAGCAATATACTAAACATCTATAGTCAATTTATAGATCTTTAGACAGGCCGTAGTAGAGATCACCCTTCTCACTTATGCAATCAATTAATCAGATACCAAACTCCTTATGCATTCAGTTTTACATTAAAATCTAAGAATACTTCATTGATAGACAATATTAAAACAATAGAACTGATCAGATAGATCAGTCAGATTTGAATAAAAGGATTTTCCTTTGTATGCGATACTTGGAAGAGTAGAACCTTTGTGTACACCCACTTTTACCGAGATGAACCAATGTATAGATCTACAAATATTAAATCATAACTTCACTACTATTCTAGACTTCAGACAACACTAGATCATGACATTTAAAGAATAAAATAGGTGTACACAATCAGATCTGGCCCAACCAATATTAGATCATTCAATGATAAGTCATTTCAGGTCTCATGATCTTGATTAAGCATTGAATTCACTGTGCAAAAAATATTTCAGATCAAATCGCAAACATAGTCCCTGCAACATAAAATATACATCAGATAGAAGTATTATGTTATGAAACCAACTCACAAAAAGATAGAAAAGAAAGATCAATGCCTTAAAAATAAGCTTCTTCGATGCATCAAGCTCCTTTACATTACACAAATGAACAATTTTTGGATGATACAAATGACAAGACCTCCTTTCTATATATAGGAGTCTAAGGGGTCATAATATAATTAGAGCTGACATAGAAATAATAATATAAGGGCACAATAATAACAATAGTGGGCTTCTATGGGGCACAATAATAACAATATGGGGAATACATAGGCACAAAAATATAATAAGGGGGTTTCACTAATAACAATAAGGGGTTACACTAGTAGTATAGGGACCTAACATGCCCCTCTCCTTCAAAAAGTGTTGTCCTCAATGCTTGAGTAGTTCCGGATGCTTATGTATAAAATTCTCATCCTCCCATTTGGAATTGTCAATGGGTACGTTCTTGCACTTGATGAGATACTCTGAAAATGATTGATTTCATAGCTGTCGAATTCTTGCTTCTATGATTGTTTTGGGTTCCAATATGATTTCTCCTTCCTCGTCAAGTTCTGGCAATATTATTTGAACTGGGATCTTCTACAACATTTGAATGGGTGGCCACACTTCTTCGTCATTCTTCCATTGATCCCTTGCTTCATTTATCTAGTCTGGTTGGATAATAGAAATAGAACAAAACAATGCTTCCACATCCTCATCCTTTCTTGAGAGTGCATCTGCAGCAACATTTTGCTTCCTTTTTTCGTATATGAATTCAAAGTCATAACCCAACATATTTGTGATCCATTTTTTCTATTCTTCTAAAGATAATCTTTGCTCTAAAAATTATTTAAGACTATCATGATCTGTTTTTACCTTGACGTGTCTTCCCATTAGGTAAGGTCACCATTTCTTAAGTGCATGTACTATTGCCAACATTTCATTCTCATAAATAACTTGCTTGAGGGACATTTGTTTGTATGGATGTAGCCATAAAAATAACCAATCACCTATATCAATACTTCTTTCACTGCGAAGTTGATATTCCTGTTGTTTCATTCGATTCTGCACCAAAGTGGCATTATCCTTTAAAAGTTGGAGAACTTGTTGATGCTCAATGTGATCTTTCACTGCTTGAATATTTTTCTTCTTGATATGTCCTTATATCTTGAGAGTTTGAGTGGTAATTTATGCCAATGCATTACAAGCTATGGTTGGATTCATTTCTTGATGCTTAATGTGATATTTCACTTCTTGAACATTTTTCTTCTTGATATGTCCTTCTATCTTGAGAGTTTGAGGACTGGTAATTCTTGCCAATGCTTTACAAGATATGGTCGAACTCATTTATTATTTCTCTAGGGTTGGTTCCTGGTGTATATCCTCTTCTCTTGATGTTTCTTAATCCTTTTCTTCCTCCTCTTCACAATCTATGTAAAATAATTTCTTCTCAGCACACTTATGACCTTTAGTGTATTTTCTATCACAATTGTAAGAAAGACCTTTTTCTCTTTTTTCCTCCAATTATTGTGGTGTAAGCCTTGTAGGTTGTGGAAGGCTAGGAGCAAAAACACTTCTATATCTATAGCTATAAGTGGTAGGATTCTTTGTTTCCATAATTCTGCTTTCAATTTTTCTTTCCAAACTGAATGCCTTCTCTAATGAATCAGGTTCTGAAAGACGAACCTCATGTTGAATGTTATTCTTTATTGTCCCTATGAAGACATCAATCCTTTGCCTCTCTGGAATAACATTTACCCTTATATTCAATTTTTGGAAGTCCTCAATGTGCTCTTCCATTGAACTCTTTTGTTTGAGATTTATCAATTGGCTAAAGAAGGTGTTTCTCTTTGTATCCTCATAATGTGTTATCATTTCCTCCGTGAAAATTGACCAGGTGACAAGTGGTTTATGAGAACAAAGCCCTCTATACCATACAAAATTATTTGGTTCTAAATATAAAGATGCAATGTGTACCTTTTGTAACAGTTTTACCTCATGTAGATCAAAATATTGCTCCATCTCTAGTATCCAATTTACCGGATCCTTGCCGTCAAACTTCCTCATATCGCCTTTTCTTGATTTTAGGAGCTCGGTCATGAAATAACTGTAACTTTGTAATTTCAGATCTCCAAGTTCTAAAATTACGTCTTGTGATAGCCCTCTGAGTTCTCTTTCTAACCCCGTAAGTCTGATCGCAATTGGATTCCAAAAGAAAGAGTTATTCCCAATCACCCACGATGACCTAATTATAGACTGGTTCAGTAGAGATAACTTGTATGGCATGCCAGGCATCATTGTTTCGACCTTAGGTTCTGAAACTGATACAAAAGAACTATAGTCCATCTTCTTTCTATCACTTTTTACAAAATGTGAATCCAATGCTCAAAGAGAGAGTTATGACGATTTTCCCTAGGTCACATGTTTGGGATGTAATTTGTGAGCCTGAAGAAACCCTAAATGTCTTGGACTGTATCTCTGAAAGTATAGTGAAACAAGATCTGAAATTCATATGCGAGGTTCACCATGCTTTAAGATCAAATGGGTTTTAATTTAATAGTTTTAAACTTCGTAGAAAAGTAATTATCGAGAAAATGCCACAATGACCTCTTTGTGATGGAATTCTGGAGCTTGCAAAAACTCTAAATTCCTCATATCAGATCTCCTAAAATATAGCGAGACAAGATCTGAAATTTGGATATGAGATTTAGTAAGATTTCTTCTTAAATGGGTTTTTGTTTGGCTTCTAAAACTTAACAGAAACAATGTTATAGCGAAAATGTCATAATGACCTGTTTGGAGCAGCAAAACCATAGTCCAAAGCTCTGATACGAAATGTTATCAAACCAGCTCACAAAAAGATAGAAAAGAAAGATAAAGGACTTATAAATAAGCCTCTTCGAGGGGGAAAACTCCTTTACACAAATGAATAATTCTTGGATGATACAAATGACAAGACCTTCTTTCTAATATAGGAGTCTAAGCGGTCATAATATAATTAGAGCCGACATAACAATAATAATGTAAGGGAACAATAATAACAATAGTGGGCTTCTATGGGGCATAATAATAATAATATGGGTACTACATGGGCACAAAAATATAATAAGGGGGTTTCACTAATAACAATAAGTGGTTACACTATTAGGATAGGGACCTAACATACTCCTTAGAAACACTTTTCACTTGCATGCACTAGCCTTAAGGTCTTCTCCTCCTTATATAGTTTTAGGCCTTTCTCAATATCTCAGATCAAAACCACTTAGGACTCATGGTATTCTTGTACATGATCAAATAGTCATTACTCCACTCAATATTGTCGGTTAATACGATGGTATTGACCCCTGGTATTGTTTACTCTTGAATTTCCTTGATTTTCCAACATATACGTGCTTTTCTGCTTGCAAAAGTGTGTGTATACATATATGTGCTTTTTGTTCTGTGAACCAGCGTGTATACGATTTTTGGACTAAGTTGAATAGAGTACACATCCTAAACTTATTTACATCATCCTTTTCTTTTAGCTTCTTTATTATGATCAGTAGACCTTAGTTCCATCTTCATGTTCTTTTGTACCAATGCCATGTTACATTTGAATAGACCTGTTACACTACGGGTTGTCTTTCATCAAAACTGTACTAACCTGTGAGTGTGTTTCCATCATGGAAAACACTTGTATCATAATGCCAACAATATCCCCCTTTGGACTTGATGGAAACCATGATGGTGTTGATTATTGCAAGCTGTAGAAACTGTTAGAGATAACATGCAACACCAAAATCCTCTCCCCCTTTGACATCAAGGGAAAAGGGTAGACCAAACTACTCTCCCCCTTTGACATCAAGGGCAAAGGGCAGACCAAAATACTCTCCCCTTTTGATGTACATTATGTTGTCCATGCTCACCGTGAGTACATGTCAAGTTTATAGAGATATGTTTCAAAATAATAACATGACTCTATAACTCAACTAAGTGAGTATGACCTCCATATGACCAATGACTTATACATACATCAATAACCCAACCATGTTGGGATACACCATATTTGACTCATCCACCCAACCAAGTAGGGATATACCAAATTTTTATACATGACAGAAATACAAAAATTATGACATCATCCATCCGATGCAAATTGGGGATACAAATTACATCGTATGTCCAATAGGACTCATTCAAATATAGACCATGACAGAAGAATTCATATCACACCTTAGATCTTTACACAACTTATGCAACAAATGATATAAGTACCTGAAGCCATAATTGAACTCAGAAACCATAAGGCCAATAATGCAAAATGGGAGTGACGGCTTATGCTCCCCCTGAGCTTGTGATACTTGTGCATAGTCAATAAGTCATTCGTCAAGGCATATTTGTCAGTCAATTAAAAATGAATGAACAAATCATATCGTCAGACTGTAATCATCAATATCAGATAGAGCACCCATATCAGAGTGTGACCCACTATTTTTCTGTTAGAAAAACATATACTCTACTTCAAAAACGGAAACCCATGTGTATAAATGACTATAGTTCATGAAACCCACGTATAATAACCTTCCCTTGAAAACTCCATTTAACAATAGGATGATGTAGCAACTACTCCTAGCTTTTGCCTAAGATATTCAAAAGTTTGTCTGGGAAGCGGTTTAGTTAATATATCAGCAACCTGTTCTTTAGAGAGAACATACTCCAACTTAACCTTTCATTCAAGCACTTTTTCTCATAGAAAATGGTACTTAATGGGTATGCGCTTGGTCTTGGAGTGCATGACAAGATTTTTCGAAATACTGATGGCACTTATATTATCACATAGAATGGAAATGTGTGGAGTACATGTGATTTTAATGTCTTGCAATGTTTGTATCATCCAAAGTAGTTGTGTGTAGCAAGATGCATCAGCCACATATTCTATTTCAGCGGTAGATAAGGCAATCGAAATTTGTTTCTTGTTGAACCAAGACACTAGCTGTGAACCTATATAGGATGCACCTCCACTAGTTCTCTTTCGATCATCGACATCTCTTGCCCAATCTGCATATCTATAGGCATGAAGAGTTAGATTTGTATATTTAGGATACCATAGTCCAAATTCCCGAGTTCCTTGAAGATATTTAAAAATTATTTTAACTGCCTGAAGATGTGATTCCTTTGTATTTGCTTAGAACCTTCCAATAATTCCTACTGCATGCATGATACCAGGTCTGGTACCTGTTAGATAGAGAAAATTTCCAATCATAGATTTTTATGTTGGTTGGTTTACTATTGGTGATTCACTGTTAGAACTTAAACTTCATCTTATTACTATTGGAGAACATGTTGGTTTAGAATCTTCCATTTTGTACTTCTTCAAGACCTGCTTGAGATATTTTGTCTATGAAAGGAAAATACCATCTTTTGTTTACTGTACTTGTAGACCAAGAAAATAAGTAAGTTCACCAAGTAAGGACATTTCAAATTCTTGTTGCATTACTAGAGAAAATTTTTGACTCATGGATTCTTCATTGCTACCAAAGATGATATCATCAAAATAAGCAGCAATAATTAAGAGTTTATTAAACCTTTTGTGAAACCTTATTGTCGTAGATATTTGTTAAGGTAGTAATACCAAGCCCTTTGATCCTATTTCAGACCATAGAGAGCCTTTTATATGAATTTTACATTATTTCCAAGAATGAATCGTTTTCGCTGTTCAATATAAACTTCTTTTTCTAAATTTCCATTAAGAAAGGTTGATTTTAAATTCATTTGATATAACTTGAATTTTCGAAAACTAGAAAGAGCAAGAAACATCCTTATGGCTTCAAGTTTGGAAATAGGTGCAAAATTTTCTTCAAAATCTATACCTTCTTATCGAGCATACCCTTTGCGAACAAGTCTTGCCTTGTTTCTAATAACTTCTCCATTTTCATTCAACTTATTCTTGAATATCCATTTTGTTCCTATAAATTTTTTATCATGAGGTCTAGGAACTAACTCCCAAGTATCATTCTTTTCAATTTGTTCAAGTTCTCCATGCATGGCCTTGACCCAACATTCGTCTTTGCAGGCTTCATTTAAACTCTGAGGTTATGTGGAGGATAGTAATGCTAAATAACTTGAGGTCCCTGTAGGAGTTCTTCTTGTCTGTACTCGATACCCTTTTTCTCCTAGAATTTGAGATTATGGATGATTCTTCTAAACATACCTGGATGGAGCCTTTTGCATGTCTGTTGTTTCTTCTTTGGGTGCTTCATTGGTTTCTTCTTCTATATCATTTTGATTTGATGTGGAAAAGAATTCCCCATCTGTTGTTGGGAAAAGTATCCAATTCGGAATGCCCCTATCCCACTCTAAGGTGTGATAGTTCCTTAACAACAAACAAGGTAAACTAATTGAGTATTCTTCCTTATGAAATGTAAATGAGGAAGAAGGATCTAACTAACCTGTGTCTTCCGCTAGTTTGTTGATCCAAATCACTCCTCTCTTCAGTAGCTCCCAGCTTCTTGCTCCTTCACCAGCCCAACTTCACCGAATTCCTGCAAGATCACAAGAGAGAGAAACTACACAAAGATACAGATATACATTCATAAAAAGCTCAAGATCAGATTAAGCTAAACATGTAAGCATAACAAAACATCATTGGTACACAGCATGTAGGAGAAACTCAAATAGTTTATTGATATGATAATAAAGTCCAAGAGGAGATACAACCAAGTGAGTTCCGATCCAGCATCTACCTCCCAGCAAAGGAATCCCTTCCTCTCCTCCAACAAAGCATAAATCACCCAATGTACTAATCTCAATCTCAAACCAACAACAATTCTCTGCAAAGTACAAAATTCCAGCCCCCTAAACCTCTGGGTGAGAGATCCATATATAGATGTAAGCAGAGAGGATGAGTCAGCTTATGTTTTGACTTGTGGCTTCTCTCTCGGTTCTTGTTTCCACTTGGAGCTTGAGAGCCTCTTACTCATCACTAGTCGAATTCATTGAGGCAAGTGTCATTGGAGAAGATTCTGGAAGCTTCCAGGGTCTTTCCACCTCGTTGAATGAGCTTTCCATTTGTCATTTCCCGCTCAGCGCACCCTGGTAGTGCTTCCACCTGCGTTGTAGTGCACCTAGCCAGTGTAGTCTCTGCATTTCAACGCAGGCAGCTAGTGGAGCCTCTAAATTGATCCTGAATTGACTATTTCTGAGTGGTTTTTGGTGGAGAACTTCTGGGAGAAGCTATCATTGGTTGACCATGTTCCTTTAGGAGATGTAACAACATCTTTAGGGACTTTGGATCCCTTGAATTATGGACATTTCATGCTTATAGTTGTAAGGCACAAAAATGTCTATAACAGTTGCCCCCTAAAGTATGAGGCCGTTTATCGGGTGAAATGCTTTATTAGGAGGATCCGAAGTTCATTCAATGCTGGGAGGAGACCTGTAATAAGATACAATACAATACATTATTTTTCATACTGTTTTCATGATCTAGCTGAGGCGGGCATTCCCATGCTCAGCTTTATAAATTAATTTTTATGTACAAAGGACAGACAATTGTCTGATGATAGACTGATGATCCTGCTGAAATCATCATCCTTTGGTAGGATGATTGTCTGTGCTTCAATGTTGTACATGTCAATGTCTTTATTTTTCCTGAATATATATCGCAGCCCGGATGGATGAAACTAGATCCGGGGTCTTCAAACTCGTTCGATCTTCACTCTAAGTACAAGTCGATCCATGTGAGAAATGTTCTGAAGTCGAACATGGAAAGACATCGCTTGATTACCAGTCAATGATGTAAACCGTTAACAAGCGCGAGAGGAATCACTGATAATGATAATGACCCTCAAGGTACTGCAGTACAATTCACGTGGTGTGAATAAAGGACTTGGCGTCGAACACCACGCAAAATCTTTCGGTCGAAGGTCATTGATGTACACCTATCGTCGGAAGTGAGAAAATTGCCATTGAGGCATGCAAGCTTCAAAGTACTGAAGGGGGTGTCCCTAGATCAACTTCTTGGATAATGAGCTGATGTCGACAAGAAGCGATCTGTCAAAGGAGGGCCTTAGTGTATCCCACATCAGTGACACGGAACGGAGCAAATGATTTTGATGGAGGTGAAAACGATCTGACGATATATGGTTCAGGGCGGCGGTCATGAAAGAATAAAGGATAATGTATGGTAGTGGATGGGACACGGTTGACTTCTCTAGATGACTTCTCTTGAACATATCGGCGACACTTATGTGATGGATTGGTAGCATTTACCCCAAAGGTGGATGGTATGGCGAGACCATGGTGATGTGACCGGTGAATGAAACAACCCAACCCGACTCTGGCACAGAGTGGAAGTGTCATGTTCAAGAGCGACTTGCTACCAATAAAGTTCTTTGAGTTTCTTCCCAATTTTTCCCCAGTCATTGCTGACCAGTACCTCTTTATTTTTTTCAAGCTTGAGGAGGATAACATATGCTTGTTCTATAATTTGCCCTTCGGGCAAACCCATCGCTATGTTTTAACGAGCCTAGCGATAGTGAAACTCGTTCTCGTCTAAAGACAAGTTTGTCGCTATTAATGTTTTTTAACGAGTTTAACGACAGAGATAACTCGGTCCCTTTTCATTTTTAGAGAGTCTAAAAAGGTACGTAAACATAACTCCAAAGGTCCTTTTTCGTCATCTAATTCCTTAAGTCCGAAAAAGTATAAAACAATACAGAAGGGATGAGTTTTCGATAGTTTTAACGAGCTGAACAAAACAAGCGCTCGATCTTTTTGTGCAATAATCCCTTAGGTCCAAAAATATTAAAATCTAGAGGAGAGATAGCACTTCCGGTCGCTTTAATGAGCTGGAAGGCCAAAAGTCGACAATCTTTTCATATTTTACGAGTCAGATGAAAAGAGCTTAAAGAAGACTCATCTTTTGAGGAACGAGTGATAAAACGGGTTAGCAGCTGATTCCAAGTAAGGGTTGGAATTTTCCACTCACGGCAGTGTCACAAGGATGGCTAGTGAAATCACTCTTCGCAGCTGTTCCTCAAAATGGGTAAACAATCAATATGGAGGTGAATGATCGGCCAATGGAAAAGTGGAGGTGACGGTGCAAACATGACCAAGGCTTTAATGGCTGATAATGTTACATTCATGGTGGTTATTTACCGGAAGATAGTTCATTTTTTAACGAGCTTAAACGTGGAAAAACACTGCTCAGTCTTATGTTTATTTTTTAACGAGCATGAACTATGTGCTAAAACTGCTCGATTATCCAGTCATATGATAAGAATGTCTCATGTAAGATTCCCCTTTTTATGGAGCTTGCGCCTTACAAAGCTATGCGCCGCATCCTTTCGTTATGCAAGTTCGGAAATGACTAATCCTACGAGTTTAAAGGGTTAGACCTACAGGTTTAAAGGGAGGACCTAAAAATTTAAAAAATAAATAGCCGCCCCTTGCTTGCACTCCAGAAGGTTTGCATGCCCCCAGGTATAAAACAGAGTTTCAAGGTTACCTTTACTTCACTTCCTCCAAAACAATTGTTTTACCGAGAGAGGCCTACCTCTTTCAGGTTACCCAAAGATTGTCCTGTTAATCTTTCAAACAAAACACTTCTTCGGCGATATCTATCGAGATAGACAAAGGTGAGTGACAACGAGCGCCAAACACATAACTTTAACAAAATAATCTTATTCTAGAACAACCCCTCTTCCAATCACGGACGGGGTACGGACTAGTCATATTCTCCTGCGGAAACCTACCCTATACCCAAATTTTTCCTACCGAAGCAGACCAGGACGCATGCCCCCTGGGTTCCAGTCATATCCCTCCGAATTACTCGCGCTCATCGGGAGGACGAACCGTGGGTTGAGACATTTCTTGCGTGAAGAGACCATTTAGGGATGGTATATGACTATTTGCGATGTGTGATCTGGGAAATGAAAACTGGTCCACGAGCTTGACCACTCTTCCTTCGTGCGGAAAACACATTACTCTAAAGAGTGAGGAGACGATGGCTCCCATGCAATATATATAGTCTCGTCCAAGGAGTAGGTTATAATCCAAGTGTCCTTGAATGACCATCACGTTCATTTGAACGGTCTTCCCTCTCAATGTTATGGGCACATTGGGGAGGATCCCTAAAGGTCGACTGGTTCCTTTATCAAAGCCTGTCAGATTTCTCATTTCAGGCAAAAGCGCTGGCGAACCAAGCACTTTCCAAGCAATAGAGGAAAGGATACTCACAGATGCCCCCTCATCAATGATGGTGCCAGCCATGACCATTCTGTATATTTGGACGATAATTCTGAATGGTATGCTTGCTGGTAAACGGGGTTTGCCTAGTTGGTTCTAGTCGAAGGAGACAACCAGGTTGCTTGGTGGTGGGACCGAGTAGACGGCCGGGTATCGCTCTGACGAACTTCCTTCCTGCGATAAAGGAATGGGGGGATTTCCCCCGTGCTCGTCGGAGTCTGTGTTGATGAAGAGAATTTGGATGGTGTCATCTTTATCCTCTTCAGTGACTGTATCATTTGAAGATAAATCCTCTGAAGGCAAGACCTGGTCAACTGCCGCTTCGACCTTTTGACTGTCTTCAGGTAAGGATTCAACTGGTTCATCTTCAATGACCGGCGCTTCAGCTAACAACTTGAGCGGGCCAGCTACATTTTCAACTAACGAAGGACTCGGCAAGAGTTTTTTATATCCAGGATGAAGTCGTAACGGTGAAACCGGACGATCATCCAAAACTCTTTTCGCTTCGTCTAAGAAGGGACAATGGTGGATGGCGTGGTTGCCTTCGCACAGTCTACAGGGAGATCTAGCTCTCCCTTTTTGTCCAAGGACTTCACTTTCGCTAGTTGACGGTGTGCATTCAGCATGGCTATCAGAGGTTGATGCCACCGGATTGTGCAAACGGGGAGACCAGTCCCTTAGTATTCGAGGGATGCAGGGACAATCTCTGTGGAAGTGGTCTCCCTTGCATATGACACATGGAGATTTAGGCCTAGTAAGTGCTGTGTGTGGATTTTTGTCAGACGACACTTGTTTGCCCCCAGTCGCTTTTGGCTCCTTCTTCTTCTTCTCCTTCTTCTTCTTTTCCTTCTTCTCCTTAGGAACTTGGTTTTTTGTTTTACCAGTACTGTCAAGTGAAGAGGAAGGAGGAGAGGAAGAATTAGAGGAAGTAGAAGGCTGGTGGGCAACTCTGGACTGGTCTAACTGTTGATTCGACTGTTTAGGAATAGTGGTGTTCTGAACGACATTGGTTGAGAAGAGCCAGACCGGCAAGCCAATTGTCAGTCCTGGAAGCGACAATGTGGCCATACGGGGCGCACCAACATCTCCCCAAGAGGAGAAGGGACTAGGATTTCCACCAAGGGGAATTCCTTGGTTGGTGGGCTCTATTTTCTAAACCTAAAGATCAACGCAGGAAAAAGGGGTGATTGTTCTGTTTAAAATAAATTTTAACGACACTTTAGACACAACTTGCTTTCTCAATTTTAAAGAGTCGAGAAAAAGAAAAAGATGACTCTAGTCGCCTTCGATGTTTTAACGAGCCCGAAGTGACAAATGCTCGGATGGACTTTTTCCATTATAGAGTCTGAAAAAGGCCAAAAGGAACTGCTTTGGAGTTCTAGGTAGAGGGTGTGCCAAACTTTTCGCAAAACCGCAGAATACTTTTTAAGGTACGGGCGGTCAATCTTCCTGAATGCTGTGTTCAGTGCATTGCGATTAGTAGGGCGGCCGACACGGCTTCCTAAGGATAAAGGTTTTGTTCCTATAGGGGTCTCCCAACATATACTCGACGGTACGTGGGAGCATAATTCGTACTGGCGCTATCGTCTCTCAGGAGGAATCACCCAACCATCAGCGAGATCGACAGTCACCAGGTTTTACGACGCCAGAACACGTCTCTAGCCTAGACCTCTATGTTGTGCGTTAAGTTACAAAGCGTTGTTAAGTTCATTCAATTTATTTTAGGTTGATCTTTCTTAGAAGTTTTCTTCTCTGGATCACCACGAGATGTATGATACAATTCCTAAATGCAGTCTAAAGATGATAAGCAAGCTTTTATATCTTTTCAACAATGAAAATCCTAGCTATAAGGGGAAAAGGAAGACACAAACTTTTCTCAAAGAGCATAGAGCACACTGTAATGCACTTTTCCCTAAATCAAAGCATGCAAACTATCAAAATGCAAATGCACATATGCATGTATTTGTTTTCGCTTTCTTAATATTGATTCCTAAAAAGAAAGTTGTTGTACAAATTTGAATTCGATTTCAAGTGAAAACATAAACAAGTTCATTTTTCGAAATCAAAAAGACGATTACGAAACTTTATGATTTACTTGTTTCGACACTAGAAATGCATAAATTCAAACCAAACGACAAAAGTAAAAGCTCAATCAACTGCGAACAACAAACAAACTCACTCCCAAGATCAAAATGACACTTATGACAGGTCTAGATCTAAGGGCGACAGTATGACTAGTTTACTTTTGTAATGGGAAACTGCAAATGATGTAACAAATACACAAAGAACAAATACAGTTTCTTTATACAACTGAGGCGGAATTGAGGCAAAGAAAAGGGGTTTCAGATAGGTACATTGACTGATAACAGGCTGCAAAAATCAGAGATGAAACTGAGCAAAAGGAAGCAGGGAACCACAGCAGAACAAGGCAAAGGCTGATCAGTGCACCCTCAGCAGAGAGAAACTGAACTTCAGTGCAGGTAGCCTTCACGGGACCTATGTTGAAATGCAGAACCTCTTCACAGAGTCTGCGCTGAAGCAGAAACGAGTGTTGTTTCTGGGTTCTGGGTCACGGTTTGCAGTTTAATCTACAGTTTTTGGCCGGATAAAAGCTATCAATTAGGTACAATTAGGAGGATGATTTAAAGGAGGACTAAGATCTATCACAAAGGGCTGTTAGAGCACTTGTGGATCAGTTTGTTCAGATCATAAAAACAGGTCCAGTGAGTGGACTAGAGTGGCAGATCTCTACTTTGCATTTGAAAATGGCAAATGCATTTCGATTCGGCACTCCTGAGTTTATGAGAAGAACAACAATAGAAACACAAATAAACTAACAAGATACTGTCCCCAGTGGAGTCTCCAATTTTTTGTTGGGAAAAGTATCCAATTGGGAATGCCCCTATCCCACTCTAAGGTGTGATAGTGCCTTAGCAACAAACAAGGTAAACTAATTGAGTATTCTTCCTTATGAAATGTAAATGAGGAAGAAGGATCTAACTAACCTGTGTCTTCCGCTAGTTTGTCGATCCAAATCACTCCTCTCTTCAGTAGCTCCCAGCTTCTTGCTCCTTCAGCGGCCCAGCTTCACCGAATTCCTGCAAGATCACAAGAGAGAGAAACTACACAAAGATACAGATATACATTCATAAAAAGCTCAAGATCATATTAAGCTAAACATCTAAGCATAACAAAACATCATTGGTACACAGCATGTAGGAGAAACTCAAATAGTTTATTGATATGATAATAAAGTCCAAGAGGAGATACAACCAAGTGAGTTCTGATCCAGCATCTACCTCCCAGCAAAAGAATCTCTTCCTCTCCTCCAACAAAGCATAAATCACCCAATGTACTAATCTCAATCTCAAACCAACAGCGATTCTCTGCAAAGTACAAAATTCCAGCCCCCTGAACCTCTGGGTGAGAGATCCATATATAGATGTAAGCAGAGAGGATGAGTCAGCTTATGTTTTGACTTGTGGCTTCTCTCTGTCAGTTCTTGTTTCCACTTGGAGGTTGAGAGCCTCTTACTCATCACTAGTCGAATTCATTGAGGCAAGTGTCATTGGAGAAGATTCTGGAAGCTTCCAGGCTCCTTCCACTTCGTTGAATGAGCTTGCCATTTGTCATTTCCCGCTCAGCGCACCCTGGTAGTGCTTCCACCTGCGTTGCAGTGCACCTAGCCAGTGTAGTCTCTGCATTTCAACGCAGGAAGCTAGTGGATCCTGTGAATTGATCCTGAATTGACTATTTCTGAGTGGTTTTTGGTGGAGAACTTCTCGGAGAAGCTGTCATTGGTTGACCTTGTTCCTTTAGGAGCTGTAACAACATCTTTAGGGACTTTGGATCCCTTGAATTATGGACATTTCATGCTTATAGCTGTAAGGCACAAAAATGTCTATAACACCATCTTCCTCATTGTCATATTCCTCCGTTGATTTCATTTGTTCCAGATTTCTGCATGCTTCATCAATTACAACATCAATTCTTTCAACAACTTTCAAAGTCTTTTATTATAAAATTTGTATCCTTTACTTCCGGATGAATAACAAAAAAGAATTCCTTCGTTTGCTCTGGGTTCAAACTTACCAAGTTTTTCATCAGTCCTTTTGATGAAACATTTGCTTCCAAAAACTCTAAAGTGTTTTATAGTAGGAGGATTACCATACAAAAGTTCATATGGAGTTTGATTGCTATTTACCCAAACATTCACTTTGTTAAGAATATTCATGGCAGCAAATGCAGCTTCACCGCAGAAGGTTGCAGGAGTTCTAGATTCATCAAGGATAGCATGAGCCATTTGTTGAACTGTTCTGTTCATTCTTTCCACCACACCATTTTGTTGAGGAGTTCTTGTGATCGAGAATTGTCTTTTTATTCCATGTTGTTCACAAAAGTCAAAGAATTCATCTGATATGAATTCTCCTCCTCGATCAAATCTAAGACATTTGATTTTTGGATTTGATTCATTTTCAACTAAAGCTTTGAAGGCTTTAAACTTTTCAAATTCTTCATCTTTATGCTTTAGTAGACCTATCCAACACATCCTGGAAAAATCATTAATCAATAAAATAAAGTTTTCTTCTCCACAAGATGACGTTTTCCTTGTTGGACCACATAATTCAGTATGGATGAGTTCAAGAGGCTTACTTGTTGATCCTTCTTTTTTAGTGAAGTGAACTCTAGTTTACTTACCGACTTGACATGGTTTGCATATGATGTTTTATGGTATGTTGATATCTGGAAGATCACAAACTCCCTTGAGGCTGCATGCTTTTCTTAACTAGAAAAGCTTAGATGTCCCAATCTTTTGTGCCATAGCTAGTTTTCATCTGTTTTGCTTAGATAGCATTGTTATTGTCCTCCTCTGAGTATGTATAAGTTATTTGGAGTTATTGTACCTTTAATCACGGTCTTTCCAGTATCAAGCTCACGAACCACACATCTGTTTGATCAAAACACAACTTCATTTCCTTGATCACACATTTGATTGACACTCAACATGTTATGCTTTAAACCATCTACATACATGACATTTCCAGCTTTAACCTTTTCCTTCAAGAAAACAGGAACTTTACCTTTAATGACGGATGGAGTGTCATTTCCAAATGAGACATTCTTTTCCTTTTCTAAAGCATTATATGAATGAAGTTTCTCTTTATCACTTGTCATGTGTTTGAAGCATCTGTTGTCGATGTACCACTGATTTTCTTGTCCTTCTACATACAGATCTATGCCACATATTTCTGATTGAGATTCATTATTTCTCCATATCTTGGAATTTAATGATGTTTCTCCTTTTGAAGTGTTGTTTGAAATTTTCTCCTACATTCAAATTCTTCATCACTAAAGCTGTTACAAATTGAACATTCTATTTCATATTCAAGAGGAGAAAAGTTATTATAGGAACTTTTCTTGATTCCTATTACATTCCTTTCATTTTGTGCTTCTCTAGTCATGATGGTTTTGTACGAAACACATTGAGCAACCTTATGCCCAAAGTTATGCAATGAAAAAAATTGCCCATTGAATAAATTTCTGCGTTCATAGAAGCTTTTGGTAGTGTTTACCTGTTGGTTGAAGCTTCTACTAATATTCATCCTTGTAGTAAATTGAGTATGAATTACCTAATGATTACTTTTAGGCCTTTGCTGACAATTGACATACTGTTCACTGGTCTTTGTTGCATCAAGAGAGCTTCTAGTGGAGGCTGACAACTTCTGTGATTGAGATGATTCTTCAATATATTCAAGACCTATATTTATAAGAGGAGAATGCCGAACTTTGATGATTTCATTTAAAGTTTCTGATTCTTTAGGAAATCTAATATTAAGAGATTTTGTCTTCTCAAGTTCTTTTCTTAGACCCACAATTTCAGATTCTAGATTTTCATTGTGTTTTTATCTTTCAGTGAGTTGATGTGTCAATGTATCTGTGATCATATTCTTTTCTTGTAAAAAGGTTTTGAGTTTTTTGATTTCTTCAAGAAAGTCTTCCTCTTCTAAGGGGTCCAAAAAATCATCATTGTCATAGGCCATGAGAAGTATAAATCTTGTTCAGTTTCAACTTCATCACTATTAGATAAAACATCACTATCTTCATGCATATAGTAACTCCTATTGACAACCTGTTTTCTATTTCCTTTTGAATATTCCTTTCCTTTTTCATATTTATCTTTATGAGGACATTTGGCAGCATAATGGCCGACTCTACCACAAGTAAAGTGCAGGTTTTAACCCTGTACAGAAATTACCTGCATACGAATTCTACAACACAGAACATAAACAATGCGAGATTATAACACATAAAACACATATACACAGATATTTTCCCCTGGATCCCAAAACTGGGACTACCAGCTTGATTTTTCATTATGTTCCTTTCAATATTACATTACATATTTATACATACCGAAGCATCCAATACCATGGACCGAAAACCATCATGTCCAATACCATGGACCGAAAACGATCGTGTCCAATACCATGGACCAAAAACCATTGAATCCAAAAAACATGTGCGAAAATCATGCAAAAAACCATAGGTGGGTCTGCCTAACCTAACATAGGGTCCAACACCAAAATTTTCTGGGGCGCTGCCCGGAACCCCATAAAGTGGGGTTACAAGTGCCCTTCAAACCCCCTGTTAACTACGTGGAAAGAATATAACACAACCCAACATTCTCCAACTTGTTTTTTTCTTTCCATAGGGGGCCACAAGAGAGCTTAGTCATTTTTCCAGCCCTAAAATGCCCATTTTCTCTCTACACCAAGAGAACTTCTCAGAGCTCACAGATTTTGTCAATGCATCTGTAATATTCTTCAAAGTGTCCACCTTTACCAGCAACACCCTTTTGTCTTCTATCATATCCCTCACAAAGTGATACTGAACATCAATGTGCTTTGTCTTTGAATGATATGCGGGGTTCCTTGCCAAGAAAATTGCACTTTCGCTGTCACAGTCTATCCTTATAGCTCCATGTACTAACCCCATACTTGAACACAATCTCTGCAACCAAACTACTTCATTGCTTGCATGAGTGGCTGCCATGTATTCTGCTTCTGTAGTTGATAGTGCCACTAAATATTGTTTCTTACTCATCCAACTGACTGCACCTCCAAATAGGTTAAACACATACCCACTTGTAGATCTTCTCTGATCCAGATCTCCAGCCCAGTCTGCATCAACAAAGCCACAAATATCCAACACTCTGTCCCATAGAAAATTTTAGGGGCGAATCTTCGCCCTTTGGCGAAATTAAGGGGTTTTAAATTTTTAGTGGGCGAATATTTTGTATCATAGTACATTTTTACAAATCACCTCAAATAGCCCACCTTATTTTAAGGGAGAGGGTAAAAAAGGTAAATTTAGCCCTTGAAATTAGGAGTTACAACCTTCCATTCGTCCATTTTCAAGAATAGGTTTTATTTAAGTGAATCTATTGGCCCATTTTCAAGAATAGGTTTTATTTAAGTGAATCCTATGGGCCAAAGGCCCACATACCATATTTATAAAAGAGGTATGGTAAATTAATAAAAATATAAATAAATGAGAGGTATGGTAAATAAATAAAATATTTTTTATATTTACTCCATAAGTCACCTTATATAATGCAAGGGTGTAAACAAATAAAAATATAAGTAAAGTGGAGGTATGGTAAATAAATAAAACGTCTTTTTATACTTACTCAAAAGGTATGGTAAATAAATAAAAATATAAATAAACTAGAAGCATGATAAATAAATAAAATCTCTTTTTATATTTAGTCCATAACCCTCCTTCTATTTATGAAGGCTCAAGAAAGAGGTTTTATTTAAGTGAATCCTATGGGAAAAATACCATATTTGTAAAAGAGGTATGGTAAATTAATAAAAATATACATAAACAAGAGGTATGGTAAACAAATAAAACATTTTTTTATATTTACTCCATAAGTCACCTTATAGTTACGTACACTCAAAAAATGAGTTATATTTAGGTGAAACCTATGGGCAAAATACTATGGGACAAATACCATGGACTAGATTGTTATTAATACCATGCAAAAAAACATTATTAACCCTAATATTAGTATTAATAAAAATAAAAATGACACATGGTATTGACCCATGGTGTTGTGAAGGTAAATCCTCTCTGCAGACAGAGACAATCCCTACTAGCCCAGACCGGGTCTAGCAACAATCATACAATGCTATCACGCAAGTTCCTAATTGCAAATAAAAAGTGGATGGTGAGAACCTACTTGGATTCCAACGCTAGTGTTCGTCGAAGAGATATCGCCCTCGTTCCTTTGCCTTGGCCGGTCACGATCCCCACGGTCTCCGTGATTGGACACCTGCACATGCAAAGAACAACACGAAAACAAGCATAAAATCTAGTAGATGCAAATATATATCAGTCAGAAAAGATATAACTCAACATCAAACATAAGACAATGAGAGTGGAACCATAATGATAGTCATCTATTATTAATAAATAACAAAGAAGAATACAACCATTGTTCTGACGTCAAATCCTCCTTTGGCTGGGTAATCAGCTACACAAGTCTTGCAAAGCTTCTTGGGATGAGGGACAAGCCTCTCTCTCTTTGGGTGACAAGAATCTCCTTACTTAGATTTGGCCTTATGGGTGCAAAGAAGGCTCTTGCAGCTTCAAACTCTTGAACTCTTGGAACTACTGACTATTGTCACTGTAACTAGCTTGCTCAAGGCATAGAGACAAGCTTTTATAGATAGAGAGGGAAGAGATAGGATCAACCACATTATTCATGGGATTGGCTTTATCACTTGGAAACTTCCATGAAAGGTGGCAAACCACTTTCCCTTCTATGGAGATTCGAAGCCAAACAATCCTAGCTCAACATAGATTCAGTTGGTGAATGGGTTGAAGAGAACCTTCGGGAGTTTGGTGGTTGAAAACTTTACTCAATTCGGTTGGCGCGAGTGTGACTCTGAGACAGAGTGCCAATGGCGTGCCCTTTTTAGAGGATTTCCCTCATTGGCGCGAGCAGTGAACTGTGGACCCGCGCTAATGCAAAAAGAGCTGTTTTCATGAGTATTTTGCAGGATATGTCTTCAGGGCATATGAAACTCATACTTAGAGGAATATGATGCAAGTGGTTTCAGGCCATGTCACTTCTCACAGGTCCCAGAATGAGTCCTCCAGTGTGCGGGTGAGGGGTAACAGGGACAGTGAAAAATAGTGACAAATTGTTGTGTAACAGATGCCCCCTAAAGCATGAGGCCCGAGAGAGAGAGGGGTGAAATGCTTTACAAGAACATGCGTGACTGAAAACACGGCCGCCGGAGAACCTGCGTAAAGAAGTACAACTGATATCTCAAGTACATGATGTATGTGGTATGGGCGTAGCCATCCATAAGAGAGTATATAATAATCTAGATCCAGGGTATGGGCGTAGCCATCCAGAGAGGATCGAAAAGTAGACTCAGGCATGGTCGCAGCCATCCAGTGAATGAGTCATGTAATAATCATAATAAGCCACAAATCGCAGCTTGGATTCCAATAGACAAAATCCAGGGTCTTGCGCTCCATCTCGACTCGAACAGAGTACAAGTTCAAGCATGCGAATGCATGAGTTGGAGTCGAACATGCATGAACATCGTGTGATTACCAGTCAATGATGAAAATTGTTAACAGACGCGAGAGGTACCACCAATAATGACAATGGACCTCAAGGTACTATAGGTACAATCTACCGCATGTGAATCAATGAACTGGTGTCGAAAACCCGTAGAATCATTCGATCGGAGGCCAATGATGAAAACCTCTCGTCGAACACGAAGAACCTGCCATTGAGGCATGTAGGCTCCAAGGCACCGAAGGGAGTCTCTAGATCAGCTTCCTAGATAATGAGCTGAAGTCGACAGGAAGTGACCTTGATCAAAGGTGGGCCATGATGTTTCCCACATCATTGACACGAGACAGAGGAAAGATGTTGTGGTGATGCAAGATTATGTGAGGTATCAGAGGAGGTTGTATTGCTACAGAGGTCAACTTCTCTTGAACATATCGGTGGCACGACAGTGGATTTGGTAGTATTTGACATCAAATGAGTAGAGGTCATGGTGAGAAGGTAGTGAGCAGATGAGAGGTCAAGTAGCATAACCCAAACCCACGGAGGCTAGTGTAAAGCAAGATGAGATGTCCCCACCCCGACACGAATGCAGACTAGTGCCATGTTCAAGAGCGACATACTGCCGACACGATGACAATTATGGGTCCATTTTCCCCACATTTCTGGTGAGTACCCCAGTTATTTTTAGCAAGCTTGATGGGGATAGCATATGCTTGTGAGCATCATTATGATGGAATCCGATGTCATTAAGTTTTAACGAGTCTGACAAAGGAAGGAATCGGCGTCTTTTCCTATTTAGAGAGTCTGAAAAGACAGCAGAAAAGAAAACTCCAGGTGGGTCCTTTTTGCAACTTCGATGGTGAAACGAGTTGTATTTTATACTTTTTCGGACTCGGTATTGTTGTGGAGGTAAATCCTCTCTGTGGACAGAGACGATCCCTACCAGCCCAGACCAGGTCTAGAAAAAATCATACAATGCTATCACGCAAGTTCCTAATTGCAAATAAAAAGTGGATGGTGAGAACCTACTTGGATTTCAACGCTAGTGTTCGTCGAAGAGATATCGCCCTCGTTCCTTTTGCCTTGGCCGGTCACGATCCCCACGATCTCCGTGATTGGACACCTGCACATGCAAAGAACAACACGAAAACAAGCATAAAATCTAGTAGATGCAATTATATATCAGTCAGAAAAAGATATAACTCAACATCAAACATAAGACAATGAGAGTGGAACCATAATGATAGTCATCTATTATTAATAAATAACAAAGAAGAATACAACCATTGTTCTGACGTCAAATCCTCCATTGGCTGGGTAATCAACTACACAAGTCTTGCAAAGCTTGTTGCGATGAGGGACAAGCCTCTCTCTCTTTGGGTGACAAGAATCTCCTTACTTAGATTTGGCCTTATGGGTGCAAAGAAGGCTCTTGCAGCTTCAAACTCTTGAACTCCTGGAACTACTGACTATTGTCACTGTAACTAGCTTCCTCAAGGCATGGAGACAAGCTTTTATAGATAGAGAGGGAAGAGATAGGATCAACCACATTATTCATGGGATGGGCTTTATCACTTGGAAACTTCCATGAAAGGTGGCAAACCACTTTCCCTTCTATGGAGATTCGAAGCCAAACCATCCTAGCTCAACATAGATTCAGTTGGTGAATGGGTTGAAGAGAACCTTCGGGAGTTTGGTGGTTGAAAACTTTACTCAATTCGGTTGGCGCGAGTGCGACTCTGAGACAGAGCGCCAATGGCGCGCCCTTTTTAGAGGATTTCCCTCATTGGCGCGGGCAGTGAACTGTGTACCCGCGCTAATGCAAAAAGAGCTGTTTTCATGAGTATTTTGCAGGAGATGTCTTCAGGGCATATGAAACTCATACTTAGAGGAATATGATGCAAGTGGTTTCAGGCCATGTCACTTCTCACAGGTCCCGGAATGAGTCCTCCAGTGTGCGGGTGAGGGGTAACAGGGACAGTGAAAAATAGTGACAAATTGTTGTGTAACAGATGCCCCCTAAAGCATGAGGCCCGAGAGAGAGAGGGGTGAAATGCTTTACAAGAACATGCGTGACTGAAAACATGGCCACCGGAGAACCTGCGTAAAGAAGTACAACTGATATCTCAAGTACATGATGTATGTGGTATGGGCGCAGCCATCCATAAGAGAGTATATAATAATCTAGATCTAGGGTATGGGCGCAGCCATCCAGAGAGGATCAAAAAGTAGACTTAGGCATGGTCGCAGCCATCCAGTGAATGAGTCATGCAATAATCATAATAAGCCACAAATCGCAGCGTGGATTCCAATAGACAAAATCCAGGGTCTTGCGCTCCATCTCGACCCGAACAGAGTACAAGTTCAAGCATGCGAATGCATGAGTTGGAGTCGAACATGCATGAACATCGTGTGATTACCAGTCAATGATGAAAATTGTTAACAGACGCGAGAGGTACCACCAATAATGACAATGGCCCTCAAGGTACTATAGGTACAATCTACGGCATGTGAATCAATGAGCTGGCGTCGAACACCCGTAGAATCATTCGATCGGAGGCCAATGAAAACCTCTCGTCGAACACGAAGAACCTGCCATTGAGGCATGCAGGCTCCAAGGCACCGAAGGGAGTCTCTAGATCAGCTTCCTGGATAATGAGCTAAAGTCGACAGGAAGTGACCTTGATCAAAGGGGGGCCATGATGTTTCCCACATCATTGACACGAGACAGAGGAAAGATGTTGTGGTGATGCAAAATTATGTGAGGTATCAGAGGAGGTTGTATTGCTGCAGAGGTCAACTTCTCTTGAACATATCGGCGGCACGACAGTGGATTTGGCAGTATTTGACATCAAATGAGCAGAGGTCATGGTGACAAGGTAGTGAGAAGATGAGAGGTCAAGTAGGATAAACCAAACCCACGGAGGCTAGTGTAAAGCAAGATGAGATGTCCCCACCCCGACACGAATACAGACTAGTGCCATGTTCAAGAGCGACATACTGCCGACACGACGACAATTATGGATCCATTTTCCCCACCATTTCTGGTGAGTACCCCAGTTATTTTTAGCAAGCTTGATAGGGATAGCATATTCTTGTGAGCGTCATTATGATGGAATCCGATGTCATTAGGTTTTAACGAGTCTTACAAAGGAAGGACTCGGCGTCTTTTCCTATTTAGAGAGTCTAAAAAGACAACAGAAAAGAAAACTCCAGGGGGGTGCTTTTTCGTAAAGTTGTGTCTCCCGAGCCCGAAAAAGTATAAAACAATGCTCGAAAGAACCGCCTGACCATTACGATCGAGGAGTACTTTTAATTTATAGTGACATCGATCTGAAAAAGTAGAAAAGTGATCAACATCACATCGTTTCGTAACCATTCACGAACCGGAAACGACAAGGGTCCGACGATCTTTTCGTTTTTACACGATCGGAAAAGGTTTTAAAGACGACCGCCTCTTATTTACTTTTAACGAGTCAAGAGGGGTAACTCGGCGATCTTTTCACTTTTAACGAGTCAGAAAAGAGCTGAAAGATAACTCCATAGTGACTTTTTCGTGTATTTACCGAGTCCGAAAAAGTATAAAATACAACTCGTTTCACCATCGAAGTTGCAAAAAGGACCTGTCATAGCACCAAAAGCAAGCGTAAAATCCATTTCCAACCAAAAGTATATTAAAATATTCAAAAAACAACTTTTTAAGCCCTATTACAAGTCAAAAAGTCTATAAATATGGTGAAAATGTAAAAAATAAAATTACTTTTACTTTTTACCTCTTGCATAGTGGTAGTGGTCCATTTGGGGTGCAAACTTCAAGCAGTGATTACCGCCAATCCGGGCAACCATTTGAGATTCCGCCAGTTCCAGGTAAGAGGTGCTTCCTTTAGCTCCATTTCCATACTTGTTTTATGCATTTTGTTCCTTTATTGAGCCTCCGCAAGGAGGATTTTAAAATTTAGGGTTGCGCCCCATTGGCGCGGGTATCCGGCACGGGTCTGCGCCAATGGGGTGATTTACCCAAAGGCGCTGCGCTATTGGCGCGATTGTTTTAGAAACAGTCGTGCCAACCGCGTGACCTAACCTTTTACTTGAATTTTTTCATCATTTTTGAAATTTGTCCGGTGTGTAAGCCTACCAGGGTTTCATTAATTATTTATTCATCCTTGTGGGTGCAGGAAACAAGCAAAAATGGTGGTGGAATGGAAAGAACAGGAGCATGATGTCGTGGATGCCTTGGCCATAGTGGATGAGGGATGTATGAATGCTCTGGGAGACTGTGGTCTCAAAGAATTCTTCCTCACCTCTTATCTGCGAGCTCAACCGGAGCTATTACAGTTCATAGTGGATGCTTGGGATGTTGATGACCAAGTATTCCGCTTACGGGATCAGACCTTAGAGCTAGATGTATCTGATGTGTACTTCATTACTGGGATGTCACGGAGAGGGGCGAGCCCCATTTTGACCGGAAGCAGGCCTTCCGGAGAGAAGATAGGTGAGGTGAAGGCTCGTGTGTGCCCAGAGGCACAATTTGGGAAAAACAGCGCCAAGGTGGATATCGCCACCATCCATGATTTGGTTCTTAAGGTGATACTGTTCACCATCACACGTGCAGCTGGGGTACAGGCGCCCCATGAGGCAAGCAAGAATCATCTGTTACTGGCGACAGAATGTCTCAGCCCCACCATTTTTGACTGGGCTACAACGGTGACTACAAATATCAAAAGGCAGCTTACAAAGTGTAAGCGCGGGGGAGTGAAACAGTTCGGGTATGGCTCGATTGTGGTGTCGTTCTTCTTGGAACGATTACCCTTATTCTAGTACCAGGGAGCTGTAGTAGCGGATCCATTACCATGAGATCCTAGGATGGCTCGCTGGGCAGCATTGATGCCCAGAGGAGGAGGGGGCCAGCAGATTTCTTGGCGGCCCGAGTTCTTCATATGGGTTCGCCGCCAGCTGATCGTGGTAGAGGACTGGCCATACGCGGGAACCAACTTCATGGGGGACCCAGACCTCCTGCTGCCAGAGGGAGAGGAATGGGAAGAGGAGTTAGGTATGATCTTCTCTTTTTGGTGTTTTATGTATTTGTATTCTTTTTTTCAATACATGCATGTTCTGATGACAGTTGTATATATATGCAGATGTGGGCCCAGAGCGACCAACCGGCTTGTCTCCTATAGCACGGAGGGACCAACCTGCAGCTGACCCTCAGGCAAGGGGTGCCGTGGGGGAAGAGCTGGTGCAGAATCTCGAGGGACTTACCCAAGGGATTCCAGGCTACGCTATATTGGCGGACGTGCCGTTTGCATACCAGAGGCACACAGTGGGGGTGTCGACACGCATCCATCATCTGTTGAGACGCTTGGTGTGCGTGGTGGCGTGCTATCATGAGCACCACCACAAGTAGACTTCTAGGCTTCTTTCATGCATATTTTTGAGGGACATGTTGTCCGAGGATGTATCAGGATGAACATGTATTATTTTTGAGTTTTGTAACGCACGCGGTGCAAACATTATGACACACATATATATACATATGCCTATGGTTTATTATTGTGCTTTTATGTGCTTGCTTGTATGATGTTTTGATTATAAATTACGCAAATGTCTGTCTAATACATGATTGGCCAATGCATCAGATAATGTGTTTAATCGTCGTGGAATATGTTGATATGTGATAAAGTCAAAATTCCTTTCTAACAATTTAACACGTAAATACAACCTTAAAATGTGACGGTCTCTGACGGAATATCGCCCATTGAGCTGATGGACGACAAGCTGAGAGTCTAGGTTAACAAGCAATGTACGAATACTGAGATTAATTGCCTCGGCTAATAATTCAATAACAGCGCTATATTCAGCAACATTGTTTGTAGTATAGCCTAAACAGACACCTTGAAGGTATATCAACTTACCGTGAGGATCGTAGATCACCCACGCCGCAGAGGACAAATTACGAGTGCTGCGGCAGGCACCATCAGTGAAACCAATGTAAGGTGCACCCGACATCTGCACAAGAAGCAAAAAGACACAATAAGGGGCAATCACGCTTTCACACCAAACCGAAAACATGAAAACTCACATACACACACATGCATGTGAAAATCGAAGCGCATGAATTATGCATAGTACTTTTTCAAGTACAGCCCATTGTGAGGCTTATCAAGAGGATTACCTTCGTAGTCAATTAGCTCGTACACCCATTTTTGCAACACTCTCTTTACAATGTAAGGGCCTAGCCACATGGGCTCGAGTTTGCTTGCCCGCAGCTTGTCATTGGCTTGGTCGTATAGCAGGACAAGGTCTCCCTCAACAAAGGAACGAGGATGAATGGTATGGTCAAAATGAGTTTTGACTCTCTTCTTTTGAGCTTCGATAGCTAGAGAGGCTAAACGACGGGTCTCGTCTAACCGTTCTAGATAAAGAAGTCGTTCCTCTAACGGAGTGGTGTTGGGAAGCAACTCGACGACTATTTTCAACGAAGGAATTTCACATTCTATAGGAAGGGTAGCCTCCAGTCCATAAACTAGTTGAAATGGAGTGAAACCGGTGGCGTCCTTCACAGAGGTTCGGTAGGCCCACAAGGCAGGAAACAACATCAGATGCCAATTAGACTTATGCATGTCGACACTACGTTGAAGCATCGTAACCAAAATCTTGTTAACAGCTTCAACCTGACCATTAGACTGAGGATAGTACGGAGTTGAACTATCGTGCCGTAAGCCTAGTTGGGTTGTCAACTCGGTCATCATGTGATTACGGAAATGCTTTTCGTGATCTGTGATGATGGCCTGTGGAACTCCGAACCGCGTAATAACATGATTGAACAAAAACTACGCTGCTGTATGACCATCTTCATTTACTGTGGGCATCGCCTCGGCACATTTTGTAAAGTAATCGATGACAACGATAATAAACCCATGCCCCCTGGCCGAGCGAGGCAAACAGGTTGTATAATCAATACCCCATTTTGCAAAAGGGCCTACGGTCACTACAGGGTGCAGCGGGGCCGGTGGCGCATGCATATTCCGCTGGTATATCTGGCATGCATGACATGAGCGGACAGCAAGAATGCAATCCTTCAAAATGGATGGCCAGAAATAGCCAGCGTGAAGGATTTTTTGAGCTGTGGCAAATCCGAACATGTGGCCACCACAGGCGCCAAAGTGGCAGTCATTCAGGACTCTCTCAGCTTCCTCGAGGGTAAGATATTGGCGGAGAATGGAGTCAACGCCGAGGCGGTACAGGGTGTCTCCTATGATCCGATAGGGTTGAGAATGATGGCAGACCCGCCGCCGAGCATCTTTGGATACAGCAGGGCGGAAAGAGGAGGTTTGTAAATAAACAATAATATCCCTGTACCAGGGATCGAGGGTGCTGATCAGAAAAAGAGTTTCGTCCGGGATATTATCCTCTGAAAGAGAGGGTGCAGAAGGAGATGGCAGAGAACAAAGCAATTCAGCAAAGACCAGAGACTTCTTAGACTTGGCAGCAGTAAATTCCAAGTCAAACTCTTGGAGGATTACGATCCATTTTGAGTATTTGCCCCCCAGCAACTAACGCGACAAAATGTACATCATCGGGTTGCAGTCATAAATCACGGTCGTGGTACGCAACAGGATATAATGCCGGAAACATTGGATGGCGCACACAGCGGCCAATGCCAATTTCTCAACGTAAGCGTAGCGAGTTTCCGTATCCAGGAGGTTGCGGCTGAGGTAATAGATAACATGCTCATTGCCGTCATCATCATCCTGCACTAGAACCATGCCGATAGTGTAATCGGCGGTGGCCAGACAGAGAGTATAATCACGATGGTAGTTCGAAGGTCTCAATAATGGAGCGGAAACAAGGAGACCCTTGAGACGCTCGAAATACTCCTTAGCAGTAGCATCCCAATGAAAGGGTGTGTCTCTCTTCAGTAATCGTGTAAAACCCTTAGCCACCTCGACATAATTCGGAATGAATCGTCTGAGGAAATTTGCTTTGCCGTGCAAGCTCTGCAACTGCTGCAAAGAAGCAGGGGGAGGAAGATTCAGAATGGCCTCGACTTTGAGGGGATCCAGACGGATGCCTTTTCAAGAGACGATAAACCCGAGTAGTCGGCCTGATTCAACACAGAAGACACATTTATGAGGATTGAGCCTAATACGGTAGTGTCGACAGCGGAGAAAAATTTCGCGAAGATGGGAAGGATGGTCCTGACGCTTGACTGAATGAGCTGGAAGATCATCCAGGTATGGCTGTACAATGTGACGAATGTCATGAAAGGCATAGGACATTGCACGTTGGAAGGTAGCGCCGCATTCTTTAAACCGAAGGGGAGCTTCTTATAGGCAAAAGTGCCCCAAGGACAGATAAAAGCCGTCTTATGCTGATCAGTGGGCGCGATATTGATCTGGTTATATCCAGAAAAACTGTCCATAAACGAGTAAATTTCGCTTCCTGCACACTCATCAATAAGCTTATCGATGAAGGGTGTAGGGAAGTTATCCTTAGGACAGGCACGATTGATATCACGGTAATCAACACAGACTCAAATAGTGCCCTGCTTTTTGTTCACGGGGACTATATTAGAAACCCAATCTATCAGTGGAATGGGGTAAATGAAACCAGCCTTGAGAATCTTTTCGACTTCTGCTTTGATGGCTGCGGCCTTTTGGGGGTGCATAGGGCGTAGGCACTGACGAATAGGCTTGGCACCTGGATATGTAGGTATCTCGTGCACCACTATACTAGGGTCGATGCCGAGCATCTCTTCGTAGGACCAAGCAAAAACATCACGAAATTTGCGAAATAGGTCAGTGTAGAGTTGAACTTCCTCTGGAGTGCAAGTGATTCCTATGTAAATGTGCTCGACAATCCCTGATTTCACAAAGATGTCAATGGGTTGGTTTTGCGTGATGTTTCCCATATTGCCCTTAGAAGATACTTGGTATATTTGAATAGGTGTTTGAAGGGGCAAAGATGGGATACACGAAGCAAACCGTTTGAGACATGCGATCATTTCCTGATGGGCGGGGAGAAACGAGGAGCGGTGGTGATGATCTGACCAAGGGGGCTCTTCAAGAGACATGGTCTCTATGATGGCCTCATCGGAAGGAAATATTTCCTTTAATGGATCCAAAGTAGCATCATCTCCAAGCTAAGGGAAATGAACATACGAATCGGGAACACCGCTCGAAAGAGCAGGTTTGGGGGGGGGGGGGGGGGAGCCATATACAGCAACGATTTCGACGTAGTTGAGCTCAGCAGGACTCAACGGGATCATATCGCCCCAGGATTCTACCTGATTAGTGGGAGGAAGGACCCATGGATCAGAAAGCACAGAAATCATGTTAATAGGGGCTAGATTCGGAGGTGGAAGGGGAAAGACACCCATTAGAGTGGGGTCCTTAAAGAGTCCGGCTCCCACACTCTCGAATGATTTAGAGGTATGCTCCACGAATGGCACATTACCTTCGGAAGAAGAGGTGAAGAAGGAGATCTGGTCCACCGTGACAATCTTCCCTTGATGAGGGAAACGAATGACACGGAAATGGGAGGAAGCCATGGCTTGCATGGCATATGTCCAGCTACGTCCAAGGAGGAGGTTGTAGGTAAGATTAGCGTCGACAACATCGACCTCCACTTCTACCATCTTCCCTTCCAAGGAGATGGGCAAGCATTGGAGGATACCGTAAGGACGGGACTCTCTTCCATCAAAGGCTTCCAATGTCATAGGAGACTGGCTCAATGTTGGAGAACCAATAGCTTTCCAGCAAGCAACAGACATGATGCAAGTTGAGGCACCTTCATCAACGACTGTACGATGAATCGTTTTAACATTGATGATGACCTGTATAAGGAAAGCGATTTGGTGAGGCAGTCTAGGCGTATAGCCCTCGAGATCAAAAGAAATCAGATCGAAGTCAGTCGGGTCTATGCCACTGATTGCCGATAGCAAGGACTTCCTCTGGGAGGGGCAGCTCTGGAGGACTTCTAGAGCGGACATAGCAGACGGAGCCTGAGCTAAGTCCTCAACGATGCTGTAGTGCCGGGCAGCACGAGCATTAGGGTTGTAAGAAGACTTCCAGAGTACACCTTTTGGAGGGGGTCGGATAGTCGTCTCAGTGCTAGGTCTTTCGATGTGGAGAGGACCAGAACTGGACGGAGGAGCACTGGAGGGGACCTCCAGCTCTTTCCCGGCATGAGATGGATATTCCTTTGCTCGAGTAGTGACATGGATGGGAATTGTCCCAGCCATGAAGACTTAAGAGCCGAATGAAGAAGAGGGTAGCGATGGATCGGCCACCATTTGAGTTTGCTGAGAAGGGAAAGGTTCTTTAAGCACAGCAGGAGTCCCAGGTGCGCCTTTCAACAATCGACTAACTTCGGACCACCTCGAGCAGTCTTTAGTATAGTGATCCTCATCACAGATAAGACAAAGATACTTAGGTTTACATTTGGCTCCTTCCTCGGGTGGAGTTTTAGAGGAGTCCTGTTTGGGCTGTTCAGATTTATTCTTAGCTTTCCCTTTCTTTTTCCCTTTCGAGGATTTATCCGCCGTGGTGGACTGAACGGCGTTAACCTTGGAGGTACTTCCAGAATTAGATTGACCCTGAGAAGTGTTCCCATTAGAAGCATTCTATTTTTGCTTCCCAGGGTTCGCGGATGACTTCTTTGAAGACGTGTTTACAGAGCCAATAACTCCGTCAACAGATGGTTTTGGCAGGGCTTTGGATGTTCCGGGTCTCAGGGCGTCTAGCAAATAATCATATAAAGTACCTGACTGAGAGTATACTAAGTCGAGGTACTGAGCACGCGCGATAGCTTGCTCTCCAGTTACACAATCTCCCATGGCGATGTCTCGCGCGATTGTAGGGACAAAGGAAGTCGTGAACCAATCGGTTAGGAGCTGATCAGGAATCCAAAATTTGATCAAGCGACGACGCTGTCTCCATTCATGTATATGATCGGATATATGCGTGGTCGTGTCCTATTTGAGAGACGTAAGGAGATGTGTCTCTGTCTCATACTGAATGGGTAATTGAAAATGAGTTAGGAATGCCATAGCCAGCGAGTTGAAATCTTGAAATGTTCCGCGATTCAACTCAATATACCACTTAGCGGCTGAGCCGGTGAGAGTCCTTTGGAAGAGGTGGAGCCGGATGGAGTCATCAAGCCATGAGTTGGATGAGAACCAAAGGTGATAGGTCATGACATGGACTTGAGGATCTTCACCAGCTTTGCCATCAAATTTTGGGCAATCACTGGGTATTTTAGTTGGAACTGGTGGCCAATATGGATTATGAAGAATGGGATCATTTGTCAACTTGGACACATCTGGAAGTTCCAACATCGCTAAGAAAGGCAACTGAGGATTAAAGGACATTTGTGGCTGTGGAAGAGCGGTAGTACCAGGGTTCCAACCGGGTGGTTGTTGCCCCCATGGACTTTGTCCAGATGGGCCCGGCCCATAAGGGTTCTGTCCATAGGGATTTTGCCCATAGGGGTTCTGTCCGTAAGGATTTTGTCCATAAGGATTCTATCCATAAGCAGACAGTTGACCCTAGGTCTGCCCCCCAGCACCCCATGGATTAACAACCTGACCTGCAGGCGCAATTTATTGTTGCTGATAATTTTGGTAAGGAGTGACCTGCAGTTGTTGGTAATTTTGATAAGGGGTAAATTGAGTTTGCCCCTGGGGTCGCTGGTAGCCACACGTCTGCTGAGCTCCAAACTGAGCCTGATAAGAAGGCTGCGCTTGGTAGGAAAGTTGGGGTCATGGCCCACTTTGCATTTCATAACCAATTTGAGTCTGGGGC
The DNA here is from genome assembly GCA_031772625.1 of Pinus tabuliformis. Lineage (NCBI taxonomy): Eukaryota > Viridiplantae > Streptophyta > Pinopsida > Pinales > Pinaceae > Pinus > Pinus tabuliformis. The sequence goes on along the minus strand of CM062817.1, from coordinate 1,982,401,859 downwards.
CCAGAAGGATGTCCTTGAACAGGTTGAGCTTGGACCATCTGGCTAGAAGGTTGGCCTGGTTGGGTTTGGGATGGACCTGTTTGCCCAGAAGGATGTGTTTGTTGGGTAATAGGTTGTCCTTGAGCAACCAAGGGTTGTCCTTGCGGAGCAGATGGTTGAGCGGGCTGGACGGCCGGTTGACCTTGAGGTTGGCCAGCCTGTCCAGAAGGATGACTAAGCTGGGTAGTGGGTTGGCCTTGCTGTGAAGAAAGCTGACCCGCTTGCCCAGAAGAATGACTAGGCTGAGCAGTGGGTTGGCCTTGCTGTAGGAAAGGCTGCCCCCCTTGCCCAGAAGGATACCCCTGTTGGACTGCCGGTTGACCTTGCGGAATATAACTTTGTCCAGTTTGTCCAGTGGGATAACCCTACTGGATACCAGGTTGGCCTTGTTGGATGTAAGGTTGTCCTGGTTGTCCAGACGGGTAACCTTACTTGGTACCAGGTTGCCTCGGATAACCAAAAGGTTGAGTCAGATAAGTAAAAGATGGACCACCAGCGGCCGAAGGTTGTCCCTGATAGGGTTGTCCTTGTGGGCCCCCAGATCGTCCTGGGTAAGACTGGCCATAATATTGTTGCCCTTGGTGGGTTTGCACATAAGATGGCTGGCCTTGGTTAGGCGGTCCTTGAAGTTGTGCAGGCATTGCTTGGCCCCCATGGAAAGTGGTGGCGTTCCAAGCAACGGATAATGGTACCGAAACCTCAACAAAAGGTTGAGTAGACAAGGGTTGAGAAAGCTGAAGGTATTGACCAGTAGAATCGTAATAAAAGAACGGACCTTGCGCATTCGGATCCTGAACAGCTTGTCCATAGGCATCATATGGCCCCCCTCCTGGGACATGACTAGAAGAGGGTGGAGCACTTTGTGCAGGGTGGACAACTTTAGGTGAGAGTGCCGGCTGGCCGCTACTCACTTGACCGTGAGGGGGACCAGCACCAGTGTTCAAGGCTGAAGACGCTGTAACGGCACTAACAACCGGAGTTGAATGTGCTACACAAACTATTGGATTTGTCGGAACTGAAGTGACAGGTGTAGTGTGGACATGTGACACAAAAGATCCCGTGGTGGGAGTGACATGGGGGTCCCACATAGTCGAAGCAGGGATCCTGGCACTTACCCTATCCCTCAACGACTGGTAGCGTGGGGGGAGCGAAGAAATAGCTTGGATGGGAGTGTCTATATTCAACAAAACAAGTGTCTCACTCACTCTAGGAGATGTCTCATCCATGTGAGAGGTAGACATTGGAGACGAAACACCAGGGGGGGTAAAAGGAATATCGTCCTCTTCAGGCTCCCAGATGGGGTTCCAAAGAATTTTGTAACCTTCGTCGTCCGGAGCGCGAAAGTTGATCGGTTGGATACTCGGGATAAATGGAAGAGTATCACTTACAACTGGTACCTCAGGAGCAGCGGAAGACGGAGAGCCTTGATCACTTGGAACGGGAGTCGACGGTTCAGCCAGGATGACAAACTTGAAACAGACCCAAGGGAATCTAACGATAAAGGACCCTACTCAAACTAACGCACACAAGATCTAACCAGGTAATGTTTATCGCGGCCAAATGAATTTTAAGACGCAAGGACACAACTTGACCTTTTCATGTTTTAAGAGTCGAGAAAAGGACAAAAAGGTGACTCTAGTCGCCTTCGAATGTTTTGTGAGCCCGAAGTGACAAACTGCTCAAGTGAGCCTTTTCTTTTAAGGAGTCCGAAAAGGATCAAAAGTGACTACTCTGGAGAGACTAGGCAAAGGGTTTACCAAACAAATCCGTAAAACTGCATATACACCTTGGCAGTCATATGAAAACCAAGGACTTCCCGTACGGCAATCAATCTTCTTGAATGCTGTGTTCGGTGTGTTACGGCTTGTAAGGCGGCAGACACGGCTTCCTGTGGATAAGGGATGATAACCTAGTGGGGTCTCCCCTATGTACGTGACGGTACGTGGGAGCTCAAGTCCGTACTAGACCACTATCGAGTCACAAAAGGAGGAATCACCCAACCGTAGTGTGAAACAACAGTGACTAGGTTTAACGACACCGGAGCATGTCTCTAGCCTAGACCTCTAATTAGTGAGCGTTATGTTCCAATGCGTTTTTAAGTTCATTCAGTTCATTTTATGGTTGATCTTTAGTTAAGTTTCAATTTCCAAGTCCTACCGTATGTAATCTCTCACAATTCCCTGAATGCAAGCTATATGCCAAAGAATATCATTTCGTTCGATGAATACTAACTACGGGAGAGTTGAGAATTTTTCAAACAAAATGACCACGAACAATCAAGAAGCACTCTAATGCAGCTAATGACAAATAAACGAAACTTTTCTTTGTTTTAAATCGCTTAATCAATGAAAAGCTTCTAATTTCAATTAACTAATGCAACGTAAAAGAGATTATTCGTTTTTCTTTTCAATGGCAAGGTGCACTAAACAAATTTTGAGAGACAGTAACATCGAGCAAAAGATCAATTTCACTCAATGAGAACACAATCGAATCCCCAAAACACCAAAACAGTCCTTCAAACCAAGAAGAAAGCACAAAGACCTCTATGAGCTATGTGATCTAATCCCAAACGAAGCCAAGTGAAACCCAAGCGAAAAAGAAGCAAATCACTTGAATAACAAAAAACTTTGACAAATACTGAGCAAATGCAAAAGGATAATCACAATGTTGACCGGATGATCAAAGAACACAAAACACCTACGGGAGGCTCAACGCACAAAGCCACTAGATGCCCTACGGCTAAAATGTGAAATCAATGGAAAAAGGCAGACACCCGAATGATGAAGGTCTAAAACCAGTCAAACTAGGATCAAACACACTCCAGTAATTGAAAAAGACACAGCAAGATACAAATCCAAGCTCAGAGGGCTTAAGGACAAGCAAACTGAAAAGTTGACAGGTCTGGCACGACTATCAGGCTGCAACTCGCGCTTTTATTGGATTGGCGCGGGTTGTCTTAGAGCAACTTGCACCAATAGCGCAACTGTAAGGCTAAAAAGCGCGCTAATCAAGTTTGCTAAATCAAAAACAAAAGCAAGCAACCCAGGGCTTGAGAACAGTATCTAGGCAAACCAGGAAGTAAGAAACAGCAAGAAGTCCAACCCAGAAAGTTATCAATCAAAACAAGAAAAACCAAAGAGACAAGACAAACTCCAAGTTGTTTAGTCCGTAAACCAAACCGGAGATTGACTGAAGTGGCGTTTATCTACTTCACTAATGCAAAGCAATAGCGTTTCGAAGGTTACCCGGCCGTACTTCAGGCTCCGTCTAAAGTTTACAAATCAAACAACAAGATCTCCCCAGCGGAGTCGCCAAATTGTTGTGGAGGTAAATCCTCTCTGTGGACAGAGACGATCCCTACTAGCCCAGACCGGGTCTAGCAACAATCATACAATGCTATCACGCAAGTTCCTAATTGCAAATAAAAAGTGGATGGTGAGAACCTACTTGGATTCCAATGCTAGTGTTCTTCAAAGAGATATCGCCCTCGGTCCTTTGCCTTGGCCGGTCAAGATCCCCACAATCTCCGTGATTGGACACCTGCACATGCAAAGAACAACACGAAAACAAGCATAAAATCTAGTAGATGCAATTATATATCAGTCAGAAAAGATATAACTCAACATCAAACATAAGACAATGAGAGTGGAACCATAATGATAGTCATCTATTATTAATAAATAACAAAGAAGAATACAACCATTGTTATGACGTCAAATCCTCCTTTGGCTGGGTAATCAGCTACACAAGTCTTGCAAAGCTTGTTGGGATGAGGGACAAGCCTCTCTCTCTTTGGGTGACAAGAATCTCCTTACTTAGATTTGGCCTTATGGGTGCAAAGAAGGCTCTTGCAGCTTAAAACTCTTGAACTCCTGGAACTACTGACTATTGTCACTGTAACTAGCTTGCTCAAGGCATAAAGACAAGCTTTTATAGATAGAGAAGGAAGAGATAGGATCAACCACATTATTCATGGGATTGGATTTATCACTTGGAAACTTCCATGAAAGGTGGCAAACCACTTTCCCTTCTATGGAGATTCGAAGCCAAACCATCTTAGCTCAACATAGATTTAGTTGGTGAATGGGTTGAAGAGAACCTTCAGGAGTTTGGTGGTTGAAAACTTTACTCAATTCGGTTGGCTCAAGTGCGACTCTGAGACAGAGCGTCAATGGCATGCCCTTTTTAGAGGATTTCCCTCATTGGCGCGGGCAGTGAACTGTGGACCCGCGCTAATGCAGAAAGAGCTGTTTTCATGAGTATTTTGCAAGAGATGTCTTCAGGGCATATGAAACTCATTCTTAGAGGAATATGATGCAAGTGGTTTCAGGCCATGTCACTTCTCACAGGTCCCGGAATGAGTCCTCCAGTGTGCGGGTGAGGGGTAACAGGGACGGTGACAAACGGTGACAAATTGCTGTGTAACACATGGTATTCACCAAAATGGCACATGGTATTGACCCATGGTATTCACCTGGAATGTAGCCTATTTAAATGGGGTAATTAAACCAGCATAGATCCATCTTTACTCTGGATCTACTAACCCCTGAGAGGTATCAAATATCGTGATATTCAAACTAGCATAGAGTGAAAAAATATTTGATCCGATCAAGACTAAAAATGGATGTTGTTAAACATTTTAGCTTGGTTAAAATAAAAATTAAAATAAAAATCAACTATTAATTTTATTAATTTTTATAAATTACTAATAGTAATTTTTAAGCTCCAGGTTTATTATTTCAGCCGACAGTTTGTTATTCCAAATGTTTTATCCTCATCACTATTTATTATTATTTCTCTGTTGCTCTTCTGTCATCATCATTCTCTTATCCTGAAGATGGATCCCATTTGGGATTTGAAACGTTGGTACAAAAATGTTAAAACTGTGGATTCTCCGGTCAATGATTCAAAATAACCCATGGTATTGACCCATGGTAATACCATGGTATTCATGTGAGCATAGACTATTTAAAGGGGAAATTCTATCATCTTAGATCCATCTTAATTCTGGGTCTACCAAGTGCTCAGAAGGATAAATAGATTTTATCCCCCTAAGAGTGGTAGATGTGGAGTTAAGATGGATATAGGTCAGTTTTTATGATAATGAAGTTATTAAATAGACTTAGGAAATTATATTGTAAAAACATCTTTAGGTGAATGGTTAAAGCATAGACATTGGACAAGTATATTTGTATACTTATGTTTTAAACTGAAACAAATCCAGGGCTAAAAGGAATGGATTGATTGCACTAGTCATCCTTCTATAACTTTCCAACATATGTTGGAGTAAACATATTGTAATTTGGGTAATTTTTCTAATTGCAAATAGGAACATACTTGTGTATTGGCAGGGTGGTTACGAGGTCCCTAGAAGTGATGAATTTGAATTTTTCTTGGTTTTATATATAGTATTAGGTTTTTTCTCATGCTTTCTGTGAATGGCACGGGTGCATTTTATCCTACACCCACTAGGTTATCAATATGTAATTTCGGTAATTTTGATTTCAAAAGATATTTTAAAGAAATGCAATGATTTCATTTGTGTATTCAATAAACACAAGATTTTATAATTGAGTAAAATATTCGCCATGCCTGGTGAGAGATTCGCCAAAAAATTATATATACATATCATATTATTGATAAAATCGCCTTCCATTTTTCCTATATACCATGGAGATTCACCCATTTATTATACATGTAAATTTAGGGGGGGTTCTTAAAATTTTCCCTGCTCTGTCCAATCCTAGTCTTCCTTGGTAGCACAAACCATAATCACTAGTGCCATGCAAATACCCGAAAACCCGCTTGATTGCTGTCCAATGCTCCTTTCCTGGTTTTGACATAAACCTACTCAAGACTCCCACTGCATGTGCAGTGTCTGCTCTAGTACAGGCCATTGCATACATCGGGCTATCGATTGCACTTGCATATGGAACACGGGACATGTCCTCTTCCTATTCTTGTGTCTTGGGACACTGTTTAGCTGATAACCTCACACCTATAGGAATAGGAACCTTCACCGGTTTACTATCCTGCATATTAAACCTCTGCAGTATTGTCTCAACATACTTCCTCTGGTTTAACGAGATCTTCCTCTTTGACCGATCTCTTTTAATTTCCATGCCCAAAATATAGTTTGCACCACCAAGATCTTTCATGTTGAGTTTAGAGGACAATTGGGTCTTCAAATCCTAGATAATTTCTTTGTCATTTCCAACCAGCAAAATATCATCCACATACAACACTAGATAAATAACACGATCACCAATTAATTTAAAATACACATAGTGATCTGCTTTGGTTCTAGTGAATCCAAGTCCCCGTATAAATGTATCAAATTTCTGATACCACATCTTTAGTGACTGCTTTAACCCATACAGAGACTTCTTTAACTTGCATACCATTTCTTTCTTACCCTTCGTTGCAAAGCCTTCAGGTTGCTTCATGTAGATTTCCTCTTCCAGATCCCCGTGAAGAAATGTTATCTTCAAATCCATCCGTTCTACCTCAAAAGAAAAAGTAGCGGCAACAAATAAAAGTAATCTAATAGAAGTTACCTTGGCAACAGGAGAAAAAATATCACCAAAATCAATTCCCGGCGCCTGGGAATAACCTTTTTCTACCAACAGAGCTTTGCATTTCTCGACTTTTCCTTCTGCATTTGTCTTCTTTTTGAACACCCATTTGCTGCCAATGGATTTCCTTCCAACCGGCAACTCCACCAAATCCCAAACCTCATTTTTGTACAAAGATGCCATTTCATCAACCATGGCCTCTTTCCAGAGTTTTTCGTCCTCTGAATCTACTGCTTCCTTCACAGTTCTGGGATCATCGTCAGTAATAGATAAAGAAAAATTTGAATAGAAAGCAGATGGACTATACCTTTCAGGCTGCCTTCTTTCTTGAACTGATCTTCTCACAGCTGGAGTTTGTGGCTCTTCATCTTCTGATTCCTCCTCTGCTATAGAGTCTGATTCTTCCTCCTTTAGCTCAAACTCTATCTTTTCAGGTTCCTCCTTTATACCCAATAAAGATTCACTTTTCAAATTTACTATCCAACTTGGTTCATTTCTCCTTTGGAACATGTACATATCCATCACATCAAAATACCCTCAAATGTGAAAGAGAGGGTTTCTTACCAGTCGATATGTCTTGTGGAGTCTTATCCTCCAATGCTGATGAAGGTGACATGTTCCCCAGGTAACATGCAGTATCCACCACCTCTGCCCAGAATTCTTGTCCTAACCCGGCACCACTGAGCATGCTTCTTTCCCTTTCCATCAACGTCTTGTTCATTCTTTCTGTAACTCCATTTTGCTGAGGTGTCTATGAAGTAGTTTTCTGTTGTGATATACCACACTTCTAACAGAATTATTCAAATTCGTTGCTGCAAAACTCTCCACCATTATCTGTGCTCAGCACCTTTATCTTCTTCTTTGTCTAATTTTCCACGAGAGCCTTAAATTCTTTAAACCTGTCAAAGAATTCATATTTCTTCTTAAGGAAATATATTCATGTATTCCTTGAGAATTCATCTATAAATGATACATAGTACACAAACTTACCCAATGATGGAACCTTCACAGGTCCAAACACATCATTGTGCACAAGCTCTAATATCTGTTTCTCCCTCTTACTACCAGAGGGGAAACTCAACCGATTCTACTTCCCATATACACAATTTTCACAAAAATCAAAATCCAGAGAGCTATTACTCATACCTTCTACCATACCTTTACCATGAAGTATTCGAAGGCCCTTCTCTCCAATATGTCCAAGCCTTTGATGCCACAGCATGGTCTTCTCTCCAGAGAACTATTGCACCCATCAATAACAGTGCTACCTTGAAACTTGTACAAAGTTCCAATTATAACTCCTCGCATCAATACCAGTGCTCCCCAAACCATCTTGCAGGTATCCTTCTCGAACATTGTTTTTACACTTGCATCATCCATCTTGCTAATAGAAATCAGATTTCTGGCTAATGCATGAATATGTAGAACAGCTGGAAGCGTTCTAACCCTTCCATCTTGCAATGTCAACTTTACTTTTCCGTGACCAACAATTCTAGCCTTCCTATCATCCCATTAGAATACATCACTGCCATCATATTTCTCATACTCACAGAACCACTCTCTATGGGGAGTGAAGTGAAAGGATGCACCTGAGTCAATCAACCATGCCTTATGATCTACATGTGTACTTGAAGAAGTCAAGTACACATCCCCACCTTCCTCTGAGGTGGTTTTTTCCTGTGTAGAAGGAGCCTCATCAGATCCCTTTCCTTTGTTAGGAGCTTTAGATTTACAGTCCCTTTTGTAGTGGCCTTCCTTTCCACATTTCCAGCACACCACCTTTACAAGTTTTCCTGGAGATTTAGATCTCCCTTTAGATTTAGATATCCCACTCGATGACTTATTTTTGTTTCTATTCTGGGTCCACCCTCGTACAGACAAGGAATCACCATTTTGGCTCTCCTTATTTTTCCGTCTCATCTCCTCCGTCAACAACGATGAGACTATTTCATAAAAATGCAAGGCAGTTGCATTTCTACCTATTGAAATAACCAAACTGTCCCACGAATTTGGTAGAGAACACAACAAACTGATGCACTTATCTTCATTTGAAATTTTAATATCAACAGATGCTAACTGACTTACCACAGTATTAAATGCATTCAGATGCTCTGTCACTGAGTCTCCATCTTTCATCCTCAAGTTATATAGATTTTTCCACAGGAACAGTTTATTCACTAGAGACTTAGATTGGTACAAAGTCCCTAACTTGTCCCACAAAGCCTTTGTTGTAGCTTCCCCTGATACATTCAACAATACTGAATATGAGACACATAATCGTATTATGCTCTTTGCCTTCTGATCCAACTTCTTCCATTCTTCATTGGACACTCTTGTTGGTTTAGTACCCAGATCTACCACGATCCACTAATCTTTATCCACCAACAGATCCTCCATCTTGAGTTTCCACAACTCAAAACTCTGACCATTAAATTTCTTGATCTCTATCTTTCCACTAGTCGCCATCTTCTTTCAGCACCAGAATTGATCTCGTAAATCTCCCACTGAACATGGTCTACCACAGGCCCGAGCGAAACCCCTCAGCAACAAAGGCGTCCCCTTGAAGCCAAAACAGCTCTGATACCAAATGCAGGTTTTAACCCTGTACATAAATTAATTGCATATGAATTCTAAAATACATAAAATAAACAATGCAAGATCATAACACATAAAACACATATACGCAGATATTTCCCCTGGATCCCAAAACTGGGACTACCAGCTTGATTTTTCATTATGTTCCTTTCCATGTTACAATACATATTAATACATGTCGAAGCATCCAATACCATGGACCGAAATCCATCACAACCAATGCCATGGACCGAAAACCATCGCGTCCAAAAAACATGTGCGAAAATCATGCACAAAATCGTAGTTGGGTCTGCCCAACCTAACATAGGGTCCAAAACCAAAATTTTCTGGGGCGCTGCCCTGGACCCCATAAAGTGGGGTTACGGGTGCCCTTCAAATCCCCTGTTAACTACGTGGAAAGAATATAACACAACCCAACATAAAGCATTTGAATGGTAGCTTACCTCTGAATCTTCCGGAACCCCATTGAAGCTTCTTGACAAAATTTACCTTGTCTTCTTCTTATGAAATGTATCCTAGTTCACTGTGCTCTTCCTTTTCTTTTCCCTTTGTTGAAGCTTTAAAAGCGGATTATCTCATATCTGATGGACCTCCTTTCCTCATTTCAAAGGCAGTTAGGATTTAATGGAGTTGAGTCACAGTAATAGTTTGAAGATCCTACTTTTCTTCTACGGCAGATACTTTTGACTCAAATTTAGAAGACAAACATCTCAAAATTTTCTCAACTAAAGTAGCTTCCATTATCTCTTCACCCAGATTCTGAGAGTTTGAAGCTTAGCACTTTTTACATGGGAGTCTCTTTCATAGCTCTCAATGATATTGTCGCATATCTCTTTGGTTGTCTTGAGCTGCATGACTTTCACAAATTTCGGATTATGACAGACTTCCCAATAAAGTATTGACAACTTTGGCATTGGTTTCGTATAACTTACTACCTGCAGAGTCTGTAGGTATTTATGTTGGAAATTGAATCCTCCTTCCAAAATTTTCTGAACATCAGCTCCAAGAAATTGAAGGTAGGCTCTGGTTCTTATTTTCCAATATACCAAGTTGCTCCCATTAAAAATTTGTGGTCTGATAGATCCCATGCTTTTGTGATTATTCATCTTGAATGATCTTCCTTCAAGCGATCAAGCTTCTTTGGAACGACCTGCTCTGTTAGCAATTGTTGGAAATAATACTGAGAGGGGGGGTGAATTAGTACTTACAGTTCAATAATTTTCATTTCTCAAATAGATTTATATACACTACTTTTGTGAAGTGAACTTTCATGTAAACGCTACTGTGATTAGAGAAACCAACGTATACCCAAAGAACTTATCATTTAGTCAATTTATCATGTGTTGAACCTTAATCAGTGCATCAGTAACTTATTAAATAGTGTAGTAAGAACATAATAAACCATGACACATAAGCAACACACATGAACACCAAGATTTAAGGTGCATACCCAATGCGGGAGAAAATCATCTATTGTTGTCATCTCCGTCTTCTTTTAATAATAAGAAAATCTGTTTACAATCTTGTACTGGTACAGACTCATACCAGTACGTAGGCACCCACCTATAGAAGGCTACAACCTTCTCTCATTTTGCAGTTTCTATTGTAGGCATGCATCCACCTTTAGAAGGCTACAACCTTCTCTCATTCTCCAGCTTCTATTAGAAGGGAGCTACAACCCCCTAGCTCTTGTACTAGCCAATTTGTTTACTAGTACGTTGATCCAAGTGGATGTTGATGGCCACCCACCTATCCCATTTGGACCCCCACAACTGCCTCTTTATTTTTTTCAGTTTCCTTAATTATAGCACAGTTTACTATTTTTAGCAGTTTTTCGGGTCCTAAACTTCCGGAACCGTTTTGAGGCCCTAAACGACGTTTTTTGGGAAATCTACTGATAGCAATTTTTTTGTCTAAAAATTGTTTTTTTCGTCGTAGTCCTCGGAGAGATCTTTCCAACGGGCTATCATGTGCGTCAAATGGAGATAATACGACCAATCCGCGACCCTGGGAAGTTAATGTACCAACTTACCCAAAAACGGGGCCCAAAATTTGGCGTTTCATCTTCTAGGGTTAGGTTTTGGAATGTGAAGGGTTTTCCATTGTTTCTCAACAATAAATAGGCCTTCAAGCCTCATTGTAACACAGTTCAGAGGCATGTAGCCATCACATCTCTTCTTAGAGATAAGCTACCATCGCCCTAGCTGGTTTATTTCCATTTCTGGTTGTAAGCATATTTCAGTATTTTCCTTTAATGAAATGAAGTATTATTTCCACTGCATATCTGTCTTTATGATTATCTTTGTATTTTATTGCGTTCCTGTTTAAATCCGGATCAGTGGTATTAGAGCAGTCTGCTTTTTCTCTATTTTTTCTTTGCATGTCCCCAACGAGGTTGGGATATAAGGAGTTAGGGATTGAACTGGTCGAACCTTTGCAAGACCAGCCTCACAAATCTCGACGACCTCCCATGGCGGTTGAGAAGAAAAACGAGGGGGCAGGAGATCCTATCAAAATCTTGCTCGAAGAATCCCTCGAGCGACAAAGGAACACAATGATGGACAACTTTGCCCAGATCCTTCAGCGGCTACCCAGAGGCGACGCATCGGCTTCCAACAGCTACTCTAGAAATGCCACATCGTTTAAGGTACAAGTTAATTTTGAAATCCATATCTTCGAGGGTCAAATAGATGCAGATGCCGTAGATAAATGGTTAAATCTGCTAGATGGGTATTTTTTTGTTCATGAATTTTCAAATCGGGAAAAGATTGTTTTCAATTTTCTCAAAGCAGCCCCCCACGTCAAGGACTGGTGGGAAACCTACTGCGAGCAGAAGGATGAAATTACAGGCTCACTATTTTTAGCCGCACCCACTTGGAATGACTTTCGGGATGCCATCAAGGAGCAGTACTACCCTATCAAAAGCTATGAGGACAAATACATCAAATGGACCACACTGCGGCAGGGACGAGACCAAGATGTGCCAGAGTTCACAAACATTTTTCATACCTTTCGCACACAATTGGGTATCAAATATTCTAAGCTGCATCTGGTACTCAAATACCGCAGCTGCCTACACAGATACATCCAGGAAGAGATGGAGTTCTTGAACATCTCCTCACTCGCCACAACATACCAATACACTGTCAAAATCGAGCAAAAGTTCAAACAGAAGAAGCGATACTTTGGATCTGCAAATCCGAAGCCCAAAGGACAAAGCCAAGGTGGGGTGACCAAAGAAAACCCCTCGAAGCCGCAAGAAAAGAACACCACCATGAAGCCGAAGAAGGACACAGGAAAGTGGTGTGAGTTCCACAAAAGTCCCACTCATAACACAAGTGAGTGTTGGACCAAGCAGTCGCTAGTGGCCGAGTTGAAGGCTTCCGAATCAGATGCATGTTCTGATCGTCAGCCAGAACCTGACAAGGGGAATGGCAATTAGATCATTGATGCGGAGCCCAGCGCCATTGTTGCCACCGCCAAGATCTAGAAAAATGAGCTCGAAGATCTGGAGGAGGGGGAATGTCTTTTCCACTCACAGATGTGGGTGAGGGTTTCACCGCTGCAATTCATTGTCGACAGTGGCAGCCAAAAGAACCTCATTTCAGTAGATGTCGTGAAGCAGTTGGCCCTACCAACTACACCACACCCACAACCATACAGTATCGAGTGGCTTCATGAAGGATGAGATCTCAAAGTTTTCCAGCAGTGCCGCCTTCCCTATAGCATCAAGCCCTTCACAGACGAGGTACTGTGTGATGTTACACCTCTGGATGTTTGTGATGTACTACTAGGCCAGCCATACTTGTGGAGGCGACATGTTGTGTATGAGTCAAGGCCTCGCGCTGTCATTATTTCTTTGGATAATTCATTATACTGGATACCGGAGGTAGCCCCACCTACCGCCACCTCTTTGATCACTGCTAAGAAAGGCAACAAGCTCATCTCACAGACTAGGAAATTTATTTTCTGTTTGGTTCACTCCCAAAGTAAAGGGAAGATCGTTGCTACATCCATGACCCCTGCAAAGGGTTCCTCCATGCAGCAGCAGCAGCAAAGGGATACGATCATGATAGAATACAGGAACAACTTCTCCCCACCCACAGGGGTACTGCACAATTTTCAGGTGGGCAACAAAGTTTGGTTACATTTGCAGAGAGAACGCTTGACCAGAACCCATCAAAAACTCAAACCACTCCGAAACGGTCCTTACACTAGTACCAAGGCTACAGGAAACAATGCTTTGAAGTATAAAATTCCTCCATTCCTTCGCTTTCACCGAGTGTTCAATGTCTACCGTCGTCGACCATGCTTTCCACCATATCTGTACACATCAGAGATTGGAGAACAGCTCACGAGAGACCCAGCTCAGCAGAAGCTTCTTCATCTCGGGGAGGAACTCAACGCAATGGGGACCATTGCTTCCTAAGGGGGTAGTAATGATCTAGGTGGATGTTGGTGGCCACCCACCTATCCCATTTGGACCCCCACAACTGCCTCTTTCAGTTTTTTCAGTTTCCTTAATTATAGCACAGTTTACTATTTTTAGCAGTTTTTCGGGTCCTAAACTTTTGGAGCCATTTTGAGGCCCTAAACGACGTTTTCTTGGAAATCTACCGATAGCAATTTTTCTGTCTAAAAATCGTCTTTTTTCGTCGTATTCCTCGGAGAGATCTTTCCAACGGGCTATCATGCGTGTCAAACGGAGATAATACGACCAATTCGTGACCTCGGGAAGTTGATGTACCAACTTACCCAAAAACGGGGCCCACAATTTGGTGTTTCATCTTCTAGGGTTAGGTTTTGGAATGTGAATGGTTTCCATTGTTTCTCAACAATAAATAGGCCTTCGAGCCTCATTGTAACACAATTCAGAGGCATGTAGCAATCACATCTCTTCTCAGATAAGCTACCATCGCCCTAGCTGGTTTATTTCCATTTCTGGTTATAAGCATATTTCAGTATTTTCCATTAATGAAATAAAGTATTATTTCCACTGCATATCTGTCTTTATGATTATCTCTATATTTTATTGCGTTCCTGTTTAAATCCGGATCATATGTGGGCACTAACCTACAGAAAGCTACGACCTTCTCTCTTTCTCCAGGGACCACGTTTCATAAATTTTGAAACTAGATGCTCCTGGCACACAAAAATATACATGAAGGCCTCGTTTCATCAAATTTTCATATTGGACCCATCAAAACTTTCAAACTGCATCAACCAATAATTAGTTAATATAAACATTCAGATCACTCTCACCAAAACATTGTGCTAAACCAAGAAACCTACATCTTCATTCAGAACCAGCTGCAACCTCAAGAAAAAACATGTATCAAAATGTATATACTACTTTACTGAACCCAAACTGTGTTTATACACTACTTCCTTTAGTCAAACCTGCGTATACCTTCAAAACTACTGAACATAAAACTTTTGCATCAACTTTGTAACAACTAGAAATATATTGAACATCTACTGTCAATTTACAGAGCTTTACACAGGCAGTAGCAGAGATCACCCTTCTCACTTATCCAATCAATCAATCAAACACCAAACTCCTTATGCATTCAGTTTTACATTAAGATCTAAGAAGACTTCATTGACATACAACAGTAAAACAACATAATTGATCAGATAGATCATTTAGATCTGAAGAAAATGCTTTTCCTTTGTATACACTATTGGGAAGAGTAGAACTTGCGTGTACATGCACTTTAACCGAAATGAACCAGCATATAGATCTGCAAATATTAACTCATAACATCGTTGTTATTCTAGACTTTAGACAAACCCGGATCATGGCATTTAAAGAATAAAATAAGTGTACAAAATTAGATTTGGCCCAACCAATATCATATCATTCAATGATAAGTCCTTTTAGGTCTCATGATCCTGATCCAACATTGAATTCACGATGCACAAAATATTTCAGATCAAATCACGAACATTGCCCCTGCAACATAAAATATACTTCAGATAGAAGTATTCCTTAGAAACCCTTTTCACTTGCACTCATTGCCCTTATGATATTCTCCTCCTCATATAGTTTTAGGCATTTCTCAATACCTCAGATCACAACCACTTAGGACCCGTGGTACTCTTGGACAGGATCAAATAGTCATTACTCTACTCAATATTGTGGGCTAATACCATTGTATTGACCCCTGGTATTGTTTACTCTTGAATTTCCTTGATTTTCCAACATATACACACTTTTGTTCTTGGGAAAGTGCGCATGTATGTATACGCGCCCTTTATTCTGTGAACCAGCATGTATACGTTTTTTTGACTAAGTGGACCAACATACACATCTTAAACTGCTTTACATCATCCTTTTCTTTCAACTTCTTTATTATGATCAGTACACCTTACTTCCATCTTCCTGTTCTTTTGTACCAATGCCCTGTTACATCTTAATAGACCTGTTACACTGCGAGTTGCGTTTCATCAAAACTGTACTGACCTTTGAGTGAGTTGACATCAAGGACAACACTTGTATCATAATGCCAACAATATAAACATTTCCTCCTTGAATAAGGCCTTGTTAGGTGTCGAGTACATATTTGTATCCACTTATTTTACCAAAGTCCTTCCTCAAATCACACTAAAATGTATGAGAATCTAGAATGTGCATGTAGCCACTTTTTTTCTTCAACAAAGCAAATGTTAGATCAATGATGGAGGAAGATTAATCAGGTTATTCGGGATAAATATTACTTCATTGTCACAATAATATCTAATTTTCCAACTTTCACATCTACTATCCACATTTAATTGCACTAAGGTGTGAGGATTATAATCGATTTAAGGAATTTATGTATTCATTTTTGTACTTAAAGGGAATTTGGTTATTGTGCTCCATTAGCATAAACTGAATTCGTACATAGATTTATAGATGCATATCCCATGAACATTTTACACAAATAACTTTTCAACTCTACAATCTAATAGAGAACATTTTATTTTTAAATATTCTTCAATATCCAATTGAAATTCAATAAACTCTATAATAACATTATTTACATATATAATAAAAAAGCATTAGATATCAAAGTCAATGGTGCATTTATTTTTTTCCTACAATACTTACTCAAATAAAAAATAATAGATATTTATTTAAAAGATTTTGAAATTTTGGATAACTAGGAAAGTATTTCCGAAAGAAAGAAACCATAAAAAATAATTGATTGGGAAATTTGCCCAATATTGAAGTTCTAGACCCAAAGCAATGGGTTTAGAACGTAATTATTTAATTAATTTATTTGAATGGTTAAATATGGATTAATAAATATTAAGAAATTCAAATATGGATTAATAAATATTAAGAAATTCAAATAATTATAAAAAATTATAAATATAAAAAATTATGTTGAAAAATATCAAAAACTTAAAACATACCACCTTTTTTATTATTTAAATTTCCTAATATTGATTAATTTAACCTCCATATACCACATAATCATAATCATGTAGATATTAATGTAGTCCATTACAATGACTAAGTTGTGATAATAATGCAGCCCATACAAGGATTATCTTATGGTATTAACAATCTATTGTTTTATTAATAAAGAAGTAAAATGATTTTAGAGTAATCTCAAATATGAAAAAAAATAATATATATGAATGTGTTGTTTTAGAAATTTAATAATATCATTTTAATTTGATATTTCTGGATTCATTATATTAAAAAATTTAGTTTAGGTTTAGAGCCAACAATTGTGACTTATTATTGTAATATTGATATTAAATATCATTAAGTTTTGAAAGATAAATAATTAAAAATACTAATGTGATTGTTTATTATTTAAATTTCCTAATATTTATTAATTTAACCTCCATATACCACATAATCATAATCATGTAGATATTAATGTAGTCCATTACAATGATTAAGTTGTCATATTAATACAGTCCATTACAAGGATTATCTTATGATATTAACAATCTATTGTTTTATTAATAAATAAGTAAAATGATTTTAGAGTAATTTTAAATATGAAAAAAATTAATATATAGGAATGTGTTGTTTTAGAAATTTAATAATATCATTTTAATTTGATATTTCTGGATTCATTATATTAAAAAAATTAGTTTAGGTTTAGAACCAACCATTGTGACTTATTATTATAATATTGGTATTAAATATCATTAAGTTTTGAAAGATAAATAATTAAAAATATGAATGTGATTGTTTATTATTTAAATTTCCTAATATTTATTAATTTAACCTCCATATACCACATAATCATAATCATGTAGATATTAATGTAGTCCATTACAATGATTAAGCTGTGAGATTAATGTATTCCATTACAAGGATTATCTTATGATATTAACAATCTATTGTTTTATTAATAAATAAGTAAAATGATTTTAGAGTAATTTTAAATATAAAAAAATTAATATATATGAATGTGTTGTTTTATAAATTTAATAATATCATTTTAATTCGATATTTCTAGATACATTATATTAAAAGTTTTAGTTTAGGTGTAACGTTTTTTTATCCTTAACACAATGGAAAAATGTGTAGTCCAACAAAAAGATAAAATTGTGTTTTCTAGGCAATTTTTGTTGGCATTGTGAAATAGGTGTTGTCCTTGATGGAAACGTACCTAATGAGTTGTTCTGATTTGATATTACAAATATCTTTGTAGAAACATTATAGCATCAATATTCAACATAAACCTTAATATAAACATAATTATACGTTTACGAACATTAATAATCTTCGATTATATAGATTAGGTTTAAAAAATTGTGGAATTGTATTCGGTGTAGTAATAATTTTATGATCACTCATTTGATTTTATACAATGTGTATATGTGAAGTTTTTCTGTATGTGTAAATGGTAAATTATGTATGTATGTTACTTTTAATTTTATTCAACATTAAACTGTTTTGTTGATATGAGTTGTGTTTTTGTTTTCTATTAGGTGATTTCATTGTTTGATCATGGATCCATCTATTTGGAGTTGTCTTGCATTCGAAATTCTTCTTCCTCTAGCTGCCTTTATCGGTTGTGATAAAGTTTACCACTCTTTGTAAGAAATGGAAGAATGTTTTTCAAAACGCGCCTTTCTTGTTACGTTCCAAGCATGTTTCTATGAACGAATTTGGCTTTATGGTTCCTTTCCTCAATAGTGAAGAGAATTATTTTTCTCCTGAATACCCTAATCAAAATGGGCAAATATATCAATTTCATTTGTGATTCATAGATTCAATATACAAAGTAGAGTCTACTGTTGGACCAATGGTGGTTTTATCCTTACCAATAGAATGCTCCCATACACTCAACTATTTCGTAACAAATCCATTTACAGAGGCATTTAAAAACATAGGGCCAATGTGAACTGGAGAGTGGGGATTATTTTCATTATTGGAAAATGTAAGCAACATAAAATATGACTCGGTTGTCCTAAAACATATGTATGATAGAATGCAGTCTAAATTTTATGTATGCAGTAGTCTTGATAGGGTATGGTAAAGGGTTGTTGTTCCATTTGGTGGCACTTCACCCCCTAAGAATGGTGTGTTTTATAAAAGCAAATTGTTTTGGTTGTATCTTGACAAGGAGTATGAAGATTATCCTCAGTATAGGTATACAATCTACTACTTGATGTAATAAAAAATTAATGGTTTTTTTCATTTGTTCCAATCACTTACATATGGTGCATGTTGTTAGAAATATGCATGGATGAGTTGATATGCCTTGTCAATGATTGCTCCACTTCTGTATGGTCAATTGAAGAATTAGATCACTTCCAATTTGTTGAAATGTGTGTTGAATGAAGAATTAACTACTTTGAAGATGATTGGGGTTTAAGATGGAAGTTGTTGGAATAAATTTCTACATATATAATAGAAAATGTCCCAGTTATCTTCCATTTCGAATAGTCCATGGTCTGGTTCTTAAGTGAAGTTCCTTTCCTATTATATGACATTATGACTGCCATATGTTTTCCAACAGATATTGATAATTCAACTAATGAACAGGTTTTTGGGTTTGGTACCCAATGCAAGAGGATTGCAATGATTTGATTGAGTAAGGAAATGTTTTTGCAATTGCTCCCCGTATGGATTCCGTTGATGAGATTCCACCATTGGATATGGATATGGATTCTTAGGATATTAGTATTCTTAGGAGTTCCTATAAATATTTCCATTTTATATACTCTCTATGGTTGTGGAAAAAATTTCCATTTTTGTCTCTATAGATTCTATGGGTCTTTATGGTAGTATTTAAAATTATGCTTGTATCGATCTTTATGATGTAAATAATTTCATATTGTTTCCCCTAAAGTTTTCCTAATTACATTTAAATGTGTCTCAATGTTATGCATTTTTCTTTGTTATACATGTTATTTGTATTGGCTTTTGTCATTGATTCTCAAACAATAGAAAATATCTTTATGTACATTTTAATATTTGGATTTATATTTGGATAGTATATAGTTCTAAATTTCCGGATATACTTCCAAGTCATATCATTCTTAGAGTATTGTGTCCCAATACTATGGGGTTTGTTTTGGTTCTAATATGATACATGGAAATTTAGACTTTTTTGTTTAGGCCATTTGGAAGAATTCATTTCTTTTTTCAGCCATTTTGAAAAATTATTTTTTGTTTTTGGCCATTTGGAAAAATCCTTATACATTTTGATATGTTTATATGGTTGGAAAAAATAACATATACACTTTTTATGTTTTTTTACGATTTCCAATAAAAACTTGTGCCTTTTTCATTCTTTGGAGTTTGTTTGTATTAAATATTTTCTATGTTCCATGTTTATGATTCCATAATTAATATTTTATTATTCGTTGTAGACATGTCATCTGAAGGCACAAGAAAGCGTACAAGAAAAGAAATTTTGTCACCAGAATCACATGAGAGGTCTAATGAAAGTCGTCGTTTACAATATCAACAAAATAAGGATGCAATAAATGAGCATAGTAGAGCTACATATCATAGAATAATGAGTGAAGCCACTATTGAAAATGATTTTATAATTCCTCGCAAGTATCGTACTATGTATGATATAATGGAAAGAAAATTTCTTGTTTATATTTCATTATTAGAATGTGCTCCTCATTAGCATAATCTTATTGTTCAATCCTCTCCTAAAAATGTTCATAACATTGGGGAAACATCTTGCAATCAGGAAGAACATCATATCGATAATGTGGATGTAAATGTCCACCCTAACCCTTTCATGTGTCCAACTACATGTTTTCATGTCCAAAGGTTACAAAACATCAATGGTGGTGGTAATGATGACATTGTGTGTGATGATTTGGATGATAGTTTAATTGGCCATTTTTTTGAAAATTTGGAGCCAATTTCTCGAAACATCAAATCTTCCATTCCTGCTTCTCAAAGTAATGTGGTTCCACCAAGAGAATCAGTCATCCCTAATAGCATTTTTCATGGAACAATGGAGGTAACACAATGATATTTTGATTTTTGCTGCAATATTGGTTGTTTTATTACATTCCTTTATTTACAAAGTTTTGTTTACTAAAATTATAATTTATTTTATTCTCTTGGAATAGGATACTACTCATTTTGATATTGGTCTAGAAATTAATTCCCAAAATGTTCCATCTAATAATCTAAGAAGTGAATATGAAGCACATCATAACCTTCCCGTGCATTCTCCTTGATGATCAAATTGCCACACTAATCTAATTTTTCAATGTTTTTGATTTGACTTTCATTTTTTAAATTTCTAGTTGGTTGGACATTCAATTTTATGACGTATTTTATTTTCTACAAAGAGGACACAACTCATTTCAATAGAGGCATACAAATTAACTTTGTAGGTGTTCCATCTACTAATGTTAGAAGTAAAGAGGAATCATATCATAGCGTTCATCCACATCGCCAAACAAATGTAAATGTTGAGTGCTTTTGATATTTTTCTCATTTTTTCATTTACAGTTTCTTGGACATTGTATCTTGTAACCTTTTATGGAGAAACCATGACTTCATCTCATTAGGTTGGATAATTGCAATCCAAAACATCAAATTGTAAAACTAATATAGATGTTCAATGTATTTGATTTCTTTTCCATTTTTGAATCTTTCTTTGTTGGACATTTAGTTTTATAACATATTTTATTTTTTTGAAATAGGAAACAACTCATTTGAATAGAGGCATAGAAACTACATCCCAAAATGTTCCATCCAATGATGTTATAAGCCAAGAGAAACCATCTCATAGCCCTCATCCACATCAAGACAACATAAATTTTGAATGCATTTGATTCTTTTTCAGTTGGAACTTAAATTTTAAAGTCTTTTATGACAAAGATACCTTTTCATCCTCTCAGTTTCATGAAATGTAGACCATAAATTTGGAAAGACCTTCTCATAGATCCATTCCACATGCTTCAAATTTGCGAAGGGAATATCATGTTCCTAAAGATGAAGTACATTTTAGAAGAAAATTTGCTCTTCCAAATGGTTTTCAACATGGTTCAGCCAATAGAGATCATATTCATTTTGATGAAAGCATGATTGCAGTGCATAGAATATTTTGAGCAAAGATAGATAGATTGTCAATTGTCCAAATGTGCCACATTTCCCAAGAATCATATCCTGGAATCCAAGTTGTGGGACATTTTGAAGGACCTGTCTGTAGATGATGTAAGAGTGAAAGAGGAGCCCATCATTTTTTTCGGTATAATAACATGGATCCTCGTGGGCAACCTCATATTTTAAGTGTTCTTACTCAATTGAAGAAATGCTAATAACACGTGTGAATCCTATTTTGCAAGTGACACATGCTCAATGTGGGAAATATAAGTATAGTGGTCATACAATTAGCTTTCCTCAAGATATTTCTACAATTGTACAAAGTATTCCCTGACATGTTGAAGATATTGACTTTCTAATTGTGAGGAGACATGCCACTCAGTATAAATATTATGAATGTTATGTCAAAAGATATCAAGTGATGGATGCATTGCTTTTCAAAATCCAACATGATCAATATTATCGAGATGTTGTAATTGACTATGATTCAGTGAATGCTCTGCTCGAAAGATCAACATATGTCTCCTCCAGGCTTAAATTTGTTGATTGTGATAATGAGCAATCTGAGATAAATGAAACTAATAATGATGGGTTTCTTGCTGAGGATTTTCCCTCTCATCCTTCTCCTTTTGTTGCTCGCATATGAAACGAGCAAAGAGAAGTGGAAGAAATTAGAGCATTTCTTGATAATGTTCATTCTTCACATGTTGAAGACATGGATTGGCCCAGTATTGGGACCTCTCCAGTGAATGAATATAGTACATAGGGGTTATTAGATATGGCATTCGCAACATTGTTCCCCATTGGTGATGCTGATTGGTTGCAACCACATATTTGTAGTGTTGAACTTCATGACTATGCATTGCATCTTCTTAGGTCTTATGATCTGAGATTTGGAAGCTATCATTGCTTTCGATATTACCTATTGAACACGATAATGTGGCATTAGAGATAAGCAACCACTACAATTTTTTCAAAGAAACATTTACATGATAACTCACCCACAACAATTGAAGAGTTGCGTCACCAACTATCTGATTTACGAGATAGCAAGTTGGCTAAGCATATTATGCAGTTTAGTTGTTCTCTTAGAGGTACAAGGGCATATTAGACTAAGTGTTGAGCTGAATTGACTAACATGATTACTTAGTTATGATGTCCATCTTTATTTTTTATTTTGAGTGCAGTTGACACAAAGTGACCAGAGTTGCATAACCTCATGCCCATGCATTCACATTCTCGTTCTTTAAATGAGCATCGTATGAAAATTGAGAATGTTATCGAGTACCCTCATATTTTTGCCACATTTATGCACCATATATTCAATATTTTACGAGAGGAAGTTATCCGAAAATATCTTAAATCTAAATACTTTTGGTACAGGTTTATGTTGTTGAATTTGTCTTCTATACTTTGCCAACTTTTATTATTATTATATTTATATTGTTTCTAGTAACTATATCTTCATTTTTTTAGATATGAGTGGCAACATAGAGGTTCAACACATATCCATGGTTTCCTATGGTTAGAAGGTGCTCCTGACATGGAAAGACTTGATGAGTTAAATGGTTCTGATGTACAACTTTCAAAGACATTCTTTGACAAATATGTAACTGCATGGAATCCACGTGACATACATCATCGCAAAATAATGGTTCTGCGAAGCCTCAATGATGACCCTTCCCTATTGAATATTGGTCAGATTTTCTCTTGTAATCCTCATAATAATTACGAAGAATTGTTAAACGATGTCCGAAGGCACACAAAGTGCACTATAGATTATTGTTTGCACAAAAAGGGAACTATTGTGACATGTAGGTACAATGCTCCATGGGATCTTGGTGATGAATCAATATTGTTCATAGATGATTAAGGAAGAAAAAAATATGAGCCTGCAAGAAATGATGACAGGCTTAATGTACATAACAATGACCTTCTAACAATGTGGCGTGCAACTGTTGATTTCCAGCTAGTGCTTTCTCGCTATGCTGTCTTGAAATATATTTCTAAGTATGCAACAAAAGCAGAAAAAAGTTCTTAAAGTTATCATCATATGCTAACTAGAATTTCAAATTCTATTAGCTTCGAGGATCATGTTTTATGTGCATATATAAGGTTTCTTGCAGAAACAATTGTTGACCGTGACATTAGAGCACAAGAAATGTGCCATATGTTGCTTAAGCTACCTCTTATTGTTTGTAGTCAGAAATTTGTTTCCTTAAATGTTGGAAGAAAGGTTTTTAGGAAAATTTCAAGGGATGGCTTGCAATGTTCGTATGAGAATACTTATGTTCAAAATTATCAGAAGAGACATTTTTCCTTGAACATCTATCTTTGTTACAAACAACAAGATCTTGGACATTTGATAGCAAGCGTAAACAAGATCCATGGAACCCTATAGATGTTCATGTTATTGTTAGGGTTTGGCCATGATTTTATTCTAATCCTAGTGAGGCTTCAGAGGAATTTGAAACCTTTTCCTGAACAAAAGTTCTCTTGTATAAGCCATTTCGTGACATTCTTGTAGAAATTAGCCTTTCAATTGAAATTATTATTGAAACTTGGAGGAATTTTCGATATCGAGCATGCCATGTTGATAAAAATCTATCATTTATAGGCAATATTGAAGATGAAGAAGATGGTGATCTTTCTAACCAGGAAATGAACCTTGAATATGATTTTCAAGAATGGAAGATTTTCTCTTGCTTGGTTCCACCAAATGATGTGAACGTTTTTTATCTTCCCACCCTTGGTCGAAGGGCCTTTTGATATATCCTTTGACTAGGAAAGTAGAACTATTTATGATGATGTTGCAGAAGGAGCTATTAATTTTATAAGGAATGCAAAATCAAGAGGTGATATTATTGACCTTTCAAACAGAACATTTGCATCTCCAGATTCTTTATCAGAAAAACAACGACTTTCTTTTGAAATTGTTTTAAGGCACTTTGTTGAATATGAGATTCGTGAAGCTCTTCTTATGATTGTTCAGGGCATTGTAGGCACTGGGAAGTCTTTCCTTATCCATTGTATTTTTGAAGCTCTTTCTAATTTTTCAAGTAATGGAAGAAGCCCTTTGCTTCTTCTTGCCCCAACATGAATAGCTACTTTTAATATACATGTAAAAGCAATACACAGCTCTAAAAATTCCAATTAAATATATGCAGCCACTACAGGGGTAGTCACTTGCAGTATTCCAAGAAGAAATGTGACGTGTTAGATATATATTGTTTGATGAAATGAGCTTTCTAGGATCAAGGTTGTTTATGCAAATAGATGCTTGATTATGAGAATCATTTCCAGAGAAAAATAATTGTCCTTTTGGTGGCAGGTCCATCATCCTTATGGGTTACCTTGGCCAACTCCCTCCTATGAGAGATAAGCCTTTGTATGTAGGTAATACAACAAGGAAAGTCTTGTGGAACAAATTCAACATTTTCTTCACTCTTGACACAATCTTTCGTCAAGAAGGGAATAATGAGAAACAATCTTGTTTTCGTAGAGTCCTCAATAACATAAGAAATTTATAACATGTTCTTGAAGATTGGGAGTTTCTTATGTGATGCGCTGATATGAGGTTGCATCTTAGAGAAAGAGATTTATTTAATGCAATAGTTCACATGTTTCCAACAAATAATTTGGTCTCCTTCCATAATAGGCATATGTTAAAATCATTAAATTCTCCAATTGCATGATGTGTTGCTGAGCATTCAAGGCATTCAAAAATCATTGGTGTTGATGATGATCAATTGGACTGTGAAGTTTTGTTGTGTCGTGGTCAGCGTGTTATGTTGACATGTAATTTATGGGTTGAAGTTGGCTTGGTGAATGGTGCACTTGGTTATGTTAAGGATATATTTTATACACCTACCTCTAAGCCACCTCAACTTCCAATGTTCACAACTATTGTTTTTGATAAGTATGTTGGTGTTCCATTTGATGCAAGCAATCCAAACATTGTGCCTATCACACCAGTGATAAGAGGAAATCAAAAACAAATTCCTTTGAAGATGGCATGGGCTCTTACAATCCACAAGTCACAGGGATTGACTTTAGAATGAGCGTCAATTGATATCGGGAATAAAGAGCAGCAAGGCCTTACCTTGATAGCCATATCAAGAATGAAATCAATAGATGGTTTACGCATTGCACCGCCTTTCCCTTTTCAATGTTATGCAAAGATGAAAGATAGTGCATATGTTACAATTATGAAGAAATAAGAGGAGCGATTGAAGTCCATATTGCTATGACATACAACTAATAACATTGTGACCTTCTTTATAGTACGTTTTTTGAATTGTTTTTTTTGTCCTCTTGATTTGATTTTCATATAATAATCATTTTCATATAATTATGAGATTAATAAATTCATCATATTTATAGTAATATTTGAGAAAGTTGTTTACATTGTTTTTCGAGTTATTCAATTTACTTATTTTTTTTGAGTGCCTATTGTTCTTTTCTTTGCAACAAACCATTCAGACATAAACAATGTGTTGCAAAAATGGAGGTTTTGAATATTGGCCACAATTTTATTCTATTTTCACCGTTTTTTCTATTGTATTGTGAAATTCGGCTTATTTGTAGAAAGTTTTATATCATTTTGTTCATGTAACACTAGATTGTTTTTTTTCATGTAACATTATAATATTAAGTATTTTAACATAAATACAAATGGGGTGTTATGTTTTATGTATATACATATGTGTGTGTGTGTGTGTGTATGTGTATTCTTATTTATTTGTGCATGTCTTTATTGATTTTGCTTTTATTTTTTTGTCTTTCAAATGCAGATATGGACAATAATGATGTCATCTATTATTCCATAACAGTGTGCAATATTGTTGGAGCTATAAGTTTTCTTTCATATCTTCGGAACAAGTTTGATAGAAAACATGGGTTTCATCCTACTTTTATTGATGATCGTATTCATGTGCTAGATGAAATGAAAACACATGTGCACTAGAGGGAGTCTGGGAGGAGAACAAGAAGGAATTGGTTGGAAAGTGTTAAGTTCCGTGATCATTATCCCGTTGATTTGAATTGGTGCTACTTTTTTCATCGGTCTAGTTGTGTTTTGGAAGAGGCCACTCCATAGATGACTTTTCATGGAGTGTTTCAAATTCAATTTTGTAATGGAATTATTTGATGTAAAGAAAAAATATATATATATGTTAAGTCCCAATGTTCTTTTTGTGGTTTCAATGTTGGTGAAATTGAAATTGTTTTCTCGTCATTGTTTTTATGTAGAAAATTGTATATCTCTGGTCTTAGAATGTCCTATTATGTTGTTCTTCTTTAAATCCAATGTGTGCAATTTAGATGTGTTTTTTGCATTTATGTTCCTTTGGTCTAATGGCAGTGTTACTCTTTTATTTTTTTCTCTTGCATTTGTGATTTTTGTGGTCTTTTGTGTGGATCCCTTCACTTTGTTCATGTCTTTCATAAATGAAAATATTGTTTACATTTATAATATTATTGTTGGGATTTCATATTCTAGGTGCTTATATCAATATTCTTGATCTTTATACTATTAATATATTCATTTATTGATATCAATGTATTTATGACTTAAAAATTATTTATTGGCTATAATGTAGTGATTTAAATGTGTTATTATTAATGTGATAATGATTTACCATGTTTTACTACTTTATGGTTTACAATGTGGTTCTTATATTGCTTTTGGTTTATGTTTTTTTATTATTTTTTGTGTTATGGCATTATTTAAGTTTATAATATTCATGCCATGGATTTAGGTCTTAGGGGTTTCAAAATATTTAATATGACATATATTCTCTCATTTTCAAAACCAATCATCGTGAGAATTGTCGAACATTGTGTTATAACAAATATTGTCTTGACATGAAAACCATAAACAACCATCGTGAATCATGGTCAACCATGTTCCAATGCCGCATTGTAACAAATATTGTCTCAATATGAAAATCAACGATGGTTAAGGATAGTCATTGATATTTATTTTTCAATTTATATTATTTATCGTGGGGTTTAAACAACTTGGATTTATAATAATAATCCATTGGGGTTAAAATATCAATCCTTTCCATTCTTAATATTCATCCCTTGAATTTTTTTATCCCTTGGGTTTACAATATTTTTCTATTGGGTTTATCAAATTAAACCCTTCAGTTTATTTGTTCATTGAGTTTATAATACTAATAATTCCTTTGGTTTGTCATTTTATCCCTTGGGTTTATTAATCCCTTGAATTTAAAATATTAATTGCTAGGGTTTATTAATTGTTTAGGATTTTAATATTACTTTGTTGGGTTTATTTATTCCTTGGGTTCATCGATTGCTTGGGTTTATTAACCATTTGTTTTTATAATATTAATTCCTTGGGTTTATAAAATTAAAAATGCATTGGGTTTATTCATCCATTTTATTTATAATACTAATAATCCCATGGATTTATCATAATAATAATAATCCCTTTGGTTTATTAAACCCCAATATTAAGGGTTTAATATGTTAGTTTTATAATGTTTATCCCTTTAGTTTATTTATTCTTTGGGTTTATAACACTAACAATGTCTAAGGTTTATTGATCGCTTGGGTTTATCATATTAATAATCATGCAACTTTATCAATCCTTTGTTTTTAGAATATTAATTCCTAGGCTTTATGAATCTCTTTTGTTTGTAATATCGATCCCTTGTTCTTCTTGATCCCTTAGGTTTTTAATATTTATCCCTTCGGTTCACTAATTCATTGGGTTTATAATATTAAACGGTTGGGTTTATTAGTTCCTTGGGTTTATAAAATTAATAGTCCCTTTGGTTTATTAATCCTTGAGTTTAAAATATTAATAATCCCTTTGGTTTATTAATCCCTTGAGTTCAAAATATTAATTCTTAGGGTTTATTAATCTCTTTGGTTCTGATATTGGTTTGTTGGGTTTATTAATCCTTTGTGTTTATAATATTATTTTGTTGGGTTTATTATTTCCCTTCAGTTTACTATTTCCTTGGGTTTATAATATTAAATGATTAGGTTTATTTTTTCTCTAAGATTGTAATATTAATAATTCCTTCAATTTATCATTTATCCCCTTTGGTTTATTAATTCCCAATATTAAGGTTTAAATAATACTCCTTAGTTTTAATATAAATACCTTACATTTACAATATTTATCCCTTCAATTTATTAACGTGTTGCTTTCATAATATTAACAATCTCTATAGTTTATTGATCCCTTAGGTTTATAATATTCATAGTCACATGCGTTGATCAATCCATTGGGTTTAAAATATTAATTCCTATGTTTTATTAATCCCTTTTGTTTTTAATATTGATCCCTTGCCATTTTTTATCCCTTGGTTTTTCAATCTCATGACCTTAAAATCTGAATTCCTGTGGTTGATTAATCATTTGGGTTTTTAATATTAGCTCGTTGGGTTTATTGATTCCTTGGGTATATTGATCCCTTGCATTTATTAATCATTTCTTTTTATAATAGTAATGCCTTGGGTTTATAATATAATAATCTCTCAGTTTTATAAAACCCCAATATTAAGGGTTAAATAGTTGTCAAACTATTTATGATTATGTCAATATCAAAATAGATTAATCTAATATGGAAATCAACCATGGTCAACCATGTTTGTTTTACGTTTTATAATAGTCATGTTAGGGTTTATATGCGTGGGATATATAATTTTTATCCCTTAGGTTTATTATTCCCTTGGGTTTATGATATCAATCCTTTCGGTTTATTGATCTAAGGGTTCATACTCCTAGGGTTTAATATTATTCAACAATGGTCAACAAAAAACAACCATGTCCGACCATGATCAACCATTGTCCAACGTCAATCGATTGGGTTTATTATTCCCCGGTCAACGATGGTTTATTATGATGTCAACCATGGTCAACCATAGTCCAACATGGAATTGTGGTAAGGATTTTCTCAATTTGAAAAACAATTATGGTTAATCATGTTTATTTTAGTGTTTATAATATTTGTCTTAAGGTTTATAGACATTGGGTTTATAATATTAGTACCTTGGGTTTAATATTATTGCCTTGGGTTCATAATCCCTTGGGGTTTTAGTGTTAATCCCTTGGGTTTATTATTCCTTTGGGTTTATAATATCAATACCTTGCATTTATTATTCCCTTAGGTTTACAATATCATTCATGGTTAACCATTATCAATCATATCAAACCATGGTCAACCATGGTTGAATGTCGCATTGTGACAAGGACTGTCTCACCATGAAAATAAACTTTTAGTGTTTGTAATATGTATATTTGGGTTTACAAATGTTGGGTTTATATTATTAGTAACTTGGGTTTAATATTATTCCCTTGGGTTCATAATCCCTTGGGTTTATTATTAGGTTGGGTTTATAATATCAATCATGGTAAGCTTTATTAATCTCTTGTGGTTGTAATATCGATCCCTTGTGCTTTTTGATCCCTTAGGCTTTTAATATTTATCTCTTGGGCTCAATAATTCATTAGGTTTTTAATATCGATTGGGATTATTAGTTCCTTTGGTTTATAGTATTAATAATCCCTTTGGTTTCTTAATCCCTTGACTTTAAAATATTAATTCTCATGGTTTATTAATTCAACCATGTTTATTTTAGTATTTTTTATATTTATCTTAGGGTTTGTATACCTTGGGTTTATATTATTAGTCCCTTTTGTTTAATATTATTCCCTTAGGTTCATAATCCCTTAGGGTTTTAGTATGAATCCCTTGGGTTTATTGTTCCTTTGTGTTTATAATATCAATCACTTGGATTTATTATTTCCGAGCCAAACATGGTTTATTATGATGTCGACCATGGTCCAACATGGAATTGTGATAAGGATTGTCTCAATATGAAAATCAACAATGGTTGATCATGTTTATTTTAGTGTTTATAATAGTTATCTTAGGGTTTATATACATTGGGTTTCTAATATTAGTCCCTTGGCTTTAACATTATTCCCCTGGGTTCATAATCCTTTGGGGTTTTAGTATTAATCTGTTGAGTTTATTATTCCTTTGGGATTCACATATTAATCCCTTGGGTTTATTATTCCCTTAGGTTTATAATATCAATCATCATCCACCATTATCAATCATAGCCAACAATGGTAAACCATGGTTGAATGCCGCATTTGTGAAAAGGGTTGTCTCACCATGAAAATAAACCATGTTTATTCTAGTGTTTGTAATGTTTATATTTGGGTTTACCTATGTTATGTTTATAATAATAGTCCCATGGTTTTAATATTATTCCCTTGGGTTTATAATTTCTTGGGGTTTTAATATTAATCCCTTGGGTTTATTATTCCTTTGGGTTTAAAATATTAATCCCTTGGGTTTATTATTAGCTTAGGTTTATAATATCAATCATGGTCAACCATTGTGAATCATATCCAACCATTTTCAACCATGGTTGACTCTTGCATTGTGACAAGGATTGTCTCACCGTGAAAATAAACCATGTTTATTTTAGTGTTTGTAGTATCTATATTTTTGTTTACCAATGTTGAGTTTATAATATCTAGCCCTTGGGTTTAATATTATTCCCTTGGGTTCATCATCCCATCGGGTTTTAGTATTAATTCCTTGTGTTTATTGTTCCTTTCAGTTTATAATATCAATTCCTTTGGTTTATTATTCCCTTAGGCTTATAATATCAATGATGGTCAACCATTGTCAATTATAGCCAACCATGGTCAACCATGGTTGAATGGCGCATTTTGACAAGGATTGTCTCACCATCAAAATAAACCTTATTTATTTTAGTGTTTGTAATACTTATATCTGGGTTTACCAATGTTGGGCTTTTAATATTAGCCCCTTGGGTTTAATATTATTCCCTTGGGTTCATAATCCCTTGAGTTTTAGTATTAGTCCCTTGGGTTTATTCTTCCCATGGGTTCATAATATAAATCCCCTAGGTTTATTATTAACCTGCATTTATATTATCAATCATGGTCATCCATTACCAACCATGGTCGACTGTGGTGAATCATGGTTTGATCTCACATTATGAAAAAAATTATCTCCCCTCACAGTTAAATACCTTGGGTTTATAATATTAGTCCCTTGGATTGAATATTATTCCCTTAGTTTCATAATCCATTGGGGATTTAGTATTAATCCCTTGAGTTTATGGTTCCTTGCAATTATAATATTAATAATCCCATTGGTTTATTCATCCCTTGAGTTTAAAATATTAATTCTTAAGGTTTATTAATTCAACAGTGTTTCTTTTAGTATTTTTAATATTTATCTTAGGGTTTTTATACCTTGGGTTTATAATATTAGTCCCTGTTGTTTAATATTATTCCCTCGGGTTCATAATCCCTTGAGATTTTAGTATTAATCCCTTGGGTCTATTGTTCTTTGGGTTTATAATATCAATTGCTTGGGTTTATTATTCCCGAGTCAACCATGGTTTATTATGATGTTAACCATGGAATTATGATAAGGATTGTCTCAATATGAAAATCAACAATGGTCAATCATGTTTATTTTAGCGTTTATAATATTTATTATTCCCTTGGGTTCATAATCCCTTGGGGTTTTAGTTTTAATCCCTTGGGTTTATTATTCCTTTGCGTTTCTGATATCAATCCCTTTGGTTTATTATTCCGTTAGGTTTATAATATTTATCATGGTCAACCATTCTCAATCATAGCAAACCATGGTTGAATGTCACATTGTGACAAGGCTTTTTTGACCATGAAAATAAACCTTGTTTATTTTAGTGTTTGTAATATTTATATTTGGGTTTACAAATGTTGGGTTTATAATATTAGTCCCTTGGGTTTAATATTATTCCGTTGGGTTCAGAATCCCTTAGGGTTAGGTTTATAATATCAATCATGGTCAACCATTTTCAATCTTAGCTAACCATGGTCAACCACGTTTGAATGTCGCATTATGACAAGGATTGTCTCACCATCAAAATAAACCATGCTTATTTTAGTGTTTGTAGTATTTATATTTGGGTTTACCAATGTTGGGTTTATAATATTAGTTCCATGGGTTTAATATTATTTGTTATGAAACCAGCTCACAAAAAGATAGAAAAGATAGATTAACGACTTAGTAATCAGCCTCTTCGAGGGGGCAACCTCCTTTACATTACACAAATGAACAATTTGATGAGCCTCATAAATGGGTAATTATATGGGCTCATTTTACCTCCTAACCTAGTCAAATCAACCATTCTCCTAGCTTATTGCATGATTTTCTGATTATATTTATGCTTATAGAGTGAGTTGAGTCAATTATGATGCCATGAGGTCTAATATGTGTTTAATGCAAATTATTGATGATTTTTGTGGTCAAAGTCAAGGATCCATTGGATAAATGACAACAATAACTCAAAGTGGAAAAAGGAAAGGACTTATAGGAGGGAATCCCCCTCATTTATTACTCCTCAGTTCGAACTTCCCTTCATCTAACTCAGAGTACAAGCAGCCAAGTCATGCATTAGCAGGCAGCCGAGCAAAGTGGAGGATAACTGATGTTTATCTCGAATATTGCGAGCCAAGCCTCCCTAATTTTGAGGAAGTTGTTGGAAGCTTCATTTGTATAAGTAGAGAGGCCTAGGGTATCACTAGGGAGTTGGTCAAACTTTTGTTCAATTTTTGTTGCAGTTTGCCTATGTAAACTCTGCTCAACTTCGATCTTATCATTTTGACATTTCATGTAATCTTGTTATTGTTTTGGAAATAAAGATGGAATCCTTCTTGAGTTAGGACTGAGTTACCTCAAAGGGTTGAAGCTCTTGGATTAAGGCCCAATCTAGGTAGCCAAGCTCCTCTTTACTTGTATTTATATGATTCATTTTAGTTTGTAGATTAGGTTGTCGTTAGATGCATTCCTTTTATGGTTAAGAATATGTTTCTTTTGATGATTCAGTAGTTTGCTTCGATTTATGATTTCTATAGTAGGTTAAAAAGTGATAAAGAAAAGATTCAAAAGGCTAGCAATAGTGCCTTGGCCTCTCTTCCTCCCTTTGGGACAATGATTTGAGGCAAAGACCCTCTTGCTACCCCAAAAACACAGATTTTCCTCCTCATAGGACTTCTAGTGTTTGCAGCCTTTTAGTTGGTTCATAGTCTAGTTTGCTTTGCTTCAAAACTTATTCATCATGTTCATTTCCTTATTTTCAATAGTCTACTTTCATGCTTTTCTTTCATGCAATTGTTATCAACATTTTCTTCCATAGATCATAGTTTACTTTGATGCAAAAACTCTATTTTTTAGATGCACTTATTTCCTTGCTTGCTTAATCTCATTGGATGACTGTT
This sequence comes from Pinus tabuliformis, assembly GCA_031772625.1. Lineage (NCBI taxonomy): Eukaryota > Viridiplantae > Streptophyta > Pinopsida > Pinales > Pinaceae > Pinus > Pinus tabuliformis. The sequence goes on along the minus strand of CM062817.1, from coordinate 1,982,367,812 downwards.
AGTTGTTTATGTAGCAGATATGTTCTAGTAGCAGCCCAACCTATTAGCCATTCCATCATCCATCTGATCCATGCCCTACAGGTCGCCCAAGTCTCCCCTCAATTATTTCTAAGTAGTTTCTTGCATTTTCCATAGACTTTCCTCTCTCTCCTTGAGCAAATCCAATCATCCTTCTCTCTCCTGATGATTCTTAGTAGACCCTAGGTGCCCTAATACTCCATTCCAACCGTCATCTACCTTCTCCACCCACTCTCACACCTTCAAAATAGTGAAAACTACTCTTGGCCTCCTCCTGTTGGCCTCTTGTACAACGCTGCTTTTCCTCTTGTAGATTTTCCTGTAGGCTTTCTTTTGAAGGTCGAGTTTGAGGAAAGCCTCCAGAAGGCCACCTGAGACCTCCTAAGACCCATCCACTCCACCCTACATCCTCTCAAGTCCCGAAACTACCCTTCATTGCCACCTATTCGCTGCCACATCCATAAACAAATAAATTACATGCATGACAGATTCACATAAAAATACATAAAAATCCAAAAAGATGTTTTTTGTTGATTTACTTTCAGAAATAGCTTAGGTAGATTTTGTTTACTTCCTTGAGTAGATAATGGTATTCTTTTCATGGTTTTCATAGTGTTTTCTGCAAAAGTAGGATTAATGGTTAACTAGGATTTCCTTGGTTTGCTTCACATTTTAGTCTTCCTTTCTGCAAGTAGAATAGCATCAGTAGAGTAATCTCTTTTTCCTTCCATCACATATAAAGCTTCTTCTAGAATCCATAGAAGTTGGCTTGAGGTCCTAGTGATCTTGTGCCAATAGACCAAGTGACAACCTGCAGTAAGAACTAGTACTTGTGCATACAACACCGTCGCTTCCAAGTTTGTTACAACTACTGGGTTGATAAGAGTAAAGTAGGTAGCCCAGGAGTTGCAGCATTATTGTTGTGATAGTGGTTCTCACCATATTTTTAGTGCCATTGCCAGGGAAGCGTCAGAGTATTCTTTGACTACTACTTTCTTCTATTTTCTCTTGCAGCATTTTGCTAATAGTTTATTTCAACAAAACTAGAATAGACATTTCCTTTCTTTCAGTTCTGCATTTCTTTCGCTTTCCTTTTCAATTTTGCAATTTTTATTTCAGCAAACGTAGAATAGACATTTATTTTCTTTCAGTTCTGCATTTTCTTTCTTTCTTCTTCATTTCTGCAAATTTCATTTCAACAATTTCATTTCAATTAGTTGCAATTTGTTTGTTCAATCAATTTCAGTTTTGTAGGTACTATCAGTGTGGGGAAAAAGAAACAAAAACCAACCAAAAATATTTCCTTTCATGCCTCGTAGGAATAGAGATAATTCAAGTAAATTTTTGCCCAACACCCCCACTGCTCCACACAGCCAACCTTCTCTCTTCTTCGGTGGCTGCGATCAAGAAGAACCCTTAGGTGAACAACCTGACATATTTGAAGAACCTATAGGGGAAGAAGAAGAAGAAAACATTCCTTTAGAGCCAATGGCTGAACACAGAAATTCTAGGGGGAATGGAGAAAGAATAGAGGGTACCTTTCCCATATGGGAGATCAATGGGGACACCAAAATGAAGAATATAAGCCCTTTCGCCGTACCTCATTTCAATGGTCTGACTACAGAATATCCTGACACCTTCTTGTTTGACTTTTTTGTTATCTGTTGAACCTATGACTATGTAGAAGATGAGCAAAATTTGAAACTGTTCCCTTCTACTCTCAAGGATGCAGCATTGCACGGGTTCATCGGATTACCTGGCAATAGTATCACAACTTGGGCTCAGATGCAGCAAGCCTTTAACAACAAGTATCAAGACTATTGTATGTCAAAAGATATTAAAGAAGAAATTTTCCAAATGACTATAGGAAGTGATGAATCCTTGGAAGACTATGAGGAGAGGTTCTAGCTTAGTTACAAAAGGGCTAGGTGTACACTTGACCTTGAGTCTTTGAAGATGGTTCTGCTTAGGGAAATTCGGGAAGATCTTTTAGACACCCTCCATCTACTAGCTGGGGGAGACATCTACAAACTATCATATGAAGACATAAAGATTGTTTTTAGAAACCATTCTAGAGTAGCCAGAAAGAAAGGTATGGGGAGTCAACCCATAGCTCGTACCTCTTCCTCTAACTCATCCAGCAAAGGAGAAATTGGAAACATGTTGGAAGACTTGAAGAGTGAGATGCTGCAGACTCTTGCCATGCAAATGGATACCTTGCATATCAAAAGGAAACAAGAGGAAGCAGAGAGGGCTTTGGCCATCTTTTTCCCTATATGCACCAGGAGGCATCTTAGGAACAAATCCCAATTGAACTCTATAGAGGTTCGTTCAGTCAGTGAAGAAAATCATTCCATAGATAAGTGCCCTTCCTTACCCGAACTTAAAGATGTATATCAAGGGGCTGAGGGAGTCACTGAAGAGCTCTATTACATAAACCAAAGAAGGTCGCATGGACCTAGACCATTCCAGCAGGGGATGCAAGGGATATCCCAGGCACACTACCACCCCAACCAAGTCACTTCCATACCTTCTTGGGGTCCCCCTGCTCATCCTTCCTGGTCCATGCCTCCTCCTTGGTCCTTCACATCTCAATATCATGCCCAACCAGCCAACCATTCATTTCAATCCTATGCTTAGCCATCACCTTAATGGAATTCACCTCATCAAGGGTGGAGGCCCCAACACAACTCTCTCCCCGCTCTTTCGCCTCCACCACCTACTTAACCACAACCATTACCTCCTGCTCCTCCAAAGCAATCCCAAATGCCTACCCAACTAAATTCGAACCCGATCAACAGAAAGGCTCAGCAAGTGTATAGTGGGGAACCATCATGCCTAGCTTATGCTGTGGAGATTTAGGAGATCAACTTGCGATCTGGGAAATTTCTCCTAGATAGTCAACCTCCACCTAGGGAGGTTAAGGAAGATAAAGCAATTCCACCCTTTCTTGAGAGACTATCTATGACAGTCCAGCCTACCCCCGAAGAAACTGCACTCCTGGGGGAATTGAAACATCTATGTGTAAAGATACCACTTCTCCAAGCCATAAAGGATGTGCCCATCTACAAAAGGTTGATTAAATAGAAGTGCTCTAGGCATTGAGTAAGGCGCAAGATAGATGTCCCAACCATCAATGTCATTGGGAATTTGTCCAACCTAATGTTGGGGCAGGTAATCTGTCGAAACTATCTAGACCCTAGAAGCCCAGTAGTTGATTTCCACTTCAATGGCACCATGATTCCACATAATTTGATTGATCTGGGAGCTACCATTAATGTGATGACAAAAGACACAATGCTCAAACTCATCCTTCAGGGCTCCTTGAGGAAGACCACAACCATGTTGTAGTTAGCAAACCACTCCATCGTGACCCGTGAGGCGATTGTGGAAGATGTGATGGTCTCCATTGATTCTTGTGAGTACCCTGCTAATTTATTAGTTCTCCAGCCCAAGGCAAAGCTCACTGGGTATCCTCTCATTCTGGGAAGACCCTGGTTGGCTATTGCTGATGCTTACATCAGCTGTCGAGCTGGGAACATGACTATAAAGAACAGGCATATGTCCAAGAAGTTAATCATATATCCTCCTGCCCAACCTTCATTAGAACATGATCTACCTCTCTTGTTGGAGGAGGAAGATGAGGATTAAGTTTATTCTGCACCTCTTTGTACATTAGAAATCACCATGGGAGGAAAATAGCAAGATGACGATGATATGATTGAAAATATAGTTCAAAATCCACCTCCCAGTGTATCGCCTTTAGAGGACATAGTAAGAGAATCCAAAAATAGCCCCTCAACTGATCTCTATGTGGCTGACTCCACTTCTCTCTGTGTTAAGAATATAGAGTTCGGTCTAGAAAGAACCTTGAAAATCAATCCATCCCTATCCACTTCCCAGGAGAAGGAACTGTGTAGCCTGCTGAGAAAGCACTTAGATTCCTTCGTCTGGAGTTATAAGGAGATGAAGCGAGTGCACCCTTCAATTTTTACTCATCATAGATACATCAAGGAAGGTTGCAAGCCTATCAAGAAGCCTCAAAGGAGGATGAACCCAGCACTTAAAGATATTGTTAAGGAAGAACTGTAGAAATTGCTTGATGTAGGGTTCATCTATCCCATATTTGACAATCAATGGGTCTCCCCTTTGGTGCTACTACCAAAGAAATATGGTAAGCGGAGAATCTGTGTCAACTATCTAGAATTGAACAAAGCCACTAAGAAGGACCATTTCCCTTTACCTTTCATAGATCAAGTGTTAGACGGTCTGGCAGGGAAATTTTTTTTCTCTTTCCTAGATGGGTTTAGCGTGTACAATCAGATTCAAATCAGTCCAAAAGACCAAAATAATACCACTTTCACTTGTCCTTGCGGTACCTTTGCATAACGGGTCCTTCCTTTTGGTTTTTGTAACGCTCCAGCCACTTTCCAAAGAGCGGTACTAAGTATATTTTCTAAATTAGTTCATGATGCGGTAGAGATATACATGGATGACTTTACTCCTTATGGCTTTGATTTTGAGGAAGCTTTATCTAATATAGGAAAAGTTCTAGACAAGTGTATTGAGATGAACCTATCCCTCAGTCTGGAAAAATGTGAAATTTTGATGACTAAAGGGACCATGCTAGGGCATGCAATATCTCAACAAGGATTGTAGGTGGACCCCAACAAAATTGTCATCATCTAATGGGTCCCACCTCCTCAAAAGGTGAGAGATGTCAGAAGTTTTCTAGGCTTAGTTGGGTATTACCGAAGATTCATTAAATTTTTTAGCAAGCTAGCCTCTCCGTTGTTTGGTCTTTTGGGTAAACATGTCGAATTCATATGGTCAGAAAACTGTCAAGAAGCCCTAGATACCTTGAAAACAAAACTTCTAACTGCCCCAATTTTGAGAGGCCCAAACTGGGCCCTACCTTTCCAAATTCAGACAGATGCCTCAAACAAAGCAATAGGAGCAACCTTGGGACAAGTTGATGAAAATTTATCTTATTCCATATACTTTATAAGAAAAAACTTGTCAAAGGAAGAGTTGAACTATACAGTAACCGAGAAGGAACTCCTAGTTGTCATACATTCCTTAAACAAATTTAGACATTATGTCACAGGCTATCAAACCTTTGTGCACATTGATGATGTTGCAATTAGATATTTAATGAACAAACTAGATGTGAATGCTCACATTATTAGATGGTTTCTTTTACTGCAGCAGTTTGATTTGACCATTGTTGATAAGAATGGTAAAGAAAATGTTGTTGCTAACTTTTGTATAGAATAAATTTGCCTGCAGGTGAAGAAGGAATGGTGGATGATCAAATGCTAGATGAACACCTATTTTTTATCTCAGTACTCTCTCCATGGTTTGTTGATATAGCAAACTACTTGGATTCAGCACAATTCCCACCGCACTTATCCTCAAAAGATAAGAGAAAGATAGAAAGGAAAAGCACCCCTTTCACCTGGATTGGGGGAAATCTCTTCAAACTTGGCCCAGATCAGATCTTGAGAAGATGTGTCAGGGAGGAGGAAGATTTTGACATCCTCATGACCTGCCATGATGGGCCTTGTGGAGGTCATTTTGCAGTAAGAAGAACTCCCTTCAAGATACTGCAAGCATGCTACTGTTGGCCGACTCTTCATCAGGATGTGAGGAGATATACCAGCCAATGTGATCGGTGTCAAAGCATGGGGAAACCTACTCCAAAGGATGAAATGCCCATGCAGCCTCAAGTGACCTTTGAGCCATTTGAGAAGCAGGGCATGGACTTTGCGGGGCCTATCAGCCCTCCTTCAAAACAGAAGAAATACATCATTTTGTGCACGAATTACCTGACAAAGTGGGTAGAGACAAAAGAAATTAAAGTAGTGATGGAGGAAAAAGTAGCTAAATTTTTGAGATAGAACATATTCCACAAGTTTAGGTATCCAAGAGAGTTGGTCACAGATCAAGGCAGCTAATCACTTCTAATCTGATTGAAGACCTGCTCACACATCATAGAATCAAGCACAGGACTTCCACCCCTTACCATCCAGAAGCCAATGGGCAGGTGGAGGTCACTAACAAAGCATTGGAAGGGATCCTAACAAATGTAGTGAGAAGCAATATAAAAGACTAGGAGGACAGATTAGTTTAGGTCACTTGGGCCTACAACACAACAAGGAAGACCACTACAGGGTTCACACCTTATGAGCTGGTCTATGGGAAGAAGGCTTTGTTGTCAATAGAATTTGAATTCAACAAGCTAAGGATGGTAGCTCAGATAGACCTAGACCTTAGCCATGCACAGAAAGAAAGATTACTCTAGCTTAATGGATTGGATGAACAAAGAATGTAGGACCTTATCCACACAGAGGTAGTTCAGCTTCAGAGGAAGATATGGCATGACAAAAACATCAAAGATAAGCAATTTCAAGAGGGAGTTTGGGCACTCCTCTATGATTCAAGGTATAAAGATTTCAAGGGCAAGCTGAGGACAAGATGACTATGACCCTACACTATGGAGAAATGCAATGAGAATGGTTCAGTTCTGATCAGAACCATTTATGATGAAGCCATCTCCATGCTTGTTAATGGACACAGGTTGAAAATCTACAAGAAACCCCTCTCCAAGCGAGAGTTCAATGAAGGATTGAATAAGTCAGTGATGGTAGTGGAGCATGTCTTAGCCTCCACTTCACCCACTTACTGAAGAAAAAAAATAAAAAAAATAATAAGGACTCAAGTGAAAACCTCCATGAGGCACTTGAGTCCCATCATTGGGTTGAAAACATATCTTGAGGTAGCCCATTGGTGTCAAAAAAGAGAGGAAGAAGCAGGCAACTAGGGTGAAAACCTCCCTGAGGCACCTTGGTTGTTTTCCAAAAAAAAGAAAAAAAAATGATTTTTCAGTTGTATTGCAAGTGCAGGAGGACTACATGAAGCAAAAGTAGGTGCCAAAGGAGCTCTGAAACCAATACCAGCACCTATCCTATCTTCCCTTGCCTCTCTCCAACATTCTTGACATTCTTTTCACCTCACTATGCTCCTTTTTCGAAAACTATGTTTTCTACAAGAGGCCCTGTTTTTTCTACAGGAGGCTCCTGTAGAAATTTCAGAGAGCCAAAAATGGATTTTAAAGGCAGCTTGGCGAACAGGAAAGCTTCATAAAGGGTTCATAAATCCTCTTGCAGTCTTCAAACTCCTCTTCCATCATTTCTAGACCTATATCATATCCCAAGCACCATTCTTCTCCCTGAACAAAAAAATTAATAAATAAATAAAATAAATAAATAAATAAATAAATAAAAAATAAAATAAAAAATAAATAAATTAAAAATTAAAAATTAAAATTAAAATTAAAATTAAAAAATAAATAAATAAATAGTTTTTTAGAAAGAAAAAAATAAAAAAATAAGAGAAAAGAACAACACTATTCACCTCACCTGAAGCCTAACCATTACCTCTCCATCTCTATCTGCATTTTTGGCATCATCCTCACAACTCCAAGCATAGAAAAAGCTAAAATTTCAAAGGGAGAAGCAGTTACAGGAGCTCCTGTAGAAATTCCTATAGTAGTTGATCCGACTAAAATCTAGCATCAATAGCATGAGGGTGCAAATCTAAAGGTTGAAGCAAGCACCCGAAGATCAGATCCAGCCAGAAAGGAACCTACACACAGCACATTCATATCTCAGCAAGCAGACAAGATGCATCAAAATCAATAAAGGCATGCAGTAGAAGGAAAGGCCACAACACCTCACAGCAAATGCATTCAGATCTCATGTAAGTGACTAACTGGCTCCTCTATTTGCATTGATATAATTAGAGAGCATGCAACAACAAGAAGATGGTTGAGGTTGGTTTGGGTTGAGGTGGCCACTTAACTTGGCCACCCTCATCCAGTTGACTTCACTCATTCAAAGGTGTCACCACATGTGCGATTAGTTAAACTCAAGAGAGATGTGAAGGACACATAGTGGAGGCGATGGGAACTCCGATGCAATCATGAGGGGTGATTACAAGGAAAGGGAAATGATGACAAGGCAGGTGGGGACCAACGGTTTGAATGGGGCAAATGTACACTTGGCCAGCTCACCACCGAAAATATCCATAAAAAGACATAAGTACTCCTCCCTGAGGCACTCTCACCACCTTTCTCCTTCATTCTCTCCTCAAAACTCCACTCCTGCTACCTTCTCGTGCCCCTATAAGCTTCGTACCCATCGTTCTCCACTAATCTCTCCAATATCCCTACTCTCAGCTTTCTACAGGAGCACTTACAGGTTTTACAGGAATCCTATAGGAGGGCTGGCAGTGGTCTACAGGAGGGCCAGTAAGCTGTTTTTGAGAGGAAAAACACGGTTTTTAGCACAATTCTCGGGCTGCGGAGGTAGGTTCTTAGCATACCTCCATTTAAAATCAAAATATCCTAACAGTGGTATAGTTGTTGAGGAGAAAATAGCACTGTTGGGTGGAGGAATTTAATAAAAGAATTGATGCCTATTTCTTTAAAAAACACAGTCTCTCTCTCTCTCTATTTCTCTTGAAAAAAAAAATTGTTCTCCCCATTTCCATATTTGGCTTTCCAAGGAAGCATAGACAAAATGACTGGAGCTTTCATAAGGAAGGAGCCAACCAACTGCTCCAGGCTCCATGCACACCCCCAAGTAGTGGACATATTCACAAGAGCCAACTGGATGAACTTTTTTGAGAACTTTCGAGGGTTTGATGAGGAAATTTCTTAGGAATTTTCCCACTCTTTGGTCCCTCACTGCAGAACACATGCCACTGCCACATTTAGAGGCCTTTCCATGGAGTTAACCCCTGAATTTATCACTAGCGTCACTACCCTTCCTCTTGGGTTGCCTTGGAGTAAGGATGAAAAACCAATTGGCTAGGTTGCCAAGAAGAAATTTTTCCAAAAAAATGGAACCCCTATAGAAGATAAGAATGGCATAAGAAGGGCTAGCATACCATAGCCTTGGGATGAAGTTAGCTATCAGATAATCAAGTATATTTCCTGTGAGGAGAGGTATAACATTTTCTATGGTTACCACTTTAGAATCATGCATGAATTAAGGTATGGCATGGACATTGCAGCCCCTCAGAAGCTCAGCATCCTTACTTCCTCCTGCAGTCCCTCATTGACTCCAGTACTAAAGTAAAAGCAGGAAATCCAGACCAGCTAGCTCACCATGGGTTAATCAAAATTTTAGTGGAAGAAGCCCTCCATACATTTACAATCCCCATAGCATGGGAAATTTTCCGAAACATGACTGCTAAAGATGACATAAATACCCTGACGTATGATATTAGCCCCACTGGTAGTGAGGAGGAAGAGTAGCAAGAGGGAGAGGGTGGAGAAGAAACTGGTGATTTAGAGGAACAAGAAGGGAAGAAGAAAGAAACCAAAAGAGAGAAGGAGAAAACAGAGCAAACAGAGACAGAAACAGAGATAAAAGGAGGAAAAGGGGTAGAAAAGACAGAAGTGTCTCCTGAAACCCTAGAAAGAGAGGCAGCAACTGCTCTCGCTGCTCTCAACACCCCAAGTAAACCAAAACAAAAGAGGACGAGGCAGAGCTTAATGTATTTCAGGGCTAGGAAGAGCACAAGGATCAAAATAGGGAAACCCCAACCTTCTTCTACAATGCCTATTGTTATTGAAGATTCACCCTCTGCCCAAGGAAAAGAATCCCCTTCCAAGGAACCTATTACTTATCAAAGGGGGACTCCTAGATCTCCCACATGGAAACAAAATTTAGAACTACAGGACTCAAAAAAAGTGCTACAAGAGGCATAGACTATTCTACAGGAGACCCTGTCAAAACTACGGGAGACTGAAAAACTTGAAAAAAGGGTAGAAGGACAGCCACAGGGGAAGGAGGAAGCAACAAAGGCCCAAGAACCTAACCCCCAGCCTAGTGTTGGCTCTTATTACAGTCTCCTTGAGAGGGGGTGAACCATTCCACAAGAATTTGCAATTCCACTATTCTTTGAGTTGAAGAAAGAAATAATAAGGACCCATAGGTGGATACAAATAGCCAAATCCAAAGGATTTTTGGATATTGGCCACATGGAGGACAAACTTAGAGAAATGGATAGAGAGTTAAGCGTTGTTAGACATAGAGAAGCAATCAAAAGAAGTCACTTGGAAACTAAAAATGAATTGCTAAGAAGACAGCCGCAAGAGAAAGAGACCCAATTAGCATGCATGTCCAGCTGGTCCATGGAGGCATTGCAATGTAGGACACGAGAAAAATCCTATGGCCTGTATCTCAAGGACCAATGGATGCAATTTCATATCAAGACTTTGGCACAAAGAGGCACAATGCCTTTCCAAGATTACAGGCAGTTAATGGACCTATGTGACCAAAGCACATTAGAAGATAAGGAAAAGATGGAAAAATTCTATCTGCATAACATGGCCCTCATAGACATGAATGTGTGGGGCCCCAATGCTAGGCTAGGGGACCTGCAATTAATGGCCATGGCCTCATGGATGAACCATGAAGAGTTAAGGGAAGCAGAAATAAGAAAGTTGATGATAAAGGAGCAGAATGAGCCCTTAATGATCAGAGCTGAGCCATCAGACCCCATGGCACTCATCAGCACACATAACCTACTTGCACATAATCCTCAGATTGCCCCTAAATATATCAGTGATCAGGCTCAATCCATTACACATTTTGAGGATATGGAAAGGTTACTTGGGAATGACTATGTGCATGCTTGTATGAGGAGATGGAAAACCTTACCACACAGTCTACAGATCAGGGAGTATCACTCCCCAATGAGGATGAATGAGGCATTAAGGAGAGTGGCAATGTACAAGCGCTCCATGCAGAGGCTGCAGGTCAATTGGATTGGCCTTAAATTGATTCCCCCATTGCTGCTAGGAATGCTAGAAGGTAGAAAAGAAGCAGAAGAGAAACAATAGTGGGAAGAGGTAGACAGAAAGGCAAGATTCTATGAACAAGAGAAGGAAACCACATCAAAAGCATGGGATGTTAGGGAGGCCACCAAGGCCATCAAAGATGAGGAGATGGACTAAGTTGCTTAGTGGATGAGCAACACTTTCAGCAGGGAGGTGATGATGAGCCTCATAAATGGGTAATTATATGGCCTCATTTTACCTCCTAACCTAGTCAAATCAACCATTCTCTTAGCTTATTGCATTATTTTCTGATTATATTTATGGTTATAGAGTGAGTTGAGTTAGTTATAATTTCATGAGGTCTAATATATGTTTAATGCAGATTATTGATGATTTTTGTGGTCATAGTCAAGGATCTAGTGGACAAATGACAACAATAACTCGAAGTGGACAAAGGAGAGGACTTATAGGAGGGAATCCCCCTCATTTATTACTCCTCACTTCGAACTTCCCTTCATTCAGCTTGGAGTACAAGCAGCCAAGTCATGCATTAGCAGGCAGCCGAGAAAAGTGGAGGATAACTGATGTTTATCTTGAGTTTTGGGAGCCAAGCCTCCCTGGTTTTGAGGAAGTTGTTGGGAGCTTCATTTCTATAAGTAGAGAGGCCTAGGGCCTCACTAGGGAGTTGGTCAAATTTTTGTTGAATTTTTGCTACAGCTTTGCCTATGTAAACTCTGCTCAACTTCAAGCTTATTATTTTGACAATTCATGTAATCTTGTTATTGTTTTGGAAATAAAGATGGAATCCTTTGTGAGTGATGAGCCCCATAAATGGGTAATTATATGGGCTCATTTTGCCTCCTAACATAGTCAAATCAATCGTTATCTTAGCTTATTACATGTTTTTTTATTATATTTATGCTTATGGAGTGAGTTGAGTTAGTTATGATGCCATGTGGTCTAATATGTGGTTAATGCATATTTTTGTTGAATTTTGAAGACAAAGTCAAAGATTCAATGGAAAATTAGCAGCAATAATTGAAAGTGGACAAAGGAGAGGATTTGTAGGAGAAAATACCTCTCATTTATTACTCCCCACTTCGAATTCCCCTTCATGCAGCTTGGACTACAAACAGCCAAATCAATGCACTAGGAGGCAGCCAAGCAAGTGGAGGATAACTGATATTTATCTTGAGTTTTGGGAGGCAAGCCTCCTTGATTTCAAGGAAACTATTGGGAGCTTCAGTTTTATAATTAGAGAGGCCTAGGACCTCACTAGGGTTGGATTTTTTTCATATTTGTGTTGTACTTTTGCTATTGTAAAACTCTTTTGAACTTCGAGATTACTTTTGTGGACAATTTCATGTAATCCTATTACTGTTTTAGTAATAAAGATGAGATATTTTTTGAGCTAGCATTGAGTTACCTCAGAGGGCTGAAGCTCTTGGGTTAGGGCCTAATCCAAGCAGCCAAGCTCCTCTTTGTTTGTATTTATATGCTTTGTTTTAGTTTATGGATTAGGTGTTGTTAGATGAATTTCTTTCTTGGTTAAGAATAGGTTGTTTTTGATGCTTTAGTAGTTTGCTTTCATTTGTGTTCTCTATAGCAGGTTAAGCAATGATAGAAAGAAGATTCAAAAGGCTAGAAATAGTGCCTTGGCCTCTTTTCCTCCCTTTGGGACTATGAATTGAGGCAAAGGCCCTCTTGCTGCCCCAAAAACATAGACTTTCCTTCCATAGGATTTCTAGTTTTTGGAAGTGTGTTAGAAGGTTAATGCTTTGCTTTAGATATCTTCCACCATGTTCATTTCTGTATTTGCAATAAGTCTTCTTCCACGCTTTCTTTTCTTGTAGCATTGCTCAGCATTCACTTCCATGGATCATAGTTTAGACTAGCTTGATGCAAAATTATGTTTTTTTAGATGTACTCACTTCCTTGCTTGCTTGATCTTATTGGTTGACTGTCAGTTCTTTTGCAGCAGATCTCTCCTCACAGTAGGTCAACCTATCAACTATCACATTCTCTCTTTGATCCATGCCCTACAGGTTGCCCAATGTTCACCTCAAATCTGCCTTAGTTTTCTGCATTTTTCCATCGGACTTCTTCCTCTCTCCCAATCATCTTTCCCTCTCCTAGTAATTCTTGGTGGACCCTACGTGCCCTAACACATCATCCCAACCTTCACCTACCATTTCCACCCACTCTCACACCCTCAAAACCTTCAAAATTGCTCTCAGCATCCTCCTGTAGACCTCCTGTAGATTTTCCTGTAGGGTTTCTTTTGAAGGCCGAGTGTGCGAAAAGCCTCTAGAAGGCCATCTAAGAGCTCCTAGAACCCATCCACACCATCCTACATCCCAATAAAGCCCAAAGTCACCCTTCAACACCACCTGTTCACTTCCACCTTCACACACAATAAAATACATGCCTCTCAATTTCACATAAAAATACATAAAAATCCGAAAAGATGGTTTTTTCTCATTTACTTCTAGAAATAGCGTGAGTAGATGTGTTTTACTTCCTTGAGTAGGTAATGGCATTCATTTCCTAGTTTTCATAGTGCTTTCTGCAAAACTAGGATTAATTGGTTAAGTAGGGTTTTCTAGGTTTACTTTACATTTTAGTCTTTTTCCTTTCTGTAATTAGAGTAGCCTCTATAGAGTAAGCTTTCCTTTCTTTCATCACATATAGAGCTTCTTCTGGAATCCATAGAAGTTGGTTTGAGCTCTTACTGATCTTACGCTAGCTAGCCAAGTGACAGCCTGCAGTAAGAACTAATACTTGTACATACAACACCGTCGCTTCCAAGTTTGTTATGAACTACCGGGTTGATAAGAGTAAAGTAGGCAGCCGAGTAGTTGTAGAATTATTGCTACAATACTGGTGCTCACCACTTTTTGGCATCGTTGCCATGAAAGTGTCAGAGTATTTTGTGATTAATGCTTTCATCTATTTTCTATCTCAACATTCTGCTAAATAGTTTATTTCAGCAAAAGTAGAATAGTCATTTCTTTCAGCTTTTTCATTTCCTTGCTTTCCTTTTCAATTCTTTAAATTTTATTTCAGCGAGAGTAGTCTATTCACTTCTTTCAAGTTCTGTATTTCCTTGTTTTCCTTTTCAATTCTGCAAATTTCATTTCAGCAAGTTCATTTCAGTTAGTTGTAATTTGTTTTGTTCAATCCATTTCAGTTTTGCAGGTACAATTAGTGTGAAAAAACAAAAACCAACCAAAAATATTTCCTTTAATGCCTCGTAGGATTAGAGATAGTTCAGGAAAATTCTTTCCCAACACCCCCACTACCTCACACAGCCAACCTTTTCTCTTCTTCGGTGGAAGTGATCAAGAAGAACCTTTAGTTGAACAACCAGAGATATTTGAAGAACCTATAGGGGAAGAAGAAGAAGAAGAAAGCATCCCTCCTGAGCCAATGGCTGAAAACAGAAATGCTAGGGGGAATGGAGAGAGAATAGAGGGTACCTTTCCCATTAGGGAGACCAATGGGGACACCAAAATGAAGAATATAAGCCTTTCATCCCTACCTCACTTCCATGGTTTGATTACAAAAGATCCTGACACCTTCTTTTTTGAATTTGTTGTCATCTGTCGAACCTATGACTATGAAAAAGACAAGAAAAAGTTGAAGCTATTCCCTTCTACTCTGAAGGACGCAACATTGCACTGGTTCATGGGGTTACCTAGAAATAGCATCACCACTTGGGCTCAGATACAACAGGCCTTTAATGACAAGTATCGAGAATATTGTAGGTCAAAAGATACCAAAGATGAAATCTTCCGAATGACCATGGGAAGTGATGAATCCTTGGGAGATTATCAAGAGAGGTTCTAGCTCAGCTACAAAAGGGCCAAGTGTACACTTGACCTTGAATCTCTGAAGTTGGTCCTGCTCAGGGGAATTCCAGAAGACCTTCTAGACACCTTCCATCTACTGGCTAGGGGAGACATATACAAACTACCTTATGAGGACATAAAGACTATTTTTAGAAACCATTCTACAACAGCCAGAAAGAAAGGTAGGGGTAGTCAACCCATAGCCAATACCTCCTCTTCCAATTCATCCATTAAAGGCAAAATTTGAAACATGCTGGAAGACTTCAAAAGTGAGATGTTGTAGACTCTTGCCATGCAAATGGATACCTTGCATATCAAAAGAAAACAAGAGGAAGCGGAGAGTGCTTTGGCCATCTTTTGTCCTACATGCACCAGTAGGCATACTAGGAATGAATGTCCATTGAACTCTATAGAGGTTTGTTCAGTCTGTGAAGAAGATCATTCTATAGATAAGTGCCCTTCCTTGCCTGGACTTAAAGTTGTATACCAAGGGGCCGAAGGAGCCATTGAACTACTCTATTTCATGAACCAAAGGAGGCCGCATGGACCTAGACCATACCAACAAGGGATGCACGGGACATCTTAGCCATACTACAACCCCAACCAAGTCACTTCCATACCTTCCTAGGGCCGTCCTACTCATCCTTCCTGGTCCACACCTTCTCCTTGGCTCTTTCCATCTCAATATCATGCCCAACTATCTCATCATTCATTTCAATCCTATGTTCAGCCGCAACCTGTTATGAAACCAGCTCAAGAAAAGATAGAAAAGATAGATCAATGCCTTAGAATTCAGCCTCTTCGACGGGGCAACCTCCTTTACATTACATAAATGAACAATTCTTTTATGATTCAAATGACAAAACCTCCTTTCTATATATAGGAGTCTAAGGAGTCACAATATAATCCAGCCGACCTAACAATAATAATATAAAGCCACAAAAATAACAATAGAGGGATTCTATGGGGCACAGAAATAACAATATGGGGGTAATAGGGGCACAACAATATAAATAAGGGGTATAACTATAATAGTAATGGGGTAATCACTAGTATTATAGGGACCCAACATGCCCCTCTCCTTCAAAAAAGTGTTGTCCACAATGCTTGAGTAATTCTGGATACTTCTGCATAAAATTCTCATCCTCCCATGTGGAATCTTCAGCGGATAAGTTGTTCCACTTGATAAGATACTCTGAAATTGATCGACTTCATAGCTGTCGAGTTCTTGTTTCTGTGACTGCTTCCAGTTCCAATATAATTTTTCCTTCCTCGTCAAGTTTTGGAAATATTGTTTGAATTGGGAGCTTGTCGCCTATAACCTTCTTTAAACATGAAACATGGAAAACTGGGTGCAATCGAGAAGCTGCAGGAAGCTCCAATTTGTATGCCATAGTACCAATCTTTTGCAACACCTTGTACAGACCATAATACTTTGGTGATAGTTTATTATCCTTCTTAGCTTGCTTTAGGGACATTTTCTTATATGGTTGTAGCCGTAGGAATACCCAATCACCTACATCAAAACTTCTTTCACTGCGATGTTGATCTGCCTGTTGTTTCATTCTATTTTGTGCCAACACGAGGTTATCCTTTAAGAGTTGGAGGACTTGTTGTTGATGTTCGATGTGATGTTCCACTGCCTGAACCTTAGAATTTTCTCTTAAATATGATGTGATGGATGGTGGTTGATACCCATAAAGTGCCATAAATGGGGTCATTTTTGTTGCTGTATGGAAGGAAGTGTTATACCACCATTCAGCCAGAGGCAACCATTTGACCCATTGTGTCTGTTTATCAGATACAAAGCAACGAAGATATCCTTCCAAACATTTGTTTACTATCTCAGTTTGCCCATCAGATTGAGGATGATAAGATGAGCTATGAGCTAACTGAGTACCAAGACAAGAAAATAATTCTGTCCAAAAATTTCCAGTGAAAATGGGATCTCTGTCACTTACAATAATCTTTGGGTTTCCATGTAGCTTTTGAACTGTTTCCATAAATGCAGTAGAAACTGTACTGGCTTTAAATGGATGTGATAATGCACAAAAGTGTGCATACTTGGTAAGTCTGTCAACTACCACCATGATGACACTCTTTCCCTCAGACTTGGGTAAACCTGTGATAAAATCCATTGAAACCTCCTCCCAACGTTGGCTTGGAATGGATAAAGGTTGTAATAGACCTGGTGTCTTAATTGTTTCAACTTTATTTTGTTGGCAAACCAAACATTCCGCCACAAACTTTTGAATATCTGATTTAAGGCCATCCCAAAAAAATTCCTTCTTAACCCTGTGGTAAGTTTTTAAAAATCCTGAGTGCCCTCCTAAGGGAGAAGTGTGCAATTCCATAAGAATCTTTTGTTTTAGCTGGGAATTCTTACAGAGGTATAAGCGATCTTTGTACCATAACGAATCATTTTGCCAGCTAAATGTATCAGAAGTACTGGAATCTTGTTGTAGCTTTCGAATAAGTGCCCACACTTCTTCGTCATTCTTCCATTCCTCCCTTGCTTCGTTTATCCAATCTGGTTGGATAATAGAAATGGCACACAACAATGCTTCCACATCCTCATCCTTTCTTGAGAGTGCATCTGCCACCACATTTTGCTTCCCTTTTTTGTAGATGATTTCAAAGTCATAACCCAACATCTTTGTGACCCACTTTTGTTGCTCTTCAGAGGATAATCTTTGTTCTAAAAAGTATTTAAGGCTATCATGATCCGTTTTTACCTTGAAGTGTCTTCCCATTAGGTAGGGTCGCCATTTCTTAAGTGCATGGAGTATTGCCAACATTTCCTTCTCATAAATAGCTTTGCTTAAAAACTTTCCCTTGATTGGACGACTTTCAAAAGCAATGGGTTTTTCATCTTGCATTAGAACAACACCAATTCCATTTCCTGAAGCATCACATTCCACAATAAAGGTTTTTGTGAAGTTCGGTGTAGCTAAGACCGGTGCTTGGCACATTGCCTCTTTAAGATGTTCAAAGGCCTTTGTTGCTTCCGGAGTCCATGAAAATGAATCTTTCTTCAATAATGTTGTTAGAGGTGCTGCTATTCTCCCATAATTCTTAACAAACTTGCGATAATACCCTGTCAACCCAAGAAATCCTCGCAGATGCTTTATGGATGTGGGGATTTTCCATTCCTTAATGGCTTTAATTTTGCTAGGGTCTACCTTAACTCCTTCATGAGATACAATATGACCCAAATATTCCACCTCCTGGACTCCAAAGAAACATTTGGATCTTTTTGCATATAATTGTTTCTCCTCCAATAGTTGTAGCACCCTGTCAACATGTTCAACATGATCCTTCCAAGACTTGCTTTAGATTAGTATATCATCAAAAAATACTAACACAAATTTTCTAAGGAATGGTTTGAAAATTGAATTCATCAAACCTTGAAATGTTGAAGGTGCATTGGTAAGGCCAAAAGGCATGACCAAAAATTCATAATGACCCTCATGAGTTCTAAATGCCATTTTCGGAATGTCTTCAATCTTCATTCTGATTTGATGATATCCCAAACGAAGATCCAACTTGGTGAAGTAAATTGATCCATGCAATTCATCCAGTAATTCATCAATGACAGGAATGGGGAACTTATCTTTAATAGTGAGCTTGTTGAGCTCCCTATAATCCGAACACATGCGCCATGATCCATCCTTCTTGTGCACCAATACTACTGGAGCTGAGAAAGAACTTTGACTCGGTTGAATTATACCAGCCTCTAGCATTTCTGCAACCATACGTTCAATTTCACTTTTTTGGACATAGGGATATCTGTACGGCCTGATGTTTGGAGGAACACTTCCTGGAATCAGATGAATAGCATGATCATGATCACGCATAGGTGGGAGACCTTTGGGAGTCTCAAATACCTTGGAATGATTGTCCAGGACTTTTTGGAGATCTGGAGAAATAGATGATTCCAATGTGGAAACATCTAGCGAACATAATTGTGCAATTACACCTCTTTGCTCCTTTTTTAGAAGCTTTGTCATGCCATTAGAGCTGATTATCTTTCCTGGTTTCCCTGCAATACCCCTTAATTCAACTTCCTTTCCTTCCGTAGAAAATTTGATGAAAATTTCTTGAAAATTAAAAGCTATTGTACCCAAGGATTGTAGCCATTGGACTCCTAGTACAACATCAGCACCTCCCATTGGAATGGAAAGCATTGGGCTAGTCAATACATATTCTCCCATGGATAGCTTGATATTATGGCACTTTCCAGAGCAATTTATTGTTCCTCCATTTGCAATCATCACTTGACACTCTGGTGCTGGATATAGGAAGCAATTCAATTCTTTTGCTACCCTACAATGAATAAAATTGTGGGTGCTTCCTGAATCAATCAACACTATTACCTTTTTCTTCTTGATTTGTCCTTCTATCTTGATGGTTTGAGGAGTGGTAATTCCCGCCAATGCATTACAAGATATGGTCGGATTTATTTTTTCTTCATCTAGGCTTTGTTCCTGGAATATATCCTCTTCTTTTGACCTTTCTTGCTCCTTTTCTTCTTCCTCTTCACAATCTATGTAGAATAATTTCTTCTCAGCACACTTATGACCTTTTGTGTATTTTCTATCACAATTGTAACAAAGCCCTTTTGCTCTTTTTTCTTCCAATTGTTGTGGTGTCAACCTTGTAGGTTGTGGAAGACTAGGGGCAACAACACTTCCGTCTTTATAGTTGTGAGTGGTATGCTTCCTAGTTGCCATAATTTTGCTTTCCATTTTTCTTGCTAACCTGAATGCCTTCTCTAATGAATCAGGTTCCCAAAGGCGAACATCATGTTGGATATTATCCTTTAAAGACCCTATGAACACATCAATCCTATGCTCCTCTGGAATATCTTTTACCCTTATGTTCAATTTTTGGAACTCCTCAATGTGCTCCATTATTGAACCCTTTTGTTTGAGACTTATCAATTGGCTAAAAAAAGTGTTGCTTTTTGTATCCTCATAATGTGCTATCAATTCTTCCGTAAAAATTGCCCAAGTGATAAATTGTTTATGAGAACAAAGCCATTGATACCATACAAACTGATTTGGTTCCAAATATACAGTTGCCATACGTACCTTTTGTGCATTTTTCACATTATTGAGATCGAAGAATTGCTCCATCTGTAATATCCATGTGGCGGGATCCTTGCCATCAAACTTCCTCATATCGATTTTTGGAATATGGTGATTCTTCAATCCAACATTAGCATCTATGGAATCATGATTAACATTTCTTTTTTTCTCATCATGAGTTTCCTTTACTACCTTTTCACCATTAGTAAGTATTTCTTGTAGAAAATTTGTCAAATATGTCTTCAAATCCGCCATGCCTGTCTTCAAATTTGTGTTCAAATCTATCTTCAAATTCTCCATCTTAGCTTCCATGCCATTCATCTTAGCTTCCACGCCATTTATCTTAGCATCTGTTAACTTTTGTGAGTGTGACATTTGTTGCACTTGTTCTTGTAATTTTGATATATCATGTAGCATTTCTTCCTCTTCTTCATGAGTCATGCTAGAGCTTTCAGGTTCCTTACTAGGTGTTTGCATTTTCTTTCCTCGGGGCATCAGTTACCGATAATAATTCTCTACTATGCCCTTTGAATTCCTTCAAAATAAATTTTCAAACCAAGCTTAAGCAAAAATTTAAAAAATCTACACACCTTTTTTCACTTTGTAGGAGCTCGATATTGCCTCCGATGTATCTTTGTACTTTCCAATCATCTAGTTCTAAATTTGTGACCTGTAGTAGCTCTCTGTGTCCTCTTTCCAATGCCACCAGTCTGATCCAAATTGGATTCTCCAAGAAAGATTTATGCACAATCTCCCAAGATGACCTGATTATAGACCTTTCCATAAGAGTGAAGTTGTATGAAATGCCACGTGTACAATTTTCAATATTTGGTTCTGAAAAAAAGATATACAAGAAACTACAATCTGTCCTCTTTTTGTACCTTCTTACAAAATTTCAATCTGATTCCCAGAGAGAAAGTTATGACAATTTTCCCCAGGTCACCTATTTTGAATGTAATTCAGGAGTCTGCAAAAAGACCAACTTCCTCAGATCATGTCTCTAAAAATATCGCTCAAAAAGATCTGAAATATAGGCCCAAGGTTCAGCGCGATTTCTTCTCAAATGGGTTTTTTTTTGCGATTTCTAAAACGTCACAGAAAAAATGTTATAGCGAAAATTCCACGATGACCTGTTTGGAGCAGCGAAACCCTAGAATCCAAAGCTCTGATACCAAATGTTATGAAACCAGCTCAAGAAAAGATAGAAAAGATAGATCAACGCCTTAGAATTCAGCCTCTTCGAGGGGGCAACCTCCTTTACATTACATAAATGAACAATTCTTTGATGATTCAAATGACAAAACCTCCTTTCTATATATAGGAGTCTAAGGAGTCACAATATAATCCAGCCGACCTAACAATAATAATATAAAGCCACAAAAATAACAATAGAGGGATTCTATGGGGCACAGAAATAACAATATGGGGGTAATAGGGGCACAACAATATAAATAAGGGGTATAACTATAATAGTAATGGGGTAATCACTAGTATTATAGGGACCCAACACAACCTCAGTGGAATGCATCTCATCAGGGGTGGAGGCCCTAGTACAACTCTCCTCCTACTCTTTTGCCTCTATCACCTGCTCAACCACAACCATTACCTTCTGCTCCACCAAGGCAACCCCAAATGCCTACCCAGCCAAACTCGAACTTGAACAACAGACAGGCTCAACAAGTATATAGTGGGGAACCATCATGCCCAACTTATGTTGTATAGATTTAGGAGATTAACCTGCAATCTGGGAAGGTTCTCCCAGATATCCAGCCTCTAACCATGGAGGTTGAGGAAGATAAAGAGTAAAGTGAACCTAAATCAATTCCACCCTTTCCTGAGAGACTATCCAGGACAACACAGCCTACCCCAGAAGAAACTGAACTTCTGGGAGTATTGAAACAGTTATGTGTGAAGATACCACTTCTCCAAGCCATAAAAGTTGTGCCTATCTACAATAGGTTGATCAAAGAGAAGTACTTTAGGCATCCAGGAAGGCGCAAAAGAGATGCCCCAACCATCAATGTCATAGGACAATTGTCCGACCTGATGTTGGGGTAGGTAAGCTATCCGAAATATCTGGACCCTCGAAGCCCAATAGTTGATGTCCACATCAATGGCGCAGTGATCCCACATACTTTGATTGATTTGGGAGTCGCCATTAATGTGATGGCAAAGGACACAATGCTCAAACTTAACCTCCAGGGCTCTTGAGGAAGACCATGACAGTACTGCAGCTAGTAGACCACTCCATCGTGACCCCTGAAAGGATTGTGGAAGATGTGATGGTCTCCATTGATTCTTGGGAGTACCCTACTGATTTCTTAGTTCTCCAGTCGAAGGCAAAGCTCAATGGGTATCCTCTCATCCTAGGAAGACCCTGGTGATGAGCCCCAATTTTTGGTACAATTTGGGCTCATTTGGCCTACTTGCTCTGCTCAAACCATTCATTTTTTATTGCTTATGCATTCATTTCTTGGTTTATTCGTGTTGTTTGTAGGAAGAAAGGTAGGCATTCTATCTACGTGACTAATGCATGATGCTTTCAGGTTTTTGGCATTAAAAGGGAGAAAAGACCACGAGAAAGGAGACAAGGAGACAATGAGGTGGCACTGTGGGTTTTTAGGAGAGGATGTCCACAGTCTTGGGGACCTTCCTCGTGATTCCCACCATAGCTCCGAGCTCCAATCCATCTCCCCACCGAGCTTAGAGGCAGCCAACTGTTCTACAGGAACAACAGTTATAACTGTTCTACAGGAACAACAGTTATGACTGTCCTACAGGATCAACAGTTTGAACTTCAGTTGGACAGCCGAGCTCCACAAATCAAGGACACCTGTTGGATGATCATTTTGCATAAATACTGAGGCCGTAGCCTTGGATAGAAGCTTTTTGAACTTTTGTATTGCTCTTGTAATTTGGAAGTACGAGCTACAGCTCGATGTTTGTTCCTTTTGTAAGCCATTTTGGCATGTCATCAGACTTTCGTTTATGAATAAAGGCAGGCAGATTTTGATCTCATTCTAAGTTTCTAAGGGAGCTATAGCTCTCAGGTTAGGGCCCAACCTGAGAGCAATAGATCTCCTCGGTGTTGTAATGTTATTTGCATTTCGTTCCAGCACTTTGAGTTTTTACTTTAACATGCAATTTGAATTTACAGTCTGTTAATTTAGTCTTTTTCATGAGCTGAGATAGGATTAGTTTATGGTGATTTGCTTTCAGTTGCTTAGGTTCGATAGGAGGATAGTTATAAATTATTGGAGCTCCAGCAAAAGGTTGTTAAGGCTCACTGCCATCTCTGTTAGGGATTGGGGTGCAGTCCATAACCAACCACCAAAAAGAAACGCAGTTCTTCTCACTTCCATGCAAGCTGCAACATAGACATTTTCGTTGAAGATCCATCCATGCACTTTTGACACTGAACCATACTTATGCATTTCACTTCCATGCACGAGTTTCATTTCTTGGTTTTCCATTGCTGTTCATAGGTTTCATGGCACAATTATCATAGGTTAATGAATTCTTGTTTTTGGTGCATAAGTCATTTGTTTCATTTACGCTGCTCCATATCATTCCACTCTCTTCTTCTTCTTCTTGATCTCTCCTCAAGTCACCCATTCGGCCTCTGTCCAGCTCATTTACCCTCCAGCTCATCCATTATTCACTTAGCCCCATCTACTTAAACTTTCGTTGATCCCATCCTTCCAACCATCAACCCACTGCATGCACTCTTCCTCCATTTGATTTCTCTGCTCCTGAGCCATCACCAGCTCCATCTCCATCTCACCTATCCTTCCACACCACTCCAACACTTCACCATCTCCCAAAACCTTCCACGGCCAACATCGTGTAGAATTGCACAGACTTCCTGTAGAAATCTCTGAGTTTCCTGTAGGATCCCCTGCAGACTTCCTGTAGAAGCCTGCAAACTCGGTTGTTGAGCATCCGAACGTGGTAGACTTCTATGGACTGATGCTAGAGACCCTCTGGGACCTCCCCTAGCCATCCTGACCTTGCCCATGCTTTCCTTCCATTCCAACCGCTCCTGCACAACCAAACCCTAATCAAAAGCATCATCACAATAAATCCAACCACTTAATGAAAAAATACAAAAACATGTCTTTTCAGATGCAAGTAGCTTAGATGCATGTATTTCAGTTCACTGCAAGTAATGGCATTCTTGGTAGTAGTTTCATTCACAGTTTTGCATTGTAAGGGTCTAGCTAGTCAAATTAGGGTTTACTAGGGTTTTCATGCTTTATTGGCTTTCAGTTTCTTTCTGCAATTAGACTAGTCTCCTTTGAGTTAGCTTTCGTCCATCATTCATAAATCTTCTTCTGTGAGCATATAGAAGTTGGATTGAGCCCTAGTGGACTTGTGTCAGCTGACCAAGTGACAGCTGCGACAAGAGCTAGTACTTGTGCATACAGCACTGTCGCTTCCAAGTTTGTACGAACTACCGGGTTGATAAAATTAGAGATAGGAAGCTCCAGGAGTTGTAGCATTATTGCTACAATACTGGAGCCCACCATCTTTTTGGCGCCGTTGCCGGGGAAGCGTCAGAGTATTAGTAATTGTTGCTTTTCTTCTACTTTCTTACTCTTGCCTTCTGCTAAGTAGTTTACTTCATTTCCATTCTGCAAAAGTAGCATAGACATTTCCTGCTTTCATAGATTAGCATTTCCTTTCTGCAAGCATAGACTAGCATGTCCATTCCTGCAATTTCATTTGAGCAAAGTAGATTTGTTCTTTCCTGCTTTCAGTCTAATTCTGCATCTTTCATAGTTAGTTGTAGATCAATCTGTCTCAGTTTTGTAGGTACCAAAAAGAAAAGCAAAGCAAAAGCAATCAAAAGAAAAAGAGAGTCTTTTCCATTTCATGCCTCGTAGGAACCGAGATAGATCAGGCAAATTCCTACCAAACACCCCCACCACATCACTAAGTCACCCTTCTCTCTTCTTTGGTGACAGTGACCCAGAAGAACCTATAGGTAAACATCCTGAGATATCCAAAGACCCTATAGTAGAAGAAGAGTTAGAGACCACTCCATCTGAAGCTATGGCTGACAATAGAAGAGAAGATGAGAGAATAGAAGGTGCCTTTCCCATCCGAGAGACCAATGGAGAGATGAAAATGAAGAACATTAACCCCTCCGCCTTACCTCACTTCCATGGGCTGACCACTGAAGATCCGAATACCTTCCTGTTTGAGTTTGTTGTCCTTTGTAGAACCTATGACTATACTGAAGATGAGCAAAAGTTGAAACTTTTCCCTTCCACTCTTAAGGATGCAGCACTACACTGGTTCATGGGCTTACCTGGGAATAGTATCACCACTTGGGCTCAGATGCAGCAAGCTTTCAACACCAAGTACCGGGATTACTGCAGGTCCAAGGAAACAAAGGGGGAAATCTTTCGGATGTCCATGGGAAATGATGAGTCCTTAGAGGATTATGAGGAGAGGTTCCAACTAAGCTATAAGCGGGCCAGGTGCACACTTGACCCTGAATCCCTCAAGTTGGTCCTGCTCCGAGGAGTCCCTGAAGACCTCTTAGATACCCTTCACATGTTAGCTGGGGGGGACATTTACCAACTGCCTTATGAGGACATCAAGACTGTGTTTAGAAACCACTCCAGGGCAGCTCGGAAACGAGGTAGAGGAAACCACCTCTCATCTAGTGTCCCTTTCTCCAAACATGAGCTTGCAAATCAATTAGAAGATCTTAAGAGTGAGGTGAGACAAACCATTGCCATGCAGCTTGACACATTCAGGATTCAGCAAAAGAAAGAAGAGGCTGAGAGAGCCTTGGCTGTCTTCTGCCCTAGGTGCACAAGGAGGCACCCTAAGAACGAATGCCCATTGCATTCGGTTGAAGTGTGTTTCGTTTGTGAGGAGGACCATCCCACAAATCAGTGTCCAACCTTACCTGGGTTTAAAGCCATGTACCAAGGGACAGAAGCTCCCACAGAGCCTCTCTATTACCTCAACCAAAGGAGGCCACAGGGATCTAGACCTTATTAGCAGGGGATGCAAGGGGCATCTCAAGCTTATTACAGCCCCAACCAATCGACTCCTATGCCTTCCTGGGGTCCCCTTGCTCATCCTTCATGGTCCATGCCTCCTCCATGGTCTTATCCACCTCAATACCCCACTCAACCTACTTCTCATTCATATCACTCACATGCCCAGCCACAGCCTCAATGGAATGCACCTCAGTCGGGGTGGAGGCCCCAATACAACACTCCTCCTGCCATCTTGCCTCCACCACCAGTTCAACCTCAGCCATTACCTCCTGCTCCTCCAAGGCAACCTCAAATCCCAAACCCCAAGAATAGACAGGCCCAACAGGTATACACTGGGGAAACCTCATGCCCTACCTATGCTGTGGAGATCCAGGAGATCAATCTTCGATCTGGAAAGACTCTACCAGATCGCCAACCTCCTCCCCCAGAGGATGAGGAAGATAAACAGGAAAGTGAACCAAAGGCTATTCCACCCTTTCCTGAGAGACTAACAGCCACCACACAACCCAACCCAGAGGAGGATGAGCTTCTGGGTGAGCTCAAGCAGTTGTGTGTAAAAATACCACTTCTCCAATCCATCAAGGATGTGCTAATATACAACAAACTGGTTAAGGAGAAGTGTTTCAAACACCCAGGCAGACGGAAGAAAGATGCCTCAACTATCAATGTCATAGGACAACTGTCTGACCTTATGTTAGGACAAGTCATCTGCCCAAAGTACCTAGATCCTGGAAGTCCTGTAGTAGATGTTCACATCAATGGCACCATTATACCTCACACCTTGATTGATCTGGGGGCTGCCATTAATGTGATGACCAGGGATACCATGCTTAAGCTTAATATTCAGGGTTCCTTGAGAAAGACCTCGACAGTACTGCAATTAGCAGATCGCTCCACCATGACTCCCGAAGGGATTGTGGAGGATGTCTTGGTCTCTATTGACTCTTGGGAATACCCTGCAGACTTCCTGGTTTTGCAACCAAAGGCCAAGCTTACTGGATATCCTCTCATTTTGGGAATGCCTTGGTTAGCTACTGCAGATGCTTACATAAGTTGTCGTGCAGGAAACATGACCATCAAAAATGGTCCCATGTCCAAGCAGCTAATCCTATACCCTCCTGCCCAACCCTCCTGGGAGCATGACTTACCACTCTGGTTGGAAGAAGGAGAGGAAGACGAGGTGTACTCAGCACCTCTGTGCACCTTAGATACCACTAGAAGAGACCCCCCAACCGAGGATGACTTGATCGAGACCTTGATCTAGAATCCACCTTCCAGTGCACTACCCTTAGAGAAATTGGTGGAGGATGCCCAAGCTAGCACCCTAGTGGATCTTTGTACAACCAACCCTGTTGCTGCCAGAGTCAAGAATGTGGAGTTCGGCCCTGAGAAAGCATTGAAGATCAGCTCCTCCCTATCTCCTTCCCAGGAAAACGAGCTGTGTAGTCTGTTGGCCAACCACCTAGATGCTTTTGCTTGGAGCTATAAGGAAATGAAAGGAGTCCATCCTTCGGTCTGTACCCATCATATATACATAAAAGAGGACTGTAAACCGGTTAGGCAACCTCAGAGGAGAATGAATCCAGCCATTAAGGACATTGTCAAGGAAGAATTGCAAAAACTGTTGGATGCCGGATTCATCTACCCCATCTCAGATAGTGAATGGGTGTCCCCTCTAGTGTTGGTTCCCAAGAAAAATGGGAAATGGAGAATCTGTGTGGACTACCGAGAACTGAACAAAGCTACCAAGAAGGACCATTTCCCTCTACCTTTCATAGATCAAGTGTTGGATGGACTGGCAGGAAAGAAGTTCTTCTCTTTCCTGGATGGGTTTAGCGGGTATAACCAAATCCAAATCAGCCCGGAAGACCAAGATAAGACCACCTTCACTTGTCCTTGGGGTACCTTTGCCTATCGAGTCCTTCCCTTTGGGCTATGCAATGCTCCTGCTACCTTTCAGAGAGCTGTTTTGAGCATCTTCTCGGAGCTGGTCCATGATGCAGTAGAAATCTATATGGATGACTTTACTCCTTATGGGGCCAACTTCCAGGAAGCATTGACCAACCTGGGAAAAGTCCTAACCAAATGCACCGAGATGAACTTGTCCCTTAGTCCTGAAAAATGTGAATTCCTAATGACTGAAGGGACCGTGCTAGGCCATACCATTTCTTGCCAAGGATTGCAGGTGGATCCTAACAAAATTGCTCTCATCAAGAGGGTTCCACCTCCTCAAAAGGTCAGGGATGTCCGGAGTTTCTTGGGATTAGCAGGATACTACCAGAGATTCATTAAAGATTTCAGCAAGCTAGCCTCGCCATTGTTTGGCCTATTGGCAAAAGATGTGGAGTTTAATTGGACTGACGATTGTCAGAGGGATTTAAATGAATTAAAGGACAAGTTGGTGTCAGCCCCAATCCTGAGAGGTCCAAACTGGACCCTACCTTTCCACATCCACACTGATGCCTCGAACAAAGCCATAGGTGCAGCTTTAGGACAAGTTGAGCAAAAACTTCCATATGCCATTTACTTTGTTAGCAAAAACTTGTCCAAAGCTGAGCTGAATTACACTGTAACCGAGAAATAATTCTTGGCTGTGGTCCATGCATTGAACAAGTTCCGACATTATATTACTGGTTACCAGACCTTTGTACATACTGACCATGCTGCTATTAGATATTTAATGAATAAACCAGATGTGAATGCTCGTATTATTAGATGGTTACTTTTATTGCAGCAGTTTGATTTGACCATTGTTGACAAACCAGGTAGAGAAAATGTTGTTGCTGACTTTTTATCTAGATTGGATTTGTCTGCAGATGAGGATGGAACAGTGGATGACCAGATGCCTGATGAACATCTGTTTGCTATTTCAGTACTCTCTCCATGGTTTGCTGATATAGCAAACTATCTTGTTTCAGCACAGTTCCCTCCACACCTATCTTCCAGAGAGAAGAGCAGAATCATCGGAAAAAGTGCCTCATTCACTTGGATCGGGGGCAATCTGTTCAAGCTTGGCCCCGATCAGATCTTAAGGCATGGTGTAAGGGAGGAGGAAGTCTTTCATATCCTCCTCACTTGTCATGATGGGCCTTGTGGAGGACATTTTGCAGCAAAGAGAACTGCCTTCAAAATCCTGCAGGCAGGCTACTATTGGCCCACACTTCATCAAGATGTCAGAAGATATGTCAGTCAGTGTGACCAATGCCAAAGAATGGGGAAACCGACCCAAAGGTATGAGATGCCTCTCCAACCTCAAGTGACTCTTGAGCCATTTGAGAAGTGGGGCATGGACTTTGTGGGCCCAATCAACCCCTCTTCGAGGCAAAGGACTTACATCATTGTGTGTACTGACTATTTGACAAAGTGGGCAGAGACCAAAGCAATCAAAGCAGCAACAGAAGAAAAGGTGGCCGAGTTCCTAAGAGAAAACATCTTCTACAAGTTTGGCTATCCAAGAGCGCTGGTCACCGATCAAGGGAGCCAGTTCACCTCCAACCTGGTTGAAGATCTCCTGGCTCATCACAAGATCAAGCATAGGACTTCCACCCCTTATCACCCTCAAGCAAATGGGCAGGTGGAAGTCACCAATAGAGCATTAGAAGGGATCTTGACTAAAGTGGTGAGCAGTAGCAGAAAGGACTGGGCAGATCGCCTGGTTGAAGCCACATGGGCTTACAACACCACTTGGAAGACCACCACCGGCTTCACACCGTATGATCTGGTCTATGGGAAGAAAGCTTTGCTGTCCATTGAGTTTGAGTACAACACATTGAGGATGGCAGCTCAGCTGGATCTAGATCTCAGCCATGAACAACAAGAAAGGCCACTGCAGCTGAATGGCCTGGATGAGCACAGAATGCAGGCCCTCCTTCACTCAGAGGTGGTTCAACTTCAGAGAAAGGTGTGGCATGACCAACATCTCCATGACAAGCAATTTCAGCCGAGACATTGGGCTTTGTTGTATGACTCCAGATACAAAGATTTCAAGGGGAAGTTGAGAACCAGATGGCTAGGACCATATGCAGTGGAGAAATGCCATGACAATGGATCTGTCCTCATTCGAACCATTGATGAGGAAGCCATTCCCATGCTTGTCAATGGGCATCGTTTGAAGATCTACAGGAGACCTCTCTCAAGACAAGAGTTCATCAAAACTATGGAGAAATATGTATTGGTCATAGAGAAGGGTTCTGCCTCTGCCTCTGGCATACCCTGAGGAAAAAAAATAAAAATAAAAAGGAAAAAAAAAAAGAAAAAAGAAAAAAAAAGAAAAATAAATAAAGATCCTTGGGTGAAAACCTCTCTGAGGTGCCCAAGGTAGGTAGTAGGGGTGAAAACCTCATTGAGGCGCCCCTATTGTCTTTCAAAAAAAAAAGAGAAAAGGTGAAAAAGATCCTTGAGTGAAAACCTCTCTGAGGCGCTCAGGGCAGATGGCACGGGTGAAAACCTCTTTGAGGCGCCCCTGTTATCTTTCAAAAAAAAAAAAAGAGAAAAAAGAAAAAAAACAATAAGCAAAATATGGTAAAATTGCATGCAGGTTGCAGATGTTCTATGGAGGAGAGGAAGCCCTCTAACTCAAAGCCAAGGGTCCTTATCATGCTGTCAAGGAACCTCACCAGCACCTCCTCCAAGGGTACCCATGTTTTTTCAAGGTATGTGCAATTTTATCATGGTTTGAATCTTCTATAGGAAGATGCTGTCTTTCTACAGGAAGATGCGGTCTTTCTACAGGAAGGCGCGGATTTTCTACAGGAAAGTATAGACTTTCTACAGGAAGGCCGAACTTTCTACAGGAAGCTCTGTGTTCTACAGGAAACTTCCTGTAGGAGTTTTGGACGGCCCAGAGTTCATCTTAAAAGGAGATTTAGTGACTATGGATTGGTTTGGATGCATGCAAGCCTCTGTTGGCACCCTTGCACATTGATGTCACCTTGCTCCACCATCCTTGTCGACATGCGACCAAGTCCCTGCACCAACAAAGAAGATCGATGAGTTCTCGCGGGAAAGCCATTTTCAGAGTTAAACAAATGCTGGGATCTCATACCACATGCATCAAGAGCTCTGGGAACGTGATTGAAAAGCCAGAGCCTCCGTCGTGTAGCATGCACCCAAGGAGAAAGGACTGTTACGAGACACCTCGCGGGAATCCTGTAACAGTTCAACCTGCTCGAGTGGATACCATTCACAGCACCGCCATCTGAAATGAAACGCGGGCGCATGCAAGCAAAACATCCACTCCATCGTTGGCAGCCTGTAACCACGAGCCTCCGGGTCTGTGTAAGTCACATGCAGCAGGTAGATCCACTCACCATCGCCCAAGAACTGGAAAAATCGTGTGCAGCCACGCAGGTAAGTGTCTCAACCCTTCCTTCCATCAAATCGCATGAATTTTACTTTGAAATTGTTTGCATAGCGTAAGATTGAATGGTTGAGCGGCCGTATGGCCCGTCGACTGGCCACGTCGGCTAGTTAAAGTGTAATTGGATGTTTGGGTGGCGGCCACGACAAAGAGAATGAACGGCACGCACGTGAGAACACTCTCATCAAAAGCATGAGTTTAACAGGAAAAGGCGGCGGCAAATCTATGGGAATGGATGCGGCAGCAAGTGAATATGCAGGCGGATGATGGATGACGTCGCCCAACAGTCCGGTGGGGACAGCTCATCCCCCGTGCCACGGATTGCGCCGATTCAAAATCTAATCGGCTAGATCATGCGCATGCATTTATCATCCAACACTTCAAACTCAGGTGGCTATTCTGATCTTCTCTACACTTTGATACGCCGAGCTGTTGGCTACCAGAACGCCGGTAAAGCACACCTCGCATCGGGCCAACTACAGTCCTCCCCGAGAATTGCGCACTGCTTCTACAGGAACGCAGTTCTACAGGAACGCAGTCTACAGGAACGCAGGCTACAGGAACACAGTCATCTACAGGGAAGCGGGTGCCTCAAGAAAAAGGTGGCCAATTAAAGAGGTAACCCTGAACTTTTCATGCAACTGGTTAGTAGAAGTGGCAAGACCATCGTCCACAGTCGGATCATAAAGATATTGGTGGAATTGTTGTTTGTTGTGCCTATGTTGTCGTTCTACAGGATGTCAGTATAAGTAGACTGTGTTGAATTTTGTGGATTATATGCATGCTCTGTCTTAATAGACCAAATCTCTTTTGCATTTGCCACCTTTAATTAAAACGACCGTGTTCATCATGCCGGGTGGGTTTATAAGAAGGGAACCTACTGATTCAACCAAACTAAGGGAAAACCCGGCAGTGGTAGAGCTCTTCACCAGAGCACAATGGATGCCTTTTTGTGTTAAGCTGCAGCGCTACGATGATGAAGTGGCCGAAGAATTCTTGCAGGCTCTAAAGCCTAAATCTCAGACACTGGCCACAGTGAACTTCAAAGGTCTAAGCCTCAAGCTCACCCCAGAACATATCAGTCGGATCACAGAACTTCCTATGGGTCTGCCGTGGGATAAAGAGGAGAGAAAGCTGAGTCAGCAGGCAAAGAAAGAATTCTTTCCACCTGAGGAAGAATTCTTGGAGGACAAAAATGGGGTGCGAAGAACGAGCCTGTTGCCACCTTGGAATGAAGTCAGTTTGCAAATCATGAAATATATTACTTGTGAAGGTCGTTTCAGCATCGTGTATGCATATCACTTTCGGCTGCTCACTGAGTTGACGCACCGAATTGACCTTCCTGTAGAACAAAAACTGAGCATCCCTTATTACCTCCTGCAGTCTCTAATGGAGTGTGCTACAAAGCTGAAAGAGGGAATACCAGATCAGATAGCCCACCATGGGTTGATCAAGCTTCTTGTGGAGGATGCATTGCATTCATATAAGGTTCCCCTCTCATGGGAATCCTTCCGGAATTTGACAAAAGATGGGGACATTAAGATGTTGATCGAAGAAACGGGTTCCTCCAGCAGTGAGGAACAAGAAGCAGTGGCCGAGGGACAGAGAGAAGAAGGCCAAGAGACCCTGACAACAGTACAGAAGAAAGAACAAAGGAAGAAGCATGAGGAAAAGGAGGACAAAGAAAAAGGTGGCACACCTATCCTGTCAGCAAGGGAAAAGAGGATGAAGAGCAGAATGGACAAAGCTGAGGTGGTCCACGTCAGCCCAAGTACCTCAACAGCACCTGCAACCAAAGCAAAAAGCAAAACTCAGGCAGGCAAGCAAGCGGAGGTGGAGACACCTGTGTCTACAGGAAAGCAAAAACAGGCTTCTACAGGAAGCCCAAAAACAAAAACAAAGGCTTCTACAGGAAGCCCGAAGATCATTGAGAAGCAGGCTTCTACAGGAAGCCCAAAAGCAAAGACCAAGGCTTCTACAAGAAGCCCAAAAATCATTGAGAAACAGGCTTCTACAGGAAGCCCGAAAACAGAGACAAAGGTTTCTACAGGAAGCCCGAAATTGCAAAAACAGGCTTCTACAGGAAGCCCGAAGACAAAGAAAAGGGCTTCTACAGGAAGCCAAAAATGGGAAAAAGGGGCTTCTACAAGAAGCCCGAAAGTCATTGAGAAACAGCCTCCTATAGGAAGCCTGAAGACAGAGAGAGGGCCTTCTACAGGAATCCCGGGAGTCGCTAAAGCCGGGTCTTCTACAGGAAGCCCAAAAGCGGGAAAGAAAGAATCTTCTACAGGAGGCCCGGAAGTGGGCAAAGCAGGGTCTTCTACGGGAAGCCCGAAATCTGAAAAGGAGGGGCCCTCTACAAGGAGCTCTGAGAGAGCAAAACGCAAGAAAGAGAAAGCTGGTACTCTAGAAAAGGAGGCAGCAGCGGCGCTGGCCGCCCTCAGTACACCTCCTAAGCCGAAGGAGAAGAGAGAGAGGGAGACCCCTCTACCATCTGAAGCCAGGAGAAGCAAGAGGATAACCACGGGCAAGCCACAGCCTCCACCCGGCAGCCAAACCATTTTAGGGGATGTCCCTACTTCACCCAGTGCAAGAACCCCCTCTAAAACAGCAGCCACCCCCAAGAAGGGGAGCCCAAAAATAACTTCCTAGACACGAAAAATAGGCCAATCACCTTCCGAAGCCCGGCTCAAGGAAATAGGAAAGGGGGAAGAAGCATCACCTTCGTCACCACCAGGGGCAGCAAAGGTAGGGCCACCAAAAACGGAGAAGGAAGAAGCGCCACCCTCGGCAGAAAAGGCAGGGCCACCAAAAACAGGAAAGGAAAAGCATGCTCCGGGCTCTAGTTCTCGGCCAAAGACGAGGAGCCAGGGCAAAGTTGCTCAACGATGAGCAAATAGTTTAGCTGGGGGGTGATGATGAGCCCCAATTTTTGGTACAATTTGGGCTCATTTGGCCTACTTGCTCTGCTCAAACCATTCATTTTTTATTGCTTATGCATTCATTTCTTGGTTTATTTGTGTTGTTTGTAGCAAGAAGGGTAGGCATTCTATCTACGTGACTAATGCATGATTCTTTCAGGTTTTTGGCATTAAAAGGGAGAAAAGACCACGAGAAAGGAGACAAGGAGACAATGTTATGAAACCAGCTCAAGAAAAGATAGAAAAGATAGATCAACGCCTTAGCATTCAGCCTCTTCGAGGGGGCAACCTCCTTTACATTACATAAATGAACAATTCTTGGATGATACAAATGACAAAACCTCCTTTCTATATATAGGAGTCTAAGGAGTCACCATGTAATCCAGCCGACCTAACAATAATAATATAAAGCCACAAAAATAACAATAGAGGGATTCTATGGGGCACAGAAATAACAATATGGGGGTAATAGGGGCACAACAATATAAATAAGGGGTATAACTACAATAGTAATGGGGTAATCACTAGTATTATAGGGACCCAACATGCCCCTCTCCTTCAAAAAAGTGTTGTCCTCAACGCTTGAGTAGTTCTGGATACTTCTGCATAAAATTCTCATCCTCCCATGTGGAATCTTCAGCGGATAAGTTCTTCCACTTGATAAGATACTCTGAAATTGATCGATTTCGTAGCTGTCGAGTTCTTGTTTCTGTGACTGCTTCTGGTTCCAATATAATTTTTCCTTCCTCATCAAGTTCTGGCAATATTGTTTGAATTGGAAGCTTGTCACCTATAACCTTCTTTAAACATGAAACATGGAAAACTGGGTGCAATCGAGAAGCTGCAGGAAGCTCCAATTTGTATGCCATAGTACCAATCTTTTGCAACACCTTGTATGGACCATAATACTTTGGTGACAATTTATTATCCTTCTTAGCTTGCTTTAGGGACATTTTCTTATATGGTTGTAGCCGTATGAATACCCAATCACCTACATCAAAACTTCTTTCACTGCGATGTTGATCTGCCTGTTGTTTCATTCTATTTTGTGCCAACACGAGGTTATCCTTTAAGAGTTGGAGGACTTGTTGTTGATGTTCGATGTGATGTTCCACTGCCTGAACCTTAGAATTTTCTCTTAAATATGATGTGATGGATGGTGGTTGATACCCATAAAGTGCCATAAATGGGGTCATTTTTGTTGCTGTATGGAAGGAAGTGTTATACCACCATTCAGCCAGAGGCAACCATTTGACCCATTGTGTCTGTTTATCAGATACAAAGCAACGAAGATATCCTTCCAAACATTTGTTTACTATCTCAGTTTGCCCATCAAATTGAGGATGATAAGATGAGCTATGAGCTAACTGAGTACCAAGACAAGAAAATAATTCTGTCCAAAAATTTCCAGTGAAAATGGGATCTCTGTCACTTACAATAATCTTTGGGTTTCCATGTAGCTTTTGAACTGTTTCCATAAATGCAGTAGAAACTGTACTGGCTTTAAATGGATGTGATAATGCACAAAAGTGTGCATACTTGGTAAGTCTGTCAACTACCACCATGATGACACTCTTTCCCTCAGACTTGGGTAAACCTGTGATAAAATCCATTGAAACCTCCTCCCAACGTTGGCTGGAATGGATAAAGGTTGTAATAGACCCGGTGTCTTAATTGTTTCAACTTTATTTTGCTGGCAAACCAAACATTCTGCCACAAACTTTTGAATATCTGATTTAAGGCCATCCCAAAAAAATTCCTTCTTAACCCTGTGGTAAGTTTTTAAAAATCCTGAGTGCCCTCCTAAGGGAGAAGTGTGCAATTCCATAAGAATCTTTTGTTTTAGCTGGGAATTCTTACAGAGGTATAAGCGATCTTTGTACCATAACGAATCATTTTTCCAGCTAAATGTATCAGAAGTACTGGAATCTTGTTGTAGCTTTCGAATAAGTGCCCACACTTCTTCGTCATTCTTCCATTCCTCCCTTGCTTCGTTTATCCAATCTGGTTGGATAATAGAAATGGCACACAACAATGCTTCCACATCCTCATCCTTTCTTGAGAGTGCATCTGCCACCACATTTTGCTTCCCTTTTTTGTAGATGATTTCAAAGTCATAACCCAACATCTTTGTGACCCACTTTTGTTGCTCTTCAGAGGATAATCTTTGTTCTAAAAAGTATTTAAGGCTATCATGATCCGTTTTTACCTTGAAGTGTCTTCCCATTAGGTAGGGTCGCCATTTCTTAAGTGCATGGAGTATTGCCAACATTTCCTTCTCATAAATAGCTTTGCTTAAAAACTTTCCCTTGATTGGACGACTTTCAAAAGCAATGGGTCTTTCATCTTGCATTAGAACAGCACCAATTCCATTTCCTGAAGCATCACATTCCACAATAAAGGTTTTTGTGAAGTCCGGTGTAGCTAAGACCGGTGCTTGGCACATTGCCTCTTTAAGATTTTCAAAGGCCTTTGTTGCTTCCGGAGTCCATGAAAATGAATCTTTCTTCAATAATGTTGTTATAGGTGCTGCTATTCTCCCATAATTCTTAACAAACTTGCGATAATACCCTGTCAACCCAAGAAATCCTCGCAGATGCTTTATGGATGTGGGGATTTTCCATTCCTTAATGGCTTTAATTTTGCTAGGGTCTACCTTAACTCCTTCATGAGATACAATATGACCCAAATATTCCACCTCTTGGACTCCAAAGAAACATTTGGATCTTTTTGCATATAATTGTTTCTCCTCCAATAGTTGTAGCACCCTGTCAACATGTTCAACATGATCCTTCCAAGACTTGCTGTAGATTAGTATATCATCAAAAAATACTAACACAAATTTTCTAAGGAATGGTTTGAAAATTGAATTCATCAAACCTTGAAATGTTGAAGGTGCATTGGTAAGGCCAAAAGGCATGACCAAAAATTCATAATGACCCTCATGAGTTCTAAATGCCGTTTTTGGAATGTCTTCAATCTTCATTCTGATTTGATGATATCCCGAACGAAGATCCAACTTGGTGAAGTAAATTGATCCATGCAATTCATCCAGTAATTCATCAATAACAGGAATGGGGAACTTATCTTTAATAGTGAGCTTGTTGAGCTCCCTATAATCTGGACACATGCACCATGATCCATCCTTCTTGTGCACCAATACTACTGGAGCTGAGAAAGAACTTTGACTCGGTTGAATTATACCAGCCTCTAGCATTTCTGCAACCATACGTTCAATTTCACTTTTTTGGACATAGGGATATCTGTACGGCCTGATGTTTGGAGGAACACTTCCTGGAATCAGATGAATAGCATGATCATGATCACGCATAGGTGGGAGACCTTTGGGAGTCTCAAATACCTTGGAATGATTGTCCAAGACTTTTTGGAGATCTGGAGAAATAGATGATTCCAATGTGGAAACATCTAGCGAACATAATTGTGCAATTACACCTCTTTGCTCCTTTTTAGAAGCTTTGTCATACCATTAGAGCTGATTATCTTTCCTGGTTTCCCTGCAATACCCCTTAATTCAACTTCCTTTCCTTCCGAAGAAAATTTGATGAAAAGTTCTTGAAAATTAAAAGCTATTGTACCCAAGGATTGTAGCCATTGGACTCCTAGTACAACATCAGCACCTCCCATTGGAATGGAAAGCATTGGGCTAGTCAATACATATTCTCCCATGGATAGCTTGATATTATGGCACTTTCCAGAGCAATTTATTGTTCCTCCATTTGCAATCATCACTTGACACTCTGGTGCTGGATATAGGAAGCAATTCAATTCTTTTGCTACCCTACAATGAATAAAATTGTGGGTGCTTCCTGAATCAATCAACACTATTACCTTTTTTTTCTTGATTTGTCCTTCTATCTTGATGGTTTGAGGAGTGGTAATTCCCGCCAATGCATTACAAGATATGGTCGGATTTATTTGTTCTTCATCTAGGCTTTGTTCCTGGAATATATCCTCTTCTTTTGACCTTTCTTGCTCCTTTTCTTCTTCCTCTTCACAATCTATGTAGAATAATTTCTTCTCACCACACTTATGACCTTTTGTGTATTTGCTATCACAATTGTAACAAAGCCCTTTTGCTCTTTTTTCTTCCAATTGTTGTGGTGTCAACCTTGTAGGTTGTGGAAGACTATGGGCAACAACACTTCCGTCTTTATAGTTGTGAGTGGTATGCTTCCTAGTTGCCATAATTTTGCTTTCCATTTTTCTTGCTAACCTGAATGCCTTCTCTAATGAATCAGGTTCCCAAAGGCGCACATCATGTTGGATATTATCCTTTAAAGACCCTATGAACACATCAATCCTATGCTCCTCTGGAATATCTTTTACCCTTATGTTCAATTTTTGGAACTCCTCAATGTGCTCCATTATTGAACCCTTTTGTTTGAGACTTATCAATTGGCTAAAAAAAGTGTTGCTTTTTGTATCCTCATAATGTGCTATCAATTCTTCCGTAAAAATTGCCCAAGTGATAAATTGTTTACGAGAACAAAGCCATTGATACCATACAAACTGATTTGGTTCCAAATATAAAGTTGCCATACGTACCTTTTGTGTGTTTTGCACATTATTGAGATCGAAGAATTGCTCCATCTGTAATATCCATGTGGCGGGATCCTTGCCATCAAACTTCCTCATATCGATTTTTGGAACATGGTGAGTCTTCGATCCAACATTAGAGTCTATGGAATCATGATTAACATTTCTTTTGTTCTCATCATGAGTTTCCTTTACTACCTTTTCACCATTAGTGACCCTTTCTTGTAGCAACTTCTTCAATTCATCCATCTTATCATCCATGCCATCAATTTTAGCGTCCATGCCATTCACCTTAGCTTCCATGCCATCCATCTTAGCTTCCATGCCCTTTATCTTAGATTCCACGCCATTTACCTTAGATTCCACGCCATTTATCTTAGATTCCACGCCACTTATCTTAGTTTCTGTTAGCTTTTGTGAGCGTGACATTTGTTGCACTTGTTCTTGTAATTTTGATATATCATGTCGCATTTCTTCCTCTTCTTCATGAGTCATGCTAGAGCTTTCAGGTTCCTTACTAGGTGTTTGCATTTTCTTTCCTCGGGGCATCAGTTACCGATAATAATGCTTTACTATTCCCTTTGAATTCCGTTAAACCAAGCTTACACAAAAATTTAAAAAAAAACTACACACATTTTTTCACTTTATAGAAGCTTGATATTGAATCTGATGTATCTCTGTAATTTCGGATCATCTAGTTCTGAAATTGCTATCTGTAGTAGCCTTCTGCGTCCTCTTTCCAATGCCACAAGTCTGAGCCAAATTGGATTCTCCAAGGAAGAGTTATGTGAAATCTCCCACAGTGACTTTCTTTTAGACTGGTTCAGTAGAGCAAACTTGTACGACGTGCCACAAGTCACTGTTTCAACCTTTGAATCTGAAACTCACTCACAAGAAACTATAGTCTGTCCTCTTTCTGTACCTTTTTACGAAATTTCAATCCGATCCTCAGAGAGAGAGGTATGACGATTTTCCCCAGGTTACCTGTTTTGAATGTAATTCAGGAGTCTGCAAAAAGGCCGAACTCCTTAGATCATATCGCCAAAACTATCGCGCTAAAAGCTTTGAAATTCAGACCCAAGGTTCAGCGCCAATTCTTCTCAAATGGGTTTTTTTTGCAACTTCTGAAACGTTACAGAAAAAACGTTATAGCACAAATGCCACGATGACCTATTTGGAGCAGCGAAACCCTAGAATCCAAAGCTCTGATACCAAATGTTATGAAACCAGCTCAAGAAAAGATAGAAAAGATAGATCAACGCCTTAGAATTCAGCCTCTTCGAGGGGGAAACCTCCTTTACATTACATAAATGAACAATTCTTGGATGATACAAATGACAAAACCTCCTTTCTATATATAGGAGTCTAAGGAGTCACCATGTAATCCAGCCGACCTAACAATAATAATATAAAGCCACAAAAATAACAATAGAGGGATTCTATGGGGCACAGAAATAAAAATATGGGGGTAATAGGGGCACAACAATATAAATAAGGGGTATAACTACAATAATAATGGGGTAATCACTAGTATTATAGGGACCCAACAGACAATGAGGTGGCACTGCTGGTTTTTAGGAGAGGATGTCCACAGTCTTGGGGACCTTCCTCGTGATTCCCACCATAGCTCCGAGCTGCAATCCATCTACCCACCGAGCTTAGAGGCAGCCAACTGTTATACAGGAACAACAGTTATAACTGTTTTACAGGAAAAACAGTTATGACTGTCCTATAGGATCAGCAGTTTGAACTTCAGTTGGACAGCCGAGCTCCACAAATCAAGGACACCTGTTGGATGATCATTTTGCATAAATACTGAGGCCGTAGCCTTGGATAGAAGCTTTTTGAACTTTTGTATTGCTCTTGTAATTTGGAAGTACGAGCTACAGCTCGGTGTTTGTTCCTTTTGTAAGCCATTTTGGCATGTCATCAGACTTTCGTTTATGAATAAAGGCAGGCAGATTTTGATCTCATTCTGAGTTTCTAAGGGAGCTATAGCTCTCAGGTTAGGGCCCAACCTGAGAGCAATAGATCTCCTCAGTGTTGTAATGTTATTTTCATTTCGTTCCAGCACTTTGAGTTTTTACTTTGACATGCAATTTGAATTTACAGTCTGTTAATTTAGTCTTTTTCATGAGCTGAGATAGGATTAGTTTATGGTGATTTGTTTTCAGTTGCTTAGGTTCGATAGGAGGATAGTTATAAATTATTGGAGCTCCAGCAAAAGGTTTTTAAGGCTCACTGCCATCTCTGTTAGGGATTGGGGTGCAGTCCATAACCAACCACCAAAAAGAAACGCAGTTCTTCTCACTTCCATGCAAGCTGCAACATAGACATTTTCGTTGAAGATCCATCCATGCACTTTTGACACTGAACCATACTTCTACATTTCACTTCCATGCACGAGTTTCATTTCTTGGTTTTCCATTGTTGTTCATAGGTTTCATGGCACAGTTATCATAGGTTAATGAATTCTTGTTTTTGGTGCATAAGTCATTTGTTTTATTTACGCTGCTCCATATCATTCCACTCTCTTCTTCTTCTTCTTGATCTCTCCTCAAGTCACCCATTCGGCCTCTGTCCAGCTCATTTACCCTCCAACACATACATTATTCACTTAGCCCCATCTACTTAAACTTTCGTTGATCCCATCCTTCCAACCATCAACCCACTGCATGCACTCTTCCTCCATCTGATTTCTCTGCTCCTTAGCCATCACCAGCTCCATCTCCATCTCACCTATCCTTCCACACCACTCCAACACTTCACCATCTCCCAAAACCTTCCACGGCCAACATCCTGTAGAATTGCACAGACTTCCCGTAGAAATCTCTGAGTTTCCTGTAGGATCCCCTGCAGACTTCCTGTAGAAGCCTGCAAACTCGGTTGTTGAGCATCCGAACGTGGTAGACTTCTATGGACTGATGCTAGAGACCCTCTGGGACCTCCCCTAGCCATCCTGACCTTGCCCATGCTTTCCTTCCATTCCAACCGCTCCTGCACAACCAAACCCTAATCAAAAGCATCATCACAATAAATCCAACCACTTAATGAAAAAATACAAAAACATTTCTTTTCAGATGCAAGTAGCTTAGATGCATGTATTTCAGTTCACTGCAACTAATGGCATTCTTGGTAGTAGTTTCATTCACAGTTTTGCATTGTAAGGGTCTAGCTAGTCAAATTAGGGTTTACTAGGGTTTTCATGCTTTAT
Source organism: Pinus tabuliformis (assembly GCA_031772625.1). Taxonomy (NCBI): domain Eukaryota; kingdom Viridiplantae; phylum Streptophyta; class Pinopsida; order Pinales; family Pinaceae; genus Pinus; species Pinus tabuliformis. The sequence continues at coordinate 1,982,325,930 of CM062817.1, read as the reverse complement.
TGGCTTTCAGTTTCTTTCTGCAATTAGACTAGTCTCCTTTGAGTTAGCTTTCGTCCATCATTCATAAAGCTTCTTATGTGAGCATATAGAAGTTGGCTTGAGCCCTAGCGGACTTGTGCCAGCTGACCAAGTGACAGCTGCGACAAGAGCTAGTACTTGTGCATACAGCACCGTCGCTTCCAAGTTTGTACGAACTACCAGGTTGATAAAATTAGAGATAGGAAGCTCCAGGAGTTGTAGCATTATTGCTACAATACTGGAGCCCACCACCTGGTTGTCTACTGTCGATGCCTACATCAGTTGTCGAGTTGGGAACATGACGATAAAGAATGGGCATATATCCATGAAGTTAATCCTATACCCTCTTGCCCAATCCTTGCTAGAACATGATCTACCTCTTTGGTTGGAGGAGGAGGATGAGGATGAGGTCTATTTTGCACCACTTTGTGCATTAAAAACTGCCATGGGGGGAAATTGCATGATGAGGATGATATGATTGAAAATTTGATTCAGAATCCACCCCCCAGTGTCTTACCATTAGAGAACATAGTGAGAGAAACCCAAAACAACCCCTAAACTGATCTCTGTGTGGCTGACCCGACCTCTCTTCATGTTAAGAAAATAGAGTTCAGCCCAGAAAGAACCTTGAAAATCAATCCATCCCTATCCACTTCCCAAGAGAAGGAGTTGTGCGGCTCATTGAGAAAGCATTTAGATGCCTTCGCCTGGAGTTATAAGGAGATTAAGGGAGTGCACCCTTCAGTATGTACTCTGTTATATACCTAGGGGGGATAATATGGGGTACCAATGGAGGTACCCAAGGTAATAATGTAATAAAGGGATGGGCCATAGTAATAAATAAGGTGGTTAACCCATATCATGTAAGGGACCACAAGTAGTTAATAATAATGTAATGGGCCCATGGTATTAGTTGATGGTATGAGGGAACCATGGTAATGACCCATGGTATTGTATGTATGAGGCCTATATAGAGGCTAGAGACTCCACATGGGATATAGTGAAGGATTATTGTATGAACAGGCATATGGCTCGTGGAGTGTTCTCCTTCCTTAAGGAGTGAATGTATGGTGTTGTCCTACCTTAAGGGTTTGATATCAATAAAGAATCATTTCTATCTATTTCTATCTTGTTATTTCTTGGGTTTAGTCTATTATCATATATTTTCGGGTTAGATCTACAACAAGTGGTATCAAAGCTACAACAATGTTATATACCTAGGGGGGATAATATGGGGTACCAAGGGAGGTACCCAAGGTAATAATGTAATAATGGGATGGGCCATAGTAATAAATAAGGTGCTTAACCCATATCATGTAAGGGACCACAAGTAGTTAATAATAATGTAATGGGCCCATTGTATTAGTTGATGGTATGAGGGAACCATGGTAATGACCCATGGTATTGTATGTATGAGGCCTATATAGAGGCTAGAGACTCCACCTTGAGAGATAGTCAAAGATTATTGTATGAACAAGCATATGGCTTGTGGAGTGCTCTCCTTCCTTAAGGAGTGAATGTATGGTGTTGCCCTACCTTAAGGCTTTGATCAATAAAGAAGCATTTCTATCTATTTCTCTCTTATTGTTTCTGGGTTCATTTGCATTATATTATATTTCTGGGTCAGATTTACAACAAGTGGTATCAGAGCACTTTCTTGGGCAAACAGTGGAGATTTTTTTTTATTTTTTTTTTGCAGGGTTTCGGGGGTGGCGAGTTCGCAGATCAGATCTGCACATTTTTATGCAAGATCTGCAAAATCCAATTGTATATCTGTATTCTTTCTGAAAAATAGCTGATTTCAAGAAAAAATCGGTTGAATTGGAGTCTGGATGAAGGAGATATCGTTGATCTAAAAATCAGTGGGGTCGGAGACAATTTTTCAGGCTAGCGAGTTTGCGGCGCAGATCTGGACGTCCTGGTGCACGATCTGCAAAATCTAATTGTAGATCTAGAATCTTTGTGAAAAATACCTAATTTCAAAAAGAAAATCAGTCAAATCGGAGTCTGGATGAGAGAGATATCACTGATTTAAAATCAGCTATTTTTGCAGAAATTTTGGTGACGGCAAGAGAGTTGCAGTGCAGATTTGCAATTTCATTGCCTGGATCAAAATTTCTATCACATGGGCAGATGCAGAATGGTTGTTATAGGTCATAATAAGGACTCTGAGCAATATTGACTAAACTGTGACAATTTCAACTTTTCGCCAAGTAAGTGAATTTTTTCAAAACTCTCTTCGTGGCTTCTAGCAAGGGTCTATATTTTACAGGAAAAGATGATGGTCCTACTATTGAAGAATTCATACAAAGATACAAGTCCACACATGGGACATATTGGAAGATTCCAATGATGCTTAATATGAAAGATGAGGCTCACAAATGGCATTCATCACTTGACTACAAGCAGTTGCTCAAACTTTCAGATGCAGAATTTGAAAAAGTCTTTTTGGACAAATGGTCTCGGGCTAGAAAAAAGGAGAATGAGACACATAAGGGGTTAATTGCTACGGGTGTCTCCTTACTGCAGGTTCATGGATTGATTCAGAAGGAGAAAATCATTGTGTCTATAAATCCGAGTTGCCAGCAAAATCTCATAAATGTCAACTTGGCAAAAAAATTGCAAGTCCCAGCAAAACATATTGAGAATACACAAGTTGATGATAAGGATGTTCAAATTTATAAGGATTTTAAACTTTCTATGGATAAGTATGTGTTTCATGGTGATTTTTATGCTTCAGATATGGATAACATGGATGTTGTTTTGAGATATCCTTGGATGGAATCAGTGGGTACTATAAATATTAATGTGCAGAAGAAATTCCTGAAGCTCTGGTATAAAAAGAAGAAAATTACATTACAGGATATTTCCATTAATAAGCAGGTAGAGTCCAAGGAGGCTGAAGCAGAAGATGTTCCAGAGTCTGACTTATTAGATGATGAGCTAGTAATGATAGATAATCAAACACAAACAGAGGCTGAAGCAGAAAAGGTTACAGGTGCTAATACATCAGAGGACAGCTCAATGGTTGAAGTCATATTGGACAAGAAGACACGACAATAGGCACCACAGCAGGGTGAATTAAAGAAAAAGACACCATGGGTTAAAACTTCAACATATCATCACCCACATCACCCTGCAAGAAAACAACCAAAACGATGGCAACCAACTAGCCACAAGGACAACAACCCCCATATGATGGATAGCAAGAAGCCTAGATCCACCTACTACACATCAACACTGAAGAGCTACAACGGTCAACTTCCATCTCAAGCGAGCGAGGCACCAGCAAGATCGAGGGTTCACCTTTCTCTTGGATGGCTAGATGCACGTGCATGGTACCAGTGGACTACTCTTTTGAGTAGATCTTATTATTTGTGTTCTTCCATTGTTTCGGGGACGAAACATGCTTAGGGGGGTGGAATGTTATATACCTAGGGGGGATAATATGCGGTACCAAGGGAGGTACCCAAGGTAATAATGTAATAATGGGATGGGCCATAGTAATAAATAAGGTGGTTAACCCATATCATGTAAGGGACCACAAGTAGTTAATAATAATGTAATGGGCCCATGGTATTAGTTGATGGTATGAGGGAACCATGGTAATGACCCATGGTATTGTATGTATGAGGCCTATATAGAGGCTAGAGATTCCACATTGAGAGATAGTCAAAGATTATTGTATGAAAGGGCATATGGCTTGTGGAGTGCTCTCCTTCCTTAAGGAGTGAATGTATGGTGTTGCCCTACCTTAAGGGTTTAATCAATAAAGAAGCATTTCTATCTATTTCTCTCTTATTTTTTATGGATTTATTTGCATTATCTATAATATTTTTGGGTTAGATCGACAACATACTCATCATATATACATTAAGGAAGGTTGCAAACTAGTCAAGCAGCCTCAAAGGACGATGAATCCAGCACTTAAAGACATTGTTAAGGAAGAATTGCAAAAATTGCTTGATGTAGGATTCATCTACCCCATCTCTGACAGTGAATGGGTCTCTCCTTTGGTGCTAGTGCCAAAGAAAAATGGCAAGAGGAGAATCTATGTTGACTATCGGGAATTGAACAAAGCCACTAAAAAGGACCATTTTCCTTTATCGTTCATAGATCAAGTGTTAGATGGTCTAGCGGGGAAAAAGTTTTTCTCCTTAATAGATGGGTTCAGCGGGTACAATCAGATTCAAATAAGCCCGGAAGACCAAGATAAGACCACTTTCGCTTGTCCTTTGGGTACCTTTGCATACCGGGTCCTTCCTTTTGGTTTGTGCAATGCTCCAGCCACTTTTCAAAGAGCAGTATTGAGTATATTTTCTGAACTGGTTCATGATGCAGTGGAAATATATATGGATCATTTTACTCCTTATGGTTCTGACTTTCAGGAAGCTTTATCTAACTTAGGAAAAGTTCTAGACAAGTGTATTGAGATTAACCTAGCCCCCAATCCGGAAAAATGGAAATTTTTGATGATTGAAGGGACTGTGTTAGGTCATGCAATATCTCAACAAGGACTACAGGTGGACCCCTACAATATTGTCATCATCCAAAGGGTCCCACCTCCTCAAAAGGTGAAAGATGTCAGAATTTTCTTAGGCTTAGCTGGATATTACCGAAGATTCATTAAAGATTTCAGTAACGTAGCCTCTCTTTTGTTTGGACTTTTAGGCAAAGATGTTGAGTTCATATGGTCTGAAAATTGTCAAGAAGCCCTAGATACCTTGAAGAGCGAGCTAGTAACTGCCCCAATTCTTAGAGGCCCAAACTGGGCCCTACCCTTTCACTTTCACACAGATGCCTCAAACAAAGAAATAGGAGCAGCCTTAAGACAAATTGATGAAAAGTTGCCTTATGCCATATACTTTATAAGCAAATATTTGTCAAAGGCAGAGTTAAATTACACAGTGACCGAGAGGGAACTCCTAGTTATTGTGCATTCCTTAAACAAATTCAGACATTATATCACAGGCTATCAAAACTTCGTGTACAGTGATCATGCTGCAATTAGATATTTGATGAAGAAACCAGTTGTAAATGCTCGCATTATTAGATGGTTACTTTTACTGCAGCAGTTTGATCTAACCATTATTGATAAGCCTAGTAAAGAAATGTTGTTGCTAACTTTTGTCTAGAGTAAATTTTCCTGTAGGTGAAGAAGGAATGGTGGATGACCAAATGCTAAATGAACATCAGTTTTCTATTTCAATACTCTCTCCATGGTTTGTTGATATAGCAAACTACTTGGTTTTAGCACAGTTTCCACCACACCTGTCCTCAAAAGAGAAGAGCAAGATAGTAAGGAAAAGCGCCCCTTTCACCTGGATTGGGGGTAAACTCTTCAAACTTGGCCCATATCAAATCTTGAGAATATGTGTCAGGGAGGAGGAAATCTTTGACATTCTCCTAACCTATCATGATAGGCCTTGTGGAGGTCATTTTGCAACAAAGAGAACTACCTTCAAAATATTGCAAGCAGACTACTATTGGCCCACTCTTCATCAAGATATGAGGAGATACACCAGCCAATGTGATCGGTGTCAAAGGATGGGGAAACATACTACAAAGGATGAGATGCCCATGCAACCTCAAGTGACCCTTAAGCCATTTGAGAAGTGGGGCATGGACTTTATGGGTCCTATCAGCCCTCCTTCAAGACATAAACAATACATCATTATGTGCACCGATTACCTGACAAAGTGGGCAGAAACAAAAGCAATCAAAGCAGCAACAAAGGAAAAAGGAGTTGAGTTTTTGAGAGAAAACATATTCTACAAGTTCGGGTATCCAATAGAATTGGTCACAGATCAAGGTAGTCAGTTCACTTCCAATTTGATTAAAGACTTTCTCACACATCATAAAATAAAGCACAGGACTTCCACCCCTTACCATCCACAAGCCAATGGGTAGGTGGAAGTCACTAACAGATCTTTGAAAGGAATTCTGATCAAGGTAGTGAGCAGCAACAGAAAAGACTGGGCGAGCAGATTAGTTGAGGCCACCTAGGCCTACAATACAACATGGAAGACCACTACAGGATTGACACCCTATGAACTGGTCTATGGGAAGAAGGCTTTGTTGTCAATAGAATTTGAATTCAATACACTAAAGATGGCAGCTCAGTTGGACATAGACCTCAGCCAGACCTAGACCTCAGCCATGCACAGAAGGAAAGGTTACTCCAGCTCGATGGATTGGATGAACAAAGATTGCAGACCCTTCTCCACACAGAGGTAGTTTAGCTTCAGAGGAAGATATGGCATGACAAAAATATCAAGGAGAAGCAATTCCAAGAAGGAGATTGGGCACTGCTCTATGATTCAAGGTATAAAGACTTCAAAGCCAAGCTGAGGACAAGATGGTTGGGACCCTACACTATGGAAAAATGCAATGACAATGGTTCAGTCTTGATCAGAACCATTGATGATGAAGCCATCCCCATGCTTGTCAATGGACATCGGTTGAAAATTTACAAGAAGCCCCTCTCCAAGCGAGAGTTCATTGAATATTTGAATAAGACAGTGATGGTAGTGGAGCATGTCTTAGCCTCCACTCCACCCACTCATTGAAAGAAAAGAAAAAATAAGGACTCAAATGAAAACCTCCATGAGGCGCTTGAAGTCCCATCATTGGGTTGAAAACCTCTCCTGAGGCGGCCCAGTGATGTCAAAAAAAAAAAAAAATAGAATAAGATCCCTGGGTGAAAACCTCCCTTGGAGGCACCCAGGGTAGGCAATTAGGGTGAAAACCTCCTTGAGGCACCCTAGTTGTTTTCAAAAAATAAAAATAAAAAGAGAAAAAAGAAAAAGAAAACTGAATTTTAATGTGCATTGCAGGTTTATAGGAGGACCATAGAGAGCAAGAGGAAATGCCATAAAGCCCTGACATTCACACCATCACCTATTTCATCTCGTCCACACTCTTCTCCATCATTTCTGACCTTTCTTCCACCCCACTGTGTTTTTCTCCGGAAACTGTGTGTTCTATGGGAGGCTCTGTGTTTTCTACAGGAGGTTCCTACAGGAATTACAGAGAGCTAGAAATGGTTCCAAAAAGTGGTTTGAGGGGCTAGGAAGCTTCATGAAGAACATATAAACCCTCCTACAACTATGAACCCACCTTTCCATCCATTCCACACCTGCATCACATCATCATCATAATTTTTTTCTTCCTGTCCCAGAAAAACACAGAATTTTTTTTTTTAGTAAAAGGAGAAAAAAAACAAAAATAAGAAAGGAAGCAGCACCCCAAATCTCACCTGCAGCTTACCTATTACCTCTCCATCTCCATCAGCATCTCTAGCATCATCCTCACAGCCCCCAACATAGAAATAAGCTGAAATTCCAAGGGGAGAAGCAGCTACAGGAGCTCCTGTGGGAATTCCTGTAGTAGTTGATCCCATTAAAATCAAGCCACAGCAGAAAAAGAAGTGCAACCATGAGCATTGAAGGAGACATCTAAATCTTAGATCTAGATAGTGGATACCTACACAAGACAAGAAACCACACATCAGAAAGTAGAGAGCATGTAGCAAGGGAAACACAGGCATGTAGCAGTAGAAGGAGCCAAAATACCTTGCAGCACATACATTCGACTCACAGGTAAGTGACTAACCAGCTCCTCTATTTGCATTTGTGTAATTGAAATATATGCATGAGTAATGAGATGGTTGAGGTTGAACGGGGAAAAGGTGGCTAGTTAACTTGGCCACCTTCATCTAGTTGACTGCACTCATTCGAAGATGTCACCCACACGTACGCATAGTCAACTTAGAGAAAGATACCAAGGACAGGTAGTGGAGGGTATGTAAACTCCGATACAATAATGAGAGGTGATTGCGGGAAGGAACCATGATAACAAGGAAGGTGGGGACCAATGGTACAAATATGGCCAACAAACATTTTTTCCAGCTCAGCCCCATCACCAGAAATATCTAAAAGAAGTAATAAGTACTCCTCCTCGAGTACTCTCACCACCTTTTCCCTCATTCTCTCCTCGTAAACTTAGCTACAGCAAACTCCTTGTCACCCCACAGCCTCAAAAATATTATTTTCCATTGATCTCACCCATCCTCCTACTCTCAGTGTTACCTACAGGAGCACTTACAGATTTTACAAGAGCACCTACAGGCAGTTCTACAGGAGGGGCAATGAGCTATTTTTAAGAAGAAAACATGAATTTTTTTCTCAATTTCTGGCTTGAGGAGGTAGGTTCCATGCATACCCACCTTGATTATCAGCATATGCAAGAAATGATATCATTTTATGGAGGAATTGAGTCCATAGAAGAAGATGAATTACATAAAAATTTCTGCCTGTTTTAAAAAAAAACATAGTTTTCCTCTATTTTCCTATTTCTTCAAAATTATTGTCCGCATCTCTACATTTGGTGTTCAAAAGGGGTATAAGCACAATGATAGGAGGATTCACAAGGAAGGAGCCCACTAATTCCACTAGGCTCCATGAACATCCCCAAGTAGTGGCCATATTCAGAAGGGCAAATTGGATGAACGTTTTTGAGAAATTATGAGGGTTTGATGAGGAAATTGCCAAAGAATTTGCCCTCTCTTTAGTCCCTCACTCAAGAACACATGCCACTATCACTTTTAGAGGTCTTTCGATGGAGATAACCCATGAATTTATCAGTAGGGTTACTACCCTTCCTCGTGCATTACCTTGGAGAAAAGATGAAAAACCAATTGGACAGGCTGCCAAGAAAAACGTCTTCTAAAACAATGAACATCATGTAGAAGAAAAAAATGGCATTAGAAGGGCTAGCATACCATACCCTTGGGATGAGGTTAGTTATCAAATCATCATATACATTTCCTGTGAAGGGAGGTATAGCATAGTCTATGGCTACCATTTTAGAATCCTTCATGAGCTCAGATATGGCATGGACACTCCAACACCCTAGAAACTCAGCATCCCCCATTTCCTCCTATAGTCCCTCATAGACTCCAGCACTAAGTTTAAGGCAGTGAGTCTAGATCAGCTGGCTCACCATGGGTTAATCAAAATTTTAGTGGAAGAAGCCATCCATACATTCACACTCCCTATAAAATGGGAAGTCTTCAGGAACATGATAGCAGAAGATGACATAAAGGCCCTCACTTATGATATCAATCCTTATGACAGTGAGGAAGAAGAGCAGAAAGGGGGAGAAGGGGAACTAATGACTCAGCAAGACAAGAAAAACAGGAGGAATAAACTAAGATAGAAGAGAAGAAGGGGGGAGAAACATAACATGAAGAAATAGAGCAAACAAAGATATAAAAGGAGGCAGAAGAAGGAGAAAAAGAGGCAGCAGAGGAAAAACAAAGAGAGCGGTCCCCTGAGACCCTAGAAAGGGAGGCAGTAGCTACCCTCATAGCCCTGAGCACACCAATTAAGCTAAAAGAAAAGAGGAAAAGGCAGGCCTCCATGTATTTCAAGGCCAGGAAAAGCACAAGGAACAAAACAGGGAAACCCCAACCATCTTCAACAATGCCCATTACAATTGAAAATTCACCCACTATCAAAGGGGAAGAATATCCCTTTAAAACCCGTATCACATCTGGAAGAGGGATTCCTAGATCTTCCACCTGGAAGGAAAAAGTGTAACTACGAGACCCAAAAAAAGTCCTACAGGAGGAACAGACAGTTCTACAAGAGACACTGTCAAAGCTACAAGAGACCCAACAGCTGGAGAAAAGAATAAAAGAGTAGCCAAAAGGAAAGGAGGAAGCTACAAAGCAATAAGAACCTGATCCACAGCCTAGTCTTACCTCCTATTACCATCTTCTTGAAGGAGCAAGGATAATTCCACAAACATTTGCAATTCCCTTCTTCTTTGAACTAGAGAAGGAAAGAATAAGAACATATAGGTGGATGAAAATAGCCAAATCCAAGTGAGTTGAGGATGTTGGCCATATGGAGAACAAACTTAGAGCAATGGGCAGAGAGTTAAGTTCTATCATACGTAGAGAAGTAATTGCAAGAAACCAACTTCAAACTGAAAATGAATTGCTAATGAGGCAGCTAAAGGAGAAAGAGACCCAGTTGGCATGCATGGCTAGCTTATCCATGGAGGCACTGCAATGTAGATCACCAGCAAAATCCTATGGATTATACCTCAAGGATCAATGGCTACAATTTTAGATCAAGACCTTCGCACAAAGAGGCACAATTATTTTTTAAGATTACAGACAGTTTATGGACCTATGTGATCAAAGCACAGCAGAAGATAAGGCAAAGATGGTAGAATTGTACCTACATAATATGGCCCTCACAAAAGTGAATGTGTGGGACCCCAATTCTAGGCTAGGGGACCTACAACTAATGGCCATGGCTTCCTTGATGAATTATGAAGAGTTGAGGGCAATAGAAGTATAAAAGTTGATGATAAGGGAGCAGAATGAGCCATTAATGATCAGAGCTGAGCCATCAGATCCCATGGCTCTCATCAGCACACACTAGCTGCTTGCAAATAATCCTCAAATTTCCCCTAGATATATAAGTGATCAAGCATAGGCCATTACACATTTTGAGGACATGGAAAGGTTACTTGGGGATGACTATGTGCATGCATGTATGAGGAGATGGAACACCTTACCACATAGTTTGAAGATCAGGGAATATCATTCCCTAATGAGGATGAAGGAGGCACTAAGGAGAGTGCCAATGTACAAGCACTCAATGCAGAGGTTGCAGGTCAATTGGATTGGCCTCAAACTGAGTCCACCACTGTTGTTAGGCATGCTAGAAGGAAGGCCAGAGGAAGAAGAGCAGAGGCAGTGGGAAGAGATAGACAGAAAAGCAGGCTTCTATGACAAGGAAGAGGAAACAACATCAGAAGCTTAAGATGCTAGAGAGGCCACGAGGGCCATAAAAGATGAGGAGATGGACTAATTTGCTCAGAGGATGAGCAACACCTTTAGTAGGGGGGTGATGATGAGCCCCATAAATGGGTAATTATATGGGCTCATTTTGCCTCCTAACATAGTTAAATCAACCATTCTCTTAGATTATTACATGTTTTTTGATTATATTTATACTTATGGAGTGAGATGAGTTAGTTATGATGCCATGTGGTCTAATATGTGTTTAATGTAGATTTTTGTTGAATTTTGAAGACAAAGTCAAAGATTCAATGGACAATTGGTAGAAATAATTCGAAGTGGACAAAGGAGAGAATTTATAGGAGGGAATCCCTCTCATTTATTACTCCCCACTTCGAATTCCCCTTCATGCAGCTCGGAGTACAAACAGCCAAATCAATGCACTAGGAGGCAGTCGAGCAAGTGGAGGATCACTGATGTTTATATTGAGTTTTTGGAGACAAGCCTCCATGATTTTAAGGAAGCTATTGGGACCTTCAGTTGTATAAGTAGAGAGGCCTAGGGCCTCACTAGGGTCAGATTTTCGTTGTACTTTTGCTATTGTAAAACTCTGCTCAACTTTGAGCTTACTTTTGTGGACAGTTTCATGTAATCCTATTACTGTTTTGATAATAAAAATGAGATCCTTTTTGAGCTAGCACTGAGCTACCTCAGAGGGCTGAATCTCCTAGGTTAGGGCCCAATCCAAGCAGCCAAGCTCCTCTTTTTTTGTATTTATATGCTTTGTTTTGGTTTATGGATTAGTTGTTGTTAGATGAATTTCTTTCTTGGTTAAGAATAGGTTGTTTTTGATGGTTTAGTAGTTTTCTTTCATTTGTGTTCTTTATAGCAGGTTAAGCAGTGATAGAAAGAATATTCAAAAGGCTAGCAACAATGCCTTGGCCTCTTTTCCTACCTATGGGACTTTGAATTGAGGCAAAGGCCCTCTTGCTACCCTAAAAACACAGATTTTCCTTCTCTATAGGATTTCTAGTGTTTTCAAGTGTGTTAGAAGGTTAATGCTTTTCTTTAGATCTCTTCCACCATACTCATTTTTGTTTTTGCAATAAGTCTTCTTCTATGCTTTCTTTTCTTGTGGCATTGCTCAACATTCACTTCCATGGATCATAGTTTAGACTAGCTTGATGCAAAATTCTATCCTTTTAGATGTACTCACTTCCTTGGTTGGTTGATCTTATTGGTTGACTGTCATTTCTTTTGCAGCAGATCTCTCCTCACAGCAGGTCAACCTATCAGCCATTACATTCTCTCTTTGATCCATTCCCTACAGGTCGCCCAAAGTTCACCTCAAATCTGCCTTAGTTTTTTGCATTTTTCTGTAGGACTTCTTCCTCTCACCCAATCATCTTTCCCTCTCCTAATGATTCTTGGTGGACCCTAGGTGTCCTAACACATCATCCCAACCTTCACCTACCTTCTCCAGCCACTCTCACACCCTCAAAGCCTTCAAAAATACTCTCGGCATCCTCTTGTAGACCTCCTGTAGATCCCCTGTGTCCTCCTGTAGATTTTCTTGTAGGCTTTCTTTTGAAGGCCGAATGTGGGAAAAGCCTCTAGAAGGCCACCTGAGACCTCCTAGGACCCATCCAAACCTTCCTACATCCCCACAAAGCCCAAAGTCTCCCTTCAACACCACCTATTCGCTTTCACCTTCACACACAATAAAATACATGCCTCTCAATTTCACAAAAAATACATAAAAATCCAAAAAGATGTTTTTTGCTCATTTACTTCTAGAAATAGCGTGAGTAGATGTTGTTTACTTCCTTGAGTAGGTAATGGCATTCATTTCATGGTTTTCATAGTGCTTTCTGAAAAAGTAGGATTAGTTGGTTAAGTAGGGTTTGCTAGGTTTACTTTACATTTCAGTCTTTTTCCTTTCTGCAATTAGAGTAGCCTCTATAGAGTAATCTTTCCTTTCTTTCATCACATATAGATCTTCTTTTTGAATCCATAGAAGTTGGTTTGAGCTCCTAGTGATCTCGCGCCAGCTGACCAAGTGACAACCTGCAATAAGAACTAGTACTTGTGCATACAATATCGTCGCTTCCAAGTTTGTTACGAACTACCAGGTTGATAAGAGTAAAGTAGGTAGCCCAAGATTTGTAGAATTATTGTTGCAATACTGGTTCTCACCATTGAGTTAGCACTGAGTTACCTCAGAGGGTTGAAGCTCTTGGGTTAGGGCCCAATCCAAGAATCTAAGATCCTCTTTACTTGTATTTATATGTTTCATTTCAGTTTATAGATTAGGTTGCTGTTAGATGCATTCCTTTTATGGTTTAGAATAGGTTGCTTTTGATGATTCAGTAGTTTTCTTCCATTTATGCTTTCTATAGTAGGTTAAGCAGTGATAAAGAAAAGATTCAAAAGGGTAGTAGCAGTGCCTTGGCCTCTCTTTCTCCCTTTGTGACAATGATTTGAGGCAAAGACCCTCTTGCTGCCCCAAAAGCACATATTTTCCTCCTTCATAGGACTTCTAGTGTTTGCAGCCTTCTAGTTGGTTCATAGTCTAGTTTTCTTCACTTCAGAACTTCTTCATCATGTTCGTTTCCTTATTTGCAATAGTCTTCTTTCATGCTTATCAACATTTTCTTCCATAGATCATAGTTTCCTTTGATGCAAAAACTTTGTTTTTTAGATGCACTTATTTCCTTGCTTGCCTAATCTCATTGGTTGACTGTTAGTTTTTTATGCAGAAGATATCTTCTAGCAGTAGTCCAGCCTATTATCCATAACATCACCCATCTGATCCATGCCCTATAGGTCGCTCAAGTCTCCCCTCAATTCTGTCGTAGTTTCTTGCATTTTCCATAGACTTTCCTCTCTCTGCTTAAGCAAATCCAATCATCTTTCTCTCTCCCGATGATTCTTGGTATACCCTAGATGCCCTAACACTTCATTCCAACCTTCATCTACCTTCTCCACCCACTCTCACACCTTAAAAATAGTGAAAGCTACTCTCGTCCGCCTCTTGTAGGCCTCCTGTAGAACGCTATTTTTCCTCTTGTAGATTTCCTGTGTCCTCCTGTAGATTTTCCTGTAGGCTTTGCTTTGAAGGCTGAGTTTGGGAAAAGCCTCCAGAAGGCCACCTGGGAGCTCCTAGGACCCATCCACAACATCCTACATCCTCTCAAGTCCCAAAACCGCCCTACATCACCACCTATTTGTTGCCACATCCACAGACAAATAAATTACATGCATGACAAATTCACATAAAAATACATAAAATTCCAAAAAGATGTTTTTTGTTGATTTACTTTTAGAAATAGCTCAGGTAGATGTTGTTTATTTCCTTGAGTAGATAATGGCATTCTTTTCATGGTTTTCATAGTGTTTTCTGCAAAAGTAGGATTAGTGGTTAACTAGGAATTCCTTGGTTTCCTTCACATTGCAATCTTCCTTTCTACAAGTAGAATAGCATCAATAGAGTAATCTCTTTTTCCTTCCATCACATATAAAGCTTCTTCTAGAATCCATAGAAGTTAGCTTGAGCTCCTAGTGATCTTGCACCGACTGACCAAGTGACAACCTGCAGTAAGAACTAGTACTTGTGCATACAACACTGTCACTTTCAAGTTTGTTACGAACTACTGGGTTGATAAGAGTAAAGTAGGCAGCCCAGGAGTTGCAGCATTATTGCTGCAATATTGGTGCTCACCACAATTCTTGGATGATACAAATGAAAAAACCTCCTTTCTATATATAGGAGTCTAAGGGGTCACAATATAACCAAAACCAACCTAACAATAATAATATAAGGGCACAGAAATAACAATAGTGGGCTTCTATGGGGCGCAATAATAACAATATGGGACAATAGGGGCTCACTAGTATTATAGGGACCTAACATGCCCCTCTCCTTCAAAAAAGTGTTGTCCTCAATGCTTAAGTATTTTTGGATGCTTTTGTATAAAATTCTCATCCTCCCATGTCGAATATTCAATGGGTAAGTTCTTCCACTTGATGAGATACTCTGAAATTGATCGATTTTGTAGGTGTAGATTTCTTGTTTCTTTCACTACTTTAGGTTCCAATATGATTTTTCCTTCCTCATAAATTTCTAGCAATATTGTTTGAATTGGGAGCTTGTCACCTATAACCTTCTTTAAGCATGAAACAAGGCAAACTTGGTGCACTTGGGAAGCTGCAGGAAGCTCCAACTTGTATGTCATAGTACCTATCTTTTGCAACACCTTGTACGGACCATAATAC
Organism: Pinus tabuliformis; assembly: GCA_031772625.1. NCBI lineage: Eukaryota > Viridiplantae > Streptophyta > Pinopsida > Pinales > Pinaceae > Pinus > Pinus tabuliformis. The sequence continues at coordinate 1,982,310,818 of CM062817.1, read as the reverse complement.
TTTGGTGATAATTTATTATCCTTCTTAGCTTGCTTGAGGGACAGTTGTTTATATTTTTGTATCTGAAGGAATACCCAATCGCCTACATCAAAACTTCTTTCACTGTGATGTTGATCTGCCTGCTGTTTCATTCTATTCTGCGCCATGGTGAGGTTATCCTTTAAGATTTGGAGAACTTGTTGTTGATGCTTGATGTGATCTTCCACTCCTTGAACCTCAGAATTTTATCTTAAATATGATGTGATGGCTGGTGGCTGATATCCATAAAGTGCCATAAATGGGATCATTTTTGTTACAGTATGGAAGGAAGTTATACCACCATTCAACCAGAGGCAATCATTTGACCCATTGTGTCTGTTTATCAGATACAAAGCAACGAAGATATCCTTCCAAACATTTGTTTACTATCTCAGTTTGTCTATCAGATTGAGGATGATAAGATGAGCTATGAGCTAACTGAGTACCAAGACAAGAAAATAATTATGTCCAAAAAATTTCAACGAAAATGGGATCTTTGTTGCATACAATAATCTTTGGGTTTCCATGTAGCTTTTGAAGTATTTCCATAAATGCAGTAGAAACTATACTTCCTTTAAATGGATGAGATAATGCACAAAAGTATGCATACTTGGTAAGTCTGTCAATTACCACCATGATAACACTCTTTCCTTCGAACTTGGGTATATATGTGATAAAATCCATTGAAACCTCCTCCCAGTGTTGGCTTGGAATGGATAAAGTTTGTAATAGACCTGGGGTCTTAATTGTTTCAACTCTATTTTGTTCGAAAACCAAACATTCCGCCACTAAATTTTGAATATCTGATTTACGACCATCCCAAAAAAAATCCTTCTTAACCTTGTGGTAAGTTTTTAGAAATCCTGAGTGCCCTCCTAAGGAAGAGGTGTGCAATTACCTAAGAGTCTTTTGTTTGAGTTGGGAAATCTTACATAGGTATAACTGATCTTTGCACCATAACAAATCATGTTTCCAGCTAAATGTATCAGATGTACTAGGATCTTGTTGTAGCTTTTGAATTAGTGCCCACATTTCTTTGTCATTCTTCCATTCATCCCTTGCTTTGTTTATCCAATCTAGTTGGATAATAGAAATGGCGCAAAGAAATTCTTCGACATCCTCATCCTTTCATGAGAGTTCATCTACCACAACATTTTTCTCCCATTTTTTGTAGATGATTTCAAAGTCATAACCCGACATCTTTGTGACCCATTTTTACTACTCTTCTGAAGGTAATCTTTGTTCTAAAAGGTATTTAAGACTATCATGATCTGTTTTTACCTTGAAGTGTCTTCCCATTAAGTAGGGTCGCCATTTCTTAAGTGCATGTAGTATTTTCAACATTTCCTTCTCATAAATAGCTTTGTGTAAATACTATCCCTTTGATTGGATGACTTTCGAAAGTAGTGGGTCTTTCTTCTTGCATTAAGACAACACCAATTCTATTTCCTGAGGCATCACATTCCACAATAAAGGTTTTTGTGAAGTCCAGTCTAGCTAAGACTGGTGCTTGGGACATTGCCTCTATAAAATTTTCAAAGGCCTTTGTTGCTTCTGGAGTCCATGAAAATGCATCTTTTTTCAATAATGTTGTTAGAGGTGTTGCTATTCTCCCATAATTCTTAACAAACTTATGATTATACCCTGTCAACTTGAGAAATCCTTGCAGATGCTTTATGGATGTGGGGATTTTACATTCCTTAATGGTTTTAATTTTTCCAGGGTCTACCTTAACACCTTCATGAGATACAATATGACTGTGATATTCCATATATTGTACTCCAAAGAAACATTTGGAGCTTTTTGCATATAATTATTTCTCCTCCAGTAGTTTGAGCACCCTGTCAACATGTTGAACATGATCCTTCTAAGACTTGTTGTAGATTAGTATATCATCAAAATATACTAACACAAAATTTCTAAGGAAGGGTTTGAAAATGGAATTCATCAAACCTTGAAATATAGAAGGTGCATTGGTAAGGCCAAAAGGCATGACCAAAAATTCATAAAGACCCTCATGAGTTCTAAATGTTTTTTTTGGAATGTATTCAGTCTTCATTCTGATTTGATGATATCCTGAATGAAGATCCAACTTGGTGAAGCAAATTGATCCATGCAATTCATCTAATAATTCATCAATGACGGGAATGGGAAATTTATATTTAATAGTGAGCTTGTTGAGCTCCGAATAATATGGACACATGCACCATGATCCATCCTTCTTGTGAACCAATATTACTAGAGTAGAGAAAGAACTTTGACTAGGTTAAATTATACCAATCTCTAACATCTCTTCAACCATATGTTCAATTTCGCTCTTCTGGGCATAGGGATATCTATAAGGCTTGATGTTTGGAGGAACACTTCTTGGAATCAAATGAATAGAATGATCATGATCACAAATAGGTGGGAGGCCTTTGGGAGTCTCAAATACCTTGTAATGATTTTCCAAGCCTTTTTGGAGATCTAGAGAAATAGACGATTTCAATGTGGGAACCTCTAGTGAACATAATTTTGCAATTATGAATCGTTGTTCTTTCTTTAGAAGATTTGTCATTCCGTTAGAGATGATTATCTTTCCTTATTTCCCTACGATACGCCTTAATTCAACTTCCTTCCGTTCTGAAGGAAATTTCATGAAAATTTATTGAAAATTAAAAGCTATAATACCCAAGGATTGTAGCCATTGGACTCCTAGTACATCATCACCACCACCCATTGGAATGCAAAGAATTGGGCTATTCAATACATATTCTCCCATGGATAGCTTGATATTACGGCACTTTCCTGGGCAGTTTATGGTTCCTCCAGTTGCAACCATCACTTGACACTCTGGTGCTGGATATAGAAAGCAATTCAATTCCTTGGAAATCTTACAGTCAATAAAATTATGGGTACTTCCTGAATCAATCAACACTATTACGTTTTTCTTCATGATATGCCCTTCTATATTGATAGTTTGAGAAGTGGTAATTCCAACCAATGCATTACAAGATATGGTCAGATTCATTTCTTCTTTCTCTAGGGTTTGTTCTTGGTGTATATCCTCTTCTTTTGATGTTTCTTTTTAACTTTCTTCCTCCTCTTCATAGTGTATGTAAAATAATTTCTTCTTAGCACACTTATGACCTTTAGCATATTTGCGATCACAACTCTAGCAAAGCCCTTTTGCTATTTTTCCTTCCAATTGTTGTGGTGTAAACCTTGTAGGTTGTGGATGGTTAGGGGCAACAACACCTCCATCTCTATGATTGTGAGTGGTAGGCTTCCTTGTTGCCATAATTTTTCTTTCCATTTTTCTTGGCAACCTGAATGCCTTCTCCAATGAATCATGTTCCCAAAGGCGAACCTCATGTTGGATGTTATCCTTTAAAGTCCCTATGAACACATCAATCCTATGCTCCTCAGGAATATATTTTACCCTTATATTCAATTTTTGGAAGTCCTCAATGTGATCCATCATTGAACCCTTTTGTTTTAGATTTATCAATTGGCTAAAAAACGTGTTGCTTTTTGTATCCTCATAATGTGCTATCATTTCATCCGTAAAAATAGCCCAATTGACAATTTATTTACGAGAGAAAAGCCACCGATGCAATACAAACTGATTTTGTTCCGAATATAAAGTTGCAATGCATACCTTTTGTGTGTTTTTCACATTATGGAGATCAAAAAATTGCTCCATCTATAATATCCATGATACGGGATCCTTGTCGTCAAACTTCCTCATATTGATCTTTGGAACATGGTGGTTCTTTGATCCAATGTTAGAGTCTATGAAATCATGATTAACAGTTATTTTGTTCTCATCATGAGTTTCCTTTACTACCCTTCTGCCATTAATAAGCATTTCTTGTAGAAAATTTGTTAAATCTGTTTTCAAATCTTCCATCTTAACTTCCAATCCTTTCTTTAAATCATCCATCTTAGATTCCACACGATCCATTTTAGCTTCCACACCATCCATCTTAGCTTCCATGCCATCCATCTTATATTCCACGTCAATCATCGTAGCTTCTACACCTTTCTTTAAACCATCCATCTTAGCTTCCACACCATACATCTTAGCTTCTACGTCCCTCTTTAAACCATCCATCTTAGCTTACACGCCCTACATCTTAGCTTCTGTTACTTTTTGTGCGAGTGAAATTTGTTGCACTTGGTAGCGTAATTTTGATATATCATGTTGCATTTCTTCCTCTTCTTCATGATTCATGCTAGAGCTTTCAGGTTGCTTATTAGGTGTTTCCATTTTCTTTCTTTGGGGCATCAATTACTGATAATAATTTTGTAATATGCCCTTTGAATTCCTTCAAACTAATTTTTCGAACCAAACTTATGCAAAAATAAAAAATAAAAACTACACACATTTTTTCACTTTATAGGAGCTCGATATTGAATCTGTTGTATCTCTGTAATTTTGCATCTCCAAGGTTTGAAATTTCTTCCTGTGGTAACCTTATCAGCACTCTTTTTAACCCTTCAAGTCTTATCAAAATTGGATTCTCCAATGAAGAGTTATGCAAAGTCTCCCACGATGACCAGATTATAGACTCGTTTAGTAGAGAGAGCTTGTACGAAGTTCCACGTGTCATTGTTTTGACCTTACGATTTGAAACTGATACATAGAAAACTACATTCTATCCTCTTTCAGTGACTTCTGTTGAAAGTTAAATCTGATGCATAGAAAAAACGTTATGACGATTTCCCCAAATCACTTGTTTGAGATATAATTCGGGATCCTATAAAAACACTAACTTACTTGGATCATATATCCAAAAATAAAGCGACACAAGATCTAAAATTTAGACTCGAGGTGCTGACAGGTTTCAGCTCAAATGGGTTTTTTTTCTCTTCTGAAACGTCACAGAAAAGACTTTCTAGCGAAAATTCCATAATGACCTGTTTGGAGCAATGAAACCCTAGAATCCAAGCTCTGATATCAAATGTTATGAAGCTAGCTCACAAAAAGATAGAAAGGATAGACCAGTGACTTAGAAATCATCCTCTCCGTGGGGAAAACATCCCTTACATTACACAAATGTACAATTCTTGGATGATACAAATGAAAAAGCCTCTTTTCTATATATAGGAGTCTAAGGGGTCACAATATAACCAAAGCCGACCTGATAATAATAATATAAGGGCACGAAAATAACAATAGTGGGATTCTATGGGGCACAATAATAACAATATGGGGACAATAGGGGCACAACAATAACAATAAGGGATACAATGCCAATAGTAATGGGGGAATCACTAGTGTTATGGGGACCTAACATTATTCCCTTGGGTTCATAATCCCTTGGTGTTTTAGTATTAATCCCTTAGTTTTATTATTCCTTTGGATTTATAATATCAATCCCTTAGATTTATTATTCCCTTAGATTTATAATATAAATGATGGCCAACCATTGTCAATCATAGCCAACCATGGTCAACCATGGTTGAATGTCGCATTTTGACAAAATTGTCTCACCATGAAAATAAACAATGTTTATTTTAGTGTTTGTAATATTTATATTTGGGTTTACCAATGTTGGGTTTATAATATTAGTCCCTTGGGTTTAATATTATTCCCTTGTGTTCATAATCCCTTGGGTTTATGTTTCCCTTGGGTTCATAATATCAATCCCCTGGGTTTATTAACTTGGTTTATAATATCAATCATGGTCAACAATAACCAACCATGGTCAATTGTGGTCAATCATGGTCTAATCTCACATTATGAAACAAATTGTCTCCACTTAGGGTTTATATACCTTGGTTTTTTAATATTAGCCCCTTGAGTTTAATATTATTCCCTTAGGTTCATAATCCCTTGGGGTTTTAGTATTAATCCCTTGGGTTTATTATTCCATAGTCAACCATGGTTTATTATGAAGTCAACCATAGTCAACCATGGTCCAACATGGAATTGTGATAAGGATTGTCTCAATATGAAAATCAATGATGGTCAATCATGTTTATTTTAGTGTTTATAATATTTATCTTAGGGTTTATATATGTTGGGTTTATAATATTAGTCCCTTGGGTTTAATATTATTCCTTGGGGTTCATAATCCCTTGGGGTTTTAGTATTAATCCCTCGGGTTTATTATTCCTTTGGGTTTATAATATCAATCACTTCGGTTTATTATTCCCTTAGGTTTATAATATCGATCATGGTCAACCATTGACAATCATAGCTAGCCATGGTTAGTCATGGTTGAATGTCACATTGCGATAAGGATTGTCTAACCATGAAAATAAGCCATGCTTATTTTAGTATTTCTAATATTTATATTAGGGTTTACCAATGTTGGGTTTATAATATTAGTCCCTTGGGTTTAATATTATTTCCTTGGGTTCATAATCCCTTGGGGTTTTAGTATTAATCCTTTGGGTTTATTATTAACTTGGGTTTATAATATCAATCATGGTCAGCTTTATTAATCTCTTGTGTTTGTAATATCAATCCCTTGCGCTTCTTGATCCCTTAGGTTTTTAATATTTATCCCTTGGGTTCACTAATTCCTTGGGTTTATAATATTAGTCCCTTTTGTTTAATATTATTCCCTTGGGTTCATAATCCCTTGGGATTTTAGTATTAATCCCTTGGGTAACAATATATAATATTATTATTATAATAATAATATAATAAATATATTATATTATTATAATTGTGAACCCAAGGGAATAATATTAAACAAAAGAGACTAATATTATAAACCCAATTCCCAGATGCGGGTGATCAACAAGGAGAGTGAGGTGGTAGTCGATTGGGTTGGCGTGTGGCTAGAATACATGGCCTTCCATAGACTGGCACGGTGGGCTAAAAGAAGCACTCACAATAGCCATAAATGCACTTTAAGTGGGCGTCGTCTCCAACCTGTTAACTGTCACCCACTTTGGCTCTGTGCAAACATGAATCCTCGGGAGAATTTCACCTCTGCATTTGTCCATAAACCTCTGCCACTGTAATACCTCTGCCCTCAAGCCACTGCAGCACCCAGCTCCCGCACAACCACCAGGAGACGCTGCCACCTGCTTTCTTGCATTAATTTCAGCCCCTGAATTCACTTCACCCAAAGCCTAGATTGCCATTTTGTCTTCCATTTGGCCCTTGCTATTAATTCTTCCACTGAGCAGTCCGCAAGTTCTATTGCGTCTCTGCACCACACTATGCCAAATTTCAGAAGGAATTCTCATACTCCTATAGACAACATGCCAAGAATACGACACCGTATGCGCAGCCACAGGGGCGGAAGCAGAGGAAGCCTAAGTCGCCCCCGGCATTTTCCTATATCAGACACCACTTCATCCCTAGCCAATCTGGCTCTCGGGCATTACCCAACTACCCGTAGTGGAAGAGGCCACCTCCATTCAGTGCCCCTTGCCTCGCCTCCCAATAGCTTTCCTTCCATTTCAATTTCGTTTCCCAGAGGCACCCCATCCCATCCACAGCTGCAATCCTACAATGCACAATTGACTTTCTGCTCTACCTTGAACAAACCCATCATCATGGCCACTATCTCCATTGTCTTTCACGAAGCGGAGCAGGTCATTGAGGGACCAGCCACAGAGGTTGGTGGACGCACCAGAACAATTGTGGAGCAGGGCACTATGGGTGGTGGTAGCACCAGAGTAATTGAGGGATAGGACATTGCGGGTGGTGGAAGCACCACAGAAGGATGCAGCCACACCAAAGCCAAACCAGACATGGCTCAAATGAGCATCCCAGTGGTAGGGAAGCAGAACACTGAGCAGGAGACGAGATGTGTAGGGAAGGAGGTGTACAAGGACCAGCACGTAGACGAGGTAATGGACCCTTATTGTTGTTTCATCGAGGAAGAACATCTGGCACAACAGGCAGGAAACACGGAGACCTCGCAATAGGCAGGTGGCGACATGGAGGAGTATAGGTGTTTCATCATGGAGGAACACCCGTCGTCTCCACCTTGCTCTTAGTCAGCCATTTTGATTGTCACGTGTCCACCACACAGTATGCTACTTGTCCACCACTCAACTGCCACGTGTCTCTTCTCTTAGGTTTTTGGAACTTTGTTTTCTAGTTTTTGTTTCAATGGGGTCCCTCTGAAAACTGCGTGTTTTAGGCTTTTTAGCTGGATTTTGTTTCATTATGAAAACTGATAAAAAACTGTGCGCTTTGCTAGTTTCCCCTGCATGGGTAGCAAACTAATTTTTGAAATTACTTTTGCTACGGACTGGTTTCCCTTCGTGTGTAGTCTAGATCTAGACTCTGTTGTTTTTTGCCATTACTCAGGCATGGATAGGAATAGGTTAAGGTCTCAGTGTACGATATTTTTTCAGTAATAGAATTAGCATAACTTAGAAAAGAAAAAAATATTATAAACCCAATGTATACAAACCCTAACATAAATATTAAAAATACTAAAATAAACATGGTTGAATTAATAAAGCCTAAGAATTATAATATAATAATAATAATAAATATATTATTATTATTATTATTAAATAATATTACTAATATTATTATGAGTTTATATTATTATAATAATAATAAATAAATAATATAATAATAATAAATATATAAGAATGTCATGAGAAATTAGTCACTTACGACTACCTCTCATGGAAATGGTCATACTTTGAATGACTTACTTAACGCAGTTGAATCCCAAAAATGATATCTAATATAATGCACTGCGTAAATCCCCCATACTTAAATGTCGTTGTTATTATTTATATAGTTATTGATAATCATAAATAGATGGCCTTTAAAAAATTACACATAATAATTTCATTATCACGATTCTATTTATTATTGTATCATGGTTGTTATTATGAATTAATATTATTATTATAATAGTAATACAATATTAATATTATTATTATAATAATAATTCAATATAATTGTGATTATTATTTTTATTATTTTACGTTATTCTTATAATAATATAATAATAATCATAATATGTTATTATAATAATAATAATATAATATAATATAATAATAATAATTATTATTATTAATACAATATAATAATAATTATATTATTATAATAATATAATGATAATCTAAAATTATTATGAATATATATTATTATTATAATATTAATATAATAATCCTATAATATATTATATATGTAAATAATAGGGTTGTTATTATTTATATACTTATTAATAATCATAAATAGTTGGTGTTTAAAAAATACCCATAACAATTATTAGTGTGGTTGATATAAGCCTATCAACATATATATCAACTACATTGGAAAATGTGGTTGTGCTAATTTAATACTTTAATTACATTATAAATTAAATATACCATAAGTGTAAACATAAAACATACTTGCATACTCTAGCTGAAGTAAAAAAAGGCTCAGATACAGTACTATATGCACATGGTAATCGTTAAAAATGTATTAAAATTGTTAATAAAACTAATCGTTGTAAACCTAAGTAAACTATATGAAAAAATAAAGAATATACAACATGCACATACATATTAAATTAAAAATGTATTGAGATTTTCAAACAAAACACATCCTGCAAATTGAAAATATGTTATGATGATTCTCATGTTCACGGAGTTAGGCTTATATTTGATGAAAAAGGCCCCATATTGAGATTCATAACTAATTGTTCATGTTGTTTTAGTTATAGTCGGCTAGTTAATAATAACAAACATGGAAATAATCTCCGACAATATTATTAATATAGTGGAAAAATGGTTGAAATTACAGAATTAGAGCGGTTGCTATTTCCGTTTGAAGGAGGAAGGCTTTGCAAATTTCACAAGCATCGTGTTCAACGCTCCTTTCGCCATAGGCTTTTGACTATGAAAACTGAGACAATGGCGTAGCAAAACACCTCAAGCAAGAGCCCTCCTTCGTTTCTGTAGAGATTTGAATTCTCTGGCAACTCGAAGCTAAAAGGCGTTATCTATTTGCATCTGAGGGAGGAAGGGATGTATAGAGTTTTTTCCCTATAAGTTTAGATTCAGTGTCCCGCCATTTTCTCAACTACTAAGTATTAATGAAACATCGTACAAATGTTGAGGGAGGAAGGGATGCATACAGTTTTTACCATAATTCTTTAGGCTCAGTGTCCTGCCATTTTCTCAACTACTAAGTATTAATCAGACCAGGTACACATGTTCAATCATCTAATATTTAATATTTAATCCGATGGTGTAAAATAATACGCCGTGGTAGTTGGTAGATTGTTTTCAAAAGGGAACGAAATAATATTACATAAATTAAAATAAATTAAAAATTTATTTTATAATAAATGTTTTAAATAAAATATTTAAATTTATAAAATAGTACTCAATGTTATTAATTCGTATAATTTTTTAAAAATAAATATTAGTTTTCAAATATTAATAACATTGTTTTGGAAAACTTTAGTTCTAACGTTTCAATATAGAAATAATATAATATATATATATATATATATTTTTGGAAAATAATAATATATATATATATTTGGAGTTGTTTTTAAAGAGATTTTTTTGGAAGTTTTTCCCGTGGGTTTTTTTGTCAAAATCCGGCAGTGATTTATTGAAATCGCAAGTTCGATAGCTAATTTCTGCACAATCAAAGAGTCCTAGGGGTTTTTCAGAGTGCTGAATCCAAATATGCAGTTAAAAAACCATTTTAAATAATAGAAATCAAGATTTAACCTCAATTTTTTCCGCGAATTCTGTCACTAAAATCTCCAAAAAACCGCAATAAAAACAACTCCTATATATTCTCTCATTTTGTATTTCACTAACATTAATTTTTGAAGTAAATAAGTACACATCACGGAAAGATAACAAATTAAGAAATTAAGATAAGACACTTTGACACTCTATTTGCTTCCTGCATCTAACCTAATCCCGTTCCACTGGAGGGTGACTCAACACTATCATCCACTTGTAGATTTGTGCCGTTGCGACAAAGATGGATACTTTGATTTGACTATGAACAATGGTTGTACTTTACAAAAAACAGTGAAAATAGTGCATGTCATCTGCGTTGTGCATAATGACGAACTAACATTACCGCAGCAAGTTGTAAGGATCGCAATCCGATTCCGATATCTGGTTTCGTTTGTTGTGTGTGGTTATGGTCAACTAGTAAATCAATACACGCCATCAAATCAAATGTACAGTGAAATTGGTGTAAAGGACTTGAGAAGCGTTAGAGGTGGTTCAACTCTCAGCGAACAACGGGCCAAAGGACCGACGTGATAATTGAGGGTTTTATGGTTCCACCATTTGTTTCTCTGCCTCCATAATTCACATCAATTTCCACTGTGCACGTTGTACAACCATGGAAAACGCGTTTGGATTCATGTGCCACAGACTAATGCAGTCAGGATGTGATTACTTCGACTCAATGGATGGGGAAAGCGATGATTACAAGTTAAACCAACACCAAAAGGAAACATAAAAAGACGCATGGTTTGAGGTTTTCCCTATGGTTACGCTCTCACGAAACTGGTAGAGAAGTAGAGGTGTTGTGTCTATTAGGGTACGAAATTCAAAACAATCTTGGTTATAGTTAAATTTGAAGATTAACACAATTGTTGTATATTGTATCAGATATTTTGAGGAAGTTTCAAGGCGACAGTTAAACGGTTTAATTATTTTTGTAATCGACAATTTATTACCTAAATTTAATTTCAGACTCATGTTTCATTGAAATAACATTTCTATTTAAAAGATTTCCACAGTTAAATTAAGGATTTCAAGAGCACGAGAGGAAGTTTCTGGCCAAGTTGGAAACATCTGAATCTATTTTTATATAATTGTTTAGAAATGAACGTATTAATAGATTTCCAGTATATCAATAATTTAAATGTTTTGGAAATATAGTTTTCAAATAGAAAATGCGTACTTTCTAGTTTGTTCAAAATAATAAAGTGAAAAAACTTGCTAAAAACATCATTTTATAGGAGGGTCTTTAAGTTGTAGCTTTCTAATTCAAACGATTTGGGTCCCCATTCAAATTTTAGTACATCTAAAAAGTATCAACGAGATTATTTAACACATGGTCAGAATACATTTATTGGATAGACAATATAAATGGCAAAAATCAAAATTCGTATCTTTAGTAGAATTTGTTTACCATAGTGGATATCAAGTATCATAAAAAATGATTTCATTTTCAATCTGGTTGGAAACGTTATACACTAGTCAATTGAGATTATGTAGCGGACTAAGTTAGGTCAAAGGGCAAGAGTTACATAGAGTTTGAAGGTATTCATGATGGGAAAAAGAATCATGCAATCAAAGCCAAAAGTCACATGGGTAGACATGTGTTTTTTAAAGTGAGGAAAGAGAGAAGATTCCTAAAACTTGGAAGTCTAGCAAGCAACTACTTGAGATGGTTACATATGAGTTGGCATTGTCTACATCTATGCTTGTGCATAATGCATTTCACAATTCATTATTGAAAAACTATATACATGAATTTAATGACAATATTGATTGGAATATGATTTAAGTGGTCCCCACGGGTAATTCCAGGTAGAGATTTCATGCATCTTGGAATGAAAAGTCAAGGTTTTTTGGAATGAAACCATAGACCTAATATAGGTCTAGTAGTTACACTCTTGAAAATGTTGTTAAAAAAAATTATGAGCTAAATAAATTATAACAAATCATATACACATCCACATCACAACATTTCAATTGTTATCGTATGGTTTAAATGTAGTTATGCCTTCACTTAAAAGTAGTTGAGTATACTAACATCCTACTAACATGCACTCAGCTGCAGACTACTAGGCCTCTGTACACTCAGCTGCAGAGCTTTCTCCTACTCTACGACCCAAAGACACACTTCACAGTGCGACTCAATCACTCAAACTTCTCATGCTTCTCCTTTTCGTTAGTTTTCTTTTACACTTATAGCCTAGCTCTATTTATAGAATCCCATGGTTTGCGAACCATGGGTAGGTGTATCCAGCCGACATTACATTACAAAACTAGGGTGGACAACCCTGTGACTCTTTCATACATTCGCACCCCGCGCCCGCAATTCGTTGAACTTTATAACAAGATTCGGTCAAAACTTGGGCTTTAAGCCCCAAAACATGCCTTGGAGGGATTCCATGCCCAACAGGCCCTCAACACAAACATCGTGACTCACCCTTGAGTCACTCTGTTGGTGTGGCGATCTTTGCGCAGAGTCCCTTCAACTATTTTCGAACTGTGCGAAAGTCAGCAATGCACTGAGCTGCTACTTGCTAGATCTACTGCATACATTGTTCCGAGACCTTTGTGTCGGGAATTCTTCTCTGCATCAATGTGTGCATCCCCTGCATGTGTGTGAGCTTGCCTTCGATTTCTGCTGTGATGGTGAAGGCCTCGCCAATCCAAGGCTGAACGCGCGTGTTCAAGACTGCCTCCTTATGTCGTGCCACATCCACCTGCTCCTTCAGTGCTTTATCTTGCTGCATATGTGCAAGCCTCTGAGTGAGGACTACCGTTTGTGCAGTTCCTTGGACATTATCATACTGTTGTTGGAGTTCTCGTGCCTCTGTCTGTAAGTGCTGGATGTTGGGGTCCTCCTGCAGATTTGAGAGGACCTCAAGTGATTCTTCCAACATACTGGTGCAGTCGCACAATGCACCTCCAATTTCCTCCAATCCTGCTGTAATAGTGCTAGCGCACTGTTCTCTGACTTCTAGGGGAGTGGATGGCTGCGCCTTTAACTGCAGCTCGGCGATCTGAAGGTTCAGCTCCAGCTGAACCTTTGTCATTTCTTCTCTTGCCTCACAGACCCCTGCTGCTAACTTATGGATCCGCACCTCTGCTAGTATGTCTGTTGGGATGGCTAGCTCCGGGACACTTTGGCAAGCGTCGTCTATCACTTGTACCAGTTGTTGATTGTGCGACACCAATTCATTGCGTTGCAAGCTTAGTTGTTCCATATTTATTTTATGCTCACAGAGGACTTCGAGCGCGTGACTCTTTCTATCTCGTAGCTCTGCAGTTATCCCATCCTGCAACACATATAAGGACTCGCACAAGAGTGCAACTATATTGATATCGAGACCTTTCAGCGCACTGACCGTAGGCTTGTTGACCTCATTTGATGTCACTAGTGCGCCTTTGGGCAGCGCTATGGTATTTGTCATCCATGCGCGCAGCATCTGCTTTGTTGCTATGGATCCAACTGCGAGTTTGGTTGAAAGGGTACCAACCTGAGGGGGGTGCGCCTGTAATTCTTGCAACTATACTCTGAGGGCCCCCAACACAATCTGGTTCTCTTGCATGAAATCTTGGAGAGCCTCATTGGTGACATCATGCACCGTTTCGCCAATGTCATGTGGATCACCCTCGGTTAGGGTGATCGGGTCAATAGACAACTTGGATTCCTTAACCTTCTTACGCGACCCTACCCGTTATGTTGGGTGTTGGTGCTTTAGTTGAATCGACGCATTTCGTGGGTCCGTGCCTTCTTCTTCTGTTTCTGTTTCCTCTGCTTCCTTCCCCTGTGTTGTGTGGCCATTGCCCGCCTTCGCAACTACTTCCTGTGTTGTTGCTACTACGCCCTTTTCCTACTCACCTACTTTCTGTGTCACGTCTCGCGTTGCCCTTACTTCTGTTGTCGCTGCTTCCTTCCTTCATTTTGTGGCCAATTATGTGATGCGTAGCTTGGCATCATCTTTCTTTCTTTGCGCCATCGACTTCTCGATCTCTGCGATGTCTAGGGCGTGCCATTCCGGTGGCCATGCCTCCAGGACATTGAAAATGTCGTTGTCTGTGGCTACGAAGGGTAGCTTTTTCCACTATTTAGTCGGGTCCTTGCACACCCTGATATAAATGTTATGCATGTCTACTTTAAATTCTGCAAAACTCAGCAGACTGTTGTAAACAGTGGGTGATAACCACGGCTTACAGTTGATCCCCATTGTAAGGTTCATATCCATGAACACGCAGAAGATTTTTTTTGTCATGTATCCTCTTAGCATCCTTTGTGGCCCAGAGCGAAGCGTACTTCGCGGCCTTCGGTAAATCCCTATCAATTATGGGGAATTGGCTATCCTCCAGCAATTCCCCAGCCATGAGTGGACAGCAAAAGCCATGCATAGTGGAACATTTTTCCCTGTTCCTGAGCTTCATGGAAATTTTCTAAAAACTCCTTGTAGAGGAATTCAGACTAGTTAATCTAGAGCCCCTCCGCGAATTGCTTAGCCAGTGCGACCACCGGCATGGGTACTTCATCCATGCAGCACTTGCGCTTGACCTTTCCCACCAGGATTTGGGTCATCACACGCACTGCTTTCTCCTTGATGCTGGAGATGGCGTAGCCCCTCTTCTTCTTTTCCAGCTTGTACTTTTTCTTCATGGCCTTCGTGATGGCCAAGTCACTGCCCTTCCCTTCCGATATGTCTGCGAGGTCCTCTCCTTTGCATGGAAGCTGGGAAATGTGGTGAATCAGGTCTGTTGTGATGGGGATGGGCTCCTCCAGCCACAAACACCCATCATGCACCAGATGGATCAGCTGCCTGATGACGAAAATGGTTATTGGTGCGTGGTGAAAGTGCAGTACCTAGAGCAGATTCAACAACCCAGTCTCTTTTCCACTTTGTGCAACCACTTTCACAGCTCCAGTACTATAACCCCTGTCGTGGTGTTCTGCTTGGGCTTCATAAGGTTCATGGTCTTAAGGTGAGGGAGCTTTTCATGATTAGTGAGGTCCTAATATTCAAATTTTAGGCTCGGTATGCGTCCCAGGTGCATTCCTTCAAACATAATATTGTTTGGGAGGAGCGGGGTATGGAGCAAGCTCTTCATCTCATCCAAGTCCTTGGGCACCTCCGCCTTCCCTTTTTGTAGGGGGACATAGGTGAGAAATTTAATCACGTGGTGCGCAAGCTGAGTTTCCTCCTCCATGCCTTCATCCTCATCCTCTGTGATGATAAGATCCTCTAGATCTTCTTCTTCTTAATCTGCCTCTATGGTGACAGCTTTCCCCTTATCCTCCATTGATAGTTTGCTATGCATTGGGTTCCATGGGGACACACGTATGGGGACCATTGCTTGTTTTTCCTTCTTGGGTCTTGGCGTGCGCAGTGATTTCAAGATTTCTACCACAATCCTAGTGCCTTCCGGAACATCCCCCACAGTCAAGGCCTATGCAGCCTCCTTGGTGGTTATTTCTATTATCTCCATAACGTCCTTAGCTGTTGCCATTGTATCTGTATAGAAATCTATCACTCACGATCTCAAGGGCTCAATCAACGCTCGACACTCAACAATTAGGTCTTTGCTCAATAGCTCAATTCGCAAATGGCCAAGTGTTGATTGCTAGGAAACCCTTTGTAATTTATAGCACTTTTTGAATTTGAATTCGACCATTGCCCCCAAATATGGTTCATTAATGCTCCCTTGGAAGCAGATTTTCCCAAATCTTTCCCATAAATCGCATCTTAAATCCCTGCTACCCGCTCCATTTGGCCTCAAGTCGAGCATCCCATCATGAATAGTGACTTCAACGGTCACTTTTTGGTCAACTAGGGCAGTAGCGCAGCCCCCCATGCGCGGTCGCGGACCTTGTGACTCTCTGCTTCTACCCACATCTCTAATATCACGTAGCTCGCAGGCATAATAATTTATAGTCCCGTCCCTTTCAACTGTGTGAAGCGCTAAGACTATTCCTTCCTCAACTAGTTAGGTGACTGGCCAATTATGTGATGCGTAGCTTGGCATCATCTTTCTTTCTTTGCGCCATCGACTTCTCGATCTCTGCGATGTCTAGGGCGTGCCATTCCGGTGGCCATGCCTCCAGGACATTGAAAATTTCGTTGTCTGTGGCTACGAAGGGTAGCTTTTTCCACTATTTAGTCGGGTCCTTGCACACCCTGATATAAATGTTATGCATGTCTACTTTAAATTCTGCAAAAATCAGCAGACTGTTGTAAACAGTGGGTGATAACCACAGCTTACAGTTGATCCCCATTGTAAAGTTCATATCCATGAACACGCAGAAGATTTTTTTGTCATGTATCCTCTTAGCATCCTTTGTGGCCCAGAGCGAAGCGTACTTCGCGGCCTTCGGCAAATCCCTATCAATTATGGGGAATTGGCTATCCTCCAGCAATTCCCCAGCCATGAGTGGACAACAAAAGCCATGCATAGTGGAACATTTTTCCCTGTTCCTGAGCTTCATGGAAATTTTCTAAAAACTCCTTGTAGAGGAATTCAGACTAGTTAATCTAGAGCCCCTCCGCGAATTGCTTAGCCAGTGCGACCACCGGCATGGGTACTTCATCCACGCAGCACTTGCGCTTGACCTTTCCCACCAGGATTTGGGTCATCACACGCACTGCTTTCTCCTTGATGCTGGAGATGGCGTAGCCCCTCTTCTTCTTTTCCAGCTTGTACTTTTTCTTCATGGCCTTCGTGATGGCCAAGTCACTGCCCTTCCCTTCCGATATGTCTGCGAGGTCCTCTCCTTTGCATGGAAGCTGGGAAATGTGGTGAATCAGGTCTGTTGTGATGGGGATGGGCTCCTCTAGCCACAAACACCCATCATGCACCAGATGGAGCAGCTGCCTGATGACGAAAATGGTTATTGGTGCGTGGTGAAAGTGCAGTACCTAGAGCAGATTCAACAACCCAGTCTCTTTTCCACTTTGTGCAACCACTTTCACAGCTCCAGTACTATAACCCCTGTCGTGGTGTTCTGCTTGGGCTTCATAAGGTTCATGGTCTTAAGGTGAGGGAGTTTTTCATGATTAGTGAGGTCCTAATATTCAAATTTTAGGCTCGGTATGCGTCCCAGGTGCATTCCTTCAAACATAATATTGTTTGGGAGGAGCGGGGTATGGAGCAAGCTCTTCGTCTCATCCAAGTCCTTGGGCACCTCCGCCTTCCCTTTTTGTAGGGGGACATAGGTGAGAAATTTAATCACGTGGTGCGCAAGCTGAGTTTCCTCCTCCATGCCTTCATCCTCATCCTCTGTGATGATAAGATCCTCTAGATCTTCTTCTTCTTCATCTGCCTCTATGGTGACAGCTTTCCCCTTATCCTCCATTGATAGTTTGCTATGCATTGGGTTCCATGGGGACACACGTATGGGGACCATTGCTTGTTTTTCCTTCTTGGGTCTTGGCGTGCGCAGTGATTTCAAGATTTCTACCACAATCCTAGTGCCTTCCGGAACATCCCCCACAGTCAAGGCCTACGCAGCCTCCTTGGTGGTTATTTCTATTATCTCCATAACGTCCTTAGCTGTTGCCATTGTATCTGTATAGAAATCTATCACTCACGATCTCAAGGGCTCAATCAACGCTCGACACTCAACAATTAGGTCTTTGCTCAATAGCTCAATTCGCAAATGGCCAAGTGTTGATTGCTAGGAAACCCTTTGTAATTTATAGCACTTTTTGAATTTGAATTCGACCATTGCCCCCAAATATGGTTCATTAATGCTCCCTTGGAAGCAGATTTTCCCAAATCTTGCCCATAAATCGCATCTTAAATCCCTGCTACCCGCTCCATTTGGCCTCAAGTCGAGCATCCCATCATGAATAGTGACTTCAACGGTCACTTTTTGGTCAACTAGCGCAGTAGCGCAGCCCCCCATGCGCGGTCGCGGACCTTGTGACTCTCTGCTTCTACCCACATCTCTAATATCACGTAGCTCGCAGGCATAATAATTTATAGTCCCGTCCCTTTCAACTGTGTGAAGCGCTAAGACTATTCCTTCCTCAACTAGTTAGGTGACTGCACCACCTATGTGCGGTTTCCTTTGATCATCTAGCACTATTTTTGGGAAATACCTACCTTTTACTGTTATTGTCCGTGTCACGCACCTTATTGTTTGTAGCGCATCACCCTGGTTAATTATATTATTAATATGCGGTCCAAGCCAAGGAATCACACTGATCAATTCACGATGATAGTCCTCAAGCCTGTTAGCATGATCGTGCACACCCTATTTTATCACCATGGTCTTCTTATAGAGAAACTCATCCCTTATCTCACCTTTTAGCTTCTTGACTTCCACTTCTACCAAGGTGTTTTTCTTCCTTAACCAAACCCTTATTTTTTCAAGTTCTTGGAGCCTAAAGCTTCCCTATTGGACTTCTTCTTCAAAGGTTCTATGAACCATCGTATCTATTGGTGTGATCATGCACAACCTAAGTTCTCCAAGTATTATAGGGCTTACTTTAGTTTCTTCATACTCTAGCCTTGGCAGTGCCTACGTGGTCAAGGTTTTGCACACGGTCCTATATGCCCAAAGAATTGCCAGTATGTGCATGTCCCAGTCAGCCCGCTTCACATGGTGGATTGTGTTCAGTGCTTCGCATAATTTGTCAAAAGCTTCTTCATGAAGATGCTTTTGCGCGCTTGGCCTTACCATACTTCCTGGTCCCAAATGGAGGGTTCATTCGTGCCATTGTCTTGCCCATTCCTGCTTACCGATCATGTTTCCTACTATGAGGAAAATGTTCCTTTGTGCAAGTTGAGCACCATATTCCTGTACTCATCTGGGAAGGTGGGCGTGCGGGTCGTTTCGTCTATTGTACTTGGCTTTTATCTACATCTGAGGCTTCCCAAATTGTAAGCGCATCATGCTTGTGCATTCGCGCTAGTCCTCAAAACTCTGCTTGTGCGTACCCCACCACCTTGTGAGTGTAGCGCACAATACCCATTTCAGAGTGTCAAAATGGTGTTGTTCCAGCACTTCTTTTTCAAATTTGTTCAAGAACTCCTCCACTTCACCTAACCCATTGTACGTAGGCAAATCCCTTACCTCTGTTGTTACACAGCGTAGTGACCTTGTCATCATGTTATAGTTGAGCATGGTTACCTCGTGTAATCAGTTCTACCATCGTTCTATCTCTTTGTCAGAATTTGATGTGCCAGAGCTTTCACGATCCCAAGATATTCAACCATTCGCAGTTGGATTTACCTAATCTTGCTCCCGCGTGGTTATCTTTTATATGTAGTCTAGATTATCGTCGTTGTCGTAGTTGCGCACTGGCTCTATGTAGCGGGATCCTTCTGCAAGGTCTAAAGGTAGCACTACACACAGTGCCTTTTTCTCAAAAATCATCTTGAGCTTCTTTAGATTTATCACTCCATTCATGTTAGTGGCCCAATCTATTCCCATTAGCGCAGGATAGGGATTGCTGTCATCAACAATCTATATCACTTCAAAATCTGCTAGCGCGCTCGCACCCTCGATATGTACTGTGATTCCCTCCAATCTTGCCATATGTAGGATCTTTTGCTGGTGTTCCATTCGCAGTTAGATAGGAGACCATTGCAGCACAGGCTTTCCCATGTGCTCCCATGTCTAATTTGGCAGGATGTTCGCGTCCAATCCTAAATCCAAAATCATTTGATCCATTTCATATTCCACGATCTACACGGCCAATCGCATCTCCCTTCTTGTTTGCGTCGTGTGCTTCCTGAGCTTTCGGACTATGTGTGGCTCTCCTGGCGTGGTCCTAGCACATCTAGTTATGAGTTCTTGCAACCCCTTCACAACCTTGCCGTTGCGCAGTAGCTTCATGCATGTCTCCAACAATGTAGTGAGCATTGATGGGTCAATCTCCAGCTCCAGTTTGTCTTTACTTCCTAAAGTGATGGCATCCACGAGGCTTTTCTTAGCTTCCATGAATGTGTCCTTAGCACGCTCCAAATCAAATTATGGTTCCTTTGTTGGAGACTTGCAAACCCAGGTACTTTCCTCGGGCTTACCATTGTCATGTCTTGTC
Organism: Pinus tabuliformis; assembly: GCA_031772625.1. Taxonomy (NCBI): domain Eukaryota; kingdom Viridiplantae; phylum Streptophyta; class Pinopsida; order Pinales; family Pinaceae; genus Pinus; species Pinus tabuliformis. The sequence continues at coordinate 1,982,290,101 of CM062817.1, read as the reverse complement.
ATGATACCACTTCGAAGCACGATATTTACATTCAGGTCTTCCTCGCGCGGCTCAAACCTCATCATTTGTATGTTCTAAGTTGGGGGAGGCTAGAGTGCTCCTTTATCGTGCAACCTTGCCATCAGTGTGGGACAGTCCTCCATCTCATGATCAAACCGCATGCAATATAAGCGTGATGGTCTCGTTGGATTTGTAAAATCGCGGGCATAACTCCCCAGCCCTCCGCAATTGTAACATATCAACTGTCCACGACCTCTTCCTGGTCCCATTCCACCTCGACCTCGTTTGTGTCCCTGAAATCCAATGCGTGCCATTCTCACATTTTGATCAAGGAGCCGTGTTTCGGCTTAAACTCTATAGGTAGGATTTTGATCCATCATCAGTTCATAACTTCTACAAGTGCGCTCATCATGACCTAATGACCTGCAGAAATTACAGAACAACTGCTGGGAATTTTGCGTATACTTATGTAATAGATGGCAGTTATCTGTAGCATGCTTCCTTCCTATTTGACAAATTACGCACCACAATGCAAGCACCATGCTTGGTCCTACTTGTGCCTCTGGTCTTGATGGCATTGGTCGTCCTCCCGCAAGGCAATTCACGAACACTGGGCAGTGGTCCTTGTCATGTCCCTGGTCCTTGCGCTTTACGCACCATACCTTGTCGCGCACTTCTGGACGAGTTACCATGTCTTGTTTCAAACACTGCATCTCAAGGAACAAGTTTTTCAACTGCGTGTGGATCTGTTGGACTCCCAGGTTAGGATCTTGTATCACAATCTCGTTCAATCTCATCACGACTTCCAAAGCCTCAGCCTGATTGGTTAGCCTTTGTTGTGACAGTGTGTTCCGTAGATGCACTGTTAACGAGGCTACAAACCATTCGCGGTGTTGCCCATCTTTTAAGGTCATGTTTGCTTCATGAATTGTGCACTTCAGTCTTTGATCCAACTCTCACGGGGTTTCGCCTGGTAGCATTGTGATTTCCTTCAATCCAATGATCGACTGTGCCTCTGATTTTGGTCTACTAAATTCCTTGTTTAGCGTAGTATGGATATCTACTATCCCCGCATTCGGATTATCATTGGAATGCTTAATGTACCAATTCAACACGCTATCCTGTAGAGCCCTGACCATTGTTGCCTTCCTTATATTGTCATCCATGACACCCTGTGCTTCCATACCGCTTTACCACAAACCAAAATTGGTGCGAATATTCATTTCCTACTCCCTTGAACATCGGTATCTTTATCATGCTGGCCATACTGCTTTGTGGTGGTGGTGGAGGTGGTATGTGCCAAGTCGGGGGTGAAGATGGTGAAACTGGTGGTGGTGTGGGTGGGGGCGATGTGCACGGAATTCTCTGCTTTATTAGATTGATTTCACTTCTTGGTGAAAAATTCACGAGCTCTTCTTCGCCTCTGCATGGAGGTGAAATGAAGGGGCTAATTTCTAGTTCTGTGCTACCTTTGCTTCTGTAGATCCTCCCACTCCGTGTAACCCCAAACATCAATTTATTTGCATAACCCTCTTTTCACACAGTAGCATTTTAATCCAAGTGTTCAAAGACTTAACGTACTTACCTTGCTGTCCCTTGAGGAAGTGTTGTTCTACCTCAATATAGCTGACTGAAGTATCTACGACAAACTCAGTGATGAATACTCCTATGATTAAATCTAACTAGTGATCAACAGAGTGTGCAATCTTATCTTCTGATGCTTCCAATCTGCACACCAATTCAGGAGTCCACATAATAGGTTTGTCGAGTTTACAGTTTCCTTGGCTATCTGCTAGCTTCACGATCCACTCATACCACTTAGTAGGGAAGGATGCAAAGAAAATTTCATGAATTTCTGTATATAAGTAGCAATCTAACCACTCTTCTTTTGACAATCACAGATTCTTGTTTTCTTGCGCCGAGAACTCATGAGTATTTCTATCCAACCACTCTTCAATTCCTTTCTTTCTTAGATTCTAGTGATACGACATCAAGCATCTCTATTTAGATCTCAGTCCTGGCAACTAAACCATTTGTTAGCTTATTGGGGCCTGACCCAGGCTCAGAGTTAATCAGCTAAACAAATCCTAGTACTACTGGATCTTTTGGCAATAGTCCGCTGAGCACGGACTAAGGTCTCACCTGAAGTAGTATGGGAGGGTGCTAGAACCAGATTTCTGCACCCTGGAGATGTCTGATGAGCTCGACTGGTCTGCGGTTTGTCCCTGCGCATAGGTTGCTTCCCACACTTTCTCGTTCCTCGCCGCCTGATATACTTCCTTTGTGCAGCCCTACCCATGGGTTGAACATCATGATCTATGTTATTACCCAAGTCCTTTCTTGTATTCCAATGTTAGTTAATTATCTTTGCCTACTGGAGTGCTTTCAGTTATACTTAACAACATAAAACATTCATACAGGTGCGTCCAGTAAATAAACAGTATATTTGCAAATGATATCAATCACGCATTAACCCAAGAACAGATACATATAATTATAACCAAACTTCTCTTTATTCATTCTTTCCACGGCTACAGACTCAACTCACCCTGCGCACTTAACTGCTGACAACTAGGCCTCTACGCACTCAGCTGCAGAGCCTTCTCCTACTCTATGACTCAAAGACACAGTTCACACTGCGACTCAATCACTCAGACTTGTCGTGCTTCTCTTCTTCATTAGTCTTCTTCTACACTTAGAGCCTTCCTCTATTTATACAATCCCATGGTCCGCAGATCATGGGTAGGTCTATCCAGCCGACATTACATTACAAAACTATGGTAGACAACCATGTGACTCTATCATACTTTCATGCCCTGTGCCCGAAATTCGCGGAGCTTTACAACAAGATTCAGTGAAAACTTTGGCTTTAAGCCCCAAAACATGCCTTGGGGGGATTCCATGCCCAAAAAAGCCACAAACCTCTTATACCTGATAATCTGAAATATTGGTAGATTTTTTCACAAGATTCTCAAATCTATGATTTCATGAATGCTGAAGGAGAGTTTCAAAATTGTAACATAGATACTGATTGTAGAGTAGATAACATCATAAACAGTGAGTTAGATATAAATGCTTTAGATTTAGATAAACCCACTAAATTCACTAAAGTACAAATAGACAATTTAGAAAAAGTAGAAATAGAAGAAATAACCAATGATGATTCTGAGATTTTAAACCTTAAAAATAACTTTTTTCCTAAGGGATTAGTCCCATTAGAAGATTTATTTGATTCAAATGTTGTAGCTAAGAAACCAAAAATGGAGCCTTTAAGAGAAGACATAGAAGAATGTAACATAGGAACAGAAGAGAAACCCAATCTTATCAAAATATCAAAAGCATTACCTCCAGATGAAAAGCTGAAATATATAAGTATGTTCAAGGAGTTTCAAGATGTATTTGCCTAGAGTTATGAAGACCTTACGTCTTATGATACTAGCATTATTCAACATAAAATACCCATCAAAGAAGATCATAAACCCTTTACACAAAATCTTAGGAGAATTAATCCACTTCTTATGCCATTAATTGAAAAAGAAGTGAAAAGAATGTATGATGCATAAATCATAGCACCAATTAGATATTTAGATTGGGTCTCTAATTTAGTCACTACTAGAAAGAAAATAGGAGAAATCAGACTCTGTGTTGATTTCAGAAACTTGAACAAAGTATCACTAAAATACAACTATCCTCTCCCAAAAATGGACCACGTTCTCCATAGGGTAGTAGGATCATCCAGAATTTCATTACTTGATGGATTCTATGGATACAATCAAATCTTAGTTCAACCAGAGGAACAAGCAAAGACTGCATTTACCACTCCCTCGGGTACTTTCATGTATTTGAAAATTCCTTGGATTGATGAATGTTGGAGCAACATTCCAAAGAGTAATGGACATAGACTTTGCAAAAGAAATCCATGAATTTCTAGTGGTTTACCAAGCTGACATCACAGTGTTTTCCAAATCAGATAATGAACATCTCAATCACCTAAGAAGAGTTTTCATTAAATGTAGAAAATTTGGTATTTCCTTAAATCCCAAAAAGACACTCTTTGGTCTAGAAGAAGGTAAACTCTTAGGTCACATAATATCAAAAGATGGAATTAGAATAGATCTAGCTAGAATAGAGGCAATCCTAAACATCACTCATCCTAGAGACATCAAAGAATTACAGTCATTTTTAGGAAAAATAAATTTTCCTAGGAGATTCATTTCTAACATAGTAGAACTAATAAGTTATAACTAGTCAGAGAACTAAATAACGTTTTGAAGAAAGATTCAGCACTTAAGTGGAAAGTAGAGGCTAAATAGTCTTTTGAGGCAATCAAAGAAGCCCTTACTAAAACACCAGTCCTCATAAGTCCTGATTTCCAAAAATATTTTATATTTTTTTCTTTTGCTTCAGAATATACTATTGCAGCAATTTTGTTGCAAAATAATGATCAAGGTTATGAGAAGCCTATTGCATTTTTCAGCAAATCTTTGAGAGATGCTACACTATACAACATAATGGAAAAACAAGCACTTGTTTTAGTAAAAGTTATTGAAGATTTTAGAGTGTACATTTTCTATTCACACATCATTGCTTATGTTCCAAATTCAGTAGTAAAGGACATTTTGACGCAAAATGGGCCTGAAGGAAAGAGAGGCAAATGGATTGCCACTACTTTTTAATATGACATAGAAATAAAGCCTACAAAACTTATCAAAGGCCAAGGATTAGCTAAACTCATGGCTGAATCGAACTGTCAAGCCTTAGATATAAAGTTCATTGGTGCCCTAGATGATCAGTAAGAGATGGAAACTCCACAGATTAGTCAACCTTTCATAGATTCGCCTTGGTATGTAGATATCATATTTGTTTTACTAAATTTGCAACCTCTTCCTGGTTTATCTAGAACTAAAAGTAGATTTTTGAAAATGAAATCAATGAAATATTGTATCATAGACAATGCTTTATTCTGGAAAGATAATGGTAGAATTTTATTGAATTGTTTATTAAAAGATGAAGCCAAAAAATTTATGTAAGAATTTCATGAAGGATATTGTGGAGGACACCTATATTGGAAAACAACTACTGATAAAATTTTAAGGGCGGGTTTTTACTGGCCCACCCTTTTTACAGATGTCAAGAAATATGTGACCTCCTGTCACAAGTGCCAAATATTTGAGGGTAAAAGGAAGCTCTTACCATTACCACTCAAACCCATCTCCATAGAAATGACTTTTCAACAATGGGGTTTAGACTTCATTAGGGAAATTCACCCATCCTCCTCAGCCCAGCATAAATGAATTTTGACAGCCACTGATTACTTTACAAAATGGATAGGAGCCATCCCTTCTAGACAAGCCACATACTCTGTCATCATTTCATTCCTTGAGAATAAGATCCTTTCTAGGTTTGGATGCCCACAAAAGCTCATTGCTGATAATGCAGCTGCTTTCAAGTCCATATCATAATACCTTTGGCCATTCCACTACCTATTACCCTCAAGGTAATGGACTTGCAAAATCCTCAAACAAAAGCCTTGTTAATATCATGAAGAAACTGTTAGAAGACAATAAGAAGACATGGAACAAAAGGTTGGTTAATTCCTTATGGGCAAACATACTAACTACCAAAAAATCCATTAGTACATCTCCCTAGCAGCTTGTATATGGGATGGATGTTCTTTTTCCATCCTCTTTAGGATTACCCGTGATGAAAATGATTCAAGAGTTGCAAGTGGAACCAAATGATATCCAAAGGAGTATAAATCAGACAATACACTTGCAGCAAACCAGAGAAGAAGTCTATGTCAAATCACAAGTGATCGAGGATAAAATCAATAAGATTTTTGACAAGAAAAAAAAAGCTAATGATTTTTACATAGGTGATAAAGTACTCAAATGGGATTTTAGAAGAGAAGAAAAGGGTAAACATGGTAAATTTGATTTCCTATGGCAAGGCCCTTATAACATTTATGGTTATAGAGGTAACAATGCGTTTTTCTTGAGACAGTTAGATGGAACAGATCTACCAGGAGGACCAGCCAATGGTAGAATGATGAAGCACTACTTATCTACAGATTAACAAGTAGTTCATTTGTTTACTTTTCTCATTGTATATAACATTGCAAAGTTTAGATTGGATTGGATGGTAATATTTTGAGGTTGAAGCCCGAAGAGAAGGCCCTAAGCCTTGAAAGGTATACCATCATATGTTTGAATAAAGAAGATCACAGAGGAGCAGTTCCAAGGCAACCACAATCAAAGTTTCAAAAGCTACTGATCTTAAAGTTATTGAAATTTCACCAGGAAATGTCATCCCCATGTGGCGCCACTGTTATGGCCCTAACATAATAGGATTCATAATTTTTAATTGGCTATGGTTAGACTTGTAATATTTTACATACTTTTTCTTTCTGCAAAATGTTTTCCCTTATTAAAATTAAAAAATGTGAAGAGGGTATGTACTAAAAGAATAATCAAAGGACAAAAAAGAAATAAAAATATCAGAAAAAGTAAAAGTATGAACCCCACAAAAGAGATAAAAATAGATCATAAAAGTGTGAAAATTCAAATGCCACTACCTTTTACTTTACTATGCAAAATAAGGTTTTGTGTAGCTTGTAAAAAGTTCCACAATCCATGATGGTCAAATAGTTTAATCTTGACTCATTCATGCTTTAAATTTCATGTTGATAAATGGAGAATAAATATCTAGCCAAACTATTTAATCTTTGGAGATCAGTAGTTAGGTAGAGAATAATAATGAGCTCATTAGTTTAATCTAAGCCATTGGGAGTTATAAGGCTAGAATTAGATAGTTTTCTTATCAAAAGAAAAGGAAATAAAGGGTCAGCAAGCTCAAATGCACCCAATGAATGAAGAAAAATGATAGGGTAAATAAAGGGTATGTAGAAGAAGTTTTGCAAGTGCTAAAGGTTGCTAAGTCAAAAGCACATTCATCATACTTGATCCTATGTTTCATGTGTGGGAGGAATTGTGAAAGAGAAAGGATATTCACTAAAGCTTAATTGCTAATTGCCCCTCATTTCACTACAACGCCACATACTTACTTTATTAATTTCCCCTCATTATCCCTTCATTATTTGTAAAAACCCTTTCCCTTCATTTTGACCTTTTATCCATTTGTTTCACACATTTTCCTACACCTTACCCTTCAAAAATCATCCCCCTTCCCCTAGTGTGAAACCCATTCCCATTACAAATACTACATTCTCCCCTTATTAATTTCCCCTTTTCACTTTAAAAACCCACAAAACCCCTTTTATCTTAAGTTATTTCCTAAAAACCCGCTTTATAAAGCCCCCACGTTATAATTTCCTGACACCCTTTTTAACCCACCAACCCTTGGAGCAGTTAAAAAACCCCGCCATATCATCCATGGCCCCTACCTATATTAACCCGTTGCTTATATTTAAATCCTGTCATTATCTGTTAATTAATCACAGTTCATTGTAATTAAACCTCAAGCCCTGCCAACCACTTTCCCAACTCCATCCATGCTACTTCACTCCACGATATCCCTCCGATCTCCCACCCCCAGATCCGATGGCACATGGCCATATCGCACACATTCTTTGTCCAATAGTTGACGGCCTGAGAGCACACGAGATTCGTGGTTTTGGCCAAGCATTGTTTGGCTACGTGGTAGCACCAGGTTATATCGCATGCTCATGAAAAATACTGCCCTCCATCGAAAAGTGGTGGGATATTGCCAAAAACCACCTCCCCACCTAAACCAAAACTTCCCACTGTTCATTCAATAAATCTCGTGCCAAAATCTAATCATTATTGGTTAAAAAGCCGAAAAAGCCCCAGTTTGCTCTTTTCGCTCATTTTCACTATAAACCTCTTCTTAACGAATTTTGATGCCCTGAAACTCTACGCAACCAATTTAGCCAACATTTTCCACCTGAAGACGTTGTGGACACGAAATTGAAGCAGCAAATAGCCAACTGAAGCCTCAGTAACCTCTGTTGCTACCATAGAACCTTGTTTGTGCACCAAATCGTCATTCTCTAGGTATTCTTTGAAAGAACCAAAATGACCCTATGATTCAATATGTGCATAGTGATTATGAAAAGATTAGTTAAGTAAATTAACTAAAAGACCTTGATAAATTGAAGAGAAACCTACTGTGCATCCAAACCCCTTTTTTACAGATTGAAATTACCCTCCCATTTTTCCAGACCTTCTGACCCTATTCCTAAAGCCACATAAAGAGTAATTTAGGTGAATAAACCAAATTATGGCTTCCCAAACCTCTTTGGATGTAAGACCTCTGCAAAACCCTCACCTGGATATTGACCACTTTCCATTAGTTGATAGAGAATTTCAAATCAATGACATTGCTTCCCCTTCCTACCTACTGAAACTCCACTGCTGGAGTAAAGACAAGTTTTTGAACTAGAATGATGACATTAACCTATGGGAGTCAAATTTGCCCAAGTACTTTTTCCCAAAAGTACACCTATTCCCAAAAATCATCCACTTCTGCGAAACTTGTTATGTTCCCAGTCAAAGATCCATAGTCACCCCTGACCAACAGGTTTTATTCACTATTACAACAGAATCAATAAATCAAATGTTGCAGATCCATCTAGGCCCAAATGAGACCCCACTTTCCATTGAAGGTTTACTTGAACTCTACATAAAGCTAGACCTTCCCAAGAAAGCTCATATCTTTTAGACTTTCATCATTGAAGAGTCTCATACTCCAACAGATAGTCCTCCATATGCTGCCACCATTTTTTCTAAGAGAGGTAGAAAAATTATAACCATGCTCTCTTGCATTCTAGGGTACACTGTAGATGAACATGTGGAAGAGGTTGTACTTTCTTTCCTTTCTACATTTTTCCCAGGAAATCCTCCTGCTACAATTTACAACTATGCTCAGTTCATAGCAGACATAATCCATGAACAGTTTATCAGATTACCAAATGAGAGAGTGTTCAAATACTCTTCAGTTTTGTTTCACATGTTCCTATATTATCAGTTAGAAAAATTTCTAGTCAGCATCCATATGTTAGACACCAAAGGCAATCCAAGATCTGTCATTTATTGGACACTGTTGATCCAAAAATACTCCACTATTTTTTCCTGTTAGTGTCGGTATCTTCATCCCTCCATCAGTGATCAAATTCTCTTGTTCCATTGCATGTTAGGTGTCTCATCCAATTAACTACATTCCATTAGGGTCATGGATCATCTGATGGTAATCACATATTATACATTTTCTCTCATGAGCTTTACCTACTGGCTCATTTTCATACATTTACGTCATTTGTAGTTTACATCTGCAAAAGTCATTTTTTAGGGTTTTAGGTCTCACTAGGTCTAGGGTTTTGTCAATAAGGTCTTGAAAATGCTCAATAATGGTCAGCAAGCACATGAGGAGTTCAAATAAAGTCTTAGCAACAAAAATTGCAATAATCACATGCTCAATGATTGATTTTTCCTCAAAGCCCTGTTTTGAGGAAAAACAAAGTTTTTTTATGTTTTATGTACAAAATCTCATTTAATTTAATTTTTTCTATATGTAATAATTTCAAGAGGCAACCCTAGTCACCTTTGCCAAGCCTCCACACTCCAGTTCCTGCAAAAGAAATAAAATGTCAAAGAATTTAGTCCATCAAAGGCAAAAAGTAAGACAAACTGCCCAAAACAGAGTTTTAAAAAGCAAATGAAAGGAAAACATTAGCAAAGTGGGTTTTCATAAGTGAAAAATTAAAACCATTGGTATATAAAGTTTTTCCATGTCAAAGAGGCTCATTTGTGTCCAAAAGTAAATGAGAGAAAGTGCAAGCTATGTGTTCGAAGCATAGGAGTGATTTTGCATTCAAAACAGTGAAAATTTGAAGCGTGGCGCACCTGGGTCAAGGCGCGGTGCACCTGGCTCATGCGGCGCACATAGAGCACAGTTTGTATTGAAATTCCTAACTGGAACGATGCACCAAAGAGGCATGGCGCACCTGTCAGTGGGCGCGATGAACAAATCTTCAAGGCCGAAAATCATCCAGATCTTCCTCCAAAAATCTTCAAAATCATAAATTCCTCATTTCGCAAGTAAGTCAACACTTCCATATGGCCAATGCATGAGTTTGCTTTAGTTTTATGGTGAATCAATAGGGAAAAATTAAAACCCTAGTTCCTTTCACAGTTTGTTGAAAACAACTTCCTAGGGTTTGCAAGTTGTTGTTTTTGTTGTCTAAATCCCACCCCTACCATTTTCACTCCCTCACTACATTTCATTCACCTCTTTCATCCTTCCATTTTCCACCTACACTTACCTATTCCCCGTATCCCTAAAACTAATAACCCTAATCCCTACCTTCACTTGTCCCAAACCCTAATCAACAACCCTAAACCCTAAATATGTTTCCCCAAAAACCCAACAAGCAGCATCCACAACCCCTCATTCACAGTCCTTATCATCAATCCCTATCTTTTAGCAGCAAATACCTATTGTCACTCTAAAATCTCTTCATACTCATCTAAGAAAACTAAAACATTGCCAAACATGGAGTCAGGTTCTTCTTATGACATAAATGAGGAAATAGTTAGTGACTCTTGCAAAGAAATTCATGCACCAAGGAGACCTCACAAGAGTGGAAAACATAACCGGGAGGAGCCTACTTCACTTACTAAGCTGTTGGCTTGTCCTCTTGTTGTGACATGCTTCGAAGATCAATCTTGTTATCAATTTTATGAGATGGTAGAAAGAGTCAAATACCACCATGAGCTTTCCAAATTGTTTGTGCTCCACATTCACAATGGCCAAGTCAATTTGGCAGGTGTGATATTCACCTTGACACCTGAGACTATAGCTCAAGCATCCGGTATTCCAAATGTAGGTGAGTAGTGGAATAAGGGGTAGATGGTGGACAGAGATCATTATGAGCCTTACATCAAGGCTGGTTTTGATAGACATGTTAGTAGGGTCTTCCCTTTCAAAATCAAATATTTCAGTTGTGAAGGCAGATTTTCTTGCCTATACACCTATCATATCAGATTGTTGATGCATTTTACTAAGGTGAGGATGATGAACCTCCCTATTTCATTCGCTGGAATATTGAGAAGATGACCACATTGGTGCAGAGGAAACCTCCTCATCAGCATTATAACAACATCTATCACTTTGCATTAATCAAGATTGTGGTTTTGCATAAGCTCAATTTACTGAATGTTTCATGGGAGGATTTCATTTCACATGAGGCCTTTACAGGTCCTCAAGTGCCCCCATCAGTTTTTCATGAGGCAGGAGAGCCTTCACATCAACAAGAGGTGCATGAGACACAAACCACTAGTGTGCTAGTGTTTGTCACATACCAAAAGGGCATTAGAAGGTTGTTTGCAGTAGCAAAACGAGTACTATCTCCACCCAGGGTGGAAGGGATCTCGTTTTCTTCATCAGTAGAGAAGTTATAGGACAAGGGTAAACAAGCATTACATGATGAGGGACCTTCAAAAGGTCAAGAGGCAGATTTCATTCTCATTCAGGAGTATGACACTGATTTGAGCTGCGAAAGCTCAAAGCTCAAGGAGATCATTCAGGAGCAGAAAGATGACATTCATGACTTGTCTCTCAACTTGGAAAGGGCCAAGTAGATAGTCAACTATCTGGAGTAGAGAAAAAAATAGTTAGAGGATCAGCAAACCATCATGGAGCTCCAAAACATAAGAGAAAACCGGCAAGCTGCCAAGAGCAGGAAAGTCAAGTTGACACCACCTGAACAATAAATTCAAGCTAACCGTGAATCTTGGCTTGAGAGGACAAACATACACTTGGAAAAGATGCTAAAGGAGGCCAACAGAGAGAAAAAGATGTTGAGGGACATGGCCTACCACTACTTGATGAGAAACAAGGCATGCAAAGCGATAATTAGGATTTTGAAGGCCAAGTTGAGGAAAGCATTGAGGAAGAGAAAAGAGCAAGACAAGTTCTAGATCTTGGTTGAGTATTCCTTAGCCCAACACAACACTTGATGAAATATTATCAGCCCAAATTTCAAGAAATTTGGGATACTTCTTGCAAATTTTGAATTTTTGGAGTAAAAAACAGGTTTTTTTGCCTGGTGCGCCACGCCACCTGGCGCACACTTTTGCTAAGGACCTCCTTTGGAGGAAAACTCAGCATTTGTGGATTCCTTAGGCAAAAATATGAATTCTCACACATGGCCTAGAAATTTTGTCAAGTTTTGAGCTTCTAAAAGGGTCAAAAACACCTCAAAAATGCCCTTTCTACCCCTTTTTGGCCACACAAGAAGCAGTGTTGGTAGAACTCACCTTTGGAGGGGAGAATGGACACCAAGTTTAGGAATTCCACTTGTTCTAGAAATTAGACAGGTAGACCTTTCTAACAATCCCACTTGGAGCAAATTGGGTGCACGGAAAGGTCTCCAAAATCAGCTGCAAATTAGCATGGCACACAGGGACAGGAGCATGGCGCACAGGATGAAATTTTGTCATTTTGGCCAAAAAACTCTTTTTTTCACCTATTTTTTTCTCAGTTTGACTTTTCTCTCTCTAATAGTCAAAATCATGATGTAATTTGATATAAATTGATGGATTTTGATGTAAATATGCTAAAATATCACTCATGGAGGTAGATACATCATGAAAAGGTAGTTTGCAACTTAATGAATCGGTTTCCTAGGTTTTAGAGGCAAGCTGTTCCACTGCCTACTTTTTAGTTCTTAGTTTAGATCTTGTTGAAAGAGCTCCTAAAATCATGAATTCAGCCCCTAAACTCTGGCATGAGTTATTTATTGCCTATATCTAGTATTTTTTTAGTCATTGGCAAAGGTTTGACTCTTATGAATGCTTTGAGCATTATGGTACATTCATTTCTGCAGTTTGGCAAAGGAATAGACTAAGGTTCGCAGCACTTTGTGGGATTCTTGTGGCAACTTGATTTGGTATTGTTTTTCCTTCTGTTATTGCAAGTTTACATGTGTTTTATGTATGTCATCATCTCTCTCTGTTCATCTTAACTAAATGAAACAAGGATAAAGGTAGAATTCATTGAGTTGCAGTGCTCTACCTAGGGTTTGTTTAGTTATTTATGTTTTCAGCTGTTTGAAGAGGATCCCTGAGACTTTCATGCCCTCTCCAACTCCTCACTAGTCTAAAAGCTCTCCATCTCACTCAATTTGAAGTACTAAACCATTTTCCTACCTTGCCCCATAGAGATCTCTGCAAGATTGTGTTCATTCCTCGGACCCAAATCTGCCTTTCACATTTGAGCCAGCAAAACAAAATTAAAATCAATCAAACTCCTCTGAGCATATACCTAGCCTAAAATTAGTCTTTATATTAGTCATCTCAAGCTTATTGTCCATCTTTTCCTAAGATTGACAAGGAGAGATCCCTCTCCCGACCTGGTAGGGCTAGCTACTAGGTTAAGTGTGGTTTGATGTTACCCTAGATTCTGCCTTTCTTAGCCTGAGGTAGATTTAGGCCCTAACATTTCCTATAAAGATTTCATTGACTCATTTGTTCATCTAGTTATAAACATGCTAACCAGTAGCTATTAGCCCACGATTAGTCAGGAGATTAAAATATTTTTACAGTTCACTAAGAAAAGTAGAGTGGTAGACTAGTATCTATACCGAGACCACACATAAATCAGAATATATGGATTCCAACTAACTCCCTACAAGTTGCCCAAATACCTCCCCATGAGGATATTTGCATTAGAGTATTTTATAAAAATAATAAACTCTTATGAAGTTAATTTCCTTTCAGCTAGGAAGAAGACTCAGCTTAAAATGAAAAACCAATTGGGACCTTTTATTTGTAATAATAGGGAAGTTGGGCTAGAAGCAGATAAAATTTTACAATAGTTGAATTTCAAGAGTAGTTTTATGTGGTGGTATGACCCTCATGGAGTCATCAATAAACTAAGGCTCAAATTCAAATTGAGTCCTTTCATACATGATCTCTGGCCAAACATTAAGAGATTTGCCAACTAGTCAGAATGGTTGGAAAACACTTTGATAGTTGTGGAGAACATTGTAGTAGATGTGGAGGATACTTTGATAGATTTGGAAAAGTAGATTGATACTGGTTCCTTTCTACAGGTTCCAGCCCTAGAAGAGCATATGAATATTCCTCCTTTGTAGACTATGACCAATGAAGATAGAAATGGAAAAAGAACCAGGGAAGAAGGTTCTAGCTCAGCAATGGACACTACAGATGACAGGTTTGAGATCAGTTATAGGAAGAGGCCCAAGCTTAATCCTGTAACTAAACAAGAAGACACCATTGAGATAGTGGAAATCACTAACAGTGACAAAATGGTTGGAAGGAGTAAAGGACCAATAATTTCGGAGGAAACACATCAGCCCTCCACTTCAAACACTCAAATTATTGAGAAACAACTCAACATTGAGGTCTCTTCATCAAGCAAGCCTCTGGATAAATTGAAAGATATAAAAGAAAACTACAAGGAAATTAAGTTGAGGAATGAGGCATTGAAGGTTGAGACTTATGCCCAATACTTCAAGCAAACACCTGCCAATCAAAATAGGTTAATGTCAGCCTTTGACATTAAGACTGGGAAGATGTAAATGAAATTCATGCAGCCTACAGTCCAACAGCCTAAATCATCGGCACACTACAAGAAAACTGACTTTGAAGTTTTGGCTAGGGATGTTCACCCTATTGACTAAATTGAATTCCCTAAGCAGGAAGGTGAGATGATTTATTGCACCATGGCTAATAAAGCAATGACTTTGCACAAACTCCAAAGCTCATTTGATAATACCACAACACAATATAATTTAGAAAAGGCATCCTCACAGGCCAAGGACAATAGAATCAAGTCACTAGAAGACTTGGTGATTGAGCTTGGGTATAATCCCAATGATGTCAAAGCTACAGAGAAATTGATAAAGAAGAAGAATGAGGATATTGCTTCTTTGAAGAAGCAATTGAAGCCACCTCATTCAGAACATCCATAGAACAAGGAGGTCTTAGAGAGCAAAACCCAGAAAGAGGAGATGATGGACCTCATTCTGCAACTAAATGATCAATTGAAACAAATGGAGAAGGATTTTGACAACTTGATACATTTGAAAGAGGCTAGCCTTGAGACAGCCACTGCCACTGTCATTCCAATAGTCACTGTAGTACTACCATCAACCTTGGCAGCTTTTTTGGCCCCCACATATCCACTGGCTACAAAACTTCCAACTGCAACAACATCTACATCAGCAATAGGTTCGACAACAGCAGCAACTCATCCAGGTGATGAGGAAAGTAAACTGGTCAAAGCTATGGAATACGTGTCCATTCAGACCACTGAAATAAACAGACTAAAAGAACAAATGACAAGTATAGAGGATGAGAAGAAACTGGCACAGATTATGCATAGGAATGAAGTTCAGAAGTCAACTAAGTTGACTGACAGGCTAAAAAACCTAGAGAAAGAGTTAACATTGAAAGGGCCACTTGCCCAAGCTAAAGAACAGCTATGGGCCAATACCATTAACTATGTCAATGATATTTGGCCATCTATTCAAGTCATATCTGAACAAAATGACTTACAAGGAGGCGACTGAAGCAATTCAGAGAGGTAAGGCTGAAATTGGAGACATGCCAGAAGAAGCCACCAGATTAATTCACTTCCTTAACTCTAAAAATAAACATGAATTGCAGGAGGTGGACATAGCTGATAGGCCTAACACCATACTAGAGGTGAAGAAAGTGCTCACCAAGGGAAATTTAATGATGGACCTTCAGGACAAATGCTAAACCATGGAGCTGGCTATAGACAGGTTCATGGTTAAGTTTGATGCTTTGAGGCAGAAAGGTCTGCTAAACCCCTTGGTGATAAATGACATATTGATGCCACACGAAGACTACAACAAGAAAATCAGAGAAGTGGCAAGATATCAAGCCAATAATTCCTCTATGAAGGGGATGCCTATAGGAAAGGTTCCGTACCAAACATTTGAGAACCTATTTTACCTCCATAATGAGGTAAAGCACCTTTTTGTGAACAGACCCACCATTACAAAGTACACAGAAGCAGATGAAATCTACAGAAAAATGGTAACTATCAAATTACCAGATGCAGACACATGGGAAAAGTTAAATGACTTACTGCAAAATGCAAAGTAAAAGTAAATAAAAAGTAGTAAAATAAAAGCAACAGGTCAACCTAGTCAAAGAATATCCGATGAAAGAGTATCAGTTAAAAGGGAAAAGTGAAAAGAACAGTCAGTGTGAAGAAAAACAACAAAGGAGAAAAGGCAGCAAAAGATCTGATAGCACAACCTAATAACAGGGGGAGCTTGCAATAGTTTAACATCTGTCTCTATCTTCTTGCATGAAGATATTGCTTTTTCCTAGATTAATTCCCAAGACAATTTGGGATATTTTGTAAGCTATTTTTGTATAAATACTTCATAATTTGAAGTATAGAGGGTGGATTACTAAACATTTCTATAGTTCTATTGAACTGTAACCTGAAGGTTCATTGTACCAATTTTTCAATTCAGCAGACTGCACTAAGTAATAAAGATATTACATTACAGGATTCACGTGTTCAGCTACTTCAGTGAAGTATTTTTTTTTGTCAAATTGTTATTTTCTTATGTATTTCACAAACTTCCATGTTATGTAAATTGAATGAATTAACTGGAATTATATTACATATTTTGTTTAAGTACACTCTGTCTTGAAAAATTAATAATTTTAATGTTTTCTTCTGATATTTGGATCTGAGAATCCTTAATTTCTCTCCCAACCCAGTTGACCTCTTTCACTTCCTTCATCATCCAGTTTAAGGAACCCTTAATTTCTCCTTGGATTCGATTGAAAACCACTTCACCATCTAGCCTTAAGATCTGAATTTAATCAGCTACCTTGCGTTGTGAACACTCTCTTTAGAACTTAATCTGGTCCTTTTTTATTGACACTTGACCCCATAGCCCAATGGTGAAAGACATCCTACTATCCATCTAAGTCATTTATTCCACCACCAAATCAAAGTCAAGACCTAAGTACAATCATAACTAGCCTAAAATCAATTAACCAAACAAAGTTAAATCATAAAGACAAAGCCCTCTCTGAGCATTAGGAAGGCTAGATCCTAATCTCCAAAGTAGGTTTGTGGTTACCTCTATCATTTCTTTCATAACAACTCTAGAGAAATTTTGGAGTGATAACAGGAACCACCATGCAATTCTACACAATCATGTACCTCTAATAGTTCTAATAATAATAAGGATAATGTGAAAGAAAATAATCATAAAAAAAATAACACATGAAAACAAAAGTTTTATATTGGAAAATCAAAAACTAGGAAAAACCAACTAATACCATTATGGCTTAAATTCATCCATTCCTTGACTTAAAAATAGCCAAACTTCCAACATCCTAACAAGGCTAAGTGATAACCCCATTGAACTTAGACACATTACAATGGATAATTTGCAAGTCTTTTAAAGGCTTCATTACATGTAATCCTTATCTCTAATACTGTAGGCCACCAAAACCATGTGTCAGAAAACCCCATTGTACACCTAACAATTTTGAATCTTTCATGAAGTAAAGCATACCCTAATTTTTACTAAGAGAAGTTAGTTGAGAGATAAATTTACCAACACAGAAAAAGAACACATAAACATAATGTTTATCCTAGAAAACTAGAATTTAGGGAAAAACCAACTAACATAATGTTTTATTAATGTCCCTTGGCCAAACATGGCTAGGATGGGTAAGTGGGAATTCACCACTCGCATCCACGATATATTATAATAAATTATTCCCATGCCTTATAATCTTCATTACATACAATGCATAGGCACAGAACCATGGGAAACCAAAATCTTGTGCCCAAAACCACCACTATTTAACCAAAAAACATTGACTCTTTCATCGAGTAAAGTTTTGTTGAAATTAGGAATTGTTGAGAGTGGGTGGTGAATCAGTAATTATGAAACTATTTTCTTTTTCATGTTATGCTTACATTCCCTTATTATATTCTTTTACTTGTGAGAGCATTCATTCACAAAATTAGTGAACCAAAAATATTTCAAACACACATGTTCATACACAAATCAAATGAGAAAATAACACACATTTGACACACTGTTTTTCATGTGGAAACCTAGAGGGAAACAACCACCAGATTTTTTGTTTGTTTATGATGTAAATTAAGAACCCACTTAATTAAATTTTTTTTTTTTTGTGAACACCCTCTCACAGGAGGCACCGATTCCCTTTGGGTAGCAAGCACTAACTTGCCAAGATGCAGCAACCTATTGAGTGTGCAAGCACCAACCTACTTTTTCCATTGTTCTACCTTTTCATACAATTTTCAAACTAAAAACATAAGCATATTATCTTACAAGTAAAATTAAAAAATGGTTGTTTGCATATTCAACTTTTGCATTATGCCTTTTATGGTCACATGCAACAGATATTTTATTTCTCCTCACAATAACACTTCCTATACAATATGCCCCCTTTGTCAAGGGCTCTCTGCTAACTTCTCTTCAGCACTACCTTTACAATTCTCCACACAACAATCTCGGTGCACTTGATGTTGTTTCATGCCGTGTTCTCCTTGGTTCTTCAACCACTATATCTGAATACACACCACTCACAACACAACACTCTCGTAATATTCTCAACGCCCTGATCTTCTCCATTGTAGGCGATGATTTTGTTCCACTGAGGCACTCTGTTCAATGTAATCTTTGTTGTGTGTCCTTTAGCTACCCAACTATACTTAGGCATTTCTTCCCTTGTCACTATTTTGTCTCCTGGTATTCTCTTGTCACAGGACCAAAACAGAGATGGACCTTACAGTTCTTCATCCTCAGACTGTATAGAGATCCATGTTGAGAAAACAATTCTCAGCTAACCTGCACAATTTTCAAACTAAAAACATAGGCAGTGATTTTGTTCAATTTTTTATAGAAAATCATCATAGTAGCAGGCTTATTGAAAAAACCATAAAATGATGACTATGATGATTTTCTATAAAAAATTCCAACAACCATGGGATTCCTATCGAACACCCAATCATCATTGTGACCCTTGTTTTATATCAATGCCAACACTTACACAACCACTCATATACCACCAATTGTCTAACAATCTCCATCTTTGGCAGTGATGGCAACACCATAAGCTCCCCGCAGGCAAGGCATGGTCTACTTTGATGCAATCTTCTCCCTCTTCGACATCAGTTGCAAAGAATACTTATCGAATACTCCCGCTAACCGTTGCAACCTACTCTCCCATTAGTTCTGCATACTGAGTAGGTACTACCACCTACCAAAATGAATTCATTTGGAGGGAGGAGTTACAACTCCTATCCATTTCCTGAGATATTAAAATGGTTCTCTTTCCAGTGGCTTGGTAAAGATATCTACCATTTTCTATTTAGTGGCCACATACTCAAGTCTGATAGTGTTGGCTACAACCTCTTCCCTCAAGAAATTAATTTGATAGGAATATGCTTAGTCTTTGAATACATGAATAGATTTTTGGAGATGGGAATGGTAGATGTGTTGTCACACATTATTGAAATGGGATCATACATATCTAATTGTACATCTTTCAAGGTTTTCTTCATAACTAAAATATGCGTACAACAAGTAGCAACAGAAATATACTTTGCTTTAGTAGTCAACAGAGAAATGGAGGCCTGTTTCTTGTTGACCCACGACACCAAGCATTTTCCTAGGAAGAAAGTTGCACCACAAGTACTCTTCCTATAATTAAGTCTTCCAACCTAGTCTGCATCTATGTAGGCCTTCAACTTGAATTATTCACTCTTCACATACCTTAGTCTATAGTCTGTTGTTCCTTAAAGATCTTTGAAAATCCTTTTCAGAGCAACAACATGACTCAGACAAGAACACCTAAAATCTAGCCACAAACCCCATTGCTTGTATGATGTCTAGTCTTGACTTTATCAGATACAATAAGCTACCTATCATTGACCTGTATTCAATCTGATTTATTGACAGTGTTTCATATTCTTTGCACAACTTGTAGCCTGTAGGCATGGGTATGGTGACTAGTTTGAAATCTTCCAGCCCAAATTTCTTTAGAGTTTCCTTGAGATATTTGGATTAGGATATAGACACTCCTTGTGGAGACTGAGTAATTTGTAGACCCAGGAAGAAGGTAATTTATTTGATCATGGACATTTTTCTCACCTTCTGAAAATATAGTTCCAGTTCTACAAAGAGTACAAAATAACATAAAGGTTTGCATCCATATTCCAAGGCACAAAAGCTCTCAAAGCTAAATTGGACCCTCTCCACTGGATTTTGTTCAGAATAATATTTCTAACAGTAGGTGGAGGTTCAAAAATGGACTCTTGGATTAGAAGTTAGAGTAGATTGAAGATACCCTTTCAAAGTCATAAAAAAAAGGAAAAATGGCTGAGGGTCAGGCTCATCGCAAATCAAAATCGTAGTTTCGTACCAGTAGTAGTGGGGGAGGACACAACAAACCTACGATGGAGCATGTGACCACATATATTGGTGATTGCCGATATGCCACACCTTAAATCTTTGACTTTAAAAATATATCGGTGATCGCAAAAGTCAACGATTTAAGGTGTGGCATATCAGCAATGGAATTTCAAAGTGCAGTAAAAATTGGTAGAGCTCCGATATCAACAAATTGGAAATTGGCAGGTCCAACTGACCATTCTTAAGGAGTTGTGAGGAAATACATCGATAGAGTTAAAGCCGTTGGTGATGGCCAATCCCAATTTACAAAGGAAATCAGTTAGAAAACCAAGGGCAGGTGCATCTTTTATCTCTCCTCCAGGGGGGGCACATGGCAGAATACCATTTGTCCAAATGAATACACATGGCAGATGACGTTAGCCTAATGTGGCAGTATGGAGGACACGTGGCAAATAGATTTGGAAATTTTAAGGGTCCTATGGGGGCGTATCAGGGTGACACATGTCAACACTCAGGAGCTACCACGTGGCACTGATTACATCATCAATATAGGGGTCCATCCTCCACCATCAAATAAACACCCCCTCATCCTCAGACGACTCATATTAACTCTGCCAGATGTACAGCTCCCAGGCCTGCCCCCCCCCGGCCATGTTTCCCTTTATCAGTTGGGGCGAGGGGGGGGGGGGTCTGAAAAAGCATTTTCCCCACCAGGCCCCACCGTCCTTCTCATATCATTTAGCACCTACGCCCCCTCACTTACCACTTACCACTCATTCCCCCCTCCGAAAACCACTCATCCTCACAATCTCTTCGGTATTTTGATTGCGATACCATGGCTTGGCCCAATACCACAAATCAACGATTACAAGGGTCAATGGGGGGTATCAAAGGTAGAGAATTTTAAACCACTGGTGTGCAGGATTCTATGTAACGAAGGAATAAGACCCCCAGAGTGGAGTCGAAAGGCCCTAGTGCTCTAAGGACTAAGCACTTGGTCATAGGCCCCAATCACAGGAAGAAAAAGGGTTTAAAGTGGACCTGGAGGCCTCGTCCTGTAAAGGATTTTAAGTGAGAAATATTGATATGAGAACTCCACAAAATTTCAGTACAGAACTTTAAAGGTGCAGTGGGTTAGAAACTATGGCATTTAATAAGGAAGATGGAGCATTCAAACCCGACATGGGCTAATCCAGAAAGGCCCTCTGTGACACTCAACCAGTGTTGACACTGACAAAAGTAAACAAGGAATTGGTAGCTTGGGAATACTTCATTATCCAGCATTATGACCCCATAAAGAGGGAATATGAAGTACTACCCAGGGGTCCTTTGCTTTAGTATTGCGACATGAAACTGATAGTGCCCAATCCCCGCTTTGAATGATGAATGGTTCAAGTAGTCAAGGTAGAAGCGATGGGAGTCGACTCAGTAACATAGGAGGCCATACCGCGAGAAAAATTAAACCTGAAGAAGAAGCGATCATAGGGATGGGCACAAAGATAATATATTAACGTGTTCATCTGATTGTTAACTGACTTGTGATCATGTAATGTTCCTCCCTTTAATGAGGCAATTAATATTTTGTAATGTTTTTGGGCCACAAAGCCATCCCTAGCCGAGGTAGCGGAGACTTGGCTGACGATATTTTGTTGTAATGAATGATTCAATGCTCCCCCTCTCCAGATAAATAGGGGAAAGAACCACTTCATAAAGGTTCAGAAATCCTAAAGAAAACACTATATGCTATTTTCAGATTGTATGACTTTATAATATAGATCTTTCATAATATCAAGTAAATGGTGTTGATTCCCCTTTGAGTATTACAATATGTTATCCCTCTGTTAAAACCCATTATGTTTATAGTTCTTCTATGAATTCATGCAATCATAACTGCTAGAAATATTTCATACTTCCTCACAGATTGATGCAGGAGCATTTAGCCCAAGGAAAATCATTATAAATAGTAGACATAAGGGGGTCATGCATTTTAGGAAATAGTTTTCCTATGTCTCAAGTCAATGTAATATTTAGGCTTCTAAGTGATTTAATTAGATAATGGGAGAATATATAAATGCTCTCAAAATAAATAAATGAGAACATGAGTGGTAGAAGTCAAATCCAACTCTTAAACAGTTCCATGATTCTAGGAACAAGAGAGAGCTTTTACGCATTAAATGGGAAGTTGATAAGAAGACTTTTTCTATTTTAAAACAAAGGAAAATATGGAATGGATAAAGTCTGAAGGAGACTTATCTCCCAATATGTATCCATATAGAGAGTTTAGGGCTTTTGTTAGAGGGATGATCGGATCCTCCAATGACCCAATCCAATTCATTCTTATAGGTAGTGAACTTGCAAGTTCAACAAGAGAGGCCATAAATGTTGAGAATCAGGCCTGTGCGAGACCAAAGAGTCTCGAATGTAATCCTGCTTTTATATTAATATATATTCATAGTTATTCCTGATTGTGAAAAAGAGTTGAATGCGTGTTTTAAGTGTTGATTAATTATAGTTTGAACTCGTAGGTTCTGTTACAACAGATTACAGACAAAGTTCTATGGAACACGCAGAGTGGGATAGGAGATTGATTCAGAGGAATCATAAGGGTTCTTAGAATCCATTTAAGGAGTTGAGAATTCATTGAGGAATCAACTCAGGAGGAAGTTGTAGTGAAAATAGTGAAGAATGAGATACTTTGGAAAAGTTGGAACCACAAAAAAACCATTGGAACAATGTAAAATTCCTAAGTAAAAGGAATAAATGGAGAAGTGCAAGTGACGCTCAGCAGCTGTTAGATCTTATAGATCAATGGCTATGATGAAATCGCATCGGCATAAGACCCTTTTAAAGTGATCGAAATGAGCCTTGGAGAATTGCGAAGAGCGAACAATGATTAATTGTGGACCTTTGGATCGTGGCTAGATCAACAGTCACAATTAAATCACATATCGGTGATCGGAGGTGACAAGGGTCAAAAGTATGAGTGTTGCAATATCGCCGATAGCGATAATTGGCGATCAACGTTGATAATATATCAGTGTTGGAAGAGATCGGGGTTATAAGTAGACAAACTTGGAAGGAGTGGACCCGAAGGTATTTGAAAATTCAAATACATAACATTTGAAGTCTGGTACATGAGTTGGCGTGGGATTTCCTTTGTATTTCCATTCTTTCCTATGTACTATGTTAAAGTGTTGTGCGATTCTTTTAAGACTCAATATATATATTAATGTCTCTGATAACTACATATCAGAGCAGAAAGGGTATTGATATACATATAAGTGGGGACACCAATAAGCGATTTCAATGACGATAAAGGTGGAGCATTGAAAACTATGCAAAAGCTATATTAAGGAAAAAAGGGTTGTTCATGGAGTTTCCCTTGTAAACATATGTTTTCTTTGTAAATTAGTTAAGAAGGGAAAATAACCGATAGCGCATTTCGTGTGATATAGCATATATCAACCAAGGTTTGGAAGAGGAAAGTTATATATGTGTGGATAAAAGGATTTAAAAGGATCCGAAGGGTTTTCCCAGTTCCGATAAGAGGTTTCAGGCGGGGTGATTAAGTTCCTATAGACAGGAACTAATGAATGGGCCGTGACCATTTATGGTATGAAGATTTGATTCCATTGTAAAGTCAAATATCTTGGGACAATTTTGGATGCATTGTTGAAGAAATGCATACTGTGGGTATGTGAGGGTGGTTACCTTGCACCATTAGTGGTGTCAGAGCAAAAGTGGTATTAGAGCAGAAATGGTATCAGAGCATATTGTAATCTATAAAAGGAGAAATTTTGAAGTTCTTGGAAGACTGTAGCATTCCACCAGAGGCTTGGAGTAGGTAGAAACGGAGGATTCCTTAAAGGAAAGAAGAAAGAAATATTGCTTAATGGAAGTTCTGAAGGAAAGAGAACTTGGAAATCAACTAGAGGACAAGCCATTTAAAGTGTAGAAGAATGGGTGAAACAAGATCATGCTGAGATCTTGAAGGTGAGGTAAAGTGTTCTGTTTTAAATTAAGAATGTGTGTTTTTATACTAATGCACAGGTGACAACAAAACAAGCTGTGAGAGAAGAACTAGGTGAGTTCTTGAAGGCAGAGTAAGGAAAACACTCTAAAGAAGAAGTGGCAGTGAACCTAAAGAATCCAACAAGAGATTGGATAGAGAGGACATCTGAAGTGTTCTCAAAAGGAAGTGAGAGATTGCAGAAGCCTAGAAGGAGGAAAGGTGTTGCTGAAGGGGAGGATCCAGACAGAGGACTAATGCTTACCAAAAGCCTGAGTAAGGAGAGCTTAGTGAGGTAAGATTGCAGCCAGGAGGACTAGTTGTTGCAGAGGCTTGTTGCAGAGGAGCTCATGAA
This sequence comes from Pinus tabuliformis, assembly GCA_031772625.1. Lineage (NCBI taxonomy): Eukaryota > Viridiplantae > Streptophyta > Pinopsida > Pinales > Pinaceae > Pinus > Pinus tabuliformis. The sequence goes on along the minus strand of CM062817.1, from coordinate 1,982,265,282 downwards.
GAAATAAGAGAAGAAGATGACTACCGATAGTCATAGCAGAGGTTCAGAAAGAAGCTACAACAGAGGATATAAGAAATAGGATGCCAAAGCAAATGGCATGAGAATGAGTCAAGAAGAAATTGACAAAGAGGTTGCTGAATTAAAAGAACAATTCAATGCATTAAGGAGAATGCTTGAGGAAAGCCAGAGACTAGGTTGGGTCTTGAGGAAGAAGCCAATGGAATGGCATGAGATGCAGAGAAGGCTACAACAAATGCAAGTGAAGTGGCTGAAGGAAAAACTCAAGGAAGTTGAGTTAGAAATGGAAGAATCCATCTGTGAACCAAAACAAGGAGAATTTTTGGGAGAAAGTGAATATGAAAACTTGAAGACTGAAACTTCAAGTGAGGCCAAGGGGTCTAATTATTTTAAATCTAACAATTTATGTGTGTATGCAAGTGAAACAGGTGAAGGATAGCTTTCTGATATTGTCATGAAGAAGGAAGAAGACCAACATAATCTAAATTTTGTTCTGGAAAAAGATGAGATAGATAGATATCATATACAGTTGGAGAAAGATGTCAAGCAACCAAGTGAAAGGCTTGAAGACATTGAAGAAAAGACTCTCAAAAAATTTCTGAATCATATGAATGATTTAGAACAACAAGGAGATATGATGGTTGAACCATCAAGTGATACCACAGGGTCTTATATTTTTAAATTGATAGTTTGTGTATGATGGTAGATATTGTAGGAGAAAAGTAGCCATTTGAAGATATCTTCGGAGGAGATAAACAACAAGGGACTGAAGGAGAACTTGAGGAAGAGACTATGTTAGCTGAAAACATACTAAAGGATAATCAATTCACTATGATGATAGGCACAGTGGAAATAACCATGGAAACTGTTGAGACAGATAGTAGGGAAGAAGGACATCTACTAAAAGATGTTAAGAAGGAGGAACCTTATGCAAAGGATTTAACCTTGGGAAAAGGAACACTAAAAAAGGAGTGTTTTGAAGAGGATGGACAGTCTTTTGAAGATGTTGAAAGTTTGGAGGAGTACTCTAGGAGAACAGAGTATAATGGAGAAGACCTCTTGAATGAGGGAAGTAGTGATTTGATACAGCAGAAAAACCTTGAGAGTACAAGGGTTAAAGGAAGACAATATTTTAATACTGTAACACAGCATGTGAAGGATGAAATTGGAAGAAGAGAGCATTGTGATGAAATGCTTGCTAAGTGTGAAGAGGAGATTAAACTGTTGGATAAACTAACGAGAGAACCTAATGGTAGAACAGAAGCTGCAGTTATAGTTTCTAAAGAAGAAGATGTGTCTCAAGTAGCCATAGATATAGGAAGATGTAATAATTTGTTTGCAGGTTCATTAAAAAGAATGAATGAGTATGAGTATGTGATCAAAGAGATTGAGCAGAGATTGTTTGAAGATGGTAAAGAGGTAGTAGGAATCAAACAATTTCAAAGTGAAGATAACCAACATCAGGTTAAAGGAGGAGAAGTTCACTACTGTGAACCCAAGCAGGAAGACATCATTAGAACAGATGGTGTGAAAGAGAGACTAATGGACAATCTCATGAATGCTACTGAGAATTCGAATCAGCATATTGATGTGCTGACAAAGGAGAAGGAGAAAACAGAGCAACAAACTAAATTGTTGCCAAAGGGGAATAAGGCAGATCAGCCTTATGTTTTTTATTTTAACAAGTGTTTTGTGAGTGCAAGTTTTGTTGCAAATTCTAGAGGAGATTTGGCACAAGTGAACAGCCAAATAAAGATGGAAGAAGGAGATTCAGTGGAAGAATTAAATACTAGAAGGAATGTTGAATAGTCATGATTTAATGATGAAGGAGGGTAAGGATGATAGGGAGACAACAGGTAAACCAAATGTTGGAGCAAAAAAAGGAAAAGTCAGCATAGAAGACAGCAATAGTAACCTGAAACAAAGAGAAAGAGACAAAAATACAAAGCAGAAAATGGACCAGCCCAAAGATATGTTGGAAATAGAGATTGAAGAAATGTGGTAGCAGATGATGAAGCAGTCCAAATGGAGGAAAATGGTAACATCAGCAAGAAATATCAATCAGAAGTTGAACCTGATTAACAGGAAGAAGAAAATGGAGCAAAAGACAGCAAAAGTGCAGCAGCAGCAAAGGAACAAAGCATCTGGACAATTAGAGAACAAAGTGTTGGATCCGGGAAGACAGAGACCAAAAGGCACATGATTAGTAGATCATGAATATTTCCTACTTTGGGAGTCTTATGCAGGAGCATTCAGGCCAAGGAAAATCGTTGTAAATAGTAGACATAGGGGGTCATGAATTTTAGGAAATAGTTTTCCTTAGTCTCAAGTCAATGTAATATTTAGGCTTTTAAGTGATTTAATTAGATAATGGGAGAATATTTAAATGATCTCAAAATAAATAAATGAGAACATGAGTGGTAGAAGTCAAATCCAACTCTTAAATAGTTCCATGATTCTAGGAACAAGAGAGAGCTTTTAGGCATTAAATGGGAAGTTGATAAGAAGACTTTTCTTTTTTAAAACAGAGGAAAAGATGGAATGGATAAAGTCTCAAGGAGACTTATCTGCCATATATGTATGCATGCAGAGAGCTTTAGGGCTTTTGTTAGAGGGATGATCGAATCCTCCAACGATCCAATCCAATGCATTCCTATAAATAGTGAACTTGCGCATTCAATAAGAGAGGCCACAAATGTTGAGAATCAGGGCTGTGTGAGATCAAAGAGTCTCAAATGTAATATTGATTTTATATTAATATACATTCAGAGTTATTCTTGATTGTGAAAAAGAGTTGAATGCTTATTTTAAGTGTTGATTAATTATATTTTGAACTCATAGGTTTTGTTACAGGAGATTACAAACAGAGTTTTGCGGAACACGCGAAGACGAAGAGGAGATTGATTCAGAGGAATCATAAGGGTTCTTAGAATCCATTGAAGAAGTTGAGAATTCACTGAGGAATCAACTCAGGAGGGAGTTACAGTGAAAACAGTGCAGAATGGGATCCTTTGGAAAAGCTGGAACCATAGAAAAACCACTGGAACAGTGTAAAATTTCTAAGTAAAAGGAATAAACAAAGAAGTACAAGTGATGCTCAGTAGCCATTAGATCTTATAGATCAATGGCTGTGATGAAATTGCATCAGCAGAATACCCTTTTAAAGTGATCGAAATGAGCCTTGGAGAATTGCAAAGAGAGAGCAGTGATTAATCACGGACCGTTAGATCGTGGCCAGATCAACGGTCATGATTAAATTGCATATCGGTGATCGCAGGTGACAAGGGTTAACAATATGAGTGTTGTGATATAGCTGACAGTGATAATTGGTGATCGACATTGATAATATATCAGTGTTGGCAGAGATTGGGCTTGTAAGCGGACAAACTTGGAAGGAGCGGACCCAAAGGTATTTGAGAACGCAAATACATAACATTTGAAGTCTGGTACATGAGTTGGCATGGGATTTCCTTTGTATTTCCCATCTTTCCTATGTATTATGTTAAAGTGTTGTGCGAGTCTTTTAAGACTCAATATATATATTAATGTCTCTGATAACTACATATCGAAGTGGAAAGGGTATTGATATACATATAAGTGGAGACGCCGATAAGCGATTGCGACGGTGATAAAGGTGGAGCATTGAAAACTGTGCAAAAGTTGTATTAAGGAAAAAAGGGTTGTTCGCAGAGTTTCCTTTGTAAATATATGTTTTCTTTGTAAATGAGCTAAGAAGGGAAAAGCGTCGATAGTGCATTTTGTGTGATATAGCATATATCAACCAAGGTTTGGAAGAGGAAGGTTATATATGCGTGGATAAAAGGATTTAAAGGCTCCGAAGGGTTTTCCCAGTTCTTATAAGAGGTTTTAGGCGGGGTGATTAAGTTCCTATACACAGGAACTAATGAATGGGCCATGACCATTTATGGTCTGAAGATTTGATTCCATTGTAGAGCCAAATGTCCTGGGACAGTTGTGGATGCAATGTTGAAGAAATGCATACTGTGGGTATGTGCGGGTGGTTACCATGCACCACAGATTCATTTGTATTGAATTATTAATGTATGTGCCTATATGGATTATTGAGATTATATATTTAAATTTTCATTACATGAATCATAACATTCAATCTCTCTTTGTTCCATTATATATACCCGTAACTCAAATAAGTATATAAATTCTTAATGCTTCAAGCTCTATGTGTTAAAGGTCGAGTTCTTGATGCTTTAAGATCTATGTCATGAGTTTATCCTTATTCTTATCTTCTGGCATTACTCTATAAAGAATATTAAACTGTAAGTCCTTGAAATACTTAGCCTCCACTATTTTATTCACATATTTTTGTGAACTGTACATGTGAAGAAGTACCAGAAATACATGACTTATACCTTTTGCATGAATGAATCAACCCATTCCTTTTAATATATATACATACAATATATGTGACGTCTCCTTTTTCCGAGAATCATTTGAGACACACAAAATCTAGATGTGCCCAGGGACTTGTGTTGTAAGCAATCCAAGGCTATCTCTGGGAGTGAAAACGTCTTCTGGCACCATTATTTAGGAATGTATTGAAGGTTTTTTTCCTGGGATACGACAAGTTGAGAACTCTTTGTGTAGGTGAGAAAAGATGTTTTGATTGCATCCACATCACCTTCATGACTGAACAGACCCCATTATCATTTATCATCATGGCTTTTAAAAAGCCTTACACTCACTCAGATACCTCTCAGGAGAAAGCCCCATTTGTATTTGACCTAGAGAAATTAATTTCCAAGAAAGTCTCGAAGGAGAAAAATCCTACTACCTGTGCTACCATCCCATTAGTCTTTGAAGCCTCCTCATCCATCTCTCAACCAGCTATTAATCACTACTCAAGAATTACTCCTAAAACCCTTACACACCCTTATTTCAGTCTAGCCACTCCTATCACTATGTTTTTGGCCCAAGTTCCTTAGGAAAATCTCATTCCCCCTCCATTAATCTAGATGGCTCTTACAGGTTTTTTGCTGAATAAATATACCCCTCTTGATTTACCTCAGCCCCTAAGCACTATGCCCCTGGATACCTAAAGCTTATGCCTAGTTTCAATGGGGAAGATAAAAACACTACATAAAGACATATTGAAAGCTTTTGTGCTTTCGCTGAGAATCTAAACATAGAACAATTAGATGTGGTCATGAGACTTTTTGTACAATCCCTTGATGATGAAGCCAAAAAATGGTTTAAAGCCCTAACAAATGCCTCCATCACTACCTAGGAGGAACTTGAAAACTATTTCCCACAAAAATGGGGTGCAAAGAGAAATCATGAGTACCTACTCACAACGTTTAACACTATAAGGAAGAAGCCAGAAGATGATATCTCAGAATTTACAAAAAGGTTCAATAAGCAGTACAATAACTTGTTGGTTGAGATAAAGCCTCCTCTAGCTGTTGCTCAAGTAAAGCTTTTGGGAGCCTTTGAATCTGAATTTGGTTTTACTCTAAGGTAAAGGAAATCTCTCACTTTAGATCAACTCCAAATCGATGCGCTTGATGTGGAAGAAAATTTCACCTCAGCTGGGAAGTCAAGAGGAAAGCAGGAACCTACTAAGAATAAAAGAGGGAAATAAGAGGCATCCTCCTCTGGTCAAGGTAGAGAATCACCAAACCTAAAGTGGGATGAACTGGATAAACTCATTAGGAGTTTATCACATAAGGTTGGAAAGCTTGAACTTGAGAATAAGAGTCTCCCCAAACAAAATGCTCAAGCCAACAACTAGAGTTATAACCCACAGTATAAAAGTCCTCCATTGTAGATACTTCCAAGGGAAAGAAAGGAACATATCGATCAGATACCTCATCCTTTATATTTATAATATGATCCCGATGAAAAATCATTAGATACACATGAGATGCAGGCAAGCTTTTATTTCTATTTTGCTAAAGAAGAAAATGAAAATATGTCTCATCGAGAGACCAATCATGATAAACAGGCAATAGAAAATGAGGAGGATATATATTATTATTGTAAACAATTTGTAGAGTTTATGTAAGCATAGCCCAACCGAAATTATGATCTAAGATCTTCAAGAAAGAGTTTAATTGAATCAGAACAACAAGAGGGAAAAACTCCCCAAGTTATTCCCCTAGTACTAGATAAAAGGAAAGGTAAGATGAATCCTAACTCTTCCAAGATAACAGTCCCCTCAAATATGGAAAGCAATAGTTTTGAGGGACACTCAGAAAAATAGGCACCTATTCTGCGAACGACTGTCAGTGGTAAAGAAGGAAAAGAAGAGCGAGGAGGTATAGAAAAAGTCAAACCTATATTCAATCTTCAGATGAAGCTTGAAAAGGTAAAGATTCATGTTCCTCTGTTTGAGCTTTTAAAGAAGCTTGCTTATAAATCTCAAGTCTCTCAATTCATGCATCCATCTACCTCAGCACCAACCCATGAAAGTTTAAACCTCCAAGAGGAGAGGCCAATGGTTGTTTTCGAGTTACGTGTGGAATAACTCGATCCTTCTACTGCACTGTTCTACGTGACCTTAGTAATATATGACCTCTTATTTCATAATTTCATGTTCGATTCTGGAGCCTCACATAACCTCATGCCATTAGCAGTGATGGAACAACTGGGCTTGCAGATCACTATACCCTACAAGGACCTATACTCCTTTAACTCTAATAGGGTCAAATGCTTGGGAATGATAAAGGATCTGGTGGTAAAACTGGCTCAGATCCCTCTAAAGAGCATGGTAATGGACATAGTAGTGGCAGACATTCCTCCTTGGTTCAACATGCTGCTATCTAGATCTTGGGGTTCCAAGGTGGGGTGCCCTATCATGTTAGATCTGACTTACGCCAATATTCCCACTTTTGGAGGTGAGAAAAGGAGGTCATATAGAGAGTGTAGGTTTGTAAAAATTGTGACCCCAACTAAAGGCTCAAAAAACTCCCTAGTGCATGGGAAAGAACACGACCCCTCTTGCCTGTTCCTAGAAGAAGATGATACCATCTTAGAGGAAACACTAGTACACCTAATAAGGTAGCTAGAACACTAGCATGCAAATGAAAACAAAGTATAGTGATTATACTTTGATGGAGAAAAATCCAAAGAGGGAAATGGAGCAAGAGTATTGTTGGTATCTCTTGAGGGCAGCGTAATACCCCTCTCATTCAAGCTAGAGTTTGAGGCAACCAAAAACGTGGTGGATTATGAAGCATTGCTCGTTGGGTTACAAATGCAAAATAATATAAATACTGAATGCCTAACAATCTATGGAGACTCTGAGTTGGTCATAAGGCAGATTAGAAATTAGTGTTAGGACAAACACCTCAAGCTGAGGACCTACAAGAATGAAGTGTGGGATTTAATTGATAACTTCTTCCTCGCCTTTAATATCCAATTTATTCCCAGAGAAGGAAACAGAATGGAAGACTCCCTTGTTGTACCAGCAAGCAGTTTCAGACCCCCTAAAAATCTACTCCTCAAGTATGAGGTGGAATTCAAGTACAGACCTTCTGTACCTGATAATGTCAAGCACTGGCATGTATTCGAGGACAACGAGCAAGTGAGAATATTCATAGAAGTCATTAGGGAGTTCGCTAACTTCACAATTGATTGATAAGAAGAAGAAGAAGAAAATCAATAAACCACTTCATGGGAAGACTCGGTGGTTGGGCACAAAATTTTGCAATAGAAGGGGAATACCATTCGTTGTGGACTAGTCCCACTGGAAAGGATTTTTAATAAGGATGACGTAACCTCCAAACAAATGGCTCCAGAGATAGATGATCAAGTAGAAGATTTCAATATCGGATGAGAGGAGGAACGTAGATGATCAGGCTATCAAAGGGAATCCCCTTGCAATACAAACAAAGGTACTTAAATCTATTCGAAATATACAACAATGTTTTTTCTTGGTCTTATGAATATTTGAAATCATTTGATACTAACATCATACAACATAAGATTCCTTTAAAAGGTGGAATGAAACCATGCAAGCAGAAACTTAGGCAGATAAATCCACTCTTACTCCCCTCCATTGAAAAAGAAGTGAGAAATCTGCTACAGGAAAAGATCATAGTGCATTTAAGGTACTCTGAGTGAGTGGCCAACTTAGTCCCTATCCGGAAAAATAAGGGAGAAATAAGGCTATGTGTATATTTTCGGAATCTAAACAGGGCATCACTGAAAGACAACTACCCACTCCCTAAGATGGATTATATATTGCAGAACGTGGTTGGATTAGTGAGAATGTCCATGATGGATGGGTTCTCTAGCTACAGCCAAGTGGCAGTCCACCATGATGATCAAAAGAAGACTTTTTTCACCACCCCGTGGGGAACATTCATGTATGCTCGCATACTTTTTAGTCTTATTAATGCAATTTCCACGTTTCAGAGAGCTATGGACATAGCTTTCGTAGGGGAGCAAGAAAAATTCATGGTGGTTCATTTAGATGATATCATCGTCTTTTCTAAGACTGATGAAGAGTACATTCTCAAATTGAAGCTCACATTTGAGAAATGTGGGAGGTATGGTCTTTCTTTGAATCCTAATAAATTTCAATTCACCCTAAGTGACAGGAAGCTACTAGGACACACAGTAGTGCAATAACATGTGAAGGTCGATCCTAAGCGAGTCAAAGCCATCAGTCATATTCCTCTACCTAGGAATAAAAAAAAGGTCAAATCCTTCTTGGGGAGAATGAGTTTCTCGAGGAGGTTCAAACCCAACTATTCAAAAATAGTCAAGGGTATTACAGACATGCTTAAGAATGAAAATGAAGTCAAGTGGAGCCCAGACCCCCTAAGATTATTTCATTATAATTAAATAAGGTTTGGCTGAAGTCCCCATACTAGTCAGCCCCGACTATTCACTTCCTTTCTATAGATTCTCTTTTGCTTCTCCACATACTATTGCCGCAATTCTGCTATAGAAGAATAAAGATGGTTATGAACAGCCCATCGCCTTCTTTAGCCAAGTCTTGAGGGATGTTGAGCTGAAATATAACATATTGGAGAAACATTCCTATGCATTATTCAAGGCTTTGAAGGCATTTTGTATGTATGTACTATGATCGGAAATCACAACATTTGTCCCAATGACAGTAGTCAAGGACATCCGGGTTCAAGGAGATAGTGAAGGAAAAAGGGGTAGGTAGATAGAAAAGATACTTTGAATATGATCTAGACATAAGGGCTACTAAGCTCATAAAAGACCAAGGGTTGGCCAATTTTTTATCCGAATCTAATTTCCAAGCTTTAGGGATAAACCTGATAATAGAAGAAGGCATTCCAGAGGATCATCAGAGCAGGATTAAAAAATCCAAGTAGAATATCTATGTTAAATATGAGGGATCACTCTAGTATAATAACATCATTCATTATCTCTTATTCCTAAGGTGGCCGATGGGGCTAGATAGTTCCGAATACCAAACTCTGATATTGCAAGTGCAAAAATATATCATATCAAATGGTCTACTATACTGGAAGGACCCAATGGTAATATTGATGTTATGTCTAGTAGAGGGTGAAACCCATAAAGTGATTGAGGATTTTCATGGAGGAGTTTGTGGAGGTCATTATAGCGAGAAGACCACAACGAAATTTTTCCCCATGGGCCAACCAAGTAAATCCTAAACAATCCATGGGGAAATCTCCTTTTGAGCTAGTGTATGGTAAGGCTACAGTCTTTCCGATCCAATTAGCGATGTCGATGGCGAAGTTACTAGAAGAAATTGAGGAAGAGCCAAGTGCCTTGACACGAAGGATAAGTCAGCTCATTGAGCTTCACGAAAGCAAACAATAGGTGGGGGTCAAATTGTCAAGTTTCCAACAAAAGATGAAATCCCTATTTGAAAAGAAGGCTAAGGATTTGATTGTGACGATTCCCCCTTCAATTATTACAATATGTTATCACTTTGCTAAAACCCATTATGTTCATAGTTCTTCTCTAAATTCTTGCAATCGTAGCTACTAGTAATATTTCATACTTCCTCACAGATTCATTTGTATTGACTTATTAATGCATGTGCTTGTATGGATTATTGAGATTATATCTTTAAAGTTGTGCTACATGAATCATAGCATCCAGTGTCTCTTAGCTCCATTATATATACCTGTAACTCAAATAAGTATAGAAATTTTTAGTGCTTCAAGCTCTATGTGTTAAAGGTAGAATTCTTGATGCTTTAAGCTCTATGTGAAGAGTTTCTCTTTCTTCTTATCCTCTCTCATTGATCTATAAGTCTTATTAAACTATAAGTCCTTAAACTACTTGGCCTCCAATATTTTATGCATATATTTCAGTGAGGTGAACATGTGAAGAAGTGCCAGAAATACATGACTTATAGCTTTTGGATGAATGAACCAACCCATTCCTTTTAATATATATACATAAAATATATGTGAGATCTCCTTTTTCATGAGAATCATTTGAGACACACAAATCTAGATGTTCCGAGGCACTAGTCTTGTAGGCAATCCAAGGTCATCTCTAGGAGAGACAACAAACATTTCAAATTCTATTTGGATACATTTTGAAAATTGATGCCCCAATTGTTCCATATCACTGCCAAATATTATATCATCCACATACACAACTACTATCAGTAGATGGTTTTCCTTTAGAAATTACATAAAGGTTACTATCAATTGTGCCTTTCTTAAACTCTTGTTGTTGAAGGTACTTATCCAACCTTTTGTACCAAGACCTAGGGTCTATTTTAATCCATACAGGTCCTTACTCAGTTTTCATACGAAGTATTCATCAAACGTGAGAAGAAATCATTCTCACTACTCAATGTAAACTTCTTCTTCTAAATCTCCATTGAGAAATGTAGACTTCACATCCATCTGATATAACTTGATATTCTTATGGATGGAAAGAGAAAGAAAGATCCTGATAGCTTCTAGTTGAGCTACTGGTGCAAATGTTTCTTCGAAATCTATGCCTTTTGTTTGTGCATACCCTTTGCAGACCAATCCAAATTTGTTCCTAATTACATGAACCAACTCATTCAATTTGTTCTTGAAAAACCATTTGGTTCCAATAACATTTTCTCTCTCTGCTTTGGAACAAGCCCACAAGTGTCATTATTTTCAATCTAATAAAGTTCTCCATTCATATATTTCACCTAGAAATTGTATTCACTTTGATCCGTAAAATGTCATGGATATTCCACTAGACAGTTCGTCACAACAGATCTGATAATATTTATTAAAAAATCTGAGATTCTAAACTATTACAGTTTGATTTAATTTCTAGATCTATAGATTTTATTGTAATTAGTTCATGCATGCGAATATAAATTATGGATAAAATTAGAGAACAAATAAAACAATCTCACACACACATAAGACACAAGATATGGTCTCTAGGAAACCCTTTCAGGAGAAAACCTAGCTGGAAGGTGAGGTTGCTTCTCTCTATTTCTATGTATGTAAATATGGTTGCAGATACAAAGAGGTAATGTTTGTGGATACAGGTTGCCTTGGGATTTTTGGGACAACTATAGAGTAGGAAAGTAGATGTTCGATAGGAGTATGGATTATTTTCCATATACCTTGAAGTAGGGGGAGGTATTCAGAGAATGCTTATGTGTGACTCGGTCAACCCATAGAGAATTCATCAGAGCCGAGTGTCAGTTTCTTTGTTGTGAGTAAATGGTCTTTTTGATGATGTAGATGAGGTTCTTGTTTGTAGGCTCAGCAAGACCATTTCCCTACAGGTAGTAGTTAGCATAAGTATTCAACACAATACCATTTTTCAATGCAAATTCATAAAGCTTCAACAAAGAAAATTATGTTTCATTGTCAAAAACAAATGACATGAGAATGTGAAACCTGGAAATGATGTTTCGTTGTAGGAAGTTGATGACTTCTTGGTTGTTCACTTGTTTCAATGGAACTTCTTTTGTCCACTGCGTGAAGTATTCTATAACAGTCAAAATATAGTGGTTTTTCTTTCATGAATGTGGGAAAATATCCCAAATGATATCCAAGCCCCATTGTTGAAATGGTTATTCCACTACAACATGCTGTAGTGGGGCTGTTAACCTTCAGTTTTTGTTAGCACATCTCTGAGAGACAGGACAATTGCAGGCATAGGCATGTGCATCCTTGAACAATCTAGGCTAGTAGAAACCAACCCACATGACCTTGTGCATTGTTGGGCTTCCCTTGAAATGTCCCCTAGCTAGTCCATCATGGATATCATGTAACACCCTTTCTGAATCATGTACCTCCAAGAACTTGAGAAAGACACCATTGTGATTCTTTTTGTAAATCACCCCATGTGCCAACTGGTAAGATAGAGATTTTAGTTGTAGTGCCCTGTTCTATGAAATAGAAAAATGAGAGGGCCCAGTGCCATCCTTGAGGTATTCATGCACTTTCGCATACCAAGAGTCTCTGTGCGAAGTGGGTAAGGCTCACTTGACATTGTACATTTCTATTTCTTTCTCCCATCCTGCAAGTTATTCTTCTTTCTCCTGTGCATGTACTGCTTGCACTGCTATGCTACATAGACTGTGACCCTTAGTGGTGTGAACTATCTTGATGTAAATATCACACTCGTATAGTCCTTTCATCCACTTTTCCCTCCTATCACACGACTCTTGCTGAACAAGCAGTGCTTTGACTAATGTGTGTGGCACAAAGACAATGCAATGATTCTTCAATGGGTAGGGTCTGAAATGATTCCCTCATACACTACATATGTTTTTTTTCCACGATGGGATAGTTGAGTTTGGGTCCTTAGAGGCTCTCGGTCATGAAGGATATGGGTCGTTCATTGTTCAACTCGTCCTTCTGAGTGAGCACATCAACGAGTGAAGTGTCGAAAGAAAATGTGTAGAGAAAGAAATATTTGTTGCAGTTTGGGTTGTACAGTATGGGCACTTCTGCTATAGCTTGCTTGATATAGGTGAATGTTTCCTTTTCCTTCTTTCCCCAACTCTAGACTACATTCTTCTTGATCATATCTTGGATGGGTTTGACAATCTATGTATAATGAGAGATGAACTTTCAGAGGAAGTTGATCTTTCCTAGAAAAGTAGATGAATTTCTTGTTCACAAGGTGAGGAATCTACAAGATGGTCCAAACTCTGTTCAGATCTACCTTGATGAGGGTCTTGGAAATGATTTATCCAAGAAAATTGCCCTCAGAAACTGTGAAGATGCTCTTCCTGGGATTCAATGATATCCCATATTTTCGACATCGCTCAAAGATTTTCTTAAGATGATGCAGGTGGTCTGATTGCTGTCTTGAGAAGACTATAATGTCATCAAGGTAGACTACCATGCTCTGTTTGATGATCCCACAGAAGGCGATGTCCATTGAACGCTCAAAAGTTATGCCTGCGTTCACCATCCCAAACGACATCCTTTGGAAAGCGAATGTACCCCAGTTGGTACGAAATGTCGTTTTAAGTCTGTCAGGTTGTGCTACTAAAACACGATTATATCTTGAAAAGTCATCAAGCAAAGAAAACATCTCTTCTCGATATATTGTTTGCAGTATATGTTATGAAACAAGCTCACAAAAAGATAGAAAGGATAGATCAACTCCTTAGAAATAGGCCTCTTCGAGGGGGAAACCTCGTTTACATTACACAAATGAATAATTCTTAGATGATACAAATGATAAGACCTATTTTCTATATATAGGAGTCTAAGGGGTCATAATATAATCAGATCCGACATAACAATAAAATGTGCGGCACAATAATAACAATAGTGGGCTTCTATGGGGCACAATAATAACAATATGGGGACTACATGGGCACAACAATATAATAAGGGGGTTGCACTAATAACAATAAGGGTTTACACTAGTAGTATAGGGACCTAACATGCTCCTCTCCTTCAAAAAGTGTTGTCCTCAACACTTGAGTAGTTCTTGATGCTTTTGTATAAATTCTTGTCCTCCCGTGTGGAATTTTCAGTGGGTAAGTTCTTCCACTTGATGAGATACTCTCAAACTGATCTATTTCGTAGCTATCAATTTCTTGGTTCTATGGTTGCTTTAGGTCCTAATATGATTATTCCTTCCTTGTCAAGTTCTCGCAAGACTATTTGAACTGGGATCTTCTGCAACTTTTGAATGAATTCCCACTACTTTGGGCATATGGATATCTGTAAGGCCTGATGTTTGGAGGAACAGTTTCTAGAATCAAATGAATAGCATGATCATGATCATGAATAGGTGGGAGGCCTTTGGGAGTCTCAAATAGCTTGGAATGATTGTCCAAAACGTTTTGGAGATCTAGAGAAATACATGATTTTTATGTGGGATCCTCTAGTGAACATAATTGTGCAACTACGCCCCGTTGTTCTTTATTTAGAAGATTTGTCATGCTATTAGAGTTGACTATCTTTCCATGTTTCCCTTCGATACCCCTCAATTCAACTTCCTTTCCTTCCCAAAAAAAATTTAAAGAAAAGTTCTTGAAATTAAAAGCTATCGTACCCAAAGATTATAGCCATTGGACTCATACTAAAGCATCAACACCACCCATTCGAATGGAAAGAATTGGGCTATTCAATACATATTCTCCCATGGATAGCTTGATACTATGTCACATTCTAGAGAAATTTATGGTTCCTCCACTCACAACCATCACTTGACACTCTGGTGCTAGATATAGGAACAAATTAAATTCCTTGGAAATCTTACAATGAATAAAATTATGGGTACTCCCTGAATCAATCAACACTATTACCTTTTTCTTCTTAATAGGTCCTTCTATCTTGATAGTTTGAGGAGTGGTAATTTCTTCCAATGCATTACAAGATATGGTTGGATCAATTTCTTAATGCTCGATGTGATATTTCAATTCTTGAACATTTTTCTTCTTGATATGTCCTTCTATATTGATAGTTTGAGGAGTGGTAATTCTGGCCAATGCATTACAAGGTATGGTCAGATTCATTTCTTCTTTCTTGATGTGATATTTCACTTCTTGGACATTTTTCTTCTTGATATGTCCTTCTATCTTGAAAGTTTGAGGACTGGTAATTCTTTCCAATTCTTTACAAGATATGGTTGGATTCATTTCTTCTTTCTCTGGGGTGGGTTCTTGGTGTATATCCTCTTATTTTGATGTTTCCTGATCCTTTTCTTCCTCCTCTTCATAATCTATGTAAAATAATTTCTTCTCAGCACACTTATGACCTTTAGTGTATTTCCTATCACAATTGTAACAAAAACCCTTTTCTCTTTTTTCTTCTAATTGTTGTGGTGTAAACCTTGTAGGTTGTGGAAGGCTAGGAGAAAAAACACTTCCATAATTATAGTCATGAGTGGTGGGATTCCTTGTTTCCATAATTTCGCTTTCAATTTTTCTTGCCAACCTGAATGCCTTCTCCAATGAATCAGGTTCCCAGAGATGAACCTCATGTTGAATGTTATCCTTTAAAGTCTTTATGAAGACATCAACCATTTTCTTATCTGTAATATCATTTACTCTTGTATTCAATTTTTGGAATCCCTCAATGTGCTCTGCCATTGAACCCTTTTGTTTGAGATTTATCAATTGGCTAAAGAAGGTGTTTCTCTTTGTATCCTCATAATGTGCTACCATTTTCTCCATGAAAATTTACCAAGTGACAAGTGGTTTACGAGAACAAAGCTCTTTATACCATAAAAATTGATTCAGTTTTAAATAACTAGATGCAATATGTACCTTTTGTAACAGTGGTACACCATGTAGATCAAAATATTTCTCCATCTGTAGTATCCAATTTACTGGATCCTCTCGCGTTTTCTTTATTTTAGGAGCTTGATCTTGAAATGAATATAACTTTGTAATTTTAGATATTTAAGTTGTAAAATTGTGGCCTATAATAGCCCTCTGAGTCCTCTTTCTAACTCCGCAATTCTGATCGCAATTGGATTCCCGAAGAAATATTTATTCTCAATCCCCCGCGATGACCTAATTATAGACTAGTTCAGTAGAGTGAACTTGTATGATGTGCCACGTGTCACTGTTTGAACCTTAAGTTCTAACAATTATACCCAAATAAAATAACGTCCGTCCTATTTCTATAACTTCTTACAAAATTTCAATCTGATGCTCAGAGAGAAAGTTACGATGCTTTTCCCAAGGTCACCTGTTTAGGATGTAATTCAGGAGTCTGCAAAATCCCTAACTTCCTCAGATCATATATCCAAAAATATATCGAGCCAAGACCTTAAATTCAGACCCGAGGTTCAGACCGATTTCTTCTCAAACAAGTCTTCATTTTAGCTTCTGAAACTTCATAGCGAAAACGATATAGCGAGAATTCCATGATGACCTATTTTAGATGAAATTCTAGAGCTTGCAAAAACCCTAACTTCCACAGATCATATCTCTGAACATTAGTGAGACAAGATCTAAAATTCAGACCCGTAGTTCAACGCGAATTCGTCTCAAATGGGTTTTTTGTTTTGCTTTTGAAACGTCGCAAAAAGCAAGTTATAGCGAAAATGCCACGATGACCTATTTGGACCAGCGAAACCCTAGAATCCAAAGCTTTGATATCAAATGTTATTAAACCAGCTCACAAAAAGATAGAAAAGATAGATCAATGCCTTAGAAATAAGCCTCTTCAAGGGGGAACCTCCTTTACATTACACAAATGAACAATTCTTGGATGATACAAATGACAAGACCTCCTTTCTATATATAGGAGTCTAAGGGGTCATAATATAATCGGAGTCGACATAGCAATAATAATGTAAGGGCACAATAATAACAATAGTGGGCTTCTATGGGGCACAATAATAACAATATGGGGACTACATGGGCACAACAATATAATAAGGGGGTTGTACTAATAACAATAAGGGTTTACACTAGTAGTATAGGGACTTAACAGTATATGCTCCATGGATGGAATTAGGTAGTTTTCTTTGTCTGAGGCACAGATGGGGTTACAAAAATCTATGCACAGGCAGATCTCCCTGGTCTTCTTCCTAATAGGAACTGGATTAGAAAACCACATGGAATGTTGAACTTTGTAAATGATCTGAGCATCGAGAAACTTAGTCAATTCTTTTTGTATGAGGGGCTCAAGTAAAGGATAAAATTTCCTTAGCTTCTGCTAAAAAGGCTTGGCCCCTTCCTTGATTGGTATGACATGTTGGGTTATTCGTATGTCATACGTCTTGCGGTCAGTGTACGTCCACACAAACACATCTTTGTACTGCTTGAAGAGGTGGATGAAAGCTTGTCTCTCTTGAGGTGTGCAACACATATTGAGATTCACAAACTTTGAATCCTTGTCTGTCCCCAAATTAATCTATTCATCCAACAACCTATAGTTGTGGGTTTTGGCATTGACATGTCCTTGAAAGTGGTTATCCAAGTCATACAAATTCTCGAGTGATGCCACAACCTTAGGGGTGAGGTTTCCTTTTCTTGCATTGATTACATCCTGCAGATACTGCTCGTGCTTGTTCTCATCTATTGTTACATCCTTGAAGATGTTAGCACTAGCCATGAAATATAGTATCTATTGAGAATCATAAAAAATGCATAAATTAGATATTTTATATGGGATAGATAGCTTATACAAAATTTCAACAGAAAATTTATCCCTTAACAGTGTCATCCTAGCAGTTGCATTTTCCAAGGCATCTATAGTTGCATTACGCATTCCTGATACATAAATAATATTGAAAGGTTGGAATTGAGAAATGTGTTGCCATACCTCTTGTTGATAGCTTTTAAGACAGGGTGACAGAAAGTGTATGGTTTTACTTACTTGATGCACCATGATCTCTAAGTCACCTACCACTTTTAGCACAACAACGTTGAGGCTAATGGCTTTCTGTAAGCCCAAGATGAGTACTTCATACTCAGCGGAATTTTTCGTGCACTTGAACTCCAAGAGGATAGAGATTAAGTGTTTCCCCTATAGTGGGTCTGTTAGGACACAACTGGCTTCAGATCTCCCATGCATCTTCGAACCATGAAAGTACATGGTCCACATATCCCCTGTACATGGACTGCTTGCCACATTAGTACTACGGTCACTACTACTACTACTATTACAATGTACTGTAGAAGCTTCATTCTCACCATTCAGGCATGGAAGGTACCGAAATGTGTGTCCGGTGGGGTTGGGGATGGTTGTGCAAGATAACACCTCAACTGTGTCTCCAGAAATCAATTGCTGAACATAAGTTCTGCGAAAGCCAATGATTCATTTTATCCATTCAAGGGGGTGACATTGTGCTTCATGTATCTCTCTGGAAACACTCAGATCTATTTACTTTTGCCTTGGTACAGAAGCCATAAGTGTGACCAGTTAGTGGCAAAGTATCCTTGCAATTTACTTGACTAGTATCTATTGAGAAATACGCCATATGCTTCCGGGATGTCCACAATGATAATATTGATGCATTGATTAACTCGTCTATCGGATGATAATCAGATGATCACATCCGAGAGTTCACCAATTGCTGACACAAATCTTCTATCAAGTTGGATGATCTGTGTAGTTGTCTTTCTCCATTAGGAATTGATCTTCTTCACGACGAAGTGTGGCATGACATTTACTCATGCACTAGAATCAACCAAATAGTTGTGGACATTGAAATTAAAAATTTCAAATGATTACAAGAAACTTGGGAAGAGTGAGTTCACCTCCTCCATATGGAGCGTGTTGAGCATAGATGTGAGTGCGTCAAGAGACTTACTTGTTCCCTTGCTGGAAGAGGTAGCATCACTTGTAGAGGTTTTCCAAAGTGGGTGTAGAAGAAGGTTCCGCTGACTTGTGATTTTGGTTATCTCATAGAGAGATATGTTTGCAGGAGTCTTCTTCATGTCATTTGTGATGCTGTAATCCAAAGTGGGGAGACTCACCGAGGTGTCAAGGGGTAGACTTGTGTTTGTGGTGTCCAGTGGGATACTTTTGCCTTTACTTCTCATGGACATACTCTTTGATGTAGTTGTCTTCCCGGACTTTCTCTTAGTTTTCTGTGTTTAGTTGACCAACGGATCTACTATCCTTAGTATGTTTTTTTTATTTTGTCGCTCAGTATCTCAATCACAGTGCGGACCCCTTGACTTCTCAAGTTGTACCGATTATTCTGCTTCTGGGTCGGGCCGTCACTCGGAGCTCCTTTTCATTGGTGGCCTTCTGGGATCTGCGTGAACACTGATACATGTTTACATCATGCCCAATAATTGGGGCTTCATCAGATGCAACATCTTCTTCATCTTCAACATTAGGCTTAGCCTGTTCATTGACCACGGTACCTTCTGACACCAATGTGGCCATTCTGTTCATCATACGGTTTCAATCCGAGAATGTTATTTTCGAATGGTGTTCATTGTGGAACGAGAAGTATGAGTCTATCATGAGATTTTCAAGGTTCAATACCAAGTTGGAGCTTTGGTTAGATTTGGTTGGCTTGCTAATACTTGAAGCTGCATTCTTCTTTGGTGGGTACCTCAGAGGCTTGCTGCTCATGGTTTTCTTCTTCGTCCATTGTTTGAGCTTAGCAAATTCAGTATTTAGGGACTTGAGGAGATGAGTAAGGCTCTCAACATCACTTTCTTCCTTTTCCTTATCCTTACTCACAGAGGCCTAAGACCTCTTGCCTGTGTCCTTGGAGTCCTTAGTGAATTCGTCATCTGTAATGACTCCAATAGCATGCAGGTGTTTCTCCATAGCTATAGTGTTAGGTCCCTATACTACTAGTTTAACCCCTTATTGTTATTAGTACAACCTCCTTATTACATTGTTGGGCCCATGTAGTCCCCATATTGTTATTATTGTGCCCCATAGAAGCCCACTATTGTTATTATTGTGACCTTACATTATTATTGTTATGTCAGCTCTAATTATATTATGACCCCTTAGACTCCTATATATAGAAAGGAGGACTTGTCATTTGTATCATCCAAGAATTTTTCATTTGTGTAATATAAAGGAGGTGGCCCCCTCGAAGAGGTCGATTTCTAAGGCACTGATCTATCTTTTCTATCTTTTTGTGAGTTGGTTTCATAACATTTGGTATCAGATCTTTGGATTCTATGGTTTCGCTGCTGCAAACAGGTCATTGTGGCATTTTCACTATAACATTTTTCTGCGATGTTTTAGAAGCTAAAAAAAACCCCATTCGAGCCAAAATAGTTCTAAACTTTGGGTCTAAATTTTAGATCTTTTCTCTCTATATTTTCAGAGAAATGATCTGAGGAAGTTAGGGTTTTTGCAGACTCCTGAATTACATTCCAAACAGGTGTCCTGGGGAAAATCGTCATAACTTTTGTTCTGAACATCAGTTTGAAATTTGTTCAGAAGTTTTATAAAGAGAACGGCCTGTAGTGTTCTGTATATCACTTGTAGGTACTAAGGTCAAAAAAATGACACGTGGCACTTCATGTAAGTTCACTCTACTGAACTAGTATATAATCAGGCCACTGTGGGAGATTTGGCATAACTCTTCCTTGGAGAATCCAATATTGATAAAACTTGCATGGTTAGAAAGAGGACTCAAAGGTCCGTTGAAGGATGCAATTTTAGATGTTCAAGATATGTAGTTACAGAGATACAACAGATTGAATATCGAGCTCTTGCAAATTGAAAAAAAGGTGTGTAGTTTTTTTAAAATTTTTTGCATAAGATTGGTTTGAAAAATTAGTTTGAAGGAATTCAAAGGGAATAGTGAAGAATTATTAGCATTAATTGATGCCCCAAAGAGAGAAAATGGAAACGCCTAATAAGAAACTTGATATCTCTAGCATGACTCGTGAAGAAGAGGAAGAAATGCAACATGATATATCAAAATTACAAGACCAAGTACAACAAATTTCACTCTCACAGAAGGTAACTAAAGCCAAGATGAATGGCATGGAAGCTAGTATGAATGGCGTGCAAGTTAAGATGGATGATGTGGAAGCTAATATGGATGGCATGGAAGCTAAGATGAATGGCATGGACACTAAGATGAATGGCATTGATGCTAAGATGGAAGAATTGAAGATAAATTTGAATAAGTTGCTACGCGAAATGGTTACTAATTGTGAAATGGTAGTAAAGGAAACTAATGATGAGAACAAAAGAAATGTTAATCATGATTTAATGGACTCTAATGTTGGATTGAAGACCCCCCATGTTCAAAAAACTGATATGGGGTTGTTTGATGGCAAGGATCTCGGAACATGGATACTACAGATGGAGCAATTTTTCGATCTCTACAATGTGCAAGACACACAAAAGATACATATTGCAACTTTATATTTGGAACCAAATCAATTTGTATGGTATCGATGGCTTTTCTCTCATAAACAAATTGTCACTTGGACAATTTTTATGGAAGAAATGATAGCACATTATGAGGATACAAAAAACAACACCTTTTTTAGCCAATTGATAAATCTCAAACAAAAGGGTTCAATGATGGGGCAAATTGAGGACTTCCAAAAATTGAACATAAGGGTAAAAGATATCCAAAATGAGAATAGGATTGAAGCATTCATAGGGACTTTAAACGATAATATCCAACATGAGGTTCGCCTTTGGGAACCTAATTCATTGGAGAAGGCATTCAGGTTAGCAAGAAAAATGGAAAGCAAAATTATGGAAACCAGGAAGCCTAGCACTCACAACTATAAATATGGAAGTGTTGTTTCCCCTAGCCTCCCACAACCTACAAGGTCGACACCACAAAAATTGGAAGAAAAAGGAACAAAAGGTCTTTGTTATATTTGTGATAGAAAACACACTAAAGGTCATAAGTGTGCTAGGAAGAAATTACTCTACATAGATTGTGAAGATGAGGAAGAAAAGGAACAAGAAATGTCAAAAGAAGAGGATATACTCCAGGAACAAACCCTAGATAAAGAAGAAATGAATCCAACCATATCTTGTAATGCATTGGCTAGAATTACCACTCCTAAAACTATCAAGATAGAAGGACATATCAAGAAGAAAAAGGTAATAGTGTTGATTCATTCGGGAAGTACCCATAATTTTATTCATTGTAAGATAGCCAAGGAATTGAATTGCTTGCTATATCCAACACCAGAGTGTAAAGTGATGTTTGCAAGTGGAGGAACCATAAATTTCTCTAGAAAGTGCCATAATATCAAGCTATCCATGGGAGAATATGTATTGAATAGCCCAATGCTTTCCATTCCAATGGGTGGTGTTGATGTTGTACTATGAGTCCAATGGCTATGATCCTTGGGTACAATAGCTTTTAATTTTCAAGAAGTTTTCATGAAATTTTGTGTGGAAGGAATGGAATTTAAATTAAGAGGTCTTGCAGGGAAACCGGGAAATATAATCATCTCTAACAGTATGACAAAGCTTCTAAAGAAGGTACAATGAGGCATAATTGCACAATTATGTTTGCTAGAGGTTCCCACATCGAAATCATCTATTTCTCCATATCTCCAAAAAATCTTGGACAATCATTCCAAGGTATTTGAGACTCCCAAACTCCTCCCACCTATTCATGATCATGATCATGCTATTCATTTGATTCCAGAAAGTGCTTCTCCAAACATCAGGCCGTACAGATATCCCTATGCCCAAAAGAGTGAAATTGAATGTATGGTTGCAGAAATGCTGGAGGCTGGTATAATTCAACCTAGTCAAAGTTCTTTCTCTGCTCCAGTAGGATTGATGCACAAGAAGGATGGGTCATGGCACATGTGTCCGAATTATTAAAAGCTCAACAAACTCACTATTAAAGATAAATTTCTCATTCCTATCATTGATGAAGTATTAGATAAATTGCATGGATTAATTTACTTCACCAAGTTGGATCTTCATTCTAGATATCATCAAATAAGAATGAAGACTAAAGACATTCTGAAAACAACATTATTGAAGAAATATGCATTTTCATGGACTCCAGAAGCAACAAAGGCCTTTGAACATCTTAAAGAGTAAATGTGCCAAGCACCAATCTTAGCTACGTCAGACTTCACAAAAACCTTTATTGTGGAATATGATGCATCATGAAATGGAAATGGTGATGTTTTAATGCAAGGTGAATGACTCATTGTTTTTGAAATTCATCCAATCAAAGGAAAGTATTTACATAAAGCTATTTATGAGAATGAAATGTTGGCAATACTACATGCACTTAAGAAATGGCGACCCTACCTAGTGGCAAGACACTTAAAGCTAAAAATGGATCATGATAGTCTTAAATACGTTTTAAAACAAATAGTATCCTTCGAAGAGAAACAAAAATGGGTCACAAATATGTTGGGTTATGACTTTGAAATCATCTGCAAAAAAGGGAAGCGAAATGCTGTGGAAAATGCACTCTCAAGAAAGGATGAGGATGTGGAAGCATTATTTTGTGCTATTTCTATTATCCAACCATATTGGATAAATGAAGAAAGGAATGAATGGAAGAAGGATGAAGAAGTGTGGCTACTCATTCAAAAGTTGCATAACATCCTAGTTCAAACAATATTTCCAGGACTTGACGAGGAAGGAAAAATCATATTGGAACTGGGAGTAGTCACAGAAACAAGAACCTGACAGCTACGAAATTGATCAGTTTCATAATATCTCATAAAGTGGAAGAGTTTACCCACTAAAAATTCCACATGGGAGGAAAATAATTATATACAGAAGAATCAAGAACTACTCAAGTTTTGAGGACAACACTTTTTGAAGGACAGGGGCATGTTAGGTCCCTATACTACTAGTGTAACCCCTTATTATTATTAGTACAACACCCTTATTATATTTGCGTGGCCATGTAGTCCCCATGTTGTTATTATTGTGCCCTATAGAAGCCCACTATTGTTATTATTGTGCCCTTGCATTACTAATGTTATGTCGGCTTTGATGATATTATGACCCGTTAGACTCCTATATATAGAAAGGAGGAGATGTCATTTGTATCATCCAAGAATTGTTCATTTGTGTAATGTAAAGGAGGTGGTCCTCTTGAAGAGGCTGATTTCTAAGGTGTTGATCTATCTTTTCTATCTTTTTGTGAGTTGGTTTCATAACATATGGCCTCTTCACAATTTTCTATTAGAGTTGTTCTCGCAGCTCGCTTGATGAACTACGCAATGTTGTTCCACAATGAAGACATGTAGTAGTCGATTGTGATGGAGTCACGAGGCTTGATGTCTCCTGAGAACTTGTCAAAAATTCAGTTAAACCTCTAGTTAAAATATTTTACCTTCTCTTTCTGCTCCATGTTGAGACTACCCTCCTCCTTTAGAAACATGGTTGTGGTATTGTCTTCAGAAAAATTCTTAACAAACATTCTCCTAAACTTCCCCCAGTTCTGGATGGTATTTGGTCGAAGGTTGTGGTACCATATAGTTGCTATGCCATCCAAGGTACATGGAAACAATCTACATGTGATGTCAACATAGAATACCTTGAGTGTTTACAAATGTAGGTAGAACATGTCTAAGTGATCTTCTACCTTCATTGTTCTGACAAGGTCATATTTCATTAAAAGCTTCTCGGCATGTCTCGGCATCCTATGCAAGACACCCATAAGTGCCAATGGTCCCTAATTCATCCATTCTAGATTTTTCTTTTCCATGTTGTCTTATTCTTCATCCTCCTCCTCGTCTTTCGAATCTGATGGTTCTTCCTATGAGTCTGTTGGTTCATCTTTGCTTCCACCTCCTCCCTTTCCTTCCCCTTTGCCTCCTGCACCGAAACTTGAGCCCAAGAGTAAGAGGTTATCTTCTTCTTCCTTTCAAAAGATTGGAGGTTCCACTTTTTTTTCCACTACTTCTATTTATTCAAGAGTGGCAAGGGTTTCTTCTTCCACAGATGAGACTACCACTCTTATGGGAGTAGTCATTTTATTCCTCTGCAAATACACTACTGGAACCAGTCTAACAACTTTAGTGAATTGGTGGGTGATGGGACAGATAGCATAGATACGTTGATATGAAATTTCATGTTAGGGTTTGGGAGGTGAGAAATGACCAACTTCAGAGTTGCACGTAGGGGAGAGGGAGTGATTTTTACTACCTTTGACCAGATGACAGATGAGTTGGGTCGGTGGGACAATCAGCCATAATCTTCTGGCAGCCCTCCTTCTACCACCAGATATGTTGATGGTGCAGAACTCGCTAACATTCAAGGGATCTCCCTGGTATGACGTCCTAATTAGACCTTACACCATTTGGTGTATGAGTCCCATCCAATGTGATGGCTTGGTTTCCATTTAATTAGAGATTCTACTTAGCTCTTGATGTTCAGCACATGAGAGTGGTATGTTGGTGTCTTCAAAAAGCGAGATGAGTATGCTTGGTGAGTGTGTAATGTAACTCATATCTCGTTTCTCTTACTGCAAAGGGAGAGAGTAAAGTCAGCCTTTAAGTGAGAGGTAATAGCACCACCAAGGAAGAGACACAAGCAAACCAAAAAGGCATGTCCAGCATCCAGCAAAATAGTCCACATAAGATGCAGCAGTCGTTAAAATCGAAGTGAAGGGGACAACACATACACCACCAAGCAAAGTAATCCACATGGATGTGACGATCGTTGGAAGTCGAACACAAAGATGGTCTGTCGAGTATCCCGTGGAGTAGTCCACAAGGATGTGATAGTGGTGATAACTAATATAGAAAGGTGGTATGTCTAGTATCATGCAGAGTATTCCATAGGGATGAGATAGCGGTGATAACTAGTATAGCACATTCCCAACAATGTAATCACTAAAACAACCGAAATAGTTCAACTATCTTAGTACAAGTGAAACAAAAATGCATTACAAATTCTGAAAGAATAGTCTTACAAACATCTAAAAAGAATACATGAAAACATGATAGCGTTAACATGCTTTTGTATTAATAAAAATTCCCAAGACACATATGTACACCATACATCACTAGTCCTAGTATTGGGACATTGGAGCCACTCCTCACTCCTCAAAGAACTGAATTTCTACTCTCAAGGGTATGCATGAGGAGCCAAGGTGAAAAGTCCTTTCTCATACAATGGGAGGGGTATATATAGCCAAGGGGGATGCTTAACCCTTGTGACTCTTGGACTACCCTCATGACCATTGAACTTCCTATGACTTTTCAATTGACACAACTCCTCAACTTCTTGTGTACGTCCATTGGACTTCCACTGATCTGAAATCACTCATGAATGATCTTAGTTAATTAATGAAGGTATTACAGACTCAAGTGCTGGGGTTTTCCTATGTTATCTAATGCAACAGATCGATAAGATTGTGAAATACATAGACACTGAAACAGTAAGAGAACATAGTAAGCAAACACATAAACACAACAAATTTAATAAAGAGTTCACCCAATCCACCTGGGCTACATCTTCTGGTCTAGTGTTCAGTGGTGGCCTTTCTGTTGTGTCTTAAAAAGTAGAGTTTTACAACAGTTAGCCCAAATTGAGTCTCACTTAATAGATAATGATCAATAGGACTATACTTGGATTCCCCAAGTCTCTAGAGTACATAGACTTCCCTTACTGAATCTTGACCTCAACTGGTCTCAGTGGCATGAGTCCAATTTGGTACTCAATACCTGACAGGTATACACAGAGGAGTTGCTTCAACCTCTCAAGCCTTTTCTGGAGTTCACAAACTCTTAGACTCTCTCTGTCTCTGTCTGCTCGATGTTGCCTTTGCTCTGTAGGTCAACTCAGCTTCTTTGTTCTCCTCAATTTTTGCTTCTCTCTCTTTTCTCTCTTTTTCTGCTTCCTCTTTTTCTTTCTCTGTCTGTTCATGGCTTAAAGCCAATTTGCTCCCTGACTGTTCATTGCTGCTTCTCAGCTCTTTGGATCTCCTACCACTATCCACTGGAATTCCCCTGCTATGCGTCATCATCACTATAACGCTTCAAAGAGAGGTGGCCACCTGTTTCCTCACAAACTGAGTGTCAGTTCTCTTTGAACGGTCATTATTTCCGTTGCTCCAAGATTTCCCGCGAAACTAATTCCTACACCAACTCATCGGTCATGCCGGATCTCAAATCTTATCCACCTCAGCCTATTTCCCTATCAAATCCAGTAACCCATCGGATTGCTTCTCTGTCGTTGATCTACGGCCTCTAGATCCTACGGTCTCTGTCCATATCACACAAGTAAGTAGCATGACCTTTACTCGCATGATGAGAGTTGTTTTCTCTCTCATCCGTTGGACGTGTGTCACTCATTGTATGGAATCGGGCAGGACTCGGTCGAACCCTCTTACTGCTTGAGGGCCTTCTGATATCCTTTAGTTTTAGCGTGGGGCCCACCTTCTAACAGAATCAGAAATTTCCACACAGTTTTATGCTTTTCCTTGTGAACAAGCGCTTCGAGCTTTCCTTCACTAAGGGGGACGCCCTGTGATACGTGATTTAGCGCTAATCGCATATCAGAAACTGCCTCTGTTTTTGGATCTGACTTCCCGTTTTGCTAGTTTGTGCTAGCACGCGGTTACCATGGGCCAACAGTCTATGCGCTCTAACCAAGGGTCCTCGTTGCTCCATGCTAACCACAAATTGCCATTGTTCAGAGGTTATTTCTGATAAGCTTGACATCCATAGCACTTTGAAACTTTGGTATGAGTTTTACAGAGTTCAGGAAACTTTTAAGAGTGTTTGAGGATCCAATTCAGATGATGGCCTTCCCACTGAAAAAGCTTTTGGACCACCAAAAGTTGGTTCTCAAGCATCAACTAAGTGAGGGTATAGTTGTCTCACTTGTCCAATCTCTATCCATTTTTCATTGCTTGGCTTTGAACCCTTGAGTCCAATCCTGAGGTACTCAACATATCTACTGTGTGTCATCCTCATCTTCCTGTCCAGAACTATATCTTCCCACAATTCATTGAGATATTCAGGTAACAGATCATCAATAGAAGGAAATTGACTCTGATCTTTGGGATCTTCAATTAATAAAGGTTCAAATAGTCTCAAGTTGTCTGCATTAACGACTGAGTAGATGTGCATGTAAGCTAGTGAATCAAGGCGAAAACCATTCTCACCAATTTTCTCAAGTATCTTGAAAGGTCTATACCTTATTGGCTTTAGCTTTTTACCTTCACCTTGCATTCTGTCTTTGCTGATATATAGCCAGACTTGATCACCAACTTGGAAACTATGCTCCTTCCGATGCTTATCATGCCTTGTGTTGTATTTGGCTTGGCTATTTTCCAGCTATTCTTGTACTACTTGGTGAATCTCTTGGATTTGTTCAATGAACTTGGTTGCCTTGTCCACATCATTGTGTCCATCAACTGATATGTCTTTACCAAAGACAAAATCCAAGGGAGACCTTGGTGTGAAACCAAAGCAGGTCTCAAAAGGATATATCTGTGTAGAAGAATGTTTTGCTCGGTTCTAAGCATGTTGCACATAACACAAATGTTCATCCCAAAGTTTGGGATGCTTGCTGCAATAGCCTCTGAGCAACTGGATCACTGTCCTATTGACTACTTCTGTCTGGCCATCTATCTGTGGATGAAAGGTTGTGCTTTTCTTCAGTTTGGTGTCCATCAGTTCCCACAGACTTGAAAAAAACTTCCCAACAAATTGGGTGTCTCAATTAGATACAATGGTGTTGACACCTAATCTGAAACGAATGGGTGAACTGGACAGTCATCAGGAAGATGAACTGATCCGTTGTATTTATGTATATATATATATATGAGTTAGCTAATGAATAATATATCAGTTTCTCTCCCGCTCATTCTGGAGTTACCCTGGCCTGACATGGTATCAGAGCACAGGTCCCAGTCCCTAAAATAGCTGTAACTCCTGCCTCTGTCCTGAGACTGAGCCCTCTGTCCTGACACTGCGCCCTCTGCCCTGTTGAATGTGCGTTTCAGTTACACCTGAGACTGCGTGCTTCTGCGCTGCTGAATGTGCGTTCTTGATATTCAATACACCTGAGCGTTGATGCGTTTTTGATATTGAATATTGAGGGCATAGATGCCGTGTAGCACAAACCTGTGCAGTGATTCCTTCTATCCAAGCGCTGGCCTGGATTTTCCATTGGTAGCGGATTACAGTCGCACCCTTCAACAGTCCTCCATGCGCTCTCCCATACGCATATAAATTGTGCCTCCATTGATATCACAGTTAATACCTCACGCTTCTCTTCTAGCGCTTCCGGGTCGTTAATCGGTTCCCTAAGTCCTTTAGCTTGCTCTCGGATGGTATCAATTTTTCGCTCTATTCTCGATAAGGGTGCGAAGAGATTTATATGCCCATCCGAATACACCTTGAGTACGCTGCTCTCCCATATACACTCTGCTCGCAGCACCGGTCCCCTCATGGTCCCGTCGGATGTTTTCTGAGTCGCCACGGCCTCCGTCGAAACTGCTCTGAAAATTAGTGTCATTATTCATGATACTTTCATCGCTGTGGAAGAGGCGCGGGGTCATTACCAGTCTATAGGTTTTGAGTTTTTCTTACCCTAAAATATTGCTCTATCGGTTGCCGGAGTCTCAGTCCGACCCTCTCAATCTGTGGAAAACAATTTATTTTGAAGGGGTTTGTCGATCAAATCGATTCACAATGAGGAGATACAGCCCGGTGAGGAGACACGACCACTGCTTGTCATAAATGTCCCACGATCTCAAGCTCTGAAGTTGACGGTAGAGTGGGATGTCCCAGGATCGGCGTTCCAAGTCATTAAAAGCATTGGATACCACCGCCGAACAATCAAAGACATTTTCACAGAACGCAACAGTTGCCAGTAACGCTGGGTATTACAAAGACTGCAAGGGCGTTGGTATTATGCAGTTGATTTTTTAAACTCCGTATGGCATTTTTTGTATAGGGTGGAGATGCGTTTTTTTGTATAGTGATTGAGCAGTTTGTTGAATTCATATACGCAGTTCATATGATTCAAAGCATTGTTGTGTTTCCAGAATGTTTTGTAGTATTGCTTGATATATATTGAAGTAATATATATTGAAGTAATATATCCTTTATGCGTTTTGAAGTGAATACATTCAAAACATAGTAATATTGCAGTGATATAAGAAATGTTGATGCAAACGTTAGAAGAAAATAAAGTGCATAAGGCTGTGGCATAAGAATTTTTTTTCTCAGCAGAAGTCTTTTATCAACAGAAGTTTTTTTTTAGCAGAGATATTTTTTTTACAGAATGCATTCAATCATTTCTATGGTAGGAATAGTTCTCACTGGCAAGGAGAACTATTCAGAATGGTCTCGGATGGTAAAACACACCCTCATCTACAATGAGCTGTGGAAAGGAGTGTGTGTCGGAGAAGAAGACAAAGACCCTGTGCAGGCTACATCAGATAAAGAACTTGTCATTTGGGAAGAAAAGAACAGTAAAGCCTATGCATTGATTGCAGCATCTGTAAATGAAGAAGTAAGTCGTCATATTTCATCATATTCCACTGCCTTTGAAGCTTTACAAAAGCTGAAAGAACTCTATGATTCACATTCTGCACTTGAAGTTGTTCAGCTCATGATTAAACTCTTCACTCTTGAACTGAAAAATAATGATCCTCTTGCTCTTGCATCTGAAATAAAGTCTATAATGCATGATATTAAATCCACTAAGGTTGAGCTGGATATCTCTCTTATTGCCTTTCTCAAAGCACTCTATCCTACCTACTCTAATTATCTTGAGTCTTTACAATAAAATGGAAATCTTAAAGACATAACCTTTGAGTCTCTTGTGAAAAAGTTTGCTGAAAGAGAGAAAGCCTTTGGAAAGAAAACAGTCCCTGAATCTTCTGAAGAGACTGTTTGCCTTGCTCATAAAGAAGAGCATCCTACTCAAGATTCTACAAGAGGAAGAGGTGGACGAAGAGGAAGAGGAAGATACTTCAGAGGCAGGGGGGGCAGACATTCTCAAGCAGAAAAGGCAGATCTGCATTGCATTCGCTGCAAACGAAATGGATCACATGATGCTTCTACATGCAAGCTACCATGGGACAAAGTTGAGCAGAGAAGAAATCAGCAGAAAGGTAAAACTGATGACACAGACAAAGGTAAAGCACCTGAATCCGCTCACTGTATTGAGGTACAATGTAACATTGGAGTAAATGAAGATTTGTTTAATGCTTCACTTGCTTCTTCGAAAAATGACTGGTTGCTTGATTCAGGAGCAACCTATCATATGACTCATAGGAAAGAATTTTTTGAAGATTTCACTGACAATGTTGATGGAGCAGTATACTTTGCAAATCAGTCAAAAATCAAGCCATCAGGGCTTGGAACAATCAGGCTTAAACTGCCTGGTCTTCCAGACTTTCCTCTGGATCATGTTCTATATCTCCCACAGCTCAAGAGAAACTTGCTGTCCCTGGTCCACATCCGCCAGCAAGGTCACTCCATTCATATGTTTGATGGAAAGCTTGAGGTAAGAAAGGCATCTGACCATTCACTTGTCATGAGAGGTATAGAAGAAGAAAGACTTCTTAAACTGCAAGGAACCTCTGCTCATGCAGAACATTTTTCATATATTTCTCATCATGAAGAAGGTACACTTCCATCAAGTTTATTATGGCATGCTAGATTTGGACATTTAAACTATGATAGTCTCCGCTTGTTGAAGAAAAATGGTGTTGCTGGTTTGCCTACAATTCCTAGAAAACATAAGCAATGTGATGCTTGCATTCTAGGAAAGCATAGCAAACAGTCTTTTCATGATTCACATTCAAGAGCACATAGGAAGCTTGAACTCATTCATTCAGATTTATGTGGTCCAATGCCTGTTTCTTCTGCAAATGGAAATAAATATATCATGACATTTATTGATGATTACACAAAAATGTGTTGGGTTTATTTATTGAAGAACAAATCTGATGCTTTTCAAACATTCAAGAATTTTCATAAATGGATTGAAAATGATGCACAATCTCATATTGGGTCTATTCGCACTGATAATGGAAAAGAATATACATCAAATGAATTTGAACACTATCTTTGCCAACATGGGATTAAACATCAAATAACTGTGCCTTATAATCCTCAACAGAATGGTGTAGCTGAAAGAATGAACAGAACAATTTTGAATATGGTACGATCCATGATTTTCTTCAAAAATGTAAAGACAATGTTTTGGGCTGATGCTGTTCTATTTGCTGCATATATAAAGAATAGATGTCCATCTAGTGCTATAAGAAACAAGACTCCTTATGAATTGTGGTATGGACATGTTCCTTCAGTAAAACATCTCAGGATTTTTGGTTCCACCTGTTATGCTTTAATACCAAAGGTACATAGAAACAAACTTGGTGCTAGAAGTCGTAAGTGTATCTTCCTGGGGTATTCAAACACATCTAAAGCATACCGCCTCTAT
Source organism: Pinus tabuliformis (assembly GCA_031772625.1). Lineage (NCBI taxonomy): Eukaryota > Viridiplantae > Streptophyta > Pinopsida > Pinales > Pinaceae > Pinus > Pinus tabuliformis. The sequence continues at coordinate 1,982,233,030 of CM062817.1, read as the reverse complement.
GATGAAGTAAATAAAAAGTTTGTTTTATCCAGAGATGTCATTTTTCTTGAATCATCCAAATCTGACAGTGTTGTTGAGCGGCAACTTGATCGCTTGGATAAATTCACAAAACCGAAATCATTTCAAGAGTTTGATAATCAGATTCCACATCTTGAAGGGGGGATTCCTATACTAGATCAACATGTGGAATCTTCTTCTGAAGAACAATCTCCCCTCCATGACACTCCAACAACGGATGATGCTTTAAGTGATGTAATTGATAGAATTGGGAGACTCAATCTTGATTTAGACCCAACTCAATCAACAGAGCAGCCTGGACCATCTCAGAAAGGTCCCCCAAAATGGCTGACAAAGACACTTGAAAGTGTTCATCCTGATGAAATTGGAAAAACAGGAACCAGAAATACAAACCGACAAGATGGAGGTGATGTAGATAACTCTAATTCACCTGTTGATATGGATGTTACTTATGATTGTGAATTGAACTTGTCTACAGATTTTGAACCAACTTCCTTCAAAGAAGCTGCTTCTCATGATGAATGGAAAGAAGCGATGCAGAAGGAGTATGATGCCCTCATAAAGAATGGCACTTGGAAGCTGGTTGATCCTCCATTTGGAACCAAACCAATTGGCTGCAAGTGGGTCTACAAGAACAAGTACAAAGCTGATGGCTCACTTGACAAGCACAAAGCTAGGCTTGTGGCAAAAGGTTTTGCACAGAAGGAAGGGGTCGATTATGAGGAAACTTTGCCCCCACAGCAAAATGGGCCACCATCCAGACACTCTTTGCACTAGCTGCTCAGAACGGTTGGAAAGTCCATCAAATGGATGTAAAAACTGAATTCTTGAATGGAGATCTAAAAGAGAATGTTTTTATGTCCCAGCCTGAAGGATTTTCTATGAAAGGACATGAACACAAAGTATGCAAACTTGTGAAGTCCTTGTATGGCCTCAAACAAGCACCACGAGCCTGGTATGAAAAACTAACTGAGCATCTTCTGAAACTCAACTTCAATCATTTTGATCTTGATGATGCAACTTTATTTATCAAGAAAGTTGGCAAAACAGTTGTATATCTTATGGTATATGTAGATGATCTTTTAATGACAGGGAACAATGAAAGCTATATTGCATCCATAAAGAAAGAATTAGGAAAAAATTTTGAAATGACTGATTTGGGCTATGTTCATTACTATCTTGGCATTGAAGTAACCCAACATCCAAAGTCCATATTTCTTTCTCAAAAGAAATACATTGGAGATTTGTTAAACAGATTTGGCATGACAGAGTGCAATCCCCTTTGTACTCCAATGGAACAAAACTTGAAGCTCACATCTATTGAAGGAAAGGAATTTGAGGATGCAACAAAGTATAGATAGCTTGTAGGAAGTCTCATCTACCTCACTACTACCAGACTAGACATTTCATTTGCTGTTGGAATCCTCTCCAGGTTTATGCAAAAGCCTTGTGAGGGACATTGGTCTGCTGAAAAAAGAGTTCTAAGGTACTTGAAGGGAACACAAGACCTTGGAATCAAGTATACACAGGTGGACGACTTCAACTTGATTGGATACTCTGATTCAGACTTCGATGGAGACAAAGAAACTGGGGTATCTACTTCAGGATATGCTATGAATCTTGGATCAGGAGCTGTCTCTTGGAGATCACGCAAACAATCAGTACCAGCAGATTCCACAACAGAAGCAGAATATGTGGCAGCAGCTGAAGCAACGAAAGAAATTGTGTGGCTCAGGAAAATTCTTGAAGATTTGCAGGTAAAACAAATGCAATCAACTCCACTCATGATTGATAACACATCTGCAATAAAGTTGGCCAAGAACCCAAAGTTCCATGATCGTACTAAGCACATCAATACTAAATATCATCTGATCCGACATCATGTTGAGGCCAAAACAATCCATCTCCGTCATTGTTCCACAAACGAGCAAATTGCAGACATCTTCACCAAAGCGCTTGGAAGAGAAAAGCTTGAAAGATTCAGAACGATGCTTGGACTCACCAACATCCCTTCAGATTAAGGGGGGGAATGTTGACACCTAATCCGAAACGGATGGGTGAACTGGACAGTCATCAGGAAGATGAACTGATCCATTGTATTTATGTATATATATATGAGTTAGCTAATGAATAATATATCAGTTTCTCTCCCGCTCATTCTGGAGTTACCCTGGCCTGACAAATGGAAGTGAGTAATCCAAAATGAACCCATACATGTTGAAAGAACAACTTTGTAGTTTGTCCAGCTGTAATCTATTTATTACAAGGTATCAAAATACACATTTTGCTGAACCTATTCACAACAACATATAAATAGTCACGACCATTCCTAGATTTAGGCAATCCACCAACAAAGTCCATGGAAACACTCTCCCAAGGATGAGAAGGAATTGGTAGTGGAGTGTACAAGCCTAGTTTTCTATTACTAGGCTTTCTTTTAGCACACATGGTACACCCTCTTACATATCTAGAAACTGTCTCATCCATTTTTGGTCAATAACAAAATCTTTGCAGTTGTGCAACCATTTTACTTACACCAAAGTGACCTGATATTAGAGAAGTATGTGCTTCTTGAATCATCTTTACTCTTTCAATTTGTGGAATGCATAGCTTCCCACAATGATGCAAGAGTTGGTCCTTAATGTGAAAATCCAATTCTTCTACTCGTTTGCCTTGACTTAAAGTTGCATATACATATCTAAAATCTATATCTTGAGCATATTGTTCAATGTAGCTCTCATGCAGTACTGAATTATGCTTAAGTATATTGGATGCATTTATAATAGGTCTAGGTAACATATCTGCAACTTTATTTTTTATGCCCATTTTATATTTGATGACTAAATGAAATTGTTGTAGAAAACCCATCCATCTCTTGTGCCTTGATTGCTACAACTTAGTTTGGGAGTGTAGATATTGAAGTGGTTGATGATCAGTATGTATAACTATCTCTTTTCCCATTAAGTAATGTTTCCACTTTTTCACACTTTGTACTAATGCATACAATTCTTTATCATATGTGGGATAGTTAACTACCACAAAATTAAATGTCTCAGAATGATAACATATGGGTTTACCATGTTGTATCAACACTGCTCCCATGGCATAGTCACTAGTGTTGTGGAGGTAAATCCCCTATGCGGACAGAGGCGACCCCTACTAGCCCAAATGGGGTCTAGCAACAATCAAACAACGTTAACACATAGGTTCCTAATTGCAAATCAAAGACCGATGACGAGGGCCTACCTGGATTCTAACACTAGTACTTGTAGAAGAGTCGTCGCTCACGTTCCTTTGCTCTGGCTGGTCACAATCCTCATGATCCTCATGAACGGACACCTACACATGCAAAGAACGACACAAACACACGCATACAATCCAATAGATGCAACTATATATCAGTCAGAAAGGATATAAATCAATCATCATTACAAAAGACAATAAGAGTGGAACCATAATGATAGTCATCTATTATTGATAAACAAAGAAGAATACAACAATAGTTCTGATATCAAATCCTTCTTTGGCTGGGTGATCAGCAGCACATGCCTTGAAAAGCTTGTTGGGAATGGGGAAACAAGCCTCTCTCTCCTTGGTTACTTGGACAAGGATCTCCTCACTTTAGATTTAGCTTTATGGGAATGAAGAAGGCTTCTTGTAGCATGAGCTTAGCAATTCTCAGACTTTGGGACTTAGAATTTGGAACTAGCTTGTCAAAGGCAAAAGGACAAGCTTTTATAGATAGAGGGGAAGGAGTTAGGATTTTCCACAATATTCATGGGGTTGGTTTTATCACTAAGAAGCTTCCATGAGAGGTGGAGAACTACTTCCCTCCTATGGAGATTCGAAGCCAAACTGACCCAACTCAATATAGATTCAGTTCATGAGTGGGTTAGGAAGAACCTTCGTAAGTTTGTTTCTTAAAAACTTTACCCAACTGGGCTCGCGCGAGTGCGACTCTGAGACAGAGCACCAGTTGGCGCGCCCTCTTTGGAGGATTTCCCCAATTGGTGCGATAGTTGCACTATGGAACCGCGCCAATGGAAAAAGGGCTATTTTTAGGGCTTTTCAGCAGGAGATGTCTTCACGGAAAATAAAGCTCATGTTCAGAGGAATGTAATGCAAGAGTTTGTAGGCCATGTCACTTCTCATAGGTCCTGGAATGAGTCCTCGAAGACATGGGAGAGGGGTAGCAGGGACGGTGACAAATTGCTGTGTAACAGATGCCCCCTAAAGCATGAGGCCCGAGAGAGAGAGAGGGGTGAAATGCTTTACAAGAACATGGCCAACTAAAAACACTGCCGCAGGAGAACCTGCATGAAGAAGTACAACTGATATCTCAAGTACATGATATATGTGGTATGGGTGCAGCCATCCATAGTAGAGTACATAAAAATCTGGATCCAAGGTATGGACGCAGCCATCTAGTGAGGATCGATAAACAGACTCAGGCATGGTCGCAGCCATCTAGTGAATGAGTCATGTAATGGTCATAGTAATCCACAAAACTGCAACCTGGATCCCAACAGACAAAATCCAGGGTCTTGTGCTCCATCTCGACCCGAACAAAGTACAAGTTCAAGCATGCGAATATGGGAGTCGAAGTCGAACATGCAAGAACATCGTCTGATTACCAGTCAATAATGAAAATTGTTAACAAACGCGAGAGGTACCACCAAAAATGAAAATGGTCCTCAAGGTACTATAGGTACAATCTACAGCGTGCGAATTAGTGAGCCGGTGTCGAATACCCGTAGAATCATTCGATCGGAGGTCAATAATGAAAACCTAACGTCGAACATGAAGAACTTGCCATTGAGGCATGCAGGCTCCAAGGCACCTGAAGGGAGTCTCTGGGTCAACTTCCTGGATAATGAGCTGAAGTCGACAGGGAGTGACCTTAATCAAAGGTGGGCCATAATGTTTCCCACATCATCGACACGAGACAGAGAAAGATAAAAAAAATTTGTGAATTAGGATTATGTGAGGCATCAGAGGGAGGTTGAGTATTCTGCAGAGGTCAACTTCTCTTGAACATATTGGTGGCACGACAGTGGACTTGGCAGTATTTGACATCAAATGATTAGGGGTCATGGTGGCAGGGCAATGAGTAGATGAGAGGTCAAACAGGATAACCCAAACCCATGGAGGCAAGTGTAAAAACAAGATGAGATGTCCCCACCCAGACACGAATGCAGACAAGTGCCATGTTCAAGAGTGACATACTGCCGACACGATAATAATTGTGGTTCCATTTTCCCCACCATCTCTGGTGAGTACCCCAGTTATTCTTATCAACAAGCTTGACGGGGATAGCATATGCTTGTAAAGCATCATTTCGACAGAATCCAATGTCATCAAGTTTTAATGAGTTTGGCAGAGGAAGAACTCAACATCTTTTCATGTTTAGAGAGTTTGAAAAGACAATAGAAAAGTAAACTACAGGGGTGTCCTTTTTCGTAATGTTGTGTTTCTCGAGCCCAAAAAAGTAGAAAACAATGCTCGAAAGAACCGCCCGACCATTACGATCGAGGAGTACTTTTCATGAATAGTGACATCGACCTGAAAAAGTAAAAAAGCGATCGAAATCACGTCGTTTCGTAACCGTTAACGAGCCTAAAACGACAAGGGTCCGACAATCTCTTCGGCTTTACACGGTTAGAAAAGATTTTAAAGACGACCGCCTCTTATTTACGTTTAACGAGTCAAGAGGAATAACTCAACAATGGTGGAACTGCTCAAAACATGTAATGGTCAAGAGGCTGGCTAACAAAACCACTCATTATTGCAGTTCCTCAGGAAAGGAAAATGACCAAGTGAAAGCATATGATTGGCCAAAGAGATGGTGGCAATGGAATGAAACAACCAAGGCTCATCTAGCAGAATTTAGCGGATAGGCGGCAATCACAAGATGTGAATTAGGTATGGGTTCATTTTTACACAAGCTTGAACCATGGAGAACCCTTCTTGGATTCGGTTTCATGTTTACACAAGCTTGAAACAAAAAACTATGCTTGTTATGAGTTCGCATGCCCCCAGCATAATGACACAAATCGAGGCACATGCCCACCAAGCTTCATTGCATTCGACGAGGTGGATGGAATGAAGGTTCACTTGTGAGATTTCGGAAAGACTTGATTTGGAAAAGGAGGAGTTGTTTCATTTTTTAATGAGGTTGACATAGTGAAAGAACTATCCTCATAACCCTTGTTTCATTTTTTAATGAGGTTGAGACAAGAACAAACTATCCTTGTGACACCTTGTTCCATTTTTTAATGAGGTTGAGACAAGAAAAAACTATCCTCGTGCACCTTGTTTCAATTTTTAACGAGGTTGAGACAAGAACAAACTATCCTCGTCTAGACCCAGTTTCATTTTTTAAGGAGCTTGACATAGGAAAGTGAACTATGCTCCGACCAGACGTAGTTTCATTTTTTAAGGAGCTTGACGTAGGAAAGCGAACTATGCTCCGAACGGACCCAGTTTCATTTTTTAATGAGCTTGAAATAGGAAAGCAAACTATGCTCTGAATGGACCCAGTTTCATTTTTTAAGGAGCTTGAAATAGGAAAGCGAACTATGCTCCGACCAGACCTAGTTTCATTTTTTAAGGAGCTTGACATAGGAAAGTGAACTATGCTCCAATCGAACTTCATCATAATGAATATAAAGTCATTGCTTCCAAGGGTGTCACTCCCAGTGGAAGGACAACATCTTGGAAGTTAGGGCCTAATGCTACCAGGACATCATGCACGACGACATCATCACTGGATATGGGCACGGGATAAGTAGCCACGTAGTTGACCTGTGGTAGGGCAGACACAACCGGTGGATAAAAACCAGGAGGGGATGGAAAGTGCACAGGAGGCACCGAGGGACTAAGAAATGATAATTTATCAATAGTCACGATTCTTCCGTCGTGTGGAAAGAAAACCACACGGAAAGGCGAAGAGACAAGGGCCCCCATGGCATAAACATAGTCACGACCAAGGATAAAACTGAAATCTAAAGCACATTGGGTAACCATTACGTCTATAGAGATGGTCTTGCCTCCCAAAGTAACAGGAAACTTCGGGAGGATCCCTAACGGTTGACTGGTTCCTCCGTCAAATTCCAACAGATTCTATGCGACCGGCACAAGCTGTGGGGAGCCCAAAGCTTGCCAAGTAGTGAAAGGCATAAGACTGACAGATGCACCCTCATCCAAGACAGTGCCATGTACTTCCTTATCATAGGCATGTACTGTAATTTGGAGAGGCACATGGGACAGAAGGCGGAATGTAGTCAAATGACTCTAGTCAAAGGAAACAACCGAACTACTTGGTGGGGGAATCGTATGATTGCCCCCCTGTGCTATAGGAGACGAAGAAGGACCCTCTTGATCAGCAAGGATAGGAGGGTCGTTCTGAGACTCAGGAGAATCTGAAGAGACGAGAATAACATGAGCAATAGAATCATGATGCTCCTCTGGAAAAGAGTAATCAACAGGTGGTGACCCCAATTCAACACTCTCTCCGACCAATGGTTGGTCTGGAGTAGGCTTGGCACAGCCAGGTTCGAAAGGAGGAGGACAGACAAGAGAAGAATCTAAGTCGATATATTTGTCCACAGGGAGAGGGTCTGACGAGAGCCTCTGATAACCAACGAGAAGTTGGGGTGAGGAAGCTGTAAGACTTTCCAAGACAACGGAATCTTTATCCATGAGCAGACAAAGGTGAAGGGGATGGTTGCCTTCACATAGTCTACAGGAGATTCGAATCTTCCCTTTCTCCTGAATGTTGCCAGTGGATAGGGTAGCATCGCCATGAGCTTTAGAGGACGATGAGGGACAAGCCAGATTGTGAGACCAAACTTCTAAAATCCTGGGAATGTCAGGACAATCACAAAGAAGATGGTCATCCTTGCACAATTTACAAGGAAACTTAACCTTTCGCTTGGGGCGGAAGGTGTTTCGACCTGGGATGGATTTGGAGTAGTAGCTGCACTTTTAGCCTCTCGCTTATGAGACTTCTTCTTCTTTGTCTTCTTCTTCTTCTTCGTAGTCACCTGGTTACTTGAATCCAGGCTTTTACTAGGCGAAGTAGAAGATGAGGACGTAGAAACAGGCAAAGACAGGGAGAGGTCCACCTTGGAATCAGCATGATGTTGTTCGGGTGGAGGAACTAATTGACCAGTAGTTGAGATATTAGAGACCATAGAGGTTGAGAAAAACCAAACATGCAACCTGATGGTTAACCCAGGCAAGGACAAAGTTGCCATATACGGAGCACCGGCATTTCCAAAAGAAGGAAATGGACTAGGGTTTCCATCTAGGGGAAAACCTTGGCCGACAGACTCAGGGAAGGTTGCCATCGAAAACGAGAAAGAACCCTACTCAAGCTAACGCAAACAAGATCTAACAGGGTAAATGTGAACGTAGTTGAATAAATTTTAAGACACAAGGACATAACTTGACCTTTTCATCTTTAAAGAGTAGAGAAAAGGACAAAAAGATGACTCTAGTCACCTTCGAATGTTTAATGATCCTGAAGTGACAAGTGCTCAGATGGACCTTTTCTTTTAGGGAGTCTGAAAAGGAACGAAAGTGACTACTCTGGAGAGCTAGGCAAAAGGGTTTACCAAACAAATCCGTAAAACTGCATATACACCTTGGCAGTCATACGAAAACCAAGGACTTTCTGTACGGCAGTCAATCTTCCCGAATGTTGTGTTCGATGCGTTACAGCTTGTAAGGCGGCAGACATGGCTTCCTATGGATAAATGATGATAACCTAGTGGGGTCTCCCCATATACTCGATGGTACGTGGGAGCTCAAATCCGTGCTAGACCACTATTGAGTCACGGAAGGAGGAATCACCCAACCTTGAGTGAAACAAAAGTGACTAGGTATAACGACGCCAGAGCACATCTCTAGCCTAGACCTCTAAATGTGTGCGTTATGTTCCAATGCGTTGTTAGATTCATTCAGTTCATTTTAAAGTTGATCTTGGATTATGTTTCAATTTTCAGGCCTTACTGTATGTAATGTCTCAAAATTTCCTAAATGCAAACTATATGCCACAATATATCATTTCATTCGATGAATGCTAGCTACGAGAGAGTTGAGAGCTTTCACACAAAAAAAATGATCATAGAACAATCAACAATATCTCTAATGCAGCTAATGGAAATTAACAAACTTTTCTTCAAAGTCACTAATCACTAATAACAACGAAAAGCTTTAATTCACATTAACTAATCAAGAGCAAAAGGGATTTGTTTTTTTCTTTAAAAATTGATGGCAAGATGCACTAAACAAACTTTGAGAAATGATAAAAAAAGAGTAAAAACACAAATTTCACTCAATGCAAACACATTCAGTTCCCTAAATCACAAAGCAAACCTCCAAAGAACGAGAAAAATCCCAAAGAGACCAATGAGCTGTGTAATCTAGGCTCAAAGTAAGACGAAGCGGAATTCAAGTGAAGATGAAGAAAGTCACCCAAATAACACAATAAAATGATTTACAACCACAAAACAAGTGCAAGGGAGCAAACAAAGAGTCGACGGGACCACTAGAAGATCAAAACAACTGAGGAAGGCTCGACACACAAAGCCACTAGATGCCCTAGGGCTAGAAATGTGAAATTAATGGAAAAAAGCAAACACCCAAAGGGTAACGATCAAAGCCAGTCAAATCACACTCCAACACACTGAAGTAGTCTAAAAAAGGGTACCCAAAACAAAAACCAAGCTCAGAGGGCTCACAGACAAGCAAAATTCAAAAGTTCCCAGGCCTGGCACGACTGTCAGGCTGCAACTAGCGCCTTTCGGAGATTGGCGCGGGTTGTCAATGTGCAACTAGTGCCAACTGGCACGACTATAATGCTATAAAACAGCGCCAGCCGAGTTTGCTATGGAAAAATAAAAAACAAATGAGCCAAAGCTAAGTCAACAGTACCCAGGTACACCATGGGGCAAGAAGCAACACAGGGACTCAACCCAGAAAGCTAATCAAGTAGGAGAAACCAAGAAACAACCAAGAAACAAGGCAAGTTCCAAACCGTTCAGCTCATAAACCAAACCGGAGATGGATTGAAGTGGCATTGATCTACTTTGCTAATGCATAGCAATAGCGTTTCGAAGGCTATCTAGCCATACTTTAGGCTCCGTCTAAAGTTTACAAATCAAACAACGAGAGAAAATGAAGAACAAGACAAAAAGCCAACTCCCCAGTGGAGTCGCCAAATTGTTGTGGAGGTAAATCCCCTCTACGGACAAAGGCGATCCCTACTAGCCCAAATGGGGTCTAGCAACAATCAAACAACGCTAACATGCAGGTTCCTAATTGCAAATCAAAGACCGATGATGAGGGCCTACCTGGATTCCAACGCTAATACTTGTAGAAGAGTCGTCGCTCATGTTCCCTTGCTCCAGCTGGTCACAATCCCCACGATCCTCCTGAATGGACACCTGCACATGCAAAGAACGACACAAACACAAGCATAAAATCCAATAGATGCAACTATATATCAGTCAGAAAGGATATAACTCAATCATCATTACAAAAGAAAATAAGGGTGGAACCATAATGATAGTTGTCTATTATTGATAAACAAAGAAGAATACAACCATAGTTCTGACGTCAAATCCTTCTTTGGCTGGGTGATCAGCAACACAAGCCTTGCAAAGCTTGTTGGGAATGGGGAAACAAGCCTCTCTCTCCTTGGTTACTTGGACAAGAATCTCCTCACTTTAGATTTAGCTTTATGGGAATGAAGAAGGCTTCTTGTAGCATGAGCTTAGCAATTCTCAAACTTTGGGACTTAGAATTTGGAACTATCTTTTCAAAGGCAAAAGGACAAGCTTTTATAGATAGAGGGGAAGGAGTTAGGATTTTCCACAATATTCATGGGTTGGCTTTATCACTAAGAAGCTTCCATGAGAGGTGGAGAACTACTTCCCTCCTATGGAGATTCGAAGCCAAACTGACCCAACTCAATATAGATCCAGTTCATGAGTGGGTTAGGAAGAACCTTCGTAAGTTTGTTTGTTAAAAAATTTACCCAACTGGGCTGGCACGAGTGCGACTCTGAGACAGAGCGCCAGCTGGCGCGCCCTCTTTGGAGGATTTCCCCAATTGGCATGAGGGTTGCACTATGGAACCGCGCTATTTTTAGGGTTTTTTAGCAGGAGATGTGTTTAGGGAAAATAAAGGTCATGTTCAGAGGAATGTAATGCAAGTGTTTGTAGGCCATGTCACTTCTCATAGGTCCCGTAATGAGTCCTCCAAGACAGGGGAGAGGGGTAGCAGGGACGGTGAGAAATTGTTGTGTAACAACTAGCATCTATTTGGATCTCAAATGGTCTTTGAAGATCAGGCAGTGCTAGTACTGGTGTTGTACTAATCTTTTCTTTCAAGGTCTCGAAGGCTTTTTGCTATTTTCCTCCCCATTGAAACAGCTTGTTCAATCGTGTTAAAGCATGTAAGCGAGCTGCGATTAAGGAAAAGTTAGAAATGAACTTTCTCCAATATTGCGCTACTCATAAGAAGCTTCTAACTTCTTAGCAGATTTGTGTTTAGGCCAGTTTACAATGACTTCCACCTTAGAGGGATCTATCTTCAATTCACCACCCCCTACTATATGTCCCAAATAATTCAAAGATGTTTTGCTGAATTCAAATTTTTAGAGTTTAACATAAAGTTTTTCTCTTTTCAAAACATCTAGTGTCTGCTTAACATGCTTTAAATGTTATTTCCATGTTTTGCTAAATATAAGAATCATGCATATATACAATAACAAAATCATCAAGAAAAGGTCTGAGTACATCATTCATTATTTTCATGAAAGTAGCAGGAGCATTAGTTAATCCAAAAGACATAACCAGCCACTCATACAATCCCTTCTTTGTTTTGAAAGCAGTCTTCCATGCATCTTGTTCTGCGACTCTGACCTGATGATATCCACTATGAAATTCTAACCTAGAAAAATAAACAGCTTCCTTTAACTGATCTTATAGATTATCTATGCGAGGAAGGGGATAATGATTTTTTATTGTTATCTTATTCAGTGCTCGGTAATCAATGAACATTCTCCATGAGCCATCTTTCTTCTTCACCAAAACAATTGGAGACCCACATGGTGATGTGCTAGGTCTGATGAACCCCTTCTCGAGCAACTCCTGCACCTGCTTCTTGATTTCTGCATTCTCTAAAGAGGAAAACCTTCTATACCTGTGGCTGCAATGGTTGTCTCATCTCCTGATTCTGACCCCAAATATTTTTGAATAGTTGTAGCAGTCTTCTTCTTCTTGCCCTTGAACTTCTTAGGTCTCAGCTTCAGATGCAGAATCCAATAGTGCTCATCATCATGCCCATCCTTCTTACATTGAGTGCATGAAGACTTGCTTTTCTGTGTAGTGTTGGCCTTCCTCTCTTTCCATTTATGTTTTTTCTCCTTATTCTTGCTTACAATGGGCTTGGATGATCCTCCAACTTTTGGGTTCCCATTCTTTCCTCTAGCTTCTAGATGCGTAGCTTGAACAGATACCTCATCTATACTAGTGGGATTAAACATGAGGATAGTGTGCCTCATGTAGCTGCATAGACCACCTACGTACTTCAACAGAGTCTCAGGTGAGTCTAATGAAATTTCTAAAATCAAAGCTCTTTTCCTAAATTCTTGGGTGTAACCTTGTACATTTTTCCCTTTCGATTGGCGAAGAGTTTGCTAGCTCATCATGGATTACTGCATGTAAGCTAGTGGATAGAATTGCTTTTTAATTGCAGAAACAAATTCACTCTAGACAAAAAGAATCTTACCATGTTTCTTCATGTGAGCTTGTGTCCTGCCTTCCCACCATACCAAGGTAGTGTCTCCAAGGTGTAGGCTTGCCAGCTAAATCTTACTCTTGTCTGAGTCGATACTCTGCACTCTACAATAAACATCAATTTGTCTAATCCAATTATCTAGCTTCTCTACATTCAACTCTCCATCATATATTGGTAAATCAAATTTAACATCTAATTTAATCAAATATGTCTTCTTTTCATGTTTAGGTCTATTAGGAGGTGTGAGAAAGTTTTCTTCTTTCACTTTGCCTTTTGAGTGGTCATGGAGGAGAGATTCTTCTTCTCCTTTTTCTTTGGAGTGTGATGAATCTTCATCTTTACCTTTCTTAAACTCCTTGCACATTTCCTCTACCATGGATCTCATGGCCAAGAAACTATCTATGAATTGGGGGTTTGGTCCCAAGGGACTTTCTTCTAACATTTTCTTCTTAGGATAGACTCTTCCAATTTACGAGTTAGTTTCTACCAACTCTCCTCCTAATTCAAGATTTGATCTAGTTAGCATTCATCAACAAAATCTAGCACAAGCTTGTCTAACCTTAAGAACCTAGGAGCTCTGATACCACTTGATCTGAAATCACTCGTGAATGATCTCAGTTAATTAATGAAGGTATTACAAACTCAAGTGCTGGGGTGTACCTATGCTATCTTATGCAACAGATCGATAAGACTGCGAAATACACAAACACTGAAACAGTAAGAGAAGACAATAAGAAAACACATAAACACAACAAATTTAATAAGGAGTTCACCCAATCCTCCTGGGCTACGTCTCCTGGTCCAACCTTCAGTGGTGGCCTTTCTATTGTGTTTTAAAAAGCATATTTTTACAATAGTGAGCTCAAATTGAGTCTCACTTAACAGATAATGATTAGTAGGATTGTACTTGGATTCCCCAAGTCTCTAGAGTACACAGACTCTCCTTACTGAATCTCGACCTCAATTGGTCTCAGTGGTATGAGTCCAATTTGGTACTCAATTCTTGACAGGTATACACAAAGGAGTTTCTTGAACCTCTCAAGCCTTTTCTGGAGTTCATAGACTCTTGGACTCTCTCTGTCTCTCTCTAATCGATGCTGCCTTTGCTCTGTAGGTCAGCTCGACTTTTCTGTTCTCTTCAATTTTTTCTTCTCTCTCTTTGCTCTCTTTTCCTGCTTCCTCTTTTGCTTTCTCTGTCTGTTCATGGCTTGAAACCAGTCTCCTCCCTGACTATTTTTTTATGCTTCCTGGCTTTCTAGATCTCTTACGTCTATCCACTGGAATTCCCCTGCTTTGCGTCATCATCACTGTAACGCTTCACAGAGAGGTTGTCGTCTATTTCCTCACAAACTGAGTGTTAGTTCTCTTTGAATGGTCATTATTTTAGTTGCTCCAAGATTTCCATCGAAATTGATTCCTCCGCCAATTCATCAGTCATGCCAGATCTCAAATCTTATCCGCCTCAGCTTATTTCCCTATAGAATCTGGTCACCCATCGGATTGCTTCTCTGTATTTGATCTGGGGCCTCCAGATCCTACGGTCTCTGTCCATATCGCGCGGGTAAGTAGCATGATTTTACCCACGCGATGAGAGCAGTTTTCTCTCTCATTCGCTGGATGCATGTCACCCGTTGTATGGAATCGGGCGGGACTCAGTCGAACCTACTTACTGCTTGAGGGCCTTCCGATATCCTACAAGTTTTAGCGCAGGGCCTGCCTTCTGATGGAATTGGCAATTTCCATATGGTTTAATGCTTTTCCCCGTGACCAAGCGCTCGAGGCTTTCCTTCACTGAGGGGTGATACGGGATTAGTGCTTTAGCGGTAATCACATATCAGAAACTGCCTTTGTTTTTGGATTTGACTTCCCATTTTGCGAGTACACAGACTCCCCTTATTGAATCTTGACCTCAACTGGTCTCAATGGTATGAGTCCGATTTGGTGCTCAATACCTAACAAGTATAGACAAAGGACTTGCTTGAACCTCTCAAGCCTTTTCTGGAGTTCACAGACTCTTGGACTCTCTTTGTCTCTGTCTGCTCGATGTTGCCTTTGCTTTGCAGGTCAGCTCGACTTCTCTGTTCTCTTCAATTTTTGCTTCTCTCTCTTTGTCCTTTTTCTGCTTCCTCTTTTGCTTTCTCTATCTGTTCATGGCTTAAAGCCAATCTTCTCCCTGACTATTCATTTCTACTTCCCGGCTCTCTAGATCTCCTACCTCTATCCGCTGGAATTCCCCTGCTCTGTGTCATCATCACTGTAACGCTTCACAGAGAGGTAGCCACGTATTTCCTCATTGTTACAGGGAAAAGTGTCTATGTAGAACTGCTCTATCCCACTAAGGTGTGACAACTGCCTTAGAAACAAACATAGAAAAGCTACTTTTGTTTTTCCTTTATGGATTATAGATAGAGAAGAACAGAAAGACCAACCTCTGTCTTGCGCTAATCTCCTGATTTGATTCCTCTCTTCTTTGATAGTCTTTAGCTACCTGCTCCCTTGCACGCCCAGCTTCACAAAGTACCTGTAAGATCACAGTACCATAACACTATACAAAGACATGGATCTATAATCATAAACAATCTAGGATCAGATGTAAATTGACCATACAAATGTAGCAAGCATTAATGACACAAGAGCATGGAGGAAAACTTGAATAGCTTTTATTGATAAACAAGAAAGAGCCAAGAGGAGTTACAATCAGTTGTTCTGACCCAGCATCAACCTCCCAGCTAAGAATCCCCTCTTCACCTCAAACAAAGCTTAGATCACCCAATAATCTGATGTTTGTCTCAAGAAACCAACAACAATTCCTTACAATATGCAAAATTCCAGCCTCTGGATCTCTGGGATGATGGATCCATATATAGATATCTATAATGGAGATGAGTCAGCTCATGATTTGATTAGTGTCTTCCCTCTGATAGTTCTTTCTTCCACTTGGAGATTGATGATCTCTTACTCATCCTTGGTCGAATTCAGTGAGGCAAGTGTCACAGGAGAAGATTCTGGAAGCTTCCATTGCCTCTCCACCTCGCGGAATGACACTGCCATTTGTCATTTCTCGCCCATCGCACCCCATAGAAGGGATTTTTGAAATGAAACACACCCACATAGTGTATTTAGGTGAGATGCAACACACTTGGCCAGTGGAGCAGCTAAAATGATCCTGTTTTGACTAATTTTGAGCAGTTTTTCATGGAGAACTTCTGGGAGAAGCTGTAATCTGTTGACCTTGTTCCTTTAGGGGTTAGAACAACACTTTTAGGGACTTAGGATCCCTTGATTTATGGACATTTCATGCTTGGGTTGTAGGGCCCAAAAATGTCTATAACAGTTGCCCCCTAAAGCATGAGGTCGTTAATATTTTGATGCCGGGTGAAATGCTTTATTATGAGGATCCGAAGTTCTTTCAAGCTGGGAGGAGACCTGTAATAAGATACAACACAATACATTATCTTCATAATATTTTCATGATCTAGCTGAGGCGGGCATTCCCATGATCAGCTTTATAAATTCATTTTCATGTACATAGGACAGACAATCGTCTGAGTGTAGACTGATGATTCTGGTAGAGCCATCATCCTTTTGATTGGATGATTATCTGTGCGGCAATGATGTACATTTGATGTATTTATTTCCCTGAATATATATCGCAGCCCGGATGGATGAAACTAGATCCGGGGTCTTCAATCTCGTTTGATCTTCACTCGAAGTACAAGTCGATCCATGTGAGAAATGTTCTGAAGTCGAACATGGAAAAACATCGCTTGATTACCAACCAATGATGTAAACTGTTAACAAGCGTGAGAGGAATTACCGATAATGATAATGACCCTCAAGGTACTGCAGTACAATTAACATGGTGTGAATAAAGGACTTGGCGTCGAACACCACGCAAAATCTTTCGGTCGAAGGCCATTGATTTAAACCTATCGCCGGAAGTGAGAAACTTGCCATTGAGGCATGCAAGCTTCGAAGTACTGAATGGGGTGTTCCCATACCAACTTCTTGGATAATGAGCTGATGTCGACAAGAAGCAATCCATCACAGGAGGGCCTTAATGAATCCCACATCAATGACATGGAACGGAGCAAATGATTTTAATGGAGGTGAAAACGATCTGGTGATATAAGGTTCACGGTGGTGGTCATGAAAGAATGGAGTATAAATGTATGGCAGTGGGTGAGACACAGGTGAATTCTCTGAATGACTTCCCTTGAACATATCGGCGACACTGATGTGATGGATTGGTAGCATTAACCCCAAATGTGGATGGTATGATGGGACCATGGTGATGTGACTGGTGAATGAAACAACCCAACCCGACTCGGACACGGAGTGGAAGTGTAATGTTCAAGAGTGACTTGCTACCAACAAAGTTTCTTCAAGTTTTCTTCCCAATTTTCCCCAGTCATTGCTGACCAGTACCTCTTTATTTTTGTCAAGCTTGAGGAGGATAACATATGCTTGTTCTATAATTTTCCCTTCGGGCAAACCCATCGCTATGTTTTAACGAGCCTAGCGATAGTGAAACTCGTTCTCGTCTATAGACAAGTTTGTCGCTATTAAAATTTTAACGAGTTTAACGACAAAGATAACTCAATCCTTTTCAATTTTAGAGAGTCTGAAAAGGAACGTAAAGGAAACTCCAAAATTCCTCTTTCATCATCTAATCCCTTAAGTCTGAAAAAGTATAAAACAATAGAGAAGGGATGAATTTTCGATACTTTTAACAAGCCGAACAAAACAAGCACTTGATATTTTTGTGTAATAATCCCTCAGGTCCAAAAAGATTAAAATTTAGAGGAGGGATAGCACTTCCGGTCACTTTAACGAGTTGGGGAGGCCAATGGCTCAGCAATCTTTTCATATTTTACAAGTCAATTGAAAAGAGCTTAAAGGAGACTTGTCTTTTGAGGAACGAGTGATAAAATGGATAGCAACTGATTCCAGGTAAGGTTTGGAATTTTCCAATCACGGCAGTGTCATAAGGATGGCTAGTGAAATCACTCTTCGTAGCTGTTCCTCAAAATGGGTAAACAATCAAATGGGGGTGAATGATCGGCCAATGCAAAAGTGGAGGTGATGGTGCAAACACGACCAAGGCTTTAAATGGCTGAAGTACTACATTCACGATGGTTATTTACAGGTGAATAGTTCATTTTTTAACGAGCTTAAACGCGGGGAGAAACATTTGCTCATGACTTATGTTTATTTTTTAACGAGCTTGAACTATGTGCTAAAACTGCTCGATGCTGTTTTATTTTTTAACGAGCTTGAACCCTGCAGTAACACTGCTCGTGATAAGTTTGCATGCCCCCAGCATAATAACGAAAATTGAGGTGCATGCCCCCCAAGCTTCATTGCATTCAACTCGGTGGTTGGAATGAAGGTTTACCTTTGAGATTTGGAAAGGGGATTTGTTTCATTTTTTAATGAGGTTGACATAGTAAAAGAACTATCCTCATGACTCCTTGTTTCATTTTTTAACGAGGTCGACACAAGATAAGAACCATCCTCGAAATCCACCGTATTTACAGTATTTGAAAGAAAATAAAAAACTGATGGATGATTAAGGTTGCTGGAATAATCTTCGTGGTAATCTGGAAGATGGGAGCGATGGTGGTAATCTTCCCATGGTGCCTCTCCTATCATCATAGATTGAATGATTCCTTCGTCTGTAGAATGTACATGCGAAAAAGGATCTGAAGAGGTGCCATATTCCTTAGACCTATCTATCCAAACACTCAATGAGGATTGATTTGGGTTTGCCCGCCAAGCCAAGAAAATTGATTGCTACAATATTTCTAAAATGGCAATGATCCATGCTGACAAAATGTTTAAGAATCTTCTGAATCCATTAGATATAGAAGATTTCATATTGCAGGTTTCCACTGTGCCCACTTCCGCCAAATTACACGAAGGCGGTAGGGCAAAAGTACCCATTAAGGCAGGGTCTTTTAGGAGGCCTACTCCAATATTTTGAAGCGAATGATTACTTCCATGGATCATTGGAATGCTTTCCGTAACTTGTGAACTATTGGGGAGAAATGCTTGTTGGTCGATGATTGTAATTGCTCCTTGGAAGGGAAATGCAATCTTCTTGAAGTAGGTCGACACAACTGCAACCACGGCATATATCCAGGGCCTTCACAGTAGGATGTTGTAATCGAGGTTTCCGTCGATTACTTCAACATCTATTTCTACTGTTTTGCCCCCCAGTTCAACTTGCAAGTTACTTAAAATACGATATGGAGTGTATGATCATCCATCAAATGATTTTAACATCGTTGACGATCTCGACAAGGGTGGTGAGCCTAAATTTTTCCAGCAACTCATCGACATAATACATGTAGATGCCCCCTCATCAATAATTGTTCGATGAACAGTTTTGTTGAGGGATTTCACTTGAATAAGGAAAGCTAGTTGAGCTGGTAACTGAGGGTCATATCCTTTATGATCAAAGGCCACAATATTTGAATCCATTGGGTCAATCCCACCTATTGCTGATAATAGATCCTGCTTTTGGGAGGGGAAATTTTGCGGTACCTCAAGTGTCGACATAGCAGACAGTGATTGGGCTAGGTCCTCTACTATATTATAATTCTGTGCTACTTTGGCACGAGGATTAAATGTCGATTTGTGTACTACTCCCTTTGGCGGATTTATCATTGGCTCAGGAATGATGGGTGGCACAACTTCGGTCAAAGCTGTTGTCGAACTACTAGGTTGTTCATTAGCCTTGTTATTCGATAGCTGTGGATTCCCGTAATCTTTATTCCTTGTCAAAGCATCATTTTACTGCTTTGAGATAGACAACATAAGCACTTGGGATCGGGAAGAATTTTGATTAGCAACCAGTTTGGTTCCCGGGATTGGAAACGGATCAGTCAATACCACTGAGGTTTTTGAACTCTTAAAGAGTTTCTTAACTTCAGCTTTATGTGGACAATCTCTCGTTCGATGATCCTCATTGCATATATGACACCCCGCAGGGGGTTCCCTTTGCTCAGAAGGGTTTGCAGAAGGTTTTTCAAGAGATGACTCATCCTGCTTCTTTTTTCTCCCTTTCTTTTTTTTCTTGCCCGCTGGTTGCTTCAGTTGTTTGCCCTTGTTGGTCAACACGGCATTTACTTTCGAGGCAAGAAGTTCCTCATTTTCATTTTGACTAGAAATATTATAGGCCTTTTTAGATGTAGCCTTTGTCGATTTTGTGCTTGTCGTACCTATCACGCCATCACTGGCGTGAGGGTCTTTATTTGATTTAGGAGGGGGAGGAAGGGAAAATTCCGGTCTAGGAGCATCAGGTATTTTATCATAGAGCGTGCCGGACTGAGTGTAAATCAAGTCCAAATATTGCGAACAAGAGATAACTTGTTCTTCTGTGATGACTCCCCCTTTTGCTACATCTTCCGTGATGGAAGGTAGTAATGACTTGATAAACCATTCAGCTAAGAGCTGATCGGGAACATACATTTTTACCATTCTACGACGACGTCACCACTCATGTATATGATCAGATATGTGAGTGGCCGTCATTTGTTTGAAGTTGGTAAGGAGTTCCGTTCCCGTTTCGTACCTTATCGGTAACTGAAAATGGGTTAAAAAGGTTGTGGCTAGGGTACTGAAGTTGTCGAACGAAGCTCTAGGAAATTCGATATACCATTTTGCTGTCGGACCAGTTAACGTCCTTTGAAAAAGGTGAAGCCTAATCGAATCATTGTTTAGGGTGTTTGATGAACACCACAGATGAAAGGTCATCACATGATTCAACGGATCTTCACCTGGATTTCCATTAAATTTAGGAATATCTGATGGAAGTTTATGCGGAATCACTGGCCACCAAGGGGCATAAGCAATTGGATCATTCATCAGCCGGTTTAGATCTCGCAATTCTAGAGTTGCTACAAAGGGCAACTGTTGATTCAGGTTAGGCGAAGCATACCAAGGATTAGATGGAATTGCCTGAGCAGTGGGTCTTTTGTTTTCGGGAAAAGTGTCTATTCAGAACAACCCTATCCCACAGGGTTGTGACAGTGACCTCAGAAACAAACAAGGAAAACTAATCTTGTATTCTTCTTTATGAACTATAAATGAAGATGATTAAGATGAACCAACCTGTGTCTTGCGCTAGTTGTTCGATCCAATCTATCCTCTCTTTGCCAGCTTCCACCGATCTACTCCCTCACTTGCCCAGCGTCACCAAGTTCCTGCAAGTTCACAGAAGAGAGAAACTACACAAAGACATAGATTTATGTTCATAAAAAGCTTAGGATCATATTTAAGCTAAACATACAAATATAACACACATCAGATATACAAGCATGTAGGAGAAACTCAAGTAGTTTTATTGACAAAACAAGAAGATCCAGGAGGAGTTACAACCGATGAGTCCTGATCCAGCATCAGCCTCCCAGCATATAATCCCTTCTTCACCTCCAACAAAGCATAAATCACCCAATACTCTGATATCAATCACCAAACCAACAGCAATTCTCCGCAATGTACAAAATTCCAGCCTCTTGGATCTCTTGGTGAGGGATCCATATATAGATGTATGCAAAGAGGATGAGTCATCCCATGAGTTGATTAGTGGCTTCTCTCTATCAGTTCTTGCTTCCACTTGGAGACTGAGAGCCTCTTACTCATCACTGGTCGAATTCAGTGAGGCAAGTGTCATTGGAGAAGATTCTGGAAGCTTCCATTGTTTCTCCACCTCGCGGAATGACTCTGCCACTTGTCATTTCCCGCTCAATGCACCCTGGTAGTGCATTCAAGACTATTGCAATGCACCTAGCTAGTGTATTTGGGTGCTTTGCAATGCAGCTAGCTAGTGGAGCATCTGAATTGATCCTGATTTGACTAGTTTTGAGCACTTTCTGGTGGAGAACTTTTGGGAGAAGCTGTAATTTATTTACATTGTTTCTTTAGGAGCTGGAACAACATCTTTAGGGACTTAGGATCCCTTGGATTATGGACATTTCATGCTTATAGCTGTAAGGCACAAAAATGTCTATAACAGTTGCCCCCTAAAGTATGAGGCCGTTTATCGGGTGAAATGCTTTATTAGGAGGATCCGAAGTTCTTCTAATGCTTGAGAGGAGACCTGTAATGAGATACAATACAATACATTATTTTCATAATGTTTTCATGATCTAGCTGAGGCGGGCATTCCCATGCTCAACTTTATAAATTCATTTTCATGTACATAGGATAGACAATCGTCTGATGGTAGACTGATGATTCTGGTGAAGTCATCATCCTTTTGGTAGGATGATTATCTGTGCTGCAATGCTGTACATTTCAATGTCTTTATTTTCCTGAATATATATCGCAGCCCGGATGGATGAAACTAGATCCGGGGTCTTCAATCTTGTCCGATCTTCACTCGAAGTACAAGTCGATCCATGTGAGAATTGTTTTTGAAGTCGAACATGGAAAGACATCGCTTGATTACTAGCCAATGATGTAAACTGTTAACAAGCGCGAGAGGAATCACCAATAATGATAATGACCCTCAAGGTACTGCAGTACAATTCACGTGGTGTGAATAAAGGACTTGGCATCGAACACCACACAAAATCTTTCGGTCGAAGGTCATTGATGTATACCTGTCGCCGGAAGTGAGAAACTTGCCATTGAGGCATGCAAGCTTCAAAGTACTGAAGGGGTGTTCCTAGATCAACTTCTTGGATAATGAGCTGATGTCGACAAGAAGCGATCCATCAAAGGAGGGCCTTAATGAATCCCACATCAATGACACAGAACGGAGTGAATGATTTTGATGGAGGTGAAAACGATCTGGTGACATACGGTTCAGGGTGGCGGTCATGAAAGAGTGAAGTATAATGTATGGTAGTGGATGGGACACGGGTGACTTCTCTGGATGACTTCTCTTGAACATGTCGGTGACACTTATGTGATGGATTGGTAGCATTTACCCCAAACGTGGATGGTATGGCGTGACCATGGTGATGTGACCGGTGAATGAAACAACCCAACCCGACTCTGGTACGAAGTGGAAGTGTCATGTTCAAGAGCGACTTGCTACCAATAAAGTTTCCTTGAGTTTTCTTCCCAATCTTTCCCCAGTCATTTCTGACCAGTACCTCTTTATTTTTGTCAAGCTTGAGGAGGATAACATATGCTTGTTCTATAATTTGCCCTTCGGGCAAACCCATCGCTATGTTTTAACGAGCCTAGCGATAGTGAAACTCGTTCTCGTCTAAAGACAAGTTTGTCGCTATTAATCTTTTTAACGAGTCTAACGACAAAGATAACTCGGTCCTTTTCCTTTTTAGGGAGTCTGAAAAGGTACGTAAAGATAACTCCGGAATTCCTTTTTCGTCATCTAATCCCTTAAGTCCGAAAAAGTATAAAATAATACAGAAGGGATGAATTTTCGATAATTTTAACGAGCCGAACAAAACAAGCGCTCGATCTTTTTGTGCAATAATCCCTCAGGTCCAAAAAGATTAAAATCTAGAGGAGGGATAGCGCTTCCGGTCACTTTAACGAGCTGGAAGGCCAAAACTCGGCAATCTTTTCATATTTTACGAGTCAGATGAAAAGAGCTTAAAGAAGACTCGTCTTTTGAGGAACGAGTGATAAAATGGGTAGCAGCTGATTCCAGGTAAGGTTTGGAA
This sequence comes from Pinus tabuliformis, assembly GCA_031772625.1. Lineage (NCBI taxonomy): Eukaryota > Viridiplantae > Streptophyta > Pinopsida > Pinales > Pinaceae > Pinus > Pinus tabuliformis. Next base: position 1,982,209,556 of record CM062817.1, on the reverse strand, counting down.
TTTTCCAATCACGGGAGTGTCACAAGGATGGCTAGTGAAATCACTCTTTGCAGCTCTTCCTCAAAATGGGTAAACAATCAGATGGAGGTGAATGATCGGCCAAATGAAAAGTGGAGGTAATGGTGCAAACACGACCAAGGCTTTAATGGCTGAAAATGCTTCATTCACGGTGGTTATTTACCGGAGGATAGTTCATTTTTTAATGAGCTTAAACGCGGGTGGAAACACTTGCTCGATCTTATGTTTATTTTTTAACGAGCTTGAACTATGCGCTAAAACTGCTCAATAATCCAGTCATATGATAAAATGTCTCATGTAAGATGCCATTTTTTATGGAGCTTGCGCCTTACAAAGCTTTGCCCCGCATCCTTTCTTTATGCAAGTTATGGGACGACTAATCCTACGAGTTTAAAGGGTTAGCCTATGGGTTTAAAGGGAGGACCTAAAAATTTAAAAAATAAATAGTCGCCTTTTGCTTGCACTCCAAAAGGTTTGCATGCCCCCAGGTATAAAACAAAGTTTCAAAGTTACCCCTCAATTTACAGACAAGACATTCGTTCTATCAGGAGAGGCCTACCTCTTACAGGTTACCCAAAGATTGCTCTATTCACGGTGCAAACAAAACACTTCTTCAGGGATGTCTACCGAGATAAACAAAGGTGAGAGACTTTGTCTGTCAACTCACATAACTTTGACAAGAGAATCTTATTCTAGAACAACCCCTCTTCCAATCACGGACGGGGTACGGACTAGTCATATTCTCCCGCAGAAACCTATTCTATACCCGAAGTTTTCCTACCGAAGCAGACCAGGACGCATGCCCCCTGGGTTTCAGTCATATCCCTCTGAATTACTCGCGCTCATCGGGAGGATGGACTGGGACTTGAGACATTTCTTGCGTGAAGAGACCATTTAGGGACGGTATATGACTATTTGCTATGCATGATCCGGGAAATGAAAGCTGGTCCACAAGCTTGACCACTCTTCCTTCGTGCGGAAAACACATTACTCTAAAGAGTGAGGAGACGATGGCTCCCATGCAATAAATATAGTCTCGTCCAAGGAGTAGGTTATAATCCAAGGGTCCTTGAACGACCATGACGTTCAGGCGAACTGTCTTCCCTCTCAATGTTATAGGCACATCGGGAAGGATCCCTAAAGGTCGACTGGTTCCTTTATCAAAGCCTGTCAGATTTCTCATTTCAGGCAACAACGATGGTGAACCAAGCACTTTCCAAGCAATAGAGGAAAGGATACTCACAGACGCCCCCTCATCTATGATGGTGCCAGCCATGACCATTCTGTATATTTGAACGATAATTCGGAATGGTATGCTTGCTGGCAAACGGGGTCTGCCTAGTTGATTCCAGTCGAAGGATACAACTAGGTTGCTTGGAGGTGGGACCGAATAGACGGCCGGGTATGGCTCTGATGAAATTTCTTCCTGTGGTAAAGGAATGGGTAGATTGCCCCCGTGTTCATCGGAGTCTGTGTTGATGAAGAGAATTTGGACGGTGTCATCCTTATCCTCTTCAGTGACTGTATCATTCGAAGATAAAACCTCTGAAGGCAAGACCGGGTCAACTGCCGCCTTGACCCTTTGACATTCATCTGGTATGGATTAAGTTGGTATATCCTCAATGATAGATGCTTCAGCTGACCACTTGAGTGGGCCAGCTGGGTTCTCAACTGGTGACGGACTCGGCAAGAGTTTTTTATATCCAGGAGGAAGTCGTAATGGTGAAACCGGACGATCATCCAAAACTCTTTTAGCCTTGTCTAAGAAGGGACAACGGTGGAGGGCATGGTCGCCTTCGCACAGTCTACAGGGAAATCTAGCTTTCCCTTTTTGTCCTGGGGCTTCACTTTCACTAGTTGACGGTGTGCTTTCAACATGATCTCCAGAGGTTGATGACACCGGATTGTGCAAACGAGGAGACCAGTCCCTTAGTATCCGGGGGATGCAAGGACAATCTCTATGAAAGTGGTCTCCTCTACAAATGACACATGGCGATTTAGGCCTGGTCGGTGCTGTGTGTGGATTTTCATTAGACGACACTCGTTTTCCCTTATTCGCCTTTGGCTCCTTCTTCTTTTTCTCTTTCTTCTTCTTTTCCTTCTTCTCCTTCGGAACTTGGTTTTTAGCTTTACCAGTCCCGTCAAGCGAAGAGGAAGGAAGAGAGGAAGAATTAGAGGAAGTAGAAGGTTGGTGGGTAACTCTGGACTCGTCTAACTTCTGATTCGACTGTTCAGGAATAGTGGTGTTCTGAACGACATTGGTTGAGAAGAGCCATACTGGCAAGCCAATTGTAAGTCCTGGAAGCGACCATGTGGCCATATGGGGCGCACCAACATCTCCCCAAGAGGAGAAGGGACTAGGATTTCCACCAAGGGGAATTCCTTGGTTGGTAGGCTCCATTTTCTCAACCTAAAGATCAACGTAGGGAAAAGGGTATGAATATTCCGTTTAAAATAAATTTTAACACGCTTTGACACAACTTTGGTTTTTCAGTTTTAAAGAGTCGAGAAAAACAAAAGATGACTCTAGTCTCCTTCGATTTTTAATGAGCCTGAAGTGGCAAGTGCTCAGATGGACCTTTTCCGTTAAGGAGTCTGAAAAGGAATGAAAGGGACTACTCTGGAAGTCTAGGTAGAGGGAGTGCCAAACCAATCTCAAAACCGCAGAATACTTTTTAGGGTACGGGCGGTCAATCTTCCCGAATGCTGTGTTCAGTGCATTGTGATTAGTAGGGCGGCCGACACGGCTTCCTATGGATAAAGGTTTTATGCCTATAGGGGTCTCCCAATATATACTCGACGGTACGTGGGAGCACAAGTCCGTACTGGCACTTATCATCTCAAAGTGGAGGAATCACCCAACCAACAGTGAGGACAACAGTTACCAGGCTTTACGACGCCAGAATACGTCTCTAGCCTAGACCTCTAGATGTTGTGCGTTAAGTTACAAAGCGTTGTTAAGTTCATTGAATTTATTTTAGGTTGATCTTTCTTATGAAGTTTGCCTTTTGGGTTCACCACGAGATGTAGATGTAATTCCTAAAATGCAGTCTAAAGATGATAAGCAAGCTTTTTATCTCTTTTCAGCAATGAAAATCCTAGCTACAAGGGGAAAAGAAAGACACAATCTTTTCTCAAAGAGCAAAGAGCACACTGTAAATGCACTTTTCCTAAATCAAGCCATACAAACTGTCAATATGCAAATGCACTTGTGCATGTATTTGTTTTTCACTTTCTTAATATTGATGCCTAAAAAGAAAGTTGTTGTATAAATTTGAATTCGATTTCAAGTGAAAAACACAAACAAGCTTCTTTTCGAAATCAAAAGGTAGAGACGATTACGACACTTTATGATTTTGAAGTAAACACTTGTTTCGACACTAGAAATTCACAAATTCAAGCCAAAGGCAAAAGTAAAAGCGTAATCAACTGTCAACAACAAATATACTTTCTCCTAAGATCAAAACGACACTTACGACAGGTCTAGATCTAAGGGCGACAGTATGACCAGTTTACTTTTGCAATGGGAAACTGTGAATGACGTAACAAATACAGTTTCTTTTATACAAATGAGGCAGAATTAAGGCAAAGAAAAGGGGCTTTTAGACAGACAAACACACTGATCACAGGCTGCAAAAATCAAAGGCAAAACTGGAAAAAGTGAGCAAAGAACCTCAGCTAGGCAGGGCTAGGCTGATCAACGCGCCTACTACACAGAGAAACTGAATTGCAACGCAGGTAGCCCTATCAGGAACTGCGTTGAAATGCAGAGTCTCTTCACAGAGCCTGCGATGAAGCATAAACGAGAATTCTCTCCGGGTTCTGGGTCACGGTTTGCAGTTTAATCTATGGTTTTTGGCCGGGTAAAAGCAATCAAATGTGCACAATCAGAGGGTTGATTTACAAGAGGTTTGAGAGCTATCACAAAGCGTAATCAGATCATTTGTGAGTCAACTGTTCAGATCATAAATAGGCCCAGTGAAGGGACTAGAGTAGCAGATGTCTAATTTGCATTTGTAAATGGCAAATGCAGTTCGATTCGCCACTCCTAAGTTTATGAGATGAACAACAATAGAAACACAAATAAACTAACTAGACACGATCCCCAGCGGAGTCGCCATTTTGTTTTCGGGAAAAGTGTCTAGTCAGAACGACCCTATCCCACAGGGTTGTGACAGTGACCTCAGAAACAAACAAGGAAAACTACTCTTGTATTCTTCTTTATGAACTATAAACAAAGATGATTAAGATGAACCGACCTGTGTCTTGCGCTGGTTGTTCGATCCAATCTATCCTATCTTTGCCAGCTTCCACCGATCTGCTCCCTCACTTGCCCAGCGTCACCAAGTTCCTGCAAGTTCACAGAAGAGAGAAACTACACAAAGACATAGATTTATGTTCATAAAAAGCTTAGGATCAGATTTAAGCTAAACATACAAATATAACACACATCAGATATACAAGCATGTAGGAGAAACTCAAGTAGTTTTATTGATAAAACAAGAAGATCCAGGAGGAGTTACAACCGATGAGTCCTGATCCACCATTAGCCTCCCAGCATAGAATCCCTTCTTCACCTCCAACAAAGCATAAATCACCCAATACTCTGATATCAATCACCAAACCAACAACAATTCTCCGCAATGTACAAAATTCCAGCCTCTTGGATCTCTTGGTGAGGGATCCATATATAGATGTATGCAAAGAGGATGAGTCATCCCACGAGTTGATTAGTGGCTTCTCTATGTCAGTTCTTGCTTCCACTTGGAGACTGAGAGCCTCTTACTCATCACTGGTCGAATTCAGTGAGGCAAGTGTCATTGGAGAAGATTCTGGAAGCTTCCATTGTTTCTCCACCTCGCAAAATGACTCTGCCATTTGTCATTTCCCGCTCAACGCACCCTGGTAGTGCATTCAAGTGCGTTGCAACACACCTAGCTAGTGTATTTGGGTGCTTTGCAATGCAGCTAGCTAGTGGAGCATCTGAATTGATCCTGATTTGACTAGTTTTGAGCAGTTTCTGGTGGAGAACTTTTGGGAGAAGCTGTAATTTGTTGACCTTGTTTCTTTAGGAGCTGGAACAACATCTTTAGGGACTTAGGATCCCTTGGTTTATGGACATTTCATGCTTATAGCTGTAAGGCACAAAAATGTCTATAACATCTTTGCACACCAGCATAATGTATTTGATGCTGGCAACTTTGACAATGTTGATGGGCATAATCATTATAATATGGTTGTTGATAACCGTTTTGGAAATGCAGTTGCCCATTACTTACAAAGACTTGTTGCTCAGGTCCTTGATATGATTGTTGGAATTGCGGTTGTTGAGATTGAACCAGCCATGGTTGTTGGACCATTTGTTGTTGCCCAATACTGGATGATTGACCAAGATGAGGAGTCATAGTACATGTTTGAGTCTGAGTCGCTCCATATAAGGAGGCACTAACCTGCGGTTGTGATTGAGTCGTTGAGACAAGAGGTTGTTGTATTGCAACCTGAGATTGGGGTTGACATACAACAGGTAGCGCTTGTACTTGAGACGTAGTCACCATAGCAGGTATAGTGGGAATATTCGACACAGGGTGGACTGGTTGCATCGAATATACAACCCTTGGTTGCTGAGGCAGAATTGGTACCCAACCACTTGATGTAATTCTAGTTTGACCTGAAGTTTGTTGTAAACTCCCATATGGTTGTTCTCCGAGAGGGAACAATGAAAAGGCATATTGCCCTCCATATGGTGGCAATCCAGTACTTAAAGGGTAAATTGGCCTTTGAAGACACATTGGATCAATTTTTTGAGTTTCAACATAAGAAATACCAGATGATAATCCATATGAAGAAATAGGAACAGACCATGTCGTCGAAACAGTCCCTGATTGGACTCCGGCTTGTTGTTGATAACTTGCCGGGACAGATGGTATACCGGCGAACATTGTTGGAGTAGCAGTAGGAGGTTCTCCTGCTGTTGTGTCAGATGACACAGTCCTAGATGTCAATGGTTGATCAGACATATCTAGTCTATCCAAAAGATTACCTAGTGATTCTACAGGAGCTTCTGCTGGCGGTAGACTAACTTCTGATGAAGAAGGATACAGAGTGATCCCGACTCCAAATTGCGATGGAGTACTAGTTGTAGGATCTTCCACAATTTCTTCTATGGCAATCAGACCAGGTGGAAGGGGTAGATCGCCAAGTTCGTAGAATATTTCTGGTGCCGAAGAAGGTATGGAACCGACAGCGACAGATGTTTGAGGAGCAAGACTCTCCGAACCGGTTGTAAATGGAACTGTTTCGGTAACACAAGTGTTTACCCTCAGACTAGGATCAGTATTACTGTCCTTCTGTGGCTGCTGAACTTCTTCTGTAGAGGCAGGGATTCTAGAAATGTTTGGAGTAACCAGAGTCTCTGGTGTTGTTGGAACACTTGTTCTAACTTTAGCAGGAGATTTGGAACTGGTTAAACGAGTTCGCTTTGTCCGTACTAGCTTCGATTCCGGAGACAAAGACGGTTGACTCATAAGCCTCCACGAACAACGGGGTTTCAATTGACTTTCTTCCATGATTGCGGATTACTCGATCAACTAAAAATAAAGGGGAAGTATGTTTCCGAATTAAATGAATTTTAGACGCTTTGACACAACTTGTTTTTTCAATTTTTAAGAGTCGAGAAAAAACAAAAGATGACTCTAGTCTCCTTCGATTTTTAATGAGACTGAAGTGACAAGTGCTCAGATGGACCTTTTCTGTTAAAGAGTCTGAAAAGGAACTAAAGGGACTGCTCTGGAAATCTAGGTAGAGGGATTACCAAACCAATCGCAAAACTGCAGAATACTTTTTACGGTACGCCAGTCAATCTTCCCGAATGCTGTGTTCAGTGCATTGCGATCGATAGGGCGGCAGACACGGCTTCCTATGGATAAAGGATTAAGCCTATTGGGATCTCCCAAAATATACTCGATGGTACATGGGAGCACAAGTCCGTACTGGCACTTATCGTCTCAAAGTGGAGGAATCACCCAACCATCAGTGAGAACAACAGTTGCCAGGCTTTACGACGCCGGAATACGTCTCTAGCCTAGACTTCTAAATGTTGTGTGTTAAGTTCCAAAGCGTTGTTAGATTCATTGAATTAATTTTATTGTTGATCTTGTTTATGAAGTTTTCCTTTAAGGTTCACCGCGAGATGTAGATGTAATTCCTAAAATGCAATCTAAGATGATAAACAATCTTTTTATCTTCTTTGTGCAATGAAAATCCTAGCTACTAAGGAAAGAAAGACAAAATCTTTTCACAAAGAGCAAAGAGCACACTCTAAATGCACTTTCCTAAATCAAACCAATCATACTGTCTATATGCAAATGCACATGCATGTATTTGTTTTCGACTTTCTTAGTATATGAATGATAAAAAGAAAGTTGATGCACAAATCTGAATTTCTTTTCAAGCGACAAATATCAACAAGTTTCTTTTCGAAATCAAAAAATGGAGACGATCACAACACCTTACGATTTTTAAATGAATACTTGTTTTCGACACTAGAAAAATTACAAATTTAGACCAAAAACAATAGTAACAGGATAATTGACCATCAACAGCAATCAAACTCTTTCCTACGATTGAAATTGACACTTGCGACAGTTTCAAATCAAAGGACGACAGTACGATTATGTTACTTTTGCAAAGGAGAACTGCAAATGACTCAACAAACACACAAAAACATTTACAGTTCTTTTGTACAAAGGAGGTGGAATAACAGCAAGGAAAAGGGGTTTCAAACAGACATATACTGATCACAGGCAGCAAAATTCAGGAATAGAACTGGAAAGAATGAATCACAGAAACCAAAACTGCACAAAGCCTAGTTTGATCAGCGCACTTGTAACACAGGGAATTTGAAATGCAGCGCACCTTCTCCACTCAGGAAGTGCGCTGAAGTTCAGATTCTCTGAACAGTACCTGCGCTGGGCCAGAAACGAGACTCTGTTTGGGTTCCGAGTCACAGTTTGCAGTTCAGTTCATGGGTTTTGGCTGAGCAAAAGGTAATCAGTAACTCAACAATCAGGGGTAGATCTAAGGAGGATCTAAGAGCTATCACAAGGGCAATTAGAGAGTTTGTGAATCAGTTGTTTAAACCATAAACAGATCTCGTCGATGGACTGAAGTAGCACTTATCTACTTTGCATTTGCTATGGAAAATGCAGTTCGAATGCTACCTGTAAGTTTATGAAATAGACAACAAGGAAGATAAACAAACTAACTAATTCGTCCCCAGCGGAGTCGCCATTTTGTTACAGGGAAAAGTGTCTATATAGAACTGCTCTATCCCACTAAGGTCTGACAGTTTCCTTAGAAACAAACAGAGAAAAGCTAGTTTCATTTTTCCTTTATGGATTATAGATAGAGAGGAACAGAAAGACCAACCTCTGTCTTGCGCTAATCTCTTGATTTGATTCCTCTCTTCTTTGATAGTCTTTAGCTACCTGCTCCCTTGCACGCCCAGCTTCACAAAGTACCTGTAAGATCACAGTAGCATAGCACTATACAAAGACATGGATCTATAATCATAAACAATCTAGGATCAGATGTAAATTGACCATACAAATGTAGCAAGCATCAATGACGCAAGAGCATGGAGGAAAACTTGAATAGCTTTTATTGATAAACAAGAAAGAGCCAAGAGGAGTTACAACCAGTTGTTCTGACCCAGCATCAACCTCCCAGCTAAGAAGCCCCTCTTCACCTCAAACAAAGCTTAGGTCACCCAATAATCTGATGTTTGTCTCAAGAAACCAACAACAATTCCTTACAATATGCAAAATTCCAGCCTCTGGATCTCTGGGATGAGGGATCCATATATAGATATCTGTAATGGAGATGAGTCAGATCATGATTTGATTAGTGTCTTCCCTCTGATAGTTCTTGCTTCCACTTGGAGATTGATGATCTCTTACTCATCCTTGGTCGAATTCAGTGAGGCAAGTGTCACAGGAGAAGATTCTAGAAGCTTCCATTGCCTCTCCACCTCGCGGAATGACACTTCCATTTGTCATTTCTCGCCCATCGCACCCCATAGAAGGGATTTTTGAAATGAAACGCACCCACACAGTGTATTTAGGTGAGATGCAACACACTTGGCCAGTGGAGCAGTTGAAATGATCCTGTTTTGACCAATTTTGAGCAGTTTTTCATGGAGAACTTCTGGGAGAAGCTGTAATCTGTTGACCTTGTTCCTTTAGGGGTTAGAACAACACTTTTAGGGACTTAGGATCCCTTGATTTATGGACATTTCATGCTTGGGGTTGTAGGGCCCAAAAATGTCTATAACACTCATGAACTGAGTGTCAGTTCTCTTCGAACGGTCGTTATTTCCATTGCTCCAAGATTGCCCACGAAACTAATTCCTCTGCCAACTCATTGGTCATGCCAGATCTCAAATCTTATCCGCCTCAGCCTATTTCCCTGTCGAATCTAGTCACCCATCAGATTTCTTCTCTGCTGTGTATCTAGGGCATCCAGATCCTACGGTCTTCGTCCATATCGCGCGGGTAAGTAGCATGACCTTTACCCACATGATGAGAGTAGTTTTCTCTCTCATCCACTAGATGCGTGTCACTCGTTGTATGGAATTGTGCGGGACTTGGTCGAGCCTACTTTTTGCTTGAGGGCCTTCCGATATCCTATTGGTTTTAGCGCGGGGCTGGCCTTCTGATGGAATCAGTGATTTCCATATGGTTTTATGCTTTTCCTCGTGTCCAAGCGCTCGGGGCTTTCCTTCACTGAGGGAGACACCCTGTGATCTGTGATTAGTGCTTTAGCAATCAGAAACTGCCTCTATTTTTTGGTTTGACTTCCCATTTTTCCAGTTTGCGCCCATAGAGGAAAAACCAAGGAAGGCTCCAAAATTTGAGTAAGCCAAAATTTTGGAAGTTTTTGTAAAACAAAACGTGATGCATATTATATCTAGTATTTTCATCTCTTTCAACTTTTATCCTTCTACAATCAATAGCTTTAAATCCAGAGATATGACACTTATAGCAGTGACCATAAAACAAATAGGCATGCCTATTGTTGGAAGAATTATTAGATTGTGTATCAAAATACCTTAGTCATCTGATCGATTGGTTCATTCTCCATTGACGATCTCCTCTTTTCCTTGCCACTTTTTTGTCTTCATTAATTCTTTCATGATGCTCCTTCCCATGGCCCTGTGGTTCTTCAAAACCTGTGGACCTGAACTTTATCTTCCCCATAGAAGATTCCTGTGTCTTAGAATATCCTAGACTGGCTTTGATTCCTAAGGTCCTTTGACTATTTAGGATCTAATCTAGTCTCCTTGTCCCTCTGGAAACTTTTTCATTTAAACCCTTCTTGGTCTTTGTTCTCTCAAGATCAGTTCTCAGAGAGACAACCTCTACTTCAAGACTCTGACAATTATCTTCCCATTCTTGGATTAGATCTTGAAGAACCTCTTCTTTTCATTTAGCCTCCTCCAGTTTAAATTTCAAAGACAAAATATCATCTTTGCATGTCTGTGAGATCTTTCCCTTTTTTAACTTGAGCAACTCCTACTTCAAATTGTTGTTCTCCTCTTCTAGTATCTCATAGTTTCCTCGTTTTTTTTCTAGTAGAAGGACTAGACTATCTTTTCTCTTGATAGATTCCTCAAGATTTTCTTGCTAATAGGAAAACTCCTCATTGTCATGGTTATACATACCTTCCTTTGCACGTTGTAACTATTCCTTCAACTTCTTATTCATTTTCCTTGCTTTCTTTAACTCGTCGAGGGCACTGATGAGTTCCGGTTCAAGTTCCACTACTCATTCTTCTTCCCCTTTCGAGTCCATAATACCTTGTTTCTTGGAGTCTGTTTCAAAATCCATAAGAAGATACTTATCTTACTCATTCTTGTTGGCATTATGATGCATGTGTTATACTTGATGGCAACCCACTCATAGAAGAACATCTCACTTATTTATAACTAGATGAATCCACAGAAGAAATATCAGATGTGACTGAATGCATGGGATGCCAGAGAACTCAAAGGAATCAGATGACAGTTATTAGTATGACAAGTTAGCTTTGCCATCAAGTCCAAAGGGGGGGATTTTTGGCATTATGAGACAAGTGTTGTCCTTGATGGAAAATCACACAGATGACAGATCATAATGCAGCAGGTCAATAGCAAGGAATTGATGATCAGATGACAAGAATGAAGAGAGAAAAGTATATACGCAGGTTCATCATGACAAAGCCACGTATACACGTGGGTTAGACATTCCAAGGTCGCATATGCGTATGCACACACATTCATGCACATAAAGGTGCATACATGTGGGAGAACTTACTTTTGGTCCATGGTATTTAGTCCTTGGTATTTGAACCTATGGCTTTGGACCATGGTATCTCGTTAGAAGTGTTGATCCCATGTATTGGGTCCATGGTATTGATTTGTTATGGTTTTGGAACATGGTATTAAGTAAGGCCTAAGACTATAAAAGGAGAAGAAGATCATTAGGCAAGGGATGGAGAAAGTCTTGAATATCTGATGAAGTGTGAGATCCAGTATGCAGGCTATGGGTTCATGATGCATTGCTTGATCTGACCTAAGGAGGAATCTCACCGGTTGATGGAGAACAAGATATAAGGATGGATCGGGATCAAATGGTTTGGAATGAATCATCTTTATATGGTTTGATTATGGATATACTAGATCTGAATTATTGATGCATGTTTTAGTGTACGAATGTTATGATCTGGGTATGACTGATGTCTGAAACAGCCGCAAAGTCATGATTGAATATTTATAGATCTATACGCGGGTTGGCATTGGCGAAAGTGCATATATACGCAGGCTTGGTTCGTCATAGTAGCATATAAATTATGATATATGATATTTGAAGTTGCAGTTGGATCTGGTCATTGTTGCAGAGTTTACTTGTCTGTTCTGTGTTCTGGTGACTGTGTTGTTGACAGGGTTTCAATGTTTCATTATTGAAGTAATTTAAATAATGATGATGCTAATGTTGGTTGATTATGTGCTTCAATGATATTGATTGGTCCAATATGAAAATTGGATGAAACGTGGCCTTTCAGATTACAGTGTTGTGCTTCAGGAGTATCCAGTCTGAAAATGTATGAAATGTGGTCCTTGGAGGATGAAAGGAGATTGTAGGCCGGCACCTACGTACTAGTACATCAGCTAGTACAAGAGCTAAGGGGGTGGTAGCTGCCTTCCAGTAGAAATTGGATAATGAGTGAAGATTGGAGCATTCAGTAGGCAGGCACCTATGTACTAGTAAATGGATCAACTAGTACAAAAGATAAGGGGTTGTAGCTCCCAGGAGAGTTTGGAAAATGAAAGAGGGTTGTAGCCCTCTGTAGGTTGTAGCCTGCGTACTGGTAAAGGACTGCACCAATACAAAATCATTGTAAAAAGAAGTTTCTAATTGAAAGAAGATAGAGACATATTGCAGCAGGTGGTTTCCACCCACATTGGGTTTCCACCTTATATCATGGTGTTCATGTGTGCTTCTTGTGTATGATGATCTGTTTTGTTTTACTGCACTTGCTTACTATTCGTATGGATAATGAAGTTCTGATGCGCTAACTAAATATCAACATTTATTGGATTAACTGAATCATAAGTATTCTGGATATACGCTAGTTGCATTAGACACAGTTGCGTATACACGCGGGTTCCATTAACTAAAGTATCGTATATGAATCTTAATAAGGAAATGGAAAGTTTTATTGATTTGATAATACTAATTCACCCCCCCCCCCCGCCTCTCAGTATTCTTTCCAACGATTGGTACCAGAGCAGGTCCTTTGGTAGAAGCTTGATCGCTTGAAGGAGATCCATAGAATAATGGGAAAGAAGCTTAAGAAGAAAGCATCAAAGAAGAAGAAGACATCTCAGAAGAACTATGATAGTGGGAGCATCGATTGGGGATTATGTGGAAGAAGCACTTCAAATTCAGAATCACTTCAGAATGAAGATGAACAAGATCTATCAGGTATGAATTTTTTATCCTCTGGTATCCATCCATGTGAAGATGGTGAAAGTGATAGAGAAACAATTGAATTTGCTCTTATGGGTGAGCAAGAAAGATATCAAATAGATGCAGAATTTAAAAGGCTAACAGACAAAATTAGAGATCAACAAGATCTATTGAACAAAAGAGAATGTGCCTTCAAAGAACTAGCTACCAAACTAAAAGCTCAACTAGAGGAAGGTAACAAGGTAAGGAAGCTATTCAAGGAAAAATATCAAAAGTTGCAGGATGAAGTGACATCATTAAGAAATTAAGTAAATGAAAGAAGCACAACAATCAAGAAACTCAAAGGTAGATCCAGTTACTATGAAAGGCTTGAAGCTACGATCCTCTCGCTAAAGGAAGATCTTGAAGAATCAAAGAAGCAGAATAAAGAACTACTCCAAGCCCATGAAAAATAAGAAAATGAAGTTCTTGATCTAAGACATCAGTTGGAAGAAGGAAGAAAAGCTGAAGAAAACATGAAGAAGCAATATCATGAAAAGGAAGAGCATCTCCATGTTGAGGTAAATATTCTAAAAGAAAAATTAGAAGAAAAGGATAAGCTCTTACGATTTCAAGATAGTACTACGATCTTGGATGATATTCTTAGTAGTCAAAGGTCTCCTGCTATCAAAACTGGTCTTGGTTTTCATGAATCTGTTGAAGGAGAATCTCGTTCACAAAGTAAGACAGGGAACTCTAATGCAAAATTTGAAATGCTCTAGAAGGAGATGAGAGGTCAATCCCATCATCAACCAAGGAAAGAAATTCTTCAAAGAAAATCTTTTACTCCTCCAATGAAAAATGTTCAATGTTATGTATGTCATAATCTTGGACATGTTGCAGCCAGATGGAGAAGAAGAATGATTCAAGACCATCAAGTAGAAAGATCATCACGTTCCAGGTACTTTAAGGGATATTGCTTTGCTTGCAACATGTTTGGTCATAGAGCTGTTGATTGCTATAGAAGGAATATGAAACATATAAGATGTTATGAACGTAACAAGCTTGGAGATATAGCAAAGGAATGCAAGAACAAAGTACGGGCATCACACCAAAAGGAGAAAACATCATCACACTTGAAGATATGGAAGAAGAAGGAAGTACAGACAGAAAGATGTGGCACAACACAATATACAGACATAACAGACTCAGAGGGAGCTGAAAGTGTAAAACTTCAGTGTCCTAAATCTCATACGCAAGTTGCATAAGGGGAAGGCGCGTATATAGGCGAGTTGGTTACTACACAGTCACGTATATGTTAGTTTGGGGAAAAGAAGTGGGACAGACTCATGAAAAAGGGTCTGATATGATTCAGTCCATTATTTGCTCTGTTTTATAATGGTTACAATTTGTCGATGATGTGTGGAAATGTCTTGATACTTGTAAGATGTTTAGAAGTGTTTTGATCCTAACTTGTTGATGATGATGCCTTGATACTTCTTGCTGATATATGCATGATCAGATCTGACATTTGGCACAGGTTCAGGGGGAGTGATGATGCTTATATGGATAAATGATATATCTTGCTATGATATGGTTATGAGTTGTCCATCTCATATGATTCTTGGGGTTACATAGTTGATTTTCAGATCAGATTTGTGGTTGATTCTCTGATGATGCATATATGGTGCTTACATGGTGATACACAACTTCATTACTTGATGATGAGTCACTCATATGCTGCCGTCGTCATATGCATAAAGATCATAGTTCTTGGCGCTCATGTGGATGAGGATGGTTGATGTTGATGATATAAATAAATCTTGACAAATGATCTTGAGCTCAAGATACATAGTGCTGGATACATGAATGATTAGTCAAAGTTGCATTGTTGGAGACATGATGATGATGAGTTCTTACCTATATGATGATAGGTTGATACTTACATATGTTGATTAATGCAGATGTTCCCAAAGTGATGACACTTGGATCATGTAGATCTTGATGATGATGAGATGACCATGGTGTTTTTCACAAATGGTATAATGATTTTATTATGTTGAGTTGATATCTATATGCAGACATACCTTCTTACATGAAATTTATGAGGGACATCTGGGTATATACACATGTTTCTGTGGATACAGTCGCATATATGTTGGTTTGATTTCAGGTGGAACAGGTGCAGAAGGAGAGCATGGTTGTTGATCTGAATGATGATTAATAGATGCTGCTGATGACTCTCATAGAATTTTTTAAATATTTCGTCTCTATGTTGTGTATATATTTTCTTATCAAGGTCATGTAATGGCCTATGTTGGTTTCCCCAATATGCCTGGGATGAATGATCTTATACTCTTGTGTTATCATGTGTAAACTTTTGGTATATCCCCACTTTGATGGGAGATGGATGTATGCATGAGTCCTTAGTGATAGGAAGGTCATTTATGATGTATAGAGTCATATTATTCTTGTAGAACATCTTTTTGCAGACCTTGCTTACAGTCAAGGGGAGCATGAACGACACACTTCAACAAAGTAGAAAATTCAGCATGTACTCAGAGGGAGCATGGTCAGATTGGTACACCTTGGCATATACAAAGGGGGAGATCATTCAGAGATTTCAGCAGGTACTCAGGGGGGTATGGACAGTGGAATGTTTATCAAGGAAAGAGAATATCTTGATTTGCCCTTTTCCCTTGATGTCAAAGGGGGAGAGAGTGATTTGGTGTTGTTGCCATCAAGTCCAAAGGGGGAGATTGTTGGCATTATGATGCATGTGTTGTACTTGATGGCAACCCACTCGTAGAAGAACATCTCACTTATTTATAACTAGATGAATCCATAGAAGAGATATCAAGTGTGACTGAATGCATGGGATACCAGACATCTCAAAGGAATCAGATGACAGTTCTCAGTATGACAAGTTAGCTTTGCCCTCAAGTCCAAAGGGGGAGATTGTTGGCATTATGAGACAAGTTTTGTCCTTGATGGAAAATCACACAGATGACAAATCATAGTGCAGCAGGTTAGTAGCAAGGAATTGATGATTAGACTACAAGAATGAAGAGAGAAAAGTATATATGCAGGTTCATCATCACAAAGCCGCGTATACATATAGGTTAGACATTCCAAAGTCGCGTATGCGTATGCATGCACATTCATGCATGGAAAGGCACGTACATGTGGGAGAACTTACTTTTGGTCCATGGTATTTAGTCCTTGGTATTTGAACCTATGGCTTTGGACCATGGTATCTCATCAGAAGTGTTGATCCCAAGCATTGGGTCCATGGTATTGATTTGTTATGGTGTTGGAACATGGTATTGAGTAAGGCATAAGACTATAAAAGGAGAAGAAGATCATTAGGCAAGGGATGGAGAAAGTCTTGAATATCTGATGAAGTGTGAGATCCAGTATGCAGGCTATGGGTTCATGATGCATTGCTTGATCTGACCTAAGGAGGAATCTCACCGGTTGATGGAGAACAAGATCTAAGGATAGATTGGGATCAAATGGTTTGCAATGAATCATCTTTATATGATTTGATTATGGATAGACTAGATCTGAATTATTGACACATGTTTTAGTGTACGAATGTTATGATCTTGGTATGACTAATGTCTGAAACAACCGCAAAGTCATGATTGAATATTTATAGATCTGTACGCGGGTTGGCATTGGTGAAAGTGTGTATACACATGGGTTTGGTTCGTTATAGTAGCGTATACATTATGATATATGATATTTGAAGTTGCAGTTGGATCTGGTCATTGTTGCAAAGTTCAGTTATCTGTTCTTTGTTCTGGTGACTGTGTTGTTGACAGGGTTTCAGTGTTTTAGTATTAAAGTAATTTAAAGAATGATGATGCTAATGTTGGTTGATTATGTGCTTCAATGAAATTGATGGGTCTAGTATGAAAATTGGACGAAACGTGGCCTTTCAGATTATAGTGTTGTGCTTCAGGAGTATCCAGTCTGAAAATGTATGAAATGTGGTCCCTGGAGGATGAAAGGAGATTGTAGGTCGGCACCTACATACTAGTACATCAGCTAGTACAAGAGCTAAGGGGGTGGTAGCTCCCTTCCAGTAGCAACTGGAGAACGAGTGAATATTGGAGCATTCAGTAGGCAGGCATCTACATACTAGTAAATGGATCGGCTAGTACAAAAGATAAGGGGGTTGTAGCTCCTAGGAGAGTTTGGAAAATGAGAGAGGGTTGTAGCCCTCTGTAGGTTGTAGCCTGTGTACTGGTAAAGGACTGCACCAGTACAGAATCATTGTAAAAAGAAGTTTCTAATTGAAAGAAGATAGAGACATATTGGAATAGGTGGTTTTCACCCACATTGGGTTTCCACCTTATATCATGGTGTTCATGTGTGCTTCTTGTGTATGATGATCTGTTTTGTTTTACTGCACTTGCTTACTATTCATATGGATAATGAAGTTCTAATGCACTAACTAAAGATCAACATTTAATGGATTAACTGAATCATAAGTATTCTGGATATACGGTAGTTGCATTAGACACAGTTGTGTATACACGTGGGTTCCATTAACTGAAGTAGCGTATATGAATCTTAATAAGGAAATGGAAAAGTTTTATTGATTTGATAATATTGATTCACCCCCCCCCCCAGTATTATTTCCAACAATTCTCTGACGTGTTTTTATTGTTTGACTCTAGTGCTAAACTATCCTCTTTGGAGTAGAACCCCTTTTGCTTATAGAGGTTTTACTTCTGATGTGTCTAAGAATTGTTTCCAAATTTCATATCCTCTTCCCTTTCAACGTTTTCTTTATAAGGGAGTATGGATGAGAATTTCCAACTCTTCCACAGTTAAAAAACATAAAGGGAAACTTCCCTTTATATTTCTTGATCCACACTTTAGGTTTTTGGTTAGTTGACCTAACTCTTGATCAGATTCACAGTTGGAGCAGTCTTGATGATCTTTATGCTCATTGGCCTTTCAGGATAGTTTTAATGCTGCTTCCTTTGGTTTAAAATTTTCTATTCCTAATCTCATCTCTTAGGCTACGAGAGTGCCATGAAGCTGATCCATCTTGAGATCCTTTAAATAAGTCATCTCTTCAATAGCTGAGACTTTGGCATTAAATCTCATGGGTAGAGATATTAATACTTTCTGAACTATCATCTCTTCCTTGACCTCTTCACCAAGTCCTCTAGTAATATTAGTCACTTCATCAACTTTGAGGAAGTATTATGGTATTCTTTCATTCTCATTTATTCTCAAGATTTCAAACCTCATTCTAAAAGTCTGAAGTTTCACTTGCCTGACTTTATCTTCTCCTTCATGACTCTGATTAAGCTTTACACACACTTCCTTAGCATAATTACAATGCATTACTTTTACAAGGTTTGATTGACTAAGGCCAAAGAGATTGGCATTCTTGGATTTAGAATTGCTCCCATATAATTTTTTACCATCTGCATCAGTGGGAAGAATATCAGGGACATTGTAGTCAACTAGTACTCAAGTGCAAACATCTACTCCCAGGGACATAAGCTACGCTACCATTTTCACTTTACAAAAGGAATAGTTTGTCCCATCAAAGAATGGTATTCTACTTGATTAAGCCTCTTGGATCTCTTTCATATACATAATTCCTTATAGATATACCTTCAAGTGATTATCCTGTTGTTGAAGCAACTTGGCTCTCATACAAATTGTCGAAATAAGGAATTGCTAAGAGGGGGAGGGGGGTGAACCAGTAATTATGAAACTATCCTAATTATAAAAAAGTCCATATGCATTTGAGTGACACTTAAGAGAGAAAAAAAAAAAAAAATTGTACCCCCCTCCCCCCAAGGGATGGGATGGGAAAAAAAAGAAAAGAGAGATAGTGGGTCGGCCTAATAGTCATAACAGTGGGGAGATAATCTTAGCCAGTATGCTGCTCAAGGGTCCTGTAAGATTCCTCTAGAAAATATATGAAGCATGACAAGAGATGTCTTAGCTAGAATGTCGTACAGGGGTCCTGTAAGACACCTTCTTTTACTTGACGAACCAGTAATTTTGATCTTCCTGACGATGAGCCATAATGGATGGCTTGAAACATCGATTTAAATAATCATGGATGTGATAATCCCAGAAGAAGCAAACACTACATAGAAGACTAATCGCAGAAGCCTCAGAACAATAATTATGAAACTCTTTTCCTTTTCCTATTATTCTTACAATCCTTTATCATATGCTTTTACTTCTAAGCGCATTCATTCAAAAATCAATGAGCTGACAATATTTCAAATGCATATGTTCATACACCAATCATAGGAGCAGAAAAAACACCTTTGACATAGTGTTTTTCACGTGGAAACCCAGAGGAAAAAAACCACCAGATTTGTTCTTTTTTTATGATGTAAATTAAGTACCCACTTAATTACATGTGCTTGTTTGTGAGTACCCACTCACAGGAGGCACTAACCCCCTTTTAGTAGCAAACACCAGCTTTCCAAGAGGCACCAACCTCTTTAGTGTGAAGGAGGCAACCTGGTTTTTCCACTATTCTATTTTTTCATACAATTTTCAAACTAAAAACAAAGTCATACTATATTACAAGTAAAATACCAAAATGGTTGTTTGCAGATTCAACTTCTGCACTCTGTCTTCTATGCTCACATGTAGCAGATCATTTATTGTTTCTCACAGCAACAATTCCTTTTCACTCTACCTCCTCTGTCAAGCGCTCTTCGCTGACTGCTCTTCAGCACAACCCTTACAATTCTCCACACAGCATGTTCGTTGCACTTGCTGCTATTTCACATAGTGTTTTGATTGGCGCTTCGACCTCTCTCTCTCTCTCAATACACACCACTCACAAAAAAGAACTCTCACAATATGCTCAACACACCCATTGTCTCCATTGTAGGCGATGGTTTTGTTCCACTAACGAACTCTGCACAAGGAAGTCTTTGTTGTATGTCCTTTGGCTACCCAACTGTACTTAGGTATGGCTTCCCTTGCCATTGTTGCATCTAACAATGTTTTCTTGTCACAGTACCGAAACTTAGATGGACCTTACAGTTCTTCATCATGTGATTTCATAGTGCTCCATGCTGAGAAATAAATTCTCACATGACCTGCATACTCATCCAAGAGTCCCATTCTCATTTATCACTGCACATATATTGATAGTTCATAGACGTGACTACTCTATTCTCTTTTATCAAAACTATTCATGCACGTGAAGGAGTTGATTGCTTCCTTCATTCTTCAGAATTCATATCTTCTAGAAGTGTTGTCCTTAATTTCTTGTTACATAGTATTCTATAGGTTTAGCCCCTTTCAATAAGAAATGCCTCTGAGCATGCATTCAATTTCACTGCTACAGACCCATACATACTTTAACTCGCTATAATGAATTATCGAACAAACTTCACATCATAACTTCACAAAGGTGGAACATTACGATATTTTTCTACCGCGATATCCTTAGCTCTTGTGACGCTTAACTCTTTGAGCATTTACCGTCCATGGGACCGAGAGTTATGATATGCAGCCTAGCTTTTAGGCACCAAGGCATTTTATTCCTGTCAAGGGCCAATCTTCCTTTGCTAACTACTTTTCACCCTTGGTTCTTTAGATTTTCATGACCAAGAGACAATCAAATATCAGAAGCACCTTTCATCGTAACCTTTCAAAATCATCTGTACTAAAGTTATGAGGCCTTCATCCTCCGATATGCCAACCTCTTATATGATGTCATCACTTCACGTGGCGGCTTCATAGCCATGACACATGTCACCTGGATCTATCACATTAGGACACCCAATAATATTGAATCAACCTACCACGTGTCCTGTCATACTACTAAGTCATGTTGATGTCAGATGCCACTACATCTTCTCAGAGCCAATATTATGCCACCATGTGTCCTACAAAAGGAGATAGAAGAGGGCTCATTAAACCTTTCTTTTGCAATAGAATTCTTTATTAACATTCTTCGACATTCCTATGTTGTTTTTAGTACTATTGAAATATATAGACACCTTAACTTATTAAAATAACTCAATTAAGACGTCATGATATTCTGATGTCCCGAACCTATGATATCTTGATATTCTGATGCCTCAGTCCTTCTGATAACCCAAGGTTCTAAACTCCAATGTGCCACCTGCACCAACTCTCCGAGATTCTGATATTGAATGTGTTTATGTCCTAATGTGTTGATCTACGGGGTTCTGATATCTCATATGTTGATGTCCCATGTGCTCATCTACGGGGTTCTGATATCTCATATGTTGATGTCCCATGTGCTGATCTATGAGGTTCTGATATCTCATATGTTGATGTCCCATGTGCTGATCTCTATGGTTCCGATATCTGATATGCTCACTGCTCTAATATTCCTTCCCTCCTTAGGCTCCAAATCCCTCAACTTCAACATTCCATATCTTTTGATTCAGGAATCCATTTTTGAACTTCTACATAGCATTGGAAAACTTTGTCAGAGAAATTTGCATTGGATAGGGTCCGATGTCAGCTTTGAGTCCATTTTCTACTTTTGAGATGGCTGCAAAATATATGCTACACTTTTCTCCTTGACTCTTCTTCTTATGCTTGGAAGGAGGAACTTTCAACCAACATAGTGATCATTTTATGGCTTCTTCAATAAGCTTGCTACTGTGATGATTCTCTACATAAATCTTGTAGTTTCCATGGAATTCTATCATTGTAGTCATCATTTTATGGCTTTTCCAGTAGGCTTGCTACTATGATGATTTTCCACAAAAAAGTCCAACAACCATGGGATTCCTCCTGAACACCCAATCATTATGCTGACCCTTGTTTGACATCAACACCAACACTTACACATCCATCAATATACTGCCAATTGTCCAACACGTTTTACCTAACAATGTCCACTTAAACCTTGATTGGGGTTTCAATTGACCAAATCTATCCAAATGAGCAAATGACCCAACACCACTCGTGTAAGGGCCTTGGTGAAAAATTCATGTAATAAAAGATAATAAAGGAAAAAATAATAACCACGGTTGATGGGACACTTCTTCCAAGTTGGATGTTGGCAAAAACATACTAATGGGTGTTCATTTGGTTGACTATGGACGAGGAAATTGGCAAAGGTAATGGCTACGACTTTGAAAAGGAAAAATGGCATTTTTGGCACATTTATTTATGAAAATAATCAAAATTAGGAGAAAAGGAAGGTGAAAGATCACGGGCTGCATGTGAGGGGGAAAATGAAGGAAACTAATGGAGAATGAAGAAAATAGAGGCCTAATTGATAAAAGGGCTTCTGAGGATTAGTTGGTACCTTTTTTCAGTTCAATTTTGGAGCTGTCTCATTATTCTCTCTCTCTCTCACTCTTTGAAACCTAGAGTTTTCTTAAAGAATTTTGGCATTGGATCAAGAAAGGAAAAGAAGGTAAGAGGAAGGAGGAGCAAGTAAGGAAGAGTAGGATCAAGCAGCTACATTAGTATTCTCTATAGGTATCGATTTTCATGTGTATTTTCCTTGCTATATTTGGCATGCATGGTTTGCATGTGGTTATTTTGTTGTTATGGCATGGGTTTTCTTAGTTGTGATAGTGTTTTCAGCCTAGTCTTGCCATTTCTGGATAGCCATGGTATGATGGGATTCTCATGTTTTGGTTGAGTTGGATTGCGAAATGGATTCGAAGATGACTGCAGTGGATCTCTAAATGATAGAAAACATGGCCTATTAACCCCTAAAGAGAGTATGGATTGCGGTAAACCTGAATTTTCTGTTGCCTCAGTGGTCCTAGGAATCTTTGCTGGTGATTGGTAGGATATACGATAAATCCAAGAGGTGGATTGCTCTCCATTGGGCATAGTAATGCTGGGTAGGGATATGCGGTAAATCTTGGAGAGTGGGTCTTAGTTTAAGGCCTAGTGATCTGGTGTGGATTGAATAAATCCTGAGAGACTAGGAGAGAGGAAAATTCCTCATGGCATTGGTGGAGCAATCCAGTGGAATCCATGCTTGTTTTGCCTAGTGATGTGGTGGAGATCATGGTAAATCATTTTATTACATATTCATTGTATTGGCCTAGTGATCCAAGATGGATTACGTTAAAGCCTAGATTTTATTGATGAGGGTGAGGTGGTATGGCCTAGGGATGCCCTGGTTGTTTCTTTTGGTTTGAGTCCCACATTCATGCTTTTAATATGGCTTATGGGTGAATGGAAGAAGAGAGATTTGGCTCAACCATTCTATGGTGAGGTGGAATGTGGTAGTCCCATCCCAGTTTTGGATTTAGCATCATCAATATGTAGTTATTTCTCCTTGTATTTCTATGTGTTGTACTACTTTATATGTGGATAATATGGTTATGATTTCCCTGATATTTTGATTGCTTTTATATTTGTTATGTATATGTTTTATGACAATAGCTATGTATGACTCTCATTATGTTTTTACTTGTAAATGAATGAACAATGTATCTATGACCTAATAGATGATAATGTAGCAAATGATATAAGGGAACAATGCTTCATAGCGATTGTTAGATAAGTATGAGACCCACATCCTCAAATATGTTGTTTACACTAGTAGATTACATATTCTCGTCATATCTAGCAGGGGTCTGTTTAAGGGCTTGTTCACATATTTTAATTCGCAACATTTTTCCTTGTTATATTTGTATTCTGAAGGTGTCATTCAATTTTGGGTAGCGACCTGGGCTCTGGGCCTGAAAAAGTGGCTCAAATCCCTTGAATGCTAGCACAACACTGAGAAAAATAGTCTTCGAACGCTTGCAGGCCTTGTCATGAGAGCGTCTAGAGCCTCCTCGATGCTATCAGGCCCATAATATGAGAGTGTCCAAAGGTCAAGTGGTCTAAAACCTTACTGAGACCTAGGGGCTAGTGCCTGAGTGGTTGGGATGGTTCATGGGAGTTCTGTAGCTAATGTCGAAGGTTTGTATGTTGTGTTTC
The DNA here is from genome assembly GCA_031772625.1 of Pinus tabuliformis. Classification (NCBI taxonomy): domain Eukaryota; kingdom Viridiplantae; phylum Streptophyta; class Pinopsida; order Pinales; family Pinaceae; genus Pinus; species Pinus tabuliformis. The sequence continues at coordinate 1,982,185,608 of CM062817.1, read as the reverse complement.
CGTTGATTTTTCTTCCTCAAGGTCATATAGGAGATTGAATCCAATCATAGTTGCCTGTCATCACATGTTTATCTCAGTTGGCCAGTTACTTGGGTATATGTGGGAGGAGGGTGTTACAAAGTGGTATCAAAGCATGGTTCACCCCTCAGACTAGATGGGTGGTGTGTTAGTCATGCATTCATATCAATTGTATGTGTGTTAATCATTCTTGTGATATATATGCTTGTGCATATACATGGTGTTGGTCATGGTTGTAGTGATGTCTCCATTTGAATGAGGATGTTGTTGTTGTAAAGCGTGTCATCATGAGTGTATGATTTTCTACATATTGTTTATGCTTTTTTACCATCAGTGTACTTTGGTATGGTTGTGTTGTCATGCATGAGGTCATGGTATGTATAGCTAATATGATCATGCATTGATGACTGAACGCTAACTAGACTGATGGTTAGTGGGTTATGTGCTTATTTATTATATGTATATATGTTGTCATGATTATGTTATACATGTAGTACGCTGAGTGGTTGTCCTTGTATATGAGATATCCTCCTTGAATTTTTATAAGGTAAGTTGGTTTTTTGCGATTTGGTTTAGCTGACATAGTATGCCTTATAGGAAAGAGATCAAAATGACTAGTAAGGTGGTAGACTACATAGATTCACCCTATGAATTAGATGAGCAGCGTGGTGTTGGGCACGTTTCTGATTTGGAACACACATTAAGAAGCTTGAAGGAAGAAATAAGGAGTTGCAAGGCCAATAATGCAAAAATGATGCAGGAACAAGAGAAACAAGTAGAGGTTAATGCTACACTCCTTCAAAGTTTGTCAAAATTGCAGCGATGATGGCCACTTCAGATTAGACCATGGACAAGAGGACAGAACTAATGGGGCATATGGCAGTAGGTCTCATGCTGGTCACATGTCAGATAGATATGACATGGTTAGAGATGGAATATTGTTGGATACTCATGATAGGAGAGGTGATGGTTGCAAGTACTATTCTAGTTCTGGTTTTGGTAGGCATCATGATCATCATCGCTATCATTTTTATAGGAGGATTGATAGGGGATACTCAATAGATGAGCTTAAGAAAGAAAACACACCTACTTTTGATGGAGATGTGAAGAAGCTGAAAGATGGAGAGGATTGGATACTTGGGATGAAGAAGTTATTTGATTTTAATGACTACAAAGATAATATGAAGGCCATAATAGCCACCTTCAACGTGAGAGGTAAAGCAGACCTCTAGTGGGAATATGTGAAGTGGGTTAGATACATTAGGATAGATGACTTGACTTAACATGTGTTCAAGAGGAATTTTGGGAGTAAATATTTGTCAGAAAGGTACTATGACAGTAAGGGAAAAGAATTCTATGAGCTAAAGATGGGATCAATGATAGATAAAGAGTACACGACTAAGTTCCTAGAGATATTCAGGTATTTACCATATCTTAAATATGATAAGGCTAAAGTTCAGTGATTTATCAATGGTTTTCCATTAGCATTTAGATATCGAATTGAGTATGATAAGCCTCGGTCACTTGAGTAAGTTGTTGGGAAATTGAAGCATTTTTATGAATATTAAAAGTGTAAGAATGAATCTCAACAAGGATGGAAAGGAAAATACAAAGCTAAAGGTAAATGGCAGCCGAAAAGAGAAAGGCCTCAGAATGAAGATGAGAAAGAAAATGTGGCACCACAAAAGTGGTTCAATGTAACTAGACAGGGACATTGGTCACAACAACAGAATAGCGGTGACGGTACTTGTCAATTAGAGCATTAGGCATGCAATAAGGAGGACCTTAAGAGATATTTTCCATAGAATAAGGGTGGTAGGCCTCAGATATATAGCGCGCAGGAGGCACAAACTGCTGGGGATGTTGGTCAGAGTGTTCCTTTTATTTATGCAGCATTGGATAATAAATAGGCATACCATTAGGAATCTATCATGGAGATGGATGGTGAGCTTTGTGATCAAGCTATTTCTATTTTGATTGACCCTGGATCTAGTTATAGCTATCTTACTCCTAACTTGGTGGATAAGTGTGGTTTGAGTAAGGAATTGCATGGAAAATCTTGGTTATTGTTGTTGGCTAAGGTACAAAGAAGCGAGTTCATCATTGGGTAAGATCCTGTGCATTTTATTTGAATGATATGCCTATGGTAGCACATTTGAATGTATTACCATTAGGATCACACAATATGTTGTTGGGCATGGATTGGTCATACCTTCATAGGAACAAGGTGGATTGTTATGACAAAGGCATTATATGTGTGGATGACAATGGGGAACCAAGAGTGTTACAGGGAAAGAAGAAAGCCACATCGGTTAGGATGGTGACAACTATGCAAGCAAAACACAATTTTAGGAAACGGTGTGTGTTATTTGTCGTATATATTTCTAGTGACAAAGGTAAGGAAGTTGAGGATGAAAATGTTTTGAGCAGGTACACAGTTCTACAACAGTTTCAGGATGTATTTCCTAAGGAGATTTCAGAGTTTCCACCTCACAAGGAAGTAAACTTTTCTATTGAGTTAGTGGTGGGGGAATCTCCAACATCAAAAGCACCTTACAGGATGAGAACACCTGATTTGTTAGAGTTGAAGTTTTAGTTGAAGGAAATGTTAGACAAGGGATACATTAGGCCAAGTGTATCACCATGGGGCACACCAGTATTGTTTGTGAAGAAGAGGGATGGTACTATTAGATTGTGCATTAACTACAGGAAGTTGAACAAAGTGACCATCAAGAATAGGTATCCATTGTCGAGTATTGATGATTTTCGCGATCAGTTGAAGGGAGCAACAGTGTTCTCAAACATTAATATGAGATCTAGATACCAACAGGTATGCATCAAAGAGGAGAAAATTTAAAAGACATCTTTCTGGACTAGGTATGGGAATTATGAGTTTTTTGTAGTTCCATTAAGTTTGACTAATGCTCCAGCTACTTTTATGTGCTTGATTAATAGTGTGTTGCATCCATATTTGGATAAGTTTGTTATTGTGTTCATTGATGACATATTGTTGTATTATAAAAATGAGGAAGAGCATGCTGATAATTTAGCAGTCGTGTTGAGGTTGTTGAGAGAGCATTAATTGTATGCTAAGCTTAGCAAGTGTAGTCTAACAGTAGATCGAGAAAATATAATGGCCATCATGGAGTGGATAGCTCCCAAGAATGTGGATGAGGTGAGATATTTTATGGGGTTGGAATATTATTAGAGAGGGATCATCAGGAATTTCTCACATATTTCTTATCCTATTACATCATTCAAGAGAAAAGGTAAGAAGTTTGAATGGATAGAGTAGTGTGAGGCTAGTTTTGTGCATATTAAGAAGTTTTTCACACATGTATTAGTGTTACAAATTGTAGATCGGGACAAGGAGTTTATAGTAGGAATAGATGCTTGCAAGAGTGGACTTGGTGGAGTCCTTCTGTAGAAGGACATGTGGTGTTCTATGAGTCATGAAAACTAATCGAGCATGAGCAGAACTACCCAACACATGATATTGAGTTAGCAGCAATCATACCTGCATTGAAGATGTGGAGACACTATCTTGTTGATAGGAAGTTTGTGCTGATGAGTGATCACATTGGGTTGAGGTATTTTTTTGACGAACCAAATCTGGATACCCAATTGGCTAGATGATTGGCCACGATAAGTGAGCTTGATTTCGAGATCATGTATTTCAAAGGAAGGAGAATAGGGTTGTAGATGCTCTTAGGAGGCAGATATAGGGAAACGATATAGCAGTTATGAGTCCTTATGGGGTAGATTTACAAGATAGGATCTTGGAGGCAAGTCAGCAGGTGTCAAGTATATGGAGATTGTGCAAAGATTGCAATAGAGCACATGTATACGTATAGGTACAGGTAGTAGTACGGGTAAAGGTGCATGTAGTAGTACATGTACAGGTAGTAGTATAGGTATAGGTACATCTGCAGGTGCATAGGATGTGTATTATTGTCTTACAACAGATGGATTGGTTATATTTAGGGACACTATATATGTGCCAAACAATAGTGATCTCAAGAAGATGATCTTCAAGGAGTTTCACGCGAAACTATATTCAAGTCACCTACGCTACCAAAAGACATTGACCATAGTGAATAAATTCTATTATCGGCTAAATCTAAAGAAGGATGTAGCAATGTTTGTGGCTAGGTGTTTCAATTGTCAGTGTGCGAAGGTAAAGTGTAACCATCTAGGTGAACTGATACAACCGATTGCGATCCCAGAATGGAAATGAGAGGCCATTTCCATGGACTTTATAACAAGTTTTTTGAGGATTGTGAGACAACATGATTTTATCATGTTTGTTGTGGATAGGTTGACAAAGGTTGCACACTTCATTCTATTGAAGTCTACATTCTTAGCTACCGATGTAGCAAATATATTCATTAGAGATGTGGCCATATTGCATGGTTTTCCAAAGAAGATTGTGTTAGATAGGGATGAAAAGTTCACTTCCAAGTTTTGGCATAGAGTTGGCCTTCAATACAACTTATCATCTACAAATAAATGGATAGACTGAGAGGGTCAACATGATATTGGAGGGAATTTTGAGGATGTACGTGATGCATAAGAAGCGAAGGTGGAAAGAGTATCTTCCACTGGTAGAATTTTATTATAACAATGGTTATCAAGAATCGTCGAGGATGAGTCTGTTTGAGGCATTGTATGGGTGGAGTTGAAATACTCGCATCAGTTGGAGAGATCTAGTTAATAGGGTATTCATTGGACTAGACATGTTGGCGGACATGGAATAAGAAATGTAGGTTATAAAGAGGAATCTAAAAACAACAAAAGATAGGAAAAAGAGCTATGTAGATCAAAAAAGGTTTTTCAAGGAGTTCCAAGTTGGGGAACAAGTGTACTTGCACATCAAAACAAATAAGAGCTCCTTACAGATTGGATGATGTGCCAAGAGACACCATGGTTATCTAGAGCTTTCAGTTTTATTGAGAGGATTAGGCCAGTACCATATAAACTTTCATTGCCTTCGACAGTGAAATTCCATGATGTTTTCGATGTGTCATTACCTAAGAAGTATGTTAAAGATGTTGATCATGTGATTTACTAGTTTGTATTGCAAGTGGAACGAGATGGAGAATTCCAGCCAAAACTAAGCAATCAAGCAGGTTAAAGTGCAGTGGAAGAAATTTGGGCTCGATGAAGTTACTTGGGAGATAACTGATCAAATGTAGGCTATGTATCCTTTGTTGTGTGTCAATTGAGGAAAAGTAGTTTTAGTATGATGTTTTGGTACATGTTTTGGTACATGTTTGATGATGTTTTAGTATATGTACATATGTATATGGATGTAAATACCACCATGAACTATGTTATAATGCTCTAATAAACATTATGTGTGTAAATTCATTATGCGGGTATTCTTTTTATGTTGTCATGTCATTTTCCTTCTCAGCAGGGTGATCATTATAAATACTTTATCGAGCTATGATATAAAGCTCCATAGTCAATATATTTGTTTTTCAATGGTTTTACTTAGGTATAGGTGTGGTTGAACACCAAGGATGGTGACCCCTAAGGGGGAGGGTTTTGTAATATCCCTGGTGAAAATTTCATGTAATAAAAGTTAATAAAGGCAAAAATAATAACCACAGTTGATGCAAAACTAATTCCAAGATTAATGTTTGGCAAAACATCGTAGTGGGTGTTCATTTGGCTTATTACATGAAAAGCAAAAATGGCATTTTTTGCAAACTTATTTATGAAAATAATGGAAATTAGGAGAAAAGGATGGTGAAAGGTCACAAGTTGCATGTTAGGAGGAAATGAAGGAAATAAAGGCCTAATTGATAAAATGGCTTATGAGGGTCAGTTGGCACCTTCTATTAGTTCAGTTTTGGAGTTCTATCAATATTCTCTCTCTTTGTCACTCACTCTTGGACACTAAGATTTTTTTTGGAGCATTTTGGCATTGGATCAAGAATGGAAAAGAAGGTAAGAGGAAGGAAGAAGCAAGCAAGGAAGAACAAGATCAAGCAACTACAATAGTATTCTATGCAGGTATCAAATTTTGTGTGTATTTTCCTTGCCATATTTGGCATGCATGGTATTGCATTTGGTTCATTTACTGTTATGGCATGGGTTTTTCCAGATGTGACAATGTTTTCAGCCTAGCCTTGCCATTTCCAGATATCCATGGTGTGATGGGTTTATCATGTTTTGGTTTAGATGGATTGCCAGATGGATTTGAATCTAAGTGAGGTGGACATCTAAATGATAGAACACATGGCCTATTAACCCCTAAGCTAGATTGTGGGTTGCGGTAATGCGTGATTTTGTGTTGCCTCGATGGGCTTAGGAATCCTTACCCATGATTGGCATGATATATGGTAAATACAAGAGGTGGATTTCTCTCCGTTGGACCTAGTAATGTTGGGTTGTTATATGAGGTAAAACCTGGAGAGTAGGTCTCGGTTTAGGACCTACTGATCCCATGTGGATTGTGGTAAAGCCTAAGCGACTAGGAGACATGAAAATTACTCATGGTGTAGGTGGATAAATCTGGTGGAATCCATGATTCTTTGGCCTAGTGATTTGGTTGAGTTCATGGTAAAGCCTCTTATTACAAGTTCATTGTATTGGCCTAGTGATCTGAGATGGATTATAGTAAAGCCTGGTTTCTATTGATGAGGGTGAGGTGATTTAGCCTTGGGATGCCTTGGATGGTTCTTTTGGTTTGAGTCCCACATTCACACTTAGAATATGACATGAAGGTGAATGGATGAAGAGATATTTGGCTCAGGAATTCTTTGGTCGGGTGGAATGTGGTAGTCCCATCTCGGGTTTCAATTTTGCATCATCAATATGAGGTTATTTTTCCTTGTACTTCTATGAGTGTTATATTGGTTTGTATGTGGATCATATGGCCGTGATTTCCTTGGTATTTATGTTACTATTAGGCTGGTTGTGTATATGTTTTATGACAATGGCTATGTATGGATCTCATCCTAGTTTTACATGTAAATGCATGAACAATGTATCTATGACCTAATAGATGATAATGCAACAAATGATATAAGAGAAAAATGCTTCATAGCGATTCTTAGATAAGTATGATACCCTTATGATTAAATATGTTGTTTACACCTGTAGATTACCTATTCATGATATGTTTGTTGAAATGCCTATCATGGCTAGTAGGAGTTTGGTTAAGGGATTGTTCAAGTACTTTCCTTTGCATCATTATTTTCTTGTTATCTTTTTGTTTTGAAGGTATCATTCAATTTTGGTTAGTGACCTACGCTTTGGGCCTAAAAATTTGGCTCAAATCCCAGGGACGCTAGCACATCACTGAGTAAAATAGTCACTGGACACTGGAAGGCCTTCTCATGACATCTTGGAGCCTCCTAGAGATTGTCAAGGCCATAGCATGGGAGCGTGTAGAGGTAAAGTGGTCTAAAACCTCAGTGAAACCAAAGGGCTAGCTACTTGAGTGGTTGGGATGGTTCTTGAGAGTCCTATAGCTGATGTGGAAGGTTTGTATGTTGTGTTTCCATTGATTCTTCTTCCTCAAGGTGACATAAGAGTTTGAATCCAATCATAGTAGCCTCTCGTCACATGTTTACCCTAGTTGGAAGGTTACTTGGGTAGATGTGGGAGGGGGGTGTTATAGCTCACCTCCAGTCCTTACACCCCTCATAGTGTATATCCATGGTAAAAGGTTATTTTACATACCCATTATGTCATTGGTCAAATTACATAATTTACAAGTAATTTCCTATGGGTACACATGCCTTACTAGGGCTTATAGCCATATGCCCATTTACATGTAATTAAAATAATTATTGACTCGATTATAAAATTTACTTTTTTATTACTATTTTTATCTTGACAATTATGCCTATATCCTCTTGAATTAACACACTTGACGTTATTATCACCCGTGTATAACCACATTCCATAAATCCACAATACATAATTGTTGGGTGTGGAGCCTGATTATCTTCTATATTCAAAGGTATCACCACATAGGACCCCAGTTCGAAATTGGGGTGGCAATGCCGCCCGTAAAATATTCGCTGCAGGGGGGGTGGAGGGTGGGGCGGCTGCGACCTTTGGGAGCCCCCCCCCAGCTAAAAGCAGCTGTAAAATTGCCTTGTAAAAGTATAGTAATTTCTAGTCAATCTAGGCCATTCATTAGGCAGATGATCTGATGGTAGAACTTATGTTTAGTTTAGGGTTTTTTGCCCTAGAAGGCAACCCCTCTCTTTGTATGAGGGTATTGTATTTGAGGCTGTGTGATAGATGTGTATTCTGTGAGCGAGAAACAGAGAGGTGAGACTGTGAGAGAAAACAGAGGATATTACAACGGATTTACTGTAGGTTGTGTCTCTTCATTTTGCTGGATAATAGAAGGGAAGGACTGGCTGTTCGGGGTGGACGTAGCCCAAACTGGGTGAACCACGTATATCTGTGTCTCTCTTGTTTTGTGCGTTTTCTGTGTTTATATTTCTACAATATTTTATGTGTTCCATTGCTCCGTAATATATAATTTTCTAACAACTGGTATCGGAGCCGAAGGTCTATTTGGCTGATAAACTCGCAGGAAAGAAGGGTTCCTGGTTCGAGTGGGAGAAATGGCAGAAGATGGTAAGTTTAGGGTCGAGAAATTTAACGGCAAAAACTTCTCGCTGTGGAAGATGCAGATGGAAGATTATCTGTATCAGAAAGATCTATACCTACCATTGGGCGGAAAATCAAATATGCCGACGGGTATGACAGACGAAGAATGGAACCTTGTTGATAGAAAGGCACTTGGAACAATACAGTTGTGCCTTGCTGCGTCAGTCGCCTTCAACATTTCGAAGGAAACCATGACAGAGGGTTTGATTCAGACACTGTCAAAACTATATGAAAAACCCTCGGCCTCAAACAAGGTATTTCTTATGAAACGGTTATTTAATATGAATATGTCGGAAGGTGGATCTTTTGTAGACCATTTAAATGATTTTAATACAGTTACAAGTCAGTTAAGTTCTGTAGGGGTAAACTTTGATGATGAAGTTAGAGCTCTGTTATTCTTGTGCTCATTACCAGAAAGTTGGAATGGTTTGGTAATGGCCATTAGTAACTCCGTTTCTGGATCTAGTACTTTAAAGTTTGATGATGTTGTCGGTGCTATCCTTAGCGAGGAAATGCGACGAAAAATCTCTGGTGAGACATTGGGAAATTCTTTGAGTGCAGAGTCTAGAGGAAGAAAAATGGAAAGAGGAAAGAGCTCAGGATATCGCAGTAAATCAAGGAAAGGCATATCTAAGTCCAGATCGGGGATAGTGTGCTGGAAATGTGGAAAGAAAGGACACCTAAAGAAAGACTGTAGGTCTCGGAAGGGAAAAGAAGGAGATGCACAACAAGAAAACAATCATGAAGCAAATGTGACAGGTGAGGTGTTACAAGATGCTTTGATTCTTTCTTTCGAAAATATTACCGATTCCTGGGTGGTAGATTCAGGGGCTTCATCCCATGCCACACCTGATAAGAAATACTTTCATGACTATGTTCAAGGAGATTTTGGACAAGTTCGTCTGGGTGATGATAAACCCTGTAAAATCATTGGAATGGGTAAGGTTCTTGTAAAACAGCAGAATGGAAACCAATGGCTATCAAAGGAGGTAAGGCATGTTCCAGATCTAAAGAAAAATCTGATTTCAATAAGGCAGTTAGGTGGTGAAGGTTGTGTGACAACTTTCACAGATAAAGCTTGGAGGGTCACCAAAGGAGCCCTGGTAATAGCAAAAGGAAAAAAGGTTGGTACATTGTATTTATGCAATGGTATTTCTAACTCTGTTAATTCTTTAACTTCCAGAGGAGCAGATGCAGCATTATGGCATCATAGGCTCGGACACATGAGCGAAAAGGGGATGAAGATTCTTCACTCAAGGAATTTGTTGCCAGGTTTGAAGAATGTTGATTTGGACTTCTGTGAGAATTGCATTTATGGAAAACAGAAGAGAGTCAAATTTCTCAGAGTTGGGAAAGAAAAGAAGAATGAAAAATTAGAGCTTGTGCATACAGATGTATGGGGACCTGCTCAGGTATCATCTCTCGGTGGCTCTCGTTATTATGTTACTTTTATTGATGATGCAACTAGAAAAACTTGGATTTATTGTATTAAGAATAAATCTGATGTATTTGATACTTTCAAGAAATGGAATTCTTTGGTTGAGATTGAGACAAGAAAGAAATTGAAGTGTCTTAGATCAGACAATGGAGGTGAATATTGCAGCAAAGAGTTTGATAGGTACTGTTCAGAGCATGGAATTCGTAGAGAGAAGACAGTTCCGAGAACACCACAAGAAAATGGTGTGTCAGAAAGGATGAACAGAACAATCATGGAGCGTGCAAGGTGCATGAGATTGCATGCAGGATTGCCTTTACAGTTTTGGGCAGATGCTGTAGATACTGTTGTTTATCTAATAAACAGAGGGCCTTCAAGTTCCTTGGATGGTGGTGTTCCAGAGGAAGCATGGACAGGTAAAAAGGTAAACTACTCTATTTTAAAGCCTTTTGGTTGTGAGACCTTTGTCCATATTGATAAAGAAAATAGAACAAAGCTTGAGGCAAAGTCAAAGAAGTGTACCTTTATTGGATATGGTGTTAATGATTTTGGTTATCGCTTATATGATTACGAAAATCACAAAATCATTAGGAGCAGAGATGTAATATTCAATGAAAAGGTCGTGTATAAGAATCAGTTGCAGGAAAAGAAACAGCAAAAGGAAAACAAGGAATACACAGTTCTTGATGAAATCACTGAAAAAGTAAAGGTGCTTGAAAATAATAATAATCAACAACCACAACAACAACAAGCACCCCAAACACCTGAAAGTGGTGTTAGAAGATCTACCAGGATAAGTAGACCCCCTGAACGACACTCTCCTTGATTATATTATTTATTGTTGACTGATTCCGGTGAACCCGAATGTTATGAAGAAGCAATGCAGGTTGAAAGCAGGAAGAAGTGGGAGGTAGCCATGGAAGAAGAGATGGACTCCTTAATGCATAACCAGACTTGGGATTTAGTCAGGTTTCCTGTAGGAAAAACTACATTGAAGAATAAATGGGTTTACAGGCTAAATGAAGAAGATGGAGGAAAACAGAGGTATAAAGCTAGACTTGTGGTGAAGGGGTTTGCATAGAAGAAAGGTATTGATTTTGATGAAATATTTTCTCCTGTTGTTAAAATGACTTCAATCAGAACTATTTTAAGTCTTGTAGCAGCTGAAGATTTGCATCTTGAGCAGTTAGATGTAAAGACAACCTTTCTCCATGGGGATATGGAGGAAGAGATATATATGCAGCAGCCACAAGGATATGAGGTGAAAGGGAAGGAGAAACTAGTGTGCAGGTTGAAGAAGAGCTTGTATGGCTTAAAACAGGCTCCAAGGCAGTGGTACCTAAAATTTGACAAGTTTATGTCTGAACAAGGTTATACTAGATCTCACTCTGATCATTGTGTTTATTTGAAAAAGCAAAATGATGGCAGCTATATTATATTGTTCTTGTATGTAGATGACATGCTTGTTGCAGGATCTAACATGCAGGAAATAAATGTGCTCAAAAGAAAATTGGCAAATTCATTTGCAATGAAGGATTTGGGAGCTGCAAAACAAATCCTTGGTATGAGAATAAATAGAGATAGAAAAAATCATAAATTAACATTGTCTCAGAATGAGTACATACAAAAGGTGTTGAAAAGATTTAACATGCACAATGCAAAACCAGTTAGTACACCTTTTGCTAGCCATTTCAAACTTAGCAAGGAAATGTGCCCAAAGACCCAAGAAGACATGGATTATATGTCTAAAGTTCCATATGCATCAGCAGTTGGAAGCTTAATGTATGCAATGGTCTGCACAAGGCCTGATATTGCACATGCAGTGGGAGTTGTAAGAAGGTACATGAACAATCCAGGAAAGCAACATTGGATGGCAGTGAAATGGATTCTCAGATATTTGAAAGGTACCACAAATCAAGCATTATGCTTTGGTGGGTCAAACATCTCCCTACAAGGATATGTTGATGCAGATATGGCAGGTGACAGAGATAACAGGAGGAGCACTACAGGATATGTATTTACTATTGGAGGAACAGCTGTCAGTTGGGTTTCAAAAATCCAATGTGTTGTTGCACTTTCAACAACAGAAGCAGAGTATGTTGCTGCTACAGAGGCTAGTAAAGAAATGATTTGGTTACAAAGGTTTATGGGTGAATTGGGTAAGGAGCATGATATGGGCACGTTATACATTGATAGCCAAAGTGCCATTCATCTTGCAAAGAACTCAGTGTTTCATTCCAGGACTAAACACATACAGCTCAAGTACCATTTCATACGATCAGTGTTGGAAGATGGAGAGTTGAAGCTGGAAAAGATACACACTAACCAGAATCCTGCAGATATGCCAAAAAAATTTGTAACCAGGGAGAAACTGAGAATATACTCAGTTTCAGTTGGTCTTCAAGGATAATGATGAAGATGAGAAACAACCAAGTCCAAAGAGGAGTCATTGTCCAGCAAATGGAGCAGCGGTGGAGTTGCTACAATCAGTCTCCAAGTGGGAGATTGTTGGGTGTGGAGCCTGATTATCTTCTATATTCAAAGGTATCGCCACATAGGACCCCAGTTCGAAATGGGGGTGGCAACGCCGCCCATAAAATATTCGCTGCAGGGGGGGACCAGGGGGGGCAGCGCCCCTGAAGCTAAAAACAGCTGTAAAATTGCCTTGTAAAAGTATAGTAATTTCTAGTCAATCTGGGTCGTTCATTAGGCGGATGATCTGACAGTAGAACTTATGTTTAGTTTAGGTTTTTTTGCCCTAGAAGGCAACCCCTCTCTTTGTATGAGGGTATTGTATTTGAGGCTGTGTGATAGATGTGTATTCTTTGAGCGAGAAACAGAGAGGTGAGACTGTGAGAGAAAACAGAGGATATTACAGTGGATTTGCTGTAGGTTGTGTCTCTTCATTTTGCTGGATAATAGAAAGGAAGGACTGGCTGTTCGGGGTGGACGTAGCCCAAACTGGGTGAACCACGTATATCTGTGTCTCTCTTGTTTTGTGCATTTTCTGTGTTTATATTTCTGCAATATTTTATGTGTTCCATTGCTCCGTAATGTATAATTTTCTAACAATAATCTTGTCGAAGCATTTCATCATATATTTTTCATGTATCCTTGGCATAAATTACCCATTGGTCGGTTTCATTTGGTGCCACCTGCTGAGCTAGTGATCATGGATTCATAAAATAGGGAGGGAAGAACCTTCATTCATTGGGCTCTTAAACAATACCTTAGTGATGACTACTACACATTCACACAAGTATTCTCTTCATTGCTTTATGAATCATAGATACTACCAAAAATTCACATAATTATTATCCTCATAGTTTTTAAAACATTCATCCTTGATGCATTATTCATGTAGGTGCATATCCTCATTATGAAAATTCCTAGCATCAAAAAATGTCTGATGACTACCCTCACTCGCAACAAACTCTTCTTGGCTCCTTGCATCGAACCAATATCCTTCAACAATCCAAGTTAACATAGCATTTATACCACGTTAAAATTACATAGAGAAATTAACCAAGAGAGATAAATTAATGTGTGAAAATGTTAATGAAGGTCATGCCCTCCACAATGGAAAAATGCAATAGTGAGGCATGGGAAGTGTCAGTCAAACCCCATGTTTGGTCGCCACGTGCACCCCCTAAAACAGGTGATAGTGACGTCACGCCCCCAATGGTGACACTGAGGTTGGAGATGTAAACTAGATAGATAGTAGTCTAGTGACACTTGACATCTCGTATCTGAAAAAAGGATGATAATGTTGTAATAATGATGTGGCAGTAGATGATGACATGGTAGGCTTATTGATGCCATGTGGCATGCTAAAATCACATTTTTGTTTGATGAATGGGGGTAAATTTCAGTGACACATGGCACCACTAAGAGAGTTCCATGTGGTAGATGTGATTTCATGTTGACATTAGCCTAAGGAAACCATTGACCCCTAGTTCTAGGTCACACTGTGTGGTCCCATGAATTTTATTTTGAGGTTAACCCTATCATTAAAATAGGATGTCGTTCATGTATAAATTCATGGTTGTATGGCTTATGGAGATAATGAACTCGAAGGAGATAAAAGCAGTATGGGAAGGCTTTACCTTTGTAGTTTGGCTAAGGTAGCATAGTTCCAGTAGTCGTAGGTTCATGGCTCTTTGTGGTTTGATTTTCTAAAGATTCATGACTTGGCTCCACATGAGCAAAAACATTTTGACTGGATCTGTGTGGCTCAATTGTTAAAAGGTTTATGACCTTGATTAGTGGTTTGGCTCTTTGTGGTGTGATTAACAGAAGGTTTATGACTTAGCTTGGAAACGTGTCTCATGTGGTTTGATTGGTGGAAGTTTTATGAATTTCCTCAATGACTTGGATTTCTATGGTCTAATTAGTAGAAGACTCAGTGACCTGGCACTCTTTGGTTTCATTGGTAGTAGGTTTATGACTTATGACAGTGACCTGACACTCCACTGGTCAAATATTGATGTAAGGAATGTGAACTAGCTACATAGTGTATGCATTGGTCCTCCATTGAATGATCCCATCAGTGTTAATGACATGAATAAAAATTGTGGATTTTGAAGGAGGTCTATAATAGCATCGTTCATGAAGTGTGTAGTGGAACCTTGGGCATTTAATGGTTCAATCTCGGTTGGGAAATCCTAGTTTTTTATTATTGTTTTCACCCACAAAGTGCAATTTTGTTGAAAAGTGAGGAAGATTGAAAAAACATCATTTTGTACAAAAGCTGCCATAAAAGTACAATTTTTAGGCAATGGATCACAAAGGTGCAATTTGTAGAACAATTAATTTTTTATAATGTTTTCTGGGTTTATTTGATGCCAAATTGAATTTTGAGAAAAGGATTTTGTTAGAATTTTTTTTTTTTGTTTTAAAAGGGAGGACTAGCAAAATTGTGAAGATAAATATTTGAGATCACTAGGTCATGGTTATTGTCCACTCATGAATAGTTATTTGAGATGAAAAAGGTATTGGAGATTAATTATTGAAGTTCAAGATGATTTAATTATATTTGGGCCTGTGGATCCAAGTTGAAATATTGTGAAAATTTGTCCACAAAGGTTTTAAGGAAGGTGGTGGGTGCCTCCATTGAGGTTGGATCCTTAATCATGTTAATTCCTATTGCAAGACAATACTTACATATTTTTTAGGTTTTTTCCTCAATTAGGTTGTAACCTACAACAAGTCAATTCTTGCACATTTTTTTGGGTTGGTACCTCTAATATGTTGTTTGCAACAAATTTATTTTTGGGGTTTGGTGCCTGCAAATATATGTAATAATAATTGAAAAAGATATAATTTTTGTTTTTTCTAACAAGGGTTTCCATGTCCATCTTATTCTTACATATGTTGAAGTGATGGTGATTTTTATTAATGTGTTGTTACGTTTTTAGTTGTGATAAAACTGTAAATTTCTCTAAATTGGTATAATTGACTAATACATGGATTCACTTGCCACCTCTTAGTTCGATCTTAAGTCTAAAAATTGGTATTTGAGTGAGGTTTCATCTGGAGTGTTTATTCAAGGGAAGGTAGATACAAGGATTCATGACCATTGAAGATCAAAAAGGAGAAATGGATTTGGGTGTGAATTTTTTCATTCTTCTAAAAATTGAATTGGAATAATACATAAGGATAAATGAAGTTATATTGAAACAATTAAGTGAAAAAGAAGAATAAATTGTGCAATGAAGAAAAGCATTAGAAGTGGAAAAACATGTTGGAATTGATTTGAACAATCAATTTCTCCCCTATAATATATTATATGTTTTTTACTAGGGTTATTGAATTACCATCTATAATTTTGATAGTGTCTATGTCTAGATGTTGATCTATTGATGTTGTTTTGTAAGTTTGGGTGGATGATTGTTGAAATTTCTTTAGTTACAAAGTGTGTCGTTGGCTTATCTCACTATGTGTGTAGCAATATTTGCTAGCTTATCACAACATGATTACAACACTATCAATTATTGTTGTCTTCATGTTACATGATAGTAGCGCTTCCTGTAGAATGAATTTTTATGATTTCTATGGACACTCAAATAAACCACGAGCATTTTCTCTTTTATTTTCCCATGGTAATTACTACACTAAGTAAAGGAATGTTATAGTTCATCTAGAAGGTGGTTAAAATTGAAAATATCTCACTCAATGAAGATTGGATCGAGTAAAGGAGGAATTCATTAGACTGGACCAAATCAAAAACATATGAACAAGTGTGTTTGGATATACACTCTAGCAAAATTATATATAGATTTGCAAAGTTGGGATTTGTTCCATTGTGAGTGAGTAATATCGTTATACATTGTCAGCCAGTTATGTGAGGAGATATTTTGTTCAGTCATTGTAGAATCTTCCTGTAGAATATCATAGAATTATATCAGAGATTGCATTGCATGTTTCAATAAGATTTTTATGCATGGTATAAAGGCTTGAAGTCAAGAAAAGAGTTGAAGAATTGTCTCCACTATATTTCTAGTGTTGTGTCATTTTCAAGAGGAAGTTGAAGGGGATTCTACAAAATCCATATTTATAAAATATATGTAGATTGTATTAGTTTAATGATATAATTTCCTTACATTTGCATATAGATTCTAGAATTGTAATTGTTGAGGTTGTGGCCTCAAGAAAGTGGTGGTGTGTTATAATGTTGTAGGGGTGGTGGCTCCTTGTTGATTGTTAGGTCTTATAATACCAGTATATTACCTTATTATTATTGTCATTGTAGCCCCTTATTGTTATTATGGTACACATGCTATCCCCATATTGTTATTATTGTGCCCCATAGAAGCCCACTATTGTTATTGTTGTGCCCTTACATTATTATTGTTATGTCGGCTCTAATTATATTATGACCCCGTAGACTCCTATATATAAAAAGGAGGTCTTGTCATTTGTATTATCCAAGAATTATTCATTTATGTAATGTAAAATAGGTTTCCCCCTCGAAGAGGCTTATTGTGAAGTCGTTGATCTGTCGTTTCTTCTATTTTGTGAGCTAGATGCATAACAATTGGTATGAAAGGTTTTGATTCTAGGGTTTCGCTGCATCCAATAGGTCATTGTGGAATTGTCGCTATAAATTTGATTCTACAAAGTTCCAGAAGATGAAATTAAATCCCATTTGAGCTGAACACTTTATGAAATTGGTGTACAAATTTTAGATCATCTCTCATTACCTTTTCAGACTTATAATCCAAGGAAGTTAGGGTCTTTGTAGGTTCCTGAATTATATCTCAAACAGGTGACCTGGGGAAAATCGTCATAACTTTCTCCCTAAGAATCATATTGAGATTTCGTAAAATGTTATAGAAAGAGGATGATTTTTTTTTATTTTTTTTTTTTATTTTTTTTTTTTTTCTGTGTATCATTTCTAGGTCCAAATTTTGAAACAGGGACATGTGGCACTTCATACAATTTCGCTCTACTGAACGAATTTATAATCAAGTCATCGTGCGAGATTTGGAATAAATATTTCTTGGAGAATCCAATTTTGATCAAAATTGTAGGATTGGAATAAGGACTTAGAGGGCTACCACAAGACAAAATTTCAGACCTTGAAGATCCAAAATTACAGAGATACAAGATATTCAACATCGACCTCCTACAATGTGAAAAAAGGTGTGTAGTCTTTTTAAAATTTTGCATAAGTTTGATTTGAAAAATTATTTTGAAGGAATTAAAAGGACATACTGAAGCATAATTATCATTAATTTATGCCCCAATGAAAGAAAATGGAAACACCTAGTAAGAAACTTGAAATCTCTACCATGGCTCAAGAAGAAGAGGAAGAAATGCAACATGATATATCAAAATTACGAGACCAAGTGCAACAATTTTCACTCTCACAAAAAGTAACAGAAGCTAAGATGAATGGCATGGAAGCTAATATCAATGGCATGGAAGCTAAGATGGATGGTATAGAAGCAAAATTTAAAGGTAACATGGAAGATTTCGAGATAGATTTGGCAAAATTGCTACAAGAAATGCTTACTAATGCAGAAAGGGTAGTAAAGGAAACTCATGATGAAAACAAAATAAATGTTAATCATGATTTCATAGACTCTAACATTGGATATCGTAACATGGATACTACAAATGGAGCAACATTTCAATCTCCATAATGCGCAAAACACACAAATGGTATGTATTGCAAATTTATATTTGAACCGAGTGAGTTTATATGGTATCGATGGCTTTGCTCTTGTAAAAAAATTGTCACTTGGGAAATTTTATGGAAGAAATGATAGCACATTATAAGGATAGAAAAAGCAACACTTTTTTTAGCCAATTGATAAATTTCAAACAAAAGGGTTCAATGCTGGAGCACATTGAGGACTTCAAAAAATTGAATATGAGGGTAAAAGACATTCCAGAGGAGCATAGGATTGATGTGTTCATAGGGACATTAAAGGATAACATCCAACATGAGGTTCACCTTTGGGAACTTGATCCATTGGAAAAGGAATTGGGGTTGGCAAGAAATAATGAAATCAAAATTATGGAAACAAGGAAGCATACCACTCACAACTATAAATATGGAAGTGTTGTTGGCCCTAGCCTTCCACAACCTACAAGGTTGAGACCACAACAATTGGAAGAAAAAAGAGAAAAGGTGCTTTGTTACATTTGCGATAGAAATTAAACTAAAGGTCATAAGTGTGCTGAGAAGAAATTATTTTACATATATTTTGAAGACGAGGAAGAAAAGGAACAAGAAACATTAAAATAGGAGGATATAAACCAGGAAATAGCCCTAGAGAAAGAAGAAATGAATCCGACCATAGCTTGTAATGCATTGGCTAGAATTACCACTCCTCAAACTCTCAAGATAGATGGACATATCAAGAAGAAAAAGGTAATAGTGTTTATTGATTCGGGAAGTACCCATAATTTTATTCATTGTAAGATAGCCAAGGAATTGAATTGCTTCCTATATCCAGCACCAGAGTGTCAAGTGATGGTTGAAAATGGAGGAACCATAAATTGCTCCAAAAGGTGCCATAATATCAAGCTATCCATGTTAGAATATGTATTGAATAGTCCAATTCTTTCCATTCCAATGAGTGGTGTTGATATTTTACTAGGATTCCAATGGATACAATCTTTACGTACAATAGCTTTTAATTCTCAAGAAATTTTCTTGATTTTTTTTTGGAAGCAAAGTAAGTTGAATTAATGGGTATCGCAGGGAAACTGATAAAGATAATTAGCTGTAACAGCATGGAAAATATTCTAAACAAATAACAACAAGGCATAATTTCACAATTATGCTCGCGAGAGGTTCCCACATTGAAATCATCTATTTCTCGAGATCTCCAAAAAGTCTTGGATGATCATTCCATGGTATTTGAGACTCCCAAAGGCCTCCCACCTATTCGTAATCATGATCATGCTATTCATTTGATGCTAGGAAGTGTTCCTCCAAATATCAAGCCTTATAGACATCCCTATGCTCAAAAGAGTGAAATTGAACTCATGGTGGCAGAAATGCTAGAGGTTGGTATAATTCAACCTAGTCAAAGTTCATTCTCTACTCTAGTAGTATTGGTGCACAAGAAATATGGATCATGGTGCATGTGTTCGGGTTATAGGGATATCAACAAGCTCACTATTAAAGATAAATTTGCCATTCATATCATGAATGAATTATTGGATGAATTGCATGGATCAATTTACTTCACCCAGTTGGATCTTCGTTTAGGATATCATAAAATCATAATGAAGACTAAAGACATTCTGAAAACAACATTTAGAACTCATGAGGGTCATTATGAATTTTTGGTCATGCCTTTTGACCTTACTAATGCACCTTCTACATTTTAAGGTTTCATGAATTCGATTTTCAAACCCTTCCTTCAAAATTTTTTGTTAGTGTTTTTTGATGATATACTAATCTACAACAAGTCTTGGAAGGATCATGTTCAACATGTTGAAAGGGTTCTCAAACTATTGGAGGAGAAACAATTATATACAAAAACCTCCAGATGTTTATTTGGAGTACAACATGTGGAATATCTAGGTCATATTGTATATCATGAAGGTGTTAAGGTAAACCCTAGAAAAATTAAATCCATTAAGGAATGGAAAATCCCCACATCCATAAAGCATATGCGAGTATTTCTTAGGTTGACAAGGTATTATCACAAGTTTGTTAAGAATTATGGGAGAATAATAGCACCTCTAACAACATTATTGAAAAAAGATGAATTTTCTTGGACTCCAGAAGCAACGAAGGCCTTTGAACATATTAAAGAGGCAATGTGCCAAGCATCGTTCTTAGTTATGCCAAACTTCACAAAAATCTTTATTGTGGATTGTGATGCTTCAGGAAATGGAATTGGCGTTGTTTTAATGCAATAAGAAAGACCCATTGCTTTAGAAATTCGTCCAATCAAAGGAAAGTATTTAGAAAAAGCTATTTATGAGAAGGAAATGTTGGAAATACTACATGCACATAAGAAATGACAACCTTACCTAATGGGAATAAACTTCAATGTAAAAATAGATGATGATAGTCTAAAATACTTTTTAGAAGAAATATTGTCTTTAGAATAGTAGCAAAAATGGGTAACAAAGATGTTGGGTTATGACTTTGAAATCATCTACAGAAAGGGAAGAAAAATGTTGTTGCAGATGCACTCTCAAGAAAGGATGTGGATGTGGAAGCATTACTTTGTGCCATTTCTATTATCCAACGAAATTGGATAAATGAAGCAAGGGATGAATGGAAGAATGACGAAGAAGTGTGGGCACTCATTTAAAAGTTACAACCAGATCCCAGTACATCTAATAAATTTAGTTGGAAAAATGACTCGTTATGGTACAAAGATCGATTATACCATTGTAAGAATTCTCAACTCATACAAAAGATTCTTTGGAATTGCACACCTCTCACTTAGGAGGGAACTCGTGATTTCTTAAAACTTACGATAAGGTTAAGAAGGAATTTTTTTGGGATCGACTTAAATCTGATATTCAAACGTTTGTGGCAGAATGTTTGGTTTTCCAACAAAATAAGGTTGAAAGAATTGGGTTGTGTTATATTCTTTCCACGACTAGCCCACATAGTTAACCGGGAGGTTAGAAGGGGTCCAGAGGCCCCCCTTCATTGTGCCAATTGCATAGCGGGGGGGGCACAGGGGGTTTGAGGGGTGCAGGTAACCCCACTCTATGGGGTACGGGGCAGTGCCCTAGAAAAGTTTGGTTTTGGACCCTATGTTAGGTTGGGCGAACCCACCTATAGTTTTGTGCATGATTTTTGCACATGGTTTTGGACGCGATGGTTTTTGGTCCATGGTTTTGGACGTGATGGTTTTTCGGTCCATGGTATTGGATGCTTCGACATGTATAAATATGTATTCTAACATTGAAAGGAACATAATAAAAAATCAAACTAGTAGTCCCGGTTTTTGGATCTAGGGGAAAATCTCTGTGTATATGTGTTTTATGTGTTATGCTCTCACATTGTTTATTTTCCATGTTTTAGAATTTGTATGCAGGTAATTTCTGTATGGGGTTAAAAACTATAGAAACAATTAAGACCCTAGGTCTATTACAACCTTTATCCATTCCAAGTCAACGTTGGGAGGAGGTTTTAATGGATTTTATCACAGGTTTACCAAAGTTTGAAGGAAAGAGTGCCATCATGGTGGTAGTTGGTGCCATCATGGTGGTAGTTGATAGAATTACCAAGTATGTACACTTTTGTGCATTATCTCATCCCTTTAAAATTAGTACAATTGCTACTTCATTTATGGAAACAATTCAAAATCTACATGGAAAACCAAAGATTATTGTAAGGGACAGAGATCCCATTTTCATTGGAAATTTTTGGACAATAATAATTTTCTTATTTGGGTACTCAGTTAGCTCATAGCTCATGTTATCATTCTCAATCTGATGGGCAAACTGAGATAGTGAGCAAATGTTTGGAAGCATATCTTCATTTCTTTGTATCTGAAGAGAGACACAATCGGTCAAATGGTTTCCTCTAGATGAATGATGGTATAACACTTCCTTCCATACTGCAGCAAAAATGACCCCATTTATGGCACTTTATGGATATCATCCACCATCCATCACATCATATTTAAGAGAAAATTCTAATGTTCAAGCAGTGGAAGATCACATCGAGCATCAACAACAAGTTCTCCAACTCTTAAAGGATAACCTCACTTTGGCACCTTATATAATGAAACAACACGCAGATCATCATCGCAACAAAAGAAGTTTTGATGTAGGTGAATGGGTATTTCTATGGCTACAACCATACAAACAAATGTCCCTCAAGCAAGTTAAGAACGATAATAAATTATCACCAAAGTATTATGGTCTGTAAAAGGTGTTGCAAAAGATTGGTACTATGGCATGCAAATTGGAGCTTCCTCCAACTTCCCAAGTGCACCCAGTTTTCCATGTTTCATGCTTAAAGAAGGATATAGTTGAAAAGATCCTAGTTCAAACAATATTGCCATAACTTGATGAGGAAGGAAAGATCATATTCGAACCTCAAGTAGTCACAGAAGAAAGAACTCAACAACTATGAAATCGATCAATTTCATAGTATCTCATCAAGTGGAAGAACTTACCCGCTGAAGATTCCACATGGGAGGATGAGTATTTTATATAAAGGCATCCAGAACTACTCAAGCGTTGAGGAAAACACTTTTCTGAAGGAGAGTGGCATGTTAGGTCCCTATAATACTAGTGTATTTCCTTATTATTATTTTCATTGTAGAACCTTATTTTTATTATGATTCCAATGTTGTCCCCATATTATTATTATTGTGCCCCATAGAAGCCCACTATTATTATTGTTGCTCCCTTACATTATTATTGTTATGTCCGCTCTAATTATATTGTGGTCCCTTAAAATCCTATATATAGAAAGGAGGTCTTGTCATTTCTCTCATCCAAGAATTGTTCATTTGTGAAATGTAATGGAGGTTGCCCCCTCGAAGAGGCTGATTTTGTAGTCGTTGATCCATCGTTTCTTTTATTTTGTGAGCTGGTTTCATAACATTGGTAGTGGCCTACAAAATAGCTAGTCGAGTCTATCATATATATGTAAATAAGAATATTAATTGAAAATAAAATGGAAGAAAGAAAAATAAATACGGTGGTTTTCTTCCCCAGGAGGGTTTCCACCTAACATTTTGGTGTCCTTGTATTGTGCTAATTGTGTTTTTATTGTTGCATCTATTGTCATTTTCTTTAAGTTTCAAGGGGATATAACTTCGTAAAATTTTATGCAATACTAAACCCCTCCCCCCTCCTATTATTTATTTATCTAAGAATTGGTATCAGAGCCAACTACCTCAATTGAAACTTAATCATTAGTAGGATATTTGTAGGTAATTATGGTCTCTCAAGAGTTTAGAGTGCCTTCTTTTTGTGGAGAAACTATAGAGTTATATGGAAGATGAGGTTGGAAGGACATCTAATGAGTTTAGGTGTTGATGTTTGGGAAATTATTGTGTCAAGACAAATAGTTCAAACTACTCCAACTATGGAGCCTAATGAAAATAGGGTGGATGCAAACAATTCAAAGGATAAAACCAACATTTTGAGTGGCCTCTATGAGAGTGAACTAGTTAAACCGATGCATTTGTAATGACAAAATGATGTCTGGGAAAAACTCTAGAATAGATATGACTGAAATGAAAAAGTGAAGAAGGTCAAGCTCCAAACCTATAGAATGAGGCTTGAGAGTTTGAACATGAGAGATGAAGAAAGTATTGGTGAATAGTTCGATAGGGTTGAGGAAGTTGCAAACTTAATAAAATGTATAGATGAAATGCTCAAAGATGAAGTGATTATTCAATGAGATCCCTATCATTAAGGTTTAATGCAAAAGTTTCATCCATTGAAAAAATGTAGGTAATGAACAATATCATTATGGAACAACTTCTTTGGACCCTCACTACACATGAGATGAAAATTGGAGAGGAAATATTAGAATCCAAGAAAGAAACCTTCAAGGTTTTCAAGAAATCCAAGAAATGTACCACAGAAACCAAGGAATTTTTAAGGAAATACAAAGAAGAGGAGGAATATTGCAACTACAAATCAGATCAAGAATCTTCTCAATTCACTAGGAAGTTGGAAAGGGGATCGAAAAATTACTAATGCAAATTCTCTTTCAAATGTTTTGATTGCGAAAAGTTTGATACCCTTGGTGTGTTTCTTTTTAAAGGAATGACTATATTATATTATTGTGACTATTAATTGAACTAAATGACTTTTGAGGCAATGATTGGAATTGATGGATTATGTAATTAAATTTTATATTATAATAAATGTATTTCTTTGGGAAAACTATGGGAAAGAGAAAATAAGTAAATGAACTACTTGCAAGAAATTTGTTAAGTGGTCAAGTACAAATGGTCAACCTTCCCAAATATTTCTCCTAAAAATCCAATGGGAAATTAATAATTAGAAAATACCAAAATGAGAGAGAAATAGTATGCGAATAACTTGTCGTGCAACGGGGAAGCGAAATACAGTTTAAAAAATGAGACGCAATGTTGAAGTTTTTATGTCCTATCACTACAAAATTATTTTGTCTCGTATATTTTCCAATTTATTGTTTTTTCACTACAAAATAATTTTGTAGCAAATGTTAAAATTATGTATTATGGCTTCGGGGAAGATGGAAATGTTAGGATATTCCAACACATGGGAAATAGTTAAGTATAACTTGGTCTAGTGTAGTGTTAGGTAAAGTTTGTTTCTTTGCTATGTACATTTGTAACTTACAATCCAATGGTCACGATATGTTCTAGACATGAAGTGATCTGACGGTTCATTCTCTCCTCAGTATTACTGACACTTGATCTGTGGCTTAACACCCGATTGGTCCATAATCTCTATTTAAATAGCATGCAGGGTCATTTGCAGGGTGACCGATCATGAGAGAAGCTTGTGTAAATTTTCTTTTTTTATTAATAAATTGCCTGAAGTGGTCACATTGGCTTAGGTCGTGGATTTTTTCCCTCTTTGAGCATTTTAACCACGTCAAGAATACTGGTGTATTGATCTATCATCTGTTTGTGAGCGGTGTCCTTTGGTGTTCTATTTGAGGAACTTACCCTGTAAATTCCTACATGGTATTAGAGCTATTTGAGGGCCGCATGCATTGGTGATCCAAATCGGAAGTCAGTACAATTGCATCTGACTATCATTTCCTAGATCTATTGTTTCTAATTGATTCCGGGCCAAGAATACTGCTCTTTTGTGTTAGGAGCATCTTTTCCAGTGAGGAACCCCATTCGTTTCACATAAAAAGGTTTCCAGTAGCCCTAGCTACGTCATTTTTAAGATCTCGAGGTATACAATCTTTATTTGTAGTATTAGTTATTCATCTCTCTATTTATTTCGGTTTATTTAGTTGTCTAATTTTTTTATTACCAGATCTATACCTCTCATTTCTGTGTACGCTCTTTGCCCTGTGGCTTTGTGCGATCTGGGCAAATTAAAAATAGAAAGGAAGGATTTTTCTCATGCATATGCTCCTTTCCGCCACACCTTCATGTGATCTTGGGAAATCAGAAACATTGAGGAAAATATTTAGTTTCCAGCAAAAACTAACTTCAGGCCATAAGGTTTGTTTTTTCTTACATGTCTGTGTCGAGTTGTGTGGTTTTTTGTTATGCAGGGAAAAATAGCTATTTGAAGCAAGCACGCACCCCAAAGCTTCAGTGACTAAAAAAAATACAAACCCCCCCCCCCCCCCCCTTCCTCTTTTCCAAAAATTACAAACCTTTTGAACTAGCTCACTTGGTCCAATGTTACTTTACGAGAATATAGGTCTTGGGTTCAAGTCTTTCTTTTTGTTGAGTTACTTTTTCAAAAATCACATGTCACTTATGTTTTAAAGTTACTTTATGTAGAAGTGTTTTCACCCATTTTAAAAAGTGAGTCACTTATAATTCTAAAGTCTCTCTATCTTTTCTTTAAGCTACAATTTAGTGAGTAGCTTATAAAGTACCATTGTAAAAGTGACTTTCACTTATTTAAAAAAGTGGCTCACATAAATTCTTTTTTAAAGTGTTCTAATTAGATTAAGTTTGGAAAGGGGGCGGGGGTTTTAAATATAACATTATCATTCACTTATGCACATTCATGCACTTCGTTGGCATTTTCTACAACTTTTCTTCAAAAAACCAGAACTTCTTCATCCGGAAGCTGTTTTTAAAGCCTTTTTTTTAATCAGCCTAATTTTTCGAGGTATTTCCATTGGAACACATAGTTTCAAAATCTACAGCTTTAGTTTCTCTTAAAATGGAAATTCCATGCCAAGTTAGTCTTGACAGCACCAACTACTTCCAATGGTGGTCCTACATTGTGGATTTACTTAGAAGTAAAGGTCTTTACAGAATAGCCTTAGACCAGGAATCTAAACCTAAAGATGAAGATAAGGCAGCAAAATGGGAAAATAGGAAATATCAAGCATGTGGGTTAGTAGGGATGTCTATTTCTCCAGACCTTAGATTCCATATTGCAGAACTTGATACCCCTAATGAAGCAATGAAACAACTCACTAAAGTTTTTTGAATTAAAAATGAAATTAGAACCCATCAACTTGAAAATGAGTTGCTTACGTTGGACCCCAATAATTTTTCTTCCATTGAAGATTTTTTGTCCAAGTTCACGACCCTTAGACTTCTCTTGGAAGGTTTTAAGGTTAAGAAAGAAGATGGTAGCCTTATTTATTCCCTTCTTACTAAGTTGGGACCAACCTACTCTGTGTTAGTTTCCACCTTCCATTCTGCTAGAAAAGCCTTTATTTCTCAAGTACAAGAATACATGTCCCTCTCTTTTGATGCCCTTTATGATTATTTAATAAGAGAACAAGAAAAACTCTTACATCTTGGTCTTCTTAACCTTGGAAACTCTTCTTCAAAAGTCTTAGCCACCCATCAACAACCAAGTTAAAAGAATCCTAAGAAGCAGTATCCTAAAAAGAATGGTCCTAAACAAAACAAGGGTCTTAAGCAATTTCATTCTCAAAATGAAAAATCAATTCAACAAAATGATAAGGCAAATAAAAGAAAACAGAAGAAGATGAATATACATTGAAACTTTTGTAATCGAGATGGCCACTTCGAATCCAAATTCTTTAAGAAGATGGAATCCTTAGAAGCAACAATGAAGAAGCATAACATCCATTTGGAGTACTCTTCAACTTCAACTTCATCTTCAGGAATAAAATTTTTTGCATGTGGTTATCAAGCATCTTGGTCTGGTTATGCACTAAATGTATCTTCTTCTTCTCATTCTAATCAGTGGCTCATTCATTCTGGAGCTTCTTATCACATGGCCAAAAACAAAGCCACGTTTTCTTCTTTAAATGATTGTAACACCAAAAATATATATGTTGGTGATGATAAATCTCTTACTATTTTAGGGACTGGAACTATTCATCTAGACAATGGTCAATTTAATGATGTACTATGTGTTCCAACCTTATCTTGCAACCTTCTATCTGTATATCAGATAACTCATTTAGGTGAAGGTAAAACCATTGAATTTTCACCTCACGGTGTTGTAATTAAGGACCTATGGGATCCTAGATAGATTTTAGCTACTGGAATTGTTAATGATTCTACAAGGTTGTATAAGTTTAACAACTTTGGGTCATCAACTCTTCCCTCGGTATTTGTTGCTCATAATGATGAAGTGAGAAAACTTTGGCTTGAGTGATTTGGCCACTTAAACTAACGCTCCCTTCAAAATCTATGTAAAGAAAATATGGTGACAAGTCTTCCTATGGTATCTTGCAGAGATGGTGTTTGTTCTGGATGTGTACTTATAAAACATCATCGAGATAATTTTGAAAAGCGTGCCTCTTGGCATGCCTTAGCTCCTTTACACCTTGTGCATAGTGATTTATGTGGTCCACTTCCAGTAGTTTCATTCTCTAGCTACAAGTATTTCTTAACTTTCATTGATGATTTATCTAGAAGCACTTGGGTATACCTCTTAAAACTCAAGAGTGAAGTATTTAACATGTTCTTGGCCTTTAAGGCCTTTGTTGAAAATTAATCTAGACAACAAATTCTTAAATTAATATCTGATAATGGCAGAGAATATGTTAACAATGAATTCATCAACTATTGCACTGAGCATGAAATTCAAATACAACATATTGTTCCATATACTCCACAACAAAATGGTGTAGATGAAAGGAATAATCACACCTTAAAGGAAATGGCTAATTGTATGCTTCAATCTGAAGGATTTAGTCTTAATTTTTGGGCAGAAGCAATTAACTGTGCAAATTACATAATAAATCACACTCCTACTAAGGTTTTAAAGAATATCACTCAAGAAGAAGCATGAAGCTCAATTAAACCAGATGTAAGTCACTTTCATGTTTTTTGGAAGTGAAGCACGGGCCCATATTCTAGATGAGAAACATAAAGCTTTAGAACCTAAGAATGAAAAATGTATTTTGTTGGGTATTCTAAAGATGTCAAAGGATATAGACTTATTCCACTTAAGTCTAAAATTTTTATCATTAGAAGAGATGTGAAGTTTGCTGAAAATGTATTGGCCTACGAGCCTAGTTTAACGGATGTGCCACCTCTCTCTATCCCTTATACTTATGAAAATATCTCTTCTTCAAATGATGACAACGAGGATGACAATCCTCCTCCACCTTCTCAGGATTCTCCTTCAGCACCTCAACTTTTAAAAGGTGTCTGTGCTACTCGGGATGCAGTAGGTGCTCTTGCAGGTGATCCTATAGATCAGAGACATACATGTTCTCAGTTCGATAGAGCCTCTTCTTTACTGGCTCAAGCTGCAGTGAATGATGATCCTAACACCTTTGTAGAAGCTTTAGGCCATCCAGATTAGGACATAGCTATGAATGAAGAATATCGTTCATTATTGGAAAATGATACATGGGATCTTGTTCCTCTTCCAAAGGGACCAAAACTTGTTAGATGCAAATGGGTTTACAGAACCAAGTATGGACCAGATGGAGAAGTTGATAAATATAATGCTCATCTTATTGCTAAGGTTTTCTCACAAGTCAAAGGCATCAACTATACTAAAACCTTCTCCCTTATTGCCAAAATGAACTCTATCCGCCTTGTTCTTTCCCTTGCTGCATCTTTCAAATGGGAAGTCTATCAAATGGATGTTAAATCTGCATTTTTGCATGGGGGCTTGCATGAAGGAATCTATATGGAACAACCTCTTGGCTTTATATAAATAGAATCCAACCTTGTATGTCAGCTTAAGAAATCCATTTATGCTCTCAAGCAAACCCCTTAGGCTTGGTATGCCAAAATGGATAGCTTTCTTTTAGATATTGGATTTTCTAGGTGTCATTCTAACAATATTGTCTATACAAAGAAACTGGGTAAGTCTCTTATCATTATTTTTCTTTATGTTGATGATCTTATCCTTACCAGTAGTTATCCAAACCTTATAAACCATGTGAACTCTAGCCTTAAAATGTTGTTTGAAATAACATAATTAGGACACTTGCATTATTTTCTTGGTCTTCATGTCTTGCAATCCAAGGAAGTTATTTCCCTTATCCATACCAAGTATGACTATGATATTCTACGCCACTTTCAGATGGAAGACTATAAGCTATCCCCTTCTCCCTTTCATTCTGGAGCCATACGTTCAGTCACTTTTACTTCCTCTAAAGTTGATGCTACCTTATACCATCAGCTTGTAGGAAAACATTTGTATCTGACCCATACCCATCCTGACCTTTCCTTTGTTGTTGGCTTTACTTCTCAGTTTATGCAAAAGCCACATGAAAGTCATTATAAGGAAGCTAAAAGAATACTTCATTATTTTTGAGGTATAGTCTAGTTTGGGATTCATTACAGTGTAAAAGTATCTCCTCTATTGGTTGGTTTTCCGATTCCAATTGGGTTGTTGACCGTGATGATCGAAATTCTACTGCAGGTTATGTCTTCACTCTTGGTTTTGGCCCTATTACATGGGCCTGCAAGAAACAAAGTGTTATTTCTCTTTCTTCAGTAGAAACAGAGTACCGTGGTGCCATAGAAGCTAGTAAGGAAGCCCTGTGGTTTTGTCAGATCTTGTCAAAGTTTGGCTTTTAGCAGCAGCATCACACTACACTTTGGTGTGATAATCAAAGTGCCTTTCAACTATGAAAAGATCCAGTCCAACATCAGTGCAACAAACACATTGAACTACACATGCACTTCATTAGAAAGATCATTCATGACCATGTTCTTGAAGCGCAATATTGTTCAACTGATGATCAAGTTGTAGACATCTTTACAAAGGCTCTCACAGAGGTGAAGTTTCCTAAATTTAAATTTATGTTTGGAGTTCATGAAGTTATCATAAGGGGGGATAGGCTCTAATTCCTCCTTCCTTCTTTGATTGTGTCATATTTGTACATCCTTTAATCCTATTCCAAGTTGTTCTTAAGGGGGGATGTTAGGATATTCCGACACATAGGAAATAGTTAAGTATAACTTGGTCTAGTGTGGAGTTAGGTAAAGTGTGTTTCTTTACTATGTACATTTGTAACTTACAATCCAATGGTCACGATATGTTCTAGACATGAAGTGATCTGGTGGTTCATTCTCTCCTATGTATTACCGACACTTTATCCATGGCTTAACACCCGATTGGTCCATGATCTCTATTTAAAGAACGTGGAGGGTCATTTGTACGGTGATCGTTCATGAGAGAAGATTATGTAAATTTTCTTTCTTTTTTTAATAAATTTCCTGAAGTGGCCGCATTGGCTTAGGCCATGGATTATTTCCCTCTTTGAGGATTTTAACCATGTCAAGAATACTGGTGTATTGATCTGTGATCTGTTTGTGAGCAGTGTCCTTTGGTGTTCTATCTGAGGAAGTTACCCTGTAAATTCCTAAAAGAAAGACTCAACATAATTTCTCTGTCGACTCTCCACGTTCTAGACTTTCCTCTTAACATTGTAATCAACTTTCTTTGCCTCTCCTCACCGGGTTTGCAATATTGGTTCAAATTTGACAATCATAAACCAATCAAAAAGGTATTTTGATAGTGTTAAAAAAATAGAGTCCTTTGTTTTTTACCGATGGTATTCACATCAGAAAACCCATGCACTCACTACTCCAAAACGTAGAGACCTCTTCCTTCTCGAGCTTTAAAGATGACACAACAAGAGTTAAAACAGAAATGGACAAAAAAAATATCGAAGCCAACAAAATTTGAATTCATTTTTATATAAATCAGTTCAACAATCTACAGACTTTCAAAATCACCAGTATTTAAATGGACAAATGAATAAGAATAGAAACCATGAGTTCACAAGAAGAAATAAATTTGGTAAACCATAGGAATTAGGTTCAATTCAAACCATTTAGCAAGTACACAACTCAGAGTCTAAAATTTATGTTCATTTACACTATTCACACAAAAATAGTTTCGAGTTCACATAAATTGAAGGTGCAGGTGGGTCTCCAACCTCTAAACTATAGCTACATAGAGAAATAGCAAGTCCCCTTCTTCCCCTCTCTTCGCTTCTCTCTTTTTTGGAACTTCCCAACATTCTTCCCTTTATTCCCAAAAAGAAAAAAGAAAAAATGACTATGAAAACCAACAATAACACAATGTGAATCATTTCCCCTTCTCCCCAAAATGAGGGAAACTCAAACTATACTTACATTAAAAAATAATTTCTCCATCTTGTTTCTAAGAAAAAAATAAAAAATGACTCCTAAATTAAGTATTTATAATTTCTTAAGAAAACATTTAAAAATTCTCCCCCAACATTGCAATGTGACCATCCCATTACATTGGTAAGCTCTCATCCAAATTATTCCTTTCTTGTGGTCAGCCTATGCACATACATCAAACTTCCCAGGAAAGAAAAAGAAAATATGATCTCTTGCTCATAAGGTCTTCTAGAGAATAACCTACATTTTGTAGAGATGTAACATTCATCCAAGTAGAATCCTTAACAAAATGACCTTTCAACTTCACCAAGTATTCCAGTTATTCCTACCCTCTAGTATTCTTTGCAACCTTTCTATTCGAAATCATTTCAGCTTCCAATGTTTCATGCATAGGCATTTTTTTACCCGTTAATTCTCACTAAATTCATCGTGGTCTATGTTCGTTTTAGATGATTCTTTTTCACTAGCTCGATAAGGATATAAATCAATCACACTAAAAATTGTTCAAATACCTGGAAAAATTGTGAAGTATCTTGCAGGGACCTGTGTTATTCATCTTAAATTTATTGTACTGCCATCTTGGAAACCTATCCTTTCCCAGGTGAGCTAAGATCATGTCTCCCACCTCAAATTTCACTCCTTTTATTTTTTAATTCTACTTTTTTCTTATATTTGGAGCTACTGACCTATAAGCTTTGCTTAAATTTCTCATGTAATTTTCTCATTACTACTGCAAAATCTTCTCCTTCAAGCCATTTTTTTCGAATTTTCCCAAATATGACAGTTCACAAACTCCCCTAGGATGCATTCCATACAAAAATTTGAAGGAATTTTTTCCCATACTCCTATTTGGAGAATCATTGTATGTGAACTTTGCTTCAGCTAATACACGATCCCAATGTATGGGATAATCACCAAAAAGGCTTCTCAATATGTTCCCAAAACTTATGTTCACCACTTCGGTCTATCAATGAAATTGTGTATGATAAGCTGAGATGAAGTTTATCTTGGTTCCAAGTTTCTTCCACAAGGTTCTCCAAAACTACTTTGTAAACCATTTATCAGAACTTATACTCTTCGGTAAACCATGTAATTGAACAATCTCATTGAAAAAAAAGCTAGCCACATTTGTTGTGTCACAAGTTTTGTAACATGGAATAAAATGAGTCAGCTTTGTGAATCTATCCACAACTACAAATATTCAGCTATTACCTCACTGAGTCCTTGGAAAACAAAAAACAAAATACATACCCACCGAGTCCCATGGTCTATCGGGAATGGGTAAAGGAGTATATAGTGTAAGATTTTGACTCCTTCCTTTCACATGTTGACATACCCTGCGCATACACACATTTTTATACACATTTACTCACATATTTGGTTAGAACTAAAAATTGTCCAACTTCCCGACTATCTTGCCTACACCAAAATGTCATTTCCAACCCTCTATTATGCTTTTCTTTTATTAAATTATCCCTCATAGAACAATTGGTATACATAATAAGTTTTTCTTGAATAAAAAACCATCTTGCAACATGAACTCTTTCCATTGGATTCTATATTAGTTTACATGATTCTTTCATGCATCAAAAGATTCTTGAAAATAAGGTTCAACTTCATACAAATCCTTTAAATAGTCAAAGCCTAAAACTTTCACTTGACTCTCTTGCATGATCAAACTTCTCCTGCTTAAATACTCAGCTAAGATGTTTTATTTTCCACATATGCTTTGAAACAAAGGTGAAACTCTGTAAAAATTCAACACACTTGGTGTTCTTATAGTTCATCTTGTGTTACTACATTATATGTTGTAATGTAGAATTATCAAAGAATAGAACAAATTCCTTGGGCATTAAATAGTTCCTCCATTTCTTCAAAGCTTGAATCGCAACATAAAACATTTTGTCATAAGAAGAGTAGTTCTATTTTGAGTCACTTAACTTCTCGCTGAAATATCCCAATGTTTTAACTTCTTGGCTCAATGTAGATCCAATTGTTGTCCTATTCGCATCACATATTACTTGGAAAAGTTGATTTATGTCAGGAAACTTCAACACTAGTTTCTTAGTGATCTTCTTCTTCAATAGCTAGAAATGTTTCTTTATTCTTCCTATCCAACAAAATGGTCATCTATCCTTCTTGATTGTATCTATGATAGGTGCAAAAGAACCGTTGAATTTCCTGATAAACATCCAATAAAATTTGGCTAGTCCATGAAAGCTTCTAACATTAAAAATTCTATTGCATGAAGTCCAATTCAAAAGTTACTCTATTTTCTCTGGATCCATTTTCAGTCCATCTTTGGAAATGAGAAAACCTAAGTATACTAACTGAAGTTTCAGGAAAGTACATTTATTTAAGTTAATTAACAACTTTTCTCGCTGCAATATTTCCATAACACATCTCACATGTTTCAGGTGCACTTCTTTAGTTTGAATAAAAAATAAAATATCATCCAAGTAAACAATGAGAAACTTACCAATCAACTCTAAGATGGTGTGCATCGACCACATGAATATACTAGGTGCATTTGTGAGTCCAAATGGCATGACCAACCATTCATACAACCTGTCAATGGTCTTGAAAGTTGTCTTCCACTTGTCCCCTTCTCTCATCCAGATTTGATGATAACCACTTTTTAGATCAATATTTAGAAACTAAGTTTCTCCACTCAAACAGTCCATCATCTGATCCATTCGTGGTAATGGAAATCTATATGCAATTGTGATCTTGTTGATTTCTCTACATATGTACATATCCTCCACTCTCCATCCTTCTTGGGATGTAATACGACATAAACATTGCATGGGCTCAAGCTCTCTCTTATAGACCCTTTTTCCAACATTTCCTCAACCTATTTCCTTATTTATTCATTTTCCTTAGGTGTCATTCGATATTCAACCTTATTTTGAAGGCCTTCTTCTGGTACAAAATCTATATGATGGTTGATGCTTTTTTCAATGGAAACCCACTTGGAAAATCATCTACTACAATATCATCAAATTCATGCAATGTTTCCTAAATTTCATTAGGTAAGTATGCAATTTCTATGTTCATAAGTATTACCTTTGGTTTGAATATTATCGCATAGTTTATGTCCTCTTTCTCCATTTGTTGTAGAAATTCTTTAGCACTAAACAACAATGATTTGGGGTTGCTTGTCTCAATTCCACTTTCTTTCTTCCATGGTACAAGAGTATGTTTAATTCCATCCTTTTCAAACTTCTAGTAATTTCTCTCTCTATTATGTATGAATTTCTTGTCAAACTGCCATGGTCACCCCAAAAGGATGTGGTAGAAATCGATTTTCATTATATCACAAATTATCTTATCCTTATATCTGCCTATTTGGAACTCAACTTCCATTTTTTCGTTCACTAACAATTTGTGTCCTCTTTGTAGCCATGGTACTTTTTACGGTGTAGGATGTTTAATCCTCTCCAACCTTAGTTTTTCTACAATTTCCAAGGAAACATGATTGTTAGTGCTTCGACTGTCAATTTCTATCTTAAAAAACTTCCCTTTTTCTTTTCACATGGTCTTAAATGAGAATCTTCTTTGGGTTAGTTAAATAGTTTCTTTTGTTGGCTTCAACAAGACTTTATTCATTATGAAAATCTCTTCTATTTCTAGCATATTTTTTTCCTAAGGTGCTTGCAGTTCTCCTGCTTCTATTTGAACTATGTTTTCACCACATTGTCCCATTTTTCCACATATGTAGCACTAGTAAGCAGTCCCTCTACCTCATCCTCTACCTCTCTGGTAAGTTCTTCCTCCTCTAGTGCCACCTTATTTCTCTGACTTCCCTTATTATTTTAAGCTACATGCACCATTATTTTGAGCTAGAATCTTTCCTCTCTGAGTTGACTGTCCTTTTCCTCTATAAAAACCACACCCTCTACGTTAGTTCTATTTTCTTGCTATCTTTTTTTCTTCCTTCAAGGCACATGATTAGGTTCTTCCATGATCATTGAAGAAAGCATGAAAATTTCATCATGAATATCCATTCTTAAGCCATTAATATATGTTGTTGCCTTTGTGGGGTGTCTTCCACATAAACTGCTTTTAAATTTGTAAAATTTTTCGATATATTATTTTATTGTTGGTGACCTTTTCTTGATTTTCTTCATCTACCTGTAAAGAGTTAAATAGTAATATTTTGGTGATAATCAACTCTTCATCTTTACCACCATCATGTCCCATCTTTTGATCAATATCTTATTCCTCTGCCTCCTTTCAGGTTGCACATTGTCACACCATACTGCACCGTTATCCTTCAACTTGTTACTACAAAATTCATCCTTTTTTCATCGTCCATATCTTAATATTCAAAATACTTTTCCAAATACCTCATACAATAAAAATAAAATTCAACTTCCAAGCTAGCATCATAGGTAGATAATTTATGTTTTGGTCTTGAACTTGAGCCTAACAATGACCTAAATAAGACGACTTCTAGAGGTTCTTCAATAGGAGTTTCTCCTTCTACCTTGACTTCTTCTTTAGGTTCACTAATATCTCTAGCCTAAATATATTTTTATATTCCTACCTCCATGGCCTCTAACCGAGCTTGCAGTCTCCTTATCTCTTGCCTGAGCTCTACACTACCCACGACTTTGCCTCCTTGACCTCATCCTCTTCTTTCTTGGAGAACCATATTCTTTATATGATACCATAAATGGGTGCAATGGGTAGCAAAAATAAGTTTGAAAACTAAGATGAAGTCCTAAAGCTTTTTTTTGCAGTCACTATGAAATTATTTCGTAGTGCGTATTTTCCAATTTATCATTCCTTCGCTACAAAATGATTTCATAGAACCCATTAAAATTATGTATTACAACTTCAAGGGAGATTAAATAACCTGAATTATTTTCTATGATGACTCTCCATGTCCCAAAATTTCCTCTTCAAATTGTAAACGACTTGCTTTCCCTCTCTTCAGTGGGTTTACAATATTGGTTCGAAATTGATAGTGAAAAATGATAACCACCTCCTCCCACATTTACCCACTTTCACCGGTTTTCCCAGGGTAAACATGAGCTTAGGGTCACTATGATAAGACTCAACCACCTATAAAACCTTAAGGAAATTTAATAGAAAAATTAAGCCCTTAATTACTTCCCTAAGGTGTTGCAGGACCTCCAGGAGATACTCAACCCCTCCAGGTGTCCAACCCCTAAGCTAACTCTCCCTTTCATTGACCTAGAGCCTCATTCGCTCCCTTGAAAAGGCATTGAAGTTAATGTAAGCCTCTAGTCACTCCCATAAGCCTATTTCCAAGTGAATGTGGACTTTTTATAGTCAGTTCTATGTCGGTGACCCCGAATTCCAGGCCACTTTTTCAAGGCTAGGACTTAGGCCTTTTCCCATAACTTAATGAAACTTTCAAAAAATATAGTTAACACAAGAAAATAAATCTAAACCAAAAACTTGAACAAGGAACCTAACCCCTCCCAACTAGGATAGACATTCAGTTAAGCACATGGTAAACATGTAACCTACAGGTCGTGAATGCATGTCTAAACATAGGGATCTGAAACTTCTTAGGTTTAACAAGAAGGACCAATGCCTTTTCACAATAGATTTCATAACACTAATTAGGTCATGCATCAATTAACTAGACATTCTTTAATTAAAATGTGGTAAGAGGCATACTTAGATCTATCATATAACCATGCTTATAACCAACATATAATCATATAGATAACAATGATAGAACAACCATTAAAGAAACATAATAACAAGTATAATTACTCATCAAATATAAGAGAAACTTAGCTCTTATTAACCATATGAAAAATCCAACTAAGTCAGGGACTTCCACGTACCACCTAACCATAGATTGGCTAAACCAAAACTTTCTTTAAGCCAATCACCCCTCCACCATATTCCAAGAATGAGCTTGGGATCTCATGGGATAAACTAATCCATAAAAAAACCAAGGTAATCCATAGGTTAAAGGACCTCCACCCTTACCATATCGTGATCTCACTAAAACTACTTCTGAGATCATAAAAGAAAACCAAGCTTGGATTCCTCAAAATGTCTTCACCATCCCTTGAGGAATTTTCCTGTCTCCACCCACTTGTTGAGAGCTTCCCGAAGAAAACCATCTCCACCCCCAAACCTTGAAGTTTCCCTAAGACCACCTCATCTGGATCTAAAACCTTCTAGCAATCAAAAGTGCAACCAAGAAGGAATCCCATCACACCATGGCTATCCAGAAATGGAAATCCAAGCCTAAAAACCACTATCAAAACCTAGAAAAACCCATGCTAATGACAAATATGAATCCAAATACACACATCTAATGGAAAATCCAATTGGGAAATCATTTATGCTACATGTTACCTGCTAGTATTCTTGCTGAATCTACTTGATCTAACATTTAATTTCTTAATCCTTTCTCTCCTTGTCCTTCCTTTTCTTTCCTTGTCCTTCCTTTTCTTGCTTTCATTCCTTCTCCCCTTGGTGCTCTTCTCCTCTCTTAGGAAAATTCCAAAACAAAACTAACAAAAGGACCAAAGCTGATGCTCTGATTTATTTTTATTATTGATGCATCTAATTTCTTCATTTTCCTTTAATTTCCTCTTGACATGTAGCCTGTGACCTTTCACCTTTATTTTCCCCTATTTTCCTTTATTTTCACAAATAAAA
Source organism: Pinus tabuliformis (assembly GCA_031772625.1). Lineage (NCBI taxonomy): Eukaryota > Viridiplantae > Streptophyta > Pinopsida > Pinales > Pinaceae > Pinus > Pinus tabuliformis. The sequence goes on along the minus strand of CM062817.1, from coordinate 1,982,147,157 downwards.
TAACAATAATTCCTTTTCTCCTTTTCAAATCCTTTTCCATTTCATTTGCCAATTTCCCCTTCGCCATAATACTTCACCCAACATTCAGCTTCGAATAAGTGTCCCATGACCTTAGTCTTTTTTTTCCTTTATTAACTTTATTACATGAACTTTTAACCAGGGGTTGTTGGAGACCCCTCTCCCTTACGAGAAAACTCTCCTCGGTGTTCTATTACACCTACAACAAGAAAAAATGTTGAAACCAAAACATAATTCAAATGGAGATTTATAACCCATCTCATTGCAATATTTACAATGAAAAACCTGTTGTAAAGTAAATCCATCATAGCAAACATGAAAAGCTAACAGCCATACCACTTACTGAAGATTTATAACATAACTCATTGTGCTATCTACAATAGAAACCATGCATGAATATATACAAATATTACAAATTCATTTTCCTCCACCAACAAATAAGGAAGGATAAATAGCCTGCATCTAATCATTCATCTCCCATGTAGCTTCAACGGTCCTAAAGAGCTTCCACTATGCTTTAACATACTTGATTTCTCTGTTCTGAAGCATGAGATGTTTCCGCTACAATATGCATTGAGGTTCTGTCTGGAATTCTCCTTTTGGTTCTACCTACAATACAGAGCAATTAATAAGATGATCAACATCCTTTACATATCTTTTATGAAATGGAACATGGAAAACGTCATGGAATTTCACTGTCCCAGGTAGTGCAAGTCTATAGGCCACTGGTCCAATCCTTTAAAGTATCTCGAAAGGCCTGAAATAACATGTTTCCAACTTGGCACATGATCTAATCCTCAAGGAGCTATTCTTGGGCTTGATGCACAAATACACATGCTCCCCAACTTGAAACTCCTTAAATGCTCTGTGTTGGTCTCCATAAATATTTTGTTGGTCCTTTGTTTCCTTCAGATTCTTGTTTATAACCTACATTTCTTGTTCCATTTCGTCCAACATATCTAGCCTAATAAGTAGCATATTCACTCGATTACTCTAATTGATGGGATTATTATAACTCCACCCATACAATGCCTCAAAATGACTCATCCACAATGACTCTTGATAATCATTGTTGTAAATAAACTTAACCAATGCAAGGTACTCCTCCCATCTCCTCTCGTGCCGCATGACATACATATTTAGCATATCCTCCATAACCTTGTTGACCCTCCCTGCCTGTCCATTTTTATGTAGATGAAAAGATGTACTGAAGGAAAACTCTATCCCCAAACCTACAAACAACTCCTTCCAAAACTTCGAAGTGAACTTACCATCCTTGTCTAACACAATATTCTTTGAAAAACCATGCAACCTAACTATCAACCTAATTAAGACTTGTGCCACCTCACTAGCTAAATAAGTAATCACCATTAGAATGAAGTGAGCTAACTTACTCAACCTATTAACCAAAACCATGGTAGAATCATGTTTCCTCAATGTCCTTGGAAGACTTGTAATGAAATCCATGGAAATGAACTCCCATTTCCATTATGGAATATGAATAGGCCAAAGCAACCCACCTGGATACTTACACTCTACTTTCATCTACTAATAGTCCAAAGATCTATCCAAAAAGTCTGATAGTTCCTTCTTCAGATTCAGCCAATAGTAGAATTACTCCACTGTTATCAATGTCTTTTGATATCCTAGGTGACCTGAATATGGCTTGACATGAAGCTCCCTCAAGATAATATTATTGAACTCACTATCATCCGACACATAAATAATGTCTCTAAATCACACCAAACCATCTCTCATGAGATGATAGTCCACATACTAATCACCGATACCCCTATGTAACATGTTCCTAAGATCCTTGTACGTCTCATCTTGTTGTCCTGCCTGTAACATTTGGTCCTTTAAATTTGTTCCATACGAGCTAACCACTGCAACGTGGTTCATATGCACTCTCCTCCTAAGAGCATCTCCAACCTTGTTCTCCTTACCCATAATGCATTTGATCTCGAAGTCAAACTCACTGAGTGGAAAACTACCTAGATTTCCTGGCATTCATATTTTGTTGGCCAAACAGATATCTCAACCCACTATAATTGTTCATCAATACAAACTTGCTACCAAGAAGATAATTCCCAGAGATCTTCAACACATGAATAATAGCTGCCAACTCAAGATCATGAGTCACATTGTTATGCCCGTGATCATTCAGTTTCCTAGACTCATAGCACAACACATGTCCCTCTTGCATCAAGACTCCACCAAGTCCTCTTTTTCAAGCATTTGTACACACTACAATCTCTTTATCCCAATCTATAATTTTAAGAACATGAGCGTTTGTCAATAACTACTTCAACTGCTCAAAATGGGTTGCACATTACTCTATCCATTCAAATTTATTACCCTTTCTTTTTAATGATGTAATAAGATATGCAATGCAGGAGAGGATCCCGATGAACCTCCTATAGTAACTTATTAATCACATGAATGATCTGACCTCATCCACATTCTTAGGAGTGGCTTACTCCATGATAGACCTTATTTTTTCTTGATCCAGTGCTATGCCTTCCTTGGAAACAACATGTCTGAAGCAATGTACCTCTATCTAAAAGAAACCACACTTGATAAGTTTGGCATACAACAAATACTCTCTTAGCAATCTAAAAATTTCTACTAAATGCTTATCATGATCTTCCTCATTCATAGAATATATCGATATATCATCAATGAATACAATAACAAACTAATCTAAACAAGGATACAAGACACTATTCATCAAAAACATAAAATTAGTTTGAGAATTAGTCAAACCAAAAGGAAACACAACAAACTCACAATGCCCATACCTAGGCCTAAAAGGAGTTTTTTAGATGTCCTCTTCTTTGATGTGTACCTAATGGTATACCGATCTTAGATCTATCTTCAAGAATGATGTTTCTCCCTCCAATTCATCAAACAAGTTTTTAATCCTGAACAATGGGAACCTGTTCTTAATCGTTACCTTGTTTACCTACATGTAATCAATGAAAAATCTAAGAGTACCATCCTTCTTCTTCACAAATGACACTGGTGCACCCCAAGGGGATACACTTCACCTAATATATCCCTTATCAAGCATTTCCTTCAGCTACAACTTTAAATCTACTAACTCTAGTGTGGTCATCTTGTAAGGTTCCTTTGTTGCTAGTGTTTCTCCTTGTACCAACTCAATAGAGAAGTGCAATTCCCTGCAGGGACGAAAATATGGAATATCTACTGGAAACACATCCTGAAACTATTGTAATATAGGATACCTCTTGAATATTTATGCATCCTCAACATCCTTACCCTTGTCTCTGGAAATTAGACCTGCAAACATCACACAATCTTTCTTGCAACTGCACTTAGCCTGCATAGTTGTGATTATTCTAACTGATGTAGCCTTCTTCTTTCCCTGCAAGACTCTTTTATCCCCATTACCATCAATCCATACCCAAAAGAGTACTATAGGATCCTAATGGTAGTACATTCAAATGTGTTGTTGTAGGCATACCATTCAGCTCAAATACACAACCTCTTACCTAGTGGTGAACTCTCTTCCAAGTACATGTAGCCAACTATACCAACCACTCTGCATGCAATTCATTTCTCAAGCCACACTTATCCACCAGGTCAGGATTAATAACTATAATTAGATCTAGGATCAATCAAAATAGAAAAAAATCAACCACAAAGCTTACCTCTCATCTCAATAATGGATATCTGCTCATCTTCATGCTTGTTGTCGACAACTTGATAAATTTGAGGAATGCTATGACCAAGATCCCCAACTATTTGTTCCTCTTGAGCGTTATAGATTTGAGATATTCCATTCTTTTACAATGGAAAATCCTTCTTGTGATGATCTTTTCCACATATTCAACTGATCTGAAATGATCATATGTTAAAACTGAAGTAGAATTGATTACACCATTAATGAATAGAATGTTAACTGAAAGTGTTGAAATCGTGAGAAATGCTTGAGAAGAAGACTTTACGACAGTTGATAAAACATAAGTAAGATGCAAAAGAGAAGTGAAAACAACAAAAAACAATGATACCAAATAGAAAAATTGATTAAGGAGTTTGTCCCTTATGGACTATGTTTCTGGGTCCACTTTCAAGATGGCCGATCACTTTATTAGGATTAAAATAGAAGAGGTAAATTACACAGAGATTTGACCAAACTGAATGTGCACACAGACACTTCTGGTCACTATCAAAGGATAGCTCTCTATACCATCTTTCCAATGCCTGTCATGGTTCCAAATTCTGACTCTGGTTGCTCCTGTTACACTGAAAACAAAAATGACTATGACCTCTAGAACCTGCATACAAAATCCAAATACACTCCCCTTCACTTCATTGAAAAAAACTTCCTTTTAAAACCCACCAGGTGCATTCGAATTTCCTCCACTGAGTTTAGGAATGCATTTGATCTAATTTGGATTATGAAAAGTATTGTTCTAGTCATGATTTTCCACCTAGGGATAAGGTATATGGTGGTTGAATTAGTTTTAAATATCAAACTTTACAAAACCCACAAAATAGACTTTGTATTAAATCTGAATTGTTGGCAGCTTGCTGACCAGGTGGAGCAGGGTGGCCGTTACATGTGACTAGCCATAGGTTTCCACCTCCGCAATTACCACCAGCAGTCTCAGCTGATCGTGCTCCGCTGGTTATCCACTGGTGTTCACATGTCAATCTGTTACAGAAACAACTCCGTTGCGATTAGTCTGATATCCACCTTACCACTTCCTCTTCACATTACCACTGTTAAGGTTAACTCTTCATGCAGTGAAGGCCCGTGGTCTAGGTTTGTGGTTAAAGTTGATGCAATGGTTAAATGCTAACCCCGTCGTCTGACTCAGCTCACATGAGTCGCGGTCCCATTGTAGTCTCTTTACCATGGTTAGGACTGATATGCTTGAAATTTGCAATGTTCGAATATGTTATAGAGTCTGAGAGGTATTACTTAGGGTTTGTTTTCATACATAGAGTTGTAGTATGGTCCATTAGGTATAGGATTAGGTTTAGGCTTTTTAATGTATTGAAATGTAGTTTTAATACATATTTTAATGTATAAAGGTAATACATTAGGTTAGGGTTTAGGACTTAGGTTTATGTGTATTAGGGTTTTAGGTCTTTAGGTTATGTTTTTGTCCTTACATCGAAAAGAAACCATTTACATCAAATTGTCACAAAGTGACATTTGTGACATTTGTCTCATGATGACGACAACCAAACCCTACTCGACGACAAACCCACATCGACACCAAATCCTGCGAGGCAGATGACAAACACATGTCGATGACCAAATCCTGGTAGAACTAACAACAACCACATGTTGATAGCCAGGTACAAAACCACATCAACTAAACACCATGAAAAACCATAGTCATCACCTGAACCATAAACAACACTATCGAAGCTGACGACACTGAAATTGTGTAACTGATGTGATGAGATACTCCTGGATCAATCCTCTCCACTTGAAAGCTTTTGGACCACAAAATTTTGACTAAACAAATAGTTGATGAGGGTAGAGCTCCCTCACTTTCCACCTTGTCTTGATAATGTACCAATACATTCGATCAATCACCTGCAAGTGATAACCCTGATGATGCTGACCATGGCACATTTTGATTCGGTGACCTGTTCCATCCATCTGTAGTATGAAAAACTTGTGACAATGGTCAAACAACCTGTTATAAACATGGCAATTGTTTTCTTTCCATGAAGAACCATGAGTTAGTGATTCATAATCATCTTGGAAAATAATCTCTATAGGATATTGTTCAATACAATTGACATGTATTAACAATATGTTTTGTAGAATAATAGAGACAATCAAAGACGTTTTTGACATCAAACCATCTACTTGACTTGACATACTTTCCTAATTCCTGATTACTAAGTGAACTTGCTGCCATAAACCCATCAAACTGTAAGGTGACAACTGCTACAACTTAGTTTGATTTTGAAAGTATTGAGTTAGCTGTTGATTTGTTTGAATCACTTTTTCTTCATTTATTAAATGATGTTTCCATTGATTAGCACTTTCCCTTGATGCATAAGTTTCCCTTAGATACTTTGACACTTCTTTAGAAAAGGCTTTGATATGAAAACAAATACGCTTCCTCTCCAATTGAAAAGAGCCTTCCAAACTGTTCGAAACATGAAATGGTGACACAATATAAGAGAAATTGAACACTGGTTTTCCCCAATACTGAACTGCATCCATGTAACTCTTAATTTCCAAACTTGGACTGAATTGATTCATTCTGACATTAGGAAGAGGAACTTTAGGCATAAACTGTAATTCGTGTTGTATTCCCTGGTTATAAGTAAGATGTTTGGTTCCTTTAACTAGAAGTGGAAACGTACCTCTTTGATCAAACTATCTTTAAGCTAAGTCTCATAACCTGAACAAACATCATGTTGATTCTTATGTTGTTCCTTTACATACATGATTACAAATATCTTATTTGAACTTATTAGTCGCTTCATCTTATTAGCAACAACTAAATTCAACTGTTTTTTGTTTTGATGTGCCCTGACAATAAATTCAACCCCATCTTTCTTAAGGTGATATTTATGCTCTCTCCTGTAAAATACTGCATCACAATCATAAAGATAAGGACTTCCTAAGACAACTCCACATATTTCTACTGGAACCACATCTAATTCCACTTGATCAATGTAATTAGCTGTAATGGAAAATCTTAATCGACACTATTTTGTGACTTTTATCTAAGTTGATTTACTTATCCATCCTAATGGGTAAGGTCTTGGATGATTCCATGTTTCCAAACCCAAATTCTTAACTAAATATTTAGATATTAAATTCGCTTGTGATCGACTATCAAACATTGTATCTATCTTTGTATGCTTAGAAGATATCCTTATGTTAAACAATTCAACTCTTTTATCCTCATTTGAAGGATTTATGTTTGATGAAGATGTAATAGTATTCGAACTTAAACCAGTGTCAAAAGTTTTACCTGTCGTAACCATGGTAATTATCCTCCTTTCATCACCTGAATCTAAACCTAGATCTTATTGGACTAATGCAATTGCCTTCTTTTCATTCTTCTCCTTAAGGAACGTTTCGGGCTTAAGTTCTGGATGAAGTTTCCAACACTTAGATTCATCATGACTGATTCTCTGGCAATGAGAATAGGCACGCCTTTCCTTCTGAGCTATCGTTGATTTCTTTCTCTTCAAATTGTTCTTTCCTTTACTGTCATTGGAATCTTTGATTTCCAACTCTTTCGATGATTGCAATGAAAACTTGAATGGTCTGCCACCTGATTCAATATGTATGGCCTAAACACACACTTCATCTTAATCATCAGGATTAAACATCAATAATGCATGCTGCAAATATGAATGTAAACTGCTGATGTATTTTAACAAAGTTTCACATGTATCCAATGAAATACCAAGCACCAATTCTTTCTTTTTGAACTCCTGAGTAAACTCCTGAACACTATGCCCTTTACCTTGCCTCAAATGCTGCCAATCAATAACAACTTCTTTCATGTGTCCTAATGGATAGAATTGTTTCCTAAGAGCTTTTAGAAACTTCGATCATGAAGTGATGACTTTTCCTTTTCACTTTACATTTATTTGAGTTTTACTTTCCCACCAGATTAAAATTGTTCCCCCCATTCTAAGTGTAGCTAACTGAGCTTTCATTTTATCGTCAGAGATGTTATGAATACGAAAATACACTTCTAACTACTTAATATAGTTATCTAACTTTTCAAGATTCATTTCACCATCATAAATAGGTAATTCAAATTTTACATCAAGTTTCAAAAAAAAGGTTTTCTTAGGTTTCTTTTCTGTTTCAGATTCTTCACTAGAAGAAGAAGAAGATGATGATGATGGAGATGATAGAGGTGAAGGGTGTTTATCATCCTTTCCTTTAACTTTGTCCTTCTGCAATGTCTTTGAAGAAGAAGTTGCATCTCTCGCCTTCTTGTCTTCATACAGTTCTCCCAACATCTACCGCACAGTCATGAGTTCTTGCTGAAATTGTTCATCACTCATCTCAGTTTCAGTGTTTTCGCCTGCATCAGATCTTGTCATGGTTGACTTGTGAATGACTCATCGCTTTCCAATATTTGGATCAATCTCCCCAAGCATTCCTTCTCCACGTTGTGACTTTGACCTAGTTAACATTCAATGGCAAATTCTATGAACACAACCTGCTCTAATACCAAATTATATGATCTAAAATGATCATATGTTAAAACTGAAGTAGAATTAATTACACCATTAATGAATAGAATGTTAACTGAAAGTGTTGAAATCGTGAGAACTGCTTGAGAATAAGACTTTATGACAATTGATAAAACATAAGTAATATGAAAAAAAATTGAAAACAACAAAAACATAGTGATACCAGACAACAAAAGTGATTATAGAGTTTGTCCCTGATGGACTATGTGTCTGAGTCCGCTTTCAAGATGGGCAACCACTTTATTAGGATTGAAACAGAAGAGGTACATTACACAAAGATTTTACCAAACTAAATGTGCATGGAGGCATTTCTAGTCATTGTCAAAGGATAGCTCTCTGAACCAGATTTCTAATGCCTGACACGGTTCCCAATTCTGACTCTGGATGCTCCTGTTACACTATAAAGAAAAATGACTATGACCTCCAGAACCAGCATACAAAATCCAAAACCACTCCCCTTCACTTCAATGAACAAAATTACCTTTTAAAACCCACCAGGTGCATTTAAATTTCCTCCACCTAGTCTAGGAATGCATTTCATCTAATTTGGGTTGCAAAAAGTCTTGGTCTAGTCATGATTTTCCATCTAGGGATAAGGTATATAGTGGTTGAATTAGTTTTAAATATCCAACTTTACAAAACCAACAAATAGACTTTGTATTAAATCTTAACTACTAGCGGCTTTCTAACCGGGTGGAGGAGGGCAAATGTTACATGTGACCAGCCACAGGCTGATACCTCTGCACTTTCTCTTGAAAATCTCGGCTGATGGTGCTTCAGTGGTTATCAACGTCCATTAACATGTCAATCTATTACGGCAACAACTCCACTGCGGTTGGTCTGATCTCCGCCTGACCATTTCCTGTTCACATTACCACTGTCAAGGTTAACTCTTCGCACGGTGAAGGCCCGTGGACTAGGTCTACGGTTAAAGTTGATGTGATTGTTAACTGCTAACCCTGCCGGTTAACTCCGCTCACATGAGCTGCGGTCCCGCTGTGGTCTCTTAACCGTGGTTAGGACTAATATGGTTGAAATTTTCAATGTTTTAATATGTTATATAGTCCGAGAGGTATTACTTAGGGTTTGTTTTCATATATAGAGTTGTAGTATGGTCCATTAGGTATAGGATTAGGTTTAGGACTTTTAATGTATTTCAATGTAGTTGTAATATATATTTTAATGTATAAAGGTAACACATTAGGTTAGTGTTTAGGACATAGGTTTCTATGTATTAGGGTTTCAGGTCTTTAGGTTATGTTTTTATCCTTACATTGAAAGTAAACCATTTACATAAAATTGTCACAAAGTGACATTTGTGACATTTGTCTCATGATGATGACAACCAAACCCTACTCGAAGACAAAACCACATCGACACCAAATCCTCTGAGGTAGATGACAAAAACATGTCGGTGACCAAATCCTACCAGAACTGACAACAACCACATGTCGAAATCCAAGTACAAAACTAGATCAACTGAACACCATGAAAAACCATAGTCATCACTTGAACCGTAAACAACATTGTCGAAGCTAACAACACTTAACTGAATGCTAAAGACGACACTGAAACTATGTAACTGATCTGACGAGATCTTCTTGGATCAACAACACTGTAATGATCCCCTACCATTACCTTTATTCTTTTTCTCTCTAGACTGTGACCCATGTCCCTTCTCAACTGCATTAAACTTCTTTTAAGGACAAACATTTTATTTCTCACCTACATCCTAAGGTCTTCCTTGCTTCAGTCGACACTTCCCTTTAACTTTCTCATTCCCCTTCAAATCATGCTTAGGCTCAGATTTTTATTTTGACTACTCATAACAATGCTTCAACATTCAGATGGCCTCCTCCAATGATCTAGCCTCATGAAACTCAATTTGGTATGTATATGTCACTGGAAACCCACTGAAGAATCTCTAAATCTTAGCCTTTGTTGGTTTTAGGGGGCTTTAACTAGGTTTGGAGTGTACTATGCACCATAAAAACCCTCAACCACTAGCCCTTTTAGCAACGACCTATAAGCAGACCATAGTCTCACCCAAAGTGGTTATGGGAGGTTGTAGAACCAGGTTTGTGTAGCTAGAGGGATATTTGTGATGTGGCACCCATGTATTCACTTATATTTAATACCTATCTACAACTTCGCATACATGAATAAGTTCATGCTGATGATGAACTTCACATATTGGTACTTAATGCATAAACATAACAACAAACAATATAACATGTATTCTTTCACATAATTCAATAAAAAGCATGCATCACGATATATATATAAAAAAATGAACATAAAAATATACTCAATACTTCACCAAAACTTCTTCTTTATCAATAAATATCTTCAATACATACACTTCCCTGACCTACGCACCCAACAATAGGTGGTCTACACACTCAGCTGCAAAACCTTGAAGGCCTCTGCGCACTGATCAACTATGGATCTTTCCCCAAAACTACAAACTCAAGACCGAAATTATGATCAATCTATGAATTCTATCTATTTTAAGCTATCCCCAAAGTATTATACTTCCTTATATATGTTTCCTTACTACAAGACCATAGTACACATACAATTGATCCAACAAAAAAATGGACTAATACCTGATATCCGTTACAAAATAAGGGACTATGACCCACCGCAAAGCCCCTAAACACTGCGCGATGAATATAACTTCGCCAGCTCCATGTGCTCCACTCCTCAAAATGTAGAGTCTTTGGACTAAGTTGGGCTGCACCCAACAGGCCCACAACACTCACTCGTGACTTCTCTTGGTTCACTCAGTTATGGTTGCCTTGATTTTTGTTACAATTCCATTGTAGACTCCATTACATTGCTAGACCGTCTCTTCCATTTATTTCTCATGCCATTGCACCTCTTTTAGCAATGCCTCTATGCTTGGGCAAGAAGCCTTCTACAATATTTATGTCTCCCTTTTCTTCAATTCTTTGAGCCGTTTGTCCACTGGCTGAGAATGTTTGAGGGCGTCATCCTGCCACGGTTGAGTCTGATCTTGCAAAATTTTATCCTTCTTCCGAAGACCATATATCTTCTTTTGGATGTTCTTTCCTTGGATAATATTGGCAAGCCTCTGTAAGACTAGTAGGGTCTATACAACTGCCAATATCTTGTTGCGCTACTTCTGATTCACCTGTAATTATTCCTCGATCCTCTAGATGTTTGAATCCTCTTTCAGTGAGGTCCAAATCTACATCGTGTCATCCAGTAATATCCTGTAGTCTGCCACTGTGTCATAGATGCCTTTCAATGTTGGTTTTAAGCCTTTCTTCCTCTTCTCCCACACTTCTAGTGGCATAACTTGCTACAACCTTATTTGCAGCTCTAACATATGCACTTCATACCTCAATTTTATCTTTTCTTGTGTATTCTTTGATTCCTTGATCACGAGGGTGAGCTTCGGGACCTTTTCTGTTGGTGTTTCCTCCTCATGGGCCTTCACATCTAGGACTATGTTGTAAGTATCTTCGATGGGTTTTTCCAACTACTATCAATGCTTCCATGCATCATCTCTTTCCTTAGCCACCTGCTCCAGCTCCTTCTTCAGCGCAACTTTCTCCTTTTCCACCTACATCATGAACACCAAGGTTTGTTGTTGCCCCTCTTGTAGCTGGGTTGTTAAACTTTGATGTAATTCATGTAGCACTTGAATCGGCAGTGCAACAATATTCATGTTGATGGTCTTACATGCTTTAGCTCATTATTTTTCCTTTGGTGTGTCAAACTATAGTTCCCAGCTAGAAATTGCAACATTCTAAGGCTAAATTGTGTCTTTATTGTTCGGTATACCTAGAATGGATGCATTATTTTTTCTGTTTTTTTTCTATTTGCAACAATGCCTTCAACTTCGTGATGCCCTACTATACCTGAGCCAAGATCACTCTATAGCAATCATCAATTCTGTCCCAGGTCTCCTCTATATCTCTCTCTGATCTCTTCAATGTCCCCATTAGTGAGGACAAGTGGTACTGCACCCTTGGACTTATTTGGCTTCTTATTTTTCCTCTTTCCTACCGTAGTTATTGGTACTCTCCTTTTGACAATAAAAGGTGACTCCTCTGATACCCCTGCATTACTGAGGGGTTTCTCATGCTCCTTCTATGTTTCCTTTATTTCTATCTCTTCATCCCTTCCACTTTTACCTGCATCCTATGGGGTACCCTATTAGGTTATTCCAACACATAGGAAATAGTTAAGTATAACTATTTCTAGTGTAGAATTAGGTAAAGTGTGTTTCTTTACTATCTACTTTTGTCACTTACAATCCGATAGTGATGATATGTAGTGATCTGACGATTCATTCTCTCCTCGGTATTACCAACACTTGATCTGTTGCTTAACACCCGATTAGTCCATGATCTCTATCTAAAGAGCATGGAGGGTCATTTGTAGGGTAACCATTCATGAGAGAAGCTTACATAAATTTTCGTTCTTTTATTAATAAATTGCTTGAAGTGGCCGCGTTGGCTCAGGCTGTGGACTGTTTCCCTCTTTGAGGGTTTTAACCACGTCAATAATACTGGTGTATTGAACTGTGATCTATTTGTGAGTGGTGTCCTTTGGTGTTTTGACTGAGGAAATTACCCTGTAAATTCCTACATGGTATCAGAGCTATTTGAGGGCTGCATTCGTTGGTGATCCAAATCTGAAGCCAATAGAATTGCATCCAATTGGCGTTTCCTAGATCTATCGTTATTGAATGCTTTCGGGCTAAGAGGACTACTCTATTGTGTTAGTCGCATCTGTTCCAGTGAGGAACCCCTTTATTCTGACTTGAAAAAAGGGTTCCGGTAACCCTAGCTATGTCATTTTTAACATTTGGAGGTATACAGTGTTTATTTGTAGTTTTTAGTTATTTTCTCTCTGTTTATTTCGATTTGTTTAGCTCTTTGTTTTTTTATTACCATATCTATACCTTTCATTTTATGTATGCTCTTTCCCCTGCGACTCTGTGTGATCTGGGCAAATCAAAAAAAGAAAGGAAGGATTTTTCTCATGTGTATTCTCTTTTGCACCACGCCTTTAGTGTGATCTCGGAAAATCAAAAACATTGTGGAAAATATTTAGTTTCCAGCTAAAGCTAACTTCAAGCCGTAAGGTTTTTTTTTTCTATGTCCATGTTGGGTTTCGTGTTTTTTGTTTTTTAGGCAAAAAAGAGCTTTCACAAGTAAGCACACACCCCAAAGATTTAGTGACGAAAAAAAAACCCCTTCCTCTTTCCCAAAAATTACTAACCTTTTAATCTAGCTCACTTGGTCCAAAGCTACTTTATGAGAATAGAGGTCTTGAGTTCAAGTCTTTCTTTTTGTTGAGCTAATTATATTAAGTTTGGAAAGGGGGCAGATTTTTTTTTAAATATAACATTATCATTCATTTCCACACATTCCCACACTTCATCGGCATCTTCAACAAATTTTCTTCAAAAAGCCATAACTTCTTTATCTGAAAGCCAATTTTAGAGCCGTTTTTTTTTAATCAGCCTAATTTTTCGATATATTTCCATGGAACACTTAGTTTAAGCATCTATAGCTACAATTTTTGTTAAAATGGAAATTCCATGCCAAGTTATTCTTGAGAGCACCAACTACTTCCAATGGTGGTCCTACATTATGGCTTTACTTAGAAGTAAAGGTCTTTATAGAATAGCCTCACGCCAAGAAACCAAACCGAAAGATTAAGATAAGGCAGCCAAATGGGAAAATTGGCAAGATCAAGCACGTGGGTTGATAGGGATGTCTATTTCTCCAAACCTTAGATTCCATATCGCAAAACTTGATATGCCTAATGAAGCAATGAAACAAATCACTAGAGCTTTTGGAATTAAAAATGAACTTAGAGCCCATCAACTTGAAAATGAGTTGCCTACATTGGACCCCAATAATTTTTCTTCCATTGAAGATCTTTTGTCCAAGTTCAAGACCCTTAGACTTCTCTTGGAAGGTGTTAAGGTTAAGAAAGAAGACGGTAACCTTATCTATTCCATTCTTACTAAGTTGGGACCAACCTACTCTGTGTTTGTTTCCACCTTCCATTCTACAAGAGAAGCCTTCATTTCTCAAGGACAAGACTACAAGTCCCCTTCCTTTGATGCCTTTTGTGATTCTTTAATAAGAGAACAAGAAAAACTCTTACATCTTGGTCTTCTCAATCTCGGAAACTCTTCTAGGAATGCCTTATTTTCCCAGCAGCAACCAAATTCAAAGAATCCTAAGAAGTTGTATCCTAAAAAGAATGGTCCTAAACTAAAAAAGGGTCCTAAGCCACCTCAGTATAAAAATGAAAACTAATTTAAAAAAAATTATAAGGCAAATAAAAACAAAAGGAAGAAGACTGATAGACATTGCCACTTTTGTAATCGATGTGGCCACTTAGAATCCAAATGCTTTAATAAGATGGAAGCCTTGGAAGCAGCAATGAAGAAGCATAACATCCATTTGGAGCACTTAACAACTTCAACTTCATCATCAGGAATAACACTTTTTGCATGTGGTTGTCAAGCATCTCAGTCTGGATATGCACTAAATGTAATCTTCTTCTTTTCATTCTCATGAGTGGCTTATTGATTCTGGAGCTTCTTATCACATGGCTAAAAGCAAAGCCATGCTTTCTTTTTTAAATGATTGTAACACCAAAAATATATATGTTGGTGATGATAGATCTCTTAGTGTTGTAGGGACTTGAACTGTTCATATAGACAATGGTCAATTCAATGATGTATTATGTGTTCCAACGTTATCCTGCAACCTTCTATCTATATATCAGATAACTCATTCAGGTGAAGGTAAAATAATTGAATTTTCACCTCACAATGTTGTAATTAAGGACCTAAGAGATCCTTGACAAATTCTAGCTACTGGAATTGCTGATGATTCTACAAGTTTGTATAATTTTAACAACTTCGGGTCATGAAATCTTCCCTCGGTATTTGTTGCTCATAATGATGAAGTGAGCAAACTTTGTCATGAGCGATTTGGTCAGTTAAACTATCGCTCCCTTCAGAATCTATGTAAAGAAAATATGGTGAAAGGTCTTCCATTGGTATCTCGAAGAGATGGTGTTTGTTCTGGATGTGTACTCAGAAAACATCATCGGGATAGTTTTGAAAAACGTGCCTCTTGGCATGCCTCAACCCCTTTATAGCTTGTGCATAGTGATTTATGTAATCCACTTCCAATTGTTTCATTCTCTGGCTACAAGTGTTTCTTAACTTTCATGGATGATTTCTCTAGACGCACTTGGGTATACTTCTTAAAACTCAAGAGTGAAGTATTTAACATGTTCCTGGCCTTTAAGGCCTTTGTTGAAAAACAATCTGGACATCAAATTCTTAAGCTAAGATCTAATAATGGTAGAAAATATGTTAAAAACAAATACATTAACTTTTGCACTAAGAATGGAATTCAAATGCAACATATTGCTCCATATACTCCACAACAAAATGGTGTAGCTGAAAGGAAGAATCACACCTTAAAGGAAATGGCTAATTGTATGCTTCAATATAAATGACTTAGTCTTAATTTTTGGGCAGAAACAATTAATTGTGTAAACTACATAATAAATTGCACTCCTAATAAGGTTTTAAAGAATATCACTCCAGAAGAAGCATGGAGCTCAATTAAACCAGATGTAAGTCACTTTCATGTGTTTGGAAGTGAAGCATGGGCCCATATTCCAGATGAGAAATGTAAAGCTTTATAACCTAAGAGTGAAAAATGTATTTTTGTTGGATATTCTGAAGATGTTAAAGGATACAGACTTATTCCACTTAAGTCCAAAAATGTTATCATTAGAAGAGATGTAAATTTTTCTGAAAATATATCGGCCTACAAGCCTAGTTCAGCAGATGTGCCACCTCTCTCTATCCCTTCTACTTCTGAAAATATTTCTTCTTCAAATGATGACAGCGAGGATGACAATTCTCCCCAACCTTCTCAGGATCCTCCTTCAGCTCCTCAGCTTCCAAAATGGGTTCGTCCTACTCGGGATGCAGTAGTTGCTCTTGTCATTGATCCTACAGATCAACAACGTACACGTTCTCAGTTCAATAAAGCCTCTTCTTTACTAGCTCAAGATTTAACTAATTATGGTCCTGACACCTTCGCAGAAGCTTCAAGCCATCCGGATTGGGATGCAACTATGAATGATGAATATCATTCATTATTGGCAAATGATACATGGGATCTTGTTCCCCTTCCAAAGGGACAAAAACTTGTTAGATGCAAATGGGTTTACAAAACCAAATATGGACCAGATGGAAAAGTTGATAAACATAAAGCTCGTCTTGTTACTAAGGTTTTTTCACAAGTTGAAGGCATTGACTATACTGAAACCTTCTCCCCTGGTCCCAAAATGAACTCTATCTACCTTGTTATTTCTCTTGCTACCTCTTTCAAATGGGAATTCCATCAGATGGATGTTAAATCTGCCTTCTTGCTTGGGGACTTACATGAAGAAATCTATATGGAACAACCTACTAGCTTTATACAAACAGACTCCAGCCTGGTATGATAGCTTAAGAAATCCCTTTATGGTCTTAAGCAAGCCCCTCAGGCTTGGTATGCCAAAATGGATAAATTTCTTTTAGAAACTAGATTTTCTAGGTGTCATTCTAACAATACTCTTTACACCAAGAAAGTGGGCAAGTCTCTTATCATTCTTGTTATTTATGTTGATGATCTTATCCTTACTGGTAGCGATCCCAATCTTATAAACCATGTGAAGTCCAGCCTTAAAAAGAAGTTTGAAATGAGAGACTTAGGACACTTGCATTATTTTCTTGGTCTTCAAGTCTTGCAATCCAAGGAAGGTATTTCCCTTACCCAGTCCAAGTATGCATGTGATATTCTACGCCATTTTCACATGGAAGACTGCAAGCTAGTCCCTTCTCCCTTTTATTCTAGAGCCAAAATTTCAGTCACTTGTACTTCCCCTGAAGTTGATGCTACCTTATACTGTCAACTTGTAGGAAAAATTTTGTATCTGACCCATACTCGTCCTGACCCTTCCTTTGTTGTTGGCCTTATTGCTCGGTTTATGCAAAACCCACATGAAAGTCATTGGAAAGCAGTTAAAAGAATACTTCATTATGTTCAAGGTACAACTCAGTTTTGGATTCATTACAGTGCAGAAGCATCTCCTCTATTGGTTGGTTTAACTGATTTTGATTGGGCTGGTGACCCTAATGATCAGAAGTCTACTATAGGTTATGTGTTCACTCTTGGTTCAGGACCTATTACATGGGCCTGTAAGAAACAAAGTTCTATTTCTCTTTCTTCAATAGAACCAGAGTATCGTGGTGATGTAGAAGCTAGTAAGGAAGCCCTGTGGCTTCATCAGATCTTGTAAGATTTCGGCTTTCAACAACAACATCTGACTACACTTTGGTGTGATAATCAAAGTGCCCTTCAACTATGCAAAGATCCAATCCAACATCAGCAAATCAAACACATTGAACTACACATGCACTTCATTAGAAAGCTCATTCATCACCATGTTCTTGAAGTGCAATATTGTTCAAAAGATGATTAGGTTGCAGACATATTTACAAAGTCTCTCATAGAGGCGAAGTTTACTAAACTTCAATTTATGGTTGGAGTTTAGGAAGTTGTCACTAAGTGGGGATAGGCTCTAATGCCTCCTTCCTTATCCTATTGTGTCATATTTGTACATCCTTTAATCATATCCCAAGTTGTTCTTAAGGGGAGATGTTAGGATATTCCGACACATAGGAAATAGTTAAGTATAACTTGGTCTAGTGTAGAGTTAGGTAAAGTGTGTTTCTTTACTATGTACTTTTGTAGCTTATAATCTGATGGTCACAATATGTAGTGATCTGATGGCTCATTCTCTCCTTGGTATTACCGACACTTGATCCGTGGCTTAACACCTGATTGGTCCATGATCTCTATTTAAAGAGCATGGAGGGTAATTTGTAGGAAAACCATTCATGAGAGAAGCTTATGTAAAGTTTAATTATTTTATTAATAAATTGCCTGAAGTGGCCATGTTGGCTCAGGCTGTGGACTGTTTCCCTCTTTGAGGGTTTTAACTGTGTCAACAATATTGGTGTATTGATCTGTGATCTATTTGTGAGTTGTGTCCTTTAGTGTTTTGTCTAAGGAACTTACCCTATAAATTCCTACGTAACCTTCTCTGTCCCAACCGCTCCACTAGGAGGAGTCATCCATTCTTCTCACCAGTGCTGTACTACTACGAGAAAATCATCCTCGGTTACTAAGTATGGCAATGGGTTCCATGTCCTCATTGGGTCCTTCATTGATTTCACATAGTCTCTGTGGAAGTCCACTTTGAAGTCCACAATGTGAAAATACTACTTATATAAACTAGGTGACAACCTTGGATGTTGATTCACCACAATTTGTAGATCCATTAACATCACCATAAAAAGAATCCTATTCTCGGTTGCACGTGTCAGCTCCTTAGTAAACTAGAGGGAGGCATACCTCGCTGCTTCCAAAATATCCACATGATAGATGGAAATTGCGAGTCTTCTGGTTCTTTCCATGCAACTAGAATGGTGAGGATTATGGGCCAAGTGTAGTGGAACATCTTCCCCTCTTATTTTACTTCCATGCAATCTATCAAGAATTCTTTTCACAGATAGGTAACCCAGTTAAACTAAACCCTTACACTACACTATGCAACCAAAGATACTACAGTTGTAGGTATCTCATTTGCCCTGCACTTCCTCATTATATTACCTACCAATATGTGCACGGCGAAATGCACTCCTTGGTCATCGATGGAATTGATATCATATCCATGTGATTTCTTCACTAGTCTGGACTTGTCCTTCATCATTTGTGCCATCTCCTTATCCTTATTATTTCCCACAAATTCTTCTGTGGGCTCTTTTCCTTGATGAGGCATGGTTGTGATTTGTATGATCAACATCTCGTCAATCACGATCGTTTTCCCTATCCAGAGGCATCCATCATGTACCAGTGCAAGGATATGTTGCACATAGGTTCTATTGGATGTACTTCTAGCAAAGTGTGGCACATTTAGAATCTTCAAGAGGAAATCTCTCTACAATCTTACAACCCACTAGTGCATCTCCAACCTCAAGAATCCACTTTCTTGGTACTGAACCTGCTTTGGATATCTACTTAGCTCAAATTGTGGGTATTTTCTTTGATCGTTAAAGTCAGAGTCTTCCATCTTCAATAGTGGGATCCTCCTCAACACTTCACCATCAAATGACACTTCCTCTAGAAACAATGGAGTGAACATGTCAAACTTTCCATCCTTTGGAATGTGTCAAACTTTCCATCTGTCTCCATCTGGTGAAGTTTAGCCTCCTCTTCACTATCATTGATCTATCGAGGCATCTTCTGCTACACCAACTTTTTTCCTTTCTCCACATGCTTTTTCCCCTTATCTTCTTTGCTCTTCAGGTGCACTTCCTTCTATGTTTTCTTCCTCGGGGATGTTCTTAGTTCCGTCCGAGAGACCTCAACTAGTCTCTTCTCTTGCTTCTTCTATGGTTATGGTTCTGTGGGTACTTGCTTCCTCAGTGACCTGATGTGCCTTGGGGACATGGATACATTCACTGCTTGTGCCTCCATAATACCCACCAATCCTCTTTCTGCAAATATTCTATCAAGTTCCTCAAAACCCCTCTAATACATACAATAACGTTTTCTCTCTTTGATGCAAATTATAAATTCTCTAGGCACAAAGTGTAAAATGTGGCATGGGATATGATGTTTATAAAAAAAAAAAAAAAAAATTCCTAGCCCCATGATTGGCTCAATATTTACTCATTTAGTGCAGGTATGGGGATAGATATAGCTTAGAGTGGTGCTTCATAAATTCTCTTCTCCCATTCCCGTAAATGGAAATTTCCTTTTAATGGTAGCTTTTTCCTTCCAATGGTCATATTTCCAGCCAACTTCCATGACCCTTCCCTCATGGCACAATCACCTCTTCTTTGTCGTAGTTCCTTCAGACTTCATCATACTCTTGAGTATTGTGCAGTAATCTTCATTTGGCGAAGTTCCTTTCTACATAGTAGTTTATAGTTCTATGCCCACTTTCAACTGCAGGTGCCACTAAGACTTTGCTCCCTTCATTTTTTAGTGTGAAGCTCCAAGGACAAAGTCGTCACTATATTTCTTCAATATGCTACCATTCAATTTCGTGAGTTGAACTGCACCACCATTAGATACTTTCTTGATGATATATGGTCCTAACCAGTGTGTTTTAAATTTTCCTGGGAACTTCGCAAATTTGTTGCCATATAATAATAAAATATCTCCTTCCAGAAATTTCTTCTTCTTGATATGCCTATCATGTCAGACTTTTTCCTTTTCTTTTTGCACTTGCTGATGGAACCCTGCTATGAACCTTTTTTCCTCTAGAGCTAGTATCAACAACATCCTTTCCTTCATAATGTTAGGGACTTTCATATTTGGGACAACTGCAATTCTCAAACTTGGCACAATGTATTACATAGGAATAAATACCTCTTGTCCATATACCAACCTAAAAGGTGTCTTCCCTGTCAATTTATTGCATGTTGTTATATATTCCCACAACACCACTAGAATCCTTAAATCCCAGTCATCACTATTCACATTCCATACCTTGGTCAATGCATTCTCTAGAATCTTATTGAAAGCTTCCACTATTCTATTTTCCTAAGGATGATAAGGAGCGCTCTTCTAGTGGTAAACCTAAAATTCCTTAGTTAGTGCTTCAATAGTCTTATTCAAGAATTGTGTGCCTTGGTCACTCATCATAATTTTCGGATAGCAAAATTTGGACAGTATGTATAGATGAACTTTGTTGCAGTTTTTAACAATGTAAGCTTTGAAACGAGAACTGATACTGTTACCCGTTTTGTAGAGATAGCAAAAAAGTGACCCGATTTTGAAAAGGGGTGATGCAAAACACACATGTTTTTTTTTAGAGCATAGTTTTTGGCACTTTAATTTTTTTTAATTTTTTTTATGTACATTGTGTTTTAGAATGGTAGTGATTTTCACGCTGATTTAAAAAGTGGTTATTCTGCATCAGAACATTTTTTCAAAAGACCTATTTTTTCACTTTAACTTTTCTAATGTATGAAATGTAAATAATTATTTTGTAAATTTAATAGTTTTGGAAGTGGTCTTATGCTTCATATTTTCTTGTTTTTATTTTTATTTTTATTTTATTTTATAGTGAGGTTTTTATTGATTTGCATATTTAAAGAAGAAGGTCGATATTTTGCATTTTCGATATTTTACATATTTATACATCGTTAATTAAATTTTCAATCCAAATGAAATAATTGTCTCTAAAAAACAAATATAAAACTATATATAAAAACGAGAAAAATAAAAAATAAAAAATGTTAAAAATATATATAAAGATATATATATAAGTCTGTAAAAATTGAGAAAAAAAAAAAACATTAGCAAAAGTTGTGAAAAAAAAATTAAAAAAACTAGTAAAATTAATATTTAAAAAAAAAAAATGTTAAAAAAATTATCTCACAAACCATAAAAGAATTTGGAAAACAAAAAAACTATATATATATATATATATATATATATATATATATATATATATATATATATATATATATTAAGTAAGTAAAAATAGAGAAATTAAAAAAAAGAACATTAGAAAAAACTGGGTTAAAAATTAAAAACAAACTAGTTAAAAAAAAATAGAAATTAACGAAAAAAATTTAAAAACTAGTAAAATTAATATTAAAAAAAAAAACAAAAACAAAACAAAACAAAACAAAAAAATGTGTATTTTTTATTAAAAAAAATGTAATTATTTTTTATTAAACATAGATATTTTATTTAAAAAAAAAATAAAATTTAATTTCTTTTTAAAACAATCTTTTTTATTATTATTTCTTTTTTTCATTTTTTATTTAAAACTAAAATTATTCAACCTACCTTTTATATTAAAAAAAAAAATTAAACATACATTTTATATTTAAAAAAAAAAAATTAAATTTACATTTTTTTTAAACAATGTTTTTTTATTAAAAAAAAAAATTAGAATTTACATTTTTTTTTAAACAATTTTTTTTTATTAATTTTTTTAAAACAATTTTTTTGTTTTTATTTTAAAATATAAATAATAAAAAATATTTTAAATTTTTCTAAACCAATTTTTTTTTAATTTAAAAATTAAAAAATTATTAAAAAAAAATTAAAATTAAAAAAATTAACATTGCCCTTTTTTTTATTAAAAAAGAAAATTCTGGTGGCCCTCCGCCCCCCGGCCACTCGTCTAGGCCCCTCCGCCCATGGCAGTGCCACCACGGGTGGCCAGGGGGGCAGGTCGTTCTTTAATAAAAAAAAACACACAATGTTAATTTTTAAATTTAATTTTTTTTTTAATAATTTTCTAAATTTTAAATTAAAAAAATTTAAATTTAGAGAAGAATCTTCGGCGAAAATCACATCCAGATAATTTTTTGTCAAAAAATTACCTCTATGTGATTTTCGCCAAAGATTCTTCTCTAAATTGATATGGATCACAAAAAACTAAATTCAATGAAATTTAAATTGGTTTAAAAAAAACTAAAATATTTTTTATTATTTTTATTTTTAAATAAAAAAAAAAAAAAAAAATTATTTTAAAACAAAAAATTATAATTTTTTTTAATAAAAAAAAAATTGTTTAAAAAAAAAAGTAAATTTGAATTTTTTTTAATTAAAAAAAATGGTTTAAAAAAAAGAAATGTAAATTTTAATTTTTTTTTTAATATAAAATGAAGGTTTTATTTTTTTTATTATTATTTTTTTAAATATAAAAGGTAGGTTTAATAATTTGTATTTTTAAAGAAAATAAAATTAAAATAAAAATAAAAATTGTTTAAAAAAAAAATTATAATTTTTTTTTAATAATAAAAAAGATTGTTTATTTTATATAATTTGAATTTATTTTTGTTTTTTTTAATATTAATTTTTCTATTTTTTTAATTTTTTTCGTTATTTTTTTTTTTAAACTAGTTTTTTATTTATTGATATATTTTTTTTCATAGTTTTTGCTAATGTTTTTTTTTTTTTTTTTAATTTCTCTATTTTTGATGATGATGATGATGATGATGGTTAACTTCCACTGAGACCAAACAATGATCTATCGGACCTAAATAAACAAATTATTTATTTTGATTTAAGATTTTATTCTTATGCTCAAAAAGCTTGGAGAGAAACCTCCCAAGCTCACTATAAATTTGACATTCTAAAAGGCTAGGAAGGTCAGTATTGTAACAAAGATTGTGAAATTGAGATCTAATGTGGTTGTACGCAGGGCACTCTAAGAGGAAGTGGTTTTCATCCTCGATGCTCCTATTCTCACAAATATCGCAGATCCTTTCCATCCATGGCATTTTAGGAACTGCCCAACGACCTGTTTCACTATGGAGCTCATGAGAATTCGTTCTAATCTTTTCTATATTAATTTTCTTCTTTGAGCTAGTTAAAATAAAGAGATACTTTTGATCTTCAAGGGTGGAGTTGATGACCTTCTTATAATAACTTAATTTTCTTTTGGATGCTAAATCTTTCTCACACCACAATTTTTCTTTGAACTTAGAAGTAACAATATTTTTAATGTTACTTATGTTTTGCAATGCATCGTTCTCGTTGATCTCCCAATAGTTTAACCAGGCCCTTGTGTCTTTATGCCATCCTCGATTGAGCCTTGTGTTTTACTTATATATATATATATATATATATATATATATATATATATATATATATATATATAGATATTGTTTTTTTTTATTTTCCAAATTCTTTTATGGTTGTGAGATAATTTTTTTTTAACATTTTTTATTTTTTTTTATTTTTGTCTTTTATATATATTTTTATATTTGTTTTTTAAGTAATCAACATTTTAATCTTAATTTTAGTAGTTTTAAATTTTTTTTGTTAATTTTCTATTTTTTTTAGATCTAGTTTGTTTTTAATTTTAATTTTTACTTTTTTTGTTTTCTTAATTTTTATTTTTTTTTATTTTTCTATTTTCACCTACTTAATTTTTTTTTTTTAAATGTTTTTTTTTTTTTTTCCATATATATTTTTTTTTGCCAATTTTTTTTTTTGGTTTACAAGATAACTCTTTTTTCTTTTTCTCCATTTTTTTAAAATATTTTTTTTACTATTTAATTGTTTATATTTTATTTTTTTTTTAGTTTTTTAATTCTTATCATTAATTTTGTTTTTTTCACATTTTTATGATTGATTTTTTTTTCATTTTTTATTTTTATTTTATGTTTTGCTTTTAGTATATATTTTAATCTATGTTTTGTTTTTTTAATTTTTTTTGTGTTTTTTCATTGTTTTATTTTTTTTTTAATTTTATGTTTTCATTATTTTTTTAAATTTAATATTTTTCGGGGTCATGATGAAATATTTTATGCCATTATTTCGAAATGTTGAAATTTTACTTTTGAAAAAAAAAATGTTCTCCCAGAATTAACTTTTTCCTTTTGAGGGTGTTATTTGGATAATTTTTGCGCAAAAAATTGGTTTTCACTGCCATTTTTAAAACATGTTGAAAATTTACCCAAGAAAAGAAAAGGTGTTATTCCAGCATCAACACTTTTCATTTTTAGCACTGTTTTTTATTCTTTTTCGGGGTTTTTTGGCCAGAGTTCCCGTTTTGAGTTTATAGTTCCTGTTTCAAAGCTTACATTGTTTTTTGTTGATGTAGGTGGCTCTAGAGACACGTAGAGGACAAAGAGGGCTTATGGAAACATGAAAATCAAAGTTATCAGAATGGTTTCAAACTAGGGCCAGAGCATAGATCTCGTTTTCCTGATCGTGATGGTGTGAACGGTTTATCAAACCGAATCCGTATGCGAAAGTTAGGAGCAGTCAAAGTTTGGTTGACTTTTGTTGACTAAGTAGGCTTTGTAGGTTTTAACCCCGTACAGAAATTACCTGCATACGAATTCTAAATCATAGAAAAATAAAAAATGTGAGAGCATAACACATAAAACACATATACACAGATATTTTCCCCTAGATCCCAAAACCAGGACTACCAACTTGATTTTTCATTATATTCCTTTCAATGTTACAATACATATTTATATATGCCGAAGCATCCAATACCATGGACTGAAAAACCATTGTGTCCAAAACCATGGACCGAAAACCATAGGTAGGTTCGCCCAACCTAATATAGGGTCCAAAAAAAAAAAATTCCGGGGTGCTACCCGGACCCCGTAGAGGGGGGCTACCCACCCCCCTCAAACCCCCCGGACAGGGGGGGCTGTCCCCCCCCCCCCTGTGACCCCCCCGCTGCACAATCGGCACAACGAACCCAACAATCTCCCACTTGTTGTTTTCTTTCCAGAGGTGGCCACAGGAGAGCTTAATCATTTTTCCAGCCCTGAAATGCCCATTGTTTCTCTACACCAAGAGATCTTCTTAGAGCTCACAGATTTTGTCAATGCATCTGCAGTATTCTTCAAAGTGTCCACCTTTACCAGCAGCACCTTTTTATCTTCTATCGTATCCCTCACAAAGTGATACTGAATATCAATGTGCTTTGTCTTTGAATGATAAGCAGGATTCTTTGCTAAGAAAATTGCACTTTGGCTTCACAGTCTATTCTTATAGCTCCCTGTACTAACCCCATACTTGAACACAATTTCTGCAACCAAACTGCTTCCTTGCTTGCATGAGTGGCTGCCATGTATTCTGCCTCTGTAGTTGATAATTCCACTACAGATTGTTTCTTATTCATCCAACTGACTGCACCTCCAAATAGGTTAAACACATACCCACTTGTAGATCTTCCCAGGTCTACATCTCCAGCCTAGTCTACATCAACAAAGCCACGGATATCCAACACTCTGTCCAATCCTGGTCTTCCTTGGTAGCACAAACCATAATCACTGGTGCCACACAAATACCTGAAAACCCGCTTCACTATTGTCCAGTGCTCCTTCCCTGGTTTTGACATAAACCTGCTCAATACTCCCACTGCATGTGCAATGTTTTGTCTAGTACAGACAATTGCATACATCAGGCTACCGACTGCACTCGCATATGGAACATGGGACATGTCCTCTTCCTCTTCTTGTGTCTTGGGACACTATTCAGCAGATAGCCTCACACCTACAGGAATAGGAACCTTCACCGGTTTACTATCCTGCATATTAAACCTCTGCATTATTGTCTAGACATACTTCCTCTGGTTTAACCAGAGCTTCCTCTTTACCTGATTTCTTTTAATTTCTATGCCCAAAATATAGTTTGTAGCACCAAGATCTTTCATGTCGAATTTGGAGGACAATTGGGTCTTCAAATCCGGGATAATTTCTTTGTCATTTCCAACCAGCAACATATCATCCACATACAAGACCAGATAAATAACACGGTCACCAAATAATTTAAAATACACACAGTGATCTACTTTGCTTCTAGTGAAGGCAAGTCCCCGTATAAATGTATCAAATTACTGATACCACATCCTTGGTGATTGCTTTAACCCATACAGAGACTTCTTTAACTTGCATACCAGTTCTTTCTTACCCTTCATCGCAAAGCCTTCAGGTTGTTTCATGTAGATTTTCTCTTCCAAATCCCCGTGAAGAAATGCTGTCTTCACATCCATATGTTCTACCTCAAAATCAAATGCCGCGGCAAGAGATAAAAGTAACCTAATAGAAGTTACCTTGGCAACAGGAGAAAAAATATCACCAAAATCAATTCTCGGCACCTGGGAATAACCTTTTGCTATCAACCGAGCTTTGTATTTCTCCACCTTCCCTTCTGCATTTGTCTTCTTTTTGAACACCCATTTGCTGCTAATGGGTTTCCTTCCAGCCGGCAACTCCACTAGATCCCAAGCCTCATTTTTGTGCAAAGATGTCATTTCATCAACCATGGCCTCTTTCCAGAGTTTTCCATCCTCTGAATCTACTACTTCTTTCACAGTTCTGGGATCATCATCAGTAACAGATAAAGAAAAAATTGAATAGAAAGTAGAAAGACTATACCATTATGTCTGCCTTCTTTCTCGAACTGATCTTCTCACAGCCGGAGTTTGTGGCTCTTCATCTTCTGATTCCTCCTCTACTACAGAGTCCGATTCTTCCTCCTTTAGCTCAAACTCTATCTTCTCAGGTTCCTTTGGTTGGACTTCATGTTTAATAACATATTGTATCTCTCTGAACACCACATCTCGGTTATACACAACCTTCCGTGTGACTGGGTTCCAAAGCTTATAACCCTTTAAACCATCGTTATATCCAATAAAGATGCACTTTTCAGATTTACTATCCAACTTGGTTCGTTTCTCCTTTGGAGCATGTACATATGCATCACATCCAAATACCCTCAGATGTGAAAGAGAGGGTTTCTTACTAGTCCATACTTCTTGTGGAGTCTTATCCTCCAACGCTAATGAAGTTGACATGTTGACCAAGTAACATGCAGTATCCACCGCCTCTGCCCAGAATTCCTATCCTAACCTAGCACCACTGAGCATGCTTCTTGCCCTTTCCATCAACGTCTTGTTCATTCTTTCTGCGACTCCATTTTTCCGAGGTGTATATCGAGTAGTCTTCTGCCGTGCTATACCACACTTCTTACAGAATTCTTCAAATTCCTTGTTGCAAAACTCTCCACCATTATCTGTCCTTAGCGCCTTTATCTTCTTCTCTGTCTGATTTTCCACCAGAGCCTTAAATTCTTTAAACCTGTCAAAGACTTCAGATTTCTTCTTAAGGAAATATATCCATGTATTCCTTGAGAAGTCATCTTTAAATGATACATAGTACACAGACTTACCCAGTGATGGAACCTTCACAGGTCCAAACACATCACTGTGCACAAGCTCTAATATATGTTTTTCCCTCTTAGCACCGGAGGGGAAACTCACCCGATTCTGCTTCGCATATACACAATTTTCATAGAAATCAAAATCCAGAGAGCTATTACTCGTACCTTCTACCATACCTTTACCATGAAGTATTCGAAGGCCCTTCTCTCCAATATGTCCAAGCCTTTGATGCCACAGCATGGTCTTCTCTCTAGAGACCACTAGCTTTTCAGCTCCACTTTCAGGAACCATAGAACTATTGCACCCATCAACAACAGTGCTACCTTGCAGCTTGTACAGAGTTCCAGTCCAAACTCCCCGCAACAATACCAGTTCTCCTCGAACCATCTTGAAGGTATCCTTCTCAAACACTGTTTTTACACATGCATCATCCAACTTGCTTACAGAAATCAGAGTTTTGGCCAATGTAGGAATATGCAGAACACCCATAAGTGTTCTAACCCTTCCACCTTGCAACTTAAGCTTTACTTTTCCGCGACCAATGATTCTAGCCTTCCTATCACCTCCTAAGAAGACATCACCACCATCGTATTTCTCATACTTGCAGAACCACTCTCTACGGGAACTGAAGTGAAAGGATGCACCTAAGTCAATCAACCATGCCTCATGATCTACATGTGTACTTGAAGAAGCCAAGTACACATCCCCACCTTCATCTGAAGTGGTTTTTTCCTCTGTAGAAAGAGCATCATCAGATCCCTTTCCTTTATCAAGAGCTTCAGATTTACAGTCCCCTTTGAAGTGACCTTCCTTTCCGCATTTCTAGCACACCACCTTTACAGGTTTTCCTGGGGATTTAGATCTCCCACTCGATGAATTATTTTTATTTCTATTCTGGGACCATCCTCGTACAGACAAGGCATCACCATTCTGGCTCTCCATATTTTTCCATCTCATCTCCCCCATCAGCAAGGTTGAGACTATTTCATCAAATTGCAAAGCAGTTGCATTGCTACCTGTTGCAATAACCAGACTATCCCATGAACACAACAAACTGATGCACTTATCTTCATCTGAAATTTTAATATCAACAGATGATAACTGACTTACCACAGTATTAAACACATTCAGATGCTCTATCACTGAGTCTCCATCTTTCATCCTCAGGTTATACAACTTTTTCCGCAGGAACAGCTTATTCACCAGAGACTTAGATTGGTACAAAGTCCCTAACTTGTCCCATAAAGCCTTTGCCGTAGCTTCCCCTGATACATTTAGCAATACTGAATCTGAGACACACAATCGTATGTGCTCTTTGCCTTCCGATCCAACTTCTTCCATTCTTCATCAGTCACTCCCGCTGGTTTAGTACCCGGATCTACCGCGATCCATTGATCTTTATCCACCAACAGATCCTCCATCTTGAGTTTCCACAACTCAAAACTCTGACCATTGAACTTCTCAATCTCTATATTTCCATTTCTCGCCATCTTCTTTCACCACCAGAATCGATCTCGCAATTCTCCCACTGAACAGGGTCTACCACAGGCCCGAGAGAAACCCCTCAGCAACAAAGGCGTCCCCTTGAAGCTAAAACAGCTCTGATACCAAATGTAGGTTTTAACCCCATACAAAAATGACTTGCATATGAATTCTAAATCATACAAAAATAAACAATGCGAGAGCATAACACATAAAACACATATACACAGAGATTTTCCCCTGGATCCCAAAACCGGGACTACTAGCTTGATTTTTCATTATATTCCTTTCAATGTTACAATACATATTTATACATTCCGAAGCATCCAATACCATGGACCGAAAAACCATCGCGTCCAAAACCATGGACCGAAAACCATAGGTAGGTTCGCCCAACCTAATATAGGGTCCAAAAAAAAAATTTCTCGGGGCGTTGCCCCGGAACCCCTAGAGGGGGGCTACCCACCCCCCTCAAACCCCCCGAACAG
The DNA here is from genome assembly GCA_031772625.1 of Pinus tabuliformis. Lineage (NCBI taxonomy): Eukaryota > Viridiplantae > Streptophyta > Pinopsida > Pinales > Pinaceae > Pinus > Pinus tabuliformis. The sequence continues at coordinate 1,982,117,143 of CM062817.1, read as the reverse complement.
GGGGGGTTGCCCCCCCCCCCCCCCCAACTGCGTAATCGGTGCAATGAAGGGGGGGTTCCGCCCCCCCTCTAACCCCCTGGTTCACTATGTAGGTTAGTCGTGGAAAGAATATAACACAACCCAACAGGCTTAATGGAGACATAATTTGGAATTTTTCCGGCAAACAGAATCCAAAAAACTCCAGTAAAATTTTGAGTGAATTTGTGGCCTATTTGATTTGTCTCCTTCAGCGATTTTTCGAATTTTCAAAAATGACTAATTTGTTTTTTAAATAACAGAAAAAAATATTATTGGGGTGGAGGGCCACCAACCTCGCCAACCCCAAACGAAATTCATATATTAAAAAAAAATCAAAATTTATTTATGGGCCGATGGGCCATGACCCCCGCCAACCCTCCCTTAACCATACAACATAAATCATATTAAAAAGGGGATCGACGGGCCATGACCCCTGCTAGTCCACCGAACCCTCCAACCCTCTGTTCAAACCCACGCATTAAACATAACATAACGGGGGTGGGTGGGCCACCTCAAGTGGACCCAGCCCACACCTGAACACATAACTGTGTGCCATATATATATAGGCTAGCAGGAATCAAACCCACCCGGCCACGTGGTCAGCCCCCACCATGGGCAACCCAACAAACTTTAATGCAATGTAACCTCCAAACCAATCAAATGACACACCCCAAATGGAACCATGTACCATTAAAAATATGACCATTTAAAAGAAAAAATGGTTAACAATAGTGTTGTGTGTTATTTTGGAGTGGGCAGGGTTTGAACCCGACCCATCTCCACGCAATCCGCCAACCATACCAACGACCCACAAGGGTCCTCATTGATACCTCCGCCTAAAAACTCATATAAACCCAACATTTTCCAGCGAGTCCAGCATGGAGGACCAGGAGAACACACAAAAACTGAGGCAGAATTTTTAATTAATTTATTTGCAGGTAGAACCATGAGCCCAGAGAAAAGGCAGGGGAAACCATGATTAAGCGAAATTCTCAGGAAGGTGAAATTTTTGCAGTGTCCAAATTGGACAAATTTTATTTGCATCTTACACCTCTCAGCGACATGAACCCGATGGCGTAGTCAGTTTCCTGATCTGAGCAGCAGATCTTTAGAGGACCCGGAGGAGGGAATCTTTGAGGAATCTAGGGGGAATCTAAAAGATTCCTTGAGCCTCAGATTTTTACTTTCTCAGAATTCAAAAATTTGACAGTTGATTTTGCACTATTAGATGCCACAAATTTGATGGTGCATTCATATTTTCCATTTGCTCATTTTAGTTTTCGACCACTTTTCAAAGTGGAATACAGGTGTCAGCATTCATGTGCAAGAAACCATTCCATGAGATTCAACACCGCAAGATTGATGGTACAACCAACTTTAGCAGTTTGACATCCTTTTCTTTAGATGGCCCCTGGATGTTAGGTATATGCAGTGTGTTCGTGTACTTATTTTTTCTATGCATTATGCTGCACAGATCCCTGTTTGATGTTTGATGTGGGATCTTGATTTCTTACTTGTTTTCATGATTCCTGTTTGATGTGATGCGGAATCATTTGTGGGATGTACTTGTTGTCATGATTCATCATATTTTTTTTGAGATCCCTTTGTCGTCATGTTGATGGGATACACATGTTTTCGCCATGTATGTTTGCATTGAGATCACTTTTATACCATGTCAGTGGGATGCTCATTTTTATCTTGCATGAGTTTTATGTCATACTGATAGGAGTCATTTTTAACTGAGAGTTCCTGTAGTGGAACATCTCTTGGATCCACTCCTGCGTGAGGGAATTTTACTTGTATGATAGCGACATCGCCACTTATGTACATCATCACTATTAACAACACATAATGCAGTGGCCTACACCATCTTGACATCGGAGCCTAGAGACATAGTCCTTCTTGGACGAACTTTGTTTTTTGTTAGTGTCGGTATCTTCCTCCCTCCATCAGTGATCAAATTTCTCTTTTTGCATGCATATTAGGTGTCTCATCCGATCAACTGCACTCCATTAGGTCATGGATCATCTGATGGTAGTGGCATATTATCATTTTTCCCTCATGGTCTTTACCTGCTGACCTATTTTCACAAATTTAGGTCATTTACAGTCATTTTCTTTCCTTACACTTGCAAAAGCCATTTTTAGGCTTTTAGGTTTCATTAGGTCTAGGGTTTGTCATCAAAGCCTTGTAAAAGATCAATAAAGGTCAGCAGGCACATAAGGAGGTCAAATAAAGTCTTAGCATAAAAAATTTCAATAATCACATGCTCGGTGATTGATTTTCCTAGGAAAAATAGAGTTTTTATGTTTTATATATAAAATTTCACGTAATTTTATTCTTCCTATATGTAATAAGTCTGGAAATGTAGCCTTGGTCACCTTGCCAAACCCTACACTCCAGCTCCCACAAAAGAGACAAGAAATTCAAAGCATTAGTCCATCAAAAGTCAAAAAGCAAGTCAAACTGCCAAAACAGAGTTTTTGAAAAACAAAGTGAAAAGCAAACATTAGAAAAGTGGGTTTTTTGTAAATGAAAAATTAAAGTAACATGTATACAAAGTTTCCCTTGTGTTATAAACTTCATTTGTGTGCCAAAGAGAGAGTGAACAAGCCAAGTCACATTTCTAAGGTGAAGGAGAGAAATTGCAGCAAAAACTGTGAAAGTTCTCTTGGCGTGACGCACTTGAGTAGAGGCATGGCACACCTAGTCGGCACGGCACACACAGCGCAAAAATCACACTGAAACTTCAACCGGTGTGGCGCACCTACCCTCCAAGCCCAAATTTCATCCAATTGACTTCATCTAGCTCCTAAAATTTGCAATCTTCATTCCTCCAAGTAAGTAAGCATTCCTAAGTGCCATTGCAAGGGTTTTGGTCATCTTTCATGGTGTTTCAATAGGTGAAAAGACAAACCCTAGTTTGTTGCACAATCATTTTGCAAAAAATTGTCTAGGGTTTGCAAAATTGTCTTTCTTGTTGTTTTCTCCCCTGCACCATTTTCATTTTCCTCTTCACTACATTTCACTCATCTCATTTCCCCTTCCCTCTCTCATTTTCAATCATCCTACCCCCCTTTCCCTAAAACCCTAATAACAAATTTCCACTATTCCCAAACCCTAATCTGTATACCCAAACCCTATAACTTCCCAAAAACACTGCAACCAACATCAAAATCCCTCATTCACTATCCCCCTCGTCAATCCCATTCATTAAATAGAAAACACCTATTCTTTATTTAAAATCTCTTCATACTCATCATTTCACACCAAACAGTGGAAAATATGGAAACAGATTCAGCCTATGAAATGGATGAGAAAACTGTAAGTGGTTCCTCCAAAGAAATTCATGCACCAAGAAAACCACACAAGGGAGGAAAACACATCCGCGAGGAGCCCACTACACTCACTGAGCTCTTGGCTTGCCCTCTTGCAGTAGCATGTTTCAAACATCGGTCTTGCTACTAGTTTTGTGAGATGGTGGAAAGAGTCAAATACCACCATGAGCTTGCTAGACCTTTTGTTCTCCATCTTCACAATGTCCAGGTCAATTTGGCAGGTGTTACCTTCACTTTAACACCTGAAACTATAGCTGAAGCAACAAGTATTCTAAATGTGGGTGAAAAGTGGAACAAAGGATAGGTGGTGGACAAAAAGAATTATGAGCCTTATATCAAGGTTAGATATCAGAAGCAAACCAGTAGGGTTTTCCCTTTTAGATACTTACAAGACACATATGCTCCACTCATGAAGCTCATTATCAAATACTTTCAGCTATGAAGGGAGATTTTCTCGCTTGTACATTTATCATGTCAAATTATTGATGCATGTCACTAGAGTGAGGATGATGAACATCCCTTATTTCATATGCAGAAACATTGAGAAAATGACTACATTGGTGTAAAAGAAACCTCCTCATCAATAGTACAACAACATTTATCACTTTGCATTGATCAATATTGTGGTTTTGCATCAGCTGAGTTTGCTGAATGTTTCATGGGATGATTTCATTTCACATAAGGTTTTCAAAAGCCCTCAAGTGACTCCATCGGTATTTCATGAGGTAGGAGGGCCTTCAAATTAGTAAGAAGTGCATGAGATTCAAACTACCAATGTGCCAATATTTGTCACTTACCAAAAGGGCACAAGGAGATTATTTGCAGCAGCCAAATGAGTACTATCTCCACCTGGGGTGGAAGGGATCTCGTTTCCTTCATCAAATCATAGGCAAATGCTATCTTCACCCGAGGTGAAAGGGGCTTTGCCTTCTTCTTCAACAAAGCAGGATGAAGGTAAACAACCAATGCATGATGAAGGGCCTCCTGAAAGTCAAGAGAGAGATTTCATTCTGATTCAAGATGAGGACATTGATTTGGGCTCCCAAGGCTCAAAGCTCAAGGAGATCATCAAAGAAGAAGAAGCTGACATTCATGACTTAACTCTTAACCTTGAAAGAGTTAAGTGGATCATAAACTACCTTGAACAGAGGAACAAGCAATTGGAGGACTAGCAGACAATCATGGAGCTACAAAACATAAGAGAAAATAGGCAAGCAGCGAAGAGGAGGAAAACCAAGTTGACACTGCTAGAGCAAGAGATTGAAGCTGATCAGGAATCTTGGCTAGAGAGGGAAAACATGCACTTGGAGAAGCTACTTGAGAAAGAAAATAAGGAGAAAAAGATGTTGAGGCACATGGCTTATCACTATTTGGCAAGAAACAAGATTTGCAAAGCAAGAATAAGGAGCCTAAAAGCCAAGTTGAGGAAGACTTTGAGGAGCAAGAAAGAGCAAGATAAGCTCAAGATCTTGGCTGAAGCTTCCTTGGCCCAACATAGTACTTGATGTAGGTCACTCATCCCAAATTTCAAGAAATTTGGCACACTTTTTGACAATTTTGAAATTTTGAAGGAAAAAATAGGTTTTTCTGCCTGGTGCGTAGCGCCACCTGGCACTCGCTTTTGCTAGGGACCTCCTCTAGAGGAAAAATCTACATTTTTGGATTCCTTGTAAAAACTCATGCATAACTAGAAATTACTAGAAATTTTTGTCAAGTTTTGGGCCTCCAAAAGGGTCCAAAACACCTCAAAAATGTGCTCTCTGCCCCTTTTGGCCACACAGGAAGCAGTGTTGGGAGAACTGACTTTTAGAGGGTCAAATGGACACCAAACTTAGACATTCTACTTTTTCTGGAAAGTAGACAAATAGACCTTTTCAACAAGCCCACTTGGAGCAAAGTTGGTGCACAGGAAGGCTTCCAAAATTAGTTGTGAAAAGGTGCTACACACAGGGAAAGTGGCACGGCGCACAAGATGGAAAATTGCCATTTTTTCCAAAAAAAACTCTATTTTTCGCCTAGTTTTTTCTCAATTTGACTTTTTTCTCTCTAATGGTCAAACTCATGATGTAAATTGATGTAATTTGATGAAATTTGATGTAAAAATGATAAAAATTCACTCATGGAGGTAGATACATCATGTATAGGTGGTTTTGAATTGAATGAATCAGTTTCCTAGGTTTTAGAGGCAAGTTGTTCCACTACCTACTTTTTAGTTCTTGGTTTAGATCTTTTTGAAACAACTCCTAAACACATGAATTCTACCCCTAAATCCTAGCATGTTTTTTTTGTTGCCTATATCTACTACTTTTTCAATCATTTGTAAAGGTTGGACTCTTCTACATTCATTTCTGCAGTTTGGCAAGGAATAGACCAGGTTTTGCAGCATTTTGTGGGATTCTTGTGGAAAGGTGATTTAGTATTTTTTTCCCTTCTATCATTCAATTCTACATGTTTTTATGTATGCCATCATCTCTCCCTTTTCAACTTAACTAAATGAATCAAGGATAAAGGTGGAATTCATTGATGTTGTAGTGCTCTACCTAGGGTTTGTTTAGTTTTCTATGTTTTTAGCAGTTTGAAGAGGATTCCTGAGACTTTTATGCCCTCTCCAACTTCTCACTAGTCTTAAGACTATCCATCTCACTTAATTCAAAGTACTAAACCATTTGCCTACCTTACCCCACAGAAACCTCTACAAGACTGAGTCCATTCCCCAGACCCAAATCTGCCTTTCACATTTGAGCTAGCAAACAAACATAAAATTCAATCAAACTCCTCACAGCATATACCTAGCCTAAAATTAATCTTTACATCAGTCATCTCAAGCCTCATTTTCTATATTTTCCTGAGATTGACAAGGAGACAGCCCTCTCCCGACCTAGTAGGGCTAGCTACCAAGTTAAGCGTGGTTTGATGTTACCCTAGATCCTGCCTTTCTCATCCGCAGGTAGATTTAGGCCCTAACATTATCAACGGCTTATGTTTTAATGTTTTGATGAATGTCATGTTCCTCTTCTTTACAACATGCAAATGTATTCATTTATGTTCTTTTAAAAATGAAATTTAACACATCACAGAAGTAAAAGGTCTTGGAAGGGTGCTTTGTCACACCTAGACCCGGATCATCTGTGCTGCAATCCTTCACTGGTGGTGCCTCAGCCCATCTTGTCAAATAATAAGTGGCAGTGATAATATACCTCGCACTAGTCTTCTTTCTTGGTTGACTGATAGGTCCAACAAAGTCAATAGCCCATTTGTCAAAAGCCTGCAAAGTTACCTATGGTTCTAGCGGCATCTTGTCTCTTCTAGATGGTCTTCCTATTTTTTTGACATACATAACATGCTTGACATAATTCTCTTCCACCCTTATGTGCTTTGGGTCACCATAACCCGGCTCTCAAGATTTTCTATGTAGTGGATTTTCCTACATAATTCCCATGCGCAACTCCCCCAGGAGCTTCTGTCATAATACTTTACTTTTCGTGTTCAGGGATGTATCTGTGAAACATTTCATCTAACCCCATTTTGTACAAGTGTCAAAAAATTAACGAGAAATCAATTGCTCGAAGCAACAACTGCTTATTTTTCTTCATAGTGTACTTTGCAATTGCCATTCCTATGGCCATAAACTGAATAATATATGTGAGGTGATCATCTGCGACTCTGATTGTGAATAGTTGTGCATCAGGCAGGATATCTTCGATATTTGTGGGTTCTTCTCTTGTCTCTATTATTGATAGATGATCAGGCATAGCATTTAATTTCCCTAACTTCGGTATAATCTCGAAGTCGTACTCCTTGAATAATAACAACAATAAACAAATATTTCCTCCTAAAATAGGGTTATTCACCAAATATTTCAGTGCGGAGTGATTAGTGAACATTTTGAAATGCACTCCCAGCAAGTAGTGCCTCTTCTGTAATGGATATACCATAGCTAATACATCTCTTTCTGTAATGTTAGAGTTATTTTTCACCTTGGCCATTTTTCTGCTTCCGAATACTATTGGATGATCAATTTCTCCTCCTCCTGGATGTGCTAACACTACACCCAACTCTATGCAGGATGCATCTACATGTACATGGAATTCCTTCTTCCAAAATTTCTCCTTTGCCGCAATTATCTGCACGTACCCCTTTATAAAAATTTTATAAGAACGAGTGTGTCCTAGTGTCATGCACAGTTGTCTCATTTTTTTTGGTGGTAGCAGGTTCACGATAACTGTGATCTTCATGAGACCCACCATTAATCCTTGTTTGCAGACTACATTTCCCAACAATATACCAAATGGTGCACAAAAGATTCACTTCTTCATGTTCAATCAGATCTGCTACTGCCTATGTGTATCGAGCATCAACCTCAAGCTTGCCACATCCTTCTTCAATAGCCCAAAGATTGCCCAATCGTTGAAGTATAGTTCCACAAACTTGTGTATAGATTCTTTAAAGGCCCAAACTACAACTCTGGAAAAGATAGCAGGTGCATTATTTAATCTAAAAGGCATCACCATGTACTAATAAGAGCCCCACTCTATGGAAAAAGTTATTTTATATCTATCTTTTGGTGCAACCCTGATTTGATGGTATCTTGAAAAGCCATCTATGAAAGAATAAGCCTCCTACCCTCCTACATTGTCCAATACTTCATCTGTAAATGGTGTACGGAAGGTGTCATGAAGGAATGCATCATTCAATTTCCTTAAGTTAATGCAAATTTTGATTTCCTCTTTTGAATTCTTTTCTTGAACCACCATGGGACTTACCCATTCAGACTCTTTGACACATTTGATTATCCCAGCTGCTAACATTTTGTCTAATTCTTCTTTCACCTTCTCCTTATATTTTCGATTCAATCTATAATGTCCCTACTTTACATGCTTCGCATAAGGTTTCAAAGGAATCCTCATAACTCCCAAATCCCCTACTATTCCCTTCATATATGAAAACTTAGTCGGGAACAACTCCTAATATTCATGCAAGAGATATGTTATCTTGTTCACTGTGTCATCATCCCAATAATCTCATATTGTTGCCTACTTCGATTCAACTTCTAACCCTATATTCACCTTCTTCATCTTCAATGGCTTCATTATATCAGGCATCTCTATCTCAGGCCCATTTACTTTTCGATGGCCTACTGATTCTTTGATTTCAATATTGAGAGGATCTTCATCCTCTTCCGTAGTGAGATTATAGCATTCCATTCCATTATGTATCTGCATAACCCAGTCAGGTGTCCAGATAACTAGAACTTTGTTCTCAAAAATACTTTTCTTAACTGTATTGAGAGTTTCATCTATATGTGGACAAACATCTTCAAATTTGAATTTTATTATAAATCCATCAACCATTTCTGCCCAGCTAGCAGTACCATGTCGAAGCTCTATTTCTAGATACCCATTCTAAGGAATTGTCTCCAAGGTATGGATCAATTCATGCACCATTCTTCTCACGGAATTTTTTCCTAAGCTACCATATAGAGTTGCATGTGGTCACTAGCATCAATTTGGTCATCATACATATCTATGACCTCTGTTTCTACTTGACTAAACCTTACCTACATCGATCTTCTACATTTTTTCTAGTCTTCTATATTCTTCTTATAAGTACACCCCATCTAGTAGGAGTAGCCCTCACTGCTTGATTCAGATCTAACAAACTCTGAAATTCTGGTACCCATCTTTCATAATCTATAAATAAAGTATTTATATTACCCAAAAGAACATAGAAAGCTAAATTACATACCTCAGTTGTCATATGACGCACTGCTTTCATGATCCTTGCACATCGCCCTGTAGACACTTCATGCAACTTGTTCTGCCAATTTTCCAATTCCTCTTCTGAATCTGAAGCGCATGAACTATCTTTCTCCCAAGTTAGTTTTCCATATGTAGTAGGGTTAATCCATTCTTATTGTTTTGTTGTTATTTGATCAATTTTATCAATGTCATCCATGCTGTACTCTTCTTTTATAGGTTAAGTATACCTCGCTCCCTCTGATGGATCTAAGGGAACAATAACTCTCATATTATTGCTTTCAAATATCATTTTCCTTTTCTTTAAGTTAATTATAGTCATGTTAGAAAATTCCTAGTCTAATCCAAGCAATGGTTTAGGGATTACTCTCATCCATAATCTCAATCACTTCGAAGTCAAGGGTAGTGTGCACTCCATCAATTTCTACTGTGATACCTGACAATCTTCCTAGAGGGGCAATATTGTGTTGATTTTCCATATTTAGCTAGATAGTTGACCATTATAGCTTCAGCTTACCCATCAATTCCCAAGTTTTCTTCAGCAAGACATTGGCATCAAATCCTAGACTCAAGATAACTTGATCCATGTCATATTCTCCAATTTGCACTTTAAGTCTCATTTCCTTTCTAGTTCCCCTCTTGTGTCTATGCAGATTATTCACTACATGCATCTCACTCTGCGGTAACTCTTTAGAAACACAAGATTCTGTAAATTCCTGAAATCCCTCTACGACCTTCTTATTTTTCAATAACCTCATGCAAGTCTGCAGAAAATGCTTCCATATATCAGAATCCACATCTTGTGTCGCAATTGGTACTATCTCACAGTTATCCTTCTAAGTTGGCTACATGGTAGAGGTCAAGGCCCCATCATCCATAAATATTCTCCTCACCGCCATGAACACTCTTTTTTCCTTCTTAATGTCAAAGGTAGGACAATTTTCACTAGTTTCCCTTATCCATGTAGCTCCAACTTCCTATTTCTCATCAGCTTTATCATCTCCAGTCGCAACTCTACTTCTTGTTACAATACTTATGCGAGGTTCATCCTCCCTTGGCTCAACGGTCATCATTTGAATATTTGTTGTAGGTTGATGTTTTCTTCCCTCCTTCATTTTCACAATAAGGACAGGGCATTTGTGTATCACATGATCAAAATATTTATAGTAGCTGGAGGTTGTCATATGGTTTTAATAGGCTCTTATGAAGTGCGTTGCATGTCCACTATTATAATAGATAATTTGGCCACATCCTTGACTAGCCCCTCCTCCACCTCCTCATCCTAATCCTTGAAAGCCTCCATAAATAGTGTGATTTCTCAACTCCTCATGTGTATGTCCTTCAACTTGCAGTCTATAAGTATCAGCAATGTGCTCCTTCATCAAGTCATAATTTCGATAATTTTTCTCATCATGACCTACTATTCTACAAAAGTTGCAAAATAGTTGCTTCAAGGTTTGCACATACTTCTATAATAGGTAGCAATCTTCAGAGTGATGTTGGCCCCTCACTCTACAAATCTCTCACCACAAAACTGGGTTTACTGGATTAGGTGCTCCACTTGCCAAATAATCTATGAACATTGGGCATTGATCCTTATAATGACTGTTAGCCTTGTGGGCAAATGGCCCAAAAAGTGGATCCAAATATGCGCCAAAGTCTCCAAATTTACTTAAAAGCATGCCAATGGATCCATATATTCTCTTGAAGTCTTCAAAATCCTCTTAAGTACCATTCAAAGTCAAAAGCATCGCATGCGAAGAGCCCTTGGAAGGGCAGAAATACACTATCGGGAGGCGAAAACACTCCAAAACCATGAAAAATAGTCCAAATCACAGTAGCCATTAGATTTGGTTGATCAATGACCCAGAACTAAGTGGAAAATCACAATCAGCACAGGTAGGTAGCAGCAACAGGTGCAAGACATCGTCGATTAGCGATCGCCGATGATCGGGTCGGCACATTGCATCGACGGATCGCAGTTGGGAATCACCAATCGCGATCACTCATCAACGGCCCAGATCGCATTGCAATATCACTATCGGGAAAACTAAGGGGCATGGCCTTTACATGTATGTGCATGATGAGATGAGGCCTAGACCCGATGGGTTTCAAAAGCAAAATGTATAATCTTTCACATCCACCAAAGCCCATTTTCAATGCATTTTGAATGTATTTCGTTATATGATGAAATACAAAGGGGAACAAAGGGAATAGGCCAAGTGTGATATGTAACAGTGACCCAAGGGTGGACCTGATAGAGGAATTAACCACTTTTCAGGACTGTTAAAGCCCAAAAGAATAGAGAAGGGCAGGATTTCTCACAGTTGCATCATTTCTCTGTTATAACAGAAAGCAGTCCCCATTTGCATTTAGAAGATAACAAAGGCCCAGAAGACCCATTCTATCACATAAACAAAGGCCGGGAAATAACCTCCGGGAGACAGAGGCCGAGAAGCAATCATGGGCATCGACAACACAACTTAGCAAACAAACAGAATGATTGTGGGGTGTCTCTGGCACGGTAGAGCTCCCAGACAGCGCAGCCACTACCCAAAATATCTGGATGCGGTTATTCCTTTGTCAGAAGAGGAAAACCACCGAGCCATGCTTGCCGGTAGAGGGAATCAAACAGTTAGGGAATGGATCAGGAAGATTAAGACTCTAAGCCTTCTAGAGAGCTTAGGAGCATTGTAGACAGGCTATAAATAGCTGTTAGTAAGATGTAATAGAGGTTCAACTTCTGGAGACTATTAAGACTTTTGCTACTCAAGCTTTTCATCTTCATTTCCAGTTAATACAAGCTTCTTTTGTTGTTAATTTCTCACTCTCCACTTCTTCTCTATTCTAGGCTATGCATGTTATGCATTTTTTATCTGCTCTTGATATTTAGCATTTGAGGGGCTGTCATCCCACCTCTGTGTTAGAATCTAGTATGTATCATTGAATGTGTTATGCAGGTTTCTATCATCTTAGTGCCAGAGAGTTGTCATCCTCTCTGTGTATTAGGAAATAGATTTGCAGACCTTTTTACTGGTTGCAGCCGGCCATCACATGGTCTTGTGCATCTGCTGGTGTGGTCAGTATTCTCCATATTCACCTATTCCTTAAACTGTGAGTGATTGGTGGTCTAAAGCCTTGTAGTTTGGGGGTGTTCATGCATGTCTTGAGTAAAAACAGAGTTGAAATGGTTATCTGGCTTGATCCAAACCATCTTTCATTCCAATAGTTCAGAGAAAAATATTGAAGATTACATGTTACCAGGCATCTCTGATTTACAACCTAGGAGAGTTTCCTGGAGTGCTAACATATTGGCGTCATTGCTGGGGAGAGGAAACTGAAGCTCAGATTCCCTGGGAAGTGACACAGACCCAACTTTGATGATAGAAAAAGTCTGTGCACATTTTTTGTTGTAATCATCTATCTGGCGACTCTACTGGAAGCCGAACTTCTTGGCGACTCCACTTCATAATTCTGGCTCAGTTTGTGAGGCATACTCGGAGAAATCCTTAGAAATCGCAAGCTGACCCAATACCTGACCTAGGAAAGACCATCAAGGAGAAGAAAGTATTGCAGAAAGGAGCATTAGGTTCAGGTAAACCTAAACAATATTCTATATCTCTTCAAGAAGATTCTGCAATAGAACAAATACATGTTGGTAGTACAGATTCTAATACTAGCAGTGAAGAAAAGCCCTCAGAAATTCATAAAGATGCTTATTCTTTAGTTTCTCCTTTTGTTCTTAGCCCAAAGGGAACCTCACTTCCTATTCACCATACTCCTTTGGTCTCATCAATCACTCCTCTGCCTTCTGTCATTTAGACTTCTAGTACTCTTTTAGTCACCACAGTTATGGCAGGTCCGTAAGCACCGACCAAAATGGAAAGAATCATAGTCGCTAGGTATGGACCTCTAATACTGCCCACTCTTTTGAATGGTATGCCCAATGGAGAATATCAGAAGTATATGCCTAAGTTCACGGGGACTGAAGGTGTCACTACTGAAGAACAGCTTGAGTCATTTTATATCTATGCTGATAATCTGGATATTAGTGAAGTTGATGTGTGGATGAGAGTCTTTGTCCAAAGCCTAGATGGGGAGGCTAGAAAATGGTTCAGAGAACAAGCCCCAATATCTATAGCAGATATTGAAGCTTTAGATAATACATTCCTAAAACATTGGGGAGATAAGAAGGACCTGCTATACTATCATATGGAGTTTGGGAACCTAAAGAGGGAAAATGGGGAATCCTTGCCCGATTTTAATAAAAGATTCAATCGTATGTATACTAAGATACCAGCTGAGGTAAAGCCTACCCCCACCTCTGCCAAACTTGCCTATGCCAGTTCCTTTGACTCTGATTTCTATTTTCTGCTGAGAGAAAGAACATGTGCTACCCTAGCTGAAATACAGGATGCAACACTAGAGTTAGAATCTAACATTATGGCTATAGAAAAGCTTAAAAGTCATGCTGATAGTAGGAGGCAGAGAGGTGAGGCTTCTTCTCCCTCTGCTTCATCTTTAGATCCTAAACTTGATAAAGTGACTAGAATGATCGAGTCATTGGCTACTAAAATATCTAAGCTGGAGGTTGAGAAGAACTCTGGGAAGGCAAGGCTCCCAAATACATTTTCTCCAAGAAATCCAAATCCATTCAGAAGAAAAAATGAGCAAATGTAAATCATTTAGAAGGGTAAAGAAACTAATGAGGATCAAAGAGTTAAAGCTCCTTTCCAAAATGTAGTCATGGAGGAGGAACAAATTGAAGATGAGGATGAAATTCACTGTATGGAAGATAAAGGCAATGCTGCCTTTTTGACATTGGCTGCATAAGAAGAGTCTTTGTTGCAAGAGCAAGACAATCAAAGGTGGGACAGAGAGGTTGTTCTACAGATTGAGGAGTAGCAAAGATATAATCTGAGGTCAAATGCAAATAATGTCAAGGAAAATCCTGCCTAAAGAGCGGTCGTCCAAACAGAGTCACAGAATAGCAGACAGAGAAGACCAGCAGCTGATCCAGTGATCCTCAAAGCACCAATTCAAGAGGTAAGAGGTTCTGACAAGTTACCTCCCTCTTTTAGCTTTGAATCAGAAGTTCAGAAGTTAAAAATATATGTGCCTCTGATAGAACTATTGAAGAGTGAAGTGTTTAGAAAGCCTATTCTTGAAGCTCTTGAGCTGAAAACCACACAAACCTCCACTGACTCTGTCAATTTGCAAGATGATAGGCCTATAGTTGTGCTAAGTCTAATGACTGAACCTGCTAATGATAATTCTCCATCTTTTTATGTCTCCTTGACCATTCATGACAAAATTCTCCACAACTGCCTACTAGATACAGGGGCCAGTCACAATCTGATGCCTAAAACTGTCATGGAAGAGTTAGGCCTTGACATCACTAGACCATATCATGACCTATTCTCATTTGATTCAAGAAAGGTGAAATGTCTGGGATTGATTAAAGATTTAGCCATTACCCTAACTTAGATGCCCATGAAGAGCATAATGATGGATATTGTGGTGGCAGATGTCCCTCCTAAGTTTGGCATGTTGTTGTCCAGAGGGTGGATTAAGAGACTAGGTGGGACATTGCAGAATGACCTATCTTATGCCACTGTCCCAGTTTTTGGAGGAGAAAGCAGGAGATTGTATAGAGAAGCACAGCTGGCATATATCATCAGTGATGAGAAGAATCCTTCTAATCATCCCATTTATGTGGTGGACACTGATTTTGGAGCATGTATCCTCCAAATTGAAGAATCTCATAAGGCCTCGTTGCAGCTCAAGAAACCAATTGTTCAGGCCAAGGAGGAGCAAGGAAGTTAGGTTTGGGAGATGTTCTTTGATGGAGCATGTTCCAGGGAGACTGCAGGAGCAGGGGTGGTGCTGATATCTCCAGAAGAAGAATGCACACATCTATCTTTTAAGCTGGCTTTTCAAGTCACTAACAATATAGCAGAGTATGAGGCTCTGATATTGGGCCTTAATGCAGCTAAAGATAGACAAATCAGAAGCATAAAGGTGTTTGGAGATGCTGATCTGATCATTCAGCAAGTAAATATAACGTTTCAAACAAAGCACCCAAGGCTGAAAGCATATAGAGATGAGGTATGGAGACTAAAAGGTTCTTTTGATAATTTCTGTATTTCATATATCCCTTGAACCAAAAATCAGCTTTCTAATTCCCTTGTTGTGTCTGCTAGCATGTTTATCCCTCCCATGCCTCCCAGACTAGTTTATGAAGTCCAAATGAAGTATAGACCATCCTTGCCTGATAATGTCCACCATTGGAAGGTTTTTGATGATGATGATGAAGTGAACAGATTCTTGCAAGTCATTGATGAATTTTCTGAAATGAAAATTGACCAAGAAAATGAAGCCTTGCAAGAAAGCCCCCAATCCCAGCTTAGAAACAAAATTGGCAAAGATAGCATTGTCCAGCTTCCCAACAATCATATTCCTAAGGGTCTAATTCCTCTAGAAAGACTGTTTGACCAAAAAGATGTACCTTATAAGGCTGCCTAAAAAAAATATCCATTTGCAGTCTGTCAGCATTATATAGGGAGTCCAAGTCAGCCTAGATACATAAATCTGTCTTCTCATCTATGTGCTGAACAAAGTTCTAAATACTGCAAATTAATGAAGCAATTTGTTGATGTCTTCGCCTGGGAATATAGTGACCTGAAAACATATGATAATAATATCATCCAGCATGAAATCCCTTTAGAGAAAGGCACCATACCTTTCAAACAGAAACTAAGACCAATAAATCCTATGCTCCTCCCTCTGATTGAAAAAGAAATAAAAAGGTTGCTGGCTGCCAAAATCATAGTCCCTCTCAAATATTCCAAGTGGGTAGCCAACCTAGTAGTGGTGAGGAAGAAAAGTGGAGAAATCAGACTTTGTGTTGATTTTAGAAACTTAAATAAATGCTCCAAGAAAGACAATTATCCTCTACCCAAGATGGAGCACTTGCTGCAGAAGGTCTCAGGAGCCAAAGTAATGTCTTTCCTGGATGGATTTTCAGGGTATAATCAAGTTGTTGTGCATCCAGATGATCAGGAGAAGACTGCATTTACCACTCCTTGGGGCACCTTTATGTATTCCAAGATGCCTTTTGGACTAATGAATGTTGGAGCCACCTTTCAGAGAGCTATGGATATAGCATTTGTGGGAGAGAAGGATAAATTTGTCCTTATCTACCTTGATGATATAACAGTATACTCCAACACCCATCAAGACCATTTACAACATTTGAGGAAAGTGTTCCTGAAGTGCAGAAGGTTTGGGATTTCAGTCAATCCTAAAAAATCACAGTTGGCTTTAGAAGAAGGTAAGCTGTTGGGACATATTGTTTCTATTGCAGGCGTCCGAATTGACCCAGAAAGAGTAAGAGCAATACAGACTTTGTCTGTCCCAAGATCAAAGAAGGACATCCAGTCCTTTCTGGGCAAAATTAATTTTGTGAGGAGGTTTATCCCAAATTTTGCAGAACATGTGAAGCATATTACCTCCATGTTGAAGAAGGGGTCAGAGATCAAATGGAATGATGTAGCAAGAAAATCATTTGAGTCCATTAAAAAGGCTATTATGGAGGCTCCCACTTTAATCAATCCAGATTACAGCAAGGAGTTCCATATATTTTCTTTTCCCTCTGACGACACCCTTGCAGCAGTGTTATTGCAAGCAGATGGAGAAGGCTCAGAGCATCCGGTGGCATTTTTTAGCAAAACCTTAAGGGATGCTGAGCTGAGGTATGATATTATTGAAAAACAAGCATATGCTCTTATCAAGTCTTTGAAAGCTTTCAGAATTTATATTCTGCATTCCAAGATAATTGCATATGTGCCTTCTGCTGCAATAAAAGATGTCTTAACACAGCCTGATGCTGATGGAAGAAGGGCTAAATGGATTGCAAAGTTGATTGAGTTTAATATAGAACTGAAGCCCACCAAGCTGGTCAGAGGTCAGGGCCTTGCCAAACTGTTAGCTGAAGAAAATTGCAGAACAATGGACATAAATCTCATAAGCACAGATGCAGAAAAGGGTCAAACAGAAGAAGAGGAAGCAGCTGAACCAGAGAGAAAGCAGTCGGTGGCAGAAAATCTAGCTTCTTGTGATTGGTACTCTGCAATAGTTAAATTCTTACTGAAGCTAGAAATCCCTCCAGGCTTAAGCACAAGTCAAGCCAGAACTATTAAGCTTAGGGCAGCTAAATATTGCATTAATGAAAATCTGCTCTACTGGAGGGATCCATCTGGAATGCTTTTGAGGTGTCTGGACAAAGAACAGTCAATGGAGGTCATGTAGCAATTTCATTCCAGCATGTGTGGAGGACACCATTATTGGAAAACCATTGCCCATAAGATCCTCAGAGTTGGGTACTATTGGCCCACGTTATTTTCTAATGTCTTTTCATTTGTTAAATCTTGTGACAGGTGCCAAAGATTCGAAGGGAAATAGCAGTTGAAGTCCTTGCCCTTAAAACGAATACATGTAAAGGGACCTTTTCAGCAGTGGGGCTTGGATTTCATTGGAGAAATCAATCCACATTCCAGTGGCCAGCACAGATGGATATTAGTAGCCACTGATTATTTTACTAAGTGGATTGAAGCAATCCCGACCAGAAGGGTTGATCATAATGTGGTCATGAAGTTTTTGACAGAGCATATCTTTACCAGATTTGGTTGTCCACATAAATTAGTCACAGACAATGCAGCAGCCTTCAGGGCAAAAGAATTGGTGGAAATGTGTGATTCAATGGGCATTAAGCTAGTTCATTCCACCTCCTACTACCCTCAAGGCAATGGTCTAGCAGAATCCTCTAACAAAAGCCTGATAAGGATAATCAAAAAGCTGTTGGAGGACAACAAAAAGAATTGGGATTCTAAGCTCAAGTATGCACTGTGGGCTGACAGAGTGACCATTAAGAAGTCCACAGGAAATTCTCCATTCAGGCTAGTATATGGCACTGAAGTTGTATTCCCAATTCAGTTAACTCTCCCTGTGGCAAAGTTCCTGCAAGAAGAACAGAATGAGGAGGAGGACATGGCTAAGAGGATCACTGATTTAGCAGAGGTACACCAAATCAGAGAACAGCTGGTTGAAAAGTCCGCAGCACATCAGAAAAAGATCAAGGAAGCTTTTGACAAAAGGACAAAAACAGATAATTTTCAGGTTGGAGACTTGGTTCTGAAGTGGGATGCACTAAAGGAAAAGAAAGGCAATCATGGGAAGTTTGATGCTTTCTAGACAGGGCCTTTTATCATTTCTCAAATCCAAGGGAACAATACCTTCATGTTGAAAAGCATGGAAGGGGAAGCAGTTTTTGATGGCCCAGTCAATGGGCGTTTTCTGAAAATTTATGTGATTTAAGGTCTTTTGGCCTTAAAATTGTAAATATTTTATTTTATCAGTTTAGTATAAGCAAAGTAGACTCCATGCCCAATGGAACACTAGGAAATTTTTGCTAATTTGTTTTTACAGGAAAGGCATTGTTCTGTAGTTCTTGAAACCTCACAGGGAGGCTTTCATCCCTAGAAGGAGCCAGTGTTAGCCTTGTGGGCAAATGGCCCAAAAAATGGATCCAAATATGCCCCAAAGTCTCCAAATTTACTTAAAAGCATGCCAATGGATCCATATATGCTCTTGAAATCTTCAAAAGCCTCTTAAGGACCATTCAAAGTCAAAAGCATCGCATGCCAAGAGCCCTTGGAAGGGCGGAAATACACTATCGGGAGGCGAAAACACTCCAAAACCATGAAAAAACCATGTGAAATAGTCCAAATCACAACAGCCGTTAGATCTGGCTGATCAACAGCCCAAAACTAAGCGGAAAATCACAATCAGCATAGGTAGGTAGTGACAACAGGTGCAAGACATCACCGATCAGCGATCATCGATGATCAGGTCGGCACATCGCATCGGTGGATAGCAGTGGGGAATCGCCAATCGCGATCACTCATCAACATCCCAGATCACATCGCAATATTGCCATCAGGAAAACCAAGGGGCATGGCCTTTACATGTATGTGTGCGATGCGATGAGGCCCGGACCTGATGGGTTTCAGAAGAAAAATGTATAATCTTTCACGTCCGCCAAAGCCCATTTTCAATGCATTTTGAATGTATTTCGTTATATGATGAAATACAAAGGGGAACAAAGGGAACAAGCCAAGTGCGATATGTAACAGCGACCCAAGGGCGGACCCGATAGAGGAATTAACCACTTTTCAGGACTGTTAAAGCCCGAAAGAACAGAGAAGGGCAAGATTTCTCACAGTTGCATCATTTCTCTGTTATAACAGAAAGTAGTCCCCGTTTGCATTTAGAAGATAACAAAGGCCCGGAAGACCCATTCTATCACATAAACAAAGGCCGGGAAATAACCTCCAGGAGATAGAGGCTGAGAAGCAATCATGGGCATCGACAGCACAGCTCAGCAAACAAACAGAATGATTGTGGGGCGTCTCTGGCACGGTAGAGCTCCCAAACAGTGCAGCCACTACCCAAAATATCTAGATGCGGTTATTCCTTTTTCAGAAGAGGAAAACCACTAAGCCATGCTTGCCGGTAGAGGGAATCAAACAGTTAGGGAATGGATCAGGAAGATTAAGACTCTGAGCCTTCTAGAGAGCTCAAGAGCATTGTAGATAGGCTATAAATAGCTGTTAGTAAGATGTAATAGAGGTTCAACTTATGGAGACTATTAAGACTTTTGCTACTCAAGCTTTTCATCTTCATTTCTAGTTAATACAAGCTTCTTTTGCTATTAATTGCTCACTCTCCACTTCTTCTCTATTCTAGGTTGTGCCTATTATGCATTTTTTATCTACTCTTGATATTTAGCATTTGAGGGGCTTTCATCCCACCTCTGTGTTAGAATCTAGTATGTATCATTGAATGTGTTATGCAGGTTTCTGTTAGCTTAGTGCCAAAGAGCTGTCATCCTCTCTGTGGGGGGGTGTTCATGCATGTCTTGAGTAAAAATAGAGTTGAAATGGTTATCTAGCTTGATCCAAACCATCTTTCATTCCAATAGTTCAGAGAAAAATATTGAAGATTATATGTTACCAAGCATCTCCGATTTACAACCTAGGAGAGTTTCCTAGAGTGCTAACAATGACCCTCTGCTTTGTATTTTTTACACCATATTTTTGATCAAGTTTCTTTACCTTTCTTGATATCTTGCAATTCCAAGGTCAAATTGGCTAGGTGATCTTGAATATGTTGTACTCCTACATGACTATCTCCAATCAGCGAAGCTTCCAGCTTCATCGCAATCTCCAATGCTTTAGGTTCAGTCGCGATATTCTGATGTGTCAAAGGTAACGTAATATGTGGAAATAGCACGACTATGAACCATTCCTTATGCTATTAAGGGGGTATATGTTATCGGGAAATCTAGTGTCCACTCGGAGCTGCTACTCCCACTAAGACTGGTAGCTATCTTAGAAACAAACAAACTAAAACTACTTTCGTTTTCCTTTATGGGAAGTAGATGAGAGTGGAATGAAGGACACCAACCTCAGTCTTGCACTTGGTTCCTTGCTCGGTTCCTCTCCCTTCTGACATATCCTTGCCACTTCTCCTTCATCTACATAGCTTCAAAGAGCACCTGTGGAATCAAAGCAGCATAATACCATCGAAGAATAGAGATCTACAATCATAAACAATATAGGACCAGATGTACATTGACCACACAAATGCATATATCATCAAACAAACAAGAATGTGGAGGAAAACTTAAATAGCTTTATTAATATCGAGAATAGCAAAGAGGATTACAACCAATTGTTCTTACCCAGCATCATCGTCTAGCATGAAAGCCCTTCTTTCACTTCATGAAAAGCTTAGATCACCCAAAACTATGATATTCCAACAAGAAACCAACAACACTTCCTTACAAGATACAAAATTCCAGCCTCTGGATCTCTGGGATGACGGATCCATATATAGATTATTGTAGGGGGGTGAGTCAGCTTCTGGGATTTTTATTAGTGTCCTCTCTCTGATAGTTCTTTATTCCACTTGGAGATTGATGATCTCTTACTCATCCCTGGGTGAACTCAGAAAGGCAAGTGTCACAGGAGAAGTTTCTGGAAGATTCCATGATCATCCACCTCGCAAATTGTCTCTGCCATTTGTCCACTCTCGCCCATCGCACCACATAGAAGGTAATTTTAGTATGCATCGCACCTCCCGTGTGCATTAGGTGGGATGCATCGCACTTTGACTATGGAGCAGGTGAGATGGTCCAATTTTGACCAGGTCTGAGCAGTTTTTCATGGAGAACTTCTGGGAGATGATGTAATTAGCTAACCTTGTTCTTTCAGGGTATGGAACAACACTTTTAGGGACTTACGAACCCTTGGTTTATGGACATGTTTGATTGGGGTTGCAATGCCCAAAAATGTCTATAATAGTTTCCCCCTAAAGCATGAGGTCGTTCATCTTTTGATGTTGGGTGAAATGCTTTATCACGAGGATCCGAAGTTTTTTCGAGCTGGAAGGCGACCTGTAATAAGATACAATACAATACATTATCTTCATAATATTTTTCATGATCTAGCTAAGGCAGGAATTCCCATGCTCAGCTTTATAAATTCATTTTCATGTACATAAGATAGACAACCGTCTGTGTGGGAGACTGATGATTCTCATAGAGTCATCATCCTTTGATTCAGATGATCATCTGTGCAGCAACAATGTAGATTTGATGTCTTTATTTTCCTGAATATATTGTAGCCCGGATGGATGAAACTAGATCTGTGGTTTTAAAACTCGTTCAATCTTCACTCGAAGTACAAGTTGATCCATGTGAAAGATGTTCTAGAGTCGAACATGGAAAGACATCGCCTGATTACTAGCCAATGATGTAAGCTGTTAACAGGCACGAGAGAAATCACCGATAATGATGATGACCCTCAAGGCACTACAGTACAATTTGCGTGGTGTGAATAAGGGACTTGGCATCAAACACCACGCAAAATCTTTCGGTCAAAGGCCATTGATATAAACCTGTCACCGGAAGTGAGAAACTTGCCATTGAGGCATGCAAGCTTCAAAGTACTGAAAGGGTTGTTCCTAAGTCGACTTCTTGGATAATGAGCTGATGTCGACAAGAAGCGACCTGTTGTAGGAGGGCCTTAATGAATCCCACATCTATGACATGGAATGGAGTAAATGATTTTGGAGGTGAAAACGATCTGATGATACAGGGTTCAGGGTGGTGGTCATGAAAGATTGGAGTGTGAATGTATTGCAGCGGATGAGACACAGGTGAATTCTCTGAGCGACTTCTCTTGAACATACTGGTGACACTGACATGGATCGATAGCATTAACCCCAAATATGGATGGTGTGATGGACCAATGGTGATATGACTAGTGAAAGGAACAACCCAACCCGACTCAGATGCGGAGTGAAAGTGTCATGTTCAAGAGTGATTTGCTACCAATAAAGTTTTTTCAAGTTTTCTTCCCAATTTTTCCCCAGTCATTGTTGACCAGTACCTCTTTATTTTTTCCAAGCTTGAGGAGGATAACATATGCTTGTTCTATAATTTTCCCTTCAGGCAAACCCATCGCTATATTTTAACGAGCCTAGTGATAGTGAAACTCGTTCCTGTCTGTATGGACAAGTTTGTCGCTATTTGGTTTTAACGAGTTTAACGACAAAGATAACTCAGTCCTTTTCAATTTTATAGAGTCTGAAAGGGATGTAAAGGAAACTCCAATAATCCTTTTTCGTCATATAATCCCTTATGTCCGAAAAAGTATAAAATAATACAAAAGGGATGAATTTTCGGTAATTTTAACGAGCCGAACAAAACAAGCGCTCGATCTTTTTGTGTAATAATCCCTCAGGTCGAAAAAGATTAAAATCTAGAAAATGGATAGCACTTACGGTCGCTTTAACGAGCTAGAGAGGCCAATCGCTTGACAATCTTTTCATGTTTTACGAGTCAGGTGAAAAGAGCTTCAAGGAGACTCGTTTTTTAGGAACGAGTGATAATTTCGGGTAGCAGCTGATTCCATGTATGGTTTGGAATTTTCCAATCATGACAGTGTCAAAAGGATGGCTAACAGGATCACTCTTCGTAGCTATTCCTCAAAAAGGGTAAAACAATCAAATGGAGGTGAATGATCAGCTAAAACAGAGTGGAGGTGATGATGAGAACACGCCTAGGGCTCAAAAGCTGATGATAATGCATTCATAAGGTTATTTACCGGAAATTGGTTCCTTTTTTAATGAGCTTAAACTCTGGGGGAATGTTTTCTCATTGCTTATGTTTAAGTTTTAACAAGCTTGAACTCCACATAGAAACTGCTCGTGGCGGGTTTATTTTTTAATGAGCTTGAACCCTGCGGTAACACTGCTCGTAGTGGGTTTATTTTTTAACGAACTTGAACCCTACAGTAACACTGCTCATGGTGGGTTTATTTTTTAACGAGCTTGAACGCTGTGGTAACACTGCTCGTGATAAGTTTGCATGCCCCCAGCATAATAACGCAAATGGAGGTGCATGCCCCCCAAGCTTCATTGCATTCAACTCGGTGGTTGGAATGAAGATTTACCTTCGAGATCTTCGAAAGAATCAACTTGGATTTTACGAGATCGTAATCAAAGACTCGATTTGGAAAGGGAGTCGTTTCATTTTTTAATGAGGTTGGCACAGTAAAAGAACTATCCTCATAATCCACCGTATTTACAATATTTGATAGAAAATAAAAAACTGAAGGGTGATTAAGGTTTTTGGAATAATCTTCATGGTAATCTGGAAGATGGGAACGATGGTGGTAATCTTCCCATGGCGCCCCGTTAATCATCATTGACTGAACAATTCCTTCGTCTGTATAATGTACTTGTGACCAAGAATCTGAAGGGGTACCATATTCCTTAGACCTATCTATTCAAATGCTTGATGAGCGTTGATTTGGGTTTGCCTCCCATGGCGAAAACATTGATTGCTACAAGATTTCTATTGGGCTTGGAGGCAATAACTGCAGATGATCCGTGTTAATATCATTTTCAGAGATCTTTTGAATAGAAGATATCATATTGTAGGTTCCCACAATTGCCACTTCCGCCAGATTGATTAGAGGCGGTAGGGCAAAATTCCCCATTAATATAGGGTATTTTAGTAGGCCTACTCCGATATTTTGAAGTGAGTGAGGGCTTCCATGGATCATCAGAATGCTTCCCATAACTTGTGAACTGTTGTGGAGAAATGACTGTTGGTCAACGATTATAATTCCTCCTTGAAAAGGAAATGCAATCTTGATGAAATAGGTCGACATAATGGCTGCCATAGCATATATCTAGTGCCTTCCCAGTAGGATGTTGTAATCGAGGTTTCCATTAATTACTTCAACATCTATTTCTATTGTTTTCCCCCCAGTTCGACTTGCAAGTTACTTAAAATCCTGTATGGGGTGTATGTCCATCCATCAAATGCTTTTAATGTTGTCAAAGATCGCGACAAGGGTGGAGATCCTAAAGTTTTCCAGCAACTGATCGACATAATACATGTAGATGCCCCCTCATTAATAATTGTTCGATGAATAGTTTTGTTGAGGGCTTTCACTTGAATAAGGAAAGCTAGTTGAGCTGGTAACTGAGGGTCATATCCTTCGTGATTAAAGGACACAAGATTGGAATCCGTTGGGTCAATCCCACCTATTGCTGATAATAAAGCTTGCTTTTGAGAGGGGCAATTTTGCAGTACCTCAAGTGTCGACATAGTGGATGGCGATTGGGCCAGATCCTCCACTATATTATAATGCTGTGCTGCTTTGGCATGAGGATTAAATGTTGATTGTGTACTACTCCCTTAGGCAACTTTATCATTGGTTCAGGAATGATGGCTGGTACAACTTCGGTCAAAGTTGTTGTCGAACTACTGGGTTGATCATTGGCCTTGTTGTCTGACAGCGGTGGATTCTCGTAATCTTTATTCCTTATCGATATCAAAGAATCATTTTGCTGCTTTGAAACTGACAACATTAGCACTTGGGACGGGGAAGCATTATCACTAGCAACCATATTTGTTCCTAGATTTGGAAATGGATCAATCAATACTGCCGAGGTTTTTGAATTTTTGAAGAATTTTCTAAGTTCAGCTTTATACGAACACTCACTTGTCCAATGATCCTCATCAAATATTAGGCATGGAAGATTTGGTTTCCTATCTCCAGAAGGGTTTGCAGAATATTTTTCAGGGGACGACTCTTCTTGTTTCTTCTTCTTCCATTTCTTTTTCTTCTTGCCTCTTGGTTGCTTGGTTTCGTTGCCTTTGTCAGTCAATACGAAATTTACTTCCGAGGCAAGAAGTTCTTCATTTGCATTTTGACCTGAAACAGTACAGGCTTTCTTCAACTTAGCCTTTACGGTTTTTGTGCTGGTCGTTCCTATCACGCCGTCCCTGGCATGAGAGTCTTTGTTTGATTTAGGAGATGGAGGAACGGAAAATTCTGGTGTAGGAGCATCAGGGATTTTATCGTAGAGCATGCCAGACTAAGTATAGATTAAATCTAAATATTTCGCACGAGCAATTACTTACTCTTCAGTGACGACTCCTCCCTTTTCCACATCTTCTGTAATAGAAGGTGTTATCACTCAGGTTGTCCTTAAGCTCCGGAAAAGGATACGGCCGAGGTAACCACAGACCAACTTTGGACTATAGGTTCTAGCCAACCTGCAATCCGAGAGGGCTCTCTCTTTATGATTTAGTTTTGTTTAAAATGATTTCAGGCTAGTTATCGAGTCCAAGTGTTTTTTTTTGTTTTTTGGTGGGAAGGATGATGTTTTCAGGTAGAGAGGTAAAACATAGTTTGGTAAGTTTCAAACCATTGGGCATGGAGTCAAGGAGTCAGACTGCTGGTGCGTTTCTTCATCACAAGAGAAATAAGGAGCAAGGTAGCTGCTCATGAAACAACACTTAAAGCTTAAAAGGATGGAATGAGGGATAAGGAATGAGAGGCAACAAAGAATCTCTCACTATGTTTAAAGGGGGAAGGTGAATGAGCTCTATCTAGGAGCAGTTAAGAATTCCTAGATAACTGTCAAAGATGAATGGATTAGGGGAAATATGAGCCGAAGGGAATTCATATTCATGACTGATCCAGAGGAAAACATAAAGAAACAACAAAAAATGAGCATAGAGGGCAATTAAACCAATTCTAGACTATTCTTTCTTTCTACTATTTAGACGGTATATCAATGGAAAAAACAGAGATAGGAAAACTTATTGAGTCATGTTGCAGCACATGAATTCAAAATTCACTTTTTCAAACCATTAAACACAGAGCAGACAATCTTTCCTCCAATCTTTTCATCAGTCTTTGATTATAGAAAACATATCAGGTATATAGTGCGAGTCTTCACTGAAAAACTATCAGCCAACCGACCCTTTAAACAAAACAAAGGGTGGTATATATAGGGAAGATTTATCCAAAATTATCTATTACAGCCGACCTAATAGGTCTGACAAAAAAATGATTACTTTAACCTAATCCTATCCAGAAATAAATGCCAGAAAATATCTTTGAGCTTTGCTGGGGGTAGTTGTATCAAAATGAGTTAATATTTGTCCTGGTGGCTCTGTGCTTTTCATCTGTCATAACTGTGCATTGGTCTTTGCACCCTTGCTGTTCGGCGGTTTTAAATGCCTCTGACTGTGATTTGAGAGCTAGGATGGGCTTACTCCTCTTGATTTGTCTTTCTGGGGGGCTCGTCAATGTTTAAGTGCTTCGGGCCCCTAAAAAATCTTCGGCTGATACTCTTTGGCTCTCCTTCTTCCTCTGATACCCTTTGGCAATAAATTGATGCTGTTCTAAGGTGCTGTGGGCCTTATTCACAAATAAATGGCCGCTACTCGGCCTTTGTTTCTTTCAAAACTGTTTTCTGCTCCTTCGGGCAAGCTTCGCAAGGAAAAATGGGTCATTCGGCGCCTTTCGGTCTTGCCGGGGGCCGCAAAATGAAAAGATTCCCTGAAGATTCCCCATTCAGGCCCAAAAAATCTAGCGATGAGTGATTTGTCACTCATCAAAAACTGCCTCAGAATCGGATTCCGGGGCTCCAAAGTGCGATTTTTTGCCCTTCGTTGCAAAAAAGTGCTGATGACGTCAGCATGATGTGACATTGTACGGCGGGTGACGTCAGCAGGACGATGTGGCGGGATGATGTCAGCATGACGTCATCATGTACGGATGGTGACGTGGCAGGTACGGTGGCAGGGATACGTGGCAGTGACGTGGTAGGAGGCCACGCAGGCAGGTGACTCGACATAGTGACTGGGCATGGGGGTAACGTAAGCGGTGATTGTGCAGGGGGTGACGTCACTGGGCAGGCGGGTGACGCAGGCAGGGGCGGTTTCCGGTTTTGGGCGCACCGCTTATGGACAAAGGTGGTTTCGGGGGAGAGGGCTCCGCCACAGCCCAACGCTTGACGCGTGGCGGGAGGTACGGCGGCAATACCGCCCATCTCCCGGACGCTAAACGTCGGGCAGGTCGGGGATGGGACGGCCCGCCCACCGTTGATCTGTGGGGCGGGTGATCCAATGGTTGGCGGGGAGTGCGATATGATGGAGGGATAAGGGGCGGCATATGCACAGGAATATTCCCTTTTTAATTATTTGCGGCGGCGGGTTTAGACTTAGGGAATGGGGTTTTTATGTGTTAAAAAGGCACGAGTTAATATATTTACATTCGGACTTAGGGACAAGGGTGGAATATGGGTTTTTTGACAAGCGGGGTTAATATTTTATGTACAGAATGTAGGAAACAGGTGCAAAAATGGGTTTTTTAAGGTTTTTGAGGGGTTTTTGGGCTAGGGGAGAGGTTACTAGCTGACCAGATGTCAAACTAGCTCCTTAATGACTCAGATGGGCTAAAGACAACCCGAGATGGACTGTGATTTCCCGGACTCAGTAGAATTATGGCTATAATGCCTGGGAGGGAGTATTTACATAAGGGAGTTTTATATACATGATTTTAATAGGGGAATGGGAAAACTGATAGGGATTTATATAATACTGTTAGTAGTTAATATGAAGGTGACCAGCAAGCGCTAGGGTCAGGGACCTTAGGCTAAATTTGGGAAAAAGAACTTGTAGAGAACTGAGATCCTTGAGTGAAGCAGATCTTCACCAAGGCAACTGATATGGAGTATGATGAGACTAAGAGGCAAGCAGATCTTGACCTCTTTGGGAAGTTAGTAAGTGGCTTTGGGGAATTTAGAAGAAAGGGGAGTTAGTGATGTTCACCTTTGAGCCCTTTTGCATAAAAACTTCCTGCACTGTGATCTGAAAAGATAAAATACTTTGTACCAAAAAACTGATCACAAATTATCATTCTGCAACCACACAGCTACCTACCCAACTTACTTTTCTAACATTTTTTCTTCTTTTATGGGTGGGTGCATTTAGACTTGCAGACCCAGCTTTACAATTTTTCCTATCTAAATTTACACTTATTTCTGCCAGGGCCTAGATTAAACAATTGGGTCCCTTTGATTCTCTACTTATCTACAAATCTGCCAAGATTTAGCTGTTTGGACAGATACATTCTCTATATTCTACAACAGGAAATTGAAATCTAGGGAGACCAAGATTTAGTTTTTTGGCCTTCCCTTAACTGAAAATCTTACCAAAAATTGAATACAACAGTGGCATTCGGACCATGACACTTTCATGGCATCTTCTTTGGTCTATTATGGAAATATGGAACATTGCAGCCAGCAAAGTATGACATATTTGGCATGTAAAAATGTCAATCATGAAAAATGAATACCTGCTGCAGCAGGAGGCTAACAGAAGGTAACAACAACTTAATAAACCATTCAGCCAACAGCTGATCAGGAACATATGTTTTTACCATTTTACGACGACGTCGCCACTCATGAATATGATCGGATATGTGAGTGGTCATCGTTTGCTTGAAATTGGTAAGAAGCTCTATTCCTGTTTCGTACCTTATGGGTAACTTAAAATGGGTTAAAAAGGTTGTGGCTAGGGTACTAAAGTTATCAAACGAAGCTCTAGGCAATTCGATATACCACTTTGCTACCGGACCAGTTAACGTTTGCTGAAAAGGTTGAAGCCTGATCAAATCAT
The DNA here is from genome assembly GCA_031772625.1 of Pinus tabuliformis. Taxonomy (NCBI): domain Eukaryota; kingdom Viridiplantae; phylum Streptophyta; class Pinopsida; order Pinales; family Pinaceae; genus Pinus; species Pinus tabuliformis. Next base: position 1,982,087,915 of record CM062817.1, on the reverse strand, counting down.
CATTTAGAGTGTTAGATGAACACCACAGGTGAAAGGTCATCACATGATTCGATGGGTCTTCACACAGATTTCCATTAAATTTAGGAATATCTGACAGAAGTTTATGAGGAATCATTGGCCACCAAGGGGCATAAGCGATTGGATCGTTTGTTAGTCGGTTTAGATCTGGTAACTCTAAAGTTGCCACGAAGGGCAATTGTTGATTCAAGTTCGGTGAAGCGTACCCAGGATAAGATGGGATTACCCGAGCAGTGGGTCTTTGCATACCAGCATAGTGCATTTGATGTTGATAACTTTCATAAGGTTGATGGGCATAACCATTATGAAATGGTTGATGTTGTCCATTTTGAATATACGGCTGCCCATTACTTGCAAAGACTTGGTGCTCAGATCCTTGGTAAACTTGTTGGAATTGTGGTTGTTGATATTACATCAACCATGGTTATGAGACCATGTGTTGTTGCCCAATATTGGTTGTTTGACCGAGATGAGGGGTAATGGTACCCGCTTGAGCCTGGGTCACTCCAGTTAAGGAGCCACTAACCGATGATTGTGGTGGCGTCGCAGGGAAAAGGGGCTATTGGATTGTGACCTGAGAGACTTGAGGTTGGCATACAACAGGTAATGCTTGTACTTGCGACACAATCACAATAGCCAGTGTAGTGGGGATATTTGACATAGGCATACTTTTTTGCATTGAGTATACAACTCTTGGTTGTTGAGGCAGTAATGGTATCCAACCACTGGATGTAATTCCAGCATAACCTGAGTTCTATTGCAAACTCTCGTATGTTTGACCTGCCGGAGGAGACAATGAAAGGGCATATTGCCCTCCATACAGTGGTAATCCGGTGCTTAAGGGAATTATTTTCCTTTGAGGACCGGACTGCCCAAATTGACATTGTGAAGGATCAATTTGCTGGGACTCAACATAAGAGATTCCAGATATTATTCCGGATGAACAAACGGGAACAGACCATACCATGAAAACAGCGTCTGGATGGATCCCATCCAGTGATTGAGAGCTAGTTGCTACAAATGGTACACTGGTGAACATTGTCGGAGTAGCAGCAGGAAGTTATGCCACTGCTGTGTCAGATGACATAGTCCTAGATGTCAATAGTTGTTCAGACATATCTAGTCTATCCAAAAGGTTTCCTAGCGATTCTACAAGAACTTTCGATAATAGTAGACTAATTTCTGACGAAGAAGGATATAGAGTGACCCCTACTCCAAATTGTGATGGAGTACTAGATGGTGGATCCTCCACAATCTCTTCTATAGCAATCAAACTGGGTGGAAGAGGTGGACCGTCAGGTTCATAAAATATTTCTGGTGTCGAAGAAGGTAGAGATTCTGCAGCAACTGATGTTTGGGGAACAACACCTTCTGAATCAGCTATTGATGGAGCCGGTTCAGGTATAGAAGTGTTTACCCTCACACTAGGATCAATTCCACTATCCTCTCGTGGATGTGGAACTTCTTCTATAAAGGCAGGGGTACCAGAAATGTTTGGAGTAATCGGAGTCTCTGATGGTGTCAGAACACTTGTTCCAACCCGACTAGGGGACTTTGAGCCGGTTAAATGAGTTCACTTTGTCTGGAATAGTTTTGATTCTGGGGACAAAGAAAGTTGACTCGTAAGTCTCCGCAAACAACGGGGTTTCGATTAAATTTCTTCCACGATTGTGGATGACTCGATCAACTAAAAATAAAGGGGAATTTTTTTTTGAATTAAATGAATTTTAAACGCTTTGACACAACTTGTGTTTTCAATTTTTAAGAGTAGAGAAAAAACAAAAGATGACTCTAGTCACCTTCAATTTTTAATGAGCCTGAAGTGACAAGTACTCAGATGGACCTTTTCCTTTAAGGAGTTTGAAAAGGAATGAAAGAGACTACTCTGGAAATCTAGACATAGGGATTAACAAACCAATTGCAAAACTGCAGAATACCTTTTACGGTATGGTAGTCAATCTTCCCGAATGCTATGTTCAGTGCATTGCGATCGATAGGGCAGCAGACACAGCTTCCTATGGATAAAGGATATAGCCTATTGTGGTCTCCCAATATATACTCGATAGTACGTGGGAGCACAAATCCGCATTGGCACTTATCATCTCAAAGAGGAGGAATCACCCAACCAACAATGAAAGTGACAGTTACCAGGCTTTACGACGCCGGAATACATCTCTAGCCTAGACTTCTAGATGTTGTGCGTTAGGTTCCAAAGCGTTTTTAGGTTCATTAAATTTATTTTACAGTTGATCTTTCTTAAGAAATTTTCCTTTCAGGTTCACCCCATGATGTAGATGTACAATTCCTAAAATGCAATCTAAGTTGATAAACAATCGTTTAATCTTCTTTTTGCAATGAAAATCCTAGCTACTAAAGAAAGAGAGATGATATTCTTTCAACATATAGCAGAGAGAACACACTAGATGCACTGTCCTAAATCAAACCAACAAGCAGTCTAAATGCAAATGCACATGCATGTATTTTTTTTCATCTTTCTTAATGTGTGACCAGAAGAATGCCAAGTATAAATCTGAATTATCTTTTCAAAGCGACAGTACTAACAAATTTCTCTTCAAAAACAAAAGGAAGATAATGACGACACCTTACTATTTTGAATTAAAAACTTCTTTCGAAACTTGAAAAACTACTAATTCAAATCAAATACAAGAGTAACTGTATAATCGACCATAAAGAACAATAGAATTCTTTTCTTTGACTGAAAACGACACTTGCGACACTTTCAAATCAAAAGATGACAGTTCAACTATGCTACTACTTTGTAAAAGAGAACTGAAAATGGCGGAAAATACACAAAAACATTCACAGTTCTTTGCACAATGGAGGCGGAATGATAGAAAGGAAGGGGGTTTCCACAGTGGTATACTGATCACATACAACAAAACTCTTCAATAGAGCTGAAGAGAGTGAACACAGAAACAAAAATCTAAGAGCAGAAGAGGTCTTGTCTGATCAACGCACCTGCAACACAGGGAAAGTGCGATGCAGGGCACCTACTACACATGGGAAGTGCGATGCATCCAGATTCCCAAGAGTAAAAGGTGCGATGGTCCAGGGATTAGACTTCAACTGGGTTCTGGGTCACAGTTTGCAGCTCAGTTCGGGGATTCAAGCCGGGAAAGTGATGTACAATAAATAGAAATCACAGGGGCTAATCTAATGAGGTTACTAGAGCCACCACTAGGGCAATTAGAAAGTTTGCAAATCGATTTTTCAGTTTATAAACGAAACCCGAAGATAGACTGAAGCAGCGTTGATCTACTTTGCACTTGTATAGTAAATGTAGTTCAAAGGCTAGCTGGCTTGACTTTAGGCTCCATTTGTAAGTTTATAAAACAAACAAATATAGAAAAACAAACAATCTATTCGTTCCCTAGTAGAGTCGCCATTTTGTTATCGGGAAATCTAGTGTCCACCCGGAGCTGCTAGTCCCACTAAGACTGGTAGCTATCTTAGAAACAAACAAACTAAAAATACTTTCGTTTTCCTTTATGAAAAGTAGATGAGAGTGGAATGAAGGACACCAACCTCAGTCTTGCGCTTGGTTCCTTGCTTAGTTCCTCTCCCTTCTGACAGATCCTTGCCGCTTCTCCTTCATCTACACAGCTTCAAAGAGAACCTATGGAATCAAAGCAGCATAATACCATCGAAGAACATAGATCTACAATCATAAACAATATAGGACCTGATGTACATTGACCACACAAATGCATATATCATCAAACATACAATAATGTGGAGGAAAACTTGAATAGCTTTATTAATATCAAGAATAACAAAGAGGATTACAACCAATTGTTCTGACCTAGCATCATCTTCCAGCATGAAAGCCCTTCTTTCACCTTATGAAAAGCTTAGATCACCCAACACTATCATATTCCAACAAGAAACCAACAGCACTTCCTTACAAGATACAAAATTCCATCCTCTGGATCTCTGGGATGAGGGATCCATATATAGATGATTGCAGGGGGATGAGTCAGCTTTTGGGATTTTGATTAGTGTCCTCTCTCTGATAGTTCTTGATTCCACTTGGAGATTGATGATCTCTTTCTCATCCCTGGGCGAATTCAGAGAGGCAAGTGTCACAGGAGAAGTTTTTGGAAGATTCCATGATCATCCACCTCGCAAACTGTCTCTGCCATTTGTCCACTCTCGCCCATCGCACCCCATAGAAGGGCTTTTCAGTATGCATCGCACCTCCCGTGTGAATTAGGTGGGATGCATCACACTTTGACCTTGGAGCAGGTGAGATGGTCTAGTTTTGACCAGTTCTGAGCATTTTTTCATGGAGAACTTCTGGGAGATGATGTAATCAGCTGACCTTGTTCTTTTAGGGTATGGAACTACACTTTTAGGGACTTAGGATCCCTTGGTTTATGGACATGTTTGATTGGGGTTGCAGTGCCCAAAAATGTCTACAACAGTATATTAAAGCTTACTTGACCTATCAACACCTTGACTCGATGATCCAACTCCCACACAGATTCAGTCATTGTTTGTTTGATTTCTTTTAGCTCTATGGTGCACTGGGATTTTGATTTCGGCTTCTTGAATTCTGATACCAATACTTTCTTAATTTCATCCAACGAAGTAGTTAGATTATTCATAGAGTATTTCATATACCATTTTAGCACCCTTTCTTGCAGCGACGTGACGAGTTGCACCTTCTTTACATCATCACTAGTGATCTGTCTTATTGTCCATATTGTATCAGCTACAAACCAGAGCTAGTCAAGATCCTTTGATCCGATTTCTTTAAAGATAGGCATCTAAATATCATTAGCTATTGTCCTTCTCAGGGGGCTAGGTGGACGGGGAGTTGTTATAGATCCATTTGGGCACATCACTCCTAACATTCAGATGAGTACTATTAGGGCTCATCAAACCCTAATCTAGTTGCTACATGCCCTAGACAAGTCATCACTTTGAATGCCTCCTTCCCTGAAAGTTTCTTGGCCTGAATCCCTCTAGAAATTCCTCCTTGAGAAACGAGCGCACCCTTAGTCAGGGGTAAGCACTCTTTAGTGTAGGTAGGCCCATGTCAGGGTGCATTTCAGAGCACTTAGGCCCACTTTGACCTAAGCTAGGTGAGATTGAACAAAATCCTTATAAGGTTCTGGGAATATTCTTATCTTCTGGAGGCTTCTAGAAGATTCCCACACTTATCATCTCCTATGAGCTCGAAATTGGATAGGGAATGAGTTAAGTAACCTCCCATCCTCTCATCCCTTCCTCCATGGAAACTAACTCTAAGTTTGGAAGGCCATTCAATACCCTCATTTATGACCAAACCTCCTCCATTTTCCTATAAATTGAGCACTCATCTAAGTGATGAGGGGGTGGAATTTGAGAATTTGTAAGGAGATACTATTGGTGTGAGGTTTGATATTGTAAGCAAGTATTGTTATGCTGTCGGAGTGTTGTTATTTTGATGTGATGTTGGTTGGAACTCAAGTTGGAGGAGTGAAAATGGGTCGGACTTCATGGTTGTAATTCTTCCTTCTACTTAATAAAGTTGTGTACAACTTTTCCCATCTTCTTGTCTTTATGTATGATGATTATATGTGTAAATTATTTCGATTCCATTTTCTTATTGTAGATAGATCTCTTGCTTTGATTGGTTTTTGTCCTATGTTTATTATTGCAAGTACTTGTCGAGTGGATTAAGTTCGAGAAGGAGCGATGGGAGCCATACAAAGGAGACAAAGGGAAACTAAAAGATAAAAAGTAGGTCCTTTGTCTTATTTATCTTCTATAGAAAAAGGATAAACACTTTAAATGTTTTGTTCTAGCTGTAGCTACCCACCTAGGGAAATTGTATTTATCCGTAGATGCAAAATTCCACATAAAAAATTGGCGACTTTGTTGGGGAATGATCATCGTTTTGGGTAGTTTACCTTCATCCTAGTACACCCTAGTAGACTTTACTTGCTTCCATTGATCTTGTTTCAGCCTTTCTGAAGTCTTTTTCGGTAAAAATTGTGCTTGAAAGCCCCTAGGATGGCCTCTCTGGCACCAGTGCAAGCTTGGTCAAGACACAGAGCACTGCAGAGCACCCTTTGTTATCGGGAAAACTAGTGCCTATTCAGAGCTTCTAGTCCCACTGAGATAGGTAGCTATCTTAGAAACAAACAGATTAAAGTTACTTGTGTTTCCCTTTATGAGAGATAGATGAGAGAGAAGCAGAGAGTACCAACCTCGGTCTTTCACTTAGCTCCTTGCTTGTTTCCTCCCTCCTTTGACAGAGATTTGCCACTCCTTCCTTACTTGTCCCGCTTTAAAGAACACCTGTAGAGTCAAAGCAGAATAATACCATCAAAGAATAGCGATCTATAACCATAAACAATATAGGATCAAATGTATATTGACCATACAAATGCATATATCAATACAAGATTCAGAGATATACAAGAATATGGAGGAAAACTCAAATAGATTTATTGATAGAAGTAGTAGAAGAGAGGATTACAACCCATTGGTTTGACCCAACGCCATCCTCCCAGCATGAAATCCCTCTTCACCTCATGAAAAGCTTAGATCACTCAACAATACAGTGCTTCACAGAGAAACCAACAACACTTCCTTACAAAATTCAAAGTTCCAGCCTTTGGATCTCTAGGATGAGGGATCCATATATAGATGTTTGCAGGTGGGTGAGTCAGCTTCTAGGATTTTCATTAGTGTCATCTTTCTGATAGTTCTTGGTTCCACTTGGAGATTTCATGATCTCTTACTCATCCATGGGAAAATTCAGAGAGGCAAGTGTCAAATGGGCAGTTTCTAGAAGATTCTCTGGGTTTCCACCTAGCCAATTGCCTCTGCCATTTGTCTGCTCTTGCTCATCACACCCTACAAAAGGGATTTTCATTATGAATCACACTTTTTGCATGTGGCAGGTGAGATGCATTGCACCCTTAGCACTGGGCAATCTGTATGGTCCTATTTTGACCAGTTCTAAGTAGTTTTTTAGGGAGAACTTCTGGGAGATGATGTAATCAGCTAACCTTGCTCCTTTAGGGTATGAAAAAACACTTTTAGGGACTTAGAAGCACTTGGTTTATGGACATATGTGATTTGGGTTGCAGTGCTGAAATATGTTTGTAACAATTTCCCCAAAGCATGAGGTCGTAAATCTTCTCATGTCAGGTGAAATGCTTTATCATGAGAATCTGAGGTTTTTCGCATCGAAAGGTGACTTGTAATAAGATACAATAAAATACATTATCTTCATAATATTTTCATGATCTAGCTGAGGCGGGAATTCCCATGCTCAGCTTTATAAATTCATTTTCATTTAGATAGGATAGACAACCGTCTGTGTGGTAGACCGATGATTCCGGTAGAGCCATCATCCCTTAGCTTGGATGATTATCTGTGTAGCTATGATGTACATTTGATGTTTTTATTTTCCTAAATATATCACAGCCTGGATGGATGAAACTAGATCTGGGGTCTTCAAAACTCATTCAATATTTTCCCGAAGTACAAGTCAATCCATGTGAAAAGATGTTCTGATGTCGAACACGGAAAGACATCGCCTGATTGCCAGCCAATGATGTAAGCTATTAACAGGCGCGAGAGGAATCACCGATAATGATGATGATCCTCAAGGTACTGCAGTACAATTCACGTGGTGTGAATACATGAGTCGATGTCGAACACCATGCAAAATCTGTCGGTTGAAAGCCATTGACATAAAACTGTCACTGGAAGTGAGAAACTTGCCACTGAGGCATGCAAGCTTCAAAGTACTGAAAGGGTTATTCCTAAGTTGACTTCTTGGATAATGAGCTAATGTCGACAAGAAGTGACCCGTCATATGAGGGCCTTAATGAATCCCACATCTACGACATGAAATGGAGAAAATTATTTTGTGGAGGTGAAAACGATCTGATGATACAAGGTTCAGGGTGGCGGTCATGAAATAATGAAGCGTGAAGGTATTACGGCGGATGAGACATAAGCTGGGTTGGTGAATTCTCTGAGTGACTTCTCTTGAACATATCAATGACACTTAAATGGATTCGTAGTGTTAACCCCAAAAATGGATGGTACGGAGGACCAACGGTGATATGATCGGTGAATGGAATAACCCAACCGAAATCAATCATGGTGATGGAGTGAAAGTGTCATGTTCAAGAGCGACCTGCTACCAATAAAGTTTCTTCAAGTTTTCTTCCGAATTTTTCCCCAATCATTGCTGACCAGCACCTCTTTATTTTTGTCAAGCTTGAGGAGGATAACATGTGCTTGTTCTATAATTTTCCCTTCGGGAAAACCCGTCGCTATGTTTTAACGAGCCTAGCAAAAGTGAAACTTACTCTTGTCTGCATGGACAAGTTTGTTGCTATTGTTTTAATGAATTTAACGACAATGATAACTCGGTTCTTTTCAATTTTAGAGAGTCTGAAAGGAGACGAAAAGGAAACTCCAATATTCCTTTTTTGAAATGTAATCCCTTAAGTTCGAAAAAGTGTAAAATAATATGAAATGGATGACTTTTCAATAGTTTTAACGAGCCGAACAAGACAAGTGCTCGATATTTCTATGTAATAATCCCTCAGGTCCAAAAAGATTAAAATCTAGAGGAGGGATGGCACTTCCGATTGCTTTAATGAGCTAGAGAGGCCAATTTCTCAGCAATATTTTCATATTTTATGAGTTAGATGAAAAGGGATTAAAGGAGACTCGTTTTTTGAGGAACGAGTGATCTTTTCGGATAGTAGCTGGTTCCGGTAAGATTTGGAAATTTTCAATCATGGTAGTGTAAAGAAGGTGGCTAATAGGATCACTCGTCGTAGCTGTTCCTCAAAAGGGGTAAGCAATCAAATGGAGGTGTATGATCGGCTAAAAGAGAGTGGAGGTGATGGTAAGAACACGACCAAGGTTTAAAAGCTCATAATTACGTGATCGCAATGGTTATTTACCGAAGGTAGGTTCATGTTTTAATGAGCTTAAACTCTGGTGGAACATATGCTCATTACTAGGTTTATTTTTAACGAGCTTGAACTTCACGTAAAACTGCTCGTGCCAGTCGTATAATACGGATGCTTCATCGATAGGTTCATTTTTAGGGAGCTTACCCCATTTGAAACTTTGCTCCGGAGCCTTTCGTTATGCAAGCTAGGAATGACCAACCTACGAGTTTAAAGGTTTAATAGCCTACAAACTAAGAAAATAAATGGTCACCTTTCACATGCATGCAAAAAGGTTTGCATGGCCCTGGGTATAAAGTAGAGTTTCCAAGTCACCATATGGAAGTTCTTGCATTAGCAAGATTGCTCCATCCACATCACAAACAAAACACTCCCTTGGCAATATCCATCAAAATGGACAAAGGTGAATGTTGTCAGTTCCAATCACATAACTTTTAACGAGGGAACCGTTTTCCAGTCTAATCCCCTTTTCGTAAATAGATAGGTGTGTCAGACTAGTCATATATCCTCTGCAGAAACCTACCAGATACCTAAGGTTTTCCTGCTGAAGCAGACCAGGGCACATGCCCCCTGGGTTTCAGTCACAATCACCAAATAACTCGCGCTCATCAGGTGGATGGAATGGAGATTGATGAGACATTCCTTGCGCAAAAACACCAATTAGGGATGGCATTTGACTATTCGCTATGTGTGAACCAGGGAATAAAATCTGGTCTACGAGCTGGAACACTCTGCCTTCATGTGGAAAACATGAAAGAGTGAGGAAACAATAGCTCCCATGCTATAAATGTAGTCATGCCCAAGGATTAGATTGTAATCTAAAGGTCCTTGGACTACCATCACATTTAGATGAACGGTTTTCCTTCTCAAAGTTATAGGCAAATTTGGAAGGATCCCTAATGGTCAACTGGTTCCTTTGTTGAAGCCTGTCATATTTCGAATCTCAGGTAGAAGTGATGGCGAACCAAGCACTTTCCAAGTAGTTGAGGAAAGGATACTCATAGAAGCCCCTTCATCTATGATAGTACCAACCATGATCATTTTGTAAGCTTGTACTATGATTCGAAATGGTACATTAAATGGTAGACGACGTCTGCCTAGTAGATTCTAATCGAAGGAAATGACTAGGTTGCTTGGAGGTGGGACTGAATAGATGGCCGGATAAATCTTTGATGAACTTTCTTCTGGTGGTAAATGAATGGGTAGATTTCCCCCATGTTCATCGAAGTCTATGTTTACGAAAAGAATTTGAACAATGTCGTTCTCATTCTCTTTGGTGACAGTATCATCTGAAGGTGGGTCCTCTGAAGACAAGATGGGGTCGACTGTCATCTCGACCTATTGAATTTGGTTCAATGTGGACTCAGAGGGTTTATCTTCAATGATAGGTGCTTCGATTGACAACAAAGGTGTGTCAGTCAGATTTTCAACTAGCAATGGACACGGCAAGAGTTTCTTGTATCCAGGAGGAAGTCGCTGCTGTGAAGCAGGATGGTTTTCCAAGACTCTTTTAGCTTCATCCAAGAAGGGACAATGGTGGAGGGCATGATCAGCTTTACACAGTCTACAAGGAAATTTAGATCTTCTTTTCTGTCCATTGACTTCGTTTTCACTAGTTGACGGTGTACTCTCAACATGATCGTCAGAGGTTGACAACACCGGATTGTGCAAGCGGGGAGACTAGTCCCTTAAGATCCGTGGGATACAAGGACAATCTCGAAGATAGTGGTCTCCTTTGAAAATGACACATGGAGATTTAGGTTTGTCCAGTGCAGTGCATGGATTTTCGCTAGATGATGCTTGGTTGCCCCCTTTTGCTGTTGACTTCTTCTTCTTCTTCTCCTTCCCTTTCTTCTTCTCCTCAGTTACTTGGTTTTTAGTTTTACTAGCTTAACCAAGCGAAGAGGAAGAAGGAGAGGAAGAAACAAGCAAATTAGAAGGTTGGGGGGTACTCTAGTATCATCTGGTTCCTGATTTGATCACTCAGGAATCATGGTGTTTTGAACGACAGAAGTCGAGAAAAGCCATGCCGGCAGGCCAATTGTCAGTCCTGGAAGGGACAATGTGGCCATATGAGGTGCACTAACATCTCGCAAAGAGGAAAAGGGACTAGGATTTCCCCCAAGGGGAAATCCTTGATTGGTGGACTCCATTTTCTCAAGCTAAGACCAATGAGGGAACAATGATGTTATCCCGATTAAACTAATTTTTATGATGCTTTGACACAACATGCCTTTTCAATTTTTAAGAGTCGAGAAAAAGCTAAAGATGACTCTAGTCGCCTTCAATTTTTAATGAGCCTGAAGTGACAAGTACTCAAATGGACCTTGTCTTTTAAGGAGTCTGAAAAGGAATGAAAGTGACTAATCTAGAAATCTAGACAGAGGGATTACCAAACCAATCGCAAAACTGCAAAATATGTTTTACGGTATGGCAGTCAATCTTCCTGAATGTTGTGTTTAGTGCATTGCGATCGATAAGGCAAGAGACATGGCTTCCTAAGGATAAATGATGTAGCCTATTGCGGTCTCCCAATATATACTCGACGATATGTGGGAACACAAGTCCATACTAGCACTTGTCGTCTCAAAGAGCAGGAATCAACCAACAAACGATGAAAGCGATAGTTACCAAGCTTTATGACACCGGAATAAATCTCTAGCCTAGACTTCTAAATGTTGTGCATTAGGTTCCAAAGCATTTTTATGTTCATTGAATTTATTTTATAGTTGATCTTTCTTAAGAAGTTTTCCTTTAAGGTTCCCCACGTGATGTAGATATACAAATACTAAATATGCAATCTAAGATGATAAACAGTCGTTTACTTTCTTTTTGAAATGAAAATCCTAGCTATTAAGGAAAGAGAAGTGAAATTCTTTCAACATAGAGCAGAGAGCACACACTATTATGCACTATCATAAATCAATCTCCACAAGTAGTCTAAATGCAAATGCACATGCATGTATTTGTTTTCCGCTTTCTTAATGTGTGAATGACAAAAAGAATGCTAAGTACAGATCTAAAATATTTTTCTTTTTAAAGTGACAGTACTAACAATTTTCTTTTCAAAATAAAAAGGAAGACGAAGATGACACTTTGTTATTTTGAATTGAAAACTACTTTTGACACTTGAAATACTATTAATTCAAATCAAATACAAGAGCAAAAGTGTAATCTACTATAAAAAAGAAGAGGATTCTTTTCTTTGACTGAAAATGACACTTGTGACACTTTCAAATCGAAAGACAACAGTTCGATTAAGCTACTGTTTGCAAAGGAGAACTGTAAATGGCAAAAAGTACATAAAAACATTCACAATTCCTTATACAATGGAGGCTGAATAATGCAAAGGAAGGGAGTTTCAAAAGTGATATACTGATCACAGACAACAAAACCCTATATAAAGCTGAAGACAATGAAGAAAAAAATAAATCTGGAGGTAGAAACAGTGTTATCTGATCATCGCACTTGTAACACAGGGAAACAGAGATTCATCTCACCTACAACACACGATAGGTGCGATGCATACAGGTTGTCAAAGGGAGACAGTTCGATGGTCCAGGGACGAGACTAGGCTTGGTTTTTTCTCATAGTTTGCAGCTTAGTTCAAGAATTTAAGTTGAGATAATGATAGTCAGTAAATACAAAGTACAGGGGCTGATCTAATGAGGTTACTTGAGCTACCACTAGGGCACTTAGGATGTTTGCAAATCAGTTGTTCAGTTCATAAACAAACCCGTAGATTGACTGAAGCAATGTTGATCTACTTTGCAGTTGCATAGCAAAAGTAGTTTGAGGGCTAGCTAGCTTAACTTTAGGCTCTGTCTATAGTTTATGAAGCAAACAAATAGAGACAAGCAATCAAACTATTCGCTCCCTAGTGGAGTCGCCATTTTGTTATTGGGAAAACTAGTGTCTATTCAGAGCTGCTAGTCCCACTAAGACAGGTAACTATCTTAGAAAAAAACAGATTAAAGTTACTTGTGTTTTCCTTTATGAGAGATAGATGAGAGAGAAGCAGAGAGTACCAACCTCGGTCTTTCACTTGGCTCCTTGCTTGTTTCCTCCCTCCTTTGACAGAGATTTGCCACTCCTTCCTTGTCCCACTTCAAAGAACACCTGTAGAGTCAAAGCAACATAATACCATCAAATCATAGAGATCTATAACCATAAACAATATAGGATCAAATGTATATTAACCATACAAATGCATATATCAATACAAGATTCAGAGATATACAAGAATATGGAGGAAAACTCAGATAGCTTTATTGATAGAAGTAGTAGAAGAGAGGATTACAACCCATTGGTTTGACCCAACGCCATCCTCCTAGCACGAAAGCCCTCTTCACCTCATGAAAAGATTAGATCAATCAACAATACAGTGTTGCACAGAGAAACCAACAGCACTTCCTTACAAAATACAAAGTTCCAGCCTTTGGATCTCTAAGATGAGGGATCCATATATAGATGTTTGCAGGTGGGTGAGTCAGCTTCTAGGATTTTGATTAGTGTCATCTCTCTGATAGTTCTTGGTTCCACTTGGAGATTTCATGATCTCTTACTCATCCCTGGGTGAATTCAGAGAGGCAAGTGTCAAATGGGCAGTTTCTAGAAGATTCTCTGGGTTTCCTCCTAGCCAACTGCCTCTGTCATTTGTCTACTCTCACTCATCGCACCCTACAGAAGGGCTTTTCAGTATGCATTGTACTTTTTTCATGTGGTAGGTGAGATGCATCACACCCTTAGCACTGGGCAGTCTATATGGTCCTGTTTTGACTAGTTATGAGTATTTTTATAGGGAAAACTTCTAGGAGATGATGTAATCAGCTGACCTTGCTCCTTTAGGATATGAAACAACACTTTTAGGGACTTAGAAGCCCTTGGTGTATGGACATATGTGATTAGGGTTGCAGTGCCCAAATATGTCTATAACACCCTTGGCTTGAGGATAGTGCTTTAAAGTGCACTGTCTCCCATTCAGGGCTGCGCTAATCCTCCTTCGGTCAAAAATCCCTCCTTTGCCTTGATTTTTCCAAAATTTCCTTCTGTTTTTCTTGCTGAAAGATCAATGATGGTTTTACTTCTGAAATCAATTTGTGTTTCCTTTGCTAGGCCTACTTTGGGCTTGATTGTTTAATGTTTCTTAAATGATTTCTTCATCACTATCAATTCATTGTCAAAGTTAGTTTATAGTCGATTAATTTTGGTTCAAAATAAAGTGTCGTAAAAGTCTTCATTTTTTCAAAAAGGAACTGTCATAAAGTCTCCATCCTTGCAAAAAGATTGATTGATTGTATGTGCATTAGTTTCCTTTTGTTCATTTAACATTAAGGAAATTGAAAATCAAAACTCACATTGTGCATTGAAAAAGTTTGAGTGTGCTCATAGGAATAGTTTAGGGAAATTGCATTAGATGTGTTCTTTTTTCTTTGATTAAAAGAATCTGATTGCTCTATCCCTACTAGCTAAGGTTTTCATTGTTAAAATTGAATTAAAAGGATGCTTATAATATTATTTGCATTCTAGGAATTTCAAAGACATCACGTGTTGAACCTTGAAAGGCAAATTCTTAATCAATATCAACTTAAAATTAACCTAAATTAACCTAATGGAGCATTGTCACCTAATGCAAAAGATTTAGAGGTTGTAGGCTAGAGATGTGTTCTGGCATTGTAAAACATAACAGTTGTCACTAACTTGTCTGTGATACATTTCGAGTGTGATACCTCATTCCACGTACGTGAGTATATCATAGCTCATCTATGTACCTTTAGGTATATATGGTGGTGTTACAGTACGTAAAGTATAAAGGAATGCTCTCACTATGCGGTTTCTCATTAGACAACATTAATACGGATTGGGCCTCCATGTACTTTCAGGTATATATAGAAGGACAACACTAGGTTTCTATCCATCCTTAGGTAACTGAGTCATCCGCCTTGGACACTATGATACATTGAACACAACATTCGAGGAGATTGCCTGCCCGTACTTATCAGTTGACCGGGAGGTATTCTGCAATTCACAGTTTCTTGGTAAACCTTTTGCCTAGTTTACCCCATTTTGTTTATTTATTTTTTGTAATAAAATCAATCAGCAATCGTGGAGGAACATCAACCCTTACCTCATCGTTCGCGGAGGATAGCGATTAAACTGCCTTTACCACCCAAAGCTACACCTATCCAATCAAAGCGGTCTCGTTGGACTAACTCCAGTACTTCAAAAACTTCTGATTCTTCATCTGAATTACCAGAAATACCTATACTGGTAAGTAATGTGACCACAGTTACTCTTACCATTACTAGTACATCTATTACTAAAGTGGAATCTCCATAATTACTTGAGGACACTGGGACTTAATCTAGTGAAACGGTAGCCCAATTTGTCCAACAACAAGTTGATTCTCAACCTAAAGTTGTTCAACAAGAAATTACTTCTGAACTTGAATCTATTCAACAACAAGTTGTTCCTGAACCTATCACTATTCAATCAGAAGTTACTTCTGAACCAGAAGTTGTTCAAGAACCCTAATCTAAACCTATTCTTTTACCAGAACACTTGGATCTTAAGGTTGACCAATCAGAAGTTGTTACCATACAGGAAGAAGATCGACTGGTACATCCTCAAGCATTCGTAACTATCGATACTTCCTCTTTACCTCAGGAAAAAATACCAGAAATCTACTACGAACCTGACGGTGAAATCCTTCCACTTGGTTTGAATTCGATAGAAGATGAACCTAAGGTAGAAACACCCAGAACTCCATTCCATTTTAGAACTGGAATTTATCTGTATCCTCATATTCCTCATTTTAATTCTGCTTTTGATCTTGATTACTTTTAGACACCTGTTGATTCGTTAGGAAATTTATTTGAACATTTGACTATGGCAGAGTCAACATCCCAGACTGTACCATCTGTTATAGCTGCGATAGAATATTCTATTGCAACCTCTTCCATGATTACTATGACACCTGAATCACACTTGTATGGTGTTCTGTTCATCCCATCAGATTACGAATATTTATCTGGAACCCACTCAAGTGTTACTTGCAGCCCTTGGTCTTCACCAATGTACTCTACTGGAATTTTATCTAGTTCTTCATTAACAGATACTAAACAATTGGACCCATTAAGTCAATATCCAGCTGGTTCATCTGGTTTCCATCCTGTGTATCCACTTTACACTCGACTACCGCATACGGAGAACAATATGCACAATCTCCTTATCCTCTGTTTTTTGAGGGGCAACCATATGTCGGTATGTGGTTGTCTTTAGGTTAGCCTGGAATGACTTTTTGTCAATGGTAGCCAATAATGCCCTTTCAACCTAGGCTTGTGTATCCATCACAACCTATGCAATATGTCTCATCCATACCTATTATGCCTGTTGTTACAGCTTTACTGCAGTCACAAGTTCAGATTGTTGTATCTCAACTTGTGCAAGCTGGTCCTTCAACCTCAGAACCCCAAGTTTCAAGTTTATAGATTCAGCCTTCTCAAGTAGTTTTACAACAACCACTTGTGCCTAGAGTCCAACAACCTCAGGCCAATTTACCTTTTACTGGAATGACTCAAACTTACACTAGTTTAGTGTATTCACAACCTGGACAAGCTTACATTGGTGGGCAACAACTATTAAATCAAAAACTGTTGTATCAACAACAACAACAGTTGCTTCAACAACCTTCGCAGCCTCAATATCAACAGCAACAATTCCAGCAATACCAACCTCATCTTGGACTTGGTTAGCAAGCCTATGTTGGGTTTGGTTAACAACAAGTTTACCCAGGTCCTGGTCAACAAGCCTATGCTAGGTTTGGACTACAACAAATGTATCCTGGTGCTAAACAACAACCTTACACTAAATCTTCTCAACAAACATACCCTTATGAAGGCTACCAGCAGCAGATGCCTTATGCTAGTATGCAAAGGCCTATTACCTAGGAAATCCCATCTTACCCTGGATATGCTCAACCTGACCTCAATAGACAGTTGCCTTTTGTTGCAACACTTGAATTACCAGATCTAAATTGGCTCACCAATGACCCAATTCTCTATGCACCTAGGTGGCCGGTGATTCCTCCTAAATTACTTTCTAATATTCCATTATTCCAAAATTCAATGGAAACCCTAGATAAGACCCATCCAACCATGTCATGACCTTTTATTTATGATGTTCATCAAACTCCTTGAATGATGATTTAGTTAGACTACATCTTTTCCATAGAACACTTACTGGTCCATCTGCGAAGTGGTACATTGAGTTACCATGAGCTTCTTTTGATAACTTTACAACCTTAGATACCACGTTTTTAAGGCCCTTCCAGTTACCCATACGATATGAAACTAGAATGGAACTATTAACCAACTTTAAACAAACTACTGATACCCATTTTGTTGATCATATTCATGAGTGGCATCGTCGTCGTCGAATGGTTAAAACTTATGTTCCTAATAAGCTTTTATCTGAGTGATTTATAAAATCCTTGTTGCCATCTATCACCGAAGATGTGGCGAAAGGTGGAGTTGTCACTGAAGAGAAAGTAATTTCTTGTGCCCAGTATTTGGACTTGATTTATACATAGTCTAGCACGCTCTATGACAAGATTCTGAATGCACCCTGACCAACTTTCACTATTCCTCCAACACCATTGAGTAAGGACTCTCATAACAGTGACGATGTGATTGATTCTTCGAGCAGAAAAATGGCAGGTAGACCATCTAGTCGAACACTTGCCATTTCCAATCAAAATTCAAATGCATCTGATAACACTCTTGCTTCCGAAATCAATGTTGCGTCATTTGACAAAGGCAAGAATGAAAATCATCCAGGAAGCAAGAAGAAGGGGACAAACAACAAGAAACAAAATAACCCCCCTCAAGAGAAATCATTTGATTCCTCTCCTTCGGCTAGGAACCGTCATTACCCATGTTTAATATGTAATGATGAGCACTTTACATGAGATTTTCCTCACTGATATGAAGTCTCAAAAGTTATTAAGACTTCTAATACGTCTGTGGTGGTGAGTAATCCTTTTCCAAAATTGGAGACAAATATGGTTGCTACAGACCATGCTTCCACTTCCCAAGTGCTTATGCTATCCACCTATAGGCCTAAAATTGAAGTTTTGGTGTCAACACGAAGTAAATATTATAGAATTAAATTGTTGTCCTTGATTAACTAGGCTGATCAACCTAATCCTTCGACTTCAACTTCATTTGATCCTATTCCACCACCTATTGCACCAGAGTTAACAATAAAACCACCTAAGGGAGTTGTACATAAATCAACATTTAACCCTCGAGCTCGAGTTGCACAAAACTATAACATAGTAGAAGACTTGGCTCAGTCACCTTCTACTATGTCAATGCTCAAGGTGCTTCAAAATTGTCCCTCCCAAAGGCAGGCTTTGTTGTGAACAATTGGTGGAATCGATCCAACTGATTCCAATCTTGTGATTTTCAACCATGCGGGTTATACGCCACAGTTACCAGCACAATTGGCACTCTTGATTCAAGTAAATGCCTTGAATAAACTTATTCACCGAACCATTATTGACGATGGGGTATCTACTTGTATTATATCTATGAATTGCTGGAAAACACTTGGCTCACTGCCTTTGTCATGTTCACCAACAACATTAAAAGCTTTTGATAGTTGCACATATATGCCTGGTAGAATCTTCAGTAATATGCAAATTGAACTAGGGGAAAAAATAGTAACTGCTGAAGTTGAGGTTGTTGACCGACCCCTTGACTACAATAGGTTTCTAGGAAGACCATGGGTTTAGGCTATGGTTGTTGTGGTTTCAACATACTTTCGTACAATTGCATTCCCTCATAAGGTTGGAATCACAATTATCGACCAACTCGCCTTCTTCACCTCTAGTTCACAAGCTACTGGAAGCATTCCATTAGTAGACAAACCCCCGCTATCTCTTCAAAACCTTGGTGTAGATCTCTTCAAGGATTCTTCCCTAATGGGCACTTTGTCACTACTGCCACCATCAAACATAGTGGAAGTGGCAAAAATTGAGACTGGAAAAATGATATCTTCCACTTCATCTATCTTAAGGAAGATTACAAATAGTTTTGAAGTTGATAGTAGTAATGAAAGCACGCCTCTAGGCCCTATTGAGATTGCATATCAGCCAATATTTTTGGCTTGCACAGTGAACCCAAATCCATCCTCACCAATTGTATGGGTAGATCGTTCATTATAATATGGTATCTCCTCCAATCCTTTTTCATGTATATTTTTTACTGATGAAGGAATCATCCAATCAATGATGATGAAAGAAGAACCATGGGAAGAGTATCATCATCATTCCCATCTTCTAGATCACATAGAATATTTTTCAAATGAAATTAATCACCCTTCAGTTGTTCATTTCCTTTCAAATTCTAGTTTCATAGATACAGTAGATTCCAAGCGAAACTTGTCAAATATCGAAGAAACTATTTCTATCAATATTTCGACCAAACCTAAACTTGTAGAAAACATTCATGTTGGAAAATCGTGTTCTCCATCAAAACTTGATATTTACCATGCTGTCTTTTGTGAATTACGAGATATATTTGCAGGGTCATATGAGGAAATTCCAGGTGTTGACTCTAGTATAGTTGAACATGAACTCAAAATGTATCCTGATGTTAAACCAGTGTGACAATGCCTCCATCTTGTTCATCAAAAGAAGGTTGTTTCCATTAAAAAAAAGTTGAAAAACTTTTGCATGCTGGTTTCATATACCCTATTCCTCTTACGGATTGGGTTTCCAGTATTTTTCTTTCATGAAGAAATAAAGGACAATATGAGTTTGTGTCGATTATAGGGATGTTAATCGGGCTTATCCAAAAGACAATTATCCCACTCCCTTTATCGACTAGATTATTTATGAATGTGCCAATGTGAAATATTTTCATTCATGGATGGTTTTTCCTTCTATAATCAGATCAATATATGCCTAGAGGACCAACCTAAAATTGATTTTATTTGTCCATGGGGCACATTCGCTTACAGGAAACTCCCTTTTGGTTTGAAGATCACGGGGGAAACTTTTCAGAGGGCAATGAACTATGCCTTAAATGACATCAAACATATTGTTCAACCATATCTTGATGATTTAACTACTCATTCACAAAAGTGGACTGATCACCCGCAGCATTTGAGACCTATATTTTTATGGTGTCGACACTACAAAATACGACTCAATCCACAAAAATGTGTGTTATGTGTTGGTTCTGGTCATTTTCTTGGTTTCATAGTGTCTAAGGAAGGAATTTGACTAGACTCACTTAAGGTTCATGCAATTCTTGACTTGCCGCCACCTTCCAATCTACTATAGCTACAGAGACTCCAAGGGAAGGCTAACGTTCTGAGGAGGTTTCCCAATTATGCTAAAATGGCTAAAGGATTTACTTGTATTTTGAAGAAGGGGATACCTTTCCATTGGGATCAGGTTGCGCAAGCTTCCTTTGATTCTCTAAAAGATACCTTGATTAGAGCATCATTTATGTATTCCCTGAATTATCAACATGACTACTTCTTGTATCTCGTCGTTATAGATACAACCATTGGAATGGTTTTAGTCTAAGAAGATGATGGGATTGAACATCTAATATATTATTTGAGTCACAATTTCAATGATACAAAAGTTAAGTACTCTTACGTCGAAAAGCTAGTTCTCGATCTGGTTCAAGCTATATAGATATTTCAACAGAATATCGTGCTCTGAAAGACCATTGTCATTTCGGATTGCAACCCTATGACATATATTTTGTCACGTCAATTGATGGGGAGGAAATACTCAAAATGGATAGTCATTTTGTAGGAATTTGATTTGGAATTCATCAAATCCAAATCAAAGAAATATCTAGTTTTCATTGAGCTTCTTTGCAACCTTCCCTTGAATACCATTGATTCAACATCAAAAGAATCAATTCTGGATGAGTCTCTATTCCTGATTTCATCATCTAACATATGGTATGGAGATATATGGATTTATCTCTAGACCCAAACTTTCCAGCCCGATAACTCTCACCCACAACTGTGACATATCCGATACCAAGCCAAAGATTACCTAATCATTAGCGACACTCTTTACTGTCATGGTATTGATATGATTTTATGAAGGTGCCTCACACATGAGGAAGATGAGAAAGTTTTGAATGATTACCATTTAGGTGCTTGTGATGGATAATTACCTGGTTATGCTACCGCACAGAGGATTCTTCGTTATAGTTACTTTTGGCCTACCATATTCAAATATTGAATTATTATAGTCAGAAGTTGTCATGCATGCCAGATCTATGACCGTAGAGCTAGATTACCACCTGCACTATTGTACCCTATCATCGTTGTTGGACCATTCGCCAAATGGGGCATTGACTTCATGACATGTAACCCTACCTCGGCCAGGTGGCATGGGTACATTATAGTCGCCATTAACTATTTTGCAAAATGGGCCGAGGAATTACCTACATTAAACAATAGTGGTGAGACAACTGCACTTTTCTTTTTCAACCATGTGGTTGCCCCGTTTGGTGTACCACAAGCTATAGTTACAGATCATGGGTCACATTTTTGCAATCACATGATGACTGAGTTAACTACCAAGTTAGGACTTTCACATGATAGTTCTACTCCTTACTATCCACAAGCTAATGGAAAAGTTGAGGCCATCAACAAAGTCTTGAAGTGAATGCTTTAAAGAATTATAGGGGTTCGTAAATGAAACTGTCATTTAATCTTGTACTTTGCTTTGTGGGCATATTGAACCTCGGTAAGGAATGCAACTAGATTCACACCCTTTCAATTGGTGTATGGTCTGAAGGCAATCTTGCCGATAGAATATGAAATTTCATCTCTTAAACTTGTGATTGACCTGTTACTCGACACTTGTGATGAAGAAGCACATTTCTTAGAAATCATCCATCTGGATGAAACCCATCCTCGAGCCGCATTAGCTAACGAAGCACATAAGAAATGAACCAATGAGCAATACAACAAAAATATTAAACCTCAAATTTTCTCGGAAGGAGACCTAGTCTTGCTTTATGATCAAGAAGTTGATTAACTAGGAGCAGGAAAATTTGAACCATTATGGATGGGCCCTTACATTGTCAAGTGTGGTTTGGAAAAAGGTGCCTACGAGTTGGTGGATTATGATGGAATTCCATTGTCACAACCCTGACACAGGTTGTACCTCAAATGTTACTATAGTTAATTGGTTCTAGTAAAATCACTGTATATATGCTTTAATTGCATGTGTGTGTGTTAGTGTATCTTTTAGAATTTTTTATGTGGTTAAGTAATCCGCTTTACATTTGTTGTATATGTGGGAATCTTTGGAACCATTTTTTGGTTACATCGATGGTGTTAGTTGTAGTACGAGACCCTATCTTCTGCAACATGGGCCATTTTGCTCCAAGTGGCGAGAGAGTGAGTTTTCAAGGGACTTTCATTGGCCATTCTTCGAATAATATTGTTGAGTATAGTGCATTGATCGAAATTCTATCTGATTCCATTTCACTTTGCATTCGCTGAATCATCATTATGCTAGACTCACAACTCGTCGTAGTGCAACTAACAAATGTTTATACCATCCGAAACCCAACAATCCTTCGTATGTTCCTAAGAGTTTGTCTTTTGGAAATACATTTTGAGTACATTCAATATCAACATATTTCCAAAAAATTTAACACATTAACTTATTCATTAGTGAACTATGTGTTAAACAGACATTTTTAATACATGTACAAGTAAATTTTCAATTCACATCATTAGTTGATAGGATTTCACATAACCATATATAAAAACTCTGAAAGTAAAAAATAAATAGATGTTTTAAACATTTTTACAAAAATTTTGTCCAAGACATGTTTGGACATTTCACCTAAGAACTCAAAATGCATACGAAAATCATCCTAAGTAGACCTAGTGATGCTCATGATAATAGGTCACAACCTAAGCTATCATGCACAATGGCCACATCCAATAGCCAAGAACACCAATAGTATGGCGTTGCAGCCTCATAGGTAACTCCTCGATCAAGATATCCAAAATACCGAGGGTTAACCCCTCTACACGATCTTGCAACTCTGCCATTGTCTCAGTCAACTCCAAATCCTGGAGAACTACCCTCCCGACATTTCTTCGTGATGGTCCACCTACCTCCTGTTGGAGTCCCATAGGTCAAATAGTACCAAAATATATATGCATGAGAATGATTTTATTTTAGTCTTGGAAACATCAAAAACACAAAAACATGTAGAAACTTAAAAATCAAAACATTTGGTCAAAAACAATTTACCTATAGCACCCCATTGAGCGCCCACTAGTATCAACTCTGGATCTCCACAAAAATCCATCCCTGTGTATAGATAATCCTCGATGAAGATGTGCTATCGATCAAGCCAATTGAAGAATGCAGTGGAAAATGTGATTGATGACTGGCCAACATGTCTAGCCACCAATTCAACCCACCTCTGCATCCATGGATCTCTAGGACCACCTACACTTAGTGTTATGTGCTGAGGTTTCATCAATGGAATTCTCTCTAAGGTAAAATTGATTAAGAGTGATCCATAGCTAAAATTCTATCTTGCTGTTCTTTACCTTTGTTAGCTTCTCCTTCAATGAAGAAAGTACGCCCTCACACTAGTTGAATAAATTTGGCTCAAGACACTCATGTGCATACTGCATGTATGATTTGTTCACCAGACGAAGTGTCACACTGCTTGCCAACATTGCGATAGTGAAAAGGATTGTTCTCAAAGGCAAATCACAAATATATTTCCTTTTTTCTAGGCTGTGTACCTGGCCAATAGAATTGTCAAACATAGTCCCTCACTGATTCACCCCCACAAGAAGAACCTGAAAGATAAATGGGGGAACCACGTCTTGACAACCCTGTAAGAAAGTAAACATCATTGATAAAAATAGGGACCACTTTTTCCCTTATGTGAAAAGCCTGATCCGTTGGATCCCATGCATGAACTAGGAACTGCAATATTTCTGATTTTTCTCTCATCCCAGATAACCTGAAGTATTTGAGCAACTCACAGTTTCCGAGGGCCTCAATAGTACCCAGATCATTTAGGGCAACCATGTCTTGTTCTTCATGCTATTTTTCTCTCTAAGTAATAAACATTCTAATCCAATGAAAGCCTGAAATCAAACCATAAGTTTAGTTGGGATCCATTTCATGCAAAAAACTGGAGAAATTTTGGGCCAAACAGGTGAAACAAATTTGTGAAACTCGCCCAACGCAACCTAGACAAGGAGACAATGCACTGTAGAGAAGCGACCCTTCTATTTGGGTGCTCTGCAGTGTAGTTTTCAACATGGAAGCTTCCACTGATTCTGGGGCGAAATATTCTAACCCCAGGGCCGCTAAAAACACTAAAAAATCGCATGAAACTGTAAAAGAATGACATGAAAAGAAAGAGGAGAGGTAGATCTCTTACTTAGTCTGGATAGCATGAGAAATGATCCACATAATCTCTTGCAATCAACTGTTGAAGATCGAGGTAAAAAACAGGGTCAGATCATGAACTAAATGGTAAACATCAAATGGTGAAAATGACATGGTAAATTCTTGTTTTATGTTTATTTCATGATCATTTAATGAGTAATCTTTAGTATTTACCTATTTTTACCATTGAAATAGGTATGTTTGATCCATTTAGTGTTGCTTTGAACTGATTTATAGCTGACTTACAAAATTTGACGTGCACAATCATGAATTGTAGTTTGACCAGAGAGCATACTTTTATCTCTTTTCCGAGCTCTGTTAAACATCGAAAAAGGAACCCCCTTGGAGTCCTATTTAAGCTCCTTTCAGACTCTCAAAATATGAAAAGGTTGCTGAGTGCTTGTCCTTTTCAGTTTTTTAACGGATTGGAAATAAAATCTACTCAGTATAAGTTTAACCCTTTTCTCGACTGAAATATATTATTTACGAAAAAGGAATACGTTGATTGAACATGGTCAATAGGTTCTCTCTCGTATTATTTTACGCTTTTTTGGACTTGAGAGACAAAATTATGAAAAAGAATTTATGGAGTTTCCTTTTTGTCCCTTTTCAAACTCTCTAAACATCGAAAGGACCGAGTTATCATTTTCATTAAACTCATTAAAACATCAAATAGTGACAAACTTGTCCATCATGACAAGACCGATTTTTGCCTTCACTAGACTCGTTAAAACATCACATAGTGATGGATGCACCCGAAGGGTGGAATTATACAACAGGAATATGTTATCCTCCTCAAACTTGATAAAAAATAAAGAGGAACTGGTCAGTAATGATTGGGGAAAATGGAAAAGTGGTAAACCACTTTCTGGTAGCAAGTTTCTCTTGAATATGACACTTTCACTTCATCATTGTGACTATTTGGGTTGTGTTATCTGCTTGATGGTCATCATACCTTGGTCTATCATACCATCCATTACTTTGGCTTTGTGTCAATGTTGCCAATCCATTTAGTGTCACCGACATGTTCAAGAGAAGTCACTCAGTCAAAATTCTTCCTTTGCAATGCTCATAAACCTTCATTTTCATGAACGAGATTCGTAAACCTTGTGTCTTCAGTCAAATTCTGTGTCTAAAAATCATTACACTCATTTTGTGTCATTGATGTGGGTTACATCAAGGCCCTCCTGCGACGAGTTGCTTCTTATCGACATCAGCACATTATCCAAGAAGTTGACTTAAAAACACCCTTTCAGTACCTTGGGAATTGCATACATCAATGGCAAGTTTCTCACACCCGACGATAGGTTGACATCATTGGCCTTCGACCGAAAGACTTTGTATGGTGTTCGACATCAGAACATCCATTCACACCATGAAGAATGTACTTTAGTACCTTGAGGATCATTATCATTATCGGCGATCTCTCTAGCATCTGCTAACAACTTACATTATTGGCTGGTAGTCATATGATGTTCCCATGTTCAACTTCAGATCACATATTCAAATGGTTAGAATCGTACTGCAGTGAACTATTGAATGAGATAGAAGACCCCAAATCTAGTTTCATCCATCCATGCTATGATTTCAAGAAAGTACCAAATCATCCATATGATGGATTTACACTGATGGTCATCCAATCACGGGTCTATATCTGTAGAATACTATATATGTACTTGTAATGAAAGTTTATATTCTGAGCATGGGTATGCCTCCCCTCAATGATTCATGAAAGAATTCAAAATATCATCATATTATGTATTGTAATTGATGCAGGTCACCATCCGCTTTGGAACCTCCTCATCACATCGTAAATCATATCACTCGACATTATCATTTTTGACTTCATGCTTTAGGGGGCAGATGCTATAGATCCATTTGGGCACATCACTCCTGACATTTAGATTAGTACTATTAGGGCTCATCAAACCCTAATCCAATTACTACATGCCCTAGACAAGTCATCACTTTGAATGCATCCTTCCCTAAAAGTTTCCTAGCCTAAATCCCTCTAGAAATGCCTCCTTGAGGGATCAGCACAGCCTTGGTCAGGAGTAAATGCGCTTTAGTGTAGGTAGGCACATGTCAGGGTGCATTTTAGAGAACTTAGACCCACTTTGACCTGCGTTGGGTGAGATTGAGTGAAATCCTTATAGGGTTCCAGGAATATTCTTATCTTTTGGAGCCTTCTAGAAGATTCCCACACTTACCATCTCCTATGAGCTCGAAATTGGATTAAGTAACCTCCTATCCTCTCATATCTTCCTCCATGGAAACTAACTCTAAGTTTGGAAGGCCACTCAATACCCTCATTTATGACCAAACCTCCTCCATTTTCCTATAAATTGAGCACTCATCTAAGTGATCAAGGGCTAGACTTTGAGAATTTGTAAGGAGATATTGTTGGCGTGAGGTTTGAGATTGTAAGCAGGTATTGTTATGCTACCAAAGTGTTGTGCTTTTGATGTGATGTTCGTTGGAACTCAAGCTAGAGGAGTGACAATGGATCAGACTTCATGGTTGTAATTCTTCCTTCTACTTAACAAAGTTGTTTACACCTTTTCCCATATTCTTGTCTTTGTGTATGATGATTATATGTGTAAATTCTTTCGATTCCATTTTCTTATAGTAGATAGGTCTCTTGTTTTTATTGATTTTTGTACTCTGTTTATGATTGCAAGTACTTGTCGAGCGGATTAAGTTCGAGAAGGAGCAATGGGAGCCATACAAAGGAGACAAAGGGAAAGTGGAATATAACAAGTAGGCCACTTATCTTATTTATCTTCTATAGAAAAAGGATAAACACTTTAAATCTATTGTTCTAGGTGTAGCTACGCACCTAGGGAAATTGTATTTATCCCTAGATGAAAAATTCCAAACAACAGGAGGGGGTAGGGGTGTAGGGGAATTATGGGGAGGTAGATGAGGTGTAAGGGGGATGGATGGATGGGGAATCCCAAAGACGCCTTGATTTTTCTCAACTCCTAACTTTGACACACCTTCAAGATCAGACGGGGAATGTCATAGGGTTGTAGGGTTACTTCTTTCTTCTTCACTCACAAATCCTCCTAATAAGGGGCTATAGTCAGTCTCAATAAAATTATTCAGATATGTTCTCTATTGTTTTCCACTTTGTGTAGATCCTAGTTTAGACTTATTTCGTCTTCGTCTAAACATTAATCTGACTGCATTCACAGAATCCCCTTTTCACACAATAACATCTTAATCCAGAGATTAAAAGAGTTTAAGATATTACCTCGCGGTCCTTTGAAAAATCTTCATTCAACTTCGATATAGGATATGATTGCATTTATCATGAACTCAGTGATAAATCCTCCCAAAATGCTATCAATCCAGAAAAAAATAGCTCTTCAGATACTATTATTAACGTTCTTGAGTCACCGTATCAATTGAGGACTCCACTCCTTAGGTTCGTTGTTATTGAAACAAGTCTTATGTTCAGTCAACTTAGATACCCACTCGTACAATTCCATTGTGGAATGAACGAAATAAGATTTTGTATTTCTCTTTGAAGATATACTTCTGCAACCAGTCTTCAACTGATAATCGAGGGTTTACGTTCTCTTTTTCTACAAATTCTCTTTCTTTCTGTTCAACCCACTCTTGGATTTCTTTCTTCGACTGATGCCAAAACGTATCGCTTAAGTAGATCCTGGTCCTGATAACAAAACCATTTGTTGGTTTAAGGGGGCTTGACCCAGGTTCTGAACATACTATGCACCAACAAAACCCTCAGCCACTGGCCCTTTCGGCAATACCCTGAAAGCAGATTGCACTCTCACCTGAAGTGGTTATGGGAGGTTGCAGAACTATGTTTTTGCAATGAGATGGATATCCTCTCTATGGCAACCATGTATTCACTTATATTTTTTACCTATCTACAACTTGGCATACACGAATAACTTGTCGCTAATGATTAACTTCATAGATTGCTACTTAACTTATAAACATAACGAAGAACAATATAACATGTAGTCTTTCATAGAATTCAGTAAAAATAATGCATGAGGATATATATAACAACAAATAATAAACATAGAAAGATACTCAATACTTCACCAAAACTTCTTCCTTGTTAATAAAGATCTTCAATACATACATTTCTCTGACCTACGCATGCAACTGCAGGTAGTCTATGCACTCAGCTATGAAGCCTTCCCAAAAATTACACACTCAAGACAAAAGTTATGATTAATCTATGAATTCTATCTATGCTTAGCTTTCGACAAAGTATTACGCTTCCCTATATAGGTTTCCTTACTACAAGACCATGGTCCACATGCCACGGATCCAACAAAACAATGGACTAATACCCAATACCCATTACAAAATAAGGGACTTTGACTCACCCCAAAGCCCCTAAACACTACGTGATGAATAGAACTTTTCCAACTCCATGCGCTCTGATCCTTAAAATGCAAAGTCTTTAACAAAATCTTGGACCATTTTGGGTTGCACCCAAAACCTTTCAATCCTTGAGGTAAGTCACATACCTGAAGAAATCCAGGAGCCTTCTATTATACTCATCATCTTTCATAGAACCCATCTACAACTCATAAAATTCCTTAGCTCTGTCATCATAGTACCTCTCTCATAGGTACTTATTCTTGAAGAGTCTCTTGAACCCATCCCAAATCAACTGTTCTTCCTCAATACCCCTGACATTCTTCACACCTTCCCACCAAATATGTACTTTACCCTTAAGACTAAAGGTACCTATATTTTCTTTGAGTAGTTATGCAATCTGAATAATTTCTTAATCCCAACAACCATGCCTCTGCATCTTTTGACTTATTCATCTCTCCATCGAATGTAGGAGGTTTTACTTTCTTGAGATCCTCAAGAAAGTACCCAATCCTCTTATAAGGATGATGAATGTGATGATGGTGATAGTGTCTTCTAGATGAGGAACTATAATGATGCCCATACATACTAGTCCTCCTATCAGGTCTATCCAGTGATCTACCACCTCTGACCTAATACCATATGAACCATTAGTTTTCTCTTCCTACTCTTGATTCATCCTCAACTGTCCCTATTTATGCAAATGTGACAAGCTTTGAAGAATCACTGCATTGACTTTTACCTACATTTCCTAAGCCCTTGCAAGTTTTTCCTAAGCCTTGACCAACCTTTCATTATCTTCTTTGCAACTTCTTATCTCTACCCTTAAACTAATCAATGTATGTACTATACCAAGAGAATACTCATCTCCTTGTTGTCTAATTAATCTATAGGAGAGTATTGGGAAGTCCACCATTTTTCTAGTCATCCCCAATTCTCTTCTTCTAGTAAGTAGGCCATCTCAAATAAACCAAATAGATACCAAAATCAAAACCATGCCTTATGATGTTGATGGGAGGCTTATCCCATTTGTAAAATCAGTCCACATTAGCATGATACATATATAATCATAATCATATCAGTATAAAAACATCATGCATGACCATACTAGTTGTATACCATGACCCCATGCATGAAAAATATAACCTTCACACCATCATAATTTACCCAAAGAGAGCACAACCTTCTCTGATACCACTGTGTAAACCCCTCCTCCCACATTTACCCACCTTCATTGGTATCCTCGAGGTAAACATGAGTTGAGGATAACTATGATAATACTCAACCTCCTATATGAAATTAAGGAAATGGAGTGGACAAATTAAGACCTCACTAACTTCCCTAAGGTGTTGCAAAACCTCCAAGAGCTACTCAACCCCTCCAAGTGTCCAACTGTTGAGCTCTCCTTTGCAGTAATCTAGAGCCCTAGTCACTCCCATAAAAAGGATTCTAAGAAACTGTAAGCCTCTAGTGACTCAAATAAGCTTGCTTCCAAGTGATTATGGACTTTTACTATCAGTTTTCTACCATTGATCCTGAATTTTGGGCCACGTGTTCCGGGCTAGGACTCAGGCCTCTTCTGAGAACTCAATGGAAATTCCAGAAATGGTAGTTAACCTAGAAACAAATCCTCTAAACCAAAATATTAGAGAAGGACTTGACTTAAACCCTCCCAACTAGGAAAATAATTCTATTAAACACATGGTAAACATGCAACCTATAGGTCATGAATGCATGTATGAACATAGGGATATGAAACTTATTTGAGGTTTAACAAAAAGGACCAATTCCTTCTCACAATAACTATCATAAGACCAATTAGGTCATGCATTCATTAACCACACATTCACTAATTAAAATGTGGTAGGATCCATACTTGAATCTGTTATATAACCCTGCTTATAACCAACATATAATTAGATAGATAACAACGATAGAATGACCATTTAGGCCACATAAAAACAAATATAATTACTCATTAGAGATAAGATAAAATTATCTCTTATTAACCATATGAAAAATCCAACAAAGTCAGGGACTTTCACGTACCACCCAACCACAGATTGGTTGAACTAAACCTTCCTTTCAACCAATCACCTATGTTCCAATTCCAAGCATGAATGTGGGATCTCATGGGATAAACCAATCCATAAACTATCAAGGTAAACTAGAGGTTAAACCAGCTCTACCCTCATGATATAGTGATATCACCTAAACTAGTCCTGAGATCTCAAAACCAAACCGAGCTTGGATGCCTCATAATTCCTTCACCACCCCTTACAGAATTTTCTTGTCTCCACCTACCTGCTGAGGGATTATTGAAGAAAATCTCCACCCCAAACCCTTGGAATTTCCTGAGACCACCACACCTAGTTCCAAAACCTTCTAGCAATGCAAATCTCAACCAACAAATAATCCCATCACACCATGGCTATCCAGAAAGGGAAGGGAAAGGCTAGAAAACAATGTCGAACCCTAACAAAACCCATGTCAATGAAAAAAATGAAACCAAATGAACACATGCATATACCATGCATGCCAAAACCAACGAGGAAATCATACATGCAACTTGTTACCTGCAATTATTCCCACTGAAGCTACTTGATCCAACTTTTCCTTGCCTTATCCTTGCTTTCCTTTTCTTTCCTTTCTCTTCCTTTACTTGTTTTATTTTCTTCTCCCCTTAGTGATCTTCTCCTCTCTAAGTATAATTCCAAAACAAAACTTGAAAAAGGCCCCAAACTAATGTTGTGATGTCTTTTCATTATTGATGCCTCTAATTTCTTCATTTTCCTTAATTTTCCTTCAATTTCCTCGTCACATGCAACATGTGACCTCCTTCAATGTAATATAATATTATTTTATTGATTGGTCTCTACATTCCTTGTTCACTGGATCACTCCATATGATGGGAGCATTACAACTCCACCCATACAGTGCATCAAATAGACTCATCTTCAGTTACTCCTGATAACCATTGTTGTAAGAAAACTTTACCTACAAAAGGTACTCTTCCCATCTCCTCTGATGGTGCATGACATATATCCTCAGCATATCCTCCCAAATCTTATTGACTCTCTCTATTTTTCCATTTGTCTAGGAATGATAAGTTGTACTAAAGGAAAACTGTATCCCCAAACCTGCAAACAACTGCTTCCAAAACTTCCAAGTGAACTTAGCATCCTTGTCCAACACAATATTCTTTAGAACACCATACAACCTCACTATCTCCCTAATGAAGACTTGTGCCACCTCTCTAGATGAATTAGTAGTCTTCACTAGAATGAATTGAGATTCCTTGCTCAACCTATCAACCACAACCATGATAGGATTATGTTATCTTGATGTCCTCAAAATTTTTTTAATGAAATCCATGGAAATGGCCTACCATTTCCATTCTGGAATCTAAATAGGCCGAAGAAGCCCACCTGGATGCTTACACTCTGCTTTCACCTCTATACAATCTACACATCTAGCCACAAACCCTACAAATTCCTTCTTCGGATTCAGTCAATAGTAGAAATTCCTCATTGTTGTCAATATCTTCAAATATCATCGGTGACCTAAATATGGCTTCACATGAAACTCTCTCAAGATAAGATTCTTAAGCCCACTATCATCCGACACATAAATCTTGTGCCTAAATCTCACCAAAACATCTGCTGTGAGATGATAGTCCACATACTTATCACCTATACCATGTTGTAACCTATGCCTAACATCCTTTTACCTTTCATCCCTCTTTCCTCTCTATAAGATATGATCTTGTAAATCTATCCCATATGACCTCACCACTGCAACGTGGTTCATCTGCACTCTCCTACTGAGAACATTTGAAACCCTATTCTCCTTACCCTTAATGTATATGATCTTGAAGTCAAATTCACTGAGTGTGGTCAACGACCTAGGTTTCCTGACATTCAGATTTAGTTAGTGAAACAAAAATGTCAACCCATTGTGACTACTAATAAATAGAAACCTTCTGCCAAGAAGATAATTCTTCCACATCTTCAAGGCATGAATAATAGCTTCCAAAACAAGATCATGAGTCACATATTTTTTCCCTTGCTCATTCAGTTTATAAGACTCATAGCACACCATATGTCCCTCCTACATCAATACAACACCAAGTCCTATTTTGCAAGCATATCTACACACCATGAGCTCTTTATCCAAATATGCATCCTTAAGAATTGGAGAATTTGTCAACAACATATTCAACTGATCAAAATTGGTTGCACATTCATCTGTGCATTCAAATTTCTTACCTTTTCTTTACAATGATGTAATAGGATATGCAATGCAAGATACATTCCTAATGAACCTCCTATAGTAACCTACTAACTCCAATGAATGATCTAACCTCATCCACATTCTTATGAGCTTCCTACTCCATGATAACCCTTATCGTTTCTGAATCCACTATTATCCCTTCCTTGGAAAAGACATGTCCCATGTAATGGACCTATGTCTAAAATAAACTCGACTTGCTAAGCGTGGAATATAACTGATACACTCTTAGCAATCTCAACACTGCTGCTAAATGTTTGGCATGTTCTTCCTCATTCATAGAATACATCAATATATCATCAATGAATAAAATAACAAACTCGTTTGTATAAGGATGCAATACATTATTCATTAAGCACATAAAAGTAGTTTGGGCATTAGTCAAACTAAAAGGAACCATAAAAAACTCATAATGCCCATACCTTGTCTTGAAAGAAGTCTTGTAGATGTCCTCTTCTTTGATGCACATATTTTTTAGGTTACCCTTGGTCTGTTATATTTACCAAACACGCCACAAGCATAATATTAAAAAAATATAGCATGGTGCATTCTATAACCTGAACATTCTGTGCTGATGCAAAATGGTTATATGTACGCACTGTTGCATAAGGTTTTTGATGCACCACATTGAAAATGAATGTATGCGAGCCAAAAAGAGTGCATCATGTGTATGTATAAATTATTATTGGTGTTCTTCTATTTGGTAGTGCACTGGAGTCAGTTCATTACTATTTTTTAGGTGCATTATGGTTCAATTTTACATTTTCCATTTAATAAAAAAAAATGTGTTTCGTATATGAGGCTGATGTATTTTATATGTCAATCATGTAGTAGAGATGTCAACAAAGGGAGCAGTAGTAGGAGAAGGAGAAAATGGTGTATCAATACAATGTGATCCAACCAGGGGAGGCACAAGAGAGGGAGATGGATTGATACCCTCACCCTATTAGTGTAGTCACCTGAGCTCTCCTAAGGAATGTAGGCCTCCTAAATTACTATGAGGAAGCTACATCCATAAAGGCACACTCTAGTTTGCTGGCACAGTTGATTTGTCAGTGGGATGTCCACCAACATTGTTTTTGTGTTGGTCATGAAACTTCTTATATTCCCTATGAGGAGGATATAAATTTTATCACTCTGTTGACGGTGCTAGACTGGCCAACATGTCAAGGGGATCTCCCCGATAAGAATTCCTAATTAGACCTTAGACCATTTGGTGTAGGAGTCCCAGTAGTTGGTCGTAAGGTAATGCCTTGACTACGATGTCACATAGAAGCATGTAAGATAACTTTGTCAGTAGCAAGGGTGTGACTGATGCAGAGAGTCAAGGAATGTGTAGGAGAGGTTCCAACACTGCGAAGGGAGAGGAAGGGGATGGTGAGTTCCAGGTTGAAAGGGATTAGTCCCAACTCAGCTAGGAACACACCACACAAAGGACATGCAAAACTTCTAGTGGAGTAGTCCACTCAGATGTGGCAGTCACAACATACAAGGTAAGATAACATGAACAACACTCACGGATTAGTCTGAGACGAGTGTGACGGTTGATATAGAAACGTTCATGAGAAAGGTTTGTATGATGTCCGATAGAGCAGTCGACACAGATGCTGACAACATTAACAACATATGCAACACATTAACAACAAGATTCATATAATTGTATACAAATCAGTTCATATACAAGTACGTAAGTTAAACAACATATATCATTCAGGAAATCGGAACAGTACAACTACAATAACAACATATGCATGAAAATGTGCTGGCTCTTATTATTAAATATGTGTAATTCACAATCATACAATACACCATGTAAACCTGCTAGCCCCAATAGTGGAACATTACAGCCACAGTTGCATGCTCCTCCAAAGAGATGTACTAGCTTCGTGCAGTGAAGAAGCCAAGGGGTGTTACAATACTTTCCAAGCCTTCTTCAAGGTAGTCTTAGTAGAAGCTTGGCTGACCAAAATCCTATACAATGAGTTACGAGGAACTATTTATAACAAAGGGTGGGGTGACCGTTGAAATTCCCCTTTATGACCATTCAACTACCCTCATGACTCTTCATCTACTCTATGACTGTTACATCCACTATTGACACTTGACTTACACTTCACATGACTCAACATTACATTTCACATGTACCCATGTGAACAAATCGCTTGGACAAGTCAAACTAGACATCATTCAAACTTAGACAACCATAGAAGTCCAATTTCTCGACATCCTCATGCTAATCAATAGTGACATATTGGTGCCAAGATTGGTATTCCTTGAGAGTGTCTATGTGTTCCGCTGTGACATCCGTCTGGGACCTAAACCTTGCCTAAATGGCATCTAGGTACACTGCTCAGGCTACCCTATCCAACTAATCTGAAAGCATGAACATCATTTTCCTCAATGTGGCTAGACCAGCAACATACTTTCTCATGATGTCTGCACTGATAGGCAAGTCTAGACTGGTGGCGATGTGCATCAGCTCATCAAAGTATGAGTCAAGCTCGTGTTGGACCTGCTTCTTGGTCTTTGCTTTGGTGAGAGTCCAAAGTGATGGAATCACATGTGTGTGCACCACAACCTCCATGCTCTTGAATACTCGTGCATGGGAAGCCTGTATGCCAGTGATGAGTTGTGGTAGGTCCTCATAGTTCTAGATCTAACTTCGGATACGTGCTTGCAGCTCAAATGCATTTGCCTTCATCATCTTTGGTAAATGAAGTGGGGCTCCCTTGTACTTCATCATCCATGCTCATATGTTATTGACAACAGTATGTATGTTCTTCAAGATGCATACTTTTCTTACACATCGTTGCTGCCATCTGTGGGAATGAATGACTGCTTGATGCACGTACCAAACTTGGAGTACAATTCTTGCATAACTGTGTCCAAGGACAACACTTCTTCTACCATATCCTTCTTTAGTTCAGCGCGGGCAAACATTGTCACCAAGTCTCCTCCCTACTTGGCCACCTATAGTTCCATCACCATTTGCTCATTCTTAGATATGAGAAAATGAACACTTGAGTTATTGGCTTTGGCATACACTCTAGTTGCATCAGCCAATGTAACTAGATGCTTGTGCACATCAGTTACGATCACTTACTCTTCAAATTCCGCAGGGGATGTTTGGTCTTCTAGAGTTGGTACTCTTCGAGACTGCACAACTCTATGATGTGATTCATTGAAGGAGATGTTGTGCGTCTCTATTTCCGATTGACCATCGAGGATCTCATTGCCTCCTTGGTCATCTGAGACTTTCACATTATCTGAATGCATTGAAGTAGGTGAGTTGACCTATATTTGATGAGGCATGAGGTCAGTGTCCTGTTCCAACTCGTGTTTCTCCATGTCTACATCCAATTGTTCAAGAACCCGTTCTATCTCATGAGTGAAGTCTTGCACCTACGAGGGTTCACCTTACTCACCTAGTGCCAGCTGTTTAAAAGAATCAAATACTCGTATGGGCACTACTTCGTCTTTTTAAATGTGATGCACCCCCTTCTGAATCTGCTTCTATTGTGCTTCCTTCTAATGTTGGCATAGTTGTTGTTATTTCCGAAGTTTTTCCCTTAGCTCATGTGACTCCCTCTCTGGTTCTTCCATTCTCTTCTTATCTCTCTGCCTTTGCGTGATTCGCTTGTCGAGCTGCTGCCTCTTCTGTTGAATAACCATAGCTGCTTGTTCTACAAGTGGATATGCTCAAAACTTGCAGCTATGTTCCTCCTCGATGCTGTCAAAAATATTTCTCTTCCCTTTTTCGTGCACATGTATGATTGGATCTCCTACCTCTGTTGTTACCACTAGTGTTCTACATGGTGCTGCTTCATGCTGTCGTGCTAACCATTCTATGGTGAAATTCGCCTATTCATTGGGTCTAGAGTAATGGTAACAATACCTCCATGAGTCTTCCTCGGCCCAATGAAATTCCGTATGGATACAATTGAATTGAACTCTCATGCAGGGATCCTTCACAATTCAATGTGGGTCATATGGGTTGAAGCTTCAAAGGTCGAGTGAGTACTTCTTCATTTGTTCAGCTTCAACAACCGCTTGCTTGATGCTTTGAATCTCATATAACCCAATCTGCAACAGAAGAGTGGGCCAAGGTTTCTTCTTCTTCCACTATAGTCTAGCTGTTAATCCTGCTGAGATATGATATGCTACTTCCTACATGATAATAACGTCCAAAGAAAACTTTGGTAGAACATTCAGAGGCTTCTCTGCACTTAACACTTGGATGAGTGTGCCATCTAGTGAGTCATACCAATCTGCAATGCGTAAAAATTCCTTCATCACACTTCTGACATGCAGGGTGCATCATGTTCGAATATCAACCTGTACATTGCGGTGACAAGATGGTCAGATAGCTGTATTATCACTCCTCTAAAGTTGCACTCAGAGAATAGCTTGAAATATGTGCTCACAACAGTCTTCACTAGTGACCATGCCCACTCTAAGCCCAGGAACTCATGTCGGGCGCAGAATGCATCTAGAATGTAGGTGGACATGTAAATCTCTGCATGCATTCCTACAGGTGACTATCGAACCTTTGTGACATGCTCCTTCAATTGATGAGCCACTATGCTAGACCAGTTGCACAATATTTCTTCTCTAGCTAGTTGGTCCAATGCAACTTCCCAATGCTGAGGGAAGGTCTCGGTGCTCACTTGGCCACTCAGTAGATATTGGAATATGATCATGTATTGGTATTCCTTCCTTAATATCATCATCTCATAGATCCAATTGAGGGTAATCTTGAAATGAGCTGGCTCCTTTACCCAATCCTTGATAATGTCCCTGGAGTGGCCTCTGCTGATGGGAAGGTTGAATGAAGGAGTCATGAAAGTCATGGGCTCATTCATCTGATACATATCATCGTAATCTCTTGCCCAAAAGGTTGTAAGATTCTTCTGACTGATACTACTCAAGGTCATCGTCTCGAGGTAGTGTGAGAGACGATCCAGTGAATCACGTCTGTGCATGGGAATGTGGGGTATCTTCATGCAATCTAGTACAAGCCGAACTTATTAATGTTCACGTACACCTGACAGTATTCAAGGTCTACCCCAACATTACCTGTGAATGTTTCATTCACCTATTTCCACTTTAGTTTGATGTCCTTATCTAGATACAACTTTGTATCTTCGTAGATCGAAAAACCAGAGGACACCTGCTCAGCTACTGCTCCAGCTACCATACCATCAGTGCCTTGAGATCCTGTTCTCTTGGAATCCATTGAGATAGATGAACACCTAAAATATGTGGGAACAAGAAGCATATATGGCAAGAAATATGTCAGTGAAAATAAAGAAAATCCAGGGAAGGGCACACCACATACCTGGGGAACTGATGAGAAAGATTACACAAATTTTACTAGGAGGCTGAGTGACTAGCTTCCAGAACTACACAAAAGGCATTCTAGATTGACTAGGAAGATGGATTGGCTATTGGATCTATGAAATTTACAATCCAGTTGGGAAGTTGGCTGTTGGGATTGCGCAATGCGCAAATCAAGATGGGAAAGACTCTTGGCCCAAGGACAAATTTGCGCAAGTTTTTGGGCCAAGCAGCTACTAACTTCCAAAAATTCACAATTCAATCCAACAGGCCAGTGTTAGGCTATAATGCATAAATCTAGAGAGGAATGTGATCATTCCTTCTCCTGATTGTGCAATGCAACCTTAGTGAAGGCAGAGACCGGGCCAAGGTTGGGTCGAC
This sequence comes from Pinus tabuliformis, assembly GCA_031772625.1. Lineage (NCBI taxonomy): Eukaryota > Viridiplantae > Streptophyta > Pinopsida > Pinales > Pinaceae > Pinus > Pinus tabuliformis. Next base: position 1,982,049,086 of record CM062817.1, on the reverse strand, counting down.
TCGCCTATTAACAACTGAAAGCAAGTTAGTTGATGAAATGCATAGTGAAAATAAGTGATAGAAGAAGTGATAAATAATGCATGCAAAACATGAATGGAATATTGAGCAAATATATTAACATGCATGTGGGTGAGGTTGTTCGTTGGTTGGGCGAACATCCTTGCAAAAAAGTTTCATGGATGCGATAACAATGAGATAGCAATGACCCGGATGCGGGTGTCTTTAATAGATGTTAATGCTTATGCATGCGCAGCCGGCAACTGGCAAGCAATCAAGCAAGGTAAGGCGGTTTAAGGCAGGTAATCAATTATCATTAATGCAGGCACGAGCTCGAGGTACGCAGCTGGAGGTTAACAGGATGGCGCGCATTCTCCATGTTTCATTTGTTCTGGTCCTTTCCGGAAGCATCGCAGTGTGTCCGATCTATGCAAGCAGAGGTCTCCTCTGGTGGTCTTGGTCTCAGAGTCTTAGCGCAACCCAGAGAACTGGGAAGCCTTCATGGTCTCATAACAGTTCCCAGTTGGTCAGCCTCAGGAATACAATTCTGAATCTCTTCGAAGGTGTTGGGCGCTCTAAGTTAGTTTTCGCCTTTTGCGTCTGGTGTCTCAGGTCAGTCTTCAGCATCATCTCTGTAAGGGATTTGGTCTCTGTCCCTGCTGTAGGTGTCTGGGTTGGGAATTGGGTTCACTCAGTCGTGGTTGGGTATTGTCTGGAAGCCGGGTCTATCTTATGTGAGCTTAGAGTCTGGGTCTTACATATTACAGTCTGGTTCTCATTTTGGGTTCTATTAGTCTGTGAGTTGCTTTTCCCTTACCCTCAGTCCTTGAGTTTCTTCATTCCGCTGTTATATTCGATTATGGCCCGTCGTCGGGGCATTCCCAGGCGCGGGAGAAATTCGGGGTCCCGGGGAGGGCCGGGGGGGCGTGGGAGCTCTGCACCTCGTCGTATATCCCCGTTAGCCACTGCCTCGCCTTCCTCTCCGCCCTCAGATGATTCTGGTCCCTCCCTAAATAGTTCTCTTCATACATCCAGGTTCAAATTCAAAAGCAGGCTCAACAGACCGCTCATCTCTGCCATAATCACGGTCATCTTCTCGGAGGAAGAAGATGAGCTCGCCAGCTTAGATGAAGCTTCCAAGGAACAGTCGCTTTCTCAGAATGCCAGTGCTTCTCAGAGTAGCTTGGCGGATGCTGTCCTCAAGGTTTCTGCTGCGGTGCACGAAGAGGATCATCAGGAAGAGGCTTGCACTCAGCTGGACTCTCCTCAGGAGCAAATCATTGCTTGTGAGCCAGTGCGCCTATATGAAAGTGTCCTGCACCTCGTGCCTCCTCCGGATGGCAATTTGATGGAAGCCGAAGATGAGGTGATGGTTACCTGGGCGCGCTCCCCGGACCAGGTCAATGATAATGCTACTGGTGAGCCAAAGCAGGTCTAATTACATTTGCCTTCAGCTTCAGGATAGTATATCAGTTTTTGGTTTTCAGGATCTTGTGGGTAATTCTCAGTGCGCATGGTACCTGATAACACCAGCTGGAAGTTGTTCACACTCATGGACTTTATTTTGGCTTTCCTTTTTTGTAATGTTGTTAAAGGACAGTAATCAGTAATATGGGAGCTCTCTCTGAAGCGTAATGTACTGTTTAGTTTTGGGTCTATATAGGTCTGTTCAGGTTTTAAGGTTATGACTACCATTTTTGTAAACAGAAGGAACAACAATATCTGCAATGGTTTTTTGACAGAGGGCTGGCTACGGCCCCCTCAGAGGTTCAAACCTCTTTGTACATATTTTTTCTCTTTTTAATCTTAATAGAATAGCCTTTACACAGAAAAAAAAAAAACAATGAGATAGCAATGAAAATTGAAACAGAGCTAGGACAAGCCAGAATATATGTAAATGACAACATGTGTTCAAAGAAATCAAGAAAACAATACTCACACAAGTGAATACACAAAAAGCGACAAAAATGTTGAAAAAGACAAGTTGAGGCCACTTACCCGTGAATAGATGAGCTGGATGTGTTGAGGAGTCCTGGATGTGTTGTGGGATCTTAGAGCTCTAATATGGATGTGAATGAATGATCTCTAATGTGTCAAATAAATAAGTTTGGTCTCATGACGTGTATGCCGCAAATCTAGGAAAAAGCAACACTTGGAGGGAAACTTCTAAAACAACTTCGCATGTAACTCCTTACTGCTAAAAATAGCTCCTTGAATCATGGGATGCCTTTTGCATGTTGTCTCTTGCTATTTTGGGAAGATCAAGTCATGCATCCATGCAATTCAAGTTTCCTCGGTCCTGGGTGGAACTTGTCTACCAAGTTGTCCATACATGCCAATGCTCAACTGATTAGGAAAAATGTGCATTCTCGACTGTAAGCTAGGCTGGTTGCCCAAGGGGATTGCCCAATTTCTGGGTAGAGTAGCTGACTGCTGCCTAGAGTTACACAAATCCTAGGTTAAATAGCCTACTATTCAGAAAAAATGCACAAATCCTCCTGGGAGGGTTGGCTCGCAGGAATGCTCAATCCTAGAGACCAGCAGGCTGTCAGAGAGGATAGTGTAATTCCTAGAGGGAAGGCTAGTTTCCCTCCACGAATGTGCAATTTTCAAGGGGAATTTGATCAGCCTGCAAATGGACCAAGTCCAGGTAGGTAGCCTGTGTGGGGAATGGATCGACTGTGATTGACAGGATGCCTTTATGCAAGGAAAACAATGAAGCTTGAGTACTTGACGAAGCAAGACAATGTCTTGTGTAAGGTTGGTAGGGAGGCTGCAAAACAGGCTAAGGAAAAATTTTGGAGGGTGGTTGTAGCCGCTACAACACACTAGCATATCTATGAGAGGGAAGGATTTTCCTGAGTTCCCTTATATCCCCCATGGGGTTCCAGCAGAGAATCAACTTGTCTACTCTCAGAGATATATTGGAGCTCATGTAGTCCATCCAAAATATTTTCAGGTGCATGGCAGGAAGCTATGCATTACTTCTTTTTTTGCAGAGGAGGTTAGGCACCTCTCATTATTAGTGATTTCCATTGCACAATATATTATTTATGGGAAGCATAATATGTTCCCTCTTCTTTTATGTCGATTCTTTGATGCAGGCACTACGATGTGTCATGTGGTCTGCCATTTTCTTGAGGAAATTTTTTAGGGCTTTAGATAGATGTCATGTGATGATACATGGGAGGATGAACTTCCCTTCTCCTTTAGATATTTTTCATTTATTTTTTTAGTGGTTTTCAAAGACAAAGCCTACAATTCACTGTTGCCCTCCTAAGTCGATGACTAAGGTGCAAATGCACATTTGGGGCTAGGCGTTGCCCAAGAGGGGCCTGCTAGAGTATCCGACTAGGATTTCTGCCTAGGCATTAACGCTACTTGCCAGTGAGGATGACCACGTGTTTATCTTCTTATCATTTTAATATCTGGGTATGGATTGGAGATAGTGTCCTAACATACTCTTCACATTGGATGAGCCTAAAAATGACAGAGGTAATATTAATGTTTTTTTTAAATTAATCTAGTTTCATTTTATTATCTTAATTAATTACATTAAAATTTATTCTAACACATTATTTAACTTATTTTATTAAATTGTTTAATGAAATTATCTAATTATTATTATATACTATATATTTTGCATGCATAGACACCTTTCCGGCATTCCTCCTCCCTCACCTAAGGGAGCATATGAGGAGATAGGCAAAGCCCAAGAGGGTGAGACACATCATGATCTGTATAGGGGCATGAGAATCCAGGCCTGTAGGGCTGCTTTGTTAGGTCCCTATACTACTAGTGTAACCCCTTATTGTTATTAGTACAACCCCCTTATTATATTGTTGTGCACATGTAGTCCCCATATTGTTATTATTGTGCCCTTACATTATTATTGTTATGTCTGTTCTGATTGTATTATGACCCCTTAGACTCCTATATATAGAAAAGAGGTCTTGTCATTTGTATCATCCAAGAATTTTTCATTTGTGTAATGTAAAGGAGGTTGCCCCCTTGAAGAGGCTGAATTCTAAGGCGTTGATCTATCTTTTCTATCTTTTTGTGAGCTGGTTCCATAACATTTGGTATCAGAGCTTTGGATTCTAGGGTTTCGCTGCTCCAAACAAGTCATCATGGTATTTTCGCTATAACGTTTTCACTACGCAGTTTCAGAATCTAAAAAAAAAATCCAGCTGATAAGAAATCTGTCTGAGCCTTGCATCAAAATTTGAGATCTTGTCTTTCTATATTTTCGGAGATATGATCTGAGTAAGTTAGGGTTTTTGCAAGCTCCAGAATTTCATCTCAAATAGCTCATCATTGAATTTTCTCTATAATATTTGTTCTACAAAGATTCAGACTCTAAAATTAAGACACATTTTAATTGAAATCATGGGTAAGCTCTAGTCTGAGTTTCAGATCTTGTGTCCTTATATTTTCGGAGATATAATCTGAGACATCTAGGGTTTCTGCAGGCTCTTGAATTACATCCTAAAAAAGTGACCTTGGGAAAATTGTCATAACTTTCTCTCTCAGTATGAAAATAAAATTTAGTAAGTAGGTACAGAAAGAGGACAGACTATAGTTTTCTGTGTATCGGTTTTAGGTCCTATGGTTGAAACAGTGACACATGGCACTTCATACAAGTTCACTCTATGGAACCAGTCTATAATCAGGTCATCGTGGGATATTTGACATAATGCTTCCTTATAGGATCCAATCTTGATCAGACTTTCGAGGTTAGAAGGACGAATCAGAGGGCTACTACAAGATGAAATTTCAAGACTTGGAGATCTGAAATTACAAAGTTACAATCGTTTCAAGATCAAGCTCCTAAAATCAAGAAAAAGTGAGATGAGGAAGTTTGATGGCAAGGATCCAATAAATTGGATACTACAGATGGAGAAATATGTTGATCTACATGGCATACCATTGTTACAAAAGGTACGTATTGTATCTAATTATTTAGAACCAGGTCAATTTTTACGATATAAAGGGCTTTGTTCTCGTAAAGCACTTGTTACGTGGTCACGTTTCACGGAGGAAATGATATCACATTATGAGGATACAAAGAGCAACACCTTCTTTAGCCTATTGATAAATCTCAAACAAAAGTGTTCAATGGTAGAGAGCATTGAGGACTTTCAAAAATTGAATATAAGGGAAAATGATATTCCAGAGAACCAGAGGATTAATGTCTCCATAGGGACTTTACAGGATAACATTCAACATGAGGTTCATCATCGGGAACCATATTCATTGGAGAGGGCAAGAAAAGTGCAAAGAAAAATTATGGAAACAAGGAAGTCTACACCTCACAACTATAAATATGGAAGTATTGTTTCTTCTATCCTTCCACAACCTACAAGGTTGACACCACAACAATTGGAAGAAAAAAGAGCAAAAGGGCTTTGTTACAATTGTGATAAAGAATACACTAAAGGCCATAAGTGTGCTGAGAAGAAATTATTTTACATAGATTATGAAGAGGAGGAAGAAAATGATCAAGAAACATCAAAAGAAGAGGATATACACCAGGAACCAACCCCAGAGAAAGAGGAAATGAATCCAACCATATCTTGTAAAGCATTGGCAAGCATTACCACTCCTCAAACTCAATATAAAAGGTCACATCAAGAAGAAAAAGGTTCAATAAGTGAAATATCAAATCGAGAAATAATAAATGAATCTGACCATATCTTGTAATGCATTGGCCGGAATTACCACTCCTCAAACTATCAAGATAGAAGGACGTATCAAGAATAAAAATGTTCAAGAAGTGAAAGATCACATCGAGCATCAAGAAATGAATCCGACCATATATTGTAATGTATTCAAAGAAATTACCACTCCTCAAACTCTCAAGATAGAAGGACATATCAAGAAGAAAAATATTCAAGCAGTGAAAGATCACATCGAGCATCAACAACAAGTTCTATAACTTTTAAAGGATAGCACCAGTTTGGTGCAGAATCAAATGAAACAACAGCTAGATCAACATCACAGTGAAAAAAGTTCTTATATAGGCTATTGGGTATTTTTACAACTACATCTCAAGCAAGAAATTTATGAGAAGGAAATGTTGGAAATATTACATGCGCGGAAGAAATGGCGGCCTTACCAAATGGGAAGACACTTCAAGGTAAAAATGGATCATGATGTTCTTAAACACTTTCTAGAACAAAGATTATATTTAGAAGAACAGAAAAAAAGGGTCACAAATATGTTGGGTTATGACTTTGAAATCATCTACAAAAAAGGGAAGAAAAATGTTGTTGCAGATGCACTCTCAAGAAAGGATGAGGATGTGGAAGAATTTTTTTGTGCTATTTCTATTATCCAACCAGACTGGATACACGAAGCAAGGGATGAATGGAAAAAGGCCGAAGAAGTGTGGCCACTCATTCAAAAGTTGTGGAAGATCCCAATACAAACAATATTCCGAAACATTACAAGGAAGGAAAAATCATATTGGAACCTGGAGCATTCATAGAAACAAGAACCTGACAGCTATGAAATCGATCAATTTTAGAGTATCTCATAAAGTGGAAGAACTTACCCACTAAAGATTCCACATTGGAGGACAAGAATTTTATACAGAAGTGTCAAGAACTACTCAAGCGTTGAGGACAACACTTTTTGATGGAGAGGGGCATGTTAGGTCCCTATACTATTAGTGTAACCCCTTATTGTTATTAGTACAAACCCCTTATCATATTGTTGTGGCCATGTAGTCTCCATATTGTTATTATTGTGCCCCATAGAAGCCCACTATTGTTATTATTGTGCCCTTACATTATTATTGTTGTGTCGGCTCTGATTATATTATGACCCCTTAGACTCCTATATAAAGAAAGGAGGTCTTGTCATTTGTATCATCCAAGAATTATTCATTTGTGTAATGTAAAGGAGGTTGCCCCTCGAAGAGGCTGAATTCTAAGGTGTTGATCTATCTTTTCTATCTTTTTGTGAGCTAGTTTCATAACCTGGTCTCAAGTATAGGATTGACTACTTTGACCAATTGTCTAGAGTTTTGGTTGAGGAGGGAGTTATCCCTACGAGGGCTCGATAAATCAACACAGATCCTAGGTTCATGGAGCTCTTGAGGGATTGTTCACATGATATGATGAGTCTTATGTGTCATATCGTCAGAGCTAACATGCTACAAGCAGTAAGGAGGGATATAGGAAATGTAGTGCCAGATACATCACATGAGTCTTCATGTAGTGCTACCCCATTGGATCATGATTATGAGGGTGTTGATCATTCTTCTAGTAGTACTACCCTATCGGATCATGGTCAGGGTGTCAGCGAAATTTCTGGCACTACTACCCCATTGAATCATGGTCAAGGTGTCAATGATCCTTCTAGCATTACATATCCTCATCATTTTCCTGATGATCACATCCTAGATCTAGAGGAGTTGCCACATGCTTCTCCTGATAGAGAAGACCAGCACCTTCTCCTCCACCTCATAGTTTGACAGTTGAGGTAGTACTTGACCATCCATCGTCTTTTGCTATAGACTAGGCTGCCACTACTACATATGTTGTATCAAATATTTGATAACAATTTTATTTTTTTTGTAAACTGTGGTGGTACTTCTTTCTATTATCATGAACCAAAATATTACAGTATCATGGTGGCCTCACCCCGCCCTTATGGGAAACTGGGTATCTCAGCCACCTTAAGTCTTTCATTGCTAGCCAAAAATAATAAGTCCAGATTCTGTTTGTCCAAGCTAAATAAACTAAACAGTCTTTACACTTACTCTTACTACTTAAATGCATATAACATATTTCCCTATCTATAACAGTGAGGATCTTAGATTTAACTACTCTTTGAAAACTCATCAAAATTAATGCATATCTGTTTTCATGGAACTCCAGCTGCTGGCTGTTGATCAGCTTCTCGGTTGACTCCTAGGTGTCCTTCCTTGATCATCGCCTGAATTTCCTCCATCTTTTTGTTTTGCATCTCCAAAGTAATCTGCATTATTCTCAATTCTTTCCTTAAATTTGGAACTCCCTGCGCCAATTCCGCCATTTCTGTTGCTGCTTGTTCCAGAGCTTTTGCCAGCAGTCTCTTCATTACCCAATATACATGTATAGACTGCTTAAACAGAGTCATCCTACCCCTAGTATCGCCCGGGTCCGGAAGAAGGAACTCCCAGTCTTCCATCTCAGAATCTGATTGAGCTTGGATGGCCTCTTCTTCCATGTGTTGTATTATCCTCCTGATTTTTGGGTTGGTGTTCTTGTTGTAGGCTCTTTCTGCATGTTGGATTTTCCTATCTAGAGATCTTTTTGACTTTCTACAATATCTCCCTGTTCTCCCTCTGCCCCTTCCTTGCGGGCTCTGCCCTCTTTTTCTTTCTCCTCTATTTCTGTACTGTCCCCTGCCACCCCTATTTCCCCTGCCTGGCGTGCTACTTTCACCTTTGCCTCACTTGCGTCCATGGACATGTTGTTCTTCACTTTCTGAATTCTCCAGCTGCTCTTCAATCATCCTTTTCATGCTCTTCCTGCCTGCCTTGCGTCTCAGGTTGTCCATTTCCCTGTCTGCCTCGTACCTTTCCTCCTCCTCTTCAGTATCATCCTGAATCTCATAAATTTCCTCCGCCTTTTCCTCCTTCACCACACTCTTACCTTTACTCTCTCGGGTTCTGCACTCCATTGCCTCCGTGTATTCTTCTAACCTTGTATTCCTTCTGGTTTCCATACTGATTCTCCTCTTACAGTTATTTACTTTGTTTGGTGCAGTGCTCTCGTCGTTACCGCGATCCGTCACCTTCTTACTACACAGATCTTTTCTCACTACAGCATATCTCTTTTGCCTTCTCCCGTCTTGTCCCTGCTCTTTAATAGGTCTCCTTGCCTCGTTCCACCTATCCTTCAGTTTAAATTTACCGTGCCACCTGTTATTTTGCTTGCCGCCATCTACTTCCTCTGTTTCCCGATTATCATTTCCACTTTTGGTTTCTGACATGTCGTCCTTTGCTCCTTTCCTCGCCATCTTTTCTCTGCTATTGCGGTGTGATATTTGCTTATTTCGATTACTTGTACGTGCCTGATTTAATGTCTTCTGCTCATTGCCTAGATTTCTTCTTTGCCACTCCCAACACTCATTTATTAACCTGTTTCGACCGTCCATCATATCCATTAATTGTTTAGGGTAATTATGTCTGTTATGAGGATTTCGCATGGTCTTGATTTATGGTCATTGCCAGTTCCTCCCATTTCTTATTATTGATAACTAACGGCCATTTACTGTCAACCCTGCTGTCCTTGTTTGTACTTCCCCAGTTGGCAAGAAAATTCGGCGCTTGATTTCCTTTGCGTCTGACATGGCTAAAAATTTTGTAGTCTATCCTTCTCATCAGTTTTTCCAAATCCTGCACTATCCCGGCCGTTCGCCAACTTACTGCTACTTGTTCCCATTTTTTTCCATTATTGAGTTTTCTCAACATTTCGATAACCAGCTGGGAGTCCCCTTCAATTTCTAAATTTCTGTAGCTATTTCTTATAGCGATTCTCAGGCCCTGGTGAACTGCCCATAGCTCCGCTTCATTATTTGTCATCTCGCCTCCCCATTCCGCGAAAATCCATCTAGTGGTTTTCTCACTGTCCCGGAAAATTCCCCCAAATCCTGCATTTCCAGGATTCCCTTTCGAAGCCCCGTCAAAGTTCAGTTTGATGAACCGCTCTCTTGGGTAGCAAAATTGATCTGAACTCTGGACGATCTTATTATTTCTTTTTCCCCTTCTGTTATATACCATTTCATATTTCAGGTTTAGTTTTGCTAGAATTTGTTCTTCATACCGATCTGCTTTCCACTCCTCCTCCTCCCATTCTTCAGCTAGGATTGTTTCCCTTACGGAACTTAAGACTCTTTTCCATACTACTTCAGTATTTTTATTTTTATCTTGGAAAGTTCTTCAGTTTCTTTCTTTCCACACCAACCAGATCACAAAGCCAACCGTGAGTCTCCATGCCCTTTGTACTACCTTGCATTGAAATTTCTCTTTATGCCACTGGAATATGGTTTGTTTTATGTCTCTGGGGTTTCTTTGAGATTTACCATACAGGTTCCTCGTTTCTGCCCATAAGTTCTTTACATAAACACAGTTGTTCAGCAAGTGCTCTTGATTTTCTACCTCTATATTACACATACTGCATCTTGATGGGCCGCTAAAACCTTTCTTTTGAATTTTATCCCAGGTCAGAATCCTTTCTTTTGCCACTAACCAGGCGAATAGAGTTATTTTTGGCCACCACTTATTGTCCCATATTGTCTTCCATTCCATATTTTCCTCTGTTCTTTCCTGCTGATCCATCAAGTAATAAGCCTCTTTGACTGTGAATTCTCCTTTCGTTGAATTGCCCCATCTGAGAATATCTTTTCCGATTCTGACCTTTATTTTCCTTGATTCGATTTCTCTCAGATATGCTTTTTGTTGTTCTTGGTCTATGTCTGTATCCCATTCTTCTGGCTTTTTCCACTGGCGCCATATTTCATCTGTTTCCTCTGTTTTCCAGTAGTCTTTCACATGCTGCCAATTCTTTCTTAATGCTGTTTGTTGTATGTTCTGAAAGGAGTGTAAATTACTCAGTTTTTCTCGCTGTTGCCATTTCTCATCCCAGAATCTGGCTTCATTTCCTCCACGAATCTCCCAGAAAGCATGGTTATTTATTAGGTTTCTGTTCTGTCTTGCTAGATCCCAGATGGTAGATCCTCTCGGAGTTTCTTCCAAGCGAAGGATTTCCTCCGTCTTCCTTGGCATATTATACTTATATCTCCATATTTCCTTCCAAAGGTCGTTGCCTCCCCTCATCCATCTCCACCATAATTTTGCTCCAAGCACCTTGTTTAATTTCTCAGGGTCTCTCAATCCCAGTCCCCCTTCCTCCTTTCTTTTTGATAGGTTTTTCCAGGACACTAAAGCCCATTTCCTTTGTTGATTCGGGCCTCCCCAGAGGAATTTTCCAAAAATTTCTCTGATCTTTGAGTAGGCTTTTTGGGGTGCCGCCATAATTGATAGTGGATAGATGGGTATTGCTTGTAGTACTGATTTCAGTAGCACTATCCTTCCAGCTATATTTAACGATCTGAATGCCCAATTAGCCATCTTGTTTTGAAGTTTTTCTATAATTCCTCGCCAATTCTTCCACCTTTTGGGATTAATGTCAATCATGTTTCCCAGGTATTTTGTTGGGAGTTCCCCCTGCTTGAATCCCAAAGTCCTGGTTAGGTGTCTTTTGATAGGATCTATTGTATTGAAGATAAACGTACATGATTTCTCCTTGTTGATTTCCATTCCTGAAGCTTCTGCAAATAGATCTAGGATTTTTTTCAGGTTCCTCACTTCTTTTATAGATGCTTCCCCAAATAGCATAATGTCGTCTACAAACTGCTGATGGGTTATAGGCAAATTATTTCCCCATAATCGCAGCCCTTTGATTCTACTTTCTCCTAATTCCTTCTTTATGTACCTGCCCAGACCCTCTGTTGCCAATATAAATAAAAACGGGGATATGGGATCCCCTTGCCTTATTCCTCTGTTTGCATTAAAGGTTGCTGAAGGGGTACCATTTACTAGTATAGAATAATTTGGAGTTTCTATAAGGTTGAATATCCAGTTTATCCATCTGTTGCTGAAACCAAAACTTTCCAATACCTTTTCCAAATATTTCCAGTTTAATCGATCATAAGCCTTTGAAAGATCAAGTTTGATCAACATTCCCTGCTGTTTTTTTGTCTTCAAGGAGTGTATAACTTCTTGCGTGACAACTAATCCATCCAGGATCTGCCTACCCTCTACAAATCCTGTTTGTTCAGGGGAGATTAAACTGGCCAGTAGGGGCTTTAGCCTTTTAGCAATCAGGGTTGAGATTATTTTGTAAATGACGTTACATAGTGCAATAGGTCGAAAGCCTTGAGCCTCTTCTGATTTAGTACTTTTCGGAATCAAGGTAAAGAAAGTAGAATTAAGAGCTGGCCATACCTTTTGATTTATTCTGGATTCTTCTACGAGCTCTAGCACCTCTTTTCCCAGGAAGTACCATCCTGCTTGATAGAATTCTATTGTATATCCATCAGGCCCCGGTGTTGTACCTTTCTTCATGCTCATCACAATTTCCTCTACCTCTTCCAAGGTTGCTGCTCTCATCAAGGCTTTATTCTGATCCTCTGTTATGATTTTAGGAATTACCTTACAAATCTTTTCTATGGCTTCTGATCTATCAGTGTGGGGTTCCGTCAAAATTCCTTTATGATACTGTACCACTACCTTCTCAATTTCTTCTTGTTCCACAATCCTTTCCCCATCCTCATTTTTGATAGAATGAATTCTGTTCCTCTGCCTGTGTTGTATCATGGCTTGATGGAAAAACTTGGTGTTTCTTTCTCCTTCCCTTAACCATCTAATTCTGGCTTTCTGTCTCCATAACACTTCTTCCTGCTTTCTTCTCTCCTCCAATTTACCGAGTATAACCCCTTCCTTTTTGCTGCTTTCCTCTGATCTACCTTCAGTAATAATTTTCTGTTGTAATTCTTCCATATCTCTTTCTAATTTCTGTTTCTCTTCCATTATGTTTCCAAATTCTTCTTTGTTCCACTGCTTTATCTTGCCCTTTAATTCTTTGAGTTTTAATTGGAAGGTATGCATCTTTCCTTTTCCTTGAGCCGTGCTTTGAGACCACCATTCCTCGACTTTTTCCATAAACTTCGGTTCTCTTAGCCAAAAGGCCTCAAATCTGAAAGGTCTTTTTCCTGAGTTTTTTTTAATGTCTATTTCCAGTCTGACCGGCCAGTGATCTGAACCTAAAGTTGGCATAATTTTCGCTTCTATAAAGACATCTCGGTTCATGATTGATTCTGAGACTAGGAAGCGGTCTAATCTGGAAGCTATCTGATTCTTCCCACCTCTTCGGTTATTCCAAGTATATACCCCATTAATAGTTAATATATCTACCAGTCTTTGTTCATTTATCATTTCATTAAACATTTCCATATACTGGTCAGGTTTCCTTATTCCTCCTTTTTTTTCCTCCATCGTCCTGATCATGTTAAAATCTCCCCCTACTATCCATGGTAGATCTGGGCATATCCTTCTGGCTGCTTGCACATTTCTAAGAAACCTTTCTCTTTCCCCCGGTACATGAGGTCCATAGACTCCTGTAATAAGAACTCTTTCCTTTGTCCCTAGAATCCTACCTAATCCGGTGAGAATTCTGGGCATACTTAGCCAGTTTTCAAAAACTACTTCGTCAGGGTTCCATAATATTGCAATGCCTCCCGCTGATCCAATTGCATCTTGTCCCATGACTTCATATTGTATTTTGTTATTTTTTATAATTTTTTCCATACTCTGCATACTGATCTTAGTTTCTTGTATTATTATAATCCCTGGTTTATCTCTCCTTAGCTTCTCCCTCAGGTATCTCTGCTTTCCCTTACTGTTGAGACCCCTGATGTTCCAGCTGATAACTATCATTTTAAACTTTGGGTGGTTGGTAAAATACCTCTGACAGAGGTATCACTTTGCCTGAATTGACTAAAATTTCACCAACAGTTTGGATAGTTTCGTTCAACGTTTTCCTGCCTCTCTTTCTGCTGCCTTTACCAGTGCTATCCACTCCCATCAAACTATTTTCCTGCGCCCCTGCTATGCCTGTTTGCTTATCCATAGTTTTTCCTTTTTTTTCCTTATATTTTTGAAATGCTTCTTTGTATATTTGCTTCTGTGTTTCTGGTATGAATCTTTCATCAAGGTTTTTCCATTCTTGAATCAGTTTTTTCATGATTCTTTCTTCCTCTACTTCATTTTCTTTCGGCATTTCCATCTCCATTTGGATTTGTTCAGATACTACCTCTACTCCGTCTCCTGCTTCTTCTCCAGATTCTACTGTTGTTTCAGGGTCTTTGTCTTTTGTTTCTCTGACTATTTCCATTGGTTCGTCTGTTAAACCATTTTCTTCTACCAACTTTTCTTCATTTTCTTCGTTCTCCTGCTGAAGGATTTGGAATTTATTTTGACTCTCTATAGTTATTGATTTCGTTTGTATTTGAGTTTTTGTTCCTTCCTTAGCAGTTTTCTTTTTTCTACTAACCTGTTGGAAGCCCTTTTCCGTCTCCTCTGTTTTTTCTGTCTTCCTTTGTTCTTCTTCCTTTTGACTGTGGGTTTCCTCTTCCTTACTCAGTGGGCATTGCTTGTACAGGTGTCCATATTCATGGCACCTTCTACACCTGAACGGAATGTGTTCATAATCTATTGGTTGTTGCCATACTTCGTCATGATATTCCAGTTCTATATATTCAGGTAGTGGCTCAGCTATGTTCATATAGACGCACAGTCTAGCGTATGATGTATATTTTCCTCTTTTCGTTGATTCCGCGACCTTGACAAAGTTTCCAATTGTATTACCTATGCCTTCCATGATTTCAGGGTCCCAAAATTCCACCGGTAAACCAAACAATCTGACCCAAATTGGGGCAGCTAACATTTTTTCATTTTCCGGGTTATATCTTTCCTCCCAATATTTCATGAACAAACCCGCGTTGTTCATAAAATACGGTCCTTCTTCAAATATCCTCTCTTTATCTTCCAGATTTGCAAAAATTACTGTGAAAAAGCCTTTAGCCCCTAATTTTAGTTCAATATGCCCTTTTGGTCTCCATCTTTGGTGTATCCATCTAAATAAATCCTTTTCTGATGGCCAATACCCTATAAACTTGCAAATCAGAGCATGATCTTTCATATAGCTGTTATATTCCTCAAGTTTGTTATTGGGTATTACATACCTGGGTTTTTTCTGAGCCCTTGGTAAGCATCTTCCGCCTGTCTTCAGCTGCCATAGGTTTCCCATTACCGGTGCTTCTCTATTACTTTCTCTGGAGCTGCTCTGCAATCTGCTTCCACTAGCTTCTCCTGCTGCAACATTTTTATAGGAGGGGATCTCTCCCCTCCCCTGCCGGCTTTCCATAGTTTCCTTCAGCTCAGCCTGCCTCTAATCTCTTCTCCTTTTATCAGAATCGTTCTCCTTTCCTTGCTTCTACTCTTTGCAGGAGATCCCTGCTCTTCTCCGCCGCTGTTACCCTTGCCCTCTTCGATTCCGTCGACTGTTCCTTCAAACCCTAACTTCTCGCAGGACCCGATCGTCCACCATTGCCACTCAAAAAATTAACCTTTCCTAAAACAGTGAACCAATTTCATTTGAAAACAATTATTTGACTTATATATATATATATATATATATATATATATATATATATATATATATATATATATATATATATATGTTGCATTGTTTTTGTTCACGTTTATGTACTTAATTTGTATGTTTGTGTTCATGTGAATATTGCTAGGTCGTGTTGGATATGTTCATTAAATGTGTTGCAGATAGATGTGTATGTGATAGCAGTTATTTGACATAATATGTATATGCATTGGAGGAGGTGTATGGTGATGACGTTAGGTTGCAATACTTGTGTTTATTATATGTGATCATGATGATGATGCCCTAATATATTATTAGACTTTTTTTGCTAGCTAATGATGTTTATATTTGCTAGAGTTGTATATAATTAGATTATGGTAATGAATTTGAATGTGTATCTTGGATGATGTTTATCTTTGTTAGATAGTTATCATCATGATATTTATTTTTATGAAAAAATATTTATTATAGATTATGTATTGGTAAACAGATATCAAAATTTCTATATGAAATGGCATGAAAAACTGTTGGATGTGGAGCCTGATTATCTTCTTTATTCATAGGTATCACTACATTGGACCCCAGTTCATAATGTGGCGGCAACGCCGCCCGTAGTATTTACGCCGCAAGGGGGGGTGGCTGCGATCTTTGGGAGCTCCCTGCCACCCCACCCTCGTGGTGGGGGATCGAGGGCAGTGCCCCTGAAGGTAAAAATAGGTGTAAAATTTCCTTGTAAAATATTGTAATGTCGTAGTCAATCTGGGTTGTTCATTAGGCAGAGATGTGACATTAGAAGTTATGTTTAATTTAGGGTTTTTTTACCCTAGAAGGCAACCCCTTGCTATATATGAGGGAATTGTATTGCGTCTATGTAGATCTATATTCTAAGTGAGAAAGAGAGAGGAGATTGTGTGTGAGTGAAGAGGGAATTACAATAGATCTGTTGTAGGTTGTATCTCTTCATTTTGCTGGATAATACAAAAGGAGGGATGGTTGTTTCTCCATATACGTAGCCCAAATTGGGTGAACCACATATATCTGTGTCTCTCTTGTTTTATATTTTTTCTATCTTTATATTTCTACAATTTATTTTATGTGTTCCACTGTTGTGTAATATATAATTTTCTAACAAAAATGACATACTTGAAAAAAATGCAAAGGTATTTTTATAAATTACAAATTTTAGTATGGTTGAAAAAATGATTGTAAAGTTATGGTAATTATTTTCCTATTGCTTATATAGTTCATCCATATTCATCCTAACCTAATTAGTAAAATATTTCAATACTCACAAGGAAAAAAAAATTAAAGGTAAAGTATTTTAGTTAGTTCTTAATAATATGAAAATGTGTAAGTCATTCAATTTTTAATATAAAATATTAGCAATAATAAATTATTCAAAACTAAAATTTAACCAATGAAAAATTACACTATGGTTGATCTATATAATAGATAGAAAACCTATACTATAGATCCATCTTAATCATAGATTTATCAATCACTAAAAAGAGATTAACCATTTTGACATGTACATATTTTTTCAAGTTTTACATTCTAAGGGGAGATTTTCATATAATGAGATTTAATCCCTCTCGACTCTTGGTATATTTGTTGTTAAGATGGACCTATATTGGTTTATAAAATTCAGTCTATTGTTAAATTTTAAAAACTTAAGTTGGATTTTTTAAAATTAATTTACATTTAATATAACTTAAAAAAAAAACCTATTTTGATAAAATTTAATTTATCAATAAAGTTATCACATTTTCACGAAATTTAAATTTAATATTTATAGCAACTCATATGAATTTAAATTAGAATTTTCTCTCTCTAAAGACAAGGGTAAAAAAATGTAGAATAAGGCTTGTGAAGTTACTTGTAGTTGGGGATTTTCTCTATTGGAAGTTTTCCCTTAAAGACGCAAGTGAACTTTTTTCTAGTAGTAAAGAAATAACATTTTGGTGCTATTTTGTTTCTTTATTTGCAATTATACTGGTTTAAATTTAGAATTTTTTAGAAACAAGTATGATTTAAGTAATACAAAAATCATACTATATTACATTTAGCATTTTGACAAATAATATATTTGATTATTTCTTAGTGCTTAGTTGAAGAGATATTGTTTTCTTCCACATAGTTATCATGAGATAGTGATTAAAATTCATGTTTTCACATTTCTCCCAGCTAATATTACATCATTTTCATAATGGTAAAGTCATGTCTACTTTAAATAATTTACTTCTAAGTACATTAAAATAGATATTTATCTTACATAATCTAAATATGAAAGAAAAATGCATCACCAAGTCTATTATAAAGTCAAATAATGCCTCTTAATCACCATCACATTATTTATCATTTAATTCTTAGCCATTAATATTCACTAATTCAACTTTTAGTTATAATCACCATTGAAAATAAAAGTCAAAATTGTTCCATTATCCATGAAGAAAAAAATAAAACCTCTCATGCATCCATATAAGCCAATTTGTTTCTCTTATGGTCAATAAAAATATGTAATTAAGATTTTATACATGCATAAGACCTCCTTTTAGTCTACATAATGTTTCAAGAACAAGCATTTAAATATAGTAAACATGATTTTACCTCTCATGTCAACAAGCTAATATTATATATTAATGCACCATTTTTTCATTGTTAAAGTCATCATAGATTTATCACTACATGATTTATATTGATTTTGAAATAATCTTGAAGATAAAATATGTGAATTATTTTCTATCACTTTTTGAGTTATTTAATTAGATTAATACTCACAATGTCATTTGAGAAAGGAGATAATATGAGTATATGTAGATTTATATCTTAATAAAACACAGTTATAAATTGATAACTCATGCTTAGAATTACAATATTTTGATCCATCCTAATGTATATCCAAATCCTATAGAATAAGCATACTATAAATTAGATTTAAACACATTAAACAAATATGTTAAAATTATCATTTTTAAATTATAAATTACGCATCCCGGGGGGGGGGCAGCTCAATTAGTAATTTAAGGTATGTGAAATTGTTGAAACTCAAGAGACCCAGGTTAAAATACCCCTATTTTTGACCGAGTTTATTGAGAAGAGGATAGGTCGTAGACCCCCAGAGTTTACTAGTAGTTACATATCAAGCGGGCTGCTAGGTTCCTCTAGGTCAAAAAAAAATTATAAACTACACAATTTGAAATACTTAGTTTTAAGTGTAAAACAATTTTAGCAACAAAAAGAACATTTAAAAATGTTTGTGTATCTTACCAATTATTAAAAAAATGATAACAAGAAGAATAAAAAATAATATAATTAGTGAAATAAAGAAAACAAAAACATACAACGCTAGTATAAATGATGAAATAATAAAAGCACATACCACTCTTCATTGTCACCGCCTTTATTATCTTCCTTTCTTGGCATGATAACAATTTTGTTCTAAAAAATATGTTTTGATCTAGGGTCATACCTTAATATGAACCATCAATCCCTATCCAACACATCTGGTTAAAAAAATGCATGGTTGAATTGTTTGGGGAAAACATAAGGCTCCCTAAATTCATGCCACATCTTTCTAGAGTTGATATATATCAGTTCACTATTGTGATCTTCCTTTAAATTATTCATACCAAAGCTTTCACACCACATGCACCTAAAAATAACACATTGTAACAAATAGAAATACACTTCAATGATCTCTTGTATCTTTCTGACGAAACCTAACGTCCCCTCTATTAGGTTTTGATCACAGTGGCTAGCATGACTAGATTGGTTAAACTCAAATTCTGCTCCATATTTGTGTGTCATGCATCCATCATCGACATCCTCCATACAAAAATGATGTCCATATTCCCACATAGATGGGAACAAATGCACCTATAAAGTAGTGAAAAATCATAGTGTCATTTGTCTAATAACATGAATATAATAAAAGTACAAAATATAGATGTCACAATTCAAAGGTGCATTATGAAGTTAAAAAATTACAGAAAGAGATTATTACCCATTTGTTTCACTGAATCCCTATGTTTAGCGCATCCTCTTCAAGACACAAGTAATGACTAAATACACCATATTTCTCTCTAACGTGATCAACAACCCCACTGTTAGGGAATGTAATTGGAATATTTTCTTTTAAATGATTAGTAGAAGACACACTTCTACTATTCAATTATTTTAATTCTTTCTTATCACTATTTTGTTTCCTTCTCTTTTGCTCATACAATGTGACCCACGATTTTGTTGCTTCCGTATTGTAAAGAACGAATTTGTTGATGGATTCAATTTTTCATTTTGCTAATGAAATCAAACCAACATATATAGTACATATGAGATCAAAACATGAATTAATATGAAGTTCAGTGTGAATAGTTATTGTGTGTAAATTTGACAAATGATAATTCACTTACTCTTTATCATGTTCCTCTTTCCATTTGTTTGGATTATCTCCCCTTCTCTTTTTTCTTCATCCCTTTTATTGTCCCAAACAGCCACACATGGTGTGTTGTTGATCTACTTGATGTACTCACTAGCATAATAGAAACACCCATATCATATATACCCTTATACCATAGACCCCTTGGGTTTAACCCTTTTTTGAAGAAAACTTTTCAATTTCTTCATGTACCTCTCCAAGAAGAACATCCAATGATAAGAAACTACCCCAACTAATTTAGCCTCATATACTAGGTGAATTAGAAGATGAACCTACATGTCCATGAAACTCATCAATAATTCCTTCTCAAACACAATAACAATCTCAACTATCTCTTGATGTCACCATGGAATGTTAGACATATGAATCTCCTTTGATGTGATCCAATGTACAAATTCAGAAAATTTAGATATGGCATGTCATAGGTCTTGGGGGAATTCATGGTTCACACAACCATGCACAATAAGAGGATAATTACAATGAAAAGTAAATAATAAATTATAAAAAAAATTAATTGCAAAATATCCCATTGAATAAAAATAATAACAAATAATAAAATCAGGCTTTTGACATACTTACTCATAGAAGGTTCAAATGGTCATGTGATTTCAGCCCCGACAAATGGTCTTCCATAGTGAAGCGACATCGTAGTGAAGACCCATATAAAGAAGGCACTGTCACACCAATTATAAATTTATTTTCCAAGGAAAGATAATCTTTCTTTAAAATCCATGTGTATCACCTTCTTTAAAAGAACAACAGGGACCAACCTCTCCTCTAGTTTATTGTCTTGGCCAATGTTTCCGTTTAGTTTTTGAAGAAATAAGAACTCTCCTAACAGCTAATGTGTCACATTCTTTTGATGATATGTGCCTCCATAAAAAAGATGAAACATTTTTAAATATATGCATGGGATCTAGTAAGTGGGCAACTTAAGATGCTCCCAATATGGGAACCCATAAAATACATATTTCCTTTTTATCCCAATGGGTGATTTATCAACATAGGTTTCAAAAAATTCTAGATCAGCAAACATAGGCAACTCATTTGAATAAAAAATTTATACAAACTCCTTCTCTTTCTCTCTCTCATATGCTATAATCCATTCAGCTGGGGTCATTATTGCAAGCCTTTGGGTTCTCTCTAGTTTAACATTGAAACATATGTTGCTTTTTGTAAGGGTTCTATTCAAGGATGAATACCTTGGAGCAGTCATACACTGCCTTTCATATGTGGTCAGAATTATTATCATTGGAATGAAACTAAAAGCATTTCCTCCATGACAATAATTTCTTGTAAGTAATCATCGATACCAACCTCTATTTGCTTTCCTCCATTGCCAACTTATGATGACGTAGTACTTTTATTGTAGTCATTCCTAATTAGTGAATTTAGATGTAGTGGGAATTGAATAGTTGGTCGATTCAACCATTATTTGTATGCTTCCTCTCTGAGTCTTACTCGTAATGCAACCTTCTCTCGATTTGATGTTGTAGTGGGGTGCATCAGAAGATGGTAGGTGGGTCACTCGTCATCCTTAGCCTCCATTTTCAAAAAATAATGAACATTAGTACATCAATGATATTAGTAAGCACATCAACGCAATTGGTTGGTTGAAATTACATTATACCAAACAATTATTACCATCCTTGGTATTAATACTTTTTGTATTGGAACTCGATTCTAAATCAGGATCTTATAAACTTGGATACATTTTTATTCAAATTAACATGGAATAATAAAAATAAAAAAATTCAATTAGATAATCGAAATATAAATAAAATATAAACTTACTGGAGATGGAAAGTGAGAAATGTGCAAAGGACTTTGATCAACAATATGGAATGAGATGGAATTTGAATAATTTTCCATTTGATATTATGAGATTTTCTCCCTACATTTGAGAAAAATTAGAAGTAAAATTTTTCTACATATCTAAAATTAATTTCGACAATCATATAACTAGAATATCAATTTCAATATATGTAAACCATTTTCAATTAAAAATGACTGTAAGTGAAAGATGTATACTTTGATCTACTATAACTCATGTGGTTGCATCCAAAAGGATAATTTGAGATGAATATTCCATTTTATGTGAAAATAAAAACTTAGATAGCTTTTAAGCCCTACCGGTGCTATTATCAGGAAAAAGTGCACTGATGTGTTTAAATAATAACTACACCAATGTGTTCAAATAATAACCACACTAGTTTCCAACATTTCAAAAAATAAAAATAAAAATATTCTATCATATCAGTGCTTTCGTAAAAAAAAACATCGACACATTTAAATAAAAACAATACCGATCCACAACTGTTTGTAGGGTTTGCAAAAGTAAAAGCAAATTCTACCATTTTAGTTCCCTTATAACAATTATAACATTGATGCATTTAGATACAAACCACACTATTGCATTAAAATATTAACCACACCACTTCAGGATTTCAAAAAAAAAATTCTATCATGTCAGTGCGTTTAGAAAATTTGGCGCCCTTGAAATTCCAATGTGCCTTACTTGTAAACAAATTGATTCTCTTTACTACCGAATGTACCGATGTTATTATTACATGAAAAAAATGCAAGTTTTTTTTCTTTCTTTTCTTAAATTGAAAAATGAGTGGAAATTGGTTTTTCAAAATATAACTTCATAAATATTTTTAAATAGTAAAAAGTTATTCACTATTTCATTATTTTTCCCAAAATTTCAAGGGAATGATTTGCAAGATTGACATATCGGGAGCACTACGCAATAGTGCAATAATTTGGAGTAGCATAACTATTCAGAAGATCAAAAGCTAAAAGATATAGTGACTCACTCCAAACCATGCATAGTAATTTTTTTAAATTTTATTGTTGATTTTACTAATAACTCCTTTAACAATTTTTCTTAGGGTTTAATTAAAAGAGAGATCATTTTCAAGAGACAAATATTGGGAGCACTATGGAGTAGAAAGTATTTGGGAACCATAGAAAGGTCGGAATTACTAAGGTATGGCGATTCACTCAAAACCCTAAATAGTAATTTTTTAAAATTTTACTGTTAAATTTTTTTACAATTTTAATTAAATTTATTCAAAATTAAAAAAAAAATTCAAAACCCTGTATTAAAAAATTTACTATTGATTTTAATTGTAATGTTTTTACAATCCTTGTTCCTATTTAGATTTAATTTAAATTCAGAAAGAAAAATAAAAAATTCAATACTTACCTTAAATCATTGCTTCTTCTGGCTTATGTGACTACAAAATTACACGTTAGGGTTTAACTCCCTCTACCAATTAGAAATTATGTTTTTTTCATTTTAGGCATTTCAGATTTAATGGGTTGGTGTACTTATTATATAGAAGGAATTTGACATGTAAGTATGATATGATTGGGAAAATTAGTTTTGTTGTGCTAAAATTTCTTTTTAGAATATGTTAAATATGCTTAGGGATTCATGAGACTATTTCCAAGTTTAAAGCATAAGTTCTGAGTGCTTTCATGTAATTTTATGTGCCAATTAACATAAACAAATGACTAAACAACAACATATAACACACATAGGCATCACCATATATAGTATCACAACATCACATGATGAAGGTGTTCACCCCTACTAGGCTATGTCTCCTTGGTATAGCTTCCAATGGTTTGGCCCTTTCTATTATACTCAAAAGTGTGCATGCAATAGTTTACAATGCTTAGAAAGCTCCGAAACATGTTCCAATTGCTCCAGAATTCCCAAAAATTCCTGTGTAGCCTCTTTATGTTCCTGATTTGGACAAAAATTGAGGAAGTTATGGCCTTTCCCAATCTTCTACTAATTGCACTGCAAATTCCCCAAAATTAGGCACCATTGTATAATTTCGCCCCAAAATGTGCTAATTACTTATATGCCTTATATCCAAAAAGCGTGGCCATATGGGGGGCCATGTGCTCGGGGCTAAGGCCAATGGCCCATCCTCATTGGTTAGGCCCCCTTCTCCTCTCCAACGGTCGTCATGTGTTGGTGGTGTGACCAAGGGCTAGCCCCTTCCCAAAATTAGCTCGTTCATAATATTAAAATATATATGGAATTATATTATAGTTAAGAACTATAGCAATGGTATGTTGGTATTTGGCTTTACTCGTTGCTATGTGGTCGTGAGTTTGACACTGTTGTCGCTGCTCGAACTCGACCCAAAATTTTCGTGGCCCCTGGGCTACACGTGGTGGCCTCTAGCTGGGACACGTGTGAGCCTATGGTTGGCCACCAAACGAACATTCCAAAACTACCAAATTGCACCATGAGAATGTGCCACTTGGCACAACATGATTCGTCAAGCTAGTTGACCAATTAACCTGCCACATACACCTACCCATTCAAGGCCACGTTACCAGTATGGAATGTTGACTGGGATGTAATTTTTTTTTATCTGAGATTCACTATAAGGCATCATTTCCTTATCATGTTAGCTACATTATCATGTATTAGGCCACAGATACATTGTTCATTCATTTGCAAGTAAAAACATGATGGGATCCATACATCACCACTGTCATAATACATATTGATAACCAACATAACAACAATAGAAATGCAAAGGAAACAATAGCCATATAATCCACATTAGAACTAGTATAACACTCATGAAATAAGAAGGATAAATAATCTCATATCAATGAATGCAACAACCAACAAGGTTTGGGACTTCCGCGAACCACCCGACCATAGATTAGCTAAACCAAATATTTCTTTCAGCCAATCATCCCCATGCCATATTCAAGCATGAATGTGGGACTTAAAACCAAACTCAACCACAGATTCCCGAGGCCACACCACCTCACCCTCATTGATAGAACCAGGCTTTACCACAATCCATCTGGGATCACTAGTTCATGAAACAAGCATGGATGCCACCTGATTTTTCCACCTACACCGTGAGAAATTTCCCTGTATCCAAGTCTCTAGGATTTACCGCAATCCACACCAGATCAGTAGGTCCTAACCGAGACTCCACCCTCTAGGCTTTACGGTATATCCCACCATTCACAGGCAAGGATTCATAGACCCAATCAAGGGAAACAACCTATAGGCTTTATCGCAAATCTTGCCATTAATCGATCAAGGATTCCTAGGCGCGCTGAGAAAAAAATTACTTGGGTTTACCACAACCCATAGTCTAGTTCAGGGGTCACTAGGCCAGTGGCTTTACCACAATCCATAGTATGGTTTACGGATCACTAGGCAATGTGTTCTTTCTTTTAGATATCTACCTCACTTAGCTTCAAATCCATCCAACAATCCATCTCAACCAAAACATGGGAACTCCATCACACCATGGCTATCTAGAAATGGCAAGGCTAGGCTGAAAAACATTGTCACACATCAAAAAACCCATGCCATTATAGGGAAAAACTACTTGTAATACCATGCATGCAAAATATAGCAAGGAAGTCACACATTAAAACTGATACCTACAAATAATCGTATTATAGCTTCTTGATCTTGCTCTTCCTTTTGCCTTCTTTGACTTTCTTGATCCAATGCAAAAGTGGTCCAAGAAAGCTCTGAGTGTCCAACAGAAAGAGAGAGAGAGAGAGAATAATGAGAGAGCTCCAAAAAAAAATTGACAAAAGGTACCAATTGGTCCTCATAAGCCTTTTTATTAATGAGGCCACTATTTTCATCAATTTTCCATTATTTTCCTTCATTTTTCTCCTCACATGCAACCTGTGATCTTTCACTTTCCTTTTCTCCTAATTTCCATTATTTTCATAAATAAATGTGCCAAAAATTCCATTTATCTTTACCAAAGACTTTTCCATTTCCTTTTAAAATTTCCTTAGCGATAATAAACCAATGAACACCCACACTAGGATGTCTTTCAAAACATTTAGCTTCAAATAAGTGTCCCATAAACCGTGGTTATTATTTTGGCTTTATTAAATTTTATCCCATGGACTTTTTACTAGGGTTGTTACAGAACCCTCCCCCTTGGGGGACACCGTCCTCAGTGCTTAGGCACACCTATACCGCAGAAAAGCCACAGAAAATATAACATACTACCCATGGAGCTTTATAACTTCGCTTGTTGCAATATCTACAATGATCACCCTACTGAGAAGCAAACAAACATGAAAAAATAACATCATAATAACATGATAGCCATACTGCTTATTGGACCTTTATAACTTAGCTCATGGAGGTATTTACATCCACATACATGTGTACATATATCAAAACATCACCCAAACATATAACAAAACATATACCAAACATCACACCAAAAATTCCTTCACTCAACCAACAAATAATGAAGGATACATAACCTGCATCTAATCTTCCATCTCCTATGTAGCTTCAACAGGCCTAAATTGCTTCCATGACACTTTAACCTGCTTGATTGCTGAGTTCCATAGCATGAACATCTTTCTCTGTAATATACACTACGATTTTGACAGGAATTTCTCCTTCTAGATACACCTGCAATACAAACCAGTCAATCACATTATCATCATCATTAACATACTTCTTAAGCAATGACACATGGAAAAAATCATCGAATTTCACTGTCAGAGGCAGTGAAAGTCAATAGGATACTCGTCCAATCCTCTCAAGAATCTCAAAAGGTTTACAAAACTATGGTTCCATCTTGGCACATGATCTAATCCACAAGGGGCTCCTCTTCAGTTTCATGTGAAAGTACTCATGTTCCCCAAACTAAAACTCCTTTGGCACCCTGTTATGATCTGCATAGCTCTTCTTCCTATCCTGTTATGCCATTAGATTCTTCTTGATACCTAAATTTCTTGCTCCATGTCAGCCAACATTGTCCAAACCAATCAACACCCTATTCACGAGATCACTCCAACTGATGGGAGTATTGCAAATATGCCCATACAATGCCTCAAATTGACTCATACTCAATGATTCCTGATACCCATAGTTGTAAGCGAACTCTACCAATGGAAGATATTCCATCCACTTTTGTTTTTGATGCATCATTCTATGGATGATAAGTTGTATTGAAGGCCAACTTTGTCCCTAATCCTCCAAACAACTCCTTCCAAAATTTGGAATTGAACTTAGTATCCCTTTCTAATACAATCTTCTTTGGAACACCATGCAACCTAACCACATCTCTATTGAACACCACTACTACATTTCACTGGAGTGAGGTGCATAACCTTTGTCAACCTATCCACCACAACCATGATGGAATTATGTTGTCTCACTTTCCTCGAGAAACATGTGATAAATTCCATGGAAATGAACTCCTATTTCCAATTTGGAATCACAATTTTATATAGCCATCCACCTAGAGTTTTACACTCTTCCTTCACCCACTGAAAATCCAAGCACCTAGCCAAAAACTGTGCTACATCCTTCAGGAAATGTAGGTAATGTAGAAGAATCTAATGGCATAACAAAGTGGATAACCTTCATCAAACTATCCATCGCAACCATGATGGAATTATTTTGTCTCACTGTCCTCGAGAAAAATGTGATAAATTCCATGGAAATGAACTCCTATTTCAAATTTGGAATCACAATTTTATATAGCCATCCACCTAGATTTTTGAACTCTTACTTCACCTACTGAAAATCCAAGCACCTAGCCACAAACTGTGCTACATCCTTAATTATATTTATCTGATATTCACTATAAGGCATCATTTCCTTATCATGTTAGCTCCATTATCATTTATTAGGCCATAGATACATTGTTCATTCATTTACAAGTAAAAAAATGACGGGATCCATATATCACCACTGTCATAATACATATTCATAACCAACATAATAACAATAGAAATACAAAGGAAACAATAGCCATATAATCCACATTAGAACTAGTATAATACCATTGAAATAAAAAGGATAAATAACCTCATATTAATGAACGCAATGACCAACAAGGTTTGAGACTTCCTTGAACCACCTGACCATAGATTGGCTTAACCAAATATTTCTTTCAGCCAATCATCCCCAGGCCATATTCAAGCATGAATGTGGGACTTAAAACCAAACTCAACCATAGATTCCCGAGGCTACACCACCTCACCCTCATCGATAGAACCAAGCTTTGCCGCAATCCATTCAGGATCACTAGGTCATAACACAAGCATGGATGCCACCCGATTTTTCCACCTACACCATGAGGGATTTCCCTGTATCCAAGTCTCTAGGATTTACCGCAATCCACACCAGATTAGTAGGTCCTAACTGAGACTCTACCCTGTAGGCTTTGTCGTATATCCCACCATTCATAGGCAAGGATTCCTAGGCCCAATCAAGGGAAATGACCTATAGGCTTTATCACATATCCTGCCATTAACGGACCGAGGATTCCTAGGCCCACGGAGGTACAAATTACTTGGGTTTACCACAACCCACAGTCTAGTTCAAGGGTCACTAGGCCAGTGGCTTTACCACAATCCATAGTATGGTTTAGGGATCACTAGGAAATGTGTTCTTTCTTTTAGAGATCTACCTCACTTAGCTTCAAATCCATCCAACAATCCATCTCAACCAAAACATGAGAACTCCATCACACATGGCTATCTAGAAATGGCAAGGCTAGGCTAAAAACATTGTCACACATTGAAAAACCCATGCCATTATAGCAAAGAACTACCTGCAATACCATGCATGCCAAATATAGCAAGGAAGTCACAAATTAAAACCGATACCTACAAAGAATCCTATTATAGCTTCTTGATCTTGCTCTTCCTTGATTTCTCCTTTCTTCCTTTTTCCCTCTTTGACTTTCTTGATCCAATGCAAAAGTGCTCCAACAAAGCTCTGAATGCGCAAAAGAGAGAGAGAGAGAATAATGAGAGAGCTCCAAAACTGAACTGACAAAAGGTACCAATTGATCCTCATAAGCCTTTTTATTAATGAGGCATCTATTTTCATCAATTTTCCATTATTTTCCTTCATTTTCCTCCTCACATGCAACCTGTGATCTTTCACTTTCCTTTTCTCCTAATTTCCATTATTTTCATAAATAAATGTGTCGAAAATTCCATTTATCCTTACCAAAGACTTTTCCATTTCCTTCTAAAATTTCCTTAGCCATAATAAACCAATGAACACCCACACTAGGATGTCTTTCCCAACATTCAACTTGGAATAAGTGTCCCATCTACCATGGTTATTATTTTGGCTTTATTAAATTTTATTCCATCGAATTTTTATTAGGGTTGTTACAAAACCCTCCCCCTTGGGGGACACCGTCCTCGATGCTCAACCACACCTATACCTCAGAAAAACCACAAAAAATAAAACATACTACCCATGGAGCTTTATAACTTAGCTTGTTGTAATATCGACAATGATCACCCTACTGAGAAGCAAACCAACATGAAAACATAACATCATAATAACATGATTTCCATACTGTTTATTGGAGCTTTATAACTTAGCTCATGGAGGTATTTACATCCACATACATATGTACATATATCAAAACATCACCCAAACATATGCCAAAACATATACCAAACATCATACCAAAACTTCCTTCACTCAACGAACAAACAATGAAGGATACATAATCTGCATCTAATATTCCATCTCCCCTGTAGCTTCATCAGGCCTAAATTGCCTCCATGACACTTTAACCTACTTGATTGCTGAGTTCCATAGTGTTATCACTCAAATTTTCCTTTTAAGTTATTGGAAGAAGGAAAGGATCTAAGGTAACAATAAACCAATCTTTTAAGTACAGAATCTAGCCAATCTATACATAGATAAGGCTCTCTCTTTATGATTTAGCTTTGTTTAGTAAGGTATTAGGCTAGGTATGAAAGCTTGGGGGTTTTGATTTTTATTGGGTGGTGGAATTCAAAAGCAGATGGGTAACAGAGTATTTCAAGCCATTGGGCTATGGAGTCAACTGCAGATGGCTAAACTGGATTTGGATAATTCCACAAATGAGGGCTTCATAGGGCAAGATAGCTAAATAAGGATCAAACAGTAACTTGAAAGAATGGAATGGTTTTGAAAGGGATGAAGGGCAGATAAGAATCCTTCAACATGTTTCAAAAGGAGGGAAAATGACTGATCACTAATAAAAATAAATTAAGGATTTCTTATCAAATGATCATAATGATTAAACTAATAAGCAAAGAGCAGTGAAGAATTTCTTGCCTATGATAGTTTAGAGGAAAACATTTAGAATAAAAATGATTTTAAAGACAGATTGTAATTAAGCACTTTCTCAAATATACTTTTTCATTTTAATATTCAGACATGAACACAAATGAAATATTAAACCAGAAAACGATAACACATGAGATATAGAATACTTATTTGTCCAATGTTTGACACATGAATCCTGTAAAAAGTCCCTTGCTTTATTTCTTCATCCAGCCAGCCATACAAGAGTTGATCAACAACTTTTCTTTTCCAAAATAATAAGTCTATAGAAATGTCTAAGAATCCACACCAAAATACTTCAAATGAAGAAGTATTTATACTAATTTTAATCTGAAATATCTTGAAAAAATATCAAAATTAGTTTCACAAATATCTCCAACTGTTTACATTAATAGAACTTAAATATAGGACATTCAAAACTAATGAATATATTTGGCACTATGTTTATGGATTTATGGTGAAAAATAATAGAAAGTCGAATTTGGTAGCAACTCTTAGTGGATGATGAGGCATCCTAGCCACTAACTGCATCCTTCCTTTGTGCATTCTGCCACAGAAATTCTGCAAACATAGGGTCCAATTATATGCTTTTCTATCTCAATCCGTGATATATATGTAAAAATTGAAAGCGGTTTTTGTAGATAAGAATGATTTTGAGATAAACCTCTCTCATCTTCCCAAAATTCATCTCTAGTTGTTCACAATATGCTCTGCAAAAGGATGTCAGAAACAGGACTTTGCACAGACTGAAAAATAGGCTATGAAGACATGCACTTATCTCTCTCTTGGTAATACCTGTGTAAAACGTGAGATAGGTTTTTGTATATTGGCATGCTAGGAATGAAATTTTCCTCTAGTTTCACAAAATAATTCTTGGTTTGGACACAATAGGTTCTGCAAAACTATGGCTCAAACAGGAAATTTCTGAAGAATGTACCATTTTTGCTCTGATTTCATCTTTTAACCTTGAACTTCTTTTGACTGTTTTTTACTTTTACTTTGGATAAAATTCATTGTAGTTGGTGAAAGTGTTTTCATCTTGTTCAACCCTTAATGTCTTCATGTTTACTTTTACTATTTACTTTTTACTTTTTACTTTTACCGCTTTGTTTTTTCATCTGTCTTCACTTTGACATGAATTTGTATACTTTGTTTTGTAACTGTCTTCCTTGTTGTTTATCTTCATGCTAGCTTATTTATGACTTGGTATTCAATATGATACTCTTTAATCCTGATACACTTTGACTGTTCTTTACTGTGTCCTTTTACCTTCAATGTGTAGTTTTAGGTTTTTACTGTCTGTTTCAACAGTAAATCATTTAATTTCCTATTTCATTTTCTTTTATTTTAACTGTGTTTTATCTTTCATCTCTGTTTGAATAGATTTGATAACAATCTCGGAGTAAACAGGTCTTATGACTAGTATTAAGACTGTTTATCTGAGGCTATGGTCTTCTGATCAACTGTACAATAAAATAAACTGTTAAGAAAGAATTGCTTGCATGGGAGGTCAAAAAGGTTTCATTTGAGCTTGAAATGTCTGTGGAGTGAGTCCATAATGCTTTTTGGGAGGTAAACCATGCTCAAATCGGTTAAAAAAGGCTTTAGGTGCTGCAGATGGGTTACATAGGATTTTACTGCACAATCAGGTGAAAACGAGCAAAACTGGGGTTTTTGTGTTTAAACAGGTAAATGGTTGACCTCGATGTTAAATTTGCATGGATGTATATATTCCCAGAATAGAACGACGAAATGATTTATTTTGTTTTATATAAAAAGTCAAGGATTTGGCGAGTTAACGAAAACGACAGTTTTCTTTAAATGAATAGGTTGCATCAGCGGGGGTGATTTAACGTTTTGTCATTTAGTGGGAGGTGGTAAGCAGTTTTTATCGCACCGCTTATGGAGGGGGGTTGGTATTTGGGCTTGTCCACACGAAACCATAGGATGAATGACGTGTGGCAAGGGTATTGTTCACAAAACCGCTTCGTGATCGCACGCTAACGTTCGGTCGCGAAGGGTCATGCGATATGCATGACAGTCGTCGAACCTGGGAGGCTTGATTGAATAGCTGTCTGGGATGCGAGGTGATGGCAGTTTAATGAGGGCAGGCCCAATATAATTAAAGTTTTTTAATCATATCGGGAGCGACGAGATTGGTCAGGAAAGCTATTAATTAACCGTGGGGGTTAATTAATCCTTTGTTAATATGGTGGGGGGCGGGGTTCTTAATTAGTTACAGATTAACTAATTAATTCCCATTATTAATGTGTTAGGGTTATATTTTAACCAAAGGGGTGGGATATTAAGATTTCAGGGTTTTTATATAGTTAAAGTAATACGGGAATGGGTAGATTTTTATAGGGGATTTATATAATATAGGTTAGTAGTTAATATGACATAATGAAATGAAAAGCGCTAAGTCTAAAACATTTTGATGTGTGTATTTAAACTTAGGCTAAAGTGAAAAAGAGGGTTTTTATGGAAAATGTTTTAATTTTCCTAAGTAAAATAGAATTTTACTTAGGAAAAACTTTATCAAGGGAATGAATGATGTTATGAAGGGGTGAATATTGATTTTAAGTACTTAGGCATTATAAATTATTGGGCCAAGGGTCCGGTCCCTCCAAAAGTCAGAGAAATGCTCTAAGCCCCTCTGACTTTGATGGATACCTTGGCACTTAGGGGAAATTAGTGAAAATTTAGGGGAAATGAGAAGGGAAGTTAATTATTTTTGACTTTGCTTGCTTGATATGCCTTCCATGTAATACATGCCTTTGCTTCATGATGAAAGTAAAAGATTGATGCATTTAGAAACATCATTCACCACATATTATTCTGCAACTATCATCTACTTACCCTACCTACTCTAACATACCATTTTTACTTCTTTATTTGGGTGCACTTAGACTGGCAAACCCTTATCAAACTTTCTTTTCTTTTACATAGTGATAGCTATCTAAATCTACACTTATTACATCCAAGGGCTCAGATTAAACTGTTGAGCTCCTTTTATTCACTCTACCTATCTACTTACCTGTAAAGATTAAATTGTTTGGTCAAATCTTTATTCTCTATTTCCACAACATGAAATTGAAATATGAACTAGCCAAGTTTAAACTATTTGACTATTCATGAATTGTGGCATAGGTGACAAGCTACACACAATCTTTATTACACAAAAGTAAAGTAGTGGCATTTGGACTTGCACACTTTCATGGTCTTTTTGTTTTTCTTGGGGTTCATTTTCTTTCATTTTTCTAACCTTTTCTTTATTCCTTTTGTCCTTTTATTCTTTTTCTAGGACATTCCCTCTTTACATTTTTTAATTTTTTGATATTTTTACAAATATGGAAAACATTTGCAGAAGCAAAGTTATGAACATATTTTCAGAACTAAACCAAGTCAATCATGATATATGACACCTATTGGTATAGGAACCTAACATGTAGCATGAACATCTTTCTCTGTAATATACACTACGATTTTGACTAGAATTTCTCCTTCTAGATACACCTGCAATACAAACCAGTCAATCACATTATCACTATCATTAACATACTTCTTAAGCAATGACACATGGAAAACATAATCGAATTTCACTGTCGAAGGCAGTGAAAGTCAATAGGATACTCTTCCAATCCTCTCAAGAATCTCGAAAGGTTTACAAAACTATGGTGCCAGCTTGGCACATGATCTAATCCACAAGGGGATCCTCTTCAGTTTGATGTGAAAGTACACCTATTCCCCAACCTGAAACTCCTTCAACAAACCATTATGATCTGAATATATCTTCTTTCTAAAGTGTTATGCCATTAGATTCTTCTTGATTACCTACATTTCTTGCTCCATGTCAACCAACATTGTCTGATCCAATCAAAACCCTATTCACGAGATTGCTACAACTGATGAGAGTATTGCAAATATTCCCATACAATGCATCAAATGGACTCATCCTCAAGGATTCCTGATACGCATAGTTGTAAGTGAACTCTACTAGTGGAAGATTTTCCTTCCACTTTTGTTTTTGATTCATCACACACATCTTCAACATGTACTCCAATATTTTGTTGACCCTTTCTGTCTCTCTGGCATTCTGCGGATGATAAGTTGCATTAATGGCCAACTTTGTCCATAATCCTAAAAACAACTCCTTCCAAAACTTGGAAGTGAACTTAGTATCCCTTTTTGATACAATCTTCTTTGGAACACCATTCAACCTAACCACATCTCTGTTGAACACCTCTACTACATCGCTAGCTGGGAATGTAGATTTCACTGGAAGGAAGTGCATAACCTTCATCAACCTATCCACCACAACCATGATGGAATTATGTTGTCTCACTATCCTCAAGAAACATGTGATAATTTCCATGGAAATGAACTCCTATTTCCCATTTGGAATCGCAATTTTATATAGCCATCCACCTAGATTCTTACACTCTTCCTTCACCTACTGAGAATCCAAGCACTTAGCCACAAACTGTGCTACACCCTTCAAGAAATGTAGATAATGTAGAAGAATCTAATGGCATAATGAAGTGCATAACCTTCGTCAACCTATCCACCACAACCATGATGGAATTATGTTGTCTCGTTGTCCTCGAGAAACATGTGATAAATTCCATGGAAATGAACTCCTATTTCCAATTTGGAATCGCAATTTTATATAGCCATCCACCTAGATTCTTACACTCTTCCTTCACCTACTGAAAATCCAAGCACCTAGCCACAAACTGTGCTACATCTTTAATTATATTTATCTAAGATTCACTATAAGGTATCATTTCCTTATCATGTTAGCTACATTATCATGTATTAGGCCACAGATACATTGTTCATTCATTTACAAGTAAAAACATGATGAGGAATTTCCATGTATCCAAGTCTTTAGGATTTACCGCAATCCACACCAGATCAGTAGGTCGTAAATGAGACTCCACCCTCTAGGCTTTACCGTATATCCCACCATTCACAGGCAAGGATTCCTAGGCCCAATCAAGGGAAACGGCCTATAGGCTTTATCGCATATCCTGCCATTAACCAATTGAGGATTCCTAGGACCACCAAGGCACAAATTAGTTGGCTTTACCACAACCCACAGTCTAGTTCAAGGGTCACCAGGCCAGTGGTTCTACTGCAATCCATAGTATAGTTTAGGGATCACTAGGCAATGTGTTCTTTCTTCTAGAGATCTACCTCACTCATCTTCAAATCCATCCAACAATCCATCTCAACCAAAACATGAGAGCTCCATCACACCATGGCTATCTAGAAATGGCAAGGCCAGGCTGAAAACATTGTCACACATCGAAAAACCCATGCCATTATAGCAAAGAACTACCTGCAATATCATGCATGCCAAATATAGAAAGGAAGTCACACATTAAAATTGATACCTACAAAGAATCCTAGTATAGCTTCTTGATCTTGCTCTTCCTTGATTTCTCCTTTCTTCCTTTTCCCTTTTTTGACTTTCTTGATCCAATCCAAAAGTGCTCCAAGAAAGATCTAAGTGTCCAAGAGAGAGAGAGAGAGAGAGAGAATAATGAGAGAGCTCCAAATATAAACTGACAAAAGGTACCAATTGAGCCTCATAAGCCTTTTTATTAATGAGGCCTCTATTTTCATCAATTTTCCATTATTTTCCTTCATTTTCCTCCTCACATGCAACCTGTGATCTTTCACTTTCCTTTTCTCCTAATTTCCATTATTTTAATAAATAAATCTACCAAAAATTCCATTTATCCCTAACAAAGACTTTTCCATTTCCTTTTAAAATTTCCTTAGCCATAATAAGCCAATGAACACCCACACTAGGATGTCTTTCCCAACATTTAGCTTGGAATAAGTGTTCCATCAACCGTGGTTATTATTTTGGCTTTATTAAATTTTATTCCATGGAATTTTTACTAGGGTTGTTACAAAACCCTCCCCCTTGGGGGACATCATCCTCGGTGCTCAGCTACATTTATACCTCAGAAAAACCTCACAAAATAAAACATACTACCCATGGAGGTTTATAACTTAGCTTGTTGCAGTATCTACAATTATCACCCTACTAAGAAGCAAACCAAAATGAAAACATAACATCATAATAACATGATAGCCATATTGCTTATTGGAGCTTTATAACTTAGCTCATGGAGGTATTTACATCCAATACATATGTACATATATTAAAACATCACCCAAACATATGCCAAAACATATACCAAACATCATACCAAAACTTCCTTCACTCAACCAACAAATAATGAAGGATACATAACCTGCATCTAATTTTCCATCTCCCATGTAGCTTCATCAGGCCTAAATTGCTTCCACAACACTTTAACCTACTTGATTGCTGAGTTTTGTAGCATGAACATCTTTCTCTGTAATATACACTACGATTTTGACTGGAATTTCTCCTTCTAGATACACCTGCAATACAAACCAGTCAATCACATTATCATCATCATTAACATACTTCTTAAGCAATGACACATGGAAAACATCATTGAATTTCACTATCGAAGGCAGTGAAAGTCAATAGGATACTCGTGCAATCCTCTCAAGAATCTCGAAATGTTTACAAACTATGGTGCCAGCTTGGCACATGATCTAATCCACAAGGGGCTCCTCTTCAGTTTGATGTGAAAGTACACTTGTTCCCCAACCTGAAACTCCTTCGGCACCTCGTTATGATCTGCATAGCTCTTCTTCCTATCCTATTATGGCATTAGATTCTTCTTGATTACCTACATTTCTTGCTCCATGTCAGTCAACATTGTCCAAATCATCCAATCAACACCCTATTCACGAGATTGCTCCAACTTATGGGAGTATTGTAAATATGCCAATACAATGCCTTAAATGGACTCATCCTCAAGGATTCCTGATACTCGTAGTTGTAAGCGAAATCTACCAGTGGAAGATATTCCTTCCACTTTTATTGTTGATGCATCACACACATCCTCAACATGTACTCAAATATTTTGTTGAACATTTCTGTCTCTCTGTCATTCTGCGGATGATAAGTTGTATTGAAGGCCAAATTTGTCCCCAATCCTGCAAACAACTCCTTCCAAAACTTGGAAGTGAACTTAGTATCCCTTTCTGATACAATCTTCTTTGGAACACCATGCAACCTAACCACATCTCTATTGAACACCACTACTACATCGCTAGCTAAGAATGTAGATTTGACTGGAACGAAGTGCATAACCTTCATCAACCTATCCACCACAACCATGATGGAATTATGTTGTCTCACTGTCCTCGAGAAATGTGTGATAAATTCCATGGAAATGAACTCCTATTTCCAATTTGGAATCACAATTTTATATAGCCATCCACCTAGATTCTTACACTCTTCCTTCACCTACTGAAAATCCAAGCACCTAGCCACAAAATATGCTACATCCTTCTTAAGATTCAGCCAATACTAAAACTTATTCATTGTGATCAATGTATTTTGATAGCCTAGGTGACCTAAATATGGTTTCACATGAAACTCCCTGAAGATCACCTTCTTGAGATCACTGTTGTCTAGCACATATATGCTATCTCTAAAGTTGATGAATCCATATTCCATGAGACAATAGTGCACACCATGTACACTGCACCTATACCTATACCTGTAGCATTACATGTACCTGTACCTGTACTTTCCTATAATGTGTGCTTAAGATCCATGTACGTGACATATTATTGACCTACTTGCAACATCCTATCCTCTAGATTTGTCACATAGGAACTCATAGTTGCTATATGATTTACCTATATCTGCTTGTTAAGAGAATCTATGACCTTGTTCTCCTTTCCTTTGATGATCTGAAATGGGGACCTAAAGGCTTCTTTTCATGCTGACAAGAACCTCTCTGTTTTAGGGAAAACTAGTGTCGATTCGAACTGCTAGTCCCAATAAGACGGGTAGCTATCTTAGAAGCAAACAATGAAAGCTTTTCAAGAGTTCCTTTAAGTGTGATAGATGGAAGAGAAGAAAAGAGGACTAACCTGGATCTTCCGCTTTGATCCTAGCTTGATTTCTCCTTTCCTTGATAGAATTTTCCACTCCTCTCCTACTTGTCCCACTTCAAAGAGTACCCATAGAGTCAAAGTAACAACAAACTATCAAAGAATCTCTATCTAAAACATCATAAACAATGCGGAATCAGAGACACATTGACCATACAATTGCATTCATAAACAAGATTCACAAATACAAGATTTATATGGAGGAAAACTCAAAGAACTTTATTAATAGTAATGTAAGAGAGAATTACAACCCATCTGTTTGATCCAGCATCATCCAACCATTTGTAGAAGCCCTCTTCACCTCATGAACAAGAAAATCACCCAACAATGCAATGTCTCTTCTCACCAAACCAACAACACTTCCTTACAAAATACAAAATTCTAGCCTCTAGATCTCTCTGATGAGGGATCCATTTGTAGATGTCTTGCAACGGTGTGAGTCAGCTCTGGGTTTTTGATTAGTGTCATTCCACTGATATTTCTTGGTTCCACTTGGAGATTTCATGATCTCCTACTCATCCCTGGGCGAATTCAAAGAGGCAAGTGTCACAGGAGAAGTTTCTGGAAGATTCCATGATCATCGACCTTGCAAACTATCTCTACCATTTGTCTATTCTCGCTCGTCGCACCTCACATAATTCCATTTGAGTATGCATTGTACCTGGCCAGTTAGGCAGTCAGTATGCATCGTACTTTGCCCATGGAGTAGTCTGTATGGTCTAGTTTTGGCCAGTTCTAAGTAGTTTTTCAGGTGGAACTTCTGAGAAATGATGTAATCAATTGACCATGATCCTTTAGGGTGTGAAACAATAGTTTAAGGGACTTAAGGAGCCCTTAGTTTATGGACATATGAGTTTGGGGTTGCAGTGCCCAAATACATCTATAACAACTACCCCATAAAGCATGAGGTCGTAAATCTTCTGATGTCGGGTGAAATGCTTTATGCATGAGGATCCGAGGTATTCGAACTAGAAGGTGACCTGTATAAGATACAATACAATACATCATCATCATATTATTTTTAGGGTCTAGCTGAGGTGGACATTCCCATGCTCAGCTTTATAAATTCATTTTCATGTACATAGGAAAGACAATCGTCTGTTGTTGCAGACGGGTGATTCTTCGCATGAAGAGTCATCTTCCCTGGCTTAGATGACTATCTGTGCAGCTTCTTTGTACAATTGATGTCTTTATTTTCCTGAATATATCGCAGCCTGGATGGATGAAACTGGATCTGACGTCTTCAAAACTCGTCCAATCTTCGCCCGATTTTACAAGTCGATCCAAGTGAAAAGATGTTGTGAAGTCGAACATGGAAAAACATCGGCTGATTACCAGCCAATGATGTAAGTTGTTAACAAACGCGGGAGGAGTCACCGATAATTATGATGACCCTCAAGGTACTATAGTACAATTCACATGGTGTGAATATATGATCCAATTTCGAACACCACGCAAAGTCTTTCGGTCGAAGGTCGTTGATGTAAACGTGTTGCCGGAAGTGAGAAACTTGCCATTGAGGCATGCAAACTTCAAAGTACTGAAAGGGTTGTTTCTAAGTCAACTTCTTGGATAATGAGTTGATGTCAAGAAGAAGTGACCTATCGTAGGAGGGCCTTGATGTATCCCACATTTACGATGCGAAACGGAGTAAATGATTTTTGTGGAGGTTAAAACGATCTAATGATATGAGGTTCAGGAATGGCGGCCTTGAAAAATGAAGAGTGGATGTAATGCAGTGGATGAGGCATTTGCTGGATGGCGAATTCTCTGAATGACTCCTCTTGAACATATTGGCGAAATTGATATGGATTGGTAGCGTTAACCCCATGGATGGCTCAGTAGACCAATGGTGACAGTGAATGGAAAAACCCAACCCAACTCAATCACAGTGATGGAGTGAAAGTGTCGTGTTCCAGAGCAACTTGCTACCAATAGAGTTCTTCAAGTTTTCTTCCCATTTTTCTCGAGTCATTACTGACTAGTACCTCTTTATTTTTGACAAGCTTGAGGAGGATAACATATGGTTGGTCTATAAGTTTCCCTTCAGGAAAACCTGTCGCTTTGTGTTTAGAAAGCCTAGCTTCAGTGAGACTCGTTCCTGTCTAGGTGGACAAGTTTGTCGCTATTGTTTTAACGAGTTTAACAAAAAAGATAACTCAGTCCTTTTCATGTTTAGAGAGTTTGAAAATAGATGAAAAGGAGACTCCAACAGTTCTTTTTCTTGGCATAATCCCTTAAGTCCGAAAAGGTGTAAAATAATACGAAAGGGATGACTTTTCGATAGTTTTAACAAGCCAACAAAGACAAGCACTCGATCTTTTTGTTTAATGATCCCTCAAGTCCAAAAATATTAAAATATATGAGAGGGATGGCATTCCTATTATTTTAACGAGCTATGACAGCCAATAGCTCAACAATCTTTTTATATTTAATGAGTCTAAAAAGAGTTTAAAAGAGGCTCTTTTTTTAGGAATGAGTGGTATTTCTAGGTAGCAGTTGGTTCTAGCTAAGTTTGGAACTTCTCAAAACTGTAAGTGTGAAGAGGGTGGCAATTAGAATCACTTGTCGCAGATGTTCCTCAAAAGGGTAAACAATCAAGTGGAAGTGTATGGTTGGCCAAATGAAATGGAGGTGACGGAAGGAACACAACCAAAGTTCAAAAAGGGTTGATAGCAAAGCAACCACACAAATTTATTTACCAAAGGCGGGTTTATTTTTTAATGAGCTTGAACCTTGTGCCAACATGTGCTCATTGCAGGTTGATTTTTTAACGAGCTTGAACCTTGCAGGAACATTGCTATTGATGTTGGTCAATGATATTCAGTTTACCATTTAATACGTTAGATTCTTTTCTCAGTCGTTCAACCTGCTCAATTGCTCCATCAAATTGGTTAGAAATTCGCATATATATGCTTGAAAAATGAATTAAAAACTAACATTTTACTTGAAGTATGGGAATAGTAACATAAAAAGTAGTTTTACCTCTCATTTTTACCATTTCATTTCAAATTTGGGATTTGTAGTTTTGGAGTGGTTTTCTGCCTCAAACTTCATTAGCTGATTTCGGATGATCAAATGGACTATTCTCCACACCATCAAGACTAGGTAGGAGCTAACCCTGAGCTCTTCATTTTCATTCCATCCTTTTCTAATTTTGAGCAAGTTTTCCCCTTTTTCTGAGCCCCTGGGGTTTGAAGAAATCATTTTCCCATCATTGCACCTGCCCTATATCAAAAGGTGTGATGCATACTAAGCTGTACACTGGCCAGTTAGTATGCATCTCACCTAGTCCAAAGGCAGGGTGCGATGGGCGCAGAAGGGAAACTTTGCACAGTGATTTCTCATGAAATTTTTTCCTATTTTTGCTCAAATTTGGATCCTAATTCATCTTTTGTCTGTGAATCAGATATTTTTTGGATCAAGATGGTCATCACATGGCATGAACGCAAGCATGAAGAAGAATACGTGACTGCCTTACATGATCAGGGTACTGTTACTACATTGCGAAACTGTGGCAACAAACCAGCTTCTTGCAGTATTTCCTTGATGCATGGGATCTGATCAACCAGGTGTTCCAGATTAGAGTTAAATCCATCCCACTGACAGTCAAGGACATCTACTTTTTTACGGGGTTAATGAGGCATGGTGACCCTCTTTCACTATCGGGATCTGCCCGTGGGGGCGAATTGATGCGAGATTATATTCGTTAACTTTATAGAGATGGATCTCACCCTAGTAGATATGGCAAGATCAATATCTAGGACATCACTGATTGGTCTCTAAGTACCATTTTATTCACCTTTGCAAGATTAGCTGGTAGCGCAGCTATTCATTTAGCGAACAGATCTTATGTGCAGTATGCTCTAGAATGCTTGGAACCAAAGATATTCAACTGGTGTGAGGCAGTACTTCCAGTGATAAAAGAACAGCTCTTTAAGGTAAATAATGGAAGGTCCAAGAACTTTGGGTACGGTTCCATTTTGACTACTTTTTCCTTAGAGAGGATCCCACTAATGCAGCCACAACATATTTCACTAGGATTCCCAGCACCGAGGAAACCTGGGATGCAGAGATGGGTTGATCTCATGGCCAGACATGCTAGTCAGCCATGGATTACTTTCCATAATGCCTTCTTTTACTGGTTCGACCATCAGGAGATGGTTTTCTCAGAGTATCCGTATGTTGGGATGGAATTCTGAGGTGAGCCAGATTTGTTGTTGCCAGATGGCGAGCAGTGGAGTGTGATAGGTAAATATTTTGAGTGTATCTTTGTTTATCAGTTTTATAATATTTTTGTGATTTATCAAGACTAATTGAACTCATGTACTTGTGCAGATGTTGGGCCAGTGAGACCAGTGGCGCGCCCAAGGGTGGTAGTTGGCGTTCCAGTAGGAGAAGCTATAGGGAGGGCTGTCCTTCGTGATCTGGACATAGCAGAGACCCTGGCAGTATTGTAGGATCAGATCGAGGGTCTTACCCTTGGTATTCAAGATGTGAGGACCGACGAGTTACCTCTGAGGCTACAACGCCATACTACTGGCATTCCGATTTGATGAACTAGGCTCCTGCATATGATCGTAGAGGCGATGACATGTTATCACCAACATCATTAGTATAGGATGCTTTTCTACATTTACTTTTGAGTTTCTTGGTTGCATGACTGATTTTTGCCTTGTACACAAAACATTATGCGAAACTATAAACAATTATATATTTCTTATTTTCGAAGTTTATTTTGGTTAAGTTATGTGATCCAGGTGCAAATGTTGATGTAAAATGCTTTTCTTTATAAATGTTGCAAATGTCTGTCTAACACATAATTCGCTAATGAATCAGTTAAAGTGTTTAAGTTGATGGAAATGTGCTGATATTGAATGTAATCAAACTACCTTTCCAAAATCTTGACCCTTAGGAACATACGATATATATATATGGGTTCTGAACTGAATAGATGCCAGTAAGCTGTAGAATGACGAGTTTCGAATCTAGCCTGACAATAAGTTGGCATATGCCATG
The DNA here is from genome assembly GCA_031772625.1 of Pinus tabuliformis. NCBI lineage: Eukaryota > Viridiplantae > Streptophyta > Pinopsida > Pinales > Pinaceae > Pinus > Pinus tabuliformis. The sequence goes on along the minus strand of CM062817.1, from coordinate 1,982,006,266 downwards.
CGAAATGGTATTAGAGAGAAGCTCTATCAATGTGCTATACTCATCGATGTTGTTCATTGATTGACCAATAAATATCCCCCTGAAACTCACTAAATCATCACTTGGATCAGAGCTGGCCCACGCTGCAGAAGATAGGTTCCACGTTCTATGACTAGCTCCGTCAGCATACCCAATGAATGCTTCCAAAAAGTCTGACATCTGCAATAAATGCGAAGTGGATTACTTAACCAAAACGACAACTACACTTGCTATATAAAATATGCATATAAAGAGATTACTACACTTGATCAAGCATAATATTTCTTAAGATACAACCCATTTTGGGGTTGTGATAGTGGAATTCCATCGTAATCTACTAGCTCGTAGGCTCCTTTTGCTAATACCCATTTAACAATGTATGGGCCCATCCATAATGATTGGAACTTACCTGCTCCTAATTTATCAAAGTCCTAATCATAGAGTAAGACCAGGTCACCTTCTGAGAAGACACGAGGCTTGACATTTTTGTCAAATTGTGCTTTGACATGTTTCTTATGCATTTCGTTAGCCAGCGCGACATCACGATGGGTTTCATCCAAGCAGAATAGTTCCAAGAAACGAGCCTCTTCCTCTAAAGTTTTACGGAGTAGATCGATTGTGAACTTTATAGATAAAATCTCACACTGAATTGCTAAGACAGCTTCTAGGTCATACACCAACTGAAAAGGCATAAATCTGATCACATTTCTCACCGAGGTTCTATATCCCCATAGAGTTGAGTACATGATTAAATGCCAATCCTGTTTCTGGGCTCTAATCATTCACTGCAGCATGTGCTTGAGGACTTTGTTTATTGCTTCAACTTGTCCGTTAGCCTGCGGATAATATGGAGTAGAACTATAGTGGGATAGTCCTAATTTGGCAGTCAATTCAACCATCATGTGATTGCGAAAATGCGATCCATGATCTGTGGCTATAGCCTATTGAACACCGAACCTAGAGACTACATGATTGAAAAAGAAAAGAGCAGTCGTTTCATCGTTGTTGTTTAATGTAGGCATCGCCTCAACCCATTTTGTAAAATAGTCGACAATGACTAGGATATAGGCGTGCCCCCCAGCTGAGGTGGGGTTACATGTCATGAAATCTATGCCCCATTTGGCAAATGGCCCAACAACAACTACTGATGCAGTGGTGCGGGTGGTAATCTAGTTTTGCGATAAAAAATTTGACAAGCATGGCAACTTCTTATTGCTATTATGCAATCTTTGAAGATAGTAGGCCAGAAGTAGCCAGCTCGCAAGATTTTCTATGCAGTAGCATAACCAGATAGATGCCCCCCACATGTGCCTGAATGACAGTCATTCAGGACTTTTTCAGCCTCCTCATGCATGAGGCACCTTCGCAGAACTGTATCGACACCATGACAGTAAAGTGTATCACCGATGATCATGTAGTCTTTTGCTTGGTATCGAGTACATCGTTGTTCTGAGCAAGAGGTGTTAGGCCTAAAGGTTTGGGTTTGGAGATAGATTAGTATATCTCCTTACCATAGGTTGCTCGATGATATCAGAAACAATGTTTCATCCACGACTGATGCTTTAGATGTTAAATCGTTGGACGATGATGGGAGGTCGCAAAGTAACTCCGTGAAGACTAGAGATTTCTTTGATTTGGATTTGGTGAATTCCATATCAAACTCTTGCAAAATGGCTATCCATTTTGAATACTTTCCCCCTAGCAATTGACGTGACAGGATGTAGGTCATACGGTTGCAATCTGACAAGATGGTAGTTTTGCGAAAGAGTATATAGTGTCAAAATCTATATACTACTTGAACAGCTGCCAAAGTAAGCTTTTCAACATAGGATTACCTTCTTTCTGTATCATTTAAGTTGCGGCTTAAATAATACACAGGATGTTCTATTCCATTGTATTATTGTACTAAAACCATTGCGATGGTTGTATATGTGGCAACGAGATACAGGTTGAAGTCTTTTTGATAATCAGGAGCATACATTAATGATGCTTTTACTAAGGAAATTTCCAAAGAATCAAAGGAAGCTTGTGAAACTTGATCACAGTTGAAGGGAACTTCCTTTTTCAAAAGACGTGTATAACCTTTAGCAATTTTGGCATAATTTGGAATGAATCTCCTTAGAAATTTTTCTTTCCCTTGGAGTTTCTGAATCTGAAGCAAATTTGAAAAGGTGGAGGCATGTTGATGATTGCCTAAACCTTACATGGGTCGAGTCAAGTTCCATTTTTAGAAACTACAAAACCAAGTAACCAACCAGAACCAACAAAAAACATGCACTTGTGTGGATTGAGTCATATTTTGTAGTGTCAGCAACATAGAAATATATCTCTCAAATGATGCGGATGATCAGTCCGCTTTCACGAATGAGCTGGTAAATCATCTAGATAAAATTGAATAATGTGTTTGATGTCATGGAAGGCATAGTTCATTGCCCTCTGAAATGTTGCGCCTGCATTCTTCAAACCGAAAGGTAGTTCGTAGTACGCGAATGTGCCCCACGGACATATAAATGCAGCCTTCGACTGGTCCTGTGGGCGGATATTGATTTGATTGTATTTGGAAATGAAAAAACTTCACATCTAGCACATTCATCAATTATCTGGTCGATGAAGGGTGTAGGGTAGTTGTCCTTTGGACAAGCTTGATTTACATCCCTATAATTGATGCACACTCTAATCGTTCCTTTCTTTTTCATCACAGGAACAATATTCGATACCCAGTCAGTGAGAGGAATGGCGTAAATGAAACCAGCATGTAAAATTTTTTCAACTTCCACCTTAATGGCAGTGACTTTCTTTGGCTGAACCGGTTGAAGCCATTGTCATACTGATTTGACATCATGATACATCTTGATTTCATGTTCAACAATGCTCGAGTCAATGCCTGGCATTTCTTCATATGACCAAGCAAAGACATCTATGAATTCGCGAAAGAGAGCACAGTATGTTTCCAGTTTCGAAGGAGAACAAGATTTTCCAACATGTATATTCTCTACAACATCTGTTTTGGTTGATATATTAATGGAAATAGTTTCTTCAATACTAGATAGATTTCACTCCGAATCCACTGTATTTACAGTGTTCGATAGAAAATCAAAAACTGAAGGATGATTAAGGTCGTTAGAGTAATCCTCATTGTTATCTTGAGGTCTAGAATGATGGTGGTGATCTTCCCATGGTGTCTCTCCTATCATCATTAACTAAATGATTCCTTCGTCTGTAGAATGTACATGTGACCAAGGATCAGAAGAGGTACCATACTCTAGAGACCTATCTACCCAAATGCTTGCCAAGCTTTGATTTGGGTTTGCCGCCCATACCCAGAATATTGATTGCTACAATAATTATATGGGGCTTGGGGGCAACACCTGGCAATGATCCATGCTAACAAAGTGTTTTGAATTCTTCTTAATCTTTGAAGAAGATATCATGTGACAGGTTTCCACTGTGGCCACTTCTGCTAGATTACTCGGAGGCAGAAGGGAAAAAGTGCCCATTAAAGAAGGGTCTTTTAGGAGACCTACTCCGATATTTTGAAGCGATTGAGAGCTTCCATGGATCAACGGAATGCTTCCGGTAACTTGAGAACTGTTGGGGAGGAAGGTGAGTTGGTCAATGATTGTGATTCCACCTTGAAAGGGGAATGCAATCTTTCTAAAATATGTTGACACAACAGTAGCCATAGCATAAATCCAGGGCCTGCCCAGTAGGATGTTGTAGTCAAGGTTTCCATTAATGACCTTGACTTCAATTTCTACTATCTTGCCCCCCAGTTCAATTTGCAAGTTACTTAATATCCCATATGGCGTGTATGTTCTTCCATCGAACGCTTTCAATGTCGTTGATGATCATGACAAGGGTGGAGAGCCTAAAGTTTTCCAGCAACTCATTGACATAATACAGGTATATGCTCCTTCATCAATTATTGTACGATGAATAGTTTTTTTGAGGGATTTCACCTGTATGAGGAAAGTGAGTTGTGCTGGTAACTAAGGTTCATATCCTTTATTATTAAAGGCCACTAGATTGGAATCCGTTGGATCAATCCCACCTATCGCTGATAACAAAGCCTGTTTTTGGGATGGGAAATTCTATAGTACTTCAAGGGTCGACATGGCGGATGGAAACTGGGCCATATCCTCCACTATATTATAATTCTGTGCTGCTTGAGCATGAGGATTAAATTTAGATTTATGTACTACTCCCTTAGGCAGTTTTATTGTTAATTTAGGAATGATTGGTGGAACAACTCCTGATGAAGTTGTTTTCGAACTGCTTGGTTGATTTGTAGCCTTGCCGTTTGATGATTTTGGATTTCCATAATCCTTATTCCTTGTAGATATCAAGGCATCATTTTTTTGTTTTGAGATGGATAGCATAAGCACTTGGGATGGTGAAGCATGATCACTAGCAACCAGGTTAGTTTCTGAATTTGGAAATGGATCAGTCAATACCGCTGAGGTATTTGAAGTCCTTTTGAAAAACTTCTTTATTTCAGCTTGATGTGGACAATCTTTTGTGTAATGGTCCTCATCACATATGAAACATGGCCGATTAGGTTTCTTCTTTCCAGTAGGGTTTCCAGAAGGTTTCTCAGTAGTTGAATCCTCCTATTTCTTCCTTTTGTTTTTCCCTTTCTTCTTGTCCCCTGGTTGCTTAGGATTTTTGCCTTTGTCAGTTGACATGGCATTGACCTCCGAGGTGAGAGGCTCTTCATCCACTTTTTGACTAGAAGCCGTACAGGATTTCTTAGATGTACCCTTTGCGGTTTTCGTTCTTGTCATAGCTATCATGCCATCGCCGGCACGAGAGTCTTTGTTTGATTTAGGAGGGGGAGGAATAGAAAATTCCAGTCTAGGAGCATCACGAATTTTGTTGTAGAGCATGCCAGACTGAGTATAGATCGTCTAAATATTGTGCATGAGTAATGAATTGCTCTTCTGTAACAACTACTCCCTTAGCAACATCCTCTATAACACAGGGTAACAACGACTTTATAAACCATTCAGCTAAAAGCTGATCAAGAACATATGTCTTTACCATTCTTCAACGAGACCACCACTCATGAATATGATCAGATATGTGAGTGGTTGTCATCTATTTAAAGTTGGTAAGGAGTTTTCTCCCTATTTCATACCTTATGGGTAACTGAAAATGGGTTAAAAAGGTAGTGGCAAGGGTGCTAAAGTTATCAAACAAAGCTCTAGGCAATTCTATATACCATTTAGCTACCGGACCTATTAACGTTCATTGAAAAGGGCAAAGCCTAATCGAATCATCATTCAAGGTGTTGGATGAACACCAAAAATGGAAAGTCATCACATGATTCAACGAATCTTCACCTGGATTTCCATTGAATTTAGGAATATCAGAGGGAAGTTTTTGAGGAATTGTAGGTCACCAAGGGGCATAAGCAATTGGATCATTCATCAACCAGTTTAGATCTGGTAATTATAGAGTTGATACAAAGGGAAACTGTTGATTCAAGTTGGGTGAAGCATACCCAGGATAAGATGGAATCGCATGAGCAGTAGGTCTTTGCATACCAACATAATGTATTTGATGCTAGTAACTTTGATAAGGTTGATGGTCATAACCATTATAGTATGGTTTTTAATAATCGCTTTGGAAATGAGGTTGCCCATTACTTACAAAGACTTGTTGCTCAGGTCCTTGGTATGATTACTGAAATTGCAGTTGTTGATATTGAACTAGCCATGGTTGTTGGACCCTTTGCTATTGTCCAATACTGGATGATTGACCAAGATGCGGAGTCATAGTACCTATTTTAGCCTAAGTCGCTCCAGATAAGGAGGCACTAACCTGACGTTGTGATTGAATCACTGAGACGAGAGGCTGTTGTATTGCAAATTGAGAAACTTGGGGTTGAGATACAACAGGTAGCACTTGTACTTGCGATACAGTCACAATAGCCGGTGTAGAGGGAATATTCGACACAGGATGGATTGGTTGCATTAAATATACAACACTTGGTTGTTGAGATAGTATTGGTACCCAACCACTGGATGTAATTGTAGTTTGACCTGAACTTTCTTGTAAACTCTCATATGGTTGTTCTCGAGGAGGCAACAATGAAAAGGCATACTACCCCCCATATGGTGGTAATCCAGTACATAAAGGGTAGATTGGCCTTTGAAGACACATTGGATCAACTTGTTGAGTTTCAACATAAGAAATACCAGATGAGAATCTGGATAAAGAAATAGGAACTGACCATGTCATCAAAACAGTCCCTGATTGGACTTTGGCTTGTTGTTGATAACCAGCCGGGACAGATGGTATACCAGAAATCATTGTAGGAACAGAAGCAGGAAGCTCTGTTGTAGCTGTGTCAGTTGACACAGTCCTAGATGTTGATGGTTTTTCAAACATGTTTAGTCTATCAAAAATATTTCCTAGTGATTCGACAGGAACTTGTGATGAAAAAGAACTAACTTCTGTAGTAGAAGGATGTATGTGGATCCCAGTTTAAAAATGCACTGGAGTACTCGGTGGAAGATCCTCTACTATCTCTTCTATAGCAATAAATCCAGGTGGAAGAGGTAGAACATCAGGTCCATAAAATATTTTTGGAGCCGAAGAAAGTGTAGCTTTTGCGGTAACAGATAGTGGAGGGGTGACACCCTCTAAATTCTAGAATTCAACTTCCAGATGTTCAGGCAAGTGAACTACAGTTTCTGGATTAGTCCTAGGTGGCGCTGTTTCAGGAATAGAGGTATCTACCGTTACCCTAGGATGATTTTGAAACACAAGTTTCAAAAAAATTAGGGGAATTCGACTCAGTTAAATGAGAACACTTTTCCAGGGATGGTTTCGTTTCCAGGGTCAAAGATGGTTGACTCGCTAGTCTCTGCGAATGACGGGGTTTTGATTGACTTTCTTCCATGATTGCGGATTACTTTATCAACTCAAAAATTAAAGGGGAAAAATGTTATTCCGATTTAAAAGAATTTTAAGACACTTTCATGCAACTTTCTTTTTCAATTTTTTAGAGGCGAGAAAAAGCTAAAGGTGACTCTAGTTGCCTTCAATTTTTAATGAGCTTGAAGTGACAAGTGCTCAGATAGACCTTTTCTTTTAAGGAGTTGAAAAGGAACAAAAGTGACTGCTCTGGAAATCTAGACAGAAGTTTTACCAAATCGATCATAAAACTGCCAAATACACCTTGGCGATAAATGATAGAGAAATTACCTAGGACTTATGTATGGCAATCAATCTTCCCAAATGTTGTGTTCAGTGAATTAAAATCGATAGGGCGGCAGACACAACTTCCTAAGGATAAAGGATATCAGCCTATTGTGGTCTCCCAATATATACTCGACGGTATGAGGAGCACAAGTCTGTATTGGCACTTGTCATATCAAAGAGGAGGAATCACCCAACCTTCGATGAAAACAATAGTTACCAGGTTTTACCATGCCAGAACACGTCTCTAGCCTAGACTTCTAGATGTGTTGCGTTAGGTTCCAAAGAGTTTTTATGTTCATTGAGGTTTATTTTAGAGTTGATCTTACTAAGAAGTTTGTCTTTCAAGGTTCACCACGTGATGTAGATGTGAAATTCCTAAATATGCAATATAAAATGATAAAAAGTCGTTTATGTTCTTTTAGCAATGAAAATCCTAGCTACAAAGGAAAGAAGATGATGATTTTCTTTCAGCAGAGAGCATAGAGCACACATTAAATGCACTTTCCTAAATCAAATTTCACAAGTAGTCAAAATGTAGATGCACATCCATGTATTTGTTTTCCGCTTTCTTAATGTGTGAATGACAAAAAGAAAGCTAAGTAAAGATCTGAACTATTTTCTTTCAAAGTGAAAATACTAACAATTTTTCATTTCAAAACGAAAGGAAGACTAAGACAACACTTTTCAATTTCTAATTTAAAATTGTTTTTGACACTTGAAATACTAATAATTTCAAAATCAAGTACAATGATAAAAGTACAATCAACTATCTAGAAGAGGAAGACTTTATGCACTCTTCTTTTGATTTAAAATGACAATTACGACACTTGCATCAAAAATGATAGTTCGATTACGCTACTTTCGACAAAGGAACACTGTAAATGATTGACAAATACACAAAAACATTTACAATTCCTAACTGATGGAGGCTGAAATAATGTGAAGGAAGATGGTTTCAACAAGAAGGTATTGATCATGAACAGCAAAACTGTTGAATAAAGCTGAAAACAAGGAGAAAAAAAACAAATTTCAAAGAAGAAAACAATGTCACTCAATCATCGCACGTGCAACACAGGGAAACAAGGATGCATCTCACTTGCAACACACGAGAGGTGCGATGCATCCAGGTTGCACTGTCAGACAATGTGATGGGCGAGGGAGTGAAAATAAGCTTGGTTTTTGCTCAAAACTTGTAGCCAAGTTCAATGATTTAGGCTAAGTAATGATGGACAATAATAACAAAGCATAAGGGTAGGATCTAATGAGGTTCTAAGCGACCACAAGGGAACTTAGGATGCTTTGTAAGTCAGATGTTTAGTTCGTAAACCAACCCAGAGATTGATTGAAGTAGCGTTTATCTACTTTGAAATTGCATAGAAGAGGCATTTCAAAGGCTAGCTGGCTAACTTTAGGCTTGGTTTGTAGTTTATAAAGCAAACAATAAATAAGCAAAACAAACTATTCGCTCCCTAGTGGAGTCGCCATTTTGTTTCAGGGAAAACTAGTGTCGATTCGAACTACTAGTCCCACTAAGACGGGTAGCTAGCTTAGAAACAAACAATGAAATCTTTTCAAGAGTTCCTTTAAATGTGATAGATGGAAGAGAAGAAAAGAAGACCAACATGGATCTTCCGCTTTGATCCTAGCTTGATTTCTCCTTTCCTTGATAGAATTTGCCACTCCTCTCCTACTTGTCCTGCTTCAAAGAGTACCTATAGAGTCAAAGTAACAGCAAACTATCAAAGAATCTCTATCTAAAACATCATAAACAATGCGGAATTAGAAACACATTGACCATACAATTACATTCATAAACAAGATTCACAAATACAATATTTATATGGAGGAAAACTCAAAGAACTTTATTAATAGTAATGTAAGAGAGGATTACAACCCAGCTGTTTGATCCAACATCATCCTCCCAGTTGTAGAAGCCCTCTTCACCTCATGAACAAGCAAATCACCAAACAATGCAATGTCTCTTCTCACCAAACCAACAACACTTCCTTACAAAATACAAAATTCTAGCCTCTAGATCTCCCAGATGAGGGATCCATTTATAGATGTCTTGAAAGGGTGTGAGTCAGTTTTGGGTTTTTGATTAGTTTCATTCCACTGATAGTTATTGGTTCCACTTGGAGCTTTCATGATCTCTTACTCATCCCTGGGTGAATTCAGAGAGGCAAGTGTCATAGGAGAAGTTTCTGGAAGATTCCATGATCATCCACCTTGCAAATTGTCTCTGCCATTTGTCTATTCTTGCTCATCACACCTCACAAAAGTCCATTTGAGTATGCATCACACCTGGCTAGTTAGGAAATTAGTATGCATCGCAATTTGCCCATGGAGCAGTCTGTATGGTCCAGTTTTGGCCAATTCTGAGTATTTTTTCAGGTGGAACTTCTAGCAAATGATGTAATCAGTTGACCATGATCCTTTAGGGTGTGAAATAACACTTTTAGGGACTTAATGAGCCCTTATTTTATGGAAATATGAGTTTCGGGTTTTAGTGCCCAAATATATCTATAACACTCTCTCACTCCAAAGCTTATATATTCCCAATATCTAGGCTTATATTGACAAATGCAGAACTAAAAGAACTTGAAGTAGGTGTATGCTTGTGTTTTCCTTTAACTGTTAAGTGCTTTAAGTTGATTTTCTTAAACTAATATAAAAACATATAACAACAAGTAATGCAAATAATAACCAACACACATAACAGCTATTGGGTTGTCTTATATTCTTTCCATGACTAGCCCATGTACTTAGAGGGGGCGAGGTCATAAGGGGTTTGAGGGGTACCCATAACCCCACTTTATGGGGTCTAGGGTAGCGCCCCGGAAAATATTGGTTTTGGACCCTATGTTAGGTTGGGCGGACCCACCTATGGTTTTGTGCATGATTTTTGCACGTGTTTTTTGGACGCAATGGTTTTCAGTCCATGGTATTGGATGTGATGGTTTTCGGTCCATGGTATTGGATGCTTTAGCATGTATAAATATGTATTGTAACATTGAAATGAATATAATGAAAAATCAAGCTGGTAGTCCCGGTTGTGGGATCCAGGGGAAAATCTCTGTGTATATGTGTTTTATGTATTATGCTCTCGCATTATTTATTTTTCGTGTTTTAGAATTTGTATGCAGGTAATTTCTGTACATGGTTAAAACCTACAATAGCAATATAATTAGGAGTTCACCCAAACCTCTTGGGCTATGTCTTTGTGAGCTCTAGTAAACTCAACTAGGCTCTTTGGGATTATGGTTTAAATTCTTTTACAAGTCCACACTTAACTCCATAGGTTTACAACTGAACCTATGGGTTTAGAATACCATCTTATCCCGCTAGCTATCCATACTCTGTAGACAGATCTAGGCTTCTCTTGACTAGGCTTCTTCAATCAGTGCTCTGAGGTATCTTGAGCTCCTAGCTTGCACCAACTCCCTCAAAATTCTTTTACTATCTCTGGAATTCCTTCTTCTCTCTTCAGCACACATCAGACACCAGCAACTGCTTGATAATTTGATCTCCTTGTTGTTCTGAACTTCATTGTAGCTATAAGGCTCTTAGAAGTCTGCTTTGAGCTCTTTGGCTCTGAGGCTCTGCCTCCAACCTCTGGTGGCTATGCCTCTGTCGAGCCTCCAACCTATGGTGGCTCTTTGGTTGTCCCCCCAACCTCTAGTGACTCTTTGTGAATCCTCAACTCTACAGCTCTCTGCAGCTATCGCTCTCTAGCTCTCTACGGCTATCGAACCTCTGGTTCTGTGCAACTATCTTGAGCCCTAGCTGTCTGGCTGTGCCTCCAACCTCTAGTGGGTCTGCCTCTGCTCAATCCTATGGCTCTGAAGCTCTCGAATTTATATCTCTCGACTCTTTGGCTCAATTCACGGGCTCTCTATCCCTTCCTCATCCTGAGGACACATCCTCTGCAATCATCCCAACCTCTGGTGGCTTTTACGTCTACTCGGCCCTCTGGCTCTGAAGCTCTTAGGCTTTCTGGCTCTCGATGCTCAAGTTCTTGGGCTCTCTATCTGTTCCTCATCCTGAGGAATCATCCCTGGCAATTCGCCCCCAAGCTCGAGTGGCTCTATGCCTCTATTAGCTCTGCAGCTATGGGATGTTACAGCGTGAGGTCTCGGGCTCTGCTTTCGGTCCAGCACTCCGACCGCTACATTTTTGTCAGCCTCTTGCTCTCCGCATTTCCATCTCTCAGCCTTGGAGTTCTCTATTAAACTTTGTGGATTATCAAAATCCCTTGGCCCTTGCTTTCGTGTGGCTCTCTGGCTTTTGTGAGGCATCCTCCCAACTCTACATCTCCCTGTCTGTTTCTCTGTGTGCAATCATGAGGAATCATTCTTGGCGACTTTGCATCTCTTCGACTGGCCCTCTATCTTCCTCTTTGTGTAATCATCCCTTTGTCTCTGCGTTTGGGCCTCTAGCTTCTGGTTTTGTGGCTCTATGCATTACACAACGCATTCCTATTACAAAATGCCCGCTTACAGCGTTGCATAGGTGTGATGGACTGTTTCAAATGGAAATGACATAGTCGGCCATTCTTCTGCCTACATTCCAAAAATAGTAGCATTACAGAAACACACAGGAAAACTCATGAAAAACACATCATGAGCCTTTAGGAAGAACTCAAATAAAGTTCAATCACCCCTATAATCCTTTCAGGTCTCTCCTTTGATTGCATATCACAATAGTATTACGTAAGGCCAAGAAACCCAAATACACAGCAATACAATGAAAATCCACAAATCCTGATTTCAAAGAATATGCAATCGCGTCAATAAAACCTTTTGGGTTCACGCTCTTTATCGCATATCACATATCGCGTTGCCCAAGAATCATGGTCCATCTCCCATGCCTTTTTGCAATGCGATCAACTATTGTCGATCGCTTTATCGACATATCGCAATTGCTTTATCGGCACTATCGCAAGTCACTATATCGCATATGTGATAGCTCAGGGTTCCTTTCCTCTGTGAATGGACTGCTCTGACGTGATATACATCGCCGATCATTGCTTGCCGCCGATTGCAATCGCTCTATCGGCTCGCTCGGGTTCCGATATCACATGGCAGCCTACATCCGATGCGATATGTCGAAGATCACAATCGGGGATTCATAAGGCTCGATGTTCCGCCCTTTATCATTGCAATGTGATTACATTAAGGAGCCCTTAAGTCCCATTTATAAGAAATTTCCTCCTTTTCTAAGGACATTAGGCAATTTTCGTTTTACAATAACTTCTTCATCCAAAGTTCATTTTAGCCCATTCAAATTGCGTCAGATTCAGAATGAAGAGATCTATGCAATGAGACTATTTCCAAGAGAATAAATTAACTTTCATTTTCCTCTACGAGAAAAATTTTTAGACTTAGAAGTCTATTCTAGATTCATTTTGGATCACGCCTTCCCACTAAATAGCTTTTGGACTCCAAAAGATTGATATACCGATCTGAACAGTAACTGAGAGTATGTCACCCTCTTCTTTCAACCTCCATACACTTGCCTTACATAGTGCCTCTGAACCAAAGCCTTTTAACACTTTCCTTTCTGGATGTGCTTGTCCTCCTGGGAAGAACTATTTCCCTCCTTGACTTCATGCAGAACTCCTGCTGAGAAGGTTACAGAAGGTAGTTTGATCTTCTCTTCCTGGATCATTGATCCAAGTTGGCTCAAAAAAATGTGAAGTTACATCTTCTTCACAAAAATTTACATTTGTATCTGTTTGACATATTTTCAACAACAACTATTAACAACAATAGAATTATAGACAACAACTGGATGGCCTAAACTTCTGCTTCAACAAAAGAAATAGATTTTCACATCTTGTGAATTACCTTCAGCTCTTTACATCTGTATACAAATGATGGATTAGATAACAAGCCCGATATTACATGCATGTTTGAAAACAAAGCAATCAACCCTTCAAGTTAATCACACATACATGTTCAAATACAAGGAAATCATCAGCATCCTTATGTTCATGCACATCATTCTCATGCATGCATTTCATCCTTCAAATTTCACTTAAGTAGACTGTATTTTCGAAGCTGAAATGAAATATAAGGTTTCATCCTTCAACTTTCGCTTAAGTACACTATACTTTCGAAGTTGAAATGAACATAATGTTTGCAGAAATAAAGTGAGTCTACCTACTCAACCTTTTTTCCATCCTGCAACTTGCATCTCATTAACAAAGAAATGAAATAAATGAAAAGACAAGCATCCTTTTGCAACAAACCTCTTGTGCTTCAATGATTGTCATGAGGTCCTTTGGGATAAGGAGAATGCATTCAGCTCTTATTCCTTCTTGTCCTCTCCTAGAGTTAGCTATCAATAGCTTTCTCTTCACCTTTGCAAACTCGAACAACGGTTAGTTTACAAACAATCAAATATTTTGAATTTGACTATTTGAACACCTTTCAAGTCAAACAAGCATATAGATTTCTCTATCAATCAAGCATTCTGATCTGATACTACTTACATCCATGATTCCACCTGCTCTCGTATAAATTAAGCTCTGATATAACTAGTTCTAATACCACCTTCTTTGAAGGTGGGGTTAATCAACCTGAAGTTCTAATACCACCTGATCTGAAATGGGGACCTAAAGGTCTTGTCATGCTTACAATAACCTCTCCCACTCCAAAGCTTATATATTCGCAACTGGTGGAAATAATACTGAGAGGTGGGGGGGTGTGAATCAGTCTTATCAAACCAAACACTTTTTCATTTCCATACTCAGATTCATATATGCTACTTCAGTTAAGGGAACCTGCGCGTACATGCAATTGTGTCTAATGCAACTAGCATATATCTAGTAAACTTATGATTTAGTTAATCCATTAAATGTTGATCTTTAGTTAGTGCATTAGAACTTTTATTAGCCCTATGAACAGTAAACAGGTGCAGTAAAACAGAATAGATCATCACACACAAGGAGCACACCTGAACACCATGATGTAAGGTGGAAACCCAATGTGGGTGAAAACCACTTGCTGCAAGTCATCTCTATCTTCTTTTAATAAGAAACTTCTTTTTACAATATTTCTGTACTGGTGCAGTCTTATACCAATACACAGGCTTCTACCTACAAAAGGCTACAACCTTCTCTCGTTCTCCAGCTTCTCCTAGAAGGGAGCTACAACCCCCTTAGCTCTTGTACTAGTCGATCTTTTTACTAGTACGTAGGTGCCCACCTACCTTCACTCGTTTTCCAGCTGTTACTGGAAGGGAGCTACCTCCCCCTTAGCTATTGTACTAGCTGATGTACTAGTACGTAGGTGCCGACCTACAGAAGGCTACAACCTTCTCTTTCTTCCTCCAAGTACCATGTTTCATAAATTTATAGACCGGATACTCCTGAAGCACAACACCGTAATCTGAAGGCCATGTTTCATCCAATTTTCATACTGGACCTATCAATATTATTGATGCACAAAATCAATCACCACTTGCATCATCAATCTCTGAATCACCCAATACTAAATCATTGAAACCCTATCAACAAATTGCAATCACCAAAACACAGAGTAGAACACAGAACTCTACAACAATGTTCAGATCTAACTGTATCATCGAAAATCATGCATCAGAGTGCATACGCTACTTGGAAGAGCTGAACCAGCATGTATACTCAACTTCACCAAACCGAACCAGTGTATATTTCATTAATTACTTACTTATGTCTTTGTTGCACTTCATGACTTCAAACATAACCAAATCATTACATATATAAGGATAATACGTATGTTAGCAACCAGATCTAGTCCATCAGATCACATAAAGATAAGTCATTATGATCTTGATCCATTATACATCTCACTAAAAATAATAAACCAGTCTGAATATGCAGAATACTGACACCAATAAATAGTCACCAAAACTCAGACTTTGCATCAAGTACTAGAACCATCTGTAACTTCAAATATCATAGTGTATATGGTATACGCTACTTAGATGTATATAACCTGTGTATGTATGTGCTTTTATCAAAGTCAACCAGCGTATACATCTATAAATATTCATTCATGAGTTGCAGCTATTTCAAACTTAAGTTATACCCAGATCAAAACATTACATGCATCAGTATACAGATCTAGAATAAGCATAATCAAACCATATAGAGATGATTCATTCCAAACCATTTGACCACGATCTATCCTTAGATCTTGTTCTCCATCAATCGGTGAGATTCCTCCTTAGCTCAGATCAAGCAAAGCATCATGAACCCATAACTTGCATACTGGATCTCATACTTCATCAGATATTCAAGACTTTCTCAGTGCCTTTGCCTAATGATCTTCTCCTCCTTTTATAGTCTTAGGCCTTACTCAATACCATGGTCCATAACCATAGAGAATCAATACCATGGACCCAATACCTGAGTTCAACACATCAGAAAAGATACCATGGTCCAAAACCATAGGTCCAAATACCAAGGACTAAGTACCATGGACCAAAACCCAATGTACGCACCTTCCCTTGCATGAAAGTGCGTGTATTCGTATACGCACCTTTTTGTCGGATAACCTACGTGTATACATAGCTTTATCAAAGGGAAATTGCGTATATCTTCATTCTGTGAGCCTTAACTATGATTTGTCATCTTAGTAAGTTGCCATCAAGGACAACACCTGTATCATAATGCCAACAGTCTCCCCCTTTGGACTTGATGGCAAAGCTAACTTGCCATACTAAGAACTATCATTTTAATGAGTTTCCATTTGTACATTACATTTGAACTTGATTCCTTTGAGCTGCCCTACATCCCATGTATTATGTCACATCTAATATCTCTTCTATAGATTCATCTAGTTATATATAAGTGAGTTGTTCTACTACAAGAGGGTTGCCATCAAGTACAACACATGCATCATAATGGCAACAATCTCCCCCTTTGGACTTGATGGCAACAACCATACCAAGTCACTCTCCCCCTTTGACATCAAGGGCAAAGGGCGGACCAAGATATTCTCTTCCTTGATATACATTCCACTATCCATACTCCCCCTGAGTACCTGCTGAAATCTCTGATTGAGCTCCTCCTTTGTATATTCCAAGGTGTACCAATCTATCCATGCTGCCTCTAAGTACATGTTGAAATCTCTGCTCTGCTGAAGTGTGATGTTCATGCTCCCCCTAACTATAAGCATGTTCTACAAAAAGATGTTCTATCATAAATGACCTTCCTATCACCAAAGACTCATACATACATCCAACTCCCAACCAAGTGGGGATATACTGATATTGACTTATCCACCCAACCAACTAGGGATACACTAGATACCAATAGTTTATACATGACTGAAATATTACATCATCCTACCCATGCATAGTGGGGGTACAAATTACATCATATGACCAAAAGGGATTCATTAAATGACTACAATAGATAGAGACAAACTATTACATCATGAGTCTTGGTATGACCTTTACATTGAGTGATATACATGACATTTATAACAAAGACCAAATATCTAAACAGGACCATGATAGTCATCAACAACTATCATACGCACTGTATGATCTACTCCATTCTATCAACAGCCTCCAGACCAACAACCTGTATATGACCACTAGTGTATAATTCATCAACCTGTAACAAGGTATGTCTGCATATAGATATCAACTCATCCTTTTGAACATTATCATTGCCTTCCATGAATGAATTCTGCATATGACATACAAAATCATTCACATTATATCATATGTGAAAAACACCATAGCCATCTCATCTGCATGATCTTATATATCATCCATGTATCATCACTTGGGAACATCTGCATCAATCAACATATGTAAGTATCAACCTATCATCATATAGGTAAGAACTCATCATCATCATGTCTCCAATGAAGCAACTTTGAGTAATCATCCATGTATCCAGCATACTGTATATAGCACTATGTATCTTGATCTCAAGATCTTTTGTCAAAACTTCTTGATATCATCAACAACAACAATCCTCATCCATGTGAGTGCCAAGAACTATAGGAATCCTGCATCATAACTATGTTATATGTCGACGTCAGCATATGAGTGACTCATCATCAAGTAATGAAGTTGTGTATTCAAGCTTTGTAATTCTCCTTATCCTTATGAAGATCACCATGTGAGTACCATATATGCATCATCGGAGAATCAACCACAAATCTGATCATGGACAAATCATAACCATATCATAGCAAGATGTATCATTTATCCATATAAGCATCATCACCAAGGGCTACTAACCATAATGCCAACAATGCATTATTAAAAGTATATGCTCCCCCTGAACCTGTGCTATATTGTTTACTATCAAATTTGATCATGCATATATTAGCAAAAAGTATCAAGGCATCATCATCATCAAGTTAGGATCAAAACACTTCTAAACATCTTCCAAGTATCAAGACATTTCCACACATCATCAGCAGATTGTAACCATTATCAAACAGAGAAAATAATGGACTGAATCATATCAGACCCTTTTCCTGAGCCTGTCCCACTACATGTCTCAAACTGGCATATACACGGTCGTTCACTATCTAACTCGTGTATATGCATGACTTCTCTTTATGAAACTTGCGTATGAGATTGAGAACACTGAATTTTTACACTTTCAGCTTCCTCTGAGTCTGTTATGTCTATACATTGTGCTGTGCCACATCTTTCTGACTGTACTTCCTTCTTCTTCCATATCTTCAAGTGTGATGATGTTTCCTTCTTTCGGTATGGTGCCTATACTTTGTTCCTGCATTCCTTTGCTATATGTCCCAGCTTGTTACATGCATAACATCTTATATGTTTCATATTCCTTCTGTAGCAATCAACAGGTTTGTGACCAAACATATTGCAAGAAAAACAATATCCCTTAAAGTACCTGGAACATGACGATATTTCTATGTGATGATCTTGAACCATTCTACTTCTGCATCTGGCTGCAACATGTCCAAGATTATGGCATACATAACATTCAACATTATTCATCGGAGGAGTAAAAGATTTTATTTGAAGAATTTTTTTCCTTGGTTGTTGATGGGATTGACCTCTCATTTCCTTGTGAAGTATTTCAGATTGTGCATTAGAGTTCCTTGTCTTATTTTGTGAACTAGATTCACCTTCAACAGATTCATGAAAACCAAGACCAGTTTTGATAGTAGGAGACCTTTGACTACTAAGAATATCATCCAAGATCTTAGTACTATCTTGAAACCGTAAGAGCTTATACTTTTCTTCTAAGTTGTCTTTTAGAATATTTACCTCAACCTGATATTGCCATTCCTCTTCACGATACTGCTTTTTCATGTTTTCTTCAACTTTTATTCCTTCTTCCAACTGATGTCTTAATACAAGAACTTCGTTTTCTTGTTTTTCAAGAGCTTGGAGTAGTTCTTTATTCTGCTTATTTGATTCTTCAAGATCTTCTTTTAGCGAGACAATCGTAGCTTCAAGACTTTCATAGTAACTGGATCTTTCTCTGAGTTTCTTGATTGTTGTGCTCCTTTCATTTACTTCATTTCTTAATGAAGTCACTTCATCCTACAACTTTTGACATTGATCTTCCTTTTCCTTGAATAGCTTCCTTACCTTGTTTCCTTCCTCTAGTTGAACTTTTAGTTTGGTAACCTCTTCTTTGGAGATACATTCCCTTTTGTGCAATAGATCTTGTTTATCTCTAATTTTGTCTGTAAGTATTTTAAATTCTATCTCTATTTGATATCTTTCTTTCCCACCCATAACAACAAATTCAGTTGTTTCACTATCACTTTCATCATCTTCAAATGGATGGATAAATGTATCACCAGAGGATAAAAAATTCGTACCTGATAGTTCTTTTGCTTGTTCATCTTCATTCTGAAGTGATTCTGAATCTGAAGTGCTTCTTACACATATTCCCCAATCAATTCTCCCACTGTCATAGTTCTTCTGAGATGTCTTCTTCTTCTTAGGTGCTTTCTTCTTAAGCTTCGTTCCCATTTTTCTACGGATCTCCTTCAAGCGATCAACCTTCTAGCAAAGGACCTGCTCTGATCCCAATTGTTGGAAATAATACTGAGAAGGGGGGGGCGAGGGTAGGGTGAATCAGTATTATAAAATCAAACACTTTTTCATTTCCATACTCAGATTCATATACGCTACTTCAATTAAGGGAACCTGCGTGTACATGCAACTGTGTCTAATGCAACTAGCATATATCCAGTAAACTTATGATTCAATTAATCCATTAAATGTTGATCTTTAGTTAGTGCATTAGAAATTTTATTAACCCTATGAATAGTAAACAAGTGTAGTAAAATAGAACAGATCATCACACACAAGAAGCACACATGAACACAATGATGTAAGGTGGAAACCCAATGTGGGTGAAAACCACCTGCTGCAAGTCATCTCTATCTTCTTTTAATAAGAAACTTCTTTCTACAATATTTCTGTACTGGTGCAGTCTTATAATAGTACACAGGCTTCTACCTACAGAAAGCTACAACCTTCTCTCATTCTCCAGCTTCTCCTGGAAGGGAGCTGCAACCCCCTTAGCTCTTGTACTAGCCGATCCTTTTACTAGTACGTAGGTGCCAGCCTACCTTCACTCATTTTCCAGCTGCTACTAGAAGTGAGCTACCACCCCCTTAGCTCTTGTACTAGCTAATGTACTAGTACGTAGGTGCCGACCTACAGAAGGCTACAACCTTCTCTTTCTTCCTCCAGGTACCACGTTTCATAAATTTTTAGACTAGATACTCCTAAAGCACAACACCATAATCTTAAGGCCACGTTTCATCCAATTTTCATACTGGAACCATCAATATTATTGAAGCACAAAATCAATCACCACTTGCATCATCAATCTCTGAATCACCCAATACTAAATCACTGAAACCCTGTCAACAAACTGTAATCACCAGAACATAGAGCAGAACACAAAACTCTACAACAATGTTCAGATCTAACTGTATCATCAAAAATGGTGCATCAGAGTGCATACGCTACTTGGAAGAGCTGAACCAGCATGTATACGTAACTTCACCAAAGCGAACCAGCATATATGTCATTAATTACTTACTTATGTCTTCGCTGCACTTCCTGACTTCAGACATAACCAGATCATTACATATACAAGGATAATACGTATGTTAGCAACCAGATCTAGTCCATCAAATCACATAAAGATAACTTAGTCATTATGATCGTGATCCATTATAGATCTCACTAAAAATAATCAACCAATCTAAATATGCAGAATACTAACAGCAGTAAACAGTCACCAGAACTCAGACTTTGCATCAACTACTAGAACCATCTGTAACTTCAAATATCATAGTGTCTATGGTATATGCTACTTAGATGTATATAACTTGCATATGTACATGATTTTATCAAAGTCAGCCAGCGTATCCATTTGTAAATATTCATTCATGAGTTGTAGCAATTTCAAACTTAAGTTATACCCAGATCAGAACATTACATGCATTCGTATACAGATCCAGAATAAGCATAATCAAACCATATAGAGATGATTCATTCCAAACCATTTGACCTCGATCTATCCTTATATCTTGTTCTCCATCAATCGGTGAGATTCCTCCTTAGCTCAGATCAAGCAAAGCATCATGAACCCATAACTTGCATACTAGATCTCATACTTCATCAGATATTCAAGACTTTCTCAGTGCCTTTGCCTAATGATCTTCTCCTCATGTTATATTCTTAGACCTTACTCAATACCATGGTCCAAAACCATAGAGAATCAATACCATGGACCCAATACCTGGGTTCAACACATTGGACGAGATACCATGGTCCAAAACCATAGGTCCAAATACCAAGGACTAAGTACCATGGACCAAAACCCAATGTGTATGCCTTCCCTTGCATGAATGTGTGTGTATACGTATATGGACCTTTTGGTCGGATAACCCGCGTGTATATGCAGCTTTATCAAAGGGAACCTGCATATATCTTCATTATGTGAGCCTTAGCTATCATTTGTCATCTTAGTAAGTTTCCATCAAGGAAAACACCTGTATCATAATTCCAACAGCAAGATCTAGGCTTATATTGAGAAATGCGGAATTAAAAGAACTTGAAGTAGGTGTATGCTTGTGTTTGCCTTTAACTGTTAAGTTCTTTAAGTTGATTTTCTTAAACTAATATAAAAACATATAACAGCAAATAATGCAAATAATAACCAACACACATAACGGCAATATAATTAGGAGTTCACCCAAACCTCTTGGGCTATGTCTCTGTGAGCTCTAGTCAACTCAACTAGGCTCTTTGGGATTATGGCTTAAATTCTCTTTCAAGTTCCACACTTAAATCCATAGGTTTAAAATGAACCTATGGGTTTAGAATACCATCTTATCCTGCTCTCCATCCATACTCTACAAAAAAATTTAGGCTTCTCTAGACTAGATTCCTTCAATGTGCGCTCCGGGCTATCTCGAGCTCTTGGCTTGCACCAACTCCCTAAAAATTATTTTACTGTCTTTGGAATTCCTTCTTTTGTCTTCAGCACACATAAGACACCAGAAAAAACTTAATCAGTTGATCTCTTTGCTATTCTAAACTTCATTACAGCTCAAATGCTCTTAGAATTCTGCTTTGAGCTCTTTGGCTTTCAGGCCCTGCCTCCAACCTCTGGTGGTTATGCCTTTGTCGAGCCTCCAACTTCTTTTGGCTCTTTCGTTGTCCTCCCAACCTCTGGTGGCTCTATGCGAATCGTCAAATCTACGACTCTTTGCGGCTATCACTTTCTGGCTCTCTGTAGCTATCGACCCTTTGGTTCTACGCAACTATCTTGAGCTCTAGTTCTCTAGCTCTGCCTCCAACCTCTCGTGGCTCTGCCTCTACTCAGTCCTCTAGCTCTAAAGCCCTCGACCTTCTAGCTTTCGACTCTCTGGCTAAATTCATGGGCTCTCTATCCCTTCCTCTTCCTGAGGACACATCCTTTGCAATCATCCCAACCTTTGGTGTCTTCTGCTTCTACTCGGCCCTCTGGCTCTTAAGCTTTCAGGCTTTTTGGCTCTCGATGCTCAAGTTCTTGGGCTCTCTGTGCCTCCCTCATCCTGAGGAATCATCTCTGGGCACTTTTCCCCTAGCCTCTGGTGGCTCTATGCCTCTATCAACTCTGCAGTTGTGTGATGTTACAATGTGAGCTCTCGGGCTCTGCTTTCGGTCCAGCACTCCGGCCGCTACATTTTTGTCAACCTCTTGCTCTCTACACTGCCGACTATTAGCCTTGTAGTTATCTATTAAACTCTGCATATTATCAAAATCCATTGGCCCTTTCTTTCACGTGGCTCTCTAGCTTTTGTGAGGCATCATCCTAGCTCTACAACTCCCTATCCATTTCTCTATGTTCAATCATGAGGAATCATTATAGGTGGCTTTGTGTCTCTTCGACTGGCCCTCTGTCTTCCTCTCTGTGTAATAATCCCTTTGTGTCCGTGTCTAGCCCTCTGGCTTCTGGCTTTGTGGTTCTACATGTTACATAACACATTCCTACTACAAAACGCTCGCTTACAACATGGCATAGTTGCGATGGACTGTTTCCACAGTCGGCCGTCTTCTGCCTACATTTCAAAAATAGCAGCATAACAAAAACACACAGGAAAACTCATGAAAAACACATCATGAGCCTTTATGCAGAACTCAAATAAAGTTCAATCGCCCTTATAATCCTTTCGAGTCCGTCCTCTGATCGCATATCGCAATCGCATTGCGTAAGGCCAAGAAACCCAAATACACAACAATACACTGAAAATCCACAAATCCAGATTTCAAATAATGTGCAATCGCGTCCATAAAACCTTTCGGGTCTGCACTCTTTATCACATATCGCATATCGCATATCACGCTGCCCAAGAGTCATGTTCCATCTTCCATGCCTTTTTGCAATGTGATCAACTATCACCGATTGCTTTATCGGCATATTGCAATCGCTTTATCAACGCTATCGCAAGTCGCTATATCACATATGTGATGGCCTGGGGTTCCTTTCCTCCGCCAATGGACTACTACGATTTGATATACATCACCAATCGTCGATTGCTGCTTGTCGTCAATTGCAATCGCTCTATCGGCTCGCCTGGGTTACGATATCGCATGGCAGTCTACCTCTGATGCGATATGTCAAAGATTGCAATTAGGGATTCTTAAGGTCCACTACTCTACCCTTTATCATTGTGATGTGATTCCTTTAAGGAGCCTTAAGTCCCATTTATAAGAAATTTCCTCCTTTTCTAAGGACATTGGGAAATTTTCTTTTTACAATAGATTCTTCATCCAAAGTCTGTTTTAGCCCATTCAAATTGCATCAAATTCAAAATGAAGAGATATATGCAATGAGACTATTTCTAAGAGCATCCTTTGAATTTCATTTTCCTCTATGAGAAACATTTTTAGACTTAGAAGTCTATTCTAGATCCATTTTGGATCATTTGATGTATCTGATCTCAAAATCAAAGTTACTAATTGTGGCCAACCATCTATCTTTCCTAGCAGTCATATTTGGCTAGTCAAATAGATAGATCAATCCACTGTGATAACTCATCAATACACACCTCCTTCCAAGAATATAGTGCCTCCACATCTTCAATTCATGTATGATTGTTGGTAGCTCAAGATCATGCATCAAATAGTTATGCTCATGCTCATTGAGTTTCTGTGACTCATAGCAGACTACCTATCCTTCCTACATAAGGACTCCACCAAGTCCTCTCTTCGAAGCATCTATTAAGACTAAAAATTATTTTTTTTGGATATGTCATCTTTAACACTGGAGCATGTATCGAAAATTTCCTAAGCTTCTCAAAACTGGCTTCGCATTCCTTTGTCCATTCAAACTTCTTACCTTTCCTCTACGATGATGTAATAGGATAAGCAACTATGAGAAGTTCTTGATGAACCTCCTACAATAACTTTTCAATCCCATGAATGATCTCACCTCATCTACATTTATAGGAGCTTCCCACTCCATGATAGCTCTTACCTTTTCTAGATCCACTATTATTCTCTCCTTCGAGACAACATGTCCGAAGTAATGTACCTCAGTCTGAAAGAAATTGTACTTGCTGAGATTAGCATACAACTGATTCTCTCTCAACAAACTCAACACTTCTACCAAATGCTCACCATGCTCTTCCTCATTTTTAGAATATACCAGTATGTCTTTAATGAGCACAATAATAAACTTGTCCAAATAAGGACATAACACACTATTCATCAAACACATAAAGGTAATTGGAGAATTAGTCAAACCAAATTGAACTACAACAACTCATAATTCCCATAACGCGTCCAGAAAGTTGTCTTCTAAATTTCCTCCTCTTTAGTGCATACCTGATGATATCTAAATCTCAGATCAATCTTCGAGAACATTGTTTCTCTCTTCCATCTGATCAAACAAGTTATCAATCCTCGACAATGGATACCTATTCTTGATGGTCACTTTGTTCACCTGCTTGTAGTTAATGCATAGCCTCAGAGTACCATCCTTATTCCTCACAAACAATATCAGTGCACCCCAAGGTGATTCACTTGGCCTAATGTATCCTTTGTAAAGGATCTCTTTCAGCTACAACTTTAACTCTACCAACTCAGCTGTGGTCACCTTGTAAGGTGATTTTAATGGTGGAGATACCCCTGACACGAACTCAATAGAAAAGTATACTTCCCTCTGAGGTGGCAACTCTAAAATATTTGCAGGAAATACATCCTGAAACTATTATAGAACTGGGTACCTGCACAAAACATTTGCATCCTCAACTTTGTTACCTTTTTCACTAGAGATATGTACTACAAATAAAACACAACCTCTCATGCAACTACGCTTGGCTTGCATAGTTGTTACTATCCTAACTAATGTGGCTTTCTTATTTCCTTGTAAGACTCTTGGTTCCTAATTGTCATCTAAGCACTCAATGGATTTGTCATAAAAATCCACCATGTTCCTATGAAGGTATATCTAGTCCATACCCAATAGCATATTATATGATTTCAATGACTACATTCAAGTTCATTGATGTAAACATGTCATTCAACTCAAATGCACAAGCTCTTATGAACTCATTTCTTTTTACTTGTAGCCAATTGCACTAGCCAAGATTCTTCATGCACCTATTTATTCAAACCACACTTATCCACCATGTCGGGACTAACATAACTATAATTAGATCCACGGTCAATCAAAATAGAAACAACTTGATCACAAAGCTTACCATCCACCTCAATGATAGATGCTTGATGGTATGCAAGTTTTTAGTCCAGTGATGCATAGATATGAGGAAATATATGTCCAACATCCCCAACAATTTGCACCTCATGTCCACTATAGATCTGAGGCCCACTACACTGATTGTGTGGAAAATATCTCTTAAGGTATTCATTACTGCATGTCTAACACTCCAACCGTCCAATACCAACACCTCTATGTTGTTGTTGTGATCCATGTCTCTGTCTAGCTAAATTGAACATCTTTGAAGGTGCCAAATTTTCTTTCTATTCTACATTCTAAGACATTTCTTTTTTCGGTTGCCATTTACCCTTACATTTATCCTTGTCCCTTCCTTTCTGTCCTTGTTGATATTCATTCTTATGCTTTGAAAGTTCATAGAAATGTTTCAATTTCCTAATAACCTCATCAAGTGACTGAGATTCATCATACTCAATCCGATCTTTAAATGCTAATGGAAATCCATTGACAAATCACTAAACTTTAGCCTTGTAATATTTAAGATACGGTACATACCTCAATAGATCAAGGAACTGGGTCGTATACTCCTCATCTATCACCAATCCCATATTTAGATCATACAATTATTTGGCCTTAATGTCGTGGTACTTTTCTTATAGGTACTTCTTCCTTAAAAGCCTCTTAAACTCATGCCAACTCAAGTCCTACATCCTAATGTCTCGGACCCGCTTCACATCTTCCCACCAGATATTTACTTTACCTTTCAGGTTGAAGATAGAAATTATGGCTTTCATCATTTCTCTATACTTATGCAACTCAAAGAACTTGTTCGTCCCAAGTATACAAGCCTTTTAATCTTCTAGTTTGTTCAAGTCTCCGATAAAAGGAGGAGCTTTTCTCTCTTAAAATAATCTGGCAAGTATCCCCTATCACTCCTCCTGTAAGGGTGATAACACTAACAATCATGATGCTTGTCAGAACCAAAATAGAATAAAACATGTATCCATCATCTCTCTTATCTGAAGTATCCAACAATCTGTCATCTCTAACCGTGTCATCTCTATCTTACCTACACCCACTAGGAGAGCCACTGCCATATGCCCCATTAGTTATGTCCTCCTACGCATGGCTGATCTAAAGTGGCCCCTGTCGCTGCAATTATGATAAACTCTGAAGTATCACTATGTTCACCTCTACATTTTTCTCTTGTCGCTGTACGATTTTGTCATTGTCTTCTTTGCAACTCCTTATTTCCACCTTCAAGTTTCTAAGTGTATCTGCTAAGTCATAAGTATTCTCAACACCATGTTGCTCATCTGATCCATAAGGAGAATCTCATTTATAGTAGTCTACCATTCTTCTATTCATCTTTTATATTATTCCTAGAAGGTATATCATGTCAATTAAACCAAATCACAATAAACTAATGTACTTTAGCATAATTGGGAGGATACCTCATCTGCAAGATCAACCAATCAACGTAATACATATATAACATAATATTGAAAACATATATAAATATAATACATACAAATATAACCTTATAACCATCATTCTATCTACAGTATAGTCATCAATGCATGCCTAGTTGGCTTCTTCTCGGTCCACGCACCTGAAACATATGTCGCTGCTCGACTGGTGCCTACTTGTTATTTGTCTACTTCTTTCATTGGTGGAGTTAGCCAATCACTTGGACAGCTGCTCACTACTTGCACGATTTCATCATCAGTGACCAAGAATGGAAGCTCGTACCATACTTCCTCCAAGTCATTTCTGGGGTGGATGTGTACATGGTGAAAGTACGCCTTGAAGTCTGCAATCAGTTTATACTGTTCGAATAAAACTCGCGACAGTGTCGGCTTCTAGCTGATCATGGTGCACAACTCCATTTCAACCCAGACCTAAAACATTTTGTTCTATATAACATAGGTTATCTCCTTCGAATCCCACAATAAGGCAAACCTCATAGCCTCACAAATGTTAGGGTCCACAGTGGGGAACTATGAATCCTCTCGTATTATCCGTGTTGTTAATTCTATCAGGAGAAATAACCATGTGGAGTGGAATTTCTTTCCCTCTTCTTGTGCCTCCTTGAATTCCTCCAAAAAAATTTGGCACAAATATCCCACCTTGTTAGGCTAAATTCCCTTGCTGCAATGTGAAGCCAAAGATATGATCATTGCGGGTATCTCATACGATTGACACTTTCTCATTATTTTTCCACCTAGAATGTGCACGGAAAAGCACACAACCTAGTCATTAATGGAGCTGATGAGAAATCCCTTAAACTTCCTGATCAAATCATACTCCTTCATCGTCTTAGCTAGATTTTTCTCCTAAGATTTTTTGACGAATGCGTCTATGGAGTCCGCTCCTTAGTAGGGAAGCGCAGTTATCCTTATAATAAACATATTATCAATGGGGATCCTCACCCCCAACCACAGACAACCATCATGCACCAATGCCAGCAATTGGTGCAGACATATTGTGTTCATATTGTTGTGCCCAAAGTGTAGAATATAGAGCATATTCAACAACCCAGCTTATTTAATTCTTATTGCCCACAACAAAGGCTCGACCCTTGTTACGCCAACTTCTTCAAAGTAAATTGATTTTAGATACTTTTTGGGCTCATATTGGGGATACTTTCTTCGATAATTAATATCCCACTCCTCCATGTGTAATTGTGGTACCCTTGGCAACAATTCCCCCTCAATCGACACCTCATCTGGTAACATTAGTATAAAGACTCTAAATTTGATAGCATTCGGGTCATTGGTAACTTTTGAGGTCGGTTTTCGTGGCAGCATATAGGGTGGCAACCTAGAGATCAGTTCCACATATTCTGCATCGATATCTTTTACTCCACCAATCACTTCTTCTACATCTGAATCTTAGGGCTCCATCAACTGCTTTTGCTTGTCCAGCCTCTCCTTAGTTCTCTATTCCTTAGTGTTTTTTCTTGGCAATTTCCTGACTAGAGGCTACTTCTTCTTTTGCATGCTTGTGCCGGTAGTTTGCTTCCTTGGGGACCTCGGCCCGGTGACAGGCACTGGTGGTGTAGCAGTCATTAGGAATCCTAGCCCTCATCTAAGAAATTCTTTCTCAATCTCCTTCCAATTCATGCAATAGAATGCTCGAGTCACACTTAAGCGAAAAATCACTAGTCAAAATATCAATGAGAAAAGTGTTCGAATGTGGAGTAGGTTTCCATATTTATAACTTTTTTGAATTTCAAATTTCTTTATCTCCTTCCGATCTACCTCATAAATATGCATTTGGTGGTAGATTTTCCTAGGTATGCTCATTAATTGCACCCCCGGCTCCTTTTAACAGAAATTTCCTAGTCAAATCAATTGTAGTAACCCCAATAGTCATATTCTGGATGAACTGCATCATAACCTTCCCTACAACATAGTGACTTCTTCTTCATTACAACTTCTTCCACCTATGCCATTTGCCTCAATATTATGTAGCACATCCTCCTCGGTGAATTCCTTCTTTTCCAGAGTATTTTAAAGTCTCATGCTTCCTTCCAACTGCCAATAGAACTAATACTTTTCTCCATTCATGTAGTCATTTCACAGTCGTAGCGACATAATCTTCACGGTAGAGCTTCAACCTACTCCCATTTACTCGTCCAAGAAAGAATTCTCCATTCAGCTTTGCAAGCTGAATTGCAACACCATCTGAGATATCGCAAACCATGTATCATCCTGGCCAATGCATTTTGAAATTTCCTAGGAAACTTGCAAACTTACTATCATACAACAACACCAAGTCTCCATTCTTGAAAGTATTTTTCTTAATGTGTCGGTCGTGGCAGGCCTTTTCCCTGGCTTTCTGCACTTGTTGGTGAAATCATACAATAAAGCGATCTTCCTCGAGCGTAATCAGATGTTCCAATCCCTCCTCCATAATGTCACTCTCCACCATGTCTATGACTACGACAATACTAAGACTCGGTACTATGTATTCCATAGGCATGACAACTTCTTGTCCATAAACTAATCTAAATGGAGTCTGTCCCATCAACTTCTTGCAGGTAATCCTATATGCCCATAAAATTGTTCGTATGCACACATCCCAATCATTTCTGTTGAAATTGCATACTTTAATCAGAGCTCTCTCGAAAATTTTATTGAAAGCCTCAACCGTGTCATTTAACTGAGGATGATAAGGCATGCTCTTCTGATGATGTACCTAAAATTCCTCCGTCAATGGTTAAATAATGTTGTGCAAGAAGTGTGATCCTCGATCCCTCATTAGGATCTTTGGAAACCCAAATATTGACAAGATAGATTCAAAGATGAAGTTCCTAATAGTGTCTGTGATGCAATCCTTTACTGGTTATGCTTCATCCCACCTGGTTAAATAATCCATCACATTAATAATATATCATGTACCAGTCTTCCTTCCTAACGGATTGATCGATCCAATGAACTCAATCATCCACTTATCAAAAGCCCACAAGGTGATTTGTGGATTCATCGGAAATTCATCCCTTCTCAACAGTATTCCAATACACTGGCAGACATCACAAGTACTACAACATTCTTTGGAATCCTTGTGCACCATGGACCACCATAGTCCTGATCTTAAATTCTTCTACA
Source organism: Pinus tabuliformis (assembly GCA_031772625.1). NCBI lineage: Eukaryota > Viridiplantae > Streptophyta > Pinopsida > Pinales > Pinaceae > Pinus > Pinus tabuliformis. The sequence continues at coordinate 1,981,976,233 of CM062817.1, read as the reverse complement.
TGGTGGCTTTTCCTACATAGTGTCCTCCTGTGACACCACCATGTGCTTCTACCAAAATACTAGGTCTTTCATGCTTAGGGACATATCCGAACAATATCTCATCGGGGCCCATCTTATTCAAATGTCCGACAATCAAAGAAAAATCTGCAACTCTGACTATGAGTTCTTTCTTCTGTTGAGTCGTATTCTCCACGACAGATTCTCTAGTAGACAAAACGTAAATGATATTGGCGAAATGATAATCAAAAACCCTTACTGTAAAGAGTTGCACATCAGGCAATCCTTCTTCAATGTTTGTTGCTTCCTTGTTGGTCTCAATTCTGGACAGATGATCCAGCCTAGTGTTCAATCATCCAATCTTAACTATTAATTAGAAATCATACTCTTGGAACAACGATAGCCACCTACAAATCTCCCACCCCCAACACAGGCTTGTTCACCAAGTGCTTCAATGTAGCATGGTCCTTAAACATCTTGAAGTGCGTGCCTAATATGTAATGCCTAAATTTATGTAGTGTGTACACCATAGCCAAGCCCTCTCGTTCCGTGGTGGAATAATTCCTTTCTACCTTAGATAATCGCTAATCATAAATGCGATGGGGTCATCAAGATTCCCTTCTCCTGGATACGCTAAGCCAGCCTGCAAATCTATGCATGATGCATCTACATGAACGTGGAAATCCTTCTTCCAATCTAGAAACACCAGGATTTGCATAGTAACCATTTTTTCCTTTAAGATGTCAAGGCCCTTTTGACATTCATCATCCCAGAAAAAGGTGAAATATGTCTTTAGTAATTTTTCCATCGGTGCAGTGATTTGTTCATAAGCCTTTGTGAATTTCTGGTAATAACCTGTATGCCCTAGAGGTGCACATAGCTGCTTCACGTTCTTAACCAGATCCAGATTGATAATGACAAAAAAATTTGCAGGATCCACCATCAGCCACTGCTTGCAAACAACATGTCCCAATAATATTCAATATGGTACACAAAAAATACACTTTTTTATGTCCAGTGATATTTGATATTTCTTGCAAGTACACAACATTAAGCATAGGCTCGAAACATGCTTCTTTAACACTCCAAAGATTGTCCAGTCATCAAAGTAAACCTCCTGAAATTTGTGGATTTATTCTTTAAACGTTGTGACGTCAACTCTGGAGAATATTGTAGGTGCATTCTTCAACCCAAATGACATGATTGTATAATGAAACGATCCCCATGCAGTAGCCAAAGTGGTCTTATTCCTATCTTTCAACATGATCTTAATCTAATGGTATGCTGAAAATCCATCTGTAAAGGATTAGGCCTCCTATCCTCCCGCATTATGAAAAACTTCATCAATGAATGGTGTTCGCAACAGGCCATGTACACATGCGTTGTTCAACATTCTTATATCAACACAAATCCTTATTTCTCCCTTAGTCTTTTTCTCCTGCACTACAATTAGGCTCACCCATTTGGATTCTTGCATAGGTTCAATTGTTCTAGTTGCGACCATCTTCTCAAGTTCCTCCTTCACCTTCTCTTTATATTTTGGGTTGAGCCTATATGGTCGTTGTTTTATGGGTTTCACATCTAGCTTCAAAGTGATCTTCATTACGCCCAAATCACCTACAATGCCTTTCAACTCAATGAACTTCATCAGAAATAACTCTTAGTACTCATGCAGTAATTTAGGAACATTACCTATTGTATCCTCATCCTATTAATCTCTAATGCATGTGAATTTGAGCTCCACCTTTAAGCCTATATTGACTTGCTTCATCTTAACAGATTGTGTTATGTCAGGAATCTCAACTTTTGATCTCGCAACCTCATGCTGTCCTTCTGATTCAAGGATACTAATGTTGTACAGATCTTCTTCACCCTCTTCTGCGATCATATTATAACATGCTATTGGGTGCGGCACACACGCATTCTAATCAGGTTGTACCCAAGTCGTTGGCTCATCTCGTGTCGAGAAAATTGTTTCTCTGATTTTTTGAAGGGCATCATCGATACACTGAAAACCATATTTGAAGCTAAAGGTTAATATGAATCTTTCCTTCAGAACGTACTAATTAGCAGTGTCATGGCACAACTCCATTCGAGATACCAATTCATCGGTATCACATCCAAAGTGTGGACAAATATGTGTACCCATTCTGGTTGAGATTCTTCACCCCATGTCATAGTCCAATGAGACAAATATTCTCAAGCATCATCCCTACCATTATACTTCTCTGCTAGCCTTGTGTTTGCATTACTAAACCTGAGACTCATCAATCAGCAATACTCCTTCCAATCTCCTATATTATCTTTATATGTTCCCCACCATCACGTAGGTGTAGACCTAAAAGCTATATCAAAATCCTGGAATCGATGTTCTTCTAGTACATCCCTTTCAAAATCATCAAGAAATAAGTTGACATCACCTATCCCATCGTAATAAGGTAAATTGCGTACCTCTGTTGAGACGCAACAAAGAAATTTTGTAAGTTTGTTACAGTGTAGAGAAGAAAATTCGTGCAACTGGTTCTGCCAATTCTCCAATTCCTCATTAGAGTCCAAGACACACAAACTATCCTGAGGATAGACAGGATGTAGGTCCTTATAATGACCTTCCACTTTACACTTTATGCACCAAACATCTGAGTGGGTATTTGACCGAACTTCTTTTCCCTTCTTCAAATCTTGTAGCTCCATATATAAGCTCGCTAATTGGTTTCATATCTTATAAACTCCTATGTGAGTATCTTGTACTGGCGATGCTTCTAGCTTCACTACAATTTCTAATGCCTCAGCTTGTGATGCGATCTTTTGTTGCGATAACAGTAATTTGAGATGTAGTAATAGTGCAACTATATACTTCTCCTTGTTCTACTCACTAGAGATCTCGAAGTTGACTTATCCCAACAAACATTTTAATCTCTGATCTAATTCCCAGGTAGTATCATTAACTACTTTCTTAATCTCTTTTATCTCTATAATACACCGCAACTGCCACTCAAGTTTCTTGAACTCTACGTTTAGTGCTTTCTTTGTCTCAGCTAGTGAAGTGGTTGGTTTTGTTGTATTGTACTTAATATAACATCACAACACTCAGTCCTGCAACATTGTGACAAACTAATATTCCTTCATATCTTCATCATTGATTTGTTGCGATTTCCATACATCTTCGGTGAAAAACCAAAATTTCTCCGGATCCTCTAATTTTTTACACTTAAAAATAGGCATCTTAACTACATTAGCCATATTAAATGGGCGAAGGGGAGGTGGAGGTGGAGGTGGAGGTGTAGGTGTATGGGGTGGAAGTGAAGGCAGAGATGGAGTGGTCAGATGGGGAATCTGAGAATTTACTTGATTATCTGACTATGATGCACCTCTAGGCGTGTTAGGGATTCTTCTTTTTTCTACATTTTCTGGTTCACCCAATAACAAACTGTAAATAGATTTAGCAAAATTATCGTAGTCTATTCTGAATATCTTTCTTCTTCTCATAGATCCAATCTTGTTTATTTTAAACATCAATCTGCTTGCATGCACAGTATGCTCTTTTCACATAACAACATCTTAATCTAGAGATTTAAGGAATTCAAAAACTTACATTGTGGATCCTTGAAAAATTGACGATCAACTTCACTATAGGATATCGATGTGTCAATCGTTAATTAAGTAATAAAGCCTCTGAGAACACTATTGATCCAGAAATCAAAAACTCTTGTGATCTAATTTTCAGTCTCCTTGAGTTGCTTAATAAGCTCTGGGGTCCACGTAGTAGGCTCGTCGTGCTTCCAACAACTCTTCTGTCTAGCTAGTTTTGAAAGCCATTCGTGCAGCTTGTTAGTGAATGATGCAAAAAATATTTTGTGTTGTTCAGTATAGATATACTTATGCAACCACCTTTCTGTTAATAGGCGTGGATTTCTATTTTCTTATGCTACAAATTCGCACAACTTTAGATCGACCCAATCTTGAATCTCTTTTCTAGTTGGATTCCACATCATATATCCCTCAAACAAATCCTGGTCCTCGCAATGGAACTATTTTTTGGCTTGAGGGGCTGAGACCCAGTTTCAAAGTTAGCTGTGCTAACCAACAAAACCCTATACCACCAGCCCTCTTGGTAACGATCTGCTTGTGCATACCGCAGTCTCACCCTAGGCAATATTGGGGGATGCTGGAACTAGGTTTCCGCATCTAGAAGGATATGGAGTGTGGATCTGGACTTAGTCTATCTTAGCGATCTATTTCTATGCTACATAATCTTACTTAATATGATACCGAATCCAATCTATTCATACAAAAAGACTACTTCCATATCTAAAACTCCTATTGTGCATAAATCAATGGATCTTAATTGTAAATAACTATAACTGCATTCAAATATTAATTTTAATCTCATCTTTATTGCGCAACACAAAATTAAACAATATTCGTATAAAGTCAAGTAAAAAAGGTAAGTACACAGATCTTCCTTCAAAATCTTCTTTATTAACTTCAGATCTTCACAATTACAATTTGTCTTACCCTGCATACACAAGTACAGACTTACCAAGGTTTCTGCGCACATAACTACAGGGACCTTCCACTTTGCTCGAACCCAGAAATATATGACAATTACAAACTCAAAACAAATCAATTGATTGAATGAATGACCTTTCACTTATGAAGACAACCCTTTATATATATTTTCCTCTTACAATACCATGCTTCACAAACCATGGGCAGAACTCAAAACATACAAATTAATCCCATCTTTTTACAAAATAAGGGGCTTTGAGTCACCCTAAAGCCCCTATGACTCCTAAATCACTGTGCAAAGCACTTCCCCTCCTCAAAATGCAGGTTCTTTACAAAACTTTGACAAAAAGTTTGACCTAGGGGGACCCTACCCAATAGTGTTGTTGGCTTATCCTAACATGTGCACAATGATCTTTGTCGGCTTATGAGAACACCACCATGCCACTGTGAATTGTTGTTGTATCCTATTACATGACCATGGCATTATTTGTAGAAAGACTTTTTCTAATTTATGCATGCACTCAAATAAAGCCATAGTCATTTTCTCTTGTATATTCCCATGGTAAAGCTTTGCAAAGTTGGGGTTGGTTCCATTGAGTGAGTAATATTGTTATTCATTGTGAGCTAATTGTGTGAGGAGAACCTTTTTTCAGTGATTGTAGCAACTTCCTGAAAAATATGAGAGAATTACAGTAGAGATTGCATTGCATTCAGATTTTTATGCAGAGCATGAAGACTTGAGAGGAAAGTGTCGAAGAATTGTCTCCATTGTATTGTTTGTGTTGAGTCATTTTCAAGAAGCAATTGAAGGGGATTCAACCAAATTTATATTTATATCATATATGCATCTTCTTATATAAATTCAATGAAATAATTTCCTTGTATTTGCACATAAATGTCAATATTATATAGCATAATTCCATTAAAGTCAACACAATTACAATTCAAAGTACATAAACGTGAAGAAATCAGAAATATTTTTTATTGCATTCCATGTGGTCATTCCAACTAGCTTTATTAGAGAGTTCTAGAGTATATTTCGAAACGTATGAGGATCTCTTCGTAAATTCTTTCTTCAAATGGGTTAAGAGGCTCAATTTACATGTCTAATTAAGCCTAGAGGCTCATTCTACAGCCCAATATGATATGTAAAGATGTGCGTCCTCAAAGTTGAAATTTTGCTCATGCTCGACAAAATAATAAATCTAAAAAAATAAAAAAAATATACAAAACATTTAAATAATGTCAGCTCAATAAATTTGAACGTGAAGAAATTGGATCCCACTAAGCTGATGTTAGATCCATATTTAATATGGATCTCTGTTGATCTTATAATTAAACTCAACTTTAGGAATGGCCAAATACACAAGTTTCTCTACAAGCCAATGAATTGAACTCTTCAAATTTAATTCCCTTCTCTTCATTCGTTCTCTGAATTTGCATGAATGCACATCAAGGTTTCGAAGTCTCAAAAGAGCCCCCATCTTTCAAGAATTTTAACCGTTACGTAATCCAATTAGGGCCATATTAATCTCGGTATGTTTAGTTTGAAACTATTTTGAATTTTAACCGTTGCGTAATCCATCTCGGACCATATTAATCTACGTATAATGAGTTTGAAACTAATTTGAATTTTTCTCAAGCAGGCCTCCATTTATAATTGTTTTGGAAGCTTTTTGGGTTGAGTAAGTGAATTCTTTCTGAAGCAAGCATGGGGCCATTCATCCTTTTCCACGACGATGTTTGTCTTTTTCTTTTTTTAAACCCTTGCACAATGGCTACTCTCAGTTCCTTCCGCGCTTTATCCTCCGGATCTTTATGCTCTTTATAACCTTTCGCCCCATGGACAAATGATTAACCAGCGTCCTTTATAACTCTCTCAGTTGGAGAAGCGATTTTTTCTTATAGCTTGTCACGTTCATGGGAGCTCAGTTTCCAAGAGAATTGTTGTGTGCCCTTACACAACAAATTCTCGGCAGGCTTAAATCATTCCTTTTACTTTCTAAGCTTAGGAGCTTTGCATGGTCTAAAACCTTCTGTAAAAATCCAATGCAAATTTGCATACGCTCAAAACAAAATGAACCAATAATAAGCTTTCTAGCAAGATTGGAATTTAGCTACGATTGTCGAATCCCATTCAAAAGAAAAAGGAATCAACCATCAGCTTTATAGCAGGATTGAAATTTAGGTAAGATCGTCGAATCCCATAGATGGTTTCGCAAAAGTATCACATACCTTAGTTCCATTACAATTTTTTTTATTTTTATTTTTTTTTAATTCTACAATATTCCCTTCCAATTCTGAATTATATAGATGTTGGTGAAATCTAACACAAAAACAATTTACTACAATTGCTCTATATTTGTTTTTCCTTTAATGTTGAGATACCCTACCTTCACTTCAATTCCACTAAGGTCTCCTTCTATTAGTTCCATTACAATTTTATTTTTTATTTTTTTTAATTCTACAATATTCCCTTCCAATTCTGAATTATATAAATGTGGGTGAAATCTAACACAAAAACAATTTACTACAATTGCTCTATATTTGTTTTTCCTTTAATGTTGAGATACCCTACCTTCACTTCAATTCCACTAAGGTCTCCTTCTATTAAGGTGTACCACCCAAGCTCAAGGATCTCAGTCCCTTCTAATGCGTTTAAATGAAATCATAATGATAACATACACATTTTTCAGTGAACTATACGTGGATATACAAGGGTGCTAATTTTGACAGTGGTAATTGTTCAATGCTTGGTAAGAAAATGTATCTTGTAAAGGTTATTATCACTTAGCTCTTCGGATCGTATATCACTTATGGAATTTATTGACGTTTGGATTAAGTGATCCTTCATCCTTGTGTACCAAACCAATGGTGGCCATGTTCACCTGGTCCATGTGATCTCCAGGCGGTCTTCAGTACTTTTCAAAAGGGACGGTGGAGATATGTTTTGCGGACCCGAGGTTCGAGATTCCCTTCCTCAACCCTAACCCTATGCACTAAGCTAATTTCCCCTTCGTTTCGTTTCCTTCTGTCGTGTTGGAGGCACTTTTGTGCCTATAGAGGACCGCCATTCACACCATTGGTGTTATGACATTTGTTGTTTCCTGTCAGGGTTTTGTAGCAGGGTCCCCTCGCGCCAGATTGTTGCTTCTTCCTGGCAGAAAAAAACGTTGCCTAGATATTAATTTGATTCCTGGTATTGTGTTAACGGACAAAATCTCATTTTGGTTCAGGTTATTTGCAGTCTTCCTCGTGTCCACACAAATTCAGCATTGATTGCAAGCTTCACGAAAGTCATTAGACACTATGTCTTTTTTTTTTCTTTGAGTAAAGGTTTGCTTCCAGCCTAGTTAAGAATTTCTCTCATCATTTTTGCTTTTCTTTTTTTCTTTGTTGCTTGCCATTTCATCAATAGGATTTGATAGCTTTCCCTGGTATGTCCCAGTGACCTACGATGTCACTTCTTCGTGTTACAGAATAAAGAGGTTTTGCTGGAGATTACTCTGGCTAAGAATTTGGTAATGGTTAGTATGGGTCTCAATATTTTCTAATTAGAGAAGAATAGCTTTATGTTTCCACACCATATTTTGATTCTGTCACAGAAGGTCTCAATCCCGGAGGTGTGCATTTTTTTTTATGGGTAATGTGATTCTTGACCTTCTCACATGGAACTAATAGTTTCTTTCGTTGATATAGCAGGAACAGGAATGTCGCGACTACTACTGGTCACAGGTATAATCTCCTAGTTTATAGCGATTTATTGCTTTAGTTTATTTCCATAACTTTTCTCAGAATTTCTATTCGCACTTACCCCATCCTTGACCCCGTCGATTTTATGTATTTCTAGGTTATGATTTGCTTGTCCTTGCGTGGCCGAGAGTCCGCCTTCACCCCCTAACACCTACCCCTACCCTTTCATGTTACAGGGTTTTCTTCTTCGTATATCCCCAAGTTCTTGTGGTTCAGTTCAGGCTGTTGCTTCATTCGTATTGAATAAATGTTCACTTTGGCACTACAATACAGAGGGGGACAATTTTTGGATAAATTGTTTTAAGATAGACGATTTTTTTTTTTTTTTAAATGGACGTCTCAAATTTAGAAGTTAATGTGTTAAAAAATTGGACAATTTCTTTTGGGTAAATTGTCTTAAGTTGACACAAAAAACTTATGTATTGTCTTTAAGTAGGTGTCTCAAATGAATATTTTAAAAAGTTGTCTATATAAAGATAATATATAACACAAGTGTTATTGTCTCTTAGGAGACAATTTCATTTTTCTCTCTCAAGAGACAATAATTTGGATTAAAGACATATTGTCTTTATAGAGACAATATCTATTTTGTCTCGTTAAAGAAAATATAAAACTATGAATCCAGAAATATATCTCACCATTGATATAAATCAATATAAAATGTATTTAATTAAAAATAAATAATAATATCATTCATTAATTCATATTAGGATATAATAGAATCGAACCACCAACCTCCTACATGTAAAACAAGTTCTCTTCCATTGAGTTAGCATCCTTTAAAAAATTATGGGATCATCTTGGGATGTGGGACGATTGGCAGAGATATAGACGGTGATGATAGAGCTTTAGGAGGGTTTCCAAGATGAAATGGATAAGACAAAGGTGGTTGAACTTTCCCAATATTGATAGTATTAGCATGATCTTGTATAGGTGTTGGTAAGTGTAATAGCATATCACATCGATCAGTGATCTACCTACCTTACACTCATCTCAATCTAGTAAAGGTTAGTGTGATTAACAAACATATTTCGTACGTACGAATATGTACTAGTAATCACAAAAGCACTGGAATCACAAAAGTAGTGGAATAAAAAAAGCGCTAGCCTCGTACATATCTAGAGTTCATTCACGATGAAGAAGAATGAGAAGGAGAACATCATCACTCCCTAGTGTCTTTCACTCTTTTTTAGCAATCCTTGTCTTCGCAACGTATAGTAAATATCTTGTAAGTCATTAAGAACTCTTAAATAACCTTACTAGGAGTCCTGATATGGCCTTTTTCAATCAAATAGATTGAACAAGACCTTTTGGTCAAGCTTGTAAATCTTTTAATTTGTTAACGACTATAACACTTGGTTTCTTTCTATCAAGAACTACTAAGGACTTATATTGGATGTGTATCAATATCTAGTTAACAAGATCCTTGCTAAATAATGAGTGTTGGAAATAATACTGAGAGGGGGGTGAATGAGTATTATTAGATCAATAATTTTTCATTTCCCAAACAGATTTAAATACGCTACTTCTGTGAAGTGAAATAGCATGTATACAATAATGTGATTAGGGAAACCAGTGTATACCCAAAGAACTTGCGATTTAGTTAATTTATCATGTGTTAATCTATAACGAGTGCATCAGTAACTTATTAAATAGTAAAAAATGAAATAAACCATCACACATAACCAACACACATGAACACCAAGATTTAAGGTGGAAACCCAATGTGGGTGAAAACCACCTGCTGATGCTGTCTCTGTCTCCTTTTAATAATAAGAAAATATGTTTACAATCTTGTACTCGTGTAGACTCATACCTGTACATAGGCACCCACATCTAGAAGGCTATAACCTTCTCTCATTTTCCAGCTTCTACTGGAAGGGAGCTACAACCCCCTATCTCTTGTACTAGTCAATGTGTTTACTAGTACGTAGGCACCAGCCTACAAAAGGCTATGACCTTCTCTCTTCCTCCAAGGACCACGTTTCATAAATTTTCAGACTAGATGCTCTTGATACACAAAATACACATGATGGCCTCGTGTCATCAAATTTTCATACTGGACCCATCATAAATTTTGAAACTCAAACTGCATCAACCAACAATCAATTAATCTGAAAAATCAGATCACTGTCACCAGAACAGTGTGCTGAACCCAGAAACCTCCATCATCATTCAGAATGAGCCGCAACCTCAAAATTCATTCATAAAAATGTATACATTACTTTACTGAACCCAACCTCCATGTATACACTACTTCCTTTAATCAAACCCGCCTATACCTTCAAAACTACTGAAACATAAAACATCTGAATCAAGTCTGTACCAACGAACAATATACTGAACATCTACTGTCAATTTACAGAGCCTTACATAGGTAGTATCAGAGATCACCCTTCTCACTTATACAATCAATGAATGAGATATCAAACTCCTTATGAATTCAGTTTTATATTCAGATCTAAGAAGACTTCATTGATAGAAAATAATAAAACAATAGTACTAATTAAATAAATCAGTCATCTCTAAACAACATACTTTACTTTTGCATATGATACTTGGAAGAGCCAAACCAGCATGTATATGCAACTTCAACTCCGCTGCTATTCCAGACTCCAATCGAACCCAGATCATGACATTCAAAGAATAAAACAGGTGTACACAATTATATCTAGCCCAACCAATGTTAGATCATTCAATGATAAGTCATTTCAAGTCTCATGATCTTGATCCAACATTGAATTCAATGTGCACAAAATATTTTAGATCAAATCACCAACGCAACCCCTGCAACATAAAATATACTTCAGATGGAAATATTCCTTAGAAACCCTTTTCACTTCCACACATTGGCCTTATAATCTTCTCCTCCTTATATAGTTTTAGGCCTTTCTCAATACCTTAGACCAAAACCACTTGGACCCATGGTATTCTTGGGTGGGATCAAATAGTTGTTACTCCGCTCAATATTGTGGGCTAATACCATGGTATTGACCCCTGGTATTCTCTACTCTTAAAATTCATTGATTTTCCAACCTATACGCGCTTTTCCTCTTGCGGGAGTGTGTGTATACATATACATGCTTTTTGTACTGTGGACCTGCGTGTATACATTGTTTTGACTAAGTGGACCTATGTATACATCTTAAACTGCTTTTCACCATCCTTTACCTTCAATTTCTTCATTTTGATTAGTAGACTTTAGTTCCATCTTCTCGTTATTTTGTACCAATGCTCTGTTACATCTGAATGGATCTATTACACTGTTTGTTTCCTTTCACCAAAACTGAACTGACCTGTGAGTGAGTTGCCATCAAGGACAACACTTGTATCATGATGCCAACAATGAGGAGGGAAGCGTGGAGGGCTCGTGATTGTTTCAATATAGACAACCCCAGTCTACAACTTAGGACAATGACATGGTAAATTATACATAGTAGGAACTAACAGGGACTGTGAAAGAACTGGTGTGTAAGTTTGTTGAGTATACTAGTGTCACTATAAGTGTTTGTATTCCTCTGTATCCAACCTTCCGAGTTGTATAGATTCTTTTAGAGGCCTTTAAAGTTCAATAAGATATGAAGTGGTGACATATTATAACATCTCTTTTGGTTCCTTGGAACAAGATTGATCTGAAATTTTATGAAGAATTTTAATTTTTGAGCATTCAACTCATACAGTGACTGCTCTCTTTGCTCAAGGATTCACTTTTAAGATCTCTAGTTTCCAAAGATTTAATCTGATATTATATTTCTAGTGTTCATATTTCCCATGGTCCATCTAATCCATCACACATAATGACTCAAACCATTCCTGCACGCAATTCAAAGTATATTTTTACATATTTCAACCACTGACTATAGAGATCATTTCACAGATTTGAGAAATCCACGTGCTTATTTGCAACATTCAACTACGTATCTGCATGCTATTTTTGTTGACTTGAAGCACTAATTTGATGATTTTCAATGTTTTGATCACCGAAATTTCCTCAAGGACACACCCTCAGATTATCAAGAAATCATTTGGAAATGAGAAATCCATTATTAGTGACAGGCACAACAAACCTAAATTGTTCTCAAAACACTATGGGATTGATTACCTAAGGGGAATTTCTGAGTGACCATACTCGCAAAAGAAAATAAAATTATTTTAATGTCCACAAATGGCCAAAATAGGTCCAAGTAAGTCCAGAGGACAACAATCAACAACAACAACAACTAGTGCATAAAGCATGATCATTTACAAAGGCCAAGAAACCCAAACCAAATCCTAGACTAAAAAAAGAGTAGACAAAAGCATAGAAGGTGGGTGAACTCAAAAGTATCAACTTGGGTAGTGTGTTATTTAATATATCATAAGAAAACAATCCTCCATGAAGAGAAATTGACTCATATGAATAGAATGTCAAGGAGTAGCAACACCCTAGGTTAGTGATAGTTAGAGGAGGAAACATCATCACTGCCAATGACAATAGATGTGAATATTCTTCAGTAAAAATATTACAAGATTCTTCATCCTTTATTTGGAATTGGATGTTTGTACAACCATTATTGAAACCTTGGACTTTCATCTTATACATTCAATAGACTCTTAGGCCAATAGATCACCTGACCTAATTTGATGATACTACCTAGACATTGGGACATGACAACACTTTTTACTCCACATTGAAATATATTGTGGCCTCCATTTATGAGTTCTTGTTCTCTTGTTGAGTAGCCTTGGTTCTCGAGTCCACTGCGACCTTGTTGGACTTGATCCTTTTAGACTTTCCCTTTTATGCTATTGTATTTTGTACTTCATTTTTAACTTTAAGGAATTATGATGGAGTGGGAGGTTCTGCCACTTGCTCACTAGGTGCCTCCACAAATGGAGTATTACAATGTACCTTCACAATTCCATTAGTTATTTTTTGGTACTACTAAAATTAATAAGATGTTTGTTTCGTACATCGTCCCTATTTTCCTGTGAATAGATTACCGGGGAAGAGTTAGAAGTTATTACTACGCATGAATTTTAAAATTGTTAAGGGATATTACATGATACATTTGATGTAGCCTTCTTAAACTCTATTATGGCTACTACTTTCAAAGAGACAACACTCGAAAAACAGGAGATGTTTTGTCCCTTTCTATTCCCAATGAACATGCACATCACTTGAAATGTTTGCGTAAAGAAAACAAACAACAATTTAAGAGACATTGTGCAACTTTCCAAATATTTTGTTCAATGCGTAACCAACCTTGTCCAACAATCGTGTAGTTGCATGAGGAGGGGGGAATTTCACATCAAACTTCTCACATGCAACCAAGAGATACTTGTTTGCCTCCACACATGAGATATATTTGGGGATGTTGAATTTTGCGGCCTGTTCCAACCCTTGAATCATGTCTATGCTTTTGAAAAAAATAGAAAAATTAAAATTAAAATTTAACAATAAAAAATGAAAAACACCTACATTTCCATTACCACCAAAACATCACAAAAAATGGTCCCAAAATAAGAACACGCACATAATGAACAAAAAAATAATAAAAGTTATCTAAACATCTCTTAAATGCTTAGAAGTCACCTGAAAGGAGAAGTGAAATCAATTTCTATAGGTGTTATCGGGAAATCTAGTGTCTATGCAGAGCTGCTAGTCCCACTAAGGCTAGTAGCTACCTTAGAAACAAACAAACTAAAACTACTTTCGTTTTCCTTTATGAGAAATAGATAAGAGGGGAATAAAGGAGACCAACCTCTGTCTTGCGCTTGGTTCCTTGCTTGATTCCCTTCCCTTCTGATAGATCTTTGCCACTCGCTTCCTCGTCTACCCAGCTTCAAAGAGCACCTGTAGAATCAAAGCAGCATAACACTATCCAAGAACATAGATCTATTATCATAAACAATATAGGACCAGATATATATTGACCACACAAATGCATATATCATCAATCATACAAGAATGGGGAGGAAAACTTGAATAGCTTTATTGATAATCAAGAATAGCAAAGAGGATTACAACCAATTGTTCAGACCCAACATCATCCTCTCAGCAAGAAAGCCCTTCTTCACCTCATGAAAAGCTTAGATCACCCAACACTATGATGTTACACCAAGAAACCAACAGCACTTCCTTACAAGATACAAAATTCTAGCTTCTGGATCTCTGGGATGAGGCATCCATATATAGATGTTTGCAAGGGGGGTGAGTCAGCTTTTGAGATTTGATTAGTGTCCTCTCTCTGATAGTTCTTGATTCCAATTGGAGATTGATGATCTCTTACTAATCCCTGGGCGAATGCAGAGAGGCAAGTGTCACAAGAGAAGTTTCTAGAAGATTCCATGATCCTCCACCTTGCATATTGACCCTGCCATTTGTCCACTCTCGCCCATCACACCCCATAGAAGGGCTTTTCAAGATCCATCGCACCTCCCGTGTGTATTTAGGTGGGATGCAGCGCACTTTGACCATGGAGCAGGTGAGATGGTCTAGTTTTGACCAGTTCTGAGCAATTTTTCATGGAGAACTTCTGGGAGAAGATGTAATCAGTTGACCTTGTTCTTTTAGGGTTTGGAACAACACTTTTAGGGACTTAATAGCCCTTGGTTTATGGACATTTATGATTGGGTTTGCAGTGCCCAAAAATGTTTATAACAATAGGATCCTTGTCCACCCCATTAGCATTGTAAAGGATTTTATAGCCACCTATTAACTTCTTGACCATGCCTAAGACACCCAAAGAGATTTTTTAAATCAAAAACCAAATATAAAAATACTACCTACTTAACTAAGCCTTAATGATAAATTAATTATATTGCCACTCAATCATGTTTACTTCATCTACATGTCACATTACTACAATAAAACACATTGATTAACTCCATGGGGCCAAGCTTCTATAAAATTACTATTATTTGAACTTGATAACATCTTTTCTCTAAGTTCCATCAATTCATTATAGACGGAATAGGCCATGTAAAATTCACAAGTAGTGAACTCTGGGTTATGATTTAAATCAATGCCCTCATTACGAAATTGTTTCCAAATTTTAGACACACAATCAAGTCCACCCACAATCAATTCTTTCAGATAAAGCTTTGGAGCAATGCGGATATATAGATTCATATTCAGGTCATTGTGATGAGTAACAAATGGCCTGGCAGCAACTGCACCGACTATCATATTCATCATTGGTGTTTATACCTATTTATCATATTTGTCATACGAGATATTATATGAACAGAAGTAATGGCAAGCCAAGAAAAAAACCTTTAATGTCATTTTTAAGTAAAAAGTATTATCAATACAATCAGAAAAAAGATTCAGATAATAGTATAGAATACAAAATGTGATTACCTCAAGAAAGTCAAGGTCATCAAGGAACTGCCACACATAATATATTATCTTTGCTCTTGTTTTAAAGATATGCCTAACCTCTAAGTTGACCATCAAATCTAGAAAACGTTGTCGATATCTTGATTCCTATCAACGAAAACTCCATAATAATCAAACTGAGTAAATCATCTTGATTTTTGTAGCGAGTAATGCAAAAAATGAAGAGACAAATTTTCCATTCTATTCAAGAAGTTATTCAATACAAACATCAAACTAGAGTTTGTTGATGACCTTATTCTGTAGACAAACAAAAGATACAAGAACACATAATGGCCCAACAAACTAAATGCTCGTAAGAAGCAATTGATAACAACATAAACATAAATGTATGGTAAAAGAATATTGATATAAAAATTAACTATTCAGGGACACTCACATAATTTTAAAAAATGAAATACCTGGTCTTTCAGAACATATCATTCAGGGTTTCTAGGCTGACCAGAGACCTTATATCAGTCATTTTATCTCCCTCATTTTCTTGGAACACCACAGGGAAGATGATAGACATGTTATATATTGCAAGAAAAATTATAAATATAGAAATCTTAAATGATCCTTGGAGTATTCAAAACATTTTTCCAGGCATGGTGGTCTTTCACTAGGAGAGCTCTTTGCCTCTGCATCATGTGTAGACAAGGAGAAATAACTAAAAAGGATACAGGAACTATGCTATGTTCTCCCTTTTTTCGATTTCTTGTAACACGGAAATGGTCATTTTCATTTACTCATGATACAATCTCCTCTATAATATTTTATAAATGGTAATATAAATAAATCCCATGTACAAAAAATAAATTTGTAGTAAAACAAGAAATAAATAGAAATAAATCCTTAGTACTGCAGAAGAATTTCAAGTTCTCTGATCTCATCATATGGGGAACACCTAAAAATGGGCTGCATCTTCATCTATTGCTCCTAAAGGTCACACACTTGGCCAATCCTATCAAATCATTGTATATGCTAATCTAGAATCGATTATAGCAAACCAAGGGTTATCTAAAAGGGATCCTGAATGAGTGCATCCAATGCCTCTGCTCCCATTTTGGTGCTCTAGCTTTGTACAGGATTAGTGTACCTAACACATTTCCATTGACCTACTTGTATAGTCATTTTTTGGACATGAATACATTGATATTAGCATATATGGGGGGAAATGATAATGCCATTTCGCAAAATAGATGCACATAATTTTATCTACATAGTAGGAGAAAATAATTTGTAGTAGAAAAACAGTAGTGATCACCATTAGAAACATGGGAACCCCCATCAAAGAGAAATTATCCCAACCAGAAGAAACTATCAGTAGAATGTCAAGTTGGACAAAAATAGAAAATGGATGGATGTGATTAAATATGTGTAGAGATGAAAAAAAGAGGAGAAAATTTTAGACCAAAAATTATCAATTAAAAGAGGGCAACATAAGTCTGGGCAATAACTAAGTAAAAGAGGGCAATTACAAGCCCAGAAGTCTATTGCGAAGGTGTGGTGCTATTCAACAACCCCCCATTTGTTAATAGTAGTAGTCAATATTGCATTAATAAATGAGGATCCTTTAAAAAATCCTTCCAAAAATAAGTTTAGCATTTGGGCATTTTCCTTATTAAATTTTGGAATAAAATGAGATAACAATCAAACACCTTTTCAAAAAACTAGTAAATGTCCTCCTTTCCCACATATCGTATGATCAAACATGATTCAAAGCCTACCAAATCTACGAAAACTGATCAAAAGAGGACTCCACACTATAACACTTCAAAACTAGTACATTTCTTAGATACATTAAGTTCTAAGGAACTTTTATTAAAACTAAGGCCCGCATCACATATCGCTATTCTTAAAAGGCACACCTTAACAAGTTACCTTAAAATATGTGAGATGCGAAATTGTGATGACAACATTTCCATTATCGCATCGCATTTCGAACATTTATAAGAACACCACAAACTTACTATCTGTCAAGATTGTGAAATGAGATTGAGACTCAGACCCACTCCTAAGATACGTCACAAACAAGATTTAGGTTCGTCACTTAATAAAAAGTTCTTTACACAAGAAAACATGACAAATGAGCTATGTTTTGGAATAATAGTAAGCGATATGCATCTCTCATCTCGCAGAAACAATAAGGAAAGCATCCAAACATAATGCAATAATGTGATCTGCGATATTGCTTCACAAATTGCAAAATCAACATTTTCACAATTTAAAGGCTCGCCACCCTAGAATAATCCTTCCCGACTTACGAAGCAGACATTAATGAGCATTAAAGCTAAGAGATAACGAACCATTAGTGGGCATTTAGTAAAGGTTAATGGAATTTATGTGTGAAAAGCCATTCAACATGATATGACATCTTCTCACTTGCGTTCAAATAAAAATCCTTTCTTATCACCTTTTCAAGTTATCTGTATTATTCCATCTTACGTTCATTCTTATCTATGTATATCCTATAGTTGTTGTTTTTCTCCATTTTCAGGAAAAATCCACAAAAGGAGTCTTTGGGAGCAATGGAAAAGAAGGGCAAGGCAGTTGCATCTGAGAAATCAGAAATGACTCCTTTATTCATAGATACCACATGCAGCAGAGAAGGAGGGACCTCTATGTGGGAAACCATGTATGATTTATTAGAAGAAGAGGAACCAAGACCTTTGGAAATAAAGATCACAGTTGATGGTCGTGTTTCCTCAAATGCCACCATTTTTTACACAACATGCTCATTTCTGCATTGCATAGCCACGTGCCCAAAGATAATCCCTTATACAAATATGGTCAAGTGGATTATTGATGAGGCCAACATTTCAGACAGAGAATTTAAGAATAGAATCCAAGTGGTTATGAGATATTTTTTTCCAGACAACCTACGGCTTATGTACCACCTAACAGAGCCATAAGCCATCTACAACAAACAGTTCCTTGAGAATTTTTCCAAAGGGAATGGGGACCCAGTAGATGTAACCCAGACCTGGGTGAATAATGACGGCAAGATCAAAAAGGAAAAAGCAGGTATGTGCTCTACTACATCTATTTCTCCTCCCCATAGTTTTGCAACAGCCATGCTATGTAGGATGTTTGGCAAACCCAATAACACTAAATTTTCCCCATAATGGCTGCCATTAACAGATGCAGTCGTAAACACAACCATAATGAATTGGGCCCAATTTTTTTTTGATAATTTAGCAAACACAATAATCGATTATATGAGGAAAAGGAGTATCTCTTTGAGGGTTTACCCTCCATTTTTTATGAGTTCATATGTCATGGATGAAATTTGTTTTGGTTCAAAATTTACTATCATGGGATGGAAGTGGACTATGAAAGATACAATTCCCATTCATATATATCATAACGACATGCAGGAGTCTCAATTTCACTCACATTTTTACAAAACTTTTCATTGAGTCATGCTGCCTATCCACAAACAAGTTTACATTTGAGATGCCCCTAAGTTTTCTAAGGAATCCTAGGTAGATATCCTCCCAGTGGCCAGATGGTTTGGGGAGAAAACATTCACATATATTAGGGTCTTTGGAAGCATTATCTCACCTCAAGTCCTCCCATACTATGTTCCAGACAAATTGTTGGCTAGAGAGATAGCATATCAAACAACTAGTGAGGGTGGGCTAAGTAAAGGATTAAAGGAAGCGAAAAAGGCCATTTGGCCCACATTGCCATTATAGTGTAGAGCATTTGCACTGCATGATCTGGGGTATGCATTCAAACAAGCAGAGATCATGCAATCTCTAAAATTACCTGAATTTTGAGGAAGGCAGTATGACGCAAATGGCACTGCCAAAGACTTCACTACCATGGTGAAAGTGAAGGTATTCAGTGATGAGGAAGATGCATTTGGTGACATCTTCCTATAGAAAGAGACATTCACAGAGGTGGAGCACATTTCATCACTACTTTTTGACCTAGAAGAGCTTGAAGCCTTTCATGAATACAAAGAAATGAGATTTTTAAAGGTCGCATTGGACTAATTACTGATTGAACCAATAAGGGAGCCAAGTCCCAGCGTATGCCTAGAAGGATGCTCCAGAGAAAATTCTAAGGATGATTCCAAAGCAGAGTCCCAAGAGAAGTCTACCAGGGAGTCAGAGAAATCAGAACTACAGTCGCAAAATGGGGGAAGTAAAAGTAAGGATTTAGAAAAGGATACAGTCAAATCTACAGAAAATACAGTTTGACAAACCTCAGCTAAAAAGAAGGTTGAAATTCACTCCACCTCCACCCAGTCAACAAAACCCATAGTGCTTGATCTAGAAAACAAAATGGGAGCATTTTAATAAGAATCTCCATACGGAGGGATAAGCACCTAAGCCACAGACTCCACAACATAAAGCAGTTCAAGAAATTACAATAGAGAGAATTGTAAGTACTCAAGAGGTAGAGCACATTCATGCCACTCCTACCTCTGTAATTGTTTTGAGAATTGAGGAGATTCCTCCTTTAGATGTGTTCTATAGCCCAACCCACAAAGCTTCCGCCAAAAGGTAGAGAAAGAAGAGGAAGTCAGATGCTACAACTGCTACTACTCTCGATAATGAACCGATGGATATTGTCTAGAAAGACTCACCCACTGACCCATGTGACAACCTTACTAGACTGTCCCAGTTTGTAAGAGCCTATGCTACAACGACTATTGATAAAGCAACAGAGGTACAAATGTTGCTCAAAGAAAAGGAAAGTAAAATTTTGCTATTGGAACAACAGTTAGAGCAATAAAAATCTAACCAGCAATCGTAATTGAAAATAGCAAAGATCCGACAAGATTTTGAGCAGATACAAATAAAAACTCAATCCAATTTAGTAGAAAAGGAAGTGCAGATACAAGCATTAACAGATAAGTATAAGGACATCCCAAATATTGATCAATTTATAACCGAAGCGCTCGACCTGAACTCCTACTTAATGTACCAAAAACAAATTCTATGCCAGAAGGTCTCACAGTTGAGTCCTTATTGCGAGACTAGTTATAAGTTAACGAGTCAAGTGGTTGACATGAGACTCGAATATGATGAAGTTTTGAAAAGATTTTCCAACTTCCTCACCTGGTAGAATTCAAAGGATGCGAGGAAGGCCGATTTGTTTATACTAGAGGAGTCACATAAAGAAATTTTATTTGCATATTGGGATTCTCAGCTTAGACAAGAAGAAAAGGCCACAGTGGTTGTAGCAGCAACAACAAACACTATTATTGAAAACATCAATGAAAATATACTTAGCACAAACCTGGTAGCAGAGTCTGTACTAGGTTTACTTCCGAATTTAAAACAGCTCAAACAACAGTGGAGGCAGGCAAGAGGGGAGAAAGAGGAAGAGACTAGGTAAATGATAAGGTTAAACTGGGAAACATACTGGCAATATTTAGTTAAACCTTATAGCCAGTGGATGACCGTGAGATGCCTAACCTTTTCCATGCAAAAAATGGTGCCAACACTGACCGATGATGTGTTCACTAGACAGTTGAAATCTGTGATTAGTTGGCTGACACAACTCAAACTCGTGACGAACATCTGTGATATCAAAGATCAAACGCAAAGGAGTTAGTCATCATGTTTGATTTCTATTTTTATTCTATTTTGCACAATTTGAGGAAGGTCATTTAAACCTCTTAAACTATTTTTGTAATAATCTATTATTAGGACTTATAGTTTAGTATTTAAACCCATCTCATGCATTTAGAGAGGGGTCTAGAAATTTTATCAGAAACAATCTTCAAAATATGAACTTCTGTCCCTTTTATGATGTTCTGGTGAAATGAATGGAACATGATTTATTTTCTTCTTATCTGGCATCTTCTACTGAAATTGCACTTTTTTACTCTTAGATGGTGTTGTATTGATTGGAAGTAGGTCGATATTGCTAAAACACATGAGTAGAACTTATTACAAATGGTACTTTTATCTTGTGATTTTTTTTTTGTTTATGTATTAAGCAATAATTTTGCTTCAAATTGTTTATGTATGAAAGTTTGAAGCTTGGTTAACATTATTGCACTTTTGTATGGTGATGGCCTAAATTTTATGCTGAATATATGAATAATTTCTTATGTGATATATCTTTCACAATCGTTTTGGCTAACTATTTATCCAAAGCAATTATTCTTAAAATGATTTCACTTCCTATTGCAATTAAATGTTCTCTATTACCAATTTCTCTAGGACATTATTGTAGATCACATGTTTCAATTTTATTCCTGGGTATAGTCATAGCTAGATAGTGTTTGAATTAGGATATATGCATGTCATTATTAGTTTAGATTAGATTATTTTTAGCTTAAACATTCCTCCGAACTATTAGATATCACCCCATCAACACTATCATAATTTATATTGAGAAACTGGTCCCATTACCCCGAGTCGGATCCACTACACGAAATGGAAAAGGCGCTGCCAACCAAGGTCTGGACTGGGTGGTTTTCCCCCAATGTTGTAAGCAATGATTTCCGAGGCTTCAACATTTTTAGCACTAGAACGAGGGCATGACTGTGAATGACAAGTAAATCCCAATTAACATGTCATTCTAAGAGTAAAACTCCCTCACTATCACCTCCAACTTCTCGATCGCATTCCAAATCTCCTAATTCTAAGCGAGAAGCTGTAAAAACAATAACAAAGTCCACTACTAAAATCCCAAAGAAGCTAGATCATTCTTCTTCTATCGAAGCCCCTCAAGTCCAATCTTTGATTCATAAATTACAGGGGATTTCGATATCTCAAGAGGAATCTGAGTTATACCAAGATAGTGTTTACCCCATCTTAGCAGTTAAATAGAGCATAGAGAAAATTTTGGAATCCCGCCATTGGAATTCCATCCATATCATCACAAGACCAATAATCCACCTCACCATTCTATATCATGATTCAAATAGGTACTGGAACTCCATCTTCCTCTACCCAATCACCTTCAACCACTGCCACATTTTCCTCTTCGTGGATACCAATAATGGCTCAACCTCTGTCTAGTCAATTTAATGTCTTGAATTGCTCTACATAAATTATCAATCCAGGTATCGTAAACTGATGAAGTGTGGTGCACCATATGTGCTTAGTTAACCTTTCTCTTACTTCGTTGTTTTATAGTTTATGTTGTTTTTGGGGTTTTGTTCTTGTTGGTTTTCTAAAGTGTTTAATGCAAATGGAAATCCTATTCTAAGGTCTTAAGAATACTTTTAAAGGACAAGTATGGATAAAGATTTCAAGACAAGGCCTATGTCCCTAATGGTAACTTCCAAAACTTAGCACTTCAAAAGAACTTAAAACATGTTATTGATGGAATTAGTATTTAAACAAAAGTGTAAATATACAACTAATTCAATCAAAATAAAATGCAATAACCAAACAATGAGCTAGTGACTATGAGACCCAGTATCCTTGCTGCTTCAGTAGAAGGACAAGATGATTCTATCATGTCATTAGTCATTAAAAGGCTATGTGCATCACTAATCTACAATCAAAATAGAATGCAACAACCAAACAATGAGCTAGTGACTATGAGACCCAGTATCCTTGCTGCTTCAACAAAAGGACAAGATGATTCTATCATGTCATTAGTCATTAAAAGGTTATGTGCATCACTAATCTACAATCAAAATAGAATGCAATTTATGTACAGCTAATATACAGAAGCATAACAAAATTAAATGCAGAATTAAATGACAACTATACAAGGCTTTAGTGTGCAGGGGCCCTCTGCCACTTGCATGAATTAAAATTGCATGAATGAAAAATCTAATCTATCAAACTTGAAAGCAATTAAATAACATAATGAAATCAAAGCAATATTTACAAAATGAAATCTACTCTACCTTACATTCTACAAAGCAATATTTACAAAATGAAATCTACTCTACCTTACATTCTAATATGCTCCATGACATCTACTTCACATCTCCTTCCATGTTGAGAACATCAAATATTTATTCAATTTCTTCAAAAGTACAAAGTACAACAAAGTTCTCCAAAGCTTTCAAAAGCCATCAAGGAAGAATATCAAACTTAAGAACTAGAGACTAACAAGCTTAAGCTAAAATAGACTAAGAAATGAAGGAGAGAGATCTCCTATTTATACAAAAAGATGAGAGCCATCTTATTAATGAGAGTCCATGAATCTCTCCCTCTACCTCTAGAGTCCTAATCAAAATAGGAACTGATAAGACGCATGTCTTCTTAGAGTTACAATACAATTAGGAGATGTGACACATATTCTCATGATCCCATGATTCTTTCCAACCAAATTCGAATTTAGCCTTAGAGTGCCACATAAGGGTCTTCTAGAAGTCTCCTTTCAACCTACACATGTCAACAACCTCAACCCATTTGTTAGGTATAAGCATATGCACATTATTTTCTAATTTTTAACCACAAATTCACTTAAAAGACTTAGAATTAATAAAGATTGGAAAAACATAAATGTGGCCCAATGATAATGAAAGTGGGATGAATGTGGTGACATAGTAGTGAAATGGAGGTGATATAATGGACATAATAGTGAAAGTGTAATGGAAATGAATGACATTTTCAAGGCTCAACATACCCCCCAACTGAAGCTATTGCATGTCCTCATGCAATATATATTACATTAACTCTTTTGATCCTTGAGCTTTGGCTTAACTTTGCATGATATCATTTGATAACTTCATATTTCTGCAAAGTGTTTTACTTGAATTGCAACATGGTTGGTTCTTGTGTTACAACCATTTTCTTCTTTGTTGTTACCTTCTACTTTGATCTTTGAACTTTGCATAATGATATTTTGATTATTGTTGCAAAGTATATCTTTATTGGATTGCATGATGGTTGGTTCTTGTGTGACAACCATGATTTTGTTTGTATCCAATTTATCCTTTAAGCACTTTTTCAAAAGCCATTGTATGCTCATAATAGCAATGTAATAGTTAATATATGTTGGAAGTATGTGGGCTCCTGAATATGATATGGACATGGAAATATATGAATATGAATGTATTCCCCCCCCCAACTGATGGTATTGGCAATTTTATGAAATGAGGAAGAGATGTTTTTCCAACAATTATCATTCTAGCTTTTTATGGAATTCTATGGTCAAAAGTTAGAAAAATGACATACCTTCACTTACCCTTTGGAATGGATGAGTTGTATGTGTGGTGGCTGAAAATTTCTGATCATATTCTTCTTCAGGTGGCTGAACAAGAGGAATCATGGATAGAGAGATAAGATGACTTTTTATTGCTTCTACTAAAACTTGCTAAATCTGCTCCAAAATGCTGAAAATAATAGTCTTCATGTCTTCAAAACTCATTGGCACAATTCCTACTATGTGAAAAGATGTTCTGATGTCAAACATAGTAGGAATTTATTGGCTTAGTGGCCATTAATGGATGCCACTAGTCAACACGAGAACTCTCACCATTGATGACAATGAGAGTCAAGATGCCCAAACACATCTTGCTAGGTACGAATGAATTTGCTGAAGTCAAGTCACCTAGAAGATCTGACGAACAAGGGATATTAATGTATTCCCATTGTTTGTCAGCATGAGGACTTGCCATTAAGGCATGCAAGCCTCAAGGTGTTTTTACAAATAACTTAGACTCAAAGGACTATGGACTCAATAATTTGCATTGAAGCAGGGCTTATTTGCGGAATGAAAATGACAAGGAATGGAAGATGAAAATGGAAAATGGCAATGGAGAACAGAAATGGCAATGGCAATAAGCATGTGAATGAGCCTCTTGCTTTTATTTGTGGGTTATGAATGGACAAAAAGAGATGGAAAGTGTATGTGAATGTAAATGGAAAATATGGAGTGAAATGAGATGAATGGTTTGTTATGAAGTATGGATGTGATGGATGGATGTGATGGAGACAATAGTATCTGAAAGTTTTTCTAGTGTTTGGATCTAATTTTGCATCAGCATATTTCCTCTTTGTTGTTGATCATCCTCTTATGAAACAAATTGGTCTCTTAGAGAGACACCATTCTCTTGTAGTCATTTGTCCTTCCTCCTAGAACCTACAAAAAAAACTAATACTTCTTCTGCAATGGAATGTAAGATTATCAAAGGAGAGAGGTGATCAATCTCTCTAGTTATGATATTTACACACAAAACTAACAATTTGTATTAATGAAACAAGTTCTCAAAGGAAAAATCAAAAGAATTTATACCTGCTTTGAAATTGGTGCCCAAGTTGAATGTTTCTTCTCTTCAGCAATTTATTTCATTATTTGCCATTTCAAACTCTAATGATAGATTTCTCATTGTATAGATCTTGTTGAGATCTTTCCAATGATAGTTAAATCATCAAAATCTGATTTTTTATGAGAAAGATAGGTTGATTTGAACAATGAGGTTTTTCTGGCTGCGAAATTGGAGAACAGCTGCGGAATTGGACTTTAGCTGCGGAATGTGCACAGTTTCTGTAGCTAAAAATCTTGAATAAAAAGTTAGCCATTCATCTTTCATCATCAATCCAAAATTAATCAATACCTTCAGAAAAGTGAGCAAATAACTTATTCATTTCATTGATTCAAAATTATTATTTTTTCTTGACATGCAGCGACTTAGTGTGGCGACTCAGTGTGGCGACTTTGTGATAACACTCAACTTGACTTCCCTTTGACCAGGGTCTTTTTCATCAAATTTGATCGAATGAATAGGACACCATGCATGTACCAACATTCCCCCAGCTACCCATGTGGCTTGTTTTGCTTGATGACACCTGCAACCTAGAGTTTAACAAAACAGTTGCGGAAAGTTGAGCCAGCCGCAGAAAGTTGGGCCAGCTGCGGAAAGTTGAATCAACTGCGGAAAGTGGCTTGTTTCCGCAGCTAATGAAAACAGAGTGTAGAAAGTACTGTGAAATGGAGTGGTTGTGTGCGTGGAAGAGAAAAAAAAATGTGGAGGAGTGAAGGGTGTAACAAATTGTTGTCCAACCTTAATAGATACTTCATATCCAACAAGATCTTGCAATCATTCCAAAACTTGTGATGACTTTGTCTATTCTATAAATATTTGCACCAAGAATTGCCAACATATGAGCTGATTGAGTGTATGGAAAGAACATTTGATTGACAACAAAGCCGATGCAATTTCCCACCACTATAGGGACTTTCTTTATATTCTTTCCAACATTTATAAGGTCAACAATAATCTGTGGTGAAGTTTTCTCTATTCAAACAATTTCAAGGAGTGGCATCACATGTGCAGGGCTGAAAAGAAAATGTGCCCCTACTATACGGTCTTGAACATATGTTTTTGCACTAATGGGATTGAGATCAATCATGGACGTATTAGAGGCTAAGATGCAGTGTGCAGGACAAATCTTTTCCAGGTCAATAAATATTTCTCGCTTCAATGGAAATTTTCTCTCTTACAACCTCTATCACCATATCAACATTCCTAAATTCTGCATAATCTACAACTCCCGTGCATTTAAATTCTTGAAATCATTTACTATTGTCATCTCCCATTGATGGAACCAACCGACAAACTTCCCTCTTGCTTGGCGGAGTTTTATGGACACGTCATTGCTGTGAAGAGCCGTATGTAATGGAGTTAGACAGTGCCGTGTTCAATTCAGACTGTTGTTAAACAGGTATTAATGATTTGCAAACGGGTGGCATAAGGGCAGAAGACGTGGTAGAGGTAGAGTAGGTGCCAGCACAGAGCCGAATTAAATCACTGTCCACTCATTTAATTGAAAATTCCGTTTTTTTTCACGCGGCAGTCAAAATGGGCTCCAAAGAACCGAAGATTTCTCCCAGACCGCCACAAATTTCTTCAAACGGTTTCTGGGTTATCTAATTGACCCACCTGGAAAAAAAACCTATGTTTTATTTTCTTGAAATTCATCTCTGTTTGGGCAAATCGAGCGTTTTAAATTGGACTTTTTTTTGTTGTTTACGCATTTTTATGAGTTTTACTGTCAAGTGTATTACACAGGTACGATAACAGGGATGAAGCACTGGGCAATGTATTTTGGAATGCACATAATCCTAATCAGTCTGGAGTAGCTGGAAACTTCACTTAGCTTTTAGTACAAGTGATTCCAAACTGACCCCAAAACCTGTTCAATAACAGCGTTGTCTGTCAGGGGAATCCTCTGCGTATTTATCTTTCTATTCATGTAAATCAGCGCTCTAATATTCTTCAAATTGGGATAGTCATAAAGCACATATGTTTCACTCCTTTTGCAACATATTCACAGTTGTTTTGTTCACTTTCAGGAAGACGCCATTGAAGATTTGCCTCTAACGCAGTAGCTGTAAGATCTTCCATGTCTCTGGATATATATCAATAATACCATGGAAATGAACAGCAACTTGGCTTTTAGAGTCTTTTTTTTCATTCACAATTTTGTTGCAAAAGTCCTGCACCATAAATACCTACAAACTAAGTGGTATACAAGGAAGGCCACTGATTTTCTCACAAATGTTTAGCAGGCATCTCCATATAGGTATGGTCTCAATAGGGATGCTCCAGCTGGACTAAGGGATGGAAGGAATGATTGACATAAGAAATAGTAGCTGTAACAATGCTAATGGTACTCCAACAATGGATGGAATATAGATGAGTGTTTAAGATTTCCACTAACATTGACCTACTATCGTTGATTACAAATGTCAGGCAGACAACTAGAGAAGGATTTTGCAGATTTTTTTTTTGTGTTTTCTTTTTCGTTTTTTTTTTTTTAATTTTTTTTTATTAAGGCCACAATGAAAGATAGGATTGAGGATAGCCATAGATTGTTTTTCTTTTTCTTTTTTTTTCTTCTCTGAAATTGTAAAATTTTATAAAAAGAATTAATGATTTTCAATTTCAGGCAGCAAATACTTCAAGAAAAACATGCTAAAAACAAGACTTTGACTGAGGTCTTAGGCTGATTTTTCATCGATCTGAGCTGGGTGACTAGGATATGATCCATGTCGGGAAAATTCTAGAGATGCCCATGTGGTCGATTTCTTCATTGGACGCTTGTAACCTGCTAAACCTTGAAACAGCTGCGGAATTCTCAGCTAGCTGCGGAATCAGGGCAGTTTCCGCAGCTAAGTTGCAAAACCTTATTTGAACAGGATACAATGTTTTGAAGACCACTACAAAGCATAACCAGACAATTTTGGACAATTTGAACCTATCAAAGCAGTTGAGTTTCATTTTTTTCATCATTTTTTTGTTTTTTTTATTGAATCAATTGAAATGTTGAAGTTTATTTTGTCTCCTTTTTTTTTTTTTTTACATAATAATTCTTTTTCTGATCCTCCAGATCACACAAAGTGCAAGAGGAGAGCATACTCAAGAATTATTAATTTTTTTTTCAGATGTAAGAAATAAGGTCTCCTAATTACACTTCCCCAGCAACGGCGCCAAAATGTCTAGTCAATTTAATGTCTTGAATTGCTCTACATAAATTATCTATCCGGGTATCGTAAACTGATGAAGTGTGGTGCACCATATGTGCTTAGTTAACCTCTCTCTTACTTCGTTGTTTTATAGTTTATGTTGTTTTTGGGGTTTTGTTCTTGTTGGTTTTCTAAAGTGTTTAATGCAAATGGAAATCCTATTCTAAGGTCTTAAGAATACTTTTAAAGGACAAGTATGGATAAAGATTTCAAGACAAGGCCTATGTCCCTAATGGTAGCTTCCAAAACTTAGCACTTCAAAAGAACTTAAAACATGTTATTGATGGAATTAGTATTTAAAAAAAAGTGTAAATATACAGCTAATTCAATCAAAATAAAATGCAATAACCAAACAATGAGCTAGTGACTATGAGACCCAGTATCCTTGCTGCTTCAGCAGAAGGACAAGATGATTCTATCATGTCATTAGTCATTAAAAGGCTATGTGCATCACTAATCTACAATCAAAATAGAATGCAACAACCAAACAATGAGCTAGTGACTATGAGACCCAGTATCCTTGCTGCTTCAGCAAAAGGACAAGATGATTCTATCATGTCATTAGTCATTAAAAGGTTATGTGCATCACTAATCTACAATCAAAATAGAATGCAATTTATGTACAGCTAATATACAGAAGCATAACAAAATTAAATGCAGAATTAAATGACAACTATACAAGGCTTTAGTGTGCAGGGGCCCTCTGCCACTTGCATGAATTAAAATTGCATGAATGGAAAATCTAATCTATCAAACTTGAAATCAATTAAATAACATAATGAAATCAAAGCAATATTTACAAAATGAAATCTACTCTACCTTACATTCTACAAAGCAATATTTACAAAATGAAATCTACTCTACCTTACATTCTAATATGCTCCATGACATCTACTTCACATCTCCTTCCATGTTGAGAACATCAAAGCTTTATTCAATTTCTTCAAAAGTAGAAAGTACAACAAAGTTCTCCAAAGCTTTCAAAAGCCATCAAGGAAGAATTACAAACTTAAGAACTAGAGACTAACAAGCTTAAGCTAAAATAGACTAACAAATGAATGAGAGAGATCTCCTATTTATACAAAAAGATGAGAGCCATCTTATTAATGAGAGTCCATGAATCTCTCCCTCTACCTCTAGAGTCCTAATCAAAATAGGAACTGATAAGACGCATGTCTTCTTAGAGTTACAATACAATTAGGAGATGTGAAACATATTCTCATGATCCCATGATTCTTTCCAACAAAATTCGAATTTAGCCTTAGAGTGCCACATAAGGGTCTTCTAGAAGTATCCTTTCAACCTACACGTGTCAACAACCTCAACCCATTTGTTAGGTATAAGCATATGCACATTATTTTCTAATTTTTAACCACAAATTCACTTAAAAGACTTAGAATTAATAAAGATTGGAAAAACATAAATGTGGCCCAATGATAATGAAAGTGGGATGAATGTGGTGACATAGTAGTGAAGTGGAGGTGATATAATGGACATAATAGTGAAAGTGTAATGGAAATGAATGACATTTTCAAGGCTCAACAACCTCCTCAAAGGCCATGTAAAAATAGAGGAGTTGCTAGGATGGTTGCACTTTACATCCGTTGTCAGCCCATCCAAAGAAATGGTTACCAAAGTTCAATCTTGATAGTTGCCTATTGGCTGAGGAACACATAAACAATTTTATGTTGTCCATTAACTTGAACAAATTAGTAGAAGAAGATGTAGTTGTAACATTATTTCCATATACTTTGCAAGGAGCACTAGGATCATGGTACTTCTCATTACCATCAGGTTCTACTAATAGTTGGGATGCTTTTCAAGAGCAGTTCTTAACTAAATTTTGAGATGATAGATCCATGGCTACCCTAATCAATGATCTCTCCAATTTGAAAGCCGAACCTAAAGGACCAATAAAACACTTCAACGCTCACTTCAATAAATTATTTAATAAAATACCAATGGCATCTAAGCCTAGTGATGAGGTCCAAAATGAGCATATATTTCTGCTCCCCCTTCAAACATATTTATTTTCATCGATAGAGCTGCCAAACCAACTTTGCCAGAAAATATGAAAGAGGCAATATCTATAGAAAATCACATTCTAGCTATAGATAAGAAAAGCGCATTAGAAGTATGAAAATCCAAGAAAGTGACTTTTAGGGATGAATCCAAGAAGAAACCACCAAAAGGTCCTTTTTATCTTGAAGGTTTGCAAAAAGTCTTCAAAACCATATCTAATGAAATGGTTGATATTAAAAAACAGGTAGCAGAGACTTCCTCTAAGAATTATTTTAAACCATTTAAAAGGAATTCCCCTACTGATCCTAAACCTCCAAATGCTATAGCAAATTCTGAATTAGATGCAGAGGAAGATGAAGTTTCAACAAATGAAGAACATAAATATG
This sequence comes from Pinus tabuliformis, assembly GCA_031772625.1. NCBI lineage: Eukaryota > Viridiplantae > Streptophyta > Pinopsida > Pinales > Pinaceae > Pinus > Pinus tabuliformis. The sequence continues at coordinate 1,981,944,799 of CM062817.1, read as the reverse complement.
ATGAAGAAGAGGTAGAGTTACACGGAACGTGGGATTTTATGCTTCCCAATGAAGAACGCAAGAATCGTTTCTTGTTGCCACCCGAAGTAAAAACTCGGTTGATTTGCCACAAACAAATCCAAAGCAAAAGGCTTCAATGTCACCTCCCAATGACAAAACAACATTTAATAAATCTTTACCAAAATCCACTCAAACTACTCCTTCTCACTTGAACACTTCACCTTCAACTAAAACCATCATAGTATCTGATGAAATGGAATATAATATTATTGATTATATGAAAAAGGCTAGGGCAAACACCACCTTTCACGAGCTTAGCAAATTGAAACATCAACAGAAGATACTCCTTAAGGAACTCAAAGTAGTACCTACTTCACCTCTTTGTGCTGCCATGATCTCGCAAGCTACCCAAGAAATGGGAAGACCCCCTAGCACCTCTTTAAACAAAATTGCTCCAATCGACATAGCTCTGATTGGAGGAAGATCTAAATCCCATACTCCTCCATTTCTCCTTACTTTTGAATTTTTTAATAGGAACTTACACAATTTTTTAGTTGATTTAGGAGCTTCATCTAACATTTTACCTAGAACAATTTGTGCAAAGTTGAATGTTCAGCCCCAAAAACCTATTGTACACATTGTGTAGTTAGATCGGTCTCAAGTCAAAGTTGTTGGGGAACTTAATCAAGTAACCATTAGACTCTTGTCAAATCCCAAATTTTTTCAAGTCATTGACATTATTGTAGTTGACATTCCCAAGTTCTATGGCTTAATCCTTAGTAGATACCAGTCAAAAAATATTCACAGCTATTTTGTGACTGACTGGTCTCACATGTGCCTTCACTATAATGGAAAGCCAAAGCAAATAAAGGCTGATCATGAAAAACATCAAAAGTACATAGTCACAGAGTAGAAGGATAAAATGAACCAGTTGCATATATCAACAATATCATCGGAAACTACTCAGTAGAATTATTTCCAAGAAATTTTAATGCTTATACTTCACCTTTATTGGAAAACCCTGTTGTATCTCAAGCTGAAAACTTTTCCCAAACAGATACTTGTAAGTGTGTAAATTTTGTAGATAAACTTGTAGTTAGCTCTTTATTTTGGAAATTATTTTTTGATGGATCTATATCTAATGATAGAGTAGGATCAGGATGCATATTAGTTAGCCCAGAAGGGGAAAAGACTATGTTAGCATGCAAACTTGAATTTGACTGCACAAATAACACTGTTGAATATGAAGCATTAGTTCAAGGTTTGTATAAAGCCATTGGCCTTAATATCAAACACCTCCAAGTGTTTGGAGATTCAGGAATTGTGATAAGCAAGTAAGAAACACTATCAATCGTTAGTCCAAGACCCAACTTCCCACTTTACAAGACATCTTAAAACACTATCAATCGTTAGTCGAAGACCCAACTTCCCACTTTACACCGTTTAATATTTCCCCTATTCTGAGACTCCAAAATGCAAGCATCAATCTCTTAGCTAATGTGGCTTCCAAGCTTATTCCACCAAGAGATTATAGGATTGATCACTTTTCTATTGAATTAATTTTTAGGCCTTTTATTCCCAACAATATCACCAACTGGAGAGTCTTTAATAATGATCCAGATATCATAATATTTTTGACATCAAAAGGCTCTTATGATGACCAAATAGTTGATGAATACCAGCATGACAACCAACTGAAGAAAGAAACAACCAATAATGTTATACCAAATTTTGTGGTTAAGTTGGAATATTTATATGACCTCAAGGACATATTCAAACAAAACACCAATTAAAAACTTCAGAGTTCAACTCAGAGGTTTGAATTGATTAACCTTGGAACTGACCTAAACCTCAAAATATTAATATAGGCCTTAGACTTATGTCAGATGAGAAGTCAGCCTTTATATGTTTGTTGAAGAAATATAAGAATGTATTCGCATGGAACTATGAAGACCTTAACACACATGACACTTCTATTATTCAACATACTATCCCCATGACGTTTGATGAAAAACCTGTGCAATAGAAATTAATAAAAATCCATCCTAATTTAGGGAATCAGATTAAATATGAATTACAAAAACTGCTAAAGCCAAGATTATTTTCCCTGTCAGACATTCCAGGTGGGTTTCAGATCTTGCCCCAGTCAGAAAGAAGAGTGGTGAAATTTGGATATGTATAGACTTCCGCAATCTAAACAAAGCATGTCAAAAGGACAACTTTCCGTTGCCTCCTATGGACCAGATATTGAAATAAATTGCAGGCTCAAAATTGATGTCTTTCCTGGATGGATTCTCAGGTTATAATCAAATCCTAGTAGATCTAGATGAGTAGCTAAAAACTACATTTAGGACAAAATGGGGCACTTATGCTTATTAGAAGATGCCATTTGGACTAATTAATGTTGTTACTACTTTCCAAAGAGCCATGGACATAGCCTTCAGAGGTTTAGAAAACAAATCAATAGTAATCTACGTAGACGATATAACTATATATTCCAAAAAGCGTAGTAATCATCTTAGAGATTTAAAACAAATCTTTGAGTGTTGTCAAATGTATGGAATTTCTCCTAATCCTAAGAAATATTTCTTCACGCTAAGTGAAGGAAAACTCATTAGATTCATTGTATCCAAAGTAGGGATTCACATTGACCCTGATAGAATAAGAGAAATCTCTGAAATTCCTTTACCTCATAACAAAAAATCAATGCAATCTTTCCTAGGTTAGATAAATTTTGTTAAAATATTTGTCCCTGACTTCTCATGAATTGTTTTACCTATTTAATATAAGATAAATAAAAATTCTCTTTTTAAATGGGGACACATAGAATATGAAGCTTTTGATTTGATTAAACATGCAATCATTAATGCTCCCTCTTTAGTGACTCCAAATTTTTCAAATCATTTCATTCTATATACTTTCGCTTCCAAGATATCATATGTAGCCATATTGACACAAATCAATAAAGAAAAAGTTGAAGCCCCAATCCCTTTCTTTAGCTCTAATTTGCAAGGGGCTGAATTGAATTACTCAGATGTTGAATAAAAAGATTTTTCTGTTTTGAAATCAATAAAGCACTTCAGTCCTTTTCTCCTCAAAACCCACACCAAAGTAATAGTGTCATTCTCAGCAGTGAGAAATATGTTGATGCAAAGGGATGTAAGGGAGAAGAGAGAAAATTGGGTTACAGCTCTGCAAGAATATGACATTGAAATCAGACCAGCAAAATTTGTAAAAGGTCAAGGTTTCTGCAGGATGTTAGCAGGAGCATCTGATTTATCAACACTACAAGACTCGGGTGATGATGTACAAGTCCCTGAGGTAAGCCTTAATGACACTGAGTCAAGTTATGTTGATATCACATTTTACTTTAGAAATGGATATGCCCCAACGTAATTAAATTATAAGAAGAGAAGGGCCTTGAGGCTGAAAGATAGACAATATCAAATATTCAAAGATGTGATGTTTAGAATAAGTTATGATTATGTTTTACTTAGATTTCTTGAAAAATATGAGGCAGAAAAGGTGTTTCATGAACTCCATGATGGACCAGCTGGTGCACATTTTGGAGGAGATACCACTGCACATAAAATGATGCACACTATCTATTACTGGCCAAAATTATTCAATGATAAAGACAATTATGTAAGGAGATTTCAAGTTTGTTAGACAGCTCCTGGGAGACAGAGAAAACCTGCATTACCATTACAGCCAGTCTATATTGAACAACCATTTGAGCAATGGGGGTTGGACATAATAGGTGAGATCTTTCCTCATTCTTCTAAGAAACATAGATATATCCTTACCTCAATTGATTGCTTCAAAAATGGGTGGAAGCCATTCCACTCAAGGTAGCCAATTCTGAAAACATCATTGAATTCATCGATCAATTTATGATTACCATATGTTAGGTCCCTATACTACTAGTGTAACCCCTTATTGTTATTAGTACAACCCCCTTATTATATTGTTGTGCCCATGTAGTCCCCACATTGTTATTATTGTGCCCCATAGAAGGCCACTATTATTATTATTGTGCACTTACATTATTATTGTTATGTTAGCTTTGATTATATTATGACCCCTTAGCCTCCTATATATAGAAAGGAGGTCTTGTCATTTGTATCATCCAAGAATTGTTCATTTGTGTAATGTAAAGGAGGATGCCCCCTTGAAGAGGCTTATTTATAAGACATTAATCTATCTTTTCTATATTTTTGTGAGCTGGTTTCATAACATTTGGTATCAGAGCTTTGGATTCTAGGGTTTCGCTGCTCCAAACAGGTCATCGTGGCATTTGAACTATAACAATTTTTCTGTGATGTTTCAGACGCCAAAAAAAAAACCCATTTGGGTCAAAATCGTTCTAAACCTCGAGTCCAAATTTCAAAGCGTTTCGCACTATATTTGTGGAGATATGCTCTGAGGAAGTTGGCCTTTTTGCATACTCTCTAATTACATTACAAATAGGTGATGTGGGGGAAATAGTCATAACTTTTGTTTTGAGCATCATATTGAAATTTCGTAAGAATTTACAGAACGAAGATGGATTGTAGTTTCTTGTATAATTTTTTAGATCCAAAGGTTGAAACAGTGACACGTGGCACATCAGACAAGTTCGCTCTACTGAACTAATCTATAATAAGGTCACCGTGGGAGATTTGGCATAACTCTTCCTTAGAGAATCCAATTTGGATTAGACTGGTGGCATTGGAAAGAGGACTTAGAGGGCTACTTCAAATCATGATTTCAAAACTAAAAGATCTGAAATTACATAGTTACAGTCGTTTCAAGATCAAGCTCCTAAAATCAAGAAAAAGCGAGATGAGGAAGTTTGATGGCAAGGATCCGGTAGATTGGATACTACAGATGGAGAAATATTTTGATCTACATGGTGTACCACTGTTACAAAAGGTATGTATTGCATCTAATTATTTAGAACTGAATCAATTTTTATGGTATAAAGGGATTTGTTCTCGTAAATCACTTGTCACGTGGTCAATTTTCACAGAGGAAATGATAGCACATTCTGAGGATACAAAGAGAAACACCTTCTTTAGCCAATTGATAAATCTCAAACAAAAGTGTTCAATGGAAGAGCACATTGAGGACTTTCAAAAATTGAATATAATGGAAAATAATATTCTAGGGAAGCAGAGGATTGATGTCTCCATAGGGACTTTAAAGGATAACATTCAACATGAGATTCGTCTTTGGGAACCTGATTCATTGGAGAAGGCATTCAGATTGGCAAGAAAAGTGGAAAGCAAAATTATGGAAACAATGAATTCTACCCCTCACAACTATAAACATGCAAGTGTTGTTTCTCCTAGCCTTCCACAACCTACAAGGGTGACACCGCGACAATTGGAAGAAAAAAGAGAAAAATAGATTTGTTACAATTGTGATAGCAAATGCAATAAAGGTCATAAGTGTGCTAAGAAGAAATTATTTTACATAGATTATGAAAAGGAGGAAGGAAAGGATCAAGAAACATCAAAAGAATAGGATATGCACCAAAAACAAAAACCAGAGAAAGAAGAAATGAATCTGACCATATCTTGTAAAGCATTGCCAAGAATTACCACTCCTCAAACTCTCAAGATAGAAGGACATATCAAGAAGAAAAATGTTCAAGAAGTGAAAGATCACATCGAGCATCAAGAAATGAATCTGACCATATCTTGTAAAGCATTGGAAGAAATTACCACTCCTCAAACTCTCAACATAGAAGGACATATCAAGAAGAAAAAGGTTCAAGCAGTGAAATATAACATCGAGCATCAACAACAAGTTCTCCAACTCTTAAGGATAACGCCACTTTGGTGCAAAATCGAATGAAACAACAAGTCGATCAACATCGTAGTGAAAATTGTTTTGATGTAGGTGATTGGGTATTTTTACTGCTACATCTCAAGCAAGCTATTTATGAGAAGGAAATGTTGACAATACTACATGAACTTAAGGAATGGCGACCTTACCGATTGGGAAGACACGTCAAGGAAAAAATGGATCATGATAGTCTTAAATACTTTTTAGAACAACTATTATCTTTAGAAGAGTAGAAAAAATGGGTCACAAATATGTTGGATTATGACTTTGACATCATCTATAAAAAAGGGAAGCAAGATTTTGTTGCAGATGCACTCTCAAGAAAGGATGCGGATGTGGAAGCATTGTTTTGTGCTATTTCTATTATCCAACCAGATTGGATAAATTAAGCGAGGGATGAATGGAAGAAGGATGAAGAAGTATGGCCACTCATTCAAAAGTTGCAGAAGATCCCAATTCAAAAAATATTGCCAGAACTTGAAGAGGAAGGAAAAATCATATTGGAAACTAGAGCATTCATAGAAACAAGAACCCGACAGCTATGAAATCGATCAATTTCAGAGTGTCTCATCAAGTGGAAGAACTTACCTGCTGAAGATTCCACATGGGAGGACAAGAATTATGTACAGAAGCGTCAAGAACTACTCAAGTGTTGAGGACAACACTTTTTGAAGGAGAGGGGCATGTTAGGTCCCTATACTGCTAGTGTAACCCCTTATTGCTATTAGTACAACCCCCTTGTTATATTTTTGTGCCCATGTAGTCCCCATATTGTTATTATTGTGCCGCATAGAAGTCCACTATTGTTATTATTGTGCCCTTACATTATTATTGTTATGTCGGCTCTGATTATTTTATGACCCCTTAGACTCCTATATATAGAAAGGAGGTCTTGTCATTTGTATCATCCAAGAATTGTTCATTTGTGTAATGTAAAGGAGGATGCCCCCTCAAAGAGGATTATTTCTAAGGCATTCATCTATCTTTTCTATATTTTTTTGAGCTGGTTTCATAACACCATATTTGGTCTGCCATCTTCCGTAATGTTTGATGATGCATCTTATTTTTCAGGCAATTCTATAACATAATTTTCTCTTAAAATAGGTTTTAAGCTTAAATACTCCACTAACTATTATTCACAGGGAAATGGGTTAGCTGAATCTACAAAAAAAAAACTCATAAGGATTATTAAATGAATTGTTGACCAAAATTAGAAGAACTGTCATAAGTCTTTAATATTTGCTCTATGGGCATACTGGATAACTCAGAAGGCCTCCATTGGCACTTCTCCTTTTAATTTGGTCTATGGGAAAGAAGTCGTCCTACCTACAAATGTAGTTATTCTGTCTATAGCCCTAGTTCAATTCATTGAAGAAACTCCTCCTTCTTCTATGTAAGTTAGATAGTTACAAATCCTTAAACTCAAAGAGGAAAGGGAAAATGCTAGAATCACACATGCACATCATCAACAATTAGTTAAAGCTTCCTTTGATTCAAATTCTATAAGTTCAAAATATTTTCAACTCGGAGACCTAGTATAGAAATGGAATAAAGCCCATGAGGAAAAAGGTAAGTATACCAAGTTCCAACAAATGTGGCTTGGCCCATTTCAGATTGTGGAACAAATAGGCCCATCAACCTTTTTATTGTAGGATTTATCAAGCAAGAAAGAATCTCTACTTGTTAATGGGCAGATCTTAAAGAAATATTTTCCATAGAAGATGATCTCTTCTATTTGCTGTATATTATTGCCTTTATTTTATTTTTCTATAAATAATAATACAAGTTCAAAAACATTTACTTTTTGTTTACAAATAAGAGTCTCTTTTTTATTTTTGACTTTTCACTTGTATAAGTAAAGAGTGTTATGAAAATGACTTTCACACATAAAATGTAGGCTTAATTTCCTTTGCTCCAAAATTTCTTGTTCTCTACCAAAATTATCTGATCTTTCATGAAGCTTAACTTTAGAAATGAACCTTGCCTCTACATTATTCAAGAAAATTATCAATAACAATACGACGTCTCTCTACAGAAAAGCATCTTTAAACTCTATAATTGTCATCCACAAGCTCTTAAGGAGCTAATGGTTCTCCCCATCTATTCAGTTTTCAGTTTTTAGAGTGTAATTCTAAAATATACTTAAAACCTAAAGAATAAGAGGTCCCGTCAAGAGCTGGCTTACAATGACCATAAGGTTATAACTAGTTGACATTAGCAATATCAAACAGGGTAATGGCTTGAGATTGTATTAATCAAAAGATAAGGGGTCTCATTAAGAGTCAACTTGTTCGGTTAAGTCATAATCAAGTGAATGGCATTGTCAATTTTGATCACCAAACCAAGATATTGTCCTTTAAGGGATAAAAAATGAAATTTTGAAGAAAAATAATTATTTCAGAAAATAAAAGGAAATAAGTATACAAATGTGAGCCTATCTTTAAAAAAATTATTCTGACCTAGGTGGGATACTGAATCATTGTTGGCTAAAATGTAACCCTTTCAAGGCTATAAACCCCTGCTAGCAGTAGAGGCTCTACCTATGACAACTGAGTATACCAAAAACTAATATGTGAAGAGCCTCCCTATTTTTATCTTTAAAACCAGGAAATGACTGATGTAGACAAAGTAACTTTCTTATGTAAGAGGATAATCACAAGGATGATAATTAAGTGGATTTTTTTAAATATTCAAAGAGCAGTATGACTTATATTTCATGTAATTTTTGTTTTCTAAACCATCTTTATCTGGGAAGTTCTTAGAAATTTCAAAAAACTCTCAGTGATAATTGATTCTCCCAAGTGAATTTCCAATTGTTGTGTTATTCAACAAGCCCCCATTTTTTAACAGCAGTAGTCAATATTTCATTAATAATGGCTACCATTTAACAAATCCTTCCAAAAATAAGTTTAGTATTTAGGAATTTTCCTTATTAAATTTTGGAATAAAATGAGATATCAATCAAACACCTTTTCAAAAAACTAGTAAATATCTACCTTTCCCACATATCGCATGATCAAACGTGATTGAAAGGCTTGCTAATCCATCAAATCTAGCGAAAAGCAATAAAAAGAGGACCCCACGCTATAACACTTCGAAACTAGTATGTTTCTTATATGAACTAAGTACTAAGGAATTTTTATTAAAACTAAGGCCCGCATCGCATATCGCTATTCTTAGAAGGCACACCTTAACAAGTTAACTTAAAATGTGGGAGGTGTGAAATTGTGATAACAACATTTCCCTTATCGCATTGCATTTTGAACATTTACAAGAATACCGCAAAATTACCACCTGTCGAGATTGTGAAATGCGATTGAAACCCGGACCCACTCCCGAGATACATCACAAACAAGATTTAGGTTCTCCTCTTAATAAAAATTGCTTTACACAAGAAAACCTGACAAATGAGCTATTTTTTGGAAATCATAGTAAGCGACCCACATCTCGCATCTTACAAAAACAATAAGGAAAGCATCCAAACATAATTCGATAATGTGATCTTTGATACTACTTCGCAAATCGCAAAATCGACATTTTCATAATTTAAAGGCTTGCCACCCTAGAAGCTTTCTTCCCGACTTACAATGCAGACATTAAAGAGCATTAAAGATAAGAGATAACGAACCAATAGTGGGAATTTAGTAAAGGTTAATGGCATTTATGTTTGAAAATCCATTCAACAGGATATGATATCTTCTCACCTGTGTTCAAATAAAACTCCTTTCTTATGTTCATTCTTATCTCTGTATATCCGATAGTTGTTGTTTTTCTCCATTTTCAAGAAAAATCCACAGGAGTCTTTGGGAGCAATGGAAAACAATGGCAAGGGAGTTGCATCTGAGAAATCAGAAATGCCTCCTTTATTCATAGATACCACATGCAGTAGAGAAGGAGGGACCTCTATGTGAGAAACCATGTACGATTTATTAGAAGAAGAGGAACCAAGACCTCTGGAAACAAAGGTCACAGTTGTTAGTCATGTTTCCTTAGATGCCACCATTTTTGAGATGGCATGCTCATTTCTGCATCGCATAGTAGCGTGCCGAAAGATAATCCCTTATATAGATATGGTCAAGTGCACTACTGATCATGGCAACATCTCAGACAAATAATTTAAGAACAGAATCCAAGAGGTTATGGGATCCTTTTCACTAGACAACCTACAGCTTATGTACCACCTACCGGAGCCACAAGCCATCTACAACAAAGAGTTCCTTGAGAAGTTTGCCAAAGAGAACGAGGAGCCAGCAGATGTCACGCGGGCTTGGTCGAATAATGAGGGAAAGATCAAAAAGGACAAAGCGGGTATGTACTCTATTTCATCTAGTTCTCCTCCCCATAGTTTTTCAGCAGCCATGCTATGTAGGATGTTTGGCAAGCCTGATAGCACTAAATTTTCCCCAGGATGGTTGTCATTAATAGATGTAGTCGTAAACGCAACCATATTGAATTGGGCCAAAATTTTGTTTGATAATTTAGCAAAGGAAATAATCAATTATAGGATGAAAAGGAGTATCTCTTCGAGGGTTTACCCTCCATTTTTTATGAGTGCCTATGTCATGGATGAAATTTTTTTGGTTCAATATTTCCTATCATGGGATGGAAGTGGATTGTGAAAGATCCACTTCCCATTCATATATATCATAAGGACATGTGGGAATCTCAATTTCACTCACATTGTTAAAAAATGTGTCATGCAGCCATGCTCCCTATCCACAAACAAGTTTACAACCGAGATGCCCTTAGGTTTTCTAAGGAAGCTAAGGTAGATATCCTCCTAGTGGCCATATGGTTTAGGGAGGAAATATTCACATATATCAGGGTTTTTGGAAGAATTACCTCACCTCATGTCCTCCCATACTATATTCCAAACAAATTTATGGCTAGAAAGATAGCCTATCAAACAGTTAGTGAGGGTGGGTTGAGCAAAGAATTAAAGGAAGAGAAAAAGGCCATTTGGCCCACATTTCCACTACAGTGCGGAGAATTTCCACTGCACGATTTGGGGCATACATTCAAAGAAGCATAGATCGTGCAATCTCTAAAATTAAGTAAATTCCCAAGAAGGCAGTATGACCCAAATGGCACTGCCAAAGACTTCACTACCATGGTGTGGGTCAAGCTATTCAGTCATGAGGAAGATGAATTTGATGACATCTTCATACAAAAAGTGACATTCACAGAGGTTAAGCACATGTCATCACTACTTTTTGACCCAGAAGAGCTTGTAGTCTTTCATGAATATAGAGAAAGGAGATTGTTAAAGGTCCCCTTGGACCAATTACTGATTAAACCAATAAGGGAGCCAAGTCCTAGCGTAAGCCTAAAAGGAAGCTCCAGAGAAGATTCTAAGGATGATTCCAAAGTAGAGTCCCAAGAGAAGTCTACCAAGGAGTCAAAGAAACCAAAACAACAGTCATAGAAAAGGGAAGAAAAGGTAAGGAGTCAGAAAAGGATACAGTCGAATCTATAGAAAAGATAGTTGAGCAAACCTCAACTAAAAAATACGCTGAAATTCACTCCACCTCCATCCAATCAACAAAGCCCCCAGTGATTGATCTAGAAAAGAATTGGAGAATTTTAATAAAAAGCTCCATACAGAGGGACAAGCACCTGAGCCACAGACTCCACAACACAAAGCAACTAAAGAAATTATAGTAGAGAAAATTGTAAGTACTCAAGAGGTAGAGCACATTCCAGACACTCCTTCCTCTGAAATTATTTTGAGAATTGAGGAGATTCCTCCTTTAGATGTTTTCTATATATCAACCCACAAAGTTGTCTTCAAAGGGAAGAGAAAGAAGAGGAATTTGGATGCTATAGCTGCTACTACTCCCGATAATGAACCCATGGATATTTTCTGGAAAGACTCACCCATCGACCCATCTAACAACCTTACTAGACTGTCTCATTTTGGAGGAGCCTCTACTATATCGACTATTGATAAAGCAACAGAGGTACAAATGTTTCTCAGAGAAAAGGAAAATAAAATTATGTTGCTGGAACAACAATTAGAGCAAGAGAAATCTAACCAACAAGTGGAATTACAAATAGCCAAGCTCTAGCAAGAATTTGAGCAAATGCAAATAAAAGATCAAGCTAGTTTAGTAGAAAAGGAAGCACAAATACAAGAATTAACAAATAAGTATAAGGAAATCCCAAATATTGATTATTTTATAATCAAAGTGCTCAGCCTGAACTCCTAGCTAATGCACCAAAAAGAAATTCTATGCTAGAAGGTCTCGCAGTTGAGTCCTTATTGCGAGACTAGTGACAAGTTAACAAATCAAGTCGTTGACATGAGACTTGAATATGACGAAGTCTTGAAAAGAGTTTCCGACTTCATCACCTGGGAGAATTTAGATGATGGGAGGATGGAATATTTGTCTATATTGGAGGAGTCATATAAAGAAATTTTATTTGTAGACTGGAATTCTCGGCTTAGAAAATCAGAAAAGGCCATCGTGGTCACATCAGTAGCAGAAAACACTGTTATTGAAACCATCAATGAAAATTTACAGAGAACGAACCTGGCAGCAGATTCTGTACCAGGTTTTCTTCCGAATGTAAAACAACTCGAACAATAGTGGAGGTAGGCAACAAGGGAAAAAGAGGAAGCGATTAGGCAAATGAGCAGGTTAAATTGGGAAGCATACTCGCAATATTTAGTTAAACCTTACAGCCAGTGGATGACCCTCTGATGCCTAACCTCTTCCATGCAAAAAATGAATCCAGCACTGACCGATGTCGTGTTTAATTAGCAGTTGAAATTTTCGATCAGTTGACCACAGCTCAAACTGATGATGGACATCTGCAATCTCAGAGATCAAACACAAAGGAGTTAGTCACCATGTTTGATTTCTATTTTTGTTTTATTTTGCACAATTTGAGGAATGTCGTTTAAACCTCCTCAACTATTTTTGTAATAATCAAATATTAGGATTTATAGTTTAGTATTTAAACCCTTCTCATGCATTTAGAGAGGGGTCCAGAAATTTTATCGGAAAAAATCTTCAAAACATGCACTTCTATCCTTTTGAGGAAGTTCTAGTGAAATGAATGGAACATGATTTATTTTCATCTTATCTAGCATCTTCTACTGAAATTGCACTTTTGTACTCTTAGATGGTGTTGGATTGATTTGAAGTAGGTCGCTATTGCTGAAACACATCAGAATAACTTATTACAAATGGCACTTTTATGTCATGATTTTGTTTTGTTGATGTATTAAGCAATAATTCTTCTTCAAATTGTTTATGTATGAAATTTTAAAGCTTTGTTAGCATTATTGCACTTTTGTATGGTGATGGGCTAAATTTTATGCTGAATATATGAATAATTTCTTATGCGATATATATTTCACAATCATTTCGCCTAATTATTTATCTGAAACAATTATTGTTAAAACAATTTCACTTCCTATTAGAGTTGAATGATCTTTATTACCAATTTTTTTAGGACATTATTGTAGATCGCATGTTTCAATTTTATTCCTGAGTATAGTCATAGCTAGATAGTGTTTGAATTAGGATATATGCATGTGATTATTAGTTTAGATTAGATTACTTTTATCTTAAACATTCCTTCGAACAATCATATATCACTCCATTAGCACTATCATAATTTATATTGGGAAACTAGTCCTATTACCCCCAGTTGGAGCCACTACACCAAACGGAAAAGGATCTGCCAACCAAGGTCTAGACCAGGTGGTTTTCCCCCAATGTTGTAAGCAATGATTTTCGAGACTTCAAAAGAAGGGCATGAAAATTTCCCTATAGGCATTCCTTCTTTTCTAGAATTTATTTTTATATATGGATAAGTGTTGGCTAGATAAATCGATCTTGTGGACAAGGCAAATCTCCCTAATATCAAAAGATATCTAGCAACAAGCAGACAAATAAACTTATCTTTCTATAAACATATACGATTCATAAATAAAAACTATAGAGGTGTTTAGACCCTACCTTAAGTCCAATTCTAGTTTGTAGCAGCCATCCTTCAATCATCCGAAAGAGTTTCCTTTTGAGAACCTGCAATCACAAACAAGCAAACATCAAATAAAACCTGCATAGCTAATATCATAAATCATGTTCATTATGGTGATCAAGGAATCCATAAAATAAACCATAAAACACAGCTTATTGAGAAAAACAAACTTATTTGTATTAACTTTGAAGTAGAAGAAACTACAACCTTTTCAGCCTTGATGTTGAACAAGCTCTTCCCAGGGTCCAAAATAGGAATCTCCTTTACTTTGACAAGCCTTACACTCTTCCAAATGAGATCAAAGAGGTATGTAATCTCTCCTCATAAAATATCAATTAGGAAGACTAAGTTCCAGTAGCATTTCACCTCAAAAATATTCAGCTTTCAACGTCCCAAGTAACCAGCCCAATGCTTCATTTTATAGTGCATAGGAAGGAGGTTACAGGTCTGCCTATGAAGGGATAGAGTCCTCCTTCAAAGGGATAAGCTCCTCACATCAAAGGGTTAGCTCCTTAAGGTATGGGATGCATGAAACTTAAGGGAGCGAACTTGCCAAGCTTCTAGAAATGACTCAAAGTGAGTTTTTAAGAATATACTTGCGCCTTTTTAACTTTTACGGGGGTCCGCACCCATAGCATAGAGACAAAGCGGTCAGGTGCACAGTGGAAATGAGCTTCAGGTGCGGGACCATGGGTAATGCTAAGGGAAAGTGCAGAACCAGAGTTTTAGAGACTTTTGAGGACTTTCTCTTATTTTCAAAGCTTGATATGAAGAACTGAGGCTTAAGACTTGCAAAGGAGGAAAGTATGAGTGGTAATGGACTCACACAGATTGCAGAATGTCAAGGTAACAATTTTTGTCCAACAGATTTCCCCCTAAAGTGCGAAGTCTGTCATAGATGAAGATGAAGTCTTTCATGTATGAAGAGTGAAGTACTTTATCATTTCAAGGATCATCTTGTGGACACCCCATTGGGAACCTGTAAAAACATTCAATGCAAAATATATATATGTCAACATATCATCGCTGAGGTAGGCATTCCCATACTCAGATCAAAACTGACTAGAAAACTGACTAAACTGTTCTGATACAGGAATGATTTTGTAATACATCAAGAGTATAGAGATGTGTAGATACAGTATCGACACAGCCATCTATTTATGAATAGTCCACTGTATAATGAATAACAAAATTCCTTGCAGCCTGGATGGTAGAAACTAGATCCAGGGTCTTGACTTCTACTTCTCGAACTAGTACGATTCTATCCATGTGAATGAATGTGTCGAAGTCGAACATGGTAGAAACCACTTGATTACCAGTCAATGATGTGAACTATTAACAAGTGCGACAGAAACCACCAGTAATGTCAATGGCTCTCAAAGTACTCAGTACAATCCATGAAATGTGAATAAATGAGCTAATGTCGAACATGTCATAGAATCCTTTGATCGAAGGTCAATGATGAAACCTATCATCAAAGGCGAGAAACCTGCCATTAGGGCATGCAGATTCCAAGGTACTGACAATTTCTAGATCATCTTTCTAGATAATGAGCTGAAGTCGATAGAAAGTGATCTGTCGTAGGCAAGCCCACAACACGAAATCATAGATCAAGTTTTGAAGAAATATATTTGGCAAGGACTAACTCAGGGACGGTCAAAATGGATGACAGATATTTTGCAAATGAATGGTTTATTTGAACTAGCCTCTTGAACACGTAACGACACTGCAAATGGTTTGGTGACAATTGACCCAAAGCTAATACCCAGAAACCGCTAAAGAATTTCAATATGGTTTGATTAACTGTTAGGCAAAGGATTTCCCAACCCAGGTGAACAAAAAGTGTCGTGTTCAAGAGTGGTTAATTGCTTTTCTAAAACACAAAGTATAACAAACAAGTTCATTTTTCTCTCTTTTCCCCCACCATTTCTGGCAAGTACCTCTTTATTTTTGACAAGCTTGAGGAGGATAACATTTTCTTTTTTATAAGGTCATCCTTTGGATGAGTCCAACTTAGTTTAAAATTTGAACCCTAAGAAGGATTGGTTCGTTCCTGTTTAAAATTGAACAAGTCCTTTACTGTTAAATTTTAACGAGTCCAGTATAGGAAAAACTCGGTGTTTTTCAATTTTAGGGAGTCAAAAGAAAAACTTAAGGAAACTCCATGGGTGTCCTTTTTCATAAATTTGTGTCCCCCAAGCCCAAAAAAGTATAAAATAATACTTGAGAGAACCGTTTGACCATTACGATCAAGGAGTACTTTTCATAATTAGTGGCTCCGATCCGAAAAAGTAAAAAAGTGATCGAAGACACGTCATTTTATAACCAATATCGAACTTGAAATGAAAAAAGGTCCGGTTATATTTTCATGTTTATATAGTCAGAAAAGAGCTGTAAGTGGACCACCTTTTTAATTCTGTTTAACGAGTTAAAAAAGGAAAAAACTCGGCAATATTTTCATATTTTACGAGTCAGAAAAGAGCTTAAAGAGGACTCCAATGTTTTGCTTTTTCGTAAATTTTTTGAAAGAATTCGAAAAAGTGATAAAATCTCAAAACATTACTCATACCTGTTTAAGATAAATAAAAATGTATCAAAAAGTTACCTTTTTAAAGTGAAAAATAAATAAATTAAAAATTCATTTATTCAAAAAAGCTTATAAAAAGGGCTTTTGTAAATTCATTTTTACCGTTTGACTTTAGAGTGAGAAGTGAGAGCTTTTGAGTAAGAAACTTTCTGTGAAGATTGTGGAAAATCCGTCTGTTGAAATCGAAAACCGTCAGCTCCAGGTAATCCACATCATCCTTATTTTGCATTTCAACGGTTTACATTTCATTTTTAGGCTTTCATTTTGATTTTCAAGGGAAAAAATAGTTTAGAAATTTGCTTGCGGGGGTCCGCAAGTGCAACATGTGGCCCTTGTGAACCCCGGCTTTTTTCTATAAAGAAAAAAGTCATGGGTCCGCACCTATTGCTTACGACGCATGCATACCTACGCACTGTCTATAACCAGCGGGTGCAGACCCCATGAAATGGATTTTAGAAACTTCAAATTTCTCCATTTCCGCCCAAAAATTTAAATTGTTCTAATTCGTCTTTTTTGCAATGTAGGACATATGAAATGCTTGTTTGGCGGGAACGCGAGCATGAGGATGTGGACCTTGCTACAATAAATCATCTACCCACATTGGATGCATTGAGAGCATGCAGACTGTTTAAGTTCTGGGCCATACTAGGCATGAGGGCCCAAGTAGAATTTTTGCAATGGCTGGTAGACAGGTGGAACATACAGGACCAGTGTTTCATGATTTGTGGCCACTGGCTTGAAATTGAGATAGAGGACATATATTTTTTAACTGGTTTGCCCAAGAGAGGTGAACAATTATCTCTTTTCAGGACTAGGCCAGGTGGCCAGTCTGTCGCTAGTCTCCGATTAGAGTTTTGCAATGATCAAACAGAAGACAAACGAATCAATATTAAAACTATCGCCTGTCCTGAACTTAAGTTTATTACGTTCACCATCACCAGACTGTGTAGGAGTGTAGCATTGCATGTAGCTACCAGATCCCAGATGTGAATGGCAGTAGACTGTTATCGAGGTACCATCTTCAACTGGTGCGAGGCTATGTTGGCGAATGTAAAAGGCCAACTAACTAGAGCAAAGAACGGACAACTAAAAAACTTTGGATATAGTTTCCTGGTTGTGAGCTTTAGTCTACAGAGGGTCCCTTTGTTGGTCCCATAGCAGGATTCTGTTGAGGTTGGTCTTCCTCGAGAGCCTAGGATAATGCGTTGGGTTGCAGTGACGACCCGTCATCCTGAGGAGGGTTCAGAGGTTGTTCGATTTCCACCTGAATATTTTCGTTGGTTGAGGAACCATCTTTTTGTGACTCAGGATTTTCCATATGCCAGGATGGATTATTGCGGTGACCCAGACATGATTCTTCCACCAGGAGAGCAGTGGGATGATTCAGGTAAAATCATTTTCAACACTTTCTAAGTTTTAACTTATTTTTTTGTTTTTTAAATTGTCAAAAATTGACAATAAAAAGTCTTAAATGCAGATGTGGGTCCATGACGACCAACTACTCTCCAGCCTTATGAGAGGATACACCTAGCTGCAGCAGTACCAGCCCCACAGGACCAATCTACAGAGACCCTAACCGAATTGGAGAATCATCTAGAGCGTTTGACAGTAGATATTCCAGAGACTGGCATAGATGATATTCCACTTAGGTTACAACGATATGTGATTGGGGTCCGAGGACCTTTTAGGAGGTTCCTTTGTAGGGTGGCCCAAGCAGTGGTTTCTTATCGTGATCATCACCAGGGATAGGATGATCACTTTTGTAGACTCATACGACATTTTATGTCTTTTTGTACTATCATTTTTTCTGATCATAAGGTGTTTTCCAACCTATGATCGAAGATGATGTATATTTGACACACTTTTATGCTATGATATATCACTATTACTGGCTATATTATGTAACATGTTATGGAATGTTATAAATTTACTGTTTTGGTTATTGCAAATGTCTATTTATGATACAAGAAGTAACTGCATCTGCTAATTTATTTAAATGTCTTGGAATATGATGATATTTGATGTAATCAAATTCACGTTCCAAGAGACGAACTCTCAAAAATAATCTTAATGATACTAGATTTCTAATGGCATAAACCCTGTTAAGCTATAATACAATGAGTTCAAAATCTAACCTAACAATCAAACTCCGAATCCCAAATGAGATGGATTCAGATAATAACTCAATCACTGCACTATACTCTGCAATGTTATTCATTGTTTGACCGAGGCTTACCCCATGCATAAATACTAACTCATCAGAGGGTGAATAGATAACCCAAGCTGCGGAAGAAATGTTCCATGTATTACGACAAGCACCATCAGCAAAACCAATGTATGTTTGAAGAGACGTCGACATCTACAATATCAAGAGTAAAATCAAGATAAGCAGGAATAATGATAAAAGAACTCTCTAAACTAGGCACACTTTTCTAATCTAAAACACACCAGCTAGAAAGAAACTAATATAACAAAAATCTCCACACCAAAATTTAAGCATAATATCTCTTCAGATAAAGCCCATTTCTGGGTTACCCAAAGAGACACCGTCAAAATCTACCAATTCATAGGTCCCTTTTGCTAGCTTTCGCTTAACAATATAAGGACCATGCCACATAGGTACAAATTTTCCAGCCCTTAGCTTATCGCTTGCTTGATCATATAGTAAAACTAGGTCTCCTTATGAAAAATTACGAGGTGTAAAATTTCGGTCGTACTAAGCTTTTATTCGTTTCGCATGAGTTTCGATTGCTAATGCAACAGTGCGTTGATTCTCATCTAACTGAGCTAAGTACAAAAAACGTTTCTCCTCTTCAAAAGTGGCTGGGAGTAATTCTCTGGCTATTTGTAATGATGGAATTTTGCATTCAATAGGTAACATTGCTTCCAAACCATAAACTAGTTGAAAAGGAGTGAAACCAGTTGATGTTTCTACAGAGGTTCGATATGCCCAAAGTGCTGAAAATAACATGTTATGACGATTTGACCTATGAATACCAATGATTCGTTGGATCATAGTGACTAGAACTTTATTGATAGCTTCAACCAGACAATTAGCCTGTGGGTAATATGGAGTAGAACTATCGTGACGTAGGCCAAGTTGATCTATCAGTTCAGTCATCATGATGTTTCGAAAATGACTTCCATGATCAGTAATAATATCTTGAGGAACACCAAATATAGCAATTATATGATTAAAAATGAAAGTTGCGGCAGTTTTGTTGTCTGCCGAAAATGTAGACATCGCCTCAGCCCACTTAGTAAAATAATCTACCGCTAGGATGATCTACGCATGCCCCCCGGCCGAGTGAGGGTTATATGTAATAAATTCAATACCCCACTTTGCGAAAGGACCAACAGAAATTATGGGGTGGAGAGGAGCAGGTGGTGCACGCATCTTACGATAAAAAATTTGATAATTGTGGCATTTCCGGATTGCATGGATACAATCTTTGAATAAGGATGGCCAGAAATAACCAGTGTGCAATATCTTTTGGGTTGTGGCATACTCAGACATATGACCGCCACATGCTCCAGAGTGACAGTCATTCAGAACCTTTTCAGCTTCTTCATGAGTTAGACAACGTCGGAAAATAGAATCTTCCCCACGACGATAGAGTGTATCTCCAATAATATTGTATTGTCAGGATTGGAAATGTATTTTTGTCGCTGAGATCGTGACATTTCAAGACGAAAAGTTTGGGTTTGGAGATAAACAATAATATGTCCATACCATGGATCAAGAGTAATGATAATAAACAAGGATTCATCTGCAATGGGCTCTTCCGCCATAGTTTCAGTATCAGTGCATAGGAAATCACACATCTGTTCCACAAAAACCAAAGATTTCTTTGCCTTGGATTTTGCAAATTCCAAGTCAATTTCCTGCAGGATAACTATCCATTTGGAATACTTGCCCCCTAGAAATTGTTTGGTCAAGATGTACATCATAGGGTTACAGTGAGAAATTACAGTGGTTTTGCGTAATAAGATGTAATGATGAAATCTTTGGACAGCCTAAACAGCTGCCAAGGCCAATTTCTCCACATGCGAATATTTAAGCTCAGTCGGATTCATAGTTCGACTAAGATAGTAAATCACATGTTCATTGTTGAATTCATCTTCCTGAATTAAAAGCATCCCAATGGTGGAATGAGAAGCGTCGAGGTACAAAAAGTAATCCTAGTTGTAATTGGAAGGATGAAGTAATGGTGCATGGGTTAACGCGTGTTTAAGTGTATCAAAATATTTGTCAGTGATCTCATCTCAAAAGAATGGAGTATTCTATTTCAACAAATTGGTAAAACCTTTTGTTATCTCGGTGTAGTTAGGAATGAAACGACGTAAAAAGTTTGCTTTCCCTTGCAAACTTTGTAGTTGGCGAAGAGTCGAAGGAGGAGGTAATTTAACAATAGCTTCAACCTTCGAGGGATCAACATGAATGCCAGCTTTTGAAATGACAAATCCTTTTAAAAGACCCATTTCTACACAGAATACACATTTTTGTGGATTCAGCCTAATTCGATAATGCCTACATCTCATAAAGATGGCTCGTAAATGAGTGAGATGATCGGCTCTATGTAATGAATGGGCAGGTAAATCATTGAGATAAGACTGCACAATGTGTTTGATGTCATGAAATTCGTAAGACATAGCCCTTTGAAAAGTTGCTCCAATGTTCTTCAATCCAAAAGGTAATTTTCAATAAGCAAATGTCCCCCATGGACAAATGAAAGTCGTTTTAGGTTGATCAGTAGGGAGTATGTTGATTTGATTATAACTAGAAAAACCATCCATAAAGCAGAACATTTCACTTCTAGCACAATCATCAATAATTTGATCGATATAGGGGGTTGGATGATTGTCTTTAGGACAAGCTTGATTAATATCCCTATAATCAATACATATTCTTATCGTTCCTTGCTTTTTGTTAACAGGAACAATATTCAATACCCAATCAATTAAAGGAATTGGATAAATGAAACCTGCTCGAAGTAATTTCTCAACTTCAACTTTAATAGCAGCATCTTTTCTCAGATGTATCTGACGCAAACATTGTTGGACAAGTTTAGCATCCGGGTAAGTTTTAATTTCATGGACAACAATTGATGGATCGATTCTTGGCATTCCTTCATATGACCAGGCAAACACGTCGTGGAATTCTTGAAATAGGGCTTTATAAGTTTGGATTTCATTATCCATACAGGAAGCACATATATGAATGTTTTCAATAATTCCAAGTTTAACTAAAATGTCAATAGGAACCGTTCGAGAGATATTTCCCAAATTTAACTCAAAATCAGGATGTTGCAATGGATTCTGTGGTTCTTCAACATAGTCAGTGGTAAAAATAGATGAAAATTTATTTTCAAAATGATCAAGCTCAGGTAAAAATGAATATCGATGATGAAGATCTTCCCATGGTAAATCATCAATAGACAAAAGTTCACGAATATTCTCATCAGTATGAACAAGATCAGAAAATGTTGTTGAAGCTGAGGTTGATATTGAAAGTGATTCCCCATGGACCACATTCATTGGATCAGTTTCGGTTGAACAAGAGTAAAAAACGATTGTACATCCTGATATGCAATTTCAAAGGGACTTAAAGGCATCGAATTACCAAATGAATCCACCTCAGAATCAGAAGGTACAATCCAAGATCATCAAAAGCAATAGTGTTCGATGAAATCATATGAATAGTTGCAATAGAAGGTGACACGTTAGGAGGAGGGAAGGAAAAAGTTCCGAGTAAACCAGAATCTTTAATCAAACCTACTCCAACATCCTTGTAAGGGATAGTTGTTTTACCGACACGTTGAATACTATCTGAAGAGGCTAGGTCGGATGAAAAATAAGTCAGCTTGTCTATCATAATGATCCTTCCGTTATGAGGAAACTTGATAAGCCGAAAGACCGATGAAACAATAGTAGTCATAGCGTAAGACCAACTATGACCCAAGAGAAGGTTGTAATCTAAAGGGGCATCAACCACTTCCACATCTAGATTTACAGTTTTGCCTTCGACCCCTATAGGTAAATCCTAAAGAATGCCAAAAGGATGGAAGCCTCAGCCATCAAAAGCCTTTATAATTGTCGGAGACTGATTGAGTGTAGGAGAACCATGCAATCTCCACCACTGGATCAACATAATACACGTTGAATCTCCCTCATCAATCACAGTCTGAAAGCAAGGTCTATTTTTTACTAACACTGGAATCTAGAAAGCCATTTTATGAGGTAGGCGGGGTGTATTATTCTCTAAATCGAAGATTATTAGATTCGAATCCTAAATATCAATAGCTTCTATAGCAGACAATAGTAATTTACGCTATGTTGGGCATGATTGCAGCACTTCCAAAGCTGACATTGCTGAAGGGGAAATAACTAAGTCTTCAACAATGTTATAATTCTAAGCAGCTCTCGCATGTGGATTGAAAGCTGATTTATGAAGTATACATTTAGCAAGCAGTTTGATTACTAAGTCAGGGTTAGGTTTCTCGATCTGTAGTGGAACAGAACTGAGAGGAGTTGTAGTTGATGGGTTTGAATTAGAAGATTCTGCTTCTTTACCACCAATAGGATTTTTACTACCATAATCTTGCGATCGCGTCGCAATCCTGACATGAAACATCATCATAATGGGTTCTTCTGAGGCATTTGAGGAAGATCTAATCATCTTACTATCTTGATTGGCAAAAGGATCCTTCAAGACAGCAGGCATTTGAGAACCTTTGACGATTTTTGAAACCTCTGCTCGATGTGGGCAATCTCTTGTAAAATGATCCTCATCACAAATGAGACAAGGATAGCGAGGTTTACGTTTCTCGTCAATAGATTCATTTTTATCTGTTTTCTCTTTTGAGTTTTGTTTATTTTTCTTCTTCCCCTTCTTTTTACCACCGGATTTTGATTTGGTCGTAGATGATTCGACAACATGGATATTGGCAGGAATTTCAACGGAAGAGTCTCCTATCGGGGAATCTGGTAAAGTTATAATAGGAGAAGAATTCTTTGAAGATTTCTTCTTTCTTTTGGTACTAGCTGAACCAATCATACCATCAGTGTCATGAGACCCTAAAGGAGTTGTAGTTATTTGATTGTGTTTTGGAAGGTCGGGGATTTTTTCATGTAAAGTACCTAACTACGTATAGATGAGGTCAAGGTACTGAGCCTGAGAAATTACTTTCTCTTCAGTAAAAAATCCTGCCTTAGCTACATCTTCAGTGATTTTAGGTAATAATGATTTTACAAACCATTCTACTAAAATTTGATCCAGAATAAAAACATTCACTAAATGCCTTCTACGTTGCCATTCATGAATATGATCAGAGATAAATGTGGATGTGGATTGTTTTAATGAAGTTAACAATTCCGTGCCATTGTCGTATCTGACAGGCAACTGAAGATGAGCTAAGAAAGAAGTGGCTAACTGACTAAAATTATAAAAAGAGCCTCGTGGTAACTCAATGTACCATTTGGCAGCAAGACCAATCAGAGTGCATTGAAAAAAACATAAGCAAATTGAATCATTGATAATGGAATTAGATGCACACCAGAGGTGATAAGTCATCACATGATTTGACGGATCTTCTCTTGACTTACCCTCAAACTTCGGGATATCACTGGGAAACTTATTAGGCATTGGTGGCCAATAGGGAAGATAGTAGATCGGATCGTTCATAAGGCGCGACAAATTAGGTAAATACAAAGTTGCAATAAAAGGTAATTGATGTTTAGGGTCTCAAAAACCTTGGGTAACAAGACCAGCCCCAGGAGGAGGATATCCAGGATAACCTGGAATTGGATTTGCATTAGGAATATTATAACCTCCCAGAAAACCATGATTAACCTGACCAAACTGGGTTTGCTGAGGCTGTTGATAAGTATATCCAAGGTATGGTTGATATTGATAAACTGGGTTTTGTACAGTAGGACCGAATTGGTACTATCCCTGGTACGGTTGATAAGTAAATTGTGGTTGACTTGTGACAACCGTACTTTGACCAGCTTGTCCTGTAGGCATCTGGACCGAAGTCTAAACTGTGGATTCTGACTGTGGTAAAGAGGCCTGAGGAGTTTGCACTGACACGGGAATAGTAGAAACCGGAGCTACTGATACTCCAGAAACAGGCGTGGTAGGTTGAACAGAAGTTGTAGCATTTGCAGCACCTATTTGAGGCAGAGTTCGAGGTGAACTAGGCCCATGTTACTAAACTATACTAGATGCAGAAGTTTGAACAGTAGGCTAGACAGGTTCTTGGGTTGGACCAGAAACCAAAGGTTATCCAGGTTGACTTGATAACTGCACATTAGGTTGCATAGTCTATTCAGTTTGAGATGGATCCCACACCATATTCACTCCGGGGTATGGACCCATAAAAGGTTGTGCATATGGAGGACCATAACCAGGTTGAATGTAGGGCTGATAATTAAGCGGTAGATTTCCAGTTCCTTGTACAAATGGTTGACCAGAAGGTGGTTGGAAACCTTGAGTTGGGTACTGACCTTGAGGTTGATAACCTTGAGGCACGTACTAAAACCGGGGTTGACCTTGAGGTATATATTGATACTAGGGTTGACCTTGAAGTATGTACTGAGTTTGGGGTTGACCTTGAGGTATGTATTGTCCTGAAGGTATGTACTGTCCTTGAGGTTGTCGTCCAAGCAGTAACTGACTATCTTGAGGTTGCCCCCCAGGCAATAATTAACTACCTTGGGGTTGCCCCCAAGGTCGTAACTGACTACCTTGAGATTTCCCCCTCGGCGGTAACTGACTACCTTGAGGTTGCCCCCCAGACGGTAACTAACTACCTTGAGGTTGAGGATTTGGAATACTGCCAGACATCATAAGGATTTCTTCTATGCTCAATGCTTGAGTTCCATTATTACCAATTGATAGCTCATGTTTGATTGGTTGAGGAGATGCTTCTGAAAATGTACCAGTGAGTGACTGGTACCCCGAAGGAACAGAAGGACTGCCATATAAAAATGTTTCTAGTGTTTGAGAAAACATAGATGACCGTTTCGACATATTCAAAGAAGGATAATAACCTCTGGGCATAGGATGAAAAGGAATTCGAGGTGGTGAAAAACTAAGACCTGGGTTTTCTAAAAAATTTGTCAATGATACGTACCAAGCATCATTCCTAAAAGGAATATAGAAAATTGATTCACTCTCCCTAAGTTCTAAAGTTGGTTGATTTTCAGGAAGAGTTATGT
The DNA here is from genome assembly GCA_031772625.1 of Pinus tabuliformis. Classification (NCBI taxonomy): domain Eukaryota; kingdom Viridiplantae; phylum Streptophyta; class Pinopsida; order Pinales; family Pinaceae; genus Pinus; species Pinus tabuliformis. The sequence continues at coordinate 1,981,919,166 of CM062817.1, read as the reverse complement.
CTTTGTCTAGACTAACAAGTTCTTCAATAGAAATGAGGCCAGAAGGAAGGTTTTGGGTAATGATATTTCCTACCCTGGGTGAACCAGGACCACTAGAATTTGGAGAAGCAAATCCTGAAGATGGGGTAGCAGCAGGTTCAGTTTCAGGCTCAGAAATTTCAGGTTCTTTAGCTAATTCATTGGTAGGAGAAATACTACTAGTAACTTTGGAAAATGAAATTGGTTCAGAAATATACTCTGTTGCTTGAACTTGATAATCAGGATGAACAATTAAGGATGACTCTCCAGCTTCCAGTGACCCAACTCTACTGTCACTAGGTGATACAAGAGCTTGTAGCCCTTCAATCTAGCTTGGTGTATACTCAGGAGGTTGCCACTGAAGTCTATGGGTTGTCTCGGTAATTCAGCCACGATTAAATATTTAATTACTCACACGCAAACAAAGAAAATTTTCAATAAAACCACCTAAAGCCTCTAAAGAAACAAACAATTGAAACACACGCCTAAAAAAATCTAAGAGTTCAAACCACACACAAACAGTAACTTCCCGTACTAAAAACACTAGTTGGTGATGAAATCCAACATCGTATAATTTTAATACAGAAAGGGAGGTTGGAACAGTTACCCCGACAACCTGCTTAATGAAACAGACTAGCACACGTTTCTTCACAAAACCATCTCAAGTGAAGAGAACCCCTCAGAGAGTCCATGTGAGTCTAGCCGACATCTAGTCTAGGTACAGTGAGACCTGTCCTTCACCGTCACCTTAGGAAATAATCTTAAGTTTATGGACACTAAGGTTACCAACAGCAACAAATACAACTGGGGGAACAATCTACGATCCGATCTATGCACAAGGGCAGCGTAACAATGCTCAATCCCCTTGAAGGCTCCTCGACATGATCAATTCGAGGTTTACCAACAAGTGACCCCAGGGTCCTCGACAATGGTTAATCTGAGGTTTACCATTTATAATACATGCAAATCTTCTATCTTTCCCAATGAAATAGACTTGATTGTCTCAAAGGTTCGAACATGATCTCGTGATTGACTTCTTTAAGAAAAGCTTCCGAGAATGTATCAATTACAATTGGATTTATTTCCTACCACAAGATATAGCTACTTCTTTGTTTTAACTATCTTGGAGAGTTAGTTACTCCCTACTCCAAGATACTAGCCTAAGCTATATTGGTGATAAGAGCCCTAGAAATAAAAAAGATAGCTAGATCAATTTTAATTAAGCGTTACTTTTATGGGTTGTTCTTTAAGTCAATAGGTATGGAAATGAAGCTTTTATGGTGTGAAGACTCGACTCCAAAAACACTAAAAAATGCACCTAAAATGACATACAATTCGTTTTCTTTCAATGAATTCCTAGCTAAAAGAAAGAGTTCGAGAATGCAATTCTTTGAGAAACAAATCTTTCTTTCAACATGTAAATGAAAAGAAAATATTTTGTCTTTTTCAATAAGAACTCAAAACGAGACTACTAATTATGCTCACAATAAATCCCTTTCCTTTTAAACACTCAAAACTACAAAAAGTAATCTTGAGATTTAAAAACTTCTAAAAACCTAATTATAAAAGCTTCAATTCTTTTTGAGGATGTTCTACTTAGTTATTTAGTAAACTAAGGATTAATTCATTTAGAATAACAAACCAATCAAAAAACATCCAAATATGTTTTCTTTTATAAAAATGAAATTCGAAACTTATAACCAAGTTTGTTCAAAGATTTGCAAAGAGAAAAGTAAATCTATTTCTCACGAAGGATAGATTTCACAAACCAGTTAGACTCATCAAGAAGACAAAAAGACACCAGGGTAATCTAAGGTTTCTCAGGCTTCTGATCTTTGAGTCACTACATAGACCAAGTGAAAGCCACCCTAGGCATGCAAAAATTCTAGAAAATCATCTAAAACAAAAATGCCAATGGAACTCACTCATAAGATATTTTTGACAAAACACATGCAGATCTAGGTAGACACTAAAAACCATAAATAAAACCTAAACTTAACTGGAAGAAAACATTTTAGGTTTTTCAAAAAAAAATATAGGGTCCACAGGCTTCCAGAAGAAGCAGATGCGGTACCACTCTGTGTACTAAAGGAAAAGTGCGGAGATGCCTTCAAAAAAACAAAAAATAATCTAGATCCTAAAAACTACCCAATCCCACACACATCAAGAAAAAACCAGAAATGAGAACAAGTTTCTCAAGTCAAATACAAAGGAAAACCAAAAACCAAATTCAGTTCCCCAGTGGAGTCGCCAATTTGTTGGCCAGATAAATCGATCTTGTGGACAAGGCCAATCTCCCTAGTATCAAAAGATATCTAGAAACAAGCAGGAAAATAAATCTATCTTTCTCCAAACATATACAATTCATAAATAAAAACTATAGAGGTGTTTAGACCCTACCTTAAGTCCAATGCTAGTTTGTAGCAGCCATCCTTCAATCGTCCGAAAGAGTTTCCTTTTGAGAGCCTGCAATCACAAATAAGAAAACATCAAATTACACCCGCATAGCTAATATCATAAATCATGTTCATTATGGTGATCAAGGAATCCATAAAATAAACCATAAAACACAGCTTATTGAGAAAAACAAACTTATGTGTATTAACTTTGAAGTAGAAGCAACTTACAACCTTTTCAGCCTTGATGTTGAACAAGCTCTTCCCAGGGTCCGAAACAAGAATCTCCTTTACTTTGACAAGCCTTACACTCTTCCAAATGAGATCAAAGAGGTATGTAATCTCTCCTCATAAAAGATAAATTAGGAAGACTAAGTTCCAGTAGCATTTCACCTCAAAAATATTCAGCTTTCAACCTTCCAAGTAACCAGCCCAATGCTTCATTTTATAGTGTAGAGGAAGGAGGTTAAAGGTCCACCTATGAAGGGATAGAGTCCTCCTTCAAAGGGATAATCTTGTCACATCAAGGGGTTAGCTCCTTAAGGTATGGGATGCATGAACCTTAAGGGAGTGAACTTGCCAAGCTTCTAGAAATGACTCAAAGTGAGTTTTTAAGAATATACTTGCTCCTTTTTAACTTTACACGGGTATGCACCCATAACACAAAGACAGAGCGGTGAGGTGCGCAGTGGAAATGAGCTTCAGGTGCGGGACCATGGGTAATGCTAAGAGAAAGTGCGGGACGAGATTTTTAGAGACTTTTGAGGACTTTCTCTTATTTTTAAGGCTTGATATGAAGAACTAAGGATTAAGACTTGCAAAGGAGGAAAGTATGAGTGGTAATGGACTCACACAAATTGCAGAATGTCAAGGTGACAATTTTTGTGCAACAATAAGCCATAAAAGGCAACCAACATAAGGCAAAAAGAAATGCAATGTTTATAGATGAAAATAATAAAAAGAGAAATATTTGAAAATGGAAATTCTAACAAGAGGAGTCTTTGAAAATGAATTTACATGTTTAATTACATATATTAGACATTATACACTTTGTTAAAAAAAATAATTTAGATGTTTCAATAATGTAATATAACTTCATAAAGAACTAACCCTAGAAGGAAACAACAAGTTCACCCCAATGAGCCAAAGTGAGAAGACGTGTATCATTGATTAGTTTCCTATTATGTAAGTCTCTAGGAAAGGAGGTGCTCAACTATGGGCACATGTCTTGGTGGCTTCTACCTTCACCTTCAATATGAGAGTGATGGAAAACTATTGTATGACCAATATCAGGTTCTGGAGAAGTGGCAAATATTGTTGAAGACAAGGTCATATACTCAAGTGGCTCTTCAAAAAAACCAACAAGCACCACCACCCCTGATGCAGGAGCATATGCACTTAGCCAAAAATGTGAAAGTCTATTCACATGTTGCGGCTAAACAAGTTGAATTTCACTGACCTGAGTGGTCAAAAGTCATGTTTTACTGAGAGGGTTTCATCTCTCAATAAATGAGTTGTATTTCATTATTGTTATAAGTAGAAGTTATCTTATTTTATATATAAAGATAAGTTGTTAGCATAGGTGTGTGATACAACTGGAAAATAGTGATTTGACTGTTAGATTGTTTACTCGACTATAAGGCCTCCATCAACTCACTCATTCATATGAGTGAGGGAGAATGTCCAAAACCTCTGCCGAGGTGATAAGAACCTACAAAAGCAATCGATCAGTACTAATAGTAGTAGAGGTATTGGTTGTAATTCAAATGGCACATTTTCACTACTCTATGCTAGTACCTTATGTATTAAGTCCACGTTGTTGGACATGATTGGATTGATAAAAAAAAGAAGAAAAATATAATGTAGATGGATGGGCAGAGAGAGAGAGGATTGAGTGGAGCGAGAGTCAAGTAATAGCACGTGGATTTCCAGATTGAAACAATGGTCTTTTAATCGCTATAATAGAGCCAAACACAAGACTCTGTAACCATTTGTTTATAATGAATAATTGATGTTGTGTGTGTGTTTATATAATGATGCTGTGGAAATTCTCATTTCAATTTTGTTTATTTGTATTCGGGACAAAGTTGAATGTTTCTCTTTTTCATGCTTCACGACATAAAACGTAGAGCTAAATAGAAATCACAGGCTTTTGTATTATTAACAGTGTTGATGCTCGCTTAAGTCCCAACCATTGATCCAAGTTCTGAAACAACATGCGAAATCCTGCCAACCATTGGATCACTTATATTATATCGCAAAGATTTGTTCAGAAGGGGTGGACCTCAAGCCTCGAAGAATTGCGATATGTGACCAACGTAATATTGCATCGCAAATAGACAGCGAGATGTGATCGAATCGCGATCTCAAGGAGTTGTGAAGTGCGATCGCGAACCCCAACTATGGAAACACTGCGATATCTGATTACGATCCATCGCATCGCAACACTTCATAGCGAAAGGAATAAAGGACCTGAAACTATAGCGATTGCGATTATGCTATTTAAACTAGACTGTTGATCATTTATGTTGTGATCTAAAGAGAGTTGCGAGAGATTCTATTTAAAAGGGGAAATATCATCATTTTGGGCTTTTACCATGGAAATCCAATCAAAAAAGAAAAGGTTGGACTATAAGGGAAATAATAAACATGGGGCCGATTGTTGAGATTTCTCAAAACAATTGATTCTTGTGTCATTTGTGGTATCAGAGCACAGAGAGATAAAAGTTTATTACAGCAAACATGCCACTGAGGAGAGGAGCTGGCATTGGTTGAGGAAGACCGAAAGCAAATGCAGTTCTATTGGAGGAGATCTGAAGTCTGTGTACAAGGATGGAAACAATTGAGACTGCTCGGAGAAGAACACATGATGAAGGGGATGACAGTGCTAAAGAACAATCTTCTCAGGAAGAAGAAGAGGAGGAAAATGAAACTATTAGAGTTGTTAAGATGCTGGCGAAAGTAGCACGAAAACCAAAGGTGGAAATTTCTACATATGAATGGAATATCAATGCAGAAGAGCTAATGGATTGGATCAAGTCATTAGACAAATATTTTGACTATGAAGAGGAAGCTGATGAACAGAAGAAGGTGAAATTTGAAGTTACCAGATTGAAGGGTCATGCAGCTATTTGGTGGGATGAGCTAGAGACATCCAGAATGAGGAAAGGAAAGTCCAAGATCAAGAAATGGGATAAAATGGTAAGTAAGATGAAAACCAAATTTATGCCTAAAGATTATGAGTTAAATCATTTTAAACAGTTGCAATGTTTAAGGAAAAAAGGAATGTATGTTAAAGAGTACACAGAAGAATTTTATAAATTAAGTATTAGAGCAGGACATGCAAAGGATGATATTATCTTGTTAAGTCTGAAGACTATTGAGGATGCCTATCAAGCAAGTTTGAAGGCAGAGGAGAAGATGTTGAGAAAAAAAAATTAGAGGAATAGAGGAAGAAGCACAATAAGAGGTAGAGGAACTACCAAACCAAGGGGACAGCAACATCAACATGAAGTAGGCAGTGCAAGTAGCAAACCACAACAGAGAGGATATTTTAATAGAGGAAGATTTTCACCCAGAGGAAGAGGCCGAGGAAGAGATGTTCGATGCTACACATGTGGAGAATGGGGACATGTGTCATGGGACTGTCCTCATAATCAACCAGCAATTTAGAGGAATGTGAATGTGGCTGAGGTGAAGCTAGAAACACATTGACTTATGGAGAAGGAAGAACCCCCTGAAGTAGGAGAAGCCTTATTGTAGAGAAGGACATTGCCTAAGACAGAGAAAGAGATTGAAGAACCAACGCAAAGGAAGAATTTATTCAGAAATACCCATAAATCAAAAGGTAAGTATTGTAAAGTAATAATTGATAGTGGAAGCACTGATAACCTTCTTTCTACAGAGATGGTGGACAAGCTTAGATTAGAAAAGACAATGCACCCTACTCCTTACAAAGTGTCGTGGTTGCAGAAGGGACATCAGATTATTGTGATAGAACAATGCAAGATTCAAATATAGATTGGTACATATAAGGATGAGATATTATGTGATGTAATGCCAATGGATGTATGCCATGTATTTCTGGGAAGACTGTGGCAGTTTTATCAGAAAGCTATTCATGATGGGAGGAGAAACACTTATACTCTGGAGAAAGATGGAAATAAACACACATACCGACACCCTCCAGGAGCAAACCCGTCTGAGCTTTTTTTCACCACAATCAGATGTTGCAGCTCGTATGTCTATCTCAATCAACTTTTGTACATCATACCCTTTTAAAAAAAAAAAACTACACACACACACACACACACACACACATACACATATATATAGAATTGAATTATATAATTATATTTTATATTATAATTATAATATATAGTCTCTAATTAATTAATTAATTCTATTAGAAAAACATTATTATTTATTAACAAAAAAAATATTATTATTAAAAAATATTAGTTATTAAAAAAAATCTTAAAATACAAAAATAAAAATAAAATAATAAAAAAAATCCAAGGGAATATTATTGATGAGCTACATGATGAGATGATGGCCAAATTATATACATCATGACGACAGACCCTAAGTGAAGAAAATCCATAGCATTAAAGCTTTGAGGACAAAGCTTCCAAAGGAAGGGGATATGTTATGAATATAATTCATAACAAGTAAAAACAAATAAAATTAATATAAATATTAAATACTAAAATCTTTGTTATGTTAAATAGTCATTAAGTTAAGTGAAAAGGCATGTCTAAAAGACATCCATTCACAAAAGGACATTGCTTAGGTATATATATGTGGGTCCTCATTGTAACATTCATCACTTATACATTTTTATATATAATAAATTATTATTATTAAATACCTCTTGTGTACTTTTACATTCAAGTCAACAAGCTATCATTTTTTATGCTTCAACTTATCAAAAAATATGGGGTCAATCATAGGGTAACATATCCATACCACCCTCAGGCGAATGGCCAAGTCGAGAGCACAAACAAGGTATTGGAAAATATTCTTACGAAGACTATATGAAACCATTGCCGAAACTGGGCTGATAAACTTCCTGAGGCACTGTGAGCATATAGGCTGGTAACGTTTATTTTTTCCCTTCATAGATGTTATAATAAAATTTATTCTTTGTATATCTGGTTTCCATTGGATGATTGGAGCTATTATAGTTTATTTTTGTTGTTTTAATATGATTGTGGCATACATTAGGACTTTGGTAGGTTTTGTTTCTATCTGTTGCTGCAGATATATAATGTTTAGAAGCCATTTATATTGTTGAGACTATTTTTCATCCACAATCTTAAATGGGTTATTTTTGTACATCTTTGAGAAGAAAACACTACAACAACATTCACCATATGAGATTGTTTATGGGAAATCCCCTTTGTTTTCGATGGAATTCAAAATTAAGATCAAGACAACCCTTGAAGTAGGTTCGAATCTTTCAAAAGCCCAGAAACACTGACTAGAATAGTTAATGAGTTGGATGAAATTTGTTTGGTAGCTGTCCAGAATGCTGCTGCAATTCATCAGTAGGGAACTACATGGAACAACATATTTATTAATAATAAGGAATTTCAAAAGGGAGATTGGGCATTGCTCGATGATTCTCGGGTCAAATATTTTAAAGGAAAACTTTGCTCTAGATGGATGGGACCATATGAATTTGACACAGTGTTTGATAATGAGATTGTTAGACTTATAAAAAATATTGAGGCACACACTCCTCTACTTGTAAATTAACATCACCTCAGACTGTATCACTGTCTAGCTTCTAAAGACTCCTTTATTAAACATTTCTCTGATAATTCTGGTTTTGAAATTTTTAGTGAAGATAACTCTTCCTCTCCACCTCCAATATAAAAAAAAAGGTCAAGAAATAAATCAAAAAATATATGTGTGTGTGTGTGTGTAATATAATAAAATGTTGTTACTACTATATCATCCTTTTTCCTGCCAGTACTTCATTGGTGACATTACTCCTCCGGTGTTATTACTCCTCCAGTTTTGTTACGCCGTGGCGATTTCTTCTAAGTTCTCTGGTGTTGTGACCTAGATTTTAAACAGAAACACAACAAATTACAAAGACAACCATAAACACAGAGATGCAGTGAAAATAATACTTCATTTCATTAATGTAAAATACTGAAATATGCTTACAAACAGGAATGGAAATAAACTAGTTAGGGCAATGGTAGTTTATCTCTGAGAAGGGATGTGGTAGCTACATGCCTTTGAACTGCCTTACAATGAGGCTCAAGGGCCTTTTTATTATTGAAAAATAAGAGAAAACCCTAAAAAACCAAAACCCTAACCCAAGGAGATGTAATACCAAGATTTTATGCGCCCTGTTGGGGTGAGCTGGATAGCCAACTTCCCAGGGTCGTGACTTGGTCATATTATCTCCGTTCGATGCGCATGATAACCCGTTGGAAAGATCTCTCCGAGGACTACAACAAAAAGATAATTTTAGATAGCAAATCGCTAGCGATAGATTTCAAAAAAAACGTCATTTGGGGCCTCAAAACAGATTCAGAAGTTTAGGACCCGAAAAACTGGTAAAAATAGTAAACTATGCTACAAATAAGGAAACTGAAAAACTAAAAGAAGCAATGATGGGGGTCCAAGTGGAATTGGTTGGTGGCCACCAATATCCACCTGGATCATTCTTCACCCATTAGGAACCAATGATACCCATTGCATTGAGTTCCTCCATGAGATGGGAAAACTTCTACTGAACTTGGTCCATGGTGAGCCACCTGCCCTGGTGAAGGAGTTGGCCTGCTTTGACAACTCGATAAAGTTGGATATTCTGCTAGCAAGTGTGCTTGATCTGTGTGTCCATGATCCGACCAGTTGCGGCTTGTTCCATGCAATATGGATTTAACTCTATGGGTGTGAGTTGTTCTACAATGTCGGATGTGTCTAGTAATGGTGGAAAGTATGGTCGAAGGTGGTCCACATTGAAGACTAGGTGTAGGCCATGGAATGGGGGAATGCTGAGCTCAAATTCATTTTCTCCCATAGCCTTGATAAAGTTGTAAGGACCATATCGGAGTGGTATGAGTTTCTGATAGGCTCCAGTAAGGCATTCCTTTTGAAAATGCAACCAGACTTTGTCTTCCAACCGAAACTTGTGTGCCACTTCATGTTGATCATGTCGCTGCTTGTACTTGGCATTTGATTTATCTAGAATGTCATGGACCTACTAGCGAATATGTTGGATGTCCTCAATTAAGTTGTTTGCCTTATCTCTTTCGAACTGGACATGAGCTGAATCTGTGTGAGTAGCTGCAAATGGCATGGCCACATCAATGGGACATAGTGGCTGGAATCCCAAGCCCACTAGAAAGGGCTGTGGCCAGTTGAGCTGTGGAGAGCCTAGTTGTAGTTGTGTTGAACATAGGGGAGACTCTCATCCCATGTGCGTGGATTCTTTGAGTTGTACATGCGCAAAATGTGTACGATCATCCTATTGACAACCTCTGTTTAGCCATCAGTTTGAGGATGGAAGGTTGTCGACTTAGTGAGTTTGGTGTCTAGCATCGATAAGAAACTGGACCAAAATGTACTGAGGAACCTGTTTTCCCGATCTGAGATGATAAACTGTGGGATCCCAAAGTGTAACCGCACTCGTTCAAAGAAGAGTTTAGTAGTGGCTTCGGCTATGATATTCTTCTTACAGGCTACCATAATGGCCATCTTTGAGAACCTGTCGACGACCACAAAAACACAGTCATTTCCATGCTTAGTGGAAGGAAGGCCTGACATGTAATCCATGGAGATGGATTCCCAAGGTCGACTAGGGTAGGCAATGGGGTATAGAGGCCTTGCTTCTTGATGGTCGGTTTGGCAATGGAACAGGCAGTGCATGATCTGATGTACTTCTCAACATCCTGTCAAAGATTCGGCTAATAGAAATACTTCTGCAGTACTGCCACATTTTTCTCGGCCCAAAAATGCCTAGCAGCCCAATTATAGTTTTCTTTCGAAATAATCTTGGCATGCTCACTTGAAGGAACACAAAGGTGACCCAAGTGGCATAACAAGGCATCCTGGAGGTGAAATTTGGAACATACTGACTCTCCAAGAGTGCCTGGTATGTGTGGTCGAATTCTGGGTCACTTTTGTAGAGAAGTGGCCAATCAGAAGTCTCGTGTCCACAAGAGTTGAGCACAGTGGTTAATGCCATGATCGGTGGTCGACTGAGGCAATCTGCAATATTATTAGTGTTGCACTTCTTATACTTGATATTCAAATGGAACTATTGCAAGTATGTGGACCACTTTTGATAGCTATCATTCTACAATTTCCCTTGGGTCTGTATGAACTGCAGGGGTCAGTGGTCTATGTGGATGACCGTTTCCTTCCCCAAAATGTAATGCTTCAATTGTCGGCAAGCCTGCATAATGGAATACATCTCTTTGTCATAAGTGGGAAACTTCTAGACTGTATCTGAAAGTGTCTCACTATGATATGCAATTGGATGGTAGTGTTGAGTAAGGATTGCCCCAATAGCATAGTTAGAGCCATCTATCTCAACCTCAAATGGTGGTTACAAGTCTGGTAATGTGCCCACTGGTGCCGAGTAGAGGCGATATTTCAACTCTATGAATGCCTTCTGTTGAGATTCATACCAAAACAATTCTTCTTTCTCTCCTCCCTATGTGACTTGAATCAAGGGCCAAGTGATATGAGAAAATCCCAAGACGAACTTGCAGTAGAAGTTAGCAAGACCTAAAAATCTGTGGAGATCTGTCAGAGTGGATGGAGATGGCCAATCCTAAAAGGCTTGGATCTTGGCTAGATCCACATGCACCCCCTGTTCATTAATAATGTATCCCAGATACTGAGCCTGGGTCATGCCAAAAGTGCATTTCTCCAAATTGGCACATAACTTGTGTTGCTAAAGTGTTTGGAGAACATGTCAGATGTGGTGGAGGTGTTCTTTCCAAATCTGGCTGAAGATCAAGATTTCATCGTAGTATACCACTACAAATGAGTTGGTGAAAGGTCGAAAGGTGTCATCCATTAGCCTCATGAAGGTTGCAGGAGCATTCGTCAATCCAAAAGGCATAACCAACCATTCGAAAAGGCCCTCCTTGGCTTTGAAGGTAGTCTTCCACACATCGAAGGGTTCGATTGGTACCTAGTGATATCCTGACTTCAAATCAATCTTTCTAAAATATTTTGCCCCCTTTAATTGGTCCAGGAGGTCATCAATCCATGGGATTGAGTACCTATTACGGACAATGATCTTGTTCAGCACCTGATAGTCAATAAAGAGTCTCCAAGTCCCATCCTTCTTCTGTACCAACACGATTAGGCTCCCACGGGGCGATGAACTCAGACAGATGTAACCTTTCTTCAGTAGCTCCTGAATCTGCCTCTTGATTTCATTGTTCTCCAGAACAGAGTGTCGATAGATTGGTCCATTGGGCAGCGACACACCTGGGGTAAGATCGATGGAGTGCTTGACCTAACAGTGTAGAGGAACCCCTGCAAGGGAGGTGAAGATGTCCTCATACTCCTCCACGACCTTGTCCATCTGTAGTTGTCATGTGGAGGGGCCCCGTCTGGAGGTCGTGGCCACCCTCTTCTTCTTTCCTTAAGGGTGTATCATTAGGAAAACAAATTTCCTAGTTTTGTAAATGAGCTTACTGCATTGTTTTCTAGTAACAAAAGAGATGGTGGTAGGCAGTGCTACCTCCAGTATCCTGTATAACTTATTTCCTGAAGTAACAATAATGGCATAGGGCCTTGATTCATACACATCATGTCGCTTCGACAAGTATGGTTGTCCTAATAATACATCACAAACTTCAAGGGGAGCAATGTCACACAATAACTCATCTGTGAAGGGCTTGATGTTGTATGGAAGGCGAGACTACTGGCTCACACGAATATCGGTCCTTGGTGAAGCCACCCAATGGTGTACGGTCGTGGATGTGCTGTGGTTGGTAAGCCTAGCTGCTTCATGACCTCTGCCAAAATGAGGTTCTTTTGGCTCTCGTTGTCAACAATGAACTGTAGTGGGGAGATCTTTACCCACATATGGGAGTGGAAGAGACGATTCTCCTCCTCTGGATCTTCAGGTTCCTCCTTCTAGATCTTCGTGGTGGCAACAGTGGCGTTGCACTCTTCATTAATAATCTACTTCCCTTTGTCATTCCCCTTGCCGGGTTCTGACTCAGAGTTGTAACATGCATCTGATTTTGAAACCTTTAGCTCAGCCACCAGTGATTGCTCAGCCCGACACTCACCTATGTTGTGGGTGGAGCTATTATGGAACTCACACCACTTTCCCGTGTCCCTTTTCAGCTTCGCAACGTTGTTCATTGCTTCCATCTTTGGTGGGTTGTCTTGGGTTGTTGTACCTTGGCTTTGTCCTTTGTTCTGTGGTTTGGGGGCACCTTTCCCTTACTTCGGATTCGCAAATACAAAGTCTCACTTCTTCTGTTTAAACTTTTTCTCGACATCAATGACATATCAGTATTTTGTGCTAAGTGAGTAGATGTTTAGGAATTCTATTTCTTCCTGGATGTACTTGTGTAGGCAGCCATGGTATTTGAGTACCAAATTCTACTATGAATCCTTGATACCCAACTTTGTGCAAAGGGTATGGAAAATATTGATAAAATCTGGCACGTCTTGGTCCCTTCCCTGCCACAGTGTGGTCCACTTTATGTACTGATCCTCATAGTTTCCGACAGGGTAGTACTGCTCCTTGATGATCCTAGAATGAATTCCAAGTGGGTGCGGAAGAAAATAGTGAGCCTGTACTTTCATCCTTCTGCTCGCAATAGGTTTCCCACTAGTCCTTGACGTGGGGGGCTACTTTGAGAAGAGCGAAAATAATCTTTTCCTGACTGGAAAAATCATGAACAGAAAAATAACTCTCTAGAAGATTTAACCATTTATCAATGACATCTACGTCTATCTGACCCTTGAATATGGGGATTTAAAGATTAACTTGTACCTTAAATGGTGTGGCGTTTCCAGAGTAGCTGTTGGAAGCCAATGCATCGCTCCTAGGTAGCCATTGAAGGATCTGGGCAAAGTTGTCCACCATCACATTCCTTTGTCGCTTCGAGCAATATTTTAATAGGATCTCTTGCCCCCTCGTCTTTCTTTTCATCTTCCATGGGAGGCCATCAGGATTTGTGAGGTTGGTCTTGCAAAGGTTCGACCAGTTTAAGCCCTAACTCCTTATATCCAAACCTCGTTGGGGACATGCAAAGAAAATCAGAGAAAAAAGTATACCTCTCTAATACCATTGATCCGGATTTTAAATAGGCATGCAACAAATTACATAGATAACCATAAACACATAGATGGAGTGGAAATAATACTTCATTTCAGTAATGTAAAATACTGAAATCTTCTTACAAACAGGAATGGAAATAAACCAGCTAGGGTGATGATAGCTAATCTCTAAGAAGAGATGTGGCAGATACATGCCTCTAAACTACCTTACAATGAGGCTCAAGGGCCTTTTTATTATTGAACAATAATAGAAAACCCTAACCCAAGGAGATGTAACACCAAGAGTTTATGGGCCCTGTTGGGGTGAGTTGGATAGCCAACTTCTTAGAGTCATGACTTGGTCATATTATATCCATTTGACGTTCATGATAACCCGTTGGAAAGATCTCTCCAAGGACTACGACAAAAAAATTATTTTTGCCTGGTGGTCGCTGGCAGTAGATTTCCAAAAAAAACGTCGTTTAGGGCTTCAAAAAAGCTCTGGAAGTTTAGGACCCAAAAAGCTACTAAAAATAGTAAACTATGCTACAATTAAGGTAGAACTAAAAGATTGAAAGAAGCAATTGTGGGGGTCCAAGTGGAATTGGTGGTTGGCCACCAATATCTACCTGGATCATGTTGTTACTGCTTCAGTGTTGTTACTCCTCTAGTGTTGTTACTTCATTCAAGGTCATTCTGATGAACTGTTCAAGTGATGATGTTACTCCTCGGGTGTTATTACTACCCCTGATGTTGTTACTACTTGGGTGATATTACTCCCTCCAATCCTGTTACTCCTACATTGTTGTTACTTTGTCAAGGTCAATCGCTAGGTACGTCCCCGATCGATTTTGTGGATTTGATCAATAATTCATTTGACATGACTCGATATGACCATGGAAGGTCATCCCATAGTTGGTGAGATTTATTATAATAAATACGAAGATGTCATAATTAAAATGTAGTAATGAATTGTCATTATCGCCATTTAACCATGTGCTAAGTGCATACACTCCACGACCCCCACCATACCTCCCACGGTTATCTATATGCATCAAGACTTGAAATATGTACGATTTCATTAATGGATGGTCCTTTCCAATGATGTGAAGTGATTACCATAATTACCACTCATTATTACCATAGTCTGCCATGGATTTTTCCATATTTCACCATTATCTTCCCGGATTTCACTATCACCAAACCCCGTCGCCACCACAACCATGTCACCACAACTTTACCTATTGAAACTCCTTAATGGTCTTGTTGTTACTCCAATTTCTCCTACTTAGCAACTGCAAAATGGGTGGGCAAGCTGTTAGACACAAACCAGAGAACACAATGCAGGTTCGAAGCAATCCATACATTGGCAGCTCTTTTTAGATGCAGGATGGCATGTTTATTTTGAGAGGCTACAGGGATTTAACGAAGCTATCACAGTCAAATTATCATTGAATTTAGATAGAAATAATTCTATAGTTCATGTGTTGGATATTTCTGTCATAGAGGAAGTAATTTCAACTATCACCAAAATTACTTCCTATATCATCCTAATGTAATAAAATGTTGTTACTACTATATCATCCTTTTTCCTGCCAGTACTTCATTGGGGATGTTACTCCTTTGGTGTTGTTACTCCTCCAATGATGTTACTCTTTGGAAATTTTGTCTAAGTACTCTGGTGTTGCTACTCCTCCAGTGTTGTTACTTCGTTCAGGGTCATTCCGATGAAGTGTTCAAGTGGTGTTGTTACTCCTCAGGCGTTATTACTCCCCCCGATGTTGTTACTCCTCGGGTGATATTACTCCCTCCAATCTGGTTACTCCTCCGTTGTTGTTACTTCGTCAATGTCAGTCGCTAGGTACGTCCCCGATCAATTTTGTGGATTTGATCAATAATTCATTTGACATGACTCGATATGGCCATGGAAGGTCATCCGTTAGTTGGTGGGATTTATTATAATAAATACGAAGATGTCATAATTAAAATGTAGTAATGAATTGTCATTATCAACATTTAACCGTGTGATAATTGCGTACACTCCACAACCCCTGACATACCTCCCACGATTACCTATATGCATCAGGACTTGAAATATGTACGATTGCATTAATGGATGGTCCTTTCCATTGTTGTGAATTGATTACCATAATTACCACTCATTATTACCATAATCCACCATCGATTTTTCCATATTTCACCATTATCTTCCCGGATTTCACTATCACCGCACCCCGTCGCCACCACAACCCTATCACCACAAATTTACCTGTCAACACTCCTACTCGACGGTCTTGTTGTTACTCCAATTGCTCCTACTGAGAAACTGTAAAATGGACAAGAAAGTTTTTAGACACGAACCAGAGAACATAGTGTAGGTTTGAAGCAATCCATACATATGGCAGGTCTTTTTCGATGCAGGATGGCATGTTTATTTTGAGAGCCTGTAGGGATTTGACGAAGCTATCGCAGTTGAATTATCGTTGAATTCAGATAGAAATAATTCTATAGTTCACAGGTTGGATATTTCAATCACAGAGGAAGTGATTTCGATTGTCAGTGAAATTATAAAATGTTGTTACTACTATATCATCCTTTTGCCTGTCGGTACTTCATTGGTGATGTTACTCCTCCGGTGTTGTTACTCCTCTAGTGTTGTTACTCCGTGGCGATTTTGTCTAAGTACTCTGGTGTTGTTGCTTTGTTCGGGGTCATTCTGACAAAGTGTTCAAGTGGTTTTATTACTCCTTGGGCATTATTACTCCCCCCAATGTTGTTACTCCTCGAGTGATATTACTCCCTCTGATCCTGTTACTCCTCCGTTGTTGTTACTCCATCAAGGTCAGTCGCTAGGTACGTCCCCAGTGAATTTTGTGGATTTGATCAATAATTCATTTGACATGACTCGATATGACCATGGAAGGTCATCCCTTAGTTGGTGGGATTTATTATAATAAATACGAAGATTCCATAATTAAAATGTAGTAATGAACTCTCATTATCAACATTTAACCATGTGCCAAGTGTGTACACTCCACGACCTCCACCATACCTCCCACGGTTATCTATATGCATTGGGGCTTGAAATATGTATGATTGCGTTAATGGATGGTCCTTTCCAATGATGTGAAATAATTACCATAATTACCACTCATTATTACCATAATTTGCCATGGATTTTTCCATATTTCACCATTATCTTCCCCAATTTCACTAGATCACAGTACCCCATCTCCACCACAACCCTGTAACCGCAAATTCACCTACTGACACTCATCCTCAACAGTCTTGTTGTTACTCCAGTTACTCCTACTAAGCAACTAAAAAATGGGCGGGCAAGCTGTTAGACACAAACTAGAGAACACAGTGCAGGTTCAAAGCAATCCATACATATGGCAGGTCTTTTTAGATGCAGGATGACATGTTTATTTTGAGAGGCTGCAGGCATTTGGTGAAGCTATCACAGTTGAATTATCATTGAATTCGGATAGAAATAATTCTATAGTTCATGGGTTGGATATTTCCATCACAGAGGAAGTAATTTCGACTATAAGTAAATTGTCGCAAGGAGGGTAGAAATGGTTTCAAGGAAATCTCCTTTGCCAGAGTTCCTGAAATTGTTCTTGCAGGCAGGAGAAAAAATAGTCCCAAAGGGTATGGGGTATGATCAAAATTATTTGCTGCACCCATGGTCCAAGGTTACATATTTTGTCATGAGGTAAATTACTTGTGAAGGTCAGTTTTCTACCTTGTTTAAATATCATTTCAATATTCTTGCATGGCTTTGGTTTCACCATGCACAGATTCATTCTTTAGATATGCCATCTTTTCTATGGAATAGTCTTTAGCTAATGGCACAGTCTACTCGCCGGTCTTGACAAGCATTAGTGGTCCTTACAAATTATGGGTTGCTCAAACTATTAGTGGTGCATGTTCTATCTCAAACATCTATGGCTTGGTCATAATTCACCAAGCTAGTAGAGGAAGAACTTGCTGCTATGATGATTGAAAGGGAGAATGAGGAAGAATTGATGGCAAAAGAAGAAGATATTGTAGATGATGATGTTCCACAAGAACCAGCGTCACCTGCTTTCCCAATGGCAGTACAAGAAATGGAGATAGGAGAGGCCACAGATGACGCTTATCCACAAGAACCAGTGTCGTATATTGGCCTAATGGGAGTATAAGAAATGGAGATAGAAGATAATGTGTGGACATTATTCCGTGAGAGCCAGAAATGACAGCCAATTTGAGGAGAGAATCGATGCCCTTGGATGAAATTGCAGGTGGTGCTGACACACAATAACTAGCATCACTTGTTCAAGAAAATGAGGAAACTTTGGATGAAGATGAAAGTGATGCTGATACACAAGAACCACCATCACCTTCTCAAGGGATTAAGGAACCCTTGAAAGACACAGGGGCCATAGTCAACACTGTTCCACAAGAACCAGTGTCAACTATTGACCAGGAGGACAAACTAGAAGAAGCACAAGTAGAAAAGGAAAAAGGGATGACAGACCAACCAATGGACACAAGGGAAGGAGGGCTTGAGGCTACAGGCACTGAGAGAATTGACATTGAAGAAATCATTTTTTCTCTACTTCTTGCATCCTTACCAAGAGGGGCAAGGAATTTTTGTTCCCCTAGGTGCCTGGTGAAGGAAAAATCCTCTCCCCCGATATTAAAATTTTTCGGGGTACTTAAAGGCATCATTATCGACACCGTTAGACAAGAACTAGTGTCAACTGATGAACAAATTGAACAAATTGAGAAATTGATGATCTGCAGTGTCACACAAGAACCAGTGCCGACTAAGGAACAAGCTAAAGAAATTATGCCCGATATTGTCTCCACAATTCCATTAGAGGAGAATATTGTTGTTGACACTACCCCACAGAGGCGTGTAGTGGCTACAGAGTCACTAAGGGAAGATGTGGAGGACTCGAGACCCAAAGGAGAAAATTGTTGGGAAGTGAAGCAGTCTCAATAAAAAGGTGTCGAAGAGACTACCCTGCAAGGGTCTGCAATGACTCTAGATCCACCAAGGGAAGATATGGAGATCCCGAGAACTAAAGGAGAAGATGTTGGGACTATTCCCCGAGTTGAAGATCAAACATAGGGGGTCAAGGTAAAGTAAGAGCCGGTTGATGAATTTGTTGACGTCAATCCACAAAACCCCACACCAGCTATGAGACGAGTCGAAGAGATTGTTGTCAAACAAGAACTTATTGAGCAATGTGAAAAAAGAAGTCATCCTCTTAAATAAAGGAACCAATCACAGTTTAGGGAAAGCATGCAGCCAAAAATGGAAATCGTTAAGCTAAGGAGGTAGGTACTACATTTATGAAGGAAAGTGAGCAGGCATAAGAAGAATGTTGTGAAACCTTGCGCTGAAACCATTTCAGCAGCAGTGTAGACTAAAGACAGACCCACAACCTCGAAAACCACAAAGACTAAGTTGTTTTTGCATGTGATCGAGGCACGAGAATTTTCTGTGACTGTAGAGATTCAGAAGTGGCAAGATATTGCATCTAACCTTCAATGAGGGACCATTCCTTTAGAAGCCCATCAGGAATGAGTGAGGGGAGTTCATGAGAAAGCCACGAAAATAGTTACTGATTACATGGAGCAGTTAGAGAGAGAGAGAAATGAAAGCAGGAGAAACAACAAAAGAAAATCGAGGAACTTGAAGGGAAGGTGTAGCTATGGAAGGTTGATAAGGAAGAAATGTTCACTCTAGCACAATAGGTAATGGCTTATCGACACCCTGCCCACATTTATGCTCTATTCCTCCATGAACAATATTTATTATTTTGTTTAGAAAGCATCCATTAGGAAATCAACCATGTAATAGATGACCTGATACAATTTTTGTGTATCCTGAGGAGCCACAATATTCTAAACTAGCACCTGATGTGCGAACTCTATATCCATGATTACTTTCTAGGTGATGATCAATCATTCAACCCAGTTCCATACGTGGGAGATATTCATTTGAGAACCTTTACCTCCTACACATTTAACGCATTAAGTGGAAGAAGGCCTTCGACACGTTCGAAGAGAATCAAGAAAATAGGGCACTTGTCCTTCGGATGGAGAATTGTTAGTCTTTGAATGTCTATAACAAACACCAAACCTTCTTGGAGATCGAAGGATGAAAATGACAGATGCTGGAAACCAAGAAATGGTGTGTTGAAATATGCACATAATAGATTTTTACTTGTCAAGAGGAGGCCTGGGACAACTTCCAGAAATGGTGGATGTTGGATTTAAGACCTCTATGGTTTAAATATTTTTATTTAGTTTCTGGAGAATCCACAATAAGAACCATTTTCTGCCAACGTTTTAAATCCCAACTGGGATCCATCATCAGGACTTCTTCATCATCAGTCATCAGGATACATGAACCTTTTGGTCCCCCAATTTTTCTTGGGTTTTAACCAGAGTACCCCAGTATATTTCATGCATGTAGCTTCATGGGGTCTGATGGATGCGTTTGAGGTTCCAGTTCCCCATTATCTAGCTGCTAGCCTATCAATATACCCCAACTTATGTGTTAGGTGAGGATTGGTGGAAGGAAGTCATCAAGACAAATGGACACAAGCCTCCAAGGATAGAAATGGCTGCAAAATATGATTTCTCCCAACTTCATGCTGATCACCACAACTCCAACCTAGATCTACACAAGTGACGAGCTACATGAGGACATGTAGAAAGACTAGCTGGGGGGAGATGTTGGTGACTTAATTTGCATGTCTTTACCCTATTTCCTATATTCACTTTACACCATTATTGGTCAATTGACATTCTAAACTGCATAGTTATACCTCTTGTCATGTCGTTATGGATCAATAATCAATGAACCATAGTCATATGGGATTGTTGCTTAAGTTTCTACTTAATTCGATTATTCTTGAAGATTTGGAGGAAGAATGATAAAGACTATGGTTTAATGAATAGTGACCATTGAGCTGATAGCGCTATCCCTAGACATCAGCTACAATGCTGGATCAAGCTCTCAATCAATGCATTATTATCTTTATATTTGATTTTTCTTTAGGAACTACTATGTAATTATAAGCAGACAGTTGTCGTAATTTTAGAAGGTGTTAATGTTAACAAATTGTATAAGTAGATTTACGAGGTTGTGAAAGCCAACAATTAAGATCACAAAGAATTACGTTAACTTTAATTCTGTAACAACATACATTGTAATATCCTTTTCATTAATGAAATTCTAATCTTCTAAGCATTTTGTGACTTCTTGATCTTGCCACAACCCTCATGAGGGAGTTGAGCACACTTCTGACCAAGCGTTGTTGAATAGATATGATGTTATATGGAATTTGCATCTACGGATAAACACATTTTCCCTACATGGGTAGCTACACTTAGAAAAATAGAAAGAAAGTAGTTTAACCTTTTCCTATAGTAGATAGATGAGATGAAGGAACTTACTTGTAGTCTTTTACTTCCTTGATCCCCTTTGAATTTCTCCCATTTCTCCCACTTGAACTGAATCCGCTTAATTGGTACCTGTGTCAACAGAAACAGAAACAACAATGATTAAAGCATACATGATATACCTACTATAAACCAATGGAATCAAATACATTGAAACAAATAATCATCATAGATATGAACAAGAATATGAGAAAAGGAATAAACAGCTTTATTAATGTAGAAGGAAGAGTTTCACCCAATACAATTTGATCCCGTGTCACTCCTTCGACTTTAGTCCAACCCCTGTCACACTAAAAGCACACCAATCTAGTAGCATAACATTGCTTGACATGAACTCAAATCTCAAACCAACAGTACTTCCTTACAATCTTCAGATTCTAGCCACTTGATCACTATGATGAGTGCTCAATTTATAGGAAATGGAGGTTGTTTTGTCATAAATGAAGGTATTGAATGGCCTTCCAAAATTGGACTTAGTATCCATGGAGCAAGGGATGAGATGATAGGAGGTTAATTGATCCTTAGCCTATCCAAATTCGAGCTCGTGGGATGAGATAAGAGATGGGATTCTTCTAGAATGATCTAGAATCAAGGAATATTCCTAGAACCATAAGAAAATTTCTCTTAATCTTGCCTAGCACAGGTCAAAGAGGGCCTAAGTGCATTACAATCTAGGCCTGAATGGGCCTATTGCTATGCAGCGCAGTTACCCCTGACTAAGACTGCACTGGTGTCCCAAGGAGGCATTTCAGCAAGGCTTCAAGCGAGGAAACTTTCATGGATGGAAGCATTCAATGAGATGACCTGTCTAGGGCATGTAACAACCGAATTAGGGTTTGATGAGCCCTAATTTTACTAATTTGAATGTCAGGAGTGATGTGCCCAAATAGACCTATAACAATTGCCCCTAAAGCATGAAGTCGGAAATGATAATGTCCAATGATATGTTTTATGATGTGACGGGGAGGATCTGAAGCAGACAGTGACCTGCATTGATTACAATACATAACATCATGATATTTTGAATTTTTCATGACTTGCTGAGGGAAGGCATACTCATACTCAGCATATAAAATTTTCATTACATGTACATAACTCAGATAGTCATCTATAGATATAGACCCATGATAGTATGACCATCTATGTAAAGCCATCGTACAGATGATTTAGTACTCTCTTGAAATCGCAAGCTGTATGGATGAAACTAGATCCGAGATCATCTATCTCGTCCAATTGTTTGCTCAAGTATGAGTCTAACCATGTGAAAATGTGATCTAAAGTCAAACATGGGAAGTCACCGTCTGATTACCAGCTAATGATGTAAGTTGTTAACAGACATGAGAGAGATCACCGATAATGATAATGATTGTCAAGGTACTGCAATACATTCTACATGGTGTGAATAGATGTTTTTATGTCAAACACCATACAAAGTCTTTTGTTCGAAGGCCAGTGATGTCAACCTGTCACCGAAAGCAAGAAACTTGCCATTGATGTATGCAATCCTCAAGGTACTAGAAGAGTGTTTCTAAGTCAACTTCCTGGATAATGTGCTGATGTCAACAAGAAGCGGCTCGCCACAGGAGGGCCTTGATGTATCCCCCATCAATGACACGAAACAAGTGTAATGATTTTGAAGACAAAATTTGATTGATGACACAAGGTTTAGGAATGGAAATCATGAGAATGAAGGCTTATGAGTATTTCAAAGGATGAAGTTTACTGAGTGAATTCTCTTGAACATGTCGGTGACACTGAATGAATTGGCAACATTGACCCAAAACCAAAGTGATGGATGGTGTGATAGACCATAGGTATGATAACCATCAAGCAGATAACCCAACCCAAATAGTCATAGAGATGAAGTGAAAGTGTCATGTTCAAGAGCGACTTGCTACCATAAATTGATTTATCCCTTTTCCCATTTTCCCCAGTCATTGTTGACAAGTACCTCTTTATTTTTTAAGAAGCTTGAGGATGATAACATATGCTTGTAGTATAATTCCACCCTTTGGGTGAATTCATCACTATGTGATGTTTTAATGACTCTAGCGAAGGTGAAACTCGATCTTGTCATGATGGATAAGTTTGTCATTATTTGATGTTTTAACGAGTTTAACGACAATGAGAACTCGGTCCTTTTCATGTTTATAGAGTTTAAAAAGGGACAAAAGGGAAACTCCACAAGTTCTTTTTTGTAAATTTGTCTCTCAAGTCCGAAAAAGCATAAAATAATACAAGAGAAAACCTATTGACCATATTCGACCAATATATTCATAGGGAAGTTTAGGAGGTGTGACAAAATATTGTGTAACACATACAAGTTAATTACATCCAAGTTGTCTGTTCATGTGGAAATCCAAATTTCCTCAATTTAATAAAGGCAAAATCAAATTGAGAATTTCTTGCTGCATTTTTCAACAATCATTTGAGTGAATCTAATCCATGTTTCCAACGAAAGTCAAGAGTTCCACCACAACAATGTGTTGATAAAAACAACCAACAGATAGAAGTAGCCTTCAAAATAAACAAAACAGTGAAAAAACACATATTAAAACACAATCGATGGAGACCCCGAAAAGTACTCCAACTATGTTACTACCTATCCACGTTCATTGGAAGTGCCTCCATCACTCCTCTCATGAAGCACACCTCTATTGTCAACCTCCATCACCCTAAATCCCATCAGTTGTTTTCATCCTCCATCTGCTTCCTGAAGAATCAATCAATAGTGTAAAGGAGACCCCTAATCCTTTACCTTTACCTTTTTTATTGGTGCCTCGTATTGAAAACTTTAAGACAAAATATTTCTTTTGTCTTAAAATGTTGTCTTAAAATCCCCCTCCATGTAGGAGTTTGAATGCAATGACAAACAAGTTGTCTCTAACCACATTAGCAAAGATCGAAGGGACAAAAGAGCAATTGATGTCTAGGAAATCTTACAAGGAAAAGTTGTCACGTTCTTCAGAGTTACCCCCAAGAAACAAAGATCCCAACAAATCGTTCTCTTTATATAGGACAACGTTAATGGCAAGTGAAATGACAAACTTGGAATAGGCACAAGACAGTGGTAGCTTGCAAGTTGGCGGACTTAGGGTGCATTGTCAGAGTCAATTTTCTAGTTGTTAGATAATATTTCTTAAATTGATATGTTTTTATCTTAATTATTAATTATCT
Organism: Pinus tabuliformis; assembly: GCA_031772625.1. Classification (NCBI taxonomy): domain Eukaryota; kingdom Viridiplantae; phylum Streptophyta; class Pinopsida; order Pinales; family Pinaceae; genus Pinus; species Pinus tabuliformis. The sequence continues at coordinate 1,981,894,846 of CM062817.1, read as the reverse complement.
TCAATGTGCTTTTATCTTAATTAGTTAAATAATATTTCTTAAATTGATATGTTTTTATCTTAATTATTAATTATCTTAAATTGATATGCATATTATTTTTTATTTTGGGGGGGGGGGGGAAGTGGTAGCTTTAGCACATATAGTTTTGGCTTCCAAAAGAGATTCTTTATGGTTGTAAGAATGACAACACATGTGCCTAGTTACCTATTCGTTGGTTTTCATTGCATATGATTTTTTTCTTACACAGTTGAATATCGCATTCCAATTGAACTTGTTTGATATAGTTTGTAATTGTATCTCTCGATTTTCAGAGAATTTGTTGTGGAAAACAAAGTACCTAATGATTATTCTAGTCAGTCATGAGGATATTGATATTTAACTTAAGTTGTGTGAAATGTGTCACCATGCATGGGGTTGTTGCCATTTTTTCCCCTAGTTATAACCCATGCATCGACATAGGTATAGCCATATGACCCTGAAATGGCTCCTACCAAATAAATACCCATTCCCATGTAAATTTATCCTCCCCCAACATCTAGTCTCTTTTGGGAAACGTTAACTAATTGTGTGCCTAACTCAGCTGCATTTTCTCGAAATTGTGGTTTCTTTAAGAGCGTAGGAGTAATTTTCTCGAAATTGTGGTTTCTTTAAGAGCGTAGGAGTAATTTTGTCTTATTTTGGTTTAATAAGCACCATAAAATAATCATGCAATAGAATACCATTCTTTTACGCCTTATATCTTATGGTTGTGAAGTTAAAAAATTTCGGCAAACCCTCTACTCACTCCTCTACTCACTCCTATGGATTCAGTTCAATATTCAACATTTTCCTTTATATTCTATTATTTTATTTTCCAAGTAAATATAATACTAAATTGATTTAAGAAGAGATGCACGGAAATGTTATACGTATAGTTCTATCGTCGAAAGAAGTGGATTCCAAAAATAAGCATCTAACATTCCCTTCTTGACTTTCCTCCCTCAATTAACCATCCATCTGTACTGTATTTATACTACTTACTTCCTCAAATAGTTTTTATAAAAAATTATAACGAGTGAGATACATGTCTACATATCGACATGGCCTTAACCACAAACAAAATACAACAGTATGCACATATGCAAAGTTTAGCAATATCTCTAAGATTTACTATCAAATTTTGTTTTCACGAGTGCGAGATAAATTGATTGTGTTGAAATATTATAATTATTATTTTGTATAATTTATATTGCCAACCCAACTCCTCTATTATATTTGTTCCTTTGTTATCTATGTTCTGTATAGCTCAAGATTACAAGTTGACGATTCTAGCACAACTTTTATTTCGTTACGCAGGTATCATTAGACCTCATTCGCTACTCTAATCCGTTATGCAGGTATCGTTAGATCTCATTCCCTACTCTAATTGCGGGTATAATTTAAACAATTGCAATTCATAGCAGCGGAAATTACCAACTACCTCCTAAATACATGCATAGAGTAATAATACACAATTAGTCACAATTTATAGAAATTAGTTAAATTATACGGTAGTTGCAACATATACCTCTACGTATAAACATGCAACATTATTTTTGTTCCATCACTAGATATATATATATATATCATTGAACAACTTCATAATAACAAGAAAATATAAACAATTTTTTTCCTTACTGACTTTTCAGCTAACTGGCATTGCTACTTGGAAATATACTGGAACTAAGCACATTCCACTCAACAATGAACAACCACTGCTAGTCCCCCCTGAGCTCAGACCTTCTTGTTCTTCAAAATAAAAAATAAGATCCCCCTTTGATTCTTAGGTGGTTCATTTTATAGATTTTCTTCCCAACAAATTTTAGCAATGTCATGCTTTAAGCATGACACTGCTTAAAGCATATAAACAAGAAAATATAAACAATTTTTTTTCCTTACTGACTTTTCAACTAACTGTCATTGCTACTTGGAAATATACTGGAACTAAGCACATTCCGCTGAACAATGAACAACCACTACGAGTCCCCTCTGAGCTCAGATCTTCTTGTTCTTCAAAATAAAAAATAAGACCCCCTTTTGATTCTTAAGTGGTTCATTTTATAGATTTTCTTCCCAAAAATTTTCGCAGTGTCATGCTTTAAGGTCTACCAACCCTTTTGCTTAGGCATTTTTGTTTTAGTTTTCCAAAAATGATACTTTTTTTTCTCTAAAACCCACTTTTCTTTTCTACGGTTCATTATTCCACCCCAGTTAGTATTTCTCCCCATCTAAGTGATTGTTGGGAATTTCTGATAATTCCAAACAAAAATGAACAGAGAATAATGCTCTGTTTTTAACACAGAGGAACAAAAAAATTGTTTCCTAAAGACAAAGTTTCACACACACAAAAAAAACTTCTATTCATTAACAATACTGACTGTTACAAAAAAAAAAAAAAGCAGACTTCCTCTAACACAGAGATTACACCAAGAATGTTTCAGATGCAGTTCCAAAGACTTCACTCTGCCTCTCCTGGAAAAAATTAACACACTGTCTTTGCACTACTGTGCATTACAAAAAAAAAAAAAAACTCTGTCTCTTCTTGAAAAAAATAACACTACCGTGTGTGTAATTTTTTTACTTCTCTTTCACGCTGCTGCGTATTGCGTATTACATTGCATATTCAACAACACAAAAAAAATTATGACATTACATTTTTACTTGTATCAAAAAAAAGATTACTCCCGTGAATTAAAAAACAATAAAATAAAAAACTTCACCTACATTTACCAACCGCAGTAAATTGCATTAATTACTTCACTGATAAACATTGGCTTGTTGATAAGGTATGCAGCCAATTTGTCCTACGTTTGCCACCAATATCTTCCGAGCATCAAGATTGTACAGTCTAGTCAACTGAGGTCTGTACGAATGGATGGGACTCTATACGAATTCTTTAGGAGTAACTTGTTTCCTCCGTGTGACATTCCTTCCGTTCCAAGCATGGAGATCAGATCTTCTCTGGTATTAGCAAAGTTGTCGATCTGTGCATCCATTGAAAGCCTGCCAATCCAATCAGACAGTTGTCGGCAAAATCGCACGGCCAAACCATACGAACTTTACGCGTCGGGGAAAGTTGTTTTTTGCAAAACCACTCAAGGCACATGTCGGCTGTTGAATGTGCTTGCTGCCCCCAGAGAATTACCACTATTTCGTGAAAAAGCAGTGCGGGGAACTGGCGGTTTTGCAGTCGCTGTTTAATGGCAGATTCCGGCAAACGCTGCAGTTGAAAGTAATATTTCAACACTCCCCTTTAATTTCAACTACTGGGTTATGAGTCATACCCAGAAATTTCCTCAAAAACTCAAAACTTTTCTACCCCAATGGTTTGGTCAGAATATCAACAACCTGCTCCTGAGTCTTGCAGTGTTCTAAAACAATTTCTTCATTGTTTACCAATTCCCTGATGTAATGAAACATTGTGTCAATGTGTTTTGTTCTCTTATGAAACACAGAATTCTTGGATAATGCAATAGCTGAGCTATTGTCACAAAAAAATCACAGTTCCTTTTGCTTGCTCTTGGAATAAACTCCTTAACATCCTTCTCATCCAAATTGCTTGACACGCTGCTGTTGTAGCTGCCACATATTCTACCTCTGCTGTTGACAATGTTACAATAGCCTATTTTTTATAAGCCCATGAAATGGCTCCTGAACCCATGTGAAAAACATAACCAGATGTGCTTTTCCGATCATCTACACTTCTAGTCCAATCACTATCAGTGTACCCAATTAAATCTGAACATTCTGAAACAGTATATAAAACGCCAAACCTTTTAGTACCTTTAACATACCTCAAAATCCTTTTTTCTTCTTCGAAATGAATAGGGTAATCAACATGACAATATAAAGCAAACAAAGAGTTTATACCTTCATTTGTTGCCTCTTGTTCATAAATATCACTTAAATTTCTGAACTTCTTACCCCTTTCATTTGGTGTACACGTGCTTGAAGAAGCACTTGAATTTCCTCCTTGTGGTGTGCTTGGAGAAGAACTTTTATTTGTCCTCAAGGGTGTCTCTTGCTGCCCTTGTGTTGGTTCTGCTGTTTGGGGATGTATTTCAGCCATCTCCTCATCACCTTCATCATGAGTCAAAGGGTTTTTAACATTCATTGTTTTCTCTATGCTTCCATCCCAAGCTTCCTCCTCAATGAACTGAACATCTCTACTCACAATAAGCTTCTTGGTGGATGGGTTATACAACCTATAAGCTTTGGATTCCTCACTGTATCCAATGAAAATACATTTCTCCCCTTTGTTGTCCAACTTCTTCCTTAGTTGATCTGGAATGTGTGCATAAGCCACACATCCAAAAACTTTCATGTGTGTGACTCCTTGCTTTGTCTGACTCCATGCTTCTTCTAGCACTCTGTTCATGACTTCTTTTGTAGGGCATCTATTCAAAATATACGCTGCACAGTGTACAGCTTCAGCCCAATAATCATTTGGCAAATGCTTTGCCTTTAACATACTCCTCGCCATATCCATGATTGTCCTATTCTTCCTTTCGGCAACTCCATTTTGTTGCGGAGTGTACCTAGTGGTAAACTGCTTATGAATTCCATTTTCTCTACAAAAACGTAGAAATTCTTTGGAGATATACTCACCTCCTCTATCAGTTCTTAGAACTTTGATATGCAGCCCACTTAGTTTTTCTACAAGTGCTTTGAAATTGCGAAATATTTCAAACACTTCACTTTTCTTCTTCAGGAAATAAACCCAAGTTTTTCTAGTAAAATCATCAATAAATGTTAGAATATAGTGGCTGCTTGCAAGTGATCGAGTTTGCATCGGTCCACATAAATCTGAGTGGACAATCTCTAAGGGTGCTTTTTCCCTTATGCTTTTCCCAGATGGAAAACTTTCTCTGTGTTGTTTCCCCAAGATACAACCTTCACAAAGGCTGTCTGGTTTCTCTATCAATGGTAATCCTCTTACCATTCCTTTTCTATTCAACAAGTTAAGACCTCCAAAGTTGAGATGTCCAAATCTCAAGTGCCATAACCAATTTTCATCTTTTGGTTCGCTTTGGAAAACATCTTGTGTCACTACTGCTATTTCTTCTCCATTTTTTAAATCTGCTTTCATTCTGAGAGGGAACATCATGTTCCTTGTCATCTTCACTTCAGCAATACATTGTTTTTTGGGTGTTTTATCCATGATGGTGCATACATCATCCACAAAGAAAACATTGTACCCCTTTTGAATAAGTTGTCCAATACTTATGAGGTTACATTTCATTCCAGGAACATAATAAACATCTGTTATGGTTTTCTTTTCACCTTTCCTTGTTAAGACATTTACTTCTCCTTTTCCCATAACAGAAACTTTATTATCAGTCCCTAGTGTGACTTGTGACTTCACACTCTGATCTAACATAGAAAACAGGGCTATGTTTCATGTCATATGGTTACTGCAACCAGAGTCTAGAAACCATACATCTTCACTCTTTGCTTCAGTCATATTACAGGCTAAAAACAAATTATTTTGGCTGATATTTTCTCTAGTGAAATTTGCACTAGTTCTATTACTCATATCATGCTGCTTCTTCCTACATTCATTTGCATAATGCCCATATTTTTTACAACAATGACATTGGACATTGGCTTTATCATACCTTTGTCCTTGAGCATGATGTTGTCCACTTTGTTGGCTGCTGCCTTGGCCTTGGTTCTGATTTGGATAGCTGCCTCTTCCTTGAGCATTTACTGGACTGTTTCTTCCACCTCTGTTTTGGCTTCTGCTTCTTCCTCTCTTGTTTCCTCTACCTTGACCTCTTCCTCTTACAGAGAATATCTGGGTCTTAAAGCCATCTTCTAGAGATGAGTTTTCATTTCTGCTCAATCTCTGCTCATGTGTCATTAGTGATGCATATAGTTCATCAACTAAGAAGTTTGTGAGATCCTTTGTCTCTTCTATGGTGGTGACAATCACATCGAACCTTGAGGGTAGGATCCTCAATAGTTTTTCCACAATCCTCCTTTCTTCAAGAATCTCTCCATGAGATCTTATCTGTGTGACTAGACCAATCACATGTGTGAAGAATGAGTCAATATTATTTGACTCCTTCATGCAGAGAGTCTCAAAATCTCTCCTCAGCAACTGTAGTTTTGTTGTCTTCACTTTCTCCATGCCTTGATAGGCTATCTTTAGAGTTTGACATGCTTCTTTGGATCTCTTGGCTGCTACTATCCTTGGAAACACACTCTCATGCACTGCTTGATACAAAAAATAAAGGGCTTTAGAATCCTTCTTCTTATTGCTCTTCAACAAATCTTTCTCTGCATGAGTTAAATTATTAAACTCATTTTCATCTGTTGGTTCTTCAAAACCATCCTCAACAAATTCCCATAAGTCTTACGAAGCAAGCAAAGCTCTCATAGTTATTGCCCAATAGTCATAGTTTTTTTTCATTAAATTGTGGGAGCTGAGTATTACAGATACCCATGCTAGTGCTGGCTCCAGCCATTCTTGCACTCTTAACTATGCTTCAAAATACTTGACTGTGTATTTAAAATGCTGACTGTCCTCAGCAGTAACATAAAAAACTAACTTGAGAAATACCTTGGATTCTTTCTTGACTGAGTCTTCACTCTGCTGGAGAAGCTGTTGCAATAAGAAATCCTTCCTTCAGCTTCTTTGACACCTTCAAAGAGCCTGGACAAGCTCCGATACCATGTTGGGAATTTATGATAATTCCAAACAAAAATGAACAGAGAATAATGCTCTGTTTTTAACACAGAGGAGCAAAAAAATTGTTTCCTGAAGACAGAGTTTCACACACACACAAAAGACTTCTATTCATTAAAAATACTGACTATTACAAAAAAAATAGACTTCCTCTAACAGAGGGATTACGGGAACAACGTTTCAGATGTAGTTCCAAAGACTTCACTCTGTCTCTCCTGGAAAAAATTAACACACTGTCTTTGCACTGCTGTGCATTACAAAAAAAAAAAACTGTCTCTTCTTGAAAAAAATGACACTACCGTGTGTGTAATTTTTTTACTTCTCTTTCATGCTACTGCGTATTGCGTCTTACATTGCATATTCAACAACACAAAAAAATATGACATTACATTTTTACTTTTATGAAAAAAAGATTACTCCCGTGAATTAAAAAACAATAAAATTAAAAACTTCACCTACATTTACCAACCGCAGTAAATTGCATTAATAACTTCACTGATAAATGGTGGCTCGTTGATAAGGTATGCAGCCAATTTGTCCTACGTTTGCCACCAATATCTTCTGAGCATCAAGATTGTACAGTCTAGTCAACTGAGGTCTGTACGAATGGATGGGACTCTGTACGAATTCTTCAGGAGTAACTTGTTTCCTCCCTGCGACATTCCTTCCGTTCCAAGCATGGAGATCAGCTCTTGTTTAGTATTAGCAATGTTGTCGATCTGTGCATCCATTGAAAGCTTGCCAATCCAATCTCAAACCATACGTACTTTACGCGTTGGGGAAAGTTGTTTTTGCAATACCACTCAGGGCATGTGTCGGCTGATGAATGTGCTCGTTGCCCCCGGAGAATTACCACTATTTCATGAAAAAGCGGTGCGGGGAACTGGCGGTTTTGCAGTTGCTGTTTAATGGCAGATTTCGGCAAACACTGTAGTTGAAATTAATATTTCAACAGTGATCAACATAACTTTTCTCTCCCATTATGTCGATTTTATTTTATTCTTCTCGTAGGGATTTTTGGCAACTTTTTAGGGAAGGTCCATCATGTGAATTTGACCACCACAACTTTTTCTAAGTTGGCAAGAAGTCTTCTACACTCTAGTGCTCTTCCCGAATATCTTCAAGAAATTTTTTTATTAACTTAATAATAATAATAATACAATTTCATTACGACATAAGTCTCATCATGGCCTCCCTTTCCATTAAATCCCATAATAGTTCAATGTCTAAAAATAGTCACTGTCTAAAAAGAAAATTTCTAGGGGTGTTACAAGAGAGATCCATAGAGTCCCTTTGGAGATGTTGCTTATCGTGTTGAAATTCACAATCCAATTGAATATCATTCATTTCAGATCAATTTTTCTTCTAAATAAATGTTGCATCTTCCAAACCTTTACCTTTGACAACCAATGAACTAATAATTTCAAAGAACTCTTCCCTTGGTGTTCCTAGTGATTATTTCTTCCAAAATCTTACGATTCCATTTAATGATAGGTCCTCTTCGATGCATAACATTTTTTGTTTGAACATTCTTTTTATTTATTATTTTTACTTAATTATGTTTATAGGTGTATATTTTGGAATAGAGTTTTCAAAATTTTAATTTATTTATTCATTTTTAAAAAGTGGATGATATAGATATAACTTCAATGAAATATTTACAAAACATATTTTAGTAGTAAGATAGATAAAGGATTGATATTTATCTCAAGGATAGTTGCACTTCTTTTAATTTAATTAAAAAATGTTATATTGATAAGCCATGATATGCCATGATATTGACCTATAATATTGTAATAAAGTACTTATAAATTAAGAATTTCCATACTAAAATTAGGATAAATAGACATAGTTAAAAATCTTTTTATATATTTTTTAAATAAATAAATATTTAACTCATATATTAATTTTATTTATAATTAATAATAATTTAAAAATATATAATTTAATTAATTTTTATATTATTTCTATCCTCCCAGCGCACCGCCACAAGCCATTGATATAGTACTGGTATAAAAATGACCACTATTAATAATATAAATGTACACCATGTATGTATTAAAAGAAGTGGCATTAAAGTAACTTGAAATATGAATAGAAGGCAAATAAGGAGGGAAGGAAAAAAGTGTTTATCAAATGCGATTTGGGCCTTGTGGGTTAAACGAAAGATTTTGACGTATAAGAAGATTAAGCTTGTAAGATTTTGGATTGGGGTAATGTTTATCAAAAGTTTTCATTATTTAATTAAAAAAAATGTTAATTCAATTATATAATCAAATGTTGATATACATCTATTTTTTATAGACATCAAAACATCTAATATTTGCGATAAAAACCAAATATTATCTTATTTATAGTAATACTAATTGGATATCAAATTTTAGTTTTAGATTGTGTATTTCACATGTAATGTTAATTCAATTTATCAAAAGAGTTAAAGTTATTAATTCAATAATTTTTTAGGTACATGATATTGGTGATTCATGTTATTGAACCTATGAATTACATGTAATGAAAATCTTTAAAAATATTAAGTATATTTCATTTTAATGTGCTAGAGGACGAGCTAGGATTTGGGTTGGCTAAGTTTCATCAACAAATTAATAGATCTATTATCTCATTTTCCTTTTAACTTTTTAGAATAAATTAAGTGTAATTTATATTTGCATATTGCTATGTTATAGTTATTATCATTTCTCTCAAAAAAAATTATCCTAATATTTTGTATTAGACCATGGGTTAAGTTGGATTCTTTCATGATAGTGATATAATGCTGACAGCCATGAATGAGTGGATAAATATTTCATTAGAAAGACCCTGTATCATTATCTTAGTTTGATTTAGACGTTGATAAAGAAATGGGGGGATGTGGAGATCAATAAGATGGGAGACGCAATGCAAGACCATAATCAACATAGTGGTGGAAAACGTAGAAGCCTTCTTCTATGGCCATATGTAGTGATTTTGGAGATGATAGCATTAATATTTTCCGTAGAGTTGCAGAAGTGCATCTATGATGATCTAGAATAATTTAGTGCATAATTCATGTTTGTATTTTACCGGAACAAATTCATGGGCAACAGAGGAATGTAAGATCATTAGAAGGTATTAGCGAGTATACCACAACAATAAATGGTACATCATGGAAATAAAATATCCAATTGAATGTGAGACTAGTGAATTCCATTAGACCTAAGGGTTCAACAATAATTTATTGAATTTTCAACCATCGAGAATAAAATCAAGTTTAGGGATTTCAAAAAGGATTTTCACTAATATTTACCATGTGAAATGAACATATATTGCAGTGGTTACAAAATTTTGAGCTATCTATGACAGAGGGTTTAGGTCGGACAAGGAGAGAATCATGATGGAGTGTGAAAATGTGAGATGATGGGAACATTTGTTAATTCAGAGATAGCAAAAATAAAAAAATAGGAAGGTTTAATGGAGTTGAAAAATCTTACATGTAAATGAGAATATAACTATAATACCTCTGAAGGTATGCATACCCCTTGTAAATTATTAATGAATTTTGGAGGTAGACTTAGATGATAGTGAGGGACATAATTAGATTCATAGATACCCTAGTTATACAAATTGAGGGTGCTAGCTGGTGGAGACGAATAGTGAAGACTCACTTGGATAATTTGGCCACATTTGTTCAAGGGAAACCTGAAGTCAAGCTTGAAGGGGGATTGTTATGTTAAACTTGAATCAGTAAAAGAGTCAACTTTTTTAGGTCAACAAAGGTAGTTTATAGTTCATGGTATTTTTTGATATGCATTATTGATCTCATGGATTACATGTAGTGAAGGATTTAAAAAAATTTAGGATTATCTATAATAATGTACCAAGAGCTGAGTAGGGAACATTCATTTGGTCGGTTTGGGAAAGTTTAATCAAGGAAGTAATAGATCTATCAGATGTTTGATGTAAATTTGCATGTTGATATGTTATTGTTGTATTATTTACTTCAATTTTTTAAATATAACAGTTGATATTATAGCTATTTTAGGTCACTGGGGCTTCACTGGGGGAGCAATACCATACCACATGGGTTCATATTGGGGGATATATATTAAGGAAAAAATGACATAATATATTGCGGGATATATAGGGGTAAAGGGTTTTTATATTAACAGGTATAAAAAATGGAGCTCAAAGTTAATGAAAAAATGTAAAGGGGTATAAAAAATGTTAATGAAAAAATGGATACCTACAATATCTAGTGAAAGTAGGGGTTTTTTAAATTGGGAAGGTGTATTGGGTTCATATTGTTAGGGGGTTAATTAATGTGATTTTTAGAGGTATTTTGCAATATGTAGTCAAATTAGGGGTATTGTTTAGTATGCCATGAACACAAGCAATATGTCATAGATTCATTGAGTGAAGCCCCTATGGTTTAGGTTAACTAGAATTTTTCAACATGAATAGTCTTTTCTAGCTCATTTAACATAGATCTGTAATGAGGTGTCTAGATTTACATGGTCTAGTTCAAATTTGGTGTGGGTGGACCCACTAGTGTGTTGGATTAGCTTGAGATGTGACGAAAATGCTATAAAAACAAAGACATGCTCATAAGAAACCAATTGACATGTTCATAAATACTCCAATCATGAGGAGATATAGTTACATGATATGAAATAAGTCATCCATGGATTTAGCTTCCTATTGACCAGAAACATGTAAGTTATGGAAGTATTGTTGTGTATAGGGTTGTTAGATTTCACAATGTACTCTACCTATTGTTTGGTGATATGTGAGCATGGGTAGAACACCATAATGACCCACCTCCGATTTATTTAGCTCTAATTTTGGAGTTACTAGAAACAGATGCAATGAGATTAATAACTTAAAAGTTCCAATGGAATGGAAATGTTGGGAATGCTGCTATACATGGTTAGAGTGGTATATCAATATAGTAAAAAAATGATGGAGTTGTGTAGAGGTTCACCATGGAAACAATTAGTGAATATATAGAAATAATGAACTAAGCTCAACTAGAAGTTGTCTTGAGACTTATTGGGGAGTGGCTACTCTATAATAGATCAAAAATTCACTTGAAAATGAGAGTCTATGGATATATCTAGAGAAACATAGGATTTTTACATGAATACGCATATTAACTTTCTAAACCTTATTGTGAAGATGGTGAAGTTTTGTGGGGAGTATTTTAAATAAACTATGAGTTGCGTGACGAGGAGGACATTAACATTACACTTAGGATGGCCTATGTGGTGAGACTTTGGTGGTTGGTGAAACTTTAGTGCTTTTCATAGAATTTGTGGAGACCATGTGCATAAGTTATATGTATCAATTTTTAGCGGTGATGTGTGAACCTTATCATGGTATGGGGGTTTCAAATTGGGATACTCTATGAAACCATATGAATAAATCCTATGAGTATTGGTTTGATATTTTGATTTTGTGTTCTAGCTAAATACAATGGTTAAAGATTTATCATATCTACTTGCAACTGATGATAAGGAACATATCCTTAGCATTCCTTGAATTCTACTGCAACCACTAAAGTGATCCATGAGGTATGATTATCTCAAGCACTCTTTGTGATGTAAAGGTAGGGACATGGATCATAATGACTAGGGAAGTTCAAGCTATAGTTGCATCATAAATGATTTATCCTAAAAAACCCATATCTAGAAAAACCCACCAATAAAACCATTAGTCCTTTCCAAACCTTGAGAAGTTGATCAAGTGAAGTTTCACACCACCTCTAAGTGCATCACAATGGATTATCCTCAAGAAATTACACTAGATGTAATCTTTCTTGACATGACAACTTACAGTCATGTTTAACCTAACACATAGGAGGGTGAATGTTATAAATAAAGTTCTAAGAAAATAGTTGATAATGAAAAATAATGAAACACTTAAAAACAAAACATCACAATTTATTTTGAAGAGGTTTGTCATTAAATATCTCACTATACTAAATAAAATAACATGGGTAAAAAAATTATTAGAGAAAGCTTGGGCTGCTCATAAACAACCAATAGTAAACCCATAAATTACCATATTAAAATGACACTCTGATCCATTCAAGTTTAACTCACATTCCCCCATTTAAACCTGAATTTGGCTAATACCATGGGTAAGCATGCCTAATTAGGTGTTATAGTTGTATGCCCATTTATACCCAATTAGGATATTAAAACCCAATTTAATTTTTGGATTTTGTTTTGCTATATCTCTATGGGAATGGTTTCAACAAGCCCATTACTTCTTTTACCAACACTTACAAATGTTTCTATCCTCACCTTCCTCTTTCTATTTCTCTTGTATTATGTCTTTACATAGGCTTGACAAAATCATGTGTATATTCTCTTCTCAAAATTTATGGCTCAACTTTCTTCATAGTAGATCAATGCTTGAGGTTTTGGTGGTTCATCTCTATTTCCATTAATCAAAAATTCAACATTTTTCAGAACATTAAGCTGTCATACCATACAACTAACACTCTCATACCTATCTAACTGTATCATTCCAAAACTTGATCCTACATCATTGAGAGGAATAACTCCATGGGATACTACATGTATTCTTGAATAATAAGGCTTACAACAAACCAAGAATTTCTATTTTCCAATAAATATGAGGAGAACGAAGGTGCTACAATATCACGGGTAAGAAAAACCCTCAAAGAAAAGAAATTAATGATTAATAATGAGAATTAATAAAACATATCAACCTTTTATGCTAAACTAAATAAATCCATCGAAAGAGTAATCAAAACATTAAATACACTAAACCATGACAAAGCCCATTAATAATAACAAAATTGACTTGAGCAAATTTAATCTAACAGTAGACACAAAAATGAGCAACCGTAACTATATTGAACCTTATTGGAGCCATAGGCATTATAGGCATTATCGAATTAAAGATGCCCAGCTCTAGTTGTAAGAAACGTCATCTTCAATCAAAACATCACTCATGTTCTGACCAATGCCACAGAACGGAAACACAAACATCCAGGTTTCTGAGACAGCCATTGAAAGTTCAACAAACATCCAAGTTTCTGAGACAGCCATCCAATGTTCATGTCTTTGAGGTAGCCACTGAAAATTAGACAAGATGAAAAAACCAAGATACTTTCTTTCATATTGTATTAGGTATCTTATGCTCAGAGATTAATGTTGGAAAATACATATTCCAACGAGAAGCTAATCTGGAGGAAATCAAAGACACGGTTTACAAAATGACTTGTTATATCTGAATTCTATTTATATTGCCATGTGTTTATATGAAATTGTTTTAATTGGGACAACCAAAACGTTTAACGGGTCGAGGATTCAAACCCAATAGTGTCATACCTGTTTTAACAGCTCTAGGATGATGTTGAGGATCTCAATTTACCAGCTTTAGGGTATTGTTGTCACAAGTGGACAATCTCACCTATAAAAGAAACAAACACAAAAATCCAATCCTTGTGATCTACAAGGTAAACACAACATCAGGTACTGAACTTGCACAATGAGGCAGAGTATCATCCTTGGATGTCACTAATAAACTACTCATCAAGAACAAGTGATTTATGCACATTGTACTATGCATTTGAGTTGCTGCAAGTTATGAATTTTCATATAGCTTGCAACGTTAAGGCAGCACAATAAGCGAAGATCACTGTATGATAAGTTACAAGTTACAAATCTTCTTCTATCACACAATTAACCCCTTTGCAATGGCCTTATTGGTCTCCCAATGAGTAGTTTCATATACAGGAAGCTCGTTTTGGTACATATTCATATCGATATCTGCCAAATTCTTTAGTTCAAACAGGTCAGAACTTGAACAGCTGGTAACATCGTTTTCCTCCTCTTTGTCTTGTTTGTCAAGACTTGTTACAGCTTCCATGATGCCATTTTCTTTCTGATCCTTCGCTATTATGTCCTTTGTTGTCGCTGCGACTGCATACCTGTCTTTCTCAAGCGGAGGGAGCTCGTAGGCACCTTTACATGGATTTGAATATGGGGCTGGATTTTCCGTTCCGTGGAGACACTTCTCACCATGTGGGCTAAAGTCCCAATCCACATTTGCAATTGTTTGGCAGAATGTGACAGCCTTTTGATCCATCCCACTCCTGTTGTTCGAGTACCCTTTTGATGTTTTACTCAAACATGGCCTGGATTGGACTGAAGAATAATATGAATAAATGGAGGGTTTTCTCCCAGAAGAATCATATAAAGTGGAGTCACTTACAGGAGGAGGTGATGAACCGTTTGCCTTCTTGGTACCACCAGCCATAAAGAGCGAAATTAGAAACTTCGCGAGCTTTTTGGCTGGAGAGGTTGGCTGCTTGAGCTTCTTGGAATCCTTACCAGTTTTGGACTTTGACCTAATCTTAGCACGATGATCTGTAGGGTTGAAAGGCTTCTCTGTAGATCGAAAAGCGCCAACCCTCACCGATGGTTTTCCATGCGAATCTCGGAAGCATTCTCCACCAGCAGCCCATTTGCACGCTCTTTCCCCGGTACTGGCCACGAGATGAGAATTTCGTTTTGTTTGAGCAGTAGGAATGGAAGAACTATTTCGGTAGAAGTACTCGGCATCTGAAGATAAACAGGACGATGAGATGGAAGAAGTAGAGCTCGAATTGTTCGTACAATAAGAAGAACACGATGCTGCAGGTGACATATGAAATTCCCTGTGCTTGCTATATGCAGCCTTCGCTTCGCGATTCTCAGTATTGAGATCACTCATCTCGACAGATCTCCCACGCATAGATTTCACATCATTCAGCCATGGATCATCGTTCCATTTTCTTTCGATCGTGGAATTGCCACTCTTGGCTCCAGCGTATCTCGTCTCTACTGGACTTCTGCTCTTGTTGCAGTATGCCATCATCCTCCCTCCGATTCGATCGACTTACATATTGCAGCGAGCAGAGCAGACGAGATTTCTGCAACTGTACATTGTGACTCTGTGAGAATTATTATCCTTTCGATGTCAATCCCACCTCCTCATGAACTCCAACCCTAGCTGAATGTACGAGTATTTGAAAGAAAGAATGAGTACGTAATAGATTGGTGGGGGATCAAACCGTATTTAGGTTATATCGATATAATAAGGCTCATCTTGCTGGCATCGAGGATCTTTTAGGTATGCTGCAACCATGAACCACTGCCGACCACTCGATATACAAAAATGTGGATTGTCTCCTTACCACCTAAAAGGCTCCGCTGGAAGCAACCAATGAGCCAATGAAACAACTCCAGACAAATAATGGATTCAGACTTTTCCACGCATGTGTTCCCCTTATGTCTGTTCAGCGTCGCCTTTTGTAGCCTTTTCGCCTTTCATGTTTTTAACCTTCAACATATAAGAGGAAAGTTTTTACCTTTTCATCTTTTCATGGGCTTCTAGATTTAGTATATAATCTTTTAAAATAACTTATTTTCTTTACCCTTTCATGTTTTTCACATTTAGGCGTATCAATGGAAAGTTTTCACTTTTTCATGCGTTTTTAAATTTAGTATATAATCTTTTAAATAAGTTATTTTTAAAGTTGCGAAGAGTAAGTATTTAATGAAGGTTTAGTCAAGTAGTTTTAACTTGGTTGGTTTTTAGTGGCAATAATAGATCTATTAGATGTGTGATGTAAATGTGTATCTTGATATGCTGTTGTTATATTATTTATTTCAAAATTTTAAATATAACACTCGGTATTAGAGTCAATTTAGGTTAATTAGAATTTTTTAACTTTAATAGTTTTTTCTAGTTTATGTCACATAGATATGTTATGATGTGTTAGATTTATATCAGACAAAGTTTGAAGTCTGTTAAAGATGATATCCACAATCATCAGCTTAAAGGAGTATATAAAATAGAGTGTTCCTGCGGAAAAAGCTACATTGGTGAAACAGGTCGCTCCCTCCAGACAAGACTCAAGGAACATGGCGCTGATATTAAGAACGGAAGATCTCGTACTTCAGCCCTGGCAGAGCACTCCTTAAAGACTAAGCACCATATCTGTCTAGAAAGCGCATCAATTATCGCAAGGGAAGAGCAACATCAGAGACAAAAGATCAGAGAAGCGCTTGAAATCATCAAACATCCTCATAATCTGAACAGGGATAATGGTGTGGAGATTAGTGGGAGCTGGCTTCCCTTGATCAGGGAAATAAAAAGCGCAAGCACATCCCCTGGTAAAGGCCTCAGCAGGTAAGTTATCCCTCTCCCTTCTCGTGTCATTAGTCTATGTTTTCATTTAGATCTAGGTATAAAATTTCCATTAAATACTAGGATATATTAATTCCTATATTGCTATTAAGTAATATATTAATCTTTATATTAATTAATTATAAATATTAATTATTTATAATGGTTAATATAATTTGATTAATATTTTAATTATATTTTAATTAAATTATATAAGAATTAATATTTCCATAGTATTTAGTGATTTTTAGTTTCTTCAACCTAGTTTTGTTTTAGTTATAGCCCTTAAAAATTTATTAGTTAGCATTATTTTCCTTAAAATAAAATAATTTCTATGTAACAATTAATTAATATATTAATTATTATATTAATCAATTATAAATACTTATTATTTATAATTGTTAATATAAATTAGGTTAATACATTATTTTAATTTTATATTGAAATTATTTCTTCTTTTTAATTTATTAGGCTTTCTTTAGTCTTAGTTTAGTCCCTATTTAATCTTTAGGTTTGGTATTAATTTATGAACTTTTCCAAAAATTTAAAAAAAAATAATAAAATAATAGTAATTTATTAAAACAAATTAATATTAAATTATATAAAATTAATTAAATTAATTAATGATTATTACGGCCGACAGTATGTTGTTCTAAAAATTTTCACTATTTATTACTTCTTTGTTGCTCTTTTGTTATCATCATTCTCATATCCTGATGATGGATCCCATTTGGGATTTGAAACGTTGGTACAAAAATGTTAAAACTGTGGATTCTCCGGTCAATGATTCAAAAGATTCAAGCCACAGATCTCTGAAATCCTTATATCACCTAGTTTAAATCTGGTGTGGGTGGACCCACTAGTGTGTTGGATTAGCTTGAGATGTGATGAAAGTTCTCTGAAACCAAAAACATGTTCATAAGAAACCAATTGACATGTTCATAAATAGTCCAATGATGAGGAGCGATAGTGACATGCTATGAAATAGGCCATCGATGGGTTTACTTTCCCATTGATTGGAAACATGTAAGTTATGGAAGTATTGTTGTGTATAGGGGTGTTAGATTGCACAATGTACTCTACGTGTTGTTTGGTGATCGGTGAGTATGGATAGATAATGAACATGGAGAAATCCTAGTTCCATCTCATTAGTACAACATCATAATGGTGTAGCACCTATTTATTTAGCTCTTATTTTGGAGTTATTAGCAAAAATGCAATGAGATTGATCCCTTAAAAGTCCCAATGGAATGGAAATATTGGAATGATGCTATAGATGGTTAGAGTGGTATAGAAACATAGTAAAAAAATGATAGAGTTGTGTAGAGGTTCAACATGGAAACAATTAGTGAATAGATAAAATGAATGGACTAAGCTTAGCTAGAAGTTGTCTTAAGACTTATTGGGGAGTGGCTACTGCATAATAGATAAAAAAAATCACTTGGAAATGAGAGTGTATGGATCTATCCAGACAAACATAGGTTGTTTACATGAATAGGAATATTAGCTTTCTAAAACTTATTGTGAATATGGTGAATTTTGGTGGGGATTATTTTAGATAAACTATGAGTTGCATAAGGAGGATGAGATCAACATTACCCTTGGGACGACCTATGTGGTGAAGCTTGGGTGGTTGGTAAATGTTGATTTCTTTTCATAGCATTTATGGAGACCATTGTTGGAAACTTGACTAAACTGAGAGGGGGAGTGAATCAGTTTAGTATATACATGGACAATAATTTTCTTTGCATTAATATCATTAACTGATACATAACATGAGTAACTTAACAAATAATAATGAGCATATGAATATGTGATCAGCAAGTAATAAGCAAACCAAACTAGATACATGAACACACAATAGCAGCACACATTGACACCATATATATGTGGAAACCCATAAAGGGAGAAAACCATGTTTTATTATTGTTGTGATGCAAAGGCAAGCTCCTACTCCTTATTACATCTGATTTTATGTAGGCCCCAACCTATAGGAGGTTGCTACCTCCATTTTCTACAAGATGCAACATGCAAGGAAACTCCAACTCCCATATGTTTTTTGTAGGCTACAACCCATAGGAGGATCCTACCTCAACCAGCTCCAACTGGATATTTTTCAAGCTTCAACTTGAAAGGAGACTATCATCCCCTTATGCAAACACAAAATAACAATGTACTAGTTTACTTGGTCATAAACTTTACATATCTCCATCTTCATTTCTACATCTTCTTCCCTTCAAATCTACTTCACATCAACTTCATAAGTGCCAAGTAACTAATGCATAATAGTTCAATCAGCTCCCCCACATTCATCCATTCTCTAACATCACTTATGCCTTCCAAAATCACATATTTTATAGAGATAGTTTTCTGGTTGTTCGTATCCCACATAGGAATATGAAGTGAATAGGCTTGACTCTTTGCCTTCCACTCATTCATTTCCAAACTCTTCATATCTTTAATATTAGAACAAATAATAAATAATTCATCCAATATTCATTTTAGCCACATATAATCATTAAATGAATCAACCTAATGCCAACATCAAATATCAATCTCTTTCTCATTAGTGCATCACAACAATCTTTTCCTTTTCCTTGGAGTCTTACCTTTGCATCACAAGAGTTCAGCTCAATCAACAATTTTACATCTCAACAAATTCTTCATTAAGAAATCTCTTGCCTTCTTTGCTTTGTTGCTCCTCCTTGCCTTGTTGCTTCTTGCATTACTATTGCTCCTTGCCTTGTTGTTGCTCCTTGCATTGTTGTTGCTCTTTGCCTTGTTGTTGCTACTTGCATTGCTACTTCTCGGTCACATTGTCATTTTCCATTAATGACAACAATGCCAACAATCTCCTTCCTTGGCATTGATGGCAACAAATTTGTCCTCCCTCTTTCATTTTGCAAACTGACTTCCTTCCTCTGATTACCTCCCCCTTTGACATCAATGGCAAGGGGGTTACAGATGTTTTTTAGCCTATAAAAGAGTCCTTAGTGTAGCTTTCATCATTGCATTAATGCTCTACTACCTGTAATGTCATGTTCTGCAAAAAAATGTTGATAATATGATTGAATGAATACCACTCAAGATGGCTTATTAGGGCTGCTCCAGATTGAATGAATGTTGTTCCATAAACATTGAAAAATGTTGTTGTGAGAAAACTGTTAAATATTGCCAAAATGCTGTTGAGAGAACACTTTGTAAGGAAAGCACAACAAGAAGAGATTCCTTTGTGAACCCAATTGAAGTGACAACTGAGACCTCCTTGAATGAACATTGTAGAATATCATTATATGCTAACCCAAAGCAAGTGTATGAAGTCATGATGTCAATTAACAATCACCACCACATGTATTGTTATTGTGCACCAAAATCCATTTGAAATTCAATGAGCCAACAAACCATAAGAACAACAACCAAGTATTCTAGCATTCTCATTGAAAGTACCATTCACTATATTCAGTGTTCTTGACACAATGTTCCATAGCATTCCTTGAAACGATAATCCTTGAAGCATATAGGTTGAAACGATAATGGTTGGAGCAATATAGGTTGAAGATTATATGTTAAAGCACAATACTAGAGTAATGTAGTTTGGAGCAGTAAAAGTTGAGGTTGAGCAAATGGTAGGTTTTTTGGCTGCAAATAATAGGTTTTTGTGGCTGCAAAATTCACATTTGTCTTTTGCTGCAAAAATAATGTTGGATAAAATAATACCATTTGTCTCTTCGTGGAGGCTACATATAATATACGGTTGTATGAATATCCACCTTGTATGAATAAATAAAAAAAACATATAAACCACGTTGTATATGAACCAAGCCATGCATAAATGATATCCAACTGTGGTCTATATTTGATAAGGAGGCCATCCATATCCTCAGTTTACCCATATACTGTGTTTTTCACACTGCATTCTTCATTATTTTCACACTTCATTAGTCCACACATTAATCCACTCATTAAGCCAACACAATTATTTCAAGGCTAGTATTCACTACATTAATATTTCCTTCAACGCGTTAATATTTCCTTCCCATTTTTTCACCATGCATTATTCCACCCATTATTTCAAGTCTCGTATTCACCACACATTAATCGACTTGAATTATTTATTCCACGTATTATTTCAATGCAATATCAACCACACATTAATATTCGAGTCGCTCCATGCCAACCGTGCTCCATGCCAAGGCATAATATTTCGTTCGAGTGTATCAACGTTGTCACCATTAACTGCGGCCGTGGAGCAAGCCAATAACGGTGTCATTATTAATTGAGGTCGTGGAGGAGTAACTTAGTCAGGAAATGAATGTTGGACGCTTCTCCAAATGTAAAAAAAAATGCTTGACGTAGTACGTTGAGCTCCAAAGAAATATGTTGAGCTAATGATTATGCTGGAGGCATTGGCCTTTATGGTTCATATCAAAAATTGCAAGGTAAGTTTTAAAACAACATATTTGAAATCTATGCCCCTGTATAATTCGATTATTACCCAGTTATAAGAAATTTTAGTGGTAGTTATTCCTCAACACCCTAATTCGACTCCTTGATATAGTTCCATATTATAATTGACATAGGTGGAAAGGATTTGGAACGCTTGAAGGAGAGTGATGTAAGAGTTGATTTTAACAATGTTTCTATTGTGTACTGATAATAATAATACCCATGAATGCTTGATAATGTCATTGTAATGTTTGATAATAATAATAATTCCATAATAATCACTAATGTTGCTGCAAGGAAATTAATGCTGAGGGAATCAAATACAAATTCTCCAATAAAAATGTTTCCATGGAATATATCAACGCTTCATACAATTATTCCTTTGCACACAATTATTCTGTGGCACACAATTATTCTGCTGCACACAATTATTTAATGGTACTCCAATCCACTAACTATCAATACTATGCATGGCATTGTCATTATATCCCTCTATAACATATGTTGAGTAATTGATTTGAATGTAACACATACTATAAATGTTTTGCAAAAAAAAATAGCGCCATAGCAATCATTTTGACCCACAAGACTGTTATAACGTTGCTAATATTATAGTGCTGCCATATTTGTTCGCTCAGAATACCTTCTATGTCTTTGTCATACTTCTACAACAATCTTTAATTGTTTTCTAATCCACTAAGTATGTAACTGTTATGTTGAAGATTCAGTTACACTAACATATATTTTCATTATCCATTTCCCACTACTTGGCGCTAGTATCCATAGAGAAAAAATTGGACCATTTTGAGTTAGACCATATTACCACTACCACAAGTTCACACAACCCTAGCTTGTAACTCCACAAGTTATGTATGTGTGAATGGCTCTTCGATCATTTAGATTGCATAGATCCCTTTCTTTTCTTGCAGCTTCCTTTTTATATTATTGGCTTGAGATTCTAGCAATTGTTAAAGCTTAGTGGTTCTCCATTGTATACATATTATTTTGTTTCTAGTAGCTATTTCATTTGGTAGCCATCATTGATATAGGGATGAGTTCTAAAATTATGCTTCAAATACCCCTTTTCTTTGAAATGGAGTGCATCCAAATATGATGCATATATTTATTTATCATGTGCAAATAACTTACATCACTCATCACAGAGGTAGCATGGTTTCATATGCTTGGAGTGGGCTTCAATGAAATCATCTCTTATTACTCTCATTGAAATTGAAGTTTCTACTTCATTTTTTTTAATAACACTGTCTAGTCTCAATTTAGCTCCTTCCCATTATTAAAAAATGTCTTGTATGGAGCTTTCATGCTTTATACATCTATTTTTCATGATCTTTGGTTCTCTTTGACTCACAATTTTTCTATTGTAATCGGATGCATGAGAATGTCTTGTTCTCAGATATTTGTATCCACAATCGCAATCAAGGCCATTCAGAGTCTATTGGTCTGTGTTTGAGATTGATGTACTCAAGATGGATTTGAATCTTTTAAGTTTTAGGGTTTTGTCTTGTTTCTCCATTTTTATTTGCAGCATTTGGCATGTACGCAATTATTCAATTGTTGAGATGAATTAATGCTAGAGATGTCCCTTTTTTTCTATTCTCTTGTTATCTTTCATCTTTTCTTCAAATTGCTTCACATATCTCTTACAACTTTAGGTTCTCAAAGAGGTGACACATTGTTACAGGTCTATTTGGGCACATAATTCTCGACGATTAGATTAGTACAATTAGTGCTAATCAAACCCTAATTCAGTTGTTACATGCCCTAAACAAGTCGTCAAATTGAATGCTTCCATCCATGAATGTTTTCTAGCTTGAAACCCTGCTAAAATGCCTCCTTGGGACACTAATGCAGCCTTGGTCAGGGGTAACTGTGCTGCAGAGAAGGTAGGCCCATTCAAGCCTGCACTGTAGTGCAATTAGGCCCTCTTTGACTTGCATTGGGCGAGAATGAGAACAATTCACATTGGATTCTAGGAATATTATCTGATTCTAAAGAATTCTAGAAGGATGCCCAACTCTTATCTCATCCTATGAGGTCAACTTTGGATAGGCTATGGATCAATTATCCCTCTATCCTCTCATCCCTTTCTCCATGGAAAATAACTCCAATTTTGGAAAGCCATTCAATGCCCAATTCATGACATAACCACCTACATTTCCCTATAAACTAACCACTCATCATAGTGATCAGGAGGCTAGAATTTGAAGATTTTAGAGAAATATTGTTGGTTTGAGATTTCAGTTCATGTCAAGTAATGTTATCCCGCTGGATTAATGTGCTTTTGGTGTGATGTGGGTTTGGACTGAAGCTGGATGAGTGACACGGGATCGAACTGCTTTGGGTGTAACTCTTCCTTCTACATCAATAAAGTTGTTTGTTCCTTTTCCCATATTCTTGTTCATATCTATGATGCAAATATGTTTCAATGTTGTCGATTCCATTTATTTATAGTAGATAGATTGTATACTTTGATCATTGTCGTCATTTTTTTTGTTGACAGGTACCAATTGAGCGGATTCAGTTTGAGTGGGAGCGACGTGAGCAATTCAAAGGAGATCAAGGGAGTGAAAGATCACAAGTATGTTCCTTCATCTCATCTATCTACTATAGGAAAAGGTTCAACTACTTTATTTCTGTTGTTTTAAGTGTAGCTACCCAGCTAGGGAAAATGTGTTTATCCGCAGATACAAATTCCATATAACACACATTCCCTTTTGTAGCTTTCTTCTTTCCAATACATTCAACATAACTTTGTAGCAAGGTCATTTTCTATTACTTTTCCGGCAAGTTGGATATAATATAGTGGAAATGGCATCCACTAAATTGTCCTTTGTTATCCAATATTTTATTCCATATATTTTCCACAATATAAATGTATTTCACACCTACATATTCAAAGATTTATTGTCAATAATGGAGTTGCTCTCCCCCTCAGGTGATACTGGTTCAACATTGACCTATTCTTCTTTTCTTTCTTGAGTAACTCCGCCTAACACCAAGTTAGGTCACTAGTTGTTCTTTATTCTTCCTTTTCCATACCTTCGTTAGTTTCCTTCTTGTGTCTACATTTTCTTTTGTCTCACTATTTGGATTTCTTGCAGTGTCCATCTTTTGTCTAGAGTTCTTTAAGGTATAGTGTAGCTTGCAGTCTTTGGCTTTGTGTCCAGAATTTCTACATATATAGAACCTTATATGGTCGCAAAAAGGAACAAATGATGTGTGTTTTCTTGAGTCATTTATATTTTTATTTACATAGTTTTTGCATTCAACTGCTTTATGTCCAAATTCATGACACATATAACAATAACCATAGAAAGAGTTTATGTACCTGGTTGTTGGTGTTCCTTTTTTTCTTGTTGGATGGTACCTTCTTGTTTGTTGCATGTTTTGTTAAACAATCTTGACATTTGTGTTGTTACATTCTGCTACTATGTGTCCATGTTTATGGCAATAAAAACATGTGACGTTTTTCCCAGGATCAAAGAATCTCCTTTGAGATCTTCCAAACTTGTTCAACTCATTTTCAAGAGAGAATGATCTTCTTGCAGTGAACTCCTTTTTCATCTCATTCATTGGCTTTTGATATTGTTGCTTATTTTTGTTTTCTTTACAAAACATTTTGTTGTTAGACTCTTCTTATGTAGGTCCTTTTAGGACTGCTTCATTATGATATTTAATGGTTTCCTTTGTTGAGTTCTTCATGGAGGCAAAATCCTCTTCTAGTTGCTTACACAACCTATTCTTTTCTTCTAACTTACTTCTAGCTGAATTAACCTCAGCTTCTAATCCTTCACACTGTAGGTCTCTCTCCTCGAATTTACTACTCATCACCTCCTCTAGTCTCCTTGCTTATTTAAGTTGAGCCTTTAGGTTAACAATTTCCTCCTTGTACTCATGCTCTTTCTCATCACATATCTGCGCCAATTTCTTCAAATATTTGTTTTCATTCTTGAATCTTTCTATACTATACAATGATAAGTAAAGCCTCGCTTAATTTTCATTTTTGTTTTCTTCAAGAGAGTTAGGTACGTTCACACAAGTAGAGGTTTCATTTAATTGAACACTTTGCCTTTGACAATTTTTTTTCCTCCTTCCTCTTTCTCTTTCCTTTCTCTACATTGTTATTGCTAGCATCTTCATATATGAGCTACAATCTATCCCAGATTTCTTTTGTTGATGTTAAGTTTATTGTTGTATCAAGATCCTCATTATGAAGATTGTTATATTTGACACATTTTGCCTTAGAATTCCATTGTTTTTCTTGCATAGAGAGATATTTTTTACAGTAAACTTCGCATACAAGCTTCCATACACCAGGTCCATAGGCTATCAATTCGGTTTTCAAACAAGCTCTCCACTCATGAAATTTTTCTACACTCAACACAGGTACACTTTAACAGTCCATGACTCAACCATATCTACCTTCAAGTTGTTAGGCTTATACAGAAGGAACCTACTATGATACCAATTACTGAAAACTTCACTAAACTGAGAGCGAAGGTGAATCAATTCAGTATATAAATGGACATTAATTTTCTTTTCATTAATATCATTAACTGATACATAACATGAGCAACTTAACAAATAATAACCAACATATCAATATGTGATCAGCAAGTAATAAGCAAACCAAACCAAATACATGAACACATAATAACAACACACATTGACTCTAGATATATGTGGAACCCCATAAAGGGAGAAAACCATGGTTTTATTATTTTTTTGATGCAAAGGCAAGCTCCTACTCCTTATTACATCTGATTTTCTATAGGCCCTAACCTACAGAAGGTTGCTACCTCCATTTTTTGCAAGTTGCAACATGCAAGGAAGCTTCAACTCCCATATGTTTTCTCTAGGCTACAACCCATAGGAGGCTCCTACCTCAACCAACTCCAACTAGATATTTGTCAAGCTTCAAATTGAAAGGATAATATTATCCCCTTATGAAAACACGAAATAACAATGTACTAGTTTACCTGGTCATAAACTTTACATATCTCCATCTTCAATTCTACATCTTCTTCCCTTCAAATCTACTTCACATCAGCTTCATAAATATTAGGTAACTAATGCATAATAGTTCAATCAGCTCCCCCAAATTCATCAGTTCTCTAACATCACTTATGCCTTCCAAAATCACATATTTTATAGAGATAGTTTTCTAATTGTTCGTATCCCACATAGGAATATGAAGTGAATAAGCTTGACTCTTTTCCTTCCACTCATTCGTTTCCAAACTCTTCATATCTTGAATATTAGAACAAAAAGTAAATAATTCATCCAATATTCATTTTAGCCACATGTAATCATTAAATGAATCAACCTAATACAAACATTAAATACCAATCTCTTTCTTATTAAAGCATCACAACAATCTTTGCCTTTGTCTTTGAGTCTTGCCTTTGCATCACAAGAGTTCAACTCAATCAACAATTTTACATCTCAACAAATTCTTCATTAAGAAATCTCTTTCCTTCTTTTCTTTGCTTCTCCTCCTTGTCTTGTTGCTTCTTGCATCGCTGTTGCTCCTTGCCTTGTTGTTGCTCCTTGCGTTGTTGTTGATACTTGCATTGTTGCTTCCTGTTGCTCATTTTCCTTTGCCATCAATGATGATAATGCCAGAAACCATGTGCATAAGTTATATGCATCAATTTTCAGTGGTGATGTGTGAACTTTATCATGGTATGGGAGTTTAAAATTGGGATACTCTAGGAAACCATATGAACAAATCATATGAATATTGGTTTGGGCTTTTGATTCTGTGTTCTAGCTAAATACAATGGTTAATGATTTTTCATATCTACTTGCAACAAAGGATGAGGAAGATATGCTTAACATTACTTGAATTCTACTACAACCACTAAAGTGATCCATGAGGAATGATGATCTCAAGCACTCTTTGTGACATAAAGCTAGGGACATGAATCATAATGACTAGGGAAGTTCAGCTATAGTTGCATGATAAATGATTTATCCTAAAAAACCCAAATCCATAAAAACCAACCAATAGATCCACTTCTCCCTTCCAAACCTTGAGAAGTTGACCAAACGAAATTTCACCACACCTCTAAGTGCAACCTAATGGACTATCGTCAAGACTTTACACTAGAAGTAATCTTTGTTGACCTGACAACTTTAACTCTCTGACACAGTCATGTTTAACCTAACACATAGGAGTGGTGAATGTTAGAAATAAAGTTCTAAGAAAATAGTTAATAATGAAACACATAGAAACAAAACAACCAATTTATTTTGAAGAGGCATGTCATTAAATAGAGTACACTAAATAAAATACCATGGGTAAAAAAATGGTTACAATAACGTTGGGTCCATAAACAACCAATAGTAAACCCATAAATTAGCATACCAAAATGACATTATGGTCCCTTCAAGTTTAACTTACATCCCCTCATTTAAACTTGAATTGGAGCATTACCATTGGTAAGTATGCCTTATACTTGTATGCCCATTTATTTGCAATTAAAAATTTTCAAATCCATTTTAATTTTTGGTTTTTATGTTGTTATACCTCCATGGGAATGATTTCAACAAACCCATTACTTCTTTCACCAACACTTACAAATGTTTTTATCCTCACCTTTCTCTTTCTATTTCTCTTGTATTATGTCTTTAAATAGGGTTCACAAAATCATGTGTATATTCTCTTCTAAAAATTTATGTATCAACTTTCTTCATAATAGATCAATGCTTGAGATTTTTTTGGTTCATCTCTATTGAGTTTTCGGTGGCTCATCTCTATTCCCATTAATCAAAGGTTCAAAATTTTTCATAACATTAACCTATCATACCAATACACCTAACACTCTCATAGCTATCTAATTGGATCATTCCAAAACTTGATTCTACATCCTTTCTATGATTGATACAAATAACTTCATGGGATACTACAACATGTATGCTTGAATAATAGGGCTTACACCAAACCAAGAATTTCCATCTGATAATGAATCATCGGGATTTAGTTGACCAATAGTGCATGAGTGTGCTATAATATCACTTGTAATAAAAAACCTCAAGAAAAAAAAATTAATGAGAAATAATAAAACATATCCACCTTTTATCCTAAAATAAATATATTAAATAAATCCTTCAAGAGAGTAATGAAACCATTAAATATACTATACCATGACAAAACCCATTAATAATAAAAAAATTGACTTGATAAATTTATCACACCACAAATTTAATCTAAGAGTAACACAAAAATGAGCAACAGTTGTTATATCAAACCTTATTGGAGCGATAGGCATTATCAAATTTAAGATACACAACTCCAGTTGTAACAAACCATATCCTCAATGAAAACATCATCCATTCTCTGATCAACGCCACAGAACAGAAAAACAAACCTCCAAGTTTCTGAGACAACCATTGAATGTTCAACAAACATCCAAGTTTCTGATACAACCATTGAATGTTCATGTCTTTGAGGTAGCCACTAAAACTTAGAAAACATGAAAATACCAAGATAGTTTCTTTCATGTTTTATTAGGTATCTTATTCTTAGATATTAATGTTGGAAAATACATGTTCCAACAAGAAAGTAAGTTGGAGGAAACGAAAGACACGATAAGCATGCCGAACACCCGATTAAGCAAATTTATTATTAGAAAATGAATTTTTTTTTCACTTACTGGTTCACGGATACCCGGGTCAGTGGGTAGCCGCTACGTCCAGGGTTTTAAACACTGAGTGGACGCCACTCGAAGGGCATCAAAACCCCTCGACCTATTTACTGACCTAACCCCAAGAGCTTTCGGGATTCGACCCTGTGACCTCCCATTGGCGAGGCACTTGATTTGACCGATTGAGTTAACTCTTGGGGCTTAGAAAATGAATTTTTATATCTGAATTCTATTTATTTTGTCATGTGTTTATTTAAAAAAAAATTCAGACAACCAAAATGTTTTACGGGTCAAGGATTCAAACCCAACATTATCATAGCAATGTTAACAACCCTACGATGATGTTGAGGATCTCAATTTACCATCATTAGGGTATTGTTGTCAAAAGTGGAGAATCTCATCACTAAAAGAAAAAAACACAAATTTCCAATCCTTGTGATCTACAAGGTAAACACAACATCAAGTACCAAAATTGCACAATGAGGGAGAGTATTATCCCTGGTTGTCACTAATAAACTACTCGTCAAGCACAAGCAATTTATATTGCACATTTTGCTATGCACTTGAGTCGTTGTAAATTATGAATTTGCATAGCTTGCAATGTTAAGGCATAACACTAAGCAAATATCATTGTATGATAAGTTACAAGTTAGAGACCTTCTATCACAAAATTAACCCCTTTGCAATGGCCTTATTGGTCTCCCAATGAGTAGTTTCATATATAGGAAGCTCATTTTAGTACATATTCATATCGTTATCTGCCAAATTATCTAGTTCAAATAAGTCACAACTTGAAAAACTGGCAACATCCTTTTTCTCCTCCTTGTCTTGCTTGTCAAGACTCGTTACAGGTTCCATAATGCCAGTTTATTTTTTATGCTTTGCTATCATGTCATTTTTGCTAACTGTGACTCCATAACTATTCTTCTCAATCAGTGGGATCTTGTAGGAACCTTTACATGAACGTGTATGCAGATAACTACAAGGATCTGGATTTAGGGATGGATTGTTATGTGGAGACACTTCTCCCCATATGGGAGAAAGTCCCAATCCACATTTACAACTTGTTTGGCATAGTGTGACAGAGTTTTGATCCATCCCACTCTTGTTGTTCTAGTACCCTTTGGATATTTTACTCAAATATGGCATGGATTGGACTGAAGAATAATATGAATAAATGGAGGGGTTTCTCCCAGAGTAATCATATAAAGTGGATTCACTTACAATAGGATGTGATGAATGGTTTTCTTTCTTGGTACCACCTTGCCAAGATTTTTTGCTAGAGATATTGGCTACTTGGGCTTCGTCGAATCCTTATAATTTTTGGAATTTGACTTAATCTTAGCATGATAATATGTAGGGTTGAAAGGCTTATTTATAGATGTTGGAAAGGAATAGGAGCTTAAACACAAATTTCATGCACAAAACACACTAGTCAGGGTAATTTTATTGATCACACAAAAAATTAATTATTACAATGAACCTGATGAAGGGTATTTTACCTTTTCAACTAGCGACTTGCCTAAAATAACTTGACATGCAACCACAGAATAAATTCGACTATGAATTAACTCAACTTGTTTCAACACTTAGTTAATTGACTCTCTAATTTTAGTGAACTCCTCATGCAGGAGTAATTAGCTTATTTTAACACTCTCCCTTAATTACAATAGCTAAACCAAAACATGACTCATGACAACTCGAACATGCCCACTGGTCTATGTCTCAGCCACGATTTTAATAGCCAAGTTTCTTCTATGAAACTCAGACACATCTTTTGTGAATGAATTAATAAATATATCAGCCAATTGATCACTATATTTACAAGGCTTCAAGTGAACTTCTCCATTGCTCCCAATTTCTCTAATGAAATTATATCTAGTATCAACATGCTTGCTCTTTTGATGAAACACACTATTCTTGGATAATGCAATCGCTAAGGTGTTGTCACAATATATTGTTGTTGATCCTTATTTCTTTTGCTTGAGTCCATCAAATACTCTTCTTTACCACACTACTTGACATCTTGCTAATATTGTTTCTACATATTCTGCTTTTTTTACGAAAGTGTCAAAATAGGCTACTTCTTAGATGCCCATGAAATCACACTTGAACCGAGAGGGAATAGATAACCAAAAGTGATCTTCCTATCATCCAAATTACCTATAAAATAACTATCTGTGTATCCAATCAAATCCTTCTTTTCTGTTCTTCCATATATTATGCCACAATATCTAGTCCCTGATATGTATCTTAGAATTCTTTTTCATGCACTCCAATGCCTGTCTTTTGGAGTCTCCATAAATTTGGAAATCAAACTCACTCCTTTCATAATATCCGGTCTTGTAGATGTGAGATACCTGAGGCTCCCAACGAATCTTTTGAGTAGAGTTGGATTGAAATCTGATCCTTCATCATCCTTGCTTAACTTTGTACATGTTGCAATTGGTGTAGGGGAAGGCCTCAATTTTTGCATCCTGGATCTTTTCAACAAATCTCTAATGTATCTATTTTGAAAAATAAAAATTCCTTTTTCAGATTTC
This sequence comes from Pinus tabuliformis, assembly GCA_031772625.1. NCBI lineage: Eukaryota > Viridiplantae > Streptophyta > Pinopsida > Pinales > Pinaceae > Pinus > Pinus tabuliformis. The sequence goes on along the minus strand of CM062817.1, from coordinate 1,981,863,296 downwards.
TCAACTTCTATGCCAATAAAATATTTCATGAGACCAAGATTTTTCATCTCAAATTCTTTCATCATGGGTTCTTTAAATTCATCTAACTCAAAATCAAATGTATAAATCATGTCATCAACATAGAGCGCTTTCTTCAACCTGTAAACTTTATCTTCTTTACCTTCAACTTCATATTGTGGAGGCTACTGCACATAAATTTTTTCTTCTAGAATTCCATTCAAGAAGGTTGATTTCACATCCATCTCATATACTTTCCACTTATTTTGAGTTTTTGTGGCTATAACTGCTCTTACTATATATAATATGGCTACTGGAGAAAATGTTACTCCAAATTCTATTCCTGGTTGCTGCAAGAATCCTTTTGCTACAAGTTGTGCTTTAAATCTATCAATTTCACCTTTCTCATTCAAATTTGTCTTGTACACCCATTTTACACCAATGAGACTTTTGTCCTTTGGTAAATCCACCAAATCCATGTATCATTCTTTTCAATAGCTTCAATTTCTTCATCCATGTCTTGCATCTAATTTTCATCTCTAATTGCTTCTTCAAACGAAGAAGGTTGGAATGACAACAATGCAAAATTTGAATTAACATCCAAATCATCACAAATATCTTCCAAACTTTTCATCTTTCTCTTACCATTGCTTGATTCATCACCTGATTAATTGTTGGGAGAATGTCGATCTAGTGATCTCCTTGAAGATCCATGCCACTAAGAAAATCTTTGAGTCCTTGTTGGTGTGTCTCTGTTTGGAAACTTCATCTGTGATCCTTGTTGCTCTTTTTCTACTACATCATCTTCTTCCATAAGTGGAACTTGTGCATCAATTGTTTTATCTATACTACCATTCCATGAATCCTTTTCTTTGAAGACAAAGCCTCTGATAATTATGGTCTTCTTGGTGACAAGGTTATACAATTTATAAGCTTTTGCTTGCCACTATAACCAATAAATATGAATTTTTCACTTTTATCCTCTAGTTTGCCTCTCCACTCTTTAGGCACATGTGCATAAACTACACATCCAAATACTCTGAGATGAGAAATGCTACAAGACATACCTGACCATGCTTGTTCTGGTACTTTATTCATCACACGCTTTGTAGGAGATTTGTTGATCACATAAATAGAACATGCAACTCATTCTGCCCAATACTCATTAGACATGTTTCTACCTTTCAACATGCTTCTTGCCATGTTCATAATTGTCCTATTCTTTCTCTCTGCTACACCATTCATGTTGTTTGCAATAAGCATGGGATGCCTTTGAATAATATTCTCCACCATGTTCTAACCTCAATATCTTGATCTGCCAATCACTTTGGTTCTCTACTACACCATTCATAATATTGCAATAAATTTTGTCATGTTCATAATTTTCCTATTCTTTCTTTCTGCTACACCATTCATGTTGTTTGAAATAATCATGGCATGCCTTTGAATAATATTCTCCACCATGTTCTGACCTCAATATCTTGATCTGTCGATCACTTTGGTTCTCTGCTAAGGCTTTGAATTCTTTGAAATTTGCAAAAGTTTCACACTTTTTCTTCAAGAAGTAAACACAAGTCTTTTTTCTATACTCATCAATGAAAGTGACGGAGTAACAACTTCCACCAATGGACTGTGTCTTCATAGGTCCACAAAAGTATGTATGTTCTAGCTCAAGAGGTTGTTTTTTTCTGTATGCAACCCCCTTTGGAAAACTTTCACAGTGTTTCTTTCCCAAGATGCAACACTCACAAGTACTAGTAGGTTCTTTGATGGGAGGTAATCATCTAACCATTTGTTTCTACTGCAACAATATTAAACCAGAAAAGTGCAAGTGTCCAAACCAAAAGTGCCATAACCAATAATCATCAGAACATGTACCTTTAAATGAACTGACCTGATCATTGTATTTTATAACAAGAGGAAAGAGTTTGTTCCTCATCATCTGCACCTTTTCTATCATCTGCTTTCTTGGGGGCTTGTCATATATAACACATTTATGTCCTTGAAAGATAACTCTATATCCTTTTTGGGTCAATTGACCAACACTTATCAAATTATGTTTGAGACCAGGAATATAATATACCTCTGAGATTATCTTCGACTCCCCCTGCTTTGTCAGAATGTTGACCACTCCTTTCTCATCTACATCCACATTCTTGTCAGTCCCCACCTTTACCTCTGTCTTCACATATTGATCCAAATTTGCAACCAAATTCTTGTTTCCTTTCATGCGGTTACTACAACCACTATCGAATAGCCACACATTATCAGAAGGTTCATGCATGGTATGGAAAGCTAGGAACATGGAGTTATTACTCTCTGTAGTGATATTAGCTCTTTGGTTCCCTTGATCATCTATCCTCTCCCTGCAATCACGGGCATAATGACAAAATTTATTGCAATAATAACATCTCCCCATTGATTTGTCAACTCGTTCATTATTACTAAAGCTTATGAAGTTGCTTCCACTTTCATGTTCATGCTCTTCTAGCCCATCTCTTTGACCATCATGTATTCTGCTTCATCCTCTGCCTCTCGATCTACTTCTGCCTCGACCTCTGTCTCTTGAAATAGAAACCTGGATTTTGAAAGCAGTTTCCAAAGTGGAATTCTTATTTCTATCTATTCTTCTCTAATATGATAGAAGTGATCCCATCAACTCATCAATCGTCAGTGACGTCAAATCATTGACTTATTCTATGACTGCTACCACAACATCAAATTTGGTAGCCAAAGATCTAAGTAATTTCTCAACCATTGTTTGATATTTAATTTCTTCAAGATAAATTTTTAACTAATTTATAATAGTGATGACCCAATTCATGAAAGAATCGATGTCCTTTGACTCCTCTATCTACAGACTTTCAAAATCTCTCCTAGTATTCTACAACTTAACAATATTGACTTTGGCCATACCTTTATAACTTGTCCTCAAGGTTTCCCATGCTTCCTTTGCTAAAGACGTGATCATAATCTTTTGGAACATGGCTCGATCAACTCCTTGCTCGATAAGCTACAATGTTTGTGCATTCTTCTTTTTGTCTTTCTTCCACATATCCCTCTTTGCATGAGTGAGAGCTCGTTCTTTTCTTCATTCTTAGATTTTGAAAACCCAAATTGGACATAATCTCAAACATCATGAGCTTGCAATGTGGTCGTCATCTTAATGGCCCGCAAGTCATAATCATTCCTTATAAACGGTGAAAACTGGAACTAGAAATTTAAAAAAACCATCTTTGTTCAAAATTTTCTCTTCAAAAAACCTTAAATTTCTCTTTTATAAACTCTGCAAAACTTTTATAAATAATTCATTTATTATAAATCACTCGCACCATATAATATGCCAAAATACTATATAAAAAACTTTATAAAACCCTTACAAAACTTTATATATAAAAAATTTATAAAACACTTTATATAAAATATAACCTTTTATAATGAACCACTTTTTAAAAAAATCGTATCACCTTTTAACGGATGATGGTTTCAAATTTCAAAACAACCGTTGACTCCTTATTAACTCACGGAGTGCCTTTTTTTCCATACGTGACAGGGATTGCGCACCTCAGACAACTAATAAACTGGGTGGTTTTTACATTAACGAAGTGTGAAATTTGTAGGTTTTTTAACCATTTGACAAATTGTTAATGTAAAAAAAAAAAAAATTGTCTCGACCTTTCTGTAAGTACCAAGGATTTTTCCTTACTACTGATACCAATTTGTGAGAAAGTCTAAGAAATTTAAATCTAAATTTTACATATAAGATATACTAGTTACGGTTCTTCTATTGATCACACAAAACTTAATTATTACAATAAACACTGTAAAAAATATTTAACTTTTTCTACTAGCCAATGCAATCACACACTAAATTAGACTTTCCACTAATCACTGCCTAAAATAACTTAACATGCAACCACACACTAAATTAAATTATGACTTAACTCACTCAATTAAATTAAATTATGACTTGACTCACTAAATTAAATTATGACTTAACTCAATCAATTAAGTAACTCTAATTTTAATTAACTCCTATCGAGTAATTACCTTATTGCATAATGGTGTAATTAGCTTATATTAACAATAGATCGAAAATCGTCAACCCTAACCGCTGATTTTCCATGTGAGGAAGCATTCGCCACCCACAGCCCATTTGCATGCTCTGTCTTGGGTACTGGCCGCACGATGAGAATTTCGTTTGTTTTAGCAGTAGGAATGGAAGAAATATTTCCGTAGAACAGGGCGATGAGATGGAAGTAGAGATCGAATTGTTCGTACAATAAGAGGACGCGATGCTGCAGGGGACATATGAAATTCCCTGTGCTTGCTATATGCCGCCTTGGCTTCTCATTTTTCAGCAATGAAAACACTCATCTCGGCAGATCTCCCACGCATAGATTTCACATCATTCAGCTATGGATCATCGTTCCGTTTTCTTTCGATCGTGGAATTGCCACTCTTGGCTCCGACATTTGTCGTCTCTACTGGACTTTTACTCTTGTTGCACTATGCCATCATTCCCTCGGATTCGCTCGAGTTACATATTGCAGCGAGCAGAGCAGGCGAGATTTCTGGAACTGTACATTGTGACTCTGGGAGATTATTATCATTTCGATGGCAACCCCACCTCCTCATGAACTCCAACCCTAGCTGAATCTACGAGTATTTGAAAGAAAGAATGAGTACATAATAGATCTGTGGGGATCAAACCGTGTTTGGTTATATAGATATAATAAGCCTCATCTCGCTGCCATCGAGGACCTTTTAGGCATGCTGCAACCATGAACCACTGCCGACCACTCGATATACAAAAAGGTGGATTGTCTCCATACCACCTAGAAGGCTCCGCTGGAAGCAACCAATAGGCTAATGAAACAAACCCAGACAAATAATGGATTCAGACTTTTCCAGGTATGTGTTCCCCTTGTGTCCGTTCAGCGTCGCATTTTGTAGCCTTTTCGCCTATCAAGTTTTTAACATTTAGGCATATAAAAGAGTAAAGTTTTTACTTTTTCATGGGTTTCTAAATTTACTATATATTCTTTTAAATAATTTATTTTCTTTATCCTTAATTTCTTTTATCTTTTCATGTTTTTAACATTTAGACATATAAAAGAGGGAAGTTTTTACTTTTTCCTGGGTTTCTATATTTAGTATATAGTCTTTTAAATAACTTATTTTTAAAGTGGTAAAGAGAGTATTTTAGGCGAAAGATAAATTTAATTTTTTCTAATATTTTATTTATATTTGAAAAGCAAGGAAGGAAATATTTCAAGATTATCACAATTTTGCTGATTTAAAAGACAAGGAGATTGGTCGTGTGAAAAGTATTTTGAAAATTAGATGGAATGTTAATATAAGATGAACAATGTAAGAAAATATGGGTTTCATCTTTGGTCTTTTTAGTATCATAAAGGTGACAAAATATTTCATCCTAAGGTGTTTAGGGAATTGACCCATACCAAGTTTTACTATGAAGCTTATGAGAATTAGTTCTTATCTTCTAAATGTTAGTTTTCTTCTTAACACTAATCAAGATAGATAGATGTTTTTTATTTTCACCTCCTTATAATATTTTAGTTTACCTTTTCCCTCTAATTGCTTATTGCCCCACAATTTCTCAATAAATTTTCAAATAATATTTTCAATATTATTCTTATTCTGCAAAACTATCTCCTACTTTATCTCCCTATGATTAGCAAAGACGACACATCTTTATGACATCCTCACTTGAGGAGAAGCTAGAGGTTTTGGGTAGAGTTAGAAACAATTTTAGGAAGCCTTTTGGCTTCCATGTTTTATAGTTTATTCTTATACATAAGATATCTAGTCATTGTCATGCTTTAAATGGGGGAAATTATTCCTTCAATCAAGACAAGATGGTAGAGAGTATTTCCTTTAATCTTTATACTGTAAGTTATAAATTACTTTTAGATCTATTCGATCTTCCTCCAAAATTCTCTAAGATATTGCAAACCAAAATTTTCAATTCCTATAAAATAACACTAGTGAAGAGAGTCTAATAGATAAATATCTATTTATTTCATATCCAAAGACATATTGATTTACAATTGCTTTCAACCCATAATAAGATTTGCATCCTCCATTTATCATTTTCTCAATGTTATAATTCTAATTGAATTGTGATAGATCCAAATTAAAAGATATTTATATGGAGTAACTTCTTCCATGTAGCTATTGTCATATATATAAGTATCATATGCAATATTTTTGGGTTAATTTCAGTGACTTTAGTTTTCTTAATATTTAACCATCATTATTCAAGTAGCTATTGTCATATATGGAAGTAAAATATATTATATTTTTGTATTTAATTTCCATGAATTTAGTTTTGTCAATATTTAATAGACATATCCTTATTGGAGCATAAATATTAGAGGATTATTAGTTTCTTGCCATGCTCATAATAAATCTCCATTAAAGGAACAATATTTTCAGTATAAATGAGAACTTTTATGATTATACTAGTGAGCATGGGCCATTACAATCGGCATCTTCCAAGCACTCTTCTAGCTTAACAATGTATTGGATAAAAGTGTAGGAGATAAGGGACACCTTACTTTTTTCTAATTTTGCATTCAATTTCTTTCGACCAACCCTCATAAGTCTCAAGCTTTGGAAATAACATTCTCATAAAGCATTGTCACAACAATCCTCGGCTTGAGAGGAAGCATTATTTTTTCTAGCCTCTTCCATAGCTTTGTCCTAAAAATGTTGTCAGAATATTTTTTGAAGTTAATAAAACAATAGAAAATATCATTTTTATCATTACATCATTCCTCTGCAACGATCCCAACAGTAATAAGATGGGACACAATTGAATGGTATCTCCTAAAACTACCTTAGAATTTAAGTATTTTACCATGGCTTTCAAGCAATGCGATTATGCTCTTTTCCAAAATAATTCCATACAATTTTTCTAAAATGTGGCTAATAATAATGATCCTATTATTAAAAGGAATTATTTTACCTTCACTTCTAATTATAGGCATGAAGAGGCTCTTCATCTAAGGCTTAGAGAGGATTTGCTTCATTACCATATTAAAGAGGGATGAGGATAAGCCTTCTCATCTTAAATTTTTTAGCTTACCAACCTTGAATATCTTATATTTTCGATTAGTAAGTAGTTTAACATGAAAGTGAATGTCTTTCAAAGGAAATATACCATTATCTGTAGGGTATTAAAAATTGATTCCATGGCACTAAGAGATTCATAAAGGTTTTTATGCTAGAGGGAAGACAATTATTTTCTTGAGTTTTCCAAATCAAAATTTTACTCTAAAATATTTTAGGATGAGTAGTAGAAACTAGTGGTTTCTCTTGCTTTCTAATTATATAGTATCTTTTCTTCTTTTGAATAAGAGCTTTGTACATATTTATCTTATCAAGTTTTAAAGTTTCCTTAGGAAAATCCCTAATCATTTTCTAACAATTTTAAAATCTTTGTGATATCAAGGGTTGGTAGTTCAATTTTTTTTAATATATGGAAGATAAGTTGTTAATGAAAGTGGAGAGAGTTATACTAAAACTATAGTAGAAGTTTTTTATGCTATCTTTATATGTTAAGGAGTAAATTCCTTCTTAAATCTTTTAAGAAGAGATTCATCTTACTTTTGTCTGAAAATATGTGTCTTATAACTCTCACAATTTTCTAGCATGTAACTTTTATGCATTAAAAAGTTTAAAATCTATATTAAAAGTCTATAATAAGACTCATTATTATTTAAAAGATCAAAATTTAAAATTTAAATGAAAATAAAAATATTAAATACCACATAATCCACTACCAACCTTATTTCAAATTAAATAATAATATTATAATTAAATAATTAAATAATAATAATCATAATAAAAAAACATAATTACTTAATAACTTTTATTATAAACAACCTTATTAATATTGTTATAAGAATTGAGAGAAGGTTAATACTTACATAGAACACCAATGATCTTAAAATTTATATATATGTATTGATGGAACACGAGCTTTGAACAAGCAACTTATTTCATATGAATCGGTATAAATGATATCATAGCAAGCATTTTTTAAATAAAAATTAACTTTAATGAAAATTTTAAATTATATAAAATTAGTGTTAAAATATATTTCAAATTAGGGTTTAATTATCATAACACTAAGAAAGTTATTCACAATATATAATTTACGTATTAAATTTATAATTTAGAATAATATTAACAATATATAATTTATATATTAAAAAATATTAAATTAAAAATATTAAATTTATAATTTTATTTATAAGATTTTTTATTTTTCTAATTGACTATAAAAGTATAATCAATTTTTAAATATATATTTTTTACATTAAATTTAATATCTCCATTAAATTTAATTCAAGTATATGCTTATAATTCAATCGTGAGGGGAGGTTATTTATGATATAAGAAAGTTGATCTAAAGATGTTAGTCTCAGTTAAAAGGATCATAATTAAATTAAATTTAAGTATATGTTTATGATTCAATTTTGAGGGGAGGTTATTTATGATAGAAAGTTAATGTAAAGATGTTAGTTTCAATTAAAAAGATTAGAAAAAAAAAGAGGAGGTTATTTTTGTAAATATTAATATTATTAAAAATATTTTTATATTTAAATTAAAAAAAAAAAATATTATAATTTTTTTTAATTATTAATTATAGTAAGTATGATTTAAAAATATGTTTATAGGAAAGGAATAGATAGTGATGGGTTTAAGTTAAACATTAAGTGTGCAGTCATCTCAAAATTCACACAACTTATCAAACAAAAAGAAAAATCATTTAAAACTAGCAATTGCTCGTAAAGGTGCAAATGTACACGGAAGGAATTGAATATGCCTATGATGTTATTGAAAAAATGTTGCAACAAAGGAAAGATAACAACCTAAAGGGTGGAGGATGGAGGGGAGGAAATGTGTTCAGGCTTGCAAGAGTCTCGCACTTCTGTTGATGCATATGTGACAGATGTTTCTTGAACCACCTCACTAAATAATTTTTTTCTAATCACACCACTATTTCAAAATCTTATAAACATATTATATCCAAGTTATAACATGCAAGGTTGTGTTGATGCCTATGTGACATATGTTTCTTGAACCACCTCACTAAATCATTTTATTCCAATCACATCACTATGTCAAAATATTATAAACATATTATATCCAAGCTATAACATGTAGGGTAATGAGGAGAAACATTACCATGGGTCCTGGTGGGCACTAACACACAATGGTGATAACGAGATTAAATAAAGAGCATCTTTCACTCGAGATTAAATAAAGAAGGGGGTTTGTTTTAAAATTTTAGCTATTTCCTTTTAAAAAATTTAAATTAATTCGGAGCCATTTTCCTAGAGCCATTAATTCTAGTTTTAAATTTAAATTTAAATTTTGTCTAGCAAAGATTTATTGGAATTGCAAATTTATGTGGTGTAGTTTACACAATCCAAGTGTCCAAGTAAACTTTCAAGGCATTGTATCCATTTATGCATTCAAAAATACATTTTTAAAAATGAAAAGTTACACATACTATCTGCCTATGTAGAACCAATATAGATACATTTTAAAATGGATTAAATCTCTTGCGGTGCATACATTTTTCAAGTTTTGCATAGAGATTCACATATCAAGAGAATGGATCTTAATATGTGGTTAAAATGGATCTAAAGGAAAATTTTCTTCTTTAAATATTCTACTTTTTAGTTTTTTTTTTTTTTTTAATAATTGTATTTATTAAATTTACGTAATTTTAATGTTATAAGTGAGTTGAATTTATTTATACATTAAAAAAATAATGAAAGAACATAAAATTACAATTTGACTAAATAATAGAACATGTTTTTAAATTAAACTTATTTATAATTAAAAATATATTTAAAACAACATAAAATCACAATTTATGGATATGTTCCACAACTATATTTGTTATAAGGAGCTAGGAAGAAAGAAAAACTACTATATTGAAGAGTTTAATCCCACTCATAATGATCTACAAAAAACTAGCATCAAGAATAGTGTAAAATGTTATGCTGAAAATAACTTGTTTAAATTTACTTTAATTTAATGTCTGTTCCTGTATAGGGAAGCTCTACATTATAGGTATCATGGATTTTGAACGTGAAACTCCATAATCGCATCGTAAAAATGAATATATTGAGTTTTTATTTATGATATATAAATAAATATTCGACTGCAGACTACACCAATCAAAATCAACCTATGTAGGCATAGCTAGCATTGTTTAATCTACATAGTAGCTATTCTTGCTTAGTTTAAATATAATTAATTTTTTGTTACAAGCATGCAATATGTTAATATTTTTTTATTTATGTTTATTTTAAAACTTTAATGGGAAAATGTTTTAAAACAATTAAAAACTATTTATTTATATAATTTTCTAAACAAAAATCTTACCCAACAATTAATTAACCATTCCATCTAATCACCCAAAATAATCTCATTTGACAATGACATTATCTCAAATATATAATTTTAATTAATAATATTTATTTTAAAAATATATTAAAATTAATAGAAAAATTAAAAATTGAGAAAATTAAAGTGAAAATTAATAAATTTATAATAATAAGATGAATTATAAATATGTTTTTATTTTAATTAGTTAATGTAAATTAATTTTAATTTGGAATTTATTATATATTTATAAATATAAATATTTATTTAAATCTTTTTAAAATATTTTTTTCCTTAATAAAAAACTTATTCAATTTAATTCATGAATATTGAAATATTTTATTTAAATTGTATTACTCAAAAATATATAAATATTAACTAAAAAATAAACATCTCTTATACACTAAACCTTAAAAAAACACTATAAACAAAATAAATACATTTTCTCATATACAAATATTTATAGAAAATTTATCTTAAATTTTTTTTACTATTAAATATTTTAAATATAACATATTACCTACATAATGAAAATTGACATAACACATTAATCCATGAATAAATATTATTTATAAAAAATATGTGAATATCAACTTAAATAAAAAAATAAAATAAAAACTATCAACATCTCCTATCCATTAAATCCTAAAAATATATTTTATTACATAAAAATAGCATATTAATTAATATTATTAACTTACAACTAGCTAGATAAGTTTTCATATTGACTTACAATTGGCTAGATAAGTGGCCTATTATGATTATCTTCTTTCGAAGAGGTAAAGTATTTTTTCAGGTAATTACCCGAAGTCATTAGGTAAGGATTGCTTAATGTTCCCTAACTTTTATTTTCAATTATTGCTCAAAAATGGTCACACACGTATGCAAGGTGAATTTTTGGATATTGGCCACGACACTCTTCTTCTCGTTGATTCATATCTTTTAATTATAAATATTATTACTGTAGTAAAATCCTAGATTAGATATTGGATTGTATTGTATTTAATTCTTTCTTTGATACTCCATTTCTATATATGTTTCAGGTTAGAATATAAATATTTTCAAAATAGAGAAGTTATGGACTTGAATGAGATGATAAATTTCTCAAGGACATGAAACCTTATGGGATGCTCTTGCTCTTCCCAACTTGTGGTTAATTAACCGATGTTAATTTTGCTAAGGGAATTTGTCATTTCGTCAATATTTATTACTTCTTGCTTTATTGACTTCATGTTTTTGAAATTTTTGATGTTCCAACCCCGCAACTACATTGCCAAACTCCAATGGAAATGGAGCTTCACAAAGAGAATCAAATATACTTCAATCGAACATCGGGTTCAAATTGGTGGCATAACTATCTGTATCCAAAAGCTTCGCTTTGCATTTTTCGTGAAAATTGATGAGAAAAATCTAAAAACAAAAATAAAGGAGGAGGTGAGTGAGGAATCCCCACCTAATCAGTCCTTATGATAATCTGAAAAAAAGGTTTTATTGTAGCTGCTACAACACCACTCAAATTTTTGGTTGTATTCAAAATTTGGGGTATCTCATAGCTCGCCCCAAACTTTTAGGATTTTGATAGGGCCCTCAATCAGTTTCTCTCCCCACGATTTTGCCTATACAACCCCTTTTTCTGCGCCCGTTCACATTTCGTACATTGCATCTGCACACCATGTTTTATCTCAGACAGATGCCTTAGGACCGCATTAGGGTTTCGAAGGTTGATGGCTTTATTAATGCGTCAAAAGTCTCATGATTTTGGAGCCCATCTAAGCAAACATACATGCAATTTGGCTTTTCAAATGATGGATAGTTTTGAGGTTTGGGCGAAACTCCAAATGTTAAAAGGTGATCCCCCTCGGTTTTGACCTAATTCGCATCCCGTTGAGAGTGTGTTCCCATCGACATTGTCGGTCATCATGGAAGAAATTGTTTCATGTCATAGGACCCTGAGTTCATCATTGATTCCTCATCTCAACATGCACATTAGAATTTTTATCAAGGCCTTCGTTCCAATGGATATTCAAAACCCTAGATCATGGTAACCTATAGTCCAACCATTATAAATGTTTCAAGAGACTCGCTCTGTGAGTGCTTCATCCCTCAGGCATCATGTGTTATCAAAATCAATTGTAATTAATAGATCTATGAAAGCGCCAAGATATTAAGTTGGCCTCCAAACTTAAGCATGCTTTTAGCAACTAATATAACTTATAACATCTTAATTGGGGTCAGTTATTGTTCAAGCTCTTCAATGAATTAGTGTATTGATTCATTTTATGTTCACACAAAAATGTCACTATTGCAGGATAACTTATCTTTTATTCTCGTCTTCCTTTTCAGGATGCCTTGGAAGTACCTCAAACTATTGCTACAATGGCACAAGTAGTCCCTCAACACGACTTCACTAAAACGCTTCGATGTCAAGAGTTCCTTAATACGTGGCATGGTGGATGTTTGAAATTGTAAATGGGTTATGTGTTGGAGTGTGATCCATCATGATGCACGCAAAAATCATAGGGGAGGTGCTATAAGGATTCCTCAAAGGGGATTCGCTTGCAAGAACTTAATGTGCTATTGAGGGAAACTATCATGGTAAGACGGCTGAAGCAAAATGTTTTAGCACAACTACCTCCAAAGCATAGGCAGGTAATAAGACTAATGTTGACTTCATCAGATATTTCTTTGGCAAAGGCTTCAACTGCCGAGGATGAAAGAAGGGTTGGTGAAAGTGTCTGCCACTGTGGCTTTACTAGTAAGGGTTCATGTGATTGTGAAGATGATGACAATGATTATGGAAGTGGTGAATTTGACAATTCAGAAGACTTGCAAGACGTTGGAGAACCAAATAAGTTGTCTAAAACTCTATCTCATCAAGAGGTTGGCTTCGAAAAGCTTCAGAACTCTCAGGAGTGGTTGTTCAATCATCTTCTTGTTGTTGATTCTGAGTACACGGACCTTGTGGATAAAGACTTATGTCCTCAAAAAATGGTAGTCTTTGGTCATCATATGAGAGTCCTTGATGGAATACAAGCAGCTGTGTGTCAAAAGGGGCTTGAGTTTGTCTGTATTGATGGGAGTACACTTTCTAAGGACTACCAAGCTATTGTACAAGCATTTCGTTCAAAGCTAGAGGTGAAGATGGCAATAATTGGTATAATTGTTGGTGGTGCAGGGCTTGACTTCTCGACAGCTCAAAGTGTTGCCTCCGTTGAACTACCCAAGTCAACATCAGAAATGATTCAGGCAGAGGATCGAGCTCATAGACGAGGGAAAAATAATGCAATCAATATATATGTCTTATGTGCGAAGGATACATTAAATGAAGCACAGTGGTCATCATAGTATGAGACCTGCTGTGCGGTGCTTCTGATTCTTCATTCTGGTTCACAATGTTCAAATAGTGAGCATAGCGGGAAGTCATGGGATGTGTGGTATCACCACATGCAGAGGATCATGAGAGGCAGGGATCTGAACTACCTAATCTCTCTTGCGATTTAGCGATCTTGTTGGAATTTAATTCCAACTGCAACAATGAACAGCTGGACAAGAATCTGATCTGCAGTAAATAATACAGGCTGATCGGTGCATCAAAGTCAAGCCTGATATTTTTGCACATAAATATGCATTAAAGTTTCAATTGAATTCCCCTGCAGACAGCCGACTTGTTTTTTGATAGAAGCATCACCGCCTTGCTGCATTAAATACAAAGATAAACATTAGAAGATATTTTGTAATATTTTATTGTTTTAATCAGATATGTTTTAGCATATAAATACCACACAGTAGTTATGTTTTGAGGTTAGAAGCAGCAGCTGAAGAATCACACAGAGCAGAGGAGAGCACGCAGCAGCGTGAGGAAGAAGAATAATTTCAGAACAGTGAAATGCACAGCAGTGCAGAAATTTGAATGTAATTTGCTTTCTGGTTGTTTGCTGATAGAAAGGGTAGATGTTATTTGTGTGGAACATAAGCGTTCCTTGGTAAATCTATTTTGTAATAGAAGTTGTGAAATTCCCTCAGTATGAGGAAGACAAATCTGTAACAGTTAGTTTATTTTGATGAATACAAGTTATTTTTTCCTGTTGTTGTTACACCGTAACTCAAAAAATACTTGACGTCAAAAATTTACGTTGTTGCAACACCACGAACAGCGTTGCTGCAACACAAGTTACAGCAACTGAAGAAAAACTGCGTTGCTACAACACCATTTCCAGAGAACGAATTTTTCTGTTTTCTGAGTTAAAAACAGAGTATTTTTCTGTGTTAAAACAGAGTGTTATTCTGCGTTGCTGCAACACCAAACTCAGTTGCTGCAACACCAAACTGTGTTGCTGAAACACCGTTTCCAGCAAGCGATTTTCTGTTTTTCTGTGCAAAAACAGAGTATAAAAAACAGAGCAATTTTTGTCTGTCTGTTATGGAATTTATCAGAAAATTCCAACATGGTATCAGAGCCAGTCTAGGCACTCAGTGAGTCAAAAACAGAGATTGTTTTTCACTGTAGGAGCTGTAAGAAGTTTGTTGAGCAGAATTTTTTCCAGCAGAGAAAGTTTTTGCTTGTTTTCAAAATACAGTCAGTATCTTTTCTTTACCAATACAGGTTAAGATGGCAGATGCTGGAACAGGTTTGACAAATCCCCAACTGCCATAGTTTAATGGGAAAAATTACAGTTATTGGTCCATAACAATGAAAGCATTGTTTGCTTCCCAAGGAATTTGGGAGCTGGTTGAAACTGGCTATGCTGAACCTGCAGATGCAACAGCGTTGGCTGCTTTGACAGCAACAGAAAGAGACCAGTTGAAGGGTGACAGAAAGAAGGATGCCAAAGCCCTCTTTTTCCTCTTCCAATCAGTACATGAAAGTGTTTTTCCGCGGATTGCAGCAGCAACAAAATCTAAGGAGGCATGGGATATTCTCCAAACTGCCTATCAAGGCATGGAGAAGGTGAAGACTGCAAAGTTGCAGATGTTGAGGAGAGACTTTGAAAATCTCAGCATGAAGGAATCTGATACAATAGATTCATTCTTCACTCAGGTTATTGGCTTGATAACCCAGATAAGATCTCATGGTGAGATTCTTGAAGATAGAAGGATTGTAGAGAAAATCTTGAGATGTTTACCCTCAAGGTTTGAATCTATTGTGGTGGCAATAGAAGAAACAAAAGATCTCTCACAGTTCACGGTAGATGAGCTGAGTGCTTCTCTGTTGTCTCATGAACACAGACTGAGTAGAGGAACAGATTCCTCTTTTGAGCAAGCATTTAAGACTCAGATGTCTTTTGGCCAAAGAAGAGGTCGAGGCAGAGCAAATAATAGAGGTCGTGGAAGAAGCCAAAACAGAGGCATAAATTATCCTGCTAGCACAAGCGGAAGGAGCTGCAATCAGAACCAAGCTGAAGGTTCAAGCAAACAGCAAGCTCATGGACAAAGGTATGACAAATCCCAAGTCCAATGTCATTATTGTAAGAAATTTGGGCACTATGCCAATGAATGTAAGAAAAAACAAAATGACATGAATAATAGGCAGAATGCTAATTTTGCAAATGAAGAAGATAAGAACCCAAAGAACGTGTTGTTAACATATAACATAGCACAAGACAAACAAGAAGATTTTTGGTTCTTAGACTCAGGTTGTAGTAATCACATGACTAGAAATATTGCAATGTTTGCCAATCTGGATGAAAATGTGAAATCTGAGGTAACAACAGGGATTGATAATAAGATATCTGTCAAGGGTAAGGGCAGTGTCAATATTCGAGCAAAAAATGGAGAACAGATGACTGTGCAAGCTGTATACTATGTACCTGGTCTGAAATGTAATCTTTTGAGCATTGGACAGCTCATGGACAAAGGTTACAACGTGTTCTTCAAAGATGGTACGTGTACAATCAGAGACATACCTCCAAGTAAGAAGATCATTGCACATGTGCAGATGATCAGCAATAGAATGTTTCCTCTCAAACTCAGGGCAGATTTGAAGGAAGGCAGAACTATTGCGGTTGTAACACAAGAAGTCTTTTAAGAACAGGTGAAAGATGTGAATTGGTTGTTGCATTTGAGATTTGGACATCTCAATTTCGAAGGCCTGAATTTGTTGCACAGAAAGGGAATGGTAAAGGGATTGTCGTTGATTGAGAAACCAGACAGCCTTTGTGAAGGCTGCATCTTGGGCAAGCAACACAAAGAAAGCTTTCCAGCAGGAAAGAGTATAAGCGCAAAAACACCCTTGGAAATTGTTCACTCTGATGTGTGTGGACCGATGCAAATACCATCATTTGCTGGAAATAGATATGTTTTAACTTTTATTGATGATTACACCATAAAGACATGGGTGTATATGCTGAAACAGAAGAGTGAAGTGTTTGAGAAATTCCACCACTTCAAAACTCTTGTTGAAAAGCAGAGTGGGCATTATATCAAAGTGCTCAGAACAGATAGAGGAGGAGAGTACATCTCCCAAGACTTTCTGCGTTTTTGCAGAGAGAATGGCATACAAAAGCAATTTACCACAAGGTATACACCTCAGCAAAACGGTGTTGCTGAAAGAAAGAATAGGACCATTCTTGACATGGTCAGAAGTATGCTGAAGGCAAAACATTTGCCGTATGAGTATTGGGCAGAAGCTATTACTTGCGCAGTTTACATCTTGAATAGATGCCCAACTAAAGCTGTCATGAACAGAATACCAAAAGAGGCATGGAGTGGTCAAAAGCAAACTGTCACTCACATGAGAGTATTCGGTTGTGTTGCATATGCACATGTACCGGATCAGCTAAGGAAAAAGCTTGATAGTAAGGGGGAGAAGTGTGTCTTTATTGGCTATTGTGATGAGTCAAAAGCATACAAACTTTACAATCCATCCACCAAGAAATTAATAGTAAGCAGAGATGTGCAGTTCATTGAAGATGAAGCTTGGGATGGAAGCTTGGAAAAAACAGTGAACGTGAAGACAATTGTGTCTCATGAAGAACAAGAGGAAGGGACAGCAGCAAATAATCCTTCCTTGGTGGCTCCTCCTACACCACAGCAAGTACAACAAACCACACCACAAGCTGGAATTCGAACAGCCTTGCGAAGTCAAGGAAGAACAGATGTTGTTACACCACAAACAGCTGATGCTGAAACACCACAGGGATCTGAAATACCATCAAGTTCGGATGGAACTCCAAGCAAACCAAGAAGACCAAGATTTAGAAATCTGAATGAGATTTATGAACAAGGAGAGGTAAGTAACAATACCGGTCTGAATTCATTATTCGCTTTGTATTGTCATATTGATGACCCAATCCATTTTGAAGATGTTGTAAATGAAGATAAATGGATTGAAGCAATGAATGAAGAAATTGGTGCAATTGAGAAGAGTAAAACATGGGAGTTAGTGGACCTCCCTGAAGGCAAGGATACCATTGGAGTTAAGTGGGTCTATAAGACCAAAATAAATGCTGAAGGTAAGATTGACAAGCACAAAGCAAGACTAGTTGTCAAAGGCTACAAGCAGCAACAAGGCAGAGACTATGATGAAACCTTTGCACCAGTAGCAAGGATGGAAACAGTGAGAACAGTGTTGTCTATTGCAGCACAACACAAATGGAAGATTTATCAGATGGATGTTAAATCTGCATTCCTGAATGGAGTGTTAAAAGAAGAGGTTTATGTTGATCAACCTCCGGGCTATGAAGTTGAAGGCCAAGAGCATAAAGTTTGTAAACTGAAGAAGGCTCTTTATGGGCTGAAGCAAGCTCCAAGAGCATGGTACAGTAGAATTGATGCTTATCTTATTGAAAATGGGTTTGATAAGTGTGATGGTGAACCCACACTCTACATAAAGCAGAATGACGGTAAGATTATTATTGTTGTTTTATATGTAGATGATCTGATTTTTACTAGCAATGATGCTTCTCTCATTGCTGATTTTAAAGCAGTCATGAAAAGTGAATTTGAAATGACTGACTTGGGTTTCTTAAGATATTTTCTTGGAATTGAAGTAGACCAAAGTGAAAATGGTGTTTTCATTTCTCAAGATAAATATGTAGAAGCTGTGTTGAAGAGATTTAACATGCAGAACAGCAAGGCTGCTGTGACTCCAACAGTAGTGGGGCTGAAATTAACCAAAGAAGACAGCAGCAAATATTTTGATCCAAAACTGTACAAGAGCATAGTTGGCAGCCTTATGTACTTGACTGCAACTAGGTCGGACATTATGCACGCTGTGAGTTTAATCTCCAGATTTATGGAAAGACCGAAAAAGACTCATTGGTAGGCAGCCAAGAGAATTCTAAGGTATGTGAATGGAACAAAGGGGCTTGGTATTTTATACTCCTTTTCTGAAAGTTTCATGTTGACAGGTTACACTGACAGTGATTGGGCTGGAAGTGTTGATGATAGGAAAAGCACACCAGGGTATGTGTTTCATATGGGATCGGGAGCCATCTCATGGACTTCCAAGAAGCAACCAGTTGTGGCTTTGTCAACAGCAGAGGCAGAGTATGTGGCAGCAACAGCAGCAGCATGCCAAGCAGTATGGCTGAGAAAAGTTCTCAAAGATTTGTGTCATGAACAAGAAAATGGCACAACCATTTACTGTGACAATAACTCAGCAATAGCATTGCCTAAAAACTTTGTTTTCATAAAAGAACAAAGCACATAGACACCAAATTTCACCTCATACGTGAATTGGTTAACAATGGTGAGATTGTTTTGTAGCACTACAGAACAGAGGATTAGCTAGCTGACATCTTGACAAAACCATTAGCAAAGAAAGGTTTTGATCATTTCAGAAAATGTCTGGGTATGCAGCAGTTGAAATTAAGGGGGAGTGTTGGAATTTAATTACAACTGCAACAATGAACAGCTGGACAAGAATCTGATCTGCAGTAAATACTCCAGGCTGATCGGTGCATCAAAATCAAGCCTGATATTTTTGCACATAAATATGCATTAAAGTTTCAATTGAATTCCCCTGCAGACAGCCGACTTGTTTTTTGATAGAAGCATCATCGCCTTGCTGCATTAAATACAGAGATAAACATTAGAAGATATTTTGTAATATTTTATTGTTTTAATCAGATATGTTTTAGCATATAAATACCACACAGCAGTTCTGTTTTGAGGTTAGAAGCAGCAGCTGAAGAATCACACAGAGCAGAGGAGAGCACGCAGCAGCGTGAGGAAGAAGAATAATTTCAGAATAGTGAAATGCACAGCAGTGCAGAAATTTGAATGTAATTTTCTTTCTGGTTGTTTGTTGATAGAAAGGGTAGATGTTATTTGTGTGGAACAGAAGCGTTCCTTGGTAAATCTATTTTGTAATAGAAGTTGTGAAATTCCCTCAGTATGAGGAAGACAAATCTGTAACAGTTAGTTTATTTTGATGAATACAAGTTATTTTTTCCTGTTGTTGTTACACCGTAACTCAAAAAATACTTGACGTAAAAAATTTACGTTGCTGCAACACCACGAACAGCGTTGCTGCAACACAAGTTACAGCAACTGAAGAAAAACTGCGTTGCTGCAACACCATTTCCAGAGAACGAATTTTTCTGTTTTCTGAGTTAAAAACAGAGTATTTTTCTGTGTTAAAACAGAGTGTTATTCTGCGTTGCTGCAACACCAAACTCTGTTGCTGCAACGCCAAACTGTGTTGCTGAAACACCGTTTCCAGCAAACGATTTTCTGTTTTTCTGTGCAAAAACAGAGTATAAAAAACAGAGCAATTTTTGTCTGTCTGTTATGGAATTTATCAGAAAATTCCAACAGATCTCCATTTGCTGTGACTTTCCTCACCACAAATTCCTATAGCTCAGGTAATCACACACCAAATTTTCAGGCCCATGAACAAGCTGGGGGTCATAGAGCTCAACGTAGGTGATGTTTTTGTCTTTAACCTCGTACACGTGAAGAAAATAATTTTTCAGTAGCTGAATTTGGTTTATAGAATAATAACAATGGTAATGTTAGTCAACCATTCAAGCACATCGTGAGGTAGACTCGATGACAAAAAATGTCCAGAACGCCTTGCGTCATACGTAGGGAACATATTACAGTGCCACAAGGTTTTGTTTCTTTTTGCAAAGGAGGAGGAGTTTATCTTAACTCAAACACCTTAAGAGTGTTGATTTATAATTTTGAAGAAGGGAGTTTCAGAACAACCAACATCCCAAAGCTTCTCAGTTGTACAGCATGGTAGTCCAAGTCATAGATAATTATGATGAGATAAAGGCTCGAATAAGTCAGAGATTAGTTGAGACTATTAAACGACGTATTGAAGGAGCTCATGAATACCTGAAATCACATGATGTAGCCAGCCATACAATATTCCCCTTGCCATGCACTCTGAAATGCGACCTCTCTCAAGTCGCTAGGTCACTAAATTTCACCCCAAGTCAACCTCCACGCAATGCGACCACTTTGATTTGCGACCGTGTGACCTCTGGTAAGTCGCATTTCCACCCAGACCATCAGGTCACACCTCAGCCAAACCCCAAGACATGACCTACTTCAAATTGCGACTATGTGACCTCTAGGAGTCGCTCTCCAACTCATAGTCGCCGATCGCAGTTTTAAAGTTCCATGATGTAACCACAAGTGCGACCTCCGTTATAATGCGACTATGCGACCTCATTAGTCGCATTCCTTGAATATGACTAGTCGCTAGACCGCAATTGAGGAATCCATAGCTCCATGTGACCCACACTGCTATGCGATTGTGCGACCTGCCCAGAAGTTTGTTTTTCCATGTAAAGCGAAACTATGATTTGCACATGCAAAATGCGGTCAGTTGATGTCGCACTTCCCAAATGGAACTTGAACAGATGATGGGGGGCATGAATGTCAGACACAAACAGATTCACTGCCAATTGGAAGACAATTCAAGCTTATGAAGATTATGGAGCATGTTTCAAAAGGAAGACTCATCATGACGTGTTCCAAAGGGTTGCGACCATAACACATAAAGGAACAAAATTGTGAGTTAAGGACGTGGTTAGAGTTTGCTTGTCAAATGAGAATTTGCATAACTGGCCAACATGACAATGTCTAACCTTGGTGAACACTAGTGACCTCGATTAGACAGTTATACCAGGACAGTATGTGCAGTAAAACAATAATGAGAGTAAATGAGAATACAGCTGAGGAAGCCCAAGAGGACCCCCAAGGACACAGCATTGATAATACTGTGGCAGAGTAATTGACCACACAGGGGTCTAGATTAATTATTTATTAATGTCATTCTTTCAAATTAGCTGGTTGTAATTCCATTATCATTCTTTGTTTCAAATTATGCCTGAGTAATATTATTTGCATGCAGATAGAAGGAACAGAACAAATATTGGTCTACGCAAAAGGATTAGGGTTTTCTCATGGAGCTTGCATAACTAGGTTTTCCTACAATAAGCTAGATGCTCCCTTCCAAGTTCCAATAACTTTTCAATATACTCAAACGCACACCACCAGAAGATAGATGAAGGCAAGTGAGGCACAGTGGCAAGAAAATGAATCGATCTCAAGACCAAGCATCCGCAAAGTGGCAAGATCCGTTCCGGGTACAAGAAGGTGAGGACTCTGACTGATGAGGAGAAATCTAGGGCTACTCATGGGAAGACCTGCAACTAGGATGTCCAACCAATTAATAAGTCAGTTCAGCATGGTTGATCGAGACATGATGGCAACCGCCTTGGTGACAAGAATTCTAGGGTCTAAAAGAACCATCTACATCTTCTTCTTCTTCTCTGTAAATGTTCTCCTATGATGCCAGCAGTTAAGCTGAGAGAAATTAAGCCTGTAGTAGGCAGTAGGCATGAGAGAGTAGTGAGGAAGCTCAAGAGGCATGAAGGTAGCTGAAAGGGCACGAGGGAAGGCCAAAGGTCACAATAGGTGAATGGTCACCTAACCTCTATAAATGTGCCCTCATCCCTCACTTACAAGGACTTTAGCACTTGAGTTGAGGCCAATAAAGATAGTTGATTGTTGCTTTAGAGCTAAGGCCACTCAGCTTTTGGTAGCTAGGAGAGTGGGTTTGCAGTAGGGCTAGGGATTTGACACTGGGTGATGGTATGAACAGTCTATGTTCCACTACTGGGTATTGACTAGTTGCATGATATTTATTTGAAGTTGCAGCAATATTAATAAGATGTTTTATTTTTCCCTTTGCACTAATTCCCATGCTGACTCATGGTGGTTGTATTAGTTTTCTGGTACCTCACCATATCTATATGAGTGCTTTCATATACGCGAGATGTTATGTACTGATACATAGTGGTTGCATGTATTTTTTGCTTTAGAATCTGTGTTTACTTGTTCCTTTCCATGTCAGTGACCTATTGCGAACTACTTTGCAATTGACCTTCGGCATGTTCTTGTTTATTATGTCCGATGGGGTTTTAGCTAACTAATTGTCCTCATCGTTCATCTCTTCTTATCATTTATGTGACTTGTTTAAGCCTCTTTCTGTAATTTATCAATCTTGGTCTGATTTTGCTTCACTGCCCAAGAACTTCATCCCCACCCCACTCTGGCACCTTCTCATTTGAAAACCAAGAGCAGAAAACGTTCATGGTGGCATTTGGGCCCACATACCAGATGGGGCTCCTATCCCAAACAGTGTGTGTTATAATTGGGAGTTCACACCAAGGAGACCCCTTAGTCATTGGTGATACATTTTGGTTGGTCAACAAACTAGTGCTAGAAGGAGGGACAAATGACAAGCTAAGCCCTTAGAGCCTATAGTTTAGTCTCATATCTGTTAATGGCTTCGAACAAAAACTTGCACCTAGGGTGTTTATTTGGTTTGTCTATTTCCTGATTTTCCATCCCCCAGGAGCAGCTCCATCACTTGTCTTAGTTAAAGTTTTATGGTGAGGATGGAACACCTTTAATCGAACCCATTTCTAACTTCCTAGAGTTCTATGAATCTTTTGAGATCGACGATGAAAAGTTTGCTTGTGTTTTTTTCTCCCTCACCCTTGAAGGTCGCGCCAAGCAATGGTGCCACACATTGCCAGCAACATCCATTCATTCGTTCGATCAACTCGTCTATAAGCTCCAACGAGCATTTGACAAGTATGATTTTCAAGATTTGTTAAAGAGGATAAATGAGCTTAGGATGAAACCTGAGGAATCTTTAGAGGATTTTTCTTTCAGATATGTGCATCTTTGCTTTGAATTTCCTGAAAGTGATGTCGACTAGGTGTATTTGAATATAAATTTTCAATGATTAGTTCTCGTTTCTTCACAACTTTTTCAATTAGAAACAAGTCCTGTTTCACTTGAGTATCATCATAATTTGCAGATTACAAAGTGTCCAGATTCTACTCGTGATTTTGTTGTGCCTATCTCTTTGAATCTGGAACAACCTCAAACCCTCGAGGAAGAGATTACTGTTTGTGGGATTTCTCATCCTCCTCTCAACTTGACACATAATAATATTGTGACCATAAATGGTTCAAATGATGAACAGTTCTTTCTGGGAAATAGATCTGATGGTCTCGCCTCTAAATCCCTCATACATTCTGTTGATGTTGAATCTGAAAATCACATAGCATCTCTTCCGATCGAATCCATTCAACATATGTCGCAATATATCTCAGGATCTCATTCACCTATGTGTGATGGCTTTGGTCTTGTCTCAAGTAACGTTGACTGTCTTATCAAATTCACGTAACATATCAGGACTATAAATCCATCTTCCTCTTTGGTAAACATAAATGGGCAAGATGTGAGCCCGGGTCTGATCGATGCTCCTTCATTTGACATTGTGCATCCATTATACCCTAATTTAGTCCATGTGTCTACCACAATGGTGGTTCCTTCATATTATTCACACCTTTATCTTGCTCGCATTGATTGCAATCATGTACATGGGGGTGATGTTTCACAGTCAAGGGATGCAGATGTTGAACCCCTTATGCCTGTCCTTTCTCACATGTAGTTTTTAACAGGTGAAGAAGAGAGCCATGCATCTCACCCAACTCAAGTTTGGTCTATCATTAATCCCTTTTTCAGCAATTCTAATTTTTCCATAAATATATTCACTCACACCTCTTACGATTTTCCTACTTATTTGGTTGTTGATCCTACAGAGTCCCCAGAATTTGATTACCCACCTTTCGAACATTTAGGGACTCATCAGGAATTTGAGGCACTTCAACTTCTGCTGATGGTTACGTCAGGTTCTCACGTTCCTGATGACACCCCTGAACCTACTCGAATTAGGGTTTCTGAAATTAGGGTTTCTCCGCATTACGCTCCTCACAACATTTTCTCTGCGGATACGAGTTCATCTTGGAAACCTTATGATTTTAGCAATGTCTCTTTGATAAAATATTTCCATCACCTTTCAACTAATGTGCATCAACCTCTATATCCTAAATTTTTTGTTGAGGGGAGTGCTTTGGCCATTGTCTTGAATCTTTTTTATTGTCTCCCAGCCAATACAGTCTGTCAACATACACAATCAAATGATACCTTACAATCTCCTATATGGGAGGGCACCAGTTGCATAATCTGCCCTTTACTTGATACTCTTCCAGGTGATTCAGTTCATTCTCTGGAATCTAAAGAATCTCATTTGTCGAGCTACCATTCTATCAATATTCAGTCAATGAATCCAATCCAAAATATTTTCACTAATAGTTGTTTGGTCACAACCAACGATAACCATATACACTCACATATTAATCTTGCGAAGCTACCAATATTGGATGGCATGTCATTTGAAGGTTCAGAGGTTGGCTAGGACGATGAGGCACTTCAGCTTCCGCTGATGGTTATGTCAGGTCCTCACGTCCTTGACGAAGTCCATGAACAATTTCTAACTAGAGTTTTTGAAATTTGAGCTTCTGTGTTTGAATCCTTAGGGATATCAGTTACACCTGACAAGGGCCCCTCTTTTCAAGGTTATCAAGTTGATCATCCTCTACATCATGATAGGGTCGTTGATCAGATCAATCTGGCAGATTCCTTTACTAGCCGGCAACATCTTGCCTTACTTGCATTGGATTTAGGGTTAGGCATAAATAGATGTATGTTATGGCTGGATGACTATAAATTTCACGCTTGTGGTTTGGTTTATCAAGATTGGGTTGCAGTTCGCCTTGAAAGGCCTTCTCTAACACATTTCCCTGTAGGTGGACGAGATGTTCTTGTTGTTGTGCATGCTTTATAGGTAAACATGTTATGTTTTGTACAAATCTTTCCACAAATTCTAATTTCTCTCATACTTGTTTTTGTAGGCTAGGAACTGTTCTGGTGGCTGCATTGGAAGTTTGATTTCACATAACCTGGCCTATGCTTTGGTTAATTTAGGATTTAGGGTTTATACTAGTTAGGTTTTAGCTTTCCTTATCAGTTGGTTGATTAGAATTTTCTTATGATTTAAATTTGCCATGTTTCATTTTCTTTACTGTAGGTAGTTAGTTCCCTACTTGTTTCTTCTGCACTCATATCCTTGAATTTGTTTGTTGTTGAATTTCATTCATGAAATATCTGCATATGCATTACATTGGTCCTTTAATGGCAATTGGTTGATCTCTTTTGCACATAGCATTACATTGGGTCATTAACCATGTCTACTACATTACATCATACACTAGCCTTCTCACTTGGCACACACTCACCTTTGACCTAACCTAGAATTTTCACCTATGTTGCATGCCACTGCATGAGCCTTCATGAACCTAAAGATTCTAAATTTGTGGGTCTGTGAATAGCTTTCTCACACCTTTGGCTCTTACTCCAAGTGCATTCCTTCGATCTCTTTGCATCAGTTTGTAAACCCTAGGAGAATTTCCTGGTCAACTAGCCCTAGAACTAAAACCCTAGCCCTATGATTGTGTGAAGCTGTGATGGTTACGCCAATGGGTAGCCTCTCTTAGAGCTAGTCATCAAATTTAAATCCTGAATATCTCTCCTATGAGTCAAATTTATTAACAGGGAAAATATGAACAAATTGCTCATGGGGAACCTTGATCTGTTTAAATGACCTATACCCATAACCTGAACCTAGTTCCTAGCGTGGTCTTGATTATTTCAATGACTTGTGTTCCTTGTCACTAGCTGACTGGAAATGAGATGTGAAAGCTTGGCATGAGGGAAAACCTAAATCAGGATATCTCTTAGTTTTTGTCAAACAAGAAACAACCTCTCTTGCTCGTAAATAAGTCGGGATCCCTCATCTGCCCTGGCGCAATGAATGCCCCGAAATAAGTGCAAATGCACACGTAAAAGAAAATGAAACCAAATAAAGGGTAAAGGATCGAGAAAGGCTTCCTACATAGAGAGGTAATGCAACGACTTCGCCGGAGTACTAACCAAGCTCACTGGCAGTGGAGCAATGTTTGTGATTTCTTGAAGTGACTCCACTGGGGTATTGTCCAAGCCCACTGGCAATGGAGCAACACTAGAAACATACTTTTAAAATTTTGAATACAATAAGCCCTCTGCCTTGTTCTTTGCATCATCATCAACTACTGGCATGTGTGAACTATCAATGGGGTGTTTACTGACTGGAAAGACCTAGCTGAGGCATGAGGGAAGGCATATCTGCAAATTTCGTGGCCATGCAAAAGGTACCCATTGAATTTGTTCAATATTCCCTTGCATCATTATTCGCACTTAGACTACTATAGGGGTGTTAACGGAGATACTGGATTCTACCAGTGGTTTTCCAATTATTGTAGCCGCTACAACACCACCCAAATTTTTGGGCATACTCAAAATTTTGGGTACCCCACCGATCGCCCCAAGCTTTTAGCATTTTGATAGGGCCCCCAACCAGTTTCTCTCCCCGCGATTTTGCCTATCCAACCCCTTTTTGTGCACCCACTCACATTTCGTACATTGCATCCGCACACCATGTTTTATATCAAATAGATGCCTTAGGAACACATTAGGGTTTTGAAGGTTGATGGCTTTATTAATGTGTTAAGAGCCTCATGATTTTTGAGCCCATCTGAGAAAATGTACACACAATTTGGCTTTTCAAACAATGGACAATTTTCGGGTTTGGGCGAAACTCCAAATGTGAAAAGGTGATCCCCCTCGTTTTGAGCTAATTTGCATCCCATTGAGAGTGTGTTCCCATTGACATTCAGTCATCATGGAAGAAATTGTTGCATGTCATAGGACACTCAATTCATGATTGATTCCTCATCTCGGCATGCACATTAGGATTTTTATCAAGGCCTTCGTTCCAATGGATATTCAAAACCCTAGATTGTGGTAACCTATAGTCGAACCATCACAAATGTTTCAAGAGACTCGCTCTGTGGGTGCTTCATCCCTCAGGCATTATGTGTTATCAGAATCAATTGTAATTAATAGGTCTATGAAAGCGCCAAGATATTAAGTTGGCCTCCAAACTTAAGCATGCTTTTAGCAACTAATATAAGTTACTTATAACATCTTAATTGGGGTCAGTTATTGTTCAAGCACCTCAATGAATTAGTGTATTGATTCATTTTATGATCACACGAAAATGTCACTATTGCAGGATAACTTATTTTTTATTCTCATCTTCCTTTTCAGGATGCCCTGGAAGTACCTTGAGCTATTGCTACAGTGGCACAAGTAGTCCTTGGGCACGACTTCACTAAAACGCTCTGATTTCAAGAGTTCCTTAATAAGTGGCATGGTGGATGTTTGAAACTATAAATGGGTTATGTGTTGGAGTGTGAGACATCATGATGCACCTAAAAGTCGTAGGGGAGGTGCTATAATGATTCCTCAAAGGGGATTTTCTTGCAAGAACATAATGTGCTATTCAGGGAAACTATCATGGTAAGACGGCTGACGAAAAATGTTTTAGCACAACTACCTCCAAAGAATAGGTAGGTAATAAGACTAATGGTGACTTCATCAGATATTTCTTTGGAAAAGGCTTCAACTGCCAAGGATGAAAGAAGGGCTGGTGAAAGTGTTTGCCACTGTGGCTTTACTAGTAAGGGTTCATGTGATTGTGAAGATGATGACAATGATTATGGAAGTGGTGAATTTGACAATTCAGAAGACCTGCAAGATGTTGGAGAACCAAAGAAGTTGTCTAAAACTCTATCTCATCAAGAGGTTGGTTTGGAAAAGCTTCAAAACTTTTAGGAGTGGTTATTCAATCATCTTCTTGTTGTTGATTCTGAGTACACGGACCTTGTCGATAAAGACTTATGTCCTCAAAAAATGGTAGTCTTTGGTCATCATCTAAGAGTCCTTGATGGAATATAGGTAGTTGTGTGTCAAAACGGGCTTGAGTTGGTCCGTATTGATGGGAGTACACTTTCTAAGGACCACCAAGCTGTTGTACAAGCATTTCGTTCAAAGCCAGACATGAAGATGGCAATAATTGGCATAATAGCTGGTGGTATAGGGCTTGACTTCTCGACAGCTCAAAGTGTTGCCTCCGTTGAACTACCCAAGTCAACATCAGAAATGATTCAGGCAAAGGATCGAGCTCATAAACAAGGGAAAAAGAATGCAATCAATATATATGTCTTATGTGCGAAGGATACATCAGATGAAACATAGTGGTCAGCGTAGTATGAGACCTGCTCTGCAGTGCTTCTGATTCTTCATTCTAGTTCACAGTATTCAAACAATGAGCACAGTGGGAAGTCGTGGGATGCGTGGTATCGCCACATGCAGAGGATCATGAGAGGTAGGGATCCGAACTACCTAATCTCTCCTGTGATTTAGCGATCTCCATTTGCTGTGACTTGCCTCACCACAAATTCCTACGGCTCAGGTAATCACACGCCAGATTTTCAGGCCCATGAACAAACTAAGGGTCATAGAGCTCAACGCATGTGATGTTTGTGGCGTTAACCTCGTACACGTGAAGAAAAGAATTTTTCAGTAGCCGCAATGGGTTTATAGAATAATAACAATGGTAATCTTCGTCAACCATTCAAGCGCATCGTGAGGCAGACTCCACGACAAAAAATGTCCAAAACGCCCTGCGTCATACGTAGGGAATATATTCCAGTGCCACAAGGTTTTGTTTCTTTTTGCAAAGGAGGAGGATTTTATCTTAACTTAGACACCTTGAGAGTGTTGATTTATAATTTTGAAGAAGGGAGTTTCAGAACAACCAGCATCCCAAATCTTCTCAGCTGTACAGCATGGTAGTCCGAGCTGTAGATAATTATGATGAGATAAAGGCTCGAATAAGTCAGAGATTAGTTGAGACTGTTAAACGACATATTGACGGAGCTGATGAATACTTGCAACAACACGATGTAGCTAGTCCCACAATGTTCCCCTTTGCCATGCACTCTAAAATGCGACCTCTCTCAACTCGTTGGGTCGCTAAATCACACCCCAAGTCAACCTCCACGCAATGCGACCACTTTGATTTGCGACCATGTGACCTCCGATAAGTCGCATTTCCACCCAGACCATCAGGTCGCACCTCAGGCGAACCCCAGGATGCGACCTACTTCAGATTGTGACTATGCGACCTCCAGGAGTCACTCTCCCACTCATAGTCGCCGATCGCAGTTTTAAAGTCCCATGATGCAGCCACAACTGCGACCTCCATTATAATGTGACTATGTGACCTCATTAGTCGCAGTCCTTGAATACGACTGGTCACTGGATCGCAATTGAGGAATCCATAGCTCCATGCGACCCACACTGCTATGCGACCGTGCGACCTGCCCAGAAGTGCGTTTTTCCATTTAAAGGGAAACTATGATTTGCATAGGCAAAATGCGGTCGGTTGAGGTCGCGCTTCCCAAATGGGACTTGAACGGATGAGGGGGGGCATGAATGTCAGACACAAATAGATTCACTACCAATTGGAAGACGATTCAAGCTTATGAAGATTATGGAGCATGTTTCAAAAGGAAGACTCATCGTGACTTGTTCCAAAGGGTTGCGACCATAACACATAAAGGAACAAAATTGTGAGTTAAGGATGTGGGTAGACTTTTCTTGTCAAACGAGAATTTGCATAACTGGCCAACATGATAATGTCTAACCTTGGTGAACACTATTGACCTCAATTAGACAGTTATACCAGGATAGTATGTGTAGCGAAGCGATAATGAGAGTAAATGAGAATACAACTGAGGTAGCCCAATGTTGGGTATTTTTTTTTTTTTTTTTTTTAAATGGGGAAAATACCAAAAAACCAAATATTCAAACACACAGAGGCAATGCTCTGTTTTTACTTTTCTCCAGGATCTTTTATGCAAGAAGACTTAAAAGAAATTTCACTCAGAGAACTAGAGTATTTCACCACCATAAAAGATTTCTATTCATTAAAACAAGAACTGATACATCCTCTTTTACTGAGAGGGATTTACCAATGTAAAATTGTTTTCATATTCACTGCTGTGAAAAACAACTTACTGCTGTAACAACAGTTTACATGAGCTTACTGCTGTAAAACAAAATTTACATTCACTGGTGTGAAACACTTTTACATGCTGCTGTAAAAACAAAACTTACAGAGTTACAAAAACTCGCTCCACAATTATCTTTATGCACTTGCAAAACCACACATGGTTTTCCTTCACCTCTGTTTTTCAATGCCTCACAAAATTTACAAAATATATTTTTGCACTGCTGTGCTTACATCCTCTGGTTCTTCTTTTTGCTGCTGCGAACACACAACATTCACTTCCCGTGTGCCATTCATAAAAACACAAGTCAACACAGTAATAAATTACATACACCTATCCCATACAGAATTTATGTGATAAGTACATACGCCCATTCCTTCTCATAAAAAAAAACTTACGAACTCTATGTAAAACTTTAATATTTTACCTACCACTATGACATTTCATTAAGACGTATGGTCAACCAAAACTTAGATTTACTCCACGCAACATTTAATATTTGCCGCCGGGTGAATTTCAAACATTATGCAATTTGGTTTTGGGAAGCCATCGGGTCCACTCCATCGCATCGCAACTTTACTCATGTCAAAGACCCCGACCCTATGATATTGCCGATAGCGAAGTGCCGATGCGATATCGGCGATCGCTCATCGCAAACACAAGAGCTTCCTTATGACTCCTTCACTTCAACTTTGCCGATGCGATATCGGCGATCGCTTATCGCAAATACAAAGGCTCCTTTATAATTCCTTCACTTCATTTTGCCGATGCGATATCGGCAATCGCAGTTGAAATTATATTTTCAACACTCCCCTTTAATTTCAACTGTCGGGCATTCAATCATACCCAAACACTTCCTCAAAAATTCAAAGCTCTTCTGATCCAATGGCTTTGTCAAAATGTCTGCTACCTGTTCCTGAGTACTGCAATGTTGTAGCACAATTTCTCCATTGTTCACCAATTCTCTGATATAGTGAAACCTTGTATCAATGTGTTTCGTTCTCTTATGAAACACTGAATTCTTTGACAATGCAATAGCAGAGCTATTGTCACAAAAGATGACTGTTGCTTTTGCCTGCTCTTGGCCTAAGCTTCTCAACATTCTTCTCATCCACACTGCTTGACATGCTGCTGCTGTAGCTGCCACGTATTCAGCCTCTGCTGTAGACAATGCTACAATGGACTGCTTCTTAGAAGCCCATGAAATGGCTCCTGAACCCATATTAAAAACATAACCGGAAGTGCTCTTCCGATCATCTACACTTCCAGCCCAATCGCTGTCTGTGTATCCAACCAAATCTGAATGTTCTGAGGCATGATATAAAATTCCAAACATTTTGGTGCCTTTGACATACCTCAAAATTCTCTTTGCTGCCTGCCAATGTGCCTCCTTTGGCCTCTCCATGAACCTGGAAATTAAACTAACAGCATACATTAAATCAGGCCTAGTTGCTGTTAAATACATAAGGCTGCCCACAATGCTTTTATACAAGCTAGGATCAAAGTCCTTGCTGCTGTCCTCTTTGCTGAGCTTTAATCCCATCACTGTGGGAGTGATTGCTGCCTTGCATTCTTCCATCTTAAATCTGCTCAAAACTTGATTTACATATCTTGCTTGAGATATAAAAATTCCTTTTTCATTTTGCTCTACTTCTATGCCTAAGAAGTATCTCAACAAACCCATGTCAGTCATTTCAAATTCATCCTTCATGACTGATTTAAAATTCTCAATAAGATAAATATCATTTCCAGTGAAAATAACATCATCTACATACAAGACAACAATTAAAATTTTACCATCCTTTTCCTTGATGTAGACTGTGGGTTCTCCTTCACATTTGTCAAATTCATTATCTAATAGATATGAATCTATCCTGCTGTACCATGCTCTTGGCGCTTGCTTCAGCCCATAAAGAGCTTTCTTCAATTTGCACACTTTGTGCTCTTCACCTTTCTTCTCATAGCCGAGAGGCTGTTCAACATAAACCTCTTCTTTTAACACTCCATTTAGGAAAGCTGATTTCACATCCATTTGGTAGACTTTCCATTTGTTTTGTGCTGCTATGGACAGCACTGCTCTCACGGTTTCCATTCTTGCAACCGGTGCGAAAGTCTCCTCATAATCTCTCCCATACTGCTGCTTGTACCCTTTGACAACCAGCCTTGCCTTGTGCCTTTCAATCTTGCCTTCAGCATTGCTTTTGGTCTTGTAGACCCATTTCACACCAATGACTTCTTTGCCTTTTGGTAACTCTACCAAATCCCATGTTTTGTTTCTCTCTATGGCATTCATCTCCTCATCCATAGCTTCTATCCATTTCGTATCTTTAATAGCTTCTTCAAAATGAATAGGATCATCAACATGACAATACAAGGCAAATAAGGAATTCATTCCTTCATTATAAATGTCACTTAGATTTCTAAACTTCTTACCTCGTTCACTTGGTGTGCAAGTGCTTGAAGATGCACTTGAGTTTCCTCCTTGTGGTGTGCTTGGAAAAGCACTCTCATTGATCCTCAATGGTGTACCTTGCTGTCCTTGTGTTGGCGCTGCTGTTTGGGGATGTACTTCAGCCACTTCCTCTTCATCTTCATCATGAGACAAACAGTTCTTGACATTAACTGTCTTCTCTATGCTTCCATCCCAAGCTTCCTCTTCAATGAATTGAACATCCCTGCTTACAAAGAACTTCTTGGTAGATGGAATGTACAGCCTGTATGCCTTGGATTCATCACTGTATCCAATGAAGATGCATTTCTCCCCTTTGCTGTCCAACTTCCTCCTTAGCTGATCTGGTATGTGTGCATAGGCCACACACCCAAAAACTCTCATGTGGGTGACTCCTTGCTTTCTCCCACTCCATGCCTCTTCTGGCACCTTGTTCATGACTGCTTTTGTAGGACACCTGTTCAATATATAAACTGCACAATGTACAGCTTCAGCCCAATACTCATTTGGCAAATGCTTTGCCTTCAGCATGCTCCTCGCCATATCCATGATGGTCCTGTTCTTCCTTTCAGCAACTCCATTTTGTTGTGGGGTGTACCGAGTTGTAAACTGTTTATGAATTCCATTTTCTCTACAGAATCTTAGGAATTCCTTGGAGATATACTCACCTCCTCTATTAGTCCTCAAAACTTTAATGTGCAGCCCGCTTTGGTTTTCCACAAGTGCTTTGAAATTTTGGAATTTCTCAAACACTTCACTTTTGTTTTTAAGGAAATATATCCAAGTCTTTCTTGTACAGTCATCAATGAATGTTAGGAAATATTGGCTGCCAGCTAATGATGGAGCTTGCATTGGTCCACATAAATCTGAGTGGATGATCTCTAAGGGTGTCTTTGCCCTTATGCTTTTCCCTGATGGAAAACTTTCTCTGTGTTGTTTTCCCAAAATGCAGCCTTCACATAGGCTGTCCGGTTTCTCTATCAATGGTAATCCTCTTACCATTCCTTTTCTGCTCAATAAGTTGAGGCCTCCAAAATTTAGATGCCCAAATCTCAAGTGCCATAACCAATTCTCATCCTTTGGCACGCTTTGGAAGGCCTCTTGGGTGACTGCTGCAATTTCTCCTTTGTTTTTCATGTCTGCCCTGATCCGGAGAGGGAACATCCTGTTCCTTGTCATCTTCACTTCAGCAATGCATCTTTTGCTGGGTGGTATGTCCATGATGGTGCACACATCATTTACAAAGTAAACATTGTAACCCTTTTGGATAAGCTGTCCAACACTCAATAGGTTACATCTCATTCCGGGGACATAGTAGACATCTGCTATGGTTTTCCTTTCTCCTTGTTTTGTAAATATTTTTATCTCCCCTTTTCCCATAACAGAGACTTTGCTATCAGTTCCTAGTGTGACTTCTGATTTCAAGTTTTGATTTAAGGCTGAGAAGAGGGCTATATTCCCTGTCATATGGTTGCTGCAACCTGAGTCTAAAAACCATATGTCCTCACTATGTGTTTCAGCCATGTTACAAGCTAACAGGACATTATTTTGACTGTTGTTTTCTCTTGTAACATTTGCATTTTGTCTAGTGTTCATATCATGCTGTTTCTTTCTACAATCACTTGCATAATGTCCATACTTTTTGCAATAATAGCATTGAACATTAGATTTATCATACCTTTGTCCTTGAGCATGATGTTGTCCTCCTTGTTGGCTGCTGCCTTGGCCTTGGTTCTGATTTGGATTGCTGCCTCTTCCTTGTGCATTTGATGGGTTGTTCCTTCCTCCTCTGTTCTGGCTTCTGCCTCTTCCAAAGGACATCTGGGTCTTGAAGGCTTGCTCAAGAGATGAGTTTTCATTCCTACTCAACCTCTGCTCATGTGTTATCAGTGATGCATGTAGCTCATCAACTGAATAGCTTGAGAGATCCTTTGTCTCTTCAATGGTGGTGACTATGGCATCAAACCTTGAGGGTAAGACCCTCAATATTTTCTCCACTATTCTTCTATCTTCAATGGTTTCTCCATGAGTTCTCATTTGTGTGATTACACCAATCACATGAGTGAAGAATGAGTCAATGTTATCTGACTCCTTCATATTCAGATTCTCAAAATCCTTTCTCAGCAATTGAAGTTTTGCTGTCTTCACTCTCTCCATGCCTTGATAGGCTGTCTTGAGGGTTTGCCATGCTTCATTGGCTGTCTTAGCTGCTGCTAACCTTGGAAACATACTCTGGTCTACTGCTAGATACAACAACACTCGGGCTTTTGAATCCTTCTTCCTATTGTTCTTCAGCAGATCCTTCTCTCCCTGAGTTAATGCATTGAACTCAGTTTCATCTGCTGGTTCTTCGAAGCCATCTTCAACTATTTCCCATAAGTCTTGGGAAGCAAGCAGGGCTGTCATAGTTATTGACCAATAATCATAGTTCTTCCCATTAAACTGTGGGAGCTGGGTGTTAAACAAACCCATACCAGTGCTTGTGCTGGCCATTCCTTGACTGTGTATTTAAAACAAATCACTGCTTCTTTAGCAACACAAGAAAAAAAACTTTAGAGAAATACCTGAACCTTTTGTTGTCTGAGTCTTCTGTGTGCCTGAGAAGTTTTGCTGCAGCAACAACCTTCTCCCTTCAGCTTCTTGAACACCTTCAAGAGCCTAAGCCTGCTCTGATACCACTGTTGGGTATTTTTTTTTTTTTTTTTTTTAAATGGGGAAAATACCAAAAACCAAATATTCAAACACACAGAGGCAATGCTCTGTTTTTACTTTTCTCCAGGATCTTTTATGCAAGAAGACTTAAAAGAAATTTCACTCAGAGAACTAGAGTATTTCACCACCATAAAAGATT
The DNA here is from genome assembly GCA_031772625.1 of Pinus tabuliformis. Lineage (NCBI taxonomy): Eukaryota > Viridiplantae > Streptophyta > Pinopsida > Pinales > Pinaceae > Pinus > Pinus tabuliformis. The sequence continues at coordinate 1,981,827,232 of CM062817.1, read as the reverse complement.
TCTATTCATTAAAACAAGAACTGATACATCCTCTTTTACTGAGAGGGATTTACCAATGTAAAATTGTTTTCATATTCACTGCTGTGAAAAACAACTTACTGCTGTAACAACAGTTTACATGAGCTTACTGCTGTAAAACAAAATTTACATTCACTGGTGTGAAACACTTTTACATGCTGCTGTAAAAACAAAACTTACAGAGTTACAAAAACTCGCTCCACAATTATCTTTATGCACTTGCAAAACCACACATGGTTTTCCTTCACCTCTGTTTTTCAATGCCTCACAAAATTTACAAAATATATTTTTGCACTGCTGTGCTTACATCCTCTGGTTCTTCTTTTTGCTGCTACGAACACACAACATTCACTTCCCGTGTGCCATTTATAAAAACACAAGTCAACACAGTAATAAATTACATACACCTATCCCATACAGAATTTATGTGATAAGTACATACGCCCATTCCTTCTCATAAAAAAAAACTTACGAACTCTATGTAAAACTTTAATATTTTACCTACCACTATGACATTTCATTAAGACGTATGGTCAACCAAAACTTAGATTTACTCCACGCAACATTTAATATTTGCCGCCGGGTGAATTTCAAACATTATGCAATTTGGTTTTGGGAAGCCATCGGGTCCACTCCATCGCATCGCAACTTTACTCATGTCAAAGACCCCGACCCTATGATATTGCCGATAGCGAAGTGCCGATGCGATATCGGCGATCGCTCATCGCAAACACAAGAGCTTCCTTATGACTCCTTCACTTCAACTTTGCCGATGCGATATCGGCGATCGCTTATCGCAAATACAAAGGCTCCTTTATAATTCCTTCACTTCATTTTGCCGATGCGATATCGGCAATCGCAGTTGAAATTATATTTTCAACACCCAAGAGGACCCCCCAAGGACACAACATTGATAATATTGTGGCACAGTAATTGACCACACAGGGGTCTAGATTAATTATTTATTAATTTCATTCTTTCAAATTAGCTGGTTGTAATTCCATTATCATTCTTTGTCCGAAATTATGCCCGATTAATGTTATTCGTGTGCAAGTAGAAGGAACAGAACATATATTGGTCTACGCAAAAGGATTGGGGTTTTCTCATGGAGCTTTCCTGACTAGGTTTTCCTTCAGTAAGCAAGATGGTCCCTTCCAAGTTCTGATATCTTTTCAATAAACTCAAAGGTACACCACCAGAAGATAGATGAACGCAAGTGAGGCATAGTGGCAAGAAAATGAATCGATCTCAATACGAAGCATCTACAGCGTGGCAAGATCCATTCTGGGTATAGGAAGGAGAGGACTCCAACCTATGAGGAGAAATCTAGGGATACTCATGGGAAGACTTGCAACTAGGATGTCTGACCAGTTAATAAGTCGGCTCAGCATGGTTGACCGAGACATGATGGCAACCGCCTTCGTGACAAGCATTCTAGGGTCTACAAGAACCGTCTACATCTTCTTCTTCCCTTTTGTAAATGTTCTCCTATGATGCCAACAGTTACGCTGAGAGAAATTAAGCCTGTAGTAGGTAGGAGGCATGGGAGAGTAGTAAGGAAGCTCAATAGACATGAAGGGCATGGGGGAAGGCCAAAGGTCATGATAGGTGAATGGTCACCTGATCTCTATAAATGTGCCCTCATCCCTCACTTACAAGGACTTTAGCACTTCAGTTGAGGCCAATAGAGATAGTTGGTTGATGCTTGAGAGCTAAGGCCACTCAGCTCTTGGTAGCTAGGAGAGTGGGTTTGCAGTAGGGTTAGGGTTTTGACACCAGGCGATGGTATGAACAGTCCATGTTCCACTACTGGGTATTGAACAGTTGCATGATATGTATTTGAAGTTGCAGCAATATTAATAAGATGTTTTCCTTTTCCCTTTGCACTAATTCCCATGATGACTCATGGTGGTTGTATTAGTTGTCTGGGACATCACCATATCTATATGAGTGCTTTCATATTCCTGAGATGTTATGTACTTATACATAGTGGTTGCATGTATGTTTCACTTTAGAATCTGCGTTTACTTGTTCCTTGCCATGTCGGTGACCTATTGTGAACTACTTCGCAATTGACCTCCGGCATGTTCTTTTATATTATGTCCGATGGGGTTTTAGCTAAGTAATCATCCTCATCATTCATCTCTTCTTATCATTGTTGTGACTTGTTTAAACCTCCTTCTACAATTTTTCAATCTTGGTCTGATTTTGTTTCGCTCCCCGAGCACTTCATTCCCGCCCCACTCTGGCACCTTCTCATTTGATAACCAAAAGTAAAAAACATCCATGGTGGCAGTTGGGCCCACATACCGGATAGGGTTCCTATCCCAAGCAGTGTGAGGTCTAATTGGGACTTCACACCAGGGAGACCCCTTAGTCGTTGGCGGTACATTTTGGCCCGTCAATAGGTTTGAATTTCCATCTTTGCTTAGGGAATTTAGTAAATTATCCATTATGTTTTTATGGTGTAAGATTTAGGATTACAGTTTTATTTAATATGCTAAATGAATTCATTTCATCATTGTTTAACTCTTAATTATATCCTCATATTTCAATTTATCATTGTTTAATTCCTAATTATATTGTCACTTATATAAACAGTCAAACACTCCTCAATTATTACTCTCTTCCTAAGAGAAAGTAGGTACAATTTAGACCTTTTCAAAATAATTATGTTCTTTGAGCGAGGGTTGTTCAAGTATTGTATAAACCACACAGAAAATTGCTTACTTAAAATTTAAATTTGCAGATAAATGCTGCCGCAAGGCACTATTAATTGGGAATTTCTGAAGGTGTTGAGATTTAATGTGCACTAGGAGATGCGTGGTGGCAGTTGTAAAATTTTGTTTTTTTTTTGAAACAGATGTCCAAACAGCGAATAGATATATGTTAGACAATGTTTAGCCTAACCAATTTCAATAAAGAACACTTTAGGTGCAAATATATTTTTATGGCAGTTAGTTTAAAATAAATTATTTAAATTTATAAAAAAAATATTATCAAAATTGACAATGTTAAAATGAAAATGAAGTTTTTTTAATTTTATAATAAAGTTTATAAATATTTTAAACGAAACTTTTATTTCTATAATAAAATAAAATAATTATATTTAAAAAAAAAAAAAAAAGTTATACAATATTTTTGTAATTCCATTGTTTTCTATTAAATCATGAGAAATATACACCATGGGAGACTCCTCATATGAGACAAAATGGCCTCACTCCGACTTAATTTGTTGGCCTTTAAGTCAATACAAAATATAACTGAAAGTAATTGATTGAAATTGGTTCCCTTTCTATCCATAGCCCTCCAAGAAAAAATCTATCAAGACGATGTAAAAAGCTTACTTTCATCTTTACATATGTTCTGCATTGGGGTCATTTGCCTCAGTACCTCTATTGGCTCGATGGTGGAAGGCATCGTGAATATGGGACTCCATATGAGCCATCCTGGCCTCAAATCCATCCATACGTTCTTGTAATCGCTGCTAGCTCTTGTGAAGGGATGCCTGGTGATCGAGAATGAGCCCCTGATTATGCAAGATGTCAACAAAGAAACTGACCAAACCGACATGGTCCATTTGCTGCGTTTTTGTAATAATGTTCAAGAAGACAAACTTGGGCCTCAATAGAGTCGAAGGGGGGCGATAGATCCACGCATCTAGGAAAATCTATGCGAGGGGCCACAAGGTCCCCTTCCTCATTTTGGTTTCCTCTGCCTTGGTGGTCACCTCCACGCAAAAGACGACCCCGTTGATGAAGCATCATAGAAATTCCATCATCCCAACAAAACACTCAAATTGATGCTCCCCACAGGGGAACACTGTGGTTCCATAGACTCCTCACCACATCACTACATAGACCTCCTCCCAGGAAGCTACCAAGAGAGAGTACCCCAGTTTCAAAATCCAATTCCACCCGAGACACAATAAGTCTAAACAAATCCAAAGACCTAAAGCTATTGAGACATGAACTAATGCCCTAAATGGCCCTGCTACAAATCCCCACCATCCTAATTAAACAAGTTATCAAATTCATGCCCGCCCTTTTCCTCCAGCAACAAAGCAAGGAAGTTGGGTGCTTGCAAAGCTTCTAAGGGGAATTTTTATGGTATATGATACATTAATTACCCAAATAAAGCATAGAAGAGAGATATTAGATACCTACATGACAAGCTAAAAAAGTCTAACACCCCGACAGAATACCTACACCACCCCTTGCCACCACCACCCAACCCTTGAAGGGGGGATGATAGTCTGAGAGCCTTCCTACTCTTCCAGTTTCCACGAATAATTTCCTCAAGGGTCCCAAATGTTGGGCACGTTGCAGACTCTTGGTGCTATGTGGCCTTCAATATCCGTTGTTTCAAAGGGTTGTGTCTTCTCTCCACTACAAAACTATGTAATGGTTCCGAGGAGGTTCTCCAAAACCAATTCAATTACCCTTTCAATTCCTATACTCATTTCCTAGCTCATTGTCTCCTCTCCACTATAGAACTATGTAATGGTTCCGAGGAGGTTCTACACAACCAATTCAATTACCCTTGCAATTCCTATACTCATTTCATGGCTCAGAAACATTGTCATCGTTCCCACTCACAAATATACCAAGCATCGCATCGAGAAGGTTCCCTAGGCCTCTTTCCAACGTCTACCTGCTATCCCTCAACTGCATTATAACCACTCTGTGTGGGAGGAGTAATACTTCGTGTCCTTAGATCGTTCTCCAAACTCAGCTCATTGGCGAAAAATATTTATATATTAAATTAAATTACACTTTCAAAATATTTATAACATTATCAATCTTATTAATTTTTAATTATATATATATATATATATATATATATATATATATATATATATATATATATATATATATATATGTGTCATTTTAATTTTTAAATATAACCATAAATTTTCAAAATAAATCAATTCCTTTTCATTTTTCTTTTAACACAATTATATAAAAACATTTTTTAGAAAACAGAATATTTGTCCTCTTATATTTCAGGAATAGCTTGGCAATTAATTTGGAAGCTAATGATATTTTATCATTGAGCGAAAAGGCTAATTCTACAGCCCAATATGATGCGCACTGTCCCTCTATCATCAAAGTTAAAAATTTGATCATCTCGATCAAATAAAAAAAATTAAAAATATAAAATTATAAAAAAATTAAATAATCATATAAAACATCTAAATAATATCAAGTAATGAAAATTTCAACGTTAAAAAGATAGATAAATCTCTCAGCTCATGTTATGTATTTAAAAATAATAAGAATATTTAATAAGTGCAGAATACAAGAGATTAGGATGATATACTTTGACACGTTATTTGCCTCTGCATCCAACCTAATCCTATTCCACTCGAGAGTGACTCGGCACTATCATCCACCTATACAAATTATGGGCCACTGGGACTTGGATACTCTGATTCGACTATGAGCAATAGCTGTACCTCATGTTCAACAGTGAAAATAGGGCATCTCGTCTGCGTTGTGCATAATGACGAGCTAAAATCGCCGCTGTAAGTTGTAACACTAGCAATGCCAATTCCATAACTGGAATCGTTTCTTGGGTGTGCTTCCATAACTGATATCGTCTGTTGGGTGTGTTTATGGTCAATTATCAAATCACTATACGCCATCAAAACAAACGTACAATTAAGTGGAGTTGCGAAGCATTATAAGTGGTTCAACTCTCAGCGACCAACCGTTTCAAAGAACAGACGTGATATTTGAGGGTTTTATGGCTCCACCACTTGTTTCTATGCCTCCATAACTCATAGCCATTTCCACTGTGCACGTTGTACAACCACGGGAAACGCGTGGCAAACAAGTCAAGATGGGATTACCTCGATTTGCTGGGTGGCTAGAGAACTGATTAGAAGTAAACGACGGAAAAGGAAACATTCAAAGATGCATGGTTTGACTTTTGCGCCATGAATTCGTTCTCATGTTACTGGTAGAGCAGTAGAGGTGTTGTTTCCATGAGCTTAGTAAAATCAAATCAATGTTGCCTGTAGTTAAATTTGATAGGTAAGTTGAAGTGGTTTATTTAATTTGGAGATAATGGTTATATGGTAAATGATAGGTAAGTTGAAGTGGTTTAATTAATTTGGAGATAATCGTTATATGGTAAATTGGAGATAATGTTTATATGGTAAATTTAGAGTCCGGTTAAGTTTTTGTTGCTATTGTTAAAATATTTCACTTTCTAATTCATTTTTAATTGTGGTGGAATATTATCATATTTATAATAAAACTATATATTTGTATCATATTTATGAATTAATTAAGGAAAAAAATAGTTACTAGTATGTATATCCGTTTCTTTGTTGGTATCAAAGCCAATATGGGCTTGGCCCTGGCCCCTCCCTAGCCGAGGGAAAGGAAGATAGTGTTCTGTATGATGATTATGTTTTATTTTTTATAATAAAAAAATTCTTTTTCCATCGGTTTGTTAAGTGTCTGTGCGGCAGATTCAAAAGAAATTGAGTGACACGTACTAGTTTGGTGTGGAGCCGGCGTGAATTTTTACAGAGCTGCAGCATGAAGCATTTGAAGCAGTTGGAGAGTGATGCTCGGATTACACGCAGCGTGTAGCAGATTGGCATCATGTTACCCAGCGTATTGGTGCAGATCCGTTGCATTGCCAAGAACAGGCCTGCCAGTCAGACTGCCTTGGAAATACTGTGATCACTGCTTGAGGTCAAGCGACCAATGTCTGGGTTAAGCGGTTAACGAGTGTGGTGCGGCCATCTTGCAAGTGATTTGACGCAGCAAATGAGCGTTGTTGGTTTCGTTTGCTTTACATTTGGTGCTGTAGAAATTACTCCGGTGGCTCGTGAGTGGAGTGGAAGGACATCAACGCAAAGGAGCTAATCTCTACGTGCGCAACCGTTGTCACCAAGAGAGGTCCGCATGCTTAATAGGAGTTTCGTGGAGTAGATAGTAAGGACAATGCTTTGAAGGAGACTGTCTGCAGATGATAGTGATGCCCAAGATATGAATAATCAGACGAGTCAGACTCATTGTAGAGTCGCTTATATTGTGGATCGATTGCTAAGTTGAGCAATGAATTCGGAGGTATACAATGGAGTTATGTGGACTGCAGATGGCATAGTGAGCTTCATTTTGTTTGTAAAATTTTATAATAAAGATTAGTCATGGAATAGATTAGAATAATTTAAAATAGTAGTTCCAGAATATTGTTAAATTAATTGTGTGAATCTGTTATATATTGATGTATTTTATTGTGTTTCCGGAATCAAGAACATCAATTACAAGTTATGCTATAAGATCTTTGTGTTTGTGAAAATATGGGTTTCATAATTGTCTGTTGAATATGGCCAGTACTCAGATAACTAAGCTATATAATTATCAGAAGTGTAGTAATTTACTGCATTTTGACAAATAAAAGTTTGTCTATAGTGGGGTCTATTATCAAAATTTCTCTTCAATAGATCAAGAAGCGACAATTATACAAAGTTCATTAAAGATGGTGAGAGACGTTTATGTTTTATGAGGTGGTGAAGAAAGAGCAGTAGTTGTGAGATTCTAGAGTGGATATGAGTGCTGATGAAGACCAGTCAAAAGGAGATCAATTTCCTTGTTGTAATATGTCTTCTCTATATTGTAATTTGTGTTATTTTTAATTTTAACATGTAAACATTAAAGGAAGCACTTGGAGATAATGCTTACATGGTAAATTTAGGGTTGGTTTGGGTTTTTGTTGAGAGAATATCTCAACCTCCTCATCTATGTTTAGCTTATGTTGGTTCTCAATCCAACAATATATTTTTATCATATTTGTGAATGAATGGAGCAAAAAAATTTAGTTTTTGGTGTGTACATTGTTTTGTTTTTGTTTGTTTGTTTGTTTTTTTCATGCTTTCATGTCATGTGTAATTAATATAGTTAAATGAATTATATAACTATTAAATGTTAATATGCAATAATTCATAATAAATATGAAGACCCTAGATAAATTTTACATTATCAAAATTAAAATTATATTATTATTATTAAAAAGAATAATAATATATAACTTAAAAACACATATATTTAAAAAAACATGTAACAAGAAAAATATAGTAATTCAGTAAAAAAGAACAAGAGTTTAATGAGAATTGTATGCATGAAATTTTTGAATTAAATTGAATAGTGGATAATTATCTTTTAAATAATTCTTAATTTTCTATTCTGATTATTATTAAAATTATTTCATGGTATTTTGTGGAGGTTAAATTCCTACCATCAATTTAATAATTATTGATAATTAAATTAAAATTATAAAATCCTTATTTCAAAATTCACATGTCCATTAACATAAATAAAATTGCATACGGAAAATTATTACCACATTAAAATATAATAGATTTTTTTGTATTATTTCCAATATACTAATTATCTTTTGGAAATATATATATATAAATGATAAAACCTGAGAAGTTACTCATTGGAAACCCATTCTCATGTGAATAAGTCATTCCACATATTACTCTACTAGCAAAGTCCGTTTATACCCCTATTGAGCATTAGCTTTATTATTTGTTTTATCCAATTTTGCAATAAAAATTTGGTAGGATGCCACATTCCTGTAAAAGGAATTGAATCCTCGAATTTCCTTTGTTTTGTTCCTTTTCCAAAACAAAGATCTGATGTAAAAGGACTTTAATCCTTTAATTTATTTTTCCTAGACAATGATGTTGTGGGTATGTCGAATGAAAGTGCTAATGATAATTAAGTGTGAAATTTATTTTCTATTTCCTCAAATATTGAATCTTCAATTTTTTCTATAAAATAAAGATGGGATGTAAAATGATTCGAACTTTTTAAATTTTTTTTCCGAAACGGAGGAAGTTCTTAGGACTATTTTTTTCTTATTATTAGTTTTTCTTTTGGGTGTAGGAATTTATAGGATAAGTTCTTCAGACAGAACACCAAAGGACACCGCTCACAACTAGATCTCAGATCAATACACCAGTATTTTTGACGTGGTTAAAACCCTCAAAGAGGGAAACAGTCCACGGCCTGAGCCAACGCGGCCACTTCAGGCAATTTATTAATAAAAGAATGAATATTTACATAAGCTTCTCTCATAGACGGATTACCCTACAAATGACCCTCCATGCGCTTTAAATAGAAATCATGGACCAATCGGATGTCAAGCCACGGATAAAGTGTCAGTAATACCGAGGAGAGAATGAACCGTCGGATTGTAAGTTACAAAATGTACAAGGTAAAGAAACACACTTTACCTAACTCTATACTAGACCAAGTTGTACTTAACTATTTCCTATGTGTCGGAATATCCTAACATCCCCCCTTAAGAACAACTTGGGATAGGATTGAAGGATTTACAAATATGACACAATAGGAGAAGGAAGGAGGCACTAGAGCCTATCCCTCTTTAGTGACAACTTCCTCAACCCCAACCATAAATTGAAGTTTAGTGAACTTCGCCTTTGTGAGAGCCTTTGTGAAGATGTCTGCAACTTGATCATCTGTTGAACAATATTGCACTTCAAGAACATGGTCGTGAATGAGCTTTCTAATGAAGTGCATGTGCAGTTCAATGTGTTTTCTGCGCTGATGTTGGACTGGATCTTTGCATAGTTGAATGGCACTTTGATTATCACACCAAAGTATAGTCGGATGCTGCTACTGAAAGGAAAACTCTGACAGGATCTGACGAAGCCACAAGGCTTCCTTACTAGCTTCTACGGCACCACGATACTCTGCTTCTGCTGATGAAAGAGAAATGGCACCTTGTTTCTTGCAAGCCCATGTAATAGGTCCTGAACCAAGAGTGAACACATAACCGGCAATACACTTCTAATCATCAGGGTCACCAACCCAATCGGAATCAGTGAAACCAACCAATAGAGGAGATGCTTCGGCACTGTAATGAATCCCAAACTGAACTGTACCTCGAACATAACAAAGTATTTTTTTAGCTGCTTTCCAATGACTTTCACGTGGGTTTTGCATAAACCGAGCAACAAGGCCAACGACAAAGGAAAGGTCAGGTCAAGTATGGGTTAGATACGGAAGTTTTCCTACAAGTTGAGAGTATAAGGTAGCATCAACTTCAGGAGAAGTACAAGTGACTGAAAGTTTGACTCCAGACTGGAAGGGAGAAGGGGTTGGCTTACAGTCTTGCATGTGAAAATGGCGTAGAATATCACATGCATACTTGGACTGAGAAACGGAAATACCCTCCTTGGATTGCAAGACTTGAAGACCGAGAAAATAATGTAAGTGTCCTAAGTCTGTCATTTCAAATTTCTTTTTAAGGCTGGACTTCACATGGTTTATAAGGTTGGGATCACTAATGGTAAGGATAATATCATCAGCATAAAGAACAAGAATGATAAGAGACTTGTCCACTTTCTTGGTGTAGACAGTATTGTCAGAATGACACCTAGAAAAGCCAGATTCTAAAAGAAAGCTATCCATTTTGGCATACCAAGCTCGAGGAGCTTGCTTGAGACCATCAAAGGATTTCTTAAGCCGACATATAAGGCTGGAGTCTATTTTTATTAAGCCAATGGGTTGTTCCATGTAGATTTATTCATGCAAGTCCCTATGCAAGAAGGAAGATTTAACATCCATCTGATGGACTTCCCATTTGAACGAGGCAGTAAGGGAAAGAACAAGGTGGATAGAGTTCATTTTGGCAACAGGGGAGAAGGCTTCAGTGTAGTCAATGCCTTCAACATGTGAAAAACCTTTAGCAACAAGACGAGCTTTATGTTTATCAACTTTCCCATCTGGTCCATACTTGGTTCTGTAAACCCATTTGCATCTAACAAGTTTTCGTCCCTTTGGTAGAGGAACAAGATCCCATGTATCATTTGCCAATAATGAATGATATTCTTCATTCTTAGCTGCTTCCCAATCTGGATGGCCTGAAGCTTCTGCAAAAGTGTCAGGATCATAATTTACTGGAGCTTGAGCCAGTAAATAAGAGGCTCTGTCAAACAAAGAACGTGTGCGTCGCTGATCTGTAGGATCACCGGCAAGATCACCTGCTGCATCTCGAGTAGCACGAACCCATTTTGGAAGCTGAGGAGCTGAAGGAGGATCCTGAGATGGTGGGGGAGGATTTTCATCCTCACTTTCATCATCTGAAGAAGAAATGTTTTCAAAAGTAAAAGAGATAGGGAGAGGTGGCACATCCGCCGGACTAGGCTCGCAGGCCGATATATTTTCATCAAATTTTACATCTCTTCTAATGATAACATTTTTGGACTTAAATGGAATAAGTCTATGGCCTTTGACATCTTCAAAATATCCAACAAAAGTACATTTTTCACTCTTAGGTTCTAAAGCTTTATGCTTTTCATCTGGAATATGGGTCCACGCTTCACTTCCAAAAACACGAAAGTGACTTACATCTGGTTTGATTGAGCTTCATGCTTCTTCTGGAGTGATATTCCTTTAAAGCCTTAGTAGGAGTGCGATTTATTATGTAATTTTCACAGTTAATTGCTTCTGCCCAAAAACTAAGACCAAGTCCTTTAGATTGTAGCATACAATTAGCCATTTCCTTTAAGGTGTGATTCTTCATCTACAACATTTTGTTGTGGAGTATATGGAACAGTATGTTGCATTTGAATTTCATTCTCAATGCAAAAGTTGATGAATGTGTTTTTAACATATTCTCCGCCATTATCAGATCTTAGCTTAAGAATTTGATGTCCAGATTGTTTTTCAACAAAGGCCTTGAAGGCCAAAAATGTGTTAAATACTTCACTCTTGAGTTTTAAGAAGTATACCCAAGTGCGTCTGGAGAAATCATCAATGAAAGTTAAGAAATACTTGCAGCCAGAGAATGACACAACTGGAAGTGGACCACATAAATCACTATGCACAAGTTGTAGAGGGGCTGAGGCATGCCAAGAGGCACATTTTTCAAAACTGTCCCGATGATGTTTTCCGAGTACACATCCGGAACAAACACCATCTCTGCAAGATACCATAGGAAGAACTGTCACCATATTTTCTTCACATAGGTGTTGAAGGGAGCGATAGTTGAAGTGACCAAATCACTCATGCCAAAGTTTGCTCACTTCATCGTTATGAGCAACAAATACTGAGGGAAGATTTGATGATCCAAAGTTGTGAAACTTATACAACCTTGTAGAATCATCAGCAATGCCAGTAGCTAAAATATTTTTAGGATCTCTTAGGTCCTTGATTACAACATCATGAGGTGAAAATTCAACGATTTTACCTTCACCTGAATGAGTTATCTGATATACAGATAGAAGGTTGCAGGATAAGGTTGGAACACATAATACATCATTAAATTGACCATTGTCTAGATGAATAGTTCTAGTCCCTACAACACTAAGACATCTATCATCACCAACATATATATTTTTGGTGTTACAATCATTTAAAGAAGAAAACATGGCTTTGTTTTTGGCCATGTGATAAGAAGCTCCAGAATCAATGAGCCACTCATGAGAATGAGAAGAAGAAGATACATTTAGTGCATAGCTAGACCGAGATGCTTGACAACCACATGCAGAAAGTGCCATTCCTAAAGATGAAGTTGAAGTTGAAGATTGCTCCAAATGGATGTTATGTTTCTTCATCGCTGCTTCCAAGGCTTCCATATTCTTAAAGCATTTGGATTCTAAGTGGCCATCTCGATTACAAAAGTTGCAATGTCTATCAGTCTTCTTCCATTTGTTTTTATGTCTTATCATTTTGTTGAAATGATTTTTCATTTTGAGGCTGAGATTGCTTAGGACCCTTGTTTGGTTTACGACCATTCTTTTTAGGATATGACTTCTTAGGATTCTTTGAATTTGGTTGCTGCTGGGCGGCTAACGCTTTCTTGGAAGAGTTTCCACGATTAAGAAGACCAAGGTGTAAGATTTTTTCTTGTTCTCTTATTAAAGAATCACAAAAAGAGTCAAAGGAAGGGGACTTGTAGTTTGTTCCTTGAGAAATGAAGGCTTCTCTTGTAGAATGGAAGGTGGAAACAAACACAGAGTAGGCTGGTCCCAACTTAGTAAGAATTGAATAGATAAGGTTACTATCTTCTTTCTTAACTTTAACACCTTCCAAGAGATATCTAAGGGTCTTGAACTTGGACAAGAAATCTTCAATGCAAGTAAAATTATTAGGGTCCAATGTAAGCAACTCATTTTCAAGTTGATGGGCTCTAAGTTCATTTTTAATCCCCAAAACTTTATTGATTTGTTTCATTACTTCATCAGGAGTATCAAGTTCTGCAATATGGAATCTAAGATCTCGAGAAATAGACATCCCTATCAATCCACGTGCTTGATCTTACCTATTTTCCCATTTAGCAGCCTTATCTTCTTCCTCTGCTTTCTTTTCTTGGCCTGAGGCTATTCTGTAGGGACCTTTACTTCTAAGTAAATCCTCAATGTAGGACAACCATTGGAAGTAGTTGGTTCTGTCAAGGGTAACTTGGTATTGACTTTCCATTTCAACGGAAACTGAAGCTAAAGATGTTCAAAATAAGTGTTCCAATGGATAGATCTCGAAAAATTAGGTTGGTTTAAAAAAAAGGGCTCTGAAAACGGCTTCTGGATGAAGAAGTTATGGCTTTTTGAAAAAAGTTGATGAAGTCGCTGACGAAGTGCGGGAATGTGCGGAAATGAAAAAATCTGCCCCCAAAAAATGGAGACTTGAATCCAAGACCTCTAATCTCTTAGAATAGCTTTGAAGCAATTGAGCTATACAAAAAATTTGAGAGAGAGAGAGAGGGGGGGGGGGGGGGGGATGCTTTGGGTTGCGTGCTTGCTTTGAGAAGGCTCTTTTTCCCTACAAAACAAAAAAACACAAAACCCAACACGGACATACAAAAAAAAAACGAACCTTGCAGCTCGAAGTTAGCTTTAGCCGAAAAACTAAATATTTTCAAAAATGAACTTTGCGGCTCAAAGTTAGCTTTAGCCGGAAACTAATATTTTCCTCAATGTTTCTGATTTTTTGAGATCACACTAAGGCGCAGGGAAAAGAGCATACGCATGAGAAAAATCCTTCCTTTCTGTTTCTGATTTGCCCAGATCGCACAGAGTCGCAGGGCAAAGAGCATACGCAGAAATGAAAGGTATAGATCCGGTAATAAAAAAATGCTAAATAAACCGAAACCGAAATAAACAGAGAGAAAATCACAGTAAACTGCAAATAAACACTGTATACCTCCAGATCTTAAAAATGACGCAGCTAGGGCTACCAAAAACCTTTTCGCGTGAAACGAAAGGGGTTCCTCACTGGAATAGATGCTCCCAACACAACAGAGCAGTCCTATCGGCCCGAAAGCAGTCAAAAACAGTAGATCTAGGAAACGGCAGTTGGATGCAGTTCTACTGGCTTGAGATTTGGATCACCAACAGACGCGGCCCTCAAATAGCTCTGATACCATGTAGGAATTTACAGGGTAAGTTCCTTAGACAGAACACCAAAGGACACCACTCACAACCAGATCTCAGATCAATACACCAGTATTTTTGACGTGGTTAAAACCCTCAAAGAGGGAAACAGTCCACGGCCTGAGCCAACGCGACCACTTCAGGCAATTTATTAATAAAAGAATAAAAATTTACATAAGCTTCTCTCATAAACAGATTACCCTACAAATGACCCTCCATGCGCTTTAAATAGAAATCATGGACCAATCGGGTGTCAAGCCATGGATCAAGTGTCAGTAATACTGAAGAGAGAATGAACCGTCGGATCACTACATATCGTGACCGTCGGATTGTAAGTTACAAAATGTACAAGGTAAAGAAACACACTTTACCTAACTCTATACCTAACTCTATACTAGACCAAGTTGTACTTAACTATTTCCTATGTGTCGGAATATCCTAACATTCGGTGCAGGGACTATTGTGATCGATAATTGTTGACTGTGTATTTATTTACTTTGACTTTGTATTAATTTACTTTGACTCATCAGTCTATTTAATCTTTACCCAATATTTTAATAAAAATATTTTAGCAAACAAATTTTTTAATGTAAAGTTTCTATTTAGATGCCTTATTGCAGGCAAGAACGTATAATTTTCATCATATATGGGATAAAAGGGTTTTGAAAGATTTTCGATTTTAGTTTGATGCAATTTAATGCTCTTGGGAGTTAACATTAATTTCGAAGCATTTAATGTTGAATGAATTCTTTTCTATTAAAACATAGCCAAACTTCCATATCATATAGCGGTCGGAAAGAGTGTCATGTGACTAGCTGTCCGCATGGCTATTGGCATGTTAGCAATATGGCAGTCTCACAACTCCTAAAAAAACATGAAAATAACTCCAGCTACTGCTAAAACAACACAAAAACAATCCCTCATGCTAAGATCTTAACCCCCTACCTGGATCAACTCATTCTCCTCAGCGCAGTGCACCAGAATACATTCAGCTCATTCTCCCGAGCGCTCCCTCATGCTAAGATCTTAACCCTCTGCCTGGATCAACTCATTCTCCTCAGCGCAATGCACCAGAATACATTCAGCTTCCGAGCGCACTAGAATACCTTCGGCTGAGCCCACTAAAATACCTTCGGCTTATTCTCTGGAGTGCAGCAGAATCACTTTGTGGTAGGCTTCGCATGCCATTATGATCATAAACGCAAACAAAGCAAGCATGTGTTTTGCCAATGCGCATAAGATTGATGTATACCATATCTATATGCCTCTTCTCAACCTCAAGATGCATGAAGTGTGCCATATTTGCATGTCTCTTCCCAATTTAGAGAAGTTTGAAGGGTGCCATATCCGTATGCCTCTTCGCAATATGAAGAAGCTTGAAGTCTTCCATATCTGCATGCTGATGAGCCCCAAAAATGGATAAGGCTCATTCAACCTCCTAATTCGACTTAATCCACCATTCTCATTAGTTTATTGCATGTTTTTGATTATTTTTATGTTAATAGAGTGAATTTGGTTAGTCATTATGCCAACAAGTCTAATGGGTGCTTTGTGTAGCCTTTTTGGTCAACTTGGAGACAAAATTGAAGGTCTTAATGAGCACTTAGCAGCCAAATTCGTGGGAGAACAAGCTAGAGGATTTGTAGGAAGGTGTCCCCCTCATTTATGGGCCCTTACCTCGAATTCTCCACCATCAGCTCGGAGTTCAAGGGCCACCGAATCAATCAGCTCAAGGGCAGCCAAGCAAGTCAAGTTGGACTGCTGTTAACTACAAGTCTTGGGCAGCCAAGTCCCTAAAGTTTAGGAGGACTGCTGGGTCCTCAAATTGTATAAATAATAGGGCTTAAGACCTCATTTCAGTTAGTCATTTTGGGGAGCTAGTGGTTAGTCATTTTTGTTAGCTAGTTAGTCATTTTGTTTAGCCATTAGTTAGCTAGTTTGTAGTTCGATTTTTATGCAATAGATTAGTTTTGCTGTCAGCTCATTCTCAAGCTCTCCTTGTGGACAATTTTGATGTAACTCTTCATTCTTGCTTAATAAAGATGAATCCAGCTTTGCACCAGCTCTAAATCTCTGTTGGGAGGTTGTAGCTCTTGGGGTTGGGCCCATCTCAAGCGCCCAGTACCTCCCTTGTTTATCTTTATGTGTTTTGCTACATTCTGAGAATAAAATCTGCTATTTTGTTTTGTTATTTAGTTTGTCTTTTTGATGAGTAAAATAGCTTTTCATGTTCAGATTTACTTGATATGTTAATCACAGGGAATATATTCAGAAAAAGGCTACCAAGTACTTTGGATCTCACCTCCCCTTCAGTGGAATCATGAGCTGGGGCCAATGTAACCTTGCTGCCCACAAAAACACATTCTTTGCTTCACCATGCAATTAATAGTGTTGGATTTTTAGTGGTCGAACTTGATATCAGTTTTGATTGCATGCTTCAGTTTATGATTGCTTAGTTGTAGAGTCATTTCACGTATTTCATTTCGAATAAACTTCTATCCATTTCCTTTTGCTGTTAGGTCAGATTAGATTAAAGTAACTAGGTCATAGGTTTTATATGTGTGTGTTCGTTCAGTTTGGAAAACCACTTGCAGAGTACCTATTACCCTTCCTTACCTGCACATACCCCATCCAACCGACCTGTTTCATCCTTCACTCAGAACCCTTACCTTGCATTTACCTCATTCGCTTACTTTGCCATGATTCTCATCTTTTGTGCAACATTACTCCAGTATTCTTGGAACAAGTCCAGCCATCCACACCTTCTCCTCAACTCCATCCTCCAAGTCCTAGACCTCTTCACACCCCTATTTCACCCCCATACTCATTCCATCATCTTTTTCCCTCCATCCATGCTCCAAAATCCTCTTTTCAGAACATCCTGTAGAAATCTCTGAACATCCTGTAGAAACCCCTGCAGACATCCTGTAGAAGCCTGCACACTTGGTTGCCGAGCATCTGAACGGTGTAGACTTCTGTGGACTGATGCTAGGGACCCTCTGGGACCTCCCCTAGCCATCCTGACCTTTCCCAAGCTTTCTCTCCCTTCACACCACCTCTGCACAGCCAAACCCTAATAAGGAACAAATTCATAATCACTCCATCCACTTAAGCAAAAATACAAAAACAATGTTCTTTTTCATAGAAGTAGTTTGAGTTCATGCATTTCACATCATTAGAAGTAATGACATCAGTTGTAGACATTTGCACTCTCACTATTGCACCATAGAGGTTAAACTAGTCAGATTAGGGTTTACTAGGGTTTCCATGCTTTGGTTGGCTTTCAGTTCATTGTTGCACAGTAGATCAATTTCCCTTGAGATAGCCTTCGTCCATCATTTAGAAAGCTTCTTCTGAGAGCATATAGAAGTTGGCTTGAGCCCTAGCGGACTCGTGCCAGCTGACCAAGTGACAGCTGCGACAAGACCTAGTACTTGTGCATATAGCACCGTCACTTCCAAGTTTGTACAAACTACCGGGTTGATAAAATTAGAGATAGGAAGCCCCAGGAGTTGTAGCATTATTGCTACAATACTGGAGCCCACCACATGCCTCTTGGAAATCTGGAGAAGCTTGAGAGTCTTCCATATTTGCATGCCTCTTGGCAATCTGGACAAGCAGAAGCTTGACATCTGGCATGTTTGTATGCCTCTTCACAATCTAGAGAAGCTTGTAGTTTGTCATATTTGTATGCCTCTTCGCAACCTGGAGGAAATTGAAGTCTGCCATATTTGGAAGCCCATACGGAGGTACTGCATATGAGAGATCGAATAATATAAATAACTGAAAATTTCTATGAGAAATGACGTCATAAAATTATTTGTTTCAAATTTCAAGAATATTCCTAAATCCTTGTTATAAAATTACTTCTTCCAAATCTGAAGAATATTCCTAAATCCCTGCGTATCAAATTTTGGAAATGATTTAAAATCTACAATTTAGAAAAAATGGCATTCATTGTTTCTTCTCAATTCTTTAGATTGATTTTTCGTCTTCACTGGAAAATACCCACAATTTTAAAAAAAAGTCATTCACCATTCCTTCTAAATTCTTTAAATTGATATTTCGTCTTCAGTAGCAAATACCCATCTAAACTCGGAATCTTATCATTATTTGCACTGGTGCATATGATCTAACACGGATTTAGATGATGATGATTCTTACATGTGTGTATCCTTTGCGTTGATTTTGATAACATTTTGTAATCCAAATTTGGCTGCCAAGATTTCATTAATGTTGATAACATAGTCGTTGCCTCTGCTCGGTACTCGGTACTTTTAATTAGATGTTTTAGTTTGAATTTACTTTGTACAATCGACGCTAGCATATTGATATTGTAATGTTGTGGTTTCATTGGCAGCTTTAACCATAATGAAGCTAATTTTGTTGCGAGACGATAACATTCTCAAAATTATAGACGATAGAGCCATGGACCTGCTAGAGGTAATTTCTTTCTTATTCTGTCACACTTAATTGAGTTGATAGACGGTTTTTGTGTTTGCAGAATGAATAAGTCATGCCCAGGATAAGAAACCATTGAGATTTGTCCTTTAATGCTTATTGTAGATCCATACATGGAATGAAAATCCATTGTTATTTGTGTAAGTCTGATGGCTACCTGACTGGACTGGGCTTGCTAATGTTGTCTCCGCCGTGGTTTCTTTCTTATTGCCCCCATCATTTCCACTAGAAGAGGGGGAGCTAAGTTGCCACCATAAGCAAGAGAGAAGACCCCTATCAATCCAACCTACGCAAGAGAGGCATGAAGCCTATCCTAATAGGCGAAGAACAACTTTAAAAAGGCACATACAATTGATATGTAAAATGGGTTTGTCTTCCTCTCTTCTAGAAGAGTAGGGCTTAGCGACTATTTCTTTGCCTTCTAAAGAGGGTCCCAATGTTTTGCTCCAACCTCAAATCCTCTCTAAGAACCATTTTCACTTGCTCAACAGATGGAAGGAATCACCTCCTTTTCGACTTTACCCAACCAAGTACAACTATTGCCAAGTTCACCTCGCCTCACCTTAATCCTTTCCACCAACTTAAGAAGCAAGTTATTGCCTTTCATCTTTAAATCTATTGTACCTGTTGTAGAAACCTGCAATGCTGCTTTGCTCTTGGATACCACTTATATTTCTGTTTACCATTATGTTTTCTATTAGAAGTTGTTGGGTTTGTTGTTGGCCTTATTCTTGGCTTGCGCTTATCGCAGAAGAAAGCGCTTCACCAACCAAGCGCTCATTCATTTGGGCAACCGTTGAAATATGTTGTAACACATCTAGTGGAGAAAAACTTGGTCATCTGCTCACGGGTTATAATTCTCCTGCAAGGCAACAGATCAATTACAAGTAGGAAAGAAAACGTGTAACAGATCAATTACAAGTAGGAAAGAAAACGTGTAACAGATCAATGACAGGTAGGAAAGAAAATGTGTAACCTTGTTGAATGACATTTCTCAAAATGCATGTCTGAATATTTCCATAGATTGCCAACTTATGGTGCTTTGTTATCAGTTTGCCCCTATTTCTTTGTTTCGAAAACCTAGAACACGGTTGTCACTTTTATGAATGGACAGCACAAGGGACAGTCTCTACACACGAGACATAAAAAGCATGAAGGTTACCTATTGCATTAGTGTTGAGTACGTACAATGAATATTGTATATTATTTTATTATAAGCTTTTAAATTTATGCACATTTTATTGTATTTTAATGATCGTGTCTCTTTTTCCTAGTCATTCATCCATTGCAAAAGAGTTTTTGAATGGAAATTTTGTAGTGGTTGATTAATCCATTACAAAAGAGTATGTTAGCATTTTTTCACATTCAGTGAGTGTACGCTTTATGTTGTACATATTCTTTACCTTTTATGCTGCCATTGTTTCTATGAGACCTAGCATGACCTGCCAGCGACTACCAAGAATAATGCATGGAACCTGGATCGACCGGATCAACTCTATGTCGATCAGCGGATTAAATCATATGGGATCCATAGTAATTGTGTTTCCGCCAGGTTTAGCTGCTCATTCTGGCTCAGGGTAGGGTACCTTTTTCTAGAAATGATTTCCCATTTCCTTCACCTCTGTTTAATCTATTGAGAGAAATTCCACACGCTCGACGGCCTCAGAGACCTGGAAGGACTGGATTCTCTTCAACCAGTCCTTGGCAGGAAAAGTCTTGGTGTTGGTAATGGCGCTCACCTTAAGCAGAGCGTTGCCCTCACTTGCCTCGAGGCTATAGATGGGGTCAAGCATCGCGGCCGTGTAGGCCTACTCTTCTGTCGGATGGATGTCCCGAACAGACACCGTCGGTGCCTCTGCATCGACCTCGTCGCTGCACTCCGAATTTTTTGTCGTCAATTTTACCACTGTGAACACCGACTTGGGCTCCGCGACCACATCCGTTGGATTTCTGTTGGCCCGAGGGCAGATGTTGTGAATAACCATGGCTGATTCCTGTACCCTATCATAGGAAAATCAAGTCATTAGGTATAAAATACATACACATCCTGCTAAAGGACTGGAAGAGGGAAACAGGATTACAGTTTTACCTTCGATTAGACTTGGAATTAAGTGTGAAAACGACCTTCATGAGATTCGACCAAACGACCTGTACACTGTAACGACAGAACCCTTGAGAAGATAGAAATATTTGGGGCATAAGGAAAAGAGGACTCGGTGTGTTGTGATCGAGAATGATGGGGATGTAGAGGTGGTACATAAATCCACACAGTGAGCATTCCCACCATACATGCAATTGTTTGATTTGTTAATTTCCTGCCATTTTGCAATAAGCCATGTCAGATCTCCCAATATTTATATATCAAGTTTGGTGGAGGGTTAAAGATGGGCAGCGTTTTGGTGGGGCTTAGCAACTCAACTCTACTTTGCACTTACATGAGTGATTAATGCTTATTGACTTAACACCAGAATTTGGCGTTTTTAAACCTAGGATTGGATTTAATATTTTTACATGTGAATTGTGAGGAAAATTAAGTTTTAATAATTGAGTGTTTAAGCCAGGTTTCAAATATTCTTTACAACATACAGTCACAAAGATGATACCGACAAAGAAAACTGCTTTGCAATGATACATCAAAGATGATTTGTCAATATTTAATACAAGGTTAAAAATTATTTGTAAATATTTAATATAAAGGTCAAGATAAAAGTAAAGTGTTAAATATTAAATATAAATTAGAGAAAATAGGTTAAAATTGTTTCAATTGATTTACATAAAGCATATTGAAATTTAAATCTTAAATATAAATTAAAAAAATCAATTTAAAATTGTTTTGAACGTTAATTTATCATTTATTTCTTTATGAATTTCATCCCTACATCTAGATTCCAAACAACAAAACATTTCATTTCAAATCATTTACTATGTGATTTGTTTATAAATTTCATGGCTACATCCAATTGAAATAAGTGAAATTACATTTTTGTTTTGAAATTACAAGTTGGCAGGGACTGCTGCTATGCAAGTAGCCCTTGTTTGCACCTATTAAGAGTAAAATTGGTTTTCCATTTCCTCAAATATTATACATTGATGCTTCATTTCAATGTCGAAGCTATTAATCATGACTTTATGAATTTTCGATGCATTCTTCATTTTTCAAGCATTGAATAATGCATGTTTCAAAGTTATTTTTAATTCCTTTAGTACCTAGTAGTTTCCCTCACTATGACAAAGGGAACCCAAATAAAACTCTATGCCACACCGCCCACATTTACCAGATATCACAAAGAGACAATAAACTAGAACCACTAGAGCACTATCAACAACCAAATTGTAATCGAGGAGGAACCGATGTGTCGCGCCCCCAAGCCTGCGGTAGTCTTTCAACCGTGCTAAGCGAGGTGCGGCACCACCGAACACTTTCTTTTCACCAATACTTATGTTCGTGGACTACGCCTAACCACTTATTCCTACTTAGTTTGTGTTTCACAACCAAGTATTATTAATGTTTCCTTTATACCAATGAACACCCATACACATTCATTATCATCAGCAATTATAAATGAAGAACACAATTGCACAGTATAAAGGGAGGGGCAACTCCTTGAACAATGAGTCTGCTTGATAATATATTTTACAGTCTTTCAATATTACAAAGTTTTACAAGTATTCTTGGAAACTCCAAGTTTCATACTTAGCCAAATTTACAATCTTCGGCAAACTCGGTTGCCCAGCTCGTCGGCGCCTCTGCACGGTTGCCACACGATTAACCAACCCTTCGTTCACCTTGTCATATGATCGTGTTGTTTACCCAACTTGGGCATGCCTCCAAGTCGCCACACACGGGCACCTCCACCCGAGACACACCTTTGTCCACAATCTCAACACTTCACCAAGTCACCGTGCACACTTGCATGATGGGCAGGTGCTCACCCAAGTCACCCAAGAACCCGTGCCAAGTCGTCGCACAAACTGGGTGCCCACACACCATGCATGCCTTTCTCCAACCGGCGGGTAACCCTTCCCGCGCCCTTCACCCAAAACCAAGATGTGCATTTCACCTTCGTGCAGCCTTGCCCAAGAATGGGCGCATCACCAAGCTATGCGCCTTCCTTGCTGCGTCCACCTCTAATCTGTGCACTTCTCACATGTTTGAGCGATGAGCCGTTGTGTGTCAAATGAGCTTCAACGCTCCTCAATATATACCAATCGTAGGGCGAAGTCTTGGGTGCAACGCCCCTACTCCATTGCAAACTCGTCAAAATACATGTCGACTTGCCTTAAGTTGTAGGTCGGCCTCCATAAGTTATAACTCATGCCTTCACGCATATAAACTCATCCTTGCTCCCTTCCTTGTGCACATTATCACACATAACCGTCGCACATGAAGTCATGAGCTTGCTCTTCCATCGTTCATTCAGGTTTCCAACCGCGCGCCCTCTGTCAGTCGCGGTCGCACTTTAGGTGGAACGCGTTCAAGACTGCAAGTCCTTACATCCTCCTCCACCTGAAGTCATTGTCATCCCCGACAACATACCATCCTGGTAGCCATCCACCAAGATCAACATCAATATCTGTCTCATCCTTGGTCCATGATGTCAACTGCTCCACATACTGCAAACGTCCCTGCAACATATGTAGAACTTCCATCTCCATTATGTGTTGTCCTCATTCTGTGAACTGTCCTCCTCGTCTACCTGATGTCAACATCTCTCTGGTACGCTGCTAGCCCCCATGACTTGAACTAGTCGGGTGATCAATCTAACTGTCATGCTCAAATCATAAGAATGGCCCTCCTTATGCGTTCACCAGTCTATCTCGGATTCTGCCACATCTTGGGCTCACCAAGAATCTCTCCCATGCTCAGGTCCATGGTAACTCCATCCCATCTACAACATGTCATGATGCTTGATGCTAATCCATCCTTGCACCATCTGCCATACCTACTCAACCTGTTTTAAAGGACTCACTGCCATGAGCAGCTAACAATGAGCCCCATCTTCTTGTCATCTAAGAAGATGTGGAGAGAGTAGAGCCTCAAGGCTCACCCTCACTAATCAACTCAATCCATCTGTCAGGATCTTCTATCTCCATCCTTTGTAGATAAGTGACCCATTCCTCCTCCCGGACATTTGGCCTCACATATGCCTCATCATCATCATCATCATCCTCGACCACTTCTAGCCTTCTTAACAAATCCAAGATATTATCTGAAAGTGTCTTGAGGACCAATGACTGCTCAGTAAGCTTTGTCTCAATCGTAGACAACCGCTTACTCATGTCTTCCATCCGCTTCTCATCCTCCATTCGCATCACTGCCAACTTACAATCAGGCCTTGTCACTCTAATGGTTGGTACACCAATGGGTACATCTTCCCTTCCATCGTAAATGTACAGCTTCTTCAAATGTGGAACAATCATAGCATCGAATTGCTTCATGAATTCCATTCCTAGCACAACTTCATAGTCATCTATCTGAACTATAGTGAAGTCGACTTTCCCGGTCCACTCACCTAGTGTTATGTCCACTTTTTCAGCTACGCCAAGAACATTGTCAGGAGGTGAATTGACTGTCTTCATCTATGCCTTCACCGGTATAAATTTTAGCCCAATTCTTCTTGCAGTATCTTCACCCATGAAGTTGTGAGAGGCCCCACTATCCACCATAGTGAGTATATCAGCACCTCCATCTTTCATCCAAACATACTCCAACTTGTTCCTCTCAGGATCCCTCTGAGAGATCACCTCTGTAGCAACAACAACAACAAGTATCTGCATCATCCCCATAGAAGCTTCTTCATTCTTCGCATTAGATTGTGCAATCGCAGCCACTTTCGGTCTAGAAGGACAATTCTTCACCGTATGTGGTTCAGCACATATCCAACACTTCAAGGCTTTCTTCGTCTTCGAATTATCATCCGATTTTGAAGCATCATCCTTCTTCTTATCTTTCGACTTATCGGACTTCTTCTTCCTATCATCAGAAGTCTCATCATAATGCTCCACCAACCTGTCCACAACAGCAAAAGCTTCCTCAAGTGTTCTAATCCTCTGCCTCTTCACTTCATTGCGTGCCCAAGGCTTCAACCCAATAATGAAATTGAACACCTTGTCCCTCTCCGCCATGTCAGGAAGTTCCAGAACCGCACTTGCAAACTCCAGCTGATATGTCTGAAGGTTCCCTGACTGCTTTATGAACTTAATTTTCATCCTTGCTTCCCACATTTCATCCTGAGGATTGAAATGGGTCTGCAAAGCTTTCTTCATCTCATCCCACGAAGTAATGTCACCAGCACCACCATTGGCAATGTGATCCATTCTCCTTCACCACCACTTCTTAGCACCCTTTGTCAAGAACTGAGCAGCTACCTTGACCTTCGTCTCATCATCAGATAGACCCAATCGTTCCAAGTATTGCTCCTTGTCCCATAGAAAGTTGCCAAGAGTCTTTGCACTCCTTGTACCATCGTAAGATTTCGATTCCTTGACTTTCACATGAAGCACTCCTCCACCTGAGTTATGCCTCATGGCTTTCTTCACACCACGATCTCATCTTTGGCTTTGTCAAGATATTTTCGCAAGCCCATGATCTTTGCAATACCTTGGTCTCTTGCCTCTTCAACCTCCTTGACCCTTACTTCAAGTTGTGTACACATAACATCAGTGTACTCGTGTTGAGTCTGGAGTTCCTCGAGCTCTTCCCTCATCTTCGAATTGGCCTCTTGATCTCTCTCGATCAAGTCCATCTTCTTAGTCCAGAAAGCTTCCAAGTCCTCCATCTTCTCCAACACTTTTTCCATGAATTCCATAGTAGCATCCTTCGCACCGTGACTAGACCCAACCTGAGATTCAGCTGCCATTGCTAACAGCTTCCTTCTTCTTTGCGATCTAGTTTCGACCATCCAACAGCTTCACCAAGATGCCTGCAACCTGAACTAGCTCTTGTTCCACTTGTATGTGAAATAGCTTCCTTCACCTGCAAGTACCTGCTTCACTATTACCAAATGTCAAGTGTATACACACCTACTTCACCCAACTTCCTGCAAGACTCCTCCAAGTCTTCAGACTAGCTCTGATACCAACTGTCACGCCCCCAAGCCTACGGTAGTCTTTCAACCGTGCTAGGCGAGGTGCGGCACCACCGAACACTTTCTTTTCACCAATACTTATGTTCGTGGACTATGCCTAACCACTTATTCCTACTTAGTTTGTGTTTCGCAACCAAGTATTATTAATGTTTCCTTTATACCAATGAACACCCATACACATTCATTATCATCAACAATTATAAATGAAGAACACAATTGCACAGTATAAAGGGAGGGGCAACTCCCTGAACAATGAGTTTTCCCAATAATATATTATACAGTCTTTCAATATTACAAAGCTTTACAAGTATACTTGGAAACTCCAAGTTTCATGCTTAGCCAAATTTACAATCTTCCGCAAACTCGATTGCCCAGCTCGTCAGCGCCTCTGCACGGTCGCCGCACGACTCACCAACCCTTCGTTCACCTCGTCGCACGATCGTGTTGTTTGCCCAACTTTTCCATGCCTCCAAGTTGCCACACACGGGCGCCTCCACCCAAGAAACACCTTTTTCCACAATCTCAACACTTCACCAAGTCACCATGTGCACTTGCATGATGGGCGGGTGCTCACTGGAGTCACCCAAGAACCCGTGCCAATTCGTTGCACAAACTAGGTGCCCACACACTGTGCACGCCTTTCTCCAACCGGTGGGCGACCCTGCCCGTGCCCTTCACCCAAAACCAAGATGTGCGTTTCACCTTCGTGCGGCCTTGCCCAAGAACGAGCGCATCACCAAGCTATGCACCTTCCTTGTTGCGTCCACCTCTAATCTGCGCACTTCTCACATGTTTAAGCGATGAGCCATTGTGTGTCAAATGAGCTCCAACACTCCTCCATATATACCAATCGTAGGGCGAAGTCTTGGCTGCCCAGCCGACTTGCCCAACGCCCCTACTCCATTGCAAACTCGTCAAAATACATGTCGGCTTGCCTTAAGTTGTAGGTCGGCCTCCATAAGTTATAACTCATGCCTTCACACATATAAACTCGTCCTCGCTCCCTTCCTTGCGCGCATTATCACACATAACCATCGCACATGAAGTCGTGAGCTTGCTCTTCCATCGTTCGTTCAGGTTTCCAACCGCGCGCCCTCTGTCGGTCGCGGTCGCACTTCGGGCGGAACGCGTTCAGGACTGCAGGTCCTTACGTGATGGATGTTAATAATTGTCTCTATCCATGGGTTTCATAGGTGTCATACCAACCAACTATCCCTAATATCACTAAAAGTGAGTCAAAAGGGGGCCTCCCACTAGCAACACACTTTAAATAAAATTGGGGTGAATTAAAAAATCGAAGATATATTTCCTTTTAGAAAGATGAAGGAAACCCCACTTGAGAAAGAGTATCTATGAGCCCCTCGTCACTAATGATGCATACCCTCTTAAAAAGAACAGAGGTTGAAGAACAAGTAGAGCAACCTCAAACTATAGAGAAAAAAAATGATATATTTTTTTTGTCCAAACCTATGGATAGTGCCTCGCACCACATGAATCCATTGAGATTTTTTCTTCCATGTGGATCTTGTCTACCCAAGAAGAAGAAATCATAAGTGGGAATGTTGTGAATTGTAAGTGTGCCATGGTGATGGAGAGGCCTTATCAATCAACTTCCAATGGGGTTGTAATTAATGCCCAAGCATTGTGTTATGTGGCAACTCATGTGTATGAGTTATGTTGTTCTTCTAAAGGGACTATAGCATGGCTTGTGCATACTCATTAAAGTTCATTAATCTGACCTTAAGTTTTCATTGTATTGTGTGATTAGATAATTTTGATGCTTTAGAATTTGATGATAAGAGACCTTTATGATATGAGACCTGGACCATAATGCCTTTTTCTTGCCAAATTCACCCTAAAACATAGTTTATTTTCGTGATATAAGCTTCAATATCATAAATTTAATAAGTAATGATGTAATCTCGAAATGTGGATATGTAATAGTCCATGCCAAGTTTCTAATCAAATTTCAATTTCAACAACATTGTTAATTGATACTCCAAGTTTTCAGACATAATAATAAATTTTTATCCATTTATAATTATAAACAAAATAATCCTTTAGAAAAGGATTTTATTTTCAATTGTAAATTAATATTATATTTTATATTTATATTTATAGGATTTTATTATTACAAATTTATAATATAAATTTTACAAAATATATTTTCAATAATTAAAAGTAACATTACATAGTTAAACAACTTCCTATATTAATTAATTAACAATTTCATATATAATTAAAGATGTAATTATTCCTTGATGGGCTGATAAATGGTGTTAACAAAAGGCAAAGAGGGCCTCTTTCACCCATGTCTACGTGGCATATGTATTAATTAAAGTGTGTCATGTATGCTTCTTGTGGTAAGTGTCTTCGATGTCTCTAGAGAATGCAGGAGGTATATTTGTTAGCCTTGGTACTCTAAAATGTTGTTGGGTGCACGAGATTATGGGAGTTAAGGTAGTGGAAGGAATTGGTTTTCTAGTCATGTTGCGTGGCATTCTGGCTATTCCATCCCTGGCCCTTCAAGTTTCAACAATTATCGAATGAGCTCCAATCAGCTCTAGTGGGATTGTTAATTCCATCGTGGTGGTTTAGAGCCAACAAATTTGGGACCCTTGTTCGAGGTGACCTTCATAGTCATGATGTTGTGTCTACCTGGTTTGGACGGAGCGAAAAATGCAAAGCCTAGAAGAAGAGACGACGCTGTTGAGTAACATACATGGCTTCAGTCCTCTCTCAAAGCTCTTAGACTAAGTTTCAAGGTCAGTTCATGTTCTCTCTTTTTTTTTGTGCATTCTTGCCTATTGGGTCAATAGCTTTGTTCTTTTTTATTGACGTAGGGTCTGTAAATAGGAAGTTAAGTCCCTATACTACTAGTGTAACCCCTTATTGTTATTAGTGCAACCCCCTTATTCTATTTTTGTGCCCATGTAGTCCCCATATTGTTATTATTGTGCCCCATAGAAGCCCATTATTGTTATTATTGTGCCCTTACATTATTATTGTTATGTCGGCTCTGATTATATTATGATCCCTTAGACTCCTATATATAGAAAGGAGATCTTGTCATCTGTATCATCCAAGAATTGTTCATTTGTGTAATGTAAAGGAGGTTGCCCCCTCAAAGAGGCTTATTTCTAAGGTGTTTATCTATCATTTCTATCCTTTTGTGAGCTGGATTCATAACATTTGGTATTAGAGCTTTGGATTCTAGGGTTTCGCTACTCCAAATAGGTCATCATGGAATTTTCACTATAAGTTTTTTTTCTAAAATGTTTCAAAAGCTAAGAAACAAACCCATTTGAGCCGAAATAATTCTAAACTTCGGGTCCAAATTTCAGAGCTTGTCTCGCTATATTTTCGGAGATATGATTTGAGGAAGTTATGGTTTTTGTAGACTTCCGAATTACATTCCAAATAGGTAACCTGGGGAAAATCGTCATAAATTTTGTTCTGAGCATCAGATTAAAAGTTCATTAGACGTTTAAGGAAGAGGATGGCCTTTAGTTTTCTATATATCTATTTCAGGTACTAAGGTTGAAACAGTGACACATGACGCTTCACACAAATTCGCTCTACTGAACTAGTCTATAATCAGGTCACCGTGGGAGATTTGGTATAAATCTTCCTTGGAGAATCCAATCTTTGTCAGAGTTGTGGGGTTAGAAAGAGGACTCAAAGGGCTATTGCAGTATGTGATTTTTGATATTCGAGATCCACAGTTATAGAGATACAAAAGATTCAATATTGGGCTCTTACAAAGTGAAAAAAAAGGTGTGTAGTTTTGTTTAAATTTTGCATAAGATTTGTTTTAGAAATTAGTTTGAAGGAATTCAAAGGGAATAGTGAACAATTATTAGCATTAATTGATGCCCCGAATAAAGAAAATGGAAACACCTAGTAAGAAATCTGAAATCTCTAGCATGACTCGTGAAGAAGAGGAAGAAATGCATCATGATATATCAAAATTACAAAACCAAGTACAACAAATTTCACCCTCACAAAATGAAACTGAGGCCAAGATGAATGGCATGGAAGCTGATATGAATGGCGTGCAAGTTAAGATGGATGGCATGGAAGCTAAGATGAATGGCATGGACGCTAAGATGAATGGCATGGACGCTAAGGTGGAAGAATTGAATATAAATTTGAATAAGTTGCTACAAGAAATGGTTACTAATGGTGAAAGGGTAGTAGAGGAAACTCATGATGAGAACAAAAGAAATGTTAATCATGATTTCATAGACTCTAATGTTGGATTGAAGACCCACCATGTTCCAAAAATCGATATGAGGAAGTTTGATGGCAAGTCTTGGAACATGGATATTACAAATGGAGCAATTTTTCGATCTCCATAATGTGCAAAACACACAAAAGGTACGTATTGCAGGTTTATATTTAGAACCAAATCAGTTTGTATGGTATCAATGGCTTTACTCTCGTAAACAAATTGTGACTTGGGAAATTTTTACAGAAGAAATGATAGCAAATTATGAGGATACAAAAAGCAACGCCTTTTTTAACCAATTGATAAATCTCAAACAAAAGGGTTCAATGATGGAGCACATTGAGGACTTCCAAATATTGAACATAAGGGTTAAATATATTGCAGAGGAGCATAGGATTGATGTGTTCATAGGGACTTTAAAGGATAATATCCAACATGAGCTTCACCTTTGGGAACTTGATTCATTGGAGAAGGCATTCAGGTTAGCAAGAAAAATTATGGCAACCAGGAAACCTGCCACTCACAAATATAAAGATGGAAGTGTTGTTGCCCTTAGCCTTCCACAACCTACGAGGTTGGCACCACAACAATTGGAAGAAAAAACAACAAAAGGGCTTTATTACAGTTGTGATAGAAAATACACTAAAGGTCATAAGTGTGCTGAGAAGAAATTATTCTGCATAGATTGTAAAGAGGAGGAAGAAAAGGAACAAGAAATGTCAAAATAAGAGGATATACTTCAGGAACAAACCCTAAATAAACAAGAAATAAATCCGACCATATCTCATAATGCATTGGCTGGAATTACCACTCCTCAAACTATCAAGATAGAAGGACATATCAAGAAGAAAATGTTAATAGTGTTGATTGATTTGGGAAGTACCCATAATTTTATTCATTGTGAGATAGCCAAGGAATTGAATTTCTTCCTATATCTAGCACCAGAGTTTCAAGTGATGGTTGCAAGTGGAGGAACCATAAATTGCTCTGGAAAGTGCCATAATATCAAGCTATCCATCGGAGAATATGTACTGAATAGCCCAATGCTTTCCATTCCAATGGGTGGTGCTGATGTTGTACTAGGAGTCCAATGGCTACAATCCTTGGGTACAATAGCTTTTAATTTTCAAGAAATTTTCATGAAATTTTGTGCGAAAGGAAAGGAAGTTGAATTAAGAGATATTGCAGGGAAACTGGGAAAGATAACCAACTCTAACAGTATGACAAAGCTTCTAAAGAAGGAACAACGAGGCATAATTGCATAATTATGTTCGCTAGAGGTTCCCACATCGAAATCATGTATTTCTCCAGATCTCCAAAAAGTATTGGACAATCATTCCAAGGTATTTGAGACTCCCAAAGGCCTCCCACCTATTCGTGATCATGATCATGCTATTCATTTGATTCTAGGAAGTCTTCCTCCAAACATTAGGCCGTACAGATATCCCTACACCCAAAAGAGTGAAATTGAATGTATGGTTGCAGAAATGATAGAGTCTGGTATAATTCAACCTAGTCAAAGTTCTTTCTCTGCTCCAGTAGTATTGGTGCACAAGAAGGATGGATCATGGCGCATGTGTCTAGATTATAGGGAGCGAAACAAGCTCACTATTAAAGATAAATTTTGCATTCCTGTCATTGATGAATTATTGGATGAATTGCATGGATCAATTTACTTCACCAAGTTGGATCTTCATTCAGGATATCATCAAATCAGAATGAAGACTGAAGACATTTCGAAAACAACATTTAGAAGTCATGAGGGTCATTATGAATTGTTTGTCATGCCTTTTGGCCTTACCAATGCACCTTCTACATTTCAAGGTTTGATGAATTGCATTTTCAAACCCTTCCTTAGAAAATTTGTGTTAGTATCTTTTGATGATATACCAATCTACAACAAGTCTTGAAAGGATCATGTTCAACATGTTGACAGGGTGCTCAAAATATTGGAGGAGAAACAATTATATGTAAAAAGCTCCAAATGTTTCTTTGGACTACAAGAGGTGGAATATCTGGGTCATATTGTATCTCATGAAGGTGTTAAGGTAGACAACAGCAAAATTAAAGCCATTAAGGAATGGAAAATCCCCATATCCATAAAGCATCTGCGAGGATTTCTCGAGTTGACAGGGTATTATCACAAGTTTATTAAGAATTGTGGGAGAATAGCAACACCTATAACAACATTATTAAAGAAAG
The DNA here is from genome assembly GCA_031772625.1 of Pinus tabuliformis. Taxonomy (NCBI): domain Eukaryota; kingdom Viridiplantae; phylum Streptophyta; class Pinopsida; order Pinales; family Pinaceae; genus Pinus; species Pinus tabuliformis. The sequence continues at coordinate 1,981,794,807 of CM062817.1, read as the reverse complement.
ATGCATTTTAATGGACTCTAGAAGCAACAAAGGCCTTCGAACATCTTAAAGAGGAAATGTGCCAAGCACTGGTCTTAGCTACGTCAAACTTCACAAAAACATTTATTATGGAATGTGATGCTTCAGGAAATAGAATTGGTGCTATTTTAATGCAAGATGAATGACCCATTGCTTTCGAAATTCATCCAATCAAAGGAAAGTATTTACAGAAAGTTATTTATGAGAAGGAAACATTGGCAATACTACATGCACTTAAGAAATGGCGATCCTACCTAATGGGAAGATGCTTCAAGGTAAAAACAGATCATGATATTCTTAAATAATTTTTAGAAAAAAGATTATCCTCTCAAGAGCAACAAAAATGGGTTACAAATATGTTGGGTTATGACTTTGAAATCATCTACAAAAAAGGGAAGCAAAATGTTGTGGCAGGTGCACTTTCAAGAAAGGATGAGGATGTGGAAGCATTGTTGTGTGCCATTTCTATTATCCAACTAGATTGGATAAACGAAGCAAGGAATGGATGGAAGAATGATGAAGAAATGTGGCCACTCATTCAAAAGTTGCAGAAGATCCCAATTCAAATAATATTGCTAGAACTTGATGAGGAAGGAAAAATCATATTGGAACCTAAAGAAGTCACAAAAATAAGAAATCGCAGCTACGAAATCGATCAAGTTCAGAGTATCTCAGCAAGTGGAACAACTTACCCGCTAAAGATTCCACATGGGAGGATGAGAGTTTTATACGAAATCATCCAGAACTACTCAAGCATTGAGGACAACACTTTTTGAAGGAGAGAGGCATGTTAGGTCCCTATACTACTAGCGTAACCCCTTATTGTTATTAGTACAACCCCCTTATTATATTTTTGTGCCCATGTAGTCCCCATATTGTTATTATTGTGCCCCATAGAAGCCCATTATTGTTATTGTTGTGCCCTTATATTATTATTGTTATGTCAACTCTAATTATATTATGATCCCTTAAACTCCTATATATAGAAAGGAGGACTTGTCATTTGTATCATCCAAGAATTGTTCATTTTTGTAATGTAAAGGAGGTTGCCCCTTCGAAGAGGCTTATTTCTAAGGCGTTTATCTATCTTTTCTATCTTTTTGTGAGCTAGTTTCATAACAAAGTGGACAATTTTGATGGTGAGAGGGAAGGAACCTCTCTGCATATTGGGTTTTTGTTTTCTTGTTATAAGAATTGGGAATAGTGGTGTCCTTCTTCGAGGTGTCCCTAAATTAGTATCTTGATTCTTGTTTTGAAGGGCTCTCTCAGGAAGCTTCAATCCTTATCTTCATTGTAACTTTTCTCATCTCCTAGTTAAAAGTATAGTTAAAAAATGGCAGCTTTGGGTCGATTTTCTTGGTTGTTTTTTCCCCTCTCTAAGATCTAGAGTATTTTGAAGCTTTGTAGAGTGGCATGAAGGCCTCACTATCTAAGTAAGTTTCCTTAATGGTGGCTCTTTAGATCTAGGAGGGAAAACAATCTGTTGAGGCATGTGGCAGACGTAGCATTGCATCCCAAGTTTAGAGAACAAGAAAGTCAATTTAGAAGTGGTAGTTGGGGTTCAGTCATGGGATGGAAAGTCAGAGTTACCACTATTTTTTATTTTTCATAACGTTCTTGTTGCACTAGGGTTAAGAGTGTTGGAAACAATTTGGGGTATTTAGAGGAATTAACACTCAAAGTAATGGTTTATTGATAGTTGGTGCAAGTATTATAATTTGGGCCCCATGTAGAACCAATTTGGCCAAGCCCATTGGGGTTTAGGGCCACGGGGTTGAATATCACTTTGGTAATCATGACCTAGGGGAAGAATTGGACCCACAAGCCACTCAATCTCCTGGAACAATTGAACTTCCTCCTCCATTTGATTCTCTAGATGATTATCCTCAACACGTTAATTTTCTTCTAGAACAACTTCGAAGTGACTATAATGAGAAGTGGAACGTGGTTATTGGTTTAATGAATGACCTTCAACATAATCAATGGTGCATGTTAGATTGGTTGTATTTTCTCCGTCATTGCCATAAATGGATTGAGTGAATGAATTGTCTAGAAGGAAGATTAGAACACATTAAATCTCATGTTCATATGGCTTTTCACCCTCCCCCAACACCAAGTAGCTGGCTAGACAATCTAGCTCTTGTGAATTCTTTAGATCAAGGACGAAGGCTGGCTACATTCATGTCTTGGAAACTTTTGGTATCATTGGAATTTCTGTATGTGATTTTGTAGTTTGATTTTTATGTTCACAATGTGGTTTTGCTATTATCTATTAGAAAATAAGCTTGGTAGAAATGAACCGAAAGATTTTTTTCATTCAACTCCTCATATTGTATCTTTTATCTAAATTAATCAAAACTCTAAACTAAGAAAAAATAAAAAATTCTTTACTGCTTATTTTATTTTATTAAACAAATATTTTTATACACTAATAACATAATTAAACTTTTATTGTCACTGTATTTTGTTTTTATGCACACAATCAAATGATTAGAACTTAACCATAAATAATTTTATTTATGATTAATAAAATTATATTTTAATTTTGATGAAATTTTTTATAAATAAAATATTGTTAGAAAACATTCTTTTAGATAAATAAAAGAACATTAACATTATTAATCATTTAAAACTATTTATATTATCACGAATTTGTTAGTTATTAAAATTATTCCAAAATATAATTTTATACCAAAATAATTACATAATGGCCCAAAAAAATATCACTACTCAAAACAAATTTATTACTATCCTATTTTTATTAAACAACTCTATCATATGCTATAAACTTTTCAATAATCAAAGTTTCATGATGATCTTATTTTTGTTGAATTGAGGTTTATGTGATCCATATCAAGTTTTATGAGAAAACATTTTCGGTGTAAATCACATAATAATACATTTGTCAACGCATTTCGAACCAACAAGTGTGGTTCGTCATCAGGATGAAAATAAAATAAAATATTTCCGTGCAGGGATTCAATTGTTGAATTGAGGCTTCTGTGATCCATATCAAGTTTTATGAGAAAAAAGTTTCGGTGTAAATCACATAATAATACATTTGTCGACACGTTTCGAACCAACAAGTGTGGTTCATCATCAAGACCTTACTTTTATGTATTTTCTAAAACTTCATCCTTTTACATGATTACGATTATGATTAAAATTATATATATATATATATATATATATATATATATATATATATATATATATATATATATATATATATATATATATATATATATATATAATTGAAATTTCATTTTTTATATAGTTTTAATTTTAATTTATATTGAAATGAACTTTCTTTTTATAATGATATTTTATTTTTAATAATAATTTTTTTGTTAGTTAAAATAAGTTTATTGATTCATTTAAAATATTACACATAACTGTTTAGATTTATTTTATTTTTTTTTGCCTCACTCCTATTACATTTGTTGGTGAGAAGAGAAACACAAAATCTAATCACAAAGTTCTATAGGATATCAAAAACCCAAAAATGAAAAGACCAAAATGCCCAAAATATGCCCAAGATAAAGATACAACCCACAAAGATTAGGGAACATAAGGATTTACAGGAGCTAGATTGTCCAGTCCATTACCAAGTGTATCTGGAGGTTTGGGATCACCATGAATGTGAGATTCCAAATGAGATAACCTCCCCTCCATACACTCCATGTGGTCCAATATTATCCTCTAGCCACGCTACAACGAAGCTAATCGGTCTTGCATTTTTCCATTGGTTATGCTACATGCCATTCAGAAAGCCTATGACCACATTGTGATCATCATGTCTATTATTACCCAGCTACTCCAGATGAGCGGTGACATGCCACAACCAAGTTTCTAAGGCATCAAAATGTGGAGGGAGATCAACTTGGCCAGGAGAGTGTTGTGCTATACAACAACCCTCCCCATTTCAAATTTTTTCATATAAAACTTTAATAAGAAATGGGTCCCCTTTTAGAACTTAAATAAAATCAATAAAACTTCTAAAAAATCAATATTTGTAATAAGTCTTTTGCTTTTAGGATAAGTTAAATAATAATCACAATTTGCAAAATCCACACAACACATGATAATCCTTATGATAAGGTCTGATCCGATTTAAATTATAACAAGACCTTGTCATAAAACAAGTATAAATGAATGTGTCGCATTCTTTTTTTTTAAATGGACTTAAGGTGTTCCATTGGCATTCGTCGATGCGATAACACCATCGGAAAGCGAATATCGCTACTTATTAAGGAATCATATCAAGTGTTCATATAAGTCCTCTGATGCGATAAGCCGATCGTAATCGGCCATCGCCGAAAGCACAAAACGCATATCAAATGCCCATTTGAAATCCTCCGATGTGATTTCATTATTGGAAAGCGTTCTTTTCAATAAAGGTGAAATATAATTGTTAACAAATGTTTGCGGGTCTAAATTATAAATCAATTATAAATAAAAAGCAAATGATTTATTGATTTATTAAAGTTATCCCGCTCACCATTTATCGCAATCGGAACTATACAAAGGAAACATTTAAGCATAACATTTGTACCTCTCGATCTGCAATATGCGATTATCGCTAATTGCTGATCGGGAAGTTACGATATTCATTTTAAAGGACCATTATAAATTTGCGATGCGACATGTCATTATGGCATTAAAGTGTCACGTTGGAAGTTACGGGAAATCATTAAGAAAGCAGTTATGGTTGAATCCTTCAAGGATTTCATCCGTGGTGGCTTAATATATCAAAAATCTGTATCACCCATTTGCACTTAATTGATGTTAGTCTTTGTGTGCTATGTATTAGATTTGAACAAGTTTTTCCACTATTACATCCTTCTACTTCATTTTGCAGAGCGAATCTGAAACATCAGTCCAGTAAAAATGTCTAAGAGAGCTTGGAAAGAAAAGGCCCCCGTTGTGGCAAAAGATGAACCAGCTAAGCTAGTACTGATAGATGATACTACCTGTCCAGGCTTCGGCAAGACTTCATGGGAGGGTATATGTAATTTAATCGAAGCCGAGGATCCAAGTGAAGTTGAAGAAGAAGGAGCAATGACTGGTTCAACTAATAAATCAGAAAATACGCTTTACGATTTAGCCAGCCCTTTCCTCCATAGAATAACAGCCTGAGCGAAAGTGTTACCATACAATGAGATGGTGAGATGGGTCATAGAAAGTATCAACATAACCAATAGGGCCTTCTATACAGCCGATGGAAGGATGTTTGGGACAATCAGGGTAGAAGATATCAAGAAAATGTATCAATTTCTAGATCCCCAGAAGCATTACAACAAAGCACTTTTAGAAGCTTTCACCAAGGAGAATGATGTGGAGTCAGACCCTATCAAGCAGTGGAGGAATTTACCAAACAAACATAAGCATGAATCTTCGGGTATGTACTCCGTAGACTCATTAGCATCTCCTTATTGCTATGTTGGCACTATGATATGTAGACTCTTTGGAGTCTCTGATTCAGCTAGGTTTTCTATAGAAATGGTGCCCTTAATGGAAGCTGCAATTAATTCTTATATCATGGATTAGGCAACCATTTTATCAGATAAAATGGCCAACCAAATCCTTGATTATAGAAGAAATAGGTTTGTGACTACCCGGATAATACCCCCATTCTATATGAGCACCTACATCATGGATACCATTTGTTTCAATTCTGATTACCCCATTTTAGGATGGAAATGGACTCCTCAAGACCCAACTCCTATTCATATCTATCATAAGTATTTGTGGAAAGCCCATTATAAAGATCATCTATATAGAATTTGCCATGGTTTTGTTTTACCCATTCATCAGGCCATATTCGACAAACCTGCTCCTCAGTTATCCAATGAGGCTAGTATTGACCTAACATCAATCGTCAGTTGGTTCAGTGAAGAAAATTTCACCTACATCAGACTTTTTGGTAGCACCACAAATCCACACGTTCTCCCATTATACATTCCTGATAAGCTATTGACTAGAGAAATAGCTTATCAAATAACAGAAACATGGATGTCTAGGAACCTCAAGGAGTCCAAGAAACAAATGTGGCCTTCATTCCCCCTCTGATGTGGTACTTACACACTGCATGACTTCAAACATGCAGAGAAAGAAACAGAGAAAATAAAAATGTTAAAGTTAGCAGTCATTCCAAAGAGACAGTATGATCCAAAAGTAATGGCCTACAACTTCACCTCTCATGTGAAACTTGCCAATTTTGAACATGAGAAGGATGATTATGATGATTTGTTCACTTCAGCTGAGTTGTTTTCTCAGGTAAAACATCTAGCAAAAATTAGATTGGGAGCAGAGGGATTAGAGAGATTTATGAAGTTCAGAACATAGAGGTTGCAAAAATTACCTCTGGACTTGTTAAACACTACCCCTGTGGTGCAACAAGAAGGCCACAACGAGGAACAAACTCTTGAAAAGGAGAAGACTCCTAAGAAGGAAAAGAGCCCTGAAAGGGAGAAGAGTCTCGAGAAGGAGTAGACAAATGAAGGGACCACTGAGCTCCTAAATATTGATGTTAATATTGATGTCACATTGATCAAGGAATGGGAATAGTTTGATCAAATGATCAAGAACCAAAATGACTCCCAAAACCTCACTACACCAAAATCACCCGCAACATAGGAGCCTGTTGTCACTAATATTCCAATTTGAAGGGGCAGACAACACACCCAACATTCAACAGGATATTGAGGTAATTCCTGAAAATCCTATAGAAGATATTGCACTAGAAATAGAAGAAATGCCACCCCTAGATGTATTCTATAGTCCAAAGCATAGGGTCGTGGTTAAAAGACAGAGGAAAAATAGGACATTTGATAAAGGACCTCTTTCAACTCCTCATGCCGAAATGATGAATGTGGTATGGAAAGACTCAGAAATCAATCCTCCTGAGGATTTAACCAAATTAACTCAGTAAGTAGGGGCTTATACAGCGGCAACAATTCACAAAACCTTAGAAGTCAACTAGCTAATTAGGGAAAAGGATCAGAGGATCACGCAACTCGAAGGGAAATCAACGGAAGAACAACAAAGGATTAGTCAGCTTGAACAATAGCTAGCAGAGCAGAGACAACAAAATGAACAACTAAAAGAACAGTTGAATTTGGAGAAGCAAAAGATTGATAACCAAGCTCTCCAGAAACAATAGAAGTTGTCTCAAGAACTAAAAAACCATGCAGGGAGTCAATTGTTGAATTGAGACTTCTGTGATCCATAACAGTTATAAGAAGAGCTTCGGTGTAAATCACATATAGAAAGACCTTTGTCGACACGTTTTGAACCAACAAGTGTGGTTCATCGTCAGGACAAGTTGAAGAAACAGATCCAGCTTAGCATGTTAAATAGTCTGAGCAGAGACTTCAACGGCTAAATCGAACACCGGCTAATTTTGACCTTAGGACCCAGGTCAAATTATTATTCATTAATTTAATATTATTATTATTTTTAATATTAATACATAAAATATTTTCAATGGTTAGTTTTAAAAATTAATTAATTTATTTATTAATAATTATATATGATGATGATGATGATGATGATGATGGTGGTGGTGGTTAACGTCCGCTGAGACCAAATAATGATCTATCGGACCTAAAAAGACAAATTATTTATTTATTTTGATTTAAGATTTTATTCCTATGCTCAAAAAGCTTGGAGAGAAGCCCCCCGAGTTCACTATAATTTTGGCATTGTAAAAGGCTAGGAAGGTTATTGAGATAAAAGTTAGGATTAAAAAATAAATAAAATACTTTTAGTGGTTAGTTTAAGAAGATAATTTACTTATTTATTTAAATTATTTAATAATATAATACATATATAATAATAGATTGTTAAGGACGAGAATAATTTCAATGGTTAGCTTAAGAAGTAATTTATTAATTTATTTGTTAATAATCATTCATATATATTAATTAAAATCATAAAGTTAGGGTTAAAAATATAAATAAAATAATTTAAATGGTTAGTTAGAAAAGGTAATTTATTTAATTAAATTAAATTATTTATTATTATATATTAATAATATAGTCTTAATATAGGTATTCTTTTTTAATTAATTAAATTATTTTTTAAATATAATTAATATTATATTAGTAATATAGTCTTGATATTAATATATTAATAATACTAGTAGTCAAATTATTATTTATTAATTTAATATTATTATTATTTTTAATATTATTATGGAAATAAGTTAAATTAGGTAAAAATATATAGATAAATAAAATACTTTTAATGGTTAGTTTTAAAAACTTTAATTTAGTTTATTTATTTAAATTATATATATATATATATATATATATATATATATATATATATATATATATATATATATATATATATATATTAATTAATAAAGGTAAGGTAAGCGGGCTAAAGGCCAAGCAGGTTTCAGAAGGCATCACTCAACAATAGACCACCTTGTTACGCTTAGGATCATTGCGGAGGAATGTCGTAATGATAAATCCAATTTATTTTGTTGCTTTGTGGACTTTAGAAAGGCTTTCGATACGGTTCCTAGATACAACCTTTGGAATAGATTAGAAGAGCTAAAGGTTCCTCTCGAGTTGAGAGCTGTCGCTATAAGGTTATACGAGAATGTAATTGCCAAGCTAAAGAGCAATGAAGGGTGGTCGAAAGATATTAAGTGTAACATCGGAGTTAAACAAGGTTGCCCCCTCTCCCCTACCCTATTTGGCATTTACATCGATAAGCTCGAAGGCTATTTAGAGGAAGCAGGATGTGATGGCACGATCTTAGCTGGGATAGTCATCATCCTTCTTCTTTATGCTGACGATATTGTTCTTTAGGCAAGGTGCCCATCTGATCTTAATAAGCAACTCAGGCTTCTTAAGGATTTCTGCTCTACCATGGGTATGACTGTTAACACTGACAAAACAAAAGTTATGATTATCAAATCCAAGAAGGGCACTCACGCTAATTTTATGTATGACAATAATAACTTGGAGGAAGTGTATTCTTACAAGTACCTAGGAATTGATATTCATCACAAGCCCAACTGGAACCATAGCATTGAGAAAAGGATTAATGGGGGGTGGAAAGCTTACTTTGGTCTTGAAAATAATTGTAAAATAGCAAACCTTGTAATGTGGGATAAAAAGAAGTTCCTCTTTGAAACTTTAGTCACTCCTGTTATCTTATATGGCTATGAGGTTTGGGGTTGCAGCATCTCCAGAGAATCATGGAGAAAGATTGAGCAAATCCAGAAGCATTTTATAACTTATAACCTGAAAATTAAAAGTAATGTACCCTATCCTATTCTCCTTATAGAAGCAGGTCTTTCCCCTATTGAGATCCTAGCTATGCTTAGGTTTCTGTTGTACAAGCACAAAATCAGTAACATAGACGATCATAGACTTCCTAAGCTAGCTTTAAATTCTAGCCAAAACCACCTAAGGCTCAATCGAGGGTGGCATAAAGACAAAAGGTCCTGGTTAAACTATTGGGAGATCAACGAAAATGATGCATTGCAAAACATAAATAACATTAAAGATATTGTTACTTCTAAGTTCAAAGAAAAAATGTGGTGTGAGAAAGACTTAGCGGCTAAAAGAAAATTAAGTTATTATAAGAAGGTCATCAACCCCACCCTAGAAGATCACAAGTATCTCTCTATTTTAACTAGCTCAATGAAGAAAATTAATATAGCAAATATTAGAACGAATTCTCATGAGCTCCATAGTGAAACAGGTCGTTGGGCAGTTCCTAAAACGCCATGGATGGAAAGGATCTGCCATATATGTGAGAATAGGAACATCGAGGATGAAAACCACTTCCTCTTAGAGTGCCCCATGTATAACCACATTAGATCTCGGTTTCACAATATTTGTTACAATACTGACCTTCCTAGCCTTTTACAATGTCAAAATTATTGTGAGCTCGGGAGGCTTCTCTCCAAGCTTTTTGAGCATAGGAATAAAATCTTAAATCAAAATAGATAATTTGTTTCTTTAGGTCCGATAGACCATTATTTGGTCTCAGCGGACGTTAACCATCATCATCATCATCATCATCATCATCATCATCATATATATATATATATATATATATATATATATATATATATATATATATATATATATATATATATATTAAAGTTATAATGATGATGATGATGATGATGATGGTTAACGTCCACTCAGACCAAATTGGTCTATCGGACCTACAATTTTCTTAATTTTTACTTGTCTGGCTCCTCGTCTTTCTTGGCGAGATTGGTGTTGTAGCTTTCTTTCTTTTCTCTACGGTCTTCCAACTTACTTTGTCTTGCATCTCCTTCATCTCTTCTGGTTCTTGGGACATTGGTGTCTTAGCTTCGCGATCTATTGTGTTCATTCTTTTGAAAATAGTCGGAGAAGAAGTTTGGTTTAGGAGATCTGCTTTGCTGTTAAATGAAGATTTATTTTCTGCGGTATTCAAATCCTCATAACTGTTGATTTGTTGGTGCGGGCTTTCTCGTTGCTTGTTTTGAGAGTTGTTTCCTTCTTCCTTGATTTCTTGTGTCTCATTTTCTCTAGAATATTCTTCTTCTTTGATGACAGTGTAGTGTTCTTTTTGTGCTCCTTCCCACCATGTAGACCTGTGGTGGTTTTTTCTAGCAAAATTTTTCTCAGAGGCTTTTGGGCAATTTTTGGCTAGATGCCCCGTCTCAAAGCACGATCGACATCTGAAGAGGACACTTTCATAATCAAGCTTCTGGTTCCACACATAGTCTTTACTTGTTAGGTTTATTTCAGCTAGGAATCCGGCGCTGAAATCCATTTCCACACAGATGCGTGCATAGGTGGTTCTGGCATATTCCTCTGTTTCTGGGCACCTGCAGTAAAATTTCCCAATTGCATTTCCGATGGCTTTTAGCGAGGAGAGATTCCAGAGATGCAAGGGTAGGCTTGGCAATCTCACCCAAACTGGTGCTGAGGTTATCACTGCTGTAGAGGGATCGAATGATGGGTTCCATGGCTTCATGAATAGGCCTGATTTTTCCCAAAACCAAGGGCCGGAATCTAGAATACATTGTCTACTTTCAGGATTTTCAAAATCTACTATAAAGAAACCTCTAGCACAGGGGTAGATATTAATTTCATCAGAAATGATAGGCTTCCATACCTCCGAGATCCAATTGTGGAGTGCTATCAGCCGCGGCCAAAAACCATTGAACCGGAAAATTAGGGCACTTTCGGAGAACTTCAAAGCTTCATCGAGTGAGTCCTGGACCACTTGGATAGTGGGAGCTGGGGCTTCACTCACGATATGGGCAGGAGATTGCCCTCCAGAGGCGGATGAGCCACCAGTTATTTTTGTTAAGCTCGGAGCCATATTTTACTTGCTCGTAGAACCCAACCGCAGACAAATAAGACAGAAGATAAGATTAGATCTAGATCTGACCGCAGAAATTAGCCGCCTAGATCTAGCCTCAGATCTAAAACCTAGCCGTGAAATAAACTGTAAATGCGAGCAGGCCCCAGATCTATACCGCAGATCTGCACCAGATCTATACTGCAGATTCAATTCAATGCCGCAGATCTATACCGAAAGCTAAAGAAAGATCTCTTCCCAATCGTGGGAGAAGGTATTAATTTAATTTAGGATTCTTTTCATCATAAAAACTATACCGAAAGCCGAGCAAGAATTTGCAGATCTATACCGAAAGCCTAGCAAGAATTTGCCCAGGAATGATATGGTTATCTGAAAAAGGGTAGAGACGGCAGAGCCTTCTTCCATTCTTAATGCTTAATGCTTCTGTTGCCTTCTTCCATTCTTTCAACAATAGATCTGATCAAGAGATATGTCGCGCAGCTCCACAATAGATCTGATCAAGAGATATGAAGTAGATCTGATCAAGAGATATGAAGTTTCGCCCAGCTCAACAATAGATCTGATCCAGAGATATGAAGTTTCGCCCAGCTCAGCAAGAGATATGAAGTTCCGCGCAGCTCAACAAAAGATCTGATCAAAAGATATGAAGTTCGCGCAGCTCAACCGCAGATCTGAAGAGATACGAACCGTAGACGATCATTGATACCGCAGACGAACCGCAGACGATCTGTATAATTATACCGCAGACGAAGAAAATGATCACCGTAGAATATCACGTAGAACCGCAGACGAAGATATAATCATCATCGGCCAAGTTCATCGCATCATTACGCCCAACTGGGAAAGCATATCATACTTCCCATCCAGAAATATCACAGTTGATATGTTTGGAAATGATTGGGTTTTCTTTGATAATACTCATATATATTCGTTAATAAATAAATAAATTATAAATAATAACAATACATTAGCTACGCCCATGGGGCTTTGGATTGATGGTGAATGGGTGCGCTGTTAAGGCACTCCTTGCGATAGGTCACCGGTTCAAATCCCCGTGGGTGCGTAGGTTAGTCTTAACAAGCAAAAAAAAAAACAATACATTAGCTACGAAAATAATAAAATAGATAATAATAATAATAATAATAATAATAATAATAATAGTAGTAATAATAATATATATTCATTAATAAATTAATTGAAATATAAAATAAAATATAATATTTAATATAATATAATACCTATATTATATTATATTATATTATATTATATTATTAATATATTAAGACCTATATTAAAAAAAAATTATCTATATTAAGACTATATTATTAATATATAATAATAAATAATTTAATTAAACTAAATAAATTACCTTTTCTAACTAACCATTTAAATTATTTTATTTATATTTTTAACCCTAACTTTATGATTTTAATTTATATATATATATATATATATATATATATATAATATATATATATATATATATATATATATATCTGATTATTAATAAATAAATTAATAAATTACTTCTTAAGCTAACCATTGAAATTATTCTCATCCTTAACAACCTATTATTATATATGTATTATATTATTAAATAATTTAAATAAATAAGTAAATTATCTTATTAAGATAAAATTTAGGTGGGAATTAGTTAAATTGAAGACCTAACTTTTTTACAAACAAGGTAAAGGAAAGATGCTAGTTAAATCAAATAAATAATAATAATAAAAATCAGCAAATAAGTAAATAATAATAATATATATTTGTTAATAGATAAATAAATAAAAATATATATATAAAAATAATAATATATATAAATTAGTTACCAAACAAATAATAAAATCACTAATAATAAGAAAAAAAGAATGATAATAATACTCATATATATTCGTTAATAAATAAATAAATTATAAATAATAACAATACATTAGCTACGAAAATAATAAAATAGATAATAATAATAATAATAATAATAATAATAATAATAATAATAATAATAATAATAATAATAATATATATTCATTAATAAATTAATTAAAATATAAAATATAATATAATATTTAATATAATATAATACCTGATGATGATGATGATGATGGTTAACGTCTGCTGAGACCAAATAATGATCTATCGGACCTAAAAAGACAAATTATTTATTTTGATTTAAGATTTTATTCCTATGCTCAAAAAGCTTGGAGAGAAGCCTCCCGAGTTCACTATAATTTTGGCATTGTAAAAGGCTAGGAAGGTCAGTATTGTAACAAAGGTTGTGAAATTGAGATCTAATGTGGTTGTATGCAGGGCACTCTAAGAGGAAGTGGTTTTCATCCTCGATGCTCCTATTCTCACAAATATGGCAGATCCTTTCTATCCATGGCGTTTTAGGAACTGCCCAGCGGCCAGTTTCACTATGGAGCTCATGAGAATTCGTTCTAATCTTTGCTATATTAATTTTCTTTTTTGAGCTACTTAGAATAGAGAGATACCTTTGATCTTCAAGGGTGGGGTTGATGACCTTCTAATAATAACTTAATTTTCTTTTAGACGCTAAATCTTTCTCACACCACAATTTTTCTTTGAACTTAGAAGTAACAATATCTTTAATGTTATTTATGTTTTGCAAAGCATCATTCTCATTGATCTCCCAATAGTTTAACCAGGCCCTTGTGTCCTTATGCCATCCTCGGTTAAGCCTTAGGTGATTTTGGCTGGAATTTAAAGCTAGCTTAGGAAGTCTATGATTGTCTATGTTATTGAGCTTGTGCTTGTACATCAGAAACCTGAGCATAGCTAGGCTCTCAATAGAAGAAAGGCCTGCTTCTATAAGGAGAATAGGATAGGGTGTATTACTTTTAATTTTCAGGTTATAAGTTATAAAACGCTTCTGGATTTGCTCAATCTTCCTCCATGATTCTCTGGAGATGCTGCAGCCCCAAACTTCACAGCCATATAAGATAACAGGAGTGACTAAAGTTTCAAAGAGGAACTTCTTTTTATCCCACATTACGAGGTTTGTTGTTTTACAATTATTTTCAATCCCAAAATAGGCTTTCCATCCCCCATTGATCCTTTTCTCAATGCTATGGTTCCAGTTGAGCTTGTGATGGATATCAATTCCTAGGTACTTGTAAGAATACACTTCCTCCAAGTTATTATTGTCATACGTAAAATTAGCGCAAGTGTCCTTTTTAGATTTGATAATCATAACTTTTGTTTTGTCTGTGTTAACAGTCATACCCATGGTAGAGCAGAAATCCTTAAGAAGCTTGAGTTGCTTATCAAGATCAGAAGGGCACCTTGCCAAAAGAACAATATCGTCAGCATAGAGAAGAAGGATAATGACTATTCCAGCTAAGATTGTGCCACCACATCCTGCTTCTTCTAAATAACCTTCGAGCTTATCGATGTAAATGCCAAATAGAGTAGGGGCTTGTTTAACTCCGATGTTACACTTCATATCTTTTGACCACCCCTCATTGTTCTTTAGTTTGGCAATTACATTCTCGTATAGCCTTATAGCAGCAGCTCTTAACTCAAGAGGAACCTTTAGCTCTTCTAACCTCTTCCAAAGGTTATATCTAGGAACCGTATCGAAAGCCTTTCTAAAGTCTACAAAGCAACAAAATAAATTGGATTTATCATTACGACATTCCTCCTCAATGATCCTTAGCGTAACAAGGTGGTCTGTTGTTGAGTGATGCCTTCTGAAACCTGCTTGGCCTTTAGCCCGCTTACCTTCACTTTCAAGCCATATGCTTAACTTTTTTTCCAGAATACTACCATATAATTTGGCTAAGAGAGGGTTGATCATAATTGTTCCATAATTAGAGGGGTTATTTGTATCTCCACTTTTAAAAATAGGGATAATGAGGCTCTCAGTCCAAGGTTTAGGGAACCCTTGCTTAACCTATATTATATTATATTATATTATTAATATATTAAGACCTATATTAAAAAAAACATTATCTATATTAAGACTATATTATTAATATATAATAATAAATAATTAAATTAAATTAAATAAATTACCTTTTCTAACTAACCATTTAAATTATTTTATTTATATTTTTAACCCTAACTTTATGATTTTAATATATATATATATATATATATATATATATATATATATATATATATCTATATATATATATATAATTATTAATAAATTAATTAATAAATTACTTCTTAAGCTAACCATTGAAATTATTCTCATCCTTAACAACCTATTATTATATATGTATTATATTATTAAATAATTTAAATAAATAAGTAAATTATCTTATTAAACTAACCACTAAAAGTATTTTATTTTTTAATCCTAACTTTTATCTTAATAACCTAATATTATAACTATTATAACTCTAAGATATATATATATATATATATATATATATATATATATATATATATATATATATATATATATATATATATATTAATAATTATTAATTAATTAATTAATCAATTTTTAAAAATAACCATTGAAAATATTTTATGTATTAATATTAAAAATAATAATAATATTAAATTAATGAATAATAATTTGACCTAGGTCCTAAGGTCAAAATTAGCCGTTGTTCAATTTAGTCGTTGGAGTCTCTGCTCAGACTATGTAACATGCTAAGCTGGATCTGTTTCTTCAACTTGTCCTTACGATGAACCACACTTGTTGGTTCGAAACGCGTCGACAAAGGTCTTTCTATATGTGATTTACGCTGAAGCTCTTCTTATAACTAAAAAACCTTCAGATAGCAATTCAGCAAGAAAAGAAGACTAGAGAAGATCGAATTGCACAACTACAATTACAAATAGAAAAGTTCAATGGTTATCCATAGGTTAGTGAATTCAGGAAAGAAGCCTTGGAAGTAACCAAATCCTTGTCCCGGTAGTTAAACATTCTTTGCAATAATATATCGTTGGCTGAGCCATTTTGCGCTATCTCTGCATCACTAATTGAAAAGGTACTTGACACTAGATTGGAATTTGAAAAAGCAAATGAAAAGATAGCAAATTTTCTCTCTTGGCAAAATTCAGAAGAAGGCATGGCTACCAATTTGCCAAAAATACAAGAAACGCACAAGGAAATCTTGTTTTTGGAATGGGAGTCATAGCTAATAAAAGCCGAAAGAGTGACTTCTAGAGCCAGGGCTACAATGAACAGTGTAATCGAATTAGTAAATGACAATTTATATATGGCTAATTTGATCTCCGATTGCTCTCCAGGAAAACTCCCAAGAGAAAAATCACTAGAAGATCAATGGAGACAGGACTTGGCAAGCAGAGAAAAAAAAATTGGAGAGTTGCAAAATTTGACATGGGATGCATTCTGGTTTTTCTTAGTCAAACCACATAGCCAATAGATGGCCATGAAATGCCTCTCTGACACAGTCAACCGCATGGTTCCCAAACTCTCTGATGCCACGTACACAGCCCAGCTACATTCCAGAATGAGTCACCCTCTGGAAATCCAGCCAATGCTTGCAATTTGTCAGCTGCAAGCACAAGAGAGGAAGTAGATTCAATGTATCAGTTGAATCACTATCGCATTGTTATTTTTATATCAAATGCTAGATTTTCATATTAGCAATTTTAACAGCTCATAATGATTATTATTGATAGTTTGTTTTTATTTTGATTATTTAAACCCTTTCATGTCTTTTAAGAAGGGGTCCTCAATTTGTATAAGATTTGACTTAAGAAGTTGCACTTCTGTACTTCTAAATATTTTTTTATCAATAGTGGATCAAGGTTCTGCATTTTTGTGAAAGAAGTTTTTTTCAAGACTTGCACTTCTATTTTTCCTGGAATATTTTCTCAAATAAGAAAGGGGAATCAGAGTGTTGTTTACATCAGAAGGATTCAAATGCATGCAGTATTCCTATCACTTTTTTTGTCTTATTTCCTTATGTGAATAAAGAATTCTTTTGAAAGTTATTATTGATGATATATATGCATGATATTTCAAACAATTCTTTAGCATATCATTTTCGAAGGTTTTAGAATTGTTATCATGTGAATATATATGTCATCAATATACATTACGATGAATGTGATATGCTTTTATTACTACTTCGTTTAACTTTTTAAACGAAGTAATTATTATATGAATACATCTTTCTATTGACAAATAAGCCATCTATATGATTATTTGTCTATTAGAAATAATCAAAAATCACATTGTTAATAGGATACTTGGGATATATAGTTATATTTGTATATTTTGAGTTCTAAGTTGAAACATCTATCCATCTCCATTATACAAAAAAATCATCCATTAAGTTATTTGTTAAGGGAAAATGGTCCCATAATATCCAGTTGGAGCCACCACACCAAACGGAAAAGGAGCTACACTAAGGTCCAGACCGGGTGGTTATCCCCAATGTTGACGCAGCGATTTTAGAGGCATCAACATTTTTGGCACTAGAAGGAGGGAATGAACTGTGAATGGCGAGTGAATCCAAATCAATAGCCCATTCTAAGAGTAAATCTCCCTCACCATCTCCTCCAACTTCTCCCTCACATTCTAAATCTCCCATTTTCAAGCAAGAAGTTGAAAAGACAACACCCATTGCTGAAAACTTGAACACACCTGACAATTCTCCTGTTGAACCCCCTGAAGTTTAGTCTTTAATTCATAAACTCCGAGGGTTTTCAACATCCCAAGAACAGTCTGAGTTATCCCAAGGTAGTGTGACTTCACAATATATTCCATCCCAGACTCTTACAAGATCCCAGAGTGAAAAGCTTGGTATTCCACCAACTGAATTTCCTTTGCCAAGTAGAAAAAGAGATAGGAAGACACCTTTAGAGTCTGATAGTGAGACTCTTTCCTCATCATCATCCATTCCATCTAAACCATTTCAAAGTCATTCATCCATTCCCCAACTCAAAATCATAGTCCAAAAGTGTATAGGTACTCTGACACCCTCTACGTAATCACTTTCAACTACATCCTCACCTTCTTCTACTGTTAGTTCGAAAATGGCACATAATCAACAACAGCCCAGGCCATGGACAAATTTAGGAGCAGTGGAAATGCCTGCACCTTTAATTCAATTACCAGCCCATCCTGAAAAGTGGTTGCCAAAGTTTAATCCTGATATCGACATACTAGCAGAAGAGCATATAAACAATTTTATATTGTCAATAAACTTAAATGGGGTAACAGAAGAAGATGTTGTTGTTAGGATTTTCCCATATACTCTTCAAGGAGTAGCTGGGTCATGGTATTTTTCATTACCACCAGGCTCCATCAATAGCTGGAATGCTTTTTAGGAGAAGTTCCTAACCAAGTTTGGAGATGATAGGTCCACAGCAACATTAATTAATGATCTCTCCAACCTTAAAAATGAGTCAAAGGAACCCATTAAAGACTTCAACTCGCGATTTAATAAGCTATTAAATAAAATTCCTGCTACATCCAAGCCTAGTGAAGAAGTCCGAGTGAATAGTATATTTCTACCTTGCCTTCAAATATAGCCATCTTCGTTGACAAGGCTACCAAGCCTACATTAGCAGAAAATATGAAGGAAGCGATCGTTGTTGAAAAATGTATCATTGCTTTAGAAAAGAAAAATGCTCTTGAAGAAAGAAAGTCCAAAAAGTTAATTTTAAAGATGATTCCAAAAAGAAAACAGCTAAAGACCCATACTACATGGAAGGTTTGCAAAAAGTTCTAAAGACTATGTCCAACGAAATGGTAGAGATAAAAAAACAGGTAGTTGAAACCTCTACTAAAAAACCATTTAGGAACTTCAAAAGAGCTGAACCAAAACCACCTAATGCCATATCTAATGCAGAATCAGATCCAGATGATGATGAGGATGAAGACACAATTTTGTCATCGGAGGAAATGGAAGAAGATGAGATAGTTGAATGTCACGGTATGTGGGACTTCATTTTGCCTAACTCTGATAATGAAAGTGAACAAGAAGCTCTCCCAGTAAATACCAGAAGTAAAATCACTACAGACCCTGTTCAAACAAATCCAAAGAAGAAAAATTCAAGCCCTATTGCCAAAGACAAGGCTCCCATGAAGAAAACTCCAGTTGTGCCTACCCAAAATCAGCCATCATCTTCCAATCCACCCTCATCATCTAAGACATTAGTAGTCTCTGACTCTATGGATTAAAACATTGTTGAAGACATGAAGAAGACTAGAGCAGATATTTCTTTATTTGAGCTTAGCAAGCTCAACATCAACAAAAATTGTTAGTCAAAGAGTTAAATGCAGTGCCTTTTTCTCCTCTTCCAAATGTCGTATTATCCAAGGCGGCTAAAGGATCAGGTAAGCCACCATCAAATAAAGTAGATGCTACTGATGTTGTTTTAATCAGAGATAGATCCAATTCTCATACTCCTCCTTTTCTCTTGACCTATGAGATCTACAATAGAAATCTACATAACTACCTAATAGATTCAGGGGCTTCATCAAACATAATGCCAGCCTCAATTTGCTCAAAATTAAACATTGAGACCCAGAAATCTGCAGTCCATATTTTTCAGTTAGATCAGACTAAGGTTCAAGTTTTAGGAGAGATTAATTCAATCACCATTAGGTTATCAGCTGATCCTACAGTAGTTCAAAGAATTGATATATTGATCGCTGACATCCCTAGGTTTTATGGTTTAATTCTAAGCAGGGATTGGTTTGAGAAACTCCATGGTTACATTTCTACTGATTGGTCTCACATGTGGCTTCCCTATAAATGGAAACCAAATCAAATAAAAATCGATCGGGAGAAGCACATGACCCATACTGTAACAGAGTTTGAGCAGGAAAACCAACCTATAGCTTTCAATAACAACATTCTCAAAAACTACTCAGCCGAATCATTCTTTGGTAATTTTAACACTTAATCGTCACCTTTTTTTGTGAATAGTTGCACATCGCAAATTGAAAATTTCTCTCATACTGATACCTCAAGGTGTGTTAGTATTGTTGATGAACTTGTAAATAAATCTATAGATAAGCCTTTATTTTGGTCTTTATATTTTGATGGATCACAATCCAATGATGGTGCAGGAGCATGATGTATTTTAGTTAGTCCAGAAGGGGAAGAAACTATGCTATTATGCAGACTAGAGTTTGAGCGCACTAATAACACTGTAGAATATGAGGCATTGATTCAAGGGCTCTATAAAGAAATAGGCCTGAAGATTCAATATCTCAAAGTATTTGGTGATTCAGAGATTGTCATTAAACAGGTAAGCCACACTATCCATTGCCTTTCAGGACATCTCAAACATTATCAATCCCTTGTTCAAGACCTCATAACCCATTTTCTAGCATTTGACATTTCTCATATTCCTAGATATTAGAATGCAGCAGCTGATTTATTGGCTAATGTTGCTTCTAAGTTCCTTCCATCCGAGGACTATAGTCCCGATCGATTTTCAATTGAATTAAAATTTTGACCATCTGTTCTAGACAATGTCACCAACTAGTCCGTATTTAATCATGATGAAGACGTTATAAATTTCTTAACTTCTGAAAAATCTTATGATGACTAGATTATTGATGAAAATGATCATGATCTTCAAATAAAACAAAGACCGAATGAGAATTCTATCCCTAAATTAGTGGTCAAGCTAGAAGATCTCTATGATATCAAAGATAGATTCAAAAAAGTTACTAATGCAAAACTTCGAAGTTCTACTTTAAGGTTTGAATTAGTAAATCTTGGCACTAAGGCAAAACCACAAAATGTCAATTTAGGACTTGAAATTACATCAAAAGAAAGATTTGCTTTCGTCAAATTATTAAACAAATACAAAAATGTTTTTTCTTGGAATTACGAAGATGTGAGAATGTGTGATATTTCTATCATTCAACACACAATTCCAATGATTTCTAAGGAGAAACCTGTACAACAAAAAATGAGGAAAACTCACCCAAATCTAGAGAGTCAAATCAAAGTAGAGTTGAAGAAACTCTTGAAAGCTAAGACAATTTTCCTGCTCAAAAATTCTAAATGGGTTTCAAAATTGGTACCTGTGAGAAAAAAGAATGGTGATATTAGGATCTGCATAGATTTCAAAAATCTCAATAAGGCATGCCAAAAAGATAATTTCCCATTACCAACAATGGAACAAATACTTCAATCAGTAGCTAGTTCAGAGTTAATGTCTTTTCTAGATGGTTTTTCAGGGTACAATCAAATACTATTACACCCAGATGACAGACTAAAAACTACATTCAGAATTAAACGGGGAACATATGCTTATCAGAAAATGCCTATTGGTTTGATTAATGTTGGAGCTACTTTCCAACAAGCAATGGATATAGCCTTCAAAGGTTTGATTAACAGCTCATTTGTTGTCTACTTAGATGACATAACTATCTTTTCTAAGAAAAGGGCCAATCATTTACATGATTTGAAACAGATCTTTGAATGATGTAAAAGGTATGGGATTTCTCTAAATCCCAAGAAATCATTCTTTTCTCTTAATGAAGGCAAACTCTTAGGATTTATTGTATCTAAAGATGGCATATATACAGATCTTGACAAAAATAAAGAGATTTTTGATATTCCTTTGCCACATAATAAGAAATCGATGTAATCATTTTTGGGACAGATAAATTTTGTGAAAAGATTTGTTCTTGATTTTTCTCATATAGTCTTGCCTTTGCAAAATATGATTAAGAAAAATTCAGTTTTCAAATGGGGACATAATGAAAAAGAGGCTTTTGAAATGATCAAACAAGCAATCATTACTGCTCCAACATTGAATACTTCGAATTTTTCTAGTCATTTTCTTTTGTACACTTTAGCCATCGAAACATCTTATGCTGTTGTTTTAAGACAAATCAATAATCAGCAAGTTGAAGCACCCATATCCTTCTGCAGTTCTAATTTACAAGGTGTTGAACTTAACTATTCCGAAGTAGAAAAACAAACTTTCACTGTGTTTAAATCTATCAAACACTTTAGGCCATTCTTCCTAAAAAAACACGCAAAAGTAATAGTCCCATTCTCTGTAGTGAGGCAATTGATAGTCCAAAGGGAAGTAGGAGAGAAGAGAGCCAACTGGGTTACATCTTTGCAAGAGTATGATATTGATATTAAACCAACAAAAATTGTAAGAGGACAAGGTTTTTGCAGGTTATTAGTAGGAGCTTCTAATATTCCAGAACATGAAGATTCAGATAATGCTCTTCAAGTGAATAAGATAAGTATCATGAATTCTGGATCTCATTATGCCGATCTAGTCTTTTACTTAAAAAACAGATATGCTCCTCCTAATTTCAGTTACAAAAATAAACGTGCCTTAAGATTAAAAGAAAAACACTTCAAAATCATTGATGATGTGTTATTTAGAAGAAATTGTGATTCAATTTTATTAAGATTCCTTGAAAAAACTAAAGCACAAAAGGTTTTGTAGGAATTACATGATGGTCCAGCAGGTAGACATTTTGGAGAAGATACTACAGTTCACAAGATAATGCATGCTGGATATTATTGGCCCACTTTGTTTAAAGATGCCCATGACTATGCAAGGAAATGCAAGATATGCCAAACTGCTAGTGGAAGACAAAGGAAACCAGACTTTCCTTTACAACCAGTAAACATTGAGCAGCCATTTGAACAATGGGGGCTTGATATCATAGGAGAGATTGTTCCACATTCTTCCAAGCAACACAGATACATCCTTACAGCCACGGATTACTTCACAACGTGGGTAGAAGTAATTCTTTTGAAGGTAGCCAATTCTGATGCAATCATTGAATTCATTGATCAATTCATCATTACCAGGTTTGGTGTACCTAATGCCCTCATTTTTGACAATTCATCTTATTTCTATGGAAGTAGTATACTTGAATTTGCTCTTAAGAGAGGTTTTAAATTAAAATATTCTGCAAATTACTACCCTCAAGGTAATGGTTTGGCAAAATCAACTAATAAGAATCTCATAAATATTATTAAAAGAACTATTGATCAAAATCAAAAGAATTGGCATAAATCTTTGATATTTGCATTATGGGTAGATCGCATAATTAAGAAGGCCTCAATAGGTACTTCTAATTTTAACTTAGTATATGGGAAAGAAGCCATAATACCTTCAAACTTAGCACTACCATCTCTGACCCTCGTACAATTTATTGAAGAAAACCCTTTTTCCTCTATTCAATTAAGATTTGATCAAATCCACAAATTAGAGGAAGAAAGAGAGAAGGCAAAAATCACTCATGCTAAACATGAAAAAATCATTAAACCTTCTTTTGATGCAAGTCCTACCGGCCCAAAAACTTTACAAATCGGTGATCTTGTGTTGAAATGGGACAAAGCACATGAAGATAAAGGTAAACATACCAAGTTTTAAAATATGTGGCTTGGACCATTTCAAATCATTGAGAAGAGAGGCTCATCAACGTTCATATTGCAATATTTATCAGGAAAGAGAGATTCTCTTCTTGTCAATGGGCTTATCTTAAAGAAATTCTTTACTTAAGGAGGTAACCCCTTCTTACCTGTAAATATTCATTATGCAAGTTTGTTTATTTTATTTTTTATTTTTAGATAATAATGTTGTAAATAGTCTTCCATTGACCTTTTACTATTGGAAAGCTCTAAAAGAAATTATTGTAAATACTTGCTTTCAATAGATGGAAACCTTTAAGGAAAAGATTACAGTTTTACAAAAAGAGATAAAATATGAAACTCTGAGAGCCTTTTTTAAATTTGTAAATGTTCACAAACCTTGAAAATGTTGTAAATCATTCTAAGTTTTAAAAAACTGAGAGAGGATATTTGTAAAAATCAAAGACTTTTCCAAAACTTAGCACCTACAATTCTAAAATTGTTATCCATAAAATCTTAAGGAGAAATTCATTCACCCCATCCACTAAGTTTATGATTTTTCAGAGTGTAATTCTAAAATATGTCTGATAAAAAAGATAAGGGGTCTCATCATGAGCCTGCTTACCATGATCATAGGGAACTAATTAAACTGACATTACCAATATTGTATATCAAAATAGGGTAATGGCTTATAATCATAAGGCAAGGCATCTCATCATGAGCCAGCTTGTTCAGTTCAATTACAACCAATGAATGGCATTGTCATTAGTTGGCTCCCAAGCCAAGACAGTGAATTTTTATCATAAAACATTAAAAGAATAAAAGAATCAAAAAATATATGTTAACATATCTTTTTGAATTTATCTTTCAAAAGTTATACTCTTATATGGATGGGATAATGAATGATTTATGGTCAAAACGTAACCCTATCGAGACTATAGATTTTTGCTGGCAGCAAAAGAACTACCTGTGACAAAAGAGTAAACTTAAAAGCTAAGTTGGAGAAGCCCCATACTTTATCTATATCAACCAATCAAAGCTTGAAGAAACCCAAAATTTTTTTATTTTTAAAGGATTGGAAAAGAAATTACAAAAAATTGTTATTATATTCAGAGTTAATTTTTATTTAACTATTCTTAGATGGTTTTCTTTATCCTCAATGGTTTCCAAACTAAGAAAGTTATAGATATTGCATTATTTTCTCAGAGATAACTGTTTCTCCCAGTGAATCGCCAATTGTTGTGCTATACAACAACCCTCCCCATTTCAAATTTTTTCATATAAAACTTTAATAAGAAATGGGTCCCCTTTTAGAACTTAAATAAAATCAATAAAACTTCTAAAAAATCAATATTTGTAATAAGTATTTTGCTTTTAGGATAAGTTAAATAATAATCGCAATTTGCAAAATCCACACAACACATGAAAATCCTTATGATAAGGTCTGATCCGATTTAAATTATAACAAGACCTTGTCATAAAACAAGTATAAATGAATGTGTCACATCGCACGCATCCTTTGTTTTAAAAATGGACTTAAGGTGTTCCATTGGCATTCGCCGATGTGATAACGCCATCGGAAAGCGCATATCGCTACTTATCAAGGAATCATATCAAGTGTTCATATAAATCCTCTGATGCGATAAGCCGATCACAATCGGCCATCGCTGAAAGCACAAAACGCATATCAAATGCCCATTTGAAATCCTCCGATGCGATTTCGTTATTGGAAAGCATGCTTTTCAATAAAGGTGAAATATAATTGTTAACGAATGTTTGTGGGTCTAAATTATAAATCAATTATAAATAAAAAGCAAACGATTTATTGATTTATTAAAGTTATCTCGCTCACCATTTATCACAATCAAAACTATACAAAGGAAACATTTAAGCATAACATTTGTACCTTCCGATCTGCGATATGCAATTGTTGCGAATTACTGATCGGGAAGTTACGATATTTGTTTTAAAGGACCGTTATAAATTTGCGATGCGACATGTCATTATGGCATTAAGGTGTCACGTTGGAAGTTACGGGAAATCATTAAGAAAGCAGTTATGGTTGAATCCTTCAAGGATTTCATCCATGGTGGCTTAATATATCAAAAATCTGTATCACCCATTTGCACTTAACTGATGTTAGTCTTTGTGTGCTATGTATTAGCTTTGAACAAGTTTTTCCACTATTACGTCATTCTGTTTCATTTTGCAGAGTGAATCTGAAAACATCAGTCCAGTAAAAATGTCTAAGAGAGCTCGAAAAGCACAAGCCCCCATTGTGGCAAAATATGGACTAGCTAAGCTGGTACTGTTAGCTGATACTACTTGTGTAGGCCTCGGCAAGACTTCATGGGAGGGTATATAGAATTTACCCGAAGTCGAGGATCCAAGTGAAGTTGAAGAAGGAACAATGGTTGGTTCAACTGATAAATCAGAAAATACTCTTTACAATTTAGTCAGCTCTTTCCTCCACAGAATAGCAACCCGAGTGAAAGTGTTACCATACAATGACATGGTGAGATGGGTCATAGAAAGTATCAACATAACCGATAGGGCCTTCTATACAGTTGATGGAAGGATGTTTGGGACATTCAGGGCAGAAGATATCAAGAAAATGTATCAATTGTCGGACCCCCAGAAGCATTACAACAAAGCATTTTTAGAAGCTTTTTCCAAGGAGAACGATGTGGAGTCAGACCCTATCAAGTAGTGGAGGCATTTCCCAAACAAACATAAGCATGAATCTTTGGGTATGTACTCCATAGACTCATTAGCATCTCCTTATTGCTACGCTGGTGCTATGATATGTAGACTCTTTGGAGTCTCTGATTCAGCTAGGTTTTCTATAGAAATGGTGCCCTTAATGGAAGCTGCAATTAATTCTTATATCACGGATTGGGCAACCATTTTATCAAAAACAATGGCCAACGAAATCCTTGATTATAGAAGAAATAGGTTTTTGACTACCCGGATAATACCCCCATTCTATATGAGTGCCTACATCATGGATACCATCTATTTCAATTCTGATTACCCCATTTTAGGATGGAAATGGACTCCTCAAGACCCAACTCCTATTCATATCTATCATAAGTATTTGTGGAAAGCCCATTATAAAGATCATCTATATAGAATCTTCCATGGTTTTGTTTTACCCGTTCATCAGGCCATATTCGAAAAACCTGCTCCTTGGTTATTTGATGAGGCCAATATTCACCTAACATCAATCGGAAGTTGGTTCAGTGAATAAAAGTTCACCTACATCAGAATTTTTGGTAGCACCACAAATCCACATGTTCTCCCATTGTACATTCCCGACAAGCTATTGGCCAGAGAAATAGCTTATTAGATAACAGAAACAGGGATATCCAAGAACCTCAAGGAGTCCAAGAAACAAATGTGGCCTTCATTACCCCTCCGATGTGATACTTACACACTGCATGAATTCAAATATGCAGAGAAAGAAATAGAGAAAATAAAATTTTTAAAGTTAGCAGTCATTCCAAAGAGATAGTATGATCCAAAAGTAGTGGCCTACAACTTCACCTCTCATGTGAAACTTTCCAAGTTTGAACATGAGAAGGATGATTATGATGATTTGTTCACTTCAGCAGATTTGTTTTCTCAGGTAAAACATCTAGCAAAAATCAGATTGAGAGCAGAGGGATTAGAGAGATTTATGAATTTCATAACACTACGTTGCAAACATTAGCTTTGGACTTGTTAAATACTACCCCTATGGTGCAGCAGGAAGGCCACAATGAAGAGCAGACTCCTAAAAAGGAGAAGACTCCTGAGAAGGAAAAGAGCACTAAAAGGGAGAAGAGTCCCGAGAAGGAGCAGACAAATGAAGGGATCATTGGGTTCCTAATTATTGGTGCTAATATTGATGCTACCTTGATCAAGGAATGGGAGCAGTTCGATCAAATGATCAAGAACCAGAATGACTCCCAAAACCTCACTACACCAAAATTGCCCACAACACAGGAGCTTGTTGTCACTAATATTCCAATTGAAGGTGCAGTTGGCACACCCAACATTCAGTAGGATATTGAGATAATTCCTAAAAATCCTACAGAGGAGATTGTACTAAAAATAGAATAAATACCACCCCTAGATGTATTCTACAGTCCAAAGCATAGAGCTATGGTTAAAATACAGAGGAAAAAGAGGAAAATTGATCAAGGACCTTTTTCAACTCCTCATGCTTAAATGATGAATGTAGTATGGAAAGACTCAGAAATCAATTCTTCCAAGGATTTAACCAAATTATCTCAATCTGCAGGGGCTTATATAGTGGCAACAATTGACAAAGCCTTAGAAGTCAGCCAGCTAATCAGGGAAAAATATTAGAGTATCACTCAACTCGAAGGGAAATTGGTAGAAGAACAACAAAGGATTAGTTAGCTTGAACAATAGTTAGCAGAGCAGAGACAACAAAATGAAAAACTAAAAGAACACTTGAATCTGGAGAAGCAGAAGATTGATCAGCAGGCTCTCCAGAAACAATAGAAGTTGTCTCAAGAACTAAATAGCCTTCAGATAGAAATTTAGCAGGAAAAGAAGACTAAAGAAGATCAAATTGCACAACTGCAATTACAGATAGAAAATTTCAATGGTTATCCACAGGTCAGTGAATTCAGGAAAGAATCCTTGGAAGTAACCAAAGCCTTGTCCTGGTAGTTAAACGTTCTTTGCCATAATATATCATTAGTTGACCCATTGTGTGCTATCTCTACATCACTGATTGAAAAGGTAGTTGACACTAGACTAGAATTTGAAAAAGCAGATGAAAAGATAGAAAATTTTCTCTCTTGGCAAAATTTAGAAGAAGGCATGTCTGCCAATTTGCCAAAAATACAAGAAACGCACAAGGAAATCTTGTTTTTAGAATGGGAGTCATAGCTAATAAAATCTGAAAGAGCAACTTCTAGAGCTAGGGCTGCAATGAACGGTGTAATCGAATTAGTAAATGACAATTTATATATGGCTAATTTGATCTCTAATTACTCTCTAGGAAAACTCCCGAGAGCAAAAGCACTAGAAGATCAATGGAGACAGGACCTGGCAAGTAGAGAAAAACAAATCGTAGGTGCAAAATTTGACATGGGATGCATTCTAGTTTTTCTTAGTTAAACCGCATAGCCAACAGATGGCCATGAAATTCCTCTCCGATGCAGTCAACCATATGGTTCCCACACTCTTTGATGCCATGTACACAGCCCAACTACATTCTATAATTAGTCACCCTCCATAAATCCAGCCAATGCTCGCAATTTGTCAGAACAAGCGCAAGAGAGGAAGTAGATTCAATGTATCAGTTCAATCACTATCGCACTGTTATTTTTATATCAAATCCCAGATTTTCATATTTGCAGTTTTAACAGCTCATAGCGATTATTATTGACAGTTTGTTTTTATTTTGATTATTTAAACCCTTCATGTCTTTTAAGAAGGGATCCTCAATTTGTATAAGATTTGACTTAAGAAGTTGCACTTCTGTACTTCTAAATATTTTTTATCAATAGTGGATCAAGGTTCTACATTTTTGTGAAAGAAGCTTTTTCAAGACTTGCACTTCTGTTTTTCCTGGAAGATTTTCTCAAATAAGAAAGTGGAATCGGAGTGTTGTTTACATCAGAAGGATTCAAATGCATGCGGTATTCCTATCACTGTTTTTGTCTTATTTCCTTATGTGAATAAACATTTCTTTTAAAAGTTGCTATTGATGATATATATGCATGCTTTTTCAAACAATTCTTTAGCATATCATTTCTGAAGGTTTTAGAATTGTTATCATTTGAATATATATGTCAGCAATATACATTATGATGAATGCGATATGCTTTTATTACTGCTTCGTTTAACTTTTTAAACGAAGTAATCATTATATGAATACATCTTTCTATTGACGAATAAGCCATCTATATGATTATTCATCTATTAGAAATAATCAGAAATCACATTGTTAACAGGATACCCGGGTTATATAGTTATATTTGTATATTTTGAGTTATAAGTTGAAACATATATCCATCTCCATTATACAAAACAATCATCCATTAAACCATTTGTTAAGGGAAACTGGTCCCATAATATCCAGTCGGAGCCACCACACCAAATGAAAAAGGAGCTGCACTAAGGTCCGGATTGGGTGGTTATCCCAGATGTTGATGTATCGATTTTAGAGGTGTCAACAGAGAGGGAGCTGGATTGTAAGCCACCTCCTCCCTTACTTATGCGTATTCCCTTCACACTCCCAACACTACGTCCTCCCCTTTATGCTTCGTTTTCTACCCCCTTCGCCCAATTTCTCTCCACACTCTAGTGAATTGCATGTGCATTTTGAAACAAACCTCAATTGACTAGTCCCACCACCTTGACCCTAAAAACACCTCCCAACCCCATACTTTTACAAAAAAACTCCTATAAGTCCCAATTAAAGTCTCTCGTAGCCAAGAAAACCCCCACCGAGAGATAACTTCCTTGACTCCCACACTGCCTCCACTCACCTTCCAAAGGCTTCATTTTCTACCAAAAAAGATAGATGCACCTGAGATGAAACTAAAAACCCAAACACTAGAGCAAAGGGGTCTCTTTCAAAACTCAAAAAAAGTACAACAAACCCAATTTTCCAAGACACAGGAATGAGCCTACCCCTGCTTGCTACAGGCCAAGGTTTCAAACAAAGAACCAATACACATGGAGAATTCCACCTAACCTTGTTCCCCCTTTGGCTACAAGGCCAAGAATACTCAAACACAACACACAAAACCCAACATTAAGCAATAGAAACAATGCACATGTTGAGGACCCCCAAATGCAACTTCAAATTAAGCTTACAACATTTATATCTTATGCTTTCAACTACTGAAGATGAAGGAATTGAAGTACACACATAAACAGAGGACACTGACCCCAATCTAGGAAAAATAAGTTTGCAGGAAAACCCAACAAAGAACCAAGAGGATTTACTAGGGTAACCAATGTGAAAAACCAATGAAGAGTCACCCCATTGTCCTACGAATTTGGTTTTTATCTCTCTAGGATTAAGCTTCTCTTGCACCAAAACGAACCCCATCTATCGACCTCTCTAGGATCCCATAACTAGTGTGTCTTAGCTATTAAAACACCACTGATGAATCCTCGCTAAAATTTGGAGGCTTCCAACATAGAGTATTGTCACATGAGGAGAAGGAATAGGTTGGCACCTTGCACATGTGATCCGAATCAGATCCATGAAAGACTGTCAAAGAACCATGACTATATCAGGTCGAAAAAATCTCTAAGGAAATCCAAAACCATGATCAAAAACACCCTGAACCAGTGGCAATGGTAGCCGATGTGAAACGACGAGGACCTCGGTCAAAGCGCACTGACCAAGGCCCATGGATATCACGCATGAGGCCAAAATAGCCCGTGGGAGCCCCGGATTGGGAAAAGGCAGTTGTTTTTGGTGCGTGATTAATGCTAATCACGTGTCGCTAAGCGAACAGGACCGCAAAGGAAAAAGGCGAGCACCCGATCGCGTGTAGGAACCAGAGGACCGTGGGTGGAAAAAGGAAAAAAGCGTTAAAACACAATGGCGGGACCCGTGCTCTGGAAACCGAAGGTTTTGATCAAGGCGCCCTTGAACGGTAAGAGGTTTTGGATAGGAGTGGAGCAATTCCATACACCGATCGATGCATGGGAAGTAGAGGTGAGATAAAACCACTATTGATCGCCCGCTATCGGTTGAGCAAGTCAACCGCGTGAAACGTGCATATGTCGTCGGATCTGTAGGACTTAGATCGAACGGCTAAGATCACGCCCGATGGAAAGAAGCGGAGTCGACAAGGAATTAAGTCATGTTCTAAAGGGATTTGGAATTCGTTTGACTGCCACGGTGGAGGAAGAATGCATCCACAGACTGACTGAAGAAACGAACTGACGAAGCATGTTGGCGCCATTTAGAGGAGGACAAGTGCCCACTCCCTAAGCGTTCATGATGACGCCGAACACAAGCAACTCTAAGCGTGGCAGCATAAGGTGAATCGATAGGTTGAAGAGGAACCGAACGGGCATAGGGATCGAATGGCTAAAGCCATGAATAAAGAAGAAGACAGTCAGTTCAGAGAGTTAGAGTTGAGTAGAGTCCAAGTGACCAAGAGAGATAGTGAACAGTGAACGCTGAGAGGACGGCTGAACACAGAGAACAATAAAGCTAAGCAGAAGAGATAGAGGGCTGAGCTGACCAAAGACAGCGGTGAGCACCAGAGAGCTTGAAGATTCAAGCCTTCCCATAGAGGAATCTATCTAGACTGAGCATCATATTTGGCTCTTTCCACTATAGACGAGAAGGTCACAGAGCTGGTAGGAAGAAGAAGAGTCTGTGTACTCCAAGTGGCTTGGGGAATCCAAGAACCACCCTGCCAAGCAAAATTTGCTTCAGGAGAACTCACATTGAGTCCCTGTATTGTAATTTCTCTGCTTAAAGACACAATAAAACAAGGCCACCACTGAAAGCTGGACCGGAGACGTAGCCTTGGAGAATAGGGTGAACTCCTTACTAAAATTGTTTGTGTCTTTATGTTGCTTACTGTATTTCTCTACTATCTTTCCATTTTATTGTCTATGTATTGGTAATTTGATCGATCTGTTGTTTCAATAACACAGAACACACACCATCACATAAGTCCGTAATACCTTAGTTTAATAAATATTTAACTGATGTCATTCATAGGGTGAATATCAAATCATGTGTTATCAGAGCTCTAGGTTGTAAGGTTAGACAAGCTTGTGTTGGTTAGTTGTGAATGCTCACAAGATCAAAGCTCAAATTAGGAGAAGGAGAGTTGGTGGAAACTAATCCTGAAATTGGGAGAGCCTATTATCGAAAGACAATGTCAGAAGAAGGTTCTGTAGGGCCAGAACCTCAATTCATAGAGAGTTTCCTAGCTATAAAGTCTATGGTTGAAGAAATTTATAGAGACTTTAGAAAGAAAAAGGTGGAAGATGCATCAGGCTCTAAACAAGATAAATAAGAAGATGAGTCTCACTTCCATGACAACTCCAAAGGAAAGGGGAAAGAGGAAAGCTTTATTGCACCTCCTAATAGCCCTGTGCATAATAAGAAAGCATCTTTGATTAAGCTAGATGTTAAATTTGATTTGCCTATATATGATGGAGAGTTAAATGCTAAAAAAATTGGACAATTGGATTAGACAAATTGATGTGTATTGCAGGGTATAGAACATAACCTCATACAAGAGTAAGATTCAGCTGGCAAGCCTACGCCTAGGAGGCACTGCCTTGGTTTGGTGGGAAGACAGAAACCAAGCTGATATGAAAAGACATGGCAAGACCATCTCTCTCTGGAGTGAATTTGTTGTTGCAATCAAAAAGTAGTTCTATCCATTGGCCTACATGCAACAAGCCATGATGAGTTTGCAAACTCTTCAACAGTTGAAAGGGCAAAGTGTGCAAGGGTATACTCAAGGGTTTAGAAAGAGAGCATTGATGTTGGGTATTTCACTAGACTCACTAGAGACTCTGTTGAAGCACATTGGTGGTCTACACAGCTACATGAGGCATACCATCCTCATGTTTAATCCCACTAGTATAGATGAGGTATCTATACAAGCTACTCATGTAGAGGCTAGAGGAAAGAATGGAAATCCAGAAGTTGGGGGACCATCCCAACCCACTGTAAGCAAGAGAAAGGAGAAAAGAAAGTAGAAATGGAAGGCGAGGAAGGCTAACACTACACACAAAGCCAAATCTTCATTCACTCAATGTAAAAAGGAGGGGCATGATGATGAGCATTGTTGGATTCTGCATCCAGAGCTGAGACCTAGGAAGTCTGAGGGCAAGAAGAAGAAGACAGCTGTAGCTATTCAGAGAGATTTGGTGTCAGACTCGAGAGATGAAACAACTATAGCAGCCGCAGGTATAAAAGGTAAGAATTATGAAGCATCTACTAGTAATTTTGCTCAATCTATTATTGATGAAGAAAATGAGAGAAAAAGACATGAGCTTTTCCATATTCGAGTTATTTCCAAAAATCAAAAGATTGATACTTTGTTTGATAGTGGCTCACAAGTAAATTTGATTTCTGAAGAAATTGGGATTAGCAACTACACCTCACAAGAAACCATACCCATTAGGATGGTTGAATGATAAAGCACAACTACAAGTGACTAGACAGTGCAAACTCAAGTTTTCTTTTTGGTCAGCATTTGTAGATGAGGTTGAGTTAGACATAATTCCTTTGGATATATGTGGAATTTTTTTAGGAAGTCCTTACTTGTATGATAGAAAGGCCATTTTATATAGAGATGAGAATAAGTATCTACTAGTTAAAGAGGGAATCGAATACTTTGTAAGAGCTCATAAGCTCAAGAAAATTATACTCTCATAAACTCAGGACAGATGAAAAGAATGATTAATTCATGCAAACAATTCTTACTGATGGTTGTAAAGGAAAAGAAACCTAATAAAACCAATGTATTTGAGGGTTTTAATGTTGAACAGCAAGCTGATATAGAAAAGGTTGTTTCAGAGTATGATGTCTTGTTTCGAGAACCTAAAGGTCTACCACCTAAAAAGGGAATATTACATGATATTATTTTGCACTAAGATGTTCCATTGCCTAACATTGGGATGTGCAGGTTGTCTACTTTAGAGAATACTGAAATCAAGAAGCAGGTGCAGGAGTTGCTCGAGAAGGGCTTCATCAGTCTAGCACGTCACCATGTGGGTCACCAATCGTTTTGGTGAGAAATAAAGATAGCTCGTGGAGAATGTGCATTGATTACTGAGCACTGAATAATATAACAATAAAAAATCATTATCCCCTTCCTCGCATAGATGCTCTTTTAGATCAATTAAAACAAGTTGTTTACTTCACCAAGATGGATTTGCATAGTGGATACCATCAGGTCAAAGTTGTAGAGCAAGATGCATGGAAGACTACTTTCAAAACAAAGCAGGGATTGTATGAATGGTTGGTTATGCCTTTTGGCTTAACTAATGCTCCTGCTACTTTCATGAGATCAATTAATGATGTACTTAGACCTTTTCTTGATGATTTTTTTTATTGTGTATCTGGATGACATTCTGATTTTTAGTAAAACATGGGAAGAACATTTAAAGCATGTTAAGCAGACATTGGGTGTTTTGAAAGGAGAAAAATATTATGTTAAACTCTCAAAATGTGAATTTGGCAAAACATCTCTAAACTACTTGGGTCATATAGTAGGGGGAGGTGAATTGAAAATAGATCCCTCTAAAGTGGCAGTCATTGTGAACTAGCCTAAACCCAAGTCTGCTACAAAAGTGAGAAGCTTCTTAAGAGTAGAAAAATATTGGAGGAAGTTCATTTCTAACTTATCCTCGATTGCAGCTCCCTTACATGCTTTAACAGGATTGAATAAGGTGTTTCAGTGGGGAGTCAAACATCAGAAAGCCTTCGACACCTTGAAAGAGAAAATAAGTAAAACACCTGTACTAGCACTGAGAGATCTACAAAGACCATTTGAGATCCAAACTGATGCTAGTGACTATGCCATGGGAGCAATGTTGACACAGCATAGTAAACCCATATGTTATCATTCTAAGACTTTTAATCCTGCAGTAGTTAACTATCCTACATATGATAAAGAATTGTATGCATTAGTTCAGAGTGTTAAAAAGTGGAAACATTATTTAATGGGAAAAGAGACAGTAATACATACTGATCATCAACCACTTTAATATCTACACTCCAAAACTAAGTTGAAACAATCCAGACATTATACATGGATGGGATTTCTACAACGGTTTCATTTAGTCATCACATATAAAAAGGGCATACATAACAAGGTTGCAGACATGTTATCTAGACCCATTATAAATGCATCTACCATACTTAAGCATAATTCTCTGCTACATGAAAGCTACATAGAAAAATATGCTCAGGATATGGATTTTAAAGGTGTATATGCAACTTTCAGTCAAGGCAAAAGAATAGAAGAATTGGACTATCATATAAAGGACCATCTCTGATATCATTGTGGGAAACTCTACATTCTACAAATTGAGAGGATAAAGATAATTAGGAAAGCACACACTTCTTTGATATCAGGTCACTTTAGGGTAAGAAAAACAGTTGCACAACTACAAAGATTCTGCTATTGGCCGAAAATGAATGAGACAATTTCTAGATATGTAAGAGGGTGTGCCATGTGTGCTAAAAGCAAGCCCAACAATAGAAAACTAGGCTTGTACACTCCATTGCCAGTTCCTCTTCACCCTTGGGAAAGTGTTTCCATGGATTTTGTTGGAGGACTGGCTAAATCTAGGAAAGGTCATGATTATCTATATGTTGTTGTGGATAGGTTCAGAAAAATGTGTATTTTGATACCTTGTAGTAAACAAATCACAGCTAAACAGACTGCAAAATTGTTCTTTGAACATGTATGGGTTCATTTTGGATTACCCACTTCCATTGTATCTGATCAAGGCACCCAATTCGTGGGGAAGTTTTGGTCTAGTCTGTGGGAACTGATGGACACCAAACAGAAGAAAAGCACAGTTTTTCATCCACAAATAGATAGCCAGACAGAAGTAATAAATAGGACCGTGATCTAGTTACTGATAGGATATTGCGGTAAACATCTTAAGCTTTGGGATGAACACTTGTGTTATGTGCAACATGCTTACAAGAGAGCCAAACACTCTTCTACACAAAGATCTCCTTTTGAGGCCTGTTTTTGTTTCATACCAAGGTCTCCTTTGGATTTTGTCTTTGGTAAAGACACCATGGTTGAAGGACACAATAATGTGGACAAAGCAACTAGGTTCATTGAACAGATCCAGGAGATCCACCAAGCAGTACAAGAATAGCTGGAAAAGAGCTAGGCCAAGTAGAAGGCTAAGCATGATAAACATCATATGGAGCATATTTTTCAAGTTGGAGACCAAGTCTAGCTATATATCAGCAAGGACAGGATGTAAGGTGAAGGTAAAAAACTAAAGCCTATCAGGTATGGAACTTTTAGGATACTTGACAAGATTGGTGAAAATGCTTTTCACCTTGATCTACCAACTTACATGCACATCTACTCAATCGTAAATGAAAACTGCTTGAGATTGTTTGAACCTTCAATGATTGAGGACCCTGAAGAGCAAATTTAGTTGCCTTCTATTGATGACCTACTACCTGAATACCTCAATGAGTTGCAGGAAGACACAGTGTTGGATAGGAAGGTGAGGGCAATGTGCAAGGAAGATGCTGAGTACCTCAGGATTGGGCTCAAAGGTTCAAAGCTGAGCAGTGCGAAGTGGATTGAGATTGGACAAGTGAAGAAACAGTATCCTCACTTAGTTGATGCTTGAAAACCAACTTTTGGTGGGCCAAAAGCTTTTTCAGTAGGGATTCTGTGATCCAAATTGGATCCATGAAAGATTGTCAAAGAACCATGACTGTATCAGGTCAAACAAATCTCTAAGGAAATCCAAAACCGCAATCAAAAACACCCTAAACCAATGACAATGGCAGCTGACGTGGAAGAAAGCATGCTAACCGAGGCCCATGGAGACCATGCAGGAGGCCAAAATAGCCCCTGGGAGCCCCGGAATGGGAAAAGGAAGTGATTTTTCATACACGATTAGAACTAATCGCGCATCACTAGGTCAACAGGGCCATGAAGGAAAAAGGCGAGCATCTGCTCACGTGGGGGAACCGGAGGACCGCGGGCAGAAAAATGAAAAAAGCGCTAAAACACAATGGTAGGACCCGCGCTCTGGAAACCGGCGGTTTTGATCAGGGCGCCCTTGAACGGTAAGAGGTTTTGGACAGGAGCAAAGTGATTCCATACACCGATCGATGCGTGGCAGGCGGAGGTGAGAGAAAACTGTCGTTGATCGCGCGCTATTGGTCAAGCAAGTCAACCACGTGAAACGTACATATGGTATCAGATCTGGAGGACTCAGATCAGATGGCTGAGATCGCGCCCGATGGAAAGAAGTGGAATCGACAGGGAATTAAGTTGTGTTCTAAAGGGATTTGGAATCTGTTTGACCGCCACGGTGGAGGAAGAATGCATCCATGGAGTAACTGAAGAAATGAAACAACGAAGCATGCTGGTGCCATTTAGAGGAGGACAAGTGGCCACTCCCTGAGCGTTCATGATGACGTCGAACACAGGGAACTCCAAGCGCAGCTGCAGAAGGCGAATTGACAGGCGGAAGAGGAACCAAACAGGCATAGGGATCGAATGGCTAAAGCCGTGAACAGAGAAGAAGACAGTCAGTTCAGAGAGTTAGAGTTGAGTAGAGTCCAAGTGACCAAGAGAGACAGTGAACAGTGAACCTTGAGAGGAGGACTGAACACAGAGAACAGTAAAGCCAAGCAGAAGAGACTGAGGGTCGAGTTGACCAAAGGCAGTGTCGAGCACCAGAGAGCTTGAAGATTCAAGCCTTGTCATAGAGGAATCTATCTGCACTGAGCATCATATTTGGCTCTTTCCACTGCAGACGAGAAGGTCACACGGCTGGTAGGAAGAAGAAGAGTTTGTGTACTCCAAGTGGCTTGGGGAATCCAAGAACCACCCTGCCAAGAAAAATCTGCTTCAGGAGAACTCACATTGAATCCCTGTATTGTAATTTCTCTGCTTGAAGACACAATAAAGCAAGGCCACCACTAAAAGTTGGACCAGAGACGTAGCCCTAGAGAATAGGGTGAACTCCTTATTAAAATTGTTTGTGTCTTTGTGTTGCTTACTGTATTTCTTTGCTATCTTTCCATTTTATTGTCTGTGTATTAGCAATTTGATCGATCCGTTGTTTCAATAACACAGAACACACACCAGCACATGAGTCTGTAATACCTTAGTTTAATAAATCTTTAACTGATGTCATTCATAGGGTGAATATCAGATCAACATGCAATTCAAGCCCTTCGACACCCTCACAAATGTCCATAACCAAAGTTTCGAATGTCGAAACAAGCCTCACCAACCCTCTCATATAACTAACACTTTTGATCTTGAAGCTCCTCTAAGTAATCTTCTGCATGTCACCAAAATGACACTTATGACGTGGTGGGTCCTATGAGAAAGGGATGAGTCCCCCTTCCCTAGTGTAACCTTGTGCTTTCACCCCATCGAGGAAAATAATAGTTTTTTAATTATAATATATTATTTAAATAAATAATATAATCATATTATTAAATACTAATCCATTGACATTATCATTTTTTTTATTTAAATATAGTATATTCTTAACTCTTTAAAGTTACATGTTATGTATAGTAAAATTATCTTTATCTATATATATTTAAAACATCACATATATACTTTTTAAAACTTTATATATATTTAAAACATCACATATATATTTTTTAAAACTTTATATATAATAATGATGGTCATTTAAAAGTTATTATTATTATTATTATTATTTTGTTATAAAAGTATTAAAAGAAGCATTTTAGCATCATTATAGTTCGGGTTATTTAAAAAATGAAGGTGCGAAATAATTTGAAATTTATATGAACAACATAAAAATGTGTTTTTTATATTAAGCCTTTTACAATTAAA
Organism: Pinus tabuliformis; assembly: GCA_031772625.1. NCBI lineage: Eukaryota > Viridiplantae > Streptophyta > Pinopsida > Pinales > Pinaceae > Pinus > Pinus tabuliformis. The sequence goes on along the minus strand of CM062817.1, from coordinate 1,981,755,572 downwards.
AAAAACTTGATATTTTAGCAATATATATTTAATTTTGGAAATATAGACTCCTCATTTTATTTGAATTATACTTTTCCCTTTAACTTTTTATCACATTACATTTTCTTCTTAAACAAACAAAACAATAACATTTTCAATATATAAAAAGATTTATTTATATATATGTATGAATTTCATTCTTATTAGCTAACTTTCTTATATACATTGTAATTCAATCTTAATGTATAATTAAATTAGATTAGTCTTAATGTATAATTAAATTTTTATTCTAATCTAATTTTATGTATTTGAGGAATCTTGTTCTTTATTCATAAAAAAAATTATGATTACTCACTCTTTTATATATATATATATATATATATATATATATATATATATATATATATATATATATATATTATGAAAATTTAGAAGTATTTAATATATATAAATAAGAATGTTATTAAAAATATTTCAATGAATTTTCAAATTTCAAAGGGATACAACTTTTTATAAATGGGGACTTTAAAAGAGAAAATCAAGTTAAGTTAGGGAAGGAGGTTCAAAAGTTCAAAGAAGCCAGAAAGGAACGAAAATGGGGAATTCTTAGAAGTAAGAAATTTGCTCTTAGAGATAGAGAGCAAAATGAAATTTATAAATAGGAATTTGGAATACTTTGAATCTTTTTTAGAAATTGTTCCGACTTTCCATCATATAAAGGTCTTGTGTTAAGTTGCATCCTTAGTAAAATTGATATTATTACATTAGTTGAAACCAAGTAGTATGATGATTCTAAGGTCCCTCACACAGATGGAATCATCGTGTTGTCACCATGGAACAAGAAATCCCTTCATGGAGGAATTTGTGGAATATTCTATTATATAAAAAGGAATGTCTCTCCCCACACTCGGCTTCATAGGATATATCCTCTCAGCTACTGCATTTGGTTCAAAACCCCTTATATTAATGCTAAAAGGATTTATATCACAATTTTTCTTTTCACATCTATTAACTCAAACTTTGATAAGAAAAACAATCTAGATAAGGATTTCCCCTATAACACAATAGAAAAGGATATTGATAGTCTAACAAATGAAATTTATATCCTATTTTTAGGATAATTTAATACTAGAACTACAAATAAACAAGTTTTTCTTCTAAGCAATGATTCCAACACTAAGCCTCTTTATCAAGATGAGTGTAGGAATTTACAGGGTAAGTTCCTCAGAAAGAATACCAAAAGGACACCGCTCACAACCAGATCTCAAATCAATACACCAGTATTTTTGACGTGGTTAAAACCCTCAGAGTGCAAGGAGGGAAACAGTCCACGGCCTGTCCCAACGTGGGTACAGACAATTTATTAATCAAAGAATGAAAATTTACATAAGCTTCTCTCATGCACGGATTACCCGAACAATGACCCTCCATGCGCTTTAAATAGAACTCATGGACCAATCGGGTGTCAAGCCACGGATCAAGTGTCGGTAATACCGAGGTGAGAGTGAACCGTCGGATCACTACATATCGTGACCGTCGGATTGTAAGTTACAAAATGTACAACGGTAAAGAAACACACTTTACCTAACTCTAACCTAACTCTATACTAGACCAAGTTGAACTTAACTATATCCTATGTGTCGGAATATCCTAACATCCCCCCTTAAGAACAACTTGGGATAGGATTGAAGGATTTACAAATATGACACAATAGGAGAAGGAAGGAGGCACTAGAGCCTATCCCCCCTTAGTGACAACTTCCTGAACTCCAAGCATATATCGAAGTTTAGTGAACTTCGCCTCTGTGAGAGCCTTTGTGAAGATGTCTGCAACCTGATCATCTGTTGGACAATATTGCACTTCAAGAACATGGTCATGAATGAGCTTTCTGATGAAGTGCATGTGTAGTTCAATGTGTTTGCTGCGCTGATGCTGGACTGGATCTTTGCATAGCTGAATGGCACTTTGATTATCACACCAAAGTGTGGTTGGATGCTGCTGCTCAAAGCCAAACTCTGATAGGATCTGACGAAGCCACAAGGCTTCCTTACTAGCTTCCACGGCACCACGATACTCTGCTTCTGCTGACGAAAGAGAAATGGCAGCCTGTTTCTTACAAGCCCATGTAATAGGTCCTGAACCAAGAGTGAAGACATAACCGGCAGTAGACTTCCGATCATCAAGGTCACCAGCCCAATCAGAATCAGTGAAACCAACTAACAGAGGAGCTGCTTTGGCACTGTAATGAATCCCAAACTGTACTGTACCTCGAACATAACGAAGTATTCTTTTAGCTGCTTTCCAATGACTTTCACGGGGGTTTTGCATAAAACGAGCAACAAGGCCAACAGCAAAGGAAAGATCAGGACGAGTATGGGTTAAATACAAGAGTTTTCCGACAAGTTGACGGTATAAGGTAGCATCAACTTCAGGAGAAGTACAAGAGACTGAAAGTTTGACTCCAGACTGAAAGGGAGAAGGGGCTGGCTTACAGTCTTCCATGTGAAAATGACGAAGAATATCACAAGCATACTTGGACTGGGAAAGGAAAATACCTTCTTGGGATTGCAAGACTTGAAGACCGAGAAAATAGTGTAAGTGTCCTAAGTCTGTCATTTCAAATTTCTTTTTAAGGCTGGACTTCACATGGTTTATAAGGTTGGGATCACTACCAGTAAGAATAAGATCATCAACATAAAGAACAAGGATGATAAGAGAGTTGCCCACTTTCTTGGTGTAGACAGTATTGTCAGAATGACACCTAGAAAAGCCAGATTCTAAAAGAAAGCTATCCATTTTGGCATACCAAGCCCGAGGAGCTTGCTTGAGGCCATAAAGGGATTTCTTAAGTCGACAAACGAGGCTGGAGTCTGTTTGTATGAAGCCAATGGGTTGTTCCATATAGATTTCTTCCTGCAAGTCCCCATGCAAGAAGGCAGATTTAACATCCATTTGATGGACTTCCCATTTTAAAGAGGCAGCAAGGGAAAGAACAAGGCGGATAGAGTTCATTTTGGCAACTGGAGAGAAGGTTTCAGTGTAGTCAATGCCTTCAACCTGTGAAAAGCCCTTAGCAACTAGACGAGCTTTATGTTTATCAACTTTCCCATCTGGTCCATACTTGGTTCTGTAAACCCATTTGCATCTAACAAGTTTGCGTCCCTTTGGTAGAGGAACAAGATCCCATGTATCATTTGTCATCAATGAATGATATTCTTCATTCATAGCTGCTTCCCAATGTGGATGGCCTGAAGCTTCTGCAAAAGTGTCAGGATCATGATTTACTGGAGCTTGAGCCAGTAAAGAAGAGGCTCTTTCAAACTGAGAACGTGTACGTCGCTGATCTGTAGGATCACCGGCAAGATCACCTGCTGCATCCCGAGTAGCACGGACCCATCTTGGAAGTTGAGGATCCTGAGAAGGTGGGGGAGGATTATCATCCTCGCTTTCATCATCAGAAGAAGAAATGTTTTCAAAGATAGAAGAGATAGGAAGAGGTGGCACATCCGCCGGACTAGGCTCGCAGGCCGATTTATTTTCATCAAATTTTACATCTCTTCTAATGATAACATTTTTGGACTTAAATGGAATAAGTCTATAACCTTTTACATCTTCAGAATATCCAACAAAAGTACATTTCTCACTCTTAGGTTCTAAAGCTTTATGCTTTTCATCTGGAATATGGGCCCATGCTTCACTTCCAAACACACGAAAGTGACTTACATCTGGTTTAATGGAACTCCAAGCTTCTTCTGGAGTGATATTCTCTAGAACCTTAGTAGGAGTGCGATTGATTATATAATTTGCACAATTAATTGCTTCGGCCCAAAAACTAAGACTGAGTCCTTTAGATTGCAGCATACAATTAGCCATTTCCTTTAAGGTGCGATTTTTCCTTTCAGCTACACCATTTTGTTGTGGAGTGTATGGAACAGTATGTTGCATTTGAATTCCATTTTCGGTGCAAAAGTTGATGAATGTGTTTTTAACATATTCTCCACCATTATCAGTTCTTAGCTTAAGAATTTGATGTCCAGATTGTTTTTCAACAAATGCTTTGAAGGCCAAAAAAGTGTTAAATACTTCGCTCTTGAGTTTTAAGAAGTATACCCAAGTGCGTCTAGAGAAATCATCAATGAAAGTTAAGAAGTACTTGCAGCCAGAGAATGAAGCAACAGGAAGAGGACCACATAAATCACTGTGCACAAGCTGTAAAGGGGCTGAGGCGTGCCAAGAGGCACGTTTGTCAAAACTGTCCCGATGATGTTTTCCGAGTACACATCCGGAACAAACACCATCTTTGCAAGATACCATAGGAAGACCTGTCACCATATTTTCTTTACATAGATGCTGAAGGGAGCGATAGTTTAAGTGACCAAACCGCTCATGCCAAAGTTTGCTCACTTCATCATTATGAGCAACAAATACTGAGGGAAGATGGGATGACCCAAAGTTGTGAAACTTATACAACCTTTTGGAATCATCAGCAAGACCAGTAGCTAGAATCTGTTTAGGATCTTTTAGATCCTTGATTACAACATCATGAGGTGAAAATTCAACAATTTTACCTTCACCTGAATGAGTTATCTGATAGACAGATAGAAGGTTGCAGGATAAGTTTGGAACACATAATACATCATTGAACTGACCATTGTCTAGATGAACAGTTCCAGTCCCTACAACATTAAGAGATCTATCATCACCAACATATATATTTTTGGTGTTACAATCATTTAAAGAAGAAAACATGGCTTGGTTTTTGGCCATGTGACAAGAGGCTCCAGAATCAATGAGCCACTCATGAGAATGAGAAGAAGAAGAAGATACATTTAATGCATAACCAGACTGAGATGATTGACGATGACATGCAGAAAGTGCCGTTCCGGAAGTTGAAGTTGAAGTAGGCTCCAGATGGATGTTATGTTTCTTCATTGCGGCTTCCAAGGCTTCCATCTTCTTAAAGCATTTAGATTCTAAGTGGCCATCTCGATTACAAAAGTTACAATGTCTGTCAGTCTTCTTCCATTTGTTTTTATTGGTCTTGTCATTTTGCTGAAATGATCTTTCATCTTGAGGCTGAGTTGGTTTAGGACCATTCCTTTGAGGATAAGACTTCTTAGGATTCTTTGAATTTGGTTGCTGCTGGGCGGCTAACGCTTTCGAGGAAGAGTTTCCAAGATTAAGAAGACCAAGGTGTAAGAGTTTTTCTTGTTCTCTTATTAAGGAATCACAAAAGGAGTCAAAGGAAGGGGGTTTGTAGTCTTTGCCTTGACAAATGAAAGCTTCCCTTGTAGAATGGAAAGTGGAAACAAATACAGAGTAGGCTGGTCCCAACTTAGTAAGGATGGAATAAATAAGGTTACCATCTTCTTTCTTAACTTTAACACCTTCCAAGAGATATCTAAGGGTCTTGAATTTGGACAAGAAATCTTCAATGCAAGAAAAATTATTAGGATCCAAAGTAAGCAACTCATTCTCAAGTTGATGGGCTCTAATTTCATTTTTAATCCCAAAAACTTTAGCAAGTTTTTCTAATGCTTCATGAGGAGTTTCAATTTCTGCAATGTGGAATCTAAGATCAGGAGAAACAGACATTCCTATCAAACCACGTGCTTGATCTTGTCTATTTTCCCATTTTTCGGCCTTGTCTTCATCTTTGGGTTTCTTCTCTTGGTCTGTGGCTATTCTGAAGAGACCTTTACTTCTAAGTAAATCTCCCATGTAGGCTACCCATTGGAAGTAGTTAGTGCTGTCAAGAATGACTTGGCATGGACTTTCCATTTTTTTGAAAAAAAACTGAAGCTGAAGATGCTGAAAGTAAGTGGTCCAATGGATAGATCTCGAAAAAATAGGCGGTTTTAAAAAAAACGGCTCTGAAAAAGGCTTCCGGATGAAGAAGTTATGGCTTTTTGAAAAAAAATTGTTGACGTTGCCGGCAAAGTGCGCGAATGTGCGGGAATGAAAAAATCCGCCCCCACAAAATGGAGACTTGAACCCAAGACCTCTACTCTCTTAAAAAGTTTTTGAACCAATTGATCTATACAAAATATTTGAGAGAGAGAGAGAGAGAGAGAGAGAGAGAGAGAGAGGGGGGGGGGGCCTCGATTTGCGTGCTTGCCTTGGGAAGGCTCTTTTCCCTACAAAACACAAAACACAAAACCCAACACGAATATGCAAAGAAAAACGAACCTTACGGCTCGAAGTTAGCTTTAGCCAAAAAACTAGAATTTTAAAAAAAAATCTCAAAGTTAGCTTTTAGCCGAAAAACTAAATATTTTTCTCAATGTTTCTGATTTTCCAAGATCACACTAAGGTGCAGGGAAAAGAGCATACGCATGAGAAAAATCCTTTCTTTCTGTTTCTGATTTGCCCAGATCGCACAGAGTCGCAGGGCAAAGAGCATACGCAGAAATGAAAGGTATAGATCCGGGAAAAAAAAAGGCTAAATAAACCGAAACCGAAATAAGCAGAGAGAAAATGACAGTAAACTGCAAAAAAACACTGTATACCTCCCGATCTGAAAAATGACGCAGCTAGGGCTACCGGAAACCTTTTCGCGTGAAACGAAAGGGGTTCCTCACTGAAACAGATGCTCCGAACGCAACAGAGCAGTCCTCTCGGCCCGAAAGCAGTCAGAAACAGCAGATCTAGGAAACGACAGCCGCATGCAGTTCTACCGGCTTCAGATTTGGATCACCAACGGACGCGGCCCTCAAATAGCTCTGATACCATGTAGGAATTTACAGGGTAAGTTCCTCAGAAAGAATACCAAAAGGACACCGCTCACAACCAGATCTCAAATCAATACACCAGTATTTTTGACGTGGTTAAAACCCTCAGAGTGCAAGGAGGGAAACAGTCCACGGCCTGTCCCAACGTGGGTACAGACAATTTATTAATCAAAGAATGAAAATTTACATAAGCTTCTCTCATGCACGGATTACCCGAACAATGACCCTCCATGCGCTTTAAATAGAACTCATGGACCAATCGGGTGTCAAGCCACGGATCAAGTGTCGGTAATACCGAGGTGAGAGTGAACCGTCGGATCACTACATATCGTGACCGTCGGATTGTAAGTTACAAAATGTACAACGGTAAAGAAACACACTTTACCTAACTCTAACCTAACTCTATACTAGACCAAGTTGAACTTAACTATATCCTATGTGTCGGAATATCCTAACAATGAGGACCTCAATTTTGCTAGTAAGTACAAAAGAGACTCTAACAAATTAATCGAGAATTTATTTTGTATCAAGTTAGTCAAGATCTCTATCTCTCAAGATCTTATAATTTGCAATGGCATATTAAAGTGGCAAAACTATGGTGAGATGACTTCATTTCCTTGGTTTCATAGTAATGTTGTGGATTATGTGATGCTTAATATCCTTGTTTCCAACCAAATTGTAAATTTTGACCTCTTAAGTAACCATGAGCCTAAGTGTGATCATAAATATTTATTCTTATCTCTAAAATTTTCGATGCATAATAGACACACATAAGAGAATTGTGAGAGTCAAAGGCACCTATTTTTAAAAAAAAGTAAGATGGATTTTTTCTTAAGGGATTTAAAAAGGTATTTAATCCTCTTAAAATATAAGGATAGGATAAAAATTATCCACCATTTTTTAACTAAAATGCTCTCCATTTACTTTAACCAGTTAACTACCAAGGTGCCATACAAAAATAATAATAGAACTCACAACCTTTGGTTTCATAATGATTCTAAAATTGTTAGAAAAATGATTATGGATGTTCCTAACGAAAATTTAAAACTTGATAAGATAAATGCCAACAAAACTTTATTCTAAAGAATAAAAGGTACTATATAATTACGAGGTAAGAGAAAATACTATTTCTTTCTAAATCTAATCATAAAAGGTTTTTGAGGAAACTTTTGATTTGTAAAACTAAGGAAAACAATTTGATTCCCTTGAAGAACTAGAATTCCTATCTTAAAAACATTTAGGAACCTCTTAATGCCATGGAATCATATTGAATTTCCCCTTATAGGATATATATTTTATGGAAGAGATTGAATTTGGTGTTAAACAACTCACTAATGGGAAATATAATAATATTCAAGGCTGCCAAGCTAAAAAATTTAAAATGAGAAGGCCTATCCTCATCCCTCATATGCACAATTTCCTTAATTTGGTAATGAAGCAAGGCCTCTCTAAGCCTTGGATAGAGAGCCTCATCATGCCTATCCTTACAAGTGAGGATAAAATCATTCATTTTAACTATATTATCATTATTATTAGTCATATCTTATCGAAGTTGTAAGGAATTATTTTTAAAAAGAGGATAATCATATCGCATGAAAGCCATGGTAAAATAGTTAAATGTCAAGATTGGTTTATGAGATACCATTCAATTTTGTTCCACATTATTATTGTTAGGATCATTGGAGAGGAATGACACAATGATAAAACTTATCTCTTCAATTGTTTCATTGGCTTTAAAAAATATTTGACAACATGCCTAAGACAAAGCCATGAAAGAGGCTAGAACAAATAATGGTTCCTCTCAAGTTGAGGATTCTTGTGGCAATGTTGTATGAGAACATTATTACAAAACTTAAGTCCTATGAAGCTCAGCTAAAAGAAATTGAATGTAATATCAGAGTCAAGAAAGGTGTCCCTTATCCACTACCTTTTTTTACATATACATTGATAAGCTAGAAGAGTGTTTGAAAGATACCAATTGTATTGGCCCCGTGCTCACTAGTATAGTCATAAATCTTCTCCTTAATGCTAAAAATATTGTTCTTTTAGCGATGATTTACTATGATCTTGAAAAGAAAATAATAATCCTCTAAGATTTCTACTCCAACATGGGTATGACTATTAAATGTTATTAAAATTAAAGTCACAGAAATTAAATTCAAAAAGATCATATATTGTACTTCCATATATGACAATAGCTACATGGAAGAATGATTGTTAAATATTGACAAAACTAAAGTCATGGAAATTAAATCCAAAAAGGTCATATATGATAATTCCATATATGAAAATAACTACTTGGAAGAAGTTACTCCATCTAAATATCTTAGAATTGATATTCGTCACAATTCAATTGGAATTATAATATTGACAAAAATGATAAAAGGAGGATGCAAATATTATTATGGTCTTGAAAACAATTGTAATTTAATATATCTTTGGATATGAAATATATAAATAAATAAAAATTTCTCTTTGAGACTCTCCTCACTCTTGTTATTTTATATGCATGGGAAATTTTGGGTTACAGTATTTCAAAGTGTTGTGGTGGAAGATTGAATAGATCCAGAAGCAATTTACAACCTACAATATAAAGGTTAAAGGAAATACTCCCTACTCTCTCCTCTTGTTAGAAGGAATCATTCCCCCATTTAAGGCATGGTAATGACTAGGTATCTTATATAAGAATAAGTTATACAACATGGAAGCCAACTAGTTTCCTCAAATTATTTTTAAGTCTATGCAAAACCTCTACCTTCTTCTCAAGTTAGGATAGAATATAGATGCACAATCTTAGCTAATCAAAGGGAGATAAAGGAGGAGATAATTTTGCAGAATAATTATAATTTTGAAAATATTATTTCAAAATTTATTGGGAAATTATGGGGCAATAAAGAGTTAGAGGGAAAATTTCAGCTCAAATATTATAAGGAGGTGATCGACACCAATCTTGAAAATAAAAAATATATATCTGTCTTAACTATTGTTAAGAACAAAATTAACATTGTTAAGATAAGAAACACCTTGGGATGGAAGAATTTGTCACCTTTGTAATAGTAACAGAGCCAAAGCTAAAAAATCAATTTACTTAGATCGTTTATCTTATATTCTTATATTGAGATTCCATCTAATTTGGAAAAAAAAATCACACTACCTATCTCCTTGACCTTTTAAGTCATAAAAATTGTGATGATCTTGGAATGCTCTTTTCATTGCTTTTCGAATATATACATAGAATGTTGAAAGAATTATGATTCATACTTTGGTCCTATAAATCATGTAAATCTTAGTGTAGGTGAAACATTATAATTTTAAAAATAAAAATATTATTATACTAAATTTAAAAATAAAATTGTTAATTAATTTTAAAAAAAGATTTAAAATTTAAAATTTACTCTTCCTTTTCAAAACTTAAAAATAAGTTATTGAAAATATTATATACTAAATTTAGAAACCCATGAAAAACTAAAAAACTTCCTCTTTTATATGCCTAAATGTTAAAAACATGAAAGGAAAAAGGCTACAAATTTGCAGCTCTCATCATGCTCAGCGTTGAACAAACACCAATGGAACACATGCTGGAAAATTCTAAATCCATTATTTGTCTGGATTTGTTTCATTATCCTATTGGTTGCTTCCAACGAAGCCTTCTAGGTGGTAAGGAGACAAACCACATTTTTGTATATAGAGTGGTTGGGAGTGGTTCATGTTGCAACATACCTAAAACATCCTTGATGCCAATGGTTCTATATAAGATAAATACGGTTTGATCCCCACCGATCTACTTTGTCCTAGTTCTTTCTTTAAAATACTCATAGATTTAGTTGGGATTGGAGTTCAAGAGGAGGTAGGATTATCATCGAAATAATAATAATTCTCATAGTGGACAACATCTTCATTGCCATCATAATCATCACCATTATTCCTGAAATCAATCTTTCTCTGTTCACTGCAATATGTAACTCGATCAAAGACAAGGGATGAATGATAGCATACAACAAGAGTTGAAGTCCAATGGAGATGAGAAGTGTCGTTGCCAAGAGTAAGGTATAACTCGAAGAAATTCAATGATCGAAAGAAAATGGGCAAAACTAAAGTCATGGAAATCAAATCCAAAATGATCATATATATGACAATAGCTACTTGGAAGAAGTTCCTTCATACAAATATCTCATAATTGAAATCCATCACAATTTAATTGGAACTATAGGATTGATAAAATGATAAATGGAGGTTGAAAATATTATTGTGGGCTAGAAAACAATTCTAAAATAGTAGATTCTTAGATATGAAATAAATAAATAAAATATTATCTTTGAGAGTCTCTTAACTCTTGTTATTTTATATGTATGTGAGATTTTGGGTTATAGTATCTCCATAGAGTTGTGGAGGAAGATTGAATAGATTTGAAAGTAGTTTATAACCTAATATATAAGGATTAAAGGAAATACTACCTATCCTCTCCTCTTGATTTAAGAAATCATTTCCCCCATCTAAATCATGTATATGACTAGATATATTATGTATAAGAAGAATTTATGCAACATTGAAGCTAATAGGTTACCTAGAATTGCTTCTAACTAATGCAGGCACGTAGGACGGGCGCAAAAAAAAAAATGATAGTGTTTGGCAGGAGCTTACTAATGTGATGGGATTGTTAGATGTTAATGTTGGAAAACAAAATTATTAAAAAAGTTTTAATATTTGATTTAGGGAGTGAGTTTTGATTTTTTAGAAATAGGTTGGAAAAGTTATTTTCTAATGTAAATATAGTTTTCAATTTCCCTTATTTTTTGGAGGTGGGGAAACAATTCACATTTTTGTGACTCTTGGTTGTCATGGTCGGTTTCTTTTGGGAAACAATAAGAAAAGAGTGTTTGGGAAGTTCCTGAGGTGAGGAAGAGAAGAAGAGGGGAAGAGAGGAGAGAGAAGAGAAGAGAGGAACTCATTGTTTCTCTAAGTACAATTATGAATTTTTGCAGACACCTGTACATTTCAATCTATGTGAACTAGAAGGTATTTATGTGTAAATGGTGTGAATGAATAGCAATTGGGTTGTAAGTTGTGTGATTGTTAAATGAATCAAAGCTTTGTGGTTACACTGAATCAATTTATGCTTATGAACCATTATTATTTGCAGTTTTATTCCTGTGTGCGTTGATCAATTTAAGAGTCTGTAAGTTTTGCAAATGCTTGTACTTCCTAATATGTGTGAACCTGAAAGTATTTATATGTGAATGAATATCAATTTGGTAGTAAGTTGTGTGATTTTTAAATGAATCGAAGCTCTGTGGTAACATTGAATCAATTTATGCTTGTGAACCATTATTATTTGCAATTTTTTTCCTGTGTGTGTTGATCAATTTTAGAGTCTATAACTTGTTGAATCGATTTACATTAAAAATCTGAACATTGTAACTTCAATCATTGTGTGGTCGTTCATTTATCTTTTGTGCTTTGTTGAAATGGTTCCAAAGGTGCATGGAGGAATGTCCATTGTGTTCTGGAATAGTGAATATGTGGTATTTACAATGATTTAAGTGATGTTACAACAAGATAGAGTACCCATGTTTTGAATACAGTCAAAAACGTTTTAGATTGGTTTTTGAGTGTTCACTTCGAGTTAGCATTGCAAATATTGGTGAAGAAAGGCAAAGGAAATTGTTTACTGTGTTGAGGAGTAAGTCAGGGGCCATGGAGAGTTGATTTGAAAAATAGTCAAGTCATTTCATCTTCCTCGAAATTGTTGTACAAAAAAATAACAGTGTGTTGTGAAATTATCCTGGAGCAAACAATGGTACGAGATTTTCCTATAGTGACTATACAGTTGATTAGAAATGGATGCTACTAGATCATTTCATATCGACGGTGGAATTTATTTTTTATTTTTGGAGGACTGTGCTTTGGTTTGAAATTCCCTTTTGGTTTGCTTGTTGAACCAATATTCTTATTCTTATTCATATTCTTATATTGAATGCATATGTTAAATGTTTCATGAAATATTGTTAAACTAGATGTAAATACAGAAATATGTGTGGAGTAGATTGGTGATATTGGCATGAGTTGAATTGAGTGCCATCACTAAATCTACCCAAAAACTCCACCTCCACCTTCTCCTCAAGTGGGGATTCCATAAAGATGCACAATCTTGGTTAATCATATGGAGATGGATGAGATCATTTTTCATAAAAAATAATAATTTTGGGGAGGGAAAAAGGAAACTAAGATATTATATTCAGGGGATCAACATCAATGTTGAAAATAAAAAACGTCTATCTATCTTGACTAGTGTTAAGAAGAAAATGAACTTTGCTAAGATAAGAAGTAAGTCTCATGAGCTTCATAGTCAAACTTGGCATTACTGGATTCCCTAAGCACCTTGGAATGAATGAACTTGTCACCTTTGTGATACTAAGAGGGTGGATGATGAAAAACACATTTTCTTAGATTGTTCACCATATACTGAGATTCCATCTAATTTTCAAAAAAAAATCACACTATGGATTTTGTTCTTGACCTTTAAAGATCAGCAAAATTGTAATGATCTTGGAATGCTTCCTTTTATCCTTTTTGAATATACAAATAAAATGTAGCCATTTGAGATTATTCCAATTCTAATAAGTTCATATTCTAATTAGAGAGGGAAATTAATATATAAGAAAATCTTATTTATCAAAATGGTCAATTTTACAATAAGATGTGTAATTCATTTTTTTCTCAAGTTAAATTATATTCGTGCCATGTGGCCCCCCACCCACCAATTTCCTAGGGATTTGATATTATTCCAATTCTAATAAGTTCATATTCTAATTAGATGGGGAAATTAATATATACTCAAATTTTATCTAGCAAAGTGGTCCATGTTACAATAATATGTTTAATTCCTTTTTTTCTCAAGTTAAAGTTGACCCATAACCTTTTTATACATGGTTAATTAGGTAAATGTGTGAATTGGTAAGGCATTCTTCGTGGTGCAATAGCTTTTTTTATATATATATTTATAAAGCCTCATGTTATATCAACCATAGTTACCAAATTCCAATTCGATTCGATGCGATAAAAATTCCAATGAATAATTTTTAGTTTGAATAGTTTTTTTGTTATATTTATGAAGCCTCATGATATATCAACCATAGTTACCAAATTCCAATTAGATTCAATACGATAAAAATTTGAATGAATAATTTTTAATTTACTCAGAACAACAATATATTGTTATCATTTTTTTCTAAATTTATTTTGAATTTTAAATATCTTCTAATAAAATAAATAATATAACAATCTTATAAATACAATTAAAAAAGAAAACCACACTAAGTAGTCCCACCTGTGTTCTTCAAAGCTACTATTCATTTCTAAACTTAAATCTAAAATGTTTTTCTAATTTCAAAACTTGTTTATTTAAAATCTTATATATATATATATATATATAAAATCCAAGAAAATTACTCCTCATGAAATAAGTACTTTGTTAAAACTGTTATAAATTCTTCCTTTTCCATTTTCTCCATTTTAAACCCTTAAAAAGCAAAAATGAAATTGAAAAATTATAAACTTTCCAATTCCACTATGATTTTTCATTTTTTCCTCTCTACCTATCTCTACCTATTTGCCATCCCACAGCTATCTATACTGCCATTTACATCCTCTGTTACTGAACTAACAACCTGTTCCGTCTGGGTAAACTACCAACCACACATCTCATTCATGAATTAACCACTTATCATTAAAAAAAACCAAGTAATAATACAGTATTTGTATGGAGCGAATTTCCGTATTTTTTGGCCTGATATAGGCGAACTTGGTAACTATGATATAACCACAAATATTAATGTGATTATACTAGTGTTAAAATAAAATTAAAAATTAAAAATTTACCTTCCCTCTTAACAATCTTAAAAATAAGTTATTTAATGGATTATATACTAAATTTAGAAACCCATGAGAAATTAAAAACCTTTCATCTTTTATTTGCTAAATGTTAATAACATCAACGGCTAAAGGCTACAAATTTGCAGCTCTCATCCTCCTCAAGCTGAACGGACATAAGGGGAACACATACCTCGAAAAGTGTGAATCCATTATTTGTCTAGATTTGTTTCATCACCCTATTGGTTGCTTCCAGCGGAGCCTTATAGGTGGTAAGGAGACAATCCACATTTTTGTATATCGAGTGGTCGGTAGTGGTTCATGGTTGCAACATACGTAAAAGTTCCTCGATGCTAAAAGGATGAGCCGTATAGTATATATATAAGCGATACGGTTCGATCCCCACCGATTTACTCTGTCCTCATTCTTTCAAATACTCGTAGATTCAGCTGGGGTTGTAGTTCATGAGGAGGTGGGATTGGGATAATAATTCTCACATCTTTCCAGAAATAACTGTTTCTCGTCTGCTCTGCTTGCTGCAATATGTAACTCGATCGAAGACGAGGGAGGAATGATGGCATACAACAAGAGTGGAAGTCCAGTAGAGACGATAAAGTTCGAAGCCAAGAGCAATTCCACGATCGAAAGAAAATCTTAATGACGTGAAATCTATGCGTGGGAGATCTGCCGAGATGAGTGTTTTCAATGCTGCATATAGCAACGACAGGGAATTTCATCAGTCGCTTAGATCTAATATGTCACCTGCTGCATCGTGTCCTTTTTATTGTACAAAGAATACGAGCTCTACTTATTCCATCTCATCGTCCTATTTATCTTCAGATGCGGAGTCCCTCTACCGAAATATTTCTTCAAACCCTACTGCTAAAACAAAGGGAAATTCTCGTCACGCGGCCGGTAGCGATGACAGAGCATGCAAATGGGCTGCTGGTGGAGAATGCCTCCGAGATTCACATGGAAAATCATCGGTTAGGGTTGATGATTTCCGATCTACAGAGAAGCCTTTCAACCCTACAGATCGTCATGCTAAGATTAAGTCAAAGCCCAAAACCGATAAGGATTCCAAGAAGCCCAAGCAGCCAATCTCTCCAGGAAAAAAACTCGCAAAGTTTCTCATTTTGCTCTTTACGGCTGGTGGCACCAAGAAAGCAAAGCGTTCATCACATCCTTCTGTAAGTGTCTCCACTTCATATGATTCTTCTGAACCAAAACCCTCCTCTGCCTATTCATCTTTCTCTTCAGTCCAATCCAGGCCATGTTTCAGTAAAATATACAAAGGCCGCTTGAAGAACAGGAGTGGGATGGGTCAAAAGTCTGTCACATTTTGCCCAACAAGTGTAAATGTGGATTGTGACTTTCGCCCATATGGGGAGAAGTGTCTCCACAGAACAGAAGATCTAGCTCCGAATTCAAATCCTCCTAGTTATCTGCATACGCATCCATCTAAAGGTGCCTACAAGCTCCCACTGCTTGAGAAGGACAGCCATGCAGTCGCAGCAATAACAAAGAACATAATCGCGAAGTCTCAGAAAGAAAATGACATTATGGAAGCCGTAATAAGGAGTCTTGACAAAGAAGACGAAGAGGAGGAAAATGATGTTGCTAGCTGTTCAAGTTCAGACCTGTTTGAACTGAAGAATTTGGCAGATGTCGATATGAATATGTACCACAGCGAGCTTCCTGTGTATGAGACTACACATTGGGAGACCAATAAGGCCATTGCACAGGGGTTAATAGTGTGATAGAATAGGGTTTATTGTGTTATAGAATAATTAGCTCTGTAACTTGTAACTTATCATACCGTGATCTTCACTTATTGTGCTGCGTTAACGTTGCAAGCTAGATGAAAATTCATAATTTGCAGCAACCAGCAACCCAAATGCACAGTACAATGTGTATAACTCATTTGTGCTCGATGTGTACGGTATTTGTGGCATCCAGGGATGATACTCTGCCCAGTAAGTTCAGTAGCTGATGCTGTGGTTACCCTTGTAGATCAGAGAGATTGGATTTTTGTGTTTGTTGCTTTTATTGGTGAGGTAGTCCACTTGTGACAACCATACCCTAGCGCTGGTAAAATGAGATCCTCAGCATCATCCCAGAGCTTTAACATAGGTATGATAAACTTGGTTTTGAATCCTAGACCCATTTAGCCACTTCCATATTGAATGGATCCATAATCGTTTTGGTTTTCCCAGTTAAAACAATTTTAAAGAAACACTTGGCAATATAAATAGAATTCAGAAATAACAAGCGTCATTTTCTAATACTCAGTTGGCTAAATTGGGTGATCAACATGCTTACCGTGTCTTTCATTTCCTTCAGCTTAGATTCTCGTTGGAATATGTATTTGAACATTAATTTCTGAGCATAAGATATCTTTGTAAGTTTCCGTGGCTGTCTCAGAAACTTGGATGTTTTGTTTTGCTGTTTTGTGGCATTGGTCAGAAAATGAACGATGTTTTCATTGAAGATGAGGTTTGTTACAGGCATCGTTAATTCGATCACGCCGATCGCTTCAATAAGGTTCAATAAAATTACTGTTGCTCATTTTTGTGTCTGCTGCTAGATTTTTTTTGCCTCTGTGATAAATTTATTTTTTATATGATAATAGCGGTTATTGTTGGTATTTTATCATGTGAAGGTTTCTGTTACGGGTAGGTTTTCCTTATAGTCTATTTAATGGCTTCGTTACTGTGTCTTGAGATGCCTTTTCTCAAGATTCGTTGCTCTAGTTGCAGTTGGTTTAGGAGTTAGGTATTTTAGGATAACTCATGATGTTTTACTACTATATCTTTTATTAACTCTAATTATTATTTCTCTGGCATTTCATTTCCTATAGGTAGTATTATAGCAGCTTTATCCATTATTGTTAGCTTTTTAGGGTTAGTGATTAACTAGATCATGGAGATTTATGCGTAGGTTGAGATCCCCTTTGTTATAACCTTTATTATTCAAGCATATATGTTGTAGTGTTCTATGGAGTTACATCTTTCAATAGTAGAAAGAATGAAAGAATGTAGATAAGTTGTGAAATGATATACTTAAATAGGTATGAAGGTGTTAGCATATTGGCATGATAGTTTAATGTTCTAAAAAATGGTGAATCTTTGATTAATTGAAAAGTAGATAAACCATCATAAAGTCAAGTTTTGATCTACTATGAAGAAAGTGTAACAATACATTTTGAGAAGAGAAGATATAAACGATTTTGTTGCTATAAGAACATAATACAAGAGAAATAGAAAGAGGAAGGTGAGGATAACAACATTTGTAAGTGTTGGTAAAAGAAGCATTGGACATGTGAATGCATTCCTATTGAGTTATAGAAACACTAGGCCAATAGTTTTATAATTGAGTGAAAAAATTTTAATAGCATATAAATGGGCATACAACTATAAGATCTATTTAGACATGCTTACCCACCATATGACCACAAGTCAAAGTTAAAGGGGGAATTCAAGTTAAACTTGAATAGTTGATAGTGTCATTTTGATTGGTTTACTATTGGTTGTTTATGTGCATAAGGTTTCAGTATGGTATTTTATTTAGTATTCTCATTTAATAGCATGCCTTTTCATAATGAATTATAATGTATTTTTCTTGTGTTTTATTATTTCTCATTAGTAATTATTTTCTTGGCATTTTATTTCTAACATTTACCCCTCCTATTTGTTATATTAAACTTGATTTTTTGAAAGAGTTAAAGTTGTTACATCAACAATGTTTACATGTAATGTATCATTTAAAAATTCTTGCATATACTCATTTGTGATTTTCTTGGAGTTGACGTGTGAAAGTTCACTTGGTTACCTTCACAATATTTGGAAGGGACTAATGGACCTATTTGTTGGTTTCTCTTATTTTGGATTTGAGATAGATCATGTTTAATGCACAAACAACTTGAAATGCCCTAGTCATTGTGATGCATGCCCCAGCCTTGATGTCACCAAGTGTGCTTGAGATCATCATACCTCATGGATCACTTCAGAAATTGTAGGAGAATTCAAGTAGTGCTAAGGATATCATCCTTATCCTTGGATGCAAGTAGAGAGGATGAAGCATTAACCATTGTCTTTAGCTAGAACGGAGAATCTAAATCTCAAAACAAGATTCATGGGATTTGTTCATATGGACTCCTAGACCCAATTTGAAACCCCAAAACCATGATAAGGTTCACATGTCACCACTAAAAACTCATGTGAATCACTAACCTACATGGTTTTCAGAAGTGCCACGACAAGCACTTAATATTCACGAAACAACAATGCTTCGAAACATAGGCACTCCCAAGGGTAGTTTCAATGTCTTTCTCCTCGATAAAATCATATTTTAATTAAAATCCTCCCCACAATACTTCAACATCTTCATAATAGGATCCAAAAAGCTAATATCCTTGTTCATGTAGGAAACCTAGGTTTCTCTGCATATATCTATACACTCTTATTTCTAGCTAAATATTTTGATTTATTATAGAGAAGCCATTTCCCAAGAAAAGTTCGAGACATCTTCATGTTGAGAGTTCATTCATTTCAAATATTCACCAATTCTTTCCATGGTAAACCCCTACAAAACACCATCATTTTTTAACCATGTTTCTTTACTGCAACCATGTATATCATCAGTCTTACCACTTCCATTCCCTAGGGACTTTTAAAGGATTAACATCATTACTAATGCTAATAGATACTCCAAAATAAAAGCCAAATAAATAATAGTGCATCCATTATGGTTTTATCTTGATGACATGGAACTAGGCCTCCTCCAAACTCATTGTCCATTGACAAGGAAAGTACATTGTGCAATCTAACATAACTATGCACAAAAATACTTCCATAACTTGCATGTATCTAATGGATGAGAAAATAAACCCATCGATGGCCTATTCCATAGCATGTCACAATAATTTCTTATAATTGGACTATTTGTGAACATATTCATTAGTTTTTTTCGAAGATGGCTTTATTTCTAGAGCACTTTCATCACTTGTCAAACCAATCCAACACATTTGTGGGTACACCCAGACTTGATCTAAATTCACCATGTCAATCTCAACAACTAATTGTAGATCCAAGCAACATGAACTAGATAATTCCACACTTTCTAAAGAATTTAGGTTAACCTAACCTCGATCTAATACCAAATGTTATAATTTAAAAAATGAGATAAATAATAATAAAAATAACAGAGTAACATGCACATGTAAATCACATGTAATTTATCCTTGAAAACCAAAAAACAAGGAGAGTAAGTTGTGCAATCTAAGAGCACTATACACAACAATACTTCCATAATTTGCATGTCTCCAATAAATGGGAAACTAAACCCATCATTGGCCTATTTCATAGAATTCCACTATAGTTCCTTATGATTGGGCTATTTTTGAACATGTTGATTATCTACTTGTGAATATGTCTTCAGCTCCATAGCACTTTTACTACTTCTCAAGTTAATCCAATGTTGGAATAAGGAATTACTGGGAGCGGGGGAGGGGTGAATCAATAATAGTGAGATTCTCAATTCTTTTTCTTGAATATGTTTTTATTCCCTTTTTATATTATGTTACTTATGAGAGCATTCATTCAAAAATGAATTGAGTAACAAGTTTAAGAATTCATGTTCACACAACCAATCACATGAGCAGCACACACATTTGACACCAGTGTTTTCACATGGAAACCTATAGGGGAAAACCCACCAAATTTTTGTTGGTTTATGATGTAAATAAAGAACCTACTTAATTACATCAGTTTGTTTCTCAGCACTCACTCATAGGAGGCACCAACCCCCTTAGGTTAGCAAACGCAAACCTCTTCTAAATGCAGACACCAACCTGCTCTTGCCAATGTTCTACTATTTCATACAGTATTCAAACTGAAGAGAGAGGCATATACAATTACAAGTAAAATACCAATCTGGTTGGTTGTAGAAACAACTTCTCAGTCCACTGTTGTTCCACAGACTCCCCTTGGTCTCATGCAACTGCACTTTGTTCATTTCTCACAACAACATAACCTCAACACTCTTCCTTCTCTCGCATAGGCTCTCTGTTGCACACTTTTCAACTCTACTCTTATTGTTCTTCTCATAACGCTGTCTATATTCTCAAACACTTTTTCTTCTCACACGGCTCTCACTTCTCTCACTCCTCAGCACTCTGTCTGTTCTCGTAGCTCTCATTCCTTAGCACTTCAGTAATATGCTCCACCTACCATATTTCTCGATGGAAATCGATGGTTTTGATCCTTTGATGCACACTACAGAATGTTGTCTTTGTTGCGTGTGTCCTTACTTCCTAAGTGTACTTCGACATGGCTCCTCCAGCTATTGGTGTGTCTGCTAGTTGAACTTTGTTGTGGCATTAAACACAAAGACGGGCTGTTAAATTGTTCATTGACTCCATGTGTAATCTCAGGAGGCATGCATACTCTTCGGTGACTCCTATGCATATTCATTGGTTCACAGAGCTTGATAACACTCATGAATGACCACTTTGTTTCTCATTTAAATATATCATACGTGCATGTGAAGCAGCTGATTGCTTTCTCCATTTATTCAGTTCTTCCCTGTGAGTTGTTGTCCTTGTTGCCTTGTCTCAACACCTTTGGCAGATCCAACTAAATCCATCAACCCAATCTACTGATCTACATTTAATATTCAATTGTCAACTCATACATCCATTAAACTTACCGTAATAGTGTGATTCTTAATTCTTTTTCTTGAATATGATTTTAGTCCCATTTTATTTTGACATCGATGTTTTCACATGGAAACCCAGAGGGGAAAAAAACCACCAAATTGTTATTTGTTTATGATGTAAATTAAGCACCTACTTAATTACATTAGTTTGTTTGTGAGAACCCACTCACTGGAGGCACCGAACACCTTACATTAACAAGCACCAACTTTCCAAGAGGCATCAACCTCTTGTAAATGAAAGCACCAACTTGCTCTTGCCACTGTTCTACTATTTCATACAATTTTCAAACTTAAAACAAAGGCATATACAATTACAAGTAAAATACCAATCTAGTTGGTTGCAAAACAAATTCTTAGTCCAATATTGTTCCACATACTCCCCTTGGTATCACACAACTACACTTTGCTCGTTTCTCACAACAACATACCCTCAACACTCTGCCTTTACTCGCATAGGATTTTGGTTGCACACTCTTCAACTCCACTCTTGATGTTCTTCTCACAGTGCTCTCTTTGTTCTCAGTGCTCAAGAACTCTCTCTACTCACACAGCTCTCATGGCTCTCACTGCTCAGCACTCTATCTACTCTCACAACTCTCACTCCTTAGCATTTCAACAATATGTTCTACCTACCCTAATTCTTAATGGAAATCGATGGTTTTGATCATCTGATGCACATTGCACAATGTTGTCTCTGTTGCGTATGTCCTTACTACCCAAGTGTACTTCGGCATGGCTCCTCCTAGTGTTGTTGCATCTGCTAGTTGAACTATGCCATGTCAATAAACATAAAGATGGGCTGCTGAATTGTTTCACTCTCCTTGCACAATCCTCCATACTCAGAATTAATCTCAGGTGGCCTGCATACTCTTATGCGACTCCCATTCTTATTCATTGCTCCACAAAGAATGACCACTCTTTTACTCATTTAAATCTATGATACATGCATGTGAAGCAGCCGATTTCTTTCCCCATTTCTTCAATTATTCTCTGTGAACTATTTTCCTCATTTCCTTGTCTCAATGCCTTTGAAAGATCCACCTAATTCCATTAACCAACTCTGTCAATTTTCATTTAATCTTCAATTGCAAACTCATACATCCATTAAACCCACTGTAATAGTTTGATTCTAATTTTCTTTTTCCTAAATATGTTTTTAGTCATTTTTTATATTATGTTACTTATGAGAGAATTCATTCATAAACAAAGTGAGAAACAATTTTAAGCATTCATGTTCATACAACCAATCACATGAGCAGCACACACATTTGACACCGGTGTTTTCACATGGAAACCCATAGGGAAAAAAACCACCAAATTGTTGTTTGTTTATGATGTAAATTAAGCACCTATTTAATTACATGAGTTTTTTTAGGAGCACCCACTCATTGGAGACACCAATCCCTTAGGTTAGCAAGCGCCAACTTGCCAAGAGGCACCAACCTCTTCTAGATGCAGGCACCAACCTTCTTTTTCCATTGTTCTACTATTTCATACAATTTTCAAACTGAAAACAAAGTCATACAGTTACGAGTAAAATACTAATCCGGTTAGTTGTAGAAACAACTTTCAAATCCACTATTGTTCCACAAACTCCCCTTGGCCTCATACAACTTCTCTTTGTTGGTTTCTCACAACAACATACCCTCAACACTCTACCTTCTCTCTCACAGGCTTTTTGTTGCACACTCTTCAACTCTACTCTTGTTGTTATTCTCACACCGATCTATTTGCTCTCACAACTCTCATTACTCTCACTTCTCAGCACTCTATTTTCTCTCACAACTCTCACTCCTTGACACTTCAACAATATGCTCTACCTACCCTATTGCTCGATGGAAATAAATGGTTTTGATCCTCTTATGCACATTGCACAATGTTGTCTGTGTTGCGTGTGCCCATACTACCGGAGTGTAAATCGGCATGGCTCCTCCTATTGTTGTTGCATCTACTGGTTGAACTCTGCCATGGCATTAACCACAAAAATGGGTTGTTGAATTGTTCATTGACTCCCAGCGTAATCCTCCATCTTGAGAATTTAATCTCAGGTAGCATGCACACTCTTCCATGACTCCCATGCTTATTCATTGCTCCACAGAGCTTGACAACGCTAATGAATGACCACTCTGTTTGTCATTTAAATCTATCAGACGTGCACACAAAGTATTTGATTTCTTTCAAAATTTCTTCAGTTCTTCTCTGTGAAATGTTTTCCTCATTGCCTTGTCTCAGCACCTTCGGATAATTCCATCAACCAAGTATGTCAATTTTCATTTAATCTTTAGCTACTGACTCATACATCCATTAAACTCACTGTAATAGTGAGATTCTTAATTCCTTTTTTTTTGAAAATTCTTTTATTCCCTTTTTATATTATTTTACTTATGACAACATTCATTCATAAAGAAAGTGAGCAACAAGTTTAAGCATTCATGTTCATACAACTAATCCCATGAGCAGCACACACATTTGACACCAATGTTTTCACGTCAAAACCTAGAGGGAAAAAACCACCAAATTGTTATTTCTTTATGATGTAAAGTAGGCACCTACTTAATTACACCATCTTGTTTGTGAGCACCCACTCACTTGAGGCACCGAAGCCCTTAGTTTAGTTAGCACCAACTTTCCAAGAGGCACCAACCTCTTCTAAATGCAGACACCAACCTTCTCTTCCCATTGTTCTACTATTTCATACAATTTTCAAACTAAAAACAAAGGCATATACAATTACAAGTAACATACCAATCTGGTTGGTTACATAAACAACTTCTCAGTCCATTGTTGTTCCAAAGACTCTCCTTGGTCTCATACAACTACTATTTGCTTGTTTCTCACAACAGCATACCCTCAACACTCTACCTTCTCTCACACAGGCTCTCTTCTACACACTCTTCATATTTACTCTTGATTTTATTCTCACAATGCTCTCTCTAATCTCACTTCTCAAGCACTCTGTCTACTCACATAGCTCTCACTCCTCTTGCTTTTCAACACTCTGTCTGCTCTCGCAACTCTCAATCCTCAGCACTTCAACAATATTCTCTACCTCCCCTATTACTCGATTAAAATAGATCATTTTGATCCTATTGGGTGATTTAATTGTGAGATAAAGCCCTGTCATTAATTGTCAACCCGAGTTCGTACAACTAATGATGTATACTTGTACTATATGTACTAGGTTGTTATTTATTAGAATAGATTAATATAATGCAATTAAAACTAACTACAAAGTTAATTAAATCAATCCAATCCAAACCAAACCAAACATAAAGAAATTGAAATAACACTTACATAAAGGAAACCACACTTGCTTGAAAATGAAAATCACACTTGCATAAATGAAATCACACCACACTTGCATAAATGAAATCACACTTGCAGAATTGAAATCACACTTGCTAAATTGAAATCACACTCACACATACTGAAATGAATAAAAATCTGCTGAAAGGAAAAGCACACTTGCATAAAATGAAAACACACTTGCTGAAAATAAATGAAATAAAATAACTACACTATGTTCCCAATATGTACAAAGTTGTGCAAACTGTGGTTGATGGGGCCGCTCCATTCCTCAGCAAGCACACTGAACAATTATCATCACATCTTGGAGATCAAAGTGTGAGTATGTATTTCATAAAATGAGTTACAAACTATTACAAGAATTCTCTATCCTCACTTTACAAATCAAACCTTGGATGGAACTTGGAACCTCCAACTAACAACTAGAAACTAGCTACTAATGACTAATTAGTTAACAATTGAAAACCCTTTGCATGAAGGGTGCACTCCTGTTTATACAAAAAATGAGGATAACTATACAATAACTATAGATCCTTAGATCTCTCCTAAATCCATATTTATCTCTTGTGGTTACAACCAATCCCCTAAAATGTAAGATACAAATCCTCTCATCCATGATTGTTCTCCTTTGGATGTGTATAGTTAATGATCCACATCTTCTCCAATTATTCCACAAATCCTCATGAGTTGGAATTTGAAATTCGAATTTCTGATATCCTTGGCCCCCTTGGCACTTAGCTCCTTGAGCATTTTCTCTATGACATGACCAAGCCTATGATCACCGAATTATTATTATATCAAAGCCCCTTTGTATCGTAACTTTTGCAAAGTCCCAATCATGTCTTATCTCCCTTTGTTTATCCCTTGGTTCCTTTCCACTCCATACAACCATGTGCGAGATATTTTCAGAGCCTCCTTTATTGTAAATTTTCAAACGTCATTTGCACTAGAGATATGATGTTCTCATCCTCTGATATACTTACCTCCAATATGTTGATGTCACTTCTACACGTGGTGACTCTTAAGGGGTGACACATGTCACTCTAATTTATCCCCATTGGGCTGCTGAAAATGTTAAAATAAGATGCCACATGTCCACCATACTATCATGACATACTGACGTCAATTTTCACTTTAGCTTCTCAGAGCCAATGACATGCTATCATGTGTCCTACAAGAGGAGAGAGAAAGAGGCACGATTAACCTTAGTTTTGCAACAAATCCTTTAACAATGTAAACTTTGAAACGGGAACTGATACTGTTACCCATTTCATAGAGATAGCAAAAAATTTACCCGATTTTGAAAAGGGGCGATGCAGAATACACATATTTTTTTAGAACATAGTTTTTGGCACTTTAAATAACCAATACGATTACCCGTTTCATAGAGGTAGTAAAAACATGACCCGATTTTGAAAAGTCGTGATGCAGAATACAATAATTATTTTTTGGAGCATATTTTTGACAATTTAAATATTCTTATGTATCAAATATAAATATTCGTTTTTAAATGTTAGTGATTTTTATGTTGATTTTGAAACGTGTTGATGCAACGGGTTATACATCATACCTTTTTTTTCAGAGGACTTATTTTTCACACTTTAAAATTTATTATGTCCATTTTTTCTTTTAAATTATGATTACTTAAAGAATTTTTAAGTTCGTTTATTTTTATTTTTTTAAATGTTGATTACTTCAAGAAAGTCATATAAAAATATATATAAAATAAGACCCAAAAAAAATGTTAATAAAAAAAAATTATCTCATAAACTATAAAAGAACTTGGAAAAAAAAAACATAATTGAATATATATATATATATATATATATATATATATATATATATATATATATATATATATAAGTAAGTAAAAATAGAAAAATTACAAAAACATTAACCAAAACAAGAAGAAAAAAAAAATGAAAACAAACTAGATTAAAAATAAAAATAAAAAATTAACAAAAATGAAAATAAAAAACTAGTAAAATTAACATTACAAACATTTTAAAAAAACTAAAAAAACAAAAATACACTGAAATTTACACACAAAGAAAAACCATAAAAAATATAGAAATTTTAGAAATATATGTTAAAAAAAAAAGAAAAAAAATTAAATTTTTCAAGAATCATGTATTTTCTATTTAAAAAATAAAAAACAGAATTGATTTTAAAAAAATAAAAATTTAAAAAAAAATTAAAATTTTTAAACTTACCTTTTTCATTTAAAACACCAAAAAAAATTATAAAAAAATTTTAACGAATTTGATATTGATAAACAAATTTGTTTTTTTTTTATTATTATTTAAAAAAAACAATTATTAAAGGCAGTCCGCGATGGCGTGGCCCTGGGTGGAGAGCCTGCACGAATCGCCCCTCCGTCCTCCGGGTGGTCCGCTGTGGCGCGGCCCCAGGTGGAGGGCCTACGTGCAGAGCCTCCGCTCGGAGGGCCCAATTTTTTTTTTTTAATAATTTTTTTTAATAAAAAATATTTAAAAATTTTGACTTAAAAAAAAAAAAAACCCGTTGTTTAAAAAAAAAAAAAAAAATAATAATGGTTTTTTTTAATAATAAAAAAAAAAACAAGCAACGTTGTTTAAAAAAAATAAATTAATAATTGTTTTTTTTAAATAATAAAAAAAAAACAAATTTGTTTATCAATTAATTTACAAATTTTTAATATATACTTTTCTAAATTAAAAAAACGATATGTATTAAACAAATTAATTTCTTTTTCTTTTTTTTTTAAATAGATAAATAAATGTTTCTTTAAAAATTTTAAATTTTTTAAAATTTTTTGGTTTTGATTTTTTTTATTTTTTTATTTTTTATTTTTAATTTGAAAAGACATATTTTTAAATTTTTTGGTTTTTTTTGTTTTAATTTCAGTGTATTTTTGTTTTTTTAGTTTCTTTTAAATGTTTTTATGTTAATTTTACTAGTTTTTTATTTTTATTTTTATGGATTTTCTATGTTCTTTTTTTTTAAATCTAGTTTGTTTTTTTTTTCCTAAGTTTTTTTAATGTTTTTATTTCTATTTTTATTTACTTATATATATATATATATATATATATATATATATATATATATATATATATATATATATATATAATTTTGTTTTTTTTTCCTAATTCTTTTATAGTTTATGAGATAATTTTTTTTTAGCTTTTTTTTTGTCTTTTTAATATATATATTTGTAAGTAATTAACATTTTAATCTTAATTTTAGTAGTTTTTAAATTATTTTTTTGGGTTAATTTTCTATGTTTTTATTAAATTTAGTTTATTTTTCATTTTCATTTTTTTTTTTAGTTTTTTGATAATGTTTTTTAAATTTTTCTATTTTTACCTAAATTTTATAGTTTGTTTAATTTTTTTTTCCTTTTCCATATATATATATATATATATATATATATATAGATATATATATATATATTCTTGTTTTTTAGTTTTTTAATTTAGTTTTTTTTGACATTTTTATGATTGATTTTTTTTTTTTTTAATGTTCTTTTTTTAGTATATGCTTTAATTTAGGTTTTGTTAATTTTTAAACTTTTTTTTTTGTGTTTTTTCATTGTTTTATTTTTTTATTTTAAATTTTATTTTATGTCTTCATTATTTGTTTGAAATTTTAATCTTTTTCAGAGTCATGATAAAATATTTTACGCTATTATTTCGAAATGTTGAAATATTACCCTTGAAAAAAGAAAGGAAAAAAAAAAGTGTTATCCCAATGTTAACATTTTTTGTTTTGAGGGCATTTTTGGGACAATTTTTGCATAAAAAATTGGTTTTCACCACCATTTTTAAAATATGTTCAAAATTTACCCTAGAAAGAAAAAGTGTTATTCCAGCATCAACACTTTTTGGTTTTAGCATTGTTTTTTATGTTTTTAAGGGGTTTTTTGGCTAGAGTTCTCGTTTTGAGTTTACAGTCCCCGTTTCAAAGTTTACATTGTTCTTTATTAACTCTGCTAGGCATCCCTCAATGTTTTAACAATATTGGCAATATTGGATATCATAAGTTCATAAATTTATGATGTTAAGAAGTGTCAATATTCCGATATGCTCTGACCTCCAATATTCCGATGGCCTCTGATATTTTGATCGCCTCCAACCTCTGATACCACCTGCCCCAATGTTTCGATATCCTAGTCTCCAATATAGCCTGCTTTGGGGTTCTTATATGGGTTCCTAATGTGCTCAGACCTCCGATATAGCCTACTTTGAAGCTCTGATCTGACCTACTCTAATGTTCCTATATTCTACCAACCTCTGATATATAGGTCTTCTTAGGACTTCAAGACCCTGACTTCAAAAGACCATAACTTTTGATCCAAGAGGTCATTTTTAGACTTCCACGCACCATTTCAAATCACTTTAAGATACTTTTCTAATGAAGAGGGTGCGATGTAGACTTTGAGCCTATCTACTATCTATAAAATGACTGAAAACTCTCTGTCAGTGCTTGCTGAACTACCAACCACCATAGCCATTATTTTATGGCTTCTCGAGTAAGCCTGCTACTATGATGATTCTCTATAGAAAACTGCAGCTACCAAGGGATTCCTCTTGGACTCCCAATCACCATGCTAATGCATTTGACGTCATTTAACTCAATCAGAGCCACTAGCCATCCATACACTGCTAATTTTCCACCAATCTCCCCCTTAAGCATTGATGGAAACAACATAACCTCCCCCTCAGCTATGCATGGTATTCACCGATGCCCCTAGTAATATTCTCCTCCTTTGGAATCAATGGAAAATAATACTTCTTGAATACTCCCCCTAAACCATGGAAACCTACTCTTCCATGGATCCCACATGCTGAGTAGCTGCCACCACCTACCAAAATGAATTCATTTGGAACGTGGAGTCTTGACTCCTATATGTTACTTGTGATATTCAATGGGTTTTCTTGCCAGTGGCTTAGTAAATATATCTTCAAGTTGATCTTTAGTGGCCACATATTCAATTTTGTGAACATTGGCTGCAACTTGTTCTCTTGAGAAATGGAAATTTATAGGAATATGCTTAGTCTTTGAATGCATGACTGGATTTTTGGAGATGCTAATGGAACTTGTATTGTCACATATAATTGGAATAGGAGTTATCAACTCTACCTTAATATATTTTAAATTCTACTTCATCCATAGAATCTGCGTGCAATAGGTAGCAGTAGAAATATACTCCGCTTCAGTAGTGGATAAAGAAATGTAGGCTTGTTTCTTGTTGAACCATGACACCGAGTGTTTCCCCAAGAAGAAAGATGCACTAGAGGTTCTTTTGATGTCATCAAGACTACCAGCTCAATCAACATTAGTGTAGGAATTCAACTTAAATTATTTTCTCTTAGCATATCACAGTCCATATTTTATTGTTCCTTGAAGATATTTGAAAATCCTTTTGATAGCAACAACATGACTTTCATGTGGGAAGGCCTGAAATTTGGACACAAGACCGACAACTTCCATGATGTATGACCTTGAATCTATAATATACAACAAGCTTCCTATCATGGATCTATATTTAGTCTAATTTACCAATTGTGTCTCATCTTCTTTCCACAATTTGCAACTTGTAGTCATAGGTTTGCTCACTGGCTTGCAATATTCTAGTCCAAACTTCTTCATAGTTTCCTTGAGATATTTGGATTAGGACAGAAACACTCCTTATGGAGTATGAGATATTTACAAACCCAAGAAGAAGGACATCTGACTGATCATGGATATTTCGAACTCTATCTGCATAAATTTTGCAAATTGATGCTTGAATTGTTCTATGTTACTTCAAAATATTATATCATCCATATACACTACTACAATTAGTAGACTTCATACATTTTGTATAAATTTCTATCAATTGTACCTTTCTTAAAGCCTTCTTGCTGAAGGTATTTATCCAGCCTTTTATACCAAGCTCTCGGAGCCTGTTTCAGTCCATATAAAGCCTTTTTCAATTTTCATACGAACCCTTTGTCCGTGGTGAGTATAAATCCTTCTGGCTGCTCAATGTAAACTTCTTCTTCCATATCTCCATTGAGAAATGAAAACTTCGTGTCCATCTAATATACTTTGGTGTTTTTATGGCAGGAAAGAGCAATTAATATTCTGATAGCTTCTAGCCTTGGTACTAGTGCAAAGGTTTCTTTGCAGTTTATCCCTTCTATTTGGGCATACCCTTTGTAGACCAATCAAGCCTTGTTCCTGATTGGCTAACCCGATTCATTCAGCTTATTTTTGAAAGCCCATTTGATTCCAATAAAAATTTTCTCTTTAAGCCTTGGAAAAAACTCCCAAGTGTCATTATTTTCAATTTGGCCAAGTTATTCATTCATAACGTTCACCCAGAACTTGTCCTCACTTTATTTATTGAGATTCTTGGGTTCAATTTGTGACAACAGAGCCAAACTTGCATAACTTATATTTCCAACAAGTTTCCTCCTGGGTTGAAAACCATGTCTTTGATCTCTAAGTATCTAACTCTCAATATGTTCTTTATGTGCATCCCTGGAAGGTGTCTTTGGCCTTGGAGTTGTTCTTGCTTCCTCACCTTCACTATATGAATATGTTTCTTCTAGATATGCGAACCTCATATCTAGATTTTCTTCATCATCTGAGTTCATATTTATTTTAGAGGACTCTGGTTGTGAATTTATTTCATCTACTATAATGTCAATTCAATCCTCAATCTTTTGTGTCTGTTTGTTGTAACGCTTATATCATTACTTCGAGCAGAGTACCCGAGTAATATTCCTTCGTCAATGTGAGAGTCAAACTTTCTAGGATTCTTATCATTCCTTTCAATAAAGCACTTTCTCCCCAACACTTTGAGGTGTTTAACTGATGCAGGTATTCCCTTCCACAATCCATAGGCAGTTTTATTACTATTAGGCCTAAGTTGAGTTCTTCTTGGAGATACACTACTTCTTATGTTACTTCTCCCCAAAAGATGTAAGATACATCTGCTTCATCCAACATTTCTCTGGCCATTTTTTGGATTGTTCTATTCTTTCTCTCCACTACTCCATTTCACTGTTGAGTTCTACCCATTGAATAATGCATCTTAATGACATGCTCTTCACAAAATTCTTCAAACTCTCTTGAAATGTACTCTCCTCCTCTCTCTGATATTAAGCATTTTATCTTTAAGTCTTTCTCATTTTATACTTGAGCTTTAAATTTTTTAAAATGCTTATATGCTTTCAACTTTTCTTTTAAGAGCACAATCCAAGTGGCCATGGTAAAATCATCAATGAGAAGCATGAAATATCTTTCTCCTTTTGGGGTTTTTACTATGGTTGGGCCACAAATATATGTCTGAATGAGCTCCAGTGGTCTATATGAGGAGAACTCTTTTGACTTGAAATGAGTCCTTGTCTGCTTGCCAAATTGGCATGACTTGCAGATTGAGTTATCAGGCCTTGACAATCTTGGTACTCCTCCCAAAGCTCCCACCTTTCTAAATTTTATCAAACAATCAAAAATCATATGGCCAAGGATCTTATGCTACAACCGTGCTTCATTCATTTTTCTTAAATAAAAATTAACCCTAGAATCATCAAACACATATACATTATTGTGGATTCTAATTGTTTTTCCACCAACTTTCCATTATTCATGTTGTAGATCTCATAGTCCTTGGATTGAAAGGTCACATCATAGCCATTATCACACATTTGTCTAACACTAAGAAGATTGTTCTTGAGACCTTCCACATACAACACATTTTCTTCTTTTTTCTTTTTATCAAGGCTGACTATGCCTTTACCCTTGATTCTTGTTGGAGCATTGTTTCCAAAGGTGACATTGGTTCCTCTGTCCTTTTATTTTAGTGATAAAAAATTGATTTTATCCCCATTCATATGATTGGAACAACCAATATCCACATACCATATGTTCTCTTGATTATGGGATGATAGAGTGAGTCCAAGCTGTATGCTCTTATTGGTCTTTTGTTTCCAGCTCCCATTATCCTTTTAGATAGTTGACTGTCTAATATTTTGGGACTTAGGTAAGTATTCAAACCTTCTTCTGCACTCACTTTCTTTGTGCCCAAAATTATTACATTTGAAGCATTCTACTTTGCTTAACAATGGAGAGAAGGCATTTCGATCTCTACGAGGAGAGTTTTGAGATCTAAAATTATAATACATATATCTAGGAATTTCATCTCTTTCAACGTTGATCCTTCTACAATCAACAAATTTATGTCCAAAAATATGACACTTATAAAAATGACTATAAAATAAATAGGCATGCCTATTGTTGGAAGTCTTATGAGATTTTGCATGAAGGTAACTTGGTTGTTTGGCTGATTAATTCATTCTCCATTGATGGTCTCCTCTTTTCCCTGCTACTCTTTTGTCTACATTAATTATTTCTTGTTGCTTCCTTGCATAGATCTATGGTTCTTCAAATCTTGAAAACCTAAATTTTATCTTATCCATAGATGATTTTTATGTCTTTGAGTATCCCAAACCTATTTTGATTCCTGAGGGCCTTTGGCTTCTTAGAAGATTATCTAGTTTCCTTGTGCTCGGACTTATCTCTTCCTACTCTCATATCATAGATTGTGAGAGTACCATGCAACCAGTCCAACTTGAGATCCTTTAAATTAGCCATTTCTTCTATAGCTGAGACATTGGCATTAAATCTCATGGGAAAATATTTTAATATTTTCTGAAAAATCATCTCATCCTTGAACTCTTCACCAAGTCCTCTAATCATATTGGTTACTTCATCGACTCTAAGGAAGTATTCTACTATGCTTTGATCTTCACTCATTCTCAAGCTCTAAAATCTCATTTTGAAGGTTTGAAGTTTTGCCTCCTTGACTTTGCCATCTCCTTAATGACTATGATTAAGCCTTACCCACACTTCCTTAGCAGACTTACAATACCCGACCTTGACAAGTTCTGATTGACTAAGACCAAAGAGAATGACATTCTTTGCTTTAGCATTATTTCCATATAATGTTTTACCATTTGCATGAGTGGGAGGAATATCTAGAGAAATTGTAGTCTACTAGCATTGAATTCCAAACATCTACTCCCAAGGACATAAGATATGCTTCCATCCTTACTTTCCAAAAGGCTTAGCTTTTTCCATCAAGGACTGGTATTGTGCTAGAGTAAACCTCCTGACTCTCTTGCCTAGACATAATTCCTTATAGATCTACCTTCTAGTGGTTAGTTTGTTCCTTAAGGAACCTGGATCTGATATTAATTGTTGGAATAATGAATTACTGAGAGTGTGTGGGGTGAATCATTAATAATGAGATTCCTAATTATTTTTCCTGAATATGCTTTTAGTCTCTTTTTATATTTTCTTACTTATGAGAGAATTTGTTCATAAATAAATTGAGAAACAAGTTTGAGAATTCATCTTCATACAACTAATCACATGAGCAACACACACATTTCACACCAATGTTTTCACGAGGAAACCTAGAGGGAAAAACCCACCAAATTATTATTTGTTTATGGTTTAAATTAAGCACCTATTTAACTACATCAATTTGTTTGTGAGCACCCACTCATAGGAGGCACCGAACCCATTAGATTAGCAAGCACCAACTTTCCAACAGGTACCAACCTCTTCCGAATGTAGGCACCAACTTGATCTTGCCACTATTATACTATTTCATACAAATCTCAAACTAACAATAGAGGAATATACAATTAAGAGTAAAATACCAATCTAGTTGGTTGTAGAAACAAATTCTCAGCCAACTCTTTCTCCACAGAACCCCCTTGGTTTCATACCACTGCTTTTTGCTTGCAACTCATAGAAACATATCCTCAACACTTTTCCTTCTCTCCCACAGGCTCTGTGCTGCAAAATCTTCATCTCTTCTCTTACTATTCTTCTCACAATGCTCTATTTGTTCTCACTACTCAAGTACTATGTCTTCTCACACAACTCTCACTTCTCTCATTGCTCAACACTTTGTCTTCTCCCGCATCTCTCACTCCTCAGAACTTCAACAATATGTCTACCCACCCTATTGCTCGATTGAAATTGATGTTTTTGATCCTCTGATGCACACTACATAATGTTGTCTCTATTTCCTGTGTCCATACTACCCAGGTGTACTTCGGCATGGCTCCTCCTACTGTTGTTGCGACTGCTGGTTGGAATCTCCTCTGGCATTAAACAAAAATATGGGTTGTTGAATTGTTCATTAACTCCATGCATAATCCTCTATAATGAGAATTTAATCTCTGTCAGGCCAAGCAGTAACTCCTCAAAGCAAAACCGATTCGTATGTTTATTCATTTAGGTTGGTCTTCATTATATACATGAGGGAGATACTATTCACTTCATCTCCCGATGACTGTTCACATTACTTATTTATTTATTTACATTTTGTTCACCCAATCCTGATGATTAGGTGTCAACATTCCTCCCCTTAATCTGAAGGGATGTTGGTGAGTCCAATCATCATTTTGAATCGTTCAAGTTTTTCTCTTCCAAGCACTTTGGTGAAGATGTCTACAATTTGCTCATTTGTGGAACATTGACGGAGATGGATTGTTTTGGCCTCAACATGATGTCGAATCAAATGATATTTAGTATTGATGTGCTTCGTTCGATCATGGAACTTTGGGTTCTTGGCCAACTTTATTGCAGAGGTATTGTCAATCATGAGTGGAGGTGATTGTACTTGTTTTACCTGCAAATCTTCAAGAATTTTCCTGAGCGACACAATTTCTTTTGTTTCTTCAGTTGCTACCACGTATTCTGCTTCTATTGTGGAATCTGCTGGAACTGATTGTTTGCGTGATCTCCAAGAGACAGCTCCTGATCCAAGACTCATAGCATATCTTGAAGTAGATACCCCAGTTTCTTTGTCTCCATCAAAGTCTGAATCAAAGTATCCAATCAAGCTGAAGTCGTCCACCTGTGCATACTTGATTCCAAGGTCTCGAGTTCCCCTCAAGTACCTTAGAACTCTTCTTGCAGCAGACCAATGTCCCTCAAAAGGCTTTTGCATAAACCTGGAGAGGATTCCAACAACAAACGAAATGTCTCGTCTGGTAGTGGTTAGGTTGTTGAGACTTCCTACAAGTTGTCTGTACTTTGTTGCATCCTCAAATTCTTTTCCTTCAATAGATGTGAGCTTTAAGTTTTGTTCCATTGGAGTAGTAAGAGGATTACATTCTTTCATGCCAAACCTGTTCAACAGATCTCCAATGTATTTCTTTTGAGAAAGAAATATGGACTTTGGATGTTGGGTTACTTCAATACCAAGATAGTAATGAATATAGCCCAAATCAGTCATTTCAAAATTTTTTCCCAATTCATTCTTTATGGATGCAATGTAGCTCTCATTGTTCCCTGTCATTAAAAGATCATCTACATATACCACAAGATATACAACTGTTTTGCCAACTTTCTTAACAAATAAAGTTGCATCATCAAGATCATAATGTTTGAAATTGAGTTTCAGAAGATGCTCAGTTACTTTTTCATACCAGGCTCACAGTGCTTGTTTGAGGTCATACAAGGACTTCACCAGTTTGCATAATTTATGTTCATGTCCTTTGATAGCAAATCCTTCAAGCTGGGACATAAAAACATTATCTTTTATATCTCCATTCAAGAAAGCAGTTTTTACATCCATTTGATGGACTTTCCAACCATTCTGAGTTGCTAGGGAAAAGAGTGTCTGGATGGTAGCCCATTTTGCTGTGGGGGCAAGAGTCTCCTCTTAATCGACCCCTTCCTTCCTTGCAAAACCTTTTTCCACAAGCCTAAATTTGTGCTTGTCAAGTGAGCCATCAACTTT
This sequence comes from Pinus tabuliformis, assembly GCA_031772625.1. Lineage (NCBI taxonomy): Eukaryota > Viridiplantae > Streptophyta > Pinopsida > Pinales > Pinaceae > Pinus > Pinus tabuliformis. The sequence goes on along the minus strand of CM062817.1, from coordinate 1,981,719,179 downwards.
ATACTTGTTCTTGTAGACCCACTTGCAGCCAATTGGTTTGGTTCCTAATGGAGGATCAACCAGCTTCCAAGTGTCGTTCTTTATGAGGGCATCATACTCCTGTTGCATCGCTTCTTTCCATTCATCATGAGAAGCAGCTTCTTTGAAGGAAGTTGTTTCAAAATCTATTGACAAGTTCAATTCACAATCATAAGAAACATCCATATCAACAGGTGAAGTAGAGTCATCTACATCACCTCCATTTTGTCGGTTTAAATTTCGAGTTCATGTCTTTCCAACCTCATCAGGATGAACACTTTCAAGTGTCTTTGTTAGCCACTTTGGGGGACCTTTCTCAGATGGTCCAAGCTGCTCCGCTGATTGAGTTGGGACTGAAACAAGGTTGAGTCTCCCAATTCTGTCAATCACATCACTTAAAGCATCATCCATTGTTGGAGTTTCATGCGGGGGAGAGTGTTATTCAAAAGAATATTCCACATGTTGATCTAGTATAGGAATCCCCCCTTCAAGATGTGGAATCCGATTATCGAATTCTTGAAATGATTTTGCTTTTGCGAATCTATCCAAGCAATCAAGTTTCCACTCAACAACATTGTCAGTTTTGGATGATTCAAGAAAAATTACATCTCTAGATATAACAAACTTTTTATTTACTTCATCATAGAGACGATATGCTTTGGAGGTGTTTGAATACCCCAGGAAGATACACTTGTGACTTCTAGCACCAAGTTTGTTTCTATGTACCTTTGGTATCAAGGCATAACAAGTGGAACCAAAGACCCTGAGATGCTTTACCAAAGGAACATGTCCATACCACATTTCATATGGAGTCTTCTTTCTAATAGCATTAGATGGACATCTATTCTTTATATATGCAACACATAGAACAACATCAACCCAAAACATTATCTTTACATTTTTGAAGAAGAGCATGGATCGTACCATATTTAAGATTGTCCTATTCATTCTTTCAGCTACACCATTCTATTGGGGATTATAAGGCACGGTTGTTTGATGTTTGATCCCATGTTGGCGAAGATAGTTTTCAAATTCATTTGATGTGTGTTATTTTCCATTATCAGTGTGAATAGACCCAATATGAGATTGTGAATCATTTTCAATCCAATTATGAAATTTCTTAAATGTTTGAAAAGCATCGGATTTGTTCTTCAATAAATAAACCCAACACATTCTAGTGTAGTCATCAATAAATGTCATTATATATTTGTTTCCATTTGCAGAAGGAACAAGCATTGGACCACATAAATCTGAATGAATGAGTTCAAGTTTTCTATGTGCTCTTGAATGTGAATCATGAAAAGACTGTTTGCTATGCTTTCCTAGAATACAAGCATCACATTGCTTAAATTTCCTAGGAATTGTAGGCAAACCAGCAACACCATTTTTCTTCAACAAGTGGAGCCTGTCATAGTTCAAATGTCCAAATATAGCATCCATAATAAACTTGATGGAAGTGTACCTTCTTCATGATGAGAATTGTATGAGAAATGTTGTGCACGAGCAGAGGTTCCTTGCAGCTTGAGAAGCCTTTCTTCTTCTATTCCCCTCATGACAAGTGAGTGGTCAGATGCTTTTCTTACCTCAAGCTTGCCATCAAACACATGAATGGAATGACCTTGCTGGCAGATGTGGACCAAGGATAGGAAGTTTCTCTTGAGCTATGGGAGATATAGAACATGATGCAGAAGAAATTCTGGAAGACCAGGCAGTTTAAACTTGATTGTGCCAAGCCCTGATGGTTTGATTTTTTATTGGTCTGCAAAGTATACTGCTCGATCAACATTGTCAGTAAATTATTCAAAAAAATCTTTTCTATGAGTCATGTGGCAGGTTGCTCCTGAATCAAGCAACCAATCATTTTTCCAAGAAGCAAGTGAGGCATTAAATAAATCTTCATTGACTCCAATGTTACATTGTGCCACAACATAGTGAGTAGATTCAGGTGCTTTACCTTTGTCTGTATCATCAGTTTTACCTTTCTATTGGTTTCTTTGCTGCTCAATTTTGTCCCATGGTAACTTGCATGTAGAGGCATCATGTGATCCATTTCTCTTGCAACGTATGCAGTGCAAATCTGCCTTTTCTCCTTGAGAGTGTCTGCCCCCCCTGCCTCTGAAATATCTTCCTCTTCCTCTTCGACCACCTCTTCCTATTGAATGCATACTGTAACAAAAAACTTCTGCTACAAAACTTTTACTCTTAATGGGAAAAAAATAAGACGGGACAGCAAATTCAAATGTTAATTGCCATTCATCTGGACAGCATTAAAGTATAGAATATATGGGTGAGACAGCCGAAATATGAGTGACTGTGTATATATATATATATGGAAACCTAAATATACCATAAATATATATAAAAAACTGTGCAGCGCTGGACACAAAGCTTTACAACGCATACAACAAGGTTTATATCAGAGTTCCAATAGTGTTCCAATAGTGTGATAGTGGCCCTTCACGCAGTACTCCCAACTTAAATTCACCGCATATCAATCCAATACCATGTGCATTCACCAATCCAATGCAGAAAATAGCCCATACAAGCAACATTCAACAAGCACGAGCTTTCCAAACTTTAAACGATGGTCAACGCAAGTTAAATTGAAATGAAATCAATCCAAACTCATGCTCAATATTTAATACAATACACATACTCAATGCACAGAGACTGTATTAACCAACCTCCAAAGGTTGAATGATATAGCGCAAAATGCATGGACTCAATGCTCAATTCAACCATTAGACTACTTCAAATAGAGAAAGTTGGGGCTTCGACGGTGACTGCTCGACTTGGAATAAGGACAGTGCTTTCAGTATTCAACACATACCATCATTTAATATATGCCATTTAACAAAGGCCACCAGGTCATAAAATTAGACTTTAGCACTTCATCTATATATCACAACAGTCACAGTCCTTTACATGGCTTTATAAAAAATAATTACAAATCTTGAAGGACCGTCACGGTTTTCAAAAAGCAACTGAACAACAATGTCAAGAACAGCATTCAAAATAGTGTATATAGCAAAGGTATATACCAACACAAGGAGCAGCATTCCTCGTCGTTCCCAATCAGCTCGATCTCTCAAGCAATGCCACTCGTACCCCACAGCCACATCATTACAAAGTTTTACACACAGCAGAGGTTCATTCGATGGAGGAAGACGCAATTCATGCGATGGAGGCAGCGTTAACTTACAACATTTAACAACAACGTAAATACCATACCAAACAGCCTTAATACATCAGCATTAATACAATATTAAAACAGTGTTAATACAATGGTAAAATAGCATTCAACTTATGGCATTAACTTCAACGTTTTCCCTTCATAAACCAGTGAACACCACGCTTGTATACCAACGTATGGCCAAAAAACTTCAACGCATAGCCAGAAACTTCAACAGATTGCCAAAGAAACTTCAATGCATAGCCATACCAGCGTAAATACCATGATTGCAAGTCGTCCAGCTGATCTCTAAATCTTCAGAATTTTTATTTTTTTTTGCAGATAGAGGCTTTGATTCACGTAGTGAACATGGTCATGGAGTTGATTCACACACCAGCAGCGTTTCACTGCTCCTCTGCATAGCTACTCGGACCATTCAACGTAGCAGCACGGCCTCAAGGGCATTCAACTCAACGATTCAGAGGATTTTTAGGTCTGAGGCTGTTAGGTCAGAGAATTCAGAGTTAATTATGGCAAACAGAGTGCACAGGGGCAGTGGACAGTGGATAGAGAGCAGTAGGTAGAAGGGAGTTATAACTATTTTGGGAGCTGGCTCTGATACCATGTCAGGCCAGGCAGTAACTCTTCAAGGCAAAACTGATTCGTATGTTTATTCATTTAGGTTGGTCTTCATTATATACATGAGGGAGAGACTGTTCACTTCATCTCCCGACAACTATTCACATTACTTATTTATTTATTTACATTTTGTTCACCCAATCCTGATGATTAGGTGTCAACAATCTCAACTAGACTGCATACTCTTTTGTCACTCCCATGCTTATTCATTGCTCCACAGAACTTGACAAAGCTCAGGAATGACCACTTTATTTCTCATTTAATTCTATCAAAAGTGTAGACAAAACATCCAATTGCTTTCTCCATTTCTTTAGTTCTTCTCTACAAACTATTGTCCTCATTTCCTTGTCTCAATTCCTTTTGCAGATCCAACTAACTCCATCAACAAACTTTTGCAACCTCCATTTAATCTTCAAATGCCAACTCAAACATCCATTAAACTCATTGTACCACTTCATCGGAGCTCCAACATATTGTAACATAAACAAATGAAATGTTACGACATTCACAGCCTCGATATCTTTAGTTACCATGGCGCTTAGCTCCTTGAACATTTTCTTTGTCATACGACCAGGCCTACGACCATCCACTTAGCATTATATCAAATCCCTTTTGTATTGTAACTTCGTCGAAGTCTCAATCACATCTTAGATCCCTCTATTTAGCCCTTGGTTCCTTTGTGCTCCATACGACCATGTGCTAGATAATATTAGAGCCCCATTTATCGTAATTTTTCAAACACCATTTGCACTGGAGTTATGATGTCCTCATCCTCTGATTTATTGACCTTTGATATGTTGATGTCACTTATACACGTGGAAAATCTTGATAGGGGACACGTGTCACTCTGATTTTTCCCCATTGGGCCATTGAAAATGCCAAAATAGGATGCCACATGCCCACCATATTGTCACGACATGCTGATGTCAATTTCCACTTCATATTCTGAGAGCCAATGATGCGTCTCCATGTCTCCTACTAGAGGAGAGAGAAAGAGTCTCGATTAGCGTTGGTTTTATAGAAAATCCTTTGTTAATTCTACTAGGAATCCCTCAGTGTTTAAACAATATCGACAACACTGGATATCATAACTTCTTAAAACATAGATGTTAAGAAGCTTTCATATTTTGATATGCTCTGACCTCCAATATTCTAATGGCCTCCAACATTCAATACCACCTGCTTCAATGTTATTATATCCTAGACTCTGAAATAGATGGCCCGAGGTTCTGATATTGGGTCTTTATGTGCTCATATTTCTGATATAGCCTACTCTGATGCTCCAATATGGCCTACTTTGATGCTCCAATATTCTACCAAACTCTGATATATCAGCTTGCTTAGGACTTCAAGACCCTGACTTTGGAAGACCATAAATTTTGATCCAAGAGGTCATTTTAAGACTTTTGCACACCATTGGAAAGTTATTTCAGAGAACTTTCCAATGAATAGGGTTTGATTTAGACTTTGAGCCCATATGCTATCTATAAAACTACTGCAAACTCTATGTCATTATTTTCTGAATTCCTAACCAACACAATCATTATTTTATGGATTCTCCAGTAAGGCTGTTGCTATGATGATTCTCTATAGAACAATGCAACTACCATGGTATTCTTCCTGGATGCCCAATCACCATGCTAATATTGTTGACAACAATTCCAACACAATCACGAACACTAGTTGTCCATACACTACCAACTTTCCAACATCCAACACATTATTGCATCCTCTCATGTCAGATCTAAAATACATGATGTAAACTAAGAACCTCATTGCAAATCCAAGCAACATGAACTAAATATGACTACCCTTATTAACGAATTTAGGATAACCTAACCTCACTCTAATACCAAATTCTCTAATTAAAATTTTGAGATAAATAATAATAACAATAGCATATAAACATACACATGAAAATCACATATAATTTATGCTTCGAAATCCATATCAAGAAAAACCATCCAATAGATATACTATTGCATTAACGAAGCCTAGGAAATACAACCAAACGAGTATCCACTTCTGACCTCCCAGTATGTTACAATAGATTCCCCTCCAGTGTTTTAAATACTTCCTTACATGTAATCCACAAGCTCAATATCACATGTCACAAATACCATGTACTAAAATCACCATTATTATCCTGAAAACTTTGATTCCTTCATTGAATCAAGATTAACCTAACATCCAAACTTTAAACTTGACTTGGAGTTTCCATTGACCAAATATAGCCAAATTATCCAAGTGAGCTTTCACCGCTCACCTCAAGGACCCACCCCCATCAATGCTTATAACCAAGATATCACATAATCTAGTTATGTGCCCCACTATCACTTAGGTATAAATTTATTGGTAATTTACCAGGCGTATGCATTCGTTACTAGGTCTTACAATAATATGCCCATTTACATGTAAAATTTTTCAACTGCATTAAACATCCTCCTCTTTTTTAGTGTTTCTATCTCAACAATAACAAATGTTTCCATCATCTCACCTTTGCACACTCCATCATGATTCTCTCCTCGACTCACCAAAACTGTTGTAGATAGCTCTAACTTTCGTAACTTCTCTAACCCATCTTCATTCAACATGGTAAATATTAGTGAAATCCCCCCTTGATATCCCCAAACTTGATTTTATTGTGCATAGTTGAAAAATCAATAAATTAATACTGAAAACTTGGGTCTAAGGGACTTCAATAGTGTGACATCAAATTGGATATTTTGTTTCCATGACCTACCCTTTATTGTTATGATATGCTAGTTAATACCTTCTAATGATCCTACATTTTTCTACTTTCCCATGCATCAGTGAACAAATCTAAATCAAAATTGTGCATTTTGTAATTTTGGATCATCATCTAGATGAATTTCCATGCCTCTAGGGAAAATATAAATGATATCATCTCCAAGGTAACTACACATGACTATAGTATATGTATCCAACACTTCCCACCATTAGGTTGCTTATGGTTGTACACTGCCTCCACCACCTTATTTATCTTGACATCCAACCATTTCCTTGTCAACATCCAATCCAAACCAGTGCCATCATGTAATATAATGATCCATGCTCCTTTTCATGAGATATTTATTGATGCATACATCACTCATACATGGTTCTAAGCATCACACAACTCTTGTGAAAGAGTCAAAGTTAAACCATGCTCTATACCAAATGTCATGATTAAAAAATGCAAGACAAATCATAACAACAATAACATAGCAATATGAACACATATGCCACATATGATTTAAGTTGAAAAAATGGTTTGATAGATATATTATTCCTTTGACATAACTTGGCCAACTCAATTCAAAACTCACCCTTTAGCACACTTTAATGAAGTATACATAGTCCTTAATGCTACGGGTCATCAATACCATGCATCCAAACCAAAACTATTAAATTAACAATTTTAACTCTTTCATCTAATAAAATTTAATCTAACCTTATATATAAAATACACAACCTATAATTAAAATTTAACATCTAATTCATGTTTTTATGAGTAAGATGATACTTGGTTTTCCACACAAACATCCAAACACCAACAAAAACCATTAGTATAGTGGTCTCGAAATTGTGTAACATGTAAATACAATTATTGTTTGATATATTTTAAGGAAAATGTTATAAAAAAGTGGCATTAGAGTAATTTGGCATACAAACTGAAGGAAACTAAGGAGTGAAACAAAAAGGCATTTATGGGAGGGGATTTGGTCATTGTGTACTAAAGGAAACATCTAAACTTGTAAGATTTTGAAGAAGATTTGGAGTAATGTCAAGTTTGGATATTTGAAAACAAGATTCTTAACCATGAGATTCACCCCATCATTATTATAGAGATTCTTAACATGTAAATGGGATTTTCTACAATATTATAGGCCAATATCATGGCTCATCAATACCACATGTCAAAAAAGTTATATATATATATATTTGCTACAATATTATAGGCCAATATCATGGCTCATCAATACCACATGTCAAAAAAGTTATATATAAATATATATATATATATATATATATATATATTATTTTCATATAATTTTATAATATTTTTTAATTACCTTTTAAATAAATCCCAACCCATATAGGTGAAATCTCTAACCTGCATCTATTAATTATTAAAATTAACATTAAAATTATGGAAGTTCTATTCCAAATAAATGACATTCAATTATATTTTTTCATTTCAAATACTATAAGCGATATTCTCATGAATTTCAACCAAGAGAAGGGACCCTAAGGGACTATTTTGAAGAAGCATCTTATTGCAAATAATATCATCTACTCAATTAAATGAACATGATCACATGCCATAACTAGAGTACAAGAAAATGAGGTTGCAAACTTTTCCTTGAGGCTGAAAAATATGAAAGTAAATGAATTTTGACTTGTGTACAATTTTCAATCTCTACAAGCTATCAATGACTGGAAGCCGACATCCATAAAAATAAATTCATGTGCATAGTTGGTATAGTCATTAATGCATGATTAAACTTGTTGGGCATGAGATCCCACACAACATGTTTTTGGGGCTCAAAGCCCAAGTTTTGGACAATTATATTGTAAGACCCTGTGAATTGGGGCACGGAGTGCGAAGTCTAGGATGAGTCATAGGGTTGTCTATGCTAAAATATTGTAATTTAATGTAAATTTGTGTCGGCCTACCCATGATCTGTGGACCATGGGATTGTATAAATAGAGCGAGGCTCTAAGTGTAAAGAAGGAGGACGGATAGATAGAATAGGGAAGGCATGGTTCAGGGTTAGAATCGGATCTGAAGTATACTAGGTCATAGTAGTAGGAAGAGGCTCTGTAGCTGAGTGCATAGAGGCCTAGAAGAGTCTACAGCTGAGTGCGCAGACCCCTGCAGTTGAGTGTGCAGGGCGAAGTCAAGTCTATACTTGGGATTGAAAGTTAATAAAGAGAAGTTTACCGTGTGCATATGTTCTTGAATCCATATTTTGATGATATGCATTACTTTTACTCTGTTTATTTACTGCACAAAATTTGTAAATACTTGTATGAATGCTTATATATGAAAATAATCTAAGTAATCAGCTAACAGAGCCTAACTAAGGAAGACTTGGGTAAATAACACAGGTCGCGCTGCGGCTAGAATTGCGTGAAGACAGTATCGCAGGGTGCGAGGTGCCCACTGATGCACATATCACAATAACTGCAAAGGTTACACCGTGTATCAATCACCTCCTATCAGACATGCCCAGGGTGTGGAAACCTGGTTCTAGCACCCTCCCATACTACTTCGGGTGAGACCTCAGTCCGCGCTCCGTGGACTGTTGCTGAAAGGGCCAGTAGTACCGAGATTTGCTTGGCTAAATCACTTCTGAACCTAGGTCAGGCCCCACTAAGCCAACAAATGGTTCCGTTGCCGGGACCGAGATCTGCATAAGGGATGTTTGATGTCGTGCCACTGGAACCCAACAAAGAAGGAAATTGAAGAGTGGTTGGACAAGAAGATTCACAAGTTCATGACACAGGAAAACAAAACTCCACAAGTATCTAAGGAAAAGTGGTTGGAGCGCTACGTGTATACGGAAATCCATGAGATTTTCTTTGCATCCTTTCCTTCTGAGCTGTATGAGTGGATCACGAAGTTAGCCGACAGCCAGGGAAGGTGTAGGCTCGACAAACCAATAGTGTGGACTCCGGAATTAGTGCACAGACTAGAAGCATCAGAAGATAAGATCACGTGAGCTGTGGACCATTGGCTCGACTGGATAATAGGGGGATTTATCACTGAGTTTGTGGTAGACACGACCATGAGCTACAGTGAGGCAGAACGACACTTTCTCAAAGGACCGCGAGGTAAGTATATTAAATCTTTGAATACTTGGATTAAGATGCTATTGTGTGAAAAAAGGGTCATGCGAATACATTAATGATTGGGACTACGTGGAACAAAAAGATCTACAAAAGTAGCATAGAATTAGAAAACAGCCCCCTAATTTCACCCTCGCGAGAGAACGAGGAAGAGTTCGCTAAGGTCTCTCCGAGAAGCGTGGTCAGTTTGATAAGGCAATGCATTCCGTGGTTACCACCTCCACCCACACCGCCACCCACTTCACCTCCCTCACCTCCATCTCCACCCACTCCACCTCCACCACCTCCATAGTGTAGTATGGTGAGCATGATCAAACTACCAGTATTCAGAGGAGTAGGGAATGAAGATCCAAACCAATTTTTGTTCGTGGTAAGAGTAGTATGGGAAGCACAAGGTGTCACAGATGATAATATTAAGAAGGCTACATTGGTGAGCGCACTGCAGGATCGCACATTAACATGGTATATCAAGCACTCTAACGACCACCCAAACACAAGGATAGCAGAGATCCAGAACATGCTGAATAGGGAATTTAGCAGGCCAAAGTCAGAAACATAATCAATCATCGGGTTTAAATAAATCGCGATGCTCCCGGGCGAGACTCCCTGAGATCTGGATCAACAGCTGAAGAGTACAATCCATGAAGCCAATATGACGCTGACAAATGGACAACATCGTGCATGGTTTGTAGCATCTCTAACACCGCACTTGAGGATGGCACTGTCACAACAAAAACTTTCCACCCAGGCCGAAGCGTTGGAAATGGCAATGAGATTACATGAGACCCCGATACAAGACCCTGGGTTGGGAGCTCTACAAATCTAGGCACAACTACAAAATCTATGTTTGGAAATGCAAAGTTTGAAGCAGGATAGGGCACAATGGCCAGAGGGGCACGAGGAAGTATGGTGCATAAAATGCAAAGGTCAGGGCCATGACAAGGATCACTATCCAGTGTTCACGAACTACTTAGTAGGAGGAGGGCCAATACCATTGAGACCGTTGGCACAGGCAAGGCCAAGTGCAACACCTGCTTTATGGTGCGTGATCTATCAGATAGGAGGGAAACACATGACGGATAATTGTCATTTATTGGAGAAGTATACACAGACACCCCAGCAATTGTTTTGTAATTTCTGTAGGTTGGTAGGCCACGATGAGCACACTTGTCGCAGTTACAGGCTAATGATGGATTGAACCCCTACCTATAGGATGTAGACAAAAATGCAAGCCCTCGACCTAGATGTGAGGATGGCGCGTGTTGGATTTAAAGGGCGAGGTCGAGGATGTGGTGTAATGGGACTAGGAAGGGGTCGCAAACAATTAATTTGTTACAATTGCGAAGGACCATGGCACCATGGCCGCGATTATACCAACCCGACAAGGATATCCTATTCATATTGTACTCAGGTTGATCATGAAACAATAGACTTTCCTATGTTGATCACAAGCATCTGCAAAAAAGGGTTATTCCGGCCTCCCCTGACTTAGAATATAAAAATGATGAGGTTTGAACCATGCGAAGAGGACCCGAATGTAAACATGATGCTCAAAAGTGGTACGACCATGGGAGAGGATACAAGGAAGTAGCTAGAGGAAAATATGTGGATTTGCGAGGCTCTTGCAAAGGAACCTGAGTTTGACTTAGAACACATAAAGGAGACATTCATGGAAGCTAAGAAGAGCTTCACGGAGGCCTCCACTTTAGGTAGTGAGGATCAACCAGAGCCAAGAATGGATCCTTCAATGCTCACTACCTTTCTGGAGACATGAATGAAATTTTTGTGCGACAACAAGGTAGTTAAAGGACAATAGGAGCTGATCACCAGGTGCACAGGGTCAGGAGAACCACGCGTAGTCCGAAAATTGGGGAAGCATGCATTGTGCATTGGAAGGGAAATGAGGTTGAATGCATAGATTGGTGAGTATGAAATGGATCAGGTAATTCTAGATTTAGGTTCAGACGCGAATGTATTATCGAAGCAAACATGGGAACGCATGGGCAAGTCCATGTTACAATGGTCCCCTATTCAATTATGAATGGAAAATGAACAGAATATTTTGCCCACGGGGATGTTGCAAGGGGTAACAGTTGATATTGAAGGTGCAATCACGCAGGCAAATTTTGAAGTAATAGAGATTTTCGATGACCGCAATCCCTATCTCGCACTATTAGGAATAGACTGGGACACCGACATGAATGAAGTCATCAACCTGAAGAAGCGCAAAATGATCTTCGAGAAAAAGTCACTACGCGTAGTAGTGCCACTGGACCTAGCCGAAGGAGCACGCTACAGTGAACCAGTGCATAATGATGATAGCGACGATGATCTTGATTGTATTTACAAGATAACTCCGTGAGACCAATATTGGGTGAATCCAACTGTCGATGGGAGGATCTCATGGGAGCGCGGAAGCTCTTGCACTTCAGATTTAGACGAAGAAGTAGAGCGATGGCAGAATCAGTTGCACGAAGTGACGACGCTGAATTGCAATATGATGGTTAGATCACCGCGTTGCGTGACAACAGAGGCAAGAGAGTTGTTGACATATGATGGATTAATGATAGTGGATGAATTCTTGAGAAAATTTGAAAGCGTAATACCAGAACAATAGCGGTTCAATGCGTTGAAGAAGGCATTGTGCACAACACCCACACGATGGTGGGGTACACATCAAGGAAATTTTGAGGACTAGCGCGAATGTAGAAGGATGATGCTCCTATGGTTTGGAAGCCCCAAGATTCGAACAAAAATCGGTCAGCAAGGATGGAGAAACTTGCACGCCCAACTGTCTCGATGGGTATAGACATGTGTTGTGCAACCCACACAAGCACACCCTAAACTCAAGATCAAAAATCAGAATAGGACGCAGCAGTAGAAAAGGCGATGCGCACCACAAACATTCCATGTTGAAGCATTCAATAAGGTGTGCAGAGTCCTTAATAGGGTTCACCAGGCGAGAAGAACTGATTGGGACATGAGCATGCCAGCGGTTGGATGGGCCTATAAGACCATGTGCAAAAACATGAGCATGGAGACGATTCCAAAGCTAAGAAGCAGAGTCGATGCCATAATTTTGGAGGAAAGGAATCCTCACACAATAGCTTCCACAGTTGGGACAGTACGTGAGGACTAGGATGAAGGAATTATGTAGCTACGCGAGGGTGAACATATACGATTCAGGAAGCCATTCGGCAAGGGAACCTTAAACTTCACGAACTCGAAGAAGATCGGGTACGACTAAGGAATAAAAGCATGTTAATGGACACGGAGATAACAAAACTAGAAAATGAAATCGTACAAGCATGTCTCGTCAATAAACTAAGAATGATAAGGCAATATACGGACAATGATACTACTGCATTAGAAGATTGTCGCCGAGAATTTGTGACTCTGATACCATGGCTGCGACCACACCTTACCAAACAAAGTAACCAAGGGAGCGCACCGCATAAGGAAGAATGCGTGGTGCTGACTGCCGCGAGGGTAATTGAGGAGTGCCCATGGACTAGGCTGGAAGGCGAATTGAAGTCTCGCACAGGTGGTGCGACCGCTCGACTAGCCATAGGGAGCACACTCTGAGCACTCCAAGCAGTTGAAAGAGAGCACGAGACTATGAAAGAGTCCGTGGGGGAGCTGCGTGATAAAAAGGTTGCGTGCAGGATGGGCATGTCACAAGGGTCGCACCCACATAGAGGGGGTTTTACTGCCACGTGGGTAGGCTGGGAAGCAACCATTGGTGTCACTATTCATGACAAGATATCCAATTTAAGACAAAGAGGAGAGGGTGGCTGGCAATTAAGACACGAATTAACAGCTAGATTTGGGATGATCTGCCACCAAGAAGGAATTAATGACTCAAAAGTAGGGGGAATGGTCGAATTCAAATTCAAAAGATGCTATAAAAACCCCATGGCTAGCCATGAGACAACACCTGGTTGTTTTACATTTGAGCAATTACAAAGCATTGAGCACCGAGTAATCTTACCACCTTTGAGTACGCCACAGAACATATCCCGTGTAAACAAGATGACTGCTACCAGAACAGGAGTGCGATTCATTGAAGATACCATTGGTGAGGCCTCAAAACCCCATATGGTCCATGAGGAGCCCAAAGATGCAGCGGTTGCACCAGAAGTTCCAAAATCGCCATGGATGTCGCAGTCAAAGAAAGATAAGCAGACTATGGGACCAGTCCATGTATCCACAAGAAACCCACGGTTCGGCAAGTTGTCAATGGAAGAAAAAGTCAAAGCCTTCACCATTGAACCAGATGAAGAGGAGCAAGACTTACAGGCTCTAATCGATCAAATAGAGGCATAAGACAATGTGGAGGAGGATGTCCCACCAATGCCTTCCGTAGAAAAGTTACCCACGTACGTCCCTCTGTGGAAAGGGAAAGTTAGGGTAGCCAAAGACTTGGAGGCCATGAAGAGTGTGCTCCAGAGCCTGCTCCTCCTTCACAAAATTACTTTTGAAGGTATGCCCCTCGGTCGGGTGCCTACCCTGAAATTCGAAGATTGGGACCTCGCAAACAGCGAGAAATCCCTGCACCTGGCGACGAAAAGCTTGATGAAACAGAAGTTAGAGGGGCTAGTGATCACGTTGGAGCCGAGAAAATGGTTGCGCAGTGTGGAGAAGGTCAGGTTACTACATCTGCGATGGATACCCCACTTTCATCACGCGCCCATTACCATTTTCTTCATCAGGCAGCTGCTGTGCCTGGTGCATGATGGGTATCTATGGCTGGAGGAGCCTATTCCCATCATGGTAGAACTTATTCACAGGATTTCTCGGCTTCCCTATAAGGAAGGGACCTCGGGGAAATAGCTGGTAAAAGCAGTGATTTGGCTCTCGTGGAAGCCATGAAAGCCAAATACAAGATGGAAGAGAAGAAGCGTGGCTATGCAATTGTGAGTATCAAGGACAAAGGCATGCGCATATCCACCCAGCTCCTGACTGGAAAATTAATGCGAAAGTGTCGTGCCGATGAAGTACCCGCACCTATGGTTGCATTGGCCGAACAGTGCATGGAGGGGGTCCAATTCATTTGGGTTGAGTTCCTCTATGAGGAATTTTTGATGAACTGCAAGGAGGCTCAAGAGCAGGGTAAGACGTTCAACTACGCGTGGTTGCTCTTATCCATCTTACTTGTCGCAAGAGAACTACCGGCAGATAGCCAGTTCCTACCTATCGACCAAGACCTACCTGAGGCCACAAAGTACGCTTTTCTCTGGGCCATGAAGGACACAAAGTGGATTCACGAGATAAAGGTTTTTTGGGTGCTGAGGGAGGCAAGCATCCAGATGTGGATCAATAGAAGACCACGGTTGTCTCCCATAGTGTACGCCACTCTGTAGAGCTTTGCATAGTTTAAAGCATACATGCACAGCATTCATGTCCAAGCATGGAAGGATCCAACAAAGGAATGGACAAAGCTTCCATTTATTGCTACTAATGATGCCATCCTCACAGCATTGGAAACATGGCCTCTGGAGTGGTGCGCCCCAGACTTGGCAAGAATGGAGAAGGTCACAGCCCAACAAAGGAAGAAGGACGCCAAGCTATGCGTCACGCAACTAGCTAAAAAGAGGCACCAGGAACAAGTAGCAGCAGAAGTAGCCACACAACAAAAGACGACCGATGTAGCAGTAGTGGCGCAGACGGCAGAAACAATAACATTGCCAATACAAGAGGCTGAGGGCAGCCATGAAATGTCTACAAGGCCGAGGGCTGAGGACATCGACCTAGACGAAGACAACGTGGATCCGGAAACTTTCTCGCAACAGTTGAAACGACCATGCGTCCCTGAGAAAGTAGTCCCCAGAAAGAAGACTAAGGCATCCAAGACGTCCATTGACCCAATCACGCTTATAGAAGGTGATATTTTTTACATTGGCGAAATGGTTCGTGATGTCACTAAGGACGCACTCTAAGAGGTGATGGTGGAGTAGAAAAATGTGTTGGGCATGCTACGAATGCAGTTACAGGGACTACAGGTGCAACCCCCTCAAACAGGAATGATCGCCCCAGATGTTTCAACAAGTACATCAGAGGCGGAACAAATGTTGCACGCCCACATGACCAACACTTTCATGTACCCTAAGGGCACGTTAGTGGCAGAAAATGAAGTTGACCAAGTTGCGGTGGGTAGGATTAAGGGGTTGAGCTTAAACTTGGCTACCCTTCCACGAGAAACCCTTTACCAGTTATAGGATGGGGTCGTAGCTGAGCTTTGCACCAAAGAAGATTGTGCACTATAGGTATTGAGTGAACAAAAGATCAATATGGAACAGCTCAACTGAGAGCGTGATGAACTCGTTGCGCAGACTCAAGGACTGGTGTAAGTAGTGGACAATGCTTATAGAACTATCCCGGAATTGGTTGTCCAGGAAAATCTACTAGTAGGAGTTTGAATTCACAAATTGGCTAGTGGATTCCGCGAGGCAAAGGAGGAAGCAACGAGGATAGAACTGGACTTCAACCTTCATATTATCGAACTGCGATTAAAGGCACAGTCACCCACCCCCAAAAGTTAAGGAACAACGTGCTAGCATTATCCAAAAAGGGATGGAGGAAATAGGATAGGTAGTGCAAAACTAGACTACTATGTTGGAAGAATCCTTCATAGTCCTCACTTCCTTACTGGAGGACCCCACCATACAGCGCCTAGAAATAGAGGCACGGGAGCTTCAAGTGTAGTATGATAGTGTGCATGGAACACATCAGATAGTTTTCCTGACCCAACAGCTGGTGAAGCTACAGCAGGCGAAGGTGTTGAAGGAATAGGTGGATTCCATGCAACAGAAAGAGGCAGTACTTAAAGTGTGCATCCAGCCTTGGATTGATGAGGCCTTCCTCATCACTGTCGATATCGAAGGAAAGCTCGCACAGATGAAGGTGATGCATTCCTTAAGAGAGGGATTTTCCCCTGATGATGAGCATTCGGTCGAAAGAGTAGAGAAGATCCAGCAGACAACAGAACAGTGTGTTGCGGACTTTTGCGCAGCACAGGCACAGTTGGAGGGGCTCCGTGCGAAGATCACCGCACCAGCAAAGTGACTCAGGACTTGTCACGATGATTGTGTTGGGGGCTTGTTGGGCATGGGATCCCCCGCAGCATGCTTTTGGGGCTCAAAGCCCAAGTTTTGGTCAATTATATTGTAAGACCCCGCGAATTGCGGGCGCGAAGCGCGAAGTCTAGGATGAGTCATAGGGTTGTCCGCCCTAAAATATTGTAATTTAATGTAAAGTTGTGTCAGCCTACCCATGGCTCGTGGACCATGGGATTGTATAAATAGGGCGAGGCTCTAAGTGTAAAGAAGGAGGATGGATAGATAGAATAGGGAAGGCATGGTTCGGGGTTAGAATTGGATCTGAAGTATACTGGGTCATAGTAGTAGGAATGGCTCTGTAGTTGAGTGCGCAGAGGCTTAGAAGAATCTGCAGCTGGGTGCGCAGGGCAGAGTCGGGTCTGTACTTGGGATTGAAAGTTAATAAAGAGAATTTTACTCTGTGCATCTATTCTTGAATCCGTATTTTGATGTTATCCATTACTTTTACTCCATTTATTTACTGCGTGCAATTGATAAATACTTGTATGAATGCTTATATAGGAAAATAATCTAAGTAATCAGCTAACAGAGCCTAATTAAGGAAGACTTGGGTAAATAACACGAGTCGCGCTGTGGCTAGAACTACGCGAAGACAGTATCAGAAGGCGTGAGGTGCTCACTGATGCACATAGCATAGTAAGTGCGAAGGTTGGATCACGTACCAATCACCTCCTATCAGACATCCCCAGGGTGCAGAAACCTGGTTCTAGCACCCTCCCATACTACTTCGGGTGAGACCTCAGTCCATGCTCCACAGACTGTTACCGAAAGGGCCAGTAGTACCGGGATTTGCTTGGATAAATCACTTCTGAAGCTGGGTCTGGCCCCACTAAACCAACAAAACTATGTGTTTTAAGGAGGACAACGGGTAATAAATATGTGAATTGTTTAAGTATTTAATAAGTAGTTTAATCTATTATCTCTGTGTGATTCATATGACATATTTGTTGATTTTTTAGTGCAATTGATGTGAGTAGTTTATTTCTAAACAATGTTAATTGCTTGTGAATATATTATAGTTCTTTTATCTTAATCAAATAATCACATTTTAGAAATTCAACTAATGACCATGAAAGGAACGTAGACATCACAATGTGCATGCGAGAGAGATATTTGTGTATAATTGAATATATGAAATGAAAAATTTCAAGTGTATTTTATACCTCAAATACCCAAGAGACATGTCTCTTTGAAAAATAGATCACTCCTCTTGGTAAACTAAACTCTATTAAGTCTACACATTTACATGTTTACTCGTATTTATTAAATATAGGTTTTAACCTTATACAAAATTACCTGCAAATGAATTCTTAAAACGTAAAAAATATATAGTGGTGAGAAACAAAAAACAAACACACAAATATTTTTCCCTAGATCCCAAAACTGGGACTACCAGATTGATTTTTCATTATGTTCCTTTCAATGTTTCAATACATGTATATACATGTCAAATCATTCATACCCCAATCCATTAACCCTGGATTAGAACATAATTGTAGTTCCCTTGACCTAATCTATAAGATACCATGGGCATAAAACCATCATGGCCAAAACCATGTGCAAAACCCATGCACAAAACCATAGGTCCTCCCACGTAATATAGGGTCGTGGAAGTAATATAACACACACCCAATATTCTCCCACTTGTTGTTTTCTTTCCACATAGGAGGTCACAAAAGAGCTTAGTCATTGGTCTAACCCTACAATGCCCATTGTTTCTCTACACCAAGAAAAATTCTCAGTGCTCATAGACTTCATCAATGCATCTGCAACATTCTTCAAAGTGTCCACCTTTACCAGCAACACCTTTTTGTTCTCAAACATATCCCTCACAAAGTGATATTGAACATCAATGTGCTTTTTCTTTGAATGATAAGAAGGGTTCTTTGCCAATAAAATTACACTTTGGTTGTCAAAGTATATCGTCATAGCTCATTGTACTAAACCCATACTTGAACACAATCTCTGCAACTAAGATACTTCCTTTCTTGCATGAGTGGTTGCCATGTATTCTACCTCTATAGTTGAAAGTGCCACTACACATTGTCTCTTGCTCATCGAATTTAATACACCTCCAAATAGGTTAAAAGAATACCCACTTGTATATCTTCTCTGACCTAGATCTTCAACCCACTCTACATCAACAAAGCCATGGATATCCAAAACTTTGTCCAATCCCAATCTTCCTTCATAGCATGGACCATAATCACTAATGCGACAAAAATACCTGAAAACCCTCTTCACTATTTTCCAATTCTCCTTCCTTGGTTCTGACATAAACCTGCTCAATACTCGCACTACATGTGCAATGTCTTGTCTAGTACAAACCATTTCATACATCACGCTACCGACTACACTTTCATATGGAACAAGGGACATGTCCTCTTCCTCTTCTTGTATCTTGGGACATTGTTCAATAGATAAATTCACACCTAGAACAATAGGAACCTTCACCAATTTACTATCCTTCATATTAAACATATGTAGTATTGTCTCAACATACTTCCTCTTGTTTAACCAGAGCTTCCTCTTTGGCCAATCTCGCTTAATTTCCATGCCCAAAATATATTTTGCAGCACCAAGATCCTTCATGTCGAATTTGGAGGAAATTTGGGTCTTCAAATCCTGGATAATTTCTTTGTCATTTCCAATCAGCACCATATCATCCACATACAAGACGAGATAAATAACACAATCACAATCGCCAAGTCCCCATATAAATGTATCAAATTTTTGATACCACATCCTTGGTGACTATTTTAACCCATACAAAAACGTTTTTAACCTACATACTAGTTCTTTCTTTCCCTTCACTACAAAGCCTTCAATTTTCTTCATGTAGATCTCTTCTTCTAGATCCCTGTGAATAAATGGTGTCTTCACATCCATTTGTTCAACCTCAAAATCAAAATAAACAGCAATAGATAAAAGTAATATAATAGAATCTACCTTCGCAACAGGAGAAAAAATATCACCAAAATCATTTCCGACACTTGGGAATAACCTTTTTACTACCAATCGAAATTTTTATTTCTCCATCTTGCCTTCTGCATTCATATTCTTCTTAAACACCCATTTTCTTTGGATGGGTTTCCTTTGAGCTGAAAACTCCACCACATCCCAAGACTCATTTTTGTCCAAAGATGCCATTTCATAAACCATTGCCTCCTTCCAAAGTTTTCCATCCTCTTAATCTACTGCCTCCCTAACAGTTATGGGATCATCATCAGTAATAGATAAAGAAAAAGTTGACAGAACGAAGATGGATTATACCTTTCTGTCTGCCTTTTTTCTCAAACTGATCTTCTCATAGCTAGAGTCTGTGGCTCCTTATCTTTTGATTCCTCTTATGCTATAGAGTGGTACGCTTCCTTCTTTAGCTCAAACTCTATTTTCTCGGGTTCCTTTGGTAGGACTTCATATTTAATAACATCTTTCATCTCTCTAAACACCACACCTCCTCCGTACAGAACATTCCTTTTTTTTGGGTTCCAAAGCTTATAACCTTTTAGACCATCCTTTTACCCAATAAAGATGCACCTTTTAGATTTACTATCTAGCATGGTTTTCTTATCCTTTGGAACATGTACATATACATCATAGCCAAATACCCTCAGATGTGAAAAACAGGGCTTCTTCCCTGTCCATACCTCATGTGGAGACTTATCCCTCAACATTGATGAAGGTGATCTATTAACTAGGTAACAAGCAGTCTCCACTGCCTCTACCCAAAATTCTTGTCCTAACCTGACAGTACTGAGAATTATTTTTTCCTTTTCGATCAATGTCCTCTTCATTCTTTCTGCAACTCCATTTTTTTGAGTTGTGTATGGAGTAGTCTCCTATCGTGTCATGCCACACTTCTTACAGAACTCTTCAAATTCCTTCTGGTAGAACTCTCCACCATTATCTATCATCAACACCTTTATCTTCTTCTCTGTTTGGTTTTCCACCAGAGCCTTAAATTCTTTAAACCTGTCAAAGACTTCATATTTACTCCCAAAGAAATATTTTCATGTATTCCTTGAGAATTCATCTATAAATGATACATAGTACAAAAAATTACCCAGTGATGGAACTGAAACGGGTACAAACACATCACTGTGCAGAAGCTCTAATATCCCTTTTGCCCTCTTAGTACTAGAGGGAAAACTCACCTGATTTTTCTTCCATATACACAATGTTCACATCAATCAAAATCCAAAGAGAAATTGCAAATACCTTCTACCATACCATTACTATGAAGTATTCAAAGGCCCTTCTCTCCAATATGTCCAAGCCTTTGATGCCATAACATGGTCTTTTCTCCAGAGACCACTAGATTTTCTACTCCACTTTTAGGAACCACATAATTGTTGCACCCATCAATAGCAGTACTAGCCAGAAGCTTGTATAGAGTTCTAATATGAACTCCCCGCATCAATACTAGTGCTCCTCGAACCATATTGTAGGTATCTTTCTCAAACACTATTTGTATACCTGCATTATCCATCTTGCTTATAAAAATTAGATTTCTGGCAAATGCAGGAATATGCAGAACACATGGGAGTTTTCTAATCCTTCCACCTTTCAACTTCAGCTTGAATTTTCAACATCTAATGATTCTATCCTTCCTATCATCCCCTAAGAAGACATCACCACCATCATATTTCTCATACTTGCACAACCACTCCCTAGGGGGAGTGAAGTGAAAGGATGCACCTGAGTCAATCAACCATGCCTCATGATCTACGTGTGTACTTGAAGAAGAATCCAAGTACATATCCCCACCTTCATATGAGGTGGTTTTTGCCTCTATAGAAGGTGCATCATCAGATCCCTTTCCTTTCTCAGGAGCTTTAGATCTAAAATCCTTTTTTAAGTGCCCTTCCTTTCTGCATTTCCATCACACCTTTACAGGTTTTCCTATTGATTTAGATCTCCCACATGAGGACTTATTTTTGTTTATGTTCTAGCATAGTCCTCATACAAACAAGGAATATCCATTCTCACCCTCCACATTTTTTTTGTCTCATCTCCTTCAACAACAAGGATGAGATTATTTTATCAAACTTCAAGGTAATTGTATTGCTACCTATTACAACCAGACTATCCCACTAATCTGGTAGAGAACACAACAAAATGATACACTTATCTTCATCTGAAATTTTAATATCAACAGATAAAAATTAACTTACCACAATATTAAAGGCGTTCAAATGCTCTATCACCGAGTCTCCATCCTTCATCCTCGGGTTATACAACCTTTTCTTGTAAAATAGTTTGTTCACCAGAGACTTAGATTGGTACAAAGTCCCTAACTTATCCCACAATTCCTTTGTTGTAGCTTCCCTTGATACATTCAACAATACCAAATCAAAGATACACAATTGTATTGTGCTCTTTTCCTTCTGATCTAACTTGGACGAGTCTTCACCTAACATTGTTGTTGGTTTAGTACCTAGAGCTATCGTGATCCTGATCGTTATCCACCAACAATTCCTCCATCTATAACTATTAAAATTAACAATCTCTATCTTTTAGTTGCTCGCCATCTTCTTTCACTGCAAGAATCAATCCCACAGATCTCCCACTGAACAGGGTCTACCACAGGCCCAAGCAAAACCCCTTAGTAGTAAAGGCATCCCCTTGAAGCTAAAAAAACTCTGACGCCAAATGTAGGTTTCTACCTTGTAAAAAAATTACCTACAAACAAATTCTTAAAACAAACAAAATATATAGCAGTGAGAAAAACAAAACAAACACATAGAGATTTTCCCCGGGATCCCAAAACGGGGACTACCAGGTTGATTTTTCATTGTGTTCCTTTCAATGTTACAGTACATATATATACATGTCAAACCATTCATAAAAACCAATCCATTAACCCTGGATTAGAACATAATCGTAGTTCCCTTTACGGTATCTACAAGATACCATGGGCAAAAAACCATCATGCCAAAAACCATGTGCAAAACCCATGCACAAAACCATAGGTAGGTATGCCCACCTGATATAGGGTCATGGAAAGAATATAACACACGCCCAACATTAAAGTATGTAAATAATGGTGGGAAGTAACTCTTTGTAAGTATATTTCTTCACATCATCTTCCTTATCCCATCTTTTACACAAATACTTGCTTAAATTATGGTGGATATTAACTTATGGTAATTATGTTATTTATGGGAGTATGAGATAATTTCATGGATCTTACTTTTATGTGTTTTTTTCTCATTTCCTTTCTTTTAATTTTCCTTCTTATAATACAAAATTTAATTTCCTTTCATGTTTTTACATACTATTATAAATACATCAAGTATTATGAAGATAGAGCACAACTAAATTCTTCAACACTCACTCTTAGCTAGGGAGGTATTCATAATGTCTATCAAGATATCAACAAGTTGAAAAGTTTTCTCTAAGGAAGGATTAAAATTAGATGAACATTTGCATCAATATCATAATTACCAGCCTCACAATTGTCTAGGTAAACCCTCTTAACCTATAATAATCACAACATCTACTTAGTACCTATGGTACAACATCAATATCAACTAGTCACAAGGATCTGGGTTGTGCCTCAACCTCATGGTATCTAAACCAGTGCAAGTTCAACATTACGTGACTAGTGTGTTAATTTTGTAGCTCAATGATAAATTCCACCCATAGGAATATATTCCTCTTTTCTAGAGGACCAATTTTGACTATCGAAGCGCTCAATTTGGATAAGGGAAATTGTACTTATTAAGAAAAGCCCACATATGCACATTTGGACAGGTTGACCTTAACAGGAAATTGGTCACCCTTGGAAGCCTATAAATACAAGTTACCTCAAGCTCATTTTGATATCACCAAGCATCTTATTATTCTATTCTTCATCGGTTGGTTCACACAGGTCTA
Source organism: Pinus tabuliformis (assembly GCA_031772625.1). Taxonomy (NCBI): domain Eukaryota; kingdom Viridiplantae; phylum Streptophyta; class Pinopsida; order Pinales; family Pinaceae; genus Pinus; species Pinus tabuliformis. The sequence goes on along the minus strand of CM062817.1, from coordinate 1,981,695,494 downwards.
AGGTTGCATCGACGAAAGAGGTTCGCACAGGTCTAAAAATATAGGGTCTGAAGCTTACACATGTTCTAGGCTTTCTAGGTCATAACCACAAGTTCGTCAAAAGCAATTTTCGGTCACAATGACTCGCTAGGAAGCTCAAGGTCTCAACTGAATGCACAACTCTTCCTCCATGAGGTTGTTGGGAAAAATATTTAGAGGGGGGTTGAATCAGTACTTTACAATCAATAACTTCTTACATTTCATATTCATATTTCTATACGTGAATCCACTGAAACGAACCGGGATGTGTATGAGATTGTTCTTAAGAGAACTAGCGTATATCCAATGAACTTATGATTCAATTAATGCATCATACGTTGATCTTCATCTAGTGCATCAGTACTTTATTAAACATTAGATAAACAGTAACCATGTGTTGTAATAAAAAAATAAACCATCACACATAAGCAACACACATGAACACCAGGATTTAAGATGGAAACCCAATGCGAGAGAAAGCACTTGCTACTATCATCTCTTTCTTATTTTTAATATAAATAAAAAGTTGTTTGCAATATTATATTGGTGCAAGCTCATACCAATACGCAGGCACCCACCTGTAGAAGGCTACAACATTCATTCTTTCTCCATATCCTACTGGAAGGGAGCTACAATCCCCTCGTTCTTGTACTAGTGTAAACTTGTACGAGTACACAGGTACCAACCTGCAGAAGGCTAAAACCTTCACTCGTTCTCCAGCTACTACTAGAAGGGAGTTCCAACCCTCTTATCTAATCACCAGCCACTATTGGTAGGAAACTTCGACTTCCTAACTGAAGACTCCAACCCTCAGCAACATCCTTGGACCATGTTTCATAAATTTTCACATTGGATCCACTTGCTTCAACACATCATAACTTGTAGGCCACGTTTCATTTAATTTACAGACTGGACCAATTATTAACACTCAAGATCAATATCAATAATCAAATTTTAACTCATCATTATAACATAGTCATCAATCTTTGGCACAACTGAATCAATCAATCACTAAAACCCAATCATCAATCTCTAACATAACTGAAACCCAAATCATCAATCACTGAAATTCAATCATCATTCTCTGAATCAACCAATCACTGAAACTTCTGACACAACTGAATCAATCAATCACTGAAACCTCTAACACAACTGAATCACCTAATCATCAATTTGTGATACAACTGAATAAACCATTCACTCAAAGGGAAATCAATTGATACTTAATCAAAATTCAACCAATCAACTAGAACAATCAGATCATTGTAGTCAATGCAAAAGACTGAACCGAGAATACTACATCAACACACATAATCAATTGCAATCCTGATCATTCAAATTTCAAAATGTATACGCTATTTCATTTAAGGCAGCCCATGTGCATACATGCTTTTAAGGAGAGAAACCCATGTACAGACCTTAATATACTGAAAACTGAAAAATTGACTACTGCAATTCTGAAAGGAATACTGAGTCATACTCAAATCTACTACAACATTCTGAACCAATCTCATAACTAAACCTGATATTCAATCATAATCAACAAGTAATGTTGACACTATTCATAACCACATTCAACTTCATCATTCTATCAGATCTACTTCATACATTATCATTTAACCCAGATCAGTCACGAGGACATCAATGACAGACAGCAGAGAAACAACAACATTGATCAGATTTGATTAGTCATTATCAACATAAACCCTTACTTTGTATACGCTACCTTGAATAAGCGAACCCGCGTGTATACACACTTTTCCCGAGAACAAACTACATATAGATCTGTAAATTTTGACCTAAAATTGTGTAGCGCTTCAGAACTTTAGAAAGGTCGAGATCATAATATTGAGAGATAAAAACATGTGTCTGTACTTCGGTCTAGTCAATCCATGAGCAGATCATACAATGAAAAGTCATTTCAGGTCTCATGATCCTGATCCATCATTGTATTCATTAGTGCATAATTATTTCAGATCAATTGGATCTCATCGATCTTCAAACTCTCAGGTGCATACCTAGTTTAGATCTAGAAAAGCCTCAAAAACCGTTAACATGCATATTTTCTTTTGATCTAACTTTTCATAAGATTTTCACTTGCCCCCTACAGACTTTGATCTTCATCACCTTATATAGTTTTAGCCTTTTTCAATACCTCGGGTCAATGCCATAGTTATGTCGATGGTATTCTTTGACGGAATTAATATTCTTTTTCGCACTCATTACTATGGGCCAATTCCATGGAAAGAGCCCATGATATTTAGAATACCATGGTGCAAAATCCATACGCTATGTTTCTTCACTGAAATCGTGTTCATATGCTACTTGGCTTAACAGAACCCACTTATAGTTCTTGAACTTCCAACTTTATCATTCTTGTGAACTGATTCCTGTGAACTGCCACATGTTTTGTCACATCTCTAAACACATCCTATTAACTTGCAACCTTATCATTCCTCTGAACTGACATACATTCTATCACATCTATAAACATATCCTGTTTATACCTTTAACAAATATTGTTGAAATGTGGCAACAAGAATATTCTAATTTAATTTGTCCTTGAATTAAATTGCAAATTAAAATCAAATTTAGTCTTAACAGCTACTTGGAAATAATTAATTAAGTTATTTTGACTTAATTAGCTAGAGAAATTCAAGTTAGAAGTCTTTCTGAAGTCATTTATCCCTTAAATTAAGGAGATAAGCCTCAAATTAAGGAGATAAGATTGAGTTATATTTGAATTGTAATTAGTTAACTCAATTTACTGAGTTAGGTCCAGTTAAATTAGTTCCAAACTGTTTGAGGAACTAATAGAGAGATAATAGTCAGTTGATGCATGCATGCACTCAACTAGTGTACTCCAGTTAACTGAAGATTCCCTCATCAGAAACTCATGCATGTCTATTCTGCGAAAGACCCAATTAAGATTGAAGACAAGGACAGTGTACTATCAGTTGCATGTGTTTTCCTATAAAGAAAAATCATGCATGCAGAAGGAAAAAATTCCTTGATGATTGCATAGTTTTGACAGTGTATGAGAACAATGTTCCACTTGGTGAGGTGAGAATCATCCCAGAGGAACAACTTAAGGAAATAGGAGCTTGCAGGGCAGAGAGGAAGGCTTGAGAGAAGCCAGGATTTCCTGTGAGCATCTGTGAGGATTGTACTGAGAGCTGGATAGCTGTGAGAGCTAAGGCTTTGTCTAATTTCTATGTATTTCAACCTTGTATTATAATACAGATAGTGGGGTTTTTTACTTGAGGCTTTCCCAAAGTATTTTCATGTGTTTGGTTCATTGATTCTTCTTCTTCTGGTTATATATGTTCAACTCAATCTATCTCGATTGTTAAGCTTCCACAAATTGATAGTAGAAGTAGGTTATAGTATTCTGCTTTGACTTATATTGGATTATCGGGTTAACCTACATAGCATATTTTCTACATGGTCTCAGAGGACGCGATTTGTAGAGAATTTTCAAAATTTTTACAAATATATCAAAGGAAAACTTATCAATTAGGATTCCATTTCATCAAATAGGTTTTCATCAAGGACAACTCATTAATGCCAACAATTTTCCCGTATTAAGCTTCTGATTCTGATCTGTAAACCTTTGACCCATGATCTTCGTATTATGTTCCATCATTTTGTCACCTCTAAACTGACCTGTGGATTCATCAGTTACCATATACTTGTTCTGTTACAAGTGATTTTCCATCAAGGACAACACATGCATCATAATGCCAACAACGGTTGGGATTCTACCGTAAAATTGGACAGTTGACTACAGTTGACCGCATTTAACCGAAGCTAGGCCAAGTTGACTCATATCTAGGTTGTTTCTAGGAACATATTTTTGAATTTTATTGGGTTAATTTTGCTAAATGATTTTGTATTGGGCTGATTATACTCTTTGTTGAACATTTTATGACAATCTAATTAAAAGAAGAATTTTCAAATGGTTTCCCCCATAATGGGTTTTTCCCTGATCTTTAACCAAATTTGGTGTCTCTTGTTGATGTGTTGTTTGTCTCCTTTTTCATTGCATTTACTGTTATATATTCAATTATTATTGATGATTGGAAACATTATCTGTTATTGAAAAGATTTCTAATTGAAGAATTGAATTCGTCTAAAGTTATTGAAACAACATAGAGCAGTATGAACATTAACAGGGTTTCAGAGCTAAGGTGAAGTAAAAGCCCAAACGGAGACAAGAATTAAAGTAATCATCTTTGGAAATTTGAAGGAACCTATCTAGTCAAGTTAATATGTCTTGCTCCTTCTTCAGGGAACATGAGAAGTTGGGTGACTCATCTAAATTTGCTACATGGAAAATCAGGTTGGAGATATAGCTTATAACAATGATGTTTTGGATTACTTTCAAGGAAAAGTACTTGAGCTTTCAGATAATTCTTCTAATGCTGCCAAGAACAAGCACAAGAAAGGTAATTTAAAAGCAAATAAAATTATAGATTATGGTTTACAAGATAATTTACTTGCATATATTGGAAATTTGAGGAAGTCTAAGGACATGTATGATAAGATAGTTGGCATGTATGAATTTAACAATTTGAATGAAATAATCTCCTTGAAATATAAACTCAAAGACATGAATATGAAAAAAGGAGAGTCTGTTCAATCCTACATTATGAGGATATCTCATATTAGAGATCAATTGTAAAGAGTTGGGGAAACTGTTCCTGACATGGAATTGGTGATTGTGACTCTTAGAGGTATCCCTCCCATTTGCAAAACCTTCATTACTACTATGAGCAACAAAAATTCCTTCCTGTCATTTGAGGAGACTGTTGGAAAGCTCACTCAAGAAGAATCAAGGATGATATCAAGAGGAAGGATTCAAAAGCATGAAGAGGGAGAGCCCGTTGCATTCACCAGTCAAAACAGGAAGAAGAAATGAAAAGGAGGTCCATCAAAATCAAGAAAGTATCCTCCTTGAAATTCAAAGAGAATGAATTACATAACATCATCTCACATTGATTGTCATAATTGTCACAAGAAATTTAATTATGCTTGAGATTGCCTCAAGAGGAACAATGGTCCACGTTACAACACTAGAAGCAACAACAACACATTTGTTGATCGAAGAAGGAGAGATGACCAAAGGAATGATCGCAATGGAAGAGATGAAAGAAGAAGAAGAGATTCTCCAAGTGACTATGAAGAATACCATCATCCTCAAAAGAAGTCCAAACTCTCGAGGTATGAAACTAATGTTACAAATCAGTCTGAATATATTCTTATTTCTACCCTCACTAGTTCTTCTCCTTTAAATTTGTGAGATATTTTGTTGGTTGATAGTGGGGCCACCCATCATTTCTAAGAGGATAAGGAAGTTCTCTCTAATTTAATGGAGAGAGAGTCAAATTTGAAAATTATTCTTGGAGACAATTCCACTAATCTCATTAAAGGCTATGGGTTTGTAAAATTTCACTTGGATTTCAGGGAATATGTTTTGCTACATGATGTAATGTATGTGTTGGGTTTGAATAGGAATTTTGTATCAATATCTGCTTTGGAAGACAAAAGGATGAGGGTTTCCTTCATGAAGGGAAAGGTTCTTACCTGACATGTTGGATCACCTATGAGAGATGCATTCACATTGGGATCAAGATTTGAAGGACTCTAGAGAGTCACTAGTAGGCCTATACTAGCATTGGTCCATGATACTAATCATCTAAGCAAGTTATGGTACTGAATATTGCCCAATCTACATTATGATGCTCCTTTGAAATCGAAGAAATCCCTCTCTGGTATTCCTACTATTCAAGCTAACATAATGGAGTATGTCAAGGTTATGCCAATGGAAAGAAGACAAGAGGACCATTACCCTCTAGGGAGAACAAGACAAATGGCATTCTCCAACTCATTCATTCTGATATATATGGTTTGATGCTCATACATAATATTGGTGGCTATCTTTACTACATCTCCTTCATTGATGACTTCTCAAGAAAGACGTGGATATATTATTTGAAGCATAAGGATGAAGCCTTCAAAATGTTCAAGGAGTTCAAATCTTTGGTCAAAAATCAAACACAAAAGAAAATAAATATATTCAGGTCTCACAATGTTGGAGAGTACATATCAAGGGAGTTTATTGATTTTTGCAAGAAAGAATGTATCAAGAAAGGGATGAGTGTGCCCTATAATCCCAAACAAAATGGAGTGGATGAAAAAAAGAACATGTCTATTGTAGAAGTCGTTCATGCCATGCTCCATGATCAAAAGTTGTCATAGTTTCTTTGGGGAGAGGCAACAAATGTTGCCATATATGTTCAAAACATGGTACCTCATCAAGAATTAGACAATAAGACCCCCGAAGAAGTGTTCATAGGTGTCAAGCCTGATGTTGGCCATCTCCATATCTTTGGCTACACCATATATTTTCATGTGTCGAAGGACAAAAGAAACAAGTCGAAAGCCACCACAAGAAAAGGTTTCTTCATTAGATATTACGAAAATTCCAAATCACTTAGAATATATATTCCTCCTCAAAGGAAGGTTTAAATTAGCAAGGATGTAATGTTCGATGAAGACGTTGTCGTTGGGAAAGAAAGAGACCTTCCTCTGCTTCCTCCTACTAAGAAAAATGATGATATGGATATTTTATATGGTCCTCCTATGCCTAAATTTGAGACATCCCTTAACAAGTACTTGTCTTGATTTTCTTGTCTGCAATATCTTCATTAGTTTCTTTGAAAATATCCAAAATCTCATAGAGCCAACTCCATCAAGTTGTTTCATAACCCTCGTAAAGGTGTAGTTGGAAAAATGGATTCCCAGTTTCCACTCTTGAACTCCTAAACCACATATCTCCCGAAGTCAATTATTGAATAGTGTCCCAAGTTGTCAGATAACCTCACTAAAAGACCACCCCACGCCTTCAACAAATGAGGGAGAAATCCCTAGATCCACGATATCTAAATTATCTGGACAACCATCCATATTGAGATTCACACCACTCTGTTTGGTTGTGTTATATTCTTTCCACGACTAGCCCACATACTTAACTGGGGGTTAGAGTGGGGGAGGTCACATGGTGTTTGAGGTGTACCCATAACCCCACTTTATGGGGTCTGGGGCAGCGCCCCAGAAAATTTTGGTTTTGGACCCTATGTTAAGTTGGGCGGACCCACCTATGGTTTTGTGCATGATTTTCGCACATGTTTTTTTGGACGCGATGGTTTTCAGTCCATGGTATTGGATGATTTGGCATGTATAAATATGTATTATAACATTGAAAGGAACATAATGAAAAATCAAGCTAGTAGTCCCGGTTTTGGGATCCAGGGGAAAATCTCTGTGTATATGTGTTTTATGTGTTATGCTCTCGCTATTGTTTATTTTATGTGTTTTAGAATTCGTATGCAGCTAATTTTTGTACAGGGTTAAAACCTACACACTCAATCTCTTAAATAGTAGCTTCAGGCACAATGAATTACCCCTTTGCAATAAAAATTTAACTACTAGTATTCTATGGACGAGCTCCCATCTACCAAGATACATGGATGCCAACCGTTGTACTCACTAGTTGTATAGAAGAGTCATCTAGATACATAATGTAACTAGAGTCAATTTTACAAAGTGACCTCCTTATCTGATTTTGGAAATTCACCATCATCAATTTTACAAACAATTTATAATGCTACTAAAAAATAATGATCTCAATACATATGGTTATGTTTATAAAGCATCCCCACTTACAGTCTTACATATAAAGTTATAATAGAGTTGAGAGACATTTAATAATCTTCACTTTCATTTTAGAATCTATTGGGTGCACAAGCTCTAGCCATAAGCTCGAATAAGGTTGGGCAATATTCACTATACAATGATTCAACTCCTTTACCAGGTTAACCCCCGCATTAGAATGTCAAAGACTGATGCATTTAACACGTAGTTCATATTGATCGGTAACATAATTTGATTGTTTCAAACAAGCTCAACTAATAAGAAACACCCAATGAAGTGCCTGCAAACCCACAAATATGTCGATGAAGGATCCACCAAGAGAAGATTACTTGAGACTGAGAACTTCTGTTGGTAGCTGACATCATGAAAAAATACTGGGATGAAACCTATGTTCCCATCCTTGGGATCGAAAGGGTTGTTTGATGTCATAGCACCAAGAATAAACGTATTCAACCCTTTCAGATTCTCATGCTCACAAATAACATTTGTATACTTTTCAGTTGATGATTTTGTCCCAAGGTCACAAGTGAAATGGGTTGCAATGATTGTGAGGTCAACTGTGTTGAAAGCTTCACATGTGGTGACCGAGAGTCCACAACGAATCAACTAGTAATGCCCAATTGTTGGTGAAGTATCTCCTCACAACAGTACGACCAAATGAGAAGGAAATCAATGATGTAGTCCTGTCCACAACTACTTCTAAATGAATGTAAGACCATTGAAATAATATGAAAATTGTACTTGGTTAACCATGTTACCGCTGGAATTATACCAACGATATCATGGGGATTTTGGCACATGGTCCTTCCGCATGGGTGGACCAATCTTGTAAGAGGTGCTCAGATTAGTACGTGGGTGACGGTTATTCTACGGAGAATACAATGCGTTGCCTCCTTTTAAAGAGTGTATTCTCTTTTCCACACAGCCACGCCAAACTCTACAAAAATAAAAAAACTACACACACAAAAAATTCACTTACATCTATACTAATTTACCCTACAACAAATTACTTTCCTATATCCTTAACCCTGCCTTAACGAAGTTAACTCAGAGCCACTCACTTTGATACCAATTTGAAAAATAGATTGCACACAAAAACTACACTTACATTAGATTAATCACGGATATAAATACATCAAACATTGGTTGAATATAGTAATTATATCTTGACTACACAATCAACTAGTTGAGTAAATATCTCAACCAAATACTAAACTAGGAACTAAATATTTCAGCTCCAACTAATTAACAATTAACCAACAATTACATTTATGATGAGGAATCTCATTCAATGTGCACAAGCCAAGTAAGAGTGAAGTCTCCAAAATATTTATGCTTTATCATAATGTGTATAAATTTACTTGTAAGCCTCAAAATCATCTATGACACATATCTAGCTGCAAACCATTATGACCATTATGCTTCTTTGCTATACCCTGCTAGTTGGACCTCTACTACCATATACCATATTAGTGAATCATGAATCCATAATCGATATTAAAATACATAACAAAAAATTGATGAATCTGTGATCAATATTAAACTAAAGAACTAAAATAAATGATAGACTTAATACATAAAACATTTCAAATGTAGCCTAGAACATCATGCCCTAGCCTCTTGCATCCTTCTTCAAATGTTTCGATGAATCCATGATCAATATTAAACTACATATCTAAAAAATGATGAATCCTTAATCAATATTAAACTACATATCTAGAAAATGGCATACTTAATACATCCAATATTTTGAATGTAGTCTAGCACATCACGTTGTGACTCTTGTGCCCTTCTTCAACTATTCCATTAAACATATTGTAGAAATCCTTGAATCATATTTTCATGTGTTATGGCAATTGATTTACTAGTGATAGATCCCATCTAAAAACAAAGCCAATATCTATATTAACAGTCATCATAATAATAATAATAAAGTGGAGAGTGTAAATACAATTTACACTTTATCTTTATGTGTTTATAATTTTAATTATAAAGTATATATGCTTTCTCTTTAGATTCGAGGGTAACTGACACAGGTCAAATAACATCTAACCATAGGGTCTTCACAAACACACATAGAACTAAAACTAGTTGCAATTCACATAATATTAAGTATACATAAACTCTCACATAATTGATTAAAGAAATAAAATATTTATAGGAGAAATCAAGGCCTATTCATGGCCTCTCATTCCTCACACTCACTCACATACTTCTACCTCTTACAGCGTCATAGTCTCACCTCAATTTATACAAACACATCTGAACCAAAATAGGTTCTAGAGAATTAACAAACTCCGAAAATATCTCTCATAATCCATAAAATCTCTCATCTGATCCCTTATCCCTAAATAAGAGCTAACTAATCCATAATCCTCTCAAACCTTCCACAATACTCTTGAGTCTTCTCCTATTTACAATAATATTTATTCTCTCTTAAAAACTATAGAAAATACAATAAATAATTAAATCCCCACTTTACAAACTAACTCCTCTAGTAAACAATTGACCTATGTTAGATGCACTTGCATCAAAATCCCCAGGTAAAAATAATTCATGTTCTCCCGACCATATGTTTTCATAATTGATTATACATCCTCCTAGATCCCACGCTTTAGTTTGTCATTGATCAATTGCTTTGTCATATTGTTTCCTTTTGGTTGTTATTTTTTCTTGTCTTCCAGGTTTCCAGACTTTATGTTGCAGTTCTCCCTTCTCCTTGTTGATATATGCGTAGTCTGTTGTCATTAGCAAGCTTATATCATCTTCTTTCCTTCTTGCAATATGTCTCTTTTGTGACATTTTCACCATAAATCTTCTAATCTCTTCAATTGCCATGTCTTACTTGTCTTCTTGTTGGTAAAAATCACCCATTCTTTGTTTAAAATGACTCTTGTCCTCCATGAATTCACTAGGATACCACTCATCTTCTATCATTCTCTGCCTCTTCTCCTGGAAGTCGTCCTTATTGCTGCCACTTTGTTGTTGCATTTTCTTCATTGAAACCTCATCCTCATCCTCTATGAAATTGTTGCAGTCCATCATCATTTCATTTTCTTCACAATTTTTCTTTGGATTGTCCAACCAATCCTCTAAAAAATCCATTTTTGCAGCAACAACTGCCATATCTATGCCTTTGTCGACTTTCATAGGTTCCTCCAATGGTTCTTGAGCTTTCTTAATTTCCAGCTTACTCTTGGTTTCTTGCGATTCTCCACTACCTACAAATAAAAAATAAGTATTAGTTTCAAAATCAAGAGACCTGGAGGTATGTCTTATGGTTTCTTGCATCCCTTACTTATGTAGCATTCAATCCTTCAAGTTCTCCACTGACTCTTTCTCATCTACTTCAATTTGCTTACTGGTGTCCATATGCATACACTCATCATCCTCGAGTTGTTCTAGCCTCTTTCCAATCTACACAATAGTCTTCAATGACTCTTATTTAGAATAATTTATGGTGCCATTTGTAGGAATCTAACCCATGTTCACATCATCGTCGTCGTCACCCAACAATGGTCCTTGCTCTAGTTCACAAATGTATATATTTTTCTGGAGTTTCTCTACTTCTAAAACTTTCAGTTTCTGCTTCAGTCTTCTTTCCATCAATAGTTTAATTGGCCATTTAAATGTTCGCTTTATTACCCATCCATGTCTTTGTCTTTGTAACAACTTCATTAATATGCCAAGCCACTCCTTTAATTCAACGACCTCTTTCTCTTCATCAACAATACTAACTATTATGTTATCGTTGTGACTTTTCTCTCGATCCATCTTCATCTTCTTTCATAAAATTCACCTTGTTCACTGTAACCTTCAATTGAATCACTTTACCAAGTTATCTCCTCTGATACCAAAAATTAACGTAGGTCAAATAACATCTAACCATAGGGTCTTCACAAACACACATAAAACTAAAACTAGTTGAAATTTACACATTATTAAGTATACATAAACTCTCAAATAATTCATTCAAGAAATAAAATATTTACAAGAGAAATCATGGCCTATTCATGGCCTCTTCCTCACCCTCACTCACACACTTCTACCTCTTACATGGCTCATAGGCTCACATCAATTTATACAAATGGATTTGAACCAAAATAGGTTCTAGAGCCTTAGACCAATGGATCTGAACCAAAATAGGTTCTAGAGCCTCAACAAACTCCCAAAATATCTCTCATTATCCATAAAATATCTCATCTAATCCCTTGTCCTTAGATAAGAGCTAACTAATCCATAATCCTCTCAAACCTTCCACAATACTTTCAAATCTTCTCATATTTACAATAATCTTTATTCTCTCTTAAAAACTATAGAAAATACAATAAGTAATTAAATCCCCACTTTACAAACTAACTCCTCTAGTAAACAATTGACCTAGGTTAGATGCACCTGCATCAGTAATAAAATTAAACGATTGACTTAATTTATGTAAATTAAAATTCAAAAATATTTAGAAATCTACAATCCAAAGAAATATAACTTTCCCAAAAGTTTAATTTGTTTTTAATATATATATTTGTAATTTCTAATGATTAAACGAGTTAAATAGTATTTTTAGATTTTAACAATTAAACGTGTTCTAATATAAAGTGGTAAAGTAGATCACAATTCTACACTTTTATAGATTTTATTTATCAAAATAATTTACAAATTCTAATAAAAAAAAGTATTGCATCTGTATAGATTTTAGAAATCAAGGCAACTAATTTCTAGAATGGTTAACTATATACATCGTGGTAGACTATAAAAGTATGATTTTTACACTATCTCTGCCATATGATGGACTAGAATGATGAATATTTATGAACAATATGTACTAGTTTTTGTTTCCTATTAATAGAAAGCAAGGTTTTGTTTATTTATTTTCACAGATTTTGTAAACAAGTTGAGATTGAATCAAGTTCCATGTGTGTGATTGTTGGAGTTAATGGAGAATGTGTATTATTGGAGAAAGTATGTTCATTAGTTGTGCGTGTGTCGTAGTTTAGGAATTAGTTCCTATTTTCTAGGCGTTATTTCTAACTCTCCTATTCTCATGTAAATTTATATATTCTTGATGAATAATGATCAATGTAGATCGTCCTCCATGAGGCAGTCTCCAGATGCAGCGTGCTTCTGAGAGTTGTTAAGTTTCTGAATATATTTGGTTTCCTCCATTTTTAACATGGTATTAGAGCCGATAAGATTTGGTGGTTGTGGGAGTGCCTAAGTGGCAGAATTGTGGCTCTTGGTGGCTGGTATGAAGGAGTCCTCACAAGGAGGTGAAGTGCTGAGGAATAGCATAGGCATTTCTTTCTGAGGTAAAACTAAACCAGCGTGGGTTTTATACTGTATAGTTTCACTTCCATAGCTTTGGAGTAGCATGGGATTTGGGCTGAAAAAACGTGTTTATCAACCTTTACTAAGAGAAATTCTACGTAGTGCGGGCCACAAGCACGGAATTGGCCATTAAAATGTGTGCTACTATGTTTTGGAGATCAATCAGTGGTGCTTTCGTGGCTGCAAGTAGAGACGTAGTATTCCATGAGCAGACTGATGATGGAAACTTTGATAAAGGAAATGAAGAGTGGCATATGCCTTTGTTGGTGGAAGATGGAAGCGATGAAACAAGGTACAACCATGAGCAACAACAACAACAACAAAAATGAAGAATCAAGTGATGGATGTACATTTAGCAAGCCAAGTCCGCCAAGGAATGAGCAAGACAGATTTGAGGCAAGTCCACCACTAAGGAGATCAGGTAGGCAAACTCAATTACCAACATGATATAGGGATCATGCTCATATAACTAGTATGTTAAATGTTGTTGAACCGCCAAATTATAAAGAATCAAGTCAATATGATGAATGGAGGACAGCCATGGAAGAGGAATATGAGTCAATACTTAAAAAAAAAAAAAATGGGATTTATTTGAATTATCGGAAGGGAAAGAACCTATAGGTTGCAAGTGGTTATATAAACCTAAATTTAAATCTGATGGTAGTGTAGACAAATACAAAGCTAGGCTAGTGACTAAAGGTTACTCACAAAGGGAAGGAATTGATTATCACAAAACTTTTGCTCCAGTAGCTAAGCTAAACATTATTAGAATGATGATAGCTTTAGCTACAAAACATCATTGGATTCTACACCAACTAGATGTGAAGTCTACATTTTTAAATGGATAATTGAAAGAAGAGGTTTACTTAAAACAACTTGAAGGGTTTATCAAACAAGGGTAGGAGCATTTAGTCTACAAATTAAAAAAGGCATTATATGGTTTGAAACACACACCCAGGTCATGGTGTGATAAAATTGATTCATTTTTCCTACAGCATAGTTATAAGAGGAGTAAAAACCACCCAAATTTGTATATCGTGTTTGATGATAAGGGAAAATTTGTTTTGATTTCTTTATATGTAGATGATCTAATTATCACTGGAAATGTTGATGATTTGATTAAACAAATCAAAGTGCAGATGTCACAAGTGTTTGAAATGAAAGACCTCGGAGAATTACACTATTGTTTGGGTCTGGAAGTTTGGAGGGACTCTGGACAAACTTTTCTCACTCAAGGGAAGTATGTCAGAGGTTTATTGAAAAAAATCATAATGGATCAGTGCAAAGTTGCCTCAGTACCTTTACAACAGAATATCAAACTTCAGAATAATGATGGTTCTAAGCAATTGGATGCAACACTGTATAGACAGTTGGTTGGGAGCCTGATTTACCTTACTACAACTAGGTCTGACTTAGCTTTTGTAGTGAGTGTATTGGGCCAATTCATGTCAAATCTTCTTGAGAATCATTGGGTGGCAACAAAAAACATCTTAAGGTATCTTCAAGGAACCTTAGACTTTAGTATTAAATATACTGATTCTTGTGATGTTAGATTGATAGGTTTTTCAGATTTAGATAGAGCTAGAAATCTGGATGACAGCCGATCCATAATAAGTTATACATTTAGCATTGGGTCTGGGGTCATTGCATGGAGCAGTGAGAAGAAGAATACTATATCCTTGTCTTCAGTAGAAGCAGAGTATCAAGAAATGTGTGCAGCAACATTTGACGCAGTTTGGTTGAAGAGACTTCTCCATCATGCCGGAGAAGAACAAAAAGATACTACATTTATCAAATGTGCAAAACCAAAGTTCAATCAAACTTGCAAACGATCATGTGTTTCACAAAAACACAAAGCATATTGATATGCAGTTTCACTTTGTTGGAGAGAAGGTTTAGTGAAAAGAAATTTATATTGAATATTGTAATACTTGTGATAATGCCACAGACATTTTTACCAAACTCCTTGGAAGAATTAAATTTGAATTATTTAGGGAGATGTTAGGAGTACTAGTGAACCCTTTCCTCATTAAGGGGGAGTGTTGGAATTAATGGGGAATGTGTATTATTGGAGAAAGTATGTTCATTAGTTGTGCGTGTGTCCTAGTTTAAAAATTAGTTCATATTTTCTAGGTGTTAGTTCTAACTCTCATATTCTCATGTAAACTGATATATTATTGATAAATAATGATCAATGTAGAGTGTTCTCCCTAAGTCAGTCTCCAAGTGCAACTTGCTCGGAAGAACTACTAAGTTTATGAACATATTTGGTTTCTTCCATTTTTAAGAGTCATAAATATCATATCATGTCACACTGAAATGAGAAGCTTTAGTGTAAAGGGATCTATAGCTACCGAACTCTGCTCAAACAAAATTTATGCCGGCGAGAAATATGTTTCAGCCACAAGTTCTCCAATGAACCCAAGCTCTGAGAAACCCGATGAATTGCACAACATTTGAACAATGCAAAATATATTGTTAGGTGTGGGTAAGGAAGATAGCCTTACTATGAGTGAAAGATGAAATGCAAATGTGGAGTAGGCAGCACGTTCGAATATCCAGGAGCTCTATTCAGTGTAAAGCTTGCAATGATTGAAGTCCAAGTTTGCTAATTCCAATTAATTTTCATTGGAAATGTTTGACATCCTAGTAAAGGGAGTTACACAGGGAAGTAAATATTAGTGGAGGTTTTACGGAGATAAAAACTATTTTAGGAGATTGCTGTTGTTCACTAATTTATTTCTACATTTTTTTTTGTTACAGAAAGGAGTTGAAGCAGAATATTTATTTTTCCATAATACGAATTGGAAGAAATGAAAAACCCAGTCATACAATATTCAAAATTAAAATTGCAGAGAAGTTTTATTAATCGTAAATTAACAAAAATTTCCCTGTTAGACATCATTTGATCCATAATTTTCAATGTAGCTTCTAGCCTCAAGCCTTGGCATACCTCTATGCCAGGGATATTTGAGTGCATTTTCCACCTGAAAATAAAATTATCGAACACCAATGAAATATTGAATATATACTGTAAATTGACACATTTAAACCCAAAAAAAAATAAATTGTTGAACTATTCTTAGAAATATGACTTTGAAAATGAAAATCATATACAATATTTTGGAATAACAAAACAAATAACATGAAGAACCAGCAATATTATGCACCTCTCCCTGAATATCCTTTTTAAGAACCCATTCCTCAGTTACCTTTCAGTATAGAGTTTTGCTTCGTGCATGATGGCTTCTCCCGAAAATGCAACGTGTGAACAACTGTCGACATTTAACATGTCTGTAACTCCTCTTTGTCTTTTGACCCAACAAGCAAAATAACTACCATTCTCATCTCTAAAAGTTTTTAAAACATTTGCCAAAACTGTTGGCTGCAGAGTTCAATTACATGAATGAATTCAAAACATTGGCAATTGGCACGATTTTCAGCTTAATATAGCTCTCTACACCAACATTTTACCTGAGGATACATTGTATTCGTGCAGTGTCAAGGGTTGTCTCATCAATATTAGGAATAGCATTCTCTCTCGCCCATCCAATTCTTCTTTTGTCCCAGTGGCTGCACAATAATTTCAGATATAATAATTACCATGCATTAATGAGTTAATCAAGACAATCAAATGTGTCCTTGATCTCCTCTTTGAAATGGCAATCGATCCCTAGCTTCTCAATAGTATCAACAGTCCACATATGTTCAAATAGATCAAGCGGATTGTGACAAGGCACTGCAATAAAAAATTCTCAATTAAACAATTTTCAAAAATTATACATAAAAAAGGGCCTTCCCGAAATCATATTGTCATGCTGTCATCTTGATATCATGGTTTCCAAATTTCTTCAAGACGAAATTCAAGAATTCCGAGCATTTTTTGTTCCTGGTACGCATGAACACAGCCACAGTAGATGTCAGCGAGTTGAGAAACAATCCATTCTTGGATTGAAGTTTCAGTATTTTCTCCTAGTCTAATATTTCTTGTAGGCCTTAAAAGGAATACAGTAACGTTGTTGGAAGCGCATGGAGAAGATTATTATGAAGCCTGGTCGAAAGTGCTATATAAAACCTGAAAAGGTTGTGGCCATCGACAACTACCAGTGATGATGTAATTACCAGTGATGATGCAGAAATTGTAGGTAACATGGACATTTTTTTATTGTTTATAGCCTTAACGAATAGTTTACTTGGTCGAGTTTCTCTGGTTAAGTATTGTATATCTGAAAGTTACTGGGTCAAATTTTCTAGATACCCTTGGGGTTACGCTTCTTCAGTTTGATTGGCAAGTAAATATATTCAAATTGATATACCTAGATTTTCTGTAAATATAGCGGTCACTCAATCTCCATAAACCACCTTAAAAAATAGCGGTCACTCAATCTCCATAAACCACCTTAAAAAATAATCTCTTTATTGTTTCTACCAAAACTTCTTATTAAAATTTCAAGCGAAACATCTTGACATGCATGAAACACCACAACATGGTGCATCTCAGCTAATAGTGCATATCTCTTCGCATGCTCCTCTTCGCATGAAACTTCTCATTTATGGGACATGCTCTCCATGATAACTTGCTTGTGCATCAATGTCCATGTCAAACAATGGAGTTAGTATGGAAGATCTTGTATTGTCTACGAGAACTTTGAGATTGCAAACGGATGAGGTTGTCCCAATCATAGTTACCAAATTTAAATTTATAAAATTCGATTAGATACTAAAAAATTTTGTTTGTTTTAAATTTAATATCTAAAAAATTTCCAAATATAAATTTTATTATATTATTAAAAAAAAAAACACTCTATTTTTTCTTAAAAAAGATTTTCTTTTAATTATTTATAAACTAAAACAATGTAATCTTATATGTCCATAAAAAAAACCAATACATAAAACTTATCATTTTCCGAAAAAATGTTGAAATTGTAATTTCAGCTGCAGTGACAGTTGAACAGCAGCGGCATGCTTTACCTCAGAAAAATCATGCAGTTTTCTTTCTGCGATGCGATCACATCGCAAATCGCATCCTTATAACCCTTGCCTCATTTTGGTTCTCTTTGTTTTCTGTGATTGCGACCTTGCGATGCGATCGCAGATCGCAACTTTCGCCCATTGCACGTTAAGCCCTCTGCTTTGTATCCGCCGATTGTGATACTACGATATAATATCATCGCACATCGCACATAGCCGTTTTTCACCCTGCCTCATTCCCTAATCACGTATTCTTTTGCGTTGCGATCCTGCCGCTCATATGTAAATCCGACGGCTGTGATTTGTTCTGGGTTTGTGTACACCTCCATCATGCGTTATTATAGTTTAACCTACCTTTGTGTTCCTGAAGAAGAAAGAAGGCTTTGCACCAGAACTGCTCACCAACAGCATTAAAGAAGAAGAATGGCCGAGACCAAAAAGAACGCGCCTCAAGCAGCTAAAAGCATTAACAAGTTATGGGTTTCATTTACTGTTTACTGCGCCTACCCCAGCAAAGCACCAGAAAGGGCCAATTTGTGTCAGAGGCCCATCTTAAATTGTAAATGTGGTTGGTGGTTCATCAAGACACCTCCACGCATAACCTAGTAGAGTTTTTTTTTAGTAATAGATGATATAGATATATATATATGTGTGTGTGTGTGTGTGTGTGTGTGTGTGTGTGTGTGTCCAGAACAACAATGTAACAGAGAGAGAGAGAGAGCGGATGAGAGTTAGAGCACAGCAGTGCATCTGTAACACGCAGCAGCGCGTGAATGTAAAAGAAAGCCGCAGCAGCGAAATAGAAAATAGAGCAGACACAGCAGTGTGAATTTTTTTTTGTAAATCCCTCTGTGAGAGAGGAAGATCATATTTTGAAACAACAGTTTGTTTTATTAATGAATACAAGTTCTTTGGTGTGTGTAAACTCTGTCCGTTGCAAATTAATTTTAAGTTTTCGCTGTGTTAAAGATCTTGTGCTGAAAAACAGAGCGTCGTTCTCTGTTCAGCTTTTGTTTTTGGAATTTTAGCAGAAAAATTCCCAACAGTGGTATCAGAGCTAGTCCAGGCTCTTTGAAGGTGTCAAAGAAGCTGAAGGAAGGATTTTCTTGCTGCAGCAGCTTCTCAAACAGAGTGGAGACTCAGTCAAGAAAGATTCAAAGGTATTTCTCAAGCCAGTTACTTAAATACCTGACTGTATATTTGAAGCATAGTTTAGAGTGCAAGAATGGCCAGCACCAGCACCAGCACTAGCATGGGTATTTTTAATACTCAGCTCCCACAGTTTAATGGGAAAAACTATGACTATTGGGCAATAACCATGAGAGCCCTGTTTGCCTCACAAGACTTATGGGAAATAGTTGAAGATGGTTTTAAAGAACCAGCAGATGAAAATGAGTTTAATAATTTAACTCAGGCAGAGAAAGATCTGTTGAAGAGCTACAAGAAGAAGGATTCAAAAGCCCTTGTATTTTTGTATCAAGCAGTGCATGAGAGTGTGTTTCCAAGGATAGCAGCAGCCAAGACATCCAAAGAAGCATGGCAAACCCTCAAGACAGCCTATCAAGGCATGGAGAAAGTGAAGACAACAAAACTACAATTGCTGAGGAAAGATTTTGAGAGTCTGCGCATGAAGGAGTCAGACAATATTGACTCATTCTTCACACATGTGATTGTTCTGGTCACAAAAATAAGGACTCATGGAGAAATTCTTGAAGAAATGAGGATTGTGGAGAAACTGTTGAGGGTCCTACCCTCAAAGTTTGATGTGATTGTCACCACCATAGAGGAGACAAAGGATCTCACAAACTTTTCAGTTGATGAACTTCATGCATCACTGATAACACATGAGCAGAGGTTGAGTAGAAATGAAAACTCATCTCTAGAGCAAGCCTTCAAGACCCAGATGTCCTTTGGAAGAGGAAGAGGTCAAGGCAGAGGAAACAAGAGAGGAAGAGGGAGAAGCCAAAACAAAGGTGGAAGAAACAGTCCAGCAAATGCTCAAGGAAGAATCAGCAATCCAAATCAGAACCAAGGCCAAGGCAGCAGCCAACAAAGTGGACAACATCATGCTCAAGGACAAAGGTATGAAAAATCCAATGTACAATGTTATTATTGTAAAAAATATGGGCATTATGCAAATGAATGTAGGAAGAAGCAGCATGATATGAATAATAGATCTAGTGCAAATATCACTAGATAAAATATCAGCCAAGATAATGTGATGTTAGCCTGTAATATAGCTGAAACAAATAGTGAAGATATATGGTTTCTAGATTCCGGTTGTAGTAACCATATGACAGGAAACATAGCCTTGTTTTCTGTTTTAGATCAGAGTGTGCAGTCACAAGTCACACTTGGGACCGATAGCAAAATTTCTATTATGGGTAAAGGAGAAGTAAAACTATTTACAAAGAAAGGTGAAAAGAAAACCATAGCAGATGTCTATTGTGTTCCTGGAATGAAGTGTAACCTCTTAAGTATTGGACAACTTGTTCAAAAAGGTTACAATGTTTTCTTTGAGAATGATGTATGCACCATCATGGATAGAGCGCCCAGCAAAAGATGCATTGCTGAAGTGAAGATGACGAGGAAAAAGATGTTCCCTCTCAGAATAAGGGCAGATTTGAGAAACAAAGAAGTAATTGCAGCAGTGACCCAAGAGGCTTTCCAAAGCGTACCAAAGGATGAAAATTGGTTGTGGCACTTGAGATTTGGACATCTCAACTTTGGAGGTCTTAACTTGCTGAGCAGAAAAGGAATGGTAAGAGGATTACCATTGATAGAGAAACCGGACAGCCTTTGTGAAGGTTGTATCTTGGGAAAACAACATAGAGAAAGTTTTCCATCAGGGAAAAGCATCAGGGCAAAAGCACCCTTAGAAATTGTCCACTCAGACTTATGTGGACCGATGCAAACTCCATCACTAGCAGGCAGCCAATATTTTCTAACATTCATTGATGATTTCACCAGAAAAACTTGGGTTTATTTCCTAAAGAACAAAAGTGAAGTGTTTGAAAAATTTTGAAATTTCAAGGCACTTGTAGAAAACCAAAGCGGGCTGCATATCAAAGTTCTGAGAACTGACAGAGGAGGTGAGTATATCTCCAAAGAATTTTTACGTTTTTGTAGAGAAAATGGAATTCACAAGCAATTTACAGCAAGGTACACTCCGCAGCAAAATGGAGTTGCCGAAAGGAAGAATAGAACAATCATGGATATGGCGAGGAGCATGTTGAAGGCAAAGCATTTTCCAAATGATTATTGGGCTGAAGCTGTACACTGTGCAGTATATATTTTGAATAGATGCCCAACAAAAACAGTGATGAACAAAGTGCCGGAAGAAGCATGGAGTGGGAGAAAGCAAGGAGTCACCCACATGAAGGTTTTTGGATGTGTGGCTTATGCACACATTCCAGATCAGCTAAGAAGGAAGTTGGACAGCAAAGGGGAGAAATGTATCTTCATTGGATATAGTGAGGAATCCAAAGCTTACAGGTTGTATATCCCATCTACCAAGAAGTTTTTTGTGAGCAGAGATGTTCAGTTCATTGAGGAGGAAGCTTGGGATGGAAGCATAGAGAAAACAGTGAATGTTAAAAACTATTTGTCTCATGATGAAGATGATGAAGAGTTGGCTGAAACACATCCCCAAACAGCAGCACCAACACAAGGACAGCAAGAGACACCCTTGAGGAGAAATGAGAGTGCTTTTTCAAGCACACCACAAGAAGGAAATTCAAGTGCGTCCTCAAGCACTTGCACACCAAATGAAAGAGGTAAGAAATTCATAAATTTAAGTGATATTTATGATGAAGGAATGAATTCCTTGTTTGCTTTATATTGTCATGTTGATGACCCTATTCATTTCGAAGATGCAATTAATGATAAGAAATGGATAGAAGCTATGGATGAGGAGATGAATGCCATAGAAAGAAACAAGACATGGGATTTGGTTGAGCTACCAAAAGGTAAAGAAGTCATTGGAGTTAAATGGGTCTACAAGACCAAGAGCAATGTTGAAGGCAAAATAGAAAGACACAAGGCAAGATTGGTTGTCAAGGGATACAAGCAGCAGTATGGGAGAGACTATGAGGAAACCTTCGCACCGGTTGCTAGAATGGAAACCGTAAGAGCATTGTTGTCCATAGCAGCACAAAACAAGTGGAAAGTTTACCAAATGGACGTGAAGTCAGCATTCCTAAATGGAGTGTTAATGGAAAAGGTTTATGTTGAACAACCTCTAGGCTATGAGAAGAAAGGCCAAGAGCACAAAGTGTACAGATTGAAGAAAGCTCTTTATGGGCTGAAGCAAGCGCCAAGAGCATGGTACAGTAGGATAGATTCCTATCCACTGGAAAATTAATTTGCAAAGTGTGAGGGAGAACCCACCATTTACATCAAAGAAAAGGATGGTAAAATTTTAATTGTAGTGTTGTATGTTGATGATGTGATTTTTACAGGCAATGATGACTACCTCATTGAAAATTTCAAAACAGTCATGAAAGAAGAATTTGAGATGACTGACATGGGTTTGCTGAGATACTTCTTAGGAATAAAAGTAGATCAAAATGAAAATGGAATTTTTATTTTGCAAGCAAAATATGTAAATGAAGTGTTGGGCAGATTTAACATGCAGGACAGCAATGCAGCAATCACTCCCACAATTATGGGATTAAAACTCAGCAAAGAGGACAGCAGCAAGGATTTTGATCCTAGCGTGTACAAGAGCATAGTTGGAAGCCTTATGTATTTAACTGCAACTAGGTCGGACATAATGTTTGCTGTTAGCTTAATTTCCAGATTCATGGAGAGGCCAAAAAAAACACATTGACAAGCAGCAAAAAGAATTCTGAGGTATGTTAAAGGTACAAAAAGGTTTGGCATTTTATATACTTTTTCAGAAAGTCCAGATTTAGTTGGCTACACCGATAGCGATTGGGTTGGAAGTGTGGATGATCGGAAAAGCACACTCGGTTATCTCTTTCACATGGGTTCAGGAGCCATTTCATGGGCTTCCAAGAAACAGCCAACTGTGGTGTTGTCTATAGCAGAAGCAGAGTACGTGGCAGCTACAGCAGCAGCAGCGTGTCAAGCGGTTTGGATGAGAAGGATGCTAAGAAGCCTATGCCAAGAGCAAGCAAAAGCTACGGTTATTTTTTGTGACAATAGCTCAGCTATAGCATTGTCCAAGAATTTTGTGTTTCACAAGCGAACGAAACACATAGACACAAAGTTTCACTACATCAGAGAATTGGTGAACGATGGTGAAATTTTTTTACAACATTGCAGCACTCAGGAACAGGTTGCGGACATACTGACCAAGCCTTTGGGACAGAAAAGCTTTGAGTATTTGAGGAAATGTTTGGGTCTGACTGAAAACCCAGTAGTTGAAATTAAAGGGGAGTGTTGAAATTGTAATTTCAACTCCAGTGACAGTTGAACAGCAGCGGCATGCTTTACCTCAGAAAAATCATGCAGTTTTCCTTCTGCGATGCGATCACATCGCAAATCTCATCCTTATAATCCCTATCTCATTTTGGTTCTCTTTGTTTTCTGCGATTGCGACCTTGCGATGCGATCGCAGATCGCAACTTTCGCCCATTGCGCGTTAAGCCCTCCACTTTGTATCCACCGATTGCAATACTGCGATATGATATCATCGCACATCGCACATAGCCGTTTTTCACCCCGCCTCATTCCTTCATCACGTATTCTTTTGCGATGCGATCCCGCCGCTCATATGTAAATCCGATGGCTGTGATTTGTTCTGGGTTTGTGTACACCTCCATCATGCGTTATTATAGTTTAACCTACCTTTGTGTTCTCAAAGAAGAAAGAAGGCTTTGCACCATAACTGCTCACCAACAACATTAAAGAAGAAGAATGGCCGAGACCAAGAAGAACGCACCTCGAGCAACTAAAACCATTAACAGGTTATGGGTTTCATTCACTGTTTACTGCGCCTACCCCAGCAGAGCACCAGAAAGGGCCGATTTGTGTCTGTTGGAGAGGTAAATCCCCTCTACGGATAGAGGCGATCCCTACTAGCCCAGAATGGGTCTAGCAACAATCAATTAATGCTACTGTGCAAGTTCCTAATTGCAAATAAAAGAGAGGCAATGAACACCTACTTGGATTCCAACGCTATTGCTTGATGAAGAGATGCCGCTCTCGCTCCTTCGCTCTGGCCGGTTACGATCCTCCACGATCTCCGTGAATAGATACCTGCACACACGAAGAGAAAGACAAACACAAGTGTGAAATCTAATAAAAGCAATTATACATCAGTCAGAAAGGATGTAATTCACATTAACCATTACAAGGACAAATGAGAATGGAACCATAACAGTAGTCATCTATTATTAAATCAATAACAGAGAAAGGTACAACCAAAGTTTTGACGCTGAGTCCTTCTCTAGAGGGTCCAGCCAGCAAGTCTCTTAAGCATTCACCCTTGGAGGTAAATTCTCCCAAAACAAAGCTCTCTCTCACACAAGCAACACTCACAACCTTCCTTAAACTTCCTCTAGCAAATCCACACTTGTCACACCAACTACTTATTAGCAGCAACAGTCTAAGTATTATGAATTCCACACTGTCCAAAACTAGCTGCTCATGGTAATGGTGGAGGTTTAAATAGGAGAAGGAGTCTCCATGAATGGTGGAAGGATAAGCTTATCTTCAAGGAAGGTGGTTCCAAATGACGAACAGACATGCCATAGAAGGGAGGGCGATACTCACAAGGCTAACAACCAGGTCTGGAGTTATCTGGAAGGCTGGCTGTTAGAACAAATTCGCCCAAACTCGATCAGCGCGGGTGTAACACTGAACTGGAGCGCTGACAGTGCATCACAATAACAGAGAACGCTGTGTCAGCGTGGCTTAATACTTTCATAGGATGCGCTGGCTCATGAAATTCGACCAGCGCGGAAAACCCGTGTGCTTCCGTGCTGGCGGCGCATCAGTCACACTATCAGCTGCCAGTCAGTGCGGTTATTTTAATAACGGTCGCGCTAATGAATTAAACTTTGGCAAAGTGGGTCATTTGGCCAGTTTAGAGAGCATGAGCATGGTGCATTTGATTTCATGACACAGTAGGGAGACTGACAAGGAGACAATGACAATTTACTGCGTAATAGATGCCCCTAAAGCATGAAGCCCGAGAGAGTGGGAGGGGTGAAATGCTTTACAAAACTGCTGAACTGGAACGCCACCAGGAAGGACCTGCATGAATGTACAACTGATATCTCGATTACATGTAGTCTAGGCATGGGCGCAGCCATCCAAAAGACATATGAAGAAGGTCTGTGGTATGGACGCAGCCACCCAGCTGAAGGGACCATGATGATAAGAAGGTATGGTCGCAGCCATCCGAAAGACTCAGGTATGGGCGCAGCCATCCATCAATGAGTCATGTACTAACAATCCACAAAATCGCAGCCTGATTCGTAAAAGACAAAAACCAGGGTCTTGCGCTCCATCCCAACCCGAACAAAGTACAAGTCCAAGCATGTGAATACATGAGCTGAAGTCGAACATGCATGAACATCGTCTGATTACCAGTCAATGATGAAAACTGTTAACAGACGCGAGAGGTACCACCAATAATGACAATGGCCCTCAAGGTACTTAAAGGTACAATCCGCGTGTGAATCAATGAGCTGGTGTCAAACACCTGCAGAATCATCCAATCAGAGGCCAATGATGAAAACCTCACGTCGAACACGAAGAACCTACCATTGAGGCATGCAGGCTCTAAGGCACCTGAAGGGAGTCTCTAGGTCACTTTCCTAGATAATGAGCTGAAGTCGACAGGAAGTAACCTTGATCGAAGGTGGGCCATAATGTTTCCCACATCATCGACACGAGACAGAGAAGGATAAAAATTTTGTGTGAGACATCAGAGGGAGGTGGTAAGCTTGCAGAGGCCAACTTCTCTTGAACATATCGGCGGCACGACAACGGATTTGGCAGTATCTGACGTCAAATGAGCAGAGGTCATGGTGACAATGGCAATGAGCAGATGAGAGGTCAAATAGGATAACCCAAACCCACGGAGGCTAGTGTAAAACAAGATGAGAAATCCCCACCCAGACACGAATGCAGATGAGTGCCATGTTCAAGAGCGACATACTGCCGACACGACCATTATTACAGTTTCATTTTCCCCACCATTTCTGGCAGGTACCCCGATTATTTTTGGATGACAAGCTTGACGGGGATAGCATATGCTTGGGAAGGCGTCATTTTGACGATGTCCGATGTCATTAAGTTTTAACGAGCCTGACAAAGGAAGAACTCGGCGTCTTTTCCTGTTTAGAGAGTCTGAAAAGACAGCGGAAAAGGAAACTCCAGGGGGGTCCTTTTTCGTAAAGTTGTGTCTCTTGAGCCCGAAAAAGTATAAAACAATGCCCGAAAGAACCGCCTGACCAGTATGATCGAGGAGTACTTTTCGTGAATAGTGACTTCGACCCAAAAAAGTAAAAAAGCGGTCGGAAGCACGTCGTTTTAGAGCTAATAACGAGTGCGAAACGACAAACACCCGACAATCTTTTTAAGTTAAACGGTCGAAAAAAGAGCTTTAAAAGTGACCGCCTCTCGTTCCTTTTAACGAGCTAAGAGGAAGCTCGGCCATCTTTTCTTGGTTTATGTCGGAAAAGAGCTTAAAGACGACATTTTTTGGGACCAAGTGTACATAGAATCATTATGACCACGCCGGTTACTAGAACCTGCACAAGAACACCACCTGCGTAAACCTGTTCGACATGTTTAAAAACATAGTACAACATGCATAAAAGCATAATATAGCGACATTAGTGCTAAACCCATGGTAAAAATATGACAAAAACCCACATTGATAAGAAACTATAGCTAATTATGAATTTTTTACCATAAATAGGGGGTAAAAGTCATTTTTTACCATTGTTACCATTTTGAGTTGTGAAGAACGTTGTGGAGCTGCAAGGTTGACGGAGCGATTTCCAGCCCGTGTGGACACCATTCATCTGGCAGCTTGTTCTAGGTAGGTTCTCCTCTCCCTGTGCTTTAATTTGAGTCCTTTTTGCAGCATTTCCATGGTGGGATTTGGCCGTTTGGGCAAATTCTTTGAGCGTTGATGCGCTCTCGGTCAGCGCGGATTTCCCGCTCGGGTCCGCGCTGGTCGATTTAAATTTACACGCACCACCTCTCGGGTCAGCGCGGAAAACACGTGTTCTTCCACGCTGACCCAAGGAAAAAACAACGGGGCGCCATGATCAGCGCGACTGTTTTAAAAACAGTCGCGCTGACGCCGTAAAATTTTGTTTTTAAGAAAATGAACGTACAAACTCCAACGGTTAGCGCTCTAATATTTTTCATGGCCTTGCAGGGCATAATGTCTTTTGTTTGGCAAGAGAGAGCTCACGATGATGAGGATATAGCCGCTTATGCCATTGCCGAATGCCGAAATGCAATGCGGGCATGCGGGTTCCTAAAATTCTTCCTCACTCCGCGCCTGAGGGCGCAACCTGATCTTCTCGAGCTCTTAATCAGAGCTTGGAACCCAGTTGACGGAAAATTCACAATCCGTGGCCGGGACATTGAGTTTGATTCCATGGATATCTATTTTTTGACTGGATTGTCACGCCGGGGCCAGATGCCCATACTGGAGGGGCAACGACCCAGCGATGAGACCCTTGACCAGCTCATGGCTCGAGTGTGCCCACGGGCTGTTAAAACATGGAGCGGGAAAGTTGGTATTCCGACGGTGGATGACATGGTTCTTCGCACCATACTCTTTATGGTGACATGGGTAGCGGGCTCTTTGGCCAATCATGAGGCCTCAAAGACCCATCTACTACTGGCTCTTGAGTGCTTATAGCCCACCATTTTTAACTGGGCAGCAGCAGTGACGACTAGCATGAAGAGGCAACTGAGCAACTGTCGACGCGGAGAGTCGAAGCAGTTTGCTTATGGGTCGCTCTTACTTCCGCTCATGCTGGAGCGGGTGCCGGCCCTACAGCTAGAGACCATGGCCGTGGATCCACCCAGAGGTCCCCGGGAGACGAGGGCCAGTCAATGGGGCCGTGTCATGCCGCGCGGAGGTGGCGGCCGCCCAGTGGCTTGGGGAGTGTACTTTCGAGAGTGGCTAGATCGGCAGGTCATTTTCGTAGAGGGCTGGCCATATGCCAGTATGGACTTCCGTGGCGATCCCGACATGCCACTACCCACGGGAGAGCATTGGGATGATGGAGGTATGACACTTGATCTCTTTTTGATATTTTTTAATGTTTTTTTATTTTTCATGTACATGTCTTGATAAATGTCATGGTGTGCAGATGTGGGACCTGTGAGACCCATTGGCCTAGCCCTAGAGGCACGGAGAGAGGGGCAAGGTGCGGGAGTCCTAGCCGTGGCCCCTCCAGGGGTTGACATGACAGAGACTACAGCTCGCAACCTTGAGGGTTTACTGGAGGGGGTGCCAGATTATCAGGGGGTTGAGGAGGTCCCCATAGCTCACTAGATCCACACAGTGGGGGTGGAACCCAGGATGCACCGCCTTTTGAGGCGGGTGGCACGGGCAGCTGTATGCTATAGAGAGCATAACCCAGCTCAGTAGTCATCTAGGTTTTATTTCCACTGATGTTTTTTGAGGGACATATGTCTCAGATGTACTGAGGACACCAGCTTTACTTTTGGACATATACACTTATTTTTGAGCGCCTTAGTGCGCCACACGATATATATATATACCGATTTTGGATGGATCTTTTACATATGATGATGTTTTATATGCTATGCAAATGTCTAATACAAATGTGATCTAATCGTATCAGTTGCACAACATGCGATCCACATATTTTCATTTTTATGCAAGCTTGAAAGCACACATGCAAACTATGCTTGGAAAATAAATTATTTACATATGCTGGTTCTATGGTCTTATTATGTTTTTTATGTCTTCTTGTATGATGTTTATCTATTACGCAAATGTCTATCCAACACATGGTTTGCCAATGCATCAGTTAACGTATTTAATCGTCTCGGAATGTGTTGATATGTGATATAATCAAAATTCTTTTCTAACAATCTCACACGTAGATACAACCTTAGAATGCGTTGGTCTCTGACGGAATATCGCCCGTTGAGTTGATGGACGACAATTTGAGAGTCCAGGTTCACCACCAATGCACGAATGCCGAGATCAACTGCTTCGGCTAGTAATTCAATTACAGCACTGTACTCGGCAACATTGTTGGTGGTACGGCCCAAGCACACGCCTTGAAGATCTAGCAACTCGTCGTGAGGATCGTAGATCGCCCACGCCGCGGAAGACAAATTTCAAGTACTATGGCAGGCGCCATCGGCGAAACCAACATAAGGTGTACTAGACATCTGCACAAGAAGCAGAAAAACAAAATAAGAGGCAAACACGCCTTCACACCAAAGCAAAACTAGAAATCATGCACACATAACACACTTGCTAAGAACACACGTATGTACAAACTAGGCGCACGAAATCATGCATAGTATTTTTTCAAATAGAACCCGTTGCGGGGCTTGTTGAGAGGATTTCCTTCGTAGTCGATCAGCTCATATGCCCCCTTTTGCAAAACTCTCTTCACTATATAGGGGCCTAGCCACATGGATTCGAGTTTACCTGCCCCCAGCTTATCCTTAGCTTGATCATAGAGCAGTACTAGATCTCCCTCAACAAAGGAACAAGGTTGAATGGTATTGTCGAAGTGAGCCTTAACCCTCTTCTTCTGCGCTTCAATAGCTAGAGAGGCTAAGCGACGAGTCTCGTCTAGCCGTTCTACATAAAGAAGTCGTTCCTCCACCGGAGTGGTGTTGGGAAGAAACTCGACAGCTAATTTTAACGACGGAATCTCACACTCAACAGGAAGGGTGGCCTCCAGTCCGTAAACAAGCTGAAAAGGAGTGAAACCGGTGGCGTCCTTCAGAGAGGTCCGGTAGGCCCACAAGGCGGGGAACAGCATCAGATGCCAGTTAGACTTGTGTGTATTCACGGTACGTTGGAGCATTGTGATCAAAACTTTGTTCACAGCTTCAACTTGGCCGTTGGATTGAGGGCAATACAGCGTCGAGCTATCTTGACGCAAGCCTAGCTGGGTCGTTAGTTCCGTCATCATGTGATTACGGAAATGTTTTCCGTGATCCGTGACGATAGCCTGGGGTACTCCGAACCGAGTAATGACATGATTAAACAAAAACTGCGCCGCCGTGTAACCGTCTTCGTTCAATGTAGGCATCGCTTCGGCCCATTTGGTGAAATAATCGACGACAACGATGATATACCCATGCCCCCCGGCCGAACGAGGGTTACAGGACGTATAATCGATGCCCCATTTGGAAAATGGACCTACGGTAACAACAGGGTGCAGTGGTGCAGGAGGTGCATGCATTTTCCGGTGGTAAACCTGACATTCATGACATGCACGGACGGCAAGGATGCAATCCTTGAAGATAGAAGGCCAGAAATAACCAGCACGGAGGATTTTCTAGGCGGTGGCATATCCGGACATGTGGCCGCCACAAGCACCGGAGTGGCAGTCATTCAATACCTGCTCAGCCTCCTCGAGAGTCAAACATCGGCGGAGAACAGAATCAACGCCGAGGCGGTACAGGGTATCGCCGATAATGCGATAGGGTTGAGATTGGTGATGAATCCGTCGTCGAGCATCTTTCAATACATTAGGACGGAAGGAAGACGTCTGCAAATATACTATGATGTCCCCATACCAGGGGTCGAGGGTGCTGATTAGAAACAATGTTTCATCCAGGATATGCTCTTCCGAGCGAGATGGTACAGAAGGGGATGGCAAAGAACAGAGCAATTCTGCAAAGACCAGAGATTTCTTAGACTTGGCAGCAGTAAATTCCAAGTCAAACTCTTGTAGGATGACAATCCATTTCGAGTACTTGCCCCCAGCAGCTGACGCGACAAGATGTAGGTCATTGGGTTGCAGTCGGAAATCATGGTCGTAGTGCGCAACAGGATATAGTGCCGAAATCGTTGGACGGCGCAGACAGCTGCCAATGCCAACTTCTCGACATAAGCGTAGCGAGTTTCCGTATCCAAGAGATTGCGACTAAGGTAATAGATAACGTGCTCATTGCCATCATCATCATCCTGCACCAGAACCATGCCGATGGTGGTGTCAGCGGCAGCTAGATAGAGAGAATAATCACGGTGATAGTTTGGAGGTCTTAAGAGTGGAGCCGAGACAAGGAGGTCCTTGAGTCGCTCGAAAGACTCCTGGGCGATGGCATCCCAACGAAAGGGTGTGTCTCGCTTTAATAACCGTGTGAAACCCTTAGCCACCTCGGCATAATTCGGAATGAATCATCTAAGGAAATTTTCTTTGCCCTACAAGCTCTGCAATTGCTGCAAAGAGGCAGGGGGAGGAAGATTCAGGATGGCCTCAACTTTGAGGGGATCCAGACGGATGCCTTCTCGGGAGACGATGAACCCGAGCAGTCGGCCTGATTCTACACAGAAGACACACTTATGAGGATTAAGCCTTATGCGGTAGTGTCGACAGCGGAGAAAAATCTCGCGAAGATGAGAGGGATGATCCTTACGCTTAGCTGAATGAGCTGGGAGGTCATCCAGATAAGGTTGTAAATTGTGACGAATGTCGTGAAAGGCGTAAGACATTGCACGCTGAAATGTAGCGCCGACATTCTATAGACCGAAAGGAAGCTTCTTATAGGCAAAGGTGCCCCAAGGACAAATAAAAGTCATCTTATGCTGGTCTGTGGGTGCAATGTTGATCTGGTTATAGCCAGAGAAGCCGTCCATAAACGAGTAAATTTCACTTCCTGCGCACTCATCAATAAGCTGATCGATGAAGGGCGTAGGGAAGTTATCCTTCGGACAGGCACGATTGATATCACGATAGTCAACAGAGACCCGGATAGTGCCCTGCTTTTTATTCACAGGGACTATATTAGACACCCAATCCGTAAGGGGAATGGGGTAAATGAAACCAGCTTTAAGAAGCTTTTCGACTTCGGCTTTGATGGCTGCAGCCTTTCGGGGGTGCACAGGGCGTAAGGGCTGACGAACAGGCTTAGCACCTGGATATGTAGGTATTTCGTGAACCACTATACTAGGGTCGATGCCAGGCATTTCCTCATAGGACCATGCGAAGACATCACGAAATTCGCGAAATAGAGCAGTGTAGAGTTGAACTTCCTCTGGAGTGCAAGTGACTCCAATATGAATGTGCTTGACGATCCCTAGTTTGACAGAGATGTCGATCGGTTGGGTTTGCGTGATATTTCCCATATTTCCCTCTGAAGACACTTGATAAAGCTGAATGGGTGTTTGGAGGGGCGGGGATGGGACACACGAAGCAAACCGCTCGAGACATGCGGTCATTTCCGGATGGGGAGGGAGAAACGAAGAGCGATGGTGGTGATCTAACCAAGGGAGCTCTTCGAGAGACATGGTCTCTATGATGGCTTCGTCGGAAGGAAATATTTCCTTCAATGGATCCGAAGTAGCCTCATCTCCTAGCCAAGGGAAATGATCATATGAATTGGGAACACTGCTCGGGAGAGCAGGTTCATCAGGGGGAGCCGATGCAGCGACAATCTCGATGTAGTTGAGTTCGGCAGGACTCAACGGCATCATATCACCCCAAGAGTCTTCCTGATTAGCAGGAGGAAGAACCCACGGATTAGAGCGTACAGAGATCATGTTGATAGGGGCGAGATTTGGAGGTGGGAGGGGAAAGACTCCCATTAAAGTGGGATCTTTGAAAAGTCCGGCACCCACGCTCTCAAGTGACTTAGAGGTATGCTCCATGAATGGCTCATTACCTTCAGAAGAAGAGGCGAAGAAGGAGAGCTGGTCCACCATGACAATCTTCCCCTGATTAGGGAAACGAATGATACGGAACAGGGAGGAAGCCACGGCTTGCATGGCGTATGTCCAGCTTCATCCGAGGAGGAGGTTGTAGGTAAGATTGGCGTCAACAACTTTGACCTCCACTTCTACGGTCTTTCCTTCCAAAGAGATGGGTAAGAGTTGGAGGATACCGTAAGGACGGGACTCTCTTCCATCGAAAGCTTCTAACGTCGTAGGGGACTGACTCAAAGCAAGGGAACCAATCGCCTTCCAGCAAGCAACAGACATGATGCAGGTTGAGGCACCTTCATCAATAACCGTACGGTGAATCGTTCTGCTATTGATGATGACCTGTATAAGGAAAGCGACTTGGTGAGGCAGTCTCTGTGTAAAGCCCTCGAGATCGAAAGAAATCAAATCTAAATCTGTCGGGTCGATGCCACTAATCGCTGATAGCAGGGACTTCCTCTGGGAGGGGCAGCTCTAGAGGACTTCTAGAGCGGACATAGCAGACGGAGCCTGAGCTAAGTCCTCAACAATGCTATAGTGCTGGGCAGCACGAGCATTAGGGTTGTAAGATGACTTCCTGAGTACACCTTTTGGAGGGGGTCGGGGGATCGTCTCAGTGCTGGGCCTTTCGATGTGGAGAGGACCAGAACTAGACGGAGGAGCGCTGGAGGGAACCTCCGGCTCTTTCCCGGCACGAGATGGATAATCTTTCGCTCGAGTTGAAACATGGATGGGAATCGTTCCAGCCATGAACACTTGAGAACCGAACGAGGAAGAGGGTTGAGACGGGTCTGCCACCATTTGGGTCTGCTGGGAAGGGAAAGGCTCTTTAAGCACGGCAGGAGTCCCAGGAGCACCTTTCAATAACCGACTAACTTCGGACCGCCTTGGGCAGTCCTTAGTGTAGTGATCCTCATCACAGATGAGACAAGGGTACTTAGGTTTTCGCTTAGCTCCTTCCTCGGGTGGAGGCTTAGGGGCATCCTGCTTGGGCTATCCAGATTTATCTTTAGCTTTCCCTTTCTTTTTCCCTTTTGAGGATTTATCCGCCGCGGTGGACTGAACGGCGTTTACCTCGGAGGTACTTCCAAGATTAGATTGGCCCTAAGGAGCATTTCCATTAGAAGCGTTTTGTTTTTGCTTCCCAGGGTTCGCGGCCGATTTCTTTGATGACGAATTAACAGAGCCAATGACTCCATCAACAGATGGTTTGGGCGGAGCCTTGGTCTGTCCAGGCCTCGGGGCGTCTGGCAAATAATCATATAGAGTACCCGACTGAGAGTATACTAAGTCTAGGTACTGAGCTCGCGCGATCGCTTGCTCTTCAGTTACACAAGTTCCCATGGCTATGTCTCGCGCAATGGCAGGGACAAAGGAAGTTGTGAACCAATCGGTCAGGAGTTGATCAGGAATCCAGAATTTGATCAAGCGACGACGCCTTCTCCACTCATGTATATGATCAGATATGTGGGTCGCCGTGTCCTATTTGAGAGACGTGAGGAGATGTGTCCCCGTCTCGTACCAAATGGGTAACTGAAAATGAGTTAAAACCGCCATAGCCAGCGAGTTGAAATCTTGAAACGTGCCGCGATTTAGCTCAATGTACCACTTAGCGGTTGAGCCGGTGAGAGTTCTTTGAAAGAGGCGAAGTCGGATAGAGTCATCAAGCCATGAGTTCGATGAACACCAAAGGTGATAGGTCATAACATGGGCTTGAGGATCTTCACCAACTTTGCCATCAAATTTTGGACAATCACCGGGTATTTTAGTTGGAACTGGTGGCCAATACGGATTATGCAGAACGGGATCATTCGTTAACTTGGACACATCCAGAAGTTCCAACGTTGCTAAGAATGGCAACTGAGGGTTAAAGGACATTTGTGGCTGTGGATTCGAGGCAGTATTAGGGTTCCAACCAGGTGGTGGTTGACCCCATGGACTCTGTCCAGATGGACCTGGCCCAAAAGGGCCTGGCGCATAGGGACCTTGTCCAGATGGAACTGGCCCAAAAGGGCCTGGCGCATAGGGACCTTGTCCAGATGGACCTGGCCCAAAAGGGCCTGGCGCATAGGGACCTTGTCCAGATGGACCTGGCCCAAAAGGGCCTGGCGCATAGGGACCTTGTCCGTAGGGGTTCTGCCCATATGGATTCTGTCCATATGCAGACAGTTGTCCCTGAGTCTGCCCCCCAGCACCCCATGTGTTAGCAACTTGACCTGCAGGTGCAGCATACTGATAATTTTGGTAAGGAGTGACCTGCATTTGTTGATAATTTTGATAAGGGGTAAACTGAGTTTACCCCCGGGGTTGCTGGTAGCCATACATTTGCTGGGCTCCATACTGAGCCTGATAAGCAGGCTGCGTTTGGTAGGAAGGTTGGGGTTGTGGCCCGCCTTGCATTTGATAACCCATTTGATTTTAAGGCCTAGAATAATGTCCTTGAACTGGTTGGGCTTGGATCATCTGGCCGGAAGGTTGGCCTGGTTGAATTTGGGATGGACCTGTTTGCCGAGGAGGACGTACTTGCTGGGTGCCAGGTTGTCCTTGAACAACCAAGGGTTGTCCTTGCGGAACAGATGGCCGAGCAGGCTGGATGGCTGGTTGACCTTGCGGTTGGCTAGCCTGTCCAGATGGATGAGTAGGGCGGACAGTGGGTTGGCCTTGTTGCACAGAGGGCTGGCCCGTTTGTCCGGAGGGTTGTACTAGCTTAGCAGTGGGTTGGCCCTGCTGTACGTAGGGTTGCCCCCCTTGCCCAGGAGGTTGCATGGGCTGAGCAGTGGGTTGGCCCTGCTGTACGTAGGGTTGCCCCCCTTGCCCAGGAGGTTGCATGGGCTGAGCAGTGGGTTGGCCCTGCTGTACGTAGGGTTGCGCCCCTTGCCCAGGAGGATGACTAGACTGAACAGTGGGTTGGCCCTGCTGCACGTAGGGTTGCCCCCCCCTGCCCAGAAGGATACCCCTGTTGGACTACTGGTTGACCTTGAGGGATATAATTTTGCCCAGCTTGTCCAGCGGGATAACCTTGCTGGAAACCAGGTTGGCCTTGTTGGATGTAAGGCTGTCCTGGTTGCCCAGTCGGGTAGCCTTGCTGGGTACCCGGTTGCCCCGGATAACCAGAAGGTTGACTCTGATAGGAAAAATATGGACCACCCATGGCCGAAGGTTGTCCCGGGTAGGGTTGTCCTTGTGGGCCCCCAGATTGTCCTGGGTAAGACTGGCCATAAAGTGGTTGCCCTTGGGGGGCTTGCACATAAGGTGGCTGGCCTAGATTAGGTGGTCCTTGAGGCTGTCTAGGAATTGCCTAGCCCCCATGAAAAGAATGAGTACCAGGATCATAAGTAATAGATAATGGTACCGAGACTTCAACAAAATGTTGAAGAGGAGCGGATTGAGCGAACTGGAGGTACTGACCGGTAGAATCATAATAAAAGAGTGGACCTTGGTAATTCAGGTCCACAATGGGTTGCCCATGGGCATCATACGGCCCCCCTCCTGGAACAGGACCAGAAGAGGGTTGAGCACTTTGTGCAGGGTCGATGACTCCAGACGAAAGTCCTGGCTGGCCATTACTCACTTGACCGTGAGAGGGACCAGCCCCAGGATTCGTAGATGAGGATGCTGTCACAGCACTGACGACTGGAGTTGAGTACGCTACACAAACAGTTGGAATCGTGGGAACTGAGGTAACAGGTGTATTAGGGGGTTGCGAAAGAAAAGGCTCCATGGTGGCAATGACACTAGGATCCCATATAGTCGTAGAAGGCATTCTGGTGGCTATTCTATCCCTCATCGACTGATATCGTGGGGGGAGAGGAGAAGTAGCCGGAATGGGAGATTCAATATTTGACACCACGGGTGTCTCACCTGCGCTGGGAGATGTCTCGTCCATGTGGGAAGTGGACATCGGAGACGACATACCGGGAGGAGTAACAGGAGTATCGTCCTCGTCAGGCTCCCAGATAGGGTTCCAATCTTCTTCGTAGTCCGCATCGCCCGGGGCACGTACGTTGATAGGCTGAATACTCGGGATAACCGAAAGAGTATCGCTTACAACTGGTACCTCAGGAGCAACAGAAGATGGACGACCTTGATCACTTGGACCGGGAGTTGACGGGTCAGCCAAGATGACAAACCCCACGCAAAAACCTAAAGGAAACTAACGATAAAGACCCTACTCAAGCTAACGCACACAAGAACTAACCAGGTAATGTTATCGTGGCCGAATAAATTTTTAAGACACAGGAACCAAACTTGACCTTTTCATGTTTCAAGAGTCGAGAAAAGGATGGAAAGATGACTCTAGTCTCCTTCGAATGTTTAATGAGCACGAAGTGACAAGAAGCTCACTGGCACCTTTTCATTTAGGGAGTCCGAAAAGGATCAAAAGTGACTGCTCTGGAGATTCTAGGCAAAGGGTTTACCAAGCAATCCGTAAAACTGCTTATACACCTTGGCAATCGTATGAGAACCAAGGACTATCCGTACTGCAGTCAATCTTCCCGAATGCTGTGTTCGGTGCGTTACGGCTCGCAGGACGGCAGACTCGGCTTCCTATGGATCAAGGATAAAAGCCTAGTGGGGTCTCCCTATATACACGACAGTACGCGGGAGCACAGTCCGTGTTAGACCACTATCGAGTCACAGAAGGAGGAATCACCCAACCGTAATGTGAAACAATAGTGACTATGTTTAAAGACGCCGGAACACGTCTCTAACCTAGACCTCTAGATGTTTGCGTTAAGTTCCAATGCGTTTTTAGGTTTATTCAGTTTATTTTATGGTTGATCTTGAATTAAGTTTCGGTTTCAGGCCTTATCGTGTGATCTCTCACAATTACCTAGATGCAAACTACATGCCAAAGAATACCATTTCGTTCGATGAATTCTAACTATGAGAGGGTTAAGAGTTTTCAATCAAACAAAACGAACTCAAACAATCAAACAATCTAATGCAGCTAATGACAAAGAAATGAAAATTTTCTTTTGAGAACACAAATCAATGAAATGCTCTTCTTTTCATTAACTATTGAATGCAAAAGACACCAGTTTGATTTCTTTTTCAATGGCACCATGCACTTAAGATGAATTCTGAGAGACAGCAACACCGAGTAAAGAGAAATAAAATCACTCAATGAAAAGCACAACAAGCGTGAAAAGATCCGATTGAACCCAAGCAGTTGTGATCTGTGTCTGGGTAGTGAAAAAATCTGAGGACTGGTTCAAGGACAATCACCTCAACAAACCAAGCAAAGAAAGCAAAAAGAGGAAGGTTTCTACAATAGCAAAGGCAAGTAGCAACAAACGTTTTGTGAACAAGTGAATAAAACAAGGTCAATCCAGTGAAAGCTGGATGATGGCACTAGGTCACGGGACACAAAAACGAAATTCATCAGACAAGACTTCGCAAGCAAGCGTTTCACAATTCAAACAATAAATATCAAGTCATAAACCAAGTAGAAAGAGCTGGAGATAGTCAAACCAACAGGCTCAGGAGGCAAAATTGAAAAAAATTCAATTTTACAGGATCAGCGCGGGTAGTGCTTAGCAACCATGCGCTGACAAGAGGTCACGCATAGCAACAAGGCGCTGTCAGCGCGGAAGGACACGACTTAAACGCGCTGGTTCGATTTCAGAACCGTCGCGACTGTTTTACGTACAAGCACGATGACAACGGGGTCAAAGAGACAGCTATGCGCTGTCAGCGCAACTGTTTTGATATAAACCGCGCTGAGGCTAAAAAAGAGGCAGAATCAAGCCAAAAACTCCCAAACCAAGGCCAGAACTCTTTAAACAATTTATACACCTCCCAGACTGAATCAGGAAGTCTAAAAGAAGAGAACTAATCCCCAATTTTGAAAAGAGAGTAACAATCAAACTCAAACACAAGAATGAACAAAAAGAGACAAAGGCCAACTCCCCAGCGGAGTCGCCAAATTGTTGGAGAGGTAAATCCCCTCTACGGATAGAGGCGATCCCTACTAGCCCAGAATGGGTCTAGCAATAATCAATCAATGCTACTGTGCAAGTTCCTAATTGCAAATAAAAGAGAGGCAATGAACACCTACTTGGATTCCAACGCTATTGCTTGATGAAGAGATGTCGCTCTCGCTCCTTCGCTCTGGCCAGTCACGATCCTCCACGATCTCCGTGAATAGATACCTGCACACACGAAGAGAAAGACAAACACAAGCGTGAAATCTAATAAAAGCAATTATACATCAGTCAGAAAGGATGTAATTCACATTAACCATTACAAGGACAAATGAGAATGGAACCATAACAGTAGTCATCTATTCTTAAATCAATAACAGAGAAAGGTACAACCAAAGTTCTGACGCTGAGTCCTTCTCTAGAGGGTCCAGCCAGCAAGTCTCTTAAGCATTCACCCTTGGAGGTAAATTCTCCCAAAACAAAGCTCTCTCTCACACAAGCAACACTCACAACCTTCCTTAAACTTCCTCTAGCAAATCCACACTTGTCACACCAACTACCTATTAGCAGCAGCAGTCTAAGCACTATGAATTCCACACTATCCAAAACTAGCTGCTCATGGTAATGGTGGAGGTTTAAATAGGAGAAGGAGTCTCCATGAATGGTGGAAGGATAAGCTAATCTTCAAGGAAGGTGGTTCCAAATGACGAACAGACATGCCATAGAAGGGAGGGCGATACTCACAAGGCTAACAACCAGGTCTGGAGTTATCTGGAAGGCTGGCTGTTAGAACAAATTCACCCAAACTGGATCAGCGCGGGTGTAACACTGAACTGGAGTGCTGACAGCACATCACAATAACAGAGAAGGCTGTGTCAGCGCGACTTAATACTTTCATAGGATGCGCTGGCTCATGAAATTCGACCAGCAAGGAAAACCCGTGTGCTTCCGTGCTGGCAGCGCATCAGTCACACTATCAGCCGCCAGTCAGTGCGGTTATTTTAATAACAGTCGCGTTGATGAATTAAACTTTGGCAAAGTGGGTCATTTGGCCAGTTTAGAGAGCATGAGCATGGTGCATTTGATTTCATGACACAGTAGGGACACTGACAAGGAGACAGTGACAATTTACTGCGTAACAGTGTCAGAGGCCCATCTTAGATTGTAAATGTGGTTGGTGGTTCATCAAGACACCTCCACGCATAACCTAGTAGAGTTTTTTTTTTTGTAATAGATGATATATATATATATATATATATATATATATATATATATATAGAACAACAATGTAACAGAGAGAGAGAGCGGATGAGAGTTAGAGCACAGCAGTGCATCTGTAACACGCAGCAGCGCGTGAATGTAAAAGAAAGCCGCAGCAGTGAATAGAAAATAGAGCAGACACAGCAGTGTGAATTTTTTTTTGTAAATCCCTCTGTGAGAGATGAAGATCATATTTTGAAACAACAGTTTGTTTTATTAATGAATACAAGTTCTTTGGTGTGTGTAAACTCTGTCCGCTGCAAATTAATTTTAAGTTTCTGCTGTGTTAAAGATCCTGTGCTGAAAAATAGAGCATCGTTCTCTGTTCAGCTTTTGTTTTTGGAATTTTAGCATAAAAATTCCCAACAAAAAACACCAACCTCAAATAAAAAATTTTACTATAACTTTTGAAAATGAAAAATAGCACCATTATTTAATAATCAAAAACTAAAACTTAATGTCTACCGATAGATTACGCTTTTTTAGTGAATCCCGTTAAAAGTACATTGTCGAGGAGTTATTTATCTGTTGGATTATGTTCCTTCGCTTAAAGGCCGCAAATCCTACCCAATTTAAAACAGACAGGAGGAGGAAGCATGCCCAAACCTTAAGCTTAATACATGTTTTTCAATTTCGTTACCTGTCGGGAAGAGCGTTGGAGGTTCCTGCACCTCCTAACGACGCAGATGTTTTTTCCATCGGCTCCCTCTACTCACCAAGGACATGTAGGGTACGCTAATAGAAAGTGGGAGGGAATACTACGGAACTCTCCCTCATCCATAATTCCGACTCCATCCACGTCAGTTTAGTCAAAATGATTAAGTGGCAAATGAGACAGAAATTAACTACATTTTGCAGGGATCAAATCGATTTTAATCGTATTAGTAACAGAATTGAAGCGAATTTCTGAATTTTTCAGCCTGATTAGGTCGAATTTGGTAACTATGGTCCAAATTGGAATTTTTATATATATTTCGTAACTTTTGATGCCACCCTTGAAAAGCTTGAGAGTGAAATCTCTTTGTAGGATTTTTCCAAAGTTCCTATCTTACGTTTCTCTTGCTTATCCATTGATTTTCCTATTTATTTCTATTCCATAATGATGGAAACACCATGCAAGGGTCTCCATTCATAGGGTTGTCAAGGTTTGTTTCTAGAATATGTTGATTTTCTAATATTTCTTGGTTTGGTATATCTCAAGCCTTTTCCTTTTTTTCTTAATAATGAAGTCCTAAATCTCTCTTTCTATTCATTATTGGTTTAGTTAGAATTATCTCTTATAAACCAAAATTATAAGTTAATTGCCTTTAAATTATTTTGATTCTTCAGGTCACTAAATAGCTTTCAGTAACTTTCTTGGTCCTGAATTCCTTATTTACTTTAAGCTTGTCTTCAGATGTTACTACAAACATAAGTGCATTACATGAAACATCTATCTCAACTAAATTCTTTCCATTGTATTTTGATAGTTTTTCTTATTCAAATGTCTTGCATCATGCTTTCACCTAGATCACCAACACTAGCTATACTCTGTTCAGTAGACTCAAGTTTAAACAAATAATGAGAAAACTCAACATAATAAGTCCCTTCATCTTAATAAAAATCTCCTCATCTTGCATAAGGTGTTCAACGTTCCCAGCAACTAGCTCGTCCTCAAAATTCCGGTAAAAAGACCTCAATGAAATATGAAACTATAGTTTCACCTACACCATAAGCAGAATGTAGACCACAATTTTCACCATAGTTGGAACTTGGTTGCTCTAGAAAATTAGACTATGCATTATCATTTAACTAAGAAATAAGTTGAGCCAATTTCTCTCTCGCTTTAACTACATCTAGAGAAGCTTGTAATGAACTTTTTTGGAAGAGAAATTCCTTTGTAATATGAACAATTATTAAGCAATGTAGAAACTCTTGAACTTTTGAACCTTCTTTGCTTGTAAATTACCGACTCCTCCTTCCTTCAACCTTACTAAGTTGAGTCTAGTGCACTGGTAATTTTGCACTACTTCGTAAAAACTATGTAAGGGGATGACATTGATCACGCCTTTCGAAAAATGAATCCTCAACATGCCCCATGTGATATTTTTGTCTTTTGAGGCTTAAAGAAAATCCTCTACAACCTTGGCAATTTTTTTTTAAGAGTGAGTCTCCTATTCAAGTCATTGTGGTTAGATTTGAATATTGTGGGGTTGAGTTAGTTGTAACTATTGCAATAATATTAGTAAATCAAGGGAAGGCCTAAGTTGTTAACATAGAATCTATCATATTCCCAAGTTGTTTAGCTAGCACACCTGAGGCTGCTCTCAAATCCTTTCACAGTAATGATGGAATTTATGTTTCACATAGACTTAGAGCCTCTTTTATGAGCTTTTGGGTGGTGTGCACATTTGTGATAGGAAACTCTTATATTTGAACATAAAGTTGCACAGGTACAACAACACTTTCTAGGATGGATGTGGCACAATATGTGTTTGATTGTTATATAAATTTAAGCACAACATCAAAAAGATAATTGGTGCAAGGGGCCTTCATAAGATTCTCTAGAAAGTTTGAAGAACTCAAAGGCCTCATTAGGGAAACCATTCAATGCATTCTTGGAAAACATTGCATTCCATGATGTGACACCTCTTACACTTTTTCATACACATCATCTCCAATATTTGATACCTTGCATTTACCATACAATTTTATGATGTTAGTGCCCAAGAAAAGCATTGGACTCATCTCTAATTTCAACTATTTGATGAAGAATTGTTTTCCCTCCCACAGAATTGATAAATAATAGTTGCCTAGTCCTCTACTTACCATTTGCATTTGAGAAAAATTCTTAAGGGATTAATTCACAAGGGCAGTTACAGGAATCCAT
Source organism: Pinus tabuliformis (assembly GCA_031772625.1). Lineage (NCBI taxonomy): Eukaryota > Viridiplantae > Streptophyta > Pinopsida > Pinales > Pinaceae > Pinus > Pinus tabuliformis. The sequence continues at coordinate 1,981,652,542 of CM062817.1, read as the reverse complement.
ATAATTAACATGTTTCATAAATATATGCTTTGTTTTCCTATTAAGAAGAAAACACTATGTGTTAACCATAGTACTGTTGAGTACATACATGGTCACAAGTGGAAAGGAAGAGGAATCATTCTGGTTGAATCTAGTGATAAGGTAGTCTATGTGGAGTAGCTTTCTTGTTGTAATTGATCTCCTATTAGAGGTCTTTTACTTTCACTAGCATGAAGTAGATATGAAAATAAATTTTCCAATTTGGACACTAGACTAGCATAGAGTGATGCTACATGCAAACAATTTGGAATAGCTACTTTGGAGTTCTTAGTTTATGAAGAAGAAATTTCAAAATTAATTGGTGGATAACCATCTGTGTTCCATGGAACCAACAAAATTGTCTAATAAAATGGGTATAAGAATCAAAATTTTGGTGAATGTTATTACCATTAGTAGTACCATTAACACCCCCTCTTTTGTAGGCCTTTTCCTAAGTTTGTATCATACATTTTTCTTACCTATCCATTGATTTTTCCTATTTATTTCTATTCCATGATGATGGAAACAAAATTTAGGAGCTTCATTCATAGGGATATCAAGTTTTGTTTCTAGAATATTTTGATATTCTAATATTTCTGGGTTTTGTATATCTTGAACCTTTTCATTTCTTCTTAGTAGAAAAGTTCTAATTATTTGTTTCCTTTCATCAACACAAGTTTTATTACTGGTTTGGTTAGAATCATCTCTTATACAAGCATCTAAACCAAAACTAAAGGTTAATTTCATTTAAATTATTTTGATTCTTTAGGTTTTGCTAAATAGCTTCCAATAACATTCTTTATCCTGAATTCCTTATTTACTTCAAGATTGTCTTTAAAAGACATTACAAGCATAGGTTCACTACATGTAACATGCATCACAACTAAATTCTTTTCATTTGTATTCTCATAGTTTTTCTTATGAAAATGTATTCCATTATGCTTTCCTTTCAGCTGTCCTTAGAGACACCTACATTAGCAATGCCAATATATTGTGTTCGATGGACTTGAGTTTAGACAGATAACCAGTAAAATTAACATCATCAAGTTTTTTGTGTTAATAAAAATATCCTCAACTTGAATAGGAAGTTCATGGTTACCACCAACTAGCTCATCCTCAAAATTACTCGATATTGATAAAAAGACCTCAATGAAATATGAAAGTGTAATTTCACCCACTCCATAAACAAATGTAGACCACATTTTTCACCATACTTGGAACTTGGTTTATGTAGAAAACTAAATCATGCATTATCATCTAACTAAGAAACAAGTTAAGCCAATTGTCTCTGACTTTAAATACATCTAAAGAAGTCTATAATGAGATCTCTCTTTTGGAAAAGAAATTTCTGTGTAATATGAACTGTCATTAAGCAATGTAGAAATGCTTGAACTTTAAAACTCTCTTTAATTGTAAATTAATGACTCCTCTTTCCTTCAATCCTTGCTAATTTGAGTTGATTATGACAACCAAAATCAGGAAAAACAAGGCACTGGTAATTTTGCAATACTTTGTAAAACCTCTGTAAGGGGACAACATCAATCATGTCTTTTGACAGAAAACTCCTCAGCATGCCCCACATGAAATTTTTGTCTTTTAAGGCTTAAAGAAAATCCTTTATAGCCTTGGAGAAATTCGTTTTTATAAAGAGTGAGTCTCCTACTGAAGTCATTTTTGTTGGATCAAAATATAGTAGAGTTGAGATAGTTGTAACTACTGCGAAAATATTAGTAAACCGAGGGAAGGTACTATTTGATAATGTAGAATCTACTCTCCTTTTAAGTGCTCTAGCTGGAATTCATGAAGCTGCTCTCAAATTATTTGATAGTGATCATGTAATTTATGTTGCACATAGACTTAGATCCTCTTTTATGACCTTTTGGGCACAGTGCATATGTGAGATAGGAAACACTTGTGTTTCAACATAAAGTTGCAGAGGTAAGGTAACAATGTTTGGGATCGATGTGGTTGCATATCAATGTTTGATTGTTACATAAATGTAAGCACAACACCAAAAGGATAATTACCATGAGGGGCCTTCATAAAATGCTCTAGAAAGTTTGAATAACTCCAAGGCCTCATTGGGAAAACCATTCAATGAATTACTGGAAAACATGTAATTCCATGCTATGAAACCTCTTACGCTATCATATACATCATGTGCAATATTTGATACCTTGCATTTACCATACACGTTTATTAGGTTAGTGGCCAATATAAGCATTGGACTCATATCTAATTTCAACTATTTGATGATGAATAATTTTCCCTCTTGTAGAATTGACAAAGAATAGTTGTGTGTTTCTTTGCTTACCTATTGCATTTGAGAACCTAGCTTAAGGGTCGCTTCGCAAGGGACATTGCAAGCATCCATCTGGTCAACATGTCTCATAAATAGACACTTGGTTTTTCTATTAAGATGAACACAACATGATTTTAGAAACACTACTACTAATTTCATACATGAGTGCAAGTGGAAAGGTAGACGAAGCATTCTGGTTTAATCTAGTGATAAGGTAATCAGTTTGGGGTATGTTTATTTCTATAATCGATCTCCTATTGGAGGCCTTCACTATAAGGAAAATACCTTCTAGCAGAGGTTATAACAGAGGTTTTTAGTGTTATAAAATTAACAAAAATTGACAAATAAATCTCTACTACAACATTTGTTTGTGGTAGCAAATGTTTTGGTGGAGCTGATAACGAAAATTCATCACAACTAATGAAATTTGGGCATCCATAGAATTTAACAGATGTTTTCTTAACGGTGTGCTTACTGAAAAAATCACACTAGTGCACCACCATTATAAAAGCATCAATGTTGTAAATTTAAATAAAAGCACCTGTACTAGAAACAAATGTTTGGAGCACTAGTGCATTCACTTTAGCACCAGTGCTTTAATAATAAAAATGAATTGGCTCGTATAATATGATATCATGCACCGAGTCATTGAATGTAAACAACACTGGTGCTTGAAAATTATACCGCCCTAGTGCTTATGTCTTCTAAAAATGCCCTAGGTAGTACTTTTCATGAAGGGAACTGGGGTAGGAAAACAAATTTACAAACCCGGTGCTTTTATATTCTCCAACACACGAGATCATTATGCATAACAGTGCACCAATGCTGATGAGTTATATAAAAGAATCAATGTGCTACTAATATAAAATAATCAGTGTTGTTAATTTAAATAATAACGTCGGGGAAGGAAACAATATTTTGGAGCATCGAGGCATCGGTTTTATTAAATCACTAGTGCTTTAAGAATAAAAATGCACCGGGTCATACAATCTATGAGAGCATGAACCGAGGCGATAAATGAAAACAACACTGGTGCTTGAAAATTATAACACCCAATGATTATGTGTTTGCAAAAGCCTCGATGTTGTAATTTTCATAAAAGGCACTAGGGTAGGAAAATAAATCTTGCGATACTAGTTCTTTACATAAATTTAACACATTGGTGCCTTAGCAGTAGCGATGCATAAGTGCATTAAATGAAAATCACATCTATGCATGAAATGTACATCTTCCTAGTGTGTATTGATTTTACACACACAATAGGATTTTGTATGTACAAATGCATTGGGATACCATTTTTTATTATTATAAATATCACTGTTGAAAAATTTGTATTCAGAGTGGTGCACATTAATATACGATGTCGCGATATCCATTTTCTCTTTTTTAGAAACATAAACCCATGACAGTGCAATTATTGTGAATTTTTAAATTTACTAGTCATAAAAAAATTGATATATATCTTATAACAATATTCATATAAATTAAATTTTGATTAATGCATTTATATATGATCTTTGGATTAATTTTTTATATCATCATATTTCACATCTCTTCATTGTAATATTTAATTAATGGTATAACATTTCGCAGCAACATTGGACAATGCAATAGAATAAATTAAATTGTATTTTATTATATATCAATAAGAGGCTCTTTGTACTATAAAATGGGATAGTTATTGGTAACCCCTTGTCTTTTAATTAGGATGCTACATCCATTACATTCAACAAAATGGGTGATTCTCACATATAATTATTTCAAAAAATATAACAACTTGCATTGATATCCAAATAGATCATCATTCTTCGATGGAACTCTTGTTAGTGCTTGAGCTACTTCCATGACTTGGGTTATTTGGATGAATGTTTTGTTGATTGCATCATTTCTTTTGTCTTCTTTAAGTTCCATCTATGAATAGAAAAAATAAAGCGTAATGAGTGTATCTACATTTGTGAGAATAACGAAAATTGAAATAAATAATATATATCAAAAAACAATGTACAATAGCAAGAATTGAGTCCTGAACTATACACATTCTTTCCAAACCCAATCTCATGCCTTCTTTCAACAACTCTTTTGGTTGCACAGTTCCATACTTTGTTTCCTGCAAGTTTTATATCCCATAATCAATCATAGATTTAAGATAAATGAATTTTTTGTTTTATTAATTATAAACTCAAAGAAGTAAAACAACATAGATACTTCCAAATTCCAAAATTAATTTTTTTATATTCCAACACATTGTAACATAACCAAGTTCCTCATAAAAAAAAAAAAAAAAAAAAAAAAAATATATATATATATATATATATATATATATATATATATATATATATATATATATATATATATATATATATATATATATCTATATCTATATCTATATTAGGCTTATGACTAGTTTTATTCTAGTCAACTTGTCTCCTAGGTATTTACCTAGGTTGTGTGTAGTTATGATTGGTGGCTTTCCTAGTTTTCCTTGCATTAATAGACAAATATAAAAATGGTTTTTATTTCAACCTTAATCATTTTCTTCATTGTAAATGGTTTCTCATTTCCCCTACATTATAATTGTTTCTTTCTTCCATTATGGAATTTCCTCATACATATTCATATTTTTATCATTAATTGAAAGCTACCTTTCATCTTCATAGGCCAAATCCATATAATAATTACCTTCTTCCTTATTAAATAATTAACCACATGTTGATAATATTTGGACCGACACTGGGAGAGAGGTCGGAGGAAAAACTAGGGTTTAACACAGGAAGCAAAGGAAGTAAGCGGGTAACCATGGAAGAGCAAGGAGGAGGGAGCTCCACTCCCTCCTACAGTAATGTGGTTTCAAACAGAGGCAGAGCAGTGAATGGAAACAAGCCTCAAAACTCCTCGAAGAACAAGACAAAATTTTCTGACACTCAGAAGGTGGAAGGCAGCAAACCCCATGAAGAGGAAGGGATCCACGAGAAAGTCCGACAGGAGGAGAAAGGAGAAGATAGAGGTCAGGGATTTGAGAATAGTGCTAAGATGGATCCCTGTAAACCAAAGTCCAACATTAAACCGTAGGTAATCCTAAATGATCCAGCTCTGCTAGAGCACAAGGATCATATGACAAACTATGCGATAATATGCAAGTTTATGGGAATCTGGCCGACGGAAAAAGCTTTGTACACTTGGATAAAATACACTTGGAAACCAAAAGGTGAGTTAAATATACATCTTGGATCTAAAGGTTTTTTTACTGTGGTATTCACGAACTTGGAAGACAGGGACATAATTTTTGAAGGAGGACCATACTTCTATGTAGCTACTGGTCTCTATATGCGACCTTGGACGATGAACTTTGTTTCGGAGTGAGAAACATTCACATTAGTCCCTGTATGGATTAGACTATACTCCTTACCTTTAGATTATTGGATACCAGAATTTTTAAAAGCTATAGGTAACAAATTAGGTCATTTTTTAAATATTTCAGAGGCAGTTCTCCAAGGAAAGTATACCTCCTTTGCTCGCATATGTGTTGAGATGGACTTATCAGGAGCACTCCCAGTTGAAGTTATCCTAGAAGTCTATGATGATGAATGGGTTCAGGAAGTTGACTATGAACACATACCATTCATATGTCGCAAATGTCATGAACATGGACACCTATTTAGAGACTGCCCTCTTAATACAAGGGAAGAACACCAGAAAATGAAAAAAGGGAAAGATTTCACAGGTTTTATTAAAATGGGAGGAAAAGGGAAAAGAGGGGGAAAGAAGACCCAAAATAACCCTAGTGAAAGAAAGGCAAGAAGTCACAATAGTTTTGAGATCCTAGAAGAAGTAGAATAAGAGGAGGGAACTCAAATGAAACCAGAGGACCAGGAAATAAGGGGGAAAGGAAAAGACACTAGCATGGAGATCATTCAGGAATATAATGAATGCAAAATAGACCCATTGAGCACCATGGAAATAGAAAAGGACCATGATATGACCCAAAGTGAAAGTGGTACAGAGGACCAAGACTTACAGGAGATCCTTGAGAGGGAGAACCTTGAACTAGAAAAGTTTCTAGAACAAGGAGGCAACAAAGGAATTAACTCTCTACCACAGGAGGAAGTTGATAGGGTGCAACAACTATTCCTTAATAGGTCACATCATAAAGCCCTAGGAGTCAAAAGAGGACATGAAAATCAGGAAAACAGAGGGGTTACCTCAATGGGATTAACAATAGGAAGAGTGGCTAAAAACCCAGGCAAGAAAAGAGGAAGAAAGAGACAGAAAGAATTGCTACTAGAATGTGGAAAACTCATGATTGACTTAGGTAGGATGAAAGATCTCTCAAGTTACTCCTTCACAAACCCCCCTCAATGAAGCTCACAACCTAGAACATTAGAGGACGAGGGAGCAAAAGGAAACAAAGAAATCTAAGTAATAGAATCAAAGAGGAAAAATCGAACATAGTGTTCATACAGGAAACAAAATGCTTGGTCGATAGGATCAGAGAAAATCATAGAAAATGGTTAAATAAATATGAGTATCTTGAGGTCAAAGAAACTAAATCAACTAGAGGTATTCTCACTCTATGGAATCCTCAGAAATTTGGTATTCTTGATGCGGAGGTGTCCAGGCACTACCTTTCTTTGATTATGCAACCTATGGGTGACAGGGAGTGTTATATGATCACCAATGTCTATGGCCCTCAACCACTGGAAGATAAATTCAGGCTCCTCACCTCTTTGTAGGAAATGAAACAAAGACATCCAGCATTACCCTAGATTCTAGGGGGAGATTTTAATATGATCAGATCCCTAACAGAAAAAAAGGGGGAACCACAATACTTGGTAGAGATTCAGTTGCCTTCCAGAACTTCCTCACCAATATGAAACTGGTGGATATGGACATAAGCAATGGCATTTTCACTTGGAATAATAAAAGAGGGGGTTCTACCCAAGTAGCCTCAAGATTTTTTAGATTCATAATCTCAGAAGAACTTATGCTCACTGGATGAAGACTGGCAGCATTCATCTTACCTTTTGGAGGTTCAGACCACTGGCCCATCCAATTGGAAGCTTCCTTAACTGGAAAACCAAGAAATAGACCCTTCAGGTTTGAGAAAGTCTGGCTCACTCACTCTAATTTCCTCACAAACATTGAGAAATGGTGGAAAGAAGAGCTTCACTTTCAAGGCACGAAGATGTTCCTTCTACATCTCAGGCTCAAGCACATCAAAGGAAGACTCAAAGAATGGAATAAAAATGAGTTTGGAAACATCTTCAAAGCTAAAGGAGAAGTGGGAAAGAAATTACAGGAAATAAACCAAATTCTCATCACAGAAGGCTTTACAGAGGAAAGAAAAAAGCTAGCAAACTCACTTCAGCATGAATGGGACAACAGATGTCTACAAGAGGAAATCTTTTGGAGACAGAAATCTAGAGTACAATGGATTAAGGAAGGGGAGAGAAACACCAAATTCTTTCACAAATCCACCATAGCACACAGAAATAACAATAGGATTTTGAAACTCACAGATCCTCAAGGAATAGAAAAAAATACTCATGAGGAAATGGAGGATGTACTAGTCCAACATTTTCAAAGCATTACTGAGGAAACCATAGCAGACAGATCCCAATTCACGAGAAGATTTACTCAGTATATTCCTAAACTGGTTTCCAGGGAAGACAATTATAATCTCAATAGACTAGTAACAGAGGAAGAGGTCGAGGAAGTTATCAAAGAGATGCATAATGGGAAAGCTCCAGGCCCAGATGGTTTCAATGTGGACTTCTTCAAAATATGTTGGAAGATAGTCAAACAAGATATTCTGGAGGTAGTGGAGGACTCGAGAAACTCTAAATCAATTTTGAGGGAGCTCAATGAATCCTTCATTGCCTTAATCCCCAAATAGGAAAAAGCCACCTCCCCTAATAGGTTCAGACCCATAGCATTATGCAATGTGATGTACAAAATAATTTCCAAAGTCATTGCCAACAGACTTAAGCCCCTCCTCCAAACTCTGGTGTCAGAGGAGGAAACGGGTTATTTGGAAGGGAGACAAATTCTCAATAATATAATTCAAGCTCATGAAGTGGTACATTCCCTCAAAATCAACAAGCAAGCAGGGATGATAATTCAGCTGGACATAGTGAAAGCTTATGATAAACTAAGCTGGGCTTACATAAGAGATGTTCTAAAAGCATATCTCTTTGACCATAATTGGATAAGGTGGGTCATGGCTCTCGTCACCACTGCCAGTTGTTCAATTCTTCTCAATGGCTCTCCTTCTAGAACCTTCAAGCCTACAAGAGGTCTCAGATAAGGTGATCCTCTTTCCCCATTCCTCTTCATTATCATGATGGAAGGGTTAGGCAGAGTGATCATGGTTGCAAAGGAGGAAGGAAGAATACAAGGACTGAAACTCACTCGAGATGGAGACACTATGACACACCAGCAATTTGTGGATGATATTATGTTGTAGGGCATACCTACAGTCAAGGAAGCTAAAGCTTGCAAGCAAATTCTGCATGAGTTTGCAATGGCAGCTGGTACTGAGGCAAGCCTCTCAAAATTAAATATCTTCTTTTTCAATACTAATATTTCTATCCAAAGAAACCTCTCCAGAATTTTAGGCTTTCAAAGAGATTCACTGCCCTCGAAGTATCTATGAGTTCCCCTCATTGACAAACTGATGAACAAGGACATCTGGGAATCGATAATAAACAAATTGAAAGACAAGATCATCAAGTGGACAAACAGAGCCCTGAACCTAGCAGGGAGGCTCGTCCTCACTAAGGTGGTCCTTCAAACCATCCCAATCTACATGCTATCAACCCTTCAAGCACCAACAGGAGTCATTCAACGAATCAGGAACATTCAAAGAGACTTTCTTTAGGGGAAAGGGGAAGAGAAAAAGAAATGGGCTCTGGTGGCTTGGGACAGGATATGCAAACCCAAATCCCATGGTGGTTTGGGTCTACATGACCCAGGCATTCTAAACAAAGTTCTGGGAGCAAAATTGTAGTGGAGATGGCTAAAGGAAATGCGAAACCCCTAGGCAAAACTTTAGAAACAAAAGTATGTAATGAACTAGAAAGAAATGAACCTCATAAGAATGACAGGACAAGTAAAAGGTTCCCAAATTTGGAACAGGGCCTGGGAGAATAGAGCCTTAGTACAAAATCATAGTTTCTGGGAGATCAAAAGTGGAAATTTGGCCTGGTTCTCGGAGGACAATTGGCAGCAAGAAACTAACCTCAACAATGAGAAATTAGAAAACATCCAAACTGATACCATTAACAAAGGATTAAATAGGGTAGGTGACTATTGGGATTAGACAAGGAAGAATGGAAAATGGAGAATTTGGAAACTTCCATAATACTATGAGCTGAAAATGTTGCAAACTCAAGCTAAAGCGAAGCTATCTTGGAAAAAAGGAAAATCTTGACCTCAACCTCAGATGACCAATTTGTTGGCATTATGGCATAGGTTTGGCTCTATGACATAAGCGTTGTTCTTGATGGCAACTCACTCAAAGGTAGATCGCAGTTCAGGCTCTCAGAATGAAAGAAAATGAGGTATAAGCAGGTTCCTCTTAACAAAGTCGCGTATACACGCGGGTGTACCGATCAAAAGGAACGTATACATATGCACGCACTTTCATGCAGAGAAAAGCACGTACATGTGGGAAATATTATGTTTGGTCCATGGTATTTAGTCCGACATATTTGAACCTATGGTTTCGGTCCTTGGTATTGCATCCAAAGTGTTGAACCCAGGTATTGGGTCCCTAGTATTAGATCTCTATGGTTTTGGACCATGGTTTGAGTAAGGCCTAGACTATAAAAAGGGAAGGAGATCATTTGGCAAGGGTATCGAATTATGTTTTGAATATCTTGAGAGGAGAAAGATCTGGAATACTAGTGATTGGTTGGTGAGATATAGCTGGATCTGAATCAAGGAGGAACCTGAGCATTACAAGATGGTTAAGTTCTATTGATGGGTCGAGATCTTAAGGCTTGAATAGTAGTATCATTGTGTGATTTTGATCTATTATATTTGGTGCATGATTAGATCTATAAATCTGATAATCTGGGTATAACTGATGTCTGATTAAGTAAAAGGATAAATTATCTTTTATAGATCTATACGCAGGTTCGGCACAGCAGAGGCGCATATAAACGCAGGTTCTGCAAGTGAAAACAACATATACACTGGTTGGTTTTGACACAATTGCGTATGTATGTAGGTTTCTATTGGTGAAGTAGCGTACGTCTCTTGAAATATGCTTTAGCTACTTCTGTTTATTGCTGCAGTGTTCTGGGTTCAGAATTGGTGTCTGGTTACTAGTACTATTTTCTAGTTACAACATTCTGAGAAGTTATTGGTTGATTCAGTATTTGTATAAAGGAGATTGGTTTTTATAGATCTACTTGATGTTTGATTGATATTCATGGATCCAGTCTGAAAATTTATGAAACGTGGTCCCTGGAAGAAAAGAGAAGGTTGTAGCCTTTTGTAGGTCAGCACCTACGTACTAGTACCTCAGCTAGTACAAGAGCTAAGGGGGTTGTATCTCCCTTCCAGGAGAAGCTAGAGAACGAGAGAAGGTTGTAGCCTGCATAACGGTATAAGACTACACCAGTAAAGAATCATTGTAAAAAGAAGTTTCTAATTGAAAGAAGATAGAGACATATTACAGCAAGTGGTTTTCACCCACATTGGGTTTCCACCTTATATCTTGTGTTCTGTTGTGTGACTGTCTACTCTATTTTTCTGTTCCTGGTTACTGTTATATGGTTCTGACACACAGATTAATGATCAACATCTGAAGAATAAAATAAATTATAATTCTGCAAGGTATACGCAAATTTCATTAACCAAAGTTGCGTATACACATTGTTTTCACTAGCTAAAGTAGCGTATACAAATCTTTGTATGAATTGAAAAAGAATTTGACTTAATAACATTGATTCACCCCCCTCTCAGTATTATTTTCAACAATTGGGATCAGAGCAGGTCCTTCAGAAGAAGCTTGATCGCTTGAAGGAAGATCTATCATCATGAGCAACTACAAAAAGGAAGCATCAATCAGGCCACCAATTTTTTATGGAAGCAATTTCGTCTATTGGAAGGTAAGAATCACTGCCTATCTTCAATCTCTTGGTACAGAAGTTTGGGATATTGTGGAAATAGGATACACTTTTCCATCAACAACTCCTACAGATATGGCTGGTAAGAAGCAGTATGAAACAAATGCAAAGGCTATCAATACTCTATTAGGGAGTCTATCCCAATCAGAATTCATCAAGGTTATGCAACTCAAAACCGCAAAATAAATATGGGACAAGATTGTTCTGAGCTATGAAGTAGATGATCAGGTAAAACGAGCAAAACTTCAAACTCTCAGAATTCAATATGAAAATCTCATAATGTACAATGATGAAAGCGTGGCTGACTATTTCCTACATATAGATGAGATTGTTAATTGTATGAAAAACTTGGGTGAAGAAATAAAAGAAGTTGTTTTGGTTGAAAAGCTTCTAAGATCTTTGTCTCCTAAGTTTGATTCAAAAGTTTCTACCATAGAAGAAAAGAAAAATCTACAGAGCCTTACCATGTCACAGTTGCATGGAATTCTAACTGCTTACAAAATGAGAAAAGGGGGGCCATCAAATAGGAGAGAAGTTTCATTCAAAGCCTTAGGAAAATGAGATTACAATGAGTCAGAACATATGTCAGAAGAAGAGGAAGAATCTAATTTTGTCAAGAACCTTCAACGGGGAACTGGAAGATTCAGAGGTAAGCTACCCTTCAAATGCTTTGCTTGTGGGAGAGTTAGTCATTATGCTGCCAAATGTCCTCATAAAGATAAACTTGACAAAGGTAAGGAATCAGTTAGATGGAATATAAAACAGAACGTAAGTAAGAAGAGTTATTATACACATGAAGACAGTGATGGATATTCAAATAGTGATGAAGATGAACAGCGTAATGATTATAGACTTTTGATGGCTTTTGAAGATGATGATTTCTTGGATGCTATAGATGAAGAAGGTCTCTATGAAGAAATTTCTAAACTCAAAATTTGTTTAGAGGAAAAGAATATGATTATAGATACTCTGACATTCCAACTTGCTAAAAGAGAAAAACACAATGAAAAGTTAGAATGTGAAATTGTGGGACTTAGAAAAGATATTGAGAAAACAAAAGCTCTTAATCTTAAATTTGCTAAAGGATCTGAAACTTTAGATGAGATTATCAAAGTGCAGTGTTCTCCTCTAATCAAGACAGGTCTTGGATATACTGAAGAAGCATCTCAAGCACAAAAGCAAGCACAGAAGCCATCCACCTCCAAAAGTTATCTTGATGCAGCAAGGAGAAGTGAACAGGTTGACAATCCACAACAAAAGCATAATGTAGATCACCAGGTAAATCAGGGACAATTTACCTCAAGAATGAACAAAGACTACCAGGTAAATTGGGGGCAATCTACTTCAAGGATAAACAGAAGCTACAACCAACCACAGGTAAATCATTCTCAATTTGCCTCAAGAATGGATGTCAATAGAAACTACAATCATTTGGTTGGTAGATTTGATAATCGCAGGAGTTTCTTCAATGGTCAATGTTTCTCTTGTCATAACTTTGGTCACAAAGAAGCTCAATGTGTTGCCTACAAGACAATCATGACTAGAGAAGCTCAAAAACAAAGGAGTATGAATGGGATGATGAAAAGGACCTACAATAACTTTTCTGCTGTTGAAAATGAAATATAATGTTCTATTTGTAACAACTTCGGTCATGAAGATTTTGAATGCAGGAGTAGGTTTCAACAAAAAAATCAGAAGGAGTAAGCTTCATTAAGTCCCAAAACATGGAGAAAGAAAGAACCGCTACCAAAAAGATGTGAGATAGCCTTATATGCGGAAGGACAGGAAAATCAGTGGTACATTGACAGTGGATGCTCAAAACATATGAGAGGTTATAAAGATAAACTTCAGTCATATAGTGCCTTAGAAAAGGAAAAGAAGGTCTCATTTGGAAATGACACCCCTGCACTCATAAAAGGTAAAGGTTCTGTTCTTTTGAAAGAAAAGGTCAAGGCTGGAAATGTTATGTATGTTGATGGCTTAAAGCATAATTTAGTAAGTGTCAGTCAAATGTGTGATCAAGGAAATGAAGTAATATTTCAATCAAATGGATGCATTGTTCGTGAGCTTGATACAGGAAAAACAGTGATCAAAGGCATAAGAACTCCAAATAATTTATATATACTCAAGGGAGGACAACAACAATGCTATCTAAGCAAGAATGATGAACACTGGCTATGGCACAGAAGATTGGGGCATCTAAGCTTCTCACAGATAAGGAAAGCATGCAAATATCAGGAAGTTCATGATCTCCTGACATCAGAATTCCAGACAATACAATATGCAAATCATGTCAATTTGGTAAGAAAAACAAAACTAATTTCCCTAAGAAGGAAGGATCAGCTAGCAGGCCACTTGAACTTGTCCATACTGATGTATGTGGTCCATCTAGGAAAAGGTCACCTCGAGGATAAGAATACTTTATATTTTTCATTGACGACTTTTCCAGGATGTGTTGGATAGGACTTATGAAGCCTAAAGATGAAGCTTTCGAAAAGTTCAAATCATTCAAAGCCTTGGTGGAAAACGAATCAGATCACAGAATCAAATGCCTCAGGTCTGATCGAGGAGGGGAATTTACCTCGGATGAATTTTTCAATTTTTGTGAAAAACATGGAATAAGAAGGGAATTCTCTACTACAAGGACTCCTCAGCAAAATGGAGTAGTGGAAAGGATGAACAGAACAGTTCAACAAATGGCTTGTGCTATGCTTGATGAGTCTGGAACTCCCGCAACCTTCTGGGGTGACGCCGCATTTTCTGCAGTTACTATTCTTGACAAGACAAATCTCTGGGTAAACAGCACTCAAACGCCTCATGAACTTTGGTATGGTAAGACTCCCACGGTAAAATACTTCAAAAATTTTGGAAGCAAATGCTACAGCAAAAATAATGATGAAAACCTTGGCAAGTTTGAACCTAGAGCAGATGAAGGCATTCTCCTTGGTTACTCTCCCCATAGCAAAGCATATAAGTGTTACACAAAAGACTTGGAAAAATTATTGAAAGTATTGATGTAGTGGTTGATGAAGAAGGAAACACTCCTAGGCAGGTAAAATTTGAAGATTTCGAAGATGATGAGGACTATCCATCAACATCAAATCAGATTCATGATGAAGAAGAAACCCATGAGGCACCAGAAGAACATATAAGGATAGAAGAAAAGACTCCATCCAGGTACGTTCAGAAGAATCATCTAGAAACTCAAAATTTGGGGCAGAAAGAGGCAGGTGTACAGACAAGAAGAACCATTTCAGAAGCTTCAAGCTATCTAGCATTGCTCTCCTCCACTGAACCACAAAATGTAGGATAGGCATGCTAAGATGAATGTTGGGTCAAGGCCAAGGAGGAAGAACTTGAGCAAATTGAAATGAATAACACTTGGGAGTTAGTTCCTAGACCAAAAGGAAAGAATGTCATAGGAACAAAATGGATATTCAAAAACAAGCTAAATGAAAATGGAGATGTTATTAGAAACAAGGCTAGACTTGTTTGTAAAGGGTATGCTCAACAAGAAGGCATAGACTTTGAAGAAACTTTTGCACCAATTGCTAGACTTGAGGCCATAAGAATGTTCCTTGCTCTTTCTAGCTTTCAGAAGTTCAAAGTATTTCAAATGGACGTGAAATCTACCTTTCTAAATGGAGACTTGGATGAAGAAGTGTATATTGAGCAACCAGATGGGTTTATCCTTGGAAATGATCCAAAACTTGTATGCAGACTCAAAAAGGCTCTTTATGGCCTTAAACAAGCTCCAAGGGCTTGGTATTATCATTTGGATAAGTATCTCCATCAACAAGGTTTTACAAAAGGATCAACAGATAGCAATCTATATATAAAAATTGACAATGATAAGTTGCTAATTCTTGTTGTGTATGTTGATGATATCATCTTTGGTAGCAATGAAGAAGACATGAGTCAAAAATTTGCCTTGGTAATGCAAAAAGAATTTGAAATTTACCTGCTTGGTGAGCTCACATATTTTCTTGGTTTACAAGTCCAACAAAACAAAGACGATATTTTTCTATCACAAACCAAGTATCTCAAGCAAATCTTGAAGAAATATGGGATGGAATATTCAAAACCAGTATGTACCCCTATGGTAACAGGATGGAGCCTCAGTGAAAATGATGAATCAGTAGCAGTACATCAACCAACCTATAGATCCATGATTGGTAGTCTACTCTATTTAACAAGTACCTGACCAGACATTATGCATGTAGTGGGAATAGTTGGAAGGTTTAAGGCAAATCCAAAGGAAACTCATCTTCAGGCAATTAAGAGAATTTTCAAGTATCTTCAAGGAACTCAAAACTATGCCTTATGGTATCCTAGAGGTACAGATCTCACACTTCATGCATATACAGATGCAGATTGGGCAGGAAGCGTCGATGATAGAAAAAGCACTAGTGGTGGTGCATTCTTCATGGGTCCTAGATTAGTGTCTAGGTTCAGCAAGAAACGAAGTTCTATTGCATTATCTACAGCTGAAGCAGAATATGTAGCTGCTGCATCTTACTGCACACAACTCCTTTGGATGATGCAAACATTGCAAGACCTTCAAATCACTTGTACTCCACCTATCTCCATTTTTGTGATAATACAAGTGCAATCAGTATTTCAAAGAATCCTATCATGTACTCAAATACTAAGCACATATTTATCAAGTATCATTTTCTCCAAGAACAAGTGCTTGAACAAAAGGTCAAATTGGAGTATGTTCCCTCTAAGGAACAAGTTGCTGATATACTCACCAAACCACTGCATAGGGAGACATTTGAATACCTCAGATAGAAGCTGGGGGTAGTTGAAGCAGCATCTTGCTGTTGAATCTTGTCTGTTTTAGAGATTGATGGTTGTACGCGAGTTTCATGTGGGGAATCCATGTACATACGCTGGTTTCTGTGGGTACAGTCACGTATATGTTGGTTTGAAGAAAAGCAGTGGGGCCAAGCTTAGGATGAAAAGAATCTGATATGGGTCTAACAGAGACCATCTAGCACAGGTTCATGGGGAGCATATATTCTTCTAATAATGCATTGTTGGCATTATCTTAGAAGATCTTGGTTCAATTTCATAGTTGTTTTGATTTCAGGTGGAATAGGTGCAAAAGGAGAACATGGGTGTTGATCTGAATAATGATTGACAGATGCTGCTGATGTTAGTCAGAGTCTTGCCATAGATATTTTGTCTCTATGTCTTATATTTCTTTTATCAAGGTCATGTAACGGCCTATCTTGGTTTCCCCACTATGCCTGGGATGGATAATGTAATGTTCTTATTTTATCATGTATCCCCACTTGGTTGGGTGGATGAGTCAATATTGGTATATTCCCACTTGGTTGGGAGATGGATGTATGTATGAGTCTTTGGTGATAGGAAGGTCATTTATGATGTATAAAGTCATATTTCTTTTGTAGAACATCTTCTTGCAGATCTTGCCTACAAGTCAGGGGGAGCTTGGACAACACAACAGAGCAGAGATCTCAGCATGTACTCAGGGGGAGCATAACCCTTTGCCCTTGATGTCAAAGGGGGAGAAAGACTTTGAGTGAATTTGAGTTGCCATCAAGTCCAAAGGGGGTGATTGTTGGCATTATGGCATAGGTTTGGCTCTATGACATAAGTGTTGTTCTTGATGGCAACTCACTCAAAGGCAAATCACATTTCAGGCTCTCAGAATGAAAGAAAATGAGGTATATGTTAGAGTCGGTCTAGTAGCCCTCCATCAGTGATCAAAGCTCTTTTCATTTGCATAAGTAGGTGTCTCATCAGTTTCTTGCATTCCATTAGCCATGCCATAACCCTGATGGAGGAGCTGGTATTTTATTCCCCTCTTGGCACTGCTGGATCAAGTTGTTTTAGTCATTAAACTTTTTCAAGGTTATTTGTCTTGTCTTGAGGTCAAAATTTCTAGGTTTAGGGTTTAGGTCAAATTTATCTTCAAGGTCATGTCTCTGAAGGTCAATAAGTGCCCAGCAAGCCAGAGGGATGATTTTCAAAGTGTTTCTTCGAAATATTCTATCTTGTGCAGCTAATTTTCACCTTGGATTTAAAAAACCCTGTTTTTTAAAGCCAAGGTCATTTCTCAAAATTTTGTAAAAATTGTAAAAATTCAAAATGATTCAAAGGACAGCATGTAACCCTGGCTCCCTTGTCAAGATCCCTTAGATGCTATCCCTGCAAAAATTATCAAAGAAAAGCATCAAATCAATCAATTTCAGGACAAAAGGAAACCAAAAAAGTCAAGTTTATAAAGTGTCATGGAAAAACATTATAAAGTGGGTTATGACATGAAATTAATTCAAACAAGGCTATAAAAGCCCTAATCTCCCTCCATCAAGCCTCATTGTGCATTCAAGTGATAGAGCAATTGTTTCCAAGAGAGTTTGAGCGAATTGTGTGAGTTGGGAAGGCGCGCGACCCGTTGGAGGCGCGCGACCCGTCAGGCGCCCTGTGCCAGTGTTAATTTATAATGCGCGCGACCCGTTGGGTAGTGCGCGCAACCCATCAGGGTTTCCTCCACAGAAAATTACCAGCAAGCTGCCAAGCGACCACAAATTGTTCAAGCTTGTCTGGTAGGCCTTCAATCATATAAATTATGGTTTGCTAAAGCTTGAGAAGATCATGATAATATTTTAAGAGCCTTCATTTGCAAGTAAAGACTCCATGTGCTTTTGCTTGAAAATATCAAAGTTGCTAGGATTTGTTTTGCTATTTTAAGGTATTCCTTTTCATTCCTATTGTTCCTACATTTTCCCACCTCCCATTTCTTACTCCCTTATCACTGTTATTTAATTTCCCTACCAAAAATATTAAGAAATCAAGCCCTAAACCCTACCTTCCATAACATCCTTGCAAATGAAATTGTATGATGATGTTGATGTCATGATTCCTCTCTTTAACCCCTGTTTCATATATTTTTCCCAATTTCCCTTCCAAGTCTCCCTTCCCTAACATTTCCCTTGTGCTACTTGTCCCCTTGAAACAGCATTTCAAAATAGTTAAAACAGCAGATTTCAAAGCAGAAGCAACAGTACATTTCAGCCACTTTGCCCCTGAAACCATGTCAGAAACCAAAACCGACTATGAGCAAAGTGATGACCGTGAGTCAACACCAGAAGTTGAGCTTGCTCCGGAACATGAAAAACCATTATTGGGCACGGATGCACGTGTGCAAGGCGAAGATGAAAGTGCTCCAAAGGCGGTTGGCCAAAGCAAAAAAACGAAGAAAAAGCCCCAATCCCCTCCACATCTTGGCCGAGGCTTCCTTGAAGGTGCATGGCACTAAATAGCTCAGCCCCAGCACAAATTCCAAGAAATTTTGAGCATTTTGGGTCATTTTTGTTTTTTCAGGCAAAAAACAGGTTTTGTCTCCTCAACGGGTCTCACCCCCCACGCGACCCTTTCATTTGGCTACTTCGTTCCAGGAAAACTCAGCATTTCTGGATTTTTCATGAAACGTTACACATTCTCACCCATTGCCAAGAGAATTTATGAAGTTTTGGGCCTCCTCAAAGTCAAAAAACAAGCAAAAAAATGACTTTCTGCCACATTTTTGACACACAAAAAGCAATCTTGGGAGATTGCAATTTTGGAGGGGCAAATGACAACCAAATTCAGAAATTCTAGTTGGGTTGGAAAGTAGACTCACAGAAATTTCCAACAAGCCTACTCTTGCCTCATTTGGACACCTGAAAGTGCCCTAAAAGTGCTCTCGAAGGCGTGCGACCTGTCAGGATTTGGCGCGCGACCCGTCAGGAGAATTGCTCAGGATTTCAGCCTACAGCTCAGCAAAACGCAGTTTTGACTATGTTTGACTTTTTGGAGTTGATTTTTATCCTTCTTGTTGTAAATGATGTAAATTTATGACACTTTTACACTTATGTATCTCTTCTGGAAGATTCATTCATGAGATAGGTGAAAATTAAATGAATGAATTGGTTTCCTAGTTTATAGAGGCAAGTTGTTTTGACTGCCTAGTTTTCAGTGCTTAGTTTAGAATTGGTTGAAACAGATCCTAGGATAGTGAGATCGACCCCTAGAGGTAGGGAAAGATGTTAGATGATCTATATTATGTACTCTCTTGCTCATTTTCATGGTTGGACTCTTGAGGGAGAAACTCTTATTGTATTATTCACTGTATCTCTGCAATTTTTGGCAAAGGAAGACCAAGGTTTTGCAGTCCTTTTTGGGATTCTTGTGGTCACATGTATTGATGGTGTGTTTCTCTTTGTACTTGTAAGTGTGTTATGTGAATCATTTCCTTACTTTTCCTTCTGCACATTAGGCAAATGAAGTGTTAAAGTAGAACTCATGACTGTCATGCTCTGCTTTTAAGTTTGCTTAATATCAATGTTTTCGACTGTTTAAAGGGAATTCAAGGTTATTGCTTGCTCTCTTTAACTCCTCACTGGTCATTCTCATCCATCCATCTCTATTAAAGGCATCAATACTACTTCCTACCTCGCCCAAAGAACCCCCTGCGAAAACTGTGTCCAATCCCCGCACCTAAAATTGCCATTTCCCCAATTTTCCACCAAAAACCCTAAAAATCCCAAATCAACCCTTTTGATCAGTTTACTAGCCTAAAATCAGTGTTTTCCTATTGGTCATCTCGCCCATTGAAGATCTTTACTGAGATAGACCGGAGAGAGCCCTCTCCTGCCCCGTAGGGCTAGCTACGAGGCTAAGTGGTTTGATGTTGCCTTGAAGTTTACCTTTCTCAGCCTGAGATGAAATTTCAAGCGCTAACATATTGGCGACCATACTGGGGAAGAACAAATGGTTTGCTTGTTGATGTCATTTGTTTTATAAGCTACAGACGGAGCCTGAAGTTATGCCAGGTAGCCTTCGAAACGCTTTTGCTTTGCATTAGCAGAAGTAGATAAACTCTGCTTCAGTCAATCTCCGGTCTAGCTTGTAAACGTGACATCTAACTTGTTAGTTACCCCAGTACATGTATCAAGTTAAGATCTGATTGTTGATAGTGGACAACGATCAGACACTAACAAGGCTGAAATCATTCACTTGGCGACTCTAAATCATTTTCGAGATCTGTTATAGATATTTTTGTGCCTTACAGCCTCGAGCATGAAATGTCCATAATCTAAGGGATCCAAAGTCCCTAAACATGTTGTTCCTACCCCTAGAGGAACAAGGCCAACTAACCACAGCAATTCACAGAAGTTCTCCACCTGAAAACACTCAAAAACAAGCCAATTCTGGATCATGTCAACTGCTCTACTGAGCATCTGCGCTGAATGTCAACTACTACACTGGCTACCTGCGTTGAATGTCAACTCCAACACTAGCTACCTGCGCTGAGCGAGTTTGGACATGTGGCAAAGTCATTCCTCAAGGTGTCAATGCCCAGGAAGCTTCCAAAATGACACTTGCATCAAGGAATTCGACTGGTGATGAGTAAGAGGTTCTAAATCTCCAAGTGGAAGCAAGAACCTTGTTGTTGGGAAAAGTATCCAATACGGAATGACCCTATCCCACTCTAAGGGTGATAGTACCTCAGCAACAATCAAAGCAAAGCTATTTGAGATTACTTCTTTATGAGATGTAAAAGAGGGGAGAAAGAGATCCACTAACCAATGTCTTTCGCTAATGATTGATCCAATCTTCTCTCTTTGTTGCTTGCTCCCAGCTCCTTGCTCTTTCGCTGGCCCAGCTACAACAAGATCTTGCAAAATGGCAAGAGAGGGAAACTACAAGAGGCATACATTCATAATTGATTCAAGGATTAGAATAAATCAAATACACAAGTATAGCAACACATCATTGAAACACATGTATATAGAAGAACCTCAAATGCTTTATTAAAGGAAGAAGTAAAGTTCAGGAAGTGATACAACCATAAGAGGCCCAATCCAGCATCACCTCCCAGCAGAAAGAAATCTCCTCTTCACCTCCTTCAAAGCAAATCACCCAATAGTTCTATACTCAAACCAACAGCACTTCCTTACATTCACAAGATTCCAGCCTCCCTAGACCTCATGAGAGAGATCTATATATAGGAGTTTTGGAGAAAGGATGAGTCAGCTTGAGGCCAGCATGAAGCTGACTAGTGTCCTCTCTCACTTTAGTTATTCTTCAGTTCTTGAGTCCACTTGGAGGTTCTTGCTTCCACTTGGAGATCTAGACCCTCTTACTCATCACCAGTCGAATTCCTTGATCCAAGTGTCATTTTGGAAGCTTCCTGGGCATTGACACCTTGAGGAATGACTGTGACACATGTCCCAACTCGCCCAGCGCAGGTAGCCTTCTTTGTAGTTGACATTCAGCGCAGGTAGACAGTGGAGCAGTTGACATTCAGCGCAGATGCTCAGTGGAGTAGTTGACATGATCCAGAATTGCCTCGTTTTTGAGTGTTTTCAGGTGGAGAACTGATATTTAGTGTTGTGGTTTGCTGACCTTGTTCCTCTAGGGGTAGGAACAACATGTTTAGGGACTTTGGATCCCTTAGATTATGGACATTTCATGCTTCATGCCGTAAGGCACAAAAATGTCTATAACAGTTGCCCCCTAAAGTATGAGGTCGTTTATCGGGTGAAATGCTTTATCAGGAGGATCCGAAGTTCATTCAATCGCTGAGAGGTGACCTGTAATAAAATACAATACAATACATTATTTTTCATTCTGCTTTCATGATCTAGCTGAGGCGGGCATTCCCGTGCTCAGCTTTATAAATTCATTTTGGTACATAGAACAGACGATCGTCTGATGATAGACTGATAATTCTCTGCTGAAATTATCATCCTTTGAGTAGGATGATCATCTGCTGCAATGATGTACATGTCAAATGTCTTTATATTTCCTGAAAATATATCGCAACCCGGATGGATGAAACTAGATCCGGGGTCTTCAAACTCGTTCGATCTTCACTCTAAGTACAAGTCGATCCATGTGAGAATTGCACTGAAGTCGAACATGGAAAGACATCGCTTGATTACCGGTCAATGATGTAAACCGTTAACAAGCGCGAGAGGAATCACCAATAATGATAATGACCCTCAAGGTACTGTAGTACAATTCACGTGGTGTGAATAAAGGACTTGGCGTCGAACACCACGCAAAATCTTCTGGTCGAAGGTCATTGATGTATACCTGTCGCCGGAAGTGAGAAACTTGCCATTGAGGCATGCAAGCTTCAAAGTACTGAGGGGGGTGTTCCTAGATCAACTCCTTGGATAATGAGCTGATGTCGACAAGGAGCGATCCGTCAAAGGAGGGCCTTAATGAATCCCACATCAGTGACATGGAATGGAGCTAATGATTTTAATGGAGGTGAAAACAATCTGTGAAATATGATTTAGGGTGGCGGTCATGAATGGATGAAGGATAATGTATGGTAGTGGATGGGACATGGTTGACTCTTTCTGAACAACATCTCTTGAACATATAACGACACTGATGCGATGGATCGGTAGCATTACCCCAAATGTGGATGGTTTGGCGAGACCATGGTGATGAGACCGGTGAATGAAACAAACCAACCCGATGTGATACGGAGGAAAAATGTCATGTTCAAGAGCGACTTGCTACCATTACAGCTTTGAGGTTCTCCCAATTTTTCCCCAGTCATTTCTGACCAGTACCTCTTTATTTTTGTCAAGCTTGAGGAGGATAACATATTCTTGTTCTATAACCTGCCCTTCGGGCAAGCCCATCGCTATGTTTTAACGAGCCTAGCGATAGGGAAACTCGTTCTCGTCTAAAGACAAGTTTTTCGCTATTTAATCATTTTAACGAGTCTAACGACAAGGAAAACTCGGTCCTTTTCATTTTTAGAGAGTCTGAAAAGGTACATAAAGTCAACTCCAAAATTCCTTTTTCGTCATCTAATCCCTTAAGTCCAAAAAAGTATAAAACAATACAGAAGGGATGAATTTTCGATAACTTTAACAAGACGAATAAAACAAGCGCTCGACCTTTTTGTGCAATAATCCCTCAGGTCCAAAAAGATTAAAATCTAGAGGAGGGATAGCTCTTCCGGTCCTTTTAACGAGCTGGAAGGCCAAAACTCGGCAAACTTTTCATATTTTACGAGTCAGTTGAAAAGAGCTCAAAGAAGACTCGTCTTTTGAGGAACGAGTGATAAATAGGGATAGCAGCAGATTCCAGGTACAGGTTGGAATTTTCCAATCACGGCAGTGTCACAAGGATGGCTAGGTGAAATCACTCTTCGCAGCTGTTCCTCAAAATAGGTAAACAATCATATGGAGGTGAACGATCGGCCAAATGACGGTGGAGGTGGCAGGTGCAAAACACGACCAAGGTTTTTTATGGCTGATGAATTTACGGTCTGAAATGGTTATTTACCGGTTCATTTTTTTTGGATGAGCTTGAACTCTGGGGGGAAGCTTGCTCACAGCTTATGTTTATTTTTTAACGAGCATGAATTCCGCGTTAAAACTGCTCGGATCTCGCTTTTCTATTTTTTAATGAGCATAAATTCCACGGTAAAACTGCTCGATTGTGCATTTATTTTTTAACGAGCATGAACTTTGCTAAAACTGCTCGTTGATAAGTTTGCATGCCCCCAGCATAATAACGCAAATCGAGGTGCATGCCCCCCAAGCTTCCTTGCATTTAACTCGGTGGTTGGAATGAAGGTTTACCTTTGAGATTTGGAAAGGGGGTTTGTTTCATTTTTTAATGAGGTTGACACAGTAAAAGAACTATCCTCATGACTCCTTGTTTCATTTTTTAACGAGGTTGAAATGAGATAGGAACTATCCTCAAAGCCCACTGTATTTACAGTATTTCTATTAGGGCGATGATCCATGCCGACAAAATATTTAGGAATCTTCCGAATCCATTAGATACAGAAGATTTCATTTTGTAGGTTTCCACCGTGGCCACTCCCGCCAGATTACTTGGGGGCGGTAGGGCGAAAGTACCCATTAAGGCAGGGTCTTTTAGGAGGCCTACCCCAATATTTTGAAGCGAATGATCACTTCCATGGATCATTGGAATGCTTCCCGTAACTTGTGAACTGTCGGGGAGGAAAGTTTGTTGGTCGACGACTGTAATTCTTCCTTGAAAGGGAAATGCAATCTTCCTGAAGTAGGTCGACACAACTGCGGCCATGGCATATATCCAGGGCCTTCCTAGTAGGATGTTGTAATCGAGGTTTCCATCAATTACTTCAACATCAATTCCTACTGTTTTGCCCCCCAGTTCAACTTGCAAGTTACTTAAAATCTCGTATGGAGTGTATGATCGTCCATCAAATGCTTTTAACGTAGTTGATGATTTCGACAAGGGTTGTGAGCCTAAATTTTTCCAGCAACTCATCGACATAAGACATGTAGATGCCCCCTCATCAATAATTGTTCGATGAACAGTTTTGTTGAGGGCTTTCACTTGAATAAGGAAAACTAGTTGAGCTGGTAACTGAGGGTCATGTCCTTTATGATCAAAGGCCACAAGATTGGAATCCATTGGGCCAATCCCACCTATTGCTGATAATAAAGCTTGCTTTTGGGAGGGGCAATTTTGCGGTACCTCAAGTGTCGACATAGCGGACGACGATTGAGCCAGGTCCTCTATTATATTATAATTCTGTGCTATTTTGGCACGAGGATTAAATTTCGATTTGTGTACTACTCCTTTTGGCGACTTTATCATTGGTTCAGGAATGTCGGGTGGCACAACTTTGGTTAAAGTTGTCGTCGAACTACTAGGTTGTTCATTAGCCTTGTTATTCGACAGCTGTGGATTCCCATAATCTTTATTCCTTTTCAAAGCGTCATTTTGCTGCTTCGAGACAGACAACATAAGCACTTGGGATCGGGAAGCATTTTGATTAGCAACCAGATTTTGACCTGGGTTGGGAAACGGATCAGTCAATACTGCTGGGGTTTTTGAACTCTTAAAGAGTTTCTTAACTTCAGCTATATGTGGACAATCTTTCGTCCAATGATCCTCATCGCATATATGACACCCTGCCGGGGGTTTCCTTTTTCTCCCTTTCTTTTCCTTCTTGCCCCCTGGTTGCTTCAGTTGTTTGCCCTTATCGGTCGACATGGCATTTACTTCTGAGGCAAGAAGTTCTTCATTTGCATTTTGAATAGAAATTTTGTGTTTTCTAATCACGCCATCGCCGGCGTGAGAGTCATTGTTTGATTTAGGAGGAGGAGGAATTGAGAATTCAGGTCTAGGGGCGTCAGGTATTTTGTCGTAGAGCGTGCCGGACTGAGTATAGACCAAGTCCAGATATTGCGCACGAGCGATAACCTGCTCTTCCGTTACAACTCCCCCCTTTGCCACATCTTCCGTGATGGCAGGAAGTAATGACTTGATAAACCATTCAGCTAATAGTTGATCGGGAACGTACGTTTTTACCATCCTACGACGACGTCGCCACTCATGTATATGATCAGATATGTGAGTGGCAGTCGTCTGTTTGAAGTTGGTAAGGAGTTCTGTTCCCGTTTCATACCTTATTGGTAATTGAAAATGGGTTAAAAAGGTTGTGGCTAAGGTACTGAAGTTGTCGAACGAAGCTTTAGGCAATTCAATGTACCATTTTGCCGCTGGACCCGTTAACGTCCTCTGAAAGAGGCGAAGTCTTATCGAATCATCATTCAGGGTGTTCGATGAACACCATAGATGGAATGTCATCACATGATTCGACGGGTCTTCACCCGGATTTCCATTAAATTTAGGAATATCTGACGGAAGTTTATGTGGAATCGCTGGCCACCAAGGGGCATAAGAAATTGGATCATTTGTCAGCCGGTTTAGATCTGGTAATTCTAGAGTTGCTACAAAGGGCAACTGTTGATTCAGGTTAGGCGAAGCATACCCAGGATAAGATGGGATCGCCTGAGCAATGGGTCTTTGCAAACCAGCATAATGCTGGCAACTTTGACAAGGTTGATGGGCATAACCATTGTAGTATGGTTGCCCATTACTTACAAAGACTTGTTGCTCAGGTCCTTGATATGATTGCTGGAATGGCGGTTGTTGAGATTGAACCAGCTCTGGTTATTGGACCATTTGTTGTTGACCAATACTGGATGATTGACCAGGATGAGGAGTCACAGTACTTGTTTGAGCCTGAGTCGCTCCAGATAAGGAGGCACTACCCTGAGATTGTGTTTGAGTCGTTGAGACAAGAGGTTGTTGTATTGCAACCTGAGAAACTTGGGGTTGACATACAACAGGTGGAGCTTGTACTTGCGACACATTCACTATAGCAGGTATGGTGGGAATATTCGACACAGGGCGTACTGGTTGCATTGAATATACAACCCCTGGTTGTTGAGACAGTATTGGTACCCAACCGCTGGATGTAATTCCAGTTTGACCTGAACTTTGTTGTAAACTCCCATATGGTTGTTCTCTGGGAGGGAACAATGAAAGAGCATACTGCCCTCCATATGGTGGAAATCCAGTACTTAAAGGGTAAATTGGCCTTTGAAGACACATTGGATCAATTTGTTGAGTTTCAACATAAGAAATACGAGATGATAATCCGGATGAAGAAATAGGAACTAACCATGTCGTCGTCCCTGATTGGACTCCGACTTATTGTTGACAATTTGCCGGGACAGATGGTATACCAGCGAACATTGTTGGAGTAGCAGCAGGAGGTTCTGCTGCCACTCTGTCGAACGACACAGTCCTAGATGTCGACGGTTGTTCAGACATATCTAGTCTATCCAAAAGACTTCTTAGCGATTCTACAAGAACTTACGATGCCAAAAGACTAACTTCGAAGATCAACGAGGGAATGGTGATGATTATCCCATTTAAAATAAATTTTAATGACGCTTAGACACAACTTGCTTTTTCACTTTTAAAGAGTCGAGAAAAAGCTAAAGATGACTCTAGTCTCCTTCGATGTTTTAACGAGCCCAAAGTGACAAATGCTCGGATGGACTTTTTCAGTTATAGAGTTTGAAAAAGGCCAAAAGAAACTACTCTGGAGTTCTAGGCAGAGGGTGTGCCAAACTTTTCGCAAAACCACAGAATACGTTTTACGGTACGGGTGGTCGATCTTCGTGAATGCTGTTTTCATTGCATTGCGATCAGTAGGGCGGCCGACACGGCTTCCTATGGATAAAGGCTTTGTTCCTATAGGGGTCTCCCAATATATACGTGACGGTACGTGGGAGCACAAGTCCGTATTGATACTTATCGCTTCACCGTGGAGGAATCACCCAACCACTCAACACTAAGATATCACGTTTAACGACGCCAGAACACGTCTCTAGCTTAGACCTCTATGTGTTTGCGTTATGTTTCAAAGCGTTGTTATGTAAATTCAATTTAATTTAAGGTTGATCTTGTTTAGCAGTTTGCCTTTATGGATCACCACGAGATGTATGGTAACACTCCTAAATGCAGTCTAAGATGATAAGCAAACTTTTCAATCTTTCAACTTTGAAAATCTTAACTACTGAGGGAAAAGAAAGACATCATCTTTTCACACAGATCATAGAGCACACACTAATGCACTTTTTCCTAAATCAACATGCAAGCTGTCAAAATGCACATGCACAATGCAGGTATTTCTTTTCTCTTTCTTAATGTTGATGTAATACAAAAAGAAAGCTGTTGTATAATTTCGAATTCAATTTCAAGTGAAAGCAAACAAGCTTGTCCAAAATCAAAAGACACCTTAAGATTTACTTGTTTCGACACTAGAAATGTATAAATTCAAACCATATGACGAAAGCAAAAGCTCAATTAGCTATGAACAGCAAACAAACTAACTCTTAAGATCAAAACGACACTTTATCACAGGTCTAGATCTAAGAGGCCACAGCAAGACTAGTTCACTTTCGTTATGGGAAACTACAAATGATGCAAGAAATACACAAAGAACAAATACAGTTTCTTTATACAACCGAGGCAGAATAGTGGCAAAGAAAGGTGGTTTCAGATAGGCACATTGACTGATAACAGGCTGCAAAAACAAGGATGAAAACAGGGCAATAAATAGCAGGGAACCCCAGTACCACAAGGCAAAACTGGTTCAGCGTAGGTAGTACACTGTCAGTTTGACATTCAGCGCAGGTAACCCCTTCGGGATCTGCGCTGAAATGCAGACTGCCTTCACAGTGCCTGCAATGAAGAGATAAACTTTCGTTTTTCTCAGTTTCCGGGTTACAGATTGCTCAAAAATCAACAGTTTTTGGCCAAATCAGAAGCTATCAATCAAGTACACACTAAAGGATGAAAAGGAGGATGAAAATCTATCACTAAGAGCTATTCAGAGTCCTTGTGGATCATCTCTTCAAATCATAAACATGCCCAGAAACTGAGCTAGAGTAGCTGCCCTCTACTTTGCATTTCAAAGATCCAAATGCAGTTCGATTCGGTACTCCCTGTGTTTATGAAATGAATAGCAAAAACACAAACAACCAACAAGATACGATCCCCAGCGGAGTCGCCAATTTTTTGTTGGGAAAAGTATCCAATACGGAATGACCCTATCCCACTCTAAGGGTGATAGTACCTCAGCAACAATCAAAGCAAAGCTATTTGAGATTACTTCTTTATGAGATGTAAAAGAGGGGAGAAAGAGATCCACTAACCGATGTCTTTCGCTAATGATTGATCCAATCTTCTCTCTTTGCTGCTTGCTCCCAGCTCCTTGCTCTTTCACTGGCCCAGCTACAACAAGATCCTGCAAAATGGCAAGAGAGGGAAACTACAAGAAGCATACATTCATAATTGATTCAAGGATTAGAATAAATCAAATACACAAGTATAGCAACACATCATTGAAACACATGTATATAGAAGAACCTCAAATGCTTTATTAATGGAAGAAGTAAAGTTCAGGAAGTGATACAACCATAAGAGGCCCAATCCAGCATCACCTCCCAGCAGAAAGAAATCTCCTCTTCACCTCCTTCAAAGCAAATCACCCAATAGTTCTATACTCAAACCAACAGCACTTCCTTACATTCACAAGATTCCAGCCTTCCTAGACCTCATGAGAGAGATCTATATATAGGAGTTTTGGAGAAAGGATGAGTCAGCTTGAGGCCAGCATGAAGCTGACTAGTGTCCTCTCTCACTTTAGTTATTCTTCAGTTCTTGAGTCCACTTGGAGGTTCTTGCTTCCACTTGGAGATCTAGACCCTCTTACTCATCACCAGTCGAATTCCTTGATCCAAGTGTCATTTTGGAAGCTTCCTGGGCATTGACACCTTGAGGAATGACTGTGCCACATGTCCCAACTCACCCAGCGCAGGTAGCCTTCTTTGCAGTTGACATTCAGTGCAGGTAGACAGTGGAGCAGTTGACATTCAGCGCAGATGCTCAGTGGAGCAGTTGACATGATCCAGAATTGCCTTGTTTTTGAGTGTTTTCAGGTGGAGAACTGATATTTAGTGCTGTGGTTTGCTGACCTTGTTCCTCTAGGGGTAGGAACAACATGTTTAGGGACTTTGGATCCCTTAGATTATGGACATTTCATGCTTCATGCTGTAAGGCACAAAAATGTCTATAACAAACCTCCAAGTGGACTCAAGAACTGAGAGAGGGAGAGGACACTAGTCAGATCTCAAGCTGACTCATCCTCTCTCCAAACATCTATATATGGATCTCTCCTCCATGGGATCTAAAGGCTGGAATTTTGTGATTGCAAAGAATTGTTGTTGGTTTGTGGCTGGAAACATTGGGTGCTTAATGCTTTGAAGGGAGCTGAAGAAGGAATTCCATTCTGCTGGGAAGGAGATGCTGGATTGGAGCCCTATGGGTTGTATCTCTTCCTGAACCCTGTTACTTATCAATAAAGCTATCTTGATTCTTTCCTATATGCTGGTGTATTTTGTATGATTGCATTAGTGTATTTGATTTACTTCTAATCCTGAATCATTTATGAATATGTATATTTGCCTTTGTATTGTGTTCTTCTCTTGTCGCAAGTAGCTGTTCTCTTGTCACAGGTAGCTGTTCTCTTGTGATCTCGTGGGATTCAAGTAGCTGTTCTCTTGAGAAAGCGAGGAGACGAGTAGCTGTGGACACACAAAGAGAAGAGGATCTAGATTGAGGGACAACCGGAAGACAACGGTAAGTCTGCCGATCTCCCCTCTTTCACATTTCATAAAGGAAGAAATCATAATAGCTGTATTCGTTTGTTGCTAAGGCACTGTCACACCTTAGGTGGATAGGATCGTCCAGCATAGGCATTTTTCCCCACAACAAATTGGCGACTCCACTGGGGAAGAACTTGTTTATTCATTTCATTTGTGTTTCAGTCATTTGTTTACTTCATAGACTTGACAGCAACTATTGAACTACATATTTCCTGGATGCAAAGTAGAAAGTTGTTGCTTTGATCCAGTTGTTGGACTTGTCTATGATCTAAACTAGATCCACAAATGATTTGATGATCCTTGTGATAGGCTTTAGTACCCTATCAAAGTATCCCTCTGTTTATACCTTGCTTTTGTTTCTGATTTGGCCTGAAACAGTTGATTTTTGAGCATTTTATGACCTAGAACCCAAGGGAAACGAGAGTTTCTCTTTCAGCGCAACTACTGTGAAGGCAGTCTGCATTTCAACACAGGTCCCGAAGGGGCTACCTGCGCTGAATGTCAAGTCCTCAGTGTTGAGGTTGCCCTGAACCAGTTTGGCCTTGTGCAGCTGGGGTTCTTTGTCCTCTGTTGCCCTGTTTTGATCTCTATTTTTGCAGCCTTTAACCAGCATAGGTACCAGTCAGATAAACCCTTTTCTTTGCTTAGATTCTGCCTCCTTTTGTACAAAAAGACTGTGAATGTTTTTATGTGTTTGTGGCGTCATTTACAGTTTTCCTTTGCATGAGTAAAGTAGTCATCATGTAGCCTTTGATTCAGATCTGATTGATAGTGATCTTAGAAGAGAGTTCATTGGCTGTTTTCAGGTTGATTATAGATTTACTTTTTCTTATTGGTTTGAATTTGTCTCTTTGAAAGTGTCAAAACAAGTATTTATTTCGAAAATCGCAAAGTGATTGTAATCTCTTCTACCCTTGTTGATTTCGACGAAAGTGAACTTGTTTGTATTCATCATTGTAAAAGCAAATTCAAAGTTGTGCAAAAAGCTTTCTTTGTAGGCATTTGTACTAAGAAAGTGGAAAACAAACACCTGCATTGTGCATTTTGCATTTGATAGTTTGCATGTTGGATTTAGGGAAAGTGCATTAGAGTGTGCTGATTGCTCTTTGAGAAAAGATAGTGTTATTCTTTTCCCTTAGTAGCTAGGATTTTCAAAGTTGAAAGATAATAAAGCTTGCTTATCATCTTAGGCTGCATTTAGGAATTTGTATCATACATCTCGTGGTGAACCTTGAAAGGCAAACTTTAAAAAGATCAACCTAAAATAAACTGAATGAACCTAACAACGCTTTGTAACATAACGCACAACATAGAGGTCTAGGCTAGAGACGTGTTCCGGCATCGTTAAGCCTAGTGACTGTCGATCTCGAAGAAGGTGGGTGATTCCTCCTAAGAGACGGTAGCGCTAGTACGGATTTGTGCTCCCACGTACCGTCGCGTATATATTGGGAGACCCCTATAGGCATATATCTTTTATCCTTAGGAAGCCGTGTCGGCCGCCCTACTGATCGCAATGCAGTGAACACAGCATTCACGAAGATCGACCGCCCGTACCCTAAAAAGTATTCTGCGGTTTTGCGAAAAGTTTGGCACACCCTCTGCCTAGATCTCCAGAGCAGTTTCTTTTGGCCTTTTTCAGACTCTATAACAGAAAAAGTCCATCCGAGCATTTGTCACTTCGGGCTCGTTAAAACATCGAAGGAGACTAGAGTCATCTTTAGCTTTTTCTCGACTCTTTAAAAGTGAAAAAGCAAGTTGTGTCTAAAGCGTCGTTAACAATTTATTTTAAACGAAACAATCACCCTTTAATCCTGCGTTGATCTTTAGGTTGAAAAGATGGAGCACACCAACCAAGGAGTTCCCTTGGGTGGAAATCCTAGTCCCTTCTCCTCTTGGGGAGATGTTGGTGCGCCCCACATGGCCACATTATCGCTTCCAGGACTGAAAATTGGCCTACCAGTTTGGCTCTTTTCAACCAATGTCGTTCAGAATACCACCATTCTTGAACAGTCGAGTCAACAGTTAGATCAGACAAGAGTTGCCTCCCAGCCTTCCACTTCATCTTCCTCCCCTCCTTCCTCTTCGCTTGACGGAACCGGTCGAACAAAAAATCGGGTTCCTAAGGAGAAGAAGGAGAAGAAGAAGGAGCCTAAGGCGACTGGGGGAAAACAAGTGTCATCGAACAAAAATCCACACACCGCACTCGTAAGGCCTAAATCGCCATGCGTCATATGCCAGGGAGACCACTTCCATAGAGATTGTCCCTGTATCCCCCGGATACTAAAGGACTGGTCCCCCCATTTGCACAATTCGGTAGCATCGACCTCTGATAGCCATGTCGACTGCTCACCGTCGACTTGTGGGAGTGAAGCTCCAGGACAGAGTGGGAAAGCTAAATTTCCTTGCAGACTTTGTGAAGGCGATCACGCCATCCACCGTTGTCCCTTCTTAGACGAGGCAAAAAGAGTTCTGGAAGATCGCCCGATTTTACGAGCGCATCTCCCTCCTGGATATGAAAGACTCCTGCCAAGTCCCTCACTAGTTGAGAATCCGGCTGAGCCACTTAGGTGGTCAGCCGAAGCACCTGTCATTGAAGAAGAACCGTCTGAATCCATGCCTGACGAAAGTCAAAAGGTTGATACGGTAGTTGACCCTGTTATGCCTTCAGAGGCTCTATCTTCGAATGACACCATCTCAGAGGAGAATAAAGACGACATCATCCAGATTCTCTTCATCAGCACTGACTCTGATGATCAAGGGGGCAATGCCACCATTCCTTTGTCGCAGGAAGGAAGTTCATCAGAGCGCTATCCGGCCGTATTTTCGGTCCCACCACCAAGCAACCTGGTTGTGTCCTTTGATTGGAACCAACTAGGCAGACCCCGTTGCCAGCCAGTATACCATTCAGAACTATTTGTCAAATATACAGAATGGTAATGGTTGGCACTATCATTGATGAGGGGGCATCTGTGAGTATTCTTTCCTCTATTGCTTGGAAAGCACTTGGTTCGCCAGCGCTTTTACCTGAGATGAGAAATCTATCAGGTTTTGATAAAGGAACCAGTCGACCTTTAGGGATCCTCCCCAATGTGCCTATAACATTGAAAGGGAAGACCATTCAAATGAACGTGATGGTCGTTCAAGGACCCTTGGATTATAACCTACTCCTTGGATGAGACTATATATATTGCATGGGAGCTGTAGTCTCCCCACTCTTTAGAGTAATGTGTTTTCTGCATGAAGGAAGAATGGTCAAGCTCGTAGACCAACTTTCGTTTCCCGGATCACACATTGCAAATAGTGTTGTACCATCCCTAAATGGTCTATTCACGCAAGAAGTGTCTCAACCCACGGTCCGTCCTCCTGATGAGCGCGAGTAATCCAGGAGGATATGACCGGAACCCAGGGGGCATGCATCCTGGCCTGCTTCGGCAGGGAAACTTTGGGTATAGGGTAGGTTTCCGCGGGAGAATATGACTAGTCCGTACCCCGTCCGTGGATGGAAGAGGGTTTGTTCTAGAATAAGATTCTTTTGTCAAAGTTACGTGTTTGGCACCAGTCATTCACCCTTGTCTATTTCGGTAGACATTGCCAAGGAAGTTTCTTGTTTGAAAGAGTAACGAGACAATCTTTGGGTAACCTGAAAGAGGTAAGCCTCTCTCGATTAAAACAAATGTTTTGGTGGAGGGTAAGTAGAGGTAACCTTGAAACTCTATTTTATACCTGGGGGCATGCAAACCTTTTGGAGTGCAAGCAAGGGGCGACTATTTATTTTTTAAATTTTTAGGTCCTCCCTTTAAACCTGTAGGTCTAACCCTTTAAACTCGTAGGATTAGTCGTTTCCGAACTTGCATAAAGAAAGGAGAGGGAGCATAGCTTTGGTAAGGCGCAAGCTCTATAAAAAATGGGATCTTTCATGAGACACTCTTATCTTATGACTGGGTAATCGAGCAGTTTTAGCATAAAGTTCATGCTCGTTAAAAAATAAACGCAAGATCCGAGCAGTTTTAACGCGGTCTTCATGCTCGTTAAAAAATAAATATAAGCAGTGAGCAATGTTTCCTCCAGAGTTTAAGCTCATTTTTAACTAAAAAATGAACCTATCCCGGTAAATAACCACTTTGAATGTAATTTATCAGCCGTTAAAGCCTTGGTCGTGTTTGCACCTGCCACCTCCACTTTTCATTTGGCCGATCGTTCACCTCCATATGATTGTTTACCCATTTTGAGGAACAGCTGCAAAGAGTGATTTCACCTAGCCATCCTTGTGACACTGCCGTGATTGGAAAATTCCAACCTGTACCTGGAATCAGTTGCTATCCATGTTTATCACTCGTTCCTCAAAAGACGAGTCTTCTTTAATCTCTTTTCAATTGACTCGTAAAATATGAAAAGATTGCCGAGTTTTGGCCTTCCAGCTCGTTAAAGGACAGGAAGAGCTATCTCTCCTCTAGATTTTAATCTTTTTGGACCTGAGGGATTATTGCACAAAAAGGTCGAGCGCTTGTTTTATTCGGCTCGTTAAAATTATCGAAAACTCATCCCTTCTGTATTGTTTTATACTTTTTCGGGCTTAAGGGATTAGATGACGAAAAAGGAATTTTGGAGTTAACTTTATGTACCTTTTCAGACTCTCTAAAAATGAAAAGGACCGAGTTATCCTTGTCGTTAGACTCGTTAAAATTATTAAATAGCGACAAACTTGTCTTTAGACGAGAACGAGTTTCACTATCGCTAGGCTCGTTAAAACATAGCGATGGGCTTGCCCGAAGGGCAGGTTATAGAACAAGCATATGTTATCCTCCTCAAGCTTGAAAAAAATAAAGAGGTACTGGTCAGCAATGACTGGGGAAAAATTGGGAAAAATCAAGAAAACTTTGATGGTAGCAGGTCGCTCTTGAACATGACACTTTTCCTCCGTACCACATTTGGGTTGGGTTGTTTCATTCACCGATCACATCACCATGGTCTCGCCATACCATCCATATTTGGGGTAATGCTACCAATCCATCGCATCAGTGTCGCCATATGTTCAAGAGAAGCCGTTCAGAAAGAGTCAACCGGGTCCCATCCACTGCCATACATTATCCTTCATCCATTCATGACCGCCACCCTAAATCATATGTCACAGATCATTTTCACCTCCATTAAAATCATTAGCTCCGTTCCTTGTCACTGATGTGGGATTCATTAAGGCCCTCCTGTGACGGATCGCTTCTTGTCGACATCAGCTCATTATCCAAGAAGTTGATCTAGGAACACCCCCTTCAGTACTTTGAAGCTTTCATGCCTCAATGGCAAGTTTCTCACTTCTGGCGACAGGTATACATTAATGACCTTCGACCAGAAGATTTTGCGTGGTGTTCGACGCCAAGTCCTTTATTCACACCACGTGAATTGTACTGCAGTACCTTGAGGGTCATTATCATTATCATTGATTCCTCTCGCGCTTGTTAACGGTTCACATCATTGACCGGTAATCAAGCAATGTCTTTCCATGTTCGACTTCAGCGCAATTCTCACATGGATCGACTTGTACTTAGAGTGAAGATCGAACGAGTTTGAAGACCCCGGATCTAGTTTCATCCATCCGGGCTGTGATATATATTCAGGAAAGATAAAGACATTTGACATGTACATCATTGCAGCAGATGATTATCCTACTCAAAGGATGATAATTTCGCCAAAATTATCAGTCTACCATCAGACGATCGTCTGTTCTATGTACAAAAATGAATTTATAAAGCTGAGCATGGGAATGCCCGCCTCAGCTAGATCATGAAAGCAATATGAATCATAATGTATTGTATTGTATTTTATTACAGGTCTCTTCCCAGCAGATGGATGAACTTCGGACCCTCCTGGATAAAGCATTTCACCCGATAAACGGCCTCATACTTTAGGGGGCAACTGTTATAGACATTTTTGTGCCTTACAGCCTCGAGCATGAAATGTCCATAATATAAGGGATCCAAAGTCCCTAAACATGTTGTTCCTACCCCTAGAGGAACAAGGCCAACTAACCACAGCAATTCACAGAAGTTCTCCACCTGAAAACACTCAAAAACAAGCCAATTCTGGATCATGTCAACTGCTCTACTGAGCATCTGCACTGAATTTCAACTGCTACACTGGCTACCTACGTTGAATGTCAACTCCAACACTAGCTACCTGCGCTGAGCGAGTTTGGACATGTGGCAGAGTCATTCCTCAAGGTGTCAATGCCCAGGAAGCTTCCAAAATGACACTTGCATCAAGGAATTCGACTGGTGATGAGTAAGAGGTTCCAAATCTCCAAGTGGAAGCAAGAACCTCCAAGTGGACTCAAGAACTGAGAGAGGGAGAGGACACTAGTCAGATCTCAAGCTGACTCATCCTCTCTCCAAACATCTATATATGGATCTCTCCTCCATGGGATCTAAAGGCTGGAATTTTGTGATTGCAAAGAATTGCTGTTGGTTTGTGGCTAGAAACATTGGGTGCTTAATGCTTTGAAGGGAGCTGAAGAAGGAATTCCATTCTGCTGGGAAGGAGATGCTGGATTGGAGCCCTATGGGTTGTATCTCTTCCTGAACCCTGTTACTTATCAATAAAGCTATCTTGATTCTTTCCTATATGCTGGTGTATTTTGTATGATTGCATTAGTGTATTTGATTTACTTCTAATCCTGAATCATTTATGAATATGTATATTTGCCTTTGTATTGTGTTCTTCTCTTGTCACAAGTAGCTGTTCTCTTGTCACAAGTAGTTGTTCTCTTGTGATCTTGTGGGATTCAAGTAGCTGTTCTCTTGAGCAAGCGAGGAGACGAGTAGCTGTGGACACACAAAGAGAAGAGGATCTAGATCGAGGGACAACCGGAAGACAATGGTAAGTCTGCCGATCTCCCCTCTTTCACATTTCATAAAGGAAGAAATCATAATAGCTGTATTCGTTTGTTGCTAAGGCGCTGTCACACCTTAGGTGGATAGGATCGTCCTGCATAGGCATTTTTCCCCACAACAAGATCAGATCCAAAGACTCCACTGGAGGATGATCCCGACCAGCAAAAACATGAAAGGACAACATGGAAAGATTAGGTATTCAAGTTGGAATTTCATCCAAGACATTTTGTTCTTTGTCATAAATTATTTCTTCGCTTTTCCCAAGAATGTTAAGAAGGCTTTGCAAAGTATATTGTATTTGAGAAGAGATCCTCGGCCTGCAGTTGATTCTTTCCCTTTGAAGATTGTGAATACCAAAGATTTGCATACCTTTGAGCTTGATCAAGACCTTTCTTCTAAATTTTGTGATGACCATCTTCAGATTGATGAATCTCAAGAGACCAAGACTGATTCTATACCTTTTGTACATACCCCTATACCTTGTAAAATTCCAGATTGGTATAAACCTCTTGTTTTACCTTCTGTTCTCCATGCTTTCCCCAGAAACTATGATCTATACTTGCCGAGATTTGACGGTGAATGTAAGAATATCAACGCTGAGCAACATGTGCAGAATGTTGAGAATTTTCTAGATATTTTTGAAGTTGATGAAGAAGATGTTAGTATTAGGCTTTGTGCTCTTTCTTTGCAAGCCAAAGTGAAGAGTTGGTTCAAAACCCTACCTGATGCAAGCATTTCAGATTTCCAACAGTTTGTCAAAGTTTTTCTCGATAGGTGGATGATTGGGCAGAACCTTTTCTTGATTATAGAAGAGTATAACCAGCTGAAAAGACTACCAGGGGAGACAGTACAACAGTTTTCAGCCAGATTTAACCAAGTTTATTATTCGATGCCAGTTGATATTAGACCTTCTCCTAGATCTGCTCTCTTGCACTATCCGGGTGCCTTTGATCCGGAGATGGAGTTTCAACTGAGAGAAAGGGATATTGCAACACTTCACGAGATGCAAAACAGTGCAATAAATGTAGAGGCTCATCTGCTGATCCGAAGGGCAAGGTTGAAAGAAGAAGAGATGAAAAACATAGATCCGGCCGAATCAACATCTCTAGAGGTGAAGCTTGCCATTTTGGTAAGTGCAGTGGAAAAGATGATGGACAAGATCAACACAAGGAATGATTATGATGTTCAAGTTCAAGGCTCGCTGATTGAAAAGGAAAAAGTTGTTGATCCAAAACATTTTCTTTCTTATCCTAGTTGTCATAGATCTGATAATGATTGTTTTGTAGATCACCTTGGAGAAGAGAGATCTGTTGATATGACATGTATGCTTGATGATGTCTTTTATACTGATTATTTGCCTCAGTTTGATCAGTATGATGATGATTATGTTCTCCAAACAGAAGTTAATCTTGCAGACAAATCAGCAGCTAGTTTGTGGGAGGAGGAAGTTCATTTTCAGCATCTTGAATACAATGTTCAGCCATCACATATCAGTTATGACAGTGATGAGGAAAGTGCAGCAAAGTTTGAAGTAAGTGAAGGATCTTTACTTTTTGTTTTGATTCGTTTCAGTTCATCAGAGATAACTACCATGCAATCAGAAATCAAATGTCAACAAGTCTTGATTTGAAGCATCTTGAGAGCAGTGAAAATTTTGTTCAAGACTTCTCATATTTAGATTTGCAACCCCCGAAAGCCATTGATTGTCAAGTTGCAGCTGAAGACTTGGAAGTGGACACACATGATTTAATGATTCAAGGTGACTCCGTACTATTCTGTTTTGAATCATTTCAGTTTTTGAAGGGTAGATTGCATAGTAAATCTTCAAATGAACAGCCTATAACAAATTAGCAATCACTCAGTGTTAATGTTGAGGATGAGACAGATAACAAAATTTTTGAGCAGCCTGTAGCATCAGATTTGCAGCCACCAAATGAAATTGAAGGGCAGATTACAGATGAAGTTGTGGAAGACGAAATACATGATTTGATGATACAGGAAGATTCTATACCCTTTTCTTTCGAAGCATTTCAGTTTATAAGGAAGAATCTTCGTAAAATCTCTCAAGAAAAATATGAACAGCTAGAAGGATGTCATACATTTTCAATGAATACATTGCAGCATTCTTTTCAAGTTTTTCATGATCCAATAGCTGATGTTTTGGATGAGCTTTGCAGTCAAAGTCTTTCTCCATTGACTACATGTGAACTTGAAACATGTGCTGATATGAATTTGATCCGGCAGCCAGTTTCTTTCTTATTTTCAGCAGAGGTCTCGTCACAAGGCTCAGATAAAAGTTTGCATTCATGGTATGAGGAGAAGAGAAGTAATCCATTGGATGAGCTAAGTTCCAGTGTGCTTGAATTGCAAGACCCTTATGCAGTGTTTTTGGAGGTGGATAGAGAATTCATATCTTTTAATGGATTTGTTTCTAAGTTGTCATGGGAGTTGCCTTTCAGTAGTTCTCTCTTGTTATTCATAAGCGAGAACTTGTGGAGAATTCAACCAGCAGACAGAATATTTACTTGGTTGCATTGGTTGTTTCATTTCACTTGATCAGGTGATGAATGAAACTGTTAGAGTAGGTTTTGATGAATAAGCTCCCCTTTGAGAATCATTTTCAATTTGTCGGTTGTGTTTAAGTATTGAGTCAATTTTTAGTTGAGTGAGAGTCAATTTGTGTTGTCAAGTTATCAGTTTTTAGTCATGCATTTCAACTT
Source organism: Pinus tabuliformis (assembly GCA_031772625.1). Classification (NCBI taxonomy): domain Eukaryota; kingdom Viridiplantae; phylum Streptophyta; class Pinopsida; order Pinales; family Pinaceae; genus Pinus; species Pinus tabuliformis. The sequence goes on along the minus strand of CM062817.1, from coordinate 1,981,612,411 downwards.
GAGTTTTTGACTCCATTGCCCAATGATTGAAAGGCACTGGTCTAGCTCTTACAGAGATCTGCGGTTCTTGGCACCTCCAAGGAGCTACCATCCCCATTGGAGCCAATGTTAGAGTCGGTCTAGTAGCCCTCCATCAGCGATCAAAGCTCTTTGCATTTGCATAAGTAGGTGTCTCATCAGTGTCTTGCATTCCATTAGGCATGCCATAACCCTGATGGAGGAGCTGGTATTTTATTCCCCTCTTGGCACTGCTGGATCAAGTTGTTTTAGTCATTAAACTTTTTCAAGGTCATTTGTCTTGTCTTGAGGTCAAAATTTCTAGGTTTAGGGTTTAGGTCAAATTTATCTTCAAGGTCATGTCTCTGAAGGTCAATAAGTGCCCAGCAAGCCAAAGGGATGATTTTCAAAGTGTTTCTTCGAAAGATTCTATCTTGTGCAGCTAATTTTCACCTTGGATTTAAAAAACCCTATTTTTTAAAGCCAAGGTCATTTCTCAAAATTTTGTAAAAATTGTAAAAATTCAAAATGATTCAAAGGATAGCATGTAACCCTGGCTCCCTTGTCAAGATCCCTCAGATGCTATCCCTGCAAAAATTATCAAAGAAAAGCATCAAATCAATCAATTTCAGGACAAAAGGAAACCAAAAAAGTCAAGTTTATAAAGTGTCATGGAAAAACATTATAAAGTGGGTTATGACATGAAATTAATTCAAACAAGGCTATAAAAGCCCTAATCTCCCTCCATCAAGCCTCATTGTGCATTCAAGTGATAGAGCAATTGTTTCCAAGAGAGTTTGAGCGAATTGTGTGAGTTGGGAAGGCGCGTGACCCATTGAAATAGGCGCACGACCCGTCAGGCGCCCTGTGCCAGTGCTAAGTTATAACGTGCACGACCCGTTGAGGGCGCGCGACCTATTGGGCAGTGCGCGCGACCCATCAGGGTTTCCTCCACAGAAAATTACCAGCAAGCTGCCAAGCGACCACAAATTGTTCAAGCTTGTCCGGTAGGCCTTCAATCATATAAATTATGGTTTGCTAAATCTTGAGAAGATCATGATAATATTTTAAGAGCCTTCATTTGCAAGTAAAGACTCCATGTGCTTTTGCTTGAAAATATCAAAGTTGCTAGGATTTGTTTTGCTGTTTTAAGGTATTCCTTTTCATTCCTATTGTTCCTACATTTTCCCACCTCCCATTTCTTACTCCCTTATCATTGTTATTTAATTTCCCTACCACAAATATTAAGAAATAAAAAATCAAACCCTAAACCCTACCTTCCATAACATCCTTGCAAATGAAATTGTATGATGATGTTGATGTCATGATTCCTCTCTTTAACCCCTCTTTCATATATTTTTCCCAATTTCCCTTCCAAGTCTCCCTTCCCTAACATTTCCCTTGTGCTACTTGTCCCCTTGAAACAGCATTTCAAAACAGTTAAAATAGCAGATTTCAAAGCAGAAGCAGCAGTACATTTCAGCCACTTTGCCCCTGAAACCATGTCAGAAACCGAAACCGACTATGAGCAAAGTGATGACCGTGAGTCAACACCAGAATTTGAGCTTGCTCCGGAACATGAAAAACCATTATTGGGCACAGATGCACGTGTGCAAGGCGAAGATGAAAGTGCTCCAAAGGCGGTTGGCCAAAGCAAAAAAACGAAGAAAAAGCCCCGATCCCCTCCACATCTTGGCCGAGGCTTCCTTGAAGGAGCATGGCACTAAATAGCTCAGCCCCAGCACAAATTCCAAGAAATTTTGAGCATTTTGGGTCATTTTGGTTTTTTCAGGCAAAAAACAGGTTTTGTCCCCTCAACAGGTCTCACCCCCCGCGCGACCCTTTCATTTGGCTACTCCGTTCCGGGAAAACTCAGCATTTCTGGATTTGTCATGAAAAGTTACACATGCTCACCCATTTCCAAGAGCTTTTATGAAGTTTTGGGCCTCCTGAAAGTCAAAAAACAAGCAAAAAAATGACTTTTTGCCACATTTTTGACACACAGAAAGCAGTCTTGGGAGATTGCAATTTTGGAGGGGCAAATGACAACCAAATTCAGAAATTCTAGTTGAGTTGGAAAGTAGACTCATAGAACTTTACAACAAGCCTACTCTTGCCTCATTTGGACACCCGAAAGTGCCCCAAAAGTGCTCTCAAAGGCGCGCGACCCGTCAGGATTTGGCGCGCGACCCGTCAGGCAAATTGCTCAGGATTTCAGCCTACAGCTCAGCAAAACGCAGTTTTGACTTTGTTTGACTTTTTGGAGTCGATTTTTATCCTTCTTGTTGTAAATGATGTAAATTTATGACACTTTTACACTTATGTATCTCTTCTGGAAGATTCATTCATGAGATAGGTGAAAATTAAATGAATGAATTGGTTTCCTAGTTTATAGAGGCAAGTTGTTTTGACTGCCTAGTTTTCAGTGCTTAGTTTAGAATTGGTTGAAACAGCTCCTAGGATAGTGAGCTCGACCCCTAGAGGTAGGGAAAGATGTTAGATGATCTATATTATGTACTCTCTTGCTCATTTTCATGGTTGGACTCTTGAGAGAGAAACTCTTATTGTATTATTCACTGTATCTCTGCAATTTTTGGCAAAGGAAGACCAGGGTTTTGCAGTCCTTTTTGGGATTCTTGTGGTCACATGTATTGATGGTGTGTTTCTCTTTGTACTTGTAAGTGTGTTATGTGAATCATTTCCTTACTTTTCCTTCTGCACATTAGGAAAATGAAGTGTTAAAGTAGAACTCATGACTGTCATGCTCTGCTTTTAAGTTTGCTTAATATCAATGTTTTCGACTGTTTAAAGGGAATTCAAGGTTATTTCTTGCTCTCTTTAACTCCTCACCGGTCATTCTCATCCATCCATCTCTATTAAAGGCATCAATACTGTTTCCTACCTCGCCCCAAAGAACCCCCTGCGAAAACTGTGTCCAATCCCCGCACCTAAAATTGCCATTTCCCCAATTTTCCACCAAAAACCCTAAAAATCCCAAATCAACCCTTTTGATCAGTTTACTAGCCTAAAATCAGTGTTTTCCTATTGGTCATCTCGCCCATTGAAGATCTTTACTAAGATAGATCTGAGAGAGCCCTCTCCTGCCCCGTAGGGCTAGCTACGAGGCTAAGTGGTTTGATGTTGCCTTGAAGTTTACCTTTCTCAGCCTGAGGTGAAATTTCAAGCACTAACAGTATACACGAGTTCATCTTAACAAAGTTGCGTATACACGCGGGTGTACCGATCAAAAGGCGCATATACGTATGCACGCACTTTCATGCAGAGAAAATCATGTACATGTGGGAAATCTTATGGTTGGTCCATGGTATTTAGTCTGACATATTTGAACCTATGGTTTTGGTCCTTGGTATTGCATCCAAAGTGTTGAACCCAAGTATTGGGTCCCTAGTATTGGATCTCTATGGTTTTGGACCATGGTTTGAGTAAGGCCTAGACTATAAAAAGGGAAGGAGATCATTTGGCAAGGGTATCGACTTATGTGTTGAATATCTTAAGAGGAGCAAGATCTGGAATACTAGTGATTGGTTGGTGAGATATAGCTGGATCTGAATGAAGGAGTAACCTGAGCATTATAAGATGGTTAAGTTCTATTGATGGGTCAATATCTTAAGGCTTGAATAGTAGTATCATTGTGTGCTTTTGATCTATTATATTTGGCGCATGATTAGATCTATAAGTCTGATAATCTGGGTATAACTGATGTCTGATTAAGTAAAAGGATAAATTATCTTTCATAGATCTGTACGCAGGTTCGGCACAGCATAGGCGCGTATACACGCAAGTTCTGCAAGTGAAAACAGCGTATATGCTGGTTGGTTTTGACACAGTTGCGCATGTACGCAGGTTTCTATTGGTGAAGTAGCATACGTCTCTTGAAATATGCTTTAGCTGCTTCTGTTTATTGCTGCAGTGTTCTAGGTTCAAAATTGGTGTCTGGTTACTAGTACTATTTTTTGGTTATATCATTCTGAGAAGTTATTGGTTGATTCAATATTTGTATAACGGAGATTGGTTGTTACAGATCTACTTGATGCTTGATTGATATTCATGGATCCAGTCTGAAAATTTATGAAACGTGGTCCCTGGAAGAAAAGAGGAGGTTGTAGCCTTCTATAGGTCAGCACCTACGTACTAGTACCTCAGCTAGTACAAGAGCTAAGGGGGTTGTAGCTCCCTTCCAGGAGAAGCGGGGAATGAGCGAAGGTTGTAGCCTTTTCTAGGTTGCATCCTACGTACTGGTATAAGACTGCACCAGTACAGAATCATTGTAAAAAGAAGTTTCTAATTGAAAGAAGATAGAGACATATTGCAGCAGGTGGTTTTCACCCACATTGTGTTTCCACCTTATATCTTGTGTTCTATTGTGTGACTTTCTACTCTATTCTTTTGTTCCTGGTTACTGTTATATGGTTCTGACACACAGATTAATGATCAACATCTGAAGAATAAACTAAATTATAAGTCTGCAAAGTATAAGTGAATTTCATTAACCAGAGTTGTGTATACACGCTGTTTTCACTAATTGAAGTAGCGTATACAAATCTTTGTACGAATTGAAAAATAATTTGACTTAATAATACTAATTCACCCCCCCTCTCAGTATTATTTTCAACACAATTAAGATGGGGAAGAAATTTTGAGGGTGACTTCAACCTCAAAGAAGCAAAAGGAATAGTTACAGGTATTAACTTTCCAAACACTGATAATACATGGAAAGACCTTTGGAATAACCTGCATTGAATGAAGATTAAACTATTCAGGTGGCTGGTTCAACAAGACAAGATTATAATGTGGGAGAATCTCAGAAAGAGAGGTTTTTCTGGCCCCTCAAGATGTCACCTATGCAGCGAGCAAGAAGAAACCACAAATCATCTTCTCAATCTTTGTTCCTTCACCTCAACACTATGGAGATGGGTTGAAAATGTCTTCAAGAAGACAGACAGGAATGAAAATAATATCATTGTTACACTGAAAAATTGGAGAAGATATTTCTCGGAAAATGAGACAATAAACACAGTCTAGGCTTTGACTCTAGGGTTCTTGATCTGGAATGTATGGAAAGAGCACAACAACAAGATTTTTGGAGATAAAAATGGACCAGTGAGTAGCATCATAACGATAATCCTTAAACAAATAAAGGAGACCGTCAACACCCTTGGGGGTTTTTCCACAGGAAAGCATACAAGATACAAAGAGGTGTGCATTCTAGAAAGGCTGGAGTTATAGACTCATATCCCTTAGAGTCCACATCTTACCATAAAGCATACTTCAGAGGGAAAGGATTTCTGGCAACCCCCTTCACAGGGCTTTTTAAAATTCAACATAGATGGGGCCTCTAAAGGTAATCCTGGAAACGTTGGTTATGGTGGAGTCATGAGAGATGAGGAGGGCAACATAAAAGTAATCTTTCACAGTCATCTCAGAAAACCTACCAACAATATGGCTGAACTCATGGCTATGGAGCAATGCTTGGAAATACTGATAGAGCACAACATGCATAATGTTATCATAAAGGCTGACTCGAAATTAGTCATCAATTCGGTCAAGTGGATAGGCTTAGGATCAGAACCAAAGAAAATCTCAAGCCACTGGAGGCTTCTACAGGTCTATAACAGAATTCAATCACACCTAAGAATTCTAAAAACTCTCAGGTTTGTGCATGTAACCAGGGAATCCAATAGAGTTGCAGACTGGCTAGCCAATGAAGGGATCAGATGCACACGAAATAACATGTGTTGTAGGTAGGAGGAGGTAGCAGACAGCCAATTGTGAGAAGGTTGTTCTTATCAGGCCCTCATAGATAGGGAACAATACCAAAACAGACAGGGCCACAGAATATCAACATTTGTCAATGAATATTGGGAGTATATTAGAAGGATACACAGAGTATGGGAACTTAAGGGTCTTGCAGGAGATCAACATAATTTGTATTGACACTAGAGATATTAGAAGCCTGGCCAGTGAAAATCCTCATGCCATTGGCAGTTTACTAATGAGGAAAAATATCGGCGGTGATATGCTATTGAGCTGGATTGTGAATTCGGAAGGAAGACATTGGGAGGCAAAACAACTCTTGGTTTACCACCTTTATCGGGCGCCCTCAATTCCGATAGGGGTATTCATGGATTGCTTGCAATGCCACTCAACTATCCACAAGTGGCTTTGGGAGGAGAAGGAATACCGCCCTCATCGGGTGGGTATTCCTCGAGCCACAAATCTGCGTGATATGGCCATGGGCCATTCGATCATAAGGAAGCAAATTGATGGTTGTAGGCAGTCGAGCGAGTTAGTGGGTCTAGGAAAAAGGCAGCGGGAGTCAAGACAGCTTTCACTAAACCACCCTTTTTGGGCGCCCTCAAATCCAAAAGTGGTTTTTATGGAATGCACGTGATGCCACTCAGCTATCTACATGTGGCTGGGGGAGGAGAGAGAATATCGCCCTCATTGCGCGGGTATTCCTTGGGATTTTGTTCCGCGCAATATGAATATTGACCGTTTCATAAGGCAGGAGCAGATCGACGGCTACAGACTGTCGAGTAGGTTAGTGGGTTCGAGAGTCAAATATGCTTCCGGTTTACCACCCTTATCGGGCGCACGCGATTCCACTCAATCATCTACATGTGGTGTGGGGAGGAGAGTGAATACCGCCCTCATCGGGTGGGTATTCTTCGAGCTACTACTTCGCACGATATGGATTTTGACTATTAGATCAAGAGAGAGTAGATCAATGGCTTCTAAAAGTCGAGCAGTTTTGTGGGTCCAAAGGAAAGTTGGAGGATACAAGTTCTTTTGGATTTTGGTTTTATTTCTCTCTTAAGTTTGCCTTTTGGCTAGTTTTGTTTCAGGTAGAGATAGAGTCTTCTATTGTTGGTTCAAGAAGTGGTAGATCCACAGACCAGGTTCATAGGGCTTGTCATTGGATCTGAGTTAACCTCTTCGGACCTGTTTTCTTTCAGCTTTATTCTCTTTTCCCTTTTTTTAGTTTGCCATTTGTATGTTCGTTGCATTTTTTTTGTAAGGGCACTAAGGGTTGATTTATTCCTTCCCTTTGTTGGAGGTACGGCGTGATCTTATCACCTGTTGTAAGTTATGTAACTTATTCTCTTTCACAAGTCAATATAAGGTCTGACTCTTGCTTTAGCAAAAAAAAAATCATTAACCACATGTAATTCATTTATTATATTCTAGTTGCAAGCACATTTATATTTGTTTAATGTGATTTCCTTTAGGGTTTTAGAATGTGGCATTTCATAATACTTGAATCCCATGGAGGACTAATTTCATTTCCCTTTATGTTTAATATGCCACGCATGACCCACCTAGCCTATGGATCATTGTCCACGTGGCCTTATTCACATGCCAATCACATCACTAAAGTATTGATTTGTTTTAATGATGGAGATTCATTCCTTGATCATCAATGGTTGTGGTTTTTAGATAGTAACCCTAGGTCATATTTCCCTCATTGCAAAATTGGTTTGAGCTTCATTTGGTTACACAATTGAAGAGGAGCATCTCTCCAAGGGTTTTGATTTCATAGGTTTTCTTCGAGGCCTTTCCTCAAATATTTTGGCCCTTCGTCTTTGGTTAACCTTCGAGTTCTAGTACCCATGAGTCTTATATATCCTGAAGAGATCATTCATCTCATTGCTCAGGTATATGACAATTTTTCTTGTATTTATTTCCCTAATTTGTTCTCCCCCTTTCACTTCCACTGCTACATATAATTTTATTGTTTTTTATTGCAGGTGAGGGTGCCTTGGCATTTCTATGAAGGATTTAAGCTAGACCTTTTTGTGAGTCAAGGGTTTGAACCTCTCTTATGATCTGTGCCTCCTATGAGGTTACCAAGGTGAGTGGTCAAACTTTTGTGTCTCAAAGAATGATTATATCTATGCATAAGGGTCCATGGTTTTTATGCATATATTTTTACATAATATTTTGGTTTCTTTGTTACAATCCTTTTTGTTCCTAGGGTTATAATGGATATGAAGATCTCACCTTCGAATATTAAAAATATAGATGATATTTTTAATTAGTTTTTGTCACTTCCTTTCGTATACCAAGTAGAGTGAGAAACTATGGATATATGGTTTTACCATTCCTCTATTTCCTTTGGTTTATTCCATAGATAGCTAGTTACCATACATATATTCAAAGGCATGGCTATAGTTTCCTTTCCCATGGAGAATATTTTTTTTCATGACTTAAGATTCTGTTTTTTCTTTTCCTATTGGTGTTAAATAGTTCTATTATTCACTGCAAGAGTTTCGAATCTACCCAGGCTTAGCTTGATGGACCACTTCACCCTTTACAAGTAATGTCATTATTTCTCTAAATATCAAAATTTTCTTTTCAATTATTTATTTCATTTTTATCACGAATGGTTTTCACATTGGGTGTCTAATTTTCATTTGATTATGTGTAAATGTCGGTATGGTTTTGGCGTTCATTAAATTTTTTATTAAATATTTTCCTTCTTGTTTTGTCCAAGGTTCTAACGTGGGGTGCCATGATGTTACTAGGTTGGATTTCTACTAGAATCATCTCCTTAACCTTAAACTAGGGTTCTCTTGCTTTGAGGAGATGAATTCAAATAGAAACATTAATTTAACTTTTGTCTTCCCATTTTGTTTTCGGTTACATGCTATATTGTGAGACTTATTAAGGAGTTCCATATGATTTCAAAATTATTTCGAGAATGTAATATCTTGTTTAGTTTTCATACTGGCATGTACATATAGTTATTATGTAACTTATTATATATAGGTCGTCGAGACTAATTAGGGATATTTAGCTCAACCTTTTTAAGGGTTTTCATCGGCCCAATATTGTATTCATTTAACCTTATTCATGTCGGGGAACTTTATCCTTGATATAGTTAATCGGTAGTTGTATCCTTGTATAGTTATAATTTTTTACTATAATGGTTACACTACTATATAAGTTCTATCATAATCCTTTTTAAAACCGTTAGTTTCCTTCATTTCTTTCCAAAATTGAATTTCATATCTCTTCTAGACTCGCGTCTAATTACTCATTCAATTATGAAGTTATTAGAGACTAAGATATAGAATTCCAATTTAACATTACAAGGATATAATTATATGACTCATACTTGGGATAAATATTAACTTAGCTTGATGGAATACAATTGGTATTCCTTGTTTCCTTACCCACATAGAAATTCAATACTCAATTTTGTATTCATCTTTATTCCATGAAATTACATGGTTTTTTCCCAATTCAAGGTAATATATTAGGAGTCTAGTGTGATACTTATTATTTATATGTAGTAGATATTTTACAAATATCAATATTAGTTTTTATGGTTTACAAGTTTTAAGTAATGAACCTATAACGTTATTACCCATTAAGTATATCACTCTTTTCTATACATGCTTCTAGACAAAATACACATAATTATTTATTGTACAAGCTAGACTCACAAACAGAATAGATAGTTCTTAAGTTTTCAAGAAAAACACAGACATACCACTTCTTGTTTAGTTTATTTTTATTAACTAGGGTTATGGAATTTTTCTTTTTATCTATTTTGAAATCTCTCCTATCCATTCCATGCATTCACTTAGATCAATACAAATCATTCCTTTATACTACAAGCATCTCTTCATAAATTATTTCTAATAATTCTTTCCATTTTCATTCCATCTTAAGTTACTTCTCAAGAATATAACTTGTGTATGCATGTATGTTATTCTCAAAGCTATGCTTTATACCTGGACGCAAAAGGTAATAAGAATATAATATCTAATATATTACCATTCAACAGTCACATCTCTTATTAATTAGACATAACCTTAGCAATATAAATATACATTGATTTCATGAATCATCTTCCAATCTACAATTTTCAATAATTCAAATCCCATAGAAACACATCAAACAGAACAGAATTTGTTCCTAACCGTAATAGATTCCCTCGAGAATATTTAGGAACTGAGCATGTTCCACCCAACCATGAAATTACTTTTCTAGATCCCCTCATGTTAATATCTCTTTTCCCTCCATAATAAATAACCTCTATGATTAATAGGTGGTTCATTTTATAGATTTATTCCCAGTAAATTTTTAGTAGTGTCCTACTCTAAGGTTTGCCATTTTTTCATTGGCCTTTTTGTTTCAGTTTTTTCAAAAAATATTATTTTCTTTTTCCTTAAAGTAAGTCTTTCTTTCCCACAATGATTTATTCCACCACACTTAGTATTTATCTCCAACTAATTGATTAACATAATCTTTCTTGCCCATTATGTTAATTTAACTTCTTTTAATTATTTTCTCATAGGAATTTTTAGGAGACTTTTTGTGAAGGTCCATCATGTGGAATTGACCAACAATGGTTTTTTATAATCTAGCAAGGAGTCTTCTAAACTCTAGTGCTCTCTCATGAACATTTCTAAGAAATTTATTTATTAACTCAATCAATAATAAAATAATACTTACATCATCACATTCAGTCTAATAAAAATTCAGTTTCTAAAAATAGTAAATGTTCAAAAAGAAATTTCATAGGGGTGTTACATATATGCTCACAATGCATATTTAACCCAATGTCAAAATATTCCTCTGATGGCTCTTATTTGTATGTTAGAACCTATTTCAAGACATCCAATGATGTTTTTGTAAAAAAAATTAAAATATACAAAAGAGAAATCTTAGTTTGTTAGAACGAAATATTAAGAATTACTCACAAACTCTGATATCAACCCTTTTCTTACTTGTTTTAGTTTTTTATTTGTTGAATGACTTCCATTTTGTTTTCATTTTTGCAAGAAAATACTTGAAAAATGGTATTTAATGCTAAATTGTTTTTTTCTATGTACCTAATAAATAAATTCAATGATTACATACATTTAAAGCACATTTTTGTTGATATGACTCCTCCTATGATGTAATTATCTCCATTCTTTTTACCATATCCTAGTACATTTTTTTGGAAATTGCTACTGGCATGTTTCAAATATCATCTCATTGATCCCTTGGGATTTTCAGAAACTTTCTGAAAAAGTAATAAACTATTTTTATATTGATATATGAAAACTAAATTTGACAAAATTGATATTAATAAATGAATGCTTTGTAGTAATTGTTGGCATTATGATACAAGTGTTGTCCTTGATGGCAACTTACTCACCAGTCATTTCAAATTTGATAAAGGGAAACTCACATTGTAATAGGTCAATTCAGAGGTAACAGGGCATGGGTACAAAAGAAGAGGAAGTTGGCATAAAAGTTCTGCTGATCAGAATCAAGAAGCTGAAGGAAAAGGATGTTGTAAGGTAGTTTAAGTTGTATACACAGGTTCACCTTGTCAAAGTAGTGTATACATGTGGGTTAACAGAACAAAAAGGGCATATACGTATGCACACACTTTCACAAGAGGAAAAGCGCGTATGGGTTTGAAAATCAAGGAAATTTAAGATTAAAGAATACCAAGGGTCAATACCATGGTATTAGCCCACAATATTGAGCAAAGTAACAATTATTTGATCCCATCCAAGAATACCATAGGTTCTAAGTGTTGTTTTGGTTCGAGGTATTGAGAAAGGCCAAAAAATATATAAGGAAGATAATATCAAAGGGCCATGGGTGCAAGTGAAAGGGTTTCTCAGGAATAATTTTATCTAAAATATATTTTATGTTGCAGCAGCTATGATGATGAGATAATATGAAATATTGTGTGCACCTTCAATTCAATGTTGGATCAGGATCATGAGACTTGAAATGACTTATCATTGAATGATCTGATATTGGTTGGTCTAGATCTGATTGCTTACACATGTTTTATTCTTTAAATGTCATGATCTGGGTATGTCTGAAATCTGGAATAGCAGTGAAGTTGTAAGTTAGTATTTTCATATATATACACTGGTTCACTTTGGTGAAGATGATATACACATTGGTTCGAAGCTTCCAAGTAGCGTATACAAAAGAAAAATGTGTTATTCAGAAATGACTGATCTATCTGATCAGTGTTGCTGGTTTACTGTTGTCTGTTAGTGATGTCTTCTTAGTTCTGAAAGTAGAACTGAATGCATAAGGAGATTGAGTATGATTGATTGATTGATTAAGTGAGAATGGTGATCTTTACTGCTTAGTGTCTAGATCTTTGTAATTTGAGAGTAGATGTTTAGAATATTACTAGTTGGTACAGATTTGGTTCAGAAGCTTTATGTCTTAGTAGTTTTGGAGGTATACATAGGTTTTTCTAAATGAAGTAGTGTATACATGTAGGTTGCGTTAATTAAAGTAGTGTATGCATTCTGATGTATGACTCTTGAGGTTGCAGCTAGTTCTGAACGATGGTGCATGTTTCTCGGTTTAGCACAGTGTTTTGGTGACAGTGATCTGACTGTTTAGATTAACTGATTGTTGGTTGATGCAGTTATTATTATAGAGTTTGAGCTTCAAAGTTTTTGATGGGTCCAGTGTGAAAATTTGATGAAACGAGACCTTCATATTGTGTTGTTGTGTACGAGGAGCATCCAATTCGAAAATTTATCAAATGTGGTCCCTGGAGTAAGAGAGAAGGTCATAGCCTTCTGTAGGCCGACACCTACATACTAGTAGAAATATTGGCTAGTACAAGAGCTAAGGGGTTGTAGCTCCCTTCCAGTAGAAGCTGGAGAATGAGAGAAATTTGTAGCCATCTGAAGGTGGGTGCATGCATACTGGTATGAGTCTGCACCAATACAAGATTACACACAGATTTTCTTTATATTGAAAAGAAGATAGATATGACATCAGCAAGTATTTTTTCTCTCGCATTGGGTTTCCACCTTAAATCTTGGTGTTCGTGTGTGTTTCTTGTGTGTGATGGTTTATTATGTTATTATTGCACATAGTGTATAATAAAGTATTGATGCACTGATTAAAGATAAACACATGATGAATTAACTAAATCATAAGTTTTCTGGGTATACACTAGTTTCTTTAATCACAGTTACGCACACACGCAAGTTCACTTCACTGAAGTAGCATATATAAATCGGATTGTGAAATGAAACATTATTGAATTGTAAATACTGATTCACCCCCTCTCGGTATTATTTCCAACAATTGGTATCAGAGCAGGTCCTTCAGAAGAAGCTTGATCGCTTGAAGGGAGATCTTTCAAGATGAGGAATCACGAAGGCATGGGTTCTATCATACCACCAATATTCAATGGAAACAACTTGGTATATTGGAAAATGAGAACTAGAGCTTATCTTCAATCGCTTGGAGCCGATGTTTGGGAAATTGTGGAAGGAGGATACAAATTTCTAGCAACAATACCTAAAGATACAGCAAGTAAGAAGTTATACGAAACCAATGCCAAAGATGTCAATACTTTATTGGGAAGTTTGTCAGAATTATAATTTGTCAAAGTCATGCAGCTTAAGACAGTCAAAGAGATATGGGACAAAATCATTCAAAGCTACAAAAGAGACTCCCAGGTAAAAAGTGCTAAGCTCCAAACTCACAGAATTCAGTATGAAACTCTTAAGATGCATAGTGATGAAAGTATTTCTAGTTACTTTTTATGTGTAGATGAGATTCTTAATTGTATGAAGAATCTAGGTGAAGAGATAAAGGAGACTAATTTAGTAGAGAAAATTTTGAGATCTTTATCTTCCTCGTTTGAGTCAAAAGTATCTTCCATAGAAGAAAAGAAGGATATTAAATCTATTACTATTGTTCAACTTCATGGAATTCTAACTGCCTTTGAAATGAGGAAAGGAGGTCCATCATATATGAGAGAAGTCGCTTTTAAAGCTTCAACAAAGGGAAAAGAAAAGGAAGAGCACAATGAGTCATGATATATTTTAGAAGAGGAAGACGAGGTAAACTATGGCAAGAAGCTTCAACAGGGTTCCGAAAGATTCAGAGGTAAGATACCATTCAAATGATTTGCTTATGGTAGAGTTGGCCATTATGCTGCAAAATGTCCTCAAAAAGATAATCATGAAAAAGGAAAGGAATCTGCAAAAGGCAATAGAAAATAGGTTGTTAATAGAAGAAGTTACTATACTAATGAAGATAGTGATAAATTATCTAACAGTGATGAAGACGAAACTGAACAATATTATAAACTTCTTATGGCTTATGACAATGATGATTTTTTGGATGGCTTAGAAGAGGAAGACTTTCTTGAATAAATCACTAAACACAAAATCTATTTGGAAGAAAATAATATGATCATAGACACATTGACACATCAACTCACTAAAAGAGAAAAGCACAATGAAAAACTAGAATGTGAAGTTGTGGGTCTAAGAAAAGAACATAAGAGAAAATATCTTAATATTATATCTGCTAAAGGATCAAAAAATTTAAATGAAATCATCAAGGTTCAGCATTCTCCTCTTATAAAGATCAGTCTTGGACATACTGAAGAATCATCCCAATCACAAAAGCCATCAGCCTCCACCAAAAGCTATCTTGATGCAACAAAGACCAATGAATAGTATGTCAATCGTCAGCAAAATCCTGAAAGTACTCATTAGGTAAATCATGCTCAATTTAATTCAAGGAAGAACATCAATAGAAGCATCAACCAAAAGGTAAAAAATACCAAAAGATTCTATGATCACAAAAACTTCTTTAATGGACAATGAATTTTATGACATAACTTTGGGCATAAGGCTGCTCAATGTGTTCCTCACAAAACTATCATGACTAGAGAAGCACGAAATCAAAGGAGCGTAACAGGAATCAAGAAAAGTTCTTATAATAACTTTTCTCCTCTTGAAGATGAAATTGAATGTTCGTTTTGTAATAATTTTGGTCATGAAGAATCTGAATGAAGAAGAAAATTCCAGCCAACACTTCAAAAGGAGAAAACATCATCAAATTCCAAGGTATGGAGAAAGAAGGAATTTCAATCAAAAAGATGTGGCATAGCTCTGTTTGCATAAGGACAAGAAAATCAGTGGTACATTGACAACGGATGCTCTAAACACATGACAAGTGATAAAGAGAAACTTCTTTCATATAATTCTTTAGAAAAGGAAAAGAATGTCTCCTTTGGAAATGACACACCCGCTGTCATTAAAAGGTAAAGGTTTTGTTTATTTGAAAGAAAAGGTTAAAGTTGTAAATGTAATGTATGTTGATGGTTTAAAACAGAACTTGTTGAGTGTCAGTCAAATGTGTGATCAAGGAAATGAAGTTGTGTTTCGATCAAACAAATGTGTGGTTCATGAGCATGATACAGGAAAGACTGTAATCAAAGGTACAAGAACTCCAAGCAATCTATACATACTGAAAGGAGGAAAAAAACAATGCTATCTAAGCAAAACAAATGAAAACTGGTTATGGCACAGAAGATTGGGCCATCAAAGCTTTTCTCAAATAAGAAAAGCATGCAGGATTAAGGCAATCCATGATCTTCCAGATATCACCATCCTAGAAAATACCATTTGAAAACTATGTCAAGTTAGCAAGAAAAACAGAGCTCATTTCAATGAAAAAGAAGGATTAACAAGTAAGCCTCTTGAACTCATCCATACTGATTTATGTGGACGAACAAGGAAAAATTCACCTCGTGGAGAGGAATACTTTATTTTATTCATTGATGATTTTTCTAGAATGTGTTGGATAGGTCTACTAAAGCATAAAGATGAAGCATTTGAAAATTTTAAAGCCTTCAAAGCTTTAGTTGAAAAAGAATCAGATTGAAAAATCAAATGTCTCAGATCTGATCGAGAGGGAGAAGTCATATCAGATGATTTTTTTTATTTTTTTGAATAACATGGAATAAAAAGGTAGCTCTTCATTGCCAGAACTTCTCAAAATAATGGCGTAGTGGAAAGAATGAAAACAACAATTCAACAAATGGCTCGAGCTATGCTTGATGAATCTATAACTCTTGCCATCTTCTGGGGTGAAGCTACATTTACTGCCATGACTATTCTCAACAAAGCTAATGTTTGGGTAAATAGTAATCAAACTCCATATGAACTTTGGTATGGTAAGGCTCCTACTGTAAAACACTTTAGATTTTTTGGAAGAAAATGTTTCATAAAAAAGACTAATGTAAAACTTTGGTAAGTTTGAACCCAGAGTAGACGAAGGAATTCTTCTTGGTTATTCATTTAGAAGTAAATGATACAAATGTTATAACAAGGGACTCTAGAAAATTGTTGAATCCATTTATGTAGTAATTGATGAAGCATGCAGAAATCCAAAACATATAAAGTCAACAAAGGATGATGACAATGAGGAATATGGTGAATGCTTCCCTGTATCAAATCAAAATGATATAGAGGAAGAAACCAATGAAGCATCAGAGGAAGTTACAAGTGACAGGGAAAAGATTCCATCCAGGTATGTTCAAAAGAATCATCCAGAATCTCAAATTCTAGGAGAAAAAGGGTCTCGAGTATAGACAAGAAGAACTCTTGTAGGAACTTCCAGTCATCTAGCATCACTATCCTCCATAGAACCACAAAATGTTAATGAAGCTAGAAAAGATGAATATTGGGTTAACGCAATGAATTAATAACTTAACCAAATTGAAAAGAATGATACTTGGGAACTAGTTCCTAGACCTCTTGATAAAAATGTTATCGGAACAAAATGGTTATTCAAGAATAAATTGAATGAAAATGGAGAGGTTATTAGAAATAGAGCATGACTTGTCTGTAAAGGGTATTCTCAACAAGAAGATATAGACTTTGAAGAAACATTTGCACCTATTGCCAGACTTGAAGCCATAAGAATGTTTCTTTCTCTTTCAAGTTTTCATAAATTCAAAGTGTATCAAATGGATGTAAAATATGCATTTGTTAATGGAGAGTTAGAAGAAGAATTTTATATTGAACAACCATATAGTTAGAAAAAGAATTTTATATTGAATTTTATATTTGATCCTGTACAAGAATACCACATGTTGTAAGTGTTGTTTTGGTCTGAGGTATTGAGAAAGGCAAAAAACTATATAAGGAAGAGAAGATCAAAGGGCCAAGGGTGCAAGTGAAAGGGTTTCTTTGTAATACTTCTATCTTAAGTATATTTTATGTTGCAGGGGCTATGATTATGATATAATTTGAAATATTGTGTGCACCTTGAATTCAATGTTGGATTAGGATCATGAGAGATGAAATGACTCATCATTGAATTATATGATATTTGTTGGGCTAGATCTGATTGCTTACACATGTTTTATTCTTTAAATGTCATGATTTGGGTATGTCTGAAATCTGGAATAGCAACGAAGTTGTAAGTTAGTATTTGCATATATATACGTTGGTTCACCTTGGTGAAGGTGAATATACATGCTGGTTCGAAGCTTCTAAGTAACGTATAAAAAAGACAAGCATGTTAATCAGAAATGGTTAATCTATATGATTAGTGCTACTAGTTTACTATTGTCTATCAGTTATGTCTTCTTAGATATGAAAGTAGAATTGAATGCATAAGGAGATTGAGTTTGATTGATTGATTAATTAAGTGAGAAGGGTGATCTTTGCTATGGATTGTCTAGATCTTTGTAATTTGACAGTAGATGTTCAGAATATTACTGGTTGGTAAATATTTGATTCAGAAGTTATATGTTTCAATAGTTTTGGAGGTATACGAGGTTTTGGTTAAAGGAAGTATCTCATACACGCAGGTTGGGTTCATTAAAGTAGCGTATGCATTCTGATGTATGATTCTTGAGGTTGCAGTTGGTTCTGAATGACGATGCAGGTTTCTAGGTTCAGCACAATTTTTTGGTGGCAGTGATCTGACTGTTCAGGCTGATTGATTGTTGGTTGATGTAGTTATTATTATAGAGTTTGAGCTTCAAATTTTCTGATGGGGCCAACGTGAAAATTTGATTGAATGAGGCCTTCATATTGTGTTGTTGTGTACCAGGAGCATCCAATGTGAAAATTTATGAATCGTGGTCCCTGGAGGAAGAAAGAAGGTTGTAGCCTTCTGTAGGCCGGCACCTATGTACTAGTAAACATATCGGCTAGTACAAGAGCTAGGGGGTTGTAGCTCCCTTCCAGTAGAAGCTAGAGAATGAGAGAAGGTTGTAGCCTTCTATAGGTGGGTTCCTACGTACTAGTATGAGTCTGCACCAGTACAATATTGTAAAAATATTTTATTTATATTAAAAAGAAGACAGAGATGACAACAGCGGGTGGTTTTTCTCCCACATTGAGTTTCCAACTTAAATATTAGTAATCATGTGTGTTGCTTGTGTGTGATGGTTTATTATGTTATTAATGCACATAGTTAATGTATAATAAAGTATTGATGCACTGATTAAAGGTCAACACTATTGGCATTATGATACATGTGTTGTACTTGATGGCAACCCACTTGTAGCAGAATAACTCACTTGTATATGGTAACTAGAGGAATCTACATAACTAGATGAATCTACAAGAGAAATATCAGATCTGACAGAATGCATGGTAGTTCAAAGGAATCATTTCATAAGTAATATGAAAAATTACAGTGTAACAGGTCTATTCAGAAGCAACAGGACATTGGTATAGAAGAACAAGAAGATGGAACTTAGGTCTACTGATCAGAATGAAGAAAGAGAATAGTCTAAGAAGTATACGCTGGTTCACTTTGTCCATGCAGTGTATACACGTAAGTTAATAGAACAAAAGGAGCATATACTTATACATGCACTTTCACATAAGGAAAA
This sequence comes from Pinus tabuliformis, assembly GCA_031772625.1. NCBI lineage: Eukaryota > Viridiplantae > Streptophyta > Pinopsida > Pinales > Pinaceae > Pinus > Pinus tabuliformis. The sequence goes on along the minus strand of CM062817.1, from coordinate 1,981,593,741 downwards.
GCACGTATGGGATGGAAAATCAAGGTATTGGTCCGAGGTATTTGGCCCAAGGTATTTGGTCCGAGGTATTGGTCCGAGGAATTTGGTCTGAGGTATTGGTCCAAGGTATTTCACCCAAGGTATTGGTCCTAAGTGGTTTTGGTCCAAGGTATTGAGAAAGGCTTAAAACTATATAAGGAGGAGAAGGTCATTAGGCCAAGGTGTGCAAGTATTGAATATCTTATGAAGGGTTATGTGCAAGTGTATGGGTTTCTTAGGAATACTTCTATCTGAAGTATATTTTATGTTGCAGGGGCTATGTTTGTAATTTGATATGAAATACTTTGTGCGCCTTGAATTCAATATTGGATCAGGATCATGAGACCTGAAATGACTTATTATTGAATGATCTGATATTGGGCTAGATTTCATTATGTACTCCTGTTTTATTCTTTAAATATCATGATCTGGGTTTGTCTGAAGTCCAAAGGTGCAGCGAAGTTATGAAGTAAGTATTTGCAGATCTGTACGCTGGTTCACTTTGGTGAAGGTGCATATACACACTGGTTCGGCTCTTCCAAGTAGTGTATGCAAAATAAAAGCTTGATGTTCAAGGATGATTGATCTATCATATCAGTATTGTTGTTTTACTATTGTTTGTCAATGAAGTCTTTTTAGATTTGAATGTAAAACTGAATGAATAAGAAGTTTGATATTTGATAGATTGATTGTATAAGTGAGAAGAAGTGATCTCTGTTGATGCCTGTGTAAAGCTCTGTAAGTTGACAGTAGATGTTCAGTATATTGCTGGTTGGTACAAACTTGATTCAAAATTTTATGTTTGCAGTAGCTTTGGAGGTATATACGTAGGTTTGATTAACGGAAGTAGTGTATATGCGCAGTTTGGGTTCAGCCAAGTGGCGTATACAGTCTGATGCATGGTTTTTGAGGTTACAACTAGTTTTGAATGATGATGCAGGTTTATGGGCTCAACACAGTGTTCTAGTGTCAATGATCTAATTGTTCAGATTAACTGAATGTTGGTTGATGAAGTTTAAGTTTAAAAGTTGTTGATGGGTCCAGTATGAAAATTGGATGAAACGCGGCCTTCAGATTGTATTGTTGTGTTCCAGGACTATCCAGTCTGAAAATTTATGAACGTGGTCCCTGGAGGAAGAGAGAAGGTCGTAGCCTTCTATAGGTCAGCACCTACATACTAGTAAATGGATCGGCTAGTACAAAAGCCAGGGGGTTGGAGATCCCTTCCAATAGCAGCTGGAAAACGAGTGAAGGTTGGAGCCTTCTATCGGCTGGCGCCTACATACTAGTAAATGGATCCGCCAGTACAAGAGCCAGGGGGTTGGAGCTCCCTTCTAGTAGTAGCTAGAAAATGAGTGAAGGTTGGAGCCTTTTGTAGGTCAGCGCCTACATAGTAGTAAATGGATTGGCTAGTACAAGAGCTAGGGGGTTGTAGCTCCCTTCTAGTAGAAGCTGGAGAACAAGAGAAGGTTGTAGCCTTCTACAGGTGGGTGCTTGCATACTGGCATCAGTCTACACTGGTACAAGATTGTAAATAGGTTTTTCTTATATTAAAAGAAGACAGCAGCAGGTGGTTTTTGTCTCCCATTGGGTTTCCACCTTAAATCTTGGTGTTCATGTGTGTTTCTTATGTGTGATGTTTTATTATGTTATTACTGCACATGGTTACTGTTTATATGGTTAATGAAGTAATAATGCACTAATTAAAGATCAACATATGAAGAATTAACTAAATCATAAGTTTGTTTGATATACGCTAGTTCCCTTAAATACAGTTGCATGTACACGTGAGTTACCTTAATTGAAGTAGTGTATATAAATCAGAGTATGAAAAGTAAAATCTATTGATTTGACTAATAGTGATTCACCCCCCTCTCAGTATTATTTCCAACAATTGGTATCAGAGCAGGTCCTTTGGCAGAAGCTTGATCACTTGAAGGACATCCATATTAACAATGGGAAAGAAGCTAAAGAAGGAAGCACCTCGAAAGAAGAAGACATCTCAAAGGAACTATGACAGTGGGAGAGACGACTAGCCTTTATGTGGAAGCAACTCTTCAGATTCAGAATCACCTTAGAATGAAGATGAACAAGCAAAATAACTATCAGGTATGAATTTGTTGTCCTCTGGTGATACATTTCTTTGTTCATTTGAATATAATGAAAGTGACAACGAAACAACTGAATTTTCTCTTATGGGTGAAAGAGAAAGAAATCAAATAGAGGCAGAATTTAAAAAGCTCATAGACACAATTAGAGATCAACACGATCTTTTGGGAAAAAGGGAGTGTACCTACAAAGAAGAGATTACAAGGTTAAAAGCTTAGTTAGAGGAAGGAAACAAAGTAAGGAAACAGAACGAGGAAAAGGAAGATCAAAGTCAAAGGTTGCAGGATGAAGTGACATCATTAAGAAATGAAGTGAATGGAAAGGACACAACAACCAAGGAACCTATAGAAAGAACCAACTACTATGAAGGTCTTGAAGGTGTGGTCATTTCTCTAAAATAAGATCTAAAAAATTCAAATGAGCAGAATGAAGAACTACTCCAAGAATTTGAAGAACAAGAAAATTAAGTTCTCGAATTAAGGCAACAAGTGGAAGAAGGAAGAAAAGATGAAGAAATCATGAAGAAGAAATATCTTGAAAAGGAAGAGCAATATCAAGTTGAGGTAAATATCCTAAAAGGTAAATTAGAAGAAAAGGATAAACTTTTACGATTTCAAGATAGTACTAATATTTTGGATGATATTCTTAGTAGTCAAAGGTCTCCTGCCATCAAATCTGGTCTTGGTTTTCATGAAACTGTTAAAGGTGAATCTAGATCACAAATTGAAGCAAGGAAATCTAGTGCAAAATCTGAAATGCTCAACAAGGAGATAAGAGGTCAACCCCATCAACAACCAAGGAAAGAAAGTCTTCAAAGAAAATCATTTACTCCTAACTATGGAAGTGTTAATTGATTCTTTCCTTTGATGAATAATGTTGAATTTTTTATATGTCATAATTTTGGACATGTTGCAGCCAGATGCAGAAGTAGAATGGTTCAAGCTAATAAACGTCACACAGAAAGATCATCAACTTCCAGGTATTTTAAGGGATATTTTTTTTCTTACAATATGTTTTGTCACAAAGCCATTAATTTCTATAGAGGGAATATGAAACATATAATATGTTATACTTGCAACAAGTTTGGGCATATAGCAAAAGAATGCAGGAAAAAAATTTGGCCAACATACCAAAAGGAGAAAACATCATCACACTCAAAGATATGGAAGAAGAAGGAAGTACAGTCAAAAAGATGTGGCATAGCTCAGTATACAAATAGAACAGACTCAGAAGGAACTGAAAGTATGAAATTTCAGTGTCCTAATTCTCATACACAATTATCATGAAGACAAGACATGTATATACATGAGTTAGAAGCTGCACAGTTGCGTATATGTTGGTTTGATGAAGAAGCAATGGGGCAGACTCAGAAAAACGATTTTGACAATTATCAATTATCTTTTCTGTCTTGATGATTGATGACTACAATATGTGGATGTTATTTAGAAGTGCTTTTGATCCTCATAAGTTGTTTATGACTTGATTTATATCCTATTCATGATGATTCCTTGATATTTCTTACTGATATATGCAATTATTAGATCTGACAGTGAATAGGTGGCACAGGTTCAGGGGGAGAATATGCTATGCTTCTAATAATGCATTGTTGGCATTATGTTTAGAAATATTTGGTACCTAATGATTCTTATCAATGGTTATGATGCTTATGTGGCTAAAGTTTTTAAATGATACATCGTGCTAAGTTGCGGTACATATATGTTGCTTACATGGTGATCTTCATAAGGACAAGGAGAAGGACAAATATTGAGCACACAACTTCATTACTTGATGTTGGTGTCATCATGCCTTCAAAGATGCATAAAGTTCATATGGTTTAGTTATGATGCAGGATTCCTATAGTTCTTGGCTCTCACATGGTTGAGGATTGTTGTTGTTGATGGTGTCAAGAAAGCTTAACAAATGACCATGAGCTCATGGTTTGCTAGATACATAGTTGATGGATACAAATTACGTTGGACACATGGATGATTACTTAAGTTGCATATCGACAAATATCATTGGTTGGCCAAGAGAATGTTGTTATTGCAGGTCTCATGAAGACATAGCTATTTGAAGACATGGATAGTTAGATACATGGCTTACTTAGTCACATAATGATGATGACTTCTTACCTTATGATGATAGGTTGATACTCACATATATTGATTATCATGGTTGATGCTTATCAAATGTGAGATGTTTCCTAGTGATGATACATGGTTGATATATTGAGGGCTCTTGTGGAAAGATCATGCAGTTCTTGATAATGATGTTATGATCACAGATGATGACTATGGTGTTTTCACATACATATGATATGATGTGAATTTTTTTCTTTTTTGCTTGGAGATATGACATAGGCTTAGTTGATTCATGGAAGGTTATGATAAGGCTCTTTCTACTAAGGAAACAAAGCAAGTTGATCTTGATGAGATCAAGAGGATGAGTTGATATCTATATGTAGCATACTTTATCACAAGTTGATGATATTTACTTTTTCATATCTTCGGATCTGATGATGGACATATACAAGTTGCAGGTCTGGATGTTGCTGACATATGCTTATGGTGCAAATCATATATGGTGTATGATAGTTGCTACTGACAATCATGGTCTTGTTTAGATCTTTGGTCTTTGTCATTATGTCATGTATATCACTCGATGAAAGGGCCATATAAATGCCCATGATGTAATAATATGTCTCTATCTGTCATAGTCTTTTAATGAGTCCTTTTGGTCATATGATGTAATTTATACCCCCACTATGCATGGGATGGATGATGTAATAATTTATATATTTCAATCATGTATAAACATTTGGTATATCCCCACTTGGTTGGGAGATTGATGTATGTATGAGTTATTGGTGATAGGAAGGTTATACTCACATGGTTGAGTTATAGAGTCATCTTATTCTTTTAGAAAATATATTTGCAGACTCTACATGTGCTCAGGGGTAGCATGGATGGTATAGTGCATCTCAGCATGTACAAAGGGGGAATTTAATTAGAGAGTTTAGCATGTGCCTGGGGGGAGCATGATCAATGTTCATATTCAGCTGTTCAGATATGAAATTCTTCATGTTGGTCATCCCTTTACCATTGATATCAAAGGGGGAGAGTATCTTGGTCCACCCTTTGCCCTTGATGTCAAAGGGGGAGAGTATTTTGGTGTTGCTTGTTATCTCTAATAGTTTCTAAAGCTTGCACTAATCAACACCAACATGGTTTCCATCAAGTCCAAAATGGGAGATTGTTGGCATTATGATACACGTGTTGTACTTGATGGCAACCCACTTGTAGCAGAACAACTCACTTGTATATGGTAACTAGATGAATCTACAAGAGAAATATCAGATATGACAGAATGCATGCCAGTTCAAAGGAATCATTTCAGAAGTAATCTGGCAAATTATAGTGTAACAGGTCCATTCAGAAGTAACAGGACATTGGTACAGAAGAACATGAAGATGGAACGTAGGTCTACTGATCAGAATGAAGAAAGAGAGTAGTTTAAGAAGTATATGCTGGTTCACTTTGTCCAAGCAGCGTATACACGCGAGTTAACAGAACAAAAGAAGAGTATACGTATACATGCACTTTCACAGAAGGAAAAGCATGTATGGGATGGAAAATCAAGGTTTTGGTCCAAGGTATTGGTCCGAGGTATTGACCCAAGGTATTTGGTTTGAGGTATTGGTCTTAGGTATTTGGTCTGAGGTATTGGTTCGAGGTATTTCGTCCAAAGTATTGGTCCTAAGTGGTTTTGGTCCAAGGTATTGAGAAAGGCCTAAGACTATATAACGAGGAGAAGATCATTAGGCCAAGGTGTGCAAGTATTGAAAATCTTATGAAGGGTTATGTACAAGTGTAGGGGTTTCTAAGGAATAAGTCTATCTGAAGTATATTTTATGTTGCAGGGGCTATGTTTGTAATTTGATCTGAAATACTTTGCACACCTTGAATTCAATATTGGATCAGGATCATGAAACCTGAAATGACTTATTATTGAATGATCTGATATTGAGCTAGATTTGATTATGTACACCTGTTTTATTCTTTAAATATTGTGATCTAGGTTTGTCTGAAGTCCAGAGGTGCAGTGAAGTTATGAAGTAAGTATTTGCATATCTGTATGTTGGTTCACTTTGGTGAAGGTGCACATACACGTTGGTTCGGCTCTTCCAAGTAGCGTATGCAAAAGAAAAGCTTGATGTTCAAGGATAACTGATCTATCACATCAGTGTTGTTGTTTTATTGTTGTCTGTCAATGAAGGCTTTTTAGATTTGAATGTAAAACTGAATGAATAAGAAGGTTGATATTTGTTATATTGATTTAATAACTGAGAAGAAGTGATCTCTGTTGCTGCCTATGTAAAGCTTTGTAATTTGACATTAGTCAAATTACATGTTCAGTATATTGCTCGTTGGTACAAACTTGATTCGAAATTTTATGTTTGCAGTAGCTTTGGAGGTATACACAGGTTTGATTAATGGAAGTAGCTTATACACGCAGGTTGGGTTCAGCCAAGTAGCATATACAGTCTGATGCATGGTTTCTAAGGTTACAGCTAGTTCTAAATGATGATGTAGGTTTCTGGGTTCAGCATAGTGTTCTAGTGTCAGTGATATGATTGTTCAGATTAACTGAATGATCATTGATGTAGTTTAAGTTTAAAAGTTGTTGATGGGTCTAGTATGAAAATAGGATGAAACATTGCCTTCAGATTGTGGCGTTGTGTTCCAAGAGTATCCATTCTGAAAATTTATGAAACGTGGTCCCTAGAGGAAGAGAGAATGTCATAGGCTTTTGTAGGTCGGTGCCTACGTACTAGTAAATGGATCAGCTAGTAGAAGAGCCAGGGGGTTGGAGCTCCCTTCCAATAGCAGCTAGAAAACGAATGAAGGTTGGTGTTTCAAGGAAAACTAGTGTCGATTCGAACTGCTAGTCCCACTAAGATGGGTAGCTATCTTAGAAACAAACAATGAAAGCTTTTCAAGAGTTCCTTTAAGTGTGATAGATGGAAGAGAAGAATAGAGGACCAACCTGGATCTTCCGCTTTGATCCTAGCTTGATTTCTCCTTCCTTTGATAGAATTTGCCACTCCTCTCCTACTTTTCCCGCTTCAAAGAGTACCTGTAGAGTCAAAGTAACAGCAAACTATCAAATCATCTCTATCTAAAACATCATAAACAATGTGGAATCAGAAACACATTGACCATACAATTGCATTCATAAACAATAATATTCACAAATACAAGATCATATGGAGGAAAACTCAAAGAACTTTATTAGTAGTAATGTAAGAGAGGATTACAACCCAGTTGTCTGATCCAACATCATCCTCCTAGTTGTAGAAGCCCTCTTCACCTCATAAACAAGAAAATCACCCAACAATGCAATGTCTCTTCTCAGCTCTAGGTTTTTGATTAGTTTCATTCCATTGATAGTTCTTGGTTCCACTTGGAGATCTCATGATCTCTTACTCATCCCTGGGTGAATTCAAAGAGGCAAGTGTCACAAGAGAAGTTTCTGGAAGATTCCATGATCAACCACCTTGCAAATTGTCTCTGCCATTTGTTTATTCTCACTCATTGCACCCCATAGAAGGCCATTTGAGTATGCATCATACCTGGCCAGTTAGGCAGTCAATATGCATCACACCTTGCCCATGGAGCAGTCTGTATGGTCCAATTTTGGCTAGTTCTGAGTATTTTTTCATGTGGAACTTCTAGGAAATGATGTAATAAGTTGACCATGATCCTTTAGGGTGTGAAACAACACTTTTAGGGACTCAAGGAGCCCTTATTTTATGGACATATGAGTTTGGGGTTCTACCCAAATATGTCTATGATAGCTGCCCGCTAAAGCATGAGGTCGTAAATCTTCTGATGTCGGGTGAAATGCTTTATTCATGAGGATCCAAGGTATTCAAACTGGAGGGTGACCTGTATAAGATACAATACAATACATCATATCATATTATTTTCATGATCTAGCTGAGGTGAGAATTCCCATGCTTAGCTTTATAAATTCATTTTCATTTACATAGGACAAACAATCATCTGTTGTTGCAGACTTGTGACTCTTCACATGAAGAGTCATCTTCCCTGGCTAGATGACTATCTGTGCAGCTTCTGTGTACAACTGATGTCTTTATTTTCCTAAATATATCACAACTCAAATGGATGAAACTAGATCTGGGGTCTTCAAAACTCATGCAATCTTTGCCTGATGTACAAGTCGATCCATGTGAAAAGATGTTCTGAAGTCGAACATGGAAAGACATCGACTAATTACCAGCCAATGATGTAAGATGTTAACAGATGTGAGAGGAATCACCGATAATGATGATGACCTTCAAGGTACTACAGTACAATTCACGTGGTGTGAATATATGTGCTGATGTCGAACACCACGCAAATTCTTTCGATCAAAGGTCATTAATATAAACCTATCGCCGGAAGTGAGAAACTTGCCATTGAGGTATGCAAGCTTCAAAGTACTGAAAGGGTTGTTTCTAAGTCAACTTCTTGGATAATGAGCTGATGTCGACAAGAAGTGACCTGTCGTAGGAGGGCCTTGATGTATCCCACATCTATGACATGAAACGGAGAAAATGATTTTTGTGGAGGTGAAAACGATCTCATGATATGAGGTTCAGGAATGGCGTCATGAAAAATGAAGTGTGGATGTAATGCAGTGGATGAGGCGTTTGCTGGATGGTGAATTCTCTGAATGACTTCTTTTAAACATATTGGTGACACCGATATGGATTGGTATTGTTAACCCCATGGATGGCACGGTGGACCAATGGTGACAGTGAACGGAAACCCAACCCAACTCAATCACAGTGATGGAGTGAGAGTGTCATGTTCAAGAGCGACTTGCTACCAATAGAGTTCTTCAAGTTTTCTTCCAATTTTCCCCTGTCATTGTTGACTAGTACCTTTTTATTTTTGACAAGCTTGAGGAGGATAACATATGCTTGGTCTATAATTTGCCCTTTGGGTAAACTTGTTGCTTTGTGTTTAGCGAGCCTAATGTCAGTGAGACTCGTTCTTGTCTAGGTGGACAAGTTTTTCGCTATTGTTTTAATGAGTTTAACGAGAAAGATAACTTGGTCCTTTTCTTTTTTAGAGAGTCTGAAAATGGACGAAAAGGAGACTCCAACAGTACTTTTTCATGGCATAATCCCTTAAGTCCGAAAAAGTAAAATAATACGAAAGGGGTGACTTTTCAATAGTTTTAACGAGCTGACAAAGACAAGCACTCGATCTATTTTTTTTTAATAATCCCTCAAGTCCAAAAAGATTAAAATATATGAGAGGGATAGCATTCCCCTTACTTTGACGAGCTGGGAAGGCTAATAGCTCAGCAATCTTCTTATATTTAACGAGTCTAAAAAGAGTTTAAAAGAGGCTCGTTTTTTAGGAATGAGTGATATTTCTGGATAGCAGCTGGTTCCAAGTAAGTTTGGAACTTCTCAAAACATGGCAGTGTGAAGAGGGTGGCAATCAAAATCACTCATTGCAGATGTTCCTCAAAAGGGTAAACAATCAAGTGGAAGCGTATGGTTGGCCAAATGAAATGGAGGTGATGGAAGGAACACAACCAAAGTTCACAAAGGGCAGATAGCAAAGTGATCACAAAGGTTATTTACTAGAGGCAGGTTTATTTTTTAATGAGCTTGAACCTTGTGCCAACATGTGCTCAGTGCGGGTTGATTTTTTAACGAGCTTGAACTTTGCGCGAACATTTCTCTTACCAGCCTTTTGATAATGTCTCTTGGTAGATTTTCTTTTTTTTAATAAGCTTGATCACCACTATAACATGTGCTCATGACCTTATTATGTAAGCTAGAAATGACTAAGCTACGAGGTTAAACGGTTAAGAACCTACAAACTAAGAAAATCAAAGGTTGCTTTTCACTTACATGCAAAGGTTTGCATGCCCCCAGGTCTTTCAGTAAAAGGAGAGTTTCTAGGTTACCAAATGGGAGTTCTTGCAACTAGGCAATATTGTTTCTATCGACCGACAAAAACTATACCTTTGCTTTGCCCATAGAAATGGATGAAGGTGATTGATATAAGCCCCAATCACATAACTTACGAAGATGAACACTGTAAGCTTCACAATCATACAAAGGAAATAATCGCATCAGACTAATCACATAACCTATATGGGAATGTTATTCGGTCCAAGTATTATGACCTTTCAAGAAAATCTGTCTTTTCCTTTGGGTTCGCCTACCGAAGCAGGCTAGGGTGCATGCCCCCTAATCTTCATCACACTTACCAAACTACTCACGGTAATTAGGTGGATGGGATGAAGATGAAAGTGACATTTTTGATGTGAAGAGACAATTTAGGGATGATGGTTGATTTATAGCTGTGTTTGAACCAGGAAATGAAAGTTGGTTGACAAGTTGTACCAGTCTGCCTTCATGTGGAAAACAAATCACTCGAAAGAATGTGGAGACAATGGCTTCCATGCTATATATATAATCACGTCCAAGGAGTAGATTGTAATCTAGTGGACCTTAGACTACCATCACGTTCACATAAATGGTTTTCTTTCTCAAAGTTATTGGCAACTTTGGAAGGATCCCTAATGGTCGACTAGTTCCTTTATTGAAGCCCAACAAATTTTGTTTTTCAGGCAAAAGCGATGGTGAACCAAGCGCTTTCCAAGCAGTTGAGGAAAGGATACTCACCGAAGCCCCTTCATCTATGATTGTGCCAGACACGATCATTTTGTAAACTTGTACTATGATTCGGAATGGTACATTAGACAGGAGGCGAGGTTTCGCTAGTTGATTCCAATCAAAGAAAAAAACTAGACTGCTCGAAGAAGGTAGCGGATAAATGTCCGGATAAGTTTGATGGACTAGGGGGTCTCTTCCTGTTGTGAAGGAATGGGCGGATTGCCCCAAAGTTCATAAGACTCTATATCTCCAAAAAGAATTTGAATAGTGTCATACTGATTCTCTTTGGAAACTATATCATCTAAAGGTGGACTTTCTGAAGGCAATACTGGGTCGACTGCCATCTCGACCAGTTGACCTTGATCCGGTATGGACTTAGAAGATTCACTTTCAATTATAGGTGGTTCGATTGACAATTGAGCTATGTCAATCGGGTTTTCAACTAGCGAAGGACTTGGCAAGAGTTTCTTGTATCCAGGTGGAAGCTGCTGTGGTGAAGTAGGAAGGTTATTCAAAATACTTTTGGCTTCATCCAGAAAAGGACAATGCTAAAGAGTGTGATCACCTTCACATAACCTACATGGAACTCTAACTTTTCCTTTTTTTCTGTTGACTTCGCTTTCACTAGTTGATGGTGTGATGTCAACTTGACTGTCAAGGGTTGATGACACCAAATAGTGCAACCGGGGAGACCATTCTCTCAAGATCTATGAGATGCAAGGGAAATCTCGATGGTAATGGTTCTCCTTACAAATTGTGCATGGGGTTTTTGGTTTGGAAAATTTAGTGTGCGGATTTTCGCCAGACGATGCATTGGTGTTTCCTTGTTTAGCTGGCTTCTTCTTCTTCTCCTTCCCTTTCTGTTTCTTCTCAGTTACTTGGTTTTTAGTGTCACTAGTTTCACCAAGAAAAGAGGAAGAAGGGGAAGGATAAACAAATGAAGTAGAAGGCGAAGGGGTAACTTCAGTATCATCTGGTTGCTTATTAGATTGTTGAGGAATTGCGGTGTTTTGAATGATAGAGGTCGAAAAAAGCCATACTGGCAGGCCGATTGTGATTCCTGGAAGGAACAATGTAGCCATATATGGAGAACCAATATCTCCCCAAGAGGAGAAAGGACTAGGATTCCCTTCAAGGGGAATTCCTTGATTGGTAGACTCCATTATCTCAACCTCAGATCAACGTAGGAACACGGATGTTATTCCATTTAAAATAAATTTTAAAGACACTTGGACACAACTTACTTTTTCAATTTTTAAGAGTCGAGAAAAATCTAAAGGTGACTTTAGTCGCCTTCAATTTTTAATGAGCTTGAAGTGACAACTGCTCAGATGGACCTTTTCTTTTAAGGAGTCGAAAAGGAATGAAAGTGATTGCTCTAGAAGTCTAGATAGAGGGTTTACCAAATCGATCGTAAAACTGCAAAATACACCTTTGTGATAAATGATAGAGAACTTACCAAGGACTTATGTACGACAGTCAATCTTCCTAAATGCTGTGTTCAGTGCATTACGATCGATAGGGCGGTAGACACGGCTTCCTAAGGATGAAGGATATCAGCCTATTGTGGTCTCCCAATATATACTCAACGGTACGAGGACCGCAAGTCTGTACTAGTACTTATCGTATCAAAGAGGAGGAATCACCCAACCTTTGATGAAAATGATAGTTACCAGGTTTTACAACACCGGAACATGTCTCTAGCCTAGACTTCTAGATGTGTTGTGTTAGATTCCAAAGCGTTTTTATGTTCATTGAGGTTTATTTTAGAGTTGATCTTGCTTAGAAGTTTGTCTTTCAAGGTTCACCGCGTGATGTGGATGTGAAATTCCTAAATATGAAATCTAAAATGATAAACGGTCATTTATGTTCTTTTAGCAATGAAAATCCTAGCTACAAAGGAAAGAAGATAACGATTTTTTCTTTCAACAAAGAGCATAGAGCACACACTAAATGCACTTTACTAAATCAAATTTCGCAAGCAGTCAAAATGCAGATGCACATGCATGTATTTGTTTTCTGCTTTCTTAATGTGTGAATGACAAAAAGAAAGCTAAGTACAGATCTCAACTATTTTCTTTAAAAGTGAAAATACTAACAATTTTCTCTTTTTGAAACGAAAGGAAGACTAAGACGACACTTTTCGATTTCAAATTTAAAATGGTTTTCGACACTTAAAATACTAATAATTTCAAAATCAAGTACAATGACAAAAGTACAATCAACTATCTAGAAGAGGAATACTTTATGACACTCTTCTTTTGACTTAGAATGACAATTATGACACTTGCATCAAAAACGACAGTTCAATTAGGCTACTTTCGACAAAGGAGGATTGAAAATGATTGAAAAATACACAAAAACATTTACAATTCCTAACTGATGGAGGATAAAATAATGTAAAGTAAGATGGTTACAACAAGGTATTGATCATGAACAGCAAAACTACTGAATAAAGTTGAAAACAAAGACAAAAAACCAAATTTCAGAGAAGAAAACATAGTTTACTCAATCATCGTACCTGCAACACAGGGAAACAGGGATGCATCTCACTTACAACACATGGGAGGTGCGATGCATCTAGGTTGCATAGTTACAGATAGTGTGATGGGCCAAGGAGCGAAACTGAGCTTGGTTTTTGCTCAAAACTTATAGCTAAGTTCAGTGATTTAGGTTGAGTAATGATGGACAGTAAACACAAAGCATAAGGGTAGGATCTGATGAGGTTCTGAGCTACCATAAGGGCACATAGAATGCTTTGTAATTCAGATGTTCAGTTGATAAACCAACCTGGAGATTGACTGAACCAGTGTTTATCTACTTCACAATTGCATAGCACAGGCGTTTCGAAGGCTAGCTAACTAACTTCGGGCTCCGTCTGTAGTTTATAAAGCAAACAATAAACAAACAAAACAAACTATTCATTCCCCAGCAGAGTCGCCATTTTGTTTCAAGGAAAACTAGTGTTGATTCAAACTGCTAGTCCCACTAAGATGGGTAGCTATCTTAGAAACAAACAATGAAAGCTTTTCAAGAGTTCCTTTAAGTGTGATAGATAGAAGAGAAGAATAGAGGACCAACCTAGATCTTCTACTTTGATCTTAGCTTGATTTCTCCTTCCCTTGATAGAATTTTCCACTCTTCTCCTACTTGTCCCGCTTCAAAGAGTACCTGTAGAGTCAAAGTAACAGCAAACTATCAAACCATCTCTATCTAAAACATCATAAACAATGTGGAATCAGAAACACATTGACCATACAATTGCATTCATAAACAATAAGATTCACAAATACGAGATCATATGGAGGAAAACTAAAAGAACTTTATTAATAGTAATGTAAGAGAGGATTACAACCCAGATGTTTGATTCAACATCATCCTCCCAGTTGTAGAAGCCCTCTTCACCTCATGAACAAGAAAATCACCAACAATGCAATGTCTCTTCTCAGCAAACCAATAGCACTTCTTTACAAAATACAAAATTCCAGCCTCAAGATCTCTCAGATGAGGGATCCATTTATAGATGCCTTGCAAGGGTGTGAGTCAGTTCTGGGTTTTTTATTAGTGTCATTCCACTTATAATTATTGGTTCCACTTAGATATTTCATGATCTCTTACTCATCCCTGGGCGAATTCAGAGAGGCAAGTGTCACAGAAGAAGTTTCTGGAAGATTCCATGATCATCCACCTTGCAAACTGTCTCTGCCATTTATCTATTCTCGCTCATCACACCTGGATAGTTAGGCAGTCAGTATGCATCGCACCTTGCCCATGGAGCAATTTGTATGGTCCAGTTTTGGCCAGTTTTGAGTAGTTTTTCATGTGGAACTTCTAGGAAATGATGTAATTAGTTGACCATGATCCTTTAGTGTGTCAAACAACACTTTTAGGGACTTAAGGAGCCCTTAGTTTATGGACATATGAGTTTGGGGTTGCTGCCAAAATGTGTCTATAATAGTTGGAGCCTTTTGTAGGCCGGTGCCTACGTACTAGTAAACGAATCGGCTAGTACAAGAGCTAGGGGGTTATAGCTCCCTTCGAGTAGAATTTGGAGAACAAGAGAATTTTCTATCCTTCTGCAGGTGGGTTCCTGCATACTGGTATGAGCCTGCACCAGTACAAGATTGTAAATAGGTTTTTCTTATATTAAAATAAGACAGCAGCAGGTGGTTTTTGTCCTGCATTGGGTTTCCACCTTAAATCTTGGTGTTCTTGTGTATTTCTTATGTTTGATGGTTTATTCTGTTATTACTGCACATGGTTACCATTTATATGGTTAATGAAGTACTGATGCACTGATTAAAGATCAACATATGAAGAAATAACTGAATCATAAGTTCGTTGGATATACGTTGGTTGCCTTAAATACAGTTGCGTGTACACGCGAGTTACCTTCATTGAAGTAGTGTATATAAATCAAAGTATGAAAAGAAAAATTTATTGATTTGACTAATACTGATTCACCCCCACTCTCAGTATCATTTCCAACAAACACATGATGAATTAACTAAATCATAAGTTCTCTAGGTATACGCTAGTTTCTTTAATCACAGTTGCATGCACACGCAAGTTCACTTCACTGAAGTAGGGTATATAAATCTGATTGTGAAATGAAAAATTATTGAAATGTAAATACTGATTCACCCCTCCTCTCATTATTATTTCCAATAGTAATATATACATATAATTCTATAAATCATTTTAATTAGGAATATTACTTTTTGAATGATTCCTTTTTGTTGTTGAATTCTTTTGTTATTGCAAGTCTAAATGTCTTATTGACCATTTCTCTAGAAACGCTTCTTGTAGTTTAAAGATAGCTTGGTTCTTGGAATCATTGGATTGATTTATGTATTATAAGTGGAAAGTACATCTATACACTCATTCCACTATATCTGTGATAGTTTTGTAAAATAAAATCCCCCTCATTAACCTCCAACACCATTCTAGATGAGCTAAGGCCCAATTCATCATCATTTACATGTTATCTAACTTTTATTTTCTTAGAATGACATTCTTTTCCTTCTTTTTTGGTCCTTGTATAACATTCAATATATGTGAATTAATAGATTGTTTGAAACATGTTTTCTAATATTCTTAAGTATATTATTAATGAAAATTCAAAAAAAAACTCATATCAAACAATATTTTTTCATTCACCTGATTCATCCTTCTGCAATTTTCCGTCAAACTTTTATGATCTTATACACCTAGAAAAAAAACAGTCGTATAGAGCTTCCTCCTTTTGTAGCTCTACATGACACACACTAACCAAGACATATTAGTTCAACTTACATATAGTTCAAAAATATTAATTTTGTAAAGAATTTACAGAGAACTTTCCTTTTATACTTTATTGGATGTTCATGTAACACCTCTGTATCTTTGATTTCTGAAAAATTACTATTTTTAGACATTGAACTACTATTAGACTGAATGGATATGCAAGCCATGTTCAAACTTAGTGATGATGTAATTATTATTTTATTTTAATTGTGTTAATAAATAAATTTATTGGAAATATTTAGGAAAGAGCACAAGAGTTTAGAAGAATCATTGTTAGCTTAGGAAAACTTTATTGGTGGTCCAACCCACGTGATGGACCTTCCTTAAAATTCATCTAAAAATCCCTACTAGAAAATAATTGAAAGAAATTAAATTAACATAATGAGAGAGAAATATTGTGTTAATTACTTAGTTCTATATAAATATTAAGTGGGGTGGAATAAAGAATTGCAAGAGGGAAAGGTGTGCTTTAAAGATAAAGGAAAGAATCTTTTTCAAAAGAACTAAAACAAAAATGTCTATGCAAAAGGCTGGAAAACCTAGAGCCAGGTGCTGCCAAAAATCTGTTGGTAAGAAAGTGTTGTCACTGCGTCAAACAAAATCCAAAATTTTACGCACACTCAAATTTTGAAGCCTACTGTAGATCTTACAATCAGTTGTTTCGTAGTCACTTCTTTGTCAATTGATGTGTTTGAGCTTGCTTCTTGGATTTGAAGTGTCGAAGTCACATGCTCACACATTCCTAGTTAGTAACAAGTGCATGAGCACATTATTTAATGAAAGCTTGGTTAAGTAAAGAGATTTCCATCAATACTAAGCATGCGCAATGTCGAATCCATGCCAATAGTCAGTGCACACTGACAATGAAAATTTCTCACATTCTAGCTGTGTTTGCACTTCCATTTCGGTGAGTTTTACAAACTATTGCTTTCATGCACCTTTGTTTTCGAGAGTGTCATTTTCATGTTTTCCATTGTCACTTTCACTTTATTTCACTCTAATTAGTTTTTTTTCATGTTATCTTTGCTCTGGCATGTGTTACTTTCATTGTTGTTCACATATCGCAAGAGTCGTTCACACTTTAGCTATTGTCGTATTTTTGCATGTCAGTTGTCACACGATGTATGTATGCTTGTTCTGGTGGTTTCAACGGGTTGTATTTGTGTGCATGAATTGGTCTAACCATGTAAAAATGAATCGCACTCATTCCCAATTTTTTAAGCACTAACACACAAGTGTCGTCAAAGTCGTCCCAAAATATACCTTTAGTGTCATACTTGTCGTAAAGTCGTTGCAAAGTTATTGCATTGAGGTAAATATGTTGTTAACATGTTCTGGATGATGTATGTTGTTGTGTTATCAAATTGTTTCAAGTGTATGGTCACAGTGAAGTCATATCACTGTTCACATCAGTCTCTTTGGTCACACACTTAGCCAATTTCCAGAAATTCCCTAGCAACCTAGCCTCATTCGACCTTCCTCAACTATGCACTTCATAGTTCCAACGCTCAAGTTGTATCCTTGTCCCTTGACACTGCACAATTGGATTTCATGCTTCCGAGTACTCTGCACTACGTAGTTCCAGTGCTCAAGCCTAGCCTTTGGCTCCCAGAATTGCGCAATCCATCCCTTTTGCCTGGCCCCAATTGTGCACTATGAAATCTCTAAGCTCTTGAACTATGCAATTGCACAATCATCAGGCCTACTTTGCCTCACATAGCTATGTAGGTGGCTAAAAAAATGAAAAATCCCTTCAACCTTAACATTGACTCCCAAAACTGCATAATTTCTCTCTCCTGCCTAGTCAGTACTATGCATTGTGTAGTCTCAAGGCTTAAGCCTTACCCCTGACCTCTTAAACCATGCAAATTCATAATCACCTAGGCTCCTCTATCCTCCATGACTATGCAATAGGCTAATCAAGTGCCCATCCCCTTAGCCTATCACACTTAGCTCCTAGATTACACAATTAACTTCCTGAGTCCAACATGAACTGTGCATTGTGTAGTCTGAAGATCAAGATTCACCCTTGACATCCTGAGATGCACAATTGCGAAATTACTGAGCCTCTTTCCTAGCTTTTCATCCCATTCTAGCTCAATCAGTGGCTCAATTTCCACCATCTTAGACTAGGTTTTTATGGGACTTGTGTCATCTTGTCATGAGTGGATTGCATATGCAAGTAATCTATCATGCTATGGAAAGATGACGAAGAAGTTGATGAAGAAGGAGGGCATGTGACAAGACACATATGGAGTTTAATAGATAATATGATCACCAGGAGAGAAAATGAAGGAACATCGGACTATAACAGAAGATGAAGACGAACATCACATGTAAGAATCCTCATCTTCAATTCATAAGGAGGAGGAAGAAGAAGAACATGTACCATGTTTTCAAGAATACACAAAGAAAGAAGCAACATGAAGGACAAATTGGCACTGTCACAACATCACGCATACCATTCATCATTTTCATGTCTTACCACTAGTCAACATATGCCACATTATTATTGTGGATCATCTAATTACCTATTCAAAATGTATTTTAAAGTGGGAGTCCAAAGGACACATTCAGAATATGAAGAGTCATGTAGGGTCAAAAAGCCATAAGAATTAAAATAGTCATGAGGGTAGTCAAAGAGTCACAAGGAAGGTGAAGCATCACCTCTTGGTTATCTATACACCCTCATTTTATGAGAAAATGACTTTTCCCCTTGGCTTCTCTCGCAAGGCATTAGAGAGATAAGTTAGTTCTTTTGAGGAGAAAGGAGTGGCTCTAATGCTCCACTATTGGAGCTAATGATGTTCATTGTATACATGTGTCTTGGAACTTTTACTTAATAACAAAAGCCTTCATGGCCATCATGTTCTTCATGCATGGATTATGAATATTTGTAAGATTATTATGTGGATTTTTGTATTTCATGTTTGCTTCCATCTGTGCTAAAGTAGTTGAACTATTTCGGTTATTTTAGTACTTATCATATCGGGAATGTGTTGTAATGTTTTTTATTGTTGTCTCATCCCTGTGGACTATTCCATAGTATATTAGGCAAATATTTCTCATTCAATGGTTATAATGACCGTCGCATCTTTTGTGGACTATTCCACTGGATGTCAGACATATCCTTCTTGTTTGCATGTGTCTCCACCTGGGGCGTACTATTACATCTCTCTTAGAGGCTCACATTTCTCTTTTTCTATGAAATATAAGGACTTTGACACACTTACAACCGAACACTCACCAAGCACACTTACTTGCTTTCCAAAGGCACACATGTGTTCCTCTCTCTTTCTAATAGTTAGAGCCAAAGAAAATTTATAAGAATACATGGAAACCATATCAATACTCCAGATGGATTTCCTATTCCAAATGATGTGAGATCTTATTAGGACTTCACAATGGGGAGACCTCTTGGTTGATGTATTTCTAGCACCATCAATAATGGTGCTAGAAGGAGGGCTAGATGATAAGTTGTGTCCATTGATTCTGTTTTGAACCTCTTTTCTCAAATAGCTCATCCTCAAATCTTACTCTCAGGCGTGTTTCTCTAATTTATCCATTTATCAATTTTCAATCCCTAATAAGCCTTTCTATCACTTGTCTCAGTTAAAGTTTGATGGTGAGGATGGAACATCCATAACTGTGCATATTTATGATTTTCTTAAATTTTGTGAATCTTACGAAATCGATGATGAAGATTTTTCTTGTGTGCTTTTCTTCCTCACCCTTGAAGTTTGTGTTAATAAAAGGTGTCATACCTTACCACCTACCTCCATCCATTCTTTCCATCATTTCCTCAAGGAGATTTATCAAGCCTTTGATAGGTATGATTATTGAAATGTTTATAAAAGAATCAATCAGTTAAGAATGAAGCTTGATGAATCAGTTGAGGATTTTTCTAATTGATTCCTTCACCTTTGTTATGAATTTCCTAAAGAATATGCAAATTGGGATTTCTTTAAACAAAATTTTCAGCATTTGGTTCATGTCTCTTTGCACGGTGAACCTGAACCCATTGATGATTCTACCACCCTGTTGATAGTGTTGGACCCACCAACATTTAGGCAATATCCCTAGTATGAATTCCCAACTAGACCTCACATCATTTAGTGTAGGAGTCCCATCCAGTACGATGGCCTAGTTTCCATTATCTTGTATATTTTCCTTATCTCTTGTTGTTCAACAAATGAGATTTTTATGCTTGTAACTACAAGAAAGCGAGGTGAGTATGCCTGGTGAGTGCGTAATGTAACTTTGTGTCTGGGTTCTCTTACTGTAAGGGAGAGGGTAAAAGTGAGCCTCTAGATGATAGGTAGTAGTACTATGCAAGGAGAGACACGCGTGGAAACAACAAGGGTTTGTCCAACATCCATCGAAATAGTCCACAGTGGATTCGGCAGTCATTAAAACCAAAGTACAAGGTAAAACACATACATCTATAGTGGAGTAGTCCACACTGGGGTGACAGTCATTATAACCACAAAAACACAAGAATGGTCTATCTAATGTCTAGTGGAGTAGTCCACATGAATGAGACAATAGTGATAAATAATAAAACACGTCTTCAACAATGTAAGTACTAAAATATATGAAGTAGTTCAACTATATTAGTATAGGTTAAGGAAACATGCATTACAAATGTTTAAAGAATAGTCTTACAAATGGATAGAAAACATGTGTGAAAACATGTTGGCCTCAGACAGGCTTATGAATTAAGAAAAAGTTCCAAGACACATTTGTACACCATAAATCGCTAGCCCCAATAGTGGGACATTGGAGCCACTCCTTGCTCCTCAGAGAACAGACTAGAGACTCTCAAGGCTATGTGGGAGGAGACAAGGTGAAAAGTCTTTTGATCATACAATGAGGGGGTATATATACCCAAGCGGGATTATTGATCCTTGTGACTCTTCGACTTCCCTTGTGACTGTTTGACTTCCTATGACTTTTTGACTTACATGACTCTTCAAATTCATATGTGCATCTTGGAATTTCACATTACATTGCATTTGATCACAACAAGTATGGCCCATAGTAGTGATGTAGCCAAGATAACTCATGACACAACTCGACATGACACTGCCAACTTGTACTAGAATACTGTGGTGTCCATGTTGAGATGTTATGTTGTTGAGTGATGGGTGTGCTCTAAGTCTATCATGTCTTCACCTCCGCATGGCAAAGTGTGTGGGGTATTTGATGACCTTGGTATTTTCTTGGTGGTGCACATGTCTGTGTCCCTTTCACTTGCTACTCGATGTGCTTCATATGTTCGTTCAACTATGAGAAAGTCTTCTAGCATGCACTCCTTCTTCATCCCATTCATCATCACACCATGTTTCATCAATGTACTTGTTCTTGCAATCACTCATGATGAGATGACATCAAATCCAAAAATATCCTAGTCTAGCATGATGCATTGTTTTTTGTTTCAGGTGTAGGTGACCAAGAGGGAGGACAAGGCACTGAAATTGTGCAAAGCATAGCTCAAGCTGGTATGAGAGGCTCCGGATAACTATCAGGAAAAACTACACAGATGTCACTGGGAGGCAGATTTTCGAAATTCGGGACAGTATTGACAGCTGCAAGGTAGAACCCAGTTGGGCAGAACTACGTAGTTCCTGGGACGAGGAAAAGGCAGGGTGTTCGTAGGAATTGCTGGGAAATTATGCGTAGTTTTCAGGAGGACTGAGCAGGTCATCTCGAGGTACAACTAGGAATCTGCACAGTTTCTCTGAGGAAGAGAAAGCAAGTAACAGGAGACACTGGAAAACATTTCTATGTTGTTTCCCAGAGCAAGGTTGGATCGGGCTACGATGAGCTACTGGTCACAACTACATTGTTTTGAGTGACACTATCGGATAGGCAGTAGGGGCCTTCACAACACAACTATGCAACTTATGGGATGAGTGTAGAGTACGGAATCATGGAACGTGCTAGTCAAAACTACACAATTTTTAGGGATATAGAAGAGCAAGCCAGCAAGGGGTCCAACGAGTCAGATATGTGCAATTTCGTGGAACAATGTAGTGCCAAGTAACAGAGGCTTGACTCACATGAGTGTGCAATTTCTACATGTAGTGTAGGGCAGGCAGCTGGCATGTCTGTGCAGTTTCAGAGAGTAATGCAACCCAAGGTCACAATGCAGTTCAGGTTTCCGGTAGACTAGAGGGAGGCTTGATGAGTTATCTTGCGGGAAGCGCAAATTGGATCAGACTTGTGGACAACTTCTACGCAATTCTAGGAGACATTCTACTTTCTCATGCTTAAGATTTTGTAGTACAGGCTTCCTGACAAGACAACCTCAATCTCTGTACAATTTTGGACAACAGAGAAGGGTCACTGAGACTTGAGACGACGCAGTTCAGCTCAGTTGGGATCCAGTTGAAGGAGGGTTGTCCAGTCGAAACATTTTCAGGAAAAATGTCTAAGTGTGAGAGAAAGTGAACTTGTGTATGCATGACATTATGATCACACACTTCGAATTACTCAATGACAAGAAACCTAAAACCAACAAGAAAAACATGTGCTCAGTGAGACTATCTTAAAGGTTAAGAGAAACAAGTGCGAAACTTGAGATAGATCTTCGCATGACCGTGACGAAACTTGTGCGACAGTGCTCACAACTTTGTGTGTGAGTATGACCAATGTTCACAAAGCAAAAATAACTCATGCACACAAAGAAAAACCCTCAAAATTGTGAGAAGAAACTCACAATCGTGACATAGCAATCAACATGCCAAAAGATGACTAGTGGTAGCGAATATCATTTAAGTAGCATCAATTATGGGAAATTTTGTTGATTGCCAATATTATTTTTCCATCTCCCATTCACACACAATCAAGTAGTCTATTTATGTAACCAACCATTCCACAATTCTCACATTCCACTGATACCAACTAGCTATGTATAGTAAAATTGTTGTGATATAACTTACTCCTACCATTTATTTCACAGTGGAAATAAGGGGCAATTATTAGAGACATTCCATTAACTTAGATTACTAGGCTTTATAATAATTCACAGTCAAACCTGAGGTTTCTGTATAAGCAATAGTGCAAGTCATTCTTTCTGTTATACTTATAGGGTACTAATTGTCCCATCCCTAAGGAAGCAAGGATCACTTTGTGAACAGTCCAGTTGGTGCATAAGGGTGACTAGCTTGATAATTAGTACCAACTTATTTTTTTTCTAAGGAATTCTAAGATCTTAGCTAAATATAACTTTGACCTTTTGCTAAATACACCACTTTCATATTGTCAGGCCAGGTAGTAACTCTCCAAAGGCAGAAAAAACTGATTCGTCTGATTATTCCATAGGTATGTTATTGTTTTATACATTAGGAGTGATTGTTCAGTTCATCTTCCGATGACTGTTCACATTCCTAATTTATTTATTTTACAAATTCCCCAATCATGAAGATTAGGTGTCAACATTCCCCCCCTTAATCTGAAGGGACGTTGGTGAGTCCAAGCATCATTCTGAATCATTCAAGCTTTTCCTTTCCAAGTGCTTTGGTGAAGATGTCTGCAATTTGCTCATTTGTGGAACAATGACGGAGATGGATTGTTTTGGCCTCAACATGATGTCAAATCAGATGATATTTAGTATTGATATGCTTTGTTCAATCATGGAACTTTGTATTCTTGGCCAACTTTATTGCAGAGGTGTTATCAATCATGAGTGGAGTTGATTGTACTTGTTTTACCTGCAAATCTTCAAGAATTTTCCTGAGCCACACAATTTCTTTCGTTGCTTTAGCTGCTGCCATGTATTCTGCTTCAGTTGTGGAATCTGCTGGAACTGATTGTTTGCATAATCTCTAGGAGACAGCTCCTGATCCAAGACTCATAGCATATCCTGAAGTAGATACCCCAGTTTCTTTGTCTCCATCGAAGTCTGAATCAGAGTATCTAATCAAGTTGAAGTCGTCCACCTGTGTATACTTGATTCCAAGGTCTTGAGTTCCCTTCAAGTGCCTTAGAACTCTTTTTGCAGCAAACCAATGTCCCTCACAAGGCTTTTGCATGAACCTGGAGAGGATTCCAACAGTAAATGAAATGTCTGGTCTGATAGTAGTGAGGTAGATGAGACTTCCTACAAGCTGTCTATACTTTGTTGCATCCTCAAATTCCTTTCCTTCAATAGATGTGAGCTTTAAGTTTTGTTCCATTGGAGTAGAAAGAGGATTGCACTCTGTCATGCCAAATTTGTTTAACAAATCTCCAATGTATTTCTTTTGAGAAAGAAATATGGATTTTGGATGTTGGGTTACTTCAATGCCAAGATAGTAATGAACATAGCCCAAATCAATCATTTCAAAACTTTTCCCTAATTCCTTCTTTATGGATGCAATGTATCTTTCATTATTCCCTGTCATTAAAAGATCATCTACATATACCACAAGATACACAACTGTTTTGCCAACTTTCTTGACAAATAAAGTTGCATCATCAAGATCAAAATGATTGAAGTTGAGTTTCAGAAGATGCTCAGTTAGTTTTTCATACCAGGCTCGCGGTGCTTGTTTGAGGCCATACAAGGACTTCACAAGTTTGCATACTTTATGTTCATGTCCTTTCACAGCAAATCCTTCAGGCTGGGACATAAAAACATTCTCTTTTAGATCTCCATTCAAGAATGCAGTTTTTACATCCATTTGATGGACTTTCCAACCGTTCTGAGCTGCTAGTGCAAAGAGTGTCCGGATGGTGGCCCATTTTGCTGTGGGGGCAAAAGTTTCCTCATAATCGACCCCTTCCTTCTGTGCAAAACCTTTTGCCACAAGCCTAGCTTTGTGCTTGTCAAGTGAGCAATCAGCTTTGTACTTGTTCTTGTAGACCCACTTGCAGCCAATTGTTTTGGTTCCAAATGGAGGATCAACCAGCTTCCAAGTGCCATTCTTTATGAGAGCATCATACTCATTTTGCATCACTTTTTTCCATTCATCATGAGAAGCAACTTTTTTGAAGGAAGTTGGTTCAAAATCTGTAGACAAGTTTAATTCACAATCATAAGTAACATCCATATCAACAGGTGAATTACAGTCATCTACATCACCTCCATTTTGTCGGTTTGAATTTCTGGTTCCTGTTTTTCCAATTTCATCAGGATGAACACTTTCAAGTGTCTTTGTCAGCCACTTTGGGGGAACTTTCTGAGATGGTCCAGGCTTCTCTGTTGATTGAGTTGGGACTAAATCAAGATTGAGTCTCCCAATTCCATCAATTACATCACTTAAAGCATCATCTGTTGTTGGAGTTTCATGCAGGGGAGATTGTTCTTCAGAAGAAGATTCCACATGTTGATCTAGTATAGGAATTCCCCCTTCAACATGTGGAATCTGATTATCAAATTCTTGAAATGATTTCGTTTTTGCGAATCTATCCATGCGATCAAGTTGCCGCTCAACAACATTGTCAGATTTGGATGATTCAAGAAAAATGACATCTCTAGATACAACAAACTTTTTATTTACTACATCATAGAGTCGGTATGCTTTAGAGGTGTTTGA
The DNA here is from genome assembly GCA_031772625.1 of Pinus tabuliformis. Taxonomy (NCBI): domain Eukaryota; kingdom Viridiplantae; phylum Streptophyta; class Pinopsida; order Pinales; family Pinaceae; genus Pinus; species Pinus tabuliformis. The sequence goes on along the minus strand of CM062817.1, from coordinate 1,981,568,100 downwards.
ATACCCCAGGAAGATACACTTACAACTGCTAGCACCAATTTTGTTTCTATGTACCTTTGGTATCAAAGCATAACAGGTGGAACCAAAGATCCTGAGATGTTTTACCGAAGGAACATGTCCATACCACAATTCATAAGGAGTCTTGTTTCTTATAGCATTAGATGGACATCTATTCTTTATATATGCAGCACATAGAACAGCATCAGCCCAAAACATTATCTTTACATTTTTGAAGAAAAGCATGGATCGTACCATATTCAAGATTGTTCTTTTCATGCTTTCAACTACACCATTCTGTTGGGGATTATAAGGCACAGTTGTTTGATGTTTGATCCCATGTTAGCGAAGATAGTTTTCAAATTCATTTGATGTATACTATTTTCCATTATCAGTGCGAATAGACCCAATATGAGATTGTGCATCATTTTCAATCCATTTATGAAAATTCTTGAATGTTTGAAAAGCATCAGATTTGTTCTTCAATAAATAAACCCAACACATTCTGGTGTAATCATCAATAAATGTCATGATATATTTATTTCCATTTGCAGAAGGAACAGGCATTGGACCACATAAATCTAAATGAATGAGTTCAAGCTTCCTATGTGCTCTTGAATGTGAATCATGAAAAGACTGTTTGCTATGCTTTCCTAGAATGCAAGCATCACATTGCTTATGTTTCCTAGGAATTGTAGGCAAACCAGAAACACCATTTTTCTTCAATAAGCGGAGACTGTCATAGTTTAAATGTCCAAATCTAGCATGCCATAATAAACTTGATGGAAGTGTACCTTCTTCATGATGAGAAATATATGAGAAATGTTTTGCATGAGCAGAGGTTCCTTGCAGTTTGAGAAGCCTTTCTTCTTCTATTCCCCTCATGACAAGTGAGTGGTCAGATGCTTTTCTTACCTCAAGCTTGCCATCAAACATATGAATGGAGTGACCTTGCTGGTAGATGTGGACCAAGGACATCAAGTTTCTCTTGAGCTATGGGAGATATAGAACATAATCTAGAAGAAAGTCTGGAAGACCAGGCAGTTTAAGCCTGATTGTGCCAAGCCCTGATGGCTTGATTTTTGATTGATCTGCAAAGTATATTGCTCCATCAACATTGTCAGTGAAATCTTCAAAAAAATCTTTCCTATGAGTCATATGACAGGTTTCTCCTGAATCAAGCAACCAATCATTTTTCGAAGAAGCAAGTGAAGCATTAAACAAATCTTCATTTACTCCAATGTTACATTGTGCCTCAATATAGTGAGCGGATTAAGGTGCTTTACCTTTGTCTGTATCATCAGTTTTACCTTTCTGCTGGTTTCTTTTCTGCTCAATTTTGTCCCATGGTAGCTTGCATGTAGAAGCATCATGTGATCCATTTCGTTTGCAGCGAATGCAATGTATATCTGCTTTTTCTCCTTGATAATGTCTGCCCCCCCTGCCTCTGAAGTATCTTCCTCTTCCTCTTCGTCCACCTCTTCCTCTTGTAGAATCTTGAGCAGGATGCTTTTCTTTATGAGCAAGGCAAACAGTCTCTTCAGAAGATTCAGGGACTGTCTTCTTTCCAAAGGCTTTCTCTCTTTCAGCAAACTTTTTCACAAGAGAGTCAAAGGTTATATCTTTAAAATTTCCATTTGCTTGTAACGACTCAAGATAATTGGAGTAAGTAGGATAGAGTGCCTTGAGAAAAGCAATAAGAGGGATATCCAACTCAACCTTAGTGGATTTGATATCATGCATTATGGATTTTACTTCAGATGCAAGAGCAAGAGGATCATTATTTTTCAGTTCAAGAGTGAAGAGTTTAATCATGAGCTGAACAACTTCAAGTGCAGAATGTGAGTCATAGAGTTCTTTGAGATTTTGTAAAGCTTCAAAGGCAGTTGAATATGATGAAATATGGCGACTTACTTCTTCATTTACAGATGCTGCGATTAATGCATATGCTTTGTTGTTCTTGTTATCCCAAATGACGAGCTCTTTGTCTGATGTAGGCTGTACTGGGTCATTGTCTCCTTCTCCGACATACACTCCCTTCCACAACTCATTGAAGATGAGGGTGTGTTTTATCATCCGGGACCATTCAAGATTTTTCTCCTTGCCAGTGAGAACTATTCCTACCATAGAGATGATTGAATGCATTCTGTAAAAAAAAATACTTCTGTTGAAAAAAAAACTTCCTTATGTTACAGCCTTATGCACTATATTTTCTTCAAATCCCTCTAATGTTTGATAGAAGCATCAGCATTTCATTGAAATATTATGTACATATCACTTCAATATTACATATCACTTTAATGCTTTAACTTTTCAATGCAGCACTACCATTCAAATGATAAAAAAACTGTGCAATACTACTATGTTTTGAATGATATATAAAACGCGCAATACCACAAATGCTTTGATATATAAAACGCTTTGAATGATATATAAACTGCTTATATAAACTGCGCAATACTATGAACTCAACACGTATCCACGGACATTATGGACTACCAAGACGGTGATTAGGATTGGTTCTGTCCTGGCTCAAACTTCAATGTAAATGCTACTCAGCTCCATTAAGTAGGTGGCCACGTTCACTCTCTGGGTTAAGAGCCCAGAGGCCAATGAGTAACAAATCCAGTGTTGAGCGGATGCAATGTCGGGCATCTCAGGCCATCGGTATATTGGAGAAATGAGGAGCAATCAGTACAGGACTTGCATAACATGGGGTTTGAAGATCATAAACTCCATATTTATCCTCGTTGGGATTGTTACACAGTAATTTGTCACTGTCTCCCTGTCAGTATTCCTACTGTGTCATGAGTCCAAGTTAATCATGCTCATGCTCTCTAATGTTGTAAAATGACCCACTTTGCCAAAGTTTTGCTATCAGTGCAACTGTTGTCGAAATAAAAGCAGTGACGAGCGCTTCATAACAGTCGAAATGCGCTGCCAGCGCGGAAGCACACAGCTTTCCCGCGCTGGTCGAATTTCATGTGACAGCGTGTCTGTTATTCATATATGATAGTGCTGACATGACCTCCTTTGTTATTTAGCTGCGATGTCAGCGCTCCAGTGAAGTTATGGACCCGCGCTGATCCAGTTTGGGCGAGTTTGTTCTAACAGCCGGCCTTCCAGATGACTCCAGACCTGGTTGTTGGCCTTGTAAATGTCGCCCTCACTTCTCTGGCATGTCTGTTTCGTCATTTGAGCCACCTTCCTTGGAGATAAGCTCATCCTCCCACCATTCATGGAGACTCCTTCCTATTTAAACCTCTACCATTGCCATGAGCAGCTAGTTTTTGGAATTGATAGTGCTTGGAGTGTTGCTGTTAGTGTGTGATCTTGATAGGTAGCTGGTGTGACAAGTGTGGGATTGCTAGAGAGCTTAAGGAAGGTTGTGAAGTGTTTCTTTCTTGTGTAAACTTGTGTGAGAGAGAGTTTTTATCTTGGGAGATCTACTTCCAAGGGTGAATGCTTGAAGAGACTTGCTGGTTGGACCCTCTTGAGAAGGATTCGACGTCAGAACTTTGGTTGTACTCTTCTTTGTTATTTATTAATAATAGATGACTATCATTATGGTTCCACTCTCATTGTTTCATGTTTGATGTTGAGTTATATCTTTTCTGACTGATATATAATTGCATCTACTAGATTTTACGCTTGTTTTCGTATTGTTCTTTGCAAGTGCAGGTATCTAATCACGGAGATCGTGTGGATCGTGACCGGCCGAAGCAAAGGAACGAAGGTGACATCTCTGTGACGAACACTAGCGTTGGAATCCAAGTAGGTTCTCACCATCTACTTTTTATTTGCAATTAGGAACTTGCATGATAGCATTGTGTGATTGTTGCTAGACCCGGTCTGGGCTAGTAGGGATCGTCTCTGTCCGCAGAGAGGATTTACCTCTACAACAATTTGGCGACCATACTGGGGAGTTTCTTTACCTTGTTGTTTGATTTGTAAACTTTGGACGGAGCCTGAAGCACGGCCAGGTAGCCTTCAAAACGCTATTGCTCTGCATTAGCGAAGTAGATCAAAGCCACTTCAGTCCATCTCCGGTTTGGTTTACAAACTGAACAGCTTGGAGCTGGATTTTGTCTTTTTGTGTTCATGTTTTGTCCTTGAGTTTGATTTTTGCTCTCTTTTCAAAGATTGGGCATTAGTTTCTCTGTTTTTGGCTTTCCTGGTTCAGTCTGGGAGGTGCCTTCATTGTTTAAAGAGTGATTGCCTTGGGTTGGGAGCTTTTGGCTTGATTGTGACTGTTTTTTAGCCTCAGCGCGGTTTATGATAAAACAGTCGCGCTGCCATCGCATAACCATTTCTTTGACTTCGTGATCATTGCGTTTATACACTGAACAGTCGCAACGGTTCTGAAAAACGGACCAGCGCGGTTAAGCCGTGTACTTCCGCGCTGACAGCGCTTTGTTGCTACGCATGGTTTCGGATCAGCGCTTTGTTGCTGTGTATCACCCGTGCTGATACCTGTAGAATTGAATTTCTTCGATTCTGCCTCCTGAGCCTGTTGGTTTTGCCATCCCCTGCTTCTTTCACTTGGTTTATGACTTGATTTCTATTGTCTGAAGATTGAAGCACTTTCTTTGGAAGCCTTGTTGGGCGAATCTTGTTTTTGTGTCTTGTGACCTGGTTTTATCATCCCCATTTCGGTGGATTGATTTTGTTTGGTTACTCGTTCATAAAGATTCATTTACTGCTTGCCTTTTGGTTTTACGAAAACCTTCCTCTTTGCTTGCTTTGCTTGGTTGTATAAGTGATTGTTATTGAACCAGTCTTTGTATTGCTTCGATTACTTCTCACTAACCGGACACAGATTACAGTTGTTTGGGGTCAACCGGTTCTTTTCACTTTTGTTTGTTATTATTTCTCAGAAGTTTGTTTAGTGCACTTTGCCATTGAAAAGAAAACGAACAATCTCTTTTGCGTTGAATTAGTTAATTGAATTTAGAAGCTTTTCATTGATTAAGAAATTTAAAACAAAGAAAAGTTTTGTTTATTGGTCATTAGCTGCATTAGAGTACCTCTTGTTTGTTTGTGGTCATTTTGTTTGAAAAATCCTTAACTCTCTCGTAGTTAGTATTCATCGAACGAAATGATATTCTTTGGCATATAGTTTGCATTCAGGAAATTGTGAGAGATTACATACGGTAGGACCTAGAAATTGAAACTTAATCGAAGATCAACCATAAAATGAACTGAATGAACTTAAAAACGCATTGGAACATAACGCTCACTAATTAGAGGTCTAGGCTAGAGACGTGCTCCGGCGTCGTTAAACCTAGTCACTGTTGTTTCACACTACGGTTGGGTGATTCCTCCTTTTGTGACTCAATAGTGGTCTAGCACGGACTTGAGCTCCCACGTACCATCGCGTATATAGGGGAGACCCCACTAGGTTATCATCCTTTATCCACAGGAAGCCACGTCTGCCGCCTTACAAGCCGTAACACACCGAACACAGCATTCGAGAAGATTGACTGCCGTACGGGAAGTCCTTGGTTTTCATATGACTGCCAAGGTGTATATGCAGTTTTACGGATTTTTTTGGTAAACCCTTTGCCTAGTCTCTCCAGAGTAGTCACTTTTGATCCTTTTCGGACTCCTTAAAAGAAAAGGCTCACTTGAGCAGTTTGTCACTTCAAGCTCACAAAACATTCGAAGGCGACTAGAGTCACCTTTTTGTCCTTTTCTCGACTCTTAAAACATGAAAAGGTCAAGTTGTGTCCTTGCGTCTTAAAATTCATTTGGCCATGATAAACATTACCTGGTTAGATCTTGTGTGCGTTAGTTTGAGTAGGGTCCTTTATCGTTAGACTCCCTTAGGTCTCGTTTGAAGTTTGTCATCCTGGCTGAACCGTCGACTCCCGTTCCAAGTGATCAAGGGTCTCCGTCTTCCGCTGCTCCTGAGGTACCGGTTGTAAGTGATACTCTTCCTGTTATCCCAAGTATCCAACCGATCAACTCTCGCGCTCCAGACGACGAAGGTTAAGAAATTCATTGGAACCCGATCTGGGAGCCTGACGAGGACGATATTCCGTTTACCCCCCCTGGTGTTTCGTCTCCAATGTCTACCTCTCACATGGATGAGACATCTCCTAGAGTGAGTGAGACACCTGTTTTGTCGAATATCGACACTCCCATCCCAGCTACTTCTCCACTCCCCCCATGCTATCAATCGTTGAGGGATAGAGTAAGTGTCAGGATCCCTGCTTCGACCATGTGGGATCCCCATATCACTCCCACCATGGGAGCTTTTGTTTCACAAGTCCACACTACACTTGTCACTTCAGTTCTGACGAATCCAACTGTTTCTGTAGCGCATTCAACTCCAGTTGTTAGTGCCGTAACAGCGTCTTCAGCCTTGAACACTGGTGCTGATCCCCCTCACGGTTGAGTGAGTAATGGCCAGCCGGCACTCTCGCCTCGAGTTGTCCACCCTGCACAAAGTGCTCCACCCTCTTCTGGTCTTATTCCAGGAGGGGGGCCATATGATGCCTATGGACAAGCTGTTCAGGATACGAACGCGCAAGGTCCACTCCTTTATTACGATTCTATTGGTCAATACCTTCAACTTTCTCAACCCTTGCCTACTCAACCTTTTGTTGAGGTTTCGGTACCATTATCCATTGCTTGGGACCCTAGTACTCACTCTTTTCATGGAGGCCAAGCAATGCCTGCACAGCTTCAAGGACCGCCTAACCTAGGCCAGCCACCTTATGTGCAAGCCCCCCAAGGGCAGCAATATTATGGCCAGTCTTACCCAGGAAAATCTGGGGGCCCACAAGGACAACCCTATCAGGGAAAACCTTCGGCCACTGGTGGTCCATCGTTTACCTATCTGAGTCAACCTTCTGGTTGTCCGAGGCAACCTGGTACCCAGCAAGGTTTCCCGTCTGGACAACCAGGACAACCTTACATCCAACAAGGCCAACCTGGTATCCAGCAGGGTTATCCCTCCGGAAAAGCTAGACAAACTTATATTCCACAAGGTCAACCGGCAGTCCAACAGGGGTATCCTTCTGGGCAAGGGGGGCAGCCTTACATACAGCAGGGCCAACCCACTACTCAGCCTGGTCATCCTTCTGGGCAAGCGGGTCAGCTTTCTATACAGCAAGGCCAACCCACTGCCCAGCTTAGTCATCCTTATGGACAAGCTGGCCAACCTCAAGGTCAACCGACCGTCCAGCCCGCTCAACCATCTGTTCCGCAAGGACAACCCTCGGTTGCACAAGGAAAACCTGGTACCCAGCAAGCACATCCTTTTGGGCAAACAGGTCCATCCCAAACCCAACCAGGCCAACCTTCCGGCCAGATGGTCCAAGCTCAACCCGTTCAAGGACATCCTTCTGGGCCCCAAACTCAAATTGGTTATCAAATGCAAGGTGGGCCACGACCCCAACCTTCTTACCAAGCGTAGCCTTCTTATCAGGCTCAGTTTGGAGCTCAGCAAACATATGGCTACCAGCAACCCCAGGGGAAAACTCAGTTTACCCCTTATCAAAATTATCAACAGATGCAGGTCACTCCTTACCACAATTATCAGCAGCAGTACGTTGCACCTGCAGGTCAAGTTGCTAATCCATGGGGTGTTGGGGGGCAGACCCAGGGTCAAGTGTCTGCATATGGACAGAATCCTTATGGACAGAATCCTTATGGATAGAATCCTTATGGACAGAATCCATATGGACAGAACCCCTATGGACAAAATCCCTATGGGCAGAACCCTTATGGGCCTAGCCCGTCCGGACAAAGTCCATGGGGGCAACCCCCACCTGGTTGGAACCCTGGTACTACCTCTCTTCCACAGCCACAAATGTCCTTTAATCCTCAGTTGCCCTTCTTAGCGACGTTGGAACTTCCAGATGTGTCCAAGTTAACGAATGATCCCATTCTTCATAATCCATATTGGCCACCAGTTCCAACTAAGATACTCGGTGATTGCCCGAAATTCGATGGCAAAGCTGGTGAGGACCCTCAAGCCCATGTCATGACCTATCACCTTTGGTGCTCATCCAACTCATGGCTTGATGACTCCATCCGGCTCCACCTCTTCCAAAGGACTCTCACCGGCTCGGTCGCTAAGTGGTATATTGAGTTGAATCGCGAAACATTTCAAGACTTTAACTCGCTGCTATGGCATTCCTAACTCATTTTCAGTTACCCATTTGGTATGAGACAGGGACACATCTCCTTACGTCTCTCAAACAGGACACGGCCACGCATATATCCGATCATATACATGAATGGAGACAGCGTCGTCGCTTGATCAAATTTTGGATTCCTGATCAGCTCCTGACCGATTGGTTCACGACTTCCTTTGTCCCTGCGATCGCGCGAGACATCGCCATGGGAGCCTATGTAACTGAAGAGCAAGCTATCGCGCGTGCTCAGTACCTTGACTTGGTGTATTCTCATTCAGGTACTTTATATGATTATTTGCCAGACGCCCCGAGACCCGGAACATCCAAAACTCCGCCAAAACCATTTGTTGACTTTGTTATTAGCTCTGTAAACGCGTCTTCAAAGAAATGCTTCTCAGGGCCAATCTAATTCTGGAAGTACCTCCGAGGTAAATGCCATTCAGTCCACCATGGCGGATAAATCCTCAAAAGGGAAAAAGAAAGGGAAAGCCAAGAATAAATCCGAACAGCCCAAACAGGACTCCCCTAAACCTCCACCCGAGGAAGGAGCCAAACGTAAACCTAAGTATCCTTGTCTTATCTGTGATGAGGATCACTATACTAAAGACTACCCTAGGCAATCCGAAGTTAGTCGATTATTGAAAGGTGCTCCTGGGACTCCCGTTGTGCTTAAAGAACCTTTCCCTTCTCAGCAAACTCAAATGGTGGCAGATCCATCGCAACCCTCTTCTTCATTCGGCTCTCAAGTCTTCATGGCTGGAACGATTCCCATCCATGTCACCACTCGAGCAAAAGAATATCCATCTCATGCCGAGAAAGAGCCGGAGGTCCCCTCCAGTGCTCCTCCATCCAGTTCTGGTCCACTCCACATCGAACGACCCAGCACTGAGACGACAATCCGACCCCCACCAAAAGGTGTACTCCAAAAGTCTTCTTACAACCCGAATGCTCGTGCTGCTTAGCACTACAGCATTGTTGAGGACTTAGCCCAGGCTCCGTCTGCTATGTCCACTCTAGAAGTCCTCCAGAGCTGCCCCTCCCAGAGGAAGTCCTTGCTATCGGCCATCGGTGGCATAGACCCTGCTGACTCGGATCTGATTTCTTTTGATCTCGAGGGCTATACGCCGAGACTGCATCACCAAATCGCTTTCCTTATACAGGTCATCATCAATGGTAAAACGATTCATCGTACAGTCATTGATGAAGGTGCCTCAACGTGCATCATGTTTGTTGCTTGCTGGAAAGCTATTGGTTCTCCAACATTGAGCCAGTCTCCTACGACATTAGAAGCCTTTGATGGAAGAGAGTCCTGTCCTTACGGTATCCTCCAATGCTTGCCCATCTCCTTGGAAGGGAAGATGGTAGAAGTGGAGGTCGAAGTTGTTGACGCTAATCTCACCTACAACCTCCTCCTCGGACGTAGCTGGACATACACCATGCAAGCCGTGGCTTCCTCCCTTTTCCGTGTCATTCGTTTCCCTCATCAAGGGAAGATTGTCACGGTGGACCAGCTCTCCTTCTTCGCCTCTTCTTCCGAAGGTAATGTGTCGTTCGTGGAGCATACCTCTAAATCATTCGAGAGTGTGGGATCTGGGCTCTTTAAGGATCCTGCCCTAATGGGTGTCTTTCCACACCCACCTCCGAATCTTGCCCCTATTAACATGATTTCCGTGCGTTCTGATCCGTGGGTCCTTCCTCCCGCTAATCAGGTAGAAGCATGGGGTGATATGATGCCGTTGAGTCCTGTCGAGCTCAACTACATCAAAATCGTTGCTACATCGGCTCCCCCTCCCGAACCTGCTCTTCCGAGCGGTGTTATCGACTCATATGTTCACTTCCCTTGGCTTGGAGATGATGCTACTTCAAATCCATTGAAGGAAATATTTCCTTCCGATGAAGCCATCATAGAGACCATGTCTCTTGAAGAGCTCCCTTGGTCAGATCATCACCACCACTCTTCCTTTCTCCCTGCCCATCAGGAAATGATCGCATGTCTCGAACGGTTTGCTCCGTGTATCCCATCCTCGCCCCTTCAAACACCTATTCAAATCTACCAAGTATCTTCTGAGGGCAATATGGGAAACATTACGCAAATCCAACCCATCGACACCTCTGTGAAACCAGGGATTGTCGAGCACATTTACATTGGAGTCACTTGCACTCTAGAGGAAGTTCAACTTTACACTGACCTATTTCGCGAATTTCGTGATGTCTTTACTTGGTCCTACGAAGAGATGCCTGGCATCGACCCTAGTATAGTGGTGCACGAGATAACTACGTATCCAGGTGCTAAGCCTGTCCGTCAGCGCCTACGCCCTGTGCACCCCTGAAAGGCCGCGGCCATCAAAGCAGAAGTCGAAAAGATTCTCAAGGCTGGTTTCATTTACCCCATTCCACTGACGGATTGGGTCTCTAATATAGTTCCTATGAACAAAAAGCAGGGCACTATTCGTGTTTGTGTTGATTACCGTGATATCAATCGCGCCTGTCCTAAGGATAACTTCCCTACACCCTTCATCGATCAGCTTATTGATGAGTGTGCAGGAAGCGAAATTTACTCGTTTATGGACGGCTTCTCTGGATATAACCAGATCAACATTGCGCTCGCTGATCAACATAAGATGGCTTTTATCTGTCCTTGGGGAACTTTTGCCTATAAGAAGCTCCCTTTCGGTCTAAAGAATGTCGGCGCTACCTTCCAACGTGCAATGTCCTATGCCTTTCATGACATTCGTCACATTGTACAGCCGTACCTGGATGACCTTCCAGCTCATTCAGTCAAACGTCAGGACCATCCTTCCCATCTTCGCGAAATCTTTCTCCGCTGTCGGCACTACCGTATTCGGCTCAATCCTCATAAATGTGTCTTCTACGTTGAATCAGGCTGACTACTCGGGTTTATCCTCTCCCGAGAAGGCATCCGTCTGGATCCCCTCAAAGTCAAGGCCATCCTGAATCTTCCTCCCCCTGCTTCTTTGCAGCAGTTGCAGAGCTTGCAGGGTAAAGCAAATTTCCTTCGACGATTCATTCCGAATTATGCCGAGGTGGCTAAGGGTTTCACACGGTTGTTGAAGCAAGACACACCCTTTCATTGGGATGCTATCACTTAGGAGTCTTTCGAGCGACTCAAGGGCCTCCTTGTCTCTGCCCCATTATTGAGACCTCCGAACTACCATCGTGATTATAGTCTCTATCTGGCCGCCGCCGATACCACTATCGGCATGGTTCTAGTGCAGGATGATGATGACGGCAATGAGCACGTTATTTATTACCTTAGCCGCAACCTCCTGCATACGGAAACTCGCTACGCTTACGTTGAGAAGTTGGCATTGGCCGCTGTGTGCACCATCCAATGTTTCCGGCATTATATCCTGTTGCGCACCACGACCGTGATTTCTGACTGCAACCCGATGACGTACATTTTGTCGCGTCAGTTGCTGGGGGGAAAATACCCGAAATGGATCGTAATCCTCCAAGAGTTTGACTTGGAATTTACTGCTGCCAAGTCTAAGAAGTCTCTGGTCTTCGCTAAATTGCTCTGTTCTTTGCCATCTCCTTCTACACCCTCTCTTTCAGAGGATCATATCCCGGACAAAAATCTTTTTCTGATCAGCACCCTCGATCCCTGGTACGGGGATATTATTGTTTATTTACAAACGTCCTCTTTCCGCCCCGCTGTCTCCAAAGATGCTCGGCGGCGGATCCGCCATCAATCCCAACCCTATCGGATCATAGGGGACACCCTGTACCGTCTCGGCGTTGACTCTGTTCTTCGCCGATGTCTTACCCTCGAAGAGGCTGAGAAATTCCTGAATGACTGCCACTCTGGCGCCTGTGGTGGCCATATGTCCGAATATGCCACAGCTCAAAAAATCCTTCGCGTTGGTTATTTTTGGCCCTCCATTTTTAAGGATTGCATTCTTATTGTCCGCTCTTGTCATGCATGCCAGATATACCAGCGGAAGATGCGTGGCCACCGGCCCCACTGCACCCTATAGTGACAGTAGGCCCTTTTTCCAAATGGGGCTTTTATTATACAACCTGTAAGCCTCGCTCGGCCGGGGGGCATGGGTTTATTATCATTGTCGTTGATTACTTTACAAAATGGGCCGAGGCGATGCCCACATTAACCGAAGACAGTCATACAGCGGCGCAGTTTTTGTTCAATCATGTTATTACACGGTTCGGAGTACCACAAGCCATCGTCACAGATCACGGAAAGCATTTCTGTAATCACATGATGACTGAATTGACAACCCAACTAGGCTTACGGCATGATAGTTCGACCCCGTACTATCGTCAGTCTAACGGCCAGGTTGAAGCCGTGAAAAAGATTTTGGTTACGATGATTCAACGTATTGTTGACATGCATAAGTCTAATTAGCATCTGATGTTGTTTCCCGCCTTGTGGGCCTACTGGACCTCTGTGAAGGATGCCACCGGTTTCACTCCATTTCAACTAGTTTACGGACTGGAGGCTACCCTTCCTATCGAATGTGAAATTCCTTTGTTGAAAATAGTCGTTGAGTTGCTTCCCAACACCACTCCGGTGGAGGAACAGCTTCTTTATCTAGAACGGTTGGACGAGACCCGTCGCCTAGCCTCTCTAGCCATCGAAGCTCAAAAGAAGAGAGTCAAGACTCATTTTGACCATACCGTTCATCCTCGTTCCTTTGTTGAGGGAGACCTTGTCCTACTATACGACCAAGCCAATGACAAGCTGGGGGTAGGCAAACTCGAGCCCATGTGGCTAGGCCCTTACATTGTAAAGAGAGTATTGCAGAAAGGGGCGTACGAGCTAGTTGACTATGAAGGTAATCCTCTTGATAAGCCCTGCAATGGGCTGTACTTGAAAAAGTACTATGCATGATTCATGCACTTCAATTTATACATGCGTGTGTCTTAGCAAGTGTGTGTGTGTATGTATGTTTGCATGTTTTTCAGCTTGGTGTGAAAAGCGTGATTGCTCCTTATTGTGTTTTTTGCTTCTTCTGCAGATGTCGGGTGCACCTTATATTGGTTTCGCTGATGGTGCCTTCCGCAGCACTCGTAATTTGTCCTCTGCGGCGTGGGTGATCTACGATCCTCACGGTGAGTTGATAGATCTTCAAGTTGTGTGTTTAGGTTGTACTACAAACAATGTCGTTGAATATAGTGATGTTATTGAATTATTAGCCGAGGCAATTAATCTCAATATTCGTACATTGGTTGTTAACCTAGACTCTCAACTTGTCGTCCATCAGCTCAATGGGCGATATTCCATCAGAGACCGTCACATTTTGAGGTTGTACTTACGTGTTAAATTGTTAGAAAGGAATTTTTATTTTATCACATATCAGCATATTCCACGACACACATTATCCGATGGATTAGCTAATCATGTATTAGATATACATTTGCGTAATTTATAATCAAAACATCATACAAGCAAGCACATAAAAGCACAATAATAAACAATAAGAATATGTATATATATATATATCGTGTGGCACACCAAGGCGCTCAAAAATAAGTGTATATGTCTAGATAAGGCCTGTGTTCTCGGTACATCTGAGACACATGTCTCTCAAAAACCATTAGTAGGAAATAAAGACCTAGATGTCTACTGTGGTGGGTTATGCTCTTTGTATTCTGCAACCGCCCGTGCCACCCGCCTCAAAAGGCGATGCATCCTGGGTTCTACCCCCACTGTGTGGATCTGAGATGCTATGGGGACCTCCTCTATCCCCTGGTAATCTGGAATCCCTGCCAGTAAACCATCGAGGTTCTGTATCACAGTCTCCATCGTATTGACTCCCGGAGGAGCCAGGGCTAGAGCTCCGATGCCCTGAGCATCCCTCCGTGCCTCTAGGGCCAAACCAAGAGGTCTCGCCGGTCCTACATCTGCATACCATAGCATTCATCGTTAAGACATGTACATGAAAAATCAAAAACATTAACAAAAAATAAAAAAAATCAAAAAGAGATCAAATGGCTTACCACCATCGTCCCACTGCTCTCCAACAGGCAGCGGCATGTCTGGGTCTCCACGGAAGTCTATGCCAGCATATGGCCAATCCTCCACAAAAATAACCTGCCGATCCAGCCACTCTCGGAAATATACTCCCCATGCCACTGGTCGGCCGCCACCTCCTCGCGGCATGACATGGCCCCATCGACTGGCCCTCGTCTCTCGAGGACCTCTGGGTGGATCCACGACCATGTCCTGTAGCTGTAATGCCGGTACCCGCTCCAGCATGAGCGGGACTAAAATGGACCCATAGCCAAACTGCTTCGACTCACCACGTCGGCAGTTGCTCAGCTGTCTCTTCATATTGGTTGTTACTGCTGCTGCCCAGTTGAATATAGTGGGATTTAAATATTCGAGAGCTAATAGAAGATGGGTCTTCGAAGCCTCGTGATTGGCCAAGGAGCCCGCTGCCCGAGTCACCATGAAGAGTATGGTTCGAAGGACGATGTCCTCCACCATAGGAATAGCTACCTTCCCACTCCACGTCTTGCATGTCTGTGGGCACACCCTGGCCATCAGCATATCTAGAGTCTCACCACTGGGTCGCTGCCCCTCCAAAATGGGCATCTCACCTCGACGTGATAACCTGGTCAAAAAATAGATATCTGTATAATCGAACTCGATATCTCGGCCTCAAATCACAAACTTCCCATCAACGGGATTCTAGGCTCTGATTAGGAACTCGAGAAGGTCGGGCTGTGCTCGCAGGCGCGGAGTTAGGAAGAATTTGAGAAACCCGCATGCCTGCATTGCATTACGGCACCCAGCATCGGCGAATGCCGCTATATCCTCATTATCATGAGCTCGCTCTTGCCAAACAAATGCCATTTTATCCTGCATGGTCACAAAAATTCATTAGGGCCCTGTCCATGAAATTTTTTACGTTCAATTTGTTAAAAAACTTGTTTCGCGGCGCCAGCGCGACTGTTTTAAAAACAGTCGCGCTGATAATGGCGCCCTTTGATATTTTTCTTGGGTCAGCGCGGAAGCACACGTGTTTTCCGCGCTGATCCGGGGGTGGTCTGTGTAAATATTTTTCGATCAGCGCGGACCCGATAAGGAAATCCGCGCTGACCGAGAGCGAATTGAAGTTCAAAAAATTCGCCCAAACTAGCACTTCCCACCGTGAAAATGCGACTAAAATGCTTCGAAATGGAGCACAGGAGAGGGTGAACCTACCTGGAGCAGAGTGCAAGGTGATTGATGTCCGCACGGGATGGAATTTGGTTCGTCAACCTCGCAGCTCCACAACGTCCTCCACGGCTCAAATGGTAACAATGGTAAAAACTTCTTTTTACCCCCCTATTTATGGTAGAAATTTTATAATTAACTATTATTTTTCATAAATGTGGGATTTTGTGATGTTTTATACCATGTGCTTGGTGCCGTACAATTTTACTATGTTTTTTATGTGTGTGGTACATATTATCTCGAACAGATTTACGCGTGCGGTGTTTCTTGTGTAGATTCTCATACCGGTGAAATCTCGACGGTCCTATACACACTTGATCCCGAAACGTCGTCTTTATGCTCTTTTTTGACGTAAAATAAGAAAAGATGGCCGAGCCCCCCTCTCGGCTCGTTAAAAAGAACGAGATGTGGTCGCCTTTAACGCTCTTTTTTCGACTGTTTAAACTAAAAAAGATTTCCGGGTTTTTGTCGTTTCGAACTCATTATTGGCTCCAAAACGACGTACTTCTGACCGCTTTTCTACTTTTTCGGGTCGAAGTCACTACTTACGAAAAGTACTCCTCGATCATATTGGTCGGGCGGTTCTTTCGAGCATTGTTTTATACTTTTTCGGGCTCGAGAGACACAACTTTACGAAAAAGGACCCCCCTGGAGTTTTCTTTTCTGTTGTCTTTTCAGACTCTCTAAACAGGAAAAGACGCCGAGTTCTTCCTTTGTCAGACTCGTTAAAACTTAATGACATCGGACTCCGTCAAAATGACTCTTTCCAAGCATATGCTATCCCCGTCAAGCTTGTCATCCAAAAATAACCGGGGTACCTACCAGGAATGGTGGGGAAAATGGAATCATAATTATTGTCGTGTCAGCAGTATGTCGCTCTTGAACATGGCACTTGTCTGCATTCGTGTCTGGGTGGGGACATCTCATCTTGTTTTTACACTAGCCTCCGTGGGTTTGGGTTATCCTATTTGACCCCTCATCTACTCATTGCCTCGTCACCATGACCTTTGATCCGTTGATGTCAAATACTTCCAAGTCCACTGTCGTGCCGCCGATATGTTCAAGAGAAGTTGACCTCTGCAGAATTACAACCTCTCTCTGATACCTCACATACTTCTGATTCACCACAACATTCTTCCTCTGTCTCGTGTCAATGATGTGGGAAACACTATGGCCCACCTTTGTCAAGGTCACTTCCTGTCGACTTCAGCTCATTATCCAGGAAGCTGATCTAGAGACTCCCTTCAGTGCCTTAGAGCCTGCATGCCTCAATGGCAGGTTCTTCGTGTTCGACGTGAGTTTTTCATCATTGGCCTCCGATCGAATGATTCTGCAGGTGTTCGATGCCAGCTCATTGATTCACACGCCGTGGATTGTACCTATAGTACCTTGAGGACCATTATCATTATTAGTGGTCCCTCTCGCGTCTGTTAACAGTTTTCATCATTGACTGGTAATCAGACAATGTTCTTGCATGTTCGACTTCAACTCCCATATTCACATGCTTGGACTTGTACTTTGTTCGGGTCAAGATGGCGCGCAAGACCCTGGATTTTTTATATTGTAATCCAGGTTGCTATTTTGTGGATTATTATAATCATTACATGACTCATTGATGGATGGCTGCGCCAATGCCTGAGTCTTCATGGATGGCTGCGACCATACCTTTATTATCATCATGGTCTCTTTAGCTGGGTGGCTACTTCCATACCATAGACCTCCTTCGTATGTCTTTTGGATGGCTGCGCCCATGCCTGGACTACATGTAATTTATTATCTATCAGATGTACATACGGGCAGGTTCTTCCTGGTGGTGTTCCAGTTCAGCTAGTTTCGTAAAGCATTTCACCCCTCCCACTCTCTCGGGCTTCATGCTTTAGGGGGCATCTGTTACACAGTAATTTGTCACTGTCTCCCTGTCAGTCTTCCTACTGTGTCATGAGTCCAAGTTAATCATGCTCATGCTCTCTAATGTTGCCAAATGACCCACTTTGCCAAAGTTTTGCTATCAGCGCGACTGTTGTCGAAATAAACGCGCTGACGAGCGCTTCATAACAGACGGAATGCGCTGCCAGCGCGGAAGCACACGGCTTTCCCGCGCTGGTCGAATTTCATGTGACAGCGCGTCTGTTATTCATATATGATCGCGCTGACATGACCTCCTTTGTTATTCAGCTGCGATGTCAGCGCTCCAGTGCAGTTATGGACCCGCGCTGATCCAGTTTGGGCGAGTTTGTTCTAACAGCCGGCCTTCCAGATGACTCCAGACCTGGTTGTTGGCCTTGTAAATGTCGCCCTCACTTCTCTGGCAAGTCTGTTTCATCATTTGAGCCACCTTCCTTGGAGATAAGCTCATCCTCCCACCATTCATGGAGACTCCTTCCTATTTAAACCTCTACCATTGCCATGAGCAGCTAGTTTTTGGAATTGATAGTGCTTGGAGTGTTGCTGTTAGTGTGCGATCTTGATAGGTAGCTGGTGTGAGAAGTGTGGGATTGCTAGAGAGCTTAAGGAAGGTTGTGAAGTGTTTCTTTCTTGTGTAAACTTGTGTGAGAGAGAGTTTTTATCTTGGGATATCTACCTCCAAGGGTGAATGCTTGAAGAGACTTGCTGGCTGGACCCTCTTGAGAAGGATTCGACGTCAGAACTTTGGTTGTACTCTTCTCTGTTATTTATTAATAATAGATGACTATCATTATGGTTCCACTCTCATTGTTTCATGTTTGATGTTGAGTTATATCTTTTCTGACTGATATATAATTGCATCTACTAGATTTTACGCTTGTTTTCGTATTGTTCTTTGCATGTGCAGGTATCTAATCACGGAGATCGTGTGGATCGTGACCGGCCGAAGCAAAGGAACGAAGGCGACAACTCTTCGACGAACACTAGCGTTGGAATCCAAGTAGGTTCTCACCATCTACTTTTTATTTGCAATTAGGAACTTGCGTGATAGCATTGTGTGATTGTTGCTAGACCCGGTCTGGGCTAGTAGGGATCGTCTTTGTCCACAGAGAGGATTTACCTCTACAACAGGGATCGCAATGATCTGGTATTCGCTGTGGATGCTTAAGCAGTGGTATGTTACCGAACAAATTCAAATGGTGCTGCATGGAGCTCCAGCTCGTCCCAGCTTTATTTACACATTTTTGTCAATGGGAATGATTTTATGTTTCATAACATTCATTGGACATATTGCTATTGAAACTATAAACCGCAACTATCTTGCTATTTACATATTCTTCAAAAAAAAAATCATGGCGATGGGTGGCAGACACATAGGAGCTTATACAAACACCGTCCAAGGCAAACAGCGTTCAAGGAAAACCGCGTCCAAGGCAAACACAAACAGTGTGTTCAAAACATAAACAAGGCATATACAAACACCGTTACTAGCTTTAATGCACTGCGCATTCAGAACGATGATACCACACTCTTATCAGGCAGCGTTCAACAGTCCAGCTGCGCCCTCCACGATGGAGATTCGCATCACCGGAATGGCACCAAAATCTGGATTCCACGTCTCAAAAACCTTCCCAACTGGTAAGAGGATGAAAACCCTGGATCAGGCAGCGTTCAATGATGGATGAAAACCCTAGATCAGGCAACGTTCAACGATCTTGTCGATGGCATTTTCGCTGCGCATGGAATCCCTCAGAACAGTGAGAGCGTTAGGTGAGAGAACGTTAACAACCATGAGCATTGGGTCCAATGCATCTCTGGGCATGTCAAGCCAGCGACAGAGGCAAAGCAGTGCTCAGCACTGAGGCAGTGGCAGACTATTTCAGGACAGAGGTGTTAGTGTCAGTCTTTCCAGCCTTCCTCCAGTGATCAAATATGCTCTTACAAAGTTATTTTAAAGTGTCAAGGTAAAATTTTGTCATTTCAGTGAGTCTTCAAGCAAAATTTGGTCACTAGGCATTAGGTCTAGGGTTTGCTTTCACTCCTTCTAAAGTTGTCCAAATGTCGGTCCATGTCATCATTCTGCTCAGTCTATCATCATTCATAGGGTTTTCATTATCATGTCAATTTCTAATGAGTCATTTTACATCTTGTTCATGCTTCAGTTGCACCTAGGTAAGTTCATTTCCCTCTCCTAGGGTTTTGAAGGCAATCTCTCTTGGATGGTCAAATCATTAGCAAAACTTGTATCTAGATGTTCATACACCTTCCCCTATCCTTCATGTACCTTATCAAATTCTTCCCATCACTGAGATCCCCCAAATTCCTCATTTTCGCACAAACCCTAGTTTCTTGCTACAACCTGGCAATTTTCTAGGTTGGACCTGTGTTTTTCCCTTTTGGACCCCTTCCCCTCACTGGATTTCTAAGGTTCCACTTTCCCCTGCTTCTTAACATCCCTCCCCACTCCCAAAAATTTCCTTAAGAATTTACAAGCCCCTCATCCCCTTCATTGCGCTTCATTTCCACAAAGTTCCTTGTTTCACACATCGGGATAAGTTTTACTCAAATGATGTTTCTGAGCAATAAAAGATGAATTTGAGAAACCTGAGAGAGGTTTTTGTCCCCAACATGTCAAGGAAGAAAAGCCTCCTTCACTTTTTACACAGGTGTCATAGTTTTATAGAAATGTCAAAAATACAATTTCCTCAGGAGAATCGAATTCACCTTTGAAGTGACCTTGGGAAAATTAAGTTTTCTCCTAGCTTGGTTGGCGAAATGATTTTCTTGATGAGTTAAATGATAACTAGACACAAATATCTTTCCAATGAGCTATCATGAGCTCAATTTGGAGTTTAGGAAGGCATTTAAAAGTTGACTGCAACAGCACTCTGCCTTGAGGCACCCTCATTTGGCACATTTTGACCAGTCTTGGGAGATTTGATTTTTGACAGGGAAAATGAACTCCAAATTAAAAAATTCCAGTTGTGTTGGAAAGTAGACTCAAATAAATTTCCAACGAGCTATCCTGCGCCCAATTTGGACACTAGGAAGGCCTCCAAAAAGCATCTGAAAGTCGCGCTATGCGTAGGGCTCAGGCGCGCTACGCGTCAGGGTTTTGGCTCAACGCGTAGCGCGCCGCGCGCTACCCTTAAGTTGGGGAGGTCCATTTCACAAAAACTCAGAATTTTTGGATTTTTCATGACAAAATACACTTGCTCAGCCACTGCCAAGAAGTTTCATGGAGATTTGAGCCCCCAAAAGGTCAAAAAACAAACAAAAAATGACTTTCTGCCACTTTTTGGACACACAGGAAGCAGTCTTGGGAGATTGCAATTTTGGAGGAGAAAATAGCCACCAAATTGAGAAATTATACTTGGGCTGGAGGGTAGACATCCAGACCTTTCCAACAAGCCCACTTGTGCCTCATTTGGATGCCGGGAAGTGCCTCAAACGTGGCCTGAAAGGCGTGCTACGCGTTGAGAAATGGCACGCTACGCGTTGGGAAAATTTGCCAGTTTTGCACCTTCAGCTCAGGAAAACGTAGCATTGACTAGTTTTGACTTTTCGGTGGGATTTTTCATCCTCTTTGATGTAATTGATGTAATTTCATGTTGACATGATACTTATTTACCTATTCTAGAAGATTCATTCATAAAATAGCAAAAAATTAATGAATGAATTGGTTTCCTAGCTTATAGAGGCAAGTTGTTTTGATTACCTAGATTGTAGTGCTCAGTTTAGAATTGGTTGAAACAGCTCCTAGGATGATGAGCTCGACCCCTAGAGGCTAGGGAATGGGTTGGCATGGTCTATATTATGTATTTTCTAAATAATTTTCATGGTTGGAGAGGTTGGACTCTTGAGGGATAAGCTTAGACTGTATTACTCTTTGTATCTCTGCAATTTTGGCAAAGGAAAGACCAGGGTTTTGCAGCACTATTTGGGATTCCTATGGTGATTTGTGTTGATGGTGTGTTTCTCTCATGTACTTGTAAGTTTGTTATGTGTACCATTTTCCTACTCTTCTCTTCTGCAAATTAAGTAAATGAAGTGTTAAGGTAGAATTCATGGTTTCTATGCTCTGCCTTTAAGTTTGCTTAATATCTATGTTTTCATATGTTTAAGGAGAACTCTCGATGGTTTCTTGCTCTCCTTAACTCCTCACCGGTCATATCTATCCATTCACTTATTTCAAAGGCATCAAGACAATCTCCTACCTTGCCCCAAAAAGACCTCTGCAAAAACTGTGTCTCATCCCCGCACCCAAAATTGCCGTGCTCAGTTTTCCAACAAAACCCTAAAAATTTAAAATCAAACTTTCCCTATCAGTTTACTAGCCTAAAATCAGTGTTCTTTATTGGTCATCTCAGCCCTTTGAAAACCTTTTGCCTAGATAGACCCAGAGAGAGCCCTCTCCTGTCCTCATAGGGCTAGCTACGAGGCTAAGTGGTTTGATGTTGCCTTGGATTTTGCCTTCTTCAGCCTGAGGCTAGATTCGAGCGCTAACAAGAGGCAGTGGTAGAGATGAAGGGAGTTATGACTATTTTTAGGACTAGCTATGATACCATGTCAGGCCAGGTAGTAACTCTCCAAAGGCAGAAAAAACTGATTCGTCTGATTATTCCATAGGTATGTTATTGTTTTATACATTAGGAGTGACTGTTCAGTTCATCTTCCGATGACTGTTCACATTCCTGATTTATTTATTTTACAAATTCCCAATCATGAAGATTAGGTGTCAACACATATGAACTCTTAAATTCTAAAGCTCAATTGACATAGTAGAAGATTGTAACTAACATGATGCTATAGTGGAAAAATAGCTTGAATATCCACTCAAGCACACCCACATTATGATCTATGAAAATGGTAGTGAAATTCCAAACTTTGCTACCAATTTGAATCATAACTTAAAGAAAAGTGGAGTAGAACCTTTCATGGGCATTGCACTACAAAGGAACATGATCTTTACTGCTTTGTGCATATCCTCCCACACCACATTCTACCGAACAGACTGATAATGAGTCAAAAAAAAATTCAGATCGCCCAGATTAACTTTGTCAGACATATCCAAATTGGATACAGAACAACTACAGGACCTACACTCCTTCAACTTTGTTTTTTCCGGGTCTTTTGTAAACTTGTAAAATCGTGGATTGTTGAATAGGAAATATGGTTCATTCCTCTACTCTTTGTTGTAGCTTTTCCAACCAAGAAGATATTTTCCCCGACATCTGCCTGTTGGTCTATAAATACTTCCCTAGCTTTCGAAGAATGACATCATACATAAAGTGATTGAGAAACTTATTCTTCGACAATTAATAGCACTTTAGAGCCCAACAACTTTTAGCAACAACTATATCTCTCTGGTTGTTAATATGAATATATACAGATCTAGCAAATTTTTTCACCTTCTATGCAATATGATGTTCTCATATAAAATCCCATACATGCGGCTACTATAGCATAAAATCAATGATATGAAATCCTACTCAAAGCCCATAGGGTCTGAGGACTGAACCTAGAGCTTTGATACCATCTATCACAACTCTTGTTTATAGTCATTTTTTTTTCTTTTTTCCTTTTATTGGTTGTCTATAGCATCAGTACTATTTTCCTCTTATATTTTCTAGTATTCCTATGATGAATTGTATTGTGATCATGAACTTCCCGAACTAGTTCAAGAATATATATATATATATATATATATATATATATATATATATATATATATATATATATAGATATAGATATATATATATATATATATTTGTTCCATGAGCAAAATACAATGTATATATGGTTTCATGTGTCCCTTGAGAAACTTCTCATTCTTATTTTTCACTTATGAAATGGGTCTTAATTTTAGATTTATCATAAATAACGCATATATATGAGGGCCATACCCTATTTTCCACATCAAAACTATATGCTATAGGGTTGAAATGGCATCATTTATTTCGTTCAATATACTTAGAACTATATCGGTTACTTGTGAGTAATATCTCATTATCAATTTTTTTAGAAAAGGTGGTATTACCTTCTGTTTGAGAGAACTACTCTAAATGAATGTAGTGAAGAAGGTACTTCATTTTCTTGCCTTCATTGTAGACATAGAAATCATAAATTTATAATTGCATCTCCATTAATTTTATTCTCTAAATAATCATCCATGTTACCCTATGTTTACTATTTAGATGTTTCAATTTCCATAACCACTAACAACCCTATTGTAAATTTATCATATGGCTCTTAACATGGACACATGATCAACGTACCACTTTTTTCCAGCCTAAGGTATTTGGTGGTGCATATGTGTCAACCATGGCATATTAATATTATCACAACACAAATTGTTTCGTTGGCACACCTATCTAAGCTTTTGCAATTTTGAGGCATATTGAATTCTTTTGAGGTACATGAACCACTGATTTTTTGCCACATTAACTAGGCCATGTGACATTCCCATGGGTTTGTCATCCCCACTCACATGAATTACATGGATCTATCTTCTAGATCTGACGGCCCCTAGAGGTTCATCAAGCCCTATAATCTCATTTTCCCCTGGCAAGTTTCCCATTTATCTTCATAGTTTCACCACAGACTCGTTGGGTATGTAGGTTGGTGTTGAGTGCGACCATGTGGCTACCTACTGTAACTTAGTCATTATCAATGTGTCATTCGGCTCATTCTCTTGAGCTAACTTCTATTTTCACAACTATTTAAACCTTTATTCTAGTTTATTAGCGTAGCTTAATTGTTTTCCTGTGTTATTTCTGGCTACGTTGGAAAACTCTTAACATATTGACAGCCCTCCTATTATTATCTTGGGTCTCGATTCTTGCTGCTTAAATCATGCAAATTGTAGAAAGTGCGGATATTCTGTGACATTCTGATACCATTGAAGGTTTTTGTGTTTTAAATGAAGAACAAAAAAATCCCCCAGTGACCCACAATGTCTGGAGTTGACGACCATGACCAGGTAAGGATTTGAGGGTTTTTTTTCTTTTACTGTGTCACTTACACATGTAATATAAATTTTATTTTTTGGTTTCATTACATAATTTTCTTCATAATTACTAGGGTCAAATTTATATTGTTTCTCCCCTTTTCCGTTAACCGCGACTACTCGAGATTATTGTTTGAATTATTTTCTATCAGTGGTTGGGGATTTTCCACACATTTCATGAGTTTCTATAATTTTATTTTTGTGATTAAATATTTTCTTTTATTACCCATCATTTGAATAACTTGGATTGACCCTAGCGCTCCCCTCTGCATCTATTTCTTTGCAAGGTTGTGACTATGAGAGGTGTACCCAAAAGTGTGCACCTTCTTCTACGGTCTATCAATCATAAATAGGTAATTTTTTATTGTATGCCCTTGTTTTATTTTGCTCTTATTTCTATCCTAAACGTGTTCTATAGAATTAGAGATTTAATTATGAAATGTAATGTTCAACAAAAAATTCAAGTGCGTACACCCCTTTATGATAGTCACCTTTGTGTTTAGCTAAGAGGACATCATCACCATTTGTTGGACATTGGATAAGCCAATGCTCCCCAGGTGTTTTGTGACATGGACTAACCATCTCTCTTGGATACTTTTCTCTGGCGATGCGATCTTTGACTAACACCTGCAGGTTTTTTTCTAACGACAATCATGATTACCAACAAGTGGTATCATAGCATAGGTCACTAGTTTGATACACACCTGGCTCGCATTGGGGGGGAGATTGTTGGACATTTGATAAGCCAATTCTCCCCGTGTGTTTCATGACATGGACTAACTGCCTCTTGTGGATCCTTATCTCTAGCGATGCAATCTTTGACTAGCACCTATGGGTTTGGGTCTAATAGCAATCGTGATTACCAACACCATTCCAGATAGTCTCCATGGCTTCCATGTTGGTACTCATATATTCTCTGAGGCTCAAAATGTTATAGCTCTCCTTAACCTTTTTGAGCGGTGATTTTAAAGTACACATCCCTCTGGTGCGTTCCTTTTATAAGTAGTATACATATAGGAACTTACCGAGTTATCAAAGTGCTGGTATTTTGTTTCTCTTTAGCTAATGTTTACTATTCCAACATATTTATCCTGGTTTCTTATATTTTATCCAAGCTCAATCGAATGTGTTCCTCATGACCCTGGGCGTAACCTTATTTGTTGTATTATCCATCATGGTTCTCATGAAATGACTCTTATGTAATTGTGAATAGGAATAGTTCGTTACCTTAGTATTTGTTATTAAATGTGAATTGTATTAATGAACTATGTTTTGTTTATAGCTTTCCTGAGGCGGTTTTGAAATGTAATTCTATCCTCTAAATATTTACAGGCATATTTGTGTATTTAATTAGTTTAATTCAATTTTCCTGTGTCAGGTAAATTAGACTACCATATCTATATTTATAGCACTATGATCTATATTGGTAGAATTACCACTCTAATTTATGTTTCATAGTTAATTTGTTTTCTTTATTGAGTTCTTACTTTAGTATCTGTATTAATATATTTATATTTTCAATTTCCTATTCATATCAATGCAATTCTCCTATGTCTTATTTATTTCCTTCCTAAAGTTTCTCAATTTTTCAATATCGCTTGTCATTCCATTTATGTAAAGGCGAATGAAATGATAGTTTTGTGTCTATAACAATGAATGAATTATTTTTTCCTATTGGTGTTTCTAGATACTATCCGTTGATTCACCTATTATTGGAAATATTTTTCTGTATTATTATTTTTCCTTTAAACAAGTTGTTGGGAGTCATGTTGAAACATGACCAACATCTTAATCTGAGAACTAATTAGTTATTAATTAAAAACAAACCTAACTATTAATTTACAAGTTTCATTGTGTTTCATTTCTAGCCTAAAACTTGGTTACCAGAGCTTAACACTATAGAAAAATAAATGTCGATGATACTTTAATTTCCGACCCTCTATTAGCAACATGACTCCGAACTTTATACTACATAATTCCACTAATTAGTTTATGATTAATTCTTTTCGGTTCCTTAGCTATCCCCAATCATGTTCGCTTTCTTCTTGAACAACTATCAAATAGCTACCTTTCAAATATATAATAATAATCACTTAAGTATATAATTTGTAAGTAACATAATTTAAATTCTATACATGTAAAATACTATGCTTAACATGCTAGATATGTCCATAGTTCCTCCCTTTTTCTGCATTAGTATACATAATCAAAACAATTCTAATACCAACCTTTTTCCAGTGAAGTACAATTGAACCCACTGATTATAGCTATGTGCATTACAGTAGCAGGGTTCTAATTCACATAACTAAATTTTAATATAGTAAGATACATTCTTTTTCAGAACGATAATAAAGTGAGTCTCTAAGTTTATTCACATTTCGATACACAAAATCACATTTCACATTACCAAATACCTACATCTCTAGGATAATTGAAATTTCGTAGAACTAATTTTATGCTACTAATAATTTTGGAACACTGTATCTACACAAGACTACTCATAAGAGAATAAAATAATAACTAATTCCAACATATTCACCAATTGGGGTACTTGGAAATTTCACACCTTTTTCTACCCAACCTAGAATGATATTCCTCTAGTTCATCCCCAAGCTAAGAAGTTCCTGCCAGGGTATCAACAACCTTTATTGATCCCTTCAATAGGTATTTTATAACTTTCTTTCATGATAAATTTTCCTTTAACGTTGTCTCGCTTTTTTGGACCTTTTTATCCACTTCCCTAGGCTTTTCCATAAAATCTCTCCTTTCTCTCTCGTAATGCTTTATGCTTATCCAAACTTAGCATATTTCCCAAGATAAGAGATTTAATGGATTTTTTCTCTTATCCATTAAAACTTATCTATAATCCTTATCATGAAATAATTATCCTAATCTCATTTACCAATGAGATTTTTGTTTTTCTTTCTTTGGAAAGAATCTCATGTTCAAGTGTTTCATTCCCAAGTGCTTCAATTCCCTTTATTTATTAATTATTTATTTATTTATTTACACAAACCTTTCAATGTGATCAATGGCTTTACTGTCTTCCCTAGTAACATCATTCATTTTGGACAAAGAGACCACATTACAACAATCGAGGGATATTTTATCATGATTGTTATGGTGGTTTTATTTACAGCCATACATTACAACATTTAGCATACACATACATGATTTATGTGGTTATTATATGTTTTTCCTTCATATCAGTGTCATGTATTTATGATCAAGTTATAACAAATGTTGATATTGAGTACATCATGTAATTTGTGCTATATTTTCTTATGTATAATATAGGGTTCTTAACCCCACATCTAAGAACCTTTTCTATTGGTATTTACATATCTTAATAGTGTCTTATATACACTTTATTCTGGGTACATACTATGCCTTTCCTTTAATTCGATCATAAATCTCAGATGAGAGTATTTATTACAAAGGTTACAAAACTTTGTTAGTATAGATGGTGTGATTGTGCTTTTTAACTCAACTCCTAAGCATATAATTAGGAAATGTTGTAACTGCATTGGTTCCATAGTTGTTCTCAAACATCTT
Organism: Pinus tabuliformis; assembly: GCA_031772625.1. NCBI lineage: Eukaryota > Viridiplantae > Streptophyta > Pinopsida > Pinales > Pinaceae > Pinus > Pinus tabuliformis. The sequence goes on along the minus strand of CM062817.1, from coordinate 1,981,540,286 downwards.
CCACTTAATTCTACTAATTTTTATGTTATCTATATTTGATTTTAGAAACTTCATGCGTTACATAAAGTGGTTGTAAGCTCTGCCCTTTTGTGGCCCGCTTCCTATTTCTCTTTAGTCATGAAAAAACAAATCTACTCTTCTATTAAAAATTAGTAACTTTCCATTTTGATGGTAAACATTTCCATCACCTTTTTTATGTCCTTAGTTCTTTTTTCTCACTAAACAATTTGGTTAAAAACCAACGCTTGGAATTCCTTTTTAAATAGGATTTGCACGAAGAGGTAGTCATAGATTATGTGTACACATAAAGTTATATAACTAATATGCAATAGTACTTGGTGTAACAATTGTATATTTCACATTTTGATACCAACATCACCAAATTACATTTTTCCCTTCCTCCCTTCTAAATAAACTATAGTAGATTTATAATATAGGACATTTATGCTTATCGGTCCTATAAGTTATGTCTCAAAGGTAGTTGTGTGCAAGTTATACAAAGATATTACAAGAATTACAATATATGAAATGGTTATACTTGTATATTAAACTTCATCTAATACACAACATCCATAATTCCATCAACATATACAACATCCTACAACACTAAAGGTAACTAGCACACAAGGAATTTTAGGATTTTTAGGAAATTTTCATTTGTAAACATCTGAAATTATGTCCTAAACATATACACCTACTATTATTTCCTCTTTAATATAGTAAGATAGATAACCCTACAATTTTCACCTTACATATATACACACGTATGTATTTCTTGGTTGGGCTATGACAGTGCTCTTTTCGAGCCAGCAAATTATTAGCTTCTTTGTCTATTCAACATAAAACACTCATGAGGTAGAGTTCGCTAGTTGTAGCATGTGTTACTACTCTATTGATTTATTAAAAAAATTCTTGTACTCCTATCTCCCCATCCTACCTATTCCGATAGGTAGGGGTATTATGGCCACTTAATAAAACATATAAATTTCACACAATAAAGTACCCTTTTACTAAATGAAATGTATTAGTTATCCACATTACAATATGCATTTACTTTTATTTTCGCCTGTCCACACCACAATTTTACTTTATTCCTTACGATATAAGAAAACATACATTTACTATGTTCAATTCTAGCTATGAATTACACATAAGCCTTATTATATGTCCTATCTATGTTCATCTTTTGTTGTGATCAAGCTTATCAGTTAAGTATTTTTAGGAGCCTTCCTTTCTTAGCACTTGATTTCAACAACTTATCATATTCTACTTTTATATTGGCTAATTCCAGTTTTCAGGTCTTTTACTATTTCCAATAGTTATGTTGTAGTGGGTGATACTTCATCTCCTAATTGCACCTAGATATGCTCTCCTTTATCAAGAGGTCTTGTAGATTATTTTTCCATCACCGTATTTTTCTTCTTCTTACTTATGTTTAACACTAAAAATTATTTTGTTAGATTCCAGTTGTCGATTGACACATAGGTTGTTATGCAACCAGCTCACAAATAGAAGAGAAGTTATATCAACAACTTAAAAATTAGCCTCTTCGAGGGGGAAACCTCCTTTACATTACATAAATGAAAAATTATTGGATGATACAAATGACAAGACCTCCTTTCTATATATAGGAGTCTAAGGGGTCTGAATATAATCAGTTCCTACATAAAAATAATAATGTAAGAGCACAACAATAAAAATATTAGAATTTTATGGGGCACAACAATAATAATATGGGGGCTAAATTAACAATAAGCATAAGGGAGCAACACTAACAATTAAAATAAGGATGTTACGCTAATATTATAGGGACTTAACATGACCCTCTACTTTAAAAAAGTGTTTTCCTCAACACTTGATTAGTTCTAGATGCTTTTGTATAAAATTCTCATCCTCCCATGTGGAATATTCAGCGAGTAAGTTCTTCTACTTAATGAGATACTTTGAAATTGATCGATTCCTTAGTTGTCAGGTTCTTGTTTCCATGATTGCTTCAGGATTCAATATGATTTTTTCCTTTTTCATCAAGTTCTGGAAATATTGTTTGAACTAGGATCTTGTCACCAATAACCTTCTATAAGCATCAAACATGGAAAACTAGGTGTACTTGAGAAGATGCAAGCAACTCAAATTTGTATGCCACAATATTAATCATTTGCAACACCTTGTAAGGACCATAGTACTTGGGCGATAATTTATTAGCTTTCTTAACTTCCTTCAGGTACATTTGTTTATATGGTTCTAGCCGTATAAATACGCAGTTTCCTACGGAAAAAATTATTTGACTGCAATGATGATTTGCTTGTTGTTTCATTTGATTATGTGCCAGAGTGAGATTGTCCTTTAAGAGTTGGAGAACATGTTGTTGATTCTCGATGTGATCTTCCACTTATTGAACCTTAGAATTTTCTCTTAAAGATGAAGTGACGGACAGTGGATGATATCCATAAAGTGCCATAAATGGGGTCATTTTTTCTATAGTATGAAAGGAATTTTTATACCACCATTTAGCCAAAGGTAACCAATTGACCCATTGTGTTTGTTTAATTGATACAAAACATCGAAGATTCCTTCCAAACATTTGTTCACTATCCAATTTCGTCTATGAGATATAGGATGACAATTGAGTACCAAGAAAAGAAAACAATTCCATCTAAAACTTTCCAATTAAAATGGGATCGTTGTCAGTTACAATAATCTTTGGATTTCCATGTAGATTTTGAATTGTTTCCATAAATGCAATAGCAACTGTACTGACTTTAAAAGGATGATATAATGTACAAAAGTGTGCATACTTGGTAACTCTATTAACTACCACCATGATGACACTCTTTCCTTTAGACTTGGGTAAACCTGTGATAAAATCCATTGAGACCTCCTCCCAATGCTGACTTGGAATGTCTAAAGGTTGTAACAAACCTGAGGTCTTAATTGTCTCAACTTTATTTTGTTGGAAAACCAAACATTTTTCCACAAACTTCTGAATATCAAATTTAAGGCAATCCCAAAAAAAACCCTTCTTGACCTTGTGGTAAGTTTTTAGAAATCCAAAGTGCCCTCCTAAAGGGGAGGGGTGCAATTCCAAAATAATCTTTTGTTTGAGTTGAGAATTCTTACATATGTATAAGTGATATTTGTACCATAATGAATCATTTTTCTAGATAAATGCATCAGATGTACCTAGATCTTACTGCAAATTTTGAACAAGTGTCCACACCTCTTTGTCATTCTTTCATTCATTCCTTGATTCAGTTATCTAATTAGGTTGGATAATAGAGATTCTTCCACATCCTTATCCTTTCTTGACAGTGCATCTACAACAACATTTTTCATCCCTTTTTTGTAGATGATTTCAAGGACATGTTGGTTGTGTTATATTCTTTCCACGACTAGCCCACGTAGTTAACCGGGAGGTTAGAGGGGGGGCGGAGCCCCCTTTCGTTGCGTCGATTATGTAGCGGGGGGGGTCACAGGGGGTTTGAGGTGTACCATAACCCCACTTTATGGGGTCCAGGGTAGCGCCCTAGAAAATTTTGGTTTTGGACCCTACGTTAGGTTGGGTAGACCCACCTATGGTTTTGTGCATGATTTTCGCACATGTTTTTTGGACGTGATTGTTTTTGGTCCATGGTTTTGGACGCAATGGTTTTCGGTCCATGGTATTAGATGTTTCGGCATTTATAAATATGTATGGTAACATTGAAAGGAACATAATGAAAAATCAAGCTGGTAGTCTCATTTTTGGGATCCAGGGGAAAATCTCTGTGTATATGTGTTTTATGTGTTATGCTCTCGCATTGTTTATTTTCTATGTTTTATAATTTGTATGCAAGTAATTTTTGTACGAGGTTCAATCCTACATTTGGTATCAGAGTTGTTTTGGCTTCAACGGGATGCCTTTGTTGCTGAGGGGTTTCGCTTGGGCCTATGGTAGACCCTATTCAGTGGGAGATCTACAAGATCGATTCTAGTGGTGAAAGAAGATGGCGAGCAGTGGAAAGATAGAGATCGAGAAATTTAATGGTCAGAGTTTTGAGTTGTTGGAACTCAAGATGGAGGATCTGTTGGTGGATAAAGATCGACGGATCATGATAGATTCGGGTACTAAACCAACGGGAGTGTCTGATGAAGAATGGAAGAAGTTGGATCAGAAGGCAAGGAGCACAATACGATTGTGTGTCTCTGATTCAGTATTGTTGAATGTATCAGGGTTTGTGGGACAAGTTAGGGACCTTGTACCAATCCAAGTCTCTGGTGAATAAACTGTTCCTACAGAAAAATTTGTATAACCTGAGGATGAAAGATGGAGACTAGGTGACAGAGCATCTAAACATATTTAATACTGTGGTAAGTCAATTAGCATATGTTGATATTAAAATTTCAGATGAAGATAAGTGCATTAGTTTTTTGTGTTCTCTACCAGATTCGTGGGATAGTCTGGTTATTTCAATAGGTAGCAATGCAACTACCTTGCAGTTTGATGAAATATTCTCAGCCTTACTAACAGAGGAGATGAGATGAAAAAATTTGGAGGGCTAGAATGGTGATGCCTTGTCTGTACGAGGACAGTCCCAGAATAAAAACAAAAGTAAGTCATCGAGTGGGAGATCTAAATCTAGAGGGAGATCTAAATCTCTAGGAAAACTTGTAAAGGTGGTGTGTTGGAAATGTGGAAAGGAAGGGCACTACAAAAGAGACTATAAATCTAAAGCTCCTAATAAAGGAAAGGGATCTGATGATGCTCCTTCTATAGAGGCAAAAACCACCTCAGATGAAGGTGGGGATGTGTACTTGGCTTCTTCGAGTACACATGTAGATCATGAGTCATGAGTCATGGTTAATTGACTCAGGTGCATCCTTTCACTTCACTCCCCATAGAGAATGGTTCTGCGAGTATGAAAAATACGATGGTGGTGATGTCTTCTTAGGGGATGATAGGAAGGTTAGAATCGTTGGTCGTGGAAAAGTAAAGTTGAAGCTGTGAGGTGGAAGGATTAGAACACTTTCGAGTGTTCTACATATTCCTGCATTGGCCAGAAATCTAATTTATGTAAGTAAGTTGGATGACACAGGTGTAAAAAATAGTGTTCGAGAAGGATACATGTAAGACGGTTCAGGGAGCACTAGTATTGCTGTAGGGAGTTTAGATTGGAACTCTGTACAAGCTGCAAGGTAGCACGGTTGTTGATGGGGGTAATAGTTCTGTGGTTCCTGAAAGTGGAGCAGAAAATCTATTGGTCTCTGGAGAGAATACCATGTTGTGGCATCAAAGGCTTGGACATATTGGAGAGAAGGGCCTTCGAATACTTCATGGTAAAGGTATGGTAGAAGGTATGAGTAATAGCTCTCTGGATTTTGATTTTTGTGAAAATTGTGTATATGGGAAGCAGAATCGGGCGAGTTTCCCCTCTGATAGTAAGAGGGTGAAATAGATATTAGAGCTTGTGCATAGTGTTTTGTTTGGACCTGTGAAGGTTCCATCACTAGGTAAGTCTATGTACTATGTATCATTTATAAATGACTTCTCAAGGAATACATGGATATATTTCCTTAAGAAGAAATTTGAAGCCTTTGACAAGTTTAAAGAATTTAAGGCTCTCATGGAAAATCAAACAGAGAAGAAGATAAAGCTGTTGAGGACAGATAATGGTGGAGATTTTTGTACTAAGGAATTTAAAGAATTCTATAAGAAGTGTGGTATAGCACGACAGAATACTGCTCCATATACACCTCAGCAAAATGGAGTTGCAGAAAGAATGAATAAGACGTTGATGGAAAGGGCAAGAAGCATGCTTAGTGGTTCCGGGTTAGGATAGGAATTCTGGGCAGAGGCGGTGGATACTTCATGTTACCTGGTCAACAGGTCGCCTTCATCAGCGTTGGAGGATAAGACTCCACAAGAGGGATGGATTGGTAAGAAACCCTCTCTTTCACATCTGAGGGTATTTGGATGTGATGCATATGTACATGTTCCAAAGGAGAAACGAGCCAAGTTGGATAGTAAATCTAAAAAGTGCATCTTTATTGGGTATAAGGATGGTTTAAAGGGTTATAAGCTTTGGAACCCAGTATCAAGGAAGGTTGTGTACAACAGAGATGTGGTGTTTAAAGAGGTAAAATATGTTATTAAACATGAAGTCCAACCAAAGGAACCTGAGAAGATAGAGTTTGAGCTAAAGGAGGAAGAATCAGACTCTACAGCAGAGGAGGAATCAGAAGATGAAGAGCCACAAACTCTGGGTGTGAGAAGATTAGTTCGAGAAAGAAGGCAGCCAGAAAGGTATAGTCCATCTACTTTATGTTCAAATTTTTCTTTGTCTGTTACTGATGATGATCCCAGAACTGTGAAGCAAGCAGTGGATTCATAGGATGGAAAACTCTGGAAAGAGGCCATGGTTGATGAAATGACATATTTGCACAAAAATGAGGCATGGGATCTGGTGGAGTTGCCGGCTGGAAGGAAACCCATTGGTAGCAAATGGGTATTCAAAAAGAAGAGAAATGAAGAAGGAAAAGTGGAGAAATACAAAGCTCGGTTGGTAGCAAAAGGCTATTCCTATGTGCTGGGAATTGATTTTGATGATATTTTTCTCCTATTGCCAAGGTAACTTCTATTAGATTAATTTTATCTGTTGTTGTTGATTTTGATTTTGAGGTAGAATAGATGGATGTGAATACAACATTTCTTCACGAGGATCTGGAAGAGGAAATCTACATGAAGCAACCTAAAGGCTTTGCGGTGAAGGGTAAGAAAGAATTGGTATGCAAGTTAAAGAAGTCTCTGTATGGGTTAAAACAATCACTAAGGATGTGGTATCACAAATTTGATACATTTATATGGGGACTTGGCTTCACCAGAAGCAAAGTAGATCATTGTGTGTATTTTAAATTAATTGGTGACCGTGTTATTTTATCTGGTCTTATATGTGGATGATATGTTGTTGGTTGGAAATGACAAAGAAATTATCCAGGATTTGAAGACCCAATTGTCCTCCAAATTCGACATGAAAGATCTTGGTGCTACAAACTACATTTTGGGCATGAAAATTAAAAGAGATCAAGAAAAGAGGAAGCTCTGGTTAAACCAGAAGAAGTATGTTGAAACAATACTGTAGAGCTTTAATATGCAGGATAGTAAACTGGTGAAGGTTCCTATTCTTGTAGGTGTGATGTTATCTACTGAACAGTGTCCCAAGACACAAGAAGAGGAAGAGTACATGTCCCATGTTCCATATGCAAGTGTAGTCGGTAGCTTGATGTATGCAATGGTCTATACTAGACTAGACATTGCACATGCAGTGGGAGTATTGAGCAGGTTTATGTCAAAACCAAGAAAGGAGCATTGGACAGCAGTGAAGTGGATTTTCAAGTATTTGCGTGGCACTATTGATTATGGTTTGTGCTACCAAGGAATACCAAGATTGGATAGAGTGTTGGATATTCGTGGCTTTGTTGATGCAAACTGGGCTGGAGATCTGGATCAGAGAAGATCTATAAGTGGGTATGTGTTTAACCTATTTGGAGGTGCAATCAGTTAGATGAGTAAGAAACAATCTATAGTGGCACTATCAACTTCAGAGGCAGAATACATGGTAGCCACTCATGCAAGCAAGGAAGCAGTTTGGTTGCAGAGATTGTGTTCAAGTATGGGGTTAGTACAGGGAGCTATAAGGATAGACTGTGATAGCCAAAGTGCAATTTTCTTGCCAAAGAACCCCACATATCATTCAAAGACAAAGCACATTGATGTTCAGTATCACTTTGTGAGGGATATGATAGAAGACAAAAAGGTGTTGCTGGTAAAGGTGGACACTTTGAAGAATACTATAGATGCATTGACAAAATCTATGAGCTCTGAGAAGTTCTCTTGGTGTAAAGAGACAATGGGCGTTTCAGGGCTGGAAAAATGACTAAGCGCTCTTGTGGCCCCCTGCAGAACGAAAACAACAAGTGGGAGAATGTTGGGTTGTGTTATATTCTTTCCGCAACTAGCCCACATAGTTAACCGAGGGGTTAGAGGGGGGCGGAGCCCCCTTTCGTTGCACCGATTGTGTAGCGAGGGGGGGGGGGTCACATGGGGTTTGAGGTGTACCTGTAACCCCACTTTATGGGGTCCGAGGTAGCACCTCGGAAAATTTTGGTTTTGGACCCTATGTTAGGTTGGTGGACGCACCTATGTTTTTGTGCATGATTTTCACACATGTTTTTTGGATGCGATGGTTTTTGGTCCAAGGTTTTGGACACGATGGTTTTCGTTCCATGGTATTGGATGCTTCAGCATGTATAAATATGTATTGTAACATTGAAAGGAACATAACAAAAAATCAAGCTGGTATTCCTAGTTTTTGGATCCAAGGGAAAATCTTTGTGTATATGTGTTTTATGTGTTATGCTCTCGCATTGTTTATTTTCTGTGTTTTAGAATTTGTATGCAGGTAATTTTTCTATGGGGTTAAAACCTACACGACATAAACCAACATCTTTGTGACCCATTTTTATTTCTCTTCTGGAGATAATATTTGTTCCAAAAATCATTTAATACTATCATGATTCTTTTTTATCTTGAAGTATCTTTCCATTACGTAAGGTTGCCATTTCTTTTGTGAATGTAGTATTTCCAACATTTCCTTCTCATAAATAGGATTTTGTAAATAATTTCCATTGATTGGACAACTTTCAAAAGTAATGGGTCTTCCTTCTTGCATTTAAAAAACTCCAATTCCATTTCCCGAGGCATCACATTCTACAATAAAGGTTTTTGTGCAGTATGGGGTTGCTAAGACCGGTGCTTGGAACATTTCCTTTTCAAGATGTTCAAAGCCCTTAGTTGCTTGTGGAGTCCAAGAAAATGCATATTTCTTCAGTAATGTTGTTAGAGATGTTTTTATTCTCCCATAATTCCTGACAAGAAATCCTCAAATGTGCTTTAGGGTTGTGGTGATTTTTCATTCCTTAATGGCTTTAATTTTGTTAGGGTCCACCTTAACACCCTCTTGAGATCTAATATGACCCAAATATTCCATCTCCTGTCCAAAAGGCCAAAACGCATGACCAAAAATTCATAATGACCTTCATGAGTTATGAATATTGTTTTCAGAATGTCTTCAAACTTCATTCTAATTTGATGATATCCTGAATGAAGATCTAGCTTGGTGAAGTAAATTTCTCCATGTAATTCATCTAACAATTCATCAATGACAAGAATGGAAACTTTATCTTTAATTTTTATATTGTTGACCCTATTATCCACACATATTCCATGATACATCCTTCTTACGCACCAATAGTAATGTAGTAGAGAAATAACTTTGGCTAGGTTGGATGATACCGTCCTCTAGCATTTCTGCAACCATACATTCAATTTCACTCTTTTGGGCATAGGAATATCTGTAAGGCCTAATGATTGGAGGAAAACTTCCTAGAATCGAGTGAATAACAAGATCATGCTCATGAATAGGTGTGAAGCCTTTGGGATTCTCAAATACCTTTCAATGACTGTCCAATATTCTTTGGATAAATGGATGATTTCAATGTTTGAATGTCTACTGAGCATAATTGTGCAATTATGCCTCGTTGTTCTTTATTCAAAAGTTGTGTCATGTCATTAGAGCTTATTATCTTCCATGGTTTCTTTGTGATACCCCTTAATTCAATTTCATTTCCTTCCAAATAAAATTTCAAGAAATGTTCTTAAAAATTAAAATTTATTATCCCCAAAGATTATAATCATTGGACCCATAATACAACATCGGAACCACCCATTGGAATGGAAATCATTGGACTATTCAATACACATTCTCCCATGATTAGATTGATATTATGACACCTCCTTTATCAATTTATAGTTCCTCCATTTGCAACCATCACTTGACACTCTGGTGTTGGATATAGAATGCAATCCAATTCCTTGGCTATCTTAAAATGAATAAAATTATGGGTACTACCAGAATCGATCAACATTATTACCTTTCTTTCTTGATATATCCTTCTATATTGGAAGTTTGAGGAGTTTTAATTCCTACCAATTCATTACAAGATATGGTTGGATTCATTTCTTCTTTCTCTAAGGTTATTTCATGGTGTATATCCTCATCGTTTTATGTTTCTTGTTCATTCTCTTCCTCCTCTTCACAATCTACGTAAAATTATTCCTTCTCGGAACACTTCTGACCCTCAATGTATTTTCTATCACAACTGTAACAACGCCCTTTTTCTCTTTTTTACTCTAGATGTTGCGGTGTCAACATTGTAGGTTGTGAGAGGCTAGGAGTAGCAATGATTCTATATTTATAGTTGTGAGTGGTAGACTTCCTTGATGCCATCATTTCTCTTTCAACTTTTCTTTCCACCTTGTATGCCTTCTCCAATGAATCAGGTTCCCAAAGGAAAACCTGATGTTCGATGTTATCCTTTAAATTCCATATGAAGACATCAATCATATGCTCCTCTTGGATATCATTTACCTTGATATTAAATCTTTGGAAGTCCTCAATATTCTCCTCCATTGAACCGTTTTGTTTGAGATTAATCAATTGGCTAAAGAATGTATTTCTCTTTCTATCCTCATAATGTGCTACCAATTCTTCCACAAAATGTGTCCAAGTGATAATTGACTTACAAGAACAAAGCCATCGGTACCACACAAACTAATTTTGTTCTAAATATAAATATTCAATTCGTAAATTTTGTGTGTGCAACACATCATGTAGATCAAATAATTTCTCCATCTATAGTATCCATGTTACCGAATCCTTACCATAAAACTTCCTCATGTCGATATTTGGAATGTGGTTGGTTTTAAACCCAACAATGGATTCTATAAAATCATAATTCATATTCCTTTTTCCCTCATCATGATTTTCATGGATTACCTTGTCACCACTGGGAACCCTTTCTTGCAGAAACATTGTCAACCCTTCTAATTTGGCATTCATTGTGTCCATGTCTATATTGAAAACTCCCATGTCTTTTTTTAAACCATACTTTAAGCCTTCCATGTTTCCTTTTATTTTTGCTTCTAAACCATCCATCTTAACATCTAGTTCATTTTTTGTTACTCTTTGCAAGAGCGAAATTTGTTGTACCTGGTCTTCATTTCTTCCTCTTCTTCATGTGTCATAGTGGAGCTTTCTAGTTTCTTACTAGTTGTTTCCATTTTCTTATTTCGAGACATTTTGGAATAAAACAACTATATCTATGCTTAACTATGCCCTTTGAATCACTTCAAACTCATTTTCAAACAAAAGATGCAAAATTTTAAAACAATTACACATTTTTTTCGTGCTTTTTAGGAGCTCTATATTGAAATGGTTGTATATCTATAATTTTAGACCTCTAAGGTTTAAAATTTCATCCTATGGTATCCCTCTAAGTATTCTTTCCAATCCCACAAGTCAGGCTGAGATTGGATTCTTCAAGAAATATTTATTCCTAATCTCCCACAATGACCTGATTATAAAATCTTTCAGTAGAGAAAACTTACACAAAGTGCCACGTGTCACTGTTTCAACCTTGAGCCTTGGACATAATATAGAAAATACTACAGTCTGTTTGATTTCGATCACTTCTTATAAAATTCAAATTTGATACTCAGAGAGAAATTTATGACGATTTTACATAAGTCACCTTTTTTAGATGGAATTCTAGAGCCTGCAAAAGCCATAAATTCCTTGGATCATATCTCCTATAATATAGCAAACCAAGATCTGAATTTCATATAAAAAATTCTACAATATTTCAGCTCCATGTGGTTGAAATTTCATCTTCTGAAGCTTCATAGAAAAAATATTATAGTGAAAATTCCAAGATTGCTAAGCAGTGAAACCCTAAAATCCAAAGCTCTCATACCAAATGTTATGCAACCATCTCACGAATACAAGAAAAGATAGATCAATGACTTAAAAATTAGATTCTTTAATGGGGAAACCTCATTTAATTTACATAAACAAAAATTTCATGGATGATACAAATGACAAGGCTTCCTTTCTATATATAGGAGTCTAAGGGGTCACAATAACCATAGCTTACATAACAATTAATAATGTAAGGGCACAACAAGAACAATATGGGGGCTACATTAACAATAAGCATAAGGGAGCTACACTAAAAATAGCAATAAGGGGGCTACATTAATATTATAGGGACCTAACATAGGCTTCAATATTGAACCTATAGCACTGATACCACATGTACTCTACCTCAAAATCCACTCTAAAAAATATGTTTTGTATATGGAATTAGTACTCATATTATTACGATTTCCACCATAATGATGTGCATGTAAAGGATTATATTGTTAAACATATGTTTATATTGCTCTCGTGTGTATTGCATGGGTATGAACATAGCTTTCCTTAATCTATACTTCTTTATGGTTTTGGGTTATTGGGATCACACTAATTCTTTTAATTTTTCCCATGAAAGCTCCCATGAGCACCATATGTTTCTTGTATCAGGTTATTTAACTATTAATTATATATGATTAGGTACCATACTAGGACCTTAGAAAGTTTATATGTTATTACCTAGGAGTATACCATGATACTCCTTTATCGTCAATATTATGGTTAACATTTTGGCATTAGGAGCATAACATTACATCACCCTTTACCAATGACACTATGATAAAAACATTGGCATGCAATATTAACTTTGGACCTATTATTCGCCACTTTTTATCATTTGTAGATATGGTTAACTTTGGCATATAACTAGAACATTAATTTTTGACAATATTATTACACCACATTTTATTTGTCATTTCGATTAAACTTGGGTATAAAATATTAAGTTCTAGTGCATTTTAATCTAAGGTTAGTCACATGACTTTGCCACATGGTTTGTTACTTGCCAACCCACCTTTCCTCTTTCACGTGGCCTCAAGTTTTTGGATGTTGTAGATTGAACAATACGATCCAACAAAGGAAATAATTTATGGTTTCACCTAGTTAGGGTAGTTGATCCAGGTGGCTCCAGACATGCTTAGAACTCAACAGTGGCTATGGTAAAGCTCAAAAATCAAATTCCTCAATTTGAAACGAAAGCAGAACCAAATTGTGGTCTCTTCTTGATTCCAACAGTGTGAATGACACTCAAATTTGAGTTCATATGGTCATGTTATACTAGTCAGAGTTTTGGTCAAACTTTGCCAAGTGGAAGGCTTAAGGAGGCAACAAATTGCCAACAACCCAACACATGGAATCTGGCCACTGGAATGGGAAAATTTGTACAACTATTAATTTTTCCAATGACCCTTCTTTTCAGCAAAATTAAAAATGACCGAATTGGTTTAGAAAAAATAAAAAAATATATAATAATAGGGGATGTGGGCTGCGACCACCACCACCCCTCATAAATAGTTATTATATTATATTATAATTGGGGTGGACAGGTGAACCCCAGTGGACGCACCCCAAAACTAGACCACATTATATATACAAAAAATACAAAGGGTCAGGGCCATGTGTCGTGGACTCCCCCCACCACCCCACTACACGTAACTGTTGTCGAGGCTGGCGAGGCTTGAAATTGCTCAGCCCACATGGGCTGGCCTCAAAAACCATATGAAATTTAACTTTATACAATGATTAAGAAAGCAACCAAGTGCCATTTTAACTGCATGCCAATTTGGGGCCAACACAGGATTTGAACCGAGGCCTACCCCAACCTAAATTCGGCTCCTGCCAATGACCCATGGGCCACACATTGGAAACTTTGTTGGTGAGTTTATAAAAGAAGTCATTTACACCATTCGATAAAAGGCAAATTGGAGGAGCCACGGAAGCTTGCCCAAGAGGAGGTCTAGAACCATGAGCATAGAATATGCCAAGATGCCAAAGAGATTCCCTTTAAGGGCCAAAGGTGCCAGTGTTAAAATTGGTCAAGCATATAGTCATTTTTACACATTTCTCACCGGGAGTCCAACCATGTAGTCATAATCTCCATCTGAGTAGAAGAAATTTAGGTGTCCAGCAGCAAGGAATCTTTGGAGAATCTTATGGAATCTAAGATATTCCCTTGGAGGTTGAGTTTTTACAGTTTCATAATGGTGTCGACTTGATAGTTAGTTTTCACAGAATTTTGCAAGGACTGCAAGGGTGCTAAGAATCTTCATCTGAGCAGTGGATTTCTTGGCTATCTTCTAGAAGGAATATTTAGGGGAATCTTCAAGATTCCCGAGGGTCTAGAATTTGACAGTGTCAAAAAGGGGCAAAGTTTATAGTTGGTCGACACAATTTCACGCCACGAGTTCCGCAATGCAAACTATTTCAAGAGCTAAGCTTTTCATTTTTTGTCCATCTCTGAAAGTGGAGGTATATGATGCAGTTATGTCATGTTCTTTTTCTTATTTGTTGATATGATGTTTTTGTTGTTAAGATCCCTGATTACCATTATATTGAGGGATACTTGTATGTCACATTTTGTGATATTTTATTAGCTTGTCCTGTTGAAGGAAGACCCATTTGAGTAAGATTTCCTATAGGGAGAACGTCTCGTGCAGAGACATGCCACTATTGTTGAGGGAATTTTCACATATGAGTGAGAGTTCCTAAGAATGTCTCGTGAAGAGACATGCCACTCTGGTTGAGGGTGTCCATCCTTTTAATTACAAAAAACATACCATGTATATCATCTTCATTTGCAGCATTTAATGAAGCGGCCTCCCCACTCTTGACAGCAAGGCCTGGAGATGTAAGTCACACTAGGTGAACTCCATTATCAATGTGTTGTGTTCTTTGATTTAATGATCCATGTTATATTTGATCTTCTTTAAGGAGTGAAAATGTGATTTTTCATACTCTTTCACATGAAATTATGTTAAAATCACATAAGTAAAAGATCTTGGATAATTTTGATAGCTTAAGTGATTTGAATTAGTAGTATACCCTAGCACTATTTCATTTTTCATTCTTCCATGGCTCCCTATGTTCCATAGGAGACTTAGGAGATATTTCCTCTCTGCCATGGCTCTTGTTGCTTATTCCATTATGGTTCACCACTTTTTTACCCAGTTAGGCTCTCAGTTACAACATAGTCTAAAAGGGGGTCTAATTGATAATTCATGAGCCATGTTAGATTTTGGTTATGTATTTCGTTAATGTCTAATTTTTATTGAAAATTATAATGACGTGGTTCTTTTATGTAGGCTTCCCTTCCTCTATATCTTTGTGTTTCTATAAGGTTTCAACCCTACATCCACTCATCCATTTTCACCCTTTTTTTACAGGGACAACTTTGTTTCCCAATGTTTTACCCTATTCTAAGCTAGTATACTTGAACTCTGGTGCCCAGACCAGCACGACACTGACTGGTATAGCAATGTGGCTCTATCTAAATTTTTAGACATTAATCCTATGAGGTAACTATTAGATTTTTACTTATTTCATATTCTAATTTTTTAAACACAATTTGATTTCTACTATGTATAAGTCAGAATTTAATAATACCTTGCTTGTAATCCCAATTATTTTATTATTGTTTCAAGTATGATTTCACCTCGTTTAGGAGGTTGTAAACTCCTCTCCACTTAATTTCGCTTTTTTTTCTTGCACTATAATTATAAAACTTAGAGATTTGGTTGTGCTTGGTCCTTCTTTGCAATTGTTGTTTTAAGTAGGATAACTAGGGTTTAATACAACTAGTTCTCTTCAAATTGTTCTCTTTACTTAGTTTATTATATTTGTTTACAGATATATTTCATGGGGTTTCTCAAGGTTTTTCACATTTGTTAACAAACGTTTCTTGAGGACCTTCCCTTCATCCTCAGGTAACCTATGAACCTTTGGTATATTATAATGGTTCAAACCTTAATTTATATTTTTCTTGTCCATGCCTTTTTCTAGTCGATGGTTTCTAATTTATTTCCTTTATTCCTAGTTTTGGCACCTATATAGTCAACAGGTCTTCGTAAGAAGTAACCCTCCTTACCTCTTTATGAATTTATGCACAGATTTATTGCAGAAAGTAAAATGTCACCTTCAAACTGATTATATTGTGATTTCTGGATTATTGCAGGTTGGTTTATTACCCTTCCTCATTGAGCACTTTTGGGGAATTGTCTCAAGTTTATATTTAGGTACTTTCCACGTTGCTAATTGTTATAGTGTTTTATCTCAAAGGTGTACGAAAAGAAATCACCTAAGACTGTGGATGACAAATGGTCTCAACAATATAAATGGATACTAAACATTGTAGATATGCAACAACTGATAGAAACAAAACTTGCCAAAGTCCTGATCTATGCCATAATCATAGTTAAACAATAAAATGAAAAAGTAATAATAACTCCAATAACCCAATGGAAACCAGATATACAAAGAATAGATTTTATTATAACACCTATGAAGGGAAGAAATAAATGTTACCAGTCCCCCTCTATGGGATGGGTTCTTGGCTATCCTCAAACGTCTTCAGCTTGTGTAGAGTCTCTCTCCTCTATAATGTGTAAACCCAACAAATGAAATGTTTGAGCTCAATGGGAACTCAAATGGAAGAGAAATGGTGTGTGACAGTGATAATAATCAGAGTTACAATAGTGAATGCAACAATGAAAATAATCAAAAGTGAATAATAAATGGAAACCCCTTCTATTTATAACAAAATATTGAGTTATACTCGAATAATGAGCAATAATAAAATATTATTAACCCCATTCTTGGAATAACCACTTGGAATATTTTATTATATTTGGTTAGGAGGGAAAAAGTATTAAAACATTTATTTAGAAATAATAAATAAATAAATGATTTATTTATTTATATCTCAAGAAATTGGTTAAGGAATAGTTTAAAAATATAATTTATTTAATTATTCCTAAGGGATTTAGTCAAACTTGACAAAGAATAATAATTAATTAGTGATTAATTAATTATTCTTAGAGAAAAATAAGATAATTAATTATTTATATGTTTATTTTTCATAATTGGGTCAAATATGACAAGGAATTTCTTATTTTTATTTTTTTTAACTGTAACAGGTATGGAATTTATTTATCTGAAGAGATTTTGGGTCTTTGCCAAAGCGACCCCTATTACAATGTAGAATTATAACTGCTGTTGTTTTTGATCTACTACATTTTCAGGGCATTTGAACAAAACTTTCATTGTTTACAATTAGCAGTCCTTTCATGAGTGAGCTGCCTTTGTTCGCCATCTGATCAGCTTCACTATTTGACTTTCTAAGAATATGATAAAACTTGCACGAGTCAAAGTCTAGAAAAATATGACAAGGAATATTGATTAAACAATGGTTTAATTAATTATTCCTAGAAGATAATTAAATAAATAGTGATTTATTTAAATATTCTTCATGGGTTTAATTATAAATTACTTAACAAATGTGGTCTATTAAGTAATTTCTCACAGTGAAAGCAATTTTACTATGGTAAAATTGGCTTTACATGGTGTACTTCAATCCATCTAGTAAATTAGGCTATATGTTCAACTTTTGGTGATAACACTAATTTTCTCTACAACCTGCTACAGAGTTCCTTCGACTAGAAAGGAATCACGCTACAATGATCAGCTTAGGTCTACCTTTCAAGATTTTTAATTTTCCTTTCTATGTTCCGAGTTGAGCTTTCTATACATACATTGTTATTACTTTTTAGTGCCCAACACTATATCTAGACTTTGTATCAAACTATTGTATAATTACAATGTATTCCAAGGTTTGAGTGTCCACCTTTCGACGACTCTATCGACATTCATGTATATTTGGAACTAAAGTTAATACAATTGTTCATTGTTCTTGTTCTTAGCTAATGTGCACTATTATTGTATCTATGGATGATGATACTTATTTATTTCTCAACTTAATGATTAACATGAAAAAATAAACTTTTTTATTCTAGCCCTTGCCATAATCATTTCACCTTATTTTCTCATATTATACATTCCAAGAAATGAGAAAACCTTTGTATCACCCACATGGGTTTGTAATATCTAAGTAGTTTATGACAGACTTGAGACCTCTTTATGTGTGCATTGACCCTAATTAGAATATAATTTAATTGGGTATTTACATCCTTTTTACACTCTCATAACTAGTACTATAGTTACCTCTCGATTACATAGAGTTTCTATGACATCTAATCAAAAATCAAAGGATGAATACCATGTACTTTTTCTACTAGTTTATTGTGACTAAATCATGCCATTGAATTATGTAGTATGAACTACTTGTACATAATCTGATTAAAATCATGTACCTCTTTGTCAATTTCAATTATTAATTTTCAGAACAAGGATAGGTTTAAGTGAACACTAACACTTCTTCCCCCAATCTGGGTCTATAACCTATACAACCAAACTTTAGTGGTATACCAATTTGGTTAAGGTTGTTAATAAGTTATATTAGTAAGATAAATATGTTTTTTCTTTTATATTTTGTTGATGGTGTTGGACTCACCAACATTCAGGGGATCTTCCCAATGTGAAGTCCCAATTATACCTCACACCAATTGGTGTAGGAGTCTCATCCGACATAAAGGCCTAGCTTCCAAATTCTTAAAGATTTGCCTTGGCTCTAACTGTCAGCAAGAGAGAGGTATGCAATGGCATGTTCGAAAATAAATAAGGTGTGCCTGGTGAGTGTTGAGTTGAAACTACGTCAAGGTTATTCTACTGCTGAGGGGGGAGAAAAGTGAGCCTCTAGGTGATAAGTAATAGTACCATCTAAGAAGATACACACATGAACCATAAGGGTCCATCTAACATCTAGCGGAATAGTCCACAATGGATGTGATGGTCATTACAAGTAACATATAAAGAAAGATTTGTCTAATATCCCACAGAATAGTCAACAATAATGAGACAACAATAAAAACCATTACGGAACATTATAAATAAGATAAGTACTAAAGTAACTGAAATAGTTCAACTATCTTAGCACATGTGAAAGCCAACATGAAATGTAAACATCCACAGAATAGTCTTACAAGCATTCATAGTCCATGCATGAATAATGTGTTTACCTTGAACGCTTATGATATTAAGTAAAAGTTCCATGACTCATGTTTACAATGTACATCACTAGCCCCAGTAGTGGAGCATTAGAGAAACTCCTTGCTCCTCAAAGAACTAGTTGATCTCTCTAATGCCTTGCAGGAGGAGCCAAAGTGAAAATTCCTTTGCCCATACAATGAGGGAGTATACATAACCAAGGGTGTCTCCTTGACTACCCTCATGACTATTTGACTTCCAATGACTTTTCAACTTACATGACTCTTTACATTCCATGTGTTCCTTATGGACCTCCACTTTACAATAGAATTGAATACAATATACATGATCCACAACAGTGATGTGCCACATGACCATTAATAACATGACATGACATGAAATTATTAACATGGACTTCTTGATGATGTGCTAATGTCAAGTCATTGTTGTTGCTTAGTATTGGATGTATTCTTGAAGATGATTTCTCTTCACCTCCACATGGCTTGGAGATACGGAATCCTCAATGATCTTCGGGCTTGGATAGTGGTTGAAAACTTGTGTCCCTTCACTTTCTCTTGATTGATCAACTTGTCAGTTCATATACAAGAGATTGTTAAGGAACTCTTCCCTCCTCCTTCTCCTTCTCCATCATATTTCCACGACATGATAGGATACATGTTCCTGCAATTCACTCATGACGAGATGACATCAATCCAAAAATACCCTAGTCTAAGATGATGTATTCTAATGCACCAAATGAGCCTGGAACAAGTGATAGGATGGGAAGAGGGACTCAATAATTGTGCAATTCATAGTTCCAGTAGCTAGGGGAAAATCGTGAGCTCTGAGACTACGCAGTTTCTAGATCCAATGGGGTCAGGTTCAGGGAATAGACACTAGGAGATCCAAATGCATAATTTTGGAGTCAAGGGAGGTTGCGCTTCTGCACAGCTACATATTTCAAGCACTCATAGAATGAGCTTAAGGATTGAGGATACGAAGTGTGCAGTTTAAGCTAGGCTCGAGGACAGGTCCGCACAATTCTGAAGATCAAGGTTGAAACTTGGACATAGTGAAGCAATCCTAGGAGACAGGAATTGTGCATTGTGTAGTGTCAATAAGCAAGGTCATAGCTTAGAGGAATGAGACTGCGTAGTGCGTAGTTCAAAAGAGGCCTGGTGAAGCTAAGTTTTTTGGTGAGGAAGTTTTTCCGAAAATGAATAAGTGTGGGATAGGTGATGAACTATGATGAACCTTGACTATGATCACACACATAGCATAATTTGATAACATGAGAAGATATATCATCCAAACACAGGAAAAAATAATTTCCCTCCGTGTGACTACTTTGAGACAAGATACGATAAGCGCAACACTTAAGATAGACTTTGGGATGACCATGACAATACTTGTTTGACTGTGCTCAGGACTTTGTGTATGGCTACAATAGATGTTTCCATAGTTAGAATGACTCATAGGCATAAAGACAAACCTTCGAAACCCTCATAATGGGATTGCAAACATTGTGCAGCAGCCTAACATGCCAAAAGATGAAAGTTAACACAACATGCAAAAGGGAACAAAGCACTATAATAAATCTCATTAGATAAGCTTCAATGTTTGCAACAACAATGTGCAAGACCAAGGCTCTGAAATTGAGTGTAAGTCAAAATTTTGGAGGGTGTTGCAGCAACTACAACATATTCCTAATAGTTAGGCTTAGAATTTATGGATACCCTATATTCGATATTTCCTTACTCACTTCAACATTCACTTATAGGTTCAACATAACTACTTGTTTAGTCTTACCAGCAAATGTTCTTTCCTCTACTCGGATAGTAGGTAGTTCCCTTCTTTATCACCTCTAACAATATACTATCGTTGTCCATCTATTAATATATTTTATGGATTATAGGTATCATATATTTATCCTATTCAAAGCCTGTATACCCTGTATAGGTTCCCCTTGAGCTTAACTTGCATGCTATATATTGGTTAGTTTTTTTATCTTGAATCATATCTTACTCTTGGGTGTAATAACAAAAATTTACTAGTATCATTTGAAATCTACCGAAATCCTTTGAAATCAACAGGAGGATTCTAGTAAGATCATGATTGGAATTGATTAACATATTCCTATTTCCATACTTGACTAATTCTTTAGTTAGATATCCATATCACACAACTTCAATATCTCTTACGACCTAGTCATGGTACCCATTAAACTTATAATAACTCGTTCATTTAATCTATCAACATAACATTCATCAAGATACAAATTAACCTTTTCCCATAAGTCATTAGCAACAGTCATCGGCAATGAAAACTCACAAACTTAAATAGATCCATACATAGGAAAACAATTACAATAATTAAACCATTCCATACTAAATAAAAGAATTTACTTAGAATTTAAAACCAAACAACAAGTTATCTTACCAACAATAGTTATCTTGGGGAATGTTTTAGGAAATAGGATGTTCCTTCCAACGAATTAGTCACACTCCCAGTGACTCCCCATGATCTCAAACCTCTTACTTCCTAATTTTCCTTGTCCAAATAAAAAGCGCAGCAAAATTTTTCCCACTCAATGGTTTAAATTATTTTCTTCCCAACATATTTTTCCTAGCAATGCCTTTCTTTTAAGGTGTGCCCGCCTTTTTTTCTTTACCTAGGAATTTTTATATTTTTTTTTAATTAGGAAAACATATTTCCTTTTTCCTATGAATCATGTGTTTCTCTCCCATTGTGCATTTCTTAAATTTTTACCCAACTTAGCATTTCCCTCCAGATAAGCTTATACTTCCACTCAACATAATATCTCTCTCCATTTCTATTTTTTCCCTGGTGTAAATCCTTCTCTTGGGAATTTCAGGAGAATTTGGGAATGTCCACCATCTAGACTTAACCACTTAACAATTCCTAAGACAGAAAGAGGTCCACATTAATCATGTGTTATTTCCCATAACATTTCTAAAAGATATCATTTATTCATCAAAAAAATTATTTACATGATCATTCCAAACAAGTCATTCCCCCCCACAGCCATCAAATTCAAACAATATTTACAAATTAATATAAAATAATCTTGTCTACAAAATAAAGCAATTGCACCATGGGTATCACACATGTGGCATGTGGATTTGGCATTTTTGGGTGGCCATATGGCCCCATTCTATGTGACATGTGGAGATAAGGTGGCATGACATGTGGCAAAGAGATGACATGGAAGGTGAGGTGGCAAAGCCTCAATATTTTCACTAGGGAATGGTTTTTGTAGGATTATTCAGTTCTTTAAATATTGACCAATAAGTGAGCTAGAAGTAAGGCAGTGGGAAAGTGGGCCCGTCAAGTCTACATGGCACCACATTACATGGGGGAATACATACAACAAATCTTGGATCCCCCACCAAGGTTTTAAAGCTTAGACAAACAAGGGAACGAAAGTGGCTTAAATGCCATCAATTTCTAGATGAAATATGGTATCACCTACTGTCTAGTGATAAGGTAGGGTCAATATAATTCTCCATATGAAAAAAATTGTACCCCCCATTGTTAAATTTCAGTTAATCACAGGGGGTGGAAAAATGAAGTTTTATCAATCAATATCAATCGAAGTTCTTGGCACACTTGTGGAAGGTGTTAGTTGTTCAATGTTGGTTGAACTGCTCTAGTATAGGACTACATGAGTTATGGTCTTACGAATATGGCTTGGGCCCACAATTATGCACACCAAAGTGCTAAACAATAAGGGGCTACAAAAATAAAATAAAAAATTGGCATTTGAGTGCCAAAATTTAGTTAATGCACTCTAGTTTATTCAATGAGAAATATGTTTTGGAAATGTATATAACAAAAATAAAGGAAACATAATAAATGTAAGGTTCCCATGAAAAACAAAAAAATTAGTTTTTATTTACATAAATACAAATTATTCAATTGTTTTAGAAAAAAATTAATGGTCGTGGATCCAATTTTGAAAATAAATTAAAAAGGGATCTGACTAGTTGCATTAGGTTGGTGCATGTAAATATCAGAGGGTTTGTGTCTCAATCAGTTTGATGCTTGAAAATAAAAGGGGGTTGTAGCCTCCTATTGGTTGGTACCTACATAATTTGATTTCATCTAAAGTTGGATCTTAAATTTACATCATCATCAAAACTACTTTTCGGTTTTCTCCCATATGTGTTTCCAGGTTAATTCATATGTTCAACATATTATGTGAATGTTGCATTAGTGTTTTGTTGATTGCATTTCATTGGTTAAATAATTATGAAAAAATAATAATATTGATTCACCCCCTCCACTCTCAATATTACTTTCATTCCAAATTCCTACCACATTATCATTTGTATTATAGTAGATAAATTTAATCTCCTTTCACTATAGCTTTTCTCTTGTAAAATGATTTTGTGTTTCAATATGCTTTGTTCTAGCATGATAGATTATGTTTCTTCTAGTTTAATAGAGCTTCGATTATAACATTTAATGATTATTGGTGAATATTAATTTTCTTCAATGTATTGAAGGATTCTCCTTTGCCAAATGGTTTCGCAGGTGGAACTACATAAGGCTTTGTGCTTAACTTCAGTGGAAGAAAAAGAAACAATTTGCTACTTCTTGCACCTCCATGACACAATTTGTGATCCAATTCTAAATGCATAGCCAATGGTGAAGTTCTTGTCATCTATATCTCTAACCTAATTAGAATATAAATAGTATGTCAACTCAAAATTCAAATCATTAGTATATTTAAAAACAAATTTTTTTAGTTTCTTTCAAATATCAAATGACTCTCTTAGTTATATTATAATGATTGTCATGTGTCTTAGCCATGAATTGATTATGTTGGTTGAATATGTAATATATGGATTGGTTGTAGATAAATAATTCAAGGTTCCCACCAACTATTAATATAAAGTACCATTCATTTATTTTGTTTAATCATCAATGTTGAACTTAATATTATTTTCCACTAGTGCAAACAATGATTTAAATCCACTCATATTGAACCTTTTGATTAATTCCTATGTATATTTACTTTTTGTGATCAAATTTTTACCATGATCTCTCCATACCTCAAGGCCTAATTATTAATGCAATTGTCAAAGGTCCTTCATCTCAAATTCTTGTGACAAATTTTTTTCCCATTTTAAATTAATTGTGTTATTTTCTATTTTAATAACATCACCAAAATATAAATAAATCAAAGAAATATGCCCAATTTCATCCTTATTAATATTTAGATTTGGATCTCCATTGCATTTAATAAAACCTTGTTGAAATTAGAAGGTATTAGTCTTTACATACCATGGCTTGGGTGCTTATTTAAGTCCATATAGATATATTTTGTTCTAATAATATCATCAACATATAAAGAAATGTAAACAATATTCCCAATTTCATCCTTATTGATATATAGATTTTCATCTCCATTATTTTTAATAGAATCTTGTTGGAAGAAGAAGAAATTAACCTTCACATACCAAGATCCACGTGCCTATGAGTCCATATCAAGCTTTATTTAACCTGCAAATATGATTTTCTTGTCCCTATGTTACAAAACCTTTTAAATGAAAAAGATAAACTCATTCCTCTACTTTTCCATTTATAAATTTTAAATTAACATCTAAATAATTTAGCTTCTGATTGTGCTTAGTATCCAATGCAATCAGAATCCTTATGGTGTTAATTTTAGCTATAGGTTCAAAGATGTCTTCATAGTCTATTCCTTGTGTTTGTGAATATCCCTTTGCTACCAATATATTTTTATACTTATCGATACTTCCATCAACATTAAAATTAATTTAGAACAAACATTTTGAACCTATGGGGATTTTATTCGTAGGAAATTACATAAGCTCCCATGTTTCATTTCTCATATTATCCTCATATTATTCCTTCATAGAATTCATTATTTTCTTATGATATTGTTGTCATTGCTACAACACTCCAATTTTTTCCTACATTCAAATTTTGGAGCCTCCTTATGATCATGTCATCCCTCGTTTCAAGCCATAAATTCCATGACCAGTCATGTTGTTCCATTATTCCTTTAGGAACCCTCAGTGTTGATATACTTGCTTTCACATGCCCAACTTTGATGTCTTCACAAGCACACTTCTTCCAAGCAAGAAAGTTAATGCATCTCTTGTTGAGAGACAGTGACTGTGTAGTTCCTAAAGACAGTGACTACGCAATCCTTGCTAAGAATGATTGCACAATTTCCAGTGAAAATTATTTCACAATACTTGCTCACAGTCACTACACAATCCTTACTCACAATTACTGTGCAATCCTATGTGACAATGTAAGGACACCCTTTACAGACAATGATTGTGCACTCTACGTTCAAAGTAAGAGTGCACTTATTCAAGTTAGTACTGTCACACCTCTTTGTGGCAGTCAATTCACTATTGAATCCTACTTTCCCAACATGCGCTAAGCACCCTCACAACTCTAACCCTAATGAAATGTTTGATATCCCTTTATAAATATTCTATCCCATATCTAATGTCACATTCATATTTCATTTTTAATCTTTGTGCACTTTTGGAGTACAAAGAGCATTCTCTCACTCATGGTTGTAAATGCCCCATCTTCTGGGTGAGTTTCTGAACTATCACTTTTGCTTTTGCAAGTGTTTCTTTTAATTTCTCTTGCTCTTGTAAGGGTATTCTTTGGTTTCCTTGTCTCTTGTAAGTGTTACTATTTCTTTCTTTCATTAATTCATGTGTCGCTCGTGCTTTCTTCTTCTTTTTCGCATGTGTCACTTTCACTCTTGCATGTGTCACTTTTTCTTGTTTTCACATATCCTAAGAGCACTATGGCACACTTTCTAGAGGTAGCTCTTACACTAGTTGATCCTATCTATCATGAGAACATGTTTTGGACACTTTCCCATGGCATAATGCACCTTTTCATCTCAGTCAACACTTGTGTCATAAAGATATATCTTAAGAGTCACACCTAGAGATAAGTGTCATTTCATTATTGTTTCATTACATACATGTTGATTTTGGGTATTGTATATCTTTTGGTCATGTGTTCGGTTATATATGTGTGTTTTATCATTATTAGGAAATTTTTTATGATCTTACTCTTACTCTATTGCCTCATTGATCCCACACTTAGTGTACTTTTCTCTTAGTCCTTACAACCTGCACAATCCATAACTAATCTTCATCCCTTAGCCAAGTGTATTTCACATGGTTCATTCCTAAGATATCATAATGGAGTTCTGTTGATGCCCCGAAAATTGTTGTATCAACATTGGGGGATAACCACCCGGTCCGGACCTTAATACAGCTCCTTTTCCATTTGGAATGGTGGCTCCAACTGGGGATAATGGGACCAGTTTCCCATTAATGAATAAAAGGGGTGGATGAATGATTGATTGTCTAATCTAATGATAGGCGAATAATTTAATCTATCAGCAAAATAAAAGAACTACTACTAATCCCGGGAACTATTATTCTTTGAAATGTAGCGCTTGATGATCTATGTCTATTGGCAGGCATATAGATGACTCTATCTAATAAACATGGACATTTATTCATTCAAGGATTACTTTGTTTAAATAGTTAAACAAAGTTATTAACACAATATTGCTACACTTATCATTTATATCATCGTTACATATATGATCAAAAGAAAAGCATACTATAAACATCCAATAGTGGAAGGAATAAAGAATGTTGTTAAAACACATACATATATCCGATAATAGCAAAAGCGATCAAATGACAATTCATATAAAAAGAATGAATTTAGACATAGATAATAGTACCATATGAGCTGCTAGTCACTCCCAATATCAATCGCTATTTGAGATTCTTCTTCCGACTCAGAAATACTTTCAAACAAAGACAATAGTGCACATTCGCATAAAAGCTTCTTTGTCAAAATCAGAATAATTGGTCCAGTTTTATAAAACAATATGCCTGAAGTACAGTAGTGCAACTTCAGGCTTTAAGTCATGTACAAAACTTACGACCCTTTTCAAATACAATGAAAGGGTCTATAAATATGTAATTAAGCTAACTATCTATGAAACTGAAATCCTACTTAATTGGTATCAATTGATCTTGAATATCTCCTTCACAGCAATCTGGCAGTCGGCGGCATGACTCATCATTTAGGTTGTTTGCCTTTAAACCTGCGCTGACATATCACAAGCATTGGCTCCACTTCGGGCGGTCTGTTGAGGCGAGAATTGAGTTGGGCGGCATAGGTGGCATCCTGAATATCGGGAATGATATACCCGATTGCATCTGTAAGGCATTTGAGGGCGGCTCTCTAGCTGTGTGGTTTGACTAAGAAGAACCAATAGGCATCCCATGTCAAACTGTTAATTCCTGCGATTAATCTCCCATTTTTCTCTAGTTCCGGATAACATGACTGCTCCAATGTTTTCGCCGCTGTCAATTTACCTGGAGTACATTGGGAAATCATGTTAGACAAGTAGAGAGTATTATTAACCAATTCAACCAAATTACTTGTGGTTGATTTGCATCTTGAAATTGCTCTCTCTGCTTTCATTAACTGGGACTGCCATTCTGTAAATAATATTTCCTTATGTGATTCTAAAATCTTTGGTAAATTAGTCGCCTGTCCCTGATCGGTATCTTGCCATTCAAGAAAATTATTTAATGTTTCATCAGCTTGATCCAAGTCTGTTCTAGCTTTTTCCAATTTTTCACTTATTGATGTCGTTAAATCGCATAATGGTTCCGCCTGGGCGATTTGTTGACATAAAAGCTTTATCTGTGTTATCAATGCCTTGTTTATTTATAATGCCTCTACTTTGGATTCGGCTATCTGTGGAAGATTCTTTGTTTTCTCTAGCTGGGCCGATAGTTGAGAAATCTGCTCATCTTTTGATTTCAGCATTTGTTCATTCGCTGCTTTCAGTTGTGCCAATGCCTCAGACAGCTCTTTCTGCTTTTGGACTGCACTGTGATCAATCCTTTGTTTCTCTTCCCGCAATTGTTTAGTTAATTGATTATTTATTTGTTGTTGTGTTAACAATTTCCATTCTGCTTGCTCCGTCTTCTGCTGTGCTTCTGATAGTTGTACTTGCAATGAAAAGATCTCCTGGTCTTTTGTTTTTAATAAAAGACTCACCTCTGATGCCTTGTCTATTGTTGCTGCCGAATAGGCTCCAGCATATTGTGATAGTTTTGATAGGTCATCAGAGCGGTCAAATTCCTCCTTCCAAACCACGTTGCTCGTCACTGTTTGTTCTGGGAATAGGGAATGTTAATCAGTCCTTCTCCTCTTCCTCTATCGTTTTACCACAGTGTTGTGTCTTAGGCTATAGAAGACATCTAAGGGAGGAATTTCTTCTATTTGAAAAATAATCTGATCGGAGGGATCCTTTGGGATTATCTCTACTTCTTTCGAACTGGGTAGGCCGCTGGTTCCACTTCGAACCTGTTTTGAAGTGGTCTCCTGTGTGTTTGCCACTTTTGATGTCTCGGCATCTTTAGAGCATTTACTAATAATTGAATCGAATTGCTACCATTCCTGGAGCAATTTCGGGTCAATTTGAGTATCTACATTCACCTCTATGGTGCTATGTTCCTGCTCTTTCGTCTGGGTTTCCTCTTGTCTTTTCATATGCACTTCCTCCTGTTCTTTTGATGTAACAGGAGGTTCCTTAGTAAGTTGTTGTTCAGGCTCGCTTGATTCTGTTGTTGGGGTTGTTGCTAAGAGATCTAGAGGCAGAGTTTGCAACCTCTGTTCTCTAAGTCTGTTGAATTCAACTAACCCGTCATCTTTGTATTCCATTCTGGCCAGTGATTTAACTTGGGACATCGACTCAGCTAAGGAGAACAGGTCATCAAACTTATCTTCTTTATGATCAAACTTTGTCAATTTGGCCTGTTCAAGTGCATTATAGGCGACTTTGTTTGGATCAAATCGCCTATTTGGGAGAGTTGTTAGAGTTAATGACTTCATCTTTTCAGATTCTTTCTCGGCATGTTTGAAATCATGCAAAGTGTAGACACCACATCTCATAGGAAAAGAGGGCCAGACCTGCTTCTTGTTTTTCTTTAGAGTTTGTGTAACTCCTTCGAAGATAATCTGATAGGCTATCTCCCTTGCCAGCAGTTTATTAGGTATGTACAAAGGAAGGACATGAGGTTTGGCTTGGCTGCCGAAAATTCTTATATTAGTAAATTTTTCCTCTCCGAACCATCTTCCTATTGATGTTAAATCAATCCCTGCTTGGTAGGAAATCTTAGGAGCAGGTTTATCAAAAATAGAATAATGAATGGGTAACATAAAGCCATTGCACACTTGGTATAAATGGTGCTTATAGGAAGTTTTCCATAATTTCTAATGGTATATGTGAATTGGCATGGGGTCTTGTGAATTCCACCTCCAGCCGAGCACAGGAAATTCAGAATTAAAACACAGGGTGTCTAGTATATAAGCACTGTAGTAGAATGGGGGAATAAGCCTTTCAGTGACGTGGATTTTGGTTCTAAAATCAAGAACTGCGGTTGCTAGCTTATCTGACAGTATAGTTGCCCAATCCATTATTTCACTATTACATGCTGCTTCCATCAAGGGAACCATTTCTATAGTGAAATTAGCAGAATCGTGCAAACCCCACAATCTACACATCATTATCCCCGTATAACAATAAGGAGAACATAGAGAATCGACAGAGTACTTACCCAAAGATTCATGCTTGTGTTTTGCCGGATTTTGCCTCCAATCCCAAATGGGTTCGGATTCAGTTTCGTTCTCATTTCGGAATTTCTCTAGAAATGCCTTGTTGTACTTCTTCTCTGGCACAGGAAAATGATACATTTTCCTCAAATCATTAGACTGAAATGAACCGAAGATTCTCCCATCTCTGGTGCAGAAGGCTCTGTCTGTGATTGGGATTTCCTCAATTGCCCACCTCACTACATCCGTATATGGGAGAATTTGTTCCCGAGCTGCTATCGATGAAGGAAAGAGTCGGCTAAGTCCTTTAAAGTAGCATCAGATTTTCGATTGGTATCTACTGTGGCTTGTACTGCTATCACCTCTGGTTCTTCGGCCTCAATCAAATTATAGGTACTTTGCCAAGTAGTTCTGCCGAGTCCTAGACATGTAGTATCGGATATCAATCCTTTTCTTTTACTTCCTGGATCAGCGATGAGTTGTCTTGTGGCTGGCGAAGCAGAAGCGATCGCAGTTTTCTTAGACTTCTTCCCCATTCTGCTTGAATCTATTACTTCGAAAGAGTTCTGCGCAGGAGTGAAAATGAACGTAATACAGAGAATTGATAGCGCAAACCAAATATGAGCGAGATATACTGATCAATGCACGATGAAGGATTAACTTAAAGTGGTTGTGGATACAATCTGTGAAAAGATTTTTAGGCTTACTATTTCATTAAATGGCTGTTAAAACCTACCAATCCTTTAAATGCCCATCATATCGTTTATTGGCCGAATGATTTGTTTAAGCGTGCCTTGGATGTTTTGGCGGTTGAACTCAGGTGAATCATTGTTTGGAAGATAAGGCCTATAATACGAATTAATCGTAATATCCCTGCCTTAACAATTCTTTGAAATTCGCGCTTTTGGCTTTATCGCAATCGGGCGTCTGGGGAAAACTTAAATCGTTATATTGGTTCCTTTTGTAATCCCCGATTGCCGATAGCGATATCGCATCGCATCGGGAGTATTAACTGAGCACTTTGAAAAGCATGCATGGTACATCCCCGATCGCCGATAGAGATATCGCATCGCATCAGAGCCAAAGGGCTTGATCGCATCGCATCGGAGCGAAAGGCACTTTTGTTATGCTAATTTATTATTGCCGATATCCGATAGCGTATTGCGTATTATCGCGTCGGAGAAAACCAATGTGTCTTTAAGTTATGCCTTCTTTGTCATTGCGACATGTGATCTTGCGATCACTTTATCGCAATGATAAAAGATTAATCATTTATATATTATAAGACCAAATAATTGGTTTATCAAAAAGGTTATGTAATGTTCTTATTTTGTTTTCGGACCTTTTTGAGTAATACAAAATTGATACCAATTAAAATAAAAAGGGACCCATTTCATATTATAGTTTTGTGAATAAAAATGATATGAAATGGGGGGTTGTTATAGAGCACAACAATTGGCGATTCGCTGGAAGAAACAGTTATCTCTGAAAAGTACGGAAATACTTAAACTTTTTCAAAATAGAGATCTCATCAAAGGGGAAAATTCTAATATAACTAGGTATATATGCATTCCAAATAAAATGAAACTATCTTTGCTAATTTCCTCTCTTGTTTAAAATTAGATACATTCTAAGTTTTAAATTGGCCTCTATTGGTTGATAATGATAAAACAAAAAACTTTTCCAAATCAGCTTATAGAATGGACTCCTTTGTCATAGGTAGAGCCTCTACTGCCAGCAAACGTTCATAGTTTCGACAGGGATACCTTTTAACCATGTTATTGTCCATTGTCCCATTCATTTCAGAGTATGATTAACAGAATGAATTCAAAACATGCTTTTCACATTTTTCATTTCTTTTCTACTTTTCTGTTATTTTGTAAGATAAAAAGCCATTGTCCTGGTTTGGTGACCAGCTGAGTGACAATGCCATTCACTGGTAGTAATTTAACCGAACAAGCTGGCTCGTGATGAGACCCCTTGTCTTATAATTCTAAGCCATTACCCTGTTTTGGTATGCAGTATTGGTAATGTCGGTTAAACTATTTCCCTATGATCATGGTAAGCAGGCTTGTAATAAGACCTCTTATCTTTTATATCAAATATTTTAGAATTACACTCTAAGTAATCATAAGCTTTGGTGAATGGGATGGACAATTTTCTCCTTAAGAGTAAATGGATGACAAGGTAAGAGTTAAAGATGTTGAAGTTGGATTAGTTCCTATTTTGATATTGATAACCTTTTTGTGACCAATTTGAAAACATAAAATGATTTACAATATTTCTAAACTTTGAGAAGCGTTCACAAAAATTGAAGTGTGGTTTCAGAATGCAATTATACCTATTTTCCTAGAAATTATCCCTTTTGTTCAAGACTTCTATTATTTTAAAAGTAAATATCAACCCTACTTGTTTTGAGCAACTTTTAAGTACAGCAAAGGTCAATGGAAGATACCTCAAAAATTTATTTTCTAATGATCCTACAAACTACAAAATTCTATTAAAAAGGAGAAGGGGTTACCTCCTCAATTGAAGAATTTTTTTAAGATAAGGCCATTAACAGGGAGAGAATCTCTCAAACCTGATAAATCTTGTAATATGAAGGTCGAATGGCCTATCTTCTCACAGATCTGAAATGGCCCAAGCCACATTTTCTGGAACTTGGTGTGTTTTCCCTTGTCTTCATGGGCTTTGTCCCATTTTAGAACTAAATCACCGACTTGAAATTGTTTTGAACCGGATGAGACTGAATCAAAGGATGACTTGATGATTTGCTAATGTTTTGCATGAATAACCTTGGCTTTTTCTCTTTCCTCTTCTAATTTTAAAATTTGGTCATGTCTAAGTTGAATAGAAGAAGAAGGGCTTTCCTCAATAAATTGAACTAGGGCTAGAGAAGGAAGGACAAGATTTGTTGGTAGCACTGCTTCTTTTCCATACACAAGATTAAACAAGGAAGAACCTATGGAAGCCTTCTGCGTTATCCTATCAGCCCATAGTGCAATTATTAAGGATTTGTGCCATTTTTTATGATTCTGTTCGATAGTTCGCTTAATAATTTTAATCATATTTTTATTTGTAGACTCTACTAAACCATTACCCTGGGGATAGTAATTAGCAGAATATTTCAATTTAAATCCTCTTTTAATAGCGAAATCAATCATAGCATTGCCTGAGAAATAAGATGCATTGTCAAAAACAAGAGCATTTGGGACACCAAACCTGGTAATGATGAATTGATCTATGAATTCAATAATTGCCTCAGAATTTATTGTCTTTAAAGGAATTGCTTCAACCCACTTAGTAAAATAATAAGTAGCGGTAAGGATATACTTATGCTGTTTGGAAGAATGTGGAGTAATTTCTCCAATGATGTCCAATCCCCATTTCTCAAATGGTTGTTAAATGTTGACTGGTCGCAAAGGGAAAGCTGGTTTTCTTTGTCTTCCACTAGAAGTTTGACAATTTTGGCATTTCCTTACATGTTCATGAGCATCTCTAAACAGAGTGGGCCAATAATATCCAGCATAAATGATTTTGTGGGCTGTTGTATCAGCTCCAAATGTCCTCCTGCTGGTCCATCATGTAATTCCTGCAAAACCTTTTGTGCTTCAGGTTTTTCTAGGCATCTTAATAAGATTGAATCATAATTTTTCCTAAAAAGCACATCATCAATAATTGTGAAATTTTTCGCTTTTAATCTAATGGCCCTTTTGTTTTTGTAAGACAGGTTAGGAGGTGCATATCCATTTTTCAAATAAAAGATTAAGTCAGCATATTGTGATTCAGAATCAGTAATACTTATCTGGTTGATTTCTTCGGTTTGATCTATATCACCTGATTCTGGAATGTTGGATGCTCCTACCAATAACCTGCAAAAACCTTGGCCTCTAACAATCTTTGCTGGTTTAATTTCTAAGTCATATTCTTGAAGTGTTGTAACCCAATTTGCCCTTTTTTCACCTAATTCCCTTTGGATTAATAGTTGCCTTACTGCAGGGAAAGGAACTATAACTTTTGTATGGGCTTTTAAAAGGAAGGGTCTGTAATGTTTGACAGCTTTATATACAGCAAAGGCTTGTTTTTCTACTTCGGAGTAATTCAATTCAGCACCCTGAAGATTTGAACTATAGAATGAAATGGGTGCTTCCAAATTGTGATTGTTAATCTGTGTGAGTACTACTGCATAAGACAAATCGGATGCGATAGTATACAATGTGAAATGATTAGAAAAAATAGGAGTATTTAAAGCGGGGGCATTGATTATTGATTGTTTGATTAAATCAAACGCTTCCTTTTCTGTTGATCCCCATCTAAAGACTGAATTTTTCTTAATCATAGTTTGAAGTGGCAAAATGATTTGAGAAAAGTCTGGAACAAATCTTTTGACAAAATTGATTTGGCCTAAAAATGACTGCATGGATTTTTTATTATGAGGGAAAGGGATTTCAGAGATTTCTTTGATCCTGTCCGGATCAATATAAATGCCATCTTTAGAAACAATAAAGCCTAAGAGCTTTCCCTGGTCCAGAGTGAAGAAGGATTTTTTAGGGTTAAGTGAAATACCGTACCTTTTGTAGCGTTGAAAGATTTGATTTAAATCATGCAAATGATTGGATTTCTCTTTAGAAAATACAGTAATATCGTCTAAGTAGACGACTACTGTTTTGTTAATCAACCCCTATATCCATCGCTTTTTGGAACGTGGCTCCTGCATTAATAAGTCCGAAAGGCATTTTCTGATACGCATATGTTCCCCATTTTGTTCTGAATTTGGTTTTGAGTCGGTCATCAGGATGGACCAAAACTTGGTTATATCCTGAAAAACCGTCTAAAAAGGACATTAACTCAGAGCCTGCCACTGATTGGAGTATCAGCTCCATTGTAGTTAATGGGAAATGATCTTTTAGGCTCGCCTTATTCAAATTTCTGAAATCTATACAAATCCTGATGTCGCCATTTTTCTTTCGGACTGGCACCATATTGGAGACCCAGTTTGAGTGCCGAACGGGAAAAATAATCTTAGCTTTCAAGAGTTTATTGAGTTCTGATTTTATTTGACTCTCTAAGTTCAGATGTATTTTTCTCAACTTCTGCTGAATTGGTTTCTGTTCGGGAAGCATTGGAATGGTATGCTAGATGATGGATGTATCATATGTCTTTAAATCGTCATATTTCCAAGCAAAAACATGTTTATTTTTTCGTAACAGTCTAATGAATGCTTCCTTCTCTTCCACGGAAAGTCCTAATCCTAAATTAATGTTTTGAGGAGTTTGTTCAGTGCCAAGGTTTATCAATTCAAACCTTAAGGTAGAACTTTGGAGCTTTGTATTGGTCATAGGTTTAAACCTGTCTTTAATATCATAAAGATCCTCAAGCTTCACCACAGGCTTTGGGATTGAATTTTCCTCGTGTTTACCTCTCATTTGAAGGTCATGCTCGTTTTCCTCAATGATTTGATCAACATAGGACTTTTCGGAAGTTAAAAACTGTAAAATGTCTTCATCGTGGTTGAATACTCTCCAATTAGTGATATTGTCAGGAATGGATGGCCTAAAAATTAATTCTACTGAAAATCTATCTGGGCTATAATCTTCAGAAGGTAGGAGCTTGGAAGCAACATTGGCTAGCAGGTCGGCTGCTGAATTTTGCGACCTGGGAATGGAAGAAATATTGAATGTTGAAAAGTGGGAGGTGAGTTCCTATACCAGCGACTGATAATGTTTGAGATGGTTAGAAAGACAATGAATTGTATTCCTTACCTGTTTAATAATAATTTCAGAATCTCCAAACACTTTCAGATATTGGACCTTGAGGCCAGTCGCTTTATATAGTTCTTGGACTAAGGCTTCGTACTCAGCTGTATTATTCTTGCATTCAAACTCTAGCCTACAGGACAGCATTGTTTTTTCTCCCTGTGGGCTAATCAAAATGCATCCTGCTCCTGAGCCCTCGCTAGACTTGGACCCGTCGAAATATAATGACCAAAATAAAGAAGTATTAACAATTTCCTCAGTATCATTAAAACATCTTGACCTATCTGTTTATGAATAATTTTTGATTTGAGATGTAGAATTGTTTACTGAGAAAGGAGATGGTTGGGCAGTGAAGTTGCCAAAGAATGACTCTGATGAATAATTCCCCAAAATGTTGTTATTAAATGCTATTGGTTGGTTTTCTTGTTCAAATTCTGTAACTGTATGGGTCATGTGTTTTTCCCGATCGATTTTTATTTGATTTGGCTTTCCCTTATAGGGAAGCCACATATGGGACCAATCGGTAGAAATATACCCATGTAGTTTTTCAGACCAATCCCTACTCAAGATCAAACCATAAAATTCAGGTATATCAGCGATTAAGATATCAACTCTTTGAACTACTCTAGGATCAGCTGATAGCTGATAGTTACTGAGTTGATTTCCCCTAAAACCTGTGCTTTAGTCCTGTCCAACTGCACAATATGAATAGCAGACTTTTGGGGTTCAATGTTCAGTTTGTAACAAACTGAAGCTAGCATTATATTAGAGGATGCCCCTGAATCAATCAAACAATTGTGCAAGTTTCTATTGTAGATCTCGTAGGTTAGAAGGAAAGGAGGAGTATGAGAATTTGATCTATCTCCTATCAGAACTGCATCAGTAGCTTCGACCATACCAGAAGGTGGTTGACCTGCATCATTTGCAGCTTTAGCACTGGGAAGGGGTGAAGTAGGAACAACATTTAATTCTTTGAGAAGCAATTTTTGCTGATGTTTCAATTTACTAAGTTCAAACATGGTAATGTTTGCCTTAGTCCTTTTCATGTCATCAACAATATTGTAATCCATTGAATCGGACACTACCAATGTCTTAGATGTTGATGGGATATTTGAGGTTGAAGGTTGGTTTTGTGGAACTGTTACAGGTGGCTTCTTCGTGGGAACTTTTTCCTTTGTTGTAGTAGCACCTGCACTCCTTTTCTTCGAAGTTATCTGAATAGGTTCGGAGGTACCTTTACTCCTGGTAGTGACAGGAAACATTTCTTCTTCATTTTCTGTATCGGAGTTAGGCAATATAAAATCCCACATTCCATGACATTCAACAACTTCCTCTTCTTCATCAGTTGGTGAAGTTGTTTCTTCTTCTCCATCTTCAAGATCTGAATCTGCATTAGATATAACATTTGGTGGTTTTGATTCAGTTTTCCTGTAATTCCTAAAGGGTCTTTTGGTTGAGGTTTCAGCTACCTATTTTTTGATTTCAACCATTTCATTTGACATAGTCTTGAGGACCTTTTGTAGACCCTCCATGTCATATGGATCTTTAGGGGTTTTCTTCTTTGAATCATCTTTAAAAGAAACTTTTTTGGCTTTTCTATCTTCAAGAGCAGCTTTCTTCTCTAGAGCATTAATACATTTCTCCACAGCAAGTGCTTCTTTCATGTTTTCAGCTAAAGTTGGTTTTCCAGCCCTGTCTACAAAAATAGCTATATTGGCAGGTAGGGCAGTTATATACCACTCGCTTCGGATTTTCTCACTTGGTTTGGAGGCCGTTGGGATTTTATTCAAGAGTTTATTGAATCGTGCATTAAATTCTTTAATTGGTTCCCTATGCTCTATCCTAAGATTGGAGAGATCATTTATTAGTGTAGCCAAAGACCTATCATCACCATACTTAGTAAGAAACTGTTCTTGGCAAGTCGTCCAACTGGTAATGGAACCAGAAGGTAAGGAAAAATAACAGGATCCTGCTGATCCTTGCAAAGTATAAGGGAAAATCCTAACGACAACATCTTGCTCCGTTACTCCCTTCAAATTAACTGCCAACATGAAGTTATTAATATGTTCCTCAGCTTGTGTTCCATCATCTGGATTAAACTTGGGTAGCCATTTCTCAGGTGCATCAGGTAATGCATGCAATGGAGCAGGCATATTGACTGCACCAGGCCTGGTCCATGGATCTGCCATTGTAACCACAGTAGTGGATGATATTACTATTGAACTTCCAGAAGTCTGGGAAGGAGTTGATATTAAGGATTGCGCAGGTTGGGATGTTGAAGTTGCTAATCCCTGATGAACAACAATGTGTGATGAGGGAGTGGATGGTTGACTTCGCACTGGAGAAGGTGAGATGGAGGATGTGGATGAAAGTTCTTCACAATCAGATCCTTCAGTGTTTTTCTTAGCCTTTTTCCTTTTGGGTAAAGGGAACTCAGTAGGTTCAATACCGAGCTTTCCACTCTGAAGTCTGGTGAGAGGGTGAGGTAAATTGAACTGCGAAGTCGCACTGCTTTGAGATACCTCAGATTTCTGTGGTGATATTAAGAAACTCTGAAGTTTATGGATGAGAGACTAAACTTCAGGAGATTCAAGACTTAATTGTTCTAGAGTATGGTGGGTTTGAGCAGTGGTAGTTGATTCCTCTTCTTCTTGTTTGGATACTAGAGAACCAACATGCAATTGGGAAGTACGAGGTGATGCGGAGGGAGAATTACTCTTAGAATGGTCTGTAGATTTGGGTTTGCTTGCCATTCACAATTGATGGCCCTCCTTCTAGCGCCAAAAATGTTGATGCCCCAAAAATCGTTGTATCAACATTGGGGGATAACCTCCCGGTCCGGACCTTAATACAGCTCCTTTTCCATTTGGAATGGTGGCTCCGACTAGGGATAATGGGACCAGTTTCCCAGTAATGAATAAAAGGGGTGGATGAATGATTGATTGTCTAATCTAATGATAGGCGAATAATTTAATATATCAACAAAATAAAAGAACTACTACTAATCCCGGGAACTATTATTCTTTGAAATGTAGCGCTTGATGATCTATGTCTATTGACAAGCATATAGATGACTCTATCTAATAAACATGGACATTTATTCATTCAAGGATTACTTTGTTTAAATAGTTAAACAAAGTGATTAACACAATATTGCTACACTTATCATTTATATCATCGTTACATATATGATCAAAAGAAAAGCATACTATAAACATCCAATAGTGGAAGGAATAAAGAATGTTGTTAAAACACATACATATATCCGATAATAGCAAAAGCGATCAAATGACAATTCATATAAAAAGAATGAATTCAGACATAGATAATAGTACCATATGAGCTGCTAGTCACTCCCAATATCAATCGCTATTTGAGATTCTTCTTCCGACTCAGAAATACTTTCAAACAAAGACAGTAGTGCACATTCGCATAAAAGCTTCTTTGTCAAAATCAGAATAATTGGTCCAGTTTTATAAAAGAATATGCCTGAAGTACAGTAGTGCAACTTCAGGCTTTAAGTCATGTACAAAACTTACGACCCTTTTCAAATACAATGAAAGGGTCTATAAATACTTAATTAAGCTAACTATCTATGAAACTGAAATCCTACTTAATTAGTATCAATTGATCTTGAATATCTCCTTCACAGCAATCTGGCAGTCGGCGGCATGAATCATCATTTAGGTTGTTTTCCTTTAAACCTGAGCTGACATATCGCAAGCATTGGCTCCACTTCGGGCGGTCTGTTGAGGCGAGAATTGAGTTGGGCGGCATAGGTGGCATCCTGAATATCGGGAATGATATACCCGATTGCATTTGTAAGGCATTTGAGGGTGCCTCTCTGGCTGTGTGGTTTGACTAAGAAGAACCAATAGGCGTCCCATGTCAAACTGTTAATTCCTGCGATTAATCTCCCATTTTTCTCTAGTTCCTGATAACATGACTGCTCCAATGTTTTCGTCGCCGTCAATTTACCTGGAGTACATTGGGAAATCATGTTAGACAAGTAGAGAGTATTATTAACCAATTCAACCAAATTACTTGTGGTTGATTTGCATCTTGAAATTGCTCTCTCTGCTTTCATTAACTCGGACTGCCATTCTGTAAATAATATTTCCTTATGTGATTCTAAAATCTTTGGTAAATTAGTCGCCTATCCCTGATCGGTATCTTGCCATTCAAGAAAATTAGTTAATGTTTCATCGGCTTGATCCAAGTCTGTTCTAGCTTTTTCCGATTTTTCACTTATTGATGTCGTCAAATCGCATAATGGTTCCGCCTAGGCGATTTGTCGACATAAAAGCTTTATCTTTGTTATCAATGCCTTGTTTATCTGTAATGCCTCTACTTTGAATTTAGCTATCTGTGGAAGATTATTTGTTTTCTCTAGCTGGGCCGATAGTTGAGCAATCTGCTCATCTTTTGATTTCAGCATTTGTTCATTCGCTGCTTTCAGTTGTGCCAATGCCTCAGACAGCTCTTTCTGCTTTTGGACTGCACTGTGATGAATCCTCTGTTTCTCTTCCTGCAATTGTTTAGTTAATTGATTATTTATTTGCTATTGTGTTAACAATTGCCGTTCTGCTTGCTCTGTCTTCCACTGTGCTTCTGATAGTTGTACTTGCAATGAAAAGATCTCCTGGTCTTTTGTTTTTAATAAAAGACTCACCTCTGATGCCTTGTCTATTGTTGTTGCCGAATAGGCTCCAGCATATTGTGATAGTTTTTTTAGGTCATCAGAGGGGTCAAATTCCCCCTTCCAAACCACGTTGCCCGTCACTGTTTGTTCTGGGAATAGGGAAGGTTTATCAGTCCTTCTCCTCTTCCTCTGTTGTTTTACCACAGCTTTGTGTCTTGGGCTATAGAAGACATCTAAGGGAGGAATTTCTTCTATTTGCAAAATAATCTGATCAGAGGGATCCTTTGGGATTATCTCTACTTCTTTCGAACTGGGTAGGCTGCTGGTTCCACTTGGAACCTATTTTAAAGTGGTCTCTTGTGTGTCTGCCGCTTTTGATGTCTCGACATCTTTAGAGCATTCAAGATTACTGATAATTGAATCGAATTGCTGCCATTCCTAGAGCAATTTCGGGTCAATTTGAGTATCTACATTCACCTCTATGGTGCTATGTTCCTACTCTTTCATCAGGGTTTCCTCTTGTCTTTTCATATGAACTTCCTCCTGTTCTTTTGATGTAACAGGAGGTTCCTTAGTAAGTTTTTGTTCAGGCTCGCTTGATTCTGTTGTTGGGGTTGTTGCTAAGAGATCTAGAGGCAGAGTTTGCAACCTCTATTCTCTAAGTCTGTTGAATTCAACTAACCCGTCATCTTTGTATTCCATTATGGCCAGTGATTTAACTTGGGACATCGACTCGGCTGAGGAGAACAAATCATCAAACTTATCTTCTTTATGATCAAACTTTGTCAATTTGGCCTGTTCAAGTGCATTATAGGCGACTTTGTTTGGATCAAATCGCCTATCTGGGAGAGTTGCTAGAGTTAATGACTTCATCTTTTCAGATTCTTTCTCGGCATGTTTGAAATCATGCAAAGTGTAGACACCACATCTCAGAGGAAAAGAGGGCTAGACCTGCTTCTTGTTTTTCTTTAGAGTTTGTGTAACTCCTTCGGAGATAATCTGATAGGCTATCTCCCTTGCCAGCAGTTTATCAGGTATGTACAAAGGAAGGACATGAGGTTTGGCTTGGCTGCCGAAAATTCTTATATAAGTAAATTTTTCCTCTCCGAACCATCTTCCTATTGATGTCAAATCAATCCCTGCTTGGTAGGAAATCTTAGGAGCAGGTTTATCAAAAATAGAATAATGAATGGGTAACATAAAGCCATTGCAGACTTGGTATAAATGGTGCTTATAGGAAGTTTTCCACAATTTCTGATGGTATATGTGAATGGGCATGGGGTCTTGTGAAGTCCACCTCCAGCCGAGCACGGGAAATTCAGAATTAAAACACAGGGTGTCTAGTATATAAGCACTGTAGTAGAATGGGGGAATAAGCCTTTCAGTGACGTGGGTTTTGGTTCTAAAATCAAGAACTGCGGTTGCTAGCTTATCTGACAGTATAGTTGCCCAATCCATTATTTCACTATTACATGCCGCTTCCATCAAGGGAACCATTTCTATAGTGAAATTAGCGGAATCGTGCAAACCCCACAATCTACACATCATTATCCCAGCATAACAATAAGGAGAACATAGAGAATCGACAAAGTACTTACCTGAAGATTCATGCTTGTGTTTTGCCGGATTTTGCCTCCAATCCCAAATGGGTTCGGATTCAGTTTCGTTCTCATTCAGAATTTCTCTAGAAATGGCTTGTTGTACTTCTTCTCTGGCACAGGAAAATGATACATTTGCCTCAAATCATTAGACTGAAATGAACCGAAGATTCTCCCATCTCCGGTGCAGAAGGTTCTGTCTGTGATTGGGATTTCCTCAATTGCCCACCTCACTACATCCGTATATGGGAGAATTTGTTCCCGACTTGCTATCCAATGAAGGAAAGAGTCGGCTAAGTCCTTTAAAGTAGCATCAGATTTTCGATTGGTATCTACTGTGGCTTGTACTGCTGTCACCTCTAGTTCTTCGGCCTCAATCAAATTATAGGTACTTTGCCAAGTATTTCTGCCGAGTCTTAGACATTTAGTATCGGATATCAATCCTTTTCTTTTACTTCCTGGATCAGTGATGAGTTTTCCTGTGGCTGGCGAAGCAGAAGCGATCATAGTTTTCTTAGACTTCTTCCCCATTTTGCTTGAATCTATTACTTCGGAAGAGTTCTTCACAGGAGTGAAAATGAACGTAATACAGAGAATTGATAGCGCAAACCAAATATGAGCGAGATATATTGATCAATGCACGATGAAGGATTAACTTAAAGTGGCCGCGGATACAATCTGTGAAAAGATTTTTAGGCTTACTATTTCATTAAATGGTTGTTAAAACCTGCCAATCCTTTAAATGCCCATCATATCATTTATTGGCCAAATGATTTGTTTAAGCGTGCCTTGGATGTTTTGGCGGTTGAACGCAGGTGAATCACTGTTTGGAAGATAAGGCCTTTAATACTAATTAATCGTAATATCCCTGCCTTAACAATTCTTTGAAATTTGCACTTTTGGCTTTATCGCAATCGGGCGTCGGGGGAAAACTTAAATCGTTATATTGGTTCCTTTTGGAATCCCCGATTACCGATAGTGATATCGCATCGCATTGGGAGTATTAACTGAGCACTTTGAAAAGCATGCATGGTACATCCACGATCGCCGATAGCGATATCACATCGCATCAGAGCGAAAGGGATTTATCGCATCGCATCGGAGCGAAAGGCACTTTTGTTATGCTAATTTATTATTTCCGATATCCGATAGTGTATTGCCAATTGTCGCGTCAGAGAAAACCAATGGGTCTTTAGGTTATGCCTTCTTTGTCATTGCGACATGCGATCTTGCGATCGCTTTATCGCAATGATAAAAGATTAATCATTTATATATTATAAGACCAAATAATTGGTTTATCAAAAAGGTTTTGTAATGTTTTTATTTTATTTTCAGACCTTTTTGAGTAATACAAAATTGATACCAATTAAAATAAAAAGGGACCCATTTCATATTATAGTTTTGTGAATAAAAATGATATGAAATGGGGGGTTGTTGTAGAGCACAACAAGTTCTTAACTCCTAAAACTGCACACTGCACAATCATAGAGGACAACCTCTTTCAACTGTGAATTGAG
Organism: Pinus tabuliformis; assembly: GCA_031772625.1. Lineage (NCBI taxonomy): Eukaryota > Viridiplantae > Streptophyta > Pinopsida > Pinales > Pinaceae > Pinus > Pinus tabuliformis. The sequence goes on along the minus strand of CM062817.1, from coordinate 1,981,497,149 downwards.
AAACTTTAGAGCATAGTCATTTCACCATGTTGGTTACACTTTCCCAGTGTGTAATTTTGACCAATCTTACCTAGAACTATGCACTTCTAATGTACATTCTGGTCATTTTTGGACACGTACAAAAGCTAACTATGTAATTCTTAGGACCTCTCCCTTAGATATTGTGCACCGTGCAATTACAGTGCCCAAGCTTATCCCTTTTGTCTCCTAAAATTTCCCTCTACACAATTCCTTGACCAGGCATGCCTCCAAAATGCACTACACACTTTCAATGAGTAGTAAGGTGATCATTTAGCCCTTGTCGTTCTCAATTGCACAACACCTAGACCCCTCCCTTTAAGTACTTCCCATTACACATTCTCAGTGAATAGGAACTCCTTCCTTACCTCCTAGAATTTCGCATTACATAATCCATGACTTGCCTCTCCCTTACCACTACGCATTGTGCAATCATAATGCCTAGTCTCTTATTCCTTGCCTCTTGATCCTGTGCACTGCACCTGAGAAGGCCCCTTTGTTATTTCTTGCGCATTGTCCCATAAAATTTAGCATCTCACATGAGAAAACAAGATATAATAGGTGATTTCGGGACTGACGTTATCCTTTCATGAGTAAACTTCATTTGAAAGTCTTATCATCCTGACATGGTAAGATGGTGCTCAAGTAGGTCATGAAGGAGAGGCTACAAGAACACACTTATCCAGATGAAATATAAAGATACCATTATTCAAGAGATGAAGGAAGCTTGGACCATGACTAATGCAAGAGCATCCAACTAAGGCACCATGACCGGGTGTTGGTCTCTGCCAAGTTGGAGAGTTGAGTTAAAATCTTTTTTGTCTTATATGTTTAGTTTGTCAGAGTAGGAGGTAGGATTTCATTTTTGTCTTAATTTCTGTATTAGTCAAAGGTAGTTGGTCAGTTAGGGTTATTACTTGTCTGACTTTAATAAACAACAAATTAATAATTGTCCTGTCATCTTAAAAGGAAAAGACAAATGTGTCTAAATGTAAATCTTGTCATGTAAATAGAACCGAATACTTAGTAGTTATGTAACTATACTGCCTACAACCGAAAGTAACTATAGTTTCATTAACTGTAAGCAAAAACGTATAAATGTAACAATGAAAAACATGTAAAAGGTTCAGCATTTCCATATACAAGTAATAAAAGAGACAGAAAGAAAAATTTTCTATCATCCATCTGTATCATTGCCTACATGCTGTGAAATTGTATTTTATCTATTGACTAATTGAACTCATAAACAACAAGTAGAGTGTAGGCCTACAACTGTAGGTTGTTTTTCTTTTCCTCTCTTAACAGGAAGCCGAATGTTGTAAAATGCATGTAATTTCCACAACCAGAACGGATGGGTACATGAACAAAACTCATGACCAGGAGAAAGTCATACATTGAACAATTTTATGGAGAATACAGAATCAAGGCACTGATGAAACAAACTACAACAAAGGTAATTCTGGACGAACCATCACACATTTTCTTTAACAAACAAAGACAGATAATATATCTATATATATATATATATATATATATATATATATATATATATATATATATATATATATATATATATATATATATATATATATATATATATATATATATATATATATATATTGCTGCTATTCAATACAAATTGAGTATTACATTGTCTAAAACAAATAGAGTATACAACGTCCGCTAGAACAAACAAACCCTAGTCTGGGGTTTGATGTCAAGAAAACCCTCGAGCCCCAACCAGACAGCCAGACCAGAACAATAAATAAACTGGAATTTGAAACCAGACACAGGCCTAGGTCATGAGAATGACCCAAATCATACACAGCAACCAAATGGCGAGGAGAAATCACCATAGAACCACAAAACCCTAACTACAAGTTGACAAACTGTGGAAGACAGAGCCTACCAGCAAAGAGTTGTAGGGTTTGGAGACCGAATCATGATAATCCTTCACGCCCAAGGTCGAACCCTCGACCTGTGTAGACAGAACGAGCCAAGGTTAGCATACATTACACAGTGATGCCTGAACAGAGATACAACATAAGCAAGGGGAGAGCATAATTTACCTGGGAGCATGATAGGACCAAGAATCTCATGAAATAGAGCCACAGAAAACCAAAAGAAGCCTGAGACAAGAGGAGCAGGCATTGGTTAGCTTCTAAACCAGAAGGGAGTGGAGATAAAACATGGAGGGAAAAATTACCTGAAGTTGTAGCCGAGCGAGTCATTGTGACGAAACCTGTGCACACAAGAACTAGAATTTAAAATGACTTTAGCACTATAACAGTAGCTAAGAACATTGTCGACAACAAGAAAGAACAACCGATGGCCCGAGAGACCAGGCATCGAGTCCAAGCAACAACAAAACAAAACAATAACTCACTGTGTAGAAGAATATGAGCGGACCAACCTCTAGAGCCGAGAGAATTTCATGCAACAAGGAAAAATTTGTTGCCAATAGCACAAGCAAGTCCGAGAGATCAACATTTGATCACAACCACACCTAAAAATAGAGTTTGCCATAGGAATTGGGACGAGGCAGAGCACTTTAACAGGAACCCTCACAGAGCTCTCACAGTAGAGAAAACAACCAAACAATGTCCAGAAAGCACAAAGGTTTTGTGTAAAAGACCAAGCGGGAAAACAAAGACCGAGGCTGGGTACAGGGTAGGTTTGCATTTACAAGCCACAATTAATGATTTCTAATTCCAATAAAAATATCCAACACTCATTTTTGCAATCAGCTACCAAATCAACAACCGAATCCGCTAACATAATTAACACCGGACAGCTTGACATCCAAGGTTACGTTGGAGCGTGGGCTGGGTCCCATCAATGACAGAGAGATGGAAAATCAGGTTGACTTAGAGGGTTCCAATATTCATATAGATCCTTTAGAGGGTGAAGATGAATCACATCATAGATTAATCATCAATAGTTGAAGACATCATATTAGAGAAAGGAACCACACATCAATACATTGCCATCAAATCTCATGTCACAGTCACCAAACTATGGTTATTCAAAGTGTCAACACACGAGTGTTTTTTGGTCCCATGTATTTTTTGCCACATTATTGGTGGAATGTAATTTGTATTTTCAAAATTAGAGAATGTAAAATGTGTGGAGGCCCAAGGGTCACACATGCAATGTTAAAAGTCACCATGATGTCCTAGAGTCATTTAGGAGTTCAAAGGTCACATAGAAGCTCAAAAGTCACATAGGAAATCAAGAGTCATGAGGAATGTCAACAGTCACATGGGAGGTGAAAGGTCACATCATTTGTTATAAATAAACCCTCATGCCTCAAGCAAAGGAACATTTCCACCTTCACTTTTCTAGCTTGGCATAGAAGAGAATATGATTCTTTGGAGGAGAAAGTGGTGACTTAATGTTCCACTATTGGGGATGGTGTCACATCATTGTAATTGTGTATCTTAGAACTCTCACTTAATATTTGAAGCTCTTAGATTTGGCACACTTTCATGCATGTATCATGTATGTTGCAAGACTATTCTTTTAATGTTTTCAGTATATGTTTGTCTTCACATGTACTAAATAAAATGAACTATTTAGCTGGCTTTGGTTTATATCTTTTTGAATGTGCACTGTTACTTGCTTTTATGATCTTTGTTATCTTGTGAAATATTTTGCGGGATAATTAATGGTCCTTTATAGGCCCCTATATGTCTTTATTAGGATAGTACTATTACTTTTCTTCTAAAGTCTCACTTTCTCTCTTCCCATCCATGAAAGTACCTTATATACACTACAATTGTATGCTTCACAGTGTCAACTTACTTGCTTGTTTCAAAGGTTATGTGCATACTCTCTTATGTTGTTTTTTGCAACCAAGGAAAACATTTAAGTTATGGAAGTTAGGAATACTATTTGAATGGGGCTCCTACTCCAAATTTTGTGGGTCTAATTTGGACTTCATACTCAGGAGACTTGGGCTCTAATTGGGACATTGTACCAGGGAGACCCCCTATGTTGGTAGACTTCGAACATCGTCAACAAGTGGTGTTAGAAGGAGGGTCAGATGATAAGATGAGCCCATTAAGTTTGTTTTGAATTTATTATCTTGAATGGATTCTTCCAAAATCATAATCCCAGGATGTTTTTTGAACAAATCAAATCTTAAAATCCCTATGGAAATCATTTATAACTTGTCACATCTCAAGTTTGATGGAAAGGGTCCAACAACCATGCTTGGGCATATGCTTTTATTCATTAAATTTTTCCTTCCTAATGGAATACATTGTAATGATTCTTAAGATATTTTTTTTACCCTCACACTTGAAGGTCACGTTAAGCATTGGTGTCATACATTACCAACTGCTTCTATTCATTCACTTAATAAACTTGCTAGGGAGCTTTGTGAACCCTTTGAAATGTATGATTATAAGTATTTATATAAAAGGATAACTCAACTTATAAGAATGAACCCCGATGAGTGATTAGAAGATTTTCTCAATTGGTTTCTTCACCTTCGCTATGAATTCTCTGAAGGCAACGTTGACTAGGATTTTATGAGTGAAAAGTTTCAGTGTTTGGTTCTAATCTCCTTGAAAAATTTTGCATCAAATTCTCTTCATTATTTTTCTCTTCCAAATTTTCTGAATCATGAGGCACCTCCATTCTCAGAGGAGGAATCTATTACTCCTTTTATTCCTTTCTTTCTTTCTTTCTCATTACCAAACAAAGTGGTTCCTCGTTCCAAGACTGGAGCTGTGAAATCTGAAAATCAAATTGTTGATATGTTTCTTCCACATTCATCTTATTCCCATGAGCCAATTTTCATTCAAAAAAAATTTCATGGTTCTCATGATTCCATCGAATCTAATGTGAAGGTTGATCCCTTAATTCTTCAAGATAACATTAACATGCTCAATCTCAATCTTGAATCTATTTCAATTGAAAGTAGTGTTTCTTCAAGGGATACTTGTCATCCTCTATCATTTACACCCCATGACCCTTTGTACCTTGATTCTCTGGTCAATTCGCTCCATCGCCATTTTCTCTAGATACCCTCGATTCTCAATTGGATGGTTCAAGTGATGAGCAGATACAAGATGTATACATTTCACAAGTTAAGTAGAAAATGGATGAAGATTTATTATATCTTACTTCTATTTTTCAAATCCCTCTATGTTCAGATAATCCTTCCACGTTTTTATCTAATCAATAATGATCCTAGTGATAATTCAAGTGAAATTTGAGCCCTTGATCAAAATGAAGGCTTGGGTAACCATCAACATGATCACATTGACTCTATTGATATATATGGTGATGAGTGTCCAAATACATATGTTGATTTCTTAATTTCTCAAACAAACTTGGATATGGAGGGTGTGTTTTGGAATTCGATATGATCATAGAAGAATTTATTACTAAAATTTATTCCTCTCACACTCCCTTGTCCCTTAACACATGTAATGAAACAATGGATGGAGAAAGTGTGTTATGCTCTTCGGATCCACCATCTGGTGAGCCATATTTGAAATCCACATAAGGTGATGAGTTTGTGTGTGATTAAGAAGAAGGTAATTCAGTTATTCAGCATTTATTATGCAATCTATTTGATGATAATGAAATAACCAACAAAATTGTTGATTATAACAACTACCATTTGATTCATAATGATATTGTTGAAACAATTTATGATATTTTTCTTCACACAAAAGATGACCTAGCCATGCTTTCAACATTTAATCATTTGACATTTGAAAGTTTTAGTATTTTCAGGAAGTCGAGGAACTTTAGCTTTAGCTAATGGTTATGTCAGGTTCTCGCAATCCTCATAGGATATTTAGCTAGGTCATATTAGAATTATCTCACATAATTCTTTTCTCAGCATTATTTCATTGGATCTAAACTCACCCTTGAAGCATTTTTCAGAATTTTCAAGTTAATATTCTTAATCCTCGAGGAAGAGTTAATGATTCCTACAAGTACCTTGTATTGAAATCAACATTGGAATGCATATCTCACACAGATGTACATAGCATTTGTAAAACTTCACAAATCAAAAAAATCTTTACCTTTGGATGATAAAGTATTTCATACGCTAACTCATAGATTTTATCGACATACTAACAATTGTGATCTCATTAATTATTTTCCCACTGGTTTATCCAATGATAGTTGTTGGTTTAAATCTATTGATTGTATCAAATCCACATGTTTTTATGATTAATTATCTTACCATTTGGACAATTGTCAAGAAGTCGAGGCACTTCAATTTCTACTAATGGTTATGTCATGCCCTCACGACCTTGACAAAGTTCCTAAAAAATATCAATTTATCTTTGTCCTACGAGATTCTCATCATGAGCTAATGCATTAATTAATTGCTTATCTCTGCAAGAATGTCAATCTTTTCAAACTAGTTATTTTTTGTATCAGGATCCAATCGTTGACTATTTGGAAGAGTCGTACCTCACAAGATTTATTGTTAATCATAAATTCCAATTTTATCTTGAGCTTAATGAACATATGGATGAACATGCATTTGCAAGCTCCCTTGATCAAGGTAAATCTACAGGTTGGATAAAGAAAGTCTTTATAGCACATTGTTTTGCTTGCAGAAAAGAATTTCTTATGCAAATTATTAAGGTAAACATCTTTATCATTTCACATTGTTTCAAAATGGTTCTAATCTTTGATATATTTCTATTTGCTTTGGGAGAAACTCGCGTGGCTTCATTGGGAATTTTATTTCACATGATGTTGACCTTCTAGTTTAGATAGACTAGGATTTAGGTTTAGTTCCATTATTTTTCTTAGTTGCATGCTAGTTACATTTGCATTTGTATTACAACACTTTTCCTGCATTCCCTTTCTCATTTTAGTTTTGTTCTTTGCATGCTCTTTACTAGTTTTGACTTTTTCTTTTGTATGTTTTGTCTTTTATGTTTTTTCATGTTTTCTTTTGTTTCTTTGCTCGTATTTTATTTTAATATGAAAGCCGTCATGTTTATCTCTATGGTAATATGGAAAAAATCAAAAGGGAAATTGTGAAAACTAGCAACATTTAGCTTATATTTGGTCTACTTCTTTTTTTGGACCTAAATACCTTTTAAGTTCAATGATGCACATATGGAAAATATGTTTCATCCTGACGAAAGCTCAAACATATATATGATGTTTGTATCTATAATAGGATCTTGATTCATTGAATCAACCATTTATATTTATTATTTTCAACATGTCAGCTCAGTCAAGTAGAGAAGGGAAAGGAGGATAAACTTAAGCCAGCGTATTAATTTCAAAGGTATATGCATAAGAGTCTTTGTAAAACAAGGAACAACCTCTCTTTCCCATAAGATAAGTTAGGATCCCTCTTCCACCCTTGGTTAAACAAATGCCTATGAAATTCCAATGAGCATAAAGTAATAAAATAAAGGAAGGGTGAAATAAGAGAAAGGCTTCCTGTGGAGAGAGGTTAAGCAAGAAACTTCATCGGGGTATTAAACAGGCTCACTGGTAGCAAAGAAATGTCTATGATTCCTTAAAGTGACTCCGCCAAGGTACTAAACAGGCTTGTTGGAAGTGGAGCAAAACCATAGATGATAATAAAACTTTGACATATTACACTAATTGAATTTACATATCCTACTCCCTAATCAAAACCACTGAATTTTGATTAGCCTTGTGAAATATGTTAAGCTGGCAAGAGGAATAGAATATACTACATATGTAACTAGGCTAAATAAAGAAGCTAGGGTGATCAATACGATGAGACAATACATAAAGAAGGTTAAACCTCATGCTTAATGTTAGTCCTAATCAGAGAAGTTGGGGTTCTTCCAGTGTGTTTCCAAGTGTTGTTTCTGTTATAAAACCCTCAAAATGTTTACTACATTCAAATTTTGGAGCCTCCTTATGATCAAGTCATCCCTTGTTTCAAGCCATTAACGTCGTGCGTAGTCATGTTGTTCAATTCTTCCTTTATGAATCCTAAGTATTGATCTACTTTCTTTCATATGCCCAACTTTAATGTCTTCACAAGCGGACTTCTTCCAAGCATGCAAGATAGTGAATCTCTTGTTGAGATACAATGTCTATGTAGTGCCTAGAGATAGTGATTATGCAATCCTTACCAAAAATGATTTTCAAACTTCTAGTGACAATGACTGTGAAATTCTTGCTCACAGTCACTACACAATCCTTGCTCACAATGACTGCACAGTGCCTACTGATAATGTAAGGAAACCCTTTGTCGATAGTGATTGCACATGCATTTTTGCAGTAAGAATGTACTTATTTAATTCAATGTTGGCACACCTCTTAGTGGAATACAATTCACTCTTGACTCCTAGTTTCCCAACATGTACTAAGCGCCCTCACAACTCTAAACCTAATTGCATGTATCCACTCCCTTTATAAAGAGTCTAGCCCAAAGCTTGTCCCACATTCATCTGAATCTTTTGAGCTCTATGCAATTTTGGAGTAAAACAATCATTCTCTCACTCATGGTTGTAAATGCCCCATCTTCTAGGTGAGTTTCTCAACTGTCGCTTTTTCTCCCTTTTTCTCTTGCAATTGTCATTTTTTATTTCCCTATCTCTTTTAAGTGTCATTTTTTCTTTCTTTCATTGTTGCATATGTCGCTTGTGCTTTCTTTTGTTTTCACATGTGTTTCTTTCACTTTAGCATGTCGCTCTCACTTGTTTTCACATATCCTAAAATCATTATGACACACTTTCTAGAGGCAACTCCAACACACTCTCTTGCACTAGTTGATATTATCTATCATGAGAACATGTCTTGGATACTCTCCTATGGTGTAGAACACCTTTTCATCATGGTTTACACTTGTGTTGTAAAGATATATCTTAAGTGTTGCACTTGGAGATAAGTGTTGTTTCATTATATACATGTTGATTATGGGTATTGTATATATTTTGATCATGTGTTTTGTTCTATATGTGTGTGCGATCATGATCAGGACTTGTTGTATGCTCTTACTCTTAATCTCTTGTCTCATTGATCCCACACTTAGTTGATTTTGGAGTTCTCTTGGTCCTCTGAACAACTTGTACAATCCATGACTAATCTTCATCCCTCAACGAAGTGTATTGTGCACTACACATTCCTAATTTGTAGTGGTGGAGTTCCTAGCTCCTAGAAATTCACACTACGTAGTCATAGATGATATCCTCGTTCAACTATGCATTTAGTAACTTCAAATCATAATCATTTCACCTTGCTAGTTACACTTGCCAAATTCACAATTTTGACCAACCCTGCCTAGCATTATGCATTGCACACTGCTAGTGGATGGTCATGTCATTCGTGGACCCTTGTAGAATCCAATTGTGCAATTCTTATTCCCTCTCCTTCAGCTATTATGCATTGTGTAGTTACAGTTCCCATGCTTGTCACTCTTGTCTCTTGAACTCCACCTCTACACAATGCCTTGACCAGTCCTTCCTTCATTGTGCACTATGCACTTTCATTGAGAAGTAGATTCATCTTGAAACCCTTACAATGCTCTACCACGTATCACCTAGACCCCTCCCTTCAAGAATTTCATGCCATGCATTCTTAGTGAGCAAGAAAACCTTCCTTGCCTCCTATACTTGCCCAATGTGGAATCCATGACTTGCCTCTCACTTTCCACTGTTAATTTTGCAATCAAAATGTCGAGACCCTCACTCCTTACCTCCTGATCCTGCACACTATGCCCAAGAAGGCTCCTATATTAGTTATTTCACATTGTCCCATCATATTGAACATCTCACAAGAGCAAACAAGATAAAATAGGTGATTTCAAGACTTATGTTGTCTTGTCATGAGTAAAATTCAGTTGTAGATCTTATCATCCTGACATGGAAAGATGATACTCAAGGAGGTCATTATGGAGAGGCTACAAGAACATACTTTTGGATATGAGATACAAAGATACCATTATGCAATAGATAAAGGAATCTCGGACCACGACAGAGAGATGGCAACTCAGGTAGAGATGGCAACTCAGGTTGACTTAGAATGTTCTAATATTCATCTAGACCATTTTAAGGGAAAATATGAAGCACATCATAGATCAGTCATCAAGAGTTGAATACATAACAACGGAGAAAGGAACCTCAAAATTAATACATTTCCATTGAGTCTCATCTCATAGTCACCAAATCATGGTTGTTCAAAGTGTCAACATAAGAGTGTTGTTTTGTCCTATGTATTTTTGCCACATTATTGGTGGAATGTAATTTTTTTTTTTTGAAATCATAAAATGTAAAATTTGTGGAAGGCCAAGGGTCACATATGGAATTCTAAAAGTCACCATGAAGTCCTAGATTCATATAGGAGTTCAAAGGTGACATAAAATCTCAAAGGTCACATGGGAGCGTGAGAGTCATGAGGGATGTCAAGAGTCACATGGGAGGTGAAATCTCACCTCATTTCTTATAAATAAACTCTCATGCCTCAAGCAAATGGAATTTTCCACCTCGACTTCTATAGCTTGACATAGGAGAGAAGATGATATTTGGAGGAGAAAGTGGTGACTTAATGTTCCACTATTGGGGCTAGTGTTGCATCATTGTAATTATGTATCTTGGAACTCTCACTTAATATTCAAAGCTCTCAGATCTGGCACACTTTTATGAATGTATTGTGGATGTTGTGAGACTATTATTTTAATGCTTGTGGTATATGTTTTCTCCACACATACTAAAGAAAATGAATAATTTCGTTGTCTTTGGTACATATCTTGTTGAATGTGTGTTGTTACTTGCTTGTATGATTGTTGTTATCTTGTGAACTATTTTGTAGCATAATTAACAATCCTTTTTATGCTCCTTTGTGTCTTTATTATGATAGTATTATTACTTTTCTTCTAAAGTCTCACTTTCTCTCATCCGGTCCATGAAATTACCTTATATACACTGCAATTGTATGCTTCACAGTGGCAACTTACTTTCCTCTTAAAAAAATTATGTGCATACTCTCTTATGTTTTTTATCGCAACCAAGGAAAACCTTTAATTATGGTGGTCAAGCCTATTATCCATATGGGTCTCCTACTCCAAACGGTGTGGGTTCTAATTATAACTTCATACTAGGGTGAGCCCCTATGTTGGCGGACTTCTATCATTGTCAACAAATATTTTATTTTCTCATAGTGTAAAGGATACACAACATTCATAACTTGAGTCATTATTGCATAATATTTTTTCCTTATAGATGCCAATATTTTCCCTATTGATCTCTATAATGCTTAATCGCTTTGTGGATTTGATCCTCTTATTCTTTGTGTGCTCTATATGCTTGTAACTTCAATTCTACCTTCATCTTCAACATCATTATATTGATCTTCAACCTCTTCCACTTTGTTGCCTTTAAGAAATATCAATGCACTATGTTCTTCCTCTTTCTTGACCATGTCTTAACATTCATGAAATGTGACGTCTCCACTAACAAATTCTTTGTGAGTTATGGGATCATGCATTTTATAAGGTTTGTGATAAAAAAAAAACAACCAATAAATATGAACTGGATTTCCTTGACATCAAACTTTCTCTTATCTTCTTTAGAAACATGAGAAAGTACTTTTCTTCAAAACATTATTAGATGTCTTACAATTGGTTTATAGGCATAAAATTCTTTATAAGGTATTTTTTTTCTCTAGAAAATTTGTAGGACTTATATTTTTCAAATATAGAACAATGGTTATTACTTTAGCCCAAAAATCAATAGTGATATTTTTACCTTTAATCATAGTTAAAGCACATTGAACTAAAGTTCCATTTTTCCTCTTAGTTGCTCCATTCTTTTGAGGATTATGTGGCACCGTAAATTGTTGTTGAACCCCATTGTTTTTGCAATATTTTATGAAAGTCTCTCATAAGTATTTCCCCCCTCTATGAAATCCTTGATGTACCTTCATGTTTTCTTTCCAACCATATCCTTAAATTCTTTAAAGTATTCAAATGAATCACTTTTCTTCCTCATAAAGTAGACCTAAGTATATATAGTTTTCTCATCAATCAACGTAAGAAAATAATATGCTACACCAAGCGATCTTTTCTGCATGGGATGGCATATATTAGTATGCAGTGTGCATTAGTTCCATAATTTCTCATTTCATTTTCTATGTATGTGTAGGAAACTCTTCTATATGTCATTTAAGGAATGCACATCCCTCACATTCAATATACTCATTCTTACGAATTGGAACATCACCCTCTATTCGCTTTTTTTAACTAACATGGAATCATTATGATCCAAATTTCCATACCTTGGATGCTATAGTTCTGCATTTGATAAGGTTATTGATGCAACATTTGACGACCCTTCCTAGTTACATCAAACTTGTATAATCCTCCAACTTTGACTCCTGTTTTTGTAGCATTATATTGATCTTGCATGCCCTTTACAACACATTGTAACATAACAAATTAAACCTTTAAATTATGATATGAAATAGTGGAGATTGAAATCAAATTCTTCTTATATTCTTATAACATATATAAAATTTAAAATTTATGTCTCCTAACGATTAGGAAAATTCACATATATATCTCCATACCCTTCAATTTCATAAGATAGACCATCTCCTAGATATATATTTCTACCATTAGTGTTTTGATGAAATGTATCAAACCAATCCTTCTTGCACGACATATGAATTGATTCACCTAAATAAATAAACTAGGCACTCACATCATTATTTCTGGCCAATAAAACTACATCATAAACAAACAACTTTGTGTTTTCAAATTCATTAATTATTGATGCATGTTTGTCCAAAAAAAATTCCATTATGTCTTCTATGTTTGAATTGATCAAACTTTCTTTTCAAACAATCCTTAGTAAAATGAATTGCCTTACCACAATAGTAGCATACATCATTTTTCTTCATATTAGAATTTTTTATTGGTGGTGGTTATGTGCCTTAATATGACTTTTGCATGTGGCTTTCCTCCTTTCTTTCTCCCCAACTTTTTTCCTTTGAATGGTTGTTGTCCTTTTACTTCCAATGCCAAATTTAAACTCTAGGATCTTCTTCCTTATTTCTTGCTCTTGCAAAAAAATGCTTATCAATTCATCAAATATGATGGGTTTTTCTTTAGCTACAAGAATAATGATGAACATTTGGTATTCATGGAACAATCCATTCAATGTAATTGTGACTAGATCATTACATGAAACGTTTTCACCAATATCCTTGAGCTTAGATTTAAGCTATTTAATGCTATAAATAAAATTGTGGAAGTGTTCATTTTGCTCCATTTTAATTGAGAGGACTTTGTCTTTTAAAAATAAAACCCTATTTGGATTTGTAATCTCATACAAACCTTTGAGTTTCTCCCAAGTTTATTTGGATTATTCCAATCCTTGTAATGATAAATAATGTTGTATTTCACAAACGTTCTCAAGGGCACATTTGTTTTGGTATGTCTTCATCCTCAATCCTAAATTGGGGCTAGTACTTTGGTTTCAAAGTTATATATGACTAACCAAATATTATAGTCTCCCATCAATATCTACAAATTAAGCAACAAACTTCTACAAATTAAATTACCCTCCACACAAGTGTTGACTGCTTCTCCTTCTTCTTTACAGCTTGATCTCAGCTTCACATATGCTCCTCAAATAGTAGATTCCCAAGCTATTCTTTGGCGGTTTGTTAGGTCCCTACAATACTAGTGATTACCCAATTACTATTGTAGTTGTATCCCTTATTAATATTGTTGTGCCCCTATTGTCCCCATATTGTTATTACTGTGCCCCATAGAATTCCTCTATCGTTATTTTTGTGCCTTTATATTACTATTGTTAGGTCGGTTGGTTATATTGTGACTCCTTAAACTCCTATATATAGAAAGGAGGTTTTGTCATTTGAATCATCAAGGAATCATTCATTTGTGTAATGTAAAGGAGGTTACCCCCTCGAAGAGGCTAAATTCTAAGGCGTTGATCTATATTTTCTATCTTTTCGTGAGTTGGTTTCATAACATTTGGTATCAGAACTTTGGATTCTAGGGTTTCAATACTCCAAATAGGCCATCATGGAATTTTTGCTATAACTTTTTTTCTACAATGTTTCAAAAGCAAAAAAAGAACCTTTTGCGACGAAATCGCACTAAACCTCGGGTCCAAATTTCAGAGCTTTTCGCACTATATTTGCGGAGATATGATCTGAGGAAGTTGGTCTTTTTGCAGACTCCTGAATTACATTCCAAATAGGTGACCTAGGGAAAATCATCATAACTTTCTCTCTTAGCATCAGATTGAAATTTCATAAGAAGGTACAGAAAGAGGATGGACTGTAGTTTCTTGTATATATTTTTCAGATCCAAAGGTCAAAATAGGGGCACGTGGCATGTCGTACAAGTTCGCTCTACTGAACTACTCTATAATCAGGTCACTGTGGGAGATTTGGCATAACTCTTCCTTTGAGAATCCAATTTGGATTAGACTGGTGGCATTGTAAATAGGACACAGAGAACTACTACAGGTCACAATTTCAGAACTGGACAATCTGAAATTATAGAGATACATCAGAGGCAATATCGAGCTCCTACAAAGTGAAAAAAAGTGTGTAGATTTTTTTAAATTTTTGCTTAAGATTGGTTTGAAAAATTATTTTGAAGGAATTCAAAGGGCATAGTAGAGAATTATTATCGGTAACTGATGCCCCGAGGAAATAAAATGCAAACACCTAGTAAGCAACCTAAAAGCTCTAGCATGACTCATGAAGAAGAGGAAGAAATACTACATGATATATCAAAATTACAAGACCAAGTGCAACAAATGTCACTCTCACAAAAGCTAACAGAAGCTAAGATAAATGGCGTGGAATCTAAGATAAATGGCATGGAATTTAAGATAAAGGGCATGGAAGCTAAGATGAATGGCATGGAAGCTAAGATGGATGATTTGAAGATAGACATGGCAGATTTGAAGATAGATTTGAAGACAGACATGGCAGATTTGAAGACAGATTTGACAAATTTTCTACAAGAAATACTTACTAATGGTGAAAGGATAGTAAAGGAAACTCATGATGCAAACAAAAGAAATGTTAATCATGATTTCATAGACTCTAATGTTGGATCGAAGACCCACCATATTCCAAAAATCGATATGAGGAATTTTGATGGCAAGGATCCCGCAACATGGATATTACAGATGGAGCAATTTTTTGATCTCAATAATGTGCAAAACACACAAAAGGTACATATTGCAACTTTATATTTGGAACCAAATTAGTTTGTATGGTATAAATGGCTTTGCTCTCGTAAAAAAATTATCACTTGGGCAATTTTTACAGAGGAATTGACAGCACATTATGAGGATACAAAAAGCAACACTTTTTTAGCCAATTGATAAGTCTCAAACAAAATGGTTCAATAATGGAGCACATTGAGGAGTTCCAAAAATTGAAAATAAGGGTAAAAAATATTCCAGAGGAGCATAGGATTGATGCGTTCATAGGGACTTTAAAGGATAATATCCAACATGATGTTCGCCTTTGGGAACCTGATTCATTAGAGAAGGCATTCAGGTTAGCAAGAAAAATGGAAAGCAAAATTATGGCAACCAAGAAGCATACCACTCACAACTATAAAGATGGAAGTGTTTTTGCCCCTAGTCTTCCACAACCTATAAGGCTGACACCACAACAATTGGAAGAAAAAAGAGCAAAAGGGCTTTGTTACAGTTGTGATAGAAAATACACTAAAGGTCATAAGTGTTCTGAGAAGAAATTATTCTACATAGATTGTGAAGAGGAAGAAGAAAAGGAGCAAGAAAGGTCAAAAGAATACGATATACTCCAAGAACAAAGCCTAGATAAAGAAGAAATGAATCCGACCATATCTTTTAATGCATTGGCGGGAATTACCACTCCTCAAACCATCAAGATAGAAGGACAAATCAAGAAGAAAAAGGTAATAGTGTTGATTGATTCAGGAAGTACCCACAATTTTATTCATTGTCAGGTAGCAAAAGAATTGAATTGCTTCATATATCCAGCACCAGAGTGTCAAGTGATGGTTGCAAATGGAGGAACAACAAATTGCTCAGGAAAGTGCCATAATATCAAGCTATCCATGGGAGAATATGTATTGACTAGCCCAATGCTTTCCATTCCAATGGGAGGTGTTGATGTTGTACTAGGAGTCAAATGGCTACAATCCTTGGGTACAATAGCTTTTAATTTTCAAGAGATTTTCATGAAATTTTCTACAAAAGGAAAGGAAGTTGAATTAAGGGGTATTATAGGGAAACCGGGAAATATAATCAGCTCTTACAGTATGACAAAGCTTCTAAAAAAGGAACAAAGAGGTGTAATTGCACAATTACGTTCACTATATGTTTCCACATTGAAATCATCTATTTCTCCAAATATCCAAAAAGTGTTAGACAATCATTCCAAGGTATTTGAGACTCCCAAAGATCTCCCACCTATTCATGATCATGATCATGCTATTCATCTGATTCCAGGAAGTGTTCCTCCAAACATCAGGCCGTACAAATATCCCTATGCCCAAAAGAGTGAAATTGAACGTATGGTGGCAAAAATGTTAGAGGTTGGCATAATTCAACTTAGTGAAGGTTCTTTCTCTGCTCCAGTAGTATTGGTGCACAAGAAAGATGGATCATGGCGCATGTGTCCGGATTATAGGGAGCTCAACAAGCTCACTATTGAAGATAAGTTTCCCATTCCTGTCATTGATGAATTACTAGATGAAGTGCATGGATCAATTTACTTCGCCAAGTTGGATCTTCGTTCAGGATATCATCTAATCAAAATGAAGACTAAAGACATTCCAAAAACAGCATTTAGAACTCATGAGGGTCATTATGAATTTTTGGTCATGCCTTACCAATGCACCTTCTACATTTCAAGGTTTGATGAATTCCATTTTCAAACCCTTCCTTAGAAAATTTGTTTTAGTATTTTTTGATGATATACTAATCTACAACAAGTCTTGGAAGGATCACGTTGAACATGTTGACAGGGTGCTACAACTATTGGTGGAGAAACAATTATATGCAAAAAGATCCAAATGTTTCTTTGGAGTACAAGAAGTGGAATATCTGGGTCATATTGTATCTCATGAAGGAGTTAAGGTAGACCCTAGCAAAATTAGAGCCATTAAGGAATGGAAAATCCCCACATCCATAAAGCATCTGCGAGGATTTCTCGAGTTGACAGGGTATTATCACAAGTTTGTTAAGAATTATGGGAGAATAGCAGCACCTCTAACAATGTTATTGAAGAAAGATGCATTTTCATGGACTCCAGAAGCAACAAAGGCCTTCAAACATCTTAAAGAGGCAATGTGCCAAGCACTGGGCTTAGCTACACCGAACTTCATAAAAACCTTTATTGTGGAATGTGATGCTTCAGGAAATGGAATTGGTATTGTTTTAATGCAAGATGAAAGACCCATTACTTTTGAAATTCGTCCAATCAAGGGAAAGTTTTTACAGAAAGCTATTTATGAGAAGGAAATGTTGGCAATACTACATGCACTTAAGAAATGGTGACCCTACCTAATGGGAAGACACTTCAAGGTAAAAATAGATCATGATAGCCTTAAATACTTTTTAGAACAAAGATTATCCTCTGAAGAGCAACAAAAGTGGGTCACAAAGATGTTGGGTTATGACTTTGAAATCATCCACAAAAAAGAGAAGCAAAATGTGGTGGCAGATGCACTCTTATGAAAGGATGAGGATGTGGAAGCATTGTTGTGCGCCATTTCTATTATCCAACCAGATTGGATAAACGAAGCAAGGGAGGAATGGAAGTGTTATCACTCGGGTTTTCCCAAAAGTTGTAAGAAAGGGAAAGGAGGCCGAGGTAACCACTAACCAATCTTTTAGATATAGAATCTAGCCAATCTGTATCCAGAGAGGGCTCTCTCTTTATGATTTATCTTTTTTTTTAAACGTATTAGGCTAGTTATGAAGTTCAAGGGTTTTGTTTGAGTTTGGGTGGTGAGATTCAATAGAAGAGAGAGGTAAGACAGAGTAGTTCAGTCCATTGGGCTAATGGATTCAAAGAAGATGGCTTTCTGGATTTGTTTTCTTAACAGAGGATGGTTTCACAAAGCAAGGTGGTCAAACAGGGAACAAATAAAGACTGGAAACAGATGGAATGGGCTTAAATGGGGTGAAGGGCAGTTGAGAATCCTTAAACCTATTTAAAGAGGGAAATTGGATGATTACTAATAAGGAGCAGTTAAGTATTCTTTAGCAAATAATCAACATGAAAGAATTAGGAAACATGAGCAATTAAGATTTCACTGCTTATCCTAATTCTGAAGAAAACATAGAGAACAATAATGACTGAAAACAGAGTGCAATCAAGCATATTCTGAAATTAAATCTTTTCTTTATCATTTAGATTGTGAAACACATATGATATAATAAACTAAGAAAACTTTAAAACACAAGATATAAAGGACTTATTGATCCAGTGGTTGATTCAAGAAGTCTGTGACAAGTCCTCTGCTTCAATTCTTCATCCAATAAGCCATGCAACAGTTGATTCCAATAGCTCTTTATTCCAAATAATCAATATTACAACAAAGTATAGGAATCCACACTCAATACTCCATTTGAGGAGCTATTTATGCATAAAATTATAAAACAAATATCTCATAACAGAGTGAGATAATATCTAGGATGACTAAAAATAGTTTACAAAAAATAGAAACAGCTAGCCTTGAAAATAGGGAAAAGATGAACTGATGTTGTGTTGGTCCTGTTTTTGTTGAATGTGCTAGAGGCAGGCCCTAGGATTCGGCTTGCAGCTATCTTTCTTCGGTCACTCTGTGCTGGCTGCCCTGTTCTTACTGATACTCTTTAACCCTGATCTGATACACTTTGATTGTTTACCCTGTTCATCTCTGTCTGGTAGATAACTCTGTCTGATAAATAGCTCAACATTTAACTTTTACCCAGGGGTGAAATTTTAACAATATTTCCAACATATTTTCTGTGAGGAACGTTGAGGGGTGCAACCTTTCAGGGTTACAAGGGGTTTTCTTTAGTTTCTTTGTATTTTCAAACCGGAATTCGGGCCTTCTGCGTTGAAGAAGGAAACAGTACACTGACAAGTTGAAATGGCAACTCGGAGCTCATGGTGTAGCTCTTCTAGTCGGGCGCCGGTTTGAAACTGGACTGCTGGCCTCGGTCGTTGTTTCTGCCTGGAAATACTGGACGCAGCGAACAGCAACAAAAATGGCATTTTATTCATTTTATTCAGCAAAACAACGGTTGGTGGGAGTTTTTGGCATTTATCGGGCGGATAACATCAGTGGAGGGCAGGTGACGTGGCGGATGACGTCAGCAAAATGCGGTTAGCAGTTTTGCTCGCACCGCTTTTGGGGTCAAGTGGTTTTGGATGGAGGGTGAGCGAGCATGCTGAACGGGCGACGCGTGGCAGAGGTACGGCGGAAAACCGTCGGGCGATCGCGAGTTATCACGTGGTCAAAAGGGGGGTCGCGATATCATTTTCGGCCGTTGGATGAGCGGGGAATGATCGGACGGCTGACAGGCTTTGGAGATGGCGGGGAGTTATGCTGCGGGGCCGACACAATAAACAATGTTTTAATTATTTCAGGCGCAATTATATTGGTCGGGGTAATGGTTAGGGACAGTTATTAATTAACTCGGACGGTTAATTAACTCCAAGGTTGCATGGTGGGGAGGTTATGGTTCTTAACAAGTTTCAAATAAACTTATTAATCCATGTTTATACAATGTTTTATGACCGTAATCGACCAGGGCGGGGTATTTGTAATATCGGGGTTTTTATTATATTTATATAATACGGGATGGATAATAATTTATATGGGATTTATATAATAAAAGTTAGAGTAAATATGAAAATGAATCAAAATGAAAAGCGCCATGTTTTATGTTAAAAAATTTTACATTAAAACTTAGGCTAAAGGGAAAAAGGGGTTTAATCTTTATGAAATGGAATGAGTGGTTTATGAGTGATATTAAGAACAGATCTTAATATTTTAGGGGGAATTAGTGAATGATTAGGGAAAAATATGAAGGGGAGTTAGTTATTCAACCTTGCCTTTCTTGAGCTCCATCAAGTATAATTTCTGCCTTGCACTTGTGATAGAGATAAAGATTAACACATTTAGAGACATAATCTATCACAAGTATCATTCTGCAACACCATCTACCTACCCTGCCTACTTTGGCATAGCATTTTTTCTTCTTTATTCGGGTGCACTTAGACTGGCAAACCCTTTTCAACTTTCCCTTTCTTTGCATAGTAAGCCTACCTAAGTCTGCACTTATTACTTCCAAGGGCTCAGATTACACTGTTGAGCTCCTTTTTATTTATTCTACCTATCTACTTATCTGTCAAGATTAAACAGTTTGGTCAGATTTTATTTTCTATCTCTAAAACAGGAAATTCAAATATGAACTAGCCAAGATAAAATTATTTGGCTCTTCATCAATTGTGGCATAAATTAACAAGCTGCACACAATGCTTATTACAGAAAATTAAAAAGTAGTGGCATTAGACTTGCACACTTTCCTGCTCTATTTTTATTTTGGGTTCATTTCTTTCACTTTTTTGACCATTTTATTTATTTTTCTACCTTTTGATTTTTGTTTTAGGCTATACCCTCTTTACATTTTTTACATTTTTTGATTTTTTGATAATATGGAAAACCTTTGCAACAAGGAAAGGAATGAACATATTACAGAGCTCATCAAGTCAATCATGAAATATGACACCTATTTGTATAGGAGTATAATAGTGGCTCCACTTGGGGATGGCTTTTCTTGGTGGAAAGCCAAGAATAGTAGGTCAGATGGCCTTCTGAATAACTTAGACTATGCTCTGAAATCTCATTTTTTTGGTTGCTTTATTGTATATATGACAGCACACTTGTGAAGCTTAGGGCCTTCTCTTCGGGCTTCAACTGCAGCAAGTTACTATCCAATCCAAACTGTGACATTATTAAGGATATAGTATGTACATGTTAGAGTCAGAATACATTAAAAAACTGGATCAAAGTAATGTTTCAACATTCGACCATTCACTGGTCCTTCTTCTGTTTCTGTACCATCCAGGCTCTTCAAAAAGTAAGTATTGTTCCCTTGCAATGCCTGGATGATAAATGGCCCTTTCCACAGGAAGTCAAACTTCCCATGTTTTCCTTTGTCTTCTCTCCTGGAATCCCATCTTAGAACTTTGTCTCCAAGGTAGAAGTCTTCTGCTTTGGTCCTTTTATCAAATATTTTCTTGAGTTTTTCTTGTAACACTTGGGATCTTTGGTGCACTTCCTCTTTGGTCTGCTGCAAATGGATGGTCTGATTTATTCTCCTTTGAATGTCATTGGGTTCCACCTGAGCTTCTTGCAGTAATTTCATTATAGAAACTCCTAAAGATGAAGGAAATACAGCCTCCATGCCATAAACTAACTCATAAGGGCTAGTTCCAATAGATCTCTTTGTAGTAAGTTTGTCTGCCCATAGTGCATTTATAAGTTTCTTGTGCCATTTTTTCTTGTTCTCTTCCAACAATTTCTTAATAATATTAATCAAGCTTTTATTGGAAGAATCAGCTAGACCATTACCTTAAGGTAATAAATTGTGGAATGGCCTAAAGTGATATGGTATTTGTTACAGAAATTTATCATTTTCTTGGACTTGAAGGCAGCAACATTATCGGTTATGATCTTTTCAGGACAGCCAAATCTAGACAATATGTTGGTTTCTAAGAATCCTATAATCACTGTATCATTGGCTTGTCTAGAAGGAATGGCTTCTATCCATTTGGTGAAATAGTCTGTGGTAGTGAGGATCCATTTATGTTGGCCAGAAGAGGGAGGGTGTATTTCTCCAATGAAGTCCAAACCCCATTGTTGAAAAAGCTTTTCAGTGGAAATTGGTCTCAAGGGTAAGGGTAACAGTTTCCTTTTGCCTTCAAAAATTTGGCATTTGTGGCAAGCAGTGACAAACTTCTTTACATCAGCGAACAAGGTTGGCCAATAAAATCCAGCCCTTAGGATTTTTTCTGCAGTTGATTTCCAGTGAATGTGTCCACCGCAGTCCCCTGCATGAAATTCTTTGAGAACCTTGTCAGCTTCTTCTTTTATTAAACAATTCAATAGAATACCTTCATGATTTTTCCAAAAGAGAGCATTATCTAAAATACAGAATTTTGAAGCTTTCATCTTTAAAAACCTTTTCTTTGTTCTGGATAACCCTGGAGGAGTCTGCAGGTTTGATAGTACATGAGTTATATCAGCATACCAAGGTGATTCTAAGAAGTCCTGGCTGATTTGTGGAGTCGCCATCTCCTGTTCATTATCCAGTTCATTAATATTCAGGGCTTGAAAGTTTGTTTCAGTCATGAGTTTAGCCAATCCCTATCCTTTATAAGCTTTGTAGGTTTTATCTCAATATCATACTCCAATATATTAGCTATCCATTTACCTCGTTTGCCTTCAATTCCATCCTGAGTCAGGATGTCTTTGACAACAGCATTTGGTACATAGGCTATTACATGGGAGTACAATATATAGACTCTGAAGTCTTTAATAGCTTTCACAAGTGCAAAAGCCTATTTTTCCATGATTTTATAATTTAGAGATGCATCTCTAAGTTCTTTACTGAAAAATGCTATGGGTTTTTCACATCCTTGAGCGTCGTTTTGCAATAAAACAGCTGCTATAGTGTGTTCTGATGCAAATGAAAAAATTATGAAGTCTCTATCGAACTTCGGACTTGTAAGGACTGGTGTTCTAGTCAAAGCCATTTAAATTTCTTCAAATTCTTGTTTGGCTTCTACTGTCCATTTAACCTTTGAATCCTTTTTTAACATATTGTTCAACAATCTACTTAATTCAGCCAAATTAGATATGAATCTTCTTCAAAAGTTAATCTTTCCTAGGAAAGCTTGAAGTTCTTTGACATTTCTGGGGTGGGGTATTTGCAGAATAGATTCTATTCTAGCAGGATCAATTCTGATGCCATCTTTGAAGATAATATGGCCTAACAGTTTGCCTTCTTCTAGATCAAACAAAGAATTTTTAGGATTTAATGAAATACCATACTTTCTGCATTTTAAAAACACGTGTTTGAGATGATCTAAATGTTGTTGATCTGATTCGGAAAATACAGTCAGGTCATCTAGATATATAACCAGAAAATCATGAATTTATTTTGCAAAAGCTATGTCCATTTCTTGTTGAAAGGTTGCCCCTGTATTCTTAAGTCCGAAATGCATTTTAACATATTTGAATGTACCCCATGGTGTTGTAAATGCAGTCCTTTCCTAGTCATCAGGATGAACCAGAATCTGATTATAACCTGAAAACCCATCCAAAAGTGAAATCCTAGAAGCACCTACTACCCTTTGTAAAATATGATCCATCTTAGGTAAAGGGTAATTGTCTTTCAAAGAAACCTTGTTTACATTTCTTAAGTCAACACAATCTGATTTCTCCTGTTTTCTTCTTGGTAGGCACTAAATTAGACACCCACTCTGAAAATCTGATTGGAGCAATTATCCATGCATCATGCATTCGTTTGATTTCTTTTTCAATTAAAGGAAACAGTGTAGGTTTAATTCTTCTGAGATTTTGTTTGAATGGTTTTTTATTTTCCTTGAGGGGTATTGTATGTTGAATTATAGAGGTGTCATAAGATTTCAGGTCTTCATAGCTCCAAGCAAAAACATCCTGGAATTCTTTGATTAGTTCAACATACTTAAGTTTTTTATCAGGGGGCAAAGATTTGGATAATTTTACCATTTTTGGATTTTCTTCAGTTCCTATGTTGTAGTCTTCAATGTCTGCTTTTAGAGGTTCCATCTTGGGTTTCTTTGGAATATCATTGAAATCAAAGAGATCTTCCAAAGGAGTCAATCCTTTGGGCAAATGATTGTCTTTCAAATTGATAACTTCATATTCTCTTTCAATAATCTCATCAATGTCTATTTCTTTAAGATCCTGTATTTCCTTTTTGGTAAATTTCGTTGGATGAAGCATTTGAGTTGCATTTTCTACTGAAATGTCTGTTTCTATCTGATTTGTTGGATCAAACTCACTCACTGTATCTACATCTATGTTAGTGCTAGAAAATTCTTCTTCTAGGGTTAAAAAATTGTTGATCTGATTATCACTGTTAAACACTTGCGAGTTCTTTACATTATCAGGTATGGCTGGCCTATGTCTAATTTCCGCTGTGAATTGATGATTTGGTTCACATGGTGATTTACAGGTGTTGGCAAACGTTGCCAGGGTATGAGCTTGCAAGTTACGTTTTCTCGAGATTTTGGCAAGCTGAGTTTCTAGAAATGTATTGAGGATCTCCATAGTTTTTCCTCTGTACTCTCTTAATCTAGGATCATTTGTTAAGAACTTCCCTTTTATCTGTTGAATGATTAAATCAGAATCTCCTAGGACTGACACTTTAGTTGCTCCCAATTTCTTGACTAGTTTAAGACCTAGCAATAGAGCTTCATATTCAGCCATATTATTAGTGCATCTAAAGTTTAATCTGTAGGCATGGCCTTCAGCATGATTGTTTTCAAGATTGTGCACCCAGATTCCTGCTCCTACTCCTAATTTGTTCACAGAACCATCAAATTCTAAGTACCAAAGGATTTCATGTTCATAATTAGTATCTGGAGTTTCAGGGATCTGTTTAATAGGGAGATCTAGTTTTTCAGTTTCTTCTAGTTTATCTAATGTTTCGTGATTTTCAGAAATTTCTTGTATTTGAACACTAGAATTTTCATTTTCTATTTCTTTTGTTTCATCTGCTAAAACTTATATTTCATGTGGGGGATCAATTTCAACATTGTAAAGAATAAAAGAATCCATATCTGATTGTACTGAGTAAATAGGGAAATTTTAAGGTTTCTCTTGACTACTTACTACATACTTCACTAAGGTTTCTCTGTATAGTTTCTTGGGTTGACCAAACACTGAAATAGTAGCGTAAGACATGTCTAACTATAGAGATCCTTGAAGCTTTGCACCCTAAGATCTAGATAATAACATGCCATACTTTGGTGGAATATCAGCTACTACTATGTCCATTAAGATGGCTTTGGTAGGATATTGGACTAGTGACACACATAAGTCTTTGATTAAACCCAAACATTTGACTTGGCTTGAATCAAAAGACAAAAGGTCTTTATATGGCCTGGTGATGTCAAGGTCTAACCTCTCCATTACAGATTTAGGCATTAAATTATGGGAAGCACCAAAATCAAACATGGCATTATGAAGTATTTTATCATGTATGTTTAAAATTACATAGAAAGGAGGAACTTCTCCATCTATTGTTTTTCTATTTACTCCCGGGCCAAATATCAATTCAGGCTGGTCATCAAAAACATTTATTGAATCTTCGTTCACAGAAATTTTGAGTGATCTGCATATTTGACTTCTGTAGACATCATGTCTAGTTAATTCTGATAATGGAACAGCTATCTTTAGTTTGCCTACTTCTATCTCAATATTAAAAGGTTTTTCAGTCTAAGTTCTTGTATTTCAGACAGCTGGATTTTCTTCGTTTCTCTCCTCTTCAGGAGTGGGATTATGGGCTAAAGTTGTTTCCAAATCAAGTTCTAGAGGCTCTCCTACTTTTCCTTTAGAAGGAATAGAAGTGGAAGGTTGTCTGTTCTTTGGTTGATTATCTGATACATCTTCAACAATTGGGTTATTAGGGTTAGGATCTGTTCTAGAAAGAATATGTATAGGGGGGGACTGATCTTACCTTTGTTAGGCTGCTTGGTATCTTTCTGTTTTCTGGTTTTAGGGACATCTATTCTTCTGCTCCTCAGATTGTATTATTTGTGGACTTCATAAATGGTTGTATCATATCCCTCCCTAAAGTCAAATGACTCACCTGAATGGGTTTGGAATTGTTTAAGAATGTGAGCTTCTTGATCCTCTTGGGTTAAGAAAACTTGTTATTCATTGTTGAGTCTCATCATATTAATTTGAGTGTCCTCTGTTGGTTCACCAGAAGTTGAGGCTTCAGCATAATTTTCTTGAAATGGGGGCCTAATATTTTGGTCAGGCCCTGTCTTTCCAGTGTTAGGGTTTTGGTTCTTCCTGAAATTTGGATTTCTCCCAGTATTGCTTGGTTGACCATCCCAAGGGGATTTTCTCTCGATTGTTTCTACCCTATCTCCAAGTCTATCCATTCCTTTAATAATAGCATCAAATTTCTATTCAAAGGCAGAAGGTTCTTCTTTGAAAGGTGTCCTCCTTTCAGCTCTGGCTCTAGATCGTTTAGAAATTAGGTTGGCCTCAATGCTGATAGCTATACTCTGCATCTCTTCTAAGTTTCAAGGAGCTATTTCCCTAAGTTGGTATGCCATATCAGAATCAAATGCATCAAGGAATTTGATCAAGGCCAAATCTAGAGGAGGTCTGAGATTTTGAGGAATAGCATTGTAGACATTATTGAATCTGGTACAGTAATTTTGGACAGTTTCTTGTGTGCCTCTTCTTAGGTTTTCATATTCTGATAAAATGTGGAGAGGATCTTTCTTCTTTTCCCATCTGTTCAAGAAGGTCTGATAAAGAGCTTGTGGGTCATTGACACTGTTTGCATGGAGGGCTCTAAACCAGGGTCTAACATCTCCAGTTAAGCTTTGAACAAATACCTTCATTCTAACATCATCAACATCAACCTCATATATTTCAAAATAGTCGATCATTTTCTTGGTATGTTTTTGAGCTGTGTAAGTGCCAGTACCTTCAAAAGAAGTGATTTTACTTTGATAGTCTTGGGGCATAGCCCCTGGATTGGCAGATAAGTGCAGGGGAGTATATCGGTTTGCCATGGTTGCAGAAATAGATGTGACAACTAGAGGAGAAGGGATAACAATGGGAATGTGTGTTGTGGATGGAGAAGTGGAAAGGGTGGCTGGAGGTAGGGAAGTCTGAGGTGCTGATGGTGAACTCGAAGAAGCTGTAGTAATCGCAAAAAGGTTTGGTGTTCTTTCAGAAGTAATCTCAGATTGAATGGTGTTCTGCAAATGTCTGTCAAGATGTGAAGTAACAACTTCAATTTGCAAATTTTCAATGAATATTGGATTTTGAACTGTGTGGGTTAACCCAGATTCTGAAAAGGTCTCAAATAAAGAGTTTTCAAAATACTCATCAAAAGGTTCGTCCTCAAGGTAGATCCACCTCACAGGACAGGATCTTGATCTGTATAGAGGCCGAGAACTAGCAGAATTTTCTTGGCTCTCTTTTCTTCTGAGAATCCTAAGAATCAGATTAGGATTTTCAAACATAGGTGGGGGATTTGGATCTAGATTCGATCTGGTGTAATGAATCCCTTCTGAAGCTAGGTTTTTAGGTGTGTTTTTTGTTTTTTCTTGAAATAGATTTGACAATACAACTTTAACAGTCTCTTTAAGAGGTTTTAGATGTGGGAGTTTTGAAATTTCTTAAAGACTTATTTGAAAAGAGGAATTGATCAAGTATTTGAAACCAATTGTCCAATCTATAAGCTAGACCAAAGATAGACTGAAGTAGCATTCATTTACTTCTAAAATTGCAAATAAAAAGCATTTCAAAGGCTACCTGGCTAACTTCAAACTCCGTCTGTAGCTTATACAGAAAACAATAGTAATAAACAAATTATTCAGTTCCCCAGTGGAGTCGCCATTGATGTTATCAGTCAGGTTTTCCCAAAAGTTGTAAGAAAGGGAAAGGAGGCCGAGGTAACCACTAACCAATCTTTTAGATACAGAATATAGCCAATCTGTATCGAGAGAGGGATCTCTATTTATGACTTAGCTTCGTTTTTAAAGGTATTAGGCTAGTTATGAAGTTCAAGGGTCTTTTTTGAGTTTGGGTGGTGAGATTCAATAGAACAGAGAGGTAAGACAGAGTAGTTCAATCCATTGGGCTAATGGAGTCAGAGAAGATGGCTTTCTAGATTTGGTTTCTTAACAGAGGATGGTTTCACAGAGCAAGGTGGTCAAACAGGGAACAAATAAAGACTGGAAACAAATGGAATGGGCTCAAATGGGGTGAAGGGCAGTTGAGAATCCTTCAACCTATTTAAAGAGGAAATTTGGATGATTACTGATAAGGAGCAGTTAAGTATTCTTTAGCAAATAATCAACATGAAAGAATTAGGAAACAGGAGCAATTAAGATTTCACTTCTTATCCTAATTCTAAAGAAAACGTAGAGAACAATAATGACTTAAAACAAAGTGCAATCAATCATATTCTGAAATTAAATCTTTTCTTTATCATTCAGATTGTAAAACACAGATGATATAATAAACTAATAAACCTTTAAAACATAAGATGTAAAGGACTTATTGATCCAGTGGTTGATTCAAGAAGTCTGTGACAAGTCCTCTGCTTCAATTCTAGTAAGCCATGCAACAGTTGATTCCAACAGCTCTTTATTCCAAATAATCAACATCACAGCAAAGTCTAGGAATCCACACTCAATACTCCATTTGAGGGGGTATTTATGCAGAAAATTATAAATCAAATATCTCATAACAGAGTGAGATAATATCTAGGATGACTAAAAATAGCTTACAAAAAATAGAAACATCCAGCCTTGAAAATAGGGAAAAGATGAACTGATGTTGTGTTGGTCTTGTTTTTGGTTGAATGTGCTGGAGGCAGGCCCTCGAATTCGGCTTGCAGCTGTCTTTCTTCCGACACTCTGTGTTGGCTGCCCTGTTCTTACTGATACTCTTTAACCCTGATCTGATACACTTTGACTGTTTACCCTGTTCATCTCTGTCTGGTAGATAACACTGTCTAATAAATAGCTCAACATTTAACTTTTACCCAAAGGCGAAATTTAACAATATTTCCAACATATTTTCTGTGAGGAACGTTGAGGGGTGCAACCTTTCAGGGTTACAAGGGGTTTTCTTTAGTTTCTTTGTATTTTCAAACTGGAATTCGGGCCTTCTGCATCGAAGAAGGAAACAGTACACTGATAGGTTGAAATGAAAACTCGAAGCTCGTGGTGTAGCTCTTCTAGTCGGGCACCGGTTTGAAACTGGACTGTTGGCCTTGGTCATTGTTTCTGCTTGGAAATACTGGACGTAGTGAACAGCGACAAAAATGGCGTTTTATTCATTTTATTCAAAAAAACAATGGTTGGTGAGAGTTTTTGGCGTTTATCGGGAAGATGACGTCAACGGAGGGCGGATGACGTGGTGGGTGACGTGGCGGATGACGTCAGCAGATCAGACCTGACATCAATGGAAGGCGGTTAGTGGTTTTGCTCGCACCGCTTTTGGGGTCAAGTGGTTTTGGACAGAAGCTGAGCGAGCATGTTGAACGTGTGACGCATGGTAGAGGTACGGCGGAAAACCGCCAAGTGATCATGAGTTATCACGCGGTCAAAAGGGGGGTTGCGATATCGTTTTCAGCCGTTGAATGAGCGGGGAATGATCGGACGGCTGACGGGCTTTGGAGATGGTGGGGAGTTATGCTACAAGGCCGACACAATAAAAAATGTTTTAATTATTTTGGGCACAATCCTATTGGTCGGGGTAATGGTTAGGGACGGTTATTAATTAACCCAGACAGTTAATTAACTCCAAGGTTGTGCAGCGGGGAGGTTATGGTTCTTAACAAGTTTCAAATAAACTTATTAATCCATGTTTATATAGTGTTTTATGACCGTAATTGACCGGAGCGGGGTATTTGTAATATCGGGGTTTTTATTATATTTATATAATACGGGATGGATAATAATTTATATGTGATTTATATAATAAAAGTTAGAGTTAATATGAAAATAAATCGAAATGAAAAGTGCCAAGTTTTATGTTAAAAAAATTTACATTAAAACTTAAGCTAAAGGGAAAAAGGGGTTTAATCTTTATGAAATGGAATGAGTGGTTTATGAGTGATATTAAGAATAGATCTTAATATTTTAGGGGGAATTAGTGAATGATTAGGGAAAAATATGAAGGGGAGTTAGTTATTCAACCTTGTCTCGCCTGAGCTGCATCAAGTATAATGTCTGCCTTGCACTTGTGATAGAGATAAAGATTAACACATTTAGAGACATAATCTATCACAAGTATCATTCTGCAACACCATCTACCTACCCTGCCTACTTTGGCCTAGCATTTTTCCTTCTTTATTCGGGTGCACTTAGACTGGAAAACCCTTTCAACTTTCCCTTTCTTTGAATAGTAAGCCTACCTAAGTCTGCACTTATTACTTCCAAGGGCTCAGATTAAACTGTTGAGCTCCTTTTATCTATTCTACTTATCTGCCAAGATTAAACAGTTTGGTCAGATTTTATTCACTATCTCTAAAATAGGAAATTTAAATATGAACTAGCCAAGATTAAGTTGTTTGGCTCTTCATCAATTGTGGCATAAATTAACAAGCTGCACACAATGCTTATTACAGAAAATGAAAAAGTAGTGGCATTTAGACTTGCACACTTTCCTGGTCTATTTTTATTTGAGGTTCATTTCTTTCACTTTTTTAACCATTTTATTTATTTTTCTACCCTTTGATTTTTCTTTTAGGGCATACCCTCTTTACATTTTTTTACATTTTTTGATTTTTTGATAATATGGAAAACCTTTGCAACAAGGAAGTGAATGAACATATTACAGAGCTCATCAAGTCAATCATGAAATATGACACCTATTGGTATAGGAGTATAGTAGGAAGAATGATGAAGAAGTGTGGGCACTTATTCGAAAGTTACAACAAGATTCCAATACATCTGATACATTTAGCTAGAAAAATGATTCATTATGGTACAAAGATCACTTATACCTCTGTAAAAATTCCCAACTCAAACAAAAGATTCTTATGGAATTGCACACTTCTCCTTAAGGAGGGCACTCGGGATTTTTAAAAACTTACCATAGGGTTAAGAAGGAATTTTTTTGGGATGGCCTTAAATCAGATATTCAAAAATTTTGTGACAGAATGTTTGGTTTTCCAACAAAATAAAGTTGAAACAATTAAGACCCTGGGTCTATTACAACCTTTATCCATTCCAAGCCAACGTTGGGGTAAGGTTTCAATGGATTTTATCATAGGTTTACCCAAGTCTGAGGGAAAGAGTGTCATCATGGTGGTAGTTGACAGACTTACCAAGTATGCACACTTTTGTGCATTATCACATCCATTTAAAGCTAGTACAGTTTCTATTGCATTTATGGAAACAATTCAAAAGCTACATGGAAATCCAAAGATTATTGTAAGTGACAGAGACCCCATTTTCACTAGAAATTTTTGGACAAAATTATTTTCTTGTCTCGGTACTCAGTTAGCTCATAGCTCATCTTATCATCCTCAATCTAATGAGCAAACTGAGATAGTAAACAAATGTTTGGAATGATATCTTCGTTGCTTTGTATCTGATAAACAGAAACAATGGGTCAAATGGTTTCCTTTGGCTGAATGGTGGTACAACACTTCCTTCCATACAGCAACAAAAATGACCCCATTTATGGCACTTTATGGATATCAGCCACCATCCATCACATCATATTTAAGAGAAAATTATAAGGTTCAAGTAGTGGAACATCACATCGAGCATCAACAACAAGTCCTCCAACTCTTAAAGGATAACCTCGTGTTGGTGCAGAATAGAATGAAACAGGAAGATCAACATCGCAGCGAAAGAAGTTTTGATGTAGGTGATTGGGTATTCCTACGGCTACAACCATATAAACAAATGTCCCTCAAGCAAGCTAAGAAGGATAATAAATTATCACCAAAGTATTATGGTCTGTACAAGGTGTTGCAAAAGATTGGTACTATGGCATACAAATTGGAGCTTCCGGCAGCTTCTCGAGTGCACCCAGTTTTCCATGTTTCATGTTTAAAGAAGGTTATAGGCGATAAGCTCCCAGTTCAAACAATATTGCCAGAACTTGACGAGGAAAGAAAAATAATATTGGAACCGGAAGCAGTCACAGACACAAGAACTCGACAGCTACAAAATCGATCAATTTCGAAGTATCTCATCAAGTGGAAGAACTTATCCGCTGAAGATTCCACATGGGAGGATGAGAATTTTATACAGAAACATCCAAAACTACTCAAGCGTTGAGGAAAACACTTTTTTTAAGGAGAGGGGCATGGTAGGTCCCTACAATACTAGTGATTACCCCATTACTATTGTAGTTGTATCCCTTATTAATATTGTTGTGCCCCTATTGTCCCCATATTGTTATTACTGTGCCCCATAGAATCCCTCTATTGTTATTTTTGTGCCTTTATATTATTATTGTTAGGTCGGCTGGGTTATATTGTGACTCCTTAGACTCCTATATATAGAAAGGAGGTTTTGTCATTTGAATCATCAAGGAATCATTCATTTGTGTAATGTAAAGGAGGTTGCCCCCTCGAAGAGGCTGAATTTTAAGGTGTTGATCTATCTTTTCTATCTTTTTGTGAGCTGGTTTCATAACATAGTTCCTTTTCAATCTTGAATATTAGCCCCCCCAAAAAAAGGTAATTGATTATGTCACATGGTCAACATAGTCTTCATAACACTCATACAGATCATCAATGCCTCATGTTTACAAATTCAAATTGTCTCTTACTAAGTCACAAGTAATCTTCTTCACATGGTTGGAAACTCACTTCTACTCCAAATGAGCAACTCCTCCAATAATAACATCCCAAGTTAATACAAAAAAAAAATGCAAACAACCATTAGCCACTCAATAGAATTGAAATGTTTCTCTTTGGCACATAAATCTAGTGAATTCATGATAGAAGACAACTATGGTTCCTTTCTCTAGTATGTTAATTCCTCATAACATTAATGGAAACTCTTTCCCAAGTGGCTCCTCCTCTCAACCACAACAACCGATGCTTTTCACTTTGCATTATGTATCTCTCTTCTACAACACACTCACAACTCTCTTTTACCTTCACTAATAGTTATAGGAGTTGTGGAAATAGTTTAAAAGAAAAACAATACAACCTGAGAATGATTCAACTAAAAATCAAGTCCACTCTTTTACTAATGCACTATCAAGTCCAATCTTTTACTAGAATTCTCATAATATTCCTCAACATTCCTCCATGAACATTGTCAACTAGCTACTTCCACACATTTATCTTCTCATACACTCTTTTTATGCCTTCAATCTTGCACTTCTCCATTGTTCTCACATTTCCCTTCAACATAGACAACGAGACAACAATCTTTCAATCTTCGGCTTTAATTTTATATCAGAAAACACTCAAAAACACTATAAAGAAGCCCAACTCTCTTGGAGGAGGATAAATAGGGTAAAAAGAATTCTAGTTTTTTTGTCCACTTATATATTTTGGGATTTTTTTTTTATAATAGAATGCTCCCCTTTTTTATACGATATACAACGTAAGGTTAATATAGATTATTAAAATATTAAGGTGATCAGGCTCGTATGATGACACCAAGCAAGATTTAAGTGGGTTTCGGCATGAACCAAAAGTAAACTAAAGGCCGAGGATGGAAGTGACACATGGATGTGACTTGGTTGCCCTCTTTGTTTCTTTGCCTCCAGAATCTTCCAGCATTTGCTTCTTTGCCTCCATGATTAACAACCATGACGTTGACCTATACATTGTACGATCATGACAAACGCGCTTTCGTTCACGTGGCCACGACGTACTATGTGACAGGCGTGTTCATTATTACAACTTCGAAAAATAAACAGACCAACATCTTTTGACGCTGCCTCTCTGATTTCTCTGCGATGTTACCAGTGGAAATCTGTTCCGCCTCTATATCAACATCTAATCGTATGTGTTGGTTGGTGATCATATGCACTCGTCCAAGAAAGTGCAGTTAAATCATCCATCGCTCCGTCCAGATGTTCAACAAAGTACTGGAAATTGCAGAAAGACGATATGAGTTCTGACGCTACTAATTTGCAGCAGGGAACAGGTTTCTCAAATATTCTGAAGCCATTGTCTGTCGGAACCTGTTTTCTTTATGGTTGCTTCCACTGGAGCTTCGCAGCTTTTGAATGCTGGTAAGGACACAATCTACAAATTTTTATACAAGTGTTCCAGGTAGCGGTTTATGGGTTGCGACATCGTCATGAGATCTTCGATGCCAGAGGCATGATTAAGCTATCTATATAAACTAAATACTGGTAGATCACCTCTGATAGCACTGACCTAATTCACACTTTTTTTCACGTACGTTGTAGATTCAGCTCTGTTGGTAGATCACAGAAAAGTGGGATGACCCTGGAGTGATTATAATTCACACAATGCACAACATCTTTATTGTAATCTCGATTGCAAATTTCAGAAATATTTTGATATATTTTAGAATGGAACTACAAGAACTAGGTCAAACAATTGATGTTGTTTTTCTCAGTAAATTGAAAATAACTTTCAAAAATATTCCAGAATTAAAAGTTCAGCATGCCCATCATAATCATCGTCCTTACTCCAGAAATCAGTCTCTGTCATCCAATCTACTCGCGAAAGGCTAATTACTGGAACGAGAAACGCTGATTTCTGAAACGATGATGGCGATGCTGTCCATTGTGCGAATTATAATCCATTCCATTGAAATCCCACTTCCTCGTGAACTCTAAACCCTGCTGAATCTACTAAAGGTCAGTGCTCAGCTCTGATGAAGTAGTATTTAGTTTATGTAGATATTATAAATGATCATTTCGCTGACATCGAGGATCTCCTTGGGTATTTTGCCACCCATGAGCCGATACCTGGAACACTTGCATAAAAACGTGTGGATTGTCTTCTACCACCATGATACCAGGGATTGCCAAAAATAGCTTCCCGTAGATGCAACTATTATTTGGAGTCCAATAAAGCCATCGCAAAGGACTTATTTTTGTGAGAATCTAATCTCTCATGTAATTCTTAATATAGTAATCTTGACTTATTATAACCCGGAATCTAGTAAATTGCAACTGAGCTGAAATTTTCAAATTTGTAGAAAAGCATGTCCATGGTATATGCATTAGATTCTTAGAAACAACCCTGGATTATCTCCTTGCCCCACTGATTTAATATAGAAATAAATAACATTATATGTTTCCCGTCTCAATGGCTTATATTTAAAACATAGTTACCAAGTTCGAATTTGAATTCAGATTCCAATTTTTATCTTCGAATTAAAAATATTTAATTCGAAAAAAATTCTATAATAAATATCTTAAAGAGTAGTATGTTTGTTAATTTTGTTCTTTATTTATTTTAAATTTTAAATAATTTTATTAATTAATATTTTAATAATATAACAATCTTACAAGTAAAAGTCATCTTAAAAAAATTCCTTCCAAAATTTTTCTTTTTCAGATCTCAAATATAATATTTTTTTTTTAATTTAGAAATTTATTTATATAATAGATGCACATTTATAAAACAAATTTTATCTATAATTTCTCAATAGAATATATAATCTTTCCATAAATAAAAAAAAACTATCACCAATAATACAATCAAACACTTTCAGAAATTCTTTCCTTTCCTTGTAACTAAGTTGAGAAGACTGAAAAAACACAACTTTTCTAATTACTTTTACTTTCTATATTTTGGGCATCTCGTTATCTTTCTTTTTATATAAGCCATTCTTTCTTTCTTTTCCTCATAGCCAAGTTCCCACAACTGAAAAACCATAATTTTTCTAATTTCACTTTTACTTTCTATATTTTTTTTTATCAGTTATCATTCTTTCCATCTATACCCTCCTTTATCCATTTCAGTTCTTCAAGAACGTTTTTTATTTCTGTTTTTCAAGAACGTTTCTTATTGGGAAGGCACAGAACTTAGGTATAGGTCAGCACTAGTTCGGCTTACCTCCTGGCAAGAAGAAAGGAAAGAGAGGCGCTCCCATCTAGCTATTCGAGTGAATTAACCAGCTAAATTAACATGTACGAATCTGATCGAATTTGGGCGAATTGTTCGGCAAACGAACGAAATTAGCGAATTTCCGTATCTTTTTCTTAATATGAGCGAATTTGGTAACTATGATTTAAAATACAGGCGAATTTGGTAACTATGATTTAAACAGCTTAACTCATGGAACTTGTTTTTTTGGATGGTCGAAGGACAGGTTGCATATTTCTATGGTGCACTAAAGGTGCCTGGCGTGGCCATGAAGGTTTGTCTCTCAACTAGAATATGCCATCTAATCCCTGCTAGTGTATTGTTTGTTTGTTGGTGTTGCATGGATTTTTTTTTCAAGGGAAGAAATAGTGTCTGGTATATATAGTTTTGTTTTGGATTAAATTAAGGAATAATGAGACTAAATCTCTCTACTTAACGGTTTGATCACAAATTAAGTAATATATTCACAAATTAAGTAATACAATATTAGTGTTGCAGAACTTTTAGCTGAAAGCTGTCCATGAGACCATCGGTAACTGTGCTAGTTTGGAGTTTGTTTGTCGGTGCCGGTGTAACTGTGCTAGTTTGGAGTTTGTTTGTCGGTGCTGCTGTGTTTCTAAGAGAATATTGGTGCTCCGGAGGCTTTAGCCTGAACCTGTCCATGAGACGATCAGGAATTGAACTACGTATTCTATTGCATTTCAAAATGTACCGTGCCATCACAAATCAACCGTGTCCACACGGTCATTGACATGTTTTTGATCATCGTTTATATTTTCATGCATTAATTCGGTGACCTTTTTCTTCTGAATTATTTACTCCTAATTGTCTTTTCTTTTATTTTTTATTTTTTATTTTTTAAATTACTTGATATTTTATATAAATTATATGAATTAAATTTCAACTGAATCTTTTTATTTTTTAAATTACTTGATATTTTATATAAATTATATGAATTAAATTTCAATTGAATCTTTTTATTTTATTATATACGGAAAAATGCTTATGTAACATCTACTACAACATCTCCATCAAAAAGCATTTGATTATACTACATGTGAACCCCATAATGCATATAGTTAAAGTATTACAACATTTTTACCATAATACATTTTCAACCTATCCATGGTTTAAAATAGATTTTAAAGTATCTTTACCGGTATAAAAATTAAAATTTAGAAAATTAAATATATATTTATCTTTTAAAATAGATTTTAATATAAAATTTAAATTTATAAAAATTAAAGATATATCAAAAAATAATATATTTATATTTATCAAATAATTCTATATATCTAGAAAAATAAACGTTATCAAATAATCTTATATAGATAAAAATATAGATGTTAAAATATATATATATATATATATATATATATATATATATATATATTTCATAAATCACTTGCAAAAATTAAAATTAAATAAAATAACTCCTAATTATTCTAGGAACCATCCCATATAAATCCAATTAAATATATATAGTAGGTAGACTTTTATATATATATATATATATATATATATACAAAACCTACAGTCAATTATCTTAAAATATTTTAAAAGGGAGGGGCTAATTCCCAGGAGAAGCAGAATGGGGCTTTCTTTTAATTACATTATATTGTCAGACCGAGCTGACTAACCATCATATCATACATACATACGCTGAAACAGTCGTCATATCGAGCATCACCGGAATAAACACCATGGATCAGATACGCTACAGCATCGCGCAGCTCCATAGGGCTCGAACGTGGCCGGGGAGCATGCAAACCGACTACCCCGACCGCTACAACATGCACTCAAAAGCGTAAAATTAACTTTCTAAACCACCAACAACGTAAGAAACTATATCCTCCACATGACCAAGGATAAGTTCAAACCATACTTATAAAATTTACATAATAATTTTGAAAGGATAAAATTAAATAAACATATTATTAATTTAATGGTGAATTTCATATAAATAAGGTTATATAATTGATTGAATCTGGAAAAAGACATTAATTGTAATATTTAATAAGTTTATGCAGGGGATTTTAGTATAATTAAAGTAAAGATGTGTAATCAATATTTAATAAGTTTATGTAGGGGATTTTAGTATAATTAAAGATTTTTTTAAAGATAATTTTTATTTCTCTTTGTATTATGTGGGGTAGTTACATTTATCATGTTTTTATTATTGGTCATCATGAGGTAGAGCGATGAAAATCAATTATGGGGTTTGTCCAATTTGATTCCCAAATGGTTTAATTTTGGATTTTTTCACCATTCTTGTGTAGAAATGAGCTTACTCTCCATTCAAATTTCAGCTATAGTGCTTTGCCTTTGACTAGAGTTGCATACATTGCCAATCTTCCTCCCATATTTCGTCAACGTGAACCTCCTTATCATGTATTTCCTCAATGACTGAACTCATAGATCCCACCTAAGGTTGGGGTCGGCCACTAGCCGTTAGTCGAGTAGTAAGGGGTCAACCCCCTTTTCCATTCATTGTGACAGACCCATAGGCCCAACTACATGGGCCTCACCCCGAGATAGGGTCATGGATGGTTGGTTGTCACTCGACACTCTAATCTATCTACATGCTCCACCTTTATTTGCCCTGACTAAGAATTCATCTGACTACACCAACTACTAGAACCCACCTTGAATTTCCTCGTTCACTTCATAGATCTGATGACTTATAGTCATCTTGAGACTTGCCATTCCTAATATCCTGTCAAAATCCACTCATCTGCATGGTTTTTGGTCTTAGTCTATACTCCAAAGTTTCGATCATTGATCCCTATGGTGATCAATGATTGCATCATCCCTCTTGTCAACACTCAATAATGGTGGCATTAAACAATAGTTTTATGGTTATTGCAAAAACTCAACAATCATTAATTGAATAGTGATAAGATTCAACACACACACTGTATATATATATATATATATATATATATATATATATATATATATATATATATATATATATATATATTCACAATAAATAAAAAAAAGGATTACATAGGCAGCCGCAAGATAAAATGTGAACAGAATTGAAAAGAAAGAGATGTAGCTCTCAGGTGTGGCCTGCACCTGGGGACTACACTCACACAACTTGAGAGATCACTCTTGTCCACTCTCTTTTTCTAATCAACCAAAGATTACATCATTAAATACAATACTAGGAAATAGGAAGTTGTACCCAAACCCCATAACTATAGGAACTAATCCTAAACTAGGAAGAAAGTTACAACAACGTAACTATTTTCTCCATTAATATCAAAATAATATTAATTATTCTCAACTCCCCCCCTTAATGGAGAAAGGGTTCTCCTGGACTCCTAGCATCTTTCTAAACAATTCAAATTTCACTCGTGCAAGAGGCTTTGTAAAAATATCTGCCACATTGTCACAAGTTTTACAATATTCAACAGCAATTTCTTTTGACTGTATTTTCTCTCTAACAAAATGGAACTGAGTGTCTATATGTTTGGTGTTTTTGTGAAACACTGGATTGTATGCTAATTTGATGGTGCTCTGGTTGTCGCTTTTGATAGAAGTGGGTTGCTTCTGTTCTTTCCCTGCATCTATGAGAAGTCTCCTCAACCAGATCGCTTCACATGTCGCTGCACACAATGCTTGATACTCAGCTTCACATGACGACAAAGCTACAGTACTCTGTTTCTTGCTGCTCCATGCTATGACCCCAGAACCTATGTTGAATGCATAACCTGTGATGGACCTCCGATCATCCAGGTTACCTGCCCAGTCTGAGTCTGAAAAACCTGCTAGAGTAACATCAGATACATCAGTGTATAAAATACCAAAATGAACAGTACCACAAAGATACCTCAACACGCTTTTTGCTACTATCCAGTGACTTTCACGCAGTTTCGACATGAATTGGCTCAACACACTAACTGAGTATGCCAAGTCAGGTCTGGTTGTTGTAAGATATATCAGGCTGCCAACCAGTTGTCTGTACATTGTGGCATCTACCTCCTTAGTGCCATCGTCACTACTCAATTTCAGATTTTGCTGCAAAGGTGTCGCTGCTGATCTACACCGATCCATCCCAAACTTTTCCAACAGATTTCTAGCATACTTCCCTTGGGTAAGAAAAGTTTGACCAGTATCTCTGAATACTTCTAATCCCAGACAATAGTTAAGGCTTCCGAGATTTTTCATCTCAAAGACTTGTGCCATGAGCCTTTTGATTCCTCTGATTAAGTCATCTGCATTTCCTGTTAGAATCATATCATCGACATATAGAGAAATCAAAATAATCTGCCCCTGATTATTGTACTTGGTATAAAAATTTGGGTCATTTAAGCTTCTATGGAAACCATGCTCTATAAAGAAAGAATCAACCTTTTCATACCAAGACCTGGGAGCTTGCTTTAAACCATATAAAGCCTTTTTCAACCTACAAACAAGTTGTTCCTGCCCCTGCTTTACAAATCCTTCTGGTTGTACTAAGTAAATTTCTTCTTTTAAATCACCATTTAAAAATGCAGATTTAACATCTAGTTGGTATAATTCCCAATTACATTCAGTAGCTAAAGAAATAAGTAATCTGATTGTATTTAGCTTTGCTACAGGTGCAAAAGTATCATCAAAATCAATACCTTCCTGCTGTGAATATCCTTTTGCAACCAACCTAGCTTTTAACTTATCTATACTTCCATCTGCGTTAATTTTGGGTTTAAACAGCCATTTACTTCCTATAGGTGTTTTGTTTTTAGGCAGCTCTACTAATTCCCAAGTATTATTTCTAAGAATTGATTCCATCTCCTCATTCATTGCAGCTCTCCATTCCTCAAATTGACTAGCTTCTTTATAATTAGAGGGCTCTATAATGTTCAAAAACTTTGACATCAACGCATAGTTTCTCAACTTCAATGGTAATTGAGTCTTCCTTCCTGACCTCCTTGGTAGGGGACTTACCTCAAATTTGTTTTCCTCTGCAATAACTGAGCTTGCTTTTTCAGCTTCTTGTTGTTCTTCTTCATTCTCTTTTTTCTGCTCCTGTTCCTGCTCCCTTTCATCCTCGCTGCTTTCCTCCAACAGCAATGGAATGTGCCAATCATCTCCAACATTAGCTTTCCTTTCTTGTACCTGTTCATGAAAGACTACATATCTACTTGCAAATGTCTTACGAGACTCAGGATTGCACAGTTTGTATGCTTTAAACTCTGTACCATAACCAACAAGGATACATTTTACTGCCTTAGGGTCTAGTTTCTTTCTATCAGCTGTGGTTACATGTGCAAATGCCTTTGACCCAAAGATTCTTAAATGGTTTACGGCTGGTTTAAATCCATATAAGGCTTCAAAAGGGGTTTTGAAGCCAAGAAACCTAGTAGGACTTCTATTTTTCAAATATACAGCAGTATTTATCGCTTCTGCCCAAAAAATATTAGATAGACCTTTACCTTGCAGCATGCTCCTTGCGCATTCCACCAAGGTTCTGTTTTTACGCTCTGCAACTCCGTTTTGCTGTGGTGTGTGCGGTACTGTATACTGCTGAACAATCCCGTGAGATTTGCAGTATTTCATGAATTCCTTTAATTTGTATTCTCCTCCTTGATCAGATCGGAGAATTTTAATACTTTTTCCAAACTGTTTTTCCACTAGGGTTTTGAAATCTATAAAACATTGGAAAGTCTGACTTTTCTTGTTTAAAAAATAAACCCATGAATACCTAGTGCAGTCATCAGTAAACAACAAAAAATAGTATGCTCCTCCTAGCGACCTTGTCTACATGGGACCACATACATCAGTGTGCACTAGCTCTAAGATTCATGTTTGCCTCCTCCTATCATGCACAGGGAACTGTTCTTTGTGCATGTTTCTTAAGGCACAACCATCACAGTTTAACTGAATATTCTGAAAGATGGGGAGACCTTCGACCATACCTTTCTTTTGTAACAACATGAGATCCTGCAGATTTAGATGACCAAACCTCTGATGCCAGAGTTGTTCAGCTGTCGACTCTCCTGCAACCATGGCTTGCTTTGATATAATTTTTGCATCCAGTCTATATAAGCTTCCAACTCGCATGCCTGTTGCAACAATTTCATTCCTGCAATCCTTTATCACACAGTGAGTCTTGAAGAATTCGACATGCATATCTTGATCAGCCATCATGGATACAGATATCAGGTTTTTCTTTATTCCAGGTACATATAAAACATTTGAAAGGTGACTAATCTTTCCATTTGGTAACTTAACTGAAATCACCCCATGACCTTTAATCTGATATCCATTATCATCTCCTAGATATATTTTTGATCCATTTATAATTTCTTCAAGACTATCAAAAAATTCCTTATTACCTGTCATGTGAGAGGATGCTCCGGAATCGACATACCAAATGTCATCTTCATTTGATGCTGAAAGGGCACAGTCGACTGTGAACAGTCGAAATTCATGATTGAAGTCTTCTTCTTCAACAAAATATCCTCTGTGTTTTGGATTTACCTGTCTCCTCCTTGCCTCATCAGCCTGCTTCTTATAATAACAATCTCTCTGTATATGACCCTTCTTTCCACAATAAAAGCATTTATTTTCAGAATGATTTGCAAGCATACCTTTATGACAGTGATTTTTATGTGTTGTTCCTCCTTTCTGGACTGATTGCTGCTGTGACTGCTTCCCTTTGGATAGTCGTCGTTTTGCCATCAGCGCAAGATCGTCACTTTGGGGTTTCAGATTCAGATTCTACCGTCGCTC
Source organism: Pinus tabuliformis (assembly GCA_031772625.1). Lineage (NCBI taxonomy): Eukaryota > Viridiplantae > Streptophyta > Pinopsida > Pinales > Pinaceae > Pinus > Pinus tabuliformis. The sequence continues at coordinate 1,981,454,592 of CM062817.1, read as the reverse complement.
TTCCTCTTGCTGCAAGATCGCAGTGAGATCATCAAACGTGGGTTTTTTCTCCCTTGCCGAGACTCCAGTGATGAAGGTTTGGAAATCATCACGCATCCCATTCATTGTTATTGCAACAAGATCTTCATCAGCCACCGCCACTCCAATGGCCCCCAATCCGTCTTTAACATCCTTAATTCGCGCAACAAATGCAGTAGCAGACTCCCTTTCATCCATCCTCATTGAAAATAGCTTGCTTTTTAGAGCCAAAACTCTGTTTGCATTCTGGGTCTCATACAGATTCTTGATTTTCGTCCAAATCTCTGCTAACTTTTTACAGTCTCTGATGTGTGCAATGACATTGTCTTTCACAGACATCTTCAACAGGACTTTGTCTTTGTTTTCTCGTTTTTCCCAGTCTTCCTTCTGTGTGGTTGTAGTCGGCTTCTGCTCATCGCCTGTCACTATAGTCCAAGCATTCGCACCTTCGAGCAGGGTCTGGATCTTAAACTTCCAATTCGTGAAGTTAGACCCGTTGAGTTTACCAGATTCGTTAAGGTAAGATTCCATCGTATTACTCATTGTGAATCTACTTAACAACAACAAAATACAATACCTGACAGATGGATCTGTCACCTCTGCCACCGATCTACAGTGTCTGGCACTCCCGCTCCAATGAGAAAATTCGGCGTTTTCAACACAGCCGAAACAATGATCTGATCACAATTGATCCGATCCACCTCTCCCGGATTGATCTGCCACTTCGCCGATCCTGCTCTCCCTGCAGATCGCCAAACGAAGTCGAGGTTTCCCGCAGATCTCCTCTGGCGCTTTCCCGATCTGTCTCTCCCGGACGGATCTGTAACTCCACCGATCTACACCGTTTGCAAACCGCCAAACGAAGTTCACACTATTCGCAGATCCCCTTGGCGCAACCCCGAGCGAAAAATCCGCGCTAATTAAAAATCGGTGTAAGTGTCGTAATTGGCGCGATTTTCCCGGTAAAATCCCGTGCTAATTGGGCTTTCTGGCGTTTTGGCGCGATTTATCCCTTAAAATCCGCGCTAATCGGGCTTCTGGCGCAACTGTTAGCGCAAAATCCGCGCTAATCCGCCTTTCCACTCAGAAAAAAAAAAAAAAATTGAGTCCGAGCCAGGTGTTCTGCAGTCCACCTGCTCAATTGAGCACACAGCTCTCATGTACACACAGCCACAAAGGCACTTCAAGCCACACAGGCTATTCCAGCCACACAGGCAATTCCACCACACAGGTGACAAAAGATCAGGCTCACTCAAGCTGAGCTCTGATACCAACATAAAATGTGAACAGAATTGAAAAGAAAGAGATGTAGCTCTCAGGTGTGGCCTGCACCTGGGGACTACACTCACACAACTTGAGAGATCACTCTCGTCCACTCTCTTCTTCTAATCAATCAAAGATTACATCATTAAATACAATACTAGGAAATAGGAAGTTGCACCCAAACCCCATAACTATAGGAACTAATCCTAAACTAGGGAGAAAGTTACAACAACGTAACTATTTTCTCCATTAATATCAAAATAATATTAATTATTCTCAACTCCGCATAGGGCCTGAGGCCTTTCTCGCCTAAATTTCATCATTTTGTCCCTCTGCCTTCTTGTGCACTTACAGGTAGAATAAATAGCAAAGACCCAAAACAACCCTAACAAAAATAAGAGGAATATCACCATGTATGCCTTATAGAGGCTAAAAATATTTTACATAAAAATCAAAGGAATGTGTCCTTTTCCTCTAGCTTCCACATTGCTCCTTCTAGATGATCCAAATGGATCCTAAAACCCTCTAAGTCTTCATATAGTTAAAAACTATCGCAAAAGGAAAACCTTTAAAAAAGGCGGATAACACTATTGGGCATGAAAAAAATTGAAAAACAAAGCTATTGGGGGCTTAAAACTACTTTGCACAAGAGCTGTCGGATCTGGTTAATCAACAGTCCAGATCCGATCGCCATATCACAATCAGCGGAGGCTATCAGAGGCTACCACAGACTTATTGTGAAAGCAATCAGTGCAGTCAACGACGACCATCGATCAAGCGCACAGATCGACAGCCCAAGTCAAATCACAATATCGCGTCGACAAACCACAGGGGAGCGCTTATAAACGGCCAGGGGACTATGCGATGAGCGATTGCGATATAGTCGCATCACAATATCGCATCGGAGCGACACAAAGGAGTGGGGTTGATACATGCAACTGCGATAGCCGGACCCGACGGGATTATAAATGAAAACACATATATTTTGAGTTCTGAAAAACAGGGTTTTCCTTTGTATTTCGCATTTTCGTTAAATAAATGAAATACAATGAACAAAGTGCCGATGCAATGAAAACTGACCCAACAGGATTATGGATGATAGTTGATAATATTTCAAGTCTGGTGAAAGGGTTTTTTGAATGTAAATCGCATTTTCATTAAATGAACGAAAAACAAAAGAAATGTGAATAAAGCGATAAAACGGACCCGAAAGGATTTATACATGCAGATTTATATGTCTCTAGTTTTGTAACAATCGGGATTTCGAGCGGGTCGTAGGCGGTAAGTGGTTTTGGTCGGGCTCTGCCCGAGCCCATACATTGGCTGCCATGTGGCCAGGCTCTGGAGCCAGAAAACCACCCTTTTCGAGTGGTTAACCCCCGTATGCATGAGCTGCCCAAAATGAACCTCAGTCGTTGGATCTATATCTCTCAAATCAACGGTGGAGATGCGATAAGCGATATAAAGGTGGACCCAATAGGAGTTATAAGGCAGAATTTATAATATTTCAAATCCGATAAACGGCAGATTGGCAGATTTTCACAGTTTTTAGTGTATTTCTCTGTGTAAACAAAGAACGCTATTTTTGGGGATTTCAAAGGCCCAATGGTCCCTTTTGTTGCAGAACAGGTGGCCACCTTCCCTAAAGACGTTATGCCATGGTTGCTAATGCCCAAAAGGGGATTTGAGCGGACAGAGACTGGGAGCTAGAGAGCCCGAGAAAGGGAAACGAACAGACAGCGCTGATTGGCTTTAAAGCCACAGAAAACAGAAGACAGAGACAAGCAATGTTGAGACAAAGAGAAGACAGAGACAGAGAGTGAGAGAACGAGTCTGTGTACTCAGAGAGGCTTGAGGGATTCGAGCAAAAATCCTGTTGTTTTATCTATTGTGTTGAGACTCAACTTGAGCTCAAACTTTGTAAAACTCCGCTCTTGAAGACATAATAGAGAGGTCACCACTGAACGCTGGACCAGGAGACATAGCCCAAGAGTTTTGGGTGAACTCCATATTAAACTTGTTGTGTTTATGTGTGTTTGTCTATTATGTTTCTCTAACTACTTCCTTGTCTATGTTATTCGCAATCTTATCGATCCATTGCACTAAGTAATGTAGGAAAATCCATGCACATGAGTCTGTAATACCTTAATAATTGTCTAAGATCTCATTTTCAGATCAAGTGGTATCAGAGCTTTAGGTTTGCTAAGGTTAGACAAGCTTGTGTTGGATTGTTGAATGCTAACTAGGTCAAAGCTCAAATTAGGAGAAGGAGAACTAGTTGAGGCTAACCCAGAAATTGGAAGAGTCTATCCTCAGAGGAAAATGGTAGAAGAGATTCCTTTAGAATCAGACTCGCAGTTCATGGACAGTTTCATGACCATGAGAGCCATGGTAGAAGAGATGTATCAAGAATTTAAGAAGGGTCAACGTGAAAGTACTTCAACCTCCAAACAAGACAAAGGAATAGAGGAACCTCTTCTAGATGGCCACCCAGAAGGAAAAGGGAAAGGGGAAGAGCCTCCTCCATCAACACCTCCTTCTAGCCCTGAAAGTAAAAAGAAGAAAACATCTTTGATTAAATTAGATGTAAAATTTGATTTTCCAATCTATGATGGAGAATTAAATGCAGAAAAGCTAGATAACTGGATTAGACAGATTGATGTATATTGTAGGGTGTAGGACATCGATTCAGAATGGAGAAAGAATTAGCTGGCCAGCCTTCACCTTGGAGGAACTGCCCTAGTGTGGTGGGAAGGCAGGACACAAGCTGATTTAAAGAAGCATGGTAAAATTCTTTCTACCTGGAGTGAATTTGTTTCTGCCATTAAAAACCAATTCTATCCACTATCTTATATGCAGCAAGAAATGATGAGTTGGAAAACTCTTCGCCAATTAAAGGGGCAAAGTGTACAAAGCTATACCCAGGAATTTAGAAAAAGAGCCTTAATTCTAGTCATTTCTCTAGACTCACCTGAAACTTTGTTGAAGTATATAGGTGGTCTGCATAGCTATTTGAGGCACACCATTTTCATGTTTAACCCTACTAGCATAGATGAGGTATCAGTTTAAGCTACACATCTAGAGGCTAGAGGAAAGAATGTGAACCTAGAGATTGGGGGATCATCAAAACCCACTGCAAGCAAGAACAAGGAAAAGAAGAAGCAGAAATGGAAAGACAAGAAGGACGTTGTACAGAAAGAAAAACCTTCCTGCACTCACTGCAAGAAGGATGGACATGAACTTAAGATCACATTGAGCATCAACAACAAGTTCTCCAAGATACAGATTTTTTGGTACTTGCGGCTCTGCTCTGATGCAAACCTCAGCCAAGCGCTGCCAAACCCTAGCCAGTAGCCGCCCTTGACTGCTCTCACTGTTGCCGCCCCGCACCTCTGTTGGTCGCCTGCAATGGAAATGGCGGTAGGAGGGGAGAGCTCCGCCTCCCCTCCAATAAACTCCACAAGCTCTGACAAATCTCAGTTCGTCCAGCCTCAGAACCCCTCTGGCGCAGGCCCAGACGTAGGACAGGAAGGACATCAGACAAATGAAGCAAAGCATCATACGGCTCCGACAGAAGAAGACAAAGAGATACACAACAAAGCTAAGGCGTCTCAGCCAAAGGTAACCTCAGCTACTTGTATCCCAAAAGCTGCCGACCCCATCAAAGTTGAACTGCCTAGCCACCGCACCAATGGTGAGATCCAGTACATGCAAGATCACGCACTAATCGGAAAGTTTCTAGGCTTCTGGCCTACGGAAAAAGCCTTACAAGGTTGGATAGCTTCCAAATGGAAACCCAAAGGACAAATTACTCTGCAACTAGGTCCAAAAGGCTTTTCACAGCAATCTTTCACTGTGTGGAGGACAGAGTGCGAATATTCGAAGGAGGCCCATACTTCTTCAACTCTTCAGGCCTCTATCTCACAGAATGGAAACCAAGATTCAATCCCGACAAGGAAGATTTTAGCTGGGCTCCAGTCTGGATCAGGATGTACTCCCTCCCAGCGGAGTACTGGAAAGAAGAAACGCTGGCGGATATAGGCAACAAACTTGGCACCTTCATCCGAGTCGCGGCTGAAACAAAAACTCGCAAATATACCTCATATGCCAGGATCTGCGTCCAAATGCATCTGACCAAAGCTCTAGCTGATACGGTAAGACTCTATCACGATGATTATGAATGGACACAACCTTTAGATTATGAGCATATTCCCTTCCGCTGTCGCAAGTGTCACGAGCATGGCCATCTCTTCCGTGACTGTCCATTAAACTCTTAGTCCAAAGCAGCTGTTGCTGTCTCTGATAAAGACTCCGAAGGTTTCATCAAAATTCCCAACCGTCGTAGGCATGCTAAAAAGAATCAGCCAGTCATAGACAACGCTCTCAAAACTGACTCCCAGAACAGATTCTCTGTTCTTGCAACGCACAACAAGCAAGATCATCCCAGTTCTGAACCCCCGCGTAATACCTCTGCGCCCTCTTCCTCCCTCATTCCCACAGACCCCTTGCAGCCCTCTGATCCTCCTCTTTCGAATCCCATTCCAAACCCTTCTTTGGAAAAAGGAAAATCGGTGTCAAGTCTCGGTCCCTTCTCCTTCTCCCAAGAGAAACCTTCAGTGGACAATAAGCAGCAAGACTATGATATGGAGACAGATGTCACTCTGGCTCTCAGTATTCAGCAGGAAGCGGATGAGGAAGAACTAGGGGATACCATTGTCATGGAAGAAGATCAGGCGGATGTCAGCATAGAAGGTCTAGACATCTTCACACTTGAAACGGCATGCAAACAGAGAGAATACAACTCTATTCAACCCTGGCAAATAGACAAGCTGGAAGGAGTCTTAGCCAAGGTGCAGCATCGTAAAAGCCTTGGCATACAAGGAGGCAGCCTATGGGACGGAAAAAAGATGCTTAAAGACCCTAAGAAACGAGGAAGAAAGACAGACCTTCAAAGAACCATAGCATTAGGTGAAATACTTATGGAGTCAGGGCGATTCCCTAAGCTGACAAAGTTCTACAAACCCAAATCTCAGTTTACATGAAGTTAATATCCTGGAATGTGAGAGGACTCAACAGCCCCTCAAAACATCGAATGATCAAAAACTTGATTCAACAAGAAAAGCCAACCATAGCTTTTCTGCAAGAAACAAAAAGCAGCACTGAAGCTATTGAAAGAATATGCGGCAAAGTCTGGGCAGGAAGCAGCGCCATCTCAGTAGACGCCTCTGGAGCCTCAGGCGGTTTAGCCATTTTGTGGAACCCGCAAATCATCACACTTTATGACTTCCATGCCACTCTCCATCTTATACAAGCCTCCTTCCACCTCATTGGCACCGGAATCCATGGGCATCTCACTAATGTTTATTTTCCTCAGACAATTCAGCAAAAACTCGAACTGCTGGAAACGATCTCTATACTCAATGAAAACAGGCAATTCCCGCTCTGGATTGGCGGCGGTGACTTCAACATAATAACATCCATGGCAGAGAAGCAGGGAGGTAGAATCAGGCTCGACAGTGACAGCGAGGGCCTCAAAGAATTCATTCAAAACAATCATCTTATGGACATACCAACCTCTAATGGCATTTTCACTTGGACTAACAAGCGTCGAGGTATTCATCACATTGCCTCCAGGCTTGATAGATTCCTTCTTTCTGACAATGCAATCCACCTGGGAGGGGATTTCAATGCTTCCATCATCCCCCAAAGTGGCTCTGATCACTGGCCAATTTTGCTACAATGGTCCAGGCCAGGTAACCGCTGCAACAGACCTTTTAGATTCGAAGCATTGTGGCTAACAAATGCCACTTTCAAGATGGTAGTCAGCGATGCATGGACAGCTTACATTCCGCCAGAGGGAGCCAAAATGTATCAATTCCAACAAAAATTAAAAAATCTGAAACATGTCCTCAAAGTGTGGAATCGCACAAATTTTGGCAACATACAGGAGAAGCGCTCACAATTGGAACAGCAAATGCACATACTCCAACAAACTCTCATCCTTGAAGGCAGATCAGAAGAACAAGCACAGCAGGAACAGATCCTCTGGAATCAAATTGAGGAATGCAGGAAACAAGAGGAAATACTCTGGCGGCAAAAATCCAGAATCAACTGGCTCAAAGAGGGAGAGAAGAACACAAAATTCTTCCACAAAGCCACCATTCAAAGGCGCATGCACAATAATATCACGTTCATCAACAACCAACAAGGCGAAAGAATTGAGGAACATGAGGACATGGAAAAGGAATTCACAGGGTATTTCAAGGAAATTTTAACGGAACCCATTGAAAACAGGGATGCAGCAATCAGAGCCATCACGCAGCATATTCCAAGCATCATAACTGAGGATCATAATAACAGATTACTCCAGCCCACGACCTTGCAGGAAGTTGAAGAAGCCATGGCTCAACTCAAAGACGGAAAAGTGCCTGGGCCTGATGGCTTTACAGCCAATTTCTTCCATGAATTCTGGGAACTCATCAAAACTGAGGTATGGGCCCTCGTTGAAGAATCCAGAAGCATGCACTGGGTCCTCCCAGCCCTCAATACCACCTTCATAGCACTGGTACCCAAGGGCGGAGAACCCAACAGGCTTGAAAAATACAGACCAATCGCATTATGCAATGTAATTTACAAGCTAATCTCAAAGGTCATCGCAAATAGGCTCAAACCTCTCTTGCCCTTACTCATATCTCCGAAGCAAACAGGATATGTGGAAGGACTGCAGATCATGGATGGAATCATACTATCAAATGAGGTAATACATTCACTAAAGATTCTCAAGAAACCAGGTATGATTCTCAAACTCGACCTCTCCAAAGCTTTTGATAAGCTAAGTTGGAATTTTATTCACAAAATGCTTTTAGCCTTTGGCTTTAGTGCAACCTGGACCAGGTGGATTATGAACCTCATTACCTCTCCAAGCTTCTCTGTTCTTTTGAATGGCTCTCCCTCCTCCCCCTTTCGACCCTCTCGTGGCATTAGGCAAGGGGATCCACTTTCACCTTTTCTCTTTGTTCTAATGGCCGAGGGCCTCAGCAGACTTCTCAAATCAGTCGTTGCCTCTCAAGAGCTTAAAGGTATTTCCATCCATGGTCTCAATCCTCTGTCTCATCAGCAGTTCGTTGATGACACCATGCTATTTGGTCATCCCTCCTCGAAAGAAGCCTCAGTGTTTAAGTCTCTTCTCACCCTTTATTCTGATGCCTCTGGCACCTCCATCAATGCCTCGAAGTCTCAACTCTTCTTTTTTAACACCCCCCCCTCCACTCAAAGGAATATTGCCAGAATTTTGGGATTCACCATTTCCCATTTGCCATCTAAATACCTTGGAGCTCCCCTCTCGGACTCTGCCATCAAACATGCTTCCTGGCGGTCTCTCCTGGATAAGCTAGAATCAAAACTCTCATCGTGGACCTTTCGTGCTCTCAACATGGCAGGCAGATTGATCCTGATCAAGTCTGTCCTTCAAGCTATGCCGCTGTACCTCTTCTCCACCATGGCAGCTCCAAAATGGGTCCTTAAAGCCATTCGAAACCTTCAGCGCAACTTCCTATGGGGCTCCACTGGCAGGAATCGGAAATGGGCTCTCGTAAATTGGAAAGAAGTGTGCAAAATCAAATCAGAAGGAGGACTAGGGCTTCGAGATCCGCTTCAGAGTAACAACACAATGGGAGCCAGAATGTGGTGGAACTGGGTCTCCAAGCCTCATTCACCTTGGGCTCGACTATGGCAAGCGAAATATGCTCTGGGAAGTCATTGGCACGATCTCATCAGAATTAACTCCACAGCCCAAGGTTCACCAATCTGGAATGCTGCAAAGACTCATAGCCACTTCATTCAGGAACACAGTTTCTGGGAAATCCATTCAGGCACATCAGCCAAGTTTTGGGAGGATTCGTGGCAGCAGCTCCCTAAACTTGCGAATCTATTCCAAATGCCCCTCTGGCAATCATACATGCAGCAAGAAAACCTCATTCAGGTTCAACAATTCTGGCAACAAACAGAGCATCATGGATACCGACTATGGAAATCCGCGAGCAGCTGGCAGAGGGATTGGGAGGGAGAAACATACTCAGACATGGATCAGGAACTCACTCATCGCAGAATCCGTCACTCCAACCAGCAGGATAAGCTCAGATGGGGTCACACGCACAAAGGCACATTCACCACTAAAGAAGCACATCAACTGCGCTATTCAGACACCCAAGCGGATAAAGATCAGATTTGGGCGTGAGTTTGGTTACTAGGGCTATGGCCTAAAATCTCAACCTTCTTATGGCTGCTAAGTAAAAAGCGCATTCTAGCTTGGGACAATTTAATAAAAAGGGGATTCATTGGGCCTTCTAGATGCCCAAATTGCAATCTCCATGCTGAGACAATCAGTCATTTAATGGAGACATGTCCGCTAGCAAAGCAACTTTGGGAAAAAGTGGAGAAATGCAACAAGAGAACAGAACCCAGGGGCGAGGATGTAACGGAAAATATACGGAACTGGGACAAGAACCCATTCAAAAGCCAACTTCTCAATACTTTATGGGGTCTAATACCAGGCTTTTTGTACTGGCTTCTCTGGAAAGAGCGCAACTCTCGAATCTTCAACAACACTTCCCGGACAATCGACGCTCTATGGCTCATCTACAAAAGAAATATCCAGGAAACCTTAGCCATAAGAACCTGGTATGATACAGACATGCCAGAAGTGCAACAAGAGAGGGACATTTTTAAAGAATGGAATCTTGACCTTTCCGCCTTTGCAAAGGTTATTACCCGTCCTCCACGCAGCTCCACCTCCCTGTCCTCCTGGTCCCCACCAGCTTTCAACTCATTCAAGCTCAATTTTGATGGGGCAGCTAAAGGAAATCCTGGTCCTCCAGGATTCGGAGGAATCATCAGAAGCCACACAGGAGCACTTCTGCATATCTATTATGGCTCATTAGGCAAAGACACCAACAATGTAGCTGAGCTGGAAGGACTCTGGCAAGGGATTTGTCTAGCAGAACAAAAACACTTCTTCCCTCTTGAGGTTGAGGGTGATTCTCTCATCCTAATAGCAGCAGCCAAGAAAATCCAGGCAGGGGCAACAGCAGTCAAATTAGCAACCAGCTGGAGATTGCTAAGCAGGATGGAATCTCTGGAGGCAAAGCTTAAGAATCCACAAAGTATAACCTTCCAGCATGTACGCAGAACAGCAAACCAGGTAGCCGACAGAATGGCTAATCAAGGTGTGTCTCAGTCTTCACCTTACTTCTCTGGCTCCTTGGACATGGTTGAGGATGAACAACTTAAAAAGGACTGCATCGCTTTGGTGCAAAAGGACCTATCCCTCCCGGATGCGGGTGGTTTTATTGCTTGACAGGTCAGAGGCTCGTCCTGAGGGCAGGTGTCCGCCCGGACGAGCCACGTATAATAGGACGCTCAGCATATGGGCTTGCTGCGTGAGGCATTTAAGTTCGGAGGCGTTGGTTAATGGCAGTCGGGTCCTTTCGGCATTTACTGCCCTTCTTGGTAACGGGAAAATGGCGCTACATAGCCATGGCCTCTCTGTCATTCTCCCGCAGTTTGTGTTTGTTCCTGCTCTGGTTCTGAGGGAGGTCGTGGTAGCTCAATGTCTGGTTCTGAGGGAGGTTGCGAGGGGGTATTCCTGCTATTGGGACAATTCGGGGATGTTTGGCATCTCTGTCACTCTCCCGCTGACTGGCATAAGGTTCGAGTGCTCGGAGGTGGTGTGTGCTCATTCTCTGGTTCCGAGGGAGGCTGCGACGGGGTATACCTGCTCTTCACACAATTTAGAGATGCAGCGAGAGCGTCAACGACAGATAAGCCGACGCGGGAGTTCCAGAGGGCGGGCTTCGTCTCAGAGGCAAGCCCCCTCCCCCTCCTCCTCAATTGAGATTTCTTCTGACCGTAGGCGCTCCAGGGGATGGGCAATTGGCAGAGGCAGAGCAGCGGAACACCGAGAGATTATGGACTGTGGGCACTCTGAGCATCCCATGGTGAGATATCGCATTCCTTGCACTCTGTCTAATTCAACTTTCTTTGTTACGGTTTCGGTGGAGCATTGCAGCAATCCTCGAGGTGAAGATGATGCTATTCATGCCAGCCCTCCGTGGAATCCTGGGTTGGCTCCTACAATAGATATGCAAGTTCCCGCCATTGACATGTTGCGCCCTGTTCAAGACAGCTTCTCCCCAGACCCTGGGGCAGGCCCAAGTGAACCTGTGCATCGTGACATTCTCACCGAACCGGACATCCACAAGATTCCTAGATGCAAAGCGGAGGAAGATGTGCACACCACTGATGATGACTAGTTCGCTCAGCAGTTCGCCCCAGGTTTCTGAAGAAGGAATTTTTTCACTGTCTGCTCTCACCGCTATCTTATATGTGTCCGGTCTTCATCCTTATGTAATTCTGTCCTTATCTGTTACAGTGATGGCTATCCATAGTTGTTCCAGTCTTTATGTGTTTCAGTTGTTCAGTGTCGGTCTCATGAATGTCGATTTGGTTCAAGTGTCGGTCTTATGTAATTTTGGAGATGATCATTCCTGAGCTTACTGTCAGTCCTTCGACAGGAATCACAGGGCTACAGCTCTGTTGTACCAAAGATGATGTAATTTTTTCCTTTTTTGTAATATAATAGCATAGTCTTATTCAGAAAAAAAAAAAAAAAAAAAAAAAAAAAAAAAAAAAAAAAAAAAAAAAAAAAGGATGGACATGATGATGCACATTACTGGTCTTTTCATCTGAAGCTGAAACCCAAGAAGTTCGATCGCAAGAAGAAGAAGAGTGTTGTTGTTATTAAGAAATATTTGGGGTCAGACTCAGGTGTTGAAACAACAGTCACAGCCACAGGTATAAAAGGTAAAAAGTATGAAGCATCTACTAGTAATTCTACACAATCTATTGACAATGAAGAAAATGAGAGGAAAAGACATGAGCTTTTTCATATTAGAGTTATTTCCAAGCATCAAAAGATTGATACTTTATTTGATAGTGGATCACAAGTAAACTTGATTTATGAAGCAATTGTAAAGAAGTTGGGACTACTAACCACACCTCACAAGAAGCCATATCCATTAGGTTGGGTATGTGATAAAGCAAAGCTACAAGTGACTAGACAATGTAAACTTAGGTTTGCTTTTGGGTTAACATTTGTAGATGAGGTTGAGTTAGATATAGTTCCCTGGATATATGTGGTATTGTTTTAGGAAGTCCTTACTTTTATGATAGAAAAGCTATTTTCTATAGAACTAAAAATAAGTATCAACTCACAAAAGATGGAATAGAATATATTGTAAGAGCTCATCAGCTCAAAAATAACTACACTCTCATAAACTCAGGGCAGATGAAAAGAATTGTAAATTCATGCAAGCAATTTTTACTAATGGTTGTAAAGGAAAAGAACCCTGATAAAACTAATGTATTTGAAGGCTATGATGCTTAACAGAAAGCTGATTTAGAAAAAGTTGTTTCAGAATATGATATCCTATTTCAAGAACCTAAAGGTCTGCCACCCAAAAGGGAAATAATACATGATATTCATTTGCATCAAGATGCTCCATTGCCTAACATTATCCGCTTTAAAGAATGCAGAGATCAAGAAGCAGGTACAGGAGCTGCTCGAGAAAGGGTTCATAAGACCAAACACATCACCATGCGGATCTCCAATTGTGTTGGTGAGAAAGAAAGATGGTTCGTGGAGGATGTGCATTGATTACAGAGCACTAAATAAAATAATGATCAAGAATCGTTATCCTCTTCCTCGCATTGCTGATCTATTAGATCAGCTGAAAGAAGTTGTTTACTTTCCAAGTTGGACTTGCGTAGTGGCTATCATCAGGTCAGAGTAGCAGAACAAGATGCATGGAAGACTACTTTCAAGACAAAACAAGGGTTGTATGAATGGCTGGTTATGCCTTTTGGCTTAACTAATGCTCCTGCCACTTTCATGAGAGTTATGAATGATGTACTCCGACCTTTTATTGATTATTTTGTAATTGTATATTTAGATGACATTCTCGTTTTCAGTAAAACATGGGAAGAACATTTGAAGCATGTAAAGCAGACTCTAGATGTTTTGAAAAAATAAAATCTCTATGTGAAGTTATAAAAATGTGAATTTGGCAAAACATATTTAAATTATTTGGGTCATATTGTAGGGGGTGGTGAATTGAAGATAGATCCCTCTAAGGTTAAAGTCATTGTGAACTGGCCTAAACCCAAATCTGCTACAAAAGTTAGAAGCTTCCTAGGAGCAACACAATATTGGAGAAAGTTTATTGCTAACTTTTCCTTGATTGCAGCTCCCTTTCATGCTTTAACAGGATTGAACAAGGTGTTTCAGTGGGGAGGCAAACAGCAGAAACCCTTCGACACCTTGAAACAAAAAATTAGTACAGCACCAGTACTATCATTGCTAGATCTTCAAAGACCATTCGAGATTGAAACAGATGCCAGTGACTATGCCATGGGAGCAGTATTGATGCAACATGGTAAACCCATATGTCATCATTCTGAGACATTTAATTCTGCAGTAGTTAATTATCCCACATATGATAAAGAATTGTATGCATTAGTGCGGAGTGTGAAAAATTGGAAACATTACCTATTGGGCAAAGAAACAATTATACATACAGATCATCAACCACTTCAATATTTTCACTCACAAACTAAATTGCAGCGATCAAGATTAAACTTGTTGTGTTTATGTGTGTTTGTCTATTATGTTTCTCTAACTGCTTCCTTGTCTATGCTATTCACAATCTTATTGATCCATTGCATTAAGTAATGTAGGAAAATTCATGCACATGAGTCTGTAATACCTTAATAATTGTCTAAGATCTCATTTTCAGATCACTAGAAGCATCTGAGAATTAAATTGGGTTTGGAGTTAGATTCATTCCCTACATCATATTCTCGCGCTTGGAAAATTTCAAGATCTCCTTGTCATGTGTCTTCATTGTTGCATCTCATTCATCTCCATATTGGTATTCTTCCTCCTTTTCGTGTATCTTTGAGCTCCTCCTCATGCTTATCAATGATTTTCAACCATAGCGTCCATTGACACCTCACCAGCTCTCTCCTTTGGCTCAATATTTTGGCATCACAGGTTCACCTCCTCTAGAACCTTCTTGAGCTTCCCTTGCTCCTCTATTTTTTGCATGCTGCTCACTTCTCTTGAGAATTATACCTGCAATTGTAGCTATGGAATTGCCACAACAACTTCTATCCAATCACAACTGGAAGTTGTTCCTCTACAGGAAATGTTTCCCTCCTTCGATACCACTTGATGAAAACCAATTATGGGGGTCTCTCAAATTTAATCCTTGGATTGTTCAACTCTAGAAGCATATGGTTTATGACCCACTAAACCTATCTTTTCTCACCATTCTTGCATAACAATAGCTTGCCCTCTTTTTAAATTCTAACTCCAATGCTATACCTCCGACCAGAGTCGCATACAGGGTCAATATTCCTATAATATTCCCTCAATGTGAATTTCTTTAGCATGTATTTCCTTGCTGATTGAACTCATAAATTCCACCTCGGGTTGGGGTTTGGCATTGGCAGTTAATCGAGTAGTGGGATGAAATCTCAATTGAGAAAAAATAAAGGTTGGGCTTGTAGAAAAATTGAAGTATAGAGTGAGTGTAGACCATGACCCTGACTCAAGGCAAGGACCATGTAATTGGGCCTATGGGTGTGTAAAATATTTTACATTTTACATAAAAATAAATGGAATTTTTCCTTGGGCTTCCATGCCACTCCTTCTAAAATCCTTTGAGAATCAAATCTAGTTCGGGGTAGGGTTCCTTCCCTAGAGCATACTCCCACGTTTAGAAAAATTCATGATCTATTGATCATGTGCCTTCATCATTACATCTTGTTCATCTCTGTGTTGGTCTTCTTCCTCCTATGCATGTATATTTGATCTTCTCCTCATGCTTAAAAATGAGTTGCAACCATAACCTCCATGGACACCTCGACAATTCTCTCCCATGTATAGATCTTTTGGCATCATAGATTCATCTCGTATGGAACCTTATTGATCTTCCTCCACTCCTCTGGTTGTTTCATGTTGTTCACTTCTCTCAACAATTCTACCCACAATCGTAGTTGTGGAATTGTCGCAACAACTTCTACCCAAATGCAACTAGAAGTTATTCCCCTAAAGGAAATGTTTCCTTGCTCTGATACCATGTTATTAATACAATTCATATAAAATAAAATAAATAAAAATAAATGTAAATAATAAATAATCAAAGTAGAGATTATTTTAATATTCATTAGTTAAATGAAAAGGCATGTCAAAAAAGACATGCCCAGTCATGAAGGGGCACCTCCCTAGGTATATAAGAGGGCCTTCATTGTAACATTCATCATCCTTATACATTCATATTATTAATAAAATATTACTTACAATACATTATGTATTTTACATTTTAAAAGCACAAACCACTCTAAGTTTTGTTGTTACAACAGTATCATAGCCATTTGAGCCTTTGGATGTTATCCATTACACAATCTGCCATTAACTTTATGTCGTGAAATCATGGAATTAAGTGAATCTCATAAATCTATAAGTGAGTTTTTATGTGAAATTCGAGAATCATTATAACAAATAAAAATATCATATACAAAATCCCTAAAGGTTTTTAAAAACATCGGATTCATCACCTAAATAGAAGTTGACATTAATGTCAAAGAGGATGAGTTTGAGCCAAGTGTTTTGACAGAGAAAAATATGACAACTGAAGATGAAAGCAAGGAGGAAAAAAATGAATCTACAGAAATTATTCATGAAGAATCACTACATTCTCCAGAAGATCAGGAAGAGGTTATGTCAATTTCATATTATGATGAGAATGAAGATGATCTTAAAGATAAAGATGAGCCTGCTAGCCGGGACACTGTTGAAGAAGATGAAAAAGTTGATGAACGTGAAATTAATGAGATGTAAGGCCCCTTAAAGGATGGAATGATACAAAAGTAATCTAAAAATTTTATAGGGAGTCTTGATAAAGAAGTTGATGAAGAAAAATTGAATTAAGTTTTTGGTACAGTTGGTGAAATTAATGTAATACAGATGTTTAAGAACCCACCATCTCCTATGGAATCTGGACCCGATGAAACAGTTTTTTGTATAGTTTGTGTTGGGTTAAAGATTGGAGGTATAATTGACAAGGAAAGAAACATTTGAGAAACTAAATATCATGCTTGAAATCCACTTACTAGACAATGGTTTGACATTAAAAGCATCATTCCACAAAAAGAATTGGCAAAAGAAATGAAGAATTTTGCTAGACTTCATGGATTTTCTCCCAACTCTGTAATTTCCAAGTACTCAAAAATTCTGGGTGAGGAAGAAATTTAAACAACATTCACGAAAGTTATGTAAATATGTGGAAGTGAAACAGATTATAGAGAAGCAATGGGAGGAAATATGGAAAAGTATGAAATCACTGCAAATTCTTAGGTTGAGTCCTCAAGTCTCCTCAAATTCATTAATGATCGAAACTGAATATATGCAACTCCCTTTTTTTGTACAAGGAACTCTAGAATATGATATGTTTGTTACTTCATCCACTAATCAAGACAATAAAGTTGGGTGTGAAGAAAATGAACTTCATGGGCAAAAGAATATTGAGGAAATAGGAAATACTAGTGATGTCCTTGTTTCATCAAATGAAAACAAAAATGGGGAAACCAATGTGTCAAGAGCACCGCAAAGAAACGTTGATTCTTTGAAAAAAGGAACAAATGATTCAAATTGTGAGGAAGAAGAAAATATTGTGTGGGAAGACAACAAAAATGTTCAAAACAAAAAATTAATTTTCAACCTTCAAGATGAAAAAATACTTTTTAAAGTATTGGGTACTAAAGAAGGTAGGCATCTATGAGCTCATGCGGGAGCTATGGTGATCACTTTTTAACTAAATCTAGTTCAAGTGAACCAGGAAATCCCTCTAGTGAGATAACTTCTATGGCTCAATTCAACATGGCCGCTTTGAAAATGAAATGGAAGTAAAAGGACACGACCATAAGAGAACGAGCCATTCATGCTTTCAAGGGGTTTCTTAATATTGACAAAAAGCATACAGAAATCATGGTGGGAGAGGGAACCATTCCCATTTTAATTAAACAACTTGAAATAACTTCCCAAATTCCATCCAATCCTGTCGACAGTGTACCGACAAGTATCATCCAGGACCTAGAAATTTGTTCTTTGGGCCTCTTGAAATATCTTCCGAGAGAGAATGATTCAAATAGGAGAGCCATAATCGAGGAAAGACCAATAACAAACTTTATTCATTTGTTAAATAGAAAACATTGACATGTCGATGACAAGTTACTCCTTCACATCCATCATGTTGTTCTAAAAAAATTTAAAGTGTTACCGCCCCAAGAAGTGGTGAATATTCTCCTTGCTATCTAGGGCCACGATGACCATGAATTCTCAATGTTGTTTTGGTTTCTTTATCATCGAGTGCAACTCTCAGTGCTTCGTATCATAAGCGCATTAATATCAAAGAGTGGGGAATAGATGCATATATTAACTTGGTCCAACTACACCTTCCCTGCTCAACTCTCAATCAAGCATTCTTCCAAGGGTATCGAGCTCTAGTGTCGCAAGCCTCACAATCTTGATGATAATGATATTCACAACTACATCAAAGTTTCATTGTAATTGGTGACCCATTCAGGGCTTGTGAGATGTGTTTTTCACTTGTGAACTACGATGTCTAGTCTAGCGGAGGAGTGATACGGTGTTATCATTTGGGCCCCAAGGTTGCCAGCGTGGTGGTTGTATTATCATGATGATATTGTCGGGTGTGTGTTATATTCTTTCCATGACTAGCCACACACGTGAAGTCGGGGGTTAGATGGGGGGTGGAAGTTCCCCTATCATTGCGTCGGGCGCAATGGGGAGGTCACAGGGGGGGTAGCATCGCCACCTGTCGGGGGGTTTGAGGGGGGCGATAGCCCCCCTCTACGGAGTCTCGGGAAGTTCCCTGGGAAAAAAAATTGGAGCCTATATTAGGTGGGTGGACCTACCCATGGTTTTGTGCATGGGTTTTGCACATGGTTTTGGGAATGATGGTTTTCTTCCCATGTTATTTTGTAGATTCGGTTAAGGGAACTACGATTATGTTCTAATCCAAGGTTAATGGGTTGGGTTTTATGAATTCTTCAGTAGGGGAAATCGTTGTGTATTTTTTTATATTCTCATCATTGTTTATTTTGTTTTTTTTTAAGAATTCGTTTGCAGGTAATTTATGTACATGGTTAAAACCTATAGATACATAGAAAGAGATGCAACGGTTAACAAATTAACATTTTATAAAGTCCTCATAAAATGATTATAATTTAACTTTATTAACTTATAAAGCTATATTATAATAATTTTTTATATAACCACTTTAAAAAAAAAATTATAAATGAAGGAACAAATAAAATTTAAAATTATAATAATTAATAATAAAAAAATTCAAGGATATCTATATATATATATATATATATATATATATATATATATATATATATATATATATATATAGAAATCTAGAAGAAATGGGTAAAGATCAATAATGTTGATTACACATGCTGAAATATATGAAAAATCTAGAAGAAATGGGTAAAGATCAATAATGTTGATTACACATGCTAAAATGATGTGGGAAAGTGAAGAAATTGTCAATGATTAATCTTTGAGGATAAATATTTTTGAAGAGAGGGGCATATAAAATAAAATAAATAAAAATAAATGCATATAATAAATAATCAAAGTAGTGATTATTTTAATAGTCATTAGTTAAATGAAAACGAATGCCTAAAGAGACATGCCCAGTCATGAATGGGGACCTGCCAAGGTATATAAGCAGGCCTTTGTTGTAACATTCATCATCCTTGTACATTCATATTATTAGTAAAATATTACTTACAATGCATTGTGTATTTTGCATTTTAAAAACACAAACGACTCTAAGTTTTGTTGCTACATACCACTTGATGAAAACAAATTTTAGGGATCTGTCAAATTTGATCCCTAGATGGTTTAACTCCGGAAGAATGTGGGTTATGTCCCACTAAACCTAGTTTTTCTTGCCATCCTTATGCAGCAATGATATTTCCCTCCATTCAAATTCCAGCTCCAATGCTTCCCCTTTGATCAACTTCATGTAAAGGGTCAATATTCCTACCATAATCCCTCAACGCGAATTTCCTCGGTGCATATTTCCTCAATGAATAAACTCATAAGTACCACCTGAGGTTAGGATCAAGGACTGGTGGTTAGTCAAGTAATCAAGATTCAACCCCCTTTTCCATTCATTGTGATAGACCCACAAGCCCAACTACATGGGCCCCACCCCGAGTTAGGGTTATAACTAGATGGCTTTCACTCCACACTCCAATATTTCTATGAGTTAGACTAAGACCTCGTTTAACTACTCCAACTACTTGAACATGGCCTAAATTTCCTTGTTTGCTTCGTAGATCTGATAGGTTGTAGTCATCCTAAGACTTTTCTATTCCCAATCTCCTGCCGAACTCCATTCATTTACATGGTTTTTGATCTCAGCTGATACTCCAGAGTTATGATGATTGATCCCTATGATTATCAATGTTTGTATCATCCTTCTCATCAACACTCAACAATGGTGGCTCCATGCAGTGAAACCTTTGTCTCTTGTGGCTCTTGGACAACATACATTATGACACGACATTCGAAAATAGCGTCATGGTTATTGCAATCCCTCAGCAATGATAAATTGAATAATGATAGGATTCAACACACACACTTCAAATATATGTTGACAATAAAAAAAGGATTAGATAAGTGGTTAAAAAATTTCTGAGGCCTTTCTCATCTAAATTACATCTTTATGGCCCTCTTCCTTCTTACAAACTTGTAGGAGTAATAAATAACAAAGATCTAAAACAACCATAACTTAAACAAGTGGAATCTCGCCATGTATGCCTTCTAGAGGCTTAAAATATTTTACATTTTACATAAAAATCAAAGGAATTTGTCTCATTTTCCTCTGGCTGCCATGTTTCTTCTTTTGGAAGCCTCTAACAACCAAATCTAGTTTGGGTTGGGGTTCATGCCTTACATCATAGAGTTCAAGTTTTTATAAGGTTGTTAAATTTAGTTATATCCAACTAGCTTATTACTAGTACAACGATATTAAAATTGGTTGATATATGACATGTTGGATAAGGTTTTCATTGATGTCAGTGATGAAATCCTAGCATTTTTGGAGATGATGAAACCCTAGAATTGATGAAGAAGTCCTACGCATGACCCTAACATTATTGAATATGATGAATCCCTAGTTGAAGCAAGCCCTAATATGCCCTAAATGAAGAAGTATATGTTGATTATGATGAAGCCCTACATGCATGAAAAAAGGCCTAAGCATTATAAATAAATCCCTAGAAATTAGTGGCATGATCATCAATGTTATGATCAAGGATGAGTATGACTTAGAAGGGTTGATGAAGTTAATTTGTGGAACAATGTAATGCCTCTATCATTCATAGTAAAGGATGCAAGAGCTAAAGAAGCCATTCACTAATAATTCTCTCCCAATGCTCAATGTCACAATGATGAAAGGGTGATAGAACAGATATTCATGGGCCAACATTAAATAATAAACTTATAATATCTTGTTTTCCAAGCTAAGGTAGCATTGTACTTATGTTATAGCCAACAATGACATGATGTGTCAAGACTTGCATATGTGCCACTGTTTAGGGGAATTTTTGTTAACATTTTGAAATCTAGTGCAATGGAAAATATGCCTATACATAAGGAAGATTAATTTACTATGCATTTGGATTATAATCACCAAGGTCAAATATTGTGTGGAATATAAAAAGCGTTGGTTTTTACTCAAGAACGTTTTCATTAGCATTGAATTATTTTAAGCATTAAATCAATCACTTGACAAGTTGGCTTCAAAAATACACAAGCCAGCCTCTCCTCCCAAAATTCACGACGTTTCATAAGTAATCAAACTACTATAAATAGGCATAAGTGTTCCTTCATTAGTTCATCAATATGATGAAGCAAGCATAAAATACTTTAGAGGAGTAAGAAGATAACACATACTCAAGGGTTTTCTTGGTAATATTTTTTGTGGATAAAATGTTGGGCGTATTTATGAATCCATATAGCTCGAACTTGAAACTTATAATTTTCCGACTTAGGCTTTACTGAGCATAGACTTTAGCACCTCAGACATTAATCAATAGCTTGTACCTGCACTTAACAGACTTATAGCTCGGATTACCCCAGCCCTTTGGATATGTAAAGTTCAGATATATGGCTAGGACAATGAATTTTCTTGAGATTATTTTTCTGTGAAAAACAACAAAAATTTCTGTGGTGATAGAAATTAATTAAAGGAGAAATGAAATACAAAAAAAAAATATTCTAAAAACATAAATACAGAAATTCATAAAACAAGAGAGACACAAATATATGTGGTTCACCCAATTTGGGTTACGTCCATAGAGAAACAACCAGTCCTTCCTCTTATATTATCCAAAAAAATGAAGAGATACAACCTACAGTAGGTCCGTTTTAATTCCACCTTCGCTCTCACACAATCTCCTCTCTCTTTATTTCTCAGAATAATAATCCACATCTGCAATACAATTCCCTCATATAAATCGAGGGGTTTCCTTCTAGGGAAAAAAACCATAAATTAAACATAACTTCTACCATCAAATCAACTTCCTCATAAACGACCCTAGTTGACTACAAAATTACAATATTTTACAAGAAAATTTTTCATCTATTTTTAGCTTTAGGGGAATTTCCCCCAAACCCCCATCGAGAAGGACTCTAAACTTGGAGCCGCCTCCTATCGAACCCCCAAGAGGCAATAGTGGGAGGGAAATCCCCCCCACACCGCTCTCGTTGGGGATTGGGATCCAAACGTGGCTTAAATAAGACCTCTGAATTAGGAAGATAATTAGGCTCCACATCCAACAATCTCCCACTTGGAGACAGATTATATCAACTCCATCGTTGTTTTACTTGCTGGACAATTCTTCCACTTTGGACCTGACTGATTCTCATCTTCATAATAATTCTGAAAGGCCAATTGAAAATATGTAGCAGCTCAATTTCCCCCTGGTTACAACCTTTGTCAACATAGCTATAGGATTATGGCTATTGTGTATCTTTTCCACCTTCAACTTTCCATCATCCAAAACTGGTCGTATGAAATGATACCTTAGTTGTATATGTTTAGTCTTAAAATGAAAGGACAAACTTCATCATGAGATAAATGGCACTATGGTTGTCACTATATAACATGATAATCTCCTACTTCTTTCCCAACTCATCCATAAACCTTTGTAACCAAATCATTTATTTACTAGCCTCTTTAGTAGCAACATACTCTACTTCCGTTGTTGAAAGTGCAACATGTTTTTGCAATATTGAAACCCAATTGACAAGTGTTCCACCTACAATAAACACATACCTTGTGGTACCCTGTGGTGATCCTCCTATTATCTTTGTCACCTGCCATATCTGCATCAGCATATCCCTGTAGAGTAATGTTTGAACCTCCAAAAAATAATTCTTGATTTGTGGTACCTCTCAAATACCTGATAATCCACTTCACTATCATCCAGTGCTCTTTTCCCATATTTTTCATATACCTACTTACAACTCCCACTTCATGTGCAATATTAAGTCTTGTGCATACCATTACATACATTAAGCTTCCCATAGTTGATGCATATGGAACTTTACACTATAATCCATCTCTTCCTCGGTCTTTGGACACATCTCCTTACTTAGTTTGAAATGGCTAGCCAAAGGGGTACTAACTGGTTTTTCACTCTGCATATTAAATATTTCCAACACCTTTTCTATGTACTCACTCTGAGACAATGTTAATTTATGATTTTCCCTATCTCTAAATATTCTCATACCAAGGATTTATTTTGCAGCACCCAAATCCTTCATTGCAAATTAATTTGCCAATTTTCCTTGAGCAGATTTATTTCCTGCATGTAATACCTTGCAACATGCATGTCATCTAAATACAATAGAAATATAATACAACTACCATCATTTTTCCTTTTAAAATAAATGCAATGGTCAGAGTGACATCTAGTATAACCTTGTTTAGACATAAACCTGTCAAGTTTTAGATACCACTACCTTGGAGCTTGTTTTAATCCATACAAGCTCTTCTTCAATTTGCACACTAATATCTCATTCCCTTTGACCTCACACCTTTGTGGTTGCTGCATATATTTATTTCTTCCTCCAAATCCCCATGGAGAAATGTTGTATTTCCATCTAACTGCTCAAGATGCAAATGATCTGCTGCCACTAGACTTAAAACATTTATGATTGAAGTCATTTTAACAACAGGAGAAAAAATTGCATCAAAGTCTATACTTTTCTTTTGTGAAAATCCCTTATACCTTTGTTTACCTCCATCTTCTTCATTCAACCTGTAAACCCACTTATTCTATAATTTTGTTTTACCGATACGAAACTTAACTAAGTCCCAAGTCTGGTTCTACATCAAAGAGTCCATCTCGTATTCCATGGCTTGCTCCCACTTCTTCCTGGTTTCTACCTACATTTCTTCTTCATATCTTTCTAGTTCAAGGAATCATTCAACAATACATAGTATAATTAATAATAGTATCGTTCACGAGGTCTACTTATCCTAGTAGATCTTCTAAAACTAGTTTCAGGTGTTTGAGGTGCATGTTGTTGTTGTGGTTGTTGTTTTTTATTTGGTTGTTGATCATTCTGATTTTCAGGCACCTTTACTCTTTTTGTGATCTCATCAAGCACTGTCTATTATTTGTTTTCCTTTTCATGTTTCTTTCCCTACTTCTGATCCTTATACAAGACCTTTTCATGGAATATGACATCTCTACTCCTAATGATTTTGTGATTTTCATAATTAAATAAGCGATAACCAAAATCATTTACACCATATCAAATAAAGGTACATTTGTTTGATTTTTCATCATCCTTTGTTCTATTTTCTTTATTGATGTGGATAAAGGCTTCACAACTGAAAGTATTTAAAAATGAGTATTTTACCTTTCTACCTGCCCATGCCCCCTTTGGAATACCACCATACAAGGAACTTGAAGACCCTCTGTTTATTAGATAAACAACAATATCTACAACATCTTCCCAAAATTGTAAGGGTAATCCTGCATGCAATCTCATTCACTTTGCATACTCCATGATTGTCTTGTTCATCCTTTCTGACACACCATTTTCCTGTTTTGTTCATGAAACTATCTTCTGTCTAGTAATTCCATGCTTTGAATAGTAGTTACCAAACTCTTTGTTGCAGTATTCACCTCCATTGTCTAATCTAAGACACTTTAACTTCCTTCCTGTCTCATTCTCAACCAAAGCTTTCTATTTCTTGAAAGTATCAAATACATCAGATTTATTTTAAATATGATAAACCCAAGGTTTCCTGGTTACATCATCAATAAAAGTAACATAATAATGAGAGCCACTGAAAGATGATACCTTAGCAGGTATCTATACATCCGTATGCACAAGCTATAATTTTTTTCTCTTATTTTCCTTCCCAACTCTGAGAAATCTAACCCTCTTTTGTTTTCCATAAACACAATTTTCACAGAAATCCAAATCAACATGCTTCAAACCTGGAAACAAATCTCTTAAGTGAAGAATCCGCATCCCTTTCTCCCTCATGTGTCTGAGCCTATGATTCCATAATGTCGTATGTGTTCCTATGAAGGTTAAAGCATTAACATAATTAGAAATGGCATTGCATAAATATAAAATACCGACCTTTTCTCCTTTTTCTATTACCAGGGTTCCTTTAGTGACCTTCTAGATTTTGTTTATGAATGTAGTTACACAACCCACACCACCTAACTGCCTTATTCAAATTATATTTTTCTTCAAGTCTATAACATGCCTTACCTCCTTCAATATTCATTGGTTTCCATTCTATTTCTTTATAAAAACCTTACCCATTCAAAAAAAATTATAGGGTTTGTCATCACGCAAAAAAACTTGTCCGAAATCTCCTTGAACATAGTCATGAAAATGTTTCCTTTCAGGTGTGGCATGGAAAGAAGCCCCTGAATCTACAACCCATGCATCAATAATGTTTTCTAATGAAAGAATCAAAGAATCTTGTAACACATCACATGTTACATTCGCTTCCTGATTTTTATCATGTTGTGTGTCTCCTTCTTTTCCCTTCTAAGATTTGCAGTATTTCCTCAGGTGTCATTTTTTGCCACATTTCCAACATATTATCCCCAATTTGGACTTGGATCTTCCTTTACTTTATTTGTTGTGATTTCCTAGGCTCTTTCCTCTTTCCATTTTTCTTCCCCTAGTCTCTCCATTCAAAACATTATCTGATGTCTCATCAAAGTTTTTTTGTCACATTTCCTTGCTAAAGATGGCACTGACAACATCATCAAATTTTAAATTACTATATGTAGAGATAGAGTTAGTAATATCCATAACTAGGTCATTCCAACTTTCTAACAATGAGCACAAAAATAACAGAGCCCTAACTTCATCATCGAAATTTACCCCTATAGAACTTAACTTGTCGGTAACCATGTTAAATTCATTTAAATGATCAGCAACAGATCCACCTTTTGACATATTCATATTAAAAAAATGCTTCATAAGAAATACCCTATTCGAGGGTAAGGGTTTTTCATATAGTTTCACCAGGGACCTCATTAGACCTTCCATTGTAATTTCCTTTAAAATATTGAAGGCTACTAACGCCACGAGGCACACCCATATTGTTCCTAGTTCTTTTTAGGTCAAGAATCTCCCATTCTTTGTCTAACATACTCGTCAACTTCTTTGTCTTCCCCGCTCAATGGTAGGTACACATCTTTCTCATATAGATAATCTTCCATCTGCATCTTCCACGGTTGGTAGTTTTGGATATTAAATTTCTCGACCCTAAACCTACCATCTTCTACCATTACTCCCACTCGAACCAAAACCCTTCTCTCCTCCAATTTTATCAGCCAAATAAACCTTCGACTTTAATACTAGTTGTTAGAAATTAATTAACAGAGCAATGACATACACAAAATATTTTGGAAACACAAATACAAAAATGCATAGAACAATAAAGACACAGATATATGTGGTTCACCCAATTTGGGTTGCGTCTACGAAGAAACATCCAATCCTTCCTTTTATATTATCTAACAAAATGAAGAGATACAACCTACAACATATTCATTGTAATTTCCTCTTCGCTCTCACATAATCTCCTCTCTCTTTCTCACTAAGAATAATAATCCACATTTGAAATACAATTCCCTTATATAAACCAAGGGGTTTCCTTCTTGGGAACAAAACCATAAATTAAACATAATTTCTACCGTCAAATCATCCACCTAATGAACGGCCTAGATTGACTACGAAATTACAATATTTTACAAGGAAATTTTTCATCTATTTTTAGTTATGGAAGTGTTTCCCCCAAGCTCCCACCCAGGGGGGGGGGACTCCAAACATGCAGTCACCCCCCCTGGAACCCCAAGGTATAAATAGTGAGGGTAACTCCCCCCCACACTTGTACATCAAGGATTGGGATCCAAATGTGGCTAAAACAAAACCTCGGAATCAGGAAGATAATCAAGATCGACATCCAACATGTGGTTAGCCACTGAAAGGTTGTACTCTTGTTAAAGAGGATCAAGATTGTGCCATACTTCTATGAAAAGAAAACAAAATTCATTGTGATCAAGTGTAGAAGGAGGCCTAAATTGTTTTTCATCAAGTCTAAAAAGGGGAGGTCGAGATCTTCCATCAAGTACCTATGGAGAAATAAGCTTATCATCAAAGGCAAAATTACGTTTGTTGAATCTGATAATTATAGTAGAATAGAAGGACAGGCTTCAAGAAGGATTCTCTAGAGCATAATTGAAGAACAATTGCTATAGAAGACTTTGAAGAGTACCATACTTGAAGGTACCTTGATGACACTTTTGGAGCAAGCATATTGGTCAACATTTGGAGAAACTTTATAAAAATATATGAAGAAAGTTTTGGAGTATTAAAGTCTATCCCTTGGAGATACCTTGAAGGCATGTTGGAGTAGATTTATTAACTCTTTCTAAAGCAATATTCTAAGATGAAGTAGAATTATTGAAGCCATGTTTTTCCATCAAGACACATACTAGGCCTATTGAAGATGACCTTGATGAACTAGGCCTTAAAGCATTATGCAGAGGCATTTGTTGAAGAGGATCTTGGAGTTGATTTCAAGACTTGTTGAAGAAGATAATTGAAGTCCTGAAGCAATACTCAAACCATTTTTTGAAGATTTGAAGTAGAAGGTTGGAGGCCTAGAGGATTGGAGTCCTCACACAAGGTTGGAGCATTGTGGAATACGAGGTCGGAGCCTGAATTGTTGAGAGGATTGGAATACTAAAGTAGACCAAGTTGGAGCTTGGTATAAGACAATTTGGAGCTTGGTTTGAAATAAAAGATTGTATTCTTCATCCAGGGTTGGATCCATGAAGGGATTATAAGTGTGATTGTACAAAGTATTGTTGTAAAATAGCATTGGGGTCCTTATTATTCTTGTTATTAAAATTATTCTTTTGTTTCACATCTTGTGTTTTGTTTCTATTAAGTGATCTTAACTGATATAAGATAAAAATAATAAAACAAATATTGATTAACCCCACCCCCACCCCCCAATATTTCAAACATGACATTCTATACTATTTTTTCACCGTGAAAATTTAATGGTGTGATTAAGTATTCATCAAACACTTTTAATGTGTTTGTAATAATTGACAATTGACATGAATGAAGAGGATTAGTAAATCATGATTTATTGTGATTGACTAGTATCAGCTACTATTAAATATGGTTAATGAGAGTTATGTTGTAGAATTGTTGAAGCCCAATTATCCCATCAAGGCACATACTACTCCTATTGAAGATGACCTTGATGAACTAGCCCATAAAGAATTTCTATATATTACTTGAGGAATTTGTTAAAGAATATTTTGTAGTTATTTTCAGGACTTGTTGAAGAAGATATTGGAAGTCCTGAAGCAGTACTGAAACCATTTTTGAAGAATTGAAGCATAGGTTTGGAGTCCTAGAGGATTAGAGTCCTCACATAAGGTTGGATCCTTGTGGAAAACTACATCAGAGCTTGATTCTTGAGAGGATTGGAGTCCTCAAAAAGACCAAGTTGGAACTTGGTATAGTACATGTTGGAGCTTGGTTTGAAATCAAATATTGGAGCCTTCATCTAGGGATGGAGCCCTTAAGGAATTATAAATGTGATTATACAAATTATTTTTTCAAAATAGGATTGGAGTCCTCGTTATTCTTGCTAATAAAATTATTCTTTTGTTGTACATCATGTGTTTTATTTCTATCAAGTGATCTTAATTTATATAATATAACAATTGTAAAATTCATACCCCCTCTCAATATTTCCAACATGACATTTAGTACTAATTTTTCACCTTGAAAAATTAATGTATGAATAAGTATACATCAAACACTTTTAATGTGTTTGTGCTAATTGATAGTTGACATGAATGAAGAGGCTTAGTAAATCATGGTTTATTTTGATTAATTATTATTGCTATTGTTGAAGAAGATTTTGGAGTTATTTTCAAGACTTCTTGACGAAGATATTGGAAGTCCTGAAGCAGTACTGAAACCATTTTTGAGGAATTGAAGTAGAGGGTTGGATCCCTAGAGGATTGGATTCATCACACAAGGTTGGAGCCTTGTGGAAAACCAGGTTGGAGCCTGAATTGTTGAGAGTATTGGAGTCCTCATGTATACCAATTTGGAGCTTGGTATAGTACAATTTGGAGCCTGTTTTGAAATTGAAGATTGGAGTATTCATCTAGGGTTGGATCCTTGAAGGAATTAGAAGTGTGTTTGTAAAAATTATAGTTGTAATAAAGGATTGGAGTCCTCATTATTCTTTTTAATAAAACTATTATTTGTTTTACATCTTATGTTATGTTTCTATTAAGTGATCTTAATTGGTATAAGATAAAATTGTAAGAGAAATATTGATTCACCTCCCCTCTCATTATTTACAACAATTGGTATTAGATCTGATACCTTCAAGCATAACCTAGTAGCTGGAATATAGATCCAAAGAACACAAATGGAAAATTCAATGAAGAAAGCCTCAAAACCTTCCGGATATATAAATCAAGTTGGCAAAGACCTCTCATTTAGTGGGATGAATTATGTACTATGGAGCACAAGAATAAAATTATTTTTTATGGCCCTTGGCAGTGAAGTATGGGAATCAGTGACTATAGGAAGTTCAGAAGAGTCAAATGAATTTGATAAAAAAAATTATGAAGGCAATCATGAGCATTATATTAGATCAACTAAAAGATAAGATAGGTCATTGGCCCTCAGCCAAGAGTCTTTGAGAAAGTCTACAAAATCTCTATAGAGAAGAATTTTTTTTTATGTTAGATGTAGGGAAAAATTATGTACTATGGAGCACAAGAATACAATTCCTTTTGATGGATCTTGAAGGTGATGTATGGGAATAGGAAGTTCAATAGAGGCAAATTAATTTGATAAAAAAACTATGAAGGCAATAATGAGCATTCTATTAGATCAACTAAAAGATTAGATATTTGAGTTCCCCTTAGCCAAGAGTCTTTGGGAAAGTCTACAAAACCTCTATAGAGAAGAAAAAATTTTGTGTCAGATGTACCAGATCTAGAGCATAAATATATTGAAGAGTCAAAAGAGGTAGATGAAGGCACCAATTGCATAAACGAGGATGATGATGAAGAAAAAGTTGAAATAGAAGGTGAATAGACCTAAAGGAAAAACTTGTGGTTTCTCTAGAAGATATAAGTAGATTAGAAAGGAAAATGAAGAACTCAAGAAGAAGGTACAATATGTTGATCATGACGGTGTCAAAATAAAGTAATAAGTTGTCCTTTTAAGGCATCAAGTACAAGAAAGAGCTAAAAATATCCACAATCTTAAGGAAGAATTCAATCAGAATGAGAAGAGAAATAATGAAGAATTTATCTCCATGATAACATAACTAAAATAAGCAGAGAGAAGGAAAGCCACATTTACAAGTAATCTCAAACAAAAAATCTAAATATTTGAGTAAATTTGAAGCAAAAATTGGACTACATGAATAATTCATCTCCCTAAATGTTCAACTAAAGGAAGAAAAGAGAGAAGAACAAGTAAGGAAGATCCAACTGAGAAAGAAAGAAGAAGGCTATGAAAGGCTTGAAGAAGAGATTGTTTCCTTGAGAAATTAATTCAACAAGCTATCTAAGAGTCTGAAGAGTTCTCAAGTCTTGGATGGCATCCTATGTTGCCAAATATCACCACTTGAAAAATCTGGTCTTGGATATGGAGGTGATCCTTCTAGAAAAAGTGAGGCATACCATAAAGCATCAAATAACAAGAAGGTGGAGAAGCTTGAAAGTTTTGCTAATACCCCCAACTCTAGCAAAAGTAAGGAAAGGAGTCAAAATAACATTGGAAGAACCTATGCTCCAAGAAGATATGTTGATACAAGTAGCAATGAAAGAACCCTAAGGAAGAACAACTTTATAAGTGCACCAAAACAATGCTCATCTTACAGGTATCAAACTATATTTTTTGGTCATTGTTGCTCTTGTAAAAATTTTAGGCACATGGAAAAGGATTGCAGATCATATAATAAAGATATTTATGAGGACTCCTATCATTTCCCCAAAAGTAAAATTGCAGAAAGATACTCTAAGGTATTCATCAACAAAAATTATGCTCCCTCATTCATGTACAAAAATGAATACTTCAAATTCCATAATGTGGGACATATAACTTGTGATTGTAACTTGAATTGGGCTCCTAGACAATTCAAATAGTTATAAATCAAGCATGGAAAAAGATTCACAAAGGTTTGGAGAAGGAAGCATCTTGAACAAGAAAAAGAACATGTTGAATGTGCCTTGAATGTTCAAGGCATCAATCATTGTTGCTGATCAAATTTGGGCATCATAGGCAGAAATTATGTTCCACCAAGGTTCTTCCTATTAGAAAGGGAGAGATCATCCATACTGTTAGTGACAGCAGAAATCAAAGGTTACTTAAATATTGTCTCAAAAAATCAACACTATAATAGGGGGAGTTGCTATATGACAAGAAGAAAAACATGATGAAAAGGGGAGTAGCATGTTGTCAAGAGAATTCATCCTTAATAAAGACAGGGGGAATAAATGTTAGGGAGAGAACTTGATGGGAAAACATTATTAAGGAAAGAACCACATTTTACATTGATGTCAAGAGGATAGAGGAGAAAAAGGAGTCTCATTGTTAATAAGAGTATTTCCATCAATGATAAAATGGGAGATTTTTGGATAAAGTTGTCATTGATGTCAGTGATGAAACCCTAGCATTGTTGGAAATGATGAAACCGTAGCATTGTTGGAGATGATGAAACCCTAACATTGTTGAAGAATTCCTAAGAATGACCCTAGTGTTGATGAATATGATGAAGCCCTAGTTCATGCAAGCCCTAATATGACAAAGAAACATATTAGGCTTATTGAAGATGACCTTGATGAACTAGCCCCTGAAAGCATTTTTGTAGACTATTTGAGGCATTTGTTGAAGAATATTTTGGAGTTATTTTTAGGACTTGTTGAAGAATATTTTGGAGTTATACGACTTGTTGAAGAAGATATTAGAAAATGAAACCTTTTTTGAATAATTGAAGCATAGGGTTTGGCCTTAGAGGATTGGAGTCCTCACACAAGGTTGGAGCCATGTGAAAACCAAGTCAGAGCCTAAATTTTTGATAGGATTGGAGTCCTCAAGTAGACCAAGTTGGAGCTTGGTATAGTACAAGTTGGAACATAGCTTGAAATAGGATATTGGAGTCTTCATCTAGGGTTGGAGCCTTGAAGGAATTATAAGTGTGATTGTACAAACTATTGTTGTAAAAAAGGATTAGAGTCCTCATTATTATTGTTAATAAAATTATTCTTTTGTTGTACATCTTTTGTTATGTATTGATTCCCCTGCCCCCCTTCCCAAAGTAATTTCAACATGGCATTCAATACTAATTTTTCACCTTAAAAAGTCAAAGGCGTGAATAAATATACATCAAACACTTTTAATGTGTTTGTGCTAAATAACAATTGACATGAATGAAGAGGATTAATAAATCATGGTTTATTTTGATTGACTTATATTGAATATTGTTAAATATGGTTAATGAGAGATATGATGCAAAAGTAGCTTAAAATTTTTATTTTTTTTAAACTAGTGCTAATAATTCTAGAAATTTTGTTACGCTTACATGTGATGCAAATTATTTGTAATAATCAAAAACATATAAATCTATCTCTATTTTCAAGGGGTTGATGTAAAATTCCTCCTAAATTACAACAGAGAAAACTATCTCGTAACGGTCCGAAAATATCTAGTAATTGCATGGTGGAAGACCATAACAGAAAATATCTAAGCTTCTTAGTTAAATAATTAAATAGTTGTGTTGTGTTATATTTAATTTTGAATTGTTGGTTCTGCTATGTTATTTTGGTATCGTAGCGGGGTTGTGAGAATGAAAATTTGAGAGGGTAAAACTTTGTTGCTTCGTACTCAGTGAGGATGTCTTGTTTTGTGTGTAGTTGTGTACGACCTAACATTAATTATAGCACACAAACCATCAAAACTTAGTTTATTCAAAGGTTTTTTTAGCTAGATCTGTGAGTCCTCCTCTGATTCTATTAATGGAATTCTGCATACTTTTCATACAAATTTATTAGATCATCAAGGTCTTACCATTACTAGCTCCAAAAATGTTCGAGTGAGGATTGTTTCAGGCTGATTGTATCACAACTCACTAGAATCGAGTAATACCTCTTGAATTGTTTGCCTTTGTTATTCTATCATTGGATCAATTGAAGAACCAAATGCCAACGTGAAAGAACCATTTGGGCCAATGAGCTTCATGTTGTTGTAGATTTGGGAAGAGTTGATTTTGTGCATAGCATCTAGCTATCACAACTACCATTTGAAATAATAAAATTCCTATGGAAAAGTGAAAAGAGGAATCTTTAACTAATTACTTCCACAATCAGAGAGTACCTGCATTGAGCTAAGCATACTTGTGTGGACCGTGGACCTTGTATGGATAGTGTAGAGTCACCACCTATGTAACAAATGGTGTGTTTGAAGTCATTTAAGAAGAAATGTAGTTGTGTGGAGAAGCTTGTGAAGCTATATGAAATCAAATATCCTTAAACAATGTTTTTCTTTGGCTTCAAAACCCAATTTGGAGGTGGAAATTTCTCATCATAATGCCCATTCCTAGACCATAATTTATGGGGGTTTTAGGGTTAACATGGGGCTTATATAGGGCTTAACAATCCCCTCCACTTCAAACAAGTATTGTCCTTAACACTCGACTAATTGTTAGTGATTCTACAAGAATAAGTCATCTTCCCATGTCATCTCTTCAACTGGTAGGTTCTTTTATTTGATGACGTACTCTAAAAATTTTGGGTTACTTGACTACTTAATCCTTATCTCAAGGATTGTTTCTAGTTATAGTATGAATTTCCTTCTTTATTTATCTTTGGTACACTTCTCGATTGCAAATGAATGGCATGGTCATGAACTCAATTATGTGAAAGACCCCTAAGACTTAATCCAAATGCCTTGGGATAATTCTTGACAGCTTTATGGAGATCCCCTAACATATATGGTATTGATGTGTGAACATTTAGTCAACATAATTGTGACATTACACCCTAGTGCCCCTTTTTTGAATAATTTTTTCATTCCTTTGGATCTCATCACTTCAAAGAGTTTACCTTGGAAATATCTAAGCTCAATCCTTTTCCTTCTAAGGTAAATCATATGAAGATATCTTGATAATTAAAGGTCATTGTTCCCAATTATTGCAACCATTGGACCCCTAACACAACATTAGCACCACTCATATGTATTTAAATCATGGTACTTTCCAACAAATGCTCCCCCATATTGAGCTTAATACTATGACACTTCCCTGAACAATTTATGGTGCCTCCATGTGCAATCATTACTTGAAACTCTAGTGTTGGATATATGAAAGGATAGAGAAGTTTTATTAATTGGTAATTGATGATGTTATGGGCACTACCCAAATCAATCAACATTGTTACCTTTTCCTTTTTAATATATCATTTTATCTTGGTGGTTTGTGGAATATCGTTGCCATATAATGTTGGAGAAATCTCTTATAGATCTAGATATTGTGATTATTCTAATTTTTTTATCTTCTTCCTCTTTAGAATCTATGTAGGATAATTTCTTCTCATTGCATTTATGCCCCTTACTATAATTGTTGTCATAGTTGAAACACAGTCTCTTTGTTGTTCCTTCATTCATTTTCTAATGATTCAACCTTGTTAGTTTAGGAACATGAGCATGATATTCGCTATAGTTATTAGTGACCAATTTTCTAGCAGCCATATCTTTACTCTCAACTTTTCTTTCTAGACTAATAGCATGCTCTAGAGATTTATGTTCAAATAGGTGTACGTCATCTTGGATTATTTCCTTTAAAGTTATTATGAATAAGTCTAACAAAGTATCCTTTGAAATATTATTTATTTTGAGATTTTACTTTTGGAATTTTTGAATGTCCTTTGTAACTAGACTTTTTTGTCAAATATTTATCAATTGACTAAATAATGTATTTCTCTAGTAATGTGCTATAAATTCCTTTGTAAAAAAATACCAAGATATAAAAAAATCATTTTTTCTTTTACAAATCCACTGGTATGATACATGTTAGCCTTTGTCTAAAAATAATGATGCAATATTTACCTTTTGTAAGGATGTCTCTTGGTGTAGATCAAAGTATTTCTCTATCTAAAATATCCATGCTATAGGATTATTACCACCAAACTTCCTCATATCAATTTTGGAATATAGTATTTCCTTGGTGTTGACTTGAAGTCCTAATGATAGGGATCTTGGATTGAAAATTCATGATGAAGGTTCTGCAATTCAATAATTTTTCTCTCCCATTGTAATAACATACTCTCCATATGAGATTTTACTTTTGGAATTGTTGAATGTGCTTTGTAACTAAACCTTTTTGTCGAATATTTATAAATTTAATAAATAATGTATTTCTCTAGTAATGTGCTATCGATTCCTTTGTAAAAAATGACCAAGATATAACATAATATTTTTTCCTTTCACAAAGCCAATGATATGATACATGTTAGTATTTTTCTAAAAACAATGATGAAATATTTACCTTTTTTTAAGGATGTCACTTAGTGTAGATCAAAGTATTGCTCCATCTAATATATCCATGTTACAGGATTATTACCACCAAACTTCCTCATATCGATATTGGAATATCATAGTTCCTTGGTGCTGACTTGAAGTCCTTATGATATGGATCTTGGATTGAAAATTCATGATTATGGTTATGCAATTCAATAATTTTTCTCTCCCAAAGTAATAACATACTCTCCATATGAGAATGATTCTCAAGAGCATGCTTCTCCATACGTCTATGATTTACTTGTATCTGTATGTTCATCTTAGGAAAATATTTTAATAGAATTTTTTGTAATTATTTTATTTCTTCCCTAATGGATTTTTTATTTCTTCCTTATTTTCTTCCATCTCCTTTTCTATTTCTCTTTTAAATTTCTTGAAAACTTGATAAATCCACATTTTTGAACATACTACCATCTATTTCATTAACTTTCCTCTCTAATCGAGATAACATAAATTCTAAGTCTTCACTTTCTTCATGAGTCAAGGATAAGACTTCAATGGATTTAATTGGTGTAGTAACTTTCTTTGGAGGCATGTTGAAAAATAATAATAATACTCCTCTCTATCACAACTTCCGATCACCAAAAAAATGGGATCATCTAATCAACAGTTAGGTCACTTGTATGTTGCATACCTTAATTTGGAGAATATATGAATGGATGAAGTTTTTCTTGATATATATTTGATATTTTAATCCGTTTCGATCTGAAAATTTTGTATGTAATAATTTGATATGTATTTTCTACACTTCTAGAGGTGTGAATATAATTTGATGTGCCAAGTGAAAGTTGTGGTAATTTTCCCAAAACTTAATGATTTAACTTTTATATTGTGACATGTGTCCAATTATTAAAAATATATATGAAATTTTCACATGAAATACTTTTGTATTTCTTCTAAAATTATTGAATATTTCACATTCTAAAAAGCCCCAAAAAAGAAGATATAACAAAAATATCAAGCCATCCTGTTTAAAATTTATTTTAGGCGTTAACACGGAAAAATAGTGCACATATTTGTACAATCCGGATGGCTCACAAAGTCATGCAGTAAAGTGTACAGGTGAAGGCTTTCCATTTGAAGACATCATAAAAAATAAAAAAATAAAGTTTTCCAAAGGTCTCAAGTATAAAATTCAACCGCACGGCCTACCCAAAGGTCAAAATTGATGACCGCACAGATTTTACTTCGATAGTCCTGCGGTCAAAGAAATGTTCAACTCAGCAATTTTGGACTACTTTACACACTTGGAAGATGATATTCCCTGACATGTTCGAGTCAAGGACAATCAGATTTGAGTCGCCCTGGATATATGAAGCCCCCAAAGGATCATCTTGTCATAATCATGTATCATTTTCTCGTTAATGGACCAAGAGAGGGAAGAGGGATTCAAAATTATATATAAATAGACCATTGGAAGACCAAAGACAAGGAAATTTTATGTTGGAAAAATTGTTCCCAAGCAATCCCGCATTCCATTGTTGAAGAAGAAGTAGAGCATTATTATGTTGGCCAAATTATTTCTCAACAATCCAACATTCTAGTGTGGATAGGATTTCACCATTAAGAGAGCCTTGATACTTCTTTGAGAGAGAGGAGAAGATTGCAAAGAAAGAGAAGAAAGGAACCTCCTTGTTGAGGATTTTGAGTACCATTGCTCAAAGAAGTATCTCCAAGTGTTTAGTATTCATATATTGTATTCATCTTCTACTTTCAACAGTCAATAAAGGGAGTCGTTTTCCATTACTTTGTTGACATTTTTTCTTCATCAAGAATTATTTATGTGTTTGTTTCTTAGTTTTTAGTTTTTGTTGTATATGCATTTCCTTAACCATTTACAATGCTTTTTTTACTCATGTTTGTCCACTAATACCAACCAACTCTATTTATGATTTCTTTGTAGCAAACAACCAACTGCTAAGAAGGTGTCGTTTGGTACCTCATTTCTACAAAAACACTAACAGAGATGTGGCGACTCCACTAGCCTTCTTTTACTCTAATGGTTGTTTTTGTTGGACCTCCTCTCTACATTATCACTGCTTGGTATGCTAAACATCTCTGGATTTTTTACAGGACCTTCTAGACATGTTCTCAGCCAGAAAGCTTGACTGTTCAATTTATCTTATCATCTTCATGGATTTTATTCAGATAGACATGCATGAATGTATGTGCATAGGAAAACATGTGTGGTTTACAGAGAGAACAAAAAACCATTGTAATTTTCCTTTCCCAGGTGATTGGCAGCCTTTAGTGAATTTCCTTCACCTCTACAATTTTTTTCTAGTTAGTTCATATTTCCTAACTTCTTTACTAATCACTATTAGTAGAGTAATCAGATTATATTTTCTTTTTATTTTCACTTTTCACATAGCTTGATTGTTAAAGGAGCAAGTGGCCCATTATTCACAAATCTTGTTACTAACCAAATAATTTTTGTTTCATTAGTTTTTGGGACTAGAACCAAGTGTTACTACAAAAAGCAAGTAATCTCCACTTCCCTTATGTCTTTTAGGCGAACCTGAGCTTACATATGAAAGCTTTCGTAAAGAACTTGAGTTTCCCATCTCCCTTTACGCGCACATAGTGTAATAGGAAAAGAGTAAGTGACCCATTATCCACGCATTATTTCTTTTTCATGCAAGGAACAATCCAAACATAGTGTAACTAGAGGGTATTGTAAAGGATCACCAAATATCCACATCTTAACACACTTTTTATGTTCACTTTACCACTTGCACACACATTACATGTCACACATTAAGCTTCTATAAGATTTGAACAAGAGGGCATCCAGTGTCCGGAGCTTTTTTAACTCAGTTTATTTTTTCAAACAAACAAACTCAATGTCCTATGATGTTTAGTTGTTATTAAAAATACTTTTGTTGATAATGCGCTGGACTCATTTTTGGAACAGATTAGAAAATCTAAATCTTCCTTTTGAATAGAGAACTATTACTACTAATATAGATCCATCTTAAATACGGATCTAACATGAGTCGAGAGGGATCCAATTTCTTCAGGTGAAATTTTTTTTTATGAACTGACATTATTTGAATATTTTGTATAGTTATTTAATTTTTTTATTTTTTTATTTTTTTTTATTTTTATTTGGCCTGACATGAGAAAAATTTCACATATCGTACTAGGTTGTAGAATGAGCCTCTCGGCTCAATAATATTGTAGGATAACATTATTGCTAATTAACTTTTACGTATGTGTTTATGATAATAAACATTAGGTCTCACATAAATTTGTATTTTTTCTCACCATCATTTTAAACATGGTAAGTTTCATATGTTCTTCAACCTTTCATTAATGTTATCGTGAATATATATTTTTATTCTCATTCCCTAAGTCATTGTAAAATGAAAATCATTTATTTTTTAAATATATTAAATTTATTTATTTAACATGTGATTAGGTCAGCTTATTTTATTCTTATTCGATAATGATGACTTGTTACAACCTAGAGCATAATAACTAGTGTAACTTGTTTTTTGTCATGTGAGTTTCACTTGTGTACGACCTACAACATGTCATGCCAATTTGGCTTAAGTCGTAAGTCATAATGTAGCCTTGTTTAATTTTGATCTGTCATAATGCCGTGTTGTATTTTTGAAGCCTACGATTACTCTCATAAATGAACTCAAAGAAGGAACGAATTGCAAATGTTTAATTTTTATAAATTTGTTCATTAAACATTGAGTCAATTACAAAATATAATAATTAAAACAATTGATATAGTTGTATAGTGATAATGGCTTTAATCCAATCTGCGAAATAGTCAGCTAAAATGATAAAATGACTAAATATTTTTTAACGTTATTATTATTATTAGTTGCCACTTAGAGAACATTGTAATCTAAATGTTAATTTCATTAAATATTTTTAATATTGTTTTATTGATTACCACTTATGGAACATTGTAGTCTAATTGATATAAATTTCGTGTAAATTTATTAATTAAATTTTTTAAATATTTAATTATTCCCAGGAGTATATGTGTCCATTGTAATGGTGTTGTGTTTACCATTTATATCGTTTTACCACATATATTGTTATTATTTGGTGTTTTTTCATGTATTTGGTGTGACATTGTTATATTCATCTAGCTATTTCCACTATGCCATGGTTGTGGTGAATATTTTCTCGAATGGATGTAGAGTAGAGTAAGTAAATGCAATCTAAGCATTTAATAGTTTCAAATATTTTATCGCAAGTCATTGTGGTTGCTATGGTGTTAGTGGGAATTTGTTTTTATACTAAACATATTTGGCATCATCAATGCACAAAGAGTTAAAAGTGTGATTTTTTTTCCCAACATCCTTCAAATTGTAATTTTAAATTCTGAATATATAAATTTATTTAGCATGGAAATATTTTTACAACTTTTTTAATATGCAATTTTGATAATAATTTATAATTTATAATTCTCATTACTTTGATTTTTACTAAGGTCATTTATCTATACCTTCTTTGATTCCTTTAACATTAGGATGGATTCTTCCCATCATTTAACATTTCTTGATCACATAAAACCTCATATGCATAAATATATGTCATGTATATATTTATCCATATATGATCTGCTTCTTCTTACTATACTCTTGTCAAAGTATCGACTTCATTTTAAGTATTAAAAACTACATTCTATTAGGGTAGGAAACTTAGTGTAATTCTTATTCTGTAATAAAGTGGTTTTATACATTTGCTCAAAAAAAATGATGTAGTGAAATTTGTTGAGGGAATACAAGGATATTATACATCAATTTGATTTATAACTAGATTGCAATCTCGAAATTAAAATATTATTAGATTTTATTTTATTTTGTATATTAAATCATTTTCTTATTTTATTTTTATTTTTATTTTGAATGAATGAAAATATTATTTTAATAATAAACCCAAGGGATTAATAGTAAAATGCCAAGGGATTCTAAACCCAAGGGAATAATATTAAACCCAAGGGATTAATATTATAAACCCAAGGTATATAAACCCTAAGATAAATATTATAAACCCTAAAATAAGCATGTTTGACCATGGTTGATTTTCATATTGAGAGAATCCTTGTCACAATGTGACGTTGCACCATGGTTGATGATGCTTGATTTTCATATCGAGACAATTTTTTTCAAAATGCAACGTCTGACCATGGTTGACCATGATTGATATTATAAATCCAAGAGAAAAATAAACCCAATGGATTACTACTAAAAACCCAAGGGAATAATATTAAACCTAAGGGAATAATATAAACCTTATGATAAATATTACAAACCCTAAAATAAACATGGTTGACCATAGTTGACCATGGTTGATTTTCATATTGACAAAATATTTGTCACAACGTGATGTTGGACCATGGTTGACCATTATTAATTTTCATATCAAGACAATTGTTGTCACAATCAAACGTTGGACCATGGTTGAACATGAATGATTTTCATATTGAGGCAATCTTTGTCACAATGAGATGTTGGACCATGGTTGTCACAGTGTGATGTTGGACCATGTTTATTGACCACAGTTGACCATGATTTATTTTCATATTGAGACAATATTTCTCACAATGTGACATTGGACCATGGTTGACCATGGTTGATTTTTATATTGAGACAATATTTGTCACAATGTGGCGGGTGACTATGGTTGACCGTAATTGACCATAGTCAACCATTTTTTACCAATGTTGACCATGATTAACCATGGTTGATGTTATGAAACCAGCTCAAGAAAAGATAGATCAACGCCTTAAAATTAAGCCTCTTTGAGGGGGCAACCTCCTTTACATTACATAAATGAACAATTCTTGGATGATACAAATGAAAATACCTCCTTTCTATATATAGGAGTCTAAGGGGTCATAACATAATCAGAGCCGACATAACAATAATAATGTAAGGGCACAATAATAACAATAGTGGGCTTCTATGTGGCACAATAGTAACAATATGGGCACTACATGGGTACATCAATATAATAAGTGGGTTGTACTAATAACAATAAGGGGTTACACTAGTAGTATAGGGGTCTAACATGCCCCTCTCCTTCAAAAAGTGTTGTCCTCAACGCTTGAGTAGTTCTTGATGCTTCTATATAAAATTCTTGTCCTTCCATGTGGAATCTTCGGCAGGTAAGTTCTTCCACTTGATGAGATACTTTGAAATTGATCGATTTCGTAGCTATCGGGTTCTTGTTTCTGTGACTGCTCCAGGTTCCAATATGATTTTTCCTTCCTCTTCAATTTCTGGCAATATTGTTTGAATTGGGATCTGTTGCAACTTTTGAATAAGTGGCCATACTTCTTCGTCCTTCTTCCATTCATCCCTTGCTTCGTTTATCCAGTCTGGTTGGATAATAGAAATAGCACAAAACAATGCTTCCACATCCTCATCCTTGAAGAGTCTTCCCATTCGGTAAGGTCGCCATTTTTTAAGTGCTTGTAGTATTGCCAACATTTCCTCCTCATAAATAGCTTGCTTGAGATGTAGCAGTAAAAATACCCAATCACCTACATCAAAACATTTTTCACTACGATGTTGATCTACCTGTTGTTTCGTTTGATTTTGCACCAAAGTGGCGTTATCCTTTAAAAGTTGGAGAACTTGTTGATGATGCTGGATGTGATCTTTCTCTGCTTGAACCTTTTTCTTCTTGATATGTCCTTCTATTTCTAGAGTTTGAGGAGTGGTAATTTCTTCCAATCCTTTACAAGATATGGTCAGATTCATTTCTTGATGCTCGATGTGATCTTTCACTTCTTGAACATTTTTCTTCTTGATATGTCCTTCTATCTTGATAGTTTGAGGAGTGGTAATTTCGACCAATGAATTACAAGATATGGTTGGATTCATTTCTTCTTTCTCGATGTGATATTTCACTTCTTGCACCTTTTTCTTCTTGATATGTCCTTCTATCTTGAGAGTTTGAGGAGTGGTAATTCTTGTCAATGCTTTACAAGATATGGTCTGATTCATTTCTTCTTTCTCTTGGGTGGGGTCCTGGGGTATATCCTCTTCTTTTGATGTTTCTTGATCCTTTTCTTCCTCCTCTTCATATTCTATGTAAAATAATTTCTTCTCAGCACA
The DNA here is from genome assembly GCA_031772625.1 of Pinus tabuliformis. Classification (NCBI taxonomy): domain Eukaryota; kingdom Viridiplantae; phylum Streptophyta; class Pinopsida; order Pinales; family Pinaceae; genus Pinus; species Pinus tabuliformis. The sequence goes on along the minus strand of CM062817.1, from coordinate 1,981,411,875 downwards.
CTTATGACCTTTAGTGCATTTTCTATCACAATTGTAACAAATCCCTTTTTCTCTTTTTCTTCCAATTGTTGTGGTGTAACCCTCGTAGGTTGTGGAAGGCTGGGAGAAACAACACTTCCATTTTTATAGTTGCAAGGGGTATGCTTCCTGGTTTCCATACTTTTGTTTTGCACTATGTCACAAAACCCTTTTACTCTTTCCAATTGTTGTGGTGTTGCTCTAAAGAAGGTGTTTCTCTTTGTATCATCATAATGTGCTATCATTTCCTCCGTGAAAATTGATCACGTAACAAGTTGTTTACGAGAACAAAGCCCTTCATACCATAAAAATTGATCCGGTTCTAAATATTAAGATGCAATACATACCTTTTGTAACAGTGGTACACCATGTAGATCAAAATATTGCTCCATCTGAAGTATCCAATTTACTAGATCCTTGCCATCAAACTTCCTCATCTTGCTTTTTCTTGCTTTTAGGAGCTCGATCTTGAAACAACTATAACTTTGTACTTTCAGATCTTTAAGTTCTGAAATTGTGACGTGTAGTAGCCCTCTGCATCCTCTTTCCAATGCCACTAGTCTGATCCAAATTGGATTCTCCAAGAAAGAGTTATGCACAATCTCCCAAGATGACCTGATTATAGAACTTTCCATAAGAGCGAACTTGTATGAAGTTCCATGTGTCACTGTTTCGACCTTTGGATCTGAAAAATGCATACAAGAAACTACAGTCCGTCCTCTTTCTGTACCTTCTTATGAACTTTTAATCCGATCCCCAAAGAGAAAGTTATGACGATTTTCCCTAGGTCACCTGTTTGGAATAATTTAGGAGTCTACAAAAAGACCAATTTCCTCAGATCATATCTCCGCAAATATAGCGCGAAAAGCTCTGAAATTTGAACCTGAGGTTCAGTGCGATTTCTTCTCAAATGGGTTTTTTTTGCAACTTCTGAAACGTCGCAGAAAAAAGTTATAGCAAAAATTCCACGATGACCTGTTTGGAGCAGCGAAACCCTAGAATCTAAAGCTTTGATACCAAATGTTATGAAACCAGCTCAAGAAAAGATATAAAAGATAGATCAACGCCTTAGAATTCAGCCTCTTTGAGGGGGCAACCTCCCTTACATTACATAAATGAACAATTCTTGGATGATACAAATGAAAATACCTCCTTTCTATATATAGGAGTCTAAGGGGTCATAACATAATCAGAGCCGACATAACAATAATAATGTAAGGGCACAATAATAACAATAGTGGGCTTCTATGTGGCATAATAGTAACAATATGGGCACTACATGGGTACATCAATATAATAAGTGGGTTGTACTAATAACAATAAGGGGTTACACTAGTAGTATAGGGGTCTAACAGTTGATGGTGTTTGAGCATGGTTGATTTTCATATTGAGACAATCTTTGTCATAATGTGACATTGGACCACGGTTGACTGTGATTATAAACCCAAGGGATTTATCTTAAACCCTGAGATTAGTGTTATAAACCCTATGAATAATATTATACCTTAGGAATATGAAGCCTAGAATAATAAATCCAAGGGATTGATATTATGAACCCAAGGGAATAATAAACACAAGGTGTTAATACTAAAACAGTAAGGGACCATCAAACCAAGTGAATAATATTAAACCTAAGGGATTAATATTATAAACCCAAGGTATATAAACCCTAAGATAAATATTATAAATGCTAAAATAAACATGCTTTAACATGGTTGACCATGCTTGACCATGATTTATTTTCATATCAAGTCAATCTTTGTCACAATGCAACATTGTACCATGATTGACCATGGTTGATTTTCATATTGAGACAATCTTTATCACAATGCGACATTGGACCATGGTTAACCATGATTTATTTTATAAACCCAAGGGATTAATATTATAAACCTAAGTCATATAAACTCTAAGATAAATATTATAAACCCTAAAATAAGCAATATTAACCATGATTGATTTTTATATTGACACAATCTTTGTCACAATGCGATGTTGGACCATGGCTAACCATGATTGATTTTCATATAGAGACAGTCTTTGTCATAATGCGACGTTGGACCATGGTTGATTTTGATATTGAGACAATATTTGTCATAACGCGATGTTGAGCCATGGTTGACCATGATTGATTTTGATATTGAGACAATATTTGTCACAATGCAACGTTAGACCATGGTTAACCATGGTTGACCGTGGTTGATCATGATTGATTTTCATATTGAGAAAATATTTGTCACAATGTGACAGTGGACCATTGTTGACCATGCTTGACCAAGTTTGCTTTTCATATTGAGACAATCTCTATCACAAAGTGACATTGGGTCGTGGTTTACCATGATTGACCATGGTTGACGATGGTTGACAATGGTTGAGTAGGTTGATTTTAATATTGATATAGTTTTTATCACAATGCGATGTTGGACCATGGTTGACCATGATTATAAACCTAAGGGATTTATATTAAACCCTAGGATTAATATTATAAACCCTATCAATAATATCATACCCTAAGAATATGAACCCTTAGATTAAAAACCTAAGGGATGACATTATAAACCCAAGGAATTAATACTAAAACCCCAAGGAATTATGGCCAACAATTTCAACAATGACTATAATAAAGAAGGAATTTGTTTGATTGATGTAGTTGACTATGTGTGACTATTACTATTAATCAATAATAACGAGAGGGATCAAATCCATCGAGGTGCAAACCTTTCCTCGACTTCTACACTCCAAAAATAAGGTTTGCACCTCGAGGGATTTGATCCCTCTCAATGCATGATAGATCTAGTGTTAAATGGATCTAAGTTGGTTCCAGTTGAGGGAAACAATTTCAAATTTTTAAATTATCATTATTATGTATATGTTTGAGATAAACTTCAAAATTCACATTATGTTTTCTTTTATTGGCATGACCATATTCTCTTGTTTAATTCAATCTGTTTTGTTTGTCATGAGTGATTTTTATGTTTGTTTTTTGAGGCTTTGAGTGGTTTTTATGTTTGTGTTTGGAGGCTTTGAGTGGTTTATGTGTTTATGTGTTTGGATTTGGATGGTATATTTGTGAATGTTACATTTGTTGTGTTATATTTTCATATGTGTATGCAATTGTTTATTAGTAATTAGTTGGTGATGAAGAAGGGAGACAATCTTATCGATAGTTTATAGGAGTATAGATACTGCAAACCTATTTCATTTAACTTTAGGTATCACAACATATTACACTTAGATCCATCTAACACCGAATCTATCATTGTGTGTGCACAATAAAATAGGATTATCAATCCACATCTACACTAAAATAAATGCATCTAGTGCAAGCAATCAAATATAATTAGAAATCAACATATTCATTAAAATCAATGCATATAGTGCAAACAATCAAATAGGATTAGATAGCATCATCTACACTAAAATCAATGCATCTAGTGCAAGAAATATTCTTCCCTCTCTGCGCCCCCCCTCCCCCCCCCCCAATCTAATCTTGAATTTTTTTTTTAATAAATTACAGCCTCAAGATTAAAAACATCTAATCCATCTAAGGCAAGCAATCAAATAGGATTAGAAAACAACATATACACTAAAATCAATGAATCTAATGCAAGAAATCAAATAATATTAGAAATAAGCATCTACACTAAAATCAATGCATCTAGAGAAAGCAATCAAATAGGATTATATATCAACATCTACACTGAAATCAATGCATCTAGTGCAAGCAATCAAATAGGATTAGAAATCATCATCTACGCTGAAATTAATGCATCTAGAGAAAGCAATCAAATAGGGTTATAAATCAACATCTACACTAAAATCAATGCATCTAGTGCAAGCAATCAAATAAGATTAAAAATCATCATCTACACTGAAATCAATGCATCTAGTGAAAGAAATCTTCTTCCCTCTCTTCCCCCCTCCATCTAATATTGAAAAACATTTTGGTAATTTACAGTTTTAATATTAACAAAATGTAATCGTCTAATGCAAGAAATAAAATAGGATTAGAAAACAATGAAATCAATGAATCTAATGCAAGTAATCAAATAAGATTATAAATCAACATCCTCAATGAAAACAATGCATCTAGTTCAAATAACCAAATAGGATTAGAAATCAACATCTACATTGAAATCAATGCATCTAGTGCAAGCAATCAAATAGGATTAGAAATCATTATCTACACCGAATTTAATGCATCTAGTGTAAGAAATATTCTTTGCTTTTCCTCTTCCCCCCCCCCCCAACATCTGTATCTGTATGTCCTTGTATCTCTCCTTCTTTGTCTCTATATCTCACTCCCCCTCCCCCAAACACACACACTCCACATATATCTATCTCTCCCTCCCTGTCTACCTTTCTCTATCTCTCTCTACTTCCCTCTCTTTACCTCCCATCTATATCTCTATCTCCCTCTGCCTCCCTTTTGTCTCTCTATATCACCACCAAAACATACACACTCTTTTTTCATATCTATCTACTCTCACTCCCTCTTCCTTTTCCTCCCTCTTCCCCTTCTCTCCCTCTCTCCCCCTTTCATGTATCTTCCCTCCTCATGTTCTCCTCTCTCTCTCTCTCTCTCTCTCTACTTATGTTCCTCTCTCTCACCCTCCAACTCCATATCTCTCTCCTTCCCTATGTCCTCTCTCTCTTCCTTCCTCTCTCTCCCTTTTCCTCCCACCTCCCTCTGTCTACTCCCCCCTCCCCCACTCTCTCTCTTTTCCCTCCAACTCTGTCACTATCTCCCTCCCTTATCCTTCTCTCCCCCCTCTCTTTCATCTCTCTTTAGTTGTCTCTCTATCTCACCCCAAAACATAAACACTCTCTCTCCATCTCTCCCTTATCACTCCCTCTCTCTCTCTCTCCACTTTTCTCTCTATATATCTTTCTTCTTCACTCTCTTTCTCCCCGTCCAACTCCCTCTCTCTTTCCCTACCTCTATGTCTTTCCCTCTCAATTCATCTCTCTAATCCTTCCCCTCTCTCCCTCTCTCTCTCTCTCTTAGCCCTCCAACCTTGTCACTATCTCCCTCCCTCTCTCCTTCTCTCTCCCCCATCCATCTTTGTGTCTCCCCTCTCACTCTTACCCTTCTCTCCCTCTCTCACTTTTCCCTTTCTCTCTCTCTTCATTCCTCCTCTCCCCTCCTTCATTTTATCTCCATTTTTCCATTGTCACACCCTCTATCTCTCCACTTGTATCACTTTATGTCTTTGTTCTTCCCCCCATATATATCTAGAGCTAATAATATCATGATATATTAATATATATTATAATATAACAAATTTAATATTATATTAAATTTAATATTGTATTAATCTAACGTTATTAAATTTAATAATATTAATATTATATTTAATGATGTTTTTTACATGGCATGATAACATAATTTATAATAAAACTACATCAAATTAATATTTTCAAATATTACAACTTTGATGATGACATATTTTTCCTTAAAGATTTAAATATATTCATAAGATATGGTTTTACTTTTTAAAGATTCATTTTACAAATATTTAATTAAAAAATTTATTAAAAGATTTTAGAGATTTTCATTCTTTATGTTGAGTTAACTCTTTTCTTTTGATTTAAGAAATAGTATTGGCTTTAATAAAGAGTAAAGATGTTTAAAATTTTACGTAATTTGGAATTTTAATGTGGTAAAAAATTATGTTAAAGGTAAATTTATGATCCATTCAAATTTACATATATCATAAAGGAATTTTAAAACACATGATATAAAAAGTTAATTATTTTAATAATTAATTTTAGTGTATTAAGATTATAAATTTATATATAATCTAAAGATTAAAGTTATATGTAATTTAAGATTCAAACTAATGTTTTGGCTAACATTAGCAAAAATTGCTTTTATTGTTTTTCAAGGACATGACATACGTACACATTAGGGTCATACTGGGTTGTATAATGTGTCTCTCCATGCAATAATAGGTAACTATGTTTGATTGACATTGAAGAGTGTTCATTGTCGAACATAACTAAACATAGTTGAACATAGTTAACCACATTAGTAAACCAATGTGTTCTAAACCATATTAATATAAATATTATTAAACATTTTTAAATATTTTTTATGGGTTTCCATGGTTTGACTATGTCATCATGCTTGACATAACAAGCATGATGTTTATGGTTAACTATAGGCACCAAGGTTAACTATATGGTTGACTATATTGTTGGCTATCTATATGGTTGACCAAGGTGGAATAAGGATGACTATGAGTGAAAAATGTTGCTATCATTTATTATGGTAAACATATAGTTGATTAAAGTTGACCATGGTTGATTATTTATACACTGACCCCAAAGGTTGACTATTTATACATAGACCACAAAGGTTGACTACAAAGGTTAAATATGTTTATCTGTGTCATCATGATGACTCTAGATATGTGACTATGCTTAATTGTAAGCATGTTAAACATAATGTATATCAATTATCATGGTTCAACATGATCTTCAAGTTCACTCTCTTCGACCAAATTAATCATGATTATGATGTGTTAATATTTAAATTAATATATTATTAATGTGTAAATTTATAGATTAAAGTTCAAAGAATATTATTAAGTTTAAAATGATATTAATAAAAATAATAATATATTAATATTAGTAACTATATCAATGTATAAATAGATTTCTTTCTTCATATGAGAGACCAAGACCTAAGTGGATGGTTATTGAGGAAGAACCGTGGGAAGAGAGCAATGATTGGTAAGAGCTAGGGTTTACAAAAATTAATCAGGCGTTGAACGCCATGGAGGGGCGTAAAGGGGGGAGCTCCTCTCCCTCCTATAGCTAGGCAGTCTCCAGCCAAGGCAAGAAACCGCTGGAGGTTGAAAGAGGTCTTTCAGGAGGAAGGACAAGGGACAACAATGACACACAGGAGCAGAATAATAGGAGGGAGGAAGATAGAAGAAGGGGACAAGAAACAAAAAAACAAACAAACAAACAAACAAACAAACAAATAAAAACAAAAACAAAAAAACAAAAAAACAAAAAACAAAAAACAAAATGGTCCATGTAAGCCTAAGACCGTTGTCACACCCAGAGTGGTGTTAAGCGATCCAGTGTTGCAGGTGCATGGGGATCACATGAGGACTTATGTTATCATTTATAAATTCATGGGGTTATGGCCCACAAAGAAGGCGCTACAGGCGTGGATTAAATATCACTGGAAACCTAAAGGGGATATAGACCTACATCTTGGGTCAAAGGGTTTCTTTATTGTAGTCTTTACTAACATCGAGGATAAAGGCAGGGTGTTTGAAGGAGGGCCCTACTTCAATGCAACTGCAGGCCTCTATATGCGGCCTTGGATGATGAATTTTGTCCCGAAGTGCAAGACTTTCACTTCGGTCCTAGTTTAGGTACGACTCTACTCCTTACCTCTAGATTACTGGCAACCAAGATCTTTATCAGCAATAGGAAATAAATTAGGGCGTTTTGTTAAAATATCTAAGGCAACTAGAAGGGGAAAATACACCTCCTTTTCCCATATATGTGTGGAGATGGATCTCTTTGGAGCTCTACTAGATGAGGTGATCCTAGAAGTTTTTGATGAAGAATGGGTGCAAACAGTAGATTATGAACATGTTCCTTTTAGATGTCGCAAATGCCATGAACATGGGCATCTATTCAGAGACTGCCCTCTCAACATTACAGAGAGCAAAAGTAAAGTTATAATAGGGAAAGAAACTGAGAGCTTTCATAAAGTGGGAAATAGAGGTAAAGGAGGGAAAGGGCACAAAAAAAACCACACCGAGAAAAAACAAGCAAGTCAGAACAGGTACAAGATACTAGAAGAAGAGGAAGAGGTAACAAAGGAAAATCAGGCCATGGAGGACAGCCCAGGGGAGAAGGAAAAGGAAGAAAATAGGGAGAAGACATAAGACAATAACCAGCAAAATGAGACTATGTTGAGCAACATGGAACTTGAAATGGACCAAGAAATGACCCTGAGTGAGGTGGAAACGGAGGATCATGAACTGCAGGATATTCTCGAAAGAGAACATCTAGATCTGGAAAGATTCCTGAAATAGGGGACCACAGAAGGTATGGATTCATTACCTCAAGAGGAGTTTAATAGAGTGCAGCAACTATTTCTATGGAGAACTCAAGCTAAAGGGCTGGGAGGGAAAAGAAACCTTGAAAGAAAGGACAATGAAGGGGTGAAAACCTTGAAAACCACACTAGAACTCGCTCCAAGAAACCCAAGAAGGAAAAGGGGCAGAAATAAACAAAATGAGTTACTGATAGAATGTGGAAAATTGATGATAGATTCAGGTAAGATGAAAGATCTAACCAGATACTCCTTTACAAATCTTTCTTAATGAATCTCACACCTTGGAATATTAGAGGTCTAGGAAATAAAAGGAAGAAAAAAAATCTTAACAATAGAATGAAACAAGAAACTCCAAATATGATTTTCATCCAGGAAACTAAATGTTCAATTCAAAAAATAAGAGAAACGCACAGCAAATGGCTCAATAGATATGAATTTCTAGAAGTCAAGGCAGACAAAACAGCAGGAGGTATTCTCACACTTTGGAACCCTCAAAATATTGGCATAGTGGATGTTGAGGCATCTAGGAATTATTTATTAGTGGTTATTCAGCCTGTGGGAGACAGGGAGATTTATTTAATCACAAACGTTTATGGCCCTCAGAGACCTGATGACAAACTCATACTACTCACTTCTCTAGAGGATCTAAGAGATAGACAAGCAGGAATACCATGGATTCTAGGCGGGGACTTTAACATGATCAAATCCCTGTCAGAAAAAAAGGTGGGACCAGAACTCTAAGCAGAGACTCTATAGCATTTCAGAATTTTATAGACAACATGAATCTAGTTGACACAGATACAAGTAATGGCCTCTTTACTTGGAACAACAAAAGTGAAGGAGAGTCTCAAGTAGCCTCAAAGTTAGACAAAGTTATTATCTCAGAGGACCTCATGCTCACAGGCCTTGATATGACAACGAGAATTCTCCCCTTTGGTGGTTCAGACCATTGGTCTGTTCAATTTGAGGTGATCGGCATTAGAACCCCAAAGAACAGACCTTTTAGGTTTGAAAATACCTGGCTCACCCATCCAAAATTTATTAGCAACATTGAAAAATGGTGGAAAGAAGATCTGCAAATCCAGGGAATGAGAATGTTTCTATTACACAAAAGATTGAAACATATCAAACTTAGGCTCAAATATTGGAATAAGAATGAGTTTGGCAATATTTTTGAAGTGAAAAAAGTTGTTGAAAGAAAAACGCAGGAAATTAATCAAACCCTTATCACAGATGGATTTGATGGGGAAAATAATGAACTAGACAACAAGCATCAACAGGATTGGGAGGACTTATGCAAACAAGAGGAAATATTTTGGAGAAAAAAATTAAGAGTACAATGGCTAAAAGAAGGGGAGGGAAACACAAGGTTTTTCCACAAATCTACAATGGAGCATAGGTCTCACAACAAGATCTCATTGATCAAGGACTCTAGAGGCCAACATCTCAATACCCATAAAGAAATAGAAGCTGTGTTGGTTCAACATTTTCAAAGCATAGCAGAGGAACCTCTCTTAGATAGATCACAATTTATCAGGGACTTCACAAAGCACATTCCTAAGCTAGTAACAAGAGAAGATAATTATAATCTTAATAGGCCGGTGAATGAAGAGGAGGTTAGTGAAGTCATCAAAGAAATGCATAATGGAAAAGCGCCAGGCCCGGATGGTTTCAATGTAGATTTCTTTAAAGCATGTTGGAGTATTGTCAAGCAAGATATTCTGAATGTGGTGGAGGACTCCAAGAATAATAGAATTGTATTGAAGGCGCTCAATACATCCTTCATCTCCTTGATTCCTAAACAGGACAATGCTATGACACCAAACAGATTTAGACCTATAGCTTTATGCAATGTGGTGTATAAGATAATATCCAAAATAATTGCCAACAGACTTAAACCCCTTCTTCCTACTCTGGTTTCTGTGGAGCAAACGGGATATGTGGAGGGCAGACAAATTCTCAATAATATCATTCAAGCGCATGAGGTGGTTCATTCATTGATGAGTAAAAGGCAGGTATGAATGATTATGCAATTGGACCTAGAAAAGGCCTATGATAAGTTAAATTGGACCTACATCAGGAAGGTCCTTCTAGCTTTTGGATTTGACCACAACTGGGTAAGATGGGTAATGGCCCTGGTGACTTCCTCTAGTTTTTCAATTCTGGTAAATGGTTCTCCATCTAAGACCTTTAAACCTTCAAGAGGCCTCAGGCAGGGAGATCCTCTCTCCCCCTTTCTCTTTATTCTTATGATGGAAGGACTAGGACGAGCCATCAAGTTCGCTAAAGAAGCAGGTAAGATCCAGGGTCTCAAACTATCCGGGAACGAACAAGCTTTGACCCATCAACAATTTGTAGATGAGACCATGCTACAAGGCATTCCCATGGTCAAAGAAGCACTACATTACAAACAAATCCTGAGTGACTTTGCAATGGCGGCATGTACAGAGGTGAGCCTCTCCAAATCAAAGATTTTCTTTTTCAATACTAACATTTCTATTCAATGAAATATCTCCAGAATTCTGGGTTTTCAAAGAGATATGATACCTTCCAAATATTTGGGAGTACCACTCACAGACAAACCTCTAAACAAGATTGTTTAGGAGTCTGTGATTAAGAAGCTACAGGAGAAGACTCGAATATGGACAAATAGATCTTTGAACTTGGCGGGCCGACTGGTGCTTACAAAAGTTGTCCTTCAAACAATCCCCATCTTTATGTTTTCAGCCCTTCCAACTCTAAAAGGAGTTATGCAACAATGCAGAAATATTCAAAGAGATTTCCTTTGGGGTAAGGGGAAGAAAGGAACAAATGGGCCTCGGTAGCCTGGAAAATATTTGTAAACCTAAAAACCAAGGAGGTTTAGGACTCGATGATCCTGAAGTGCTAAATAAAGTTTTGGGGGCAAAATTATGGTGGAGATGGATAAAAGATTCAGATGCTCCTTGGGCTCAAATTTGGAACCAAAAATATGCAAGCAATTGGCAAAACAAGGACCACATAAGAATGTCTAGCATCATAAAAGTCTCCCACATCTGGAATAAAGCTTGCGAGAATAGAGGCATAGTTCAAAAGAATAGCTTCTGGGAAACTAGAGTAGGAGACTTGGCGTGGTTTTGGGAGGACAAATGGCAACAGGAACCTAAGCTGTTAAGAGAGGACTTTTTGGATCTCAAGAATGATATTGATACCAAAGGGTTACTCCAAGTAAATGATTTTTGGGATCAGACTAATAGCGAAGGAAAATGGAGAACCTGGAAGAAAATGGAATACAGGGATAATAGCCCCTTGAAAGCAAAGGCTAATTCTCTAATAACCATTCCGGATCAAAGAAAGATATTGATTTCAGCTGATCCTGACCAACTTAGATGGGGAAATAACAATGAAGGTACCTTTAACCTTGAAGAGGCAAAATGCATAGCCATTGAGCTTGATTCTACAAAACTGGATTGGGTATGGAAGAATCTCTGGAAGAACCAAGGATGGATGAAAACCAAACTGTGCATGTGGCTGGTACATCACAAGAAAATTCTGACATGGGAGAATATCCAGAAAAGGGGCGTTTTGGGCCCATCCAGATGCCGGATATGTGAATCACAAGAGGAAACTATGGAGCACCTTCTCAACACCTACATATTCACCTCCACATTGTGGGATGGTATTGCCTTAATATTCAGACAAACAGACAAGGACAGAGGAAGCATTACCAATACCCTAAGCAGCTGGAGGAGAAACTTCTCTAATTATGAAACGATAAACAAAGCTTGGGCTTTAACTCCAAGCTTCCTAATATGGGACGTCTGGAAAGAACGCAACAATAGAATTTTCAAAAAAAAAAAAAAATCCTCCCAGAGCATCCTGGAACAAATTTTAAGACAGCTCAAGGAGACGATTGGAACTTTAATGCAAACAACCCTACAAATTTCCCTTCAAATGTTGATGTGCAGATACTTCTTCAGTTGGGTATGCAGGGGCTTATTCCTCAGGGTAAGAATAGGTTGGTAAAGCAACTGGTCATTGATAAAGATTTCTGGCATCCTCCCCCCCAAGGATTTATGAAATGTAACATAGATGGGGCCTCAAAAGGAAATCTGGGTATGGCTGGTTATGGTGGTGTGATAAGGGATGAAAATGGCTACATATAATACATTTTTCATTTTAATTTGGGAAGAGCCACCAACAATATGGTGGAGCTAATGGCACTAGAGCAATGTTTAGAAATCCTGAAGAACGAAAATCTTCATAATATCATAATTGAAGTAGATTCTGAGCTGATCATCAATTCGGTCAAGAGAATATGTTGTGGGTTGGCTCCAGAAAAGGTCTCGAGACACTAGAGGCTTCTTCAGGTCTATCAAAGAATCCATCTCCACCTTTAGAACATGAGAACCTTAAATTTCTCACATGTGAGCAGGACAGCCAATAAATTGGTGGACATACTTGTCAATAAAGGTGCTCTCTGCACTAAAAGCAGTAATAAGTACAAATGGCAAGAGGTTCCACAGGGTAGATTAAGAGATGACTGTCTCAACCAGGCGAATGAGGACCGAGAGATACATCAGAACAGAGAATGTTAGCAGTAGCAGAGGTTGGGTTTTGTAGATACACAATCAACATGAAGTGGTTTTCCAGAGGTCATTTGGAAAACAGCACGCAGGCCTTTGTTAGCTTTACCAGTCCAGAACAACGCAGACACAGAGTTCTTGGGTGGGAGATGATTTGCAGGTTGAGAATTTTTTCAAAACTTTCTCCTAACACAGATCAACTCAGTTTTACTTGGTGGGAAGGGGGAGTGAAGAGTCTTCAGTTAGAAGGAATAGCAAAAACCAACCATAGGTATATAACTGTTGGCAATGGATACAGTGAACCGGTGTGGTTGGTTTACAGGTTTTCGAGTGCTCGGACGATGGGAATCCCTCCTACTTTTCTTCAAATGGAGATTCCTCTCTTCCGTTGGATCAAACGACTGAGGATCAAGGGTGAAGATTCAAATTACAGATTTATGGGTTCAGGTCAGATTCTTTGCTTCCTCAGCGGACTCGCAACCTTCCTCATGACAACCTTTAGTTTCATTACCACCCTCAGGGTGGTTTTCGGCTCATCGGAAGCTCTCAACTCTGCAAGTGGTTTCACAGATTTGAGCCTGATGCCACTCAACTTGCAACACGTGGCTCTAGTAGGATAGAGAATACCGCCCTCATCGGGCGGGTATTTTCCGGGCTTCTTTTCCATCTGATATGTTTATCAACCATTGGATCTTGCGAGGCAAATCAACGGCCCAGGATCATTATGCATGTTGGTGGGTCCAAGTCAGATTTATGCCTCATGGTTATCATTTATGCTTGTTTAGCTTCGTGGTGGGTATCAATTAATTTCGAGCGGATCACATACGCAATGTTTATTCCCCTTTTCGGACTCGAAATCTGAATAGTTTGGTTTAAAATTCCTTTTTGGGTCCGGTTTTAGTTCCAACTTGTATGCCTTATTTCGCTCCGTTGTAACGGATCAAATTATATCTATATTTTTTGAGGACTTATAGTCAAGGGGTGAGCAGAGGGCACAACTGTTTTTCCTTTGGCTCGCTACCCCATACCCTGGATGGGATAGTTAATTCTATGTCCCCCGTGTCCTTTGGGTGGTTGTAATTTATGTAATTAATCCTTTTTGTTTAATTTGAATAGAAGGTACGACTCTTGGTTCAACAAAAAAAAACTATATCAATGTATAAATAACATATTATATTATTATTATATTATATTATTAAATCTTATATTTAAACGTAATATATATATATATATATATATATATATATATATTCAAATTATGAAATAACTAATTTGTTTTTGGGTGGTGTAGTTATCCTTAATTTTTAAATTATTAAACATTTTTATTGTTTTAAATGTTATTTTAAATTTTTATTAATTTTAGTGGATTTTAAATTTTTTAATTAATTTTTCTTGCTTGTTGAAACTTGGGAGCATGAAGAATCTAAGGTCCCTAACATAGATGGCTTTACACTATGGTCTACCTAGAACAAGTGATCCTCCTGTAGAGGCATTAGGGGTATAGCTTGTTACATTAAGAAGAACATCTCCCCACATGCTAGGATTTATAAAAATGACCCTTACAACCAATATAGTTGGATAGAGATTACTGACATTAATGATAAAAATGCCTACATAGCAATATGTTATTTTCCCCCATCAATTCTAACTTCTATAAGAAAAAGAGTCTAGATAAAAATAGTCCTTACAGTGGTTTAGAGAATGATATTTCTAGCCTAAGTAATGAAGGTAATATCCTTTTAATGGGTGACTTTAATGCTCGAACTTCAAGCAACCAAGCTATTCTTCTAAGGAATCATTCCAACCCTAATCCTCTTTGGTTATACGAAGACCTTACTCTGGCTAGCCGGTACAAAAGAAGCTCTGAAGACCTCGAGGAGAATTTGTTTAGGTTGGAGCTAGTCAGGCCCTGTAGTGCTCAGGATCTGATAATTTGCAATGGTCTAAAGAATTGGCCCAAATCTAGCCAGATGACCTACATCCATGGGCTTGGTAGCAGCGTGGTAGACTATGTTATTTTCGATCTCCCTTTATACAACGAAATAATAAATTTTTACATCTTAAACGACCACGAGCCTGCCTCTAATCATAGGCCTTTACTTATAACTCTCAATCTTCCATGCATAGACATCCCATAGAATATAATCCTTATAGACAAAAGAACTTAATCTTTGATAGAAATAAAAACGATCTCTTTCTAAGTGAATTAAAAAATAATTTTCTTCCTTTATCTAGTATAGACAACATAGAAGACCTCTATCATAATTTTACTACAACCCTCTCATATTCTATTTACAAGTTCTCAATTGAAGTTTCAAGTAATAAAAGAAACAGCAAAACCAACCCATGGTATGACAAAGATTGTAAAAGTGTGAGGAGAGCAATTAAGGAAGTTGTTGATGAATCTCTTAAAATTGGCAAGATAAAAATATACAAAGCCCTTACTAAAAGGAAAAAAAGGTATTATATTCGTAAAAGACAAGAGAATCTCTTACACCTCTCTAAGGTAGCTCCTAAGAAATTCTAGAGGCAGATTCTAACTAGGAAAACTAAAGATAATAATAAAATTGCTTTACACGACTGGAATTCCTATTTTAAAAATCTTTATGAATCTCCAAATGTCATGGATAACTTTGAAACCCTGCTCACAACGAAAGAATTTTTCTCATTAGAAGACATTGATTTTGGTGTTAAATGCCTAATAAATGGGAAAACTATCGACATTGAAGGTTACCAAGCGGAAATCTTAAAAATTGGAGGTCTTGTCCTCATCCCCCACATTCACATTACTCAGAGCCTCATTATCCCTATTTTTAAAAGTGGGGATACAACTAACCCCTCTAATTATCGGACAATTATGATCAGCCCTCTCTTAGCCAAGTTATATGATATTATTTTGGAAAAGAAGTTGAGCATATGGCTTGAAAGTGAAGGTAAGCAAGCTAAAGTCCAAGTGGGTTTTAGAAGGCAGCACTCAACAACGGACCACCTCGTTACGCTTAGGATCATTGTGGAGGAATGCCACAATGATAAATCCAATCCCTTTTGGACTTTAGAAAGGCTTTCGATACGGTTCCTAGAAACAACCTATGGAATAGATTAGAAGAGCTAAAGATTATTTTTGAGTTGAGAGTTGTCGCTATAATGTTATACGAGAATGTAATTACCAAGTTAAAGAGCAATGAGGGGTCGTCGAGAGATATTAAGTGTAATATCGGAGTTAAACAAGGTTGCCCCCTCTCCCCTACCCTATTTGGCATTTACATCGACAAGCTAGAAGGTTGTTTAGAGGAAGCAGGTTGTGCTGGCACAATCTTAGTTGGGATAGTCATCATCCTTCTTCTCTATGCTGACAATATTGTTCTTCTTGCAAGGTGCCCATCTGATCTTGATAAGTAACTTAGACTTATTAAGGATTTCTGCTCTACCATGGGTATGACTATTAACACTGACAAAACAAAAGTTATGATTATCAAATCCAAGAAGGAGGCTTACGCTAATTTTATGTATGACAATAGTAACTTGGAGGAAGTGTCTTCTTACAAGTACTTAGGAATTGATATTCATCACAAGCTCAACAGGAACTATAGCATTGAGAAAAGGATTAATGAGGGGTGGAAAGCTTATTTTGGTCTTGAAAATAATAGTAAAACGACAAACCTCGTAATGTGGGATAGAAAGAAGTTCCCCTTTGAAACTTTAGTCACTCTTGTTATCTTATATGGATGTGAGGTTTGGGGTTGCAGCATCTCTAGATAATCCTGGAGAAAGATTGAGCAAATACAGAAGCACTTTATAGCATATAACCTCAAAATTAAAAGTAATACACCATAACCTATTCTCCTTATAGAAGTGGGTATTTCCCCTATCGAGAGCCTACCTATGACTAGGCTTCTGGTGTATAAGCACAAACTCAATAACATAGGAGACCATAAACTTCCTAAGCTAGCTTTAAATTCCAACCAAAACCACCTAAGACTCAAACAAGGTTGGTATAAAGCTACCAAGGCCTGGTTAAACCATTGGGAGATCGACAAGAATGTTGCATTGCAAAACATTAATAACATTAAAAATATTGTTACTTCTAAGTTCAAAGAAAAAATGTGGTGTGAGAAAGATTTAGCAGCTAAAAGAAAATTAAGATATTATAAGGAGGTCATCAACCCCACCCTAGAAGATCAAAAGTATCTCTTGGTTTTAACTAGCTCAAAGAAGAAAATTAATATAGCCAAGATTAGAACGAACTCTCATGAGCTCCATAGTGAAACGAGTCATTGGGCAATTCCTAAAACACCATGGTTGGAAAGGATCTATCATCTCTATGAGAATATGAACACTGAGGATGAAAATCACTTCCTCTTAAAGTGCCCCTTGTACAACCACATTAGATCTCAGTTTTATAATCTTTGTTGCAATACTGACCTTTCTAGCCTTTTATGATGTCAAAATTATAGTGAGCTCAGGAGGCTTCTCTCCAAGCTTTTTGAGCATAGGAATAAAATCTTAAATCAAACTAAATAATTTGTTTTCTTTAAGTCCGATAGACCAAAGTTTGGTCTCAGTGGACGTTAACCATCATCATCATCATCAATTTGGGTGAGTATTTTAAATATTTTTATTAATTTATATAGTAACTTGTTTTAATTATGAAGTTATTATAGATACATGCCCTATTTAAATTTTTATTTTTAATTATGTTTAATTTTGAAATTACTAAATTTGGTAGTTATTTTATTAATGTGATTGTGTTAATTTATATTTTTGCAGGCAAGACAACTATGATGAACAATCTGATTTTAATTGATGCACATTCTACATTGATCAAATCTTTTTTCTTTTCCCCTTTATCCTTGTGTTTAAATAATTGAATTCTAAAACTTTTTATAGTATAGTTATATTTTACAAATGTATATGATACATTAATTTTCTATATAAATTAAAAGGAATTAATAAACATTTTTTTAATTTATTTTATAAATTTGAATTTAAAAAATATTATTAATTTTCATTTATTTGAAAATGAAAAGCAAAAAAATCAATAAAAATATAATAATATTATATAAAATTAAAAATATGATAATATCTTATTAATAAATAAAATATAATATTAAAAATATGATAATATCTTATTAATAAATAAAATATAATGTTACAATAACATTAAACATTATTACAAAATCCTATCATTCTAATTTTAATTTTATATATAACTAATATAGTTTATTTTAATTGATTGCATTAAACTATAATTATAACTGCATTAAATTAAAATTAACTACACTAATTATATTAAGACATAAACTTAAAATTAAATATTTTATATTATATTACACCTATATTAAACTTAAATTATTTTATATTATTTAAAATAAGATAAATTATTTTATATATATTATAAAATATTTATTTAAATTTTGATCTTTTAAAATGAATTAATTTTTTTATGACTAAAATAAAATTAAATGATAACACATAATTTTAAAATGAATTAATTTTTTTTGTATGACTAAAATAAAATTAAATGATGCCACATAATTTATATTAAAAATTAAAAAATAAAAGAAATTATTGACTTATAAATTTTATAAGATAAATAATATCTATTTCATTCAAATTTTCATTTTTAAATGAATGAAAAATTATAATATTAATATATGATTTGTTTTTTAAATTTTCATTTTTAAATGAATGAAAAACTATAATATTAATATATGATTTGCTTTTCAAATTCAATTTTTTTGGTAAAATTTACATTGAAGAAAACCTTTAATAACACCATTTAGCTCTATGAATTAGAAACAATTATAGTTTTTCAAACGTAACGTACTTGTTATGGCCACTTTTTTTGGAAAGGTGATCTTGCAAGAACCTCCGCATTAATGTTTTGGATTTTGTCGATTGTAAGTTAGCCTGGAATCTATATCATTCCTTCAATTTTTCGTTCATTCTGTTTTTAAAACATTCCGCTCGCTCTTCAATTGATTCCAAATGTGGCAATGACAAGAAAATTGTGTTTTCACCACATTTGATTACATCGATGTTGTAAGTGGTTTATTTTTAATTCTGATTTCTATATAATATCTGGTTAGTTAGGAGTGTATCTCAAGTAATTATGCAAATTCTAACTATATTAGCATAGATTTAGTTTAAATATGGATCTAACATGAATCGGGAGATCTAATTTCTTTCTTTTTTCAGAAGAAAAAACTATATAATATTTATATTATATCTCTAAAGAACATGTACATTATGAAGAGGAAAGACAAAAATTCCGGTTAATAAGTAGTTGGATGGAGCCCAATATCCGACCGTAACTTTTCAGAATATACATATTTCTATTGTTAGATCAAGTATGAGAACTATTGCAAAGAGATAATCAAACAAAAAAATGTAATACCTGGCCATAAGACAGTATAATATGTACGGGATCATGAAACATACCAGAATAGAGTCAACACTATATACCCGGCATGGAGAATGGTTGAATAAAGTGTGTGATGGATTCTGCAGTGATGCTCAGATGCCACATGCCACATGGAGACTGCAAACCTTTCTTTGATAGTTCGTCCGCTAGCTCATTTTGCAAACGTTTTATATGTGTAATAGGATAGAGTGTAGGCTTCCATAATGTTGAGATCCTGCCCAGCCATCCAAAAATATTGTTCTTTTTTATAGATTGTTTTCCGATTACATGTTCTATGATGATTTTAGAGTCACCGAATATTTGGATAGGTCCAATATCCAAAAATGAGCAGAATATGAGTAGACCATGTAGAGCCATGGCCTCAGCTTTGTTGTTGGTTCCTAGGCCACCGTTCCAAAAGATAGAATAATGTAGGTCCTTTGTAATGCAGATGTAAACACCACATGCACATTTGCCATCTTTTGCTGCACCGTCAAAGTGAGCCCATGGGAGGATATGCTCTTGAGGAGCTAAAGCACTAGTCGGAGACTTCAATTATTGGGGAATATATGGGAGGATTGATAAATAATAGGGGATAACCTTGTCGAATATATGCCCAAAATCCTCCTCGCAGTTTTGAAATATCCTTTGGTTTCTCCACTTCCATACGAACCAGAAGACAATAAGTGGAATGGGACGCCAAGTGATTTTCTGTGAACCCCACCATTCTAATGCTTCCATAATGGAGGAATGAGATATGATAGAAAATCCAAAATGAGAAGCCAGCTGTTTCCATAGGATCTGAGTGAGATGGAAATTAAGAAAAATGTGCATGTTGTCTTTTGTTTCAGATAGACAGATTGAGCATATAGCTGGCCCGTGCCAGTTCCTTTTCTGCAGATTTGACCATGTAAGACTTTTATTATGAAATACTAGCCATGAAAAAAGTATAATTTTTAGTGGACAACCAGATTTCCATAGAGTGTTGGGAAATATTTTTCGGGAGGCCTCCGTTAGATCTTCAATCAAGGAGAGATATATATCTCTCACTAAAACATTAGTCCTTCCTTTTTTAATCTGCCATACAATGTTGTCGCTTTCCTCTTTTTTGAAAATCCCAACATATTTCATTTCCCAGATAGTCTTGTTCCATTGAGCAGCCAATGTTTCATCGAGGCCCAGCTCCCTAGCCGATTTCCATCTAGGAATTTCTCCCTGCCATCCTTGAATGACTTGTGCCCAGTAGAATAGACCTTTTTGTTGAAGGAACATAAGAAGTTGTTGAGGGATAGGGGACTCCACCTCAACACCCATGATAGAATCAATGCCAATTAGAATGTTGTTTCCTGTTTGAAATTTCCATACCAGATTCCTGTAGAAGAAAGGAAGAACCTTTTGGAAGCTCCTCCAAATAGACGACCCTTGAGAAGGACCCAAAGATCTGTTCTTGTGCCAATAAATGACATCTTTATTCCCAAGATATTTCATCTTAATAGCGTTACTCCATAAACTGTCTCCAAAAACCGCTCTCCATAGAGATTTACATAATAGGGCCAAGCCAAAACAGCGAAGATTCATGATGCCCCAGCCTCCCATTTTTCTAGGGAGCGAAATGTTAAATCAATTTTGTAAGATGGTATTTCCTCTTGTCCTTGCACCCTCCCCATATAAAGATGGCCATTAAACTGTTTAATTTTTTAATGATCGTTGAAGGGATGAAATATAGATGAGCCCAATAAACAGAAATTTGTGCAAGTATAGATTGTGAGAGAATCATCCTACCAGCTAATGATAAACATTTGAATTCCCATCATGATATCCTTTTATAAAATCTATTGATGATCCATGACCAGTCAGATATGGAGTAGCCCGTGGGTTTTAATTGGTAACCCAAATATTTCATACCTTCTTTGATAGATTTTGCCTGAATCTTATATAGTTGAGAAATGTAATCCATATCATCCATATTGACCTTTCCATAGTGAAAAGATGATTTTCCTTCATTAATATATAAACTTGTTGCCCTTTGAAAGGATATTAATATCTCGTGCATAATATGCCATGATTGTCTACAGAGCATAGCAAACAGTAGAATATCGTCCACGAAAAGATTGTGCATGAAAGAGCTTCCCCAGGATATGGAAAGAGGACAAATGTTCCCCATAGCCACAGCTTTTTTGAGATGAAGACTGAGAGTATCCATAACGAGTATGAATAATAGGGGAGAAAGGGAGCAACCCTGAAAGAGACCTCTTGCAGCCGAGAAGAAAGAAGTGGGACGTCCATTTATGAGTATGGAAAAGTTGACTCCTTCCGCACATGCCATAATCCAATTAGTACATTGATCCTTTAGCCCGATCTTAATGAGAAGACATCTCAGATAGCTCCACTCTAGGCAGTCGTAGGCAATTTTTTAGATCTATTTTAAGAATGGCAGCTCCTATTTTTTTTTGTTTGCATTGAGTGCAAAGATTCCTGAGCTATAGCCACTGCGTCTAATATATTCCTGCCATTTAGAAAACCATGTTGTTCCTTTGAGAGATAAAGTGAGAGATTGCCACGGATTCTTTCTGCTATAACTTTTGAGATGATTTTATAAATAGTATTGCATAAAGATATAGGTCTGTAATCAGAAAATGATAATGAGTCCCTTTTTTTGGGATCAATGCAATATAGGTAGAAGTAATGATATGATTAATTTTGCCTCTCATTCTGGATTCTTCCACCATCCCCAAAATATCGCTTTTCATCATGTCAAAGAAATGGATGAAAATGTCGATGGTCCAGCCGTCAGGGCCAGGGCATTTATCTTTTTTAAAGGATTTCATTACAGCTAGTAATTCTTCCTCCCATACAGCAGCAAATAGTCTGTTGTTTTCTTCTTCATCAAACATACATGGGAAGGGTTCGATGCCCCACAAAATGTCATTTATCTCTCTGTTGGCGTCCCGATTATATGCCTTCTGAAAATGATTAACAGCTTCTTTAGAGATATCTTTATGAGTGTACAGAATTCTGCCCTCTTCACTCTTGATTTTCCATATAGAATTGGTAGCACGTCTTTTTCTTGCAAAACGATGAAATAACTTTGTATTTTTATCTCCCTCCTTTAACCAAGTGGCACGACTCTTAAGCCGCCATGTCATTTCTTCAATGGATAGTAACTTCTGCTTCTTTTTCTCTAGTTCCCAAATCCGAGATCAAATACTCCATGGAATGGAGTGTGATGACATACCAATGGCAATGTTTTCTAATTCATTTTTAATCTCTAGAAGTTCTAAACAGTTAGATTATTTCTTCACAGTGTGCCACTTTTTTACTTTTGATCATAGATTCCTCATTTTGCCAATCAAATTTTCCGAAGGGGAAGCTCCAGGTATAGGATTGCTAGATTGCCATGCTTCGCAAATAATGTTGTTGAATGTCTCATCTTCTAGCCAAATCCTGTTGAACTTAAAAGGATAGTTTTTCCGTGAATTCTGATCCACCCATTGCAATGAGATCGGACGATGGTCAGAAAGAAAAACTGGGAGGGTATAGTTATCTAATTTTTTAAATTTTTGGATTTTTTAAAATTTTTATTTTGCTAAATATAAATAAAATTTTAACTTTGATGACTAAAAGACACTCTTACACATCACACTGTTGTAGAATAAACCTCTTGACTCAATAAGCCATATCATACTAATTCTAATTCTGAAACAAGGTTCACAATAACATTTCAGAAAAACGTAGACTAAAATAGTTTTCCCAATACATTGTCAACAAGATGTAAATCCTCAAAATACATTGTCAACAAGATGTAAATCCTCAATTTTAGACCATGTAAATAGGTTAGATTTCACACAATTCTTAATGTGAAATTGTTGTTCTAGGTAGAGGATTGGTGCTCATACATATCAAGCCTTTATAATATCAAAATCCCCATAATAAAACTCATCATATGATGTAAACTTCGAAGGGAGACAAGGGAATTAAAAAAGGTTGCAAAATCAAAACGTACCTCCGACATATTAAAATAAAAATATAAACAAACTGAGCATTATGTTAAGCACAAATTTTTATAGATGTCCACGACGAACAATAAATGACAATCATAGATTTTTTTTATTGCCATTTATGTAGATTCTCACATTCAACATTAATCAACTACATCATTTTCGATGACAATACGTTTAATAAATTCAAACTCCAAACCGAGACTTGTATCAGGCCATGAAATAGACACGTTGAAGGAAATAGCTGAGCATTTCTGGTCCAGAGTGAGGGCGTTGTTATTGTATACATTCCGCATGCAGTAAAGCTCCGGGGACGCAGAATTAGATCCATTGACATAGAATCCCAGACCCTCGGACCTCACTTGCCCTGTTACAGATTATAAGGGGAGAGCGTTAACATCAATAATAGGGTTTTGCTATCGGCTATGAGGTGCAGAGGACGAAACAAGGAAGCAAAGGGGACGGAGAGAGGATCAAGCGCTAAGACGAACCCTAGCCCTCCTCAGTAAATCCCGCCCGTCCATTATTAATAAAAATCATAAGTCAACACATCTCCTTCCCCTCCTTCCACCTACGCCTATGGGCTAATTACTTATTATTCCCTGCAGCAGCAGGTTAATAACTCATTCACAATACGTTGATTTTGACATTAAATCTAGCGTCACTAAAAAAATATTAGAAAAAAATATATATATATATATATATTTTTTTCTCAATTTTGATCGGGTAATTTGCATGGGCTCTTATTTTGCCTTCATTATATTTCTGTACTTTCAGCACAGTGAATAGTACCTCAGATTTCTTATGAATTGTGATTTAGTCAATCACCTCCTTGTGGAGGTAGAAGACATGGAGAGTCTCTGGCATGCCTGTATTAAATATGGTATAATTGCAACTATGCACTATGACATAATTGCATTCAATATTTATTTTTGGGAATCTACTTTTCCAACAACTCTCAAGCACTATGGCATACTCGTATTAACTCGAATACAGTGAGAAGTGATTATTAAATGTTGAATACCATTTTAGGGAATGGAATATTAGCGCACCCAGATTGTGTTCCAGTTTTGCCGAAACAAGGTTCCTCGATGAAACAAACCTGAAGCTCTCGGCACTGTTCTCACTGTAAGCGCTGCTCTCGACGAAAAAGCTTCATAAATAACCAGTAGTGAAGGAGACTCTGCATCGCTTTTGAATATACTACTCTCGGCATGGAAGTTCCTATTTCCACCTCTATAGGTTTATAAATGCCCTCTGACATGAGAGGGAAATACCGGTCGCCCTCTCTCTCCACACTCCATTCATTGGTTCGCGCGTTGTCACTCAGAGGGCGAGCGGTATTTCCCTCACATGTCAGAGGGCATTTATAAACCTATAGAGGTGGAAATAGGAAAAGCCCTCTCGGCATGGTCTTGGCACTATTCTCACTGTGGGCACTGCGCTCGACAAAAAAACTTCATAAATAACCAGCAGTGAAGGAGACTCTGCATCGCTTTTGAATATACTATTAAAGTATATAGCCAAAAGAGACACAATGTAAAACAGAAAAAAGCTCATAAATGACCTACAATGCAAAAGACTTTGCATCGCTTTTGAGTTTTTGTTAAAGTACATAGCCAAAAGCGATGCAATGTAAAACAAAAAAGCTTCATAAATGACCCCCAATACAGTAGACTATGCTAAAATACATAGCAAAAAGGGATGCAATGTAAAACAGAAAAGCTTTATAAATTACCCACAATGCAAAAGACTATACGTCACTTCTAGCCAAAAGGTATGCAATGTAAATCCGCGAGCTGCCATTATCAAAGAGTTCCTAAGATGCCTTGGGAAGTGTTTTCAAATCTGAAAATATTATGTGCAAGAGACTCTGCGTCGCTTTTGAATTTTCGGTAGAAATACCTAGCCAAAAGGGATGCAATGTAAGGCAAAACAAAAAACTTCTTAAATTAGCCACAATGCAAGAGACTCTGCATTGCTTTTGAACTTTCTATTCAAATACATAGCCAAGAGGGAAATAATAAAAAATAAAAAAACTTCATAAATGACCCAGAATGCAAGAGACCTTGCGTTTCTTTTGAATTTTCTATTCAAATTCAAATACATAGCCAAGAGTGATGCAATATAAAACCAAAAAGCTTCATAAATGAACCCACAATGTGAGAGACTCTGCGTCGCTTTTGAATTTTCTGTTAAATAAAATGAATGCATACCAGATTCTTGCTCACCCACAATGCAAAAGACTCTGCGTCGCTTTTGAATTTTATGTTCAAATACATAGCCAAAGAGGGATGAAATATAAAACAAAAAAGCTTCATAAATGACCCACAGTGCAAGGGACCCTGCATCTCTTTTGAATTTTGTGTTCAAATTCAAATATATGGCCAACAAAGATACAATATAAAACAAAAGAAGCTTCATAAATGAACCCACAATGCAAAAGACTCTGAGTCACTTTTGAATTTTCTGTTAAATAAAATGAGTGCTTACCAGATTCTTGCTCGCCCACAATGCAAAGACTCCGCGTCACTTTCAACTTTTCTGTTCAAATACATAGCCAAAGAGGGATGGAATATAAAACCAAAAAGACTTCATAAATAACCCACAATGGAAGAGGCCACGCGTCTCTTTTTTCTGTTAAATAAAATGAATGCTTACTGGATTTTTTTCGGTCGCTGCTAAATAAAATTAACACTTATCAGATTCTTTCAGCCTAGAATGGAATGTTCACCAATTCCTTCTGAGCATGGTTTTCTCTCAACCAACAATACGTATACCTGAATGGGAGGAACCATAAATAGTGATCTAGAGGCAATAAAGAGCAAAGAAGCGCATTTATTGAGGAAACTCAATTTTACCATGCAGACAGACACGTATCAGCCCGACCTCGTACAATGTACACAAGATGTTTTAGGAACAAGTGATGAAGAGAAAATGCAGTAATTGTATCTAACATTTCCATTATTTTAAAATATCGGTAAGTAGTAATGATGACACAAGGAACAACAATGTTTTGTGGTTTTCATTTTTTTCTAAACTCTGTTAGATTTAAAGACTCGGAACTTATGGCTTCCCAAAATTTTACATCCCCAACAATGATAGAGTCATTCGATCATGATTCAAAAGGCCTCCATAGTGAGATGTAAATGCCTTAACATTGGCACAAGTGGTGATGGAAGTCATTGGATCATGCCTAAACAACAAGTATTCACAAGATCTCTCTCATACGACATAAGTGCATAAGTTAGCATGGAATGTGGAGACTAACACAATGGTGATATTGATGGTGGAAATTTTTCTTGTGGCTTTGTTATTATTCCCTGTCGCAACAAGGTAATAACGCATTTAGAATGCATTGATTTTGACATTAAATCTAACTTGACTAAAAAATTAAAATAAGTTTTCTAATGTAAACATTAGAAAAAAATTAATTTATTTTTTTTAATTTTTTAAATTTATTTTTTCTCAATTTTGATTGGGTAATTTGCTTGGGCTCTTATTTTTCCATCATTATATTTTTGTACTTTGCAGCACAGTGAATCGTACTGGCAGATTTCATATGAATTGTGATTGTCCTGTTAGTCAATCACATCGTTGTGGAGGTAGAAGACATTGAGAGTCTTCAGCATGCCCGTAAATATGGGATAATTGCAACTGCGCAATATGGCATAATTGCATTCAACATTTATTTCTGGGAATCCACATTTCCAACAACTCTCAAGCGCTCTGGCATGCCCGTATTAACTCCAATACAGTGAGAGGTGATTATTGAATGTTCAATGCCATATCATGGAATGGAATATTAGTGCACCCAGATTGTGTTCCAGTCCTGCCGAAACGAGGTTCCCCATGTTCAATATGCCTTGCACCACCCTCCCATTTCCCACATGATTCCGGCACCACTGTGACCCCATCTCATGCAGGGAAATTCCCTTTTGGCTATCGAAATTGTTTCACGAGCCTTCTAATTACAATATACACAGTAAGTACACAAAATTTATGCGCTAAGTCTTGATATGTACTATACATTGTTAAAATAAACTTGAATACGGGAAGGTACACTGAAAGCAGATTCTAACCAAAACAAGAAAATACCTATAGTACAAACAAAGACTAAGAGCATGTGGCGGATGCACTTTTATGCGATTTGAACTTGGGTCGCTTCGCCAAATCATTCACCGCCTCCATCTTCCACCATTTTGAATTTACTACACCACCACAATGAGATGAAATCCTCTCTAGCTGGGTCACTTCCATTCATTCTTGGGTTCATTTGGTAAGGAAAACAAAGTTACCACATCCCTCGCCCTGCTGTGGGATCCCTTATTCCTCCATTGGCTCCATCAATCTCTCATGCCTCAATGCTACTCTTCACTGATTATAATTCAGCTCAGTTATTCTTTTCTTGAGGATTCTGACTTTTGCAAATCCTATAAAGCATCCAAGGGCATATGTAGTTACAATGTTGTAAAGAAAAATTATCTTTGCCTGTGCGACCACTGGAATTCCCCACAAGCGGTAGGAGGAGGCGAGATGCAGGAAGAAGCAGTGTGATATAAGGTAAAACAGTGTGAAGACGCGTGGATGATATCTGGCATCAAGAATCATGGGAAGTGTCGAGTGCCAACATGTGCCAGCGATACATGAAATCTATTAAACTTAAAAGATAATTTGGTGTAAACTTTGGATAGAAAAAACTATGGGATATAAACTTCTCGTATATGCATCTGAGAAAAAATGAATCCAAAGTTGATATGCATTCAACATGAGAGAAAAATTTGGGTATGCATTCAACATGGCTTGAATGAATGATTGAGGAGAGTTTATAAAAGTTCATTTATGCAAGGTTCCATATCAAACTTTCTGCAATAAGACCTCAAACCTTATTTCCCAATCATGTTTAAAATAAAAATAATTTATTTTTATTATATAAATAAAATATATTACCATCTTATGTTAAAATTTGGGATGGACACATAATTTTAAAAGTCAATGCTAGATTAATAGGTGGTCAATGTTCTATCGAACGCTATAAATTGCAAAGACATATCTTCTTTTCAAGGATTTTGACCGTTTCAGGAATGATATGAAAGGCCTAGCAAAGGCTTCCAATAACTAGAGAAGGCCTCTCACTGTGACAAAGAAATAACGTGTAGAGTACAACTGTAAAAGCTTAGATATCAAATTAATAAGAGAGATATGGAGCAAGGACCAATTAGTTCGATGGATCTATGTTTTCTCAATAATATTTTAGTAGTATTCATTAACAATGAACTCAATAGTGAAACAAAACAAAGATAAATTATAGAATTGCACTTGTCATTCAAAAAATATTTGTATTGAGAGATATGTTACAATTACAAACATTAATTGTCCATCAAATTCACAAAGAAAGATAGAGCTTACAAATTTCTATTCTCTCAACCGCTTTAGTTAACCATCGAACAAATTACTGGGCTGAAATAATTCATTCCATCTAAACCTTGAATGTGCTTCCCAATCTCCCATAAAGGCAATTATGTAAACCTTACTACAAATTTTCACAGTCGCATACCTAGTTTGTAGAACCTTGCACCACCATCCTTGGGTAGGGGAAGGTAAAATCCAAAATTTTATTAAAAAATAAAGTTTTGAGAGCTAACATAATCCATGAATTCAAGTGGGAGTTCGAACTTTGGACCACCATCCTTGACCAGGTAAAATCCAAATTTTATTTAATATATAAATAAATTTAATATGGTTAATAATAATTAAATTATATTTTTAAATACTGAGATAATAATAAATACAAATTAATTATATTCTAATATAATAATAAGTACAAAATCAAGTAATTTAATTAGAGGATTAATAATAATCTAATTTCAATGACATAATTAAGTTTTAGAGACTAAACTATTAAAAAATTTATAATTTTATCTTTCTTTCTATATATATATATATATATATATATATATATATATATCTTTAACTACAATATTCTTATAATCATTTAATTTTGCAAAACAATTTAATAAGGTATAGAAAATAATATATTTTTAAAAAACAACTATAGCTATTGAAAATGTCCATGGAAATATATTTTTATATTATGTGAGGGACTAATAAGACTATTGTTGTGGTTGAGTAGGATTAGATTCTCCACTATCACAATGAAGCATTACAATTAACAAAAAATCTCAATTTACCAATTAGTAAAGACCTAGTTTAACTTATACAATTTACCAATTAGTAAAGGCCTAGTCTAACTTATAGATGAAATGGCTTTTTTTCACGATGGTTAATTTTAATCAAAATCCGACAATTTTTTTTGAGTTTAAATTGTTTAATATGCATAATTGGAGTGCCCTGGGGTTTTAAGGGTGCTTAATCTATTTATGCATTCAAAAATGTATTTTAAAAAACAACAAATCTTGAAATTGTATTGCTGGATTTTGGTGAATTCCGGTGAAAAAGATTTTTTCGTCTATAAGTTAGACTAAGCCATTAGTAAAACCTAAATTGACTAAATTCTAAATTTTAACACTAACATGAATTCAATGTTTTTACTTTAATTTAGCTAAGCCATTAGTAAAACCTAAATTGACTAAATTCTAAATTTTAACACTAACATGAATTCAATGTTTTTACTTTAATTTAGTTATATTTAAACTAAGCGACGGGTACTACCTACTATATAACATTTGTTTTAATTAAATTTCAAGTAAATTTTAGCTTGTAACTTTTCAATAAGCATCAAATTATAAAACAATTATGAGTATAGTATTAAAAAAATACATTGATGTGCTTCTTTTTAACAAAAAATCATCAAATACAAATTTCCAATTATATTTGCAAATAAATAATATAGTTGCACATGGGAGAACATGCTAATCATATATAAATTTTCATTAATGATGAAGAACAAGAAATAATATGCGTTGGCTCCAATGATTTCAGTAAGTATTAAATAATATGAATAAAAAAAGAAAAGAAAAGAAAAGAGCCTTCATTATTTTTACACACAATTAATGAGGGAAAAATACATTTTAAATTGGAGCTCAAATATCCAAATATATGTCACAAATACTTGGTTCATAGCTTTCAAAATTCAATAATTAAACTAAGTGGCAGGGAACGCTAGCTATGCGACCTTGTCATTTTACACTTTAGTTTTGTTCATATATTCTTGTTAATCATTATATTTGCCTTTGTTTATATATTTGTTTTTATTCATTTGTTATATTGGTTTGTTGTATTAATATGTTATACAATTAATTAACTGTTATATAATCAATAATATAGTTCGTTAATTTTATTTTATTTTTGTTAATAATATATATTATTTTGTTATAACTTGTTAATACAGTTTGTTAATAATAGTTTGATCATTTTTATCTGTTATGTTGAATTGGTTAATTGATTTTGAGAGTTTCGCTGCATTTTGGAACCGTGTATGCATTTTGTGTGTTGGTGTGTTTTGTGGACAAACAAAGTCATCGCATATTTTCTAAAAGACTATGTAAGGAAATTTAAATTTCAGAGTGAAGGAAACTTGACAAACCCTAACGATTCATTGGTTTGTTACCGCACAAACTAACAGGGGACCTAAAAGGGATTCCTAAAGGGCAAATCTAAGCCCAAGGGAAACAAATGGAGACTTAGCTCACTGTCACCTCAGCTAAAGCTCCCTTCTATTTATAGACTATCATAGATGGGAGGAGACCCGGTATATTATGGAGTCACTAATGAAGGATAAGTCAATGAATGGATATGAGTGACCCAAATAATCTCTTTTGCAGAAGAGCTTGAAGGAGGGAGCTTGTTTGCTTTCTAAGAAAGATACAATGTCTTCTAGGGAAAGGAAGGGAGGATTTTATAGTTAGGTTTATGGGATATGACTTGTGAAGGAATTTCCCAATCCCTAAAATCCTTGTTGAAATTGGTATCCCATATGGTTCTTGAAGAATTATCTTTTCAAAGGAACGAGACCACACGAGATCAAGTGGACCTAGTCTAGGTTAGGATGAAAGAGTATGGGAACCAATGATGATCCCTAACGTGGACAAGGAATGGAAATGGATCAAAGAAATAATATCCACTTAAAGGTTTGAATTGATCCAATAAGGTACTAGCCTTTGGGGTTACTAGGGCAAAGTTTCATCCCAAAGCTAGGGCTTAGCTTTTCTCACAAATCCACCGTCAAAATGGCTTCAAAATTATAGGAGACCTTGAGGAAACACTAATACAAAAGAACCTAAGAGATCAAACTTTTTGGAGGGCTAGCTTGTCGGGAAAATGATTCCCTATGTGACCTAACTTGGCAAGACCTAGGAAAAGGTGAAAAAGATTTGATTGTGGGTGACCACCTCTTGGTAGATCAGTGCCTTAGTCTTGGGAGGATGGATTCTATCATAAATATGAATGAGGACATTGTTTCTTAGTCAAGGAGGCCTTAAGACTACCTCGCTAACTTTCAGGGCAAAGGGAAGCAACCTTACAGATTTTATACATCGACTTGCAAAAGGTGATGGATTATCAATATGAATTCATTGATAGAATTATCCATAGGAAATTTCATTCAAATTACATGGCCCATACATTGAGAGATGATATATCGAGAAAAAATTTCCACAATTTAAGCAGTAAATGCATGCAGCAATTAACCCTAAAAATAGTGAAAATTCCAATCCAATGTATATGACAAAGTAAAACAAGAATAACATTTAAAAGCATGTGCTTACATGTAACAGAGTATATCCAACCATCCACAATTGAAAAAATAGAAGCTCTAAGATAAGATAGGTCAATATACATACATCAAAAATCATCTATAAAGCTCCAATTCATCCTTTAGAAAAAGTGTGAAATTCTCAAGGGAGAGAAGAGATCCAATCCAAAGTGATGATGATCAAAAGAATGCATCTCACTTGTATTTATACAAGAATGAGGAGTTTGAATTAGCCTCCTTAGCCTACATAATCCCCAAAAATAAAATAAGGTTCTAATAATTCAACCTTTGGTGACAAGCCCACTAAAATAGCTCATAAATGAAAGATTAAGCCTCTCAAGAGGTCAAATAATAACCTATGCATGTCGCAGGGCCCTCTAAGAAGCCTAATGAGGTCCACGGGTTCCACAATGAATAATAGGACCCTCAAAAGCAGTGGATAAGGGGTTGGCCCCTTGTAATAACCTATGGTGCTCCACATGACATGTGGGGGCACACAAGTGTCATCATGGGTCTCCAAACAAATAGAAGATGCTTGTAGATTTCCTACAAGGGCTAGGATGATGGTGTAGGTGATGCCATATCATCATGCAAGTCTTGGATCATCTGCCAAGTGTATGGTGCAAATCTGGGTCCAATTGGACATGATGGATTAGGTGCATCTTCCTCGTCCAGTACGTGAACCACAAGCAATCTTTGAATAGAAGTGGGGATCCATGGAGTGTTTTCTGTTGTTGTGGATGCCCATGGCTCTCAACACACACCCTACATGTGACAATATAGCCCTCTGGAGGATTAGGACCCCGTATAGGAAGACCAAACCCAAAATGGAAACCATCTGCAATTATGCATAAGATCCAATGCGTCCCCTAGCCATCCAGTACAAAACGTCATTAGAGAAATTGAATAAATTATCTTACCAATCATGGACCACAAGTGGACATTTCATAATGGCCTACCCTTCCAAAATGGGCTTCGAGATGTGCCATTGTCTCCTGAACTCCAAATGGTGTCAACCAATAATCATATTAGGTGGTTTCTACTTCTAAAGGGTATAATATATCCAAGGTACATCCTTCAAAAGGTGGTGGCATCCGACAAATATGTGAATGAAGTAGGTGATGAGAATGGATAGCCCTAGGCCACATGTTGGGGTACAAGGGTATCTAATAAAAGGTAAGCCCACACTTGGGTTTATAGTGTATAGGACGGAGCAATCATTGTACATGAGGTTCCTCGACCTTGATTTTTCCACCATTCTTTATATTCCTTTTGCCTTTTTATGATTTCCTTTTATTAATTGCTTGGGGCTTAAGGGGTAAGAGCATGATGTATAAGATATAGCAATGAAAACCCCCTTTTAAGGTAGGGTGGTTCATTTCCTGCCAGGGGTTGGGACAATCATGGGTTCCTATATGATGAAGGGGGTTCATAGAACTTGTAGGAACCAGAGTGATGACCATGATGATGGGGTAGAGCTCATGTATTGGATTTTTCCCACGTGCTAAATGTGTTTTTCCTAGACATCTTTTGCATTTTGTGGTACATTTTCCAGTTGAATGTGGCCATATATGCTTTTATCTTTTTTTTTAGTTGCATCAACCTTTGGGCTTCATTCGAGGCCATGACCCAAAGTGTGGGTAGGGTAAGGGGCATGCTAACCCTATGTGGACCCAAGTGGGAGAAATGATGAATGGGGTGATAATCAATGGAAAGAGGTTAATATAAGCAGATAAGGGAGCGGAACCACACAACCAAAATCAGGGTTTCCCATGAAGTACCATACCTAGAGCCAAATGGTCAGTAAAAGAGATTCCAAGGGACTAGAAACCAAGGTTAATACCTAAAAGGGGTCTAGGGGACAAAAACACAAACCTAACCTATTCTTTCCATCGAACGCCCCCATTAATCCATTCCCAGAAGTGTCCATGATAAGAAAACTACAATACTCAATTTCCAAATGACAAGGCATGCCTTTAGCTTCGGGAGGCCCACCTTCAAACATATGATCATGGAAGATGGGTGGGGGACTACATGGCTAGCTCAAGTGGCGGAGAAATGGCACAATGAGCTAGCTAGTGGTTGCAAGGGGTTGTTGGCTGTTGGATGAGGACCATATTGGAGAAAAAAAAATCTCTTAGGGATATTACCCACAAAATGGTGGGTAACATCTGGCTCCAACTGACACGTGCTCTATCGAAGAAGCGGGTGAAGCTACTCGAAAGAGAGGTCACAATAACTCCACCAATCTCTTGGTTACCCTAGACCTATCACCTGCACATATTATAGATGGGAAAACATGTGGTATCATGCTTTCGCAGTGTCTCATGATCACACATGCTATATGTTAGGCCATAAAATCAACACAAAATAAAATATGCAAATATGCACCTATCTACCATGAGAAATATCATATGATGTTATTTCTAATGCAGAAATAGGCATGTGATGCATCCTACTCTACCATGCATATGATACAATGTCAATTATCAAGGAAGGAGGTGATATGACTTAATTTGACCAACTCAACCAAAGTTCATCGTTAAGTTTGGCAATGTAGTAATAGTCATCTCCAACCTTTCCATGAATCCTAAGAGATATGGGATCTTTATCAACCAAGACTAAATCCCCAACCCTATATTCTTTCTTAGACTTCCACCTTTTGCTTGTTTGTGAGATTGGCTGCTTGAGGATTCAAATTTCCTGGGTAGGGAGAATATGGGAAGGTTTGTCAATATTGCATGTCTCATAGTATGGTCTACTCTTGATCACGTGCGGTAAGTAAGAAGGTTCCCTATAAAGGATAAAATGGGTTCCATCGTATTGCAGGATGGTTTCATATGATAGGTCCATTTGAACATGCCCCCCAACAGTAGCTCCCCATTTCCAGGATAACGACATCCCCCACTCATCAGGAATATCAATAATAATAACATCCATGAGGAGGGATATATAGAGACTCCTAGCTAAAGAAGCCTTAAGGTATTTGATCATACCTTCCACTTCCACAGTTTTGGAATTAAAACCACATACCCTTTTATATGGTCGAGTGATTCTGAGACCTAATTGCTTCATAACAGTCAAAGGCATGATATTAGCAGAAGCACCCGAGTCTAACATACAATTGTGTAAGAAGAGGTCATTGATATCCAAAGTAAGCAAGAAAGGTTCGTGCCCAGGGTTTCGGTTAGGAATATGAATGTTTTGCAATTCTTCAAGTAGTTCTTCCTCTTGAATCCCCAGGGACTTCTTAAGTTGTTTTTGTTGCTCGGGAAGCTTAGCAATCTCCTTTAGGGGAACAAGTACAATCATATTTCCTACAGCAGCCCCTATGCCGATGTCAATTTTAACTTCCTTCCCCTTTTCCTTCTTCTTGACGTATTCTTTCCTAGGATGATCCTTTTTTAGATTGACTTTCTGTGGGGGATCTTTCTTAGGAGGAATTTTGGGGATAGATTCTTTAGGAGGGGCTTTCTTAGGTGATGGGTCTTCCTTAGGTGATTTCTTAGGAGGTGAGGGGTCTTTGCTCTTTTCCTTTCGAGAATATTGGACCCCTATGAATCTTCCCTGGATATCGGAGTTAAGAATGGATTCTTCCTTTTCCTCCTTATGGGTGACCTCACTAATGGGAGCATGTTTGTATGACCCTCCCAGCAAAATGTTGAAGACATCATATTTCACAAGATTGGCTTACTCATCAATTTTTTCACCTTCACTTTCAACCTCATCCTCAAATGTAGAGTCTAGCTCAACGGCATTAGTTGGAGCCACTATATTTTGGACTTGAAAAGAGTTCGACCTATCTTCTTCACTTTTTATTTTTAAGAAAAGGCTTTCCTTTAGGGATGTAACTCAATTTTTGGGTTCTTTCTATGGTGGTGATTTTGTTCATGATAACCCTGTCACGTGCATTGGCTTCTTCGGTGAACCTTTCCATCCTTTTGAGAATGGCAAGGAGAGTTTCTTCATGTTGATCTTTGGACTTCTCCTTCTTGGTTTCAACTTTGGCTCTAGGGTGATCATTGATATCAACCTTTGAGATTTGTATGTTTTCTTCAACTTCCATTGCCATTTCTTTAGCCTCGGCCAAAGTGGATGGTTTCTTATCCCTCAACACATAGGTGAGGTGACCACCCACTGCCTTTATGAATTTGTCAAGGATG
The DNA here is from genome assembly GCA_031772625.1 of Pinus tabuliformis. Taxonomy (NCBI): domain Eukaryota; kingdom Viridiplantae; phylum Streptophyta; class Pinopsida; order Pinales; family Pinaceae; genus Pinus; species Pinus tabuliformis. The sequence goes on along the minus strand of CM062817.1, from coordinate 1,981,375,926 downwards.
TTGGCTTGAGATGGCTTCAAATGATCAGGTATATCTTTGACTACCCTATCAAACTTTTGAATGAACTCTCGCACATCTTCCCTTCCCTTGGTTATTTGGTAGAATTTTTCAATGTTGAAGGTCCCTTGGGCATTGCATGACCACCTTTTCATGAATAGGTCCTCAAATTCATCAGAGTATTTTATGCATCCAAGGGGAAGGCTAAGGTACCAATCTCTTACTTGTCCTTCAAGTGATAATGCAAAAAACATTATGTTCCTATCTTCATCAAATATCATTCTAGGGGATAGTTGCCAATAAAATTCTTCAATAAAACCATGGGAAGTCCAAGTAGCATCCCCTTTGAATTTTGGCAACCATCGGTTATTTTTTTCAAGTAATGACTTGGGATCATTACTCAACTTCAAAGGGGCAAATAAACTAACCAAGTGTCTTTCACTCTTGGTCATCTTGGATTGATCCTTTTCGAAGTCAGCGCTTGAACTAGATGACATCTTTGGAGATGTATCACTAACCTTCTCAAATTCAAGGGAAAGGGTGGTTCTAACAGGCGATGAAGTTCGCTCTCCCCTTTTTGCGACAACCCTAGTTAAAGGAGGAATGGTGTCACCTTCAAGTAAACTAGGGGATTAGACAATGAATGGAGTTGCCAGAGGAATATTTTATAAATATCGTTAATGAATCAATTCCTCAATGATTCACTAGGGAGGTATCCGTTCTTCCTCCCCAGCAATAGTGCCAAAATGTTACCTCTCAAACTAGCAAGGGACCTAAAGGGGATTCCTAAAGGGAAAAATCTAGGCCAAGGGCAACAAATGGAGGCTTAACCCAATGTCACCTCAGCAAAGGCTCCCTTTTATTTACGGACTTTCAACGATGGGAGGAGACCCAGGATATTATGGAGTCATTGATGAAGTAATCAATGGATGGATATGAGTGACCCAAATAATCCCTTTCCTGAAAGAGCTTGAAGGATGGAGCTTGATTTCTTTCTAAGCAAGGTATAATGTCTTATAGGGAAAGGAAGGGAGGATTTGGGGGTTAGTTTTATGGGATATGACTTGTGAAGGAATTTTCCAATCCCTAAAATCCTTGTTGAAACTAGTATCCCAGATGGTTCTTGAAGAATTATTTTTTCAAAGGAACGGGACCACACACGATCAAGTGGACCCAATCCAGGGTAGGAGGAAAGGGGATGGCAACCAATGATGATCCCTAACATGGAAAAGGTATGGAAAAGGATCAAAGAAAGAATATCCACTTAAAGGTTTGAATTGATCCAATAAGGTACTAGCCTTTGGGGATATTAGGCCAAATTTTTATCCCCAATCTAGGGCTTGGCTTCTCTCACAACTCCACTGTCGGAATGGCTTCAAAATTGGAGGAGATCTTGAGGAAACACCAGCGTAGGAGACCATAGGAAATACAACCTTTTGGAGGGCTAGATTTCCAAGAAATTGATGCCCTAGGTGCCCCAACTTGATTAAACCTAAAAGAAGGTTAAAGGATGTGATTTTTGGTGACCACCTCTTGGTAGAGCAATGTCTTAACCTTGGAGGAATGGAACTTATGATGAAATATGGATAGGATTCTTGATTCTTAGTCAAGAATACCTCAAGACCACTTCACTAGCCTTCTAGGTCAAGAAGAAGTAATCTTGCAGCTTTTATACTTCGATGTACAAAGGAGATGGCTTATCAAGGTCAGTTCATTGATAGAATTACCCCTAGGAGATTTCTTTCACATTAAATCACCCATACATTGAGAGATGTTATAATAGAGACAAAATTCCACAATTTTAAACAGTAAATGCATGCAATAATTAGCCCTGGAAATAGCAAAAATCCCAGTCTAATGTATATGACAAAGTAAAACAAGAAAAAAAATTAAAAGCATGTACTTACATGTAACAGAGTATATCCAACCATCCACAATTGATAAAAGAAAAGCTCCAAGATAAGATAGATCAATATCCACACATCAAAATTCCTCCATAAATCTCCATTTCATCTTCTACAAAAAGTGTGAAATCCTCAAGAGATAGAAGAGATCCAATCCAAAGTGACGATGATCAAATGAACTCATCTCACTTGTATTTATACACTAATGAAGAGTTTGAATTAGCCTCCTTGGCCTACATAAGCTTAAAAAATGAAATAATGTTCTAATAATTCAACCTTTGGTCACAAGCCCACCAAACTAGCTCATAAATGAAAGAGTAAGCCTCTCAAGAGGAAAAATAATAATTTATGCATGTCTTAGGGCCCTCTAAGAGGTCTAATGAGGTCCAGCATGCCACAATGAATAATAGGACCCTCAAAAGCAATGGAAAATGGGTTGGCCCCTTGTAATAATCTGTGGTGCTCCAGATGACATGTGGGGGCACACAAGTGTCCTCATGGGACTCCAAACAAATCGAAGATGTTTGTATATCGCTTGCAAGGGCTAGGATGATGGTGTATGTGATGCCACATCAATGTGCAAGTCCTGGATCATCTGTTAAGTGTATGGTGCAAATATGGGGCTAGCTGGGCATGATGGATCAGGTGCATCTTCCTCGTCCAATCAATGAACCATGAGCAATCTTTGAATGGTTGTGGGGATCCATGGAGTTTTGTCTGCTAGTTTGGAAGCCCATGGCTCTCAACGCATACCCTACATGTGCCAATATAGCCCTTTGGAGGATTAGGACCTTGTATAGGGAGACTAAACCCAAAATGGAAACCATATGCAATCCTGCATAAGATCCAATGTGTCCCCTAGACTTCCAGTACAATAAGTCATTAGAGAAATCGAATAAATGAGCTTACCAATAATGGACCACAAGTGGGGACTTCATAATGTCTTTCCCTTACATAATGAGATTTGGGATATGCCAATGTCTCCTAAACTCCAAATAGGGTTAACCAATAATCCTATTAGGTGGTTTCTACTTTTAAAGGGGATAATATATTCAAGGTACATCCTTCAAAAGGTGGTAAAGTAAGGGATGAGAAGCAGTAGCCCTGGGCCACATGTTGGGGTACAAGGGTAGAAAATAAAAGGGAAGCACACACTTGGGTTTATAATGTATATGAGGGAGAAATAGTGGTACATGAGGTGCCCAACCTTGATTTTTCCACCCTTTTGTATATGTCTTTTGCCTTTTTATGATTTCCTTTGACTAATTGCTTGGGGCTCAAGGGGTAAGAGCATGATGTATAAGATATAGCAGTGAATACCCCCTTTTAAGTTAGGGTGGTTCATTTCCCACCAGGGGTTGGGACAATCATGAGTTCCTATATGATGAAGAAGGTTCATAGAACTTGTAAGAACTAGAGTGATGGCCATGATGATGGGGTAGAGCTCATGTATTGGCTTTTGCCCACGTGCTAAATGTGTTTGTCCTGGCCATCTTTTTCATTTTGTGGTACATTTTCCTGTTGAATGTGGCCATAAATGCTTGTATCTTTATTTTTACCTGCATCAACCTTTGGGCTTCATTCCAGACCATGACCTAAGGTATGGGCAGGGGAAGGGGCATGCTAACCCTATGTGGACCCAGGTGGGAGAAATCATGAATGGGTTAATAATGAATGGAGAGAGGGTAATATAAGTAGATAAGGGAGTGATACTATGAAACCAAATCGGGGTTTCCAATGAAATACCATCCCTAGAGCTAAATGGTCAGTAAAAGAGATCCCATGGGACTAGAATCCAAGGTTAATACCTAAAAGGGGATAGGGGACAAAAGCACAGACCTAGCCCATTCTTTTCACTGAATGCCCCCATTAATACATGCCCAGAAGTGTCCATGATAAGAAAACTAAAATACTCAATTTCCAAATGGAAAGGAATACCTTTAGATTTGGGAGGCCCACCTTCAAACATACAATCATGGAAGATGGGCGAGGGACTAAATGGCTGTCTCAAGTGGCGGAGAAATGGCACAATGAGATAGTTGGTGGCTGCAAGGGGATGATGGCTGCCGATTAGGGACCATCTTTGAGAAGAATAAAAAAATCTCCTAGGGATATTACCCATAAAATGGTGGGTAACATGGCCTTAGGAGAGTCAACACTATTGCATTCACATTTCCTTTCCTAATTGAAATACAGAAAAGACATACCTATAGGAAACTTGGTTAAGCCTCATAAGTAGCCAACTTGAGGATAGTATATATTATTGATAGGTTAAAATTGAATTTCTTTTGTTTTCTCTTAGGTTAGAGTGAGTCTTGGTCCTACATTTCCAATGCCTGCATCTCAAAGCATACGAACCTCGGGTTGACAATTAATGAGAGGATTTTGTTTTGACTTAATTGAACAATTAAACCCCACCCAAAAAATATGCATCCTCCAATAATTATTTTCTTTATGCACCATCACTTTTGGAGCTAAAAATGAAAACCTAATATGTTGAATAATACTTGAATCTAGAATGTCTTTGTACCAATTTCTCAATTTTTCCAATGAGGATATTTATAAGTCCTTTTATTAGTAGAAATAATCCTAGTTATTAATTCAATTCGATTTTCATAATATCTAGATGGAGGTATGCCTTTGGGAATTTCTTAAAAGGCCTTATAATGCATTTCCAAAGTTCTTTTTAATTCCTCGTGCATATTTTCATATTCCTACATGACTTCCATAGAATACAATTTAACCAAAACTCCATTGCTACCCCTTTTAGGAGCGTCCATTCTATAAGAGCTAATGACATGAGAAGGTCTAGATTTTATCCACTTGATTTCATATTGAATTCCTTCAAGATCAACTCTCATGAATAATTCATTATAGTTCGTAGAAATTGTACTCAAGGTTCACAACCATTGAATTCCTAAAACAACACCTACACCTGAAATTGGAATGGCATAGATTGAGGTTTTCAACTTATATCCTCCCATACTCAGTTTAATCTTGTGGAATTTTCCCACAATATAAATGCTCCCTCCATTAGCAAGTAAAACTTGAAAATTTTTCATTGGATATACAAAATAATTGAGGTTTTCCACAAATCCTATATCAATGAAGTTATGGGTACCACCTAAGTCAATAAGCATTATGACCCTTTTATTACTAATGCAACCAACAATATTTAAGGTTTGAGGAGCTCACAATTTTGCTAATGCATGAACAAATAACTCATACCTGTATAAATCAATTTTGTACAATTTTTTTGTCTATATTTCCTTCACTTTTAAGTTAACAACTTCAATCTCACTTATTTGTGTAGATGCATGCATTTCCTATTCATCACTATTTTCCAAGGTGAACATTTTTATCTTCTGTCGTTATAACCTTTTTACCATTTTCTATTACAACTAAAGCATAGTCCTTTTTCTCTTCTTTCATTCATTTCCTTCTATAATACTAGATTAGGTTGAGGTAGGATTTTCTTATGAATCCCAAAATGATCTCTACTTCCTCTGTACAATTTCATGGAAGACTTGTGTGTAGCCTTAGTCTTTGCTTAAATATGATGAGAAAATTGCATAGCTTCCATAACATTTTCTATATGTTTTAGGAAAAACTCATGTTTCATGTCTTCTTATAATACATCCATTTAAGATTCCAACAAATTTTCATTGCTTATGTTATCCATCCTTATGAATAGAACCTAAATTTATGAATTATAATCTTCAATATCACCAAATTGTTTCATTCTTTTCAATTCATTGAAGTAGTCTTATTCCCCAACTTTACCATATTATGCTTCTAAGTATATTGTAAATAAACCCCAAGTATAATGATACAAATAGTATTTCTTTTAATAATCAATAGGATTTTATCTCAAAGTTGAAATTCGCTATGTTAGTCATTTGCTTATCATCCATAATATTGTGTAATTCAAAACATTGCTCTAAACATAGGAAAAGACTTTTATTCCATAAAAAAATTTCAATTCAACCTTGGGAACATTCACTCTAGGAAACCATCCATGAGAATGTCCACAACTAGAGTTAAACCAAATTGAGAAATTTTTATTACTAGCAAGTTGTTCAATTTGAATACTACCTCTATTTTCATAAGTTCCCTCAAACACATTAGTAATTATAAGGAGCCTCTCATTTATGGATTATATAATATTTTTTCCATTGCATCTATGTTTTGTTCCAAATGTTTCATCTTCTTATCCATTTCTTCCTTGTTTATATCCATATCCCTTTTAATTGATTCTTGCATCTGTGACAAGTGACTTTCCAACTTGGATACCTAGTACTAGAAATATTCTATTTTTTGATGACCCATGGATGATCCTTCAAGAGGTTTAATTGGTGTAGTAACTTTTGAATATTTCTTTGAAGGCATGTTAGAAAATAATAATAGTACTCTTCTTTATCACAATTTTAAGTCATTAAAAGCATGGATCTTCCAATCGAAAGTTATGTTTCTTGTCATTTATGTACCTTTAAAACCTTAAATCTGAGAATATATATATATATATATATATATATATATATATATATATATGTTTGATTTTTTCTTTACATATATCAAATATTTGAGCCCTTACGAATCTGAAATTTTGTCCTATAGTAGTCAAATATGTATTCTTTGCAGTTCCACAAGTTTGACCAAAACTCCATGTGCTAAGTGAAAATCATGGTAACTTTCCCAAAACGTGCTTCCTTTTTAACTTTTTCAAAGGTCAAACTTATAAAGTGAGCCACATGTCCAATTTTTCAAATCAAATATTGAAATTTGTATCTAAGGAATTTTTTATGTTGCTGGATTGGCCAACATTCAGGAGCTCTCCCCGATATAAGGACTAAATTACCTCACATTGTTTAGTGTATGAGCTCCATCCGAAATACAACCTGGTTGTCGAAGCAGTGGGTTTTAATGATGTGCCTTGGCCGCAATAACGCATAGATTTGTGTAATCGTGACTTTGGTGAACAAGAGTGTGACTCTGCGGAGAGTCAAGTGCAATGTATGAAAGGTTCTAACACACAAAAAGAAAATGAGTGAGAAACTTAGAAGCCTGTAATAGTACGCAGCTTGAAAGGAACACACGAGCATAAAGACATCATGAGCTAGCCTACGAAATAGTTCACACATTAACCATGACAGAAATAAACAACAGTATGCATTTAACAAGATTCATACTAATGCGAACGAAATAGTTCATAAGCATTAGTGTAAGTGAAATAACATATATTTCAAACATAATAAGAATAGTCCTACTATATTCACAACATATGCATGAAAATGTGTCGGCTTTGAGCTTTTATTAAAGTGAAAGTTCCAAGCATAAATATACCATTGGCGAACAACTAGCCCCAATAGTGGAACATGAAGTCTACACCTGCTCTACCAAAGAAAGATACTCCCTCTATGCTACTATGAAGCCAAGGCTCTCAACCAACTCCCAAACTCCTGATCCTAAGCTAAAATCCTAGCCAAAAGCTTGGCTCCCAAAAGCCCTTTACATGAGTTATGAGGACATATTTATAACAAAAGGGGTGACTATTCACATCCCTCTTGTGACTCTTGGACTTCCCTCATGACTCTTCAACTTCTTTACAAAATGACTCTTCACATTCCACAATTGACACTTGGAATTTCACTTAAAAATTAATTACAAAAGAATATTACAATATACTCATACCCATATAGCACAAAATTGGGTAGAGCCAACTAGACAGGCTAATAAGACAAAAGTCAACCTTGATTTTGGGGAAACTCTAGCTCATCAATTTTGACTTATAGGTTCTCGAGGACATTCTAGTGTCAAGATTTGTACCGCGCGATGACTTCCCCAAACTGTGCAATGGGATCAAGTTGAAATCGATCTCTAGCCTCCATGGCATCTGGGTATACTGATTTGGAATCAGTCTAGATCTCCTCTTTAGCAGGAGCATCAAAGTGTTGATTTGGACAGGGCCACCAATGTACTTCTGCATGTTTTGCTTGTTTACATCAAGATCTTCTTTGGTAGAAATCTATCTAAATTGGTCCAAGTATTCTTCAACCTCCTACCTAACTTGATTCCTACGTTTAGCTTCAGTGAGCGAGCCAACTGATGGGATCTTGTGCGATTTCACCATGAAATCCACGTTGTTGTACAATAATGCATATGAGACCTGAATATTGGCGATGAATGAGGCAGGTTGTTTGTTTCTCTAAATGATCATCCGCACTTGCGCTTTCTCCAACTCTTCCTGTTGCATTGTTTTCTTCACCAATTCGGGTGGTGCCCTTTTGTATTGCATTGACCATTCATGCATGGAAGTGATGGTTGTATGGAAAGCCTTAATATCTTTGGCATTATTCTTACACTTTTGTTGCATGTCATGCAAGTGGAAAATTGCCTTATGCATGGTGACAAGTTCTTCACACAAGCTCCGCATAGTTTCTCCCAATGTCGATAATTTACCAAGTATGGTTGCCTTAAGTTCTTTTAGATAAACTTGTGCGGGAGATGCATTCTGAACCTTTGCTCAAAATTGTTCAGCTTCTTACCTTGCAGCCTATAAGTTCTTTGCCAACTATTTGTTCTCGGCCATCAGACACTCCAAATTTGACTTTGTAGCACTTGTGAAGGCCAAGTTGGTTGTAGTAATGGCACTCGGATTTCTTCTAGTGTCAGTCACAATCACCCTTTCTCTGATGAATATAGGAGATGCGAGGTTGTCTAGAAAATGTTTCTTCCTTGCTTGTACAATATTTTTCTTAAGCTCATCGTACATCAGATTGTACATGTCCATGATCGGACCATCGTCATGAGGAACAATTTCCTCTTCCTCGCTTGGTGCTTGCTCTACTGCTGGAGGATGGGGAGACTAGATGGTGACCTGCTGTGCACTTGGCATCAGATCAACATCTTGGTTCTGCGGCTCCGGTTCCACCTCCATGTCTTGGATATCGATCAATTCCTCAATATCTTGAGCGAGCTTTTTGTCCTACATCTGTTTTCTCTCCTCCTCCACTTATCGGCTCTGCTCTTGTTCTTCGGGTTGTCTTTGTGCAGCTTCTTCTTCTTCTACTCTCTACATTTCTTCTTCTTCCTGCTTCTTTTCTTCTCCCAATCTCCTATGCTTTTATTCTTCCCTCTTCTTTTGTTCTACTTCATGCATCCTCTATTTCCTTTTCTTCTCTTCTTCTATGGCCACTTTAAGTATGACTGGATCTTCTTTCACCTTGCGGCTTTGCTCTCCCCCTAGACTGTACGCAACTTTCCTCTCACCCTTCTCGCCCACTGAGTTGCACCTTTCCGTTGGTAATTCCTCTGGAGTGACTTCTTTCTACGGAGTAACCTGTGATGTTCCAACAAAGCTGACTAGTTCGTGGGACTTGGAGGCATTATAACAATTCTTCCATGCTTCCTCCTCAAGCCTGTCAAAAGTCTCGCTTAGCCACTGATCATGAATCATTGCACATTTGTCTTTGCAAACATTCCTTGGATCGTACAAATTGAAGTCCAAACAACCAAATGCTTATTTTTCTATTACCCTGCCTTCGGTGTCTACAACTTTCAGATTCTTGATTTCGTACAATCCAATCTGCATAGGAAAAGCAGGCCAAGGTGTTTTCGTCTTCCTGTGCAGCACTGTTGACAACCCAATGGAGAGATGGTAGGCAACTTCTTGCATGACTAACTTATCGATGGCATACCTCGGTAAAATATGCAGAGACCTTTTTCCACCAAACACTCTGAGGAAAGTGTCATCTAGTGAGGTAAACCAATTTGTTATCTCTGGCATTGCTTCCATTTCCCCACGTGTCACGCAAGGTGGCTCTTCCTCAAATATCAACTTATATAACGGAATGAGGAAGGGATCAATTAGCTTTTCCATTACTCCTATATGGTTTCACTCCGAGAGAAGCTTGTAGTAGATCTGCACGACAGGGTATTATGGGGTCCAAGTCCAATTCATGCCATGGAATGCATTGCCAGAGTGCATATTGCATTCAGGTGTTAGGAAACCATGTCAAATATGGCTTACTTTCCCTTGGGAGGATTCAAGGAATTAGCTACATGGATCTTCAGTTGTTGAGCCAACAAGTCTGACCAATTGAATGGTTTTCCTTTGTTCACAACCTGGTTCAGTAATATTTCCCACCCTTCAGGGAAGGTCTCAGTACTTTTTTGACCACAGATTTTGCAGCATAGAACTATCAAGAGTTGATTGGACCTCCTGAAATATTTTTTCTTGTAGGTGTTAGTGGGTGTCTGACGGATATTTCTTGGCTCTTTCACCCAGCTTTTGACAATTTCCTTTGTACTCAAATAGTTGGTGGTCGCATAAAAGTAAGAATCCATGAGCGATTCTGACTCCGGCAACTGGGACATGAGATGGTAATCTGGTACTAGAAAAGAAGCAAGTCTTTGCCTATTGACATTGTTGAGAGTCATAGTCTTTGAATCTATATGAGACAATATCAAGCTGACAATGTCTGCACATGGGAAAATCAGGTACCTGCATGCAACCTTATGTAACCCTGGCCTTTGGACATTGATATACACATGTCGGCCTTCAAGGTCTTCTTTTAAGCTTCTTGTTGAAAATGCTTCATTCACTTTATGCCATGTGATGTCTGATTTTTTCTCTATGAATAGTTGAGTATCTATGTAAACCAATAATTTCATTAGAGTACTCTCAATTGCCTCCCTATTGATTCTTTCGGTAGTATCCTTTGAAGCATGTCTCTTTGGTGCCATGATGACAGTAACTGATGAAGAGAAGTGCTCAACAACTACAACACATGTAGGAGAAAAATGCACTCATGGAAAAAATGAATTAGCTTCAGCAAAATGACTCACAAAGAAAGATCACAGCAGCAACCACATGACTAAAGGGAAGGATTAGGCAATTCTTGAGGTGAAGTGAGAGGGACTGGTTCCCTGAACTGCGTATTGTGCAGTCTCAACAGTCAGTGGAGAACCTTGATGTTAGAGATTGCACAGTCTCAGCCTGGGCAGACAGAGGTGGAGACTATGCATTATGCAGTCTCAGTGGCCAAGGGACAAGCTTGAGCCTTGGAACTGTGCAATGTGCAATTGGGCTAGGCAGGTACTGCGCATTGCGTAGTCCCAGAGGCCAAGCATCAAGATTGAGCCTTGGACTTGCGCAATGCCCAGCTAGACAAGGTAACTGCTGGTCAAGGGAAGGGCAGATCTGCCCAGAAAGAGTATGGGAAACTAGTAGATCTTAGTGATGGTGCAAGTTAGAATGCATATATGACTAAGGATAGATGGATCAGTGCAAATCAAATGTAGAAGAAAATCTCAGATTTTTCATTTTTATTTCCTAACCTGAGGCTATTTCCTATGATTTCAAAATCTACCTTAAATTCTCTACCTCTGGTACCTAGGCCTTACTAAAGATAATATTTTCATCCACACACATAAAAAGTGTTATTGGTTTTGTACTAGGTCCAGTAGATAGGCCTTTAATTTCCATCCCGGTTTGTGCATTCTTGGGTTCCCTTCCCAAAGAATCTGCCAACATGATAAAGAGATTAGGGGACAACGGGAAAACATACTTTAGTCCTCCTCTAGTAGATAGGAAGATTATTGTGGGGGTTTCATTTACCAAGTTTCCATAAATAAAAAAATAAATGTAGCCCTCAACACACCCAAGCTTTTGCAAAAGCCAAAAGATTTCAAAATACTTGAATCACTAGCCAGTTTCTTTTATCACCAATTTTGTTGATTTCAAGTTACATGACCACTCCAGATCTTTGCATGTTTGAATAGAATGTATTTGTTCTTGGGCTAGTATAAATTATCTTGAAGGTGCCTCCCTTTAATAAAAACACTTTGCTCCTCGTATGTAATAGACAATATATTCTTCAACCCATTGGCAGTGACTTTATCAATACCTTTAGAAGAGGTATTACTTGCAGAAGTAGTCACCTATACCTATTAGCATTTGTGGGATTTAGATTAAGAAATGTGTGGCATTCAAAGCATCAAGAACAACACCTGAATACCTTGATTTTTGTTCCATTTCCAAGACATCTTTTCCAATCACCTCAAAAGTTATTTGGTCAAACTCACAACCAAAAAGGTCGTTGGCATTGTAGTGTTGGTGTTGATGTCAACAGGTTGGAGGTGTTGCATATGCATGTGAGATGGATGTTTGGTGTGATGTCTTGTTAGTTGGCATGATGCCAACATACCAATGATTAGACTTAGTGGAGGTGATTTGGAGATGGATTCCACACGTGTGTGTTTGGTTTGAGGTTGGTATGTTATGTTGATTGAAGATGTTGCTTCTATAGGAGGTTGCAGTGTTGCTCTAGTTGTTGCATTGTCTCTTTATGTCTTGGAGACATTAAATTGCCGCTACACGTGTTAAGTTTTGGCTGCTTGTGTTGGATATGTCTTTATTAGTGTTGGAGGTAGTTGTATGACATGTTGTTGTTGTTGTAGGAGCTTGGAGATGTTGCTACAGGAGTTGGAGTTGTTGCTACAGGTACTGGAGGTGTTTAAAGATATTGTGTTTGTTTCTTAAGGAGTTGGAGGTATTGGTCTTGGTGCTAAGGTTGGAAGAATAGGTATTTCATTTCATTAACTTTTTCTTGACTTATGTCATCAATTTTAGACCTGTTACAGAGGCTTGAAGGAGTATTCAGGAGTTGAAGAAGATGTTTCATCAGTTGGCAGAAGTTCTAGGCTGAAGGCTTGATGTTTTACCTTAGTTTTAGCCCTAGTTGCATGGAGGATGGGTCATCAATGCGACTAGAAAGCTCCAGTCACTTGGAGGAAAGCCCATGCGAGCAACCGACAGATCCAGTAGATTTTAGGCAGGCCTGTGCGTGCGACCGAGCCATTTCATGAGTTTTTTCTTCATTCCTCGCATTATTTAGCCCATTTTTATGTTGTGGTGACATTCTTGATCATAAATTTTCAATTTATGGTTGGAAAAGTTCGTGGCACCTCTAGAAGCTGATTAAAGTTGAAAATATCAAAAATCCTAGTGGAGTTAGTGGTTTATCAAGTCAATGAGATGAATCTGGATCAAATCAAGCATATGAATAGAGTTGTGAAGCCCAGTAGTTCTTTGTAATTATTGAGTTGAGCACTTGATTTCATCCATATATTGGAGGAATCTCAATGATAGTTTGGTTAGATGAGTGATGTGTTGAGTGAGTGTGTGTGTGGAGAAGAGTCTGCAATTTGTGTGAGGATTGTATTGCAATAATTCTGAAGCAGTTTGCAGGAATTGTAGCAGTTTGTTGAAGTATGCTTCAACCATCATATTTGTGTTGTGAGTGAGAAGATGAAGTGTGGTTTAGAGTAGTGATTGGTGATTATATTGTTGCTTGTGGAGTATTTGAAGTTTGGAGTTTTGGATTTTGTTTGTGCTTTGATGCTATGTTGTTGTAGTGTTCATGTTGAGCAGTTCTTTGTTCCAGTTTGAAATATTTTGAAACGAGAACCACATAGAGGAGAAGAGTTGGGTGACTCAAATGAATTCAATATAAGTGAGCAAATTTCTCAATCCAATGGTTGTTGGATAGCTCAGCAGAAATTGGGCGAGGCTTGTTGGTCGTGATAACTTCCAGCAAATTGGAGTCTATAGAGTCGATTGTTAGTTTAAGAGTAATTGGGCGAGGATCGTTGACCATGGTGGCCTTAAATAGATGGTAGTCTATAGATCTGCATGAGAAACAATCTCCATTTGATAGTAGCCATGTATATCTCTATGTAAAGAATTGTTTGACATAAAAGAATTGAGCAGCGCAGCAGCAGCAGGGTGGTTTTTTCTTGGGGAAGGTTTTTCCACCAGACATGCTTGTATCCATTGTGTTGATTGATTTTATGGTTGCATTTTATTTTGGTGCTCTAATCTATGGTTTTGTGTTTCAGTTTATACATGGTAAAATATTAATAATTTGGAGAAAAATTTTATTTGTGCTCTCTCTACTGATTCACCCCTCCCCCTCTCAGTAGTGATCCAGATTCCAACAATTGGCATCAAAGCGGGACTCTCGATTACAGCTTGATCGTTGGAGAGTGGATCTTGGAGATTTTGATAGAAATATGCAAATTTTTTCAAAATGAACTCTCAAGGAATTCCTGCTCTTATTGCTGCAAATTTCAAGGTTTGGCAAGAAACTATGAAATATAAGTTATTTTCTTGTGGATCTAACATTTGGTTTTTGGTTTGTGAAGGATGTTATGATGATTTGCCTTCATATGAAAATAAGAAGATAAATGCTCAAGAAAGGCAAATTATTCTTGAAAATCTCCATAATGCATATTTCGAGAAAGTCAGAGATTTAAAATCTACCCAAAAAATTTGGTGCAGGTTGCATACATTATTCCAAGCAAGTTGCAGCAGCAATGATGAAGAGTTTGAGAAGAGCAGCAAAAAGAAGATGAAGAAGAAGGGATGTAAGAGGAACAAAGCTCCAATTGAACCAACTGTACAAGAGGACAATAGATCTGAAGGTTTAAGCTGGATTGACTTACTTTCAAGTTATATGTTTAATAGTAGTGGTGATAATAATTCAGATCTAGTTAGTGAAGAAAATGATGATCGTAATTATGTTCTTCTTAAAGCTGAATATGAATCTGCCATGGTTGTTATTAAAGAATTTTCTAGCGATATTGGTAGACTAACATATGTATGCAAGGAGCATGAGAATAAATTGCAGGTTTGTGAAGAAAAGGAGAAAATTTTCAAGCAAGAAATTACTACCTTGAGAACACAGGTCGCAGAATAAAAAAGATTAGAAGTCAATTGCAGCAAACAAAAAGATAGAAAGGATTATGTTGAAGCGCTTGAAGGTGTGATTGACAAATTAAGAAAGGAGCTTGAGGAAAAGGACCAGAAGTTGGAGAAAGAAAAGAGCACCATACCAGTGAGAAAATTTGGCAGCAATCTTCAAAAGGGTGAGACAAGTTTGCATGTAGGAAAGATTGATTAAGCAGAACCAAAGAAGCATGAAACAAAGAATGTGATCAACAATAGCAGCAAGAAAGAAGAAAAAAAACAAATCCATCAGTAGTGGCAAAGCAGAAAACCAAAAGGAGATTACACATCTAGAAGATCATTTTCTCCGATGGTTGGAGTTAGTAGTTTTCAAAGGAGAAGTCAAAACTCCTTTTCCCCCTTGATGGACGAGATTGAGTGCTTCAACTATCATGATTTTGGTCATGTGGTAGTTGATTGTAGTAGGAGAATGCACCCAGCCATGCAGTTGTTTTATTAGCCAAAAGGAGGACCTACATTCAACTGTACAATTTCTTTCAATGGTCATTGCTTTGTTTGTAACATGTTTTGGCATAAAGCCATTGATTGCAGATCTAGCATGAAAAGATGGAGGTCAAGTATGAGAAGCAAAAGATCAGATCCATTGGCTACATATCTTGGTCACATAGAGTGTTATGTGTGCCATAATTTTGGGCACATGGCCAAGGATTGTAAGATTCCTAGTTCATTGAGGCCATTTGTTCAAAAGTAGTAGTCAAGGGAAAATGTGAAACCAAGAAACACATGGAAGAAAGAGAAGCAGCTAGAAAGATGTGAAATTTCACTTTTTTCTCATGATGTGGATGACGTGTGGTATATAGATAGTGGATTCTCACACCATATGTCAAGAGATAATAGAAAATTTCATTTTCTCAATAAAACCAAGAATGGTTGTGTTGTGTTTGAAGGTAGTGAAACTGCTAGAGTGTTGGGAAGTGGCAAAGACAATCTTGGTGAGAAGAGGACAAATGCAGAAGATGTTTGGCTCATTGAAGGCCTAAAGCATAATATCTTGAGTGTGAGCCAAATGGTTGATGGAGGAAAAGAAGTGATTTTCAACTCCAAAGGTTGCATCATCCGGAAGGAAGGATCAAAGAGAGTGATTTCCAAGGGAGTCAAGACACTAGATAATGTGTATGTGTTGAAGAGAAGAGTGAAAAGCAAGAAGAGACCAAGAGAGTACTCTTCCTAATCAGATTCAGAATAGATGAGATCAAACCCTATTGCAATCCATTCTTGCATGTTAGATCTACTTGACTACAGAAGTATGCATGAGACTAGCATGATCTCAAAGGGAGTGTTGACAGCTTGTTTCAGTCACTTCATATGAGGTATATCATGCTTAGGGGTAGTTATGTTTTGCAAGGCTTGATTCTTTATGTTTATTCTTTTGCACTCATTATTTTTCCAGTTGATGTATTTATTGTATATGAGTGGAAAGGACATGTGTATTAACCTTGTTGCATCATTCATTGATTATTTTTCAGCTATATTGTTACTGATGGTTTTTGGAGTAGTTGCATGTTGAGAAGTTGTGATATTGTTGGAGGTACGGCAGCCACATGGTTGTCTTATGTAAATGGTCAAGGTGTGATGGAGGATCATACGTTTAAGGGTAGCATATGTGCTTCCTAATGGATTTGCGTAATGTTGACATTGTTTTATGTGGGATGTCACATTTTGCTAGTTGGATCATCTAGAATTTATGTACCTCGTTGCTTATGTTTTTACTTCTAGATGAATCATGTATGATGATGATATATTTTAGATGGTTGAATATGATGTTGTTTATGATGAGTTGGACATTCATTTTGTTGAGTCATGTTGATTCATATGGTTGATTATGTTTGTAGAGATTCTTGTTTCTCATGATTATGTGTTTATTGATGAGCCTCTTGGATGCTTTATGAGATGAGGATGTATTTGTTGTTGCATCTATGTTATATTGTCATGTTGCTGCTACTATGACTTTATTGTTGATGCATATGTGGAGTATGGTGGTGGTTGCTAGTGGTTTCTATGATCATTTTATATGATCAACATTGATGGGATGGTGATGGCCAAGGTGTTGAGTGGCCAAGCACTAGCATATGATGTTGTTAGTGTCTCTCTTGTAGTTGCTACACATTGATAGAGTATATCATTTCTCATGGAGGCCATATGTTTTGATGCACTTTCCATGTACTCGTGTTATTTCATATTTTGGGCATGTAGAGATGAGCACATTTATTTGCATATGTAAAAGCCATGTATTGTCATTATGTCATCTTTTGGGTGTATTTCTCAAGAAGAGATCCATGGTGTCTACTATGTCTTGAGCTATGTATGGGTCAATGGGAGTCCAAGTCATGTTTCATCTTGTATATCTTTGATGTAGCCCCACATATTGGGTGCATGATGTAAACTTGGGTCCATATAGTCATGGTTGGTGATAGGAGAGTTCACAGATGATTCATATGCCTGTCTTGTGTATTTGTCACATCCATGTATTTGCTCCATGAAGCATTATATTGTATTGTAATGTATTGTATATCATGTCCAGAGTCAGTCGCATTCATGGTCCTTGAGTAGTAGTCTCTTACACTTGAGTAGTAGCAGTAGTAGGAAGTGTGTGGTTGCAGCTCCATTAGATGCTTAGGGGGAGCATGTTCAGTCTTCAGTGTTGGCATGGCATTGGTTAGAGACATGTTAGCAGTTGAGATTCTCATTTTTGGTCTACATCAGTCTTGTATTAGCATGGTGTTAATTATGATAGGGGTAGTCTTTCTCTCATCCGGCACACTATTAGCATTGTTCTTCAGTGTTGGTATGGCCCTTTGCCATTGATGTCAAAGGGGGTGAGAATTTGGATGGATAGTTGCAGTTTTAGTATATGGAGGTCAGCCTAACATGTTGTTGAGGTTGACATCAATGCCAAAAGGGGGGGTTGTTGGCATTATAGTGTTGGCATTGATGTCAACGGGTTGGAGGTGTTGCATATGCATGTGATATGGATGGTTGGCATGATTGTTTAGTTAGTTGGCATTGATGTCAACATACCTATGACTAGACCTAGTGGAGGTGATTTGGAAATAGATTCCACATTTGTGTGTTTGGTTTGAGGTTGGTATGTTATGTTGATTGAATATGTTGCTACAGGAGGTTGGAGTGTTTCTCTAGTTGTTGCATTATCTCTTTATGTCTTGGAGACATTAAATTGCTTCTACATGTGTTGAGTTTTGGTTGCTTGTGTCGGAGATGGCTCTATCAGTGTTGGAGGCAGTTGTATGACATGTTGTTGTTGTTGTAGGAGCTTGGAGATGTTGTTACATGAGTTGGAGCTACGGTTATAGGTACAGGAGGTGTTTAAAGATGTTTTGGTTGTTGCTTGAGGAGTTGGAGGTGTTGGTCTTGGTGCTAAGGTTGGAAAAATAGGTCTTGCATGTCACTAACTTGTTCTTGGTGTTAGAAAATCAGAAAGGCAGAAATATTTTCTTATACTTGATAATTACTTGTGATGTTCTTGACTTCTTATGAAGTTTTATATCTTCTTTCTTCTAGTTCATCAAGCAATTACCAAAGCAAAAGAACATAAAACAATGGACACCAGATATAGGCACTATGCGAAGGAAAAACCCCCCTCAAGGGGAAAACCCAGTCAAAATTCTCTTCCTTTCAATCGTATTCTTTGAGACTCTTCACCCTAGACAAATACCAAACCTTCCCTCGACATTGTTATCACTCAGGTTGTCCCTTGGCTCCTCAAGGGATACGGCCGAGGTAACCACAAACCAATCTTTTGACTGCAGGTCCTAGCCTACCAGCAGTCAGAGAGGGCTCTCTCTTTAGGGTTTAGCTTTGTTGATGATGATTTTAGGCTAGTTATTGAGTACAAGGGGCTTTGTTTAGTTTTGGTGGGAAGGATGATGCTTTCAAGTAAAGAGGCAGGGATAGTATGAAAGTTTTAGAACCATTGGGCGTGGAGTCAAGGAGTAGGACTGCTGGGGCGTTTTCTTGGTCACAAGAGGGAATATGGAGCAAGCTAGCTACACATGAAACAATGATTCAAGCTAAAAGGATGGAATGAGGGCTAGGAATGAGAGGCAGTTAAGAATCTCTCGTTCAGCTTAGCAGAGGGAAGGTGAATGAGCTCTATCTAGGAGCAGTGAAGAATCCCTAGATAACTGTCAAACATGAGTGAATTAGGGGAAATATGAGCCACATGGAATTCATATTCATTACTAATACAGATGAAAACATAAAGAAACAGCAGAAATTGAGCATAGAGGGCAATTAAACCAATTCTAAACTATTCT
Organism: Pinus tabuliformis; assembly: GCA_031772625.1. NCBI lineage: Eukaryota > Viridiplantae > Streptophyta > Pinopsida > Pinales > Pinaceae > Pinus > Pinus tabuliformis. The sequence goes on along the minus strand of CM062817.1, from coordinate 1,981,356,940 downwards.
TTCTTTCTGCTATTTTAGATGGTACATTAATGGAAAACAAAGGTAAGAAACACTTATTGAGTCATGTTGCAGCACAAGAATTCCACATTCAATTCGTCAAAACATTAATACACAGCACACAGTCATTTCTCCAAGCTTTTCAGCAGTCTTTGATTAAGTAAAACATCATGTATACAGAGCGAGTCTCTCTTGAAGCTATACAACCAACCAACCCTTTAAACAATGAATTAGGGTGGTTTTATAGATAAAATATCTACAAAATCAGATCCCAGTTAGATCTGCTGTAATAAGTGTCTTTAACCTAACACATGTCTGAAATAAATGCCGGAAAATATCCTCAAGTTGCGCTGGGTGCAGTTGTATCAAAAAGGAATTTAATGTGTTGTCTTTATGGTTCTGTGCTGACCACTTAGCCATAACTGTGCTTTGGGTTTTGGTCCATACTCCTGAGGTTCTGAGGTGCATTAACTGTGATGGGAGAGCCTTGATTAAAGCTCCACCGTTTTCTTTGACTTTGTTGCAGGTCATTCAATGTTCACCTGCGTTGGGAATAAAAGTTTTTCATTAAAGACATTCGACTGATACTCCTTGCCGCTTCCTTGATATGCTTTGGCACTGAATGTGCGCCTTTCTCACTTCTGATACTCTTTAAACTGTTTCATCGACCTTTCATGGCTGTTGTTCGGCCCTCTGCTACTTTACAAACTGTCTTTGCCCCTTTCTGAATGTTGCACGAAGAAATTTATGTCATTTTGCAACTTTCGGGCCTGCTGGAGGCCGAGCCACGAAAGGGCTTTCCATTTTGGCCTATTTCCCTTAGCAATACGTGATTAGTGCTAGGCGCTAATCGCGCATGAAAAACTGCCTCAGATTCTGATTTCGGGCTCTCTAGGCTGCGATTTGCGCCTTTCGCGCTTTCTGACGGTGACGTCAGCAGTGGGTCCCAGTACGTGGGTGACGTGGCAGGGTGACGTCAGCAGTACGGCCGGGTGACGTGGCAGTACGGTAGGGCTGATGATGTGGCAGTATGGTGGCAGCTACGTGGCAAGGACATGGTGGTAGGAGGCCGACGCAGGATGATGACGTGAGCACGACGTGGTGGTGACGTCAGGCAGGGGAGGGCGGTATCTGGTTTCGTGTCGCACCGCTTTTGTGCGAAGGCGGTTTCGGAGGAGGGGGCTCTGCCATAGCTGAGAGGGTGACGCGTGGTGGGAGTACGACGGGAAAACCGCCTATCTCCCGGACGTTAACCCTCGGCATGTCGGGGCACAAAAAGGCCCGCCCATCGTAGATCTCGAGCGTGCCAGATCTGACGATCGGCGGCACCGATAACGCGGCGGAAGGTTAGTGACGGGACCCGCTATGTTTTCAATTTTTTTTTCATACCGGGGGGGGTTAAACATTAGAAATGTGGGTTTATGGGTATGCGCAGGCAGCGTTTAAATAAACGCTAAACAGGGGTTGGCTATTGATTTAACAGGGGTTAAATTAATTCTAGGTCTGGACGCGGAAGGGCTAATGCCAAGCCCCAGATGAACTCAACATTCCCTGGACTTAGGAAATATGGCTATAGTGCCAAAGGGAGGGGTTATTTAATATTTTTTGAGGAATTTTATAGCTTTTTTGTATAATAAGGGATAAGGAAATGATACAGGGAGCTAGATAATAGAGTTAGGAGTTAATATGATACTGTGGTGAAGTGTAAGGGGGAGGTTAAGTTTGTGAACTAAAACTTGGACATAGGAAGTGAATGAAGTGTGGAGACATGATTTTACACAAGAAATGTGGCTTCTTTTCACAGAAGAAAGTCAAAGCTTGACTTGGTGCTGTTACAAAATAAAGTGATAACAGGACTGGTTGGGTAGATCCCAAGGTCCTCAAGGGGATGTTAGTGAGTGATTTGGGGAATGAGAAGAAGGGGGAGTTAGACATTCCTCACTTGAGCTCCTCCAAAGGGGAATTGCCTTACCTTGTGATCTGAATAGATATAACACTTGAAAGATGAAATGTATCACACAGCATGATTCTGCAACCACAAAACTACTTACCTAGCCTACTTACCTAGCATTTTTTCTTCTTTTTGCATGGGTGCACTTGGACTTGCAGACCCTAGTTATCCTTTTTTTCTTTTTTTTGTCCTTCTATCTAAATCTACACTTATTTCTTCCAAGGGCCCAGATTAAGCAGTTGGGCTCCTTTGTTTCTCTACCTATCTACAAATCTGCCAAGATTAAACTGTTTGGACAGATAATGATTTTCTATATTCTAAAACAAGAAATTGAAACCTAGGGTGCCAAGATTAGGCTGTTTGGACTTCCCTTAACAAAAAATTCTTCAAAAATGGTTAATTTATCAAAATTGGAATACAGTAGTGGCACTTAGACTGGCACACTTTCATGGCCTCTTCTTTGGCCTCTCTTAGGAAATATGGAGCATTGCAGCATGCAAAGTATGACATATTTGGCATGTAAAAATGTCAATCATGAAATATGAACACCTGTTGCAACAGGAGGCTAACAGTGGCTCCACTTGGGGATGGCTTTTCCTTGTGAAAAGACAAGAACAGCAGGTCAGACTGCCTTGATCTTCTATTGTTGCTGTGGACTTGAAAAATTTCCTTGTGCTGGCTGTTAAAAATGTGAAACTCTGAAATAGGAGCAGCCATGTCCTTCATTGAAATATTGTGAAATACATAGCACTGCCTGCTTTCTTCTGCGTGCTTGATATTATATACCATGTTGCTTGAGCATTGCCTTTGAAATAGATCCAAAATATGGATCAAAACTGATGTATTTCCCTTAGCTTCTGGTCTAGAAACAGTTGCTGATGTGAAACTAAACAATGCTCCTCTCTTATTGATACTGTTTGACTGAAGACTGCAAGCTGCAAATAGTTTCCTTTTACCATGAATTGATGTGATATGACAGTGTTACTCTTGCTGTTTTGCTGAGATTAATGCAGAGACAGAGATTTTTAGAAATGGAATATTTGCATTGGCTGTGTCTTAGCAAACTTTGCTGCTGCTCCTCTAACACTCAGACTACTTATATAAAAAAAAAAAAAAAACAAAGTGTTGATATATACAAATATCAATGTATAAAGAGATATTTACAGAGCTGCATTGTACCCCTTAAAAGGGATCATGGTAATGTTTTAGCATTCGGCCATTAACAGAGCCTTCTTCAGCAATGCTGCCTTCTACAGTTTTGAGGAAATATGTGTTATTTCCCTGAACAGCAGAAATAACAAATGGCCCTTTCCATAAAAAATCAAATTTTGCATGTTTGCCCTTGTCTTCTCTTCGTGAGTCCCACCTTAGAACTTTGTCGCCAATGTAGAAATCCTCAGCCTTAGCTCTCTTATCAAACATCTTTTTGAGTTTCTCTTGCAAAATTTGAGCTCTGTTATAAACTTGCTCTCTGGTTTGCTGAAGATGAATGGTCTGATTGATTCTTCTTTGAATATCATTTGGTTCTGCTTGGATCTCTTGTAACATTTTCATGATAGGAGTGCCCAAGGAAGATGGAAATCTGACCTCCATTCCATACACCAGCTCGTAAGGGCTCATCCCAATGGATTTCTTTGTTGAAATTCTGTCTGCCCATAGGGCATTTGTGAGATTTTTATGCCAGTTCTTCTTGTTTTCTTCTAAGACCTTCTTGATAATATTAATCAGGCTCTTGTTAGATGACTTGGCCAAGCCATTACCTTAGGGGTAATAGGCTGTGGAGTGGCCCAAGGTAATGTGAAATTTATGGCAAAAACTGATCATCTTTTTGGATTTGAAAGCAGCGGCGTTCCCAGTGATGATCTTCTCAGGGCAGCCAAATCTAGAAAGGATATTACACTCAAGGAATTGGATAATAATGGAGTCATTGGCCTGTCTGCATGGGATGGCTTCAATCCATTTAGTGAAATAGTCGGTGGTTGTTAAAATCCACTTGTGCTGGCCTGAGGAAGAGGGGTGGATTTCTCCAATGAAGTCAAGACCCCATTGTTGAAGAGGTTTCTCGGTTAAGATGGGCTTAAGGGGCAAGGGTAACAGCTTTCTTTTGCCCTCAAATATTTGGCATTTATGACATGAGATAGAAAACTTCTTTATATCTGCAAATAAAGAGGGCCAATAGAAACCAGCCCTTAAAATTTTATCAGCAGTGGACTTCCAGTATAGATGTCATCCACAGTCCCCTGCATGGAATTATTTCATGACATTGTTAGTTTCATTCATGGTTAAACAATTAAGCAATATACCTTCATGATTTTTCCAAAATAATGCACCATCTATGACACAAAACTTTGAAGCCTTCATTTTTAAAAATCTTTTCTTGGTTCTGGACAATCCTGGGAGAGCAAACAGGTTTAACAATACAAAGCATATATCAGCATACCATGGGGATTGCAAAAAGGTTTCACTGATCTGTGGAGTCACCAGCTCCTGTTCATTGTCCAGTTGGTTGATGTCTAAGGCTTGAAAGTTTGTTTCGGACATCAGTTTGGCTAGACCTTGTCCCTTTATGAGCTTGGTTGGTTTAATTTCTATGTCATACTCAAGGATGTTAGCAATCCACTCGCCTCTTTTGCCCTCTAACCCCTCTTGGGTTAATATGTCTTTTACAATAGCATTTGGGACATAGGCAATGACATGTGAATATAAAATGTAAACTCGGAAATCTTTGATTGCTTTAACAAGGGCATAGGCCTGCTTCTCCATGATTTGGTATTTCAAAGGGGCATCTCTTAAGGCTCGACTGAAAAATGCAATTGGCTTTTCAGCTCCCTGATCATCCTTTTGCAAAAGGATAGCAGCTATGGTGTGCTCAGATGCAAATGAAAATATGATGAAATCTTTGTCAAATTGTGGACTGGTGAGGATAGGGGCTTGGGTTAAGGCAGTTTTGATACTCTCAAAGGCTTGCTTGGTCTCAAGAGACCATTTTACCTTAGCATCCTTTTTTAACATGTTGCTTAACAGTCTTATTAGCTCGGCTAGATTTGGAATAAATCTCCTTAGGAAGTTGATTTTTCCAAGGAATGCTTGCAACTCTTTTATGTTTCTTGGATATGGGATTTGGAGGATGGCTTGGATCCTTTCCGGATCTATTCTAATACCGTATTTTGAGATGATATGGCCAAGGAGTTTGCCTTCTTCAAGGCCAAAGAGGGACTTCTTGGGGTTCAAGGAAATGCCATATTTCCTACATGTCATGAATATTTGCCTTAAGTGTTTGAGGTGCTCTTGATCAGATTTGGAGAAAGGGGTTAAGTCATCAAGGTAGACAACTAGGAAATCATGTATTTCCTTGGAAAATGCAATATCCATTGCCCTTTGAAAGGTAGCACCAACGTTTTTAAGTCCGAAAGGCATCTTCACATACTTAAATGTTCCCCACGGTGTGGTAAAGGTTGTCTTGTCTTGGTCATCCGGGTGAACCAGTATTTGATTGAAACCTGAAAAGCCATCTAGCAAAGATATTCTAGATGACCCCACTACTCTTTGTAGAATGTGGTCCATTTTTGGCAAGGGGTAGTGGTCTTTTAGGGAGACTTGGTTTAAATTTCTTAGGTCTACACATAGCCTAATCTCACCTTTCTTTTTTCTTGTGGGAACAAGATTGGATACCCATTCAGAGAATCTGATGGGTTCTATGATACCTGCTTCAAACATCCTTTTCACTCCTTTTCAATCAAAGGAAGGAGTGCGGGATTGATTCTTCTAAGTTTCTGTTTGAAGGGATTTTGGTTTGGTTTTAAAGGAATGGTGTGTTGGATCACTGAGGTGTCATAGGACTTCAAGTCCTCGTAACTCCAAGCAAATACATCTTGGAATTATTTGAACAAATCAACATATTTGGGTTTTTGATCGGGTGGTAAAGATTGAGATAGTTTGATCATTTTGGGCTTGTCTGCTGTCCCAATGTTGTGTTCTTCTATAGCAGTGTTTAGGGGCTATATTTTTGGCTTTTTGGGAACATCATTGGCATCAAACATATCTTCTAATGGAGTGAGGCCAGCAGGGAGAAAGTTATCTTTTAGATCAACGATCACAGCCTCTATTTCTGCTATTTCCTCCAAATGCATCTGTTTCAGCTCTTCTATGTTTGCATTGTCAAAAACAGTTGGGTTCAGCATTTGTTTGGCTGTTACAGCGGTTACAGCCTGCTGATTTTCATTTGTTTGTTGTTGTTCATCCGTCATAGCATCCATGTCAATGTTAATATTTGAAAACTCATGCTCAAGAGTGAGGAAGTTGTTAATCTGGGCATCACTTTCAAACACTTGCCAATCTTTAACATTATTTGGGATAGCAGGCCTATGTTTTATCTCAGCAGTAAAATGGTGATTTGGCTCAAAGGGAAGCTTGCATGTACTAGCAAAAGTGGCTAGGCTGTGTGCATGAATGTTATGATCTCTTGAAATCTTGGCAAGCTTGGATTCAGTGAATGCATTGAGTATATTAGTAGCAGTAGTCCTATAGGCCCTCATTCTATTGTCATTGGTAACAAAGTTGCCTTTCACTTGTTGTATGATTAAATCAGAGTCACCTAAAATAGACACTTTTGCAACTCCTAGAGCTTTGAGCAGTTTAAGGCCTAAAAGGAGAGCCTCATACTCTGCCATGTTATTGGTGCATTTGAAATTTAGTCTGTAGGCATGACCTTCTGCATGATTGTTATGTGTATTGTGAATCCAGACACCTGCCCCTGCTCCTAACTTGTTAACAAAGCCATCAAACTCTAAGTACCATGTGATTTCTTACTTGTGGTTAGTATCAAGAGTTTCAGTCACTTTAGAATTGGGCAGATTTGACATTTCTGTTTGGGGAGGTTTTTCTTGTATGTTGGTTGCCTTGATTGTTTTGACAGTTTCATCAGTATGGGCAACCAATTCTTCATCGGTGTGCGTGTTCAGTTCTAAGGCCAAGGGCTTGTCATCAGTGAGAGTATTTGTTTCATCATTAAATAGAATAAAGGAATCCATATCAAAATGGGTTGAGTGAATAGGAAAATTTTGGGGCTTGTCCTCACTAGTTACCACATACTTCATCAGTGTTTCTCTATATAGTCTCTTTGGTTGCCCAAAGACAGATATAGTGGCATAAGAGAGGTCTAATTGGAAGGATCCTTGGAGTTTTGCCCCCCAAGATCTTGACAATAGCATGCCATACTTTGGTGGAATGTCAGCAACCACCACATCCATGAGGATTGTCTTGTTGGGATATTGGACTAAGGAGACACACAAGTCTTTGATGAGGCCTAAACACTTGACTTGACTTGAGTCAAAGGAGAATAGATCTTTGTAGGGTCTTGTAACATCAAGGTTCAGTTTTTCCATTACAGCTTTGGGCATAAGGTTGTGTGAGGCACCTGAGTCAAACATAGCATTGTGCAAGACTTTGTCATGTATGTGCAAACTGACATAAAAAGGTAGAACAGAACCATATGTTGATTTTCCATTAACTTCTGGACCGAACAGCAGTTCAGGTTGATCATCAAGAACATTCACATCATCCTTAACCTCTGGCATTTGAAGTGATATTTGAATTTGTTTCCTATACACATCATGTTTGGCAAGTTCAGATAAGGGGATGGATATCTTCAGTTTACCTATTTCTGCCTCTAAGTCAAATGATTTTTCAGATTGGGTTTTAGTATTTTGAGAGGCAGGCTTCCCTTTTTCTATTGGAGTATCAGCAATTTGGTCTTGTTTATCGGCGTTAAGGGAAGTAATTGCTTGCGGTTTTTCAGTTTTAGGAGGGCTTTTTGGAACGTTGTTCAAATTTTCTTTCGAGGAAGAAGGTGGCAGAGGCTGATCATTAGAGGATTGCATGTCCGTGACATCCTCTATGGTGACATCCTTTGGATTAGAGACTGTTTTACCAGCAGTTTCTATGAGGGCAACCTTTTCTTTAATCTTCTTCGGCTGCTTGGTATCATTTGGTTTAACCTTTTCAGTTACATCTATGGTTCTTGTCCTCAGCTTATATTATTTGCGGACCTCATACACAGTAGTATCATAGCCTTGTTTAAAATCAAAAGATTCACTAGATTTAGTTTGAAATCGATTAAAGTCATGCTCATCTTGGTCTTGTTGAGTTAGGAAAATTTATTGCTCAGCCTTCAAATCCACCAAGTTCATGTGAGTATCTTCCGTCTGTTCACTAGATGTAGATGCTTCAGCATAATTTTCATGAAAAGGAGGCCTTACATCATGGTCTGGGCTAGACCTACCAGCATTTGTATTCTGAGTTTTCCGGAAATTTGGGTTCCTTATGGTATTAGGTTGTTGTCCTTCCCATGATGATTTCCTCTCAACACTCTCTACTCTGTCTCCCAGCCTGTGCATGCCACTGATAATAGCATCCAGCTTTTGATCTAAGGCTGAGGGTTCCTCTTTAAAGGTGGTTCTTCTCTCAGTTCTAGCTCTGTTTCTTTTGGCAATTAGATTTGCCTCTACGCTAACAGCAACATTTTTCATGTCTGCAAGGGTTTGAGGGGCTCTTTCCCTTAACTGATAATCCATGTCAGTGTCAAAACCATCAGGGAATTTATACAAAGCAAGATCAGGTGGAGGTCTTAAGTTCTATGGTATTGCATTATAAACATTATTAAATCTTGCACAATAGTCCAAGACAGATTCTTGAGGGCCTCTTTTGATGGTGTCATATTCAGATAATATGTGCAAGGGGTCTTTCTTTTTCTCCCATCTATTGATAAATGACTAGTATAAGGCTTCTAGGTCTGCTATGGAATTGGCTGTGAGTGCTCTAAACCAAGTTCTAACATCGCCTGTCAAACTTTGGACGAAAATCTTCATTCTCACGCTATCGTCATCTATCTCGTAGTTCTCAAAATAGTCTTGCATCTTCTTTGTATGCTGAAGGGATGTGCAAGAACCAGTTCCATCACAATATGTGATTTTAGTTTGATAATCCTGAGGCATAGCCCCTGGATTAGCAGGTAATTGCAGGGGTGCATATCTATTATCCATGTTTACGGGGATAAGTGGAACAACAGGAACAGCTATAACAGCTGTAACAATAGCGGTAATGGGAGTATGTGCAGTAAATGGAGGTGTGGAAGGAGTGCTTTGAGAGGTGGATGATGAACAAGGGGAAGTGGGGGTTGAATGAAATAAAACCTTGACAGGGGTTGGAACACAGCTTGGCTGAACTGTCTCAGGGCTAAAGTCAACAAAATCTTCTCTTTGCTCTAGCTTCCTGAGGTTCCTTGGGATTAAATTGGGATTTTCAAAAATAGTTGGGGGGTTTGGTTCTGGATTTGACCTTGTATACTATGAATTCCTTTTGGGAGCCAGATTCTGAACTTGTTTTGGTATTTTCTGTGAACGCTTTTTAGAATTAGCAAGGAACTGATCAAATTTTGAAATAGCTATGTATAACTTAAAACTAGCATAAGGATTGACTGAAGCAGCATTTGTTTAGTCTTGTAAATGCAAAGAAAGAACAGTTTCAAAGGCTTCCTGGCTGACATTCAGGCTTCATCTGTAGTTTTAAGGAATATGCAGCAATTGGAAAATTCATTGTTTTCCCCAATGGAGCTTTTCAACTTGATTTGTGAGATTTAACTAAGGATGTCCCCAGTGGAGTCGCCATTATGTTATCACTCAGGTTGTCCCTTGGCTTCTCAAGGGATACGGCCGAGGTAACCACAAACCAATCTTTTGACTGCAGGTCCTAGCCTACCAGCAGTCAGAGAGGGCTCTCTCTTTAGGGTTTAGCTTTGTTGATGATGATTTTAGGCTAGTTATTGAGTACAAGGGGTTTTGTTTAGTTTTGGTGGGAAGGATGATGCTTTCAAATAAAGAGGCAGGGATAGTATGAAAGTTTTAGAACCATTGGGCGTGGAGTCAAGGAGTAGGACTTCTGGTGCGTTTTCTTGGTCACAAGAGGGAATATGGAGCAAGCTAGCTGCACATGAAACAATGACTCAAGCTAAAAGGATGGAATGAGGGCTAGGAATGAGAGGCAGTTAAGAATCTCTCGTACAGCTTAGCAGAGGGAAGGTGAATGAGCTCTATCTAGGAGCAGTGAAGAATCCCTAGATAACTGTCAAACATGAGTGAATTAGGGGAAATATGAGCCACAGGGAATTCATATTCATTACTAATTCAGATGAAAACATAAAGAAACAGCAGAAATTGAGCATAGAGGGCAATTAAACCAATTCTAAACTATTCATTCTTTCTGCTATTTTAGATGGTACATCAATGGAAAACAAAGGTAAGAAACACTTATTGAGTCATGTTGCAGCACAAGAATTCCACATTCAATTTGTCAAAACATTAATACACAGCACACAGTCATTTCTCCAAGCTTTTCAGCAGTCTTTGATTAAGTAAAACATCATGTATACAGAGCGAGTCTCTGTTGAAGCTATACAACCAACCAACCCTTTAAACAGTGAATTAGGGTGGTTTTATAGATAAAATATCTACAAAATCAGATCCCAGTCAGATCTGCTGTAATAAGTGTCTTTAACCTAAAACATGTCTGAAATAAATGCGGGAAAATATCCTCGAGCTGCGCTGGGTGCAGCTGTATCAAAAAAGAATTTAATGTGTTGTCTTTATGGTTTTGTGCTGACCACTTAGCCATAACTGTGCTTTGGGTTTTGGTCCATACTTCTGAGTGGTTCTGAGGTGCATTAACTATGATGGGAGAGCCTTGATTAAAGCTCCACCGTTTTCTTTGACTTTGTTGGAGGTCATTCAATGTTCACCTGCGTTGGGAATAAAAGTTTTTCATTAAAGACATTTGACTGATACTCTTTGCCGCTTCCTTGATATGCTTTGGCACTGAATGTGCGCCTTTCTCACTTCTGATACTCTTTAAATTGTTGCATCGACCTTTCATGGCTGTTGTTCGGCCCTCTGCTACTTTACAAACTGTCTTTGCTCCTTTCTGTATGTTGCACGAAGAAATTTATGTCATTTTGCGACTTTCGGGCCTGCTGGAGGCCGAGCCACGAAAGGGCTTTCCATTTTGGCCTATTTCTCTTAGCGATACGCGATTAGCGCTAGGCGCTAGGCGCTAATCGCGCATCAAAAACTGCCTCAGATTCTGATTCCGGGCTCTCTAGGCTGCGATTTGCGTCTTTCGCGCTTTTTGACGGTGACATCAGCATGACGTCAGCGGTGGGTCCCAGTACGGCGGTGATGTGGCAGGGTGACGTCAGCAGGGTGACGTCAGCAGTACGGCCGGGTGACGTGGCGGTACGGTAGGGCTGATGATGTGGCAGTACGGTGGCAGCTACGTGGCAAGGACACGGTGGCAGGAGGCCGACGCAGGATGATGACGTGAGCACGACGTGGCAGTGATGTCAGGCAGGGGAGGGCGGTATCTGGTTTCGTGTCGCACCGCTTTTGTGCGCAGGCGGTTTCGGAGGAGGGGGCTCCGCCACAGCCGAGAGGGTGACGCGTGGCGGGAGTACGACGGGAAAACCGCCTATCTCCCGGGCGTTAACCCTCGGCATGTCGGGGCACAAAAAGGCCCGCCCATCATAGATCTCGAGCGTGCCAGATCTGACGTCGGCGGCACCGATAACGAGGCAGAAGGTTAGGGACGGGGCCCGCTATGTTTTCATTTGTTTTTTTCATACAGCAGGGGGGTTAAACATTAGAAATGTGGGTTTATGGGTATGCGCAGGCAGTGTTTAAATAAACGCTAAATAGGGGTTGGCTATTAATTTAACAGGAGTTAAATTAATTCTAGGTTTGGACGCGGAAGGGCTAATGCCAAGCCCCAGATGAACTCAGCATTCCCTGGACTTAAGAAATATGGCTATAGTGCCAAAGGGAGGGGTTATTTAATTTTTTTGAGGAATTTTATAGCTTTTTTGTATAATAGGGGATAAGGAAATGATACAGGGAGCTAGATAATAGAGTTAGGAGTTAATATGATACTGCGGTGAAGTGTAAGGGGGAGGCTAAGTTTGTGAACTAAAACTTAGACATAGGAAGTGAATGGACTATGGAAACATGATTTTACACAAGAAATGTGGCTTCTTTTCACATAAAAAAGTCAAAGATTGACTTGGTGTTGTTACAAAATAAAGTGATAACAGGACTGGTTGGGCAGATCCCAAGGTCCTCAAGGGGATGTTAGTGAGTGATTTGGGGAATGAGAAGAAGGGGGAGTTAAACATGCCTCACTTGAGCTCCTCCAAAGGGGAATTGCCTTACCTTGTGATCTGAATAGATATAACACTTGAACAGATGAAATGTATCACACAGCATGATTTTCAACCACAAAACTACTTACCCAGCCTACTTACCTAGCATTTTTTCTTCTTTTTGCATGGGTGCACTTGGACTTGCAGACCCTGATTATCCTTTTTTTCCTTTTTTTGTCCTTCTATCTAAATCTACACTTATTTCTTCCAAGGGCCCAGATTAAGCAGTTGGGCTCCTTTGTTTCTCTACCTATCTACAAATCTGCCAAGATTAAATTGTTTGGACAGATAATGATTCTCTATATTCTAAAACAAGAAATTGAAACCTAGGGAAGCCAAGATTAGGTTGTTTGGACTTCCCTTAACAAAAAATTCTTCAAAAATGGTTAATTTATCAATATTGGAATACAGTAGTGGCACTTAGACTGGCACACTTTCATGGCCTCTTCTTTGGCCTCTCTTAGGAAATATGGAGCATTGCAGCATGCAAAGTATGATATATTTGGCATGTAAAAATGTCAATCATGAAAGATGAACACTGTTGCAACAGGAGGCTAACAGACACCAAGTCAACCTCCCAGATCTTCGACCTCTCTTCCAGCAGCTTCGACTATGTAGCAAAAAAAAAAAATTCTTCTTCTCCTTAGACTCCACCCAATTTTCACTTCATTTGGCTTCCTTAGACCCACTTCGCACTTCTTTGGCTTCCTTAGAGATATCAAAATTGCTTGAGATGCTATGCTCCAAATGAATCTGACTTGCTTCTATTTATAAGCTTCAAGGGAGTTCAAATTGATGTCCTTTCGCCGACTTGATCTCTTTTAGGCCGACTTGATGTGGAGGATTCAAAAAATATATTTGACTCGATACTAAACCTTTTTACATGATTCAAAAGCCCAAGAAGGGTCTCTTTAAAAGTACAATGACTCTATTGACTCAGAATAAATCCTAAAAGTCCTCAATGCGAACTTTGACCTAAAACATGGTGACCCATGCTTTAATAAGTTACAATAATAATAATAACAATAATTTTCTTATTTCTTTTGACAAGTACATTACAAGATGACAAAAATACATTTAATGAAGACTAAACCTACTTACATTTTCCAACACTCCCTCTTAACTAGGGTAGCATTCATTAAAAACAAGAACAAGGAAGATCTCAACTATTTGAACCATGAAGAACTTTAGGCACCGCAATGCCATGGACTCCTGACCGGGGCAATATATACATTTGTCTCTCAACAATTTAGGCACTGCAATGCCACAGACTAGATTCTTGACCAGGGAAATCTATCCAGGTGGGACTAAGATGGACTCAAACTTTCAACCTCTCTAGGTACCATCAATCTTACTTACTAACCATCAACTTAGGGACCTAGGTGCGTATCCATGGTCAGATCTCTATGACCCATGCCACCCTCCCTACTTCGGGACCTAGACACCAACACAAAGTGCCAACCAGATGTCTTCCCAGGCAATGCTTCAATCACAAAGCCTCAACACTCCTTGAACCAGCAGATCAAGGACCACCAACCTCTCCCAATCAAACTGATTGGTAACCAGCATGCTATCAAAACCTTCGAGAGATTTACTTGTATAAACACAACCTCAATCAATAATACACTTTCATATGTACATAATCAAATACAAACCTCTGGGGTCTTCCAAACAACTTGATGTTGCTTCTCAAATTTTCATAGTAGGACTATCAACCAAATCTCTGACAGAATATTCCTCAATCATACACTTTCCTTTCCTACTTCTCATGCAGCAACATATCCTCTGAAATTCATTATTGAATCACAACCAAGCTATGCCCTCCCTCTCAACCAGGGAGTGTCTCTTTATCCAGACTACCTCTTAGTCTTAGGGAGATCTCTTCTATTTAGGCTTCCTTAGGGAGATCAGCTTCTTCTTTCCGTCATCGAAGAACCTTTCGTGGCTTCCAACCATTTTATCAGAGTTATCATCATCCTCGTCATGCTTATCACATCAACGAACATCTTCAACATATTGAAGATTGTGTACCTGCACAACTTAGATAGCAAGTACAACCAAATCTATACAAGAATGAAGTTAGCCATTTCATAATTATGGAAGCATTTCAACCTTACATATATCAGATACCCAAACTTTATTATAAACAAGAGACACATACTCTTCAACATCTTGTTAGGGACTTTTTCATAAACCCTAGACTACTTCATAGCAACTTTCATTCCATCTATTGTTTCAATGTTTCTTTTAAAGGTGTGACATAACCTACTACAACATATAGAAAACCATAGAAACAATTCACACAAATGTAGATCTACAAGGCATCTAACAACTTTCAGAATTCATATGTTAGAACTTCACTAGGGTTGCATACAAATCCTAGATTTCATACAAGAGAATTAATCAATCAAAACCAATCACAACTTAGTCATTAACATGATCAGCTTCCACTAGGGTTAGTTGCAAACCCCAGATTTTCAATCAAACATTAGTTCCAGCTAAAACTCAAATTTCAACAAATCTCAAATCATCATATTGTCATCATACATTAGAGATTTTACTTCTACCAAGGTTCAACTCCAAAACCCTAGAATTTCACAAATATTATCATCCTAGAAAGACAAACTTTGACTAGGGCTTAGTTCCAAACCCGATGAACAGGTTAACTCATACATCTAGGACTTCATCATCATGTATAAGTATTTCATATTATGTGTTAGTCAATCCCAACTATACAAATATCAACAAACTAGGGTTTTATCAGACAAACACACATATACCAAGGAAATCATTTCTAAGACATTATAAGGGTCTTTCTTACACATTCCACCAAACCCTAATGAGTTAGGGTTTCAATTTAAGAACATAGCAAACCCAAAATTACCAAAACTTCAAAAGTTCGAGATTTTAGACTTTATCATTCAACCCTAACAAGTTACATTTTCTTGATCATACCAAAATCCTAAACATGACATCATCAATGAAAACTTCAAATAGCATTTCTTAATATCCCTAAGTAGTTTAGGATTTCAGACATTCACATTAGCATACCCTTATGTTAGGGTTTTCCAGAGAACCTGTCTAAGGTTCTATAAAACAGTTAAGAGTAGGAGTGTGTTAGATTTATCAAGTGATGAATCACCCAAAATAAGAATCAATATGACTCAATATAACTAGATACAACAATGTTAGTAATATATTGTGAAATGAATAAACATTTGCTATGAAGAAATCAATGTTTTAAAGCATACCTTTGTTCCTTGACAAACCTTGTCTTGAGAGGTCCTCTTTCATACTCCTTGAGAATATAGCAGATGTTTTCCTAATCAAGACAATAGAGGGAGAACAGTCATTAGTAGTTAATATAATCAAAACTAAATGAGTACATGAAACCAAAAATTGAAAGGAAATGACATACTTATCTTTAGGAGTTGTTGTGGGCTCCCTCCAAAGCTTGAGGGATACCTATAAACTTATAAAACAAAAGAAAATGTATTTTCCACAAACATGTTAAAACCTATAAATTCTAAATATTAGAAATACAAAATAGAATAACGAAGACTAAAAGAAAAGGACTTAGTAGTGTAAGTCCCTCATGTCAGATTCTTCGAGTTTGACCTTTTTTGGATCTTCTTCTTCAATAACATTGGCTTGATCTCTTTCTCTCTTCTTGTTTCTTGGGTTGTTGGCATAGTCACTCATGTAGTGACCCTTCTTATGACATTGATAGCATTCTACTTTGGACATGTCTACTTTCTTCCTTGGTCCTTTCGACTTCTTTCCTTTGGGTTGAACAGTGTAGGCATTAGATACTTATTCAGGATTGGCAACTAGAGAGATCCTCAATTCTTCTTGACTGAAGGCAGTCCATATTTCTTCAAAAGTGGGAGCTTCCTTCCAACTGTTAAGTCTTGCAACAAATGCACCCTAAGTAGGTGGCAATCCGAATAGGAAAGTGATCACGAGTTCTTTGTTTGCAACTGTTACCCACCAATTCGTGGGTGATATCCCCAGGAGAAATTTTTCTCCATGATGTACCTCAGCCGGCAGTCAGCGGCCTCTTGCAACATCATACTATCTCATTGTGCCATTTCTCTACCACCTGAGCCAGCCATGTGATCACTCACCCACCTATATTGGTGGTATGTTTGAAGGTGGTCCTCCCAAATCTAAAGGTATGTCTTGTCATTTGGTAATTGAGTATTGGGCTTACTTATCATGGATACTTCTGGGTATGGATTGATGGGGGGATTTGGCGGAAAGAGTGGGTTTTGTTTGTGCTCTTGTCCCCTTGATCTCTTTTGGTTGCTACCCTTGGATCTTAGTCTCGTGGAATCTCCTTTATTGAGCATTTAGTTCTAGGGTGGTACTACTTGGGAAACCCCGATTTTGGGTGCGTGGTCTCGCTCTTTTACCCGCACATATTACTCCATTTCCACTCATTATACCTCCATTCATCTTTTCTCCCACCTGGGTCCGCAATCCCATTATGGGTCCACATAGGGCTAGCCTTCATATCCTCTTGCCCCCACCTTGGGTTAGGCCTAGAATGATGCCCCAGAGGTTGAAGCAATTAAAAGAAGAAGTGAAAAGCATAAATTGGCCACATTTAATAGGAAATTGTACCACCAAATGGAAAAGATGGTCGAGACAAAAATAATTAGCACATGGGCAAAAGCCATTACATGAACTCTACCCCAATCGATGGCCATCACCTTATTTCCATAGGCCCTAGATGAGCCTCCTCTATCACTCAGGAACCCAAGATTGTCCCAACCCATGGAGGGCAATGAACTGCCCTACCTAAAAGGGGGTAATCACTGCTATATCTTACACATCATGCTCTTGTCCTTTGAGCACCGAGCAGTTAATTGAAGAAAATTCATAAAAGGCAAGGTATATGAAGAAGAGTGAAAAAATCAAGGTCAAGGCACCTCATGTACTATGACTGCTCCCTCCTATACATTACATACTCGGGTGTGGGCTTCTCCTTATCTAGCTACCCCTATGCCCCACTATGTGGCCAAGGACTACCCCTCTCATTCCCTATTCCATCTCACTTATTTGTCACTTGCCACCCCCATTAGAGGGATGTACCTTGGACATACTATCTCCATTAAGGGTTGAAACCACTTAATAAGGTACTTGGAAAACCCCCCTTGGAGCTTGGAGACACTAGCACATGCCAAATCCCACTACAAAATGGCATGCCATTATGAAGTGCCCACTTTGTTATCCATAATTTGTAAGCTAGTTTACCCAATTATTTTAATGACTGGTTGAACTGGAAGCATAGGGATCACATTGGATCTTATGCAGGATTACAAGTGGTTTCCATTTAGGTTGGGTCTCCATATATGGGATCCTAATCCCCAGAAGACTACATTGGCACATATAGGGTGTGTATAGAGAGCCATGGGCCTCCACAATAGAAGACAGCACTCCATGGATCTTCATGGATGCTCAGAGACTACTAGCCCCCATAGGAGCCCCACACTCTTGGCAGGTGTTCCACGACTTGTACGATGTCATGGCAGCATTCATTCCACCACTTGGACCCTTGCAGAGGATCTACAAGCATCCCCTATTCATGTCGAGACCCATGGCGTCATTTATGTGCCCTCAGACCAACAGAGAGCACCACAGGTCTACTACTTGGAGAACAAGGGGCCAACCCCTTATCCATCATATTCTAAGGAATTTATTCCTAAATATGGAACTTATGGATATTATTATGCCTTTGGAGGGCCCTACGACAAGTACATATTATTATTTGTCCCCTTGTGAGACGTATTTTTACACTTGTGAGGTAGTTTGGTGGGCTTGTCACCAATAGGGGTATTATTTGCACATTATTTTATCATTAGGGGCTAATGTAGGCCCATAGGCTAATTCGAACCCCTTAGGAGGCTATATATTAATGTTATATACATTCATTTGGATCATCACTTGACTTGGGATCTCTCTAATCATAGAGAACTTTGCATTTTTTTCTTGAAGGATATTTTCTAGAGATGGATGAATTTTGATGTGTGGATTTGGGCTATTTTTCTTGTCTTGGAGCTTTGTCTTGAAAACGAAATGTTGGTTGGATATATTCTGTAAAATTGTAAGTAAATTTTCACTTTTTTATTTTTGTTGCTACATACTGCTAAAATTAGGTCTAGTTGTTGCAAAATTAAAATGTGGAATTAAGCATGTTTTAGCTAGTTTAATACATGGGCCAATGTTATATGAATGAAATGTCCTAAATATTATTTGTCTCAATAATCTTAAATAATTTTCTTTGAAGTATAAATGCTTGAAGGTAACTTTTCTTTTCTTTCTCTCAACATTGGCTGAAACTGGCTTTCCGGGCCTCCTTGATCAAGAAACCAAGTTCTTACTCATCATCATCCTTGATTCCATATCCCCAAGTGAATTAGGCATTGATCCCTCAAAAAGGGTGATCATTTTAACCCTCCTTTTACCCTTTTCCCATTTTTCCCTAGGTCTAGCCCCATTAGGTCACCTAGGGCATCAATTTCCCAAGAATTGACCAAAGGAAAAATTTCGATCTCCTACAGGCTACTGCGCTAGTGGATCCCCTCCGTCTCCTCCAAATTTGAGGCAATTCTAACAGTGGAATCTCCGGGAATCCCAAGCCCTAGCTCTAGGATCGAATTTTGCCTAGGCATCCCCAAGGCTAGACCTCAATAGGATCAATTCAACCTTTTGAAGTAAATATTTTTGTTTGGTCCTTTCCTTTCACCTTGTCCAAGATAGGAACATCATTGGTTGCTACATTCCATCCCCAAACCTGGACTAGGTCCACTTGCCCTGTGTGGTCCCACTTCTCAATAAAGATTATTTGTCAAGGACCATTTGGGAATCCAAGTTTCCCAAGGATTATATGGATTGAGAACCTAATCTATAAGTTTATTCCTTCTCCCTCAACCCTTCAATCCTCACCCTTACTTCTAGCAGACCAAGTCCCTTGCTTAAAGAGCAAGCAAGTTCCATTCTTCCCTCCATCCTTAGGAAAGGGTTTCCAGGGTCACTTTCCGCCTATCCATTGACATATACTTTACAAGTCATCCCTACACTACCGAGACTCCCATTGGTGAAATTTCGTAAAGAGCAGGGAGTCTTAGCCATGGTGACAGTGGGCTAAGCCTCCATCGTTTCCCTTAACCTAGTAGTTTCCCTCTTAAGAACCCCTTTTAGGTCCCCTGCTGGTTTGAGTGGTAACATTTCTGGCGTCGTTGTCGGGGACACGAAACGTGCATTTTGTTTCCCATATGAAAAATTGAAATATCATTACTGGCAACTCCATTTGAAGAACAAAGCCCTAGTTCTTCATTAAACTTTAAGGTTGTTGAGAAATGGCAACAAGAAAATCCAGTTAATTTGTCCTTGACTTAAACTGTGAATTAAAATTGAATTCTATTCTCATAGCAACTTGTAAATAGTTAATTAAATATAATTAACTTAATTATCTTAGAAATTTCGAGTTGGAAGTCTTTTTGTAGTCATGTATATGTTCTCCTTAAATTTTAGAGGTCCATGATGAGTTTATTTGAGTTGTAATTACATAACTCAGTTTGACTGAGTTGTAGACAATTAAACTAGTTCTAACTGTTTGTGGAACTAGTAGAGGATTAGTAATGAGTTGGTGCAATGGTGCATCCTCGGTGCTACTCCAACTAACTGAAGATTCCCTCATGAGAAACTCATGTATGTCAGTTCAGAGAAAGACCCAGTTGAGACTAGAGTGCACGAACAGTGTATTATCAATTGGAGAATGATCTGAGTTGTATAGATCATGCATGCAATCATAAGAGGACCTACATTTGGATTGCGTAGTTATGGAAGAAGGAATTCCAAATTAAATATGGGTTATTCCTCACAGGAATTGCGCAAGGAAATAGGGGCTCAGCAAGCAGCAAAAATTGGCTAAGTGTTGGTCAGTGCGGGCTTGTGAGGAAGAGAGTTGATCATACTTGTGCGGAATTGTTCTTGTGAGAAAAAGCTTTGTATTATCACTCAGATTTCTGATTAATGCAATAGATAATTGGGGTTTTGAGCAGTGGCTTTCCTTAGAGAAACAATTGTGTTATGTTTCTTTGATTATCTTCCTCTTGTCAATTATTGTTTTCATCGATTCTTGGTTTCCAATGTTTAAAGAGTAAAGTATATTCTTGTCTTGTGTTTTAATACATTACATGCACTGTGAATCTACAGGAAAATATACATGGTATTGGAGCTGAAGGAAGTTTAATAAAGGGGATTTCAAAGTTTTGAGCTTTGGGTTACAGGTGAAATTCGAATTTGCAATACATGCTTCAAGATCGGTAGATGGCATTCTATGGTTTGAGGCTCGAGTATGCCTTAGAAGGAAGCTCAAATTATATAACCTAGAAGGATAGAATGGAGGTTGTGTTGGAGGATAATGGCTTAAAGGAATTTGTTGATCAAGGCATTCCTAAGCCAGCAGCATCGGATGCATAGAATCTAGTCGAATGGAAGAAGTGTGTAGCGAAGACGAGGCGGATAATCCTTGAGGGATCTCGAGACCATATTGTCTCGAGTCCCCATGGGAAGGAAACTCTGTATGCTATGTGGAAAGCATTGACAGACCTATTCCAGAACAACAATGACCATAGGAAGTTGGCACTGAAAGACAAACTTCGTAAAATCTAGATGGAGAAAGGGGAGACCATTCCAAAATACTTGACCAAATTCACTCATTGTCATGATGAGATTGGAATTGATAGAATAACCATTACCAAGAATGATATGGTGAGCCTAGCTATCCTAAGCCTTCCCAAGAGTTGGAATAGCTATCAGGACTCTGTCAATGGGAGGGAGAAGCTATCAGATTAGGAACGACTGTGGTTGGATTTGATGCAAGAGGAGATCAGAAGGAACACCAGAGATGGTTCCTCATCAAAGACTGATGATGAGGAAAATTGTGCCTTAGCGAGTAAGGCAAGGAAAGGGAAAGGGAAGGCATCCCTTTCCAAATAGGATTCTAGCCATGGCAGTAAGAAGAAAGACATGACGAAAGTTAAGTGCTTTCATTGTCATGACCTAGGTCATTTTGCTACAAATTGCCCGCTCAAGAAGTCCAAGAAGAAGTCCTCAAGAGGAGCGGCGGGTGAGGCTTTGGCCTCTCAATTCAAATTGAACTTTACTCTCATTGCAGGCATGGTGTCATCAATGATGGGTAGTGTATGGTACCTTGAAAGTGGAGCTTCATTCCACTTGACTAGTGACAAGGATTTGTTCAGTGACCTGGAGGAGAAAGATCTACAGATGAATATCGAGATGGGTGATGACAGGAGGTATAGTGCTACTGGATTGAGCACGGTTACATTTCAGAGGGAGCAAGGTGCTCCTCTCACCTTGAAGGATGTTATATATGTGCCCGGTTTGAAGAAAAACTTAGTATCAGTCAC
The DNA here is from genome assembly GCA_031772625.1 of Pinus tabuliformis. Classification (NCBI taxonomy): domain Eukaryota; kingdom Viridiplantae; phylum Streptophyta; class Pinopsida; order Pinales; family Pinaceae; genus Pinus; species Pinus tabuliformis. Next base: position 1,981,335,309 of record CM062817.1, on the reverse strand, counting down.
CAGGCTTGAGGATAGAGGCTATGATGTGATTTTCTAAAAAGGAAAGATGTTCCTTCGACATATAGCCATGGGTCAAGTAAAGAAGATAGGGATTCGAGTTAAGAATCTCTATAAGCTGGAGGTAGAGGATTATGCTGCTTTGAGCATGAAAGTAGAGAAGATGCAGAGCTGAGATGTTGGCGAGTTGTGGCACAGGAGATTGGGCCACTTGCATCATGGGGCTTTGAAAATCATGCAGCAGATCTCTACTAGTCTTCCCAAAGGTATGCTAGAGCAAGTTGATACATGCAAGGGGTGTACTTTGGGAAAATACACCAAGGCTTCCTTTCACGACAGAGATAGTCGAGCAGAGGCGATTCTAGAGCGAGTCCATTTAGATGTGTGTGGACCATTCTCGACAGCATCCACAACCAAACATAAGTATTATGTTATATTTGTTGATGACTTTTCTCGTAAATGTTGGATATTTTTCATGTAGAAGAAGGATCAAACTTTCACAAGGTTTTGTGAATTTAAACAATTGGTTGAGAAAGAGTCTGGCAAGAAGGTTAAAGCTTTGAGGAGTGATAACGGTGGTGAGTATGTCTCAAATGAGTTTAAGAACTTTTGTGCAGTAGAAGGGATTAAATGGGAGTTGACGGCACCCCATAACCCACAGCAGAATGGGGTGGCCGAGAGGAAGAACAGAAGCATTGTAGGGGTAGCACAGGTGATGTTGCATGATCAGGGCCTACCACTACACTTGTGGGTTGAAGCATACAACACAGTGATTTATTCACATAACCATAGCCCACATCAAATTCTTGGGATGAAAACACCAGAGGAGGCTTATCTTCAAAAGAGACTAGATGTTGGTCACTTCAAGATTTTTGGGTCATCGGTATATTTCCATGTGACCAAAGATGCACGAAAGAAGCTTGAGCCGACAACAGAGTTGGGGATATTTGTGGGGTACATTGATACACCTCACAACTATCAAGTGTACTTTTTGACTAGCATGTTGACAGTGGTTCATAGGGATGTCAAATTCAATGAGGAGAATGCCATACGAGTTTCCCTTGAGAGGGAGCTTGAGCTACATGCGGTTGAGGAGCCTAAGATGGATGTGGAGCAGCCACATGCAAAGGATCCGGGAGTGGAGACATCCACTCAGGGAGAGTCTTATAGAGATTAGAGAAAGCGCACCAGAGAAGTTGACAGGTTATTGCATGATGCACAGGAGAATGTGGGAGCACCTACATAGGCAAAGGAGGTCACCTAAGAGGTACACTAGATACATGGCTCTTGTGAGCGGATGTGTTGAGACAGATCCATCTTCCTTTGAGGAAGCAGTGCAGCAGCTGGTTTGGGTTGATGCCATGGTGGAGTATGACACCATAGTTCGTAACAGTGTTTTGGATGTGGTCCTGAGACCGGAGGACAAGTCAGTGGTGAGCTCCTGATGGCTTTACAAGGTAAATCAAACTACAGATGGTAGTGTGGAGAAGCATAAGGTCGGGTTTGTGGCCTGTGGCTTTTCATAGGTAGATGGGATTGACTATGATGAGACCTTTTGTTAAAATTGGAAACTAGGGCCAAACTCCATGTGGGTCATCTTATTTATGACAACAGATATTTTTATTGGATCCCTCTCATCGAGAGGTGTAGGATTGATCTAAAGATCATCCGATTCTGTCAAGTATTCATGGAGTTATGAATTTATTTATGTTATAAAACAAATTTTCAAGTCAACCAACATCTTATGTAGGCTCAGAAGCCCAAGAGTCATGTCTATTCATCATCTACGTCTTAGTATAAATAGAAGATGACTTGAAGTCATTTGAGACACACACTCTTCATGTGATCTCCTCCTCTCCATGTCTTTGGGTTTTTTGTGAAGGAGAGACACTAAGAGTATGTTGGGCTAAGTAAATGATGCCCTAGCTACAGTAGTTGATGCCCAAGCTGTAGTAGATGTTACCCTAGCCGTAGGTCTAGAAGAGACCCTAATTCGTTGTAAGGAGAAGCCCTAAACATAGCTAAAGAAGAGACTTTTATCCGTTGCTCTAAGAGGAATAAATCCGCAGTCTATTAGAGCCTAATACGCAGCTTCAGGATGAGACATAATCTGTTGTCAAGAGAGTCACATACGCAGTTCCTAGAGGCTTCTATTTGTTGTCATAAAAAAACCTTACACAGCACACCTAGCCGCAATTTGTGAGGCCCTAAAAGGAAGCCTAAAACCGCAGTTAGAAAAGACCTAATCTCAGCTTGAAAGGGACCCTAAGTAACAGCTAGAAGGTTGGACCTAGCCACAACAAAGCAGTTATACTACAGCGTGAAGGATCCGTGTTAATGCCACATAGTTGTAGGTGACAGCGTGGTAAAATCCAAGGTTGTTTATGGAAAGAAGCAGTCTTGACACTAGATCTCGATGGTTCTTCTGTAGCTGCTTAAGCATATTGGATAGAAGTATGAAGATGATCCAAGTAGCATATCTATTGCATAATAGAAACAGTGATCTGAATTACAAGAAGTCTATGTCTTAAGATTCGGATCTGTATAGGCATATCACATGGCCTCGGCATACTTGTAAGGATCTCATTTGGATGAAAATCTTGGACAAAGGGACTGTGTTATCTCACACAGCAGTCCTAAGATATAGATATTGGTGAAATCCTTATGGCAGTACAAACATTTTGTACAACAATGACGTGGAGTATTAAATGATGTTCCAATACGAAGTAATGGAAGAAACAGTGATCACCTCAATAAAGAGTGTCAGTCTAATCAAAGAGACTAGGATCATAATCATATAGTACAGTAAGGTACAGTTATGATCATCACAGTGACAGGTGCAACTGATGATGAAAGATGCAGCATGATGGGCATGTTAGTAAAGGGCAGCATGATGATGAATGAGACAACATAATGATGAAAGATGCAGCATGATGGGCATGTTAGTAAAGGGCAGAATGATGATAGCAGATGGGAGTAGCTCAGTGACTAGGTGCAGCACAGTGATGGATGCAAGATGAGTACAAGTTGCAACACTATGTTAGGTGAAGCCGTCACCTTGGAGAATCAGTTGAAGCAGAATGTTTTCAACTGATCTCATGTATCATCACTATAGGAGATGATCTATGCTCATATCTAGATAAGTCAAAGTGTTGACTTATGTTGTAAATGTACTATCTCTCTCTCTCTCTCTGTTGAACTTTGAAAAACATAAAAGAAGAATTGTCAAGGGTTTCCCCACATTGGGGATTGTCCCTGACTGGGGCCACATCTTGTGTCCTCTTGTCTTGGTATGCTTTTCTGCTATTTATGTTTATGTTCTATCTGCAGTTTACTTTAATACAGATTTGATTTCTAATCTGGAAAAGATATGGAGCTAACTATGAAAATTTAAATCAATTTCTCTAGCATAGAACATACCTAAAATTAACATGGTTTCAGAGTAGAGGTGAAGACAATGCCCAAGCAAGAGTGAAAGAGCAATCACCGAAGACAGTTGGATAAGGAAAAAAGGATCAGTGGATTCCTCATCCCTCTTCAAATTCACCAAGGGTGAAATCGAAGCAGAGAATATTATCAGAATGGCGCAACGGAATATGGCCTACCTAAAGATCACTTCATTGGAAGACCAGATCTCAGGGTGGAAGGAAAGGCAGATAACTAGTTCGGCCATTATGCGAAGGAGTGTCTGAATGGCAGGGATACATCACTTGATGATGATAACAATCATTCCAAGGACATCTTCAATTATCAAAGGAATGACGGGTAATGCAGGTCATCAGGGAAATGGTTGACACTTCAAAGAAAGCAAGGAACCCCTGATATGAAGAATCAAATGTTGTTTCTGATAAGATAAAGTAGAATTATCTTGTACTGGCTTATTTATTGTAGTGCTTCAAGGCACTTCATCGGATAGATGGGTGCACTCTCTATTTTGGTAGAGATGGAAACAATCGTGGGATTATACTTGGAGTCGATGCCACCTATCCCGGAAAGGGTGTAGGGAATGTTACCCCTCAATTGAATGAGGGTAACTCAATTCATTTATAGAATCTCTTTCATGTATCTGATCGCAAGAAGAACCTGGTGTCCATGGAAGTCAAAGGTTACAGGGTGGAAATCATCGATGAAAAGGTACGAATTTTCAAAGATGTTTTTGAGTTTTGGGTTGTATCAAGTTGCAGGAAGTTCTATGAGTCAGATGGTGGCAGGGATGCCTGAATTCAAAAAAAGCATGAAAGTACATGTCTAAGATGTACCGAAGGAAAATCTTACAAGGGGACCATTCCCCTCATGTAGCAAGTCCACAGGTTTGGAACAATCCAAGGGGTTCGAGATTCATGATCAAGAATCTCACGTATGCAGGTGGAAGAAAGCCCTCTATGGCTTGAAGCAAAATTCATTGGGCGTAGTATGAGAGGATTAATAGTTGTCAAATGAAGCTAAGATTCACTAAGAGTGAAGATGATTCAAACCATTGTTTGAAGGTTATGGATGATAGACCTCCCATACCAGCACCTTCTGAGGACGACCTATTTTAAACAGGTGCATACCCTTTCACTTGCAGAAGTAAGAGGGAGTTGGATTTCGGATGTGCAATGGTGAACTGCAAGCCCGCAACTACCTCGAGGATCTTAACTTTCAGAATTTATATGGTGATGATGTCGGACCAGATTTGGGAAATGCCTTTGAGTTTCATAAACTCATTCGCGTTGATGTTCTTAGTGAACTTCTGTCCGGACATATGTTTTGCAGTTAGCACGGTGAGCTCATATTTGGTTGAGCCTCACTGGATTGGTGCCAACAATCTTCTGAGATATCTTCGCGACACAATCTCTCATGGATTGAGATACATTGTCGGAAATATGAAACTGCATGATTATTCGAATGCTGACTAGGCAAGCAGTGTGGAGGAACACTAGAGTACTTCTCAGTGCTAGTTCTCTTTGGATTCTGCTTCGATATCATGGATGAGCAAGAAGCAAAAGTCGGTTGTTATAACTACGAGTATGATCTCGTATGAAGCTTCCTGGTTAAGGAAGCTCTTCAGTGAGCTGTTTCTACAGATGATGAATACCACTGTGATTCTCTATGACAACCAGAGGTAGGATTCGATTATTGAGGAATCTCGTATGATTGCTCCAGCAGATAAACATCAGATACTACCTTATCTGGGATATGGTAAGTCAATGAGCAAGGAAGCTCCATCGTTGTGAGATGATGTACAGGTAGCTACACTTTGTCAAAACCCGGAGGGAAAGATCAAATCTGTCATTTTCTCGGACGACTTAGATTCATCGAGTGACCCTTGTAAAAGGGTCCTACATGTTGCATACATTGAGATCTGGGAGCTTTTGGGGCTTGGGGTACTTACTGGAGCAACATACAACCACAGGGTGACTCACCCTCCCCTGGTGGTGCTCTATGAACAGGATGATTAGTTCTCCTGTGGGCCAGGATGATTCGTTCTCCGTGGAAACCGTGGAACATGATGATTCGTTCTCCTGTGGGCATGGATGATGTGTTCTCCATGGCGATTGTGGAACAGGATGATTCGTTCTCCTGTAGGCCAGGATGATTAGATCTCCATGGCATCCATTGGACAGGATGATTCGCTCTCCTATGGACAGGATGATTCACTCTCCTATGGACAGGATGATTCGCTCTCCTGTGGACAAGATGATTAGTTCTCCTGTCGAGGCATCCTACCGATGCAATCTAGGACTCATGGGAAGTACCTCTCATCTGATCAATGAGAAGGGAAATGAGGATAGGGACCATAGTAGTACCCATGGACACATCGTTGTATCTACTGTACTCCCTATGCTAGGATGACCTTCATTGATCTAGGATCAATGATACTGGTCTAGGACCAGTGAGAGTGGTACATACTCTAAAACTGAATTCGGGTCAGTAGAGGACTGGTCTGGGACCAGTGGTGTTACAGGGAAAAGTGTCTACTCAGAACTGCTTATCCCACTAAGGTGTGATAGCTACCTTAGAAACAAACAAAGTAAAGCTACTTTCAATTTTCCTTTATAAAGTATAGATAGAGAGGAACAAAGAAGACCAACCTCTGTCTTGTGCTAATCTCCTGGTTTGATTCCTCTCTTCCTTGATAGTCTTTCGCTACTTATTCCCTTGCACGCCTAGCTTCACAGAGTACCTGTAAGATCACAGTAGCATAGCACTATACAAAGACATGGATCTATAATCATAAACAATCTAGGATCAGATGTAAATTGACCATACAAATGCAGCAAACATAAATGACACAAGAGTATGGAGGAAAACTTGAATAGATTTTATTGATAAACAAGAAAAAGCCAAGAGGAGTTACAACCAGTTCTTCTGACCCAGCATCAACCTCTTAGCAAGGAAGCCCCTCTTCACCTCATACAAAGCTTAGATCACCCAACAATCTGATGTTTGTCTCAAGAAACCAACAGCAATTCCTTACAATATGCAAAATTCTAGCCTCTGGATCTCTGGGTGAGTGATCCATATATAGATATCTGTAAGGGAGATGAGTCAGCTTGTGATTTGATTAGTGTCTTCCCTCTGATAGTTCTTGCTTCCACTTGGAGATTGATGATCTCTTACTCATCCTTGGTCGAATTCAGAGAGGCAAGTGTCACAGGAGAAGTTTCTGGAAGCTTCCATTGCCTCTCCACCTCGTGGAATGACACTGCCATTTGTCATTTCTCGCCCATCGCACCCCATAGAAGGGATTTTTGAAATGCAACGCACCCACACAGTGTATTTAGGTGAGATGCAATGCACTTGACCTGTGGAGCAGCTGAAATGATCCTGTTTTGACCAATTCTGAGCAGTTTTTCATGGAAAACTTCTGGGAGAAGCTGTAATCAGTTGACCTTGTTCCTTTAGGGGTTAGAACAACACTTTTAGGGACTTAGGAGCCCTTGGTTTATGGACATTTCATGCTTGGGGTTGTAGTGCCCAAAAATGTCTATAACAGTTGCCCCCTAAAGCATGAGGTCGTTAATCTTTTGATGTCGGGTGAAATGCTTTATTATGAGGATCCGAAGTTCTTTCAAGCTGGGAGGAGACCTGTAATAAGATACAATACAATACATTATCTTCATAATATTTGCATGATCTAGCTGAGGCGGGCATTCCCATGCTCAGTTTTATAAATTCATTTTCATGTACATAAGACAGACAATCGTCTGAGTGTAGACTGATGATTCTGATAGAGCCATCATCCCTTTGATTGGATGATTATCTGTGTAGCAATGATGTACATTTGATGTCTTTATTTTCCTGAATATATATCGCAGCCCGGATGGATGAAACTAGATCCGGGGTCTTCAATCTCGTTCGATCTTCACTCGAAGTACAAGTCTATCCATGTGAGAGATGTTCTGGAGTCGAACATGGAAAGACATCGCTTGATTACTAGCCAATGATATAAGCTGTTAATAAGCGCGAGAGGAATCACCGATAATGATAATGACCCTCAAGGTACTGCAGCACAATTCACGTGGTGTGAATAAAGGACTTGGCGTCAAACACCACGCAAAATCTTTCAGTCGAAGTTCATTAATGTAAACCTATCGCCGGAAGTGAGAAACTTGCCATTGAGGCATGCAAGCTTCAAAGTACTGAATGGGGTGTTCCTAGATCAACTTCTTGGATAATGAGCTGATGTCGACAAGAAGTGATCTGTCACAGGAGGGCCTTAATGAATCCCACATCAATGACACGAAACGGAGCAAATGATTTTAATGGAGGTGAAAACGATCTGGTGATATAAGGTTCAAGGTGGCGGTCATGAAAGAATGGAGTAAAAATGTATCGTAGTGGGTGAGACACAGGTGAATTCTCTGAATGACTTCTCTTGAACATATCGGCGACACTGACGTGATGGATTGGTAGCATTAACCCCGAATGTGGATGGTATGATGGGACCATGGTGATGTGACCGGTGAATGAAACAACCCAACCCGACTTGGATGCGGAGTGAAAGTGTCATGTTCAAGAGCGACTTGCTACCAACAAAGTTTCTTCAAGTTTTCTTCCCAATTTTTCCCCAGTCATTGCTGACCAGTACCTCTTTATTTTTATCAAGCTTGAGGAGGATAACATATACTTGTTCTATAATTTGTCCTTCGGGCAAACCCATCGCTATGTTTTAACGAGCCTAGCGATAGTGAAACTCATTCTCGTCTATAGACAAGTTTGTCGCTATTAAAATTTTAACGAGTTTAACGACAAAGATAACTCGGTCCTTTTCAATTTCAGAGAGTCTGAAAAGGAACGTAAAGGAAACTCCAAAATTCCTTTTTCGTCATCTAATCCCTTAAGTCCGAAAAAGTATAAAACAATACAGAAGGGATGAATTTTCGATACTTTTAACGAGCCGAACAAAACAAGCGCTCGATCTTTTTGTGTAATAATCTCTCAGGTCCAAAAAGATTAAAATTTAGAGGAGGGATAGCACTTCCGGTCCCTTTAACGAGCTGGAGAGGCCAATGGCTCGGCAATCTTTTCATATTTTACGAGTCAATTGAAAAGAGCTTAAAGGAGACTCGTCTTTTGAGGAACGAGTGATAAAATGGGTAGCAACTGATTCCAGGTAAGGTTTGGAATTTTCCAATCATGGCAGTGTTACAAGGATGGCTAGTGAGATCACTCTTCGCAGCTGTTCCTCAAAATGGGTAAACAATCAAATGGAGGTGAATGATCGGCCAATGCAAAAGTGGAGGTGACGGTGCAAACACGACCAAGGCTTTAAAGGCTAAAGTATTACATTCACGATGGTTATTTACCGGAAAAATGGTTCATTTTTTAATGAGCTTAAACTCTGGAGGAACATGTGCTCATTGCTTATGTTTATTTTTTAACGAGCATGAAGTCCGCGCTAAAACTGCTCGATTAATCCAGTCGTGTGATAAGAATGTCTCATATATAAAAACGGCAACTTTTAGAGTTTTTCCCCACATCCTTTCTTTATGCAAGTTAGGAAACGACCAATCCTACGAGTTTAAAGGGTTAGAGGACCTACAAATTTAAAAAATAAATAATCGCTCTTCGCTTGCATGCCAAAAGGTTGCATGCCCCCAGGTATAAAACAGAGTTTCAAGGTTACCCCTTCTTCCTTCCGTTAAAACATTTGTTTTACTGGGAGAGGCCTACCTTTTACAGGTTACCAAAGATTGTTCTATTTACGGCGTAAACAAAACACTTCTTCGGCGATGTTTATCGAAATAAACAAAGGTGAGTGGCGATGCTTGCCAACCCACATAACTTTGACAAGAGAATCTTATTCCAGAATAACCCCCTCTTCCAATCACGGATGGGAGTACAGACTAGTCATATTTTCTCGCGGAAACCTACCCTATACCCGAAGTTTTCCTGCCGAAGCAGGCCAGGATGCATGCCCCCTGGGTTTTAGTCATGTCCCTCGGATTACTCGCGCTCATTGGGCGGACGGACTGGAGGTTGAGACATTTCTTGCGTGAAAAGACCATTCAGGGATGGTATATGACTATTTGCTCTGTGTGATCCGGGAAATGAAAGTTGGTCTACAAGCTTGACCACTCTTCCTTTGTGCGGAAAACACATTAATCTAAAGAGTGAGGAGACAATCGCTCCCATGCAATAAATATAGTCTCGTCCAAGGAGTAGATTATAATCCAGGGGTCCTTGAACTACCATTACGTTCATTTGAACGGTTTTCCCCCTCAATGTTATTGGCACATTGGGAAGGATCCCTAACGATCGATTGGTTCCTTTATCAAAGCCTGTTAGATTTCTCATCTCAGGCAAAAGCGATGGCGAACCAAGCGCTTTCCAAGCATTGGAGGAAAGGATACTCACAGAAGCCCCTTCATCTATGATGGTACCAGCCATAACCATTCTATATATTTGAACAATGATTCGGAATGTTATACTAGCTGGTAAACGGGGTCTGCCTAGTTGATTCCAATCAAAGGAGACAACTAGGTTGCTTGGAGGTGGGACCGAATAGACGGCCGGATATGACTCTGACGAACTTCCTTCCTGCGGTAAAGGAACGGGTAAATTGCCCCATGTTCATTGGAGTCTGTGCTTACGAAAAGAATTTGGACGGTGTCATCCTTGTTCTCTTCAGTGACTGTATCATCCGAAGATGGAACCTCTGAAGGCAAGACCGGGTCAACTGCCGCCTCGACCTTTTGACTTTCGTCTGGTATGGGTTCAGATGGTTTGTCTTCAATGATAGATGCTTCAGCCGACCACCTGAGTGGCCAGCTGGATTTTCAACTAGTGACAGACTCGGCAAGAGTTTTTTATATCCAGGAGGAAGTCGTAACGGTGAAACCGGACGATCGTCCAAAACTCTTTTAGCCTCGTCTAAGAAGGGACAACGGTGGACGGCATGATCGCCTTCGCACAGTTTACAACGAAATCTATATTTTCCTTTTGTCTTGGGGCTTCACTTCCACTAGTTGACGGTGTGTTTTCAACATGATCATCAGAGGTTGATGACACCGGGTTGTGCAAACGAGGAGACCAGTCCCTTAAGATCCGAGGGATGCAAGGACAATCTCTATGATAGTGGTCTCCTTTGCAAATGACACATGGCGATTTAGGCCTGGTCGGTGCAGTGTGTGGATTTTCGCTAGAAGACGCTCGTTTGCCCCCATTCGCCTTTGGCTCCTTCTTCTTCTTCTCTTTCTTCTTCTTTTCCTTCTTCTTCTCAGGTACTTGACTTTTGGCTTTCCCAGCCCCATCAAGCGAAGAGGAAGGAGGAGAGGAAGAATTGGAGGAAGTAGAAGGTTGGTGGGTAACTCTGGAATCATCTAGTTGCTGACTCGATTGTTCAGGAATTGCGGTGTTCTGAACAACAGAGGTTGAGAAGAGCCATACAAGCAAGCCGATTGTCAGTCCTGGAAGCGACAATGTGGCCATATGGGGTGCACCAACATCTCCCTAAGAGGAGAAGGGACTAGGATTTCCTCCAAGGGGAATTCCTTGGTTGGTGGATTCCATTTTCTCAACCTAAGATCAACGTAGGAAAGGGTAATGAATATTCCATTTAAAATAAATTTTAGACGCTTTGACACAACTTGTTTTTTCAATTTTTAAGAGTCGAGAAAAAACAAAAGATGACTCTAGTCGCCTTCAATTTTTAATGAGCCTGAAGTGACAAGTGCTCAGATGGACCTTTTCTGTTAAAGAATCTAAAAAGGAACGAAAGGGATTGCTCTGGAAATCTAGGTAGAGGGATTATCAAACCAATTGCAAAACTGCAAAATACTTTTTACGGTACGGCAGTCAATCTTCCTGAATGTTGTGTTCAGTGCATTGCGATCGATAGGGCGGCAGACACGACTTCCTATGGATAAAGGATTAAGCCTATTGTGGTCTCCCAAAATATACTCGACGGTACGTGGGAGCACAAGTCCGTACTGGCACTTATCGTCTCAAAGTGGAGGAATCACCCAACCATTAGTGAGAACAACAGTTACCAGGCTTTACGACGCCGGAATACATCTCTAGCCTAGACTTCTAAATGTTGTGCATTAGGTTCCAAAGCGTTGTTAGATTAATTGAATTTATTTTATAGTTGATCTTGTTTATGAAGTTTGCCTTTCAGGTTCACCGCGAGATGTAGATGTAATTCCTAAAATGAAATCTAAGATGATAAACAATCTTTTTATCTTCTTTGTGCAATGAAAATCCTAGCTACTAAGGAAAGAAAGACAGAATTCTTTCACAAAGAGCAAAGAGCACACTCTAAATGCACTTTCCTAAATCAAACCAATCAAATTGTCTTAATGCAAATGCACATGCATCTATTTGTTTTCGACTTTCTTAGTATATGAATGATAAGAAGAAAGTTGATGCACAAATCTGAATTTCTTTTCAAGCGACAAATATCAACAAGTTTCTTTTCGAAATCAAAAATGGAGACGATCACAACACCTTACGATTTTGAAATGAATACTTGTTTTTGATACTAGAAAAATTACAAATTCAGACCAAAAACAATAGTAACAGGATAATCGACTATCAACAGCAATCAAACTCTTTCCTATGATTGAAATCGACACTTGCGCACTTTCAAATCAAAGGACGACAGTACGATTACGCTACTTTTGCAAAGGAGAACTGAAAATGACTCAAAAAACACACAAAAACATTTACAGTTCTTTTGTACAAAGGAGGCGGAATAACAGCAAGGAAAAGGGGTTTCAAACAGACATATACTAATCACAGGCAGCAAAATTCATGAATAGAACTGGAAAGAATGAATCACAGAAACCAAACTGCACAAAGCCTAGCCTGATCAGCGCACCTATGACACAGGGAATTTGAAATGCAGCGCACCTTCTACACTCAGGAAGTGCGCTAAATTTCAGATTCTCATAACAGTACCTGCGCTAGGCCAGAAACGAGACTTTGCTTGGGTTCCGGGTCATAGTTTGCAGTTCAGTTCATGGGTTTTGGCCGAGCAAAAGGTAATCAGTAATTCAACAATCAGGGGTAGATCTAAGGAGGATCTAAGAGCTATCACAAGGGCAATCAGAGAGTTTGTGAATCAGTTGTTTAAATCATAAACAGATCCCGGAGATGGACTGAAGTGGCATTTATCTACTTTGCATTTGCTATGGCAAACGTAGTTCGAATGCTACCTGGCACGACTTCAGACTCCGTCTGTAAGTTTATGAAATAGACAACAAGGAAGATAAACAAACAAACTAATTCGTCCCCAGCGGAGTCGCCATTTTGTTACAGGGAAAAGTGTCTACTCAGAACTGCTTATCCCACTAAGGTGTGATAGCTACCTTAGAAACAAACAAAGTAAAGCTACTTTCGTTTTTCCTTTATAAAGTATAGATAGAGAGGAACAAAGAAGACCAACCTCTGTCTTGTGCTAATCTCCTAGTTTGTTTCCTCTCTTCCTTGATAGTCTTTCGCTACTTATTCCCTTGCACGCCCAACTTCACAGAGTGTCTGTAAGGTCACAGTAGCATAGCACTATACAAAGACATGGATCTATAATCATAAACAATCTAGGATCAGATGTAAATTGACCATACAAATGCAGCAAACATAAATGACACAAGAGTATGGGGGAAAACTTGAATAGCTTTTATTGATAAACAAGAAAAAGCCAAGAGGAGTTACAACCAGTTGTTCTAACCCAGCATCAACCTCTCAGCAAGGAAGCCTCTCTTCACCTCATACAAAGCTTAGATCACCCAACAATCTGATGTTTGTCTCAAGAAACCAACAGCAATTCCTTACAATATGCAAAATTCCAGCCTCTGGATCTCTGGGTGAGTGATCCATATATAGATATCTGTAAGGGAGATGAGTCAGCTTGTGATTTGATTAGTGTCTTACCTCTTATAGTTCTTGCTTCCACTTGGAGATTGATGATCTCTTACTCATCCTTGGTCGAATTCAGAGAAGCAAGTGTCACATGAGAAGTTTCTGGAAGCTTCCATTGCCTCTCCACCTCACGAAATGACACTGCCATTTGTCATTTCTCGCCCATCGCACCCCATAGAAGGGCTTTTTGAAATGCAACGCACCCACACAGTGTATTTAGGTGAGATGCAAAACACTTGACCTGTGGAGCAGCTGAAATGATCCCATTTTGACCAATTCTGAGCAGTTTTTCATGGAGAACTTCTGGGAGAAGCTGTAATCAGTTGACCTTGTTCCTTTAGGGGTTAGAACAACACTTTTAGGGACTTAGGAGCCCTTGGTTTATGGATATTTCATGCTTGGGGTTGTAGTGCCCAAAAATGTCTATAACAAGTGGTACACACTCTGAGACTGAATTTAGGTCAGTGGAGAATGGTATTAGACATTCTCGATCAATTCTTCTTATTCATGGTTCAGCAGAGCTAAGATGAGCTAAGCAAGGCTGAGTTGAGCAGAGCTGAGCTAAGCAGAGCTGAGCTAAGCAAAGCTGAGCTGAGTTGAGTTGAGGTGAGCTGAGCTGCGTTGAGTAGAGCTGAGCTGAGCTGAACAGAGCTGAGCTGAGCTAAGCAGAACAGTGTAGGGCACTGATGGCAGAGATAGTTGGACATATGGATCAGCGGGTGGAGTTCTCCCTAGTTGAGAGGGAGTGTTAAAATTGGAAACTAGGGCCAAACTCCATGTGGGTCATCTTATTTATGACAACTGATATTTGTATTGGATCCCTCTCATCGAGAGGTGTAGGATTGATCTAAAGATCATCCGATTCCGTCAAGTATTCATGGAGTTATGAATTTATTTGTGTTACAAAACAAATTGTCAGGTTGACCAGCATCTTATGTAGGCTCAGAAGCCCAAGAGTCGTGTCTATTCATCATCTATGTTTTAGTATAAATAGAAGAGGACTTGAAGTCATTTGAGACACACACTCTTCATGTGATCTCCTCCTCTCCACGTCTTTGGGTTTTTGGTGAAGAAGAGACACTGAGAGTGCGTTGGGCTAAGTAAATGATGCCCTAGCCGCAGTAGCTGATGCCCTAGCCACAGTAGATGTTACCCTAGCCATAGGTCTATAAAAGACCCTAATCCGTTGTAATGAGAAGCCCTAAACGCAGCTAAAGAAGAGACTTTTATTTGTTGCTCTAAGAGGAATAAATCCGCAGTCTATTAGACCCTAATACGCAGCTTCAGGACGAGACATAATCTGTTGTCAAGAGAGTCACATACGCAGTTCTTAGAGGCTTCTATTTGCTGTCATAAAAAGACCTTACACAGCACACCTAGCCGCAATTTGTGAGGCCCTAAAAGGAAGCCTAAAACCGCAGTTAGAAGAGACCTAATCTCAGCTTGAAAGGGACCCTAAGTAACAGCTAGAAGGTTGGACCTAGCCACAACAAAGCAGTTATACTACAGCGTGAAGGATCCGTGTTAATGCCACGTAGTTGTAGGTGACACTATGGTAAATCAAAGGTTGTTTATGGAAAGAAGCAGTCTTGACACCAGATCTTGGTGGTTCTTCTGTAGCTGCTTAAGCATATTGGATAGCAGTATGAAGATGATCCAAGTAACGTATCTATTGCATAATAGAAACAGTGATCTGAATTACAAGAAGTCTATGTCTTAACATTTGGATCTGTATAGGCATATCACATGGCCTCGGCATATTTGTAAGGGTCTCAGTTGGATGAAAATCTTGGATGAAGGGACTGTGTTATCTCACACAGCAGCCCTGAGATATAGATCTCGGTGAAATCCTTATGGAAGTACAAACATCTTGTATAGCAGTGACGTGGAGTATTAAATGATTTTCCAATATGCAGTAATGAAAGAAACAGTGATCACTTCAGTAAAGAGTGTCAGACTCATCAAAGAGACTAGGATCATAATCATACAGTACATTAAGGTACAGTTATGGCCATCACAGTGATAGGTGCAACTGATGATGAAAGATGCAGCATGATGGGCATGTTAGTAAAGGGCAGCTTGATGATGAATGATAGTAAAGGGTAGCTTGATGATGAATGAGACGGCATGATGATGAAAGATGCAGCATGATGGGCATGTTAGTAAAGGGCAGCATGATGATAGCAGATGGGAACAACTCGGTGACTAGGTGCAGCATAGTGACGGATGCAACATGAGTACAAGCTGCAACACTATGTTAGGTGAAGCTGTCACCTTGGAGAATCAATTGAAGCAGAATGTCTTCAACTGATCTCATGTATCATGACTATAGGAGATGATCTATGCTCATATCTAGATAAGTCAAAGTGTTGAATTATGTTGTAAATGTACTATCTGTCTCTCTCTCTGCTAAACTTTGAAAAGCATAAAAGAAGAATTGATCAAGGGTTTCCCCACATTGGGGTTTGTCCCTGGCTGGTGCCACATCTTGTGTCCTCTTGTCTTGGCTTGTTCTTCTGCAATTTATGTTTATGTTCTATCTGCATTTTACTTTAATACTGATGTGATTGCTAATATGGAAAAGATATGGAGCTAACTATGAAAATTGAAATAAATTACTCTAGCATAGAACATACCTAAAATTAACATCTTTGCTCCGGTTGCAAGGTACTCATTGATCATATCTATATTGGCACTATCAATGCATATGGGTTGAAAGATATGTCAGATGGATGTAAAGACAGCGTTCCTTAATGGCACAATTGAAGAAGAGGTGTACATAGAGCAGCCTTAAGATTTTGAGACCTTCGACTGTGAGTCACTTGTGTGTCAACTCAAGAGGACATTGTATGCATTGAAGCAAGCACCCCGTGCTTGGTACACTAGGATCAATAGCTACTTCAGCGAGTTGGACTTCACCAAGAGTGAAGCAGATGCGAACCTGTACCACATAGTGGTGGAAGGTAAATTGTTGATCATTATGTTATATGTCGACAATTTGATTTTGATAACTGATGTTCAGCTGATCAAGTCTTTGCAAGGAGGACCTCACAAGAGAGTTTGAGATGAAGGACATGGGGCTCATGCATTACTTTCTAGGCATGGAAGTATGACAGGGTGATGGGGAATTGTTTGTGTCTCAGGACAAGTATGCCAACGAGATACTCAGGAGGTTCCGCATGGAGAGCAGCAAATCCATGGAGACTCCTCTAGAAGGAAAATGGAGGAAGGAAGATGCTACTTCAAGGGAAGTAGTGGAAGCTATTGTTTACAGGCAGCTTGTGGGTTCACTCATGTATTTGTTGAACACACGACCGAATATGTGATATGCAGTTAACCAGCTTAGTCAAGTGATGGTTAGGCCTACCAAGTTGTATTGGAAGGCGGAAAAGCATGTGTTGAGATACCACAAGGGAACTACTCAGTATGGATTATGGTACAGACGAACAGATGGAGTGAAGCTTCAAGGCTTCACCAATGCAAATTGGGCAGGGAGTCCATCCGACAGAAAGAGCACATCAAAAGGGATCTTTAGTATTGGGTCAGTAGCAATTTCTTGGTACAACAGAGAACAGAGATTGGTTGCACTCAATTCAACAGAGGCAAAGTACATGGCTACAAGTCAGGCAGCATGTGAGGCCATCTAGATGAGGAAGATTCTAGTTGGTTTTTTTGGTCAACAGAGGGATCCAAGTATGATTTACTGTGATAAACAAACTCTGAAAATCTAGTTTTTCATGATTGGTCCAAGCATATTGATATTCGATATCATCATCTTCGAGATTATGTATTGAGCCAGATTATGTTGTTAGAGTACGTTCCCATGGAGAAGCAAGACGCTGACATTTTGACAAATGCATTTTCAAGATGTAAATTCGAGTTTCACAGAGATAGGATCAGGGTAGCTGATAATCCATTTCTTGTTGAGAGGGAGTGTTGAAAAATGGCAACAAAAAGTTCCAGTTTAATTTGTCCTTGAATTAAATTGTGAATTAAAATCGAATTCTATTCTCATAGCAGCTTGTAAATAGTTAATTAAGTTTAATTAACTTATATAGCTTAGGAATTTCGAGTTGGAAGTCTTTCTGTAGTCATGTATATGTTCTCCCTAAATTTTAGGGGTCCAAGATGAGTTTATTTGAGTTGTAATTAAATAACTCAGTTTGACTAAGTTATACATTGTTAAACTAGTTCTAACTATTTGTGGAACTAGTAGAGGATTAATAGTGAGTTGGTGCACTGGTGCATCCTCAGTGCTACTCCAGCTAACTGAAGATTCCCTCATGAGAAAATCATGCATGTCAATTCAAAGAAAGACCCAGTTAAGACTAGAGTGCAGGGACAGTGTACTATCAGTTGTAGAATGATCTGAGTTGTACAGATCATGCATGCAATCAGAAGAGGACCTAGATTTGGATTGCGTAGTTATGGAAGAAGGAATTCTCAATTAAATATGGGTTATTCCTCACAGAAATTGCACAAGGAAATAGGGGCTCAGCAGGCAGCATAAATTGGCTAAGTGTTGGTCAGTGCGGGCTTGTGAGGCAGAGAGTTGATCATACTTGTGCGGAATTGTTCTTGTGAGAAAAAGCTTTGTATTATCACTCAGATTTTTTATTAATGCAATAAATAGTCGGGGTTTTGAGCAGTGGCTTTTGTCAGAGAAACAATTGTGATATGTGTTTTTTATTATCTTCCTCTTGTCGATTATTATTTTTATCGGTTCTTGGTTTCCGTTGTTTAAATAGCGAAGTAGATTCTTGTCTTGTGTTTTAGTACATTACATGAGCTGTGAATCTACAGGAAAATCTACAAAGGTCGATTCTTGTAAGGTTAAGCAAGCATTTTTCTAGGCATCTTTAATTTCTCCCTGGCGAATCCTACATATGTTTCATGTATATCTCAAAAAGGTTTTCATTATTTCGTAAATTTCCTGTTTTGGAGATCGTTAGCATCCCTAGACATCCTAATCATGTCACGGGAAGGATGTTGCATGGGATGCCCATGTTTGATGGTGATCCACTCTCCGTAATTGACCATGTAGGAATATTTAATGCACATGCTTCAAGAGAGAAGGTTGTCCACCAAGATGTCCTTATGTTATTGTTCATGGGATCTCTCAATGACCATTACTCATGGCTGCATAATCATTAACCTAGGAGCATCTCATCTATTGAAGAGTTTGTTGATGGCTTTCTTAGGCATTTTCAAGTACACTTTGCATTATGCATCCAAGAGGAATCTTTCATCAAGCATCATCAAGACATTAAGAATCTAGGTAATGAGCAAGAAGACGAGTCCTCATTGGGTCGACATGATGAAAATAATGACTTTAAAGACACATGTTCCAGGAAGGATGAATTTATGGAAAATGAAATTGACACCAACCATACCTTTCTCAAGGATATTACTCCCGGTGAATCCTCTTTTGAAAACGTTGAGAGAGATGACCCCATTGACTCCTTGAAAGATGACATTGAGGATTATTTTCACATTGAAAAGGAGAAATGGGAAATTGTTGGTCCTCAATTTGACTGTCCTCCCATTTACGTTACCGACAGGGAGGATGAGGATGAGATTGGTCGGCCCTTCCCCTCAAACAATATTTATGATGACATACCCATTAATACCCTTGGGAAGGAGAATCTTTATTTTCATTTGCATCAAGAGGGGCAGTTGGAAGTAATCAATTTTCCTTTAAGGAGAGGCCCAATCTTTGATACCAAGGAGATTGATAAGACCCCCACTTCTCCTGAGTATGATTCTATGTTCAAATCACTTGAGCCTTTAGATTATGATTTTGGGAAAGCGCAACCTGTTGAATACAATACTTCTTTCTCCCTTTTTCCTATTGGTCATCATCTTGAGTCCTCATCAAGTGATTCCTTCACCCATGGTCATATGATCTCAAGTAAATGTGAGACTTCCCCGCCTCCTGAGTATAGTGTTAAGGAAAATCCCTTCATTAATTATAATTTTCCTCTTTGGACATGCCCTCAGGGTTTTGATCACTCCATAGTCTCCCTTCTCCAGTGTAACCATTATGTGCAACCTATTTCTCTGTCTCATCAGCCTCCCTTTACTACCCATCATAACCCGATGAAGGCCATAAGACATGACGTAAATAGTAAGGAAAATGGTGGAATTGATATGCCAGAGGTTTCCATCCATCAAAAGTTTATGAGCTTGGTTGTCGACATCTCTATATTTTGGTTACAAAAGAAGATCTCATGGACTAGATTACATCATTTTCTTACCTCTTCTCACATAATCATCCATGTGTGAGCATCATATTTTCCCAGCTCCCGCTATATTTTCCCAACTATGCCTACATGTATAGGATGTTCCATGAGCAATCATATAGGTAGGCATATTTATATTGACTTGATGATATGTTGGTTGCACTCGCTTTATGATTACACTTAATAATAGCTTGATTATATGCATGTTAGGGTAGGATGCATTGCATGATGATTTTTGCATTAGAACTAACCGCATATGATGTTTCTCACAATAGATTAGATTGCGTTTAAAAAATATTGCATATTTATTTCTTGTTGGTTTATGGGCTAACATTAAGTGTGGGTGATCATAAGACACCGTGAAAAACATGTTGCCCCATGGCTTTGATCTTTGACATTTGTAGATAACAAGTCTACGGTGACCAAGAGATTGTTGGAGTTCTTGTGACCTCCCATTTGAGCAGCATCGTCCACTTCTTCGAGAGATCACGTCCCAGTTGGAGCCAGATGTTACCTACCACTTCATGGGTGATATCCCCAAGAGAAATTTTCCTCCATGATGAACCTCAATCGACAGCCAACAGCCCCTTGCACCCTCCTACTAGCTCGTTGTGCCATTTCTTTGCCCTCTGAGCCAGCCATGTGGTTCCTCACCCACCTGTGTTGATCGTATGTTTGAAGGTGGGCCTGTTGAATCTAAAGGTATGTCTTGTCATTTGGTAATTGAGTATTGGGTTTACTTATCATTGATACTTCAAGGTATGGATTGATGGAGGGATTTGGTGGAAAGGGTGGGCTTAGTTTGTGCTCTTGTCCCCTTGATCTCTTTTGGTTGCTATCCTTGGATCTTAGTCCCGTGGGATCTCCTTTATTGACCATTTGGTCCTAGGGTAGTACTACTTGGGAAACTCCAACTTTGAGTGTGTGGTCCCTCTCCTTTACCTGCACATATTACTCACTTTCCACTCATTATACCCCCATTCATCTTTTCTCCCACCTAGGTCCACATTCCCATTCTGGGTCCACATAGGGCTAGCCTCCCTATCCCCTTGCCCCCACCTTGGGTTAGGCCTAGAATGATGCCCCGGAGGTTGAAGCAATTAAAAGAAAAAATGAAAAGCATAATTGGCCACATTTAACAGGAAATTGTACCATAAAATGCAAAAGATGGTCGAGACCAAAATAATTAGCACGTGGGCAAAATCCATTACATGAGCTCTACCCCAATCCATGGCCATCACCCTAGTTCCATAGGCCCTAGATGAGCCTCCTCTGTCATTCAGAAACCCATGATTGTCCCAACCCCTGGAGGGAAATGAACTGCCCTACCTAAAAGGGGGTCATCATTGTTATATCTTACACATCATGCTCTTGTCCTTTGAGCCCTAAGTAGTTAATTGAAGAAAACTCATAAAAGGCAAAAGGTATATGAAGAAGGGTGAAAAACTCAAGGCTGGGGCACCTCATGTATCACGACTGCTCCCTCCTATACATTACATACCCAAGTGTGGGCTTCCTCTTATCTAGCTACCCTTATGCCCCACTATGTGGCCTAGGACTACCCCTCTCATTCCCTATTCAATCTCACTTATTTGTCACTTGCCACGCCCATTAGAGGGATGTACCTTGGACATACTATCCCCTTTAAGGGCTAAAACCACCTAACAAGGTACTTGGCTAACCCCCATTGGAGCTTGGAGACACTAGCACATGCCAAAGCCCACTACGGAAGGGCATGCCATTATGAAGTGCCCACGTTGTTTATTCATGATTTGTAAGCTCTTTTACCCTATTATTTTAATGACTGGTTGTATTGGAAGCCTAGGGGACACATTGGATCTTATACAGGATTACAGGTGGTTTCAATTTAGGTTGGGTCTCCCTATATGGGATCCTGACCCCAGAGGTCTACATTGGCACATGTAAGGTGTGGATAGAGAGCCATGGGCCTCCACAGCAGTAGACAACACTCCATGGATCTTCATGGATTCTCAGAGACTATTAGCGATCCACTTTTGGGATGATGGTGATATGTTTGGTACATTATGCCCAACGGGCCCCCACAGGAGCCCCACACTCTTGGCAGGTGCCCCAAGACTTGTACGATGTCATGGAAGCATTCATTCCACCACTTCGACCCTTGTGGAGGATCTATAGGCATCCTCAATTCATATGGAGACCCATGGGGTCATTTATGTGCCCTCAAGCCCACTGAGAGCACCATAGGTCTACTACTTGGAGAACAAGGGGCCACCCCCTTGTCCATCATATTCCGAGGAATTTATTTCTCAATATGGCACTTCTAGATATTATTATGCATTTGGAGGGCCTTGCGATGTACATTTTATTATTTGGCACCTTGTGAGGCTTATTTTTACACTTGTGAGCTAGTTTGGTGGGCTTGTCACCAATGGGGGTTTTATTTGCACATTATTTTATCATTAGAACCTAATGTATGCCCATAGGCTAACTTGAACTCCTTAGGAAGCTATACATTGATGTTAGATACATTCATTTGGATCATCACTTGACTTGGGATCTCTCTAATCATAGAAAATTTCACATTTTTTCCTTGGAGGATATTTTCTGGAGATATATGAATTTTCACATATGGATTTGGGTTATTTTTCTTATCTTGGAGCTTTGTCTTGCAAACAAAATGTTGGTTAGATATATTCTGTAACATTGTAAGTAAATTTTGACGTTGTTATTCTTGTTGATGTATATTGCTAAAATTAGGGTTAGTTGCTGCATAATTGAAATGTGGAATTAAGCATGTTTTAGCTAATTTAATATATGGGACAATGTTATATGAATGAAATGTCCTAGAGGTTATTTGTCTCGATAAGCTTGCATCATTTTCTTTGAAGTACAACTGCTTGAAGGTCACTTTTCTTTTATTTCTCTCAACATTAGATGAAGTTGACTTTCTGGGCCTGCTTGATCAAGAAACCAAGTTCTTACTCATCATCATCCTTGACTCCATATCCCCAAGTGAATTGGGCATTGATCCCTCAAGAAGGGTGATCATTTTAGCCCACTTTTTACCCTTTTCCCCTTTTTCCTTAGGTCCAGCCCCATTAAGTCACCAAGGGCATCAATTTCCTGAGAACTGACCCTAAGAAAAATTTTGATCTCTTACAGGCTACTACGTTGGTGAATCCCCTCCCTCTCCTCCAAATTTGAGGCAATTCTAACAGTGGAATCTCCAGGAATCCCAAGCCCTAGCTCTAAGATTGAAGTTTTCTTAGACATCCCCAAGGCTAGACCTCAACAGGATTAATTCAACTATTTGAAGTAAATATTCTTGTTTGGTCATTTCCTTTCACCTAGTCCAGGATAGGAACATCATTGGTTGCTACATTCCATCCTCGAACCTGGACTAGGTCCACTTGGCCCCATGTGGTCCCACTTCTCAATAAAGATTATTTGTTAAGGACCATTTGGGAATCCAAGTTTCCCAAGGATGATAGGGATTTAGAACCTCGTCTATAAGCCTATTCCTTCTCCCTCAACCCTCCAATCCTCACCCCTTACCCCTGGAGGACCAAGTCCCTTGCTTAAAGAGGAAGCAAGTCCCATTATTCACTCCATCCTTAGGAAAGGGTTTCCAAGGTCACTTTCCACCTATCCATTGACACATACATTACGAGTGATCCCTACACTATCGGGACTCTTCCCATCGGTGAAAGTCTGTAAAGAGCAGGGAGGCTTAGTTGTGGTGACAGTGGGCTAAGTCTCCACCGTTGTCTTCAACCTAGCAGTTGCCCTCTTAGGAACCCGTTTTAGGTCCCCTTCTAGTTTGAATGGTAACAAGAACAATTTCATCAATGGAAAAAAGATCGTATCTGATTATTGCTATCTTCACAAAGGAGGCCACTATATCTTCTTTAGTCATCTTTGTGGTCCTTAGTTCATTCTTCAAGCTTGCCACTTGAACAAAGTTTTTAATAGTGAATAGCTTTGACAAGGCTCCATACATTTTGTAAGCACGATTAATGTTCGCTATAAACTAGACAAGATTGTCCTTTATTCCTTCTACCATTAGAGTCATGGCCACCAATTCTAATAATATGAATTTTACTTTTCAACATCATTGGAGTCATCTGCAGGCTTCTTTACTTTTCCCTTTACCAAGTCTAGCACCTCGTTCTTTTCAAGGATGAGGTCAATCCTCTTCTTCCAAGACCTGTAGTTTGAGGCTCCTTCAAGTTTGTTCTCTCCCTTGATTGTGTTAGGCATCTTCCTTGAATATAGTAGACTCCTTCCCTCAGATAATACTTTTGAATAGTTCCTTGATCACGTGTTTGAGACTACCTTTTTCTTCTTTCTTCACCAAAGCTCTGATACCATTTTAGAAGTCAGAAAGGTAGAAAGATTTTCTTATACTTGATGATTACTTGTGATGTTCTTGACTTCTTATCAAGTTTTATAACTTCTTTCTTTTAGTTCAACAAGCAATTATCAAAGCAAAAGCACATAAAATAATGGACACTAGATATAGGCACTATGTCAGGGCAAACACCCTGCACCCCCGCCCCCCACCGAAAGTAAAACCCAATCAAAATTCTCTTCCTTTCAATAGTATTCTTTGATACTCTTCACCCTAGACAAAGACCAAACCTTCCCTCCACACCAACTCAGACTCCCAGATCTTCGACCTCTCTTCCAACAGCTTTGACTATGTAGCAGCTTATGGCATTAAGAAAACTTGGAAGATTTCGATCTCCCAAACTAGGGCATGAAACAAATAGAGAGGCAACAAAATTTTGTTTTTCTTCTCCTCCTTAGACTCCACCCAATTTGCACTTCCTTTGGCTTCCTTAGACCCACTTAGCACTTCTTTGGCTTCCTTAGAGATATCAAACTTGCTCCAGATGAATTCGACTTGCTTCTATTTATAGGTTTCAAGGGATGTCAAATTGATGTCCTTAGGCCGACTTGATGTGGAGGATACATAAATTATATTTGACTCGATACTATACATTTTTACATGATTCAAAGGCCCAAGAAGGGTCTCTTTAAAAGTACAATGACTTTATTGACTTAGAATAAATCCTAGAAGTCCTCAATGGGGACTTTGACCTAAAACATGGTGACCCAAGCATGAAATTCATGCTTTAATAAGTCACAATAATAATAATAATAATTCTTTTCTTTATTCTTTTGACAAGTACATTACAAGATGACTCAAATACATTTAATGAAGATTGAACCTAGTTACATTTTCCAACCCTTGGCCTATGTCATCAATTGCAAACCTGTTATAGAGGCTTGGAGGAGTGTTTAGGAGTTGAAGAAGATGTTTCATCAGTTCACAGAGGTTTTGGGCTGAAGGATTGATGTTTTGCCTTAATTTTAGCCTTTGTTGCATGGAAGATGGGCCATCAGTGTGACTGGAAAGCTCCAGTTGCTTGGAGGCAATCCAATGCGAGTGACCAGAAGGTCTAGTCGATTTTAAACAGGTTTGTGCGTGTGACCAAGCCATATAACGAGTTTTACTCCACATTCCTCGTGTCGTTTAGCTAATTTTTATGTTGTGGCGACATTCTTGATTAGAACTTTTCGATTTATGGTCGAAAAAGCTCATGGGACCTCCAGAAGCTGATTAAAGTTGAAAATATCAAAAAGGCTAGTAGAGTTAATGCTTGATTGAGTCAATGAACTGAATTTGGATCAAATCAAGCATATGAACAAAAGTTGTGAAGCCCAGTAGTTCTTTGTAGTTATTGAGTTGAGCACTTGAGTTCATCCATATATTGGAGGAAACTCAGTGATAGTTTGGTTAGATGAGTGATGTGTTGAGTGAGTGTGTGTGTGAAGAAGAGTCTGCAATCTGTGAGGATTATATTGCAATAATTTTGAAATAGTTTGTTGAAGTATTCTTCAGCCATCATATTTGAGTTGTGAGTAAGAAGATGAAGTGTGGTTTATAGTGATTGGTGATTGTATTGCTTCCTGTGGAGTAATTGGAGTTTGGAGTTTTGGATTTTTATTTGTGCTTTGATGTTATGTTGTTGTAGTGCTCATGTTGAGCAGTGCTCGGTTCCAGTATGAAATATTTTGAAACGAAAACCACATAGAGGAGAAGAGTTGGGTGACTCGGGGGGGTTCAATATAAATGAGCAGATTTCTCAATCCAATGGTAGTTTGATAGTTCGGCAGAAACTAGGCGAGGCTCATTGATCGTGGTAGCTTCCAACAAATTGGAGTCTGTAGAGTCAATTGCTAGTTCAGGAGTAATTGGACGAGGATCATTGATCGTGGTGGCCTTCAGTGAATGGTAGTCTGTAGATCTGCATGAGAAACAGTGTCCATTTGATAGTAGCCATGTATATCTCTATGTATAGCATTGTTTGACATAAAAGAATTAAGCAGCGCAACAGCAGAAGGGTGGTTTTTTGCCCAGGGAAGGGTTTTCCACTAGAAATACTTGTGTTCATTGTGTTGATTGATTTTATGGTTGCATGTTTATTTTGATACTCTGATCTATGGTTTTGTGTTTCAGTTTGTGCATGGTTAAAGATTAATAATTTGGAGAAAAAGTTTATATGTGCTCTCATTATTGATTCACCCCCTTCTCAGTAGTGATCTAGTTTCCAACAAAGGCATATATTCCAGGTGTTTTATCCTTCTTGATGTCTTACAGTCTGCCAGACTTTTTCCCCGTCATTGTGCCAAATTTCATGTCAACATACAAAATTCATATTATATTATTAATTGATGAACTTTGATATACAAAAATCACTGCAGTCTAAATAGATACAATGCTGCCGACTGCATCATATCTTCATGTTTTTATTTTAAGCAGCAGCAGTGAAAATTTTCCATCATCTTTTAACATCAGCACAGGTGCAATGGCCCTCTCTCTCTCATTCACACACACACACACCTATATTCAAAGAGGCCCAGACTGACTACAAGACTCCCACCTTTCTAGAATGGTGTCTTGCCTTCACAATTAAAACAACAGGTGGTGTCAATTGATGCATGCAAGAGCTTGATGCTTCAACAGAGGTAGAATCAAGATTGATAGATTCTTTGCATTATCTATCATGTACAAGTCCCAGACAAACTCATCCATTCTCAATCTACGATCTAGAATGTACATTAAACACAGGCAATATCACGGACAAAGAAATCACTAGGCTGTGCTCAATTGAAGAAAGCTAACTGAAATTTCAAACATCGAAAGACTGCACCATCCTATAACTTGGAAAACCATGAGAAAAACAACTCTGAAATACAACAATAAATATAAAGGGTCAAATGCCTTTTGATGGGTGCTTTCCAAAAAAATTAGTAGCTGACTAAAGTGACCTTACGAAATTCAAGCAACAGGCTAGTGTTGCTAATACAGCTATGTGGTTAGCTTGTCTGTGTTAGCAATTTATTGCCAGGCCAAGACCTGCTTATACATTATACCTTAAATTCATGCTTAACAAGGAGAAAAACATGAACCTTCACTAACCATAATACAAATGCACAACCAACACACACCTCAATTAATATGGCATCAGATATAAAACAATGGTGCGACATGAGAGCCATGATTGGGTATTCACTTGCTGCCAAGGAAGTCCGACTCCGACTTTGAATATTTAAAATCCAAACCATTAAACTGGCTCTCTTTCACTATCTAGGTATCAACCTGTAACTTATTATATACACTTCTAACGGCCCTATGTCAGAGCCGTCATCATTGAATTCAATATCTTCCCCATTTACAGCACCTAGCTCTGTCAAATCGAGCACGTGGGTTAGCTTCAATGTGTCAGAAATTGTTAGTCCAGTTTAGTTGACCATGATTTACTTCCTTGTATGCTCTTATCTGACCACTAGCTCCTCCTAAAGCCTGTGATAGGTGAAGCAAATTATCCAGATTTGGAGCCAACTCAGGCTGCATTGAATGATATCTAGCATATGTTGAATGGCCAGACTGTGTGGGTGCATATACTGCATGGCCAGACTGTGTGGGTGTATATACTGCATGCCCAGACTGTCTGGGTGCAAAAGCTGCATGTGTAGACTGTGTTGCTGCATACGCTGAATGTTGTGCTTGAGCTGACATGTAGCATGAGCTTGTTTGCATGCCAGAAAGGTCTCGGGCAGGTGACTGTATCCAGAGTCTAGAGCCTTCAGCCTGTATACCAAAAGAAATGACAAGCAAGGAAGCACGGTAAAAATAGATCATGAATTAACAATCACATGTAGATGTAGAGTGAGCCATCTACATATATGCCTAATGAAAATTACCTGCTGACTTGGAAGGTATAGATTAGTTTCCTTAAACTGAGGTCCAGCAATGTCATCAAAACTAGATCCACTCCCTCCAGTTGCTGCAGGACTCGCAGCATATCCTGCAGGAGTGCTATAGCTACTATATCCCATGGGAAAAGCCCCATGAAGAGTGTTCCCACTGACAGTGTCTGGCTTATGCTGAGAGAGAGAGTATTTTACAGCTTCAGCAGATAGAGGATATGAGCTACCGGCAGCCAGATTATAATTGCTCCCACTCTGACGTGGAGAATATCCAGGATTGTCTGTGAAGCCATGAACTGTTCCTGGAGCATATAGTGCAGAGAGATACTGATGATAAGGGAGGTAATTGGAAGGAAACTGACAAGTATTCACACCGACAGATTGGGGAAACACCGCCATTGGCTGTTGCTGTGGAGGAATTCTAGCCTGTATTGTTCCAGATTTTTGCATTACATGGGCAGGATCTGTAGTTGATGGTACCACAGAATTTCCAGCCTGGAACATCTTATCTTTATCAGTATCTACATGCAAGAAAGAGCTATTAATAAACTTAAAAGTAAGGGTGGCAGATCATCAATCACCTCCTGTGATGACACTCCACTTTGTCCCCATAATAATGGATGATTTCCATTGTAATTGCTTCCAGATGTAGAACTGACTAGTGGAGAAAAGCGAGTATCTCCTTCCAAGCCAGGTATTAAAAATCGAGTGTAAAAGCTAGACGAGGGATCATGTGCTTGCTGCATCAATCAAAATTTATTAAAAAAAGGTTGAAACAAAGAGCTAAAGAAAGGAAAACAATGCACAAGTGTTAACACTCAAAACCAAGTTCAAATATAATAAAGCGGTATTATTATTAAATGACTTCAATAAAGAAGCATTAGATAAACGTGCGCATCATGTAAGAAAGTAGTTAGTCAATTAGTTAGCACAACTACCTGAGGTATGCTGGATAAGGATATGTATCTCATTGCTCATGCGTATTCATTATTTCACTTGGTATCAGAGTTATTAAGAGTCCTTGCACCTTTGAAAAATGGTTTCTAATTTTCTTGGAAATCATGAACAATCTCAGGAGGAGAGAGAAAAACTCAAAAAGCAAGTTGTTTATTATCAATCTTTAACAAGTGATATTATAAAGTTGCAAAAAAAATTGGGCAGAATATTTTTAACGTTAAAATATTTCCAGCGCTTAAAGTTGTAAACTTTAAAAACGTTTTGTTATTCAGAGGAAAAAAACGTCAGGAAGAAGCCAACACAAACCATGTTCACAAACATGCAACACAGCAGCAGATAACCCAAAAGAAGAGAATTTAACTCAAGCTAACATGCAACCTGCAGAAACCTCAACAACAGTCATACAACTCGGTGCAGACATTTTGAAGCACCAACTGGCAGCACAGATACAGAACTAATATTTCACAAGAACACCCTAGCCCATATAGCCATACCAATCCCTCCAGCACATTCGTGTTCATAACTCAATGAGTTTAAAAGAATTTTATGAGGGGATGAAACAACTATCAGATACACAGCAGAAGATGCAAAAATATCATACATACAGACTTTCAGAAGCCCTAATGTATCCATTGCAACAGTTAATCGAGATACCCAAATACACGTAAGTAAATAGAGCAGAATGAATGAACATACAGAGAAGACCTAAAAATATTAGACATGCTTCTGTTAGCTTTTGGGGTAACTCCAAAAGTGTTTCACCTGGCACTAATACCTCAGTGATGTTTCATGGACATATGGATAGCTCAGTTTGGATGGTGGATGCTAAACTTTGGTGTTATAACCCTATTTGTCACTCCATTATAGTGAGAGAAACCCAGGTTCAACTTACCTCAGTTGTTGGCTAGAATGCATCATTTTTCACCTTTTCTTTTATTTATGTGAGATTTATTCCATGTTAAAAAGGGTGGAACTACACGATTGAGTTATTTCTCATAATTATTTTGTCAAGATTTTACAACTACGAGATAATAATTATTTCATAATTGAGCCAACTGAGAAGAAACTCATAATTGTGAAAAAGGTTTCTAAAGTTTATCATTTCCAAGGAGATCAACTTGACCCACTTTGTGTATGAGTTGGCTAAGTGTCTATTATTGTAGAAGTTCCTAGCTTCTCAAGCCCCTACGTGTCTAGATACATTCTCCCATAGGATAGAATGAACCTATATAATCTCACCAAGAGGAAAGGGTGTTAGAGAGAGTATCCATATTATAACACGAGAGCTCTACTGTATCCAATGTCACATGGTTCAGGTTTGAATTCGAGTTCAACAACAATTAAATTCGATTCAAATTAGAATCTTTTAATAAGGTTTGAATGAGGTTTGCCATTAAGTTTGAGCATATATATAGATATATATGTATAATCTTTAAAATAAAATTGAACATAAAATAATAAATTAAGAATACCTAAATATTATTCATTTCTATTACTTAAATAAAATTATTTTAAAATTATATAATTTAGTTGATACTCTTTATAAATAATCAAAATAATTAATTTCAACCTATCTAATATAAAACTATATTACATATTATATGTTAAAATTTTAAAATATACAACACTTCTATCTTTATAGTTGCGAGTGCTAGGCTCCCTAGTTGCCATAATTTTTCTTTCCATTTTTCTTGCTAACCTGAATGCCTTCTCCAATGAATCAGGTTCCCAAAGGTGAACCTCATGTTGGATATTATCCTTTAAAGTCCCTATGAACACATCAATTCTATGCTCCTCTGGAATATCTTTTTAACCTTATGTTCAATTTTTGGAAGTCCTCAATGTGCTCCATCATTGAACCCTTTTGTTTGAGATTTATCAATTGGCTAAAAAAGGTGTTGCTTTTTGTATCCTCATAATGTGCTATCATTTCTTCCGTAAAAATTGTCCAACTG
Source organism: Pinus tabuliformis (assembly GCA_031772625.1). Taxonomy (NCBI): domain Eukaryota; kingdom Viridiplantae; phylum Streptophyta; class Pinopsida; order Pinales; family Pinaceae; genus Pinus; species Pinus tabuliformis. The sequence continues at coordinate 1,981,304,549 of CM062817.1, read as the reverse complement.
ACATTTTGTTTATGAGAGCAAACCATCGATACCATACAAACTGATTTGGTTCCAAATATAAAGTTGCAATACGTACATTTTGTGTGTTTTGCACATTATGGAGATTGAAAAATTGCTCCATCTGTAGTATCCATGTTCCAGGATCCTTGCCATCAAACTTCCTCAAATCAATTTTTGGAACATGGTGGGTCTTCAATCCAACATTAGAGTCTATGAAATCATGATTAACATTTCTTTTGTTCTCATCATGAGTTTCCTTTACTACCCTTTCACCATTAGTAACCATTTCTTGTAGCAACTTATTCAAATTTATCTTCAATTCTTCCATCTTAGCGTCCATGCCATCCATCTTAGCTTCCATGCCATCCATCTTAAGCTTCCACACCATCCATCTTAACTTGCACGCCATTCATATTAGCTTCCACGCCATTCATCTTGGCTTCAGTTACCTTTTGTGAGAGTGAAATTTGTTGTACTTGGTCTTGTAATTTTGATATATCATGTTGCATTTCTTCCTCTTCTTCACGAGTCATGCTAGAGCTTTCAGGTTGCTTACTAAGTGTTTCCAATTTCTTTCTTTAGGGTATCAATTAATGCTAATAATTCTTCACTATTTCCTTTGAATTCCTTTAAACTAATTTTTCAAACCAATCTTATGCAAAAATTTTAAAAAACTACACACCCTCTTTTTCACTTTGTAAGAACTCGATATTAAATCTGTTGTATCTCTGTAACTGCGGATCTTGAATATCTGAAATCGCATCCTGCAGTAGCCCTTTGAGTCCTCTTCCTAACCCCGCAAGTCGGATCAAGATTGGATTCTCCAGGGAAGCGTTATGCCAGATCTCCCACGATGACCTGATTATAGACTAGTTCAGTAGAGTGAACTTGTACGAAGTGCCACGTGTCACTATTTCGACCTTAGTGCCTAAAACTGATTTACAGAAAACTACAAGCCATCCTCTTTCTGAAACTTCGTACTAAATTTCAATCTGATGCTCAGAACAAAATTTATGACGATTTTCCCCAGGTCACTTGTTTGGAATATAATTCGGGAGTCTACAAAAACCCTAACGTCCTCAAATCATATCTCTAAAAATATAGCGAGACAAGCTTTGAAATTCGGACCCTAAGTTCAGAACGATTTCGGCTCAAAAAGGTTTTTTTTTAGCTTTTGAAACGTCGTAGAAAAAAGTTATAGCGAAATGCCACAATGACTTGTTTGGAGCAGCGAAACCCTAGAATCCAAAGCTCTGATACCAAATGTTATGAAACCAGTTAACAAAAAGATAGAAAAGATAGATCAATGCCTTACAAATAAGCCTCTTCGAGGGGGCAACCTCCTTTACATTACACAAATGAACAATTCTTGGATGATACAAATGACAAGACCTCATTTCTATATATAGAAGTCTAAAGGGTCATAATATAATCAGAGCCGACATAGCAATAATGATATAAGGGCACAATAATAAAAATAGTGGGCTTCTATGGGGCACAATAATAACAATATGGGGACTACATAGGCACAATAATATAATAAGGGGGTTGTACTAATAACAATAAGGGGTTACACTAGTAGTATAGGGACCTAACATCTCACATAAATCCTAAGACTTACATATCATATAGGTTAGTTAATCATTCAAGTAGTGAGTGTCCATTCGGTCACTTGATTTTTTTAATTTATCATAAGCAAGAATTGTGACTCCATTAAAGCACTGGTCTCATACTTGAAATCTAATCTAATCATTAATCTTGCTAAATTTAACCAAGTAACTAGGCCACTCATCTATATCTCCCAAATAGGTTGGTTTCCAATTTGTTTCCTTCACCTCATTCCATAGGGACTACCCCCAAAGCCTGTTATTTGGAGACAACTAGAAGGGAGTGGACAGGGATCAAAGTGACAACCCCCGCCCTGAACTGTTGTCATGGTGTTTGTACATTTGGGCGACAACACTTGTATTTCTCAGTTTTTAGCTTTCTATTTTTCAACAGTATTTTTATGGTGAAATTTGCAGTTGTGATTTTATTCATTGTTATCGTGGCAAATAAACTGCACAATTAAATTTACAGTTAGAAGAATAATTTCTAGTTGTTGCAATAGATGAAATTTTCACAATTTATAGTTGGTTGCCCTCTTGCTCCTTATGGGCTCCACCCATCGAACTCCCCCTCTCCCCAAGTCGAATTTCTCAAAGGGGTGTGTATTCCTTTAGAGTGGCCCCCACTTTCCACTACCCATGAATTTCCCCTTTTCCTTCTAATGTTTGGGAAGCCTCCTTAGCACTTTATCTAATTATTTCTCCTTTATACCCACTTTTCCCAAGTTCAGCACCAAAATTGTGTTTATTCCCAAAATTGCAAAATTGTGGAAGTCCTTGTTACTGCTCAAACTAGCAAGGGTCCTAGGTGGGGATTCTATAGAGAAACTACTACGTCAAGGAGAAATAATGGAGCGATATCCCAATGTCAACTCAGCTAAGGCTCCCTACTCTTTACAGACTTTCACCAATGAGAGGAGACCCGGTATAAGAGATATCACAATGACAAATGGATCAATGATCGGATAAGGAGTGATTCCTAAAGCCTATTCACAAGAGAGACTCAATTAAATAGCTTACTTGGTTGAGAAGCAAGGTGATGGGCTCTCTAAGAAGAGTTATGAGAATACCTTGGCCTAGGGTTAGAGGATATGCCTCGATAAGGGGCTCCCTAGACTTAAGGATTTGTATGGAGAAATGGATTCTATGTAGTCCTTGTGGAATTTGAGTTATAAAGTTGTGGGACCACAGAGAACCCAGGTGGACCCAAACTAGGTCAAGGGAATGGAGTTTATCGACCAAAGAGGGACTTCACTTAGTTAGGAAAGAGAATATGATCAAAGAACTAATTTTCTTTCGAAATTTGAATGCAATGATCCAAGTGAGGACACTGACACAAAATCAGCCTAGGGAGAGAAACGATCCTCCAGCTAGCGCTTGCGATATCTCGGGATTCCACTATCGGTTCAAATTTCGAGGACCCCTTGAGAAGACTCCAATGCAGTTGTGGACCAATTTTCAAGGTGTTTGGATGGCTACAAAAGATTTGGTGTGATGCCCTAGGAGACCTTCAGGGGTGAGGCCTATAATTGGGAGAAGTGAAGAAAAGAGAGGGAAATTTGACCACCAAAGGGATACAAGGATCAATGCCTTATTGCTTGGGCTTAATGGAGTCAAGATACACATAGATCGAGAATTTTGTGTGCTGAGGAGGCCTAATTGATATTTTCTAGCCTCTCAAAGGGTATCAACTAGGTCATTAGGGATTTATACTTCAAATTTGTCAAAGAGATGAAGTTTCGAGGTCTTTCAACTTAAGAGTTGCCTCTAGGAACATTCACCCACCCTCTTCAAGTACAATGCATGCATTAATCACTTATTCAAGTTTCCCAAAAGAATTTTGCATTTTCTTTGACCCATACAAGAATAATGATAATCATAACATGCAGTAAATCAATAAAATAACAAGAATAGCATCAAAATTCGACTTACATCAAAAACAGAGTATATCCATTCATTAACTTTGCATTAGAAAGAAGCCCCAAAGACAATAGGAAAAATCCAAACATCATACTGCATCAAGAAAGCTCAAAACATTTACCCAGCAAAAAGTGTAAAAATATCTCAAGAGATACTAATCCAATCCAAGTGATCATGATTAGAATGAATCACCTCACTTCTATTTATACAATCACTAATGAGTTCGATTTAGCTAATTAGACATATTTGAGCCCCAAATAATAAAATAATGTGCAATAACAACATTTCTTGGTGACAAGCCCACCAAGATAGTTCAACAACATAATAATAAGCCTCTCAAGAGGGTCGAATGATCAATAAAGTGAGTCGTTGGTCCTTTGAGGAGGCCTAATGAAGTCCAATCTGCCATGATCTAAAAATGGACCTCAAACATAGTGGACAAGGGGTTGACCCCTTGTTTCCAACCAAAATCCTTATGGTGCCCCCAAGTGGCTGTGAGGGGCACAAGGACATCCTCATGGGTCTCCAAGTGGATTTTAAATGCCTATAAACCATCTGTAAGGGCTAGGATGATACCATAAGCCCTCTGTGGTGCTCATTTGGACCCTGGATCATTTGTCACGTGCATGACGAAGTTGTGGAGTTGGTTGGGCATTGTGAACCAGGTGCATCATCGTCATCCAAAAGGTGGAACACGAGCAATCAATGAGTGGTGTTGGGGATCCATGAAATACTCTTTGCTATTGTGGAGGCCCATGGCTCTCAACGCTCACCCTACAAGTGCTATTGTGGCCCTCTAAAGGGCTAGGAACCTGTATGGGGATACCAAGCCCCAAATGGAGACCCACTTGCAAGCCTGCAGAAGATCTAATGCGTCCCCTTGCCCTCCAACACAACAAATCATTAGAATAATCAAGTAAAAGAGCTTACAAGTCATGGAATCAATGGGGTACTTCATGGTGGCATGCCCTTCCATAGTGGGCTTTGGCATGTACAAGTGTCTCCAAGCTCAATAGGGGTTAATCAAAGACCCAATTAGGTGGTTTCAACCTTTAAAGGGCGTGACATGTCCATGGTACATCCCTCAAGTGGTAGGTGGCAAATGATATAGTAATGGAATGGAGTGGGTATCAAGGGAATCATCCAAACCACATGTCATGGTGCAAGGGTAATTATAATAAAGGAAGCCCACACCTGGGTATGAGTGTAGGAGGGAGAAAATCATGGTACATGAGTCACCCAGGCTTTTGTTTTTCCACCCTTCTCTATATGCCTTTTGCCTTCGATTTTTCTTCATAACTGCTCGAGGCTCCCAAGGGATGAGAGCATGATGTGTAATATATAGCAGTGGATACCTCCTTAAGGTGGGGCAATTCATCGCCCACTAAGGGTTTGGACAATCATGGGTTCCTTAATGATGGAGGGGGCTCATCTAGGGCCAAATTATGCTTTTTCTTTTCTTTTTAGCTGCATCAACTTCCGAGGCGTTGTTCCGGGCCTGACCCACGGTGTGGACAAGGGGAGGGGGGAGGCTAACCTTATGTGGACCCTGTTGACCCTGCCACCTACACCTACCTACAAGTCAATGAGAAAAGCCTTCAACCCCACAAGGTGTGGTTGGTGGCGGGAACTCATAGAAGGGGTTGTCAAACTAATCCTAACTCTCTCTGTTTAAGCTATCTCCTAGGTTAGCTAAGGGGGGTAGTCCCTAATGAAAAGTTAAGTTAAAAAGAGATATGAGTTTCTAGGAGAATTGTTACAGTTAAATAGATTATTTCTTTAAGATTTATAAGCAAAAACTGAGATGAGCAATAACCATCATAAGATAAGCATGAAATACATAAACAACCAGCGCCTTCCAAGTATTTGCTCTTTAAGAAATGAAATTGTGTTTTGCTTAAAACAAAAGTAGAATGCTTCAAAAATTGAAATCAAAGCAAAGAAAATCATAAACCCAATGCAACCAACATATCATCCAGTGAATATGAAACAACTTCCTTTTTGCTTAGTCATGCAATAGATCCATAGGCAAGGACAGAAATGACAACATGGAAGGTCAAGTCGGGAAGCGGGAAAATGAAGTAACCACTCATGGTGTATCATGGGGGAAGAGAGAGTAAAGGGATGTAATCTATTACACATGATCCTTTCTTCCAACCAAAAGATAGAGATATTAACAATCAAATTCATAAACTTCTCATGGATGGAAACCTCGGGCATATCATCCCCATCATCGTCCTTATCATTAATATCATGCTTCATGGCCACCATAAGGTCGTGATTGGGAGGAAAGAGAGATTTATGACATGGGATGACACAAGAGGCAGGTTGCTCATGACGATCATATTCACAATCCTGAAGGTACAAGGGGGGAGGAATGGTACATCTAATGGATAGCTTCTCCTCAGCATCATGAGTAGGAAAGGGAAAGGGATCATCAATAGTTGTGACAGTGTGATAATGGCCAAGGTGAGGGTTCGTCGATAATGTAGCTATGCCACAGAACCCTAAAGAAGGCATGGGAAAGCAAAGCCTTTGTCAGTTTCATCATCGATACCATAAATGGGGTCCGCTATTTCCAATAAACCTTCTTCATGCATGGGAAAACAATGACCCTCCCTTTCAATGGTGTGAGTAGTCATATCATTATGAGTAATGTCCTGGAGAAAAGGAGAGTCAATTTCAACCTCATTTTCCATGTCAGTATCATAAATAGGGTCACTGTCAAAATGATGGTTGCCCATATCCCATCTTCCCTCATTAATGCACAAGAAATTAGAAATGTCATCTTTAGAGGGAGCTACAATATCCATATCTTCAAACCCTCTTTCCTGAATGAAGGTCCCTACTTCATCATGTTCATCCTCATGGACTTCAATAGGGCTTTCACTCATGTCATGGACATTCTCAATCCTTAAATTTGCATCCTTAAGGTCTCCATTACAATCTTCTTTAGATTGATCCCATTCATCCATATATTCCTCACTTTCATGATGATCCTTCACACTTGAATTTTCTTCAAGGTCACCATGATCACCCAACTGATTACATTCTATGGGGCTTTGTGATTGATTGTAATATTTTTCATTGATAAGGTCAGTCAAAATGTTAAAAACACAAGTTCGGCTAGCAAATTCAAAGAGACGATTAGGATCTTTCTCATAGGCACACATTATTATGTAGAGTTGCTTTTGTGTTGTCCCATGAAACCTGAGCATGAATTCTTTATCCATGTTCTCCAATAAATCTTCATAAAACTCAGCATATTTGTCCACATTCTTTTGCAGTTCTTGAAAGTATTGATCATTGATTTTTGCAAATGTAGAACCAAGATTAATCTCTTTTTGAAAATTGTCCATTTTTCATGATTTTGCACATTAGGATTAAAATGGAGTCACCAAGATGAATTAAAATGCCTAGATAGATGTTTGCTTCACCCTACAAGCATTAAATTTGAAGTTCAATGAAGAACTAGGGCTTCGTTCTTCCAATGGAGTCACCAATAATGATATGTCAATATATCGTATGTGGAAAAACACACGTCTCGTGTCCCCGACAACAGTGCCAAAATGTTACCGCTCAAACTAGCAAGGGTCCTAAGAAGGGATCCTATAGAGCAACTACTAGATCAAGGGGCAACAATGAAGCGATAACCCAATGTCACCTCAGCAAAGGCTCCCTATTCTTTACGGACTTTCACCGATGGGAGGAGACCCCATATAAGAGGAATCACAATGATGAATGGATCAATGATCGGATAAGGAGTGATTCCTAAAGCCTATTCACAAGAGAGAATCAATTAAATAGCTTACTTGGTTGAGAAGCAAGGTGATGGGCTCTTTAAGAAGGGCTATGAGAATACCTTGGCCTAGGGTTCGAGGATATGCCTTGACAAGGTGTTATAGATCTAACCCAAAAATATATGATAATAGAAATAAACCCAAGAAATAATCACCAAAAAAAACAAGATCTGAATGTAGATAGAAATGCTTCTTTATTGATCAAACCCTTAAGATAGGGCAACACCATAGATTCACTCCTTAAGGAAAGAGAACACTCCACAAGCCATATGCCTATTCATACAACATTCCTAGACAGCTCTCCATGTGGAGTCTCTAGCCTCTATATAGGCCTCATACATACAATACCATGGGTCATTACCGTGGTTCTCTCATACCATCGAACCAATACCATGGGCCCATTACATTATTACTAACTATTTGTGGTCCCTTACATGATACGGGTTAACCACCTTATTTATTACTATGGCTCATCCCATTATTACATTATTCCCTTGGGTACCTCCCTTTGTACCCCATATTATCCCCCCTAGGTATATAACATTCCACCCCCTTAGCATGTTTCGTCCCCGAAACATGGGAAGAACATAAATAATAAGATTTACTCAAAAAAGTAGTCCACAGGTACCATGCACGTGCATCTAGCCATCCAAGAGAAAGGAGAATCCTCGATCCCATTGGTGCCTCGCTCGCTTGAGATGGAAGTTGACCGTGGCAGCTCTTCTGTGTTGATGTGTAGTAGGTGGATCTTCACTCCGCTCTATCTGTCATGCAGGGGTTGTTGTCCTTGTGGCTAATTGGTTGCCATCTTGTTGGTTGTTGTCTTACGGGGTGATGTGGGTGATGATATGTTGAAGTTTTAACCCACGGTGTCTTTTTTTTTAATTCACCTTTTACTAGAGCCTGATTGTTATTTGGTGCATGTTGGGCTGCTTGCTGTGGTGTCTTATCTTCCAATATTACTTCAACCACTGAGCCCTCATCTGATGTATCAGTACCTGTAACATTTTCTGCTTCAGCCTCTGTTTGTGTTTGATTGTCAATCATCTCTGGCTCATCATCTAATATGTCAGTCCCTGGAACATCTTCTGCTCCAGCCTCCATGTACTCTACCTATTTATTGATGAAAATATCCTATAATGTAATTTTATTCTTTTTATACCAGAGCTTCAGGAATTTCTTTTGCACATTAATATTGATAGTACCCACAGATTCCATCCAAGGATATCCCAAAACAACATCCATATTATCCATCTCTAAAGTATAAAAATCACCATGCAACACATACTTATCCATAGAAATCTTCAAATCCTTATACACTTGAACATCCTCATCATCCACCTATGTGTTTTCAATGTGTTTCACTGGAACTTGCAATTTTTTTGCCAAATTAACATTGATAACATTATGCTTGCAACTGGATTTATAGAAACAATGATCTTCTCCTTTTGAATCAATCTATGAACCTATAATAAGGATATACCAGTAGGAAATAACCCCACATGTTTCCCCTTATCTTGTTTTCTAGACTGAGACCATTTGTCCATAAGGAGTTTTTCTAATTCTTCATTCGAAAATTTGGACAAGTCTTTGATGCCAAGTGAGTTCCACCATATGGCGGTCTCTTCTTTCAAACCAATTAGTACTATAGACTTCTAAAATACCTCATATATGCTCTTTAGTTTTTGTATGAATTTTTCAATAGTAGGGCTATCATCTTTTCCTGTAAAATTTTCCATGAAGAGGGTTTGAAAAAAATTCACTTACTTGGCGAAAATTTGAAATGGCCACAATTCCGTCAATATTGCTCAGAATCTCTATTATGACCTATTTTCAGAAATGGAACAACCATTCTGCATCTGCCCATGTGATAGAAATCTTGAGCCAGGCACTGGAATTTCAGATCTGCGCTGCAACTCTCCCGCCGTCACCAAAATTTCTAAAAAAAAACGCTGATTTTAAATCAGCGATATCTCCCTCATCCGGACTCCGATTCGACTGATTTTTTTTTGAAATCGGGTATTTTTTCACAAAGAATTCAGATCTACAATTAGATTTTGCAGATTTTGCCCCAAAATGTACAGATCTGCGCTGCAAACTCGCTGCCCCGAAAAAATGTCTGCAACACCACTGATTTTTAGATCAGCAATATCTCCTTCATCCGGACTCCGATTCGGCCGAATTTATTTTTTTTGAAATTGGGTATTTTTTCGCAAAGAAACCAAATCTGCAATTAGATTTTGTAGATTTTGCCTCAAAATGTACAGATCTGATCTGCAAACTCGCCACCCCAGAAATCCTGCAAGACAAAAGAAAAATTCTCCACTTTTGCCCAAGAAAGTGCTCTGATACCACTTGTTATAGATCTAACCCAGAAATATATGATAATAGAAATAAACCCAAGAAATAATCACCAAAAATAACAAGATCTGAATATAGATAGAAATGCTTCTTTATTGATCAAACCCTTAAGGTAGGGCAACACCATAAATTCACTCCTTAAGGAAGGAGAACACTCCACAAGCCATATGCATGTTCATACAACATTCCTTGACATCTCTCCATGTGGAGTCTCTAGCCTCTATATAGGCCTCATACATACAATACCATGGGTCATTACCATGGTTCTCTCATACCATCGAACTAATACCTGGGCCCATTACATTATTACTAACTACTTGTGGTCCCTTACATGATATGGGTTAACCACCTTATTTATTACTATCGCCCATCCCATTATTACATTATTCCCTTGGGTACCTCCCTTTGTACCCCATATTATCCCCCCCTAGGTATATAACACAAGGGGTTACCTAGACTTAAGGATCCTTATGGAGAAATGGATTCTATATAGTCCTTGTGGAATTTGAGTTATAAAGTTGAGTGACCACAGAGAACCCAGGTGGACCCACACTAGGTCAAGAGTATGGAGTTGATCGACCAAAGAGGGGCTTGACCTAATTAGGGAAGATAATAGGATCAAAGAACTAAATTTCTTTTGAAATTTGAATGCAATGATCCAAGTGAGGACACTAACCCAAAATCAGCTTAGGGAGAGAAATGATCCTTGAGCTAGGGCTTGCAATATCTCAGGATTCCTCCTTCAAATTGTGCTCAAATTTGGAGAACCCCTTGAGAAGACCCCAGTGCAATCGTGGACTAATTTTCAAGGTGTTTGGATGGCTACAAAATATTTTGTGTGATGCCCTAGGAGACCTTCTGGGGTTAGGCCTAGAATTGGGAGAAGTGAAGAAAAGAGAGAAATTTTACCACCAAATGGATAAGAGGATCAGTGCCTTATTGTTTGGCCTTAATGGAGTTGAGATACACAGATCGAGAATTTCATTTGCTAAGGAGGCCCAACTCTTTGAAGGCCTTGCATTCTAAAATGAAATGTTTTTGTTTCCACTTTTCCCGAAAAGCAAAAAATACATACTCTTTCCTCCCACACTTCTTTTGGCCTTTTCCAGCGCCCTGTTTCACAATGGAGTTGATGAGAATTAGTCCTTAATTGATCAAAAAGAATTTTGGCTCTCAAAGAAATATTGACCTCTATGTACGCTTTTTGTTGATGATTACGAGTGGGATTAAACTCTTCAATATAGTATTTCTTCTTTCTCCCTAGCTCCTTCTCACAAGTACATTTGTGGAACTTATCCATAACAAAAGTATTTATCTCTTTAATATTTGTGAGACACATGCTCAAGCAAATACCCCATTTACTAAACCGTTGTTTTGCTGCATCCAAGTATTCTTTCATTTGCACAATATGTCATTAAAAATTTAACAAAGTCAAGCCTATTATATCTTATACTATGTACCCCTATGTTACCAGAAACGGAAGGGGAGCATTCATTTCCGAAAAAAAAAAAAAACGCAAAGAAAACAGAACGGTACGGAAAACACCATTTTGTACGATCGTTTTCGTTTTCAATACATGAAACCAGTTTATCGAGAAACGAATGGTTTTTTGAAACGGTTTTCTGAGGAATATTGTTCTGGTTCATTTGTAATGTTGGTCTCATTCCGATTGGGCATTGAGCCTAATAAAAAAAAGCAAAGATTGGTTTTCGAGAAACGTTGTTCTAGTTCGTTTGTAATGTTGGTCTCATTCTGATTGGACGTTGAGTCGAATTAAAAAAAATGAAGGTTGGTTTTGTGGATAGTTTTCAGAGGTGGTTTAATGGTCTGTTGTACTTAGCCTAAAATTTCTTTAACAACATTGTCCATTTAGGGATTTTGTTTGTTAAAATTATATTATTTCGATGTGTTGCCTATTGTTATGTTTTTTTTAATGTTTTAATTATTTTTTCTTAATTTTTGTGTTGGTTCTATTTAAAAGTGTATTTAGTGTAGAGTTTCTTATATAATTTTATTGTATTTAATATTTAAAAAATATTTCTTTATACAAAACTATAAATTTAAATGCATAGGGTTACATTATATATTATTTTTATTATTATAAAGATTAATTACTATTATAATGGATTAACGATAAAGATTTGATAGTTTAATGGTAACAGTTTTTTAGGTTTTGTCTTCAAACATTAGTTGTAGCATTTATGGTTCTCAACCCTTCCGTTTTTTCTATACAAAATGCCAGGGGAGTGAGAAACACTCCTTCCTATAGCAAGATAGTTGAAAGTAGTAGTAGTTCTAAACAGCCCTCTACTTTTGGCTCGATTCCCAAATCCCAATGGAGCTCAATTCAATTCTATTTAAAAGTGCATTTAGTGTAGAGTTTCCTATATAGTTTTATTGTATTTAATATTTAAAAATTGTTTCTTTATACAAAACTATAAATTTAAATGCATATGGTTACATTATATATTATTTTTTATTATTATAAAGATTAATTACTATTATAATGGATTAATGATAAAGTTTTGAAATTTTGGTTGTAACTTTTTTTAAGTTTTATCTTCAAACATTAGTTGTAGCATTTATGTTTCTCAACTCTTCCGCTTTTTCTATGCAAAATTCCAGTAGAGGGAGCAACACTCCTTCCTATAGCAAGATATTTGATGGTAGTAGTAGTGCTAAACAACCCTCTAATTTTGGTTCAATTCCGGAATCCCAATGGAGCTCAATTCAATCTTCACCATCCTATTACCCAACTAAGGAAACTACAGCCTAGTAGTTGCTTGCCAAATACTACAATATAGCCCAAATTTGAGGTCCGCTCAAATCATATGGGAGAATATACACATGATATGTGAGATCATGTACTCATCCAGAAATTTCTAGGGATATGGCCTTCAAAAAAATCCTACTCTTACTAGGTCCAAATCAAGTGGAAAAGGAAAGGCCAAATCAAGCTTGATTTCGATGCCAAAGTTTTCTTCACTATTGTATTTGTCAGCGTAGATGATCAAACATGGGCTTTTGAGAATGACCCATGTAAGCAACACAAGCTTTGTTTCTCACTATGAATATTTGAGAATGGCATATGTGAGCAATGAAAGCCTATGAGCAACTACCTATGAACCACATTATTGGAAAATGCGGATGATGTATGCTTTGTTTTATGTTTTCACATTTTTCCTTTTTTTTTTCTCTCCCCGTTTCTTGAATGCGAAACCTCCAAACTATGTTTCTTTCCCACTGTCGTTTCTCATTTCGTTTCCTGTTTCTCGTTTCTGATAACATAAATGTACCCTGTATCGATTTGGTCACACATGTCATATTGTTTCGAACCCCAAATCAACGCCACGTTTGAGGGACCATGCCTTTCAAATATATTTCCTCGGCCTCTATAAAATCAAGTGCAATCACTCTCCATGACATACACACAATAAAAATTGTACGATTTCATCTGTAAACTCAATTGCGGGTCTGTTGAGCAGAAAAACTTCAATGATGAGGCAAATTCTGTGATGGGATTTTGGTATAAGTTTTTTTTTTTGGGGGTTTCGTTTTCTCTGAAATTATCTTTGCGGGTAATCTCTTTCTCATCAGCATCTACGACCATGTAAAGGGTTCCTTTTGATCGTATTGGATTTTCGCTATGTGCAGGTGGAACTAAAGACGTTCTCGGCTCTTTGTAAAATCAGAATGAAGAAGTGAGGTTATTCTCATATTCTTATTGCCCAATCCTCTGCCGCTTGATCATATCATTCATTGATCTAGGCTCAAAGATTTTGCTACGGTCCTGTGCTTGGCAAGGAGAAAACCGTAAGGCGTTTGATACAGTTTTGTGCAAATTTGCCGTGAAGTTTTGAGCGCAAATTTGTGCTGATAATTGCACCCTGAATCTGAAACCCTTATAGCGCAGAGATCTCTTTAATAATGTAATCTCGCTGTCCTGAAGCTTTGATCAGTACCTGTGATTGATATCTATATATATATATATATATATATATATATATATGACCCTTGACAAATGGTTTAATAACTTCAACCTACTATTCTGTTCTCTATCAAAATAAGTGCATTACACCCTTGTAGAAGAGGTTGATCACCTTGAAACTGCATTGAAGTTGAACAAAGGTTTATTGTCAAGAGTTTTGTAGACCTGTGATTTTGTAAAGCTCGCATTTAGTCCTCTACTACAGTGACATGAAGCAATTGATATCACTTTGCGTAGCATTGAGGAAGTGATCTACGTGACTGTGTCGTGAAATCATTTGGGCATACTTCTTGTACATGCATTTATTTGTCTATAGCTGACCTTCATACCTGTGGACTGTAATTTGAGGCCTTTGAAGATTAGCATCATAGTTGATATTATTTGGATTGCAGACCTAAGATAGAAGGAGTTTCTTATGCTCTGGAACTTGAGGTTTGGTAAATACAGTTCTCCTTGTCATAATCTATTCTGTGCATTAATGCCATACGTGAACAAGGATCTCTACAACCTGCAGTAGTAATTGTTTGCAGATACAGTAATGTTTCGACAGTGATCAACAGCAGTAAGGTTTGCAGTGTGATTGGTTGTTTGCAGACACCTTTCTCTTAATGCTTGACAATGATAGTGACCTTGTCATACAGCAGTAATATGACAGTGACCTTATTGCACAACAATAACGTTATTGTATAACCATAATTTTAATGATACTGTGATGAATGGAAATGCAATGATGACATTCTTCAAGACCTTGATGACAGCTGGTATATGCCAGAGACACTATGATGATGATTGTGACAATGATCTTCACATCCATAACTTAGAAGTTTGACAGTGACCTTGATCAGACATTGGAGCTTGCATTTGTCATATGGAGTATTGTTGATAACAGTGCATTATTTGACAGTGACAGGGATGTGACAATATCATTCATATGTGACAGTGATCTTCTTGATGGTGTTATTAATAGTGAACATATATGACACCATAACAGTAATGTGACCATGATATGACAGCGTTTGCAACAGTGATGCATGTGACAGTGCCCTTGATGTGTGTGTGCATTTTTTAGTTGGCAAGTTCCAATTTGGTCCCAGCCTGTCGCTCACCCAGTTCTGGATGCCATTCTAGTTATGGTAAATTTGGCAAGAAGTTTATTTGTCTAGCAAAACAAAATCTGTAGGCTTGACAGATTCCATGAGCAGACGAAAATAAGAGAACAGACTCTGCAGAAAGGTCATACTTTTACCTTTAGTATCAAAAAAAATATATATATTTGTGCAGAGTCAATATATTGTTTTGGCATGTGTAAACCTCAAACTCGTTATTATAGAAGACTCTGTGTGTGTGTATTTGTTGGCTTGACCCATGGGGGATTTGAACCTTGAATCTCGTGGTTTTTACATAATACTTCATAACATGGCGATCGCCAATTGAGCTGCCCCCTGTGGACACAAACACACAAACAGTGTGTGTGTGTGTGTATGGAAGGAAAATACATGTTTTAGTCACCACAAAATCCTTCAAAACTATTCAAAAATTATCCAAGATCAATTTGACAAAAATTATGAACATGTTGAAGTTCAACCCCATAAAGGAAAGAGTGAAAATGAAGAAGGACTATCTTCATTAATCAACAACACAAATTTCCAACAAGGTTCTCGAATTCAATACTTGTCAAAATGAATCTATTCCTGCCTCCTTAAGAAGAGATGGCAAAATTTTTTTCTTAGGTGTGTTCCTTCTTCAGTGAGAAGAGATGACAAAATGATTGCTCAGGTGAATTTCTGCTTCAATGTAAAGATATGGAAAGATGATTGTTTAGGTGGAAGTAGATATTCTTCCTTCAAAATGGAGGTTATGGCAATTTGACAGAGCACAGGCACAGGTCCCAGAATCTCGAAAGATCAGCAACAGAAAAATAAAAAGGGTTGTTTCGTTTATTATCACTGTAATCATTCTTGTAAAACTTTGAATTTTTTATGAAAGCAGGGTGAGATAGTTCAAAACAGTATTGTTGACGGTTGTGCTAACCAGGGGGTCCTGGAGTATTAGCATTCCTACACTAAGTTCAAATGTAATAAAGTGATGTTATCATTGAATGAATTTAATAAACAAGTACTAGCTATAAGTGCTTATTATGTAATAAAGCAGTTAGGCACATCAGGTAGCACAACTACCTAAGGTATGCTGTACAAGGTATTAAGGAGATGTATCTCATTGTATTATATGACTCCATTTATCATAAAATAATAAATTATAGATTCCATATCTTTGTTATCGAGTGTATACATTGTTTAACAAGCAATCTCTGAGGAAGAAATTAGAATGAAAAATCACAAGCCAGACTTCCCAAGAATAGTTGCAGAGTCAGAACAGATCAAAAGCATCTTCTGCAAACACTCAGCATGAAAAAATTGCAGTACCCAATTCACTAATAAGCATTATCTGAGAAAAGATTAAAAGAAGAAAGAAAAGTAGGATAAACAGTCAAAGAAGTACCCATTTCTAACTGCATTGCAAGGAGGAGGATAATTCACATGGAGACACCTATTTACAAATGGAGAAGCAAATACTTGCAACATACCGGAAAGTTTGGTAAGTGAGAAACATCTTGCTGATGTGACTCTGCTGGTTCATAAGGGTTATTCTGCATAAATTGTGTCATTGACTCCATATTTGTATAATTCATTGCATTTTGAAGAAGAGAAAACTGTGAGCCAGATGCAGCAACTGGCTCTTGTTTGAATGGTTTAGGCAGTGAACCAGTAGTTGGAGAGAGAGTCATTTGACCATCATCAGTGCTGCTAGAAATGTTCTCTATTGTACTTGTAGATGTCTGCAGGTGATGTGAATAAACCTCACTGCAGTGTGAATAATACTCTTTTGGATGATGTGAATAACCCTCACTTGGAACAAATGATGCTGCTTTTGATTGTCTGCAAAAAGAAAAATCCATGATAACAATCAGGGGTCACTGAAGAGTTTGTAAATATTAAATAATGTCTGTTTTCACAAGCTCATATTTCAGTCCAAAGTTCAAACGCACTGGAAAAATCTGATAAAGAAACAGAAACCTTGAAGGATGTTCTTCCTTCGGTTCCTCGCCTTCCTGGGATGCTTCTGGTAGGTCTGTGTAGTTTTTATCACATTCATCATTAGCAAAGCTTGAACTGACATTTGTAGCAAAGCCTGCAACAAAGCTTCCAAAACTGATCCCTGTACGATCAGCTTCGGGAACTTGAAGGTGATTTGGTATGATTACATGTAGATCATCCCTAACATTCAATTCTTCAAGTTTCTCCTGCAACTTGGCAGCTTGATCTTCCAATTTTGCAGAGCTAGGAGATTGTACAGATGATATGCTAGCTTCAGAAGATTTAATGTTATTAGTGGATGTACCAATGACCCCAGAAACAGGCGGAGAATTTTGGTCAATGGACTTTAGCTTCCAATCCTTGTTAGATCCAACAGCTGCATGCAAAAGGGTAAACTTTCAGACAAAGTGTAGAAAGGAAAACTTCTTGTTCTACTTTATACAATTCTTTTTATATTTATAAAGAATGTAAGGTACTTATAAATATAACATCATGATAAAACACAAGCTATTGATTTACCAATATCCACAACCACTGATCTCTCATTTTTATCCATTGGACCTGTTGCACTCATTTTGTCACAAGTCCAAGGAGGCAGTTGTACAAAAAAATTTAAAATTCAGAATCATCAACCAGCATTTTGTTGTATCATTGTAAACCCCAATTCTGCAAGTTGTAATGTAAATGATGCTAGTACGACCATTTAATTATATAACAACCTAGGTAAGCCTATGATTTTGGCGACAAATTTCATCCTAAGAGGTTTTATACTAAGTTACCAGGATTCGGATACAGATCCGGATCCGGATCCGGATTCGCTAGTTTTTTGAAAATCCAGGATCCGGATACGGCAAGGATACGGCAAGTACAAAAAATATAATAATATTAAAAATATAATAAAATTAATAATAGACACAAAATCATACATTTTTATATATATATTAAAGCTAAATCATTGTCATTCATTTTGTGCTTTTACCATATATTCAAGTTCATCTTTAATTATCTCTTTAAATTAACAAATTGTTGTTTTTTAAGTTTGCATTCATAAAACACTATCATTAGTTTATGCCCACACACCTATATTTTAAGATTATTAAGACAAAACTAAATTTAAAATTATATCTATATATCAATATGTATATTTAAATTTGTATAAATTTTATATATCATTTTAAATTTTAAATTAATTAATAAAAATTAGAAAAAAAAATATTTTAAAATAAAAAATATATGCTCAAATTCGAATCTATAAGTCAAAACTAAATTATAAATAAAAAGCAATATAATTTAAAAAATACATACCTATATTTTAAGTTTATTAAGACAAAACTAAACTTAAAATTATATATATATATTTGAAATTTGTATAAATTTTATATATCGTTTTAAATTTTAAATTAATTAATAAAAATTAGCAAAAAATTATATGTTAAAATCCCAATCTATAAGTCAAAATATAGGTCTAATAGCTCGTAAAAGCTCGGGTCATGGGTCATAACACCGCAACTAGCGCAGTTGACTGCAGATCAAGGGCTGTGATAAAATGGTGTGTTGGTTGGATTTTACTTTACAGTAGAAAGATCAATATCTGCCTGTAATGTTATGCTTCGCGTGCTCGAAACTCTGCACGTTTAAAAATTCCAGAGATCGTTTAACTTGAAGCCAAGGTTCGGCGTTCGAAACCCTTGGAAATGTACAATGACTTTTCGATTCCCGCAGACACCACGAATGTCTACAAAGTAAAAAAAACATGGCAAAAAACTTAGAAATCCGGAAAAGTGACACGGGATCCGTTTCCAGATTTCAACATCTGTTTCTAACAAACATTAATACGCCACGTGCCGGTTCTTGGGCGTATTTACGCGGATCCGGATCCGAATCCGGATCAGATCCGTGGATCCGTGGATCCTGTACCCCAGAGGGCCGGATCCGGTAACTTAGGTTTTATAACCTCACCGCATTATGTGTGTTTCTAAACACGGATAATTGGCAGAGTTTTTCCTCCTGCTTAAACCCCAAAGCTAGGGTAGAATTCATTGACAGAGTTCTAGGTGAGTCCTAGTGTTATATGAAGTCTTTGTAAAAGTGGTTTGGGAATAATTAAAGCTATTTGGCTAAATTATTTTATTACAAACCACTTGGTTTACTAGATCATATTGTGTCACAGAATTGGTAAATATTATGAGCGCCTATAACGAATGAGTATTCCTTGTTTGAGGGTTGAATTTGTAATATCTAATATAAAAAATATTTTAGTGCATGGTCCCTCACAATCAGACACCATGGCTAAAATATTTTATGGTGGAAAAATTAATTAATCCCCTCTAGTGTCAAATAAAAAATAAAATTCAGGCAAAAAATAAAATTAAATCCTAAGCCAGAAAATTAATTAATTTGGAGTAAAAAAATTAATTTCTGAGAAATAAATTTCTCCGAGTAGAAAATGACCAAAAAATTCGTAGGTGAAAAAGAAGTTAATTTTTGGAAGTCCCCCACCAAGGTAGAAATGGATTTTTTGAGAAAAATTAAGCCCTTGGGCCTTGGTGGTTAAGTCAAAGTCGAATTTTTGAGGAAATTAATCCAAAAAAAATAATTTTTGGTTTAATAAAAAATGGGTTTTATGAGAAATTCGAAAATTCCTCAAAAATAAATATTTTCAACGCAAAAATCAAAAGATGATCAAATATTTATCAACGGGCGAGATTATTTTGATGAGGATCAAGCCAAATAGTTATTTTCCACTTGGAGGGTATATCTATAAATTTGAAGCCCTTTTGCTTCTCAAGACACAATGATGATGACTCTGGTTCTAGACTGATGTAATTTTGTAATGTTGGTGTTGAGCCATTATTCTGCTGGGAACGTTTGAATATCATAATAAAAAACTTTGGGGTTCAGTTCATGGTGTCTTTGTCTCATTGATCTGTGGTACATGCTAGTTATGTGCTAATCCTATATTGTGCTTCAGTGTTATATAAGTTGTTATTTCATTTTCCAATGATAAGAACATTCTCTTGGTAAATTTTGGATTTATCTTAGATGATCTGATTCATTATATGATTTAACAATTTTTCTTGGGAGATATTATAGAGATCTGCAAGTACACTAGCCCTTGGGCTCCAAGTTCAGAGACTGTGGGCATGAGTTGACGAGATATTATAGAGATATGCAAGTACACTAGCCCTTGGGCTCCAAGTTCACAGACTGTGGGCATGGGCTGACCTTGTTTGGGCTCCAGGAAATTTATATGATTTTCTTACTTCGCTAGGATTCTGGTTAATACACTATCTTTTGAAATACATTGAGTGATTGTCATTATTTTAAAAAAATCATTTACTCAAAAAAAAAAATTACAAGCCTTGTATATTTGTAAATATCTTGAGAATATTTTGTAAAAAAAAAAAAAAAAAAATTGTAAAAAAAATTCTAACCCTTGTTTTGCAGCGATTGGGTTTTGGGGTTTATTTTGAATTTTGTATATATTGGGGTTTTGGGAAACTTTTTATCCCATTTCTGCAAGTGAGCTTCAAGAAGATTGTGTTGGGATTTTGAGCTAGATCTAGGCCCTTGTGGGTAAGATCTAGTCTCCATTTGATTTGCAGGGCCAGCATCCAAGAATTTTGCAATGATTTGGGCCAAATTGAAGATCTAAAACAAATTTGAAGTACTTTGCAGGGTTTCAAAAAAATTTAGGGCCTCTAGGCCCAACGTTTTTCTCCTAACCCTAGTTGTTGCCCTTGTTAGTCTAGTCGCAGCCATAAAAGGGCCACGGCCCCCTTGATTTACCCTTCTCGTGAGACAAAAAGGCCTCGGCCTCCCTTTAGGCTAGAAGGCAACCCTTCTAGGGCCTCTCGTGAGCCTTGTTACCACTCAAACCAGTAGGGGACCTAAAGGGGTTCCTAAAAGGGCAACTGCTAGGTCAAGGGCAACTGTGGAGGCCTAACCCACTGTCACCATAGCTAAGTCTCCCTACTCTTTACGGACTTTCACTGATGGGAGGAGTCCCAGTGGTGTAGGGATTCACTTATAAAGTTTATGTCAATGGATAGGTGAGAAGTGACCCTGAAAACCCTTTCCCAAGGATGGAGTGAAGAATGGATCTCGCTTGCTCTTTAAGCAAGGGACTTGTTCCACCAGGGATAAGGGGTGAGGATTGGAGGATTGAGATAGAAAGGATAGGCTTATGAACAAGTTTCTCAATCCCTATAATTCTTGGGAAAATTGTATTCCTAAATGGTCCTTGACAAATAGTCTTTATTGAGAAGCGGGACCAAACGGAACAAGTGGACCCAGCCTAGGTTCGGGATGGAATGTAGCAACCAATGATATTCCTATCTTGGACAAGGTGAGGGGAAGGGCCAAACGAGAATACTTTCTTCAAAAGGTTGAATTGATCCTATTGAGGTCTAGGCTTGGGGATGCCTAGGCACAATTCGATCCTAAAGCTAGGGCTTGAGATTCCCGAAGATTCCACCATTAAAATTGCCTCAAATTTGAAGGAGAGGGAGGGGACCCACTAGCGCAGTAGCCTATAGGAGATCGAATTTTTTCCTTGGGTCAATTCCCTGGAAATTGATGCCCTATGTGACCTAATGCGGCTAAACTTGGGGAAAAGGGGAAAATGGTTAAAAGAGGGTTGAAATGATCACCCTTTTTCAGGGATCAGTGCCTAGTTCACTTGGGGATATGGAGTCAAGGATAATGATGAGTAAGAACTTGGTTTCTTGATCAAGGAGGCCTAGAAAGTCAACTTCGTCCAATGTTGAGAGAGAAAAGAAAAGTGACCTTCAGGCATTTATACTTCAAAGCAAATGATGCGAGCTTTCGAGATAAATAAATCTCTAGGACATTTCATTCATATAACATTGGCCCATACATTAAATTAGCTAAAACATGCTCAATTCCACATTTCGATAATGCAGCAACTAGCCCTAATTTGAGCAGTATGCAGCATTGGAAAAAGAGTATTTGAAAAGACTCCTATCCCGCCGATATGGGAGATAGATGTAATGAAATTGAATCGATTTTTCTTCCATCTGGTTTGATCTATTGTTTCAGTTAAGAGGAGTCATGGAAAGGACAGGTTCGAAATCACGATCAATCCCTTTCTCAAATCCTGCTGCAGCTGCACGAGCCCTTCCCTCATGCCACAAATGACCTACGAAGAAGAAAAATCCTAGAACGAAATGGGAGGTGGATAACCAACTTCGGGGAGAGACATAATTCACCGCATTGATTTCGGTAGCTACACCACCCACAGAATTTAAAGAACCTAAAGGAGCATGAGTCATATATTCTGCTGAACGTCGTTCCTGCCAAGGCTGTATGTCTTTTCTCAACTTGCTCAGATCCAAACCATTAGGGCCCCTTAGGGGTTCCAACCAAGGAGCACGGAGATCCCAAAAACGCATCGTTTCCCCTCCAAAGATAATTTCTCCAGTCGGAGAACGCATAAGGTATTTACCTAAACCAGTAGGTCCTTGGGCAGACCCCACACTAGCTCCAAGACATTGGTCTCTAACTAAAAAAGTAAACGCTTGAGCTTGAGAGGCTTCTGGGCCGGTGGGCCCATAAAATTCACTGGGATAAACGGTATTGTTGAACCAAACAAAACAACAAGCAATAAAACCAAAGAGGGATAGAGCCGCTAAACTATAGGACAAATAAGCTTCTCCGGACCATACGAATGCACGGCGAGCCCATGCAAAAGGTTTGGTTAAGATATGCCAGATACCACCGAAGATACAAATGGAACCTAACCATACATGTCCTCCAATTACATCTTCTAGATTGTCCACGCTAACGATCCATCCTTCTCCTCCGAAAGGAGATTTCAGTAAATAACCAAATATAGCACTTGGGTTAAGTGTCGGGTTCGTAATTTTTCTTACATCTCCACCGCCGGGAGCCCAAGTATCATATACACCTCCAAAATACAAAGCTTTTAGCACTGGAAGAAAAGCACCAACACCTAGCAAGATTAGGTGAATACCCAAAATTGTGGTCATTTTATTTCTATCTTTCCATACATAGCCAAAGAATGGAAAAGATTCTTCTAAAGTTTCGGGTCCTATGAGTGCATGATAAATACCACCAAAACCTAAAACCGCAAAAGAAATTAAGTGAAGTACCCCAGATACAGAATATGGAAAAGTGTCCACGATTTCCCCACCAGGACCGACTCCCCATCCTAGAGTAGCTAGATGGGGAAGCAGAATCAATCCTTGTTCATACATAGGTTTTTCCGGTACGAAATGAGCCACTTCGAATAGGTTCATTGCTCCGGCCCAGAATACAATTAATCCGGCATGAGCCACGTGAGCCCCAAGCAATTTACCCGACAAATTGATAAGTCGGGCATTACCGGCCCACCAAGCGAAACCAGTGGTTTCTTGATCACGACCAGCTAAAGCTATAGTTCCATTAAAGAGCGTTTCCACGGGGTAGGACCTCCTCAGGGAATATAAGGTTTTCATAGCAACAAGAATAATAGCATCAAAATTTACTTACAATGTTATAGAGTATATCCAACCAACATTTCGTTTGCTCAATAAAGCTCCAAGACAAGAGAAATAGCCCAAATCCATACATCAAAATTCATCCATCTCCAAAAATATCCACCAAGGAAAAAGTGCGAAAATTCTCTATGATTAGAGAGATCCCAAGTCAAGTGATGATACAAATGAATGTATCTAACATCAATATATAGCCTCCTAAGGAGTTTGAATTAGCCTATGGGCCCCTAAAGATAAAATAATGTGCAAATAATAACTCCTAATGGTGACAAGCCCACCATACTAGCTCAAAATGTAAAAACAAGCCTCACAAGGGGCCAAACAATGATGTATGCATGTCATAGGGCCCTCTAAAGGTTCAATAACACCCTGAAGTGCCATATTGAGAAAAAAATCCCTCGGAATATGATGGACAAGGGGGTGGCCCCTTGTTCTCCAAGTAGTAGACCTGTGGTGCTCTCAATGAGTCTGAGGGCACATCAATGACCCCATGGGTCTCCATGTGAATCGGAGATGCATGTAGATCCTCTACAATGATCCAAGTGGTTGAATGAATGTTGCCATGACATCGTACAAGTGTTGGGGCCTCTGCCAAGAGTGTGGGCTTGCTAGGCATAGTGTGCCAATCATGTCACCATTGTCCCAAAAATGGATCGCTAGTAGTCTCTGAACATCCATGAAGATCTGAGGAGTGTTGTCTGCCACTATGGAGACCCATGGCTCTCTATGCACACCCTACATGTGCCAATGTGGGCCTCTAGGGTTTAGGATCCCATATAGGGAAACCAAACCCAAATGGAAACCACCTGCAATCCTGCATAAGATCCAATGCGTCCCCTAGGCTTCCAGTACAATCAGTCATTAGAATAATCAGGTAAAAGAGCTTACAAACCATGAATAACAAAGTGGGCACTTCATGATGGCATGCCCTTTTGTAGTGGGTTTTGGCATGCTCTAGTGTCTCCAAGCTCCAAAGGGGGTTATCCAGGTACCTTATTAGGTGGTTTCAGCCCTTAGAGGGGATAGTACGTCCAAGGTACATCCTTCTAATGGGGGTGGCAAATGAAAAATAGGTGAGATGGAATAGGGAATGAGAGGGGCAGCCTTGGGCCACATAGTGGGCATAGGGGTAGCTAGATAAAGGGAAGCCCACACCTGGGTATGTAATGTATAGGATGGCGCAGTCGGGGTACATGACGTGTCGCGGCCTTGATTTTTCCACCTTTCTTCATATACCTTTTGACTTTTAAGAATTTTCTGTTAAAATTGGAAACTAGGGCCAAACTCCATGTGGGTCACCTTATTCATGGCTGATAATATTTTTCCTAGATTCCTCTAGTCGAGAGGTGTAGAATTGATCTAAAAATCATCCGATTCCGATAAGTATTTATGGAGATATGAATTTATTTTGATTATTGACAAATTATCAAAGTTGGCCAGCAACTTATGTAGGCTCAAACGCCCAACAGACACATCTATTCACCTTCAACGTTTGGATATAAATACAGGATGACGACTCCTCATTTGGTCACTCACTTCTCATCATATCTCTCTCTCTCCTGCGCAGAAAAAGAGATTCTTCTCTCTCCTGCACAGAAAAAGAGTCTCTTCTCTCTCCTGCGTAGAAAGGCTCTCTCTCTCACCCGAGCCGAAACAGGTCGTTCGAAGTCTTAGACTAGCGCACATCAAAGTCTTGGACTGATGCGTTTTGAAGTCTTGGACTAGTGCACAGTGAAGTCTTGGACTGATGCGCGACGAAGTCTTGGACTAGTGCACGGTGAAGTCTTGGACTGATGCGCGACGAAGTCTTGGACTGGTGCACGGCGAAGTCTTGGACTGGTGCACGGCGAAGTCTTGGACTAGTGCACGACGAAGTCTTGGACTGATGCGTGGAGAAGTCTTGGACTGATGCGCAGAGAAGTCTTGGACTGATGCGCGGAGAAGTCTTGGACTGGTGAACGACGAAGTCTTGGACTGGTGAACGACGAAGTCTTGGACTGGTGCACAGTGATCGACTCACCGGTGGAGACTTGACGAGTTTGATCTAGGGTTTGTTGCTGCTGATATAAATCAAATCTTTGTACTATTTCTCTATGTTGAATTATTGAAGATAAAAGAAGACTTGATCAAAGGGTTTCCCCGTATTGGGGTTTGTCCCTGGCTAGCCGCCACATCTTGTGTCTCTTGTCTTGGCTTGTTTTTTGTTGATCGTTTAAATGTTCTTATCTGCACTTTACTTAATGTACATGTGATTGTTAATCTGTGGATAATAATAAGAAAGATAAGTAAACTGCTCTAAGCCTAGAACATGCCATAACTTAACATGGTATCAGAGCTGAGGTGAAGACAAAGCCCCAGCAAGAGCAAGAGAAATCACCGAAGAGAAGGTTGGCAAGGCTATTTGAAAGAAATCATGGGGTCCTCAACACACTTCCCTGCTGAAGACAAACTCCGTGAGAAGTCTGACTATCACGGATGAAAGATGTCTCTCGATCTAACATTAGAAAAACAGGAAGTGTTGGACCATGTGAGAGGCGGAATTTTTGAGCCTCCATCAAATGCATCTGCTGCTGCTAGGAACAAATGGACCAAGGGAGAAGTCAAAGCAAAGAAGATCATCCAGAACTCTATCGACAAACGCTTGGTGGCCTATGTTTCTGAGCTGAACACCTCCAAGGAAATCTACGATAGACTGGTGAGTTTATTTAGAGTTAATGATGCAAATCAAGTCTTGTTTCTTAGAAATAAGCTGAAGGAAATTAAGAAGGGAAAAGATAAGAGTATGCAAGCATACTTCTTAAGAATCACCGAGATCAAGAACGATCTCCTATCTATTGGAAAGGTAATTCCTGACAGGGAAATGACACTCACCACTCTTGGAGGACTACCATCTGAATGGTATATATTCAGGACTACTCTTCTCAACAATAAAGTAATTCCTGGATTTGAGGAATTAATGGCCAGATGCATTCAAGAAGAAACAAGGATGGAAGAGCAAGAAATACCCATACTTAAAGGTCATCCCTCTGCCTTTTCTTCTCATACTAAAAGAAGAAACAATTCCGGGGCTAAATTCAAAGGAAAGGCTAGACCAAAGGGTGGAAGAAAAGGACGATGTTACAATTGCAATAAAACAGGTCACTATGCAAGGGAGTGCCCTGATAAAAGGGACTCACACTGGAACGATGATCAAAATCCCTCTTAAAGCAATCAAAGGAATGGCAAGTCAAATGGCAGAGGTAAAAGAAGTGTCAGAAATCAAGGAAGAGGACAACCATTCAAGAAGGCAAGAAATTCCAGGTATGAATCTAACACTGTTGACAACAAGCAAGATGAATATTATCTACCAGCTGCTCTATCTACTATTGCTCCCCCGGACTTGCTGGGAAATTGGCTTATTGATAGTGGTGCCTCAAGGCACTTCACTGGTTATAAAGAAGCTCTATATAATCTAGTAGAGAAAGAAACCAACCTGGAAATTGTTCTTGGAGACAATTCAAAATATCCCGTGAAAGGCGTAGGAAATGTCACTCTTCAATTAAATCAAGGTAATACCATCCACTTACAAGATGTATTATATGTACCTGATCTCAAAAAGAACCTGGTGTCCATTTCGGCAATGGAAGACAAAGGCTACAAGGTGGCTTTCAGCAATGGCAAGGTACATGTATGGAAAAAGAACTTTAAAGATGCTTTTACTCTTGGGTTTCGAGTTGATTCATTATATCAGGTCGGAGGAAGTCCATTGGGTGTCATGACTTGTGACACATCTCTTCAGTCTGAATTGTGGCATCGGAGGTTTGCTCACCTTCATTATAAAGCTCTACCTGATGTAAGAAAAATGATAACTGGGATGCCCGAGTTCAGATTAGAGCAAGAAGGTGTATGTCCAGGATGTGCCGAAGGGAAGCTCAAAAGGGGACCATTCCCCTCAAGCCAAAGCAAGACCTCCAATATATTGCAGTTGGTTCACTCAGACATATCCGGTATGATGCCTGTGAACTCTTTGGGAGGATATTTATATTACCTCACTTTTACAGATGATTATTCTCACAAGACTTGGATATATTTCTTGAAAAAGAAGGATGAAGTGTTCTCCTGGTTTCGACACTTCAAAGCCTTGATCGAGAATCAAACCGAAAAGAAGATCAAGATCCTAAGGACTGATAATGGGACTGAATATGAATCTAATGAGTTTCATGACTTTTGCAAAGAGGCTGGCATTAAGAGGGAGACCACTACACCCTATACTCCTGAGCAGAATGGTGTGGCGGAAAGGAAGAACCGTACGATTGTGGAAGTTGTCCGTGCTATGCTCCATGATCAAAGACTTCCGAAGTTTCTATGGGCCGAAGCTGCAAACACCGCTGTATATGTACAAAACCAATGCCCTCATCAAGCATTGGGTTCCAAAACTCCTGAAGAAATGTTCACTGGAAAGAAACCTGACGTATTTCATTTTAGAATTTTTAGAAGCCCGGTATATTTTCATGTGCCAAAAGAGAATAGGAATAAATTGGGTGCATCTGGAAATAAAGGAATCTTTGTGGGTTATAGTGAAAATACTAAGGGCTATAGAATCTATGTAGCTGGTCAAAGGGAAGTCGAGATTAGTTGTGATGTCACCTTTGACGAAGATATGGCCCTTAGCAAGGTGGACAATCCTCCTACTTTGAGGAGCACTCAAGGCGCTGACACCAGGGAACCGAAAGAAAAAGAAGAGGAGACAATGCCCGATGTGGAAGAACCCCTGGATCCTATTGATCCTCCTCCACCTAAGCCCTCCTCTTCAAGGAAGAGGCCTTCATGGCTTAGGGGGACACTTGATGATGTTGACAGACACACAGCACCCCGAGGAACCTTCCGTGAAAGTAAGAAACCGAACAAGTATCAGGGATACCTGACCATCATGAGCACGATCATCCAAAATGAGCCTTCATCATTCACAGATGCCGTCAAGCATCAACTATGGAAGGATGCTATGACCGAAGAATATGAGTCTATTATGAAGTAAGAAGTCTGGGATGTAGTCCCCGAACCCCAGGACAAGACAGTTGTCACTTCAAAATGGCTTTACAAGATAAAGCATGCAGTTGATGGAAGTGCGGAAAAGTATAAGGCTCGTTTTGTCACTCGTGGCTTCTCCCAGAAGGAAGGTATAGACTATGACAAGATATTTGCATCTGTTGCCCGATATACCACCATCCGCTCAATCATAGGGAACCTAAATCAAATGGATGTCAAGGCTGCATTCTTACATGGTTCGATCAAAGAAGAGGTCTATGTGGAGCAACCTGAAGGATTTGAGATTCATGATCGAGAATCTCATGTGTGCAGGTTGAAGAAGGCCCTCTATGGGCTAAAGCAAGCACCCTGAGCATGGTATGAGAGGATCGATAGCTACTTGATGAAGCTGGGATTCACTAGGAGTGAAGCCGACCCCAACCTTTACTTTAAGGTTATAGATGACAAGCCTCTCACACTGGTGCTATATGTTGACGACCTCTTTCTAACAGGTGCAAACCCTCTCATTCACGAATGTAGGAGGGAGTTGGTTTCTGAGTTCGAGATGAAAGACCTAGGACTTATGCACTATTTCCTAGGACTGGAAGTCTGGCAGAAACCAAGGGAGATTTTCCTATCTCAAAGAAAATATGTGGTGAAGATATTGGAGAGATTCGGCATGGTGGACTGCAAGCCCGTAACCACCCCGATGGAGCTTGACTTCAAGAAGTTAAGCGGTAGTGCTGCTGGACCTGTTTTACGAAATACCACCGAGTATCATCAACTCGTTGGAGCATTGATGTTCCTAGTGAACTCCCGTCCAGATATATGCTTTGCAGTCAACACGTTGAGTCAACACATGGTTGAACCTCACCACATACATTAGATTGGTGCCAAGAATCTGCTGAGATATCTTTGTGGCACAATTATTTATGGGTTAAGGTACACTGTTGGAAATGTGAGACTACTTGGATATACTGATGTTGATTGGGCAGGCAATGTGGTGGACCGTAAGAGCACTTCTGGGTGTTGTTTCTCCTCGGGATCTACTTCGATATCCTGGATGAGCAGCAAGCAGAAGTCTGTGGCTTTGAGTGTTGGCATTATGATTCAAGTGTTGTCCTTGATGGCAACTCACTCAGAGGATGGTACAGATGCTCAGAGGTTGGTACAGGTGATGGCAACTTAATCAGAAGACAGATCTCAGTACAGCATGCCAAGGAAGCTCATACACGCCGTTTCGTTAAGCCCAAGTCGCGTGTACACGCTAGTTCGATTCATAAAAAGCGCGTGTATGTGGAAAGGTTCCTTTGGTCCATGGTGGTTAGTCCTTGGAAATTGTGCCTATGATTTCGGACCATTGTGTCTCGACGGGCGTGTCGATCCCTAGTTTTGAAGTTGATGGTATTGTGTTACTATGGTTTTGGCTCTTGGTATTGAGCTAGGCCTAAGACTATATAAGGAGAAGAAGATCATTAGGCAAAATCATCTTTCGACAAGGGCTTGAATATCTAAGAGTGAAAGAGATCTGATTTGCAGGTGCTGGGTTGCTTGATCTAAGCCAAGGAGAGATCACATTGGTTGATGGAAGACTAGATCTAAGGATAGATCGGGATCTAATGGTTTGAAATGCACTATCATGATATGGTTGATTATGCTTATTTCTAGATCTGCATATTGTCGCAATGCTATGTTCTGGGTCTAACTAATGTCTGGTACAGCTGCAAATTGAGAAAGTTTATTTTTAGATCTGTACGCAGGTTGGCTTCGGTAAAAGAGCGTGTATACGCGGGTTTTGCTCCTTGAAGTAGCGTATATCTTTTGAAGCTTGTTTTTGGGTTTACAGTGGGGTCTGACAGTTATTGCAGAGTTCTGTAGTCTGCTCTGTGTTCTGGTAACTGGTGATTGACAGGGTTCAGTGGTTCAGTGATTCAGAGTTTGGTTGTTTTATGCTTCAATGATCTGTTGTGGAAATTGAATGAATTGTGGTCTTCAGATTGTAATGTTGTGCTTCAGGAATATTCAAGTCTGAAAATGTATGAAAGGTGATACCTGAAGAAAAGAAGATTGTAGGTCAGCACCTACGTACTAGTATCTTGGCTAGTACAAGAACAAAGGGGGTTGGAGCTCCCTTCCAAGGAAGTTTGGAGAACGAGAGAAGGTTGTAGCCTTCTGCAGGTTGTAGCCTGCATACTGGTATAAGGCTGCACCAGTACAAAAGATTGTAAACTGAAGTTTCTTAAAGAAAGATAGAGATAACTTGCAGCAGGTGGTTTTCACCCACATTGGGTTTCCACCTTATATCTTGGTGTTCATGTGTGTGGCTTTTGATCCGTTCTGTTATACTGCATCTGCTTACTGTTAATGTGCTGAATAATGTCCTGATGAACTTAACTGAAGAATAAGCTAACTAAGTTATGAGTTTTCTGCTTATACGCTGTTTTATTTAGTCACAGTAGCGTGTACACGCTGTTTTACTTAACTGAAGTAGCGTATATGTTTCTGAGCATTGAAAAGGTTTGATTGATCTGATAATACTGATTCACCCCCCCTCTCAGTATTATTTCCAACAATTGGTATCAGAGCAGGTCCTTCAGGGAAGCTTGATCGCTTGAAGGTAGATCATTCATCATGAGCAACTACGAGAAAGAAGCATCAATCAGGCCACCGGTTTTTGATGGAACAAATTTCAATTATTGGAAGGTAAGAGTTACTGCATATCTTCAATCTCTTGGTACAGAAGTTTGGAACATTGTAGAAACAGGCTATGCTTTTCCTTCAGCTACTCCTACAGATCCAGCTGAGAAAAAGACATATGAAACAAATGCAAAAGCAGTCAGTACTCTATTAGGAAGTATATCCCAAACAGAATTCATGAAGGTCATGCACTTCAAATCAGCAAAAGAGATATGGGACAAAATGATCACTAGCTATGATGAAGATGAACAAGGTAATAAATATAAGCTATTAATGGCATTTGAAGATGATGATTATGAGGATGCTGTAGATGTGGATAATCTCTATAATGAAATTACTAGACTCAAGAGATGCATAGAAGAAAAGAGTGTGATCATTGATACTTTGCAATTTCAAATTGATGAAAAGGAAAAACATCTTGAAAAACTAGAAGGTGAAATTGTTGGTCTCAGAAAAGAAATTGAGAAAACAAAAGCTATTAATCTTAAGTTTGTCAAAGGATCTGAAACTTTGGATGAGATTATCAATGTGCAGCGGTCTCCTCTAAACAAGACAGGTTTGGGCTATAATGGAGAAACCTCTAAAGCATCCACCTCAAAGAGTTATCTTGATGCAGCAAGAAGAAATGAGCAGAAGAACAATGAAGATAATCAGGTAAAGCAGGGACGAATTACAAACAGAAACTATCAGGGACAATCCTTCTTAAGGGTGAACAAAAGCTACAACCAACCACAGGTAAAATCTTCTCAGTTTGGCACAAGAATAGATGAAAATAGAAATTACAATCAGTTGGCTGGTAGATTCAATAACCGCAGAAGCTTCTTCAATGGACAATGCTTTTCTTGCCATAACTTTGGTCACAAAGCAGCTCAATGTGTTGCATATAAAACAATCATGACTAGGGAAGCTCAAAAACAAAGAAGTATGACAGGGATTACAAAGAGGACCTATAACAACTTTTCGGTTCTTGAAAATGAAGTTGAATGTTCTATTTGCAATAATTTTGGTCATAAAGAATCTGAATGCAGGAGCAGGTTTCAGGAGAAAAAGGAACAAGCCACGAGCACCAAAAAATGGAGAATAAAAGAACCTCAGACAGAAAGATGTGGGATAGCGTTTTATGCAGAAGGACAGGAAAATCTATGGTACATTGACAGTGGATGTTCGAAACATATGACAGGTGATAAAGAAAAACTTGAATCTTATTCTACTTTAGAAAAGGGAAAGAAAGTTTCTTTTGGAAATGATACTCCTGCAACTATAAAAGGAAAAGGTATTGCTCCTTTGAAAGAAAAGGTCAAGGCTGGAAATGTTTTGTATGTTGATGGATTGAAGCATAATCTTCTAAGTGTCAGTCAGATGTGTGATCAAAAACCCGAGGTTATTTTCAGATCGAATGGATGTCTTGTTCGTGATCTTGATACAGGTAAAACAGTTCTCAAAGGCAAAAGAACTCCAAATAATCTGTACATATTTGAAGAAGGACAACAACAATGCTATCTTAGCAAGGATGAAGAGCACTGGTTATGGCATCGAAGGTTGGGACATCTAAGCTTCTCACAAATAAGAAAAGCATGCAAATATCAGGCAGTTCGCGATCTTCCAGATATCAAAATTCCAGACAACACTATATGCAAATCTTGTCAGTTTGGAAAGCAAACCAGAACTAACTTTCCAGAAAAGGAAGGATCAGCTAGCTTGCCTCTTGAGCTAGTCCATACAGATGTATGTGGTCCGTTTAGGAAAAGGACACCTCGAGGAGAAGAATATCTGATATTATTCATTGATGATTTCTCAAGGTTTGTTTGGTTAGGGCTTATGAAGCACAAAGATGAAGCATTCGAAAAATTCAAATCCTTCAAAGCATTGGCTGAAAATGAATCAGGACACAAAATTAAGTGCCTCAGATCTGACAGAGGTGGGGAGTTCACATCAAATGAATTTTTCGATTTCTGCGATGAACATGGGATAAGAAGAGAATTCTCTACAGCTAGAACTCCTCAGCAAAATGGGGTTGTGGAAAGAATGAACAGAACTATCCAACAAATGGCTCGTGCTATGCTCGATGAATCAGGTACTCCTGCAACCTTCTGGGGTGAAGCTGCACATGCTGCTGTTATCATTCTTAACAAAACAAATGTCCGAGTAAACAGCACTCAAACACCTCATGAGCTTTGGAGTGGTAAAACTCCTTCCGTGAAGCATTTCAAAATCTTTGGGAGCAAATGTTATATTAAGAATACTGATGAGCAACTTGGCAAACTTGAACCTAGAGCAGATGAGGGCATTCTTCTTGGTTATTCTCCACATAGCAAAGCATACAAGTGCTACAATAAAAGACTTGGCAGAATTGTTGACAGTATTGATATAGTGGTTGATGAGAAGGGATATATTCCTAGGCAAGTTCATCATGAAGACATTGAAGAAGATGAAGGTTACTCTCAAAGGCGAAATGATGAAGAAGAAGAACCTCAAGAAGAAGAAGAATCTCAAGAAGAACCAGAGGAGCAGACAAGAATAGAAGAGAAGACTCCATCCAGATATGTCCAAAAGAACCATCCAGAAACTCAGATCGTGGGGCAGAAAGAAGCAGGAGTACAAACAAGAAGGACACTTGCAGAAGCTTCAAGCTACTTGGCTCTACTCTCCTCCATTGAACCACAAAATGTGAAAGAAGCATGCAAAGATGAATGTTGGGTCAAAGCAATGGATGAAGAACTTGAGCAAATCGAAAGGAACAACACTTGGGAATTAGTTCCTAGACCAAAAGATAAGAATGTAATAGGAACAAAATGGGTCTTCAAGAATAAGTTAAATGAAAATGGAGAAGTAATTAGAAACAAGGCCAGACTTGTTTGTAAAGGGTATGCACAGCAAGAAGGAATAGATTTTGAAGAGACCTTTGCTCCTGTGGCAAGACTAGAGGCCATCCGAATGTTCCTTGCTCTCTCAAGCTTTCAAAACTTCAAGGTATTTCAAATGGACGTGAAATCAGCCTTCCTAAATGGAGACTTAGAAGAAGAAGTATATATTGAGCAGCCAGATGGGTTCATTCTTGGAAATGATCCAAACCTTGTATGCAGATTGAAAAAGGCACTCTATGGGCTCAAACAAGCTCCAAGGGCTTGGTACTATCGGTTGGACAAATATCTTCACCAACAAGGCTTTTCAAAAGGATCAACAGATAGCAATCTCTATATAAAAGTTGAAAATAACAAATTGCTAATCCTTGTTGTTTATGTAGATGATATTATTTTTGGCAGCAATGAAGAGACCATGAGTCAAAACTTTGCCTTGGTTATGCAGAAAGAATTCGAAATGTCACTTCTTGGAGAATTGACATATTTTCTTGGATTGCAAATCCAACAAAATGAAGGAGGTATCTTCTTGTCTCAAACCAAATACCTCAAGCAGATCTTGAAGAAGTATGGCATGGAAGAGTCAAAGCCAGTATGTACACCCATGGTTACAGGATGCAGCCTCAGTGCAAATGATGAATCAGCAGCAGTTCACCAACCCACTTATAGATCCATGATTGGGAGTTTGCTTTATTTGACAGGTACTCGACCAGATATTACACATGCAGTAGGAATGGTTGGAAGATTTCAAGCCAACCCAAAGGAAACTCATCTTCAGGCAGTCAAAAGAATCTTCAAATATCTTCAAGGGACCCAAAACTATGGCTTATGGTATCCTAGAAATACTGATCTCACTCTTCATGCTTACACAGATGCAGATTGGGCTGGAAGTGTGGATGATAGGAAAAGCACAAGTGGAGGTGCTTTCTTCATGGGTTCCAGATTAGTATCTTGGTTCAGCAAGAAACAAAGTTCGATTGCCTTATCTACAGCTGAAGCAGAATATGTGGCTGCAGCATCTTGTTGCACACAACTTCTTTGGATGATGCAGACCTTGCAGGACTTTCAAATCACTTGCACTCCACCTGTCTCTATCTTATGTGATAATACAAGTGCAATCAGCATTTCAAAGAATCCTGTCATGCACTCAAAGACCAAGCACATACCAATCAAGTACCATTTTCTTCGGGAACAAGTGCTTGAGCAGAAGGTCAAGTTGGAGTATGTTCCTTCTAAGGAGCAAGTTGCTGATATTCTCACAAAACCACTGCCCAGGGAAACTTTTGAATATCTCAGACAAAAGCTGGGAGTAGTTGATGCTTCATCCTGTTGTTGAAGTTTGTTTGTTCTACAGAAAAGTTGGTATACGCAGGTTACGGAAGGGATATGAGCGTATACACGCGGATTCATGGTGGGTAAGTCGCGTGTATGCTGGACGCTTGTTGCAGAAAGAATATCCGCGTACATACGATGTTTTATAGAGGATAAAACGCGTATATGAAGTTCTGAACAGCAAGGGAAAACTCTGAAGTTCTGAACAGCAATAGGAATGTCAGAATTCTTCAGGCACAGTTTCAGGGAGTGCAACAGGCACAGGTTCAGGGGGAGCAGCTCAAAAGTCTCATAAAGCATTGTTGGCATTCAGATGTTTTGGTTGTTGGTTTCAGGAGAAGGAGCTCAGAAAGAAATTCTGGTTGCTGATCTAACAAGATGTTTATCAGATGCTGCTGGTGTCTTTCCTAAGTCTTGGTCTAGATCTGTTGTCTCTATGTCATGTATCTCTCTTGTCCTATCTCTTTTATGGTGTCAAGGTCATGTAACGGCCTATGTTGGTTTCCCCACTATGCCTGGGATGATTGCTGTAATATAATTGGTTGTTTCTGATATGTCCCCTCTTGGTAGGGAGTATGGATGTATGTATTGAGTCTTTTGGTGATAGGAAGGTCCCTTATGGTGTATAAATCTTGGTTCTTGTTGAAGAACATCTTTTTCAGATCTGGCCTACTGTCAGGGGGAGCACGAGTCAGCACAGCCAAGCAGAGGTATCAGCATGTCCTCAGGGGGAGCACAGCCCTTTGCCCTTGATGTCAAAGGGGGAGAGTGACTTGGTGTGGTGGTTGCCATCAAGTCCAAAGGGGGAGATTGTTGGCATTATGATTCAAGTGTTGTCCTTGATGGCAACTCACTCAGAGGATGGTACAGATGCTCAGAGGTTGGTACAGGTGATGGCAACTTAATCAGAAGACAGATCTCAGTACAGCATGCCAAGGAAGCTCATACACGCCGTTTCGTTAAGCCCAAGTCGCGTGTACACGCTAGTTCGATTCATAAAAAGCGCGTGTATGTGGAAAGGTTCCTTTGGTCCATGGTGGTTAGTCCTTGGAAATTGTGCCTATGATTTCGGACCATTGTGTCTCGACGGGCGTGTCGATCCCTAGTTTTGAAGTTGATGGTATTGTGTTACTATGGTTTTGGCTCTTGGTATTGAGCTAGGCCTAAGACTATATAAGGAGAAGAAGATCATTAGGCAAAATCATCTTTCGACAAGGGCTTGAATATCTAAGAGTGAAAGAGATCTGATTTGCAGGTGCTGGGTTGCTTGATCTAAGCCAAGGAGAGATCACATTGGTTGATGGAAAACTAGATCTAAGGATAGATCGGGATCTAATGGTTTGAAATGCACTATCATGATATGGTTGATTATGCTTATTTCTAGATCTGCATATTGTCGCAATGCTATGTTCTGGGTCTAACTAATGTCTGGTACAGCTGCAAATTGAGAAAGTTTATTTTTAGATCTGTACGCAGGTTGGCTTCGGTAAAAGAGCGTGTATACGCGGGTTTTGCTCCTTGAAGTAGCGTATATCTTTTGAAGCTTGTTTTTGGGTTTACAGTGGGGTCTGACAGTTATTGCAGAGTTCTGTAGTCTGCTCTGTGTTCTGGTAACTGGTGATTGACAGGGTTCAGTGGTTCAGTGATTCAGAGTTTGGTTGTTTTATGCTTCAATGATCTGTTGTGGAAATTGAATGAATTGTGGTCTTCAGATTGTAATGTTGTGCTTCAGGAATATTCAAGTCTGAAAATGTATGAAAGGTGATACCTGAAGAAAAGAAGATTGTAGGTCAGCACCTACGTACTAGTATCTTGGCTAGTACAAGAACAAAGGGGGTTGGAGCTCCCTTCCAAGGAAGTTTGGAGAACGAGAGAAGGTTGTAGCCTTCTGCAGGTTGTAGCCTGCATACTGGTATAAGGCTGCACCAGTACAAAAGATTGTAAACTGAAGTTTCTTAAAGAAAGATAGAGATAACTTGCAGCAGGTGGTTTTCACCCACATTGGGTTTCCACCTTATATCTTGGTGTTCATGTGTGTGGCTTTTGATCCGTTCTGTTATACTGCATCTGCTTACTGTTAATGTGCTGAATAATGTCCTGATGAACTTAACTGAAGAATAAGCTAACTAAGTTATGAGTTTTCTGCTTATACGCTGTTTTATTTAGTCACAGTAGCGTGTACACGCTGTTTTACTTAACTGAAGTAGCGTATATGTTTCTGAGCATTGAAAAGGTTTGATTGATCTGATAATACTGATTCACCCCCCCTCTCAGTATTATTTCCAACATTGAGCACCACCGAGGCAGAGTACATAGCTGCTAACATGGCCTCCTGTGAGGTAGTCTAGTTACGAAAGCTCTTCAGTGAGCTGTTTGGATTTACATTGGATACAACCGTGATCCTATGTGACAACCAGAGCGGGATTCGTTTATCAAAGAATCCCGTATTCCATGATCGCTCCAAGCATATCGATATCAGGTACCACTATATTCGTGACATGGTGCAGCGGGGAGCTATAAGGCTCCAACATATCAATACAAATGAACAGGTTGCCAACATTTTGACAAAGCCCCTAGGAAAGGTCAAATTTCTGACTTTCCGAGAACAACTTGGAGTCGTTCAAAGACCCTCTTTTGAGGGTCAAGTATGATGTACTGAGCTCTAGGAGCTCTAGGGGGGCGTGGGGTACTCTTGGAGCAACATATGACCACGGGTAACTCACCATCTCCTGTTGGTGCACTTCATACAGGGTAAAGGGTTCAACCTTCCCCTGACACCCCGTGGCAACTATGGTACTGGATGATTAGTTCTCTTGTGGGCCAGGATGATTAGTTCTCCTGTGGGCCAGGATGATTCATTCTCCATGGCGATTGTGGAACAGGATGATTCGTTCTGCTGTAGGCCAAGATGATTAGTTCTCTGTGGCATCCACTGGACAGGATGATTCGTTCTCATGTGGACAGGATGATTAGTCCTCCTGTCGAGGCATCCTACCCATGCAGTCTGGGACTCATGGGAAGTACCTCTCATCTGATCAATGAGCAGGGAAATGAGGATATGGAGCATAGTAGTTCTATCGATGGACGCATCGTTGTATCTACCTTACTCCCTATGCTAGGATGACCTCCATTGATCTGGGATCAGTGATACTGGTCTGGGACCAATGAGAGTGGTACACCCTCTAAAACTGACTTTGGGTCAGTAAAGGACTGGTCTGGGACCAGTGAAAGTGGTACACACTCCAGACTGACTTCAGGTCAGTGGAGGATGGTATGAGACATCCTTGATCACTTCTTCTTCTTCATAGTTCGAACAGAGCAGAACAAAACAAATCAGAGCAGAGTAGAGCAGGGGACAAGTTGTACAAGGTAGTGCATTTGATGGATGAATAGTGGCGACGGTCAGACGAATTCCGGCCAAAGAAGGTGAAAAGGTTTCAGCATTTAGTTTGGAGAATGAAATTTCAAAGCTGAAAGTGTCTATTCCATTGACTGAAATCATGAAAAACAGCAGCTACCGAGGTCAAATCTCCAAAATTCTGAATATTGATCCAATGCTTGACACGGTAAATGTAGAAGATGACCAGCCGGAATTAATTTTTGGGCCTGCTTTAGATGGTGAGTCTCCTGAAAGTGATATTCCTCCCTTCTATATCAGTTTGAGGTTGCATGAGTATGTTTTACATAATGCTATGTTTGACTCGGGTGCTTCACACAATTTGATGCCGAAAGCAATCATGGAAAAGCTGGGATTAGACATAACAAGAAAATATCATGATTTGTATTCATTTGATTCCAGCCGGGTAAAGTGTATTGGATTGATCAAGGACTTGGTGGTAAGCCTAGATCAAATTCCAGCTAAGAATGTCTTGATGGATGTGGTTGTGGCGGATATTCCTCCGCGTTTTGGTATGTTGCTTTCAAGATCTTGGGGAGCTAAGTTGAAAGGTACACTTCAGCTAGATTTTTCTTATGCTACAATTCCAGTCTTCGGTCAAATGAGAAAGTTATATCGGGAGCAAAAGATGAAATACATGATAACTAGCAAAGAAAAGCCAATAAATCATCCTGTAAATTATGTACATACAGATTTGGAGTCGTTTGTTTTGTTTGCTGATAATTTTAATGAGATAGATAGTCAGTTAGTTCAGGCAGAGGATATACCATAGATTACTGAAAATTTTAGAGAAGTTCTGCAAAAGGAAAGAGAAGAAAAGCCAGTTGCCATGAAGCAAACAGCTGAAGCTAAGGGGCAGCAAACAGAAAAAACAGAGGCAACACAGTTTCAGCACTTGGAAGAAGATGAAGATGCTCTTTGGACCATGGATTTTGATGGCGCTGTGGGCAGCGATGGTGCTGGTATTGGTGTGTGGATTCGAAGTCCCTTTTCTGCCCGAGACAAAGTCCCAAGCAAGGTGAGAGTGTGTTCTTATAAACTAGCATTCGATTGTTCAAATAATGAGGCAGAATATGAGGCTCTCATTGCTGGCCTTAAAATTCTTCGCAAGCTGAAAGCAAAGAAGATTGCAGTCTATGGTGATTCCGAGTTGGTGATAAAGCAAGTTAAAGGTGAGTTTCAGGCCAAGCATCCTCGTATGAGGGCATATCGAAATGTTGTCCAAGATATTTTGAAATTATTTTCTGAGCATAATTTGACATGTGTGCCCCGCATACAAAATGGTGTTGCGGATGCGCTGGCCAAGGCAGCAAGTAACTTAAAAATTCCAATGAATTCCAGCAACAAATTTGAGATTTATGTGAAACACCGCCCCACAATTCCGGATAATCAAAGATGTTGGCAAGTCTTTCCGAATGATGAAGAAATCAAAGATTTTCTGCAGATTGAAGGTGAGTTTAAAGATACCTCCATAGATACAGAATTAGATGAAGTAAATCAAATGGATGTGCTGCAACTTAAGGATAATTTTATTCCTAAGGGATTGATTCCTTTAGAGGAGCTGTTTGATCAAGATGATGTGGCCCGCAAACCGACATTAAGACCGACTGAAAAAGGTGTTGAAGAGGTAAATATTGGGACAGCTGAAAATCCTAAGATGGTAAAGCTATCTAAGTCATTGTCACCAAAGGTAAAGGAAGAGTATATCAGATTGTTATCTTCGTTTTCTAATGTTTTTGCATGGGATTGCTTAGATCTGAAAACATATGACACCAATATCATTCAGCATACTATTCCTATAAAGCCAAATCAGAAACCTTTTCGTCAAAAGTTGAGGAGAATCAATCCTAAATTGCTGCCATTGATAGAAAAAGAAGTGAACAGGTTGTACAAGTCTGGGATCATAGTGCCTATCAGATTTTCCGATTGGATATCAAATTTGGTGCCCGTAAGAAAGAAGACCGGTGAGATCCGTTTATGCATTGACTTCAGAAATTTGAATAAGGTGTCTTTAAAAGACAATTATCCGTTGCCCAAGATGGATCATATATTGCAGCGAGTAGTTGGAGCATCAAGGATGTCGCTACTCGATGGCTATTCCGGGTACAATCAGATTTTGGTGCATGAGGATGATCGTGACAAAACTACATTCACCACTCCATGGGGAACTTTTCATTATGCAAAGATGCCGTTTGGTTTGAAAAATGCAGGTGCCACTTTTTAGCGTGCGATGGATATGGCTTTCGCCAACGAGAAAGATGTTTTTTTGGTTGTTTACCTTGATGACTTGACTATATTTTCGAAATATGATGAAGAACATTTATATCACTTGAAAATTGTTTTTCAAAAGTGCAGAAAATATGGTATTTCGCTGAATCCAAAGAAGAGTCTTTTCGCCATGAGTGAAGGCAAGCTCTTGGGTCACATCATTTCCAAAGACGGCATCCGTATAGATCCTGCACGTGTTGAAGCTATTCAGCAAATTGAGCAGCCTCGAAACAAAAAAGAAATACAGTCCTTTAACGGGAAACTGAATTTTCTACGTCGCTTCATTCCAAATCTTGCTGAGCATCTTAGAGAAATCACAAACATGCTGAAAAAGGACAGTCAATTAAAATGGACAGAAGAGGCGGTAAAATCTTTCAATTTGGTAAAGTTGGTTCTATCTTCAGCCCCTACTCTAATCAGTCTGTATTACACACAAGACTTTATTTTGTTTTCATTTGCTTCTGAGCACACATTGGCAGCTGTACTAATGCAAAAAAGGGATGGAGTTGAGAAGCCTATTGCTTTTTTCAGCCGTATTATAAGGGACGGAGCATTAAAGTATAACATCATTGAAAAACAAGCACTTGCACTTGTGAAGGCCTTGAAGGATTTCCGTGTGTATATATTGCATTCCCACATTATAGCATATGTTCCTAACGCGGCAGTAAAGGATGTTTTGGTACAGGCAGAACCAGAAGGAAGGCGGGGTAAGTGGATCGCTGCGTTGTTAGAGTATGACGTGGAGATTAAACCAACAAAGCTGATCAAAGGTCAAGGTCTCGCTAAATTAATGGCTGAAACAAATTTACATGTCCTAGATATCAATTTGATGGCTGCCATGTCCGATGAAGATGAGGAGAATTCAGCACAACAGGTATCTGACATCTTTGTTTCTTCTCCTTGGTATGCTGATATTATATACGTACTTCAAAATTTGTCTTCACCTCCCGGGATGCCTCGAAATAAAAGTAGGACATTGAAGTTGAAAGCAGCCAAGTTTTGCATCCTCAAATTTGCACTATATTGGAAAGACCCCGGTGGAATATTGCTGAATTGTTTGGTCGAGGAGGAAGCCAAAACAGTTGTGGAAGATTTTCATAAAGGTGACTGTGGGGGCCATTTGTTTTGGAAGACTACAGCAAATAAGATCCTAAGGGCAAGTTTTTATTGGCCTTCATTGTTTTCAGATGTATATAAAGCTGTCAAGAATTGTCACGAGTGCCAAATTTTTCAAGGGAAACAGAAATTACAGCCATTGCCTCTCAAACCAATTGAGGTCAGCACACCATTTCAGCAGTGGGGCTTGGATTTTATCGGCGAAATTCATCCGCCATCGTCAGGACAGCATAGATGGATATTGACAGCTACAGATTACTTCACAAAATGGATTGAAGCCATTCCCACCCGGCAGGCCACGGATACGGTAATTATTTCTTTCCTTGAAAATAATATATTGTCACGTTTTGGCTGTTCTAGTAAGTTAATCACAGATAATGCAGCAGCATTCAAATCAAAGAGAATGGTTGACTTTTGCTACAAATACAATATCAGCTTGGGGCATTCTACCGCCTACCATCCGCAAGGAAACGGGCTGGCAAAATCTTCAAATAAGTCCTTGGTAAATATCATTAAAAAGTTGTTGGAAATCAATAAGAAGAGCTGGCACAAAAAGTTAGTGAATGCACTGTGGGCTGATAGGGTAAGTCAGAAAAAGTCAATTGGCATGTCTCCTTTTGAGTTGATGTACGGGACAGACGCGGTGTTTCCTACTTCGCTTGCTATTCCGGTAGTCAAATTGCTTCAAGAAGCTGGTAGTGAGGAAGATCCCATGCAGAGGCGGATTAATCAAATGATCCATTTACAGCAGACACGGGAGGAAGTACTTCAAAATACTCTCAAGCTGCAAGAGCGCATAAAAAAGATTTATGATAGGAAGGCAAAACCAGATGACTTCCAAATTGATGATGTGGTTTTGAGGTGGGATGCTCGGAATGAAGACAAAGGGAAGCACGGCAAATTTGACAATTTATGAAAGGGTCCCTACAAGATCACAGCATATCGTGGCCAAAATGCTTTTCTTCTCAAGGAAATGAACGGAGATGATTATCCCGGAGGGTCGGTCAATGGTCGGCT
This sequence comes from Pinus tabuliformis, assembly GCA_031772625.1. Taxonomy (NCBI): domain Eukaryota; kingdom Viridiplantae; phylum Streptophyta; class Pinopsida; order Pinales; family Pinaceae; genus Pinus; species Pinus tabuliformis. The sequence goes on along the minus strand of CM062817.1, from coordinate 1,981,261,571 downwards.
GCTAAAAAGGTACCATGTCTGAGCATTTTCTGCTCTTGTCATCATCATTGTACATACCGTTTTACTTCTGTTTTATCGCATGTGTGTACTGATCTTTCATCCTCAGTCTGGGGCCCGCGGTGAAGGCTATAATTCTCAAGATGAAGATTGGTTGGTTTGAGGTTTGTCAAGATGGTTTTATCAGTTCATTTTCTATCCAAAATTGAGTTAGTTTGGGTCAAAGTTGTGTCCAATTTTCAGTCAAAGTTGTAGTCACCAAAACTGTCAAAGTTTGTGTCAAATGAGTAAATAATGACTCCATCGCCCAATGGTTGAACGCACTGGTCTGCTCTCCCAGAGGTCTGAGGTTCTTGGCATCTCCAAGGAGCTACCATCCCCATTGGAGCCAATGTTAGAGTCGGTCTAGTATCCCTCCACCAGAGATCAAAGCTCTTTGCATTTCATGATTAGGTGTCCCATCAGTGTGATCATGTTGCATTCCGTTAGGCATACCATAACTCTGGTGGAGGAGTTTGTGTCTTTTATTCCCCTCCTGTTTGGCACTGCTGGTTCAGGTTTGTTTAAGTAAATAAAATCTTCAAAGGGTCATTCATCTTGTTTTAAATTTCGAGGTCTTAGGTCTAGGGTTGAGTCAATTTTTGTCTTGAGAGGTCATAAAGGACCAGCAGGCCAGAGGGATGTCCTTCATAAAACATCATTTCAATAATTCTCATTATTGTACAGCTAAATTTTCACCTTGTTTTCAAAACTCTGTTTTTGAAAACCAAAGGTCATTATCTCGTTTTTGTAAAAAATTGTCAAAATTTCAAATTCTCCAAATGTTGAAGCGCAGCCTTGGTCTCCTTTGCCAAAGCATCTTAGAAGCCAACCCTGCAAAAATTTTCAGAAGAAATCATTATTTCAACCAATTTTTTTTTCAAAAAAAGGAAACCAGAAGTCACAGCCAATTAATTCAAAAAGTGTCAACACTCAAACATTATAAAGTGGGTTTTGGGCAAATAAAAATCAAAAAGGAGCCTATAAAAGCACATCACTCTTCATTAGCAACTCATTTGCCTCTCACAAGCCAAGTGAATCCTTGCAAAGGCGATTTCAAGAGTCATTGAGCAAATTGGGCAGTTTCAGGAGCGCGCTACGCATCAGCTGAGGCGCGCTACGCACCAGCGCGACTTTTCCAGTGCATTTTTACTCAGGCGCTACGCACTAGAGGGGCGCTACGCGTTGGGCAAGGCGCGCTACGCGTTGGGTTTTTCGCCCAATAAACTGCCAGCAAGCTACCAAATCCTCTTTTCTCTCAAGCAAATTTCAGGTAGGCCTCTCCTCCATGGCTAGTTTTGGTTTTGCAAGATGAATGAGAAATTAATATGTTAAAAATGCCATGAAAATGAGAAGTTAAAACCCTACATTGTTGTGGAAAATTTAAAGACTTAGTTGTGCTAGGGTTTCAAAGTATTTTGCTGTCCAAGGTTGCCCATTTTTTATCCCTCTTTTCCCTCATCTTCACCAACATTCTCCTTTAAATTTTCCCATAAAATTTTATAATCTTCCTTCTCTAAAATCCCTAAAACCTACTAAATTCCCAAACCCTACTTCACCTTAAAATCCCACAATATTATGATTTCCCTTGTTGCCTTCCCTAAATTCCTTATTTATGTTTATTGTCCCTAATTCCCTCATGTTCCCCTTTCCCTAACAATCCCCTTGTATTTATGTCCCCTTGGTGACAGCATTTGAAAAAGTCAAACAGCAGTTAATTGGGTGCAAAGTCAGCAATACATTTCAGCCATATTGTCTTCAAAACTATGTCAGAAACCGAATCAGATTATGAGCAGAGTTATGACAGTGATTCGACACCGGAGATAGAAGTGCCAAGGAGGCATCATAAGGGTGGTAAAGGTGGTCGGCATGTCAGGGAGGAGCCCACTTCTTTGGCTCAGTTGCAAGCTTGTCCACTTGCAATGACATGTTTTCAGTATCAATCATGCTTTGGATATTGTGAGCGGTCTCGCAAATTCAACATCACAAAGAACTAGTCTGCTTGTTTGTCCTACATTTGCACAATGGTCAGGTGAACCTTGCAGGAGTGAACTTCACCCTATCACCCGAAATTGTTGCTCAAGCCACCGGGATACCAAATGTTGGGGAGGAGTGGAACAAGCGCCAGCAACTAGACAGATTTCATTATGAACCATATATCAAACCCGGGTGTATGAGACACCTAACTGTTGTTTTTCCCTTCAGATTCCTAAGGGATGAGTATGCACCCTTGATGAGGCTCATTATGCGTTATTTCACTTGTGAGGGCAGATTTTCACGTTTATATTCGTACCATATCCGTTTGTTGATGCATTTCACCCGGGTACGAATGATGAACATTCCGTTTTTCATGTGCCGAAATATAGAGAGGATGGTGCCCTTAGTGCAAAGGAAGAACCCCACACAGCAACACAAGAGTATATATCATTATGCACTGATCGAGATCATAGTGATGCATCAGTTGGCACAGCAGGGTATTGCTTGGGAGGATTTCATCTTCGCAACTTCTTCACGGTGCCACAGCCACCCCCTGAGATTGTCCATGATGAGGGAGGTCCTTCACATCAGTTTCACATTCCAGAGCCCGAGCATGTCAGCACTCCAGCATGTGTTACATATCAGAGAGGCCACAGGGCCTTATTTGCATCTGCACGGTGAGTATTATCTCCACACCAGGTGGAAGGGGTCTCGCTTTCTTCATCAGCACAGCGAGTGTTATCTCCACATCAGGTGGAAGGGGCCTCGCTTTCGACAGCAGCACAGGTACAGGAGAGAGGCAAGCAGCCCATGATTGATGAGGGACCATCAGGTGATCTGGACACGGATATTATTGACCTTGATATCATCTCTCCTAGCTCAGGGCTAAAGGAGGTCATTCAACAACAAAAGGCCGAGAATCACTTGTTGCAACAGAAATTGGAAATGGCCAATTGGACAATCAACTACTTGGAGCAGCGCAACAAACAGCTAGAAGATGAACACACTCTTTATGAGTTGCGGCGAATCCGAGAAGACCGAAACTTGGCCCGCAAGAGACCCGATGATTTGACACCTATTGAGCGAGAGTCTATGCTCATCCGGGTGAACACTCATTTAGAGAAATTGTTAGCCAAGGCAAACAGAGACAAAGAAATGCTCCGCCATATGAAGAATCATTACTGGGCCCGCATGCATGTTTGCAAAGCGAAACTGAAGATCCTTAAAGGGCGATTGAGCAAGGCACTAAAACGGAGAAAAAGGCCCGATCCACTCCAAATTTTGGCCGAAGCCTCTTTGAAGGAGCATGGTACTTGATGAGACACCCCCAGCTCAAATTTCAAAAAATTTGGAGAAGTTTTTGTTAATTTTGAAATTTTTGTATTAAAAACAGGTTTTTGCCCTCAACGCGTAGCGCGCCACGCGCTACCCTGAAGATGGGGAGGTCCAATTTAAGAAAGGTTTGCATTTTTGGATTTGTCATGATGAAATACATCTGCTCAACCACTGCCAAGGCATTTCATCAAGTTTTGGGTCCCCAAAAGGTCAAAAAACATGCAAAAAATTACCTCACTGCCCCTTTTTGGACACACAGGAAGCAGTCTTGGGAGAATGCATTTTTGGAGGGGCAAATGGGCACCAAATTTAAAAATTCCACTTGGGTTGGAAAGAAGACATCCAGACCTTTCCAACAAGCCCACCTGAGCCCAATTTGGATGCCGGGAAGTGCCCCAAAAGTGGGTGGAAAGGCGCGCTATGCGTAGGGTTTTGGCGCGCTACGCATCAGGATATTTTCCAAAATTTTCATCTTCAGCTCAGGAAAAAGCAGCCAGTTTGACCAGTTTTGACTTGTGGTGGGATTTTTCACCCTCCTTGATGTAATTAATGAAATTTTATGTTGACATGACACTTATTTACCTATTCTAGAATATTCATTTATAAAATAGCAAAAAATTAATGAATGAATTGGTTTCCTAGCTTATAGAGGCAAGTTGTTTTGATTGCCTAGATTGTAGTGCTCTGTTTAGAATTGGTTGAAACAGCTCCTAGGATGATGAGCTCGACCCCTAGAGGCAAGGGAATGTGTTAGCTTGCCTATATTATGTATTTTCTTAGTCATTTTCATGGTTGGACTCTTGGGGGATAAGCTTAGACTGTATTACACATTGTATCTCAACAATTTTGGCAAAGGAAAGACCAGGGTTTTGCAGCACTATTTGGGATTCCTATGGTTATTTGTGTTGATGGTGTGTTTCTCTCATGTACTTGTAAGTTTGTTATGTGTATCATTTTCCTACTATTCTCTTCTGCAAATTAAACAAATGAAGTGTTAAGGTAGAATTCATAATCTTGTATGCTCTGCCTTTAAGTTTGTTTAATATCTATGTTTTCATCTGTTTAAGGAGAACTCCTGAAATTTTCTCACTCTCCTTAGCTCCTCACCAGTCATTTCTATCCATTCAATTCCTTTAAAGACATCAGGACGATTGCCTACCTTGCCCCAAAAAGACCTCTGCAAAAACTGTGTCACATCCCCGCACCCAAAATTGCCTTTCCCTGTTTTCCAACAAAACCCTAAAAATCTTAAATCAAACTATCTTATCAATTTACTAGCCTAAAATCAGTATTCATATCGGTCATCTCAGCCCCTTTGAAGACCTCTTGCCGAGATAGACCCGGAGAGAGCCCTCTCCTGTCCTCGTAGGGCTAGCTACGAGGCTGAGCTTGGTTTGATGTTGCCTTGAGTTTCGCCTTCCTCAGCCTGAGCACGCTAACACGTTTCACTTTTTCTTTTAATTGCTTCAACCTCATGCGCATCATTCTAGGCTTGACCCAAGGTGGGGGCAAGGGCATAGGGAGGCTAGCCCTATGTGGACCTAGAATGGGAATGTGGACCTAGGTAGGAGAAAAGATGAATGGGGGTATAGTGAGTGGATAGGGAGTAATATGTGTAGATAAAGAAGCGGGACCACGCACCCAAAGTCAAGGTTCCCCAAGTATTACCACCCTAGCACCAAACGGTCAATAAAGGAGATCCCACTGGACTAAGATCCAAGGGTAACAACCAAAAGAGATTAAGGGGGCAGGAGCACAAACTAAGCCCACTCTTTCCTCCAAATCTCCCCCCCCATCAATCCATACCTAGAAGTATCCATGATAATTAAACCCAATACTCAATTATCAAATGACAAGACATACCTTTAGCTTCGAGAGAACCTTCAAACATACGATCAATAGAGGTGGGTGAGGGACCACATGGCTAGCTCAGGTGGCAGAGAAATGGCACAACGAGCTAGTAGGAGGCATAAAGGGGTTGTTGTCTAAGGCTCCTCGTGGAAAAAAAAATCTCCTGGGGATATCACCCACAAAGTGGTGGGTAACAAGCCTCTTTAGGCCTCTTAGGCCTAGTCGCAAGCCTTAACAGCCCTCCTAATCCCCTCGGCCTCCCTTATCCCTCCTCCGCTGCCTCTTGTGAACCTTCCTCCTTTTCCTTTCTCTCTCGGCATCCTTGCCGCAAGCCCTACAGGTCTCAAACCCTAGGCCGCAAGCTTTCCTTGGCCTCCCCCCTTCTCAACTTGCCTTATTTCCTTCTGTTGTGAGCCCTAGTCCTCCCTACCACTGCAGAAGCCCTAAGGGCCTCTTCTCACCTTAACGTAGGCCTATCTTGGCCTTGATCCCTTGTTGTTGCCCCTCCTTGGCCTAGCATTGGCCTTTAGCCCCTTCCTAGCCCTCTTTCCCTCATTCCATCTCTGATTTAGTCACTCGATTTTTTTGGACTAATCTTGGTGTTTTTTGTAGAGGAATTGGGTCAAAATCTTGTGTTTGTAGGTAGCCATATCACTGGAAAAAAAATTGGCAAGAAGGACAGTCATCTTCAAGGCCTCAAGGCCTAGTGGTTTGATCTCTAAACCCTCATCTCCTCACTGTGTCACATTTGCAGCCATCTAATTGTTCAATAACAGTGGTAAAATTCTTCATGGAATTGGCATAAAATGAACAAATAAATTTCGTAACATATTAATAAATCACTTGCATACTTGGGTAATCATTTGTTTGGCATGTTTCATGAATATTTTTTTTTGGTGACTATCCATTGTCTAAAAGAAGTATCATAAGGTCTGATATAAATAATGGCATAAGCGTCTCCTCGTTGTTTGCATTCTACATTAAGAGGAAGTGATAATTTGGGCATTGTTTTGGCGTTTGGCATTAGTAACTTACTGTTGTCCTAAGGTTTAACTGCTGCTTATTTATGTTTCTTGAATTGGTTAATGGCATATTGTGGAAAGGATAGCTAAGTACTAGTGACATTGGATCTTAAATTGAATTTACAAGTGGTTTAGTTGCTACATTGCTTCGTTGGTTCAAGACACTAACACACTTGTTTTCTTGTTAAATTCATAATTCGGAAGCCTAAAATTGTGCACTAATAAAGTTCACTCTCTAAAAGCACTTAACATAGTCCAATAGCCTTGTTGAATGGTTGCTTAAGTGGATAAATCTAAGAATTTGCTGGATATTGGCATCTCTTCATCTAAGTGTTCTTAACTTGAGGTCTTGTTAATATAATTGTATCTCTTGAATAATTGTCACTGGCATTGAAGAATCTAATTGCAACATTGGCGTTATCTTATTGACATAACTTGGAAGGCTTCTAATTATCTAAAGAGCATTGATAATCCTATTGTATATCTCTTGAAGAATTCTTTAATGTCCTTTTCATTATTGCTATTATCTCTAAGTAAGCATTGTGGATAAGTGCTCTAAGTTTTCTTATTGTCATTATTGTCTATGGCTAAATTGGATCTCTATTGTGGATGGTGATCTCTCTTTTTGGCATATTGGTGAACCACTCTTCAGAGCATCTATCTTGTTTTTAGTTTTGTACTTGAGCAATTATCTTGGTACATTGGTTACATCTTGTGAGCACTTGTTGTTGAATAATGTAACTAGTGTCGGTCTTAATAATTATGTTTGCACTGTATTTGTCAAAAAAAAGAAAAAGAAATTTTATTATTAAATAAATTGACTTATTAAAGCATGGGTTTCATGCTTGGGTCAATAGTTTTTAGGTCAAAGCCTCCATTGAAGGCTTTTAGAGTTTATGTCAAGTGTTTTTCTCCATGTCATATTGTAAAGAACACTTCTTGGGATTTATTTGTCAAAGAAGAAATTTATTTTACTATAAAATAAGTCAATTAGGCCTCCTCCACCAAGTTGGTCTCAATCTGGACAAGTCGGCCTAAACTGGGGGGCAGAACCACTATATAAAGGCAACAACTCGACCTCATTTTCCACTCTCTCACAATCATTTTGATTTGCAACTTCTGGGGCCAAAAAAAGCGTGAGTTCCAAGGAAGAAGAAAAGGATAGCGAAGGAGGAGGTCTCTCACAAGCATAAGAAGTTGAAATTCTCTCTCTTTTTCCCACACGTGTGAAGTTGTTGGAGGGGCCGAAATTTTGCAGTTGTTGTGGAGGCCAAAATTCTGAAGCTACTGGTGAAGCTGGGGCCGAAATTTCTGGGTCGATGTTGGGTTGTAGTTGTTGGACAAGAAGAGACTATTAAAGATTGTTATATCTCATTGGAAGGTTGACTTGGTGGAGGAGGAAGGTTTGCTGGTCTAGCGTCTTGGTCTATCTCATTTGAATTACTAAAGGAAGAGTTCTTGACTGGGTTTTCCTCTATATAGGGGTTTTTCCCTGGTTGTGCACCTACATTTGGTGTTCTTGATCTTCGTGTTTTGGTTTTGGTAATTGCTTGATGAGCTAAGATAAAAAAAGAACATAAAAAAGATAATAATAACTCAAGGAAATCACAAGTAATTATCAACAAGAGAAAATCTTTCTGCCTTTCCGATTTTCCAACACTTGTGACATTGGGTACTTCATCTTGTGTAAGATTGTCCTTCATTTATTAAGTACTTTTATTTGATAATTAAGGATCAATTAAATACTTAACATAAACAATCTTAACTCAAGACCACTCAATAATCGTGCATCAGCGTCCTAGAACTAGTCTTACATTAATAATTTACCTCCAAGCATAAGCTTGGTTGATAAAGAGATAGGAACACCCTTTCATCTTTGTTTGAGAAGTCTAGCCCTCTCTAGTGGTTAAAATGGTGACCTTGCAGTCGTCAGAGCCACAATCTTTGCAACGTCGGAGGCATTGGGTACATTAGCTTTCAAGGAGAGGTATCGTTAACCAAGCCTTTTCTTGCTTCACCTTGACTTCTCTCTACCACTCACTTTAGAGACTAGGCTCAAAATAGATAAAGATCAAGGGATACACTTAGTTAGGCATATAATTAAAATAAATCAAGATTCCTGCATATCACCTAGTTTGTAGGATTTGCATTTCATCTAAGATAGTCAAGCATTCAGTAAGCAACGATTGTTCATCCGGTCATTTGGTCCTCAATTGATATAAAGCAAGTGGTTGACTCCATAAGGCACTGGTCTCACAAAGTAATTTAATCTAATCTCTAAAAACTTGCTAAAATCAACCAAGTGGCTAGGCCATTCAATCGTGTCTCTCGGACTTGTTGGTTGCCAACGAGTCTTGCATTCTCACATTTCATAGGGACTACCCCCCATAGCCTGTTGTTGGGAGATAGCTAGAAAGAAGAGGTCGGGGATCAAAGTCACAGCGCTCGACTTGAGTCGTTGTCGTGGTCCCTGTATAATCTAAGCAACAATAGGACCATTACATACACAGCGATGACACACAAAGATTTTATACAAGCCTCAGTAAGTAATCATATATGTCTTCATGTGCCAAACTAAAAGAAGCACATCAGCACTTACGTAGAACCCTAAAGCAACTTCGCAGCTCTTGATCACTTGCGCTAAAAACTGCACATTTTATTTGTCAAAAAGGCGAAGTATGTGCAAGTTGCATTAATGCAGTATAACAAATAATAAGAAAGAAAGCCTTCAGCTTATAACCAAAATTTTCCACCAGCAAAATCTTCAGAAAGAAATTTCATGTAAGAATCCAAATCTCTATTTTCAAATGAGAAAAAGCCAAAGGTAGGAAGGCATGAATGAATCAAGTTGTACTATAGAAAAGGTGTATGCAATTAATGGATAGAAATTAAAACCAAAAGCTTATTAATTGCTTTCCCTTTCCTTATTTGTATATAGAAATGTTGGACTGCAGACCAGTGTGAAAGTAAGCATGAGATGCTTTTCTTCATTAAAATGACACAAATAAAATACAATAGTTTATGACCATTCGATTCATCTTTCAAGGTCTCTTAGGCTTCCAATGACATTATTCCTTACCATAACCCTAATGGATTAGGTGTCTAACACTCCCCACCACCACTCTGAATGGGGTTCTTCCGAGTGTTGATTTGTGGTAGCATCGAATGTGCACTAGCCTTGAAATTTGGAGGAGAGGCTAAGGCACATGAAATCTCTAGACCCAAAAATCGTTTTCAAAAATTCCATCTGAATGAGGAGTTATTAAAATAATTAATATTTTTAATGGGTTCCTCAGTCTAAACTTAGGAAAATAAAATTATTAATGGGTATTAATAAAGATAACGATGATAAGCTTCTAAGAGACGAGGATCAAGTTTGTTTTAATCTTAGTCATTGATTAGGGACTTAATCTCAGCCGCTAATTCATCAACAGGAAAAGTATAAGAGAAGACTTGAGGGTCATTTGGAGACACACCAGCGAATATTCAGTATCCCAAGGAAAATCGATTCTCAAAGAGAAGGAGATTGATTTCAGAGGGAGAGTTGCAGGGTGGAGGAAGAGGGGGGATGAGCAGCAGTCAGAGAGCTCAAAAGAAGTGACGCAAGGACTCTAAGAGACAGCGTAAAGGGAGACGCAGATCAGAGAGACGCAGAGGATGACACAAAGAGGGACCAGAGCTACGCAGAGCCACACAGAATGACGCGGGGTTGATGCAGTAGAGAAAGGAAGCTCTCCAGGTTGTCAGAAAGTCTCGGAGAAAAGTCTCAGGTGTTTTCTCCCAGTGTCAATGTAAATTTTTCTGTAAAAGCGATTGTTGCTGAAGATTAATAAAACCCTCCTTGGTTGCACCGGTTTTTCCGCGAACAATTGTCCAAAAATAACTGTGTTGATGTGATTGATTCTTGTGCATATATTTGTTTCTATATAATGGTGTGATATCTGCAGTAGAATTTATTTTAATATTTACTGAAGGGATTTCATAAATAACTTATTGGGAATAATAAGTAGGTGAAATAAATCAGTTGCTGCAGTAATAGAATTTCTGTTTAGAAATTTTCACATGGTATCAGAGCAAAGATTCGGTGACAGGAAGGGAAAATCAATTATGGGTCAAGAGCATGATGCAGAGGCATCCACTCAAGGAGACTCGTGCAAATTTTCAAAAGAATGCACAAGAGACAGAAATTACGATTATTCTATGTTGGCTTCCATATTGGAAGAAGAAGTTGTTTGCATAGCAAGCTCTGCCTCCTCAGAGGTTTGGTATATAGATTGTGGAGCTTCCTTGCATATGACGGGTATCCAAGAATGTTTTTTGGATTATCAGGAAGAAAGAATGAATTTTCATATCACCATGGGGAATAAGGCAAAGTGTACTCCAGTAGGGAAAGGTACTATAGTTTTTCAAACAGAAACAGGAGAGCGGTTCCGAGCTACCAATGTACTGCATGTGCCAAGACTGGGGATGAACTTACTTTCCATATTTCAACTTCAAAACAAGAGTTATGATGTTTTCTTCATTAAGGAAAAAGTATACGTCAAACACACAAGTTAGAAAAAGAAGGTCCAGATCAAAATCAGAAGTAACAGGTTGTACAGATTGCAGCTAGAATCACCAATGGCACTGATAGGCAGTAATGGAGACAAGGATTTGAATGAACTATGGCACAGAAGGATGGGACATTTGCACCATGGGGCTCTAAGAATTCTTAGAAAAACTGTAACATGAGTTCCAGATCTTAGTACTAAACGAGATGATGTATGCAGAGGGTGTGCTCTGGGCAAGTATGCCAAAGCAGTGTTTCCAAGAAGTAACAATAGGGCCAAGAGTGTACTAGGATTGATACACTCAAACATCTGCGGACCGATGTCCACAAAAGCTCTTAGTGGTGTCGAATACTTCATCACCTTCATCGATGACCATTCTAGGAAGACTTGGATCTACTTTCTGAAAACCAAAGATGAGGTTTTTGGTCGATTCAAAGAGTTTAAGGCTCTAGTGGAGAATCTGACAGGAAAGAAGATAAAAGTGTTGCGCTCAGACAATGGTGGAGAGTATGTTGACAAGGACTTCACTGATTTTTGCGCTAGGGAGGGCATCAGAAGAGAGTGGACAAGAGCAGAATGGAGTAGCAGAAAGGAAGAACAGGACTATTGTGGAAGCAACTAGGGCTATGTTGTATGATCAAGATATGCCAAAATTCCTGTGGGCAGAAGCATGCAGCACGGCATTATATGTCCAGAATAGAACTCCTCACAGGGCATTGGGAAAGATTACTCCAGAAAAGGTCCTCACCAGGAAAACACCTGAAGTTAGTCATTTCAGGATATTTGGGAGTTTAGCATATTGTCATATACCGGAGGAGAAGAGGAAGAAGTTAGATCAAACTACAAGGAAAGGATATCTCGTGGGAAATAGCGAGAATGCTAAGGCATATAGAGTCTATCTTCCAGGGAGAAGGAAGGTAGTAGTTCGGCGAGATGTAAAGTTCATGGAGGATAGAGCTTTCAGAAAGTCTCGAGAAATGCCTTCCGAGGAACAGTAAAAAGATGAGTCGTTGGTCAAACCACTTCAACCAGCGAAAGCTAGTACCAGAAATTCTCTTTCAAAACAGGAGGAATCACAAGAAGAGGAAGAGCTGATAGATGCGCCTACTACCAGAGGAAGAACGAGCCGGGAACTCCGACAGATTCTGGGGGCTGCAGAAGAATTCATTGGCGCACCGAGGAACAGTAAAAGGGAGCGAAGACAGCGAGACAGATACCAAGCCTTAGTAGCTCAAGTTGGGGAACCCTCCAGTTTTTAGGAAGTTGTTCAGCATCAAGTATGGGTGGATGCGATGATGGAGGAATACAGTTCTATAATGGTGAATGATGTCTGGGAGGTGGTGCCTAGGCCTCAAGACAAATCAGTGGTAGGTTCGAGATGGATCTACAAGATCAAATATGTTGCAGACAGTAGTGTGGAGAAATACAAAGCCAGGTTTGTGGCTAAGGGGTATGCTCAGAAGGAAGGAATAGACTACAAAGAGACCTTAGCCCTAGTAGCCTAGTATACATCTATTAGAACCGTGATATCTCTTGCAGTTATGATGGGGTGGGAGATTCATCAGATGGATGTCAAGACAGCATTCTTAAACAGGGTAATAGAAGAGACGAAAGCTCATGTATGCAGATTAAAGAAAGCCTTGTATGGGCTTAAACAGGCACCTAGAGCATGGTATGGTCGAATTGATGGCTACTTGCAGAAGATGGGGTTCGTCAAGAGTGATGCAAATCCCAATCTCTACTATCTGGTTGTAGAGAATGAGCCTCTAGTCCTCGTATTATATGTGGATGATCTATTCTTGACAGGATCATCCAAGCTCATTGAGGATTGCAAGAAGAATCTAGCCACAGAATTCGACATGAAGGATTTGGGAAAGATGCATTATTTCCTGGGGTTGGAAGTTTGGCAGCAGAAGGGTGAGATCTTCCTTGGCAAGGGAGATATGCTACAGAAATCCTGAAGAGATTCAGGATGCAGGACTATAGGCCTATGGCTACTCCAATGATTACCAACTGGAAGAAAATTGATGCATCGGAAGACAAAGATGTCGATCCCACCTTGTACAGGCAGTTCATAGGATCCCTGATGTATTTGGTCAATACCAGGTCAAACATTTGTTATGCTGTCAACACCCTCAATCAATTCATGGTGGAACCTAAGAGGGCACATTGGGCAGTAGCCAAACATGTTCTCAGGTATATACAAGGAACAGTGGAGCATGGACTATTGTACACCAGAGGCAATGACATCAGGCTGAGTGGGTTCACTGACGCAGATTGGGCTGGAAGTTCAGTAGATCGGAAAAGTACCACTGGGTACTGTTTCAACATTGGATCGGGGATGACTTCCTGGTGCAGTAGGAAACAGAAATCCGTAGCTCTGAGCTCAGTAGAAGTAGAATATATGGCCGCTAGCACAGCTTCGTGGGAGGCCATGTGGCTTAAAAAATTGCTTGTGAACCTATCCAGTAGAAGGATGGAAGTGACCAGGATCATGTATGATAACCAGAGTTGCATCAAGCTCTCTGAGAATCTAGTATTTCATGATCGGTCGAAGCACATTGATATCAGGTGTCTCTTTGTCAGAGACTATGTCCAACGAGGAGCAGTACAGTTGAGCTACAGTCCTACAGGAGAACAGGTGGCAGACATCCTCACCAAGGCTCTAGGAAGAACAAAGTTTGTTCATTTCAGGGAGAGGATGGGGGTGGTAAAGAATCCATTTCAATAATGGATAAGTCTCAAAAGTTGCAGTGCAGCAGTTGGCAGTGGCAGTGCAATGGGCAGCACAATGCAGGAGATTGAGAGGGAGTTGAAGTACAGATGTAGAAGTGACAATGGCAGTGTCATGGGCAACAGTACAGATGATGTAAGGTAGCAGGCCAAGCATCAGCACAGGTCTCGATGCGAAAGGATCAGTGTGATGTTTAGTGGTAGAGCATTACTAGAGCACATTCCTCGCTAAGAGGGAGTGTTGATTTCCGGTAGCATCAAATGTGCACTAGCCTTGAAATTTGGAGGAGAGGCTAAGGCACATGAGATCTCCAAGACCCAGAAATCGTTTTCAAAAATTCCATCTGGATGAGGAGTTATTAAAATAATTAATATTTTTAATGGGTTCCTAAGTCTAAACTTAGAAAAATAAAAATATTAATGGGTATTAATAAAGATAATGATGAAAAGATTCTAAGAGACGAGGATTAAGTCTATTTTGATCTTAGCTGTTGATTAGGGACTTAATCTCAATCGTTGACTCATCAACATGAAAAGTATAAGAAAAGGCTTGAGGGACATTTGGAGACACACCAGCAGATACTCAGTATCCCAAGGAAAATTGATTCTCAGAGAGAAGGAGATTGATTTCAAAGGGAGAGTTTCAGGGTGGAGGAAGAGGGGGGATAGGCAACAATTAGGGAGCTCAGAAAATGATGCAGGGACTCTAAGAGATAGCGCAGAGGGAGACGCAGATCAAAGAGACGCAAAGGGAGACGCGGATCAGAGACCAGAGCTGCACAGAGCCACACAGAATGATGCAGGGCTGATGCAGTAGAGAAAGGAAGCTCTCCATGTTGTCAGAAAGTCTCGGAGAAAAGTCTCAAGTGTTTTCTCCCAGTGTCAATGTAAATTTTTCTATAAAAGCAATTGTCGTTGAAGATTAATAAAACCATCCTCTGCTGCACTGGTTTTCCCACATTGGGTTTTTCCAGGGACAATTGTCCAAAAATATTGTGTTGATGTGATTGTTTCTTGTGCATATATTTGTTTCTGTATAATGGTGTGATATCTACACTAGAATTTATTTTAATATTTACTGAAGGGATTTCATAAATAACTTATTGGGAATAATAAGTAGGTGAAATAAATCAGTTGCTGCAGTAATAGAATTTCTGTTTAGATATTTTCACACTGAGTCCAAGCCGCAAGATGAGGACAGCTGCCAATGGCTGAATCTGTTCTCTAAATCTGGTGGTTTTCAAATGACTACAAACAAAATGGCTATAGCAAAAGCCAATGTCTTCGACTAAATGGTGTTTTCAAGTTGACCACCAACTTTGGGACTTGGCTCTTGTTGACCACTGAAGTGTCTACCAGAGGATTGTCAAAGACCATATATCCAGAGTACATTTTTTGATGGTCAGAGCAGTCAGAAATCCAAAAGGCCATCATCATCTTTCAGTAGATTGTCAAAGTTGTGTAATCCAAATTATGCACCCTTCGGGGTCACTGTAAGAATATTCTAGTATGATGAAATAAAGTCGTGTAACACACCTAGGTAAGCTTATGATTTTTGCTAGAGAGTTTCACTCTATGGAGTTTTTTCCTTGGCTAATTATTTGTGTTTCTCAAACATCAAATAATTGGTTAAATTTTTCTCCCAAATATACCCCAAAGCTAGAGTGGGGCTTCATGGTAAGTCTTAAGTGAGTCCTAGTGTACAGAGTCGATGTAAATTGCCATGCTAGATCATGTCTAATGTTTAGCAGAATTTGGTTGTGTCTAGAGGCCATTTTTTAATTGTCAAAATTCCCCTTTTCAATGGGATTTTTATATAATATTTGATGTAAATATGTAATAAAGTGTTGTCTATAGAAGTTGTAGGAGGTGTGAGTACTTAAGTTTACACTTCAACACCTCAACTTTCTTTCTAGATTCTAGACACACTTTGAGGGTGGAAATATATGTATGTTTAAAACCCTCTAGAGTCATAGTCCTAGGCTACCTAGGTCTTTCACATGACTCATTTTCATCATACTAAAATTATTTTTACATCATACCCATAGGGTTGCAGAATTTGGAATACAGATTGCTAAGAAGAAGAAAGAAAATCTGAGGAAGTCTGGACATCTGTCTAATCTGATTGTGCAAGAATGCTTCTGATGTGTACTTTGACCAAGGAACCTCTGACAAGTCTTCAAATGCAATTTGAGTGGTCAACACCTCCTATAAAAGATAGACTACTCATGATGACTCCATCTCATCTACTTTAACAAAGGAAAACGATGGGTATTGATTTGTCAATAAAAACTAAATAGAATTGTAACAGGCTTTTCATTACAGCAGTTTTCTTGATTAAAATCTCAAAAACAAATAGCTTATTTAAACACAAAATTTGAGCCTTGATTCTTGAATAAAAAATTTCAATAAGAATTTAGTACGCTTCCAATTAAAGTAGTTAATCTAAATCTAAACAGGCAACCAAATCAAAAGAATCACAAGAAGAACATTTTCTCTGTTGATATTATGATACAAAAAACAAGAGAGGGAAGAAGCATATCTGCCAAATATTATAAAAGCTATATCAGTTCATGGGAAAAGCAGGTCATTAACACATTTTCTTTCACAGAACATATCCAACCAACCTTTTTGATGACCAACAGACTGTTGCTGAAACCTGCTATTGAAGTGACCTCCTAAAAAAGAACATCTGGTTGGAGAAGCTCCAAGCATGTCAAAAGAGGATGAAAACGCCTGTGTTTCAGACAAGTGATCCCCATCTAACTCTAGAGGATGGTTCACATCAAAATCATGCAAAATAGAATGTGTTACTGCTGCAGGCTTATCACTCACAGATGTCTTCACCATAGATTCAGCAGACTCATGTGATATACAGTTAGTCAACTGTGATAACTGCATTAAATTAGACGAAAATGAACTACTCTCAGCAGAAACAGCCACAGTTGACAATTTGGATGACGACTGCCACACTCCAACTGTTCCAACATCATTTTTAATCATTCTCTGTAAACCTGGAGTACAATGATCATGCGATGGCACAAATACAGGATCTGTAGTGCACGAAGAGACTCGTGAAACGGAATTGGCCCAATTTGAAGAAGTGGAATGCTGCTCAACAATGTGTACTGCCTGTTCTTGCAGTGATTTAGAAGTAAGTGTTGAATGTGTGATTTCAGTTGGAATCAATGATGCACTAGTTGGTTTTACATCAGCCGACCTGTTGTGCTGAATAATATAACTCCAGCTTCCTCTTGACAATTGGGATGGGTGCACATATGCCACACTTCCATTTGGTACAATACGATTTATGTTAGCAGATGCTGGCAGAGAGCTGCAATAAGTTAAAACAATAAGACTGCAAGCATATATACAATACACAGAAATAAGAGCAAGTGCAAAAGTAGCAAAGCCATGTATGTTTGACAATAACTGCAAATATGACATTATATTCTATAATTCAGCTGATTATGATGAGGCTCAGTTTCATTACAAAAATAATTTGCATATCTGCATATATTGTGTCCACTCTTAAGGAAAAGCAGAGTATAAATATTCATGCTAAGAAGTTTTTCACTTACAAAAATTTCAAACTTCAAACCATGTAACGTCCCCTTCCATGGATTGGCCACCCCACAGAACTGGGACACAACCCGTTTTTGAAAAAATCTCAAAATAAATTTGAAGCCAATAGAGGCCCACCAGCATTCAAATTCATATGTGTATGCAATAGCCACGCATAAACTCATAGAAACCATGGATTCTGTATCCATTTCATTCATAAAAAGAGAATCAACTTAAATTGCAGAACTATAAAAAGAGAATGAATAGCATAGACGGAGTGCTTGGCTTTTAACCAAGATGGACAAAGAAACTGGCTACATACTAGCAATCTTCCACCCAACCATATGTATCCAATGCAGATTCCACCCCATACCAGGCTATGAGGCCACCAAGGTGAAGGAAACTAGCTACAAAATCACATCTCACTCAAGCCAACCCAATTGCTCTCAGGTTTAGCCAATCTACTCACAACTGAGCACCCTAGGTAACCATCCAACCATCATACAGTCATGGAATTCTCATCTACTACCATACATAGTAGTGAGCACAAGGAAGATATTTCCCTTCTCTGCTGAGCAGTCCCTCAAAGCATTCGTCCCTTCCAGTGCTCTTCAGTTAGGCAAGATTCAAGAAGAACCCATCCAGTTGTCTGACTTCTGGGAATACGTTAGTAGAACAATACCTTGGCTCTAAGTCAACCAAGCAGCAGCTATTAACAGGGGAAAGGTAGGTATCCTAGACATTCCAGGCTCTCTGCTCCTCTACAGCATCTATCTTCCTTCCAGGTCCACCAATTACTCTCCCCTAGCTCATTTGGTCATTTTCACATTTTGTATTGGCACAGAACTCAGAATTCAGAACTCCAGTGATGCTAGAACGTGAGAATGGCGAATGGTGAGAATAGTGTAACAAACAAGGCTCGTTATAGCAGGTTAGACATTCCAGAAGACTTGGATTATGTAGATCTCCATTGAAAATACAAGAATATATATTAACATGTGTGAATGTGTAACGAATAAAATATATATAAATAATGTAAACAATAATAATCGTAAATAATGATTAGTTAACTAGTAATTAGTAATTAGGTTGAAGAGGCATGTCTAAATGAGACCTGACTCTTCATAAAAAGACGCTTGATATATAAGCAAGCCTCTCGTTCTCATTTGTAAATCATCATATTCATTCTCATTCTTATTCATCTATTTAATATAATATTTATATCCTCAATGGATAATTTCATATTCCAAGTCTTTTGGAGTAATTAATTTGTAAAAGGAACTTTGTTCGTTTCATTTGGTATCAGAGCAGTTCGGTCCTCTAGGTTGCTTAACTGGTGCACAGAGCTCGTTCTCTAATCCAGGTCCTTGGCTATCGAAATTCGTCAACCTTGTTGCTGTACAATTGAAGCATTTTGCTCAGAATTTAGGAGTTTCTCCTTTTCTCCGTTTTTCTAGGCCTTTGGCCACTAAAAAAAAAAAAAGTTCAACCAAAAAAAAATATATTAGTAAATAAAATAAATAAAAGAAGAAGAAAAAAAAAAGTAAAAGAAAAAACAAAACGGATACAAAATCTCATACCAAGTATATTTAAAACTTTTTACGTGGAGAAGCCTGTGGTTTTAAAAACAACCCATGGTAATTGCCCATGGTATTTTAAAAAGTTAAAAACAAAAAAAAAACAAACAAGAGGAATACGTTTTACTTTGCACGTGGAGAACATTTTAACGGAGGTTTTAAAAACAACCCATGATAATTGCCCATGGTATTTTAAAAAGTAAAAAAATAAAAATAAAAATAAAAAGCAAAACAAAAGGAATACGTTTTACTTTTTACGTGGAGAACATTTTAGGTTTTAAAAACAACCCATGGTAATAGCCCATGGCAATTTAACATCGTGACCGTGTCATATGAAAAGACGTGACCTTTATATTTATTAAGTGGGGGTGACATTAAAAATTTATCAAGTAATTAAGTATATAAAAAAAGGGACCAATTTATTATTAAAAAAAAAAGAAGTGAAACTATTATTAGTTTAAGATAATAAAGTTATTTTGAAAATGAGTCTTAATATAAAGAAATACATACATATATAGAGGGCAACAATATAAAGGAGTAATTTTTTTAATAAAAGGGTATTCAAGTTTTTAACAATCCACATTAAGGGAGAATATTATAAATATATATATATATGTATATTTAAAAAAAAAAACAAATAACAAAAAAAAAAAATCCATACAAAGTTAAAAGAAGTGAAGAAAAAGAAAGAATATGGAATCCATGAGTAGGGAACAAAAACAATCAATCGCAAGAGATATAGAACAATTAATTACAATAATGGAGCGACAGGCTGAGAAGAGAAAGAGAATGGATTCCTTCTTCCATTCTCTACATCCATCATCACTTCCACAGAATGATGTTATCCAGTGTACCGAGAAAGTGCAGCTAAAAGATCAAGATAATGACAAAATAGCCAAAATTCAACAAAGCAAGGAAGTGTTAGAACACGAACATAAAAATCTTGTGGATATACATTACAAAGAAATAATGGAAAAGGACGAAGAAATTTCTCGTGTCAGGGACCACGTCGAAAAATTACTGGCACAAGTGAAGAAGACTAAAGTCACAAAAAAAGAACTCAAGAAGCACTTATCAGAACAAGAAGAGGAAACTTTGCGTTTAAAGAACCTTAATAAAAATTTATTAGATCAGAGACCTAAAAGATGAAAAACTTAAAATTCAAAACACTGAAAATAAGGTTAATGAATCAAAAACCAAAGAACTTTTACGTCTGAGAAACCATAATCAAAGTCTGCTCAATCAAACTGAGAAACTTCAGGAGGATAAGAAAGCATTAAAAGATAAGTTGGAACAAGTCACTCAAGAAGAAGTATCGAAATCTCCAGTCACAACAGTTCAAGTTGAAAATAAGGGAACGAATACTGATCCAGTGAATATGACAACTCAAGAAGACAAGTCAGTTGAAGAAACGACACACGTAGATGTTGCAATTCAAATAATAGACATCCCAAGTGAATGTTCCATAACCAATTCAACAACATCTTCGCCAGAAGAAAATCTAAAAACTTTATATCAGCATCTGAATCATGAGAATAGACGAATCAACCATGCTACATATTTGAACCATTCAGAACCGAAACAACAAACTGATGTTCCAAATAATAGTGATGTAACCTCAATCCAGTCTTATGCTAACAAGTCGTTACAAAATTCCAATGATCAAAATACTATACAGAAGATTAATCTGGGATGGTCTAATCCCTTCTCAGTGCGACAATTTTGTTTGTCACTAAGAAGATCATATCAACTTGTATCAATGAGGATGACTATTCCGAGACAGAAAGACTTTCGAAGCCGAAAAAGAGATCAAGCCTTTTTCATCGACAAGCTTTGAGGACAAAGCTTTTTGAGGAAGGAGGCAATGTAACGAATAAAATATATATAAATAATGTAAAATAATGTAAACAATAATAATCGTAAATAACGATTAGTTAACTAGTAATTAGTAATTAGGTTGAAGAGGCATGTCTAAATGAGACATGACTCTTCATGAAGAGACACTTGATATATAAGCAAGCCTCTCGTTCTCATTTGTAAATCATCATATTCATTCTCATTCTTATTCATTTATTTAATATGATATTTATATCCTCAAAGGATAATTTCATATTCCAAGTCTTTTAGAGTAATTAATTTGTAGAAGGAACTTTGTTCGTTTCAGAATGAGAATATGATACAAATGTGAGTGAGGGTCTCCTTATATACCCTAAGCAAGTGTTCCTTTATGAATGGTCATGTCCTTAGGGACATACCTCTTTATTAACTAATTACTGATTAATAATTATTTATGATGTGTTATTATTATTTATATTTACATTATTTATATCTATATTTTATTCATAACATTGCCTTTCTCTTCAAAAAGCTTTGTCCTCAAAGCTTGCTGATGAAAAGGCTTGATTCCTTTCCCTCTTTCGAATGTCTTCTTGTCTCGAAACTATCATCTTCGTTGATACAAGTTGATATTATCCTCTGAGTGATAAACAGAACTACCAAACTAAGAAAAGATTTGACCACCCTAAATCAATCTTCTGCAGAATCTTGCGATTACAGGATGCTCCGTGTGAACTTTTATCACAAGATTGAATTGCACTCAGATTAGTAGTGTTTAGAACAAAAGTTTGTTGTTTTTGATCTGAGTGATATAGATATGCAGATTGATTGAGTTGCCTGCTCTTATGATTCGGATGTCGATAGGGAGTTCTTGTGGTTTGATTGTCATTTATCTTGTGTGTGACAACTTCCTAATTTACTTCAAATACTGGTGTTGTTGATTTGGTTACCGAATCTTCATTTGGATTTTTCATCATTTGAACTGCAACATCTAAATACGTTTTTCCTTCAATTCGTTTGTCCTCTTTTTGGGTTGTGATATTGACTGGATCAGTATTTGTTCCCTTATCTTCAATTTGGGCGACTACGTATGACGACTTTGATACATCCTTCATGATGAGTTCTTCTGATTTATTTTTCAATGATTGCTTATCATTTTTAAGTTTCTTAATTTGAGTGAGTAATTTCTCACTATGGTCCTTAAGACGAGTAATTTCTTCGTTTTTGTCAGCGGTGATTTTGTCAACTTCCCTTTGCATATTTTGTATCGCTTTTTTACTTTCTTGAAGAATTACTTTTGATATTTCTTGTATGTCTTCTGGCGTCACTGAATTTGGTTCGAAAGTAACATCTTATTCCATAAACCTAATCCTCAAATCCTCTCTTTCTTCCCCTAGAATACATAGTACCTTGCTTAAAAAGCAAGCAAGTTCCATCCTTCAAAACTCTTCTGGGAAAGGGTTCATTTGGGTCACTCATATCCATTGACTTATGCTTCATTGGTGACTCCATACCGGGTCTCCTCCCATCGGTGAAAGTCCGTAAATAGAAGGGAGCCTTAATTGAGGTGACAGTGGGCTAAATCTCCATTTGTTTCCCTTGGCCTAGCATTTGCTCTTTAGGGATCCTCCTTAGGTCCCCTGCTAGTTTGAGCGGTAACAGGCCCCAGCAGCGTAGCCGTCAACCTTTTCAGGCCTTCTAGGCCTAGCCGCGGGCCTCTAAGGACCTTGGCCTGCCTTTTAACCTTCTGCTGCGAGCCTTAATGGCCTTATTCCCTAGGTCGCAGGGCTCTAAGCCCTCCCTCGTGGCCTCCTCCTCCCTTTCACGGCCTCCTATCCCCTTCGTTGTCCTTTATTCCTCCTCTGTTGCCCTCTGCCTGCCCACTATCCCCCTCGACCAGCTTTTCTCCCTTCTCCTTTCTTCGATGCCTCTTGGCAGCCTTCCTTCCTTTTTTGCAGGCCCTCCTTGCCTTGGACGGCAGGCCTACAAGGCCTCTCTACCTCAACGCTAGCCTTCCAAGGCCAAATGTTGCCTTACCTTGCCCTTCTTTGCCCCAACGCTAGCCTTCTAGGCCTAGCGTTGGGCCCCTTTCACCCTCCTTTGCCTCTTCCATCTCTGTTTGGGTATCATTTAGATTCTGAGCTAACATTTGGCGCTTTGCAGAGATATTGGCCATATTTCTTGTGGTTGCAGGTGGTCTCATCATTAAAGAAATTTTGGGCAAGCAAGTGGGCTTTCTTCAAGGCATAGGGGCAATTGATTTGCCTCCTAAACTCTTTATCCCCTCACTGTTTTGCTACAGCACTCTGATTTTTTCCTAGCAGTGGTAATCAATTCATGAAAAGTATCCTGAAATCACCTAACAAGTCATCTACGTAAACTAACAATTCATTGCAATCAATTGGCTAGTAACTTTTGGGCTTGTTTCATGAAAACTGGATGACTGTCATAAGCATCTTAAAGTCCAAAATATAATAATGGTAACTTAACATCAATGGTAAATCTTATGTTGATAAAGGGATCCAAGAAGGCTGCCTTCTAGGCTTCCCTTGGCTGCCTCCTTCATCTCTTGCATACTTGCATTCATCGAATTTCTCTCACTGTTTGCATTTCTCATATAAAGTGCTATAATTTGATCTAAAGGAAGAGATAGTTTGGGACTCTTTTGGCACATTTTACACAAGATTACATCCTGCTGTCATAAAGTTTCTTTGTTGCTCATTGGATCACAAGTTACATAAGGATTCTATTGTTTCATGCTCTAGTGGCTCATTTTGGAAAAGATTTGTCTCTTTGCTTAATGTGCTATTGTAAAGAAGATTGTTAGCATTGGTAATATTGGATAATAGCACTAACGTTTGTTGTCTTGTAAAGTTCCATAATCCTAATTGTGCACATAAGCTCACTCTCTAAAGCAGTTGACATTACTCTCAAGAATATCTTATTAAGTCATCTAAGTATCTAAGTGTCCTTAACTTGAGGACTTGCAAATTTAATTGAGTCTCTCTTAACAATTGGCATTGAGGAATTTAATTATAATATCTTGGAGGGCTTCTAATTGTATAACGGCATTGAATATCATTGGCATCTTGTATTGTCTCATTGGCTAAATTATTCTAATTGAATCTCTCTTAACAATTGGCATTGAGGAATTTAATTATAATATCTTGGAGGGCTTCTAATTGTATAACGGCATTGAATATCATTGGCATCTTGTATTGTCTCATTGGCTAAATTATTCTAAGTGCTCTAATTGTCATTAGATCTATGGTTCATGTTTAAAGTGGATATCTATTGTGAATGATAATTCTTTATTGGTAAATCATTGTAAAGAGCATTTATCTTTTTGTTTAACACTTGGGAAATTACTTCTTGGTTGTCTCTTGTATCTTGTTGGCACTTGTAAATTGGGCACATAACTCTTGTGGTTGAGATTGTTCATTATTTAACATTGTTCAATACTTATTGTCATAACTAAAGATCAATCGTAATTAAGTACTTAAAGGATCATTAAACAATCTCGCCTTAAGAAGCACTCAACTCATCTTGCATTGGCATCCTAGAACTAGTCTTGCATTAATAATTTACCTCCACAAATAAGCTTTCTTGATAGAGAGATAGGAACACCCTTTCATCTTTGCTTGAAAAGTCTAGACTCTCTACATTTAAAACGATGACCTTACAGTCATCAGAGCCAGAGTCTCTATAGCGCCAGAGGCATCGAGTACGTTAGATTTCAAGGAGAGGGATCGTTAACCAAGCCATTGCTTGTTTCACCTTGACTTCTCTCTGCCACTTACTTTAGAGACTAGGCTCAATATAGATAAAGATCAAGGGATACACTTAACTAGGCATTTAATTAAAATAAACCAATATCTTGCATCTCACCTAAGTCATAGGATTTGCATAGCATATAGGATAGTTAAGCATTTAAGTAGCGGTTGTTCATCCGATCATTCGGTCTTCAATTGACATAAAGCAAGTGGTTGACTCCACAAGGCACTGATCTCACAAGGTAATTTAATCTATTCTCTAGAAACTCGCTAAAATCAACTAAGAGGCTAGGCCATTCAATTGTGTCTCTCAGACTTGTTGGTTGCCAACAGGTTTTTCTTTCTCTCATTTCATAGGGACTACCCCCCATACCCTGTTGTTGGGAGACAGCTAGAACAAAGAGGTCAGGGATCAGAGTGACAACCCTCGACCTGAGTCGTTGTCGCACCGTCCTGTACAATTTGAGCGACAACACTACCAAACGATTGATCACATATTCACACTTTGAGTCATTATTGAGGAGCATCGCTATCGCTCTTTAAAGGTTTACAATTTTTATAAACTTCAAAAAAGCATTTGACATAGTCTCGAGGGAGGCATTATTCCAGATACTTTGCAACATTGGCATATCTATATCATGTGACTAGATGAGTCAATCTTGGGATGCCTCAAGATGGCACATAGCCTTTCTAACTTCATCTAGAGTAC
The DNA here is from genome assembly GCA_031772625.1 of Pinus tabuliformis. Lineage (NCBI taxonomy): Eukaryota > Viridiplantae > Streptophyta > Pinopsida > Pinales > Pinaceae > Pinus > Pinus tabuliformis. The sequence continues at coordinate 1,981,236,608 of CM062817.1, read as the reverse complement.
CATTCGGGTAAAACAAGGGTGCTCCCTCTGATCGACCCTTTTTGGGATCAGTACTGATGAGCTAGACACCCTTCATGAGCGATTTAGGAAGGCGATAGTTGTCCTCTACATTTGGTCTTGATCTCCCTTATCCTATTCGCTAATGACTTCGTCCTATTGGCCTCTACTCCTGAGGGCTTACAAAGATAGATCGACGCACTAGCCAGTTTTTGTGACCTCTAACACTTGTCGATCAACCTAGGTAAAATTAAGGCTTTGATCTTCAATGCATCTAAGCACTCTCTTACTGATTTACATTTCTATTATCGAGGGAAAGAGATTGAGATCACCACATTTTACACTTATTTGGGAGTACAGTTCACAGGACCTCATTTTGGTTTGTGGTAGGCCCTCCAACCTCGACTCAGTAAAGGGTGTGGTTCCCCAACCCTCATCGAGAGACAATGTTTCCACAAGAAGTTTCAAGACATCTCAACCAAACTCTCATGGAGGCAATTATTAGACCCACAATTCTCCATCGCTCTAAGATCTAGGGACGGAGCTTGTTACAAACATACTAGACTAGATTAAAGAGAGTATAAACCTTTCCTCTCAAGCGCATCTACCATTGTCATATGCAAGCGGATGGTTCCACAGCCCACCATTCAGAAAGAGTGTGGCATACACCCTTTCCACCTTCAGGCCATTTTTTACTTGGTTTCTTTCCCTCACAGACTCCAATCGCTTGGAGACTACCACTAGGCGAGAGAGGTATCCCTACCTTGCACTTTACTCGGTGACTCTCGCTTCAAATCCTTCCCCTAGCCAAGCGCAAAGTTGGTGCTCAGATGTATCTCGACTTCTTCAAATGATTACTATTTCCTCAAAGAACCTTCCTCATTTGGATTCTCCCTTGATGCGCCACATCATCTCTTACCAACTAAACAAGTATTGAACCAAACTATCAGAGAGGATATAGTAAGCCTAGGCTTGAAGATGTCTTTCTACCTATAACACCTTGTGGAGTTGCATGATGGCATGATTGTCCAACCCCTATATACACACAAACATTGGATGCACTCGCTCAAGATCCCTTTGGGATACTTCCATGTTGGCTCCCATCAACTCCAGATAGAAACAAATCACCATATACCACAATCTGATAGGATCTATCAAGTGTGCCACCTTCAAAGCCACAGACAGAGATGCACCACATTCTTCAGTCTCCCCTATACTATGAGATCAAAGGACACTATCACTGCCTCTATAAGGACTCGGGAGGCTCCCTCTCTACTTTATTTTTGTACAAGGATCAAAGATGCTTCACTGTCTTCATTAGTGAAATGTTTAGCCACAGATCTCAACTCCTACATTCCATGCCTTGCCTTGGGAAATGACCAGACTGATTATCTCACACTTCCCCTATTATGAATAAAATATGCATAAAATAATTCAAATGATGTAAACAATAATAATAATAAATAATGATTAATTAACTAGTAATTAATTAATGAAGAGGTATGTCCCAAATGACATGACCGTTGGTGATGAGGTATCTGCCTAGGTATATAAGCAGGCCCTCACCCTCAATTGTAATCATCTCGCTTGTATTCAAATATTTTTATATAATATATTATCTATCTCATGATGGACATTCTTATATACCAAAACTTCTGAGTATTTCGCTTCATATACGAACTTTGTTTGTTACATTGGTATCAGAGCATTCCTCTGAGTATACGAACTTTGTTCGTTACATTGGTACCAGAGTTGTTCAATCCTCTAGATGCTCCATCACTGCACAGAGTCAGCCTAATCCTAACCTTTGGCCATCAACTCTTCGTCAACTTTATTGTCGTGCAATTGAAAGCGTTTCGCTATAAAAGTTTTTGGAGTTTCTTCATTTGTTATTTCGTCAGAGGCCCTTGGCCATTTAAACAAAAAAACAAAACAAAACAAACTTTGGCCAATATATATATATATATATAATTAAAAAAATTGTAAACAATAAGTCAAAATAACAAAAGGGTAAAAAATACAAACAAACAAACAAACAAAATTAAAAATAAGTAAAAGAGGAAAGGTTAAAAAAATATATATATATATATAAAACATACAAAAATAAATTAATTAATTAATTAAAAAAAATATATATATATATATATATATTAGAAAATAAAAATTAAAGGTTAAAAAAAAACAATGATAATAATAAGAAAAAATGTATTATTAAAAGAAATTCATAAAAAACTATACAAGGGAGGGCAATGATCACCGTCGAACGGAAACCTTGTTACCCCGAATTCTCTCCATACTGACGTTGCAATTCCCTTATTCTATCAATGCTATAACAACACAGCTTGCTACAAACATCTGCCATAGAATATAAAAATAAAAACAAAAATTGCTTGCGGCCATCAACCACCGTCGACAGGCCATCACAATGGACACTGCCGTTTCGACGAGGCCCATAGCTATCAATCTTCTGTAGCCGTGAATTCATACAAAGCCACTACCACTATTAGACCGTCACTCCCCACAGCTGACCTTACTACTAGTTCCCCCTTACCGACGCCATCGTGCCCTGCTATCGTTTGTCCATGCATTTGATACCACAGTACGCTTATCCCATTCATGTTCTCACCGCTACCGCCAATCCACCTTGTCGTCATTACCGCATCTTGCAATCGACTAATCACTGCGAACAAAAATTATCAAAATTTGAGTTAGTGGAAAGGTTGCACCAAATTTGCGTTGTACGGTCGTGTCGTTTCGCGTAAGGTGCATTAAGTCAAATTATTACAATTAAAAATAAATAAAGTTTAAAAAATAATTAGACATATATTAAGGTTGTAAAGTGAATATTTAATTATTAAAAAATAAATATATCCTAAAAGGTTGGATACGCTACCAACATTCAAACCAATTGATTTGATACTTGCACTTCAAAGTTCTTTAAGTTGGAAGAAGCTTTACAAAGTGGATGGTAATATGAAACTTTTTATATTAAGTATAAAACTTTCTATATTAAGAATAATTAAGATAGAAGGAAGTTTTTTAATATTAAAAGAAAAAGGTGTTTGAAGGATTAATAAATTTAAAAGGGTTACCTTTAAAACCCTAATCTCATTTCGTTCAACACAAAATAGAGTTTAATTTGGAAATGAAGGACGAACAATTTTCCTATAAGGTTATTTTAATCACACATCACGAGTTAATTACATTAAAAGGGAACATCCAAGGGAAAAAAGTTAATATCGCTATTACTACAAGCAATGACAAAGATTACATAAATATTAATCTGGCGAATCGACTATTAATTTCAAATTCCAATGTAGGCGATGTTGAAATTTTTGAGTCTAACCCATTAGAAATTCTTCTGCACTATCTAGTTTATTTCACCTACTTGTTTAATTTCTTAACAAGTTATTTAACCATATAAATACTGAAAATAAACACAAATGCAGTCTCAACCATCTACAGATCATCAACTGAAAGAAGTAGACAAACACACAAGGGACACTGTTATTTTTGAACGATCATCCCTGAAAAAACCCAATCTTGGGAAAACCGGTGCAGCAGTTCTGAGGGTTTTATTATTAAGCAGCTTTTCTTGAGTACAACTGGGTGCCAAACTAGCTCACCCTACAGAGAAATCAATCTGGCAATAATACCTCTCTTCGGAAGTAGATATTCGGCAAGTCTGCTCCACGAAAATCTCTCCAACGCCTCTCTGAGGCTCTGCGTCAGCCCTCCTGGCCTCTGCGTCAGCCTTCTGATGCTCTGTGTTGGCTCTCTGGCCCTCTGCGTCACTCATGCAAGCCCTGGTAGCCTCTACGCAATCCCTCTGGCCCTCTGCATGGCTCCTGTTGGCTCTGCATAGCCTTCTCTGCCTCTACGCTGGTCTTCCGGCACTATCTCTACCTCTCTACTATGCACTCACTGCCCCTCGCTACAACTCTGATCACTGGTTCAATTTCTCTCAGCAAACCCCGCTCCAGAAAATCGAACTGACTAATCAACTTGGTGTATCTCCAACTGACCCTCAAGCCTCTTATACATTTTCTGTTGAGTCTTCAACGGCCGGCATTAAATCTCTAATCAACGGCTAAGATTAAATTTGGCTTGATCCATGTCATTTAGACCCTTCTCACCCAGTTTTATATTAATACCCATTAATATTTTAATTTTCCTAAGTTTAGACTTAGGAACTCCATTAAAAGTATTAATTATTTTAATATCTCTCTAACTGGGTGGAATTTCCCCAAACCATTTCTGTGTCTTGGAGATCTCATGTGCTTTAGCCTCTCCACCAATTTTCATAGCTAGAGCACATCCGATGCTACCCCAAATCAACACTCCCTCTTAGCGAGGAATGTGTTTTAGTAATGCTCCACAACTGAACATCACCCTGATCATCCGGCACCGAAACCTGTGTTGATGATTGGCCTGTTGCCCAACATCCTCTGCACTGTTGCATCCTGTACTATTGCCCATAGCTCTGCCACTGCTACATCTGTACGGCATCTCCTTCTGCATCCGTGTTGTTGTTGGTCCTTTCTCCCAACAGTGCAGCCCTCTCTCATCATGCTGCATTGTGCTACCTATAGCACTACCACTGCTACTGTTGCACTGCAACTCTGTTACTGAGACGTTGGTAATTGATCTACCCAACTACTGACCTCCTTGTCAGGCTAGAAACCCTCTTGATGTTGAAGCTCTCTCCCCTGCTATCCTGTGCTCCCTCTGTTGCCTCTCCGTTGTTGCAACAACTATGTGCCTCTCGCACTGCTGTAAACACCTCTATGTCTTCTTGCACTGCTACAACCTCCTTTGTGCCTCTCGCACTACTGCAACCCTCTCTGCGCTACCACAGATCCCTGCACTCTAGCACTGTTATGTCGCTTCATCTACATCTTGCTTCTACCGACATTTGTCATCCTGCTATTGTCACTCGGGGCTCCCGTAGCCGGATATGATCCAAGAGTTTGGGTACCTCAAGGATCCTGCCCCTCACCTCCTGTAATCGTCCTGACTACAGCTCAATGTCACCCCACCTCCTCTCTAGAGGTGCATGAGCACTCATGGCACAGTCGTCATCAATCTCCACTTCCTTCTCCGCCTTAGTCGACGCTGCCTTGGAGTCAAAAGCTTCTCCCTTATTCTTCTTCTTGGGACACTGGTTACATAATGGCCCAACTCCCCACAGTGGAAGCACTTTATCTTGGAGATGTCCTTCTTCTTCCTCTTCCCTTATTGTCCCGCAAATGCCAAAGCCGCATCCTCTTCCTCCTCTTTCTTGATTCGACCTCCTTTGCTGCTACTTCTCGCCTTGGTCAGTTGTCTGATCTCTTCTTGGCAAAGAGTTGCCCACAATTCTTCCTATCCTGGAAGAGTCGCTCTACCCAAAATGCTTTGGACGAATGTCCCACTCCTCGGAGACTGCATTCAAGGCAGTCCTCACCATTAACTCCTGATCTGGCATGGCCCCTATGGAAGTAAGTTGGTCCCGAATCTCCTGCACCCTGCTGAGGAATAGATCTATATGCTCCCCCTTCTACATCTGATACGACCGCAACTGATTCTTCAATAGCATCTTCCTCTGCCCGGAATGGCCTTGATACAATGTCGTCAAGGTATCCCACATCTCCTTTGCCATATTCTTCTCAGCAATATGCTGAACTACATGATCCTTGACCCCATCAAGGATTATGCACTTTGTCTTGGCCATTGCATCCTCATACCTTTCGTTATCAATTGGGTCGACTGGGATAGCCACGGTTCTCAAGGCGAAGGCCTTGATGCGATGTCTATCCAGAACAGACAGGATCTTGGCCTTCCAGATGACAAAGTTGGACGCCCCATCCAACCTATCCTGATCCCTCAGTCCGTTCATTGCCATCTCCGCACTTCTCTTCGACTCCCTCTGAATCTCTACTTCCCTTCTGGAAGTTCTCTATCAGAATCCCTCTGAGTCTCGATTTCCCTCCTGGAAATCCTCTCCTCGACTCCCTCTGAGTCTCGATTTCCCTCTGGAAATCCTCCTGCCAACTATCGAACCGCTCCTCTCTGATCCCTTTGCTCCTGTAATATTGATCTAGATTTCTTGGCTAGAAAACTACTTAGGTAGTGATTCCCTCTATACCTTGGTCCTGTCCTGTTAGGTACTGTTCTGCTTCAACAGCGACAGCACCCCACCAGCTTCACACTCCACAATCTACCCATAGCTGCCTAGGCCCCAACACTTGAAGAAATTGAGCCTCTTGGCTCTGTGCAATCCCGAAAGTGGCTGAATCGCTCCTCTAGCCAGCTGCATCACTCCTGCTTGGCTGAGCAGAATGAAGTGGCTCTTCCTGAGCCTCTTTTGCGTCTCACTACTTCTGCGTTGACCCTTTCTCTAGCTCGAAATGATGACGCAGGCCCTCTGCATCACTCCTTTGTTGCTTTCTGCTTAGCAACAGCTTCTGTCTCTCGGGACAGTTGTTTCTGCTACAAATTCTCTGATTCAGCTGGTGCCTTCAGCGCTCCTGTGATCTGCAACGCTCTGATACCATGTTGAAATTTATAAGTCTAACCCGTTAGAAATTCTTCCTACACTATCTGGTTTATTTCACCTACTTGTTTAATTTCTTAACAAGTTATTTAACCATATAAATACTCAAAATAAACACAAATGTAGTCTCAACCATCTACAAATCATCAACTGAAAGAAATAGACAAACACACAAGGGACACCATTATTTTTGGATAATCGTCCCCGGAAAAACCCAATCTTGGGAAAACTGGTGCAGCAATTCTGAGGGTTTTATTATTAAGCAACTTTTCTTGAATACAACTAGGTGCAAAACTAGCTCACCCTACAGAGAAATCAATCTTGCAGTGATACCTCTCTTCAAAAGCATATATTCGACAAGTCTGCTCCACGAAAATCTCTCCAACGCCTCTCTAAGGCTCTACATCAGCCCTCCTGGCCTCTGCGTCAGCCTAGAACCCTCTGCGTCAGCCTCCTGATACTCTGTGCTGGCTCTTTGGCCCTCTGCATCACTCACGCAGACCTTGGTAGCCTCTACGCAATCCCTCTGGCCCTTTGCGTGGCTCCTGCTAGCTCTGCGTAGCCTTCTCTGCCTCTACGCTGGTCTTCTGGCACTATCTCTGCCTCTCTGTTATGCACTCACTACCCCTCGCTGAAACTCTGATCACTAGTTCGATTTCTCTCAACAAACCCTGCTCCAAAAAATCAAACTGACTAATCAACTTAGTGTATCTCCAACTGACCCTCAAACTGTTGAAATTTCTAAGTATTACCCGTTAGAAATTGTATCTATATTCTCTGGATTATTTCTCCTACTTGTTAATTACGAAAAAGTTATTTAAACGTATAAATATCAAATTAAACACAACACAGTCTCAACCATCTACAGATCAACAACTGAAAGAAATAGCAAACACACAAGTGACAACGTTATTTTTGGACAACTTGTCCCCGGAAAAACCCAATGCGGGAAAATCGGTGCAGCAATTCTGAAGGTTATTTTATTATGCAGTCTATCTGAGTACAACTGGATGCCAAACCAGCTCACCCGACAAAGAAAATAATTCGACAGTAGTACCTCTATTCGGAAGCAGATATTCAGAAAATTTGCCCCACGAAACCCTATCCAGCACAACTGAAGCATTGCGTCAACCCTCCTGGCCTCTGCGTCAGCCTTAAAACCCCCTGTGTCAGCTCTCTGAGGCTCTGCACAGCCTCTCTAACTCTCTGCGTCACTCCAGCAGCCTCTGCGTGGATGACACAGGCCCTCCTAGCCTCTGCGTGGATGGTGCAGGCCCTCCTGGCCTCTGCATTGTCTCTGCTAGCCTTTGCGTGTCTCCCTTTGGCTTCTGCGTCTGCCTCTCTACCTTTGCGTTGGTCTTCTGGCACTATCTCTGTCTTTCTGTCTCGTACCCACTGCCCTTCGCTGCAAACTGATCACTGATTCGATTTCTCTTAGCAAACCCCGCTCTAAAAAATCGAATGACTGATCACTTTAGTGTGTTTTCCAACTAACCCTCAAGCCTCTTCTTATACTTTTCTTGTTGGTCCTTCAACGGCCGAGATTACATCTCTAATCAACGGCTAAGATTAGATTTGGCTTGATCCATGCCCTTTACAACCTTCTAACCCAGTTTTATATTAATGCCCATTAATATTTTATTTTTCCTAAGTTTAGACTTAAGAACTCCATTAAAAATATTAATTATTTTAATATCTCTTTAACCAGATAGAATCTGCTCAAACCATTTCTGGGTCTTGGAGATCTCATGTGCTTTAGGCTCTCCACCAAATTTCATGGCTAGAGCACATCCAATGGTACCCTAAATCAACACTCCCTCTTAGCGAGGATTGTGCTCTAGTAATACTCCACACTAAGCATTACATTGATTATACGGCATCAGTACCTGTACTGATGCTAGGCCTCCCCGCCCAACATCCTTCGCACTGCTACATGCCATACTGCTGCCCATGGTCCTACCACTGCCACTACTGCATCTGTACGGCAACTCCCTTTGTATCCGTGTTGTTGCTAGTCCTTTCTCCCAACACTGCATCTACACTGCCACCCCTCCTCATTATGTTGCATCGTGCTACTGCTAATTGTTACTGCACTGCAACACAGTTACTGAGAAGTAAGTAACTGATCCACCCAACTATTGACATCCCTGTCAGGCTAGAAACACTCTCGATGCTGAAGCTCTCTCTGTCGCTATCTCGTGCTCCCTCTACTACCTCTGCGCTACTGCAACAACTCCCTGCCTCTCGCACTGCTGCAAACCTCTTTGTGCCATCCTACACTGTTGTAACCTCCTCTATGCCTCTCGCACTACTGTAGCTTGCTAGCTTTGCACTGCCTAGGACTACTGCACTGTAGCATTCTATGTCGCTTCATCCGCATTTGTTTCGACTGACATCCGTCATCCTACTACTTCTCACTTCGGGGCTCCCGTAGCAAGGTATGATCCAAGAGTTTAGGTACCTCAAGGATCCTGCCCCTCATCGCCTGTAGTCTTCCTGACTACAAATCGATGTCTCCCCATCTCTTCTCTAGAGGTACATGAGCACTCATGGCACAATCGACATCCTCCTCTACCTCCTTATCTGCCTTCATTGGCGTTGCCTTGGAGTCAGACGCCTCTCCCTTAGTCTTCTTCCTGGGACACTAGTTCGCATAATGCCCCAGTTCCCCACAATTGAAGCACTTAATCTTGGAGAGGTCCTTTTTCTTCCTCTTCTCCTGCTTCCCCGCAGAGGCCAGAGTTGCATCCTCTTCCTCCTCTTTCTTGATCCGGACTCTTTTGCTGCGACTTCTCGTCTTGGAAAGCTGTCTGATCTCTTCTTGGCGAAGAGTTGCCCACAATTCTTCCCAATCTGGAAGATTCGCCCTGCCCAGAATACTTTGGACAAATGTCTCCCACTCCTCGAGACTGCGTTTAGGGCGGTTCTGACCATCAACTCCTGATCCGGCGTGGCCCCTCTGGAAGTCAATTGGTCCCGGATCTCCTTCAATTTGCCGAGGAAGTGATCTATCTGCTCTCCCTTCTACATCTAGTATGACCGTCACTGATTCTCTAGTAACATCTTCCTCTGCACGGAAGTATGTTGGTACAGCGTCTTCAAGGCATCCCACATTTCCTTTGCTGCCTCCTTCTCGGCAATATGTTGGACCGCATGATCCTTGACCCCATCAAGGGTTATGCATTTCGCCTTGGCCATTGTCTCCTCGTACCTTTCATTGTCAATCGGGTCAACTAGGATAGCCACTGTTCTCAAGGCGAAGACCTTGATGCGATGTCTATCTAGAATGGACAAGATCCTGGCCTTCCAAACCACAAACTTGGACGCCCCATCCAGCCTGTCGTGATCCCTCAGTCCATTCATGGCCATCACTGTGCTCTTCCTTTCGACTCCTCCGGGTCTCTACTTCCCTCTGGAAGTTCTCTCTTCGACTCCCTCTGAATCTCGATTCCCTCCTGGAAATCCACCTGCCAACCGTCGAGTCGCACCTCTTCGATCTCCTATGCACTTGCAACACTGATCTGGATTTCTTGGCTAGAAATCTGCCTAGTTAGCAACTCCCTCTACCTTGGTTTTGCCCCATTAGGTATTGTTCTGCCTTGGCAACAACAACACCCCACCAGCTTCACTCCCGCAAACTACCCACAGCTTCCTAAGCCCCAGCAACCAAAGGATTGAGCCTCTAGGCTCTACGCAATCCCGACACTAGCTGAAATGCTCCCCAAGCCAACTGTGTCAACCCTCCTGGTCTCTACATGGCTCTTCGTGAGCCTTTTTCTGCCCTCCTCAACCTCTGCGTTGACCTCTCTCTGGCCCGATCTGATGACGCAGTCCCTCCGCGTCAACCCTTCTCTGTTGCTTTCTGCTAGGAACAGTTTCTGTCACTCTGTTTCAATAGTGCCTTCAGCTTTCCTGTGATCTGCAACCACGCTCTGATACAATGTTGAAATTTCTAGGTATTACCCATTAGAAATTTTATCTGTATTCTCTGGTTAATTTCTTCTACTTGTTAATTACGAACAAGTTATTTAAATATATAAATATTGAAATAAACACAATACAGTATCAAGCATCTATAGATCAATAGCTGAAAGAAATAGCAAACACACAAGTGACACCGTTATTTTTGGACAACTCGTCCCCAGAAAAACCCAATGTGGGAAAACTAGTGCAGCAATTCTGAGGGTTATTTTATTATGCAGTATATCTGAGTACCACTGGGTGCCAAACCAGCTCACCCGACAGAGAAAATAATCCTGTAGTAGTACCTCTATATTCGAAAGCAGATATTCTGAAAATATGCCCCGCGAAACCCTCTCCAACACAACTGAAGCACTGCATCAACCTGAAAACCCCCTGCATCAGCCCTCCTGGCCTCTGCGTCAGCCTGAAAACCCCCTGCGTCAGCCCTCCTAGCCTTTGCATCAACCTGAAAACCCCCTGCGTCAGCTCTCTGAGGCTCTGCACAGACTCTATGTCACTCCAGCAATCTCTGCGTGGATGACACAGGCCCTCCTGGCCTCTGCGATGTCTCTGTTAGCCTTTGTGTGTCTCCCTTTGGCTTCTGCGTCTGCCTCTCTACCTCTGCGCTAGTCTTCTGACACTATCTCTGCCTCTTTGTTTCGTACCCACTGCCCCTCACTACAAATTGATCACTGATTCGATTTCTCTTAACAAACCTCGCTCTAGAAAATCGAATGACTAATCACTCTGGTGTGTTCTCCAACTGACCCTCAGGCCTCCTCTTATACTTTTCATGTTGGTCCTTCAACGGTCGAGATTACATCTCTATTCAACGGCTAAGATTAGATTTGGCTTGAGCCATGTCCTTTAGAACCTTCTAACCCGGTTTTATATTAATGCCCATTAATATTTTATTTTTCCTAAGTTTAAACTTAGGAACTCCATTAAAAATATTAATTATTTTAATATCTCCTTAACCGGATAGAATCTGCTCAAACCATTTCTAGGTCCTGGAGATCTCATGTGCTTTAGCCTCTCCACCAATTTTCATGGCTAGAGCACATCCAATGCTACTCCAAATCAACACAAGCCCCCTCTTATACATTTTATGTTGAATCTTCAACGACTGAGATTAAATCTATAATCAACGGCTAGGATTAGATTTGGCTTGATCCATGTCATTTAGAACCTTCTCACCTAGTTTTATATCAATACCCATTAATATTTTAATTTTCCTAAGTTTAGAATTAGGAACTGCATTACAAATATTAATTATTTTAATATCTCTCTAACTGGATGGAATTTCCCCAAACCATTTCTGAGTCTTGGAGATCTCATGTGCTTTAGCCTCTCCACCAATTTTCATTGCTATAGCACATCTGATGCTACTCCAAATCAACAGGCGAAACAACAGATATTTTTGGAAAAAAAAATATGAAATTAATGATTTACAAATAACAATAGATCATTATGAGTACATATCTCAATTTTGTGTTGTAAAAATGTATGATAGAGAAGTTAACATAATTCTTGGTCAACCTTGGTTTAAATAATTGGTATGTTCATGTTAAACATAAAGAAGAAGAAAAATGATGTTTTCTTACAAGGGAAAGATGATCACATTTTGAGACATGACAATGAAGTCAGAATCGGTAATGTCCTAATCAGAAGACCTTAAAGATGTTACAAAATTGATACATCAAAAGAATCAAAACACAACACTAAAAAAGCGGAAAGAGCTTAAAGAAGTCATCTCTAGTAAAGACAAGGAAATTTTACGCCTCAAAGATCATAGTGAAAAACAACTCAAGCAAGTCAAGAAGGGTAAGGCCACCAATAAAGAACTCAAGAAGCCCCTATCAAAAAATTATTAGAAAAAATTATTAAGGTTTTTTATTAAAGAACCTTAATAAAAAAATTATTAGAACAAATTAAGTGTTTAAAAGATGAGAAGCTTGAATGCCAAAATAAAGATGACTCAGAAAATAAGGAACTCTTATGTCTTAAAAATCATAATTAGAGGCTACTCACTCAAATTAAGAAACTTTAAAATGATAAGAAATCATTGAACAACAAATTAAAAGAATTTATCACAAAAGAAGTATCGAAGTATTTAGTCCAAGTTAAAGAGAAAGGAATAAATCCCGATCCAGTGAATATCACAACTCAAGAAGAAGACAAGCCAGTTGAAGAAAAGACACACTCATATGTTGCAATTCAGACAATGAACATTCCAAGTGAAGGTTTTGTAACCAACTTAACAACATCGTCAACTAAAGTAAATCAGGAAATTGCCAAACACATGATAAGAGAAAATCAAATCACCAATACTCCTTATTGACATCTAAACCACAAGAGCAAACATTCCAATCAGTCTGTGTATCTGTATCTCAATACAGAAACAACAAACCCATGTTCTGAAGAATAATGATGTCAGCACAATCTAGACTGACAATATCAAATTATCCCCGCTATCAAGTGTTGATTTTGGGTAGCATCGGATGTGTTGTAGCTCCAAAATTTTGTGAAGGGGCTAGAATATATGACATCTCCAAGACCCAAAAATCGTTTGGAGAAATTCCACCTGGATGAGGAGTTATTAAAATAATTAATATTTTTAATGGGTTCCTAAATCTAAACTTAGGAAAATAAAAATATTAATGGGTATTAATAAAGATAAGGGTGAGAAGCTTCTAAGAGATGAGGATCAAGTATGTTTTAATCTTAGCCATTGATTAGACTCTAGAGACTTAATCTCGGTCGTTGATTCATCAACAGGAAAAGTATAAGAGAAGACTTGAGGATCATTTGGAGACACACCTACGGATACTCAGTATCCCAAGGAAAATCGATTCTCAAAGAGAAGGAGATCGATTTCAGAGGGATAGTTGCAGGTTGGAGGAAGAGGAGGGTATCAACAGCAGTCAGCGACCAAGGAAGAGGTGACGCAGGGGTATTGAGAGACAGCACAGAGGGAAGATGCAGTCCTCACGCAGGCTAACGCAGAGGGACACATAACCATGCAAAGTGACGCAGAAGTGTGAGAAGGGTCTCTAGGGTGTCAGAAACTTTCCAGGAAAGGGATGAACCTTGTGTCACGTGTTTTCTCTTAGTAGTGTCTCAGTTTCTCTGTAAAATCATTCCTTGTAAAAGCAATTATTGTTGAAGATTAATAAAACCCTCATCTCCTGCACCGATTTTCCCACATTGGGTTTTTCCGGGGACAATTGTCCAAAAACAACTGTGTTGATGTGATCGGTTCTTGTGCTTGTTATTTTCTCTCTGTAATTATGTGATAACTGTAGTAGAATTTATTTTAATATTTGCAAAAGGAATTTTGTAAATAACTTATTGTGAGAAATAAGTAGGTGAAACAAATCAGTTACTGCAGGAGAATTTTTGGGATAGAAATTGTTAGGATATTCCGACACATAGGATATAGTTAAGTTCAACTTGGTCTAGCATAGAGTTAGGTTAGAGTTAGGTAAAGTGTGTTTCTTTACCGTTGTACATTTTGTAACTTACAATCCGACGGTCACGATATGTAGTGATCCGACGGTTCACTCTCACCTCGGTATTACCGACACTTGATCCGTGGCTTGACACCCGATTGGTCCATGAGTTCTATTTAAAGCGCATGGAGGGTCATTGTTCGGGTAATCCGTGCATGAGAGAAGCTTATGTAAATTTTCATTCTTTGATTAATAAATTGTCTGTACCCACGTTGGGACAGGCCGTGGACTGTTTCCCTCCTTGCACTCTGAGGGTTTTAACCACGTCAAAAATACTGGTGTATTGATTTGAGATCTGGTTGTGAGCGGTGTCCTTTTGGTATTCTTTCTGAGGAACTTACCCTGTAAATTCCTACATGGTATCGGAGCTATTTGAGGGCCGCGTCCGTTGGTGATCCAAATCTGAAGCCGGTAGAACTGCATGCGGCTGTCGTTTCCTAGATCTGCTGTTTCTGACTGCTTTCGGGCCGAGAGGACTGCTCTGTTGCGTTCGGAGCATCTGTTTCAGTGAGGAACCCCTTTCGTTTCACGCGAAAAGGTTTCCGGTAGCCCTAGCTGCGTCATTTTTCAGATCGGGAGGTATACAGTGTTTTTTTTCGCAGTTTACTGTCATTTTCTCTCTGCTTATTTCGGTTTCGGTTTATTTAGCCTTTTTTTTCCCGGATCTATACCTTTCATTTCTGCGTATGCTCTTTGCCCTGCGACTCTGTGCGATCTGGGCAAATCAGAAACAGAAAGAAAGGATTTTTCTCATGCGTATGCTCTTTTCCCTGCACCTTAGTGTGATCTCGGAAAATCAGAAACATTGAGAAAAATATTTAGTTTTTCGGTTAAAGCTAACTTTGAGATTTTTTTTTAAAAATTCTAGTTTTTTGGCTAAAGCTAACTTCGAGCCGTAAGGTTCGTTTTTCTTTGCATATTCGTGTTGGGTTTTGTGTTTTGTGTTTTGTAGGGGAAAAGAGCCTTCCCAAGGCAAGCACGCAAATCGAGGCCCCCCCCCCTCTCTCTCTCTCTCTCTCTCTCTCTCTCAAATATTTTGTATAGATCAATTGGTTCAAAGACTTTTTAAGAGAGTAGAGGTCTTGGGTTCAAGTCTCCATTTTGTGGGGGCGGATTTTTTCATTCCCGCACATTCGCGCACTTTGCCGGCAACGTCAACAATTTTTTTTTCAAAAAGCCATAACTTCTTCATCCGGAAGCCTTTTTCAGAGCCGTTTTTTTTAAAACCGCCTATTTTTTCGAGATCTATCCATTGGACCACTTACTTTCAGCATCTTCAGCTTCAGTTTTTTTTCAAAAAATGGAAAGTCCATGCCAAGTCATTCTTGACAGCACTAACTACTTCCAATGGGTAGCCTACATGGGAGATTTACTTAGAAGTAAAGGTCTCTTCAGAATAGCCACAGACCAAGAGAAGAAACCCAAAGATGAAGACAAGGCCGAAAAATGGGAAAATAGACAAGATCAAGCACGTGGTTTGATAGGAATGTCTGTTTCTCCTGATCTTAGATTCCACATTGCAGAAATTGAAACTCCTCATGAAGCATTAGAAAAACTTGCTAAAGTTTTTGGGATTAAAAATGAAATTAGAGCCCATCAACTTGAAAATGAGTTGCTTACTTTGGATCCTAATAATTTTTCTTGCATTGAAGATTTCTTGTCCAAATTCAAGACCCTTAGATATCTCTTGGAAGGTGTTAAAGTTAAGAAAGAAGATGGTAACCTTATTTATTCCATCCTTACTAAGTTGGGACCAGCCTACTCTGTATTTGTTTCCACTTTCCATTCTACAAGGGAAGCTTTCATTTGTCAAGGCAAAGACTACAAACCCCCTTCCTTTGACTCCTTTTGTGATTCCTTAATAAGAGAACAAGAAAAACTCTTACACCTTGGTCTTCTTAATCTTGGAAACTCTTCCTCGAAAGCGTTAGCCGCCCAGCAGCAACCAAATTCAAAGAATCCTAAGAAGTCTTATCCTCAAAGGAATGGTCCTAAACCAACTCAGCCTCAAATGAAAGATCATTTCAGCAAAATGATAAGACCAATAAAAACAAATGGAAGAAGACTGATAGACATTGTAACTTTTGTAATCGAGATGGCCACTTAGAATCTAAATGCTTTAAGAAGATGGAAGCCTTGGAAGCCGCAATGAAGAAACATAACATCCATCTGGAGCCTACTTCAACTTCAACTTCCGGAACGGCACTTTCTGCATGTCATCGTCAATCATCTCAGTCTGGTTATGCATTAAATGTATCTTCTTCTTCTTCTCATTCTCATGAGTGGCTCATTGATTCTGGAGCCTCTTGTCACATGGCCAAAAACCAAGCCATGTTTTCTTCTTTAAATGATTGTAACACCAAAAATATATATGTTGGTGATGATAGATCTCTTAATGTTGTAGGGACTGGAACTGTTCATCTAGACAATGGTCAGTTCAATGATGTATTATGTGTTCCAAACTTATCCTGCAACCTTCTATCTGTCTATCAGATAACTCATTCAGGTGAAGGTAAAATTGTTGAATTTTCACCTCATGATGTTGTAATCAAGGATCTAAAAGATCCTAAACAGATTCTAGCTACTGGTCTTGCTGATGATTCCAAAAGGTTGTATAAGTTTCACAACTTTGGGTCATCCCATCTTCCCTCAGTATTTGTTGCTCATAATGATGAAGTGAGCAAACTTTGGCATGAGCGATTTGGTCACTTAAACTATCGCTCCCTTCAGCATCTATGTAAAGAAAATATGGTGACAGGTCTTCCTATGGTATCTTGCAAAGATGGTGTTTGTTCCGGATGTGTACTCGGAAAACATCATCGGGACAGTTTTGACAAACGTGCCTCTTGGCACGCCTCAGCCCCTTTACAGCTTGTGCACAGTGATTTATGTGGTCCTCTTCCTGTTGCTTCATTCTCTGGCTGCAAGTACTTCTTAACTTTCATTGATGATTTCTCTAGACGCACTTGGGTATACTTCTTAAAACTCAAGAGCGAAGTATTTAACACTTTTTTGGCCTTCAAAGCATTTGTTGAAAAACAATCTGGACATCAAATTCTTAAGCTAAGAACTGATAATGGTGGAGAATATGTTAAAAACACATTCATCAACTTTTGCACCGAAAATGGAATTCAAATGCAACATACTGTTCCATACACTCCACAACAAAATGGTGTAGCTGAAAGGAAAAATCGCACCTTAAAGAAATGGCTAATTGTATGCTGCAATCTAAAGGACTCAGTCTTAGTTTTTGGGCCGAAGCAATTAATTGTGCAAATTATATAATCAATCGCACTCCTACTAAGGTTCTAGAGAATATCACTCCAGAAGAAGCTTGGAGTTCCATTAAACCAGATGTAAGTCACTTTCGTGTGTTTGGAAGTGAAGCATGGGCCCATATTCCAGATGAAAAGCATAAAGCTTTAGAACCTAAGAGTGAGAAATGTACTTTTGTTGGATATTCTGAAGATGTAAAAGGTTATAGACTTATTCCATTTAAGTCCAAAAATGTTATCATTAGAAGAGATGTAAAATTTGATGAAAATAAATCGGCCTGCGAGCCTAGTCCGGCGGATGTGCCACCTCTTCCTATCTCTTCTATCTTTGAAAACATTTCTTCTTCTGATGATGAAAGCGAGGATGATAATCCTCCCCCACCTTCTCAGGATCCTCAACTTCCAAGATGGGTCCGTGCTACTCGGGATGCAGCAGGTGATCTTGCCGGTGATCCTACAGATCAGCGACGTACACGTTCTCAGTTTGAAAGAGCCTCTTCTTTACTGGCTCAAGCTCCAGTAAATCATGATCCTGACACTTTTGCAGAAGCTTCAGGCCATCCACATTGGGAAGCAGCTATGAATGAAGAATATCATTCATTGATGACAAATGATACATGGGATCTTGTTCCTCTACCAAAGGGACGCAAACTTGTTAGATGCAAATGGGTTTACAGAACCAAGTATGGACCAGATGGGAAAGTTGATAAACATAAAGCTCGTCTAGTTGCTAAGGGCTTTTCACAGGTTGAAGGCATTGACTACACTGAAACCTTCTCTCCAGTTGCCAAAATGAACTCTATCCGCCTTGTTCTTTCCCTTGCTGCCTCTTTAAAATGGGAAGTCCATCAAATGGATGTTAAATCTGCCTTCTTGCATGGGGACTTGCAGGAAGAAATCTATATGGAACAACCCATTGGCTTCATACAAACAGACTCCAGCCTCGTTTGTCGACTTAAGAAATCCCTTTATGGCCTCAAGCAAGCTCCTCGGGCTTGGTATGCCAAAATGGATAGCTTTCTTTTAGAATCTGGCTTTTCTAGGTGTCATTCTGACAATACTGTCTACACCAAGAAAGTGGGCAACTCTCTTATCATCCTTGTTCTTTATGTTGATGATCTTATTCTTACTGGTAGTGATCCCAACCTTATAAACCATGTGAAGTCCAGCCTTAAAAAGAAATTTGAAATGACAGACTTAGGACACTTACACTATTTTCTCGGTCTTCAAGTCTTGCAATCCCAAGAAGGTATTTTCCTTTCCCAGTCCAAGTATGCTTGTGATATTCTTCGTCATTTTCACATGGAAGACTGTAAGCCAGCCCCTTCTCCCTTTCAGTCTGGAGTCAAACTTTCAGTCTCTTGTACTTCTCCTGAAGTTGATGCTACCTTATACCGTCAACTTGTCGGAAAACTCTTGTATTTAACCCATACTCGTCCTGATCTTTCCTTTGCTGTTGGCCTTGTTGCTCGTTTTATGCAAAACCCCCGTGAAAGTCATTGGAAAGCAGCTAAAAGAATACTTCGTTATGTTCGAGGTACAGTACAGTTTGGGATTCATTACAGTGCCAAAGCAGCTCCTCTGTTAGTTGGTTTCACTGATTCTGATTGGGCTGGTGACCTTGATGATCGGAAGTCTACTGCCGGTTATGTCTTCACTCTTGGTTCAGGACCTATTACATGGGCTTGTAAGAAACAGGCTGCCATTTCTCTTTCGTCAGCAGAAGCAGAGTATCGTGGTGCCGTGGAAGCTAGTAAGGAAGCCTTGTGGCTTCGTCAGATCCTATCAGAGTTTGGCTTTGAGCAGCAGCATCCAACCACACTTTGGTGTGATAATCAAAGTGCCATTCAGCTATGCAAAGATCCAGTCCAGCATCAGCGCAGCAAACACATTGAACTACACATGCACTTCATCAGAAAGCTCATTCATGACCATGTTCTTGAAGTGCAATATTGTCCAACAGATGATCAGGTTGCAGACATCTTCACAAAGGCTCTCACAGAGGCGAAGTTCACTAAACTTCGATATATGCTTGGAGTTCAGGAAGTTGTCACTAAGGGGGGATAGGCTCTAGTGCCTCCTTCCTTCTCCTATTGTGTCATATTTGTAAATCCTTCAATCCTATCCCAAGTTGTTCTTAAGGGGGGATGTTAGGATATTCCGACACATAGGATATAGTTAAGTTCAACTTGGTCTAGTATAGAGTTAGGTTAGAGTTAGGTAAAGTGTGTTTCTTTACCGTTGTACATTTTGTAACTTACAATCCGACGGTCACGATATGTAGTGATCCGACGGTTCACTCTCACCTCGGTATTACCGACACTTGATCCGTGGCTTGACACCCGATTGGTCCATGAGTTCTATTTAAAGCGCATGGAGGGTCATTGTTCGGGTAATCCGTGCATGAGAGAAGCTTATGTAAATTTTCATTCTTTGATTAATAAATTGTCTGTACCCACGTTGGGACAGGCCGTGGACTGTTTCCCTCCTTGCACTCTGAGGGTTTTAACCACGTCAAAAATACTGGTGTATTGATTTGAGATCTGGTTGTGAGCGGTGTCCTTTTGGTATTCTTTCTAAGGAACTTACCCTGTAAATTCCTACAGAAATTTCCACATGGTATTAGAGCAGGTATCCGGCAATAGGAGAGAAGAATCGGTTATGGGTCAGGAGCATGATGCAAAAGCATCAACTCAAAGGGATTCACAGAGATTTCCAAAAGAAAGCACGAGAGACATGGATCATGATTATTATATGTTAGCTTCCAGACTGGAAGAAGAAGTCGCTTGCCTAGCAAGCTCTGCCTTCTCAGAGGTTTGGTATATAGATAGTGGAGCTTCTTGGCATATGACAATTCGAGAATGTTTTTCAAATTATCAAGAAGAAAGGATGAATTTTCGGATCACCATGAGAAATAAGGCAAAGTGTACCCTCATAGGAAGAGGTATTGTAGTTTTTCAAACCGAAGCAGGAGAGCGGCTTCAAGCAACCAATGTGTTACATGTGCCAAGATTGGGGATGAACTTACTCTCCGTGTCTCAACTTCAAAACAAGGGCTATGACGTTTTCATCATTAAGGAGAAAGTATATGTCAAACACCTGAGTTGGAAAATGAAGGCCCATATTGGAATCAGAAGTAACAGGATGTATAGATTACCGCTAGAATCTCTAATGGCACTGATAGGCAGCAATGGAGATAAAGATTTGAATGAACCATGGCACAGGAGGATGGGACACTTAAACCATGGGGCTCTGAGAATTCTCAGGAAAACAGTATCAGGAGTTCCAGAATTAAGTATCGAACAAGATGATGTATGCAAAGGGTGCGCTGTAGGCAAGTATGCCAAAGCAGCGTTTTCCAAAAGTAACAATAGAGCTCAGAGTATTCTAGGATTGATACACTCAAACATCTGAGGACTTATGTCCACAAAAGCTCTTAGTGGTGTTGAATACTTCGTCACCTTTATCAATGACCATTCTAGGAAGACTTGGATCTACTTTCTAAAAACCAAGGATGAAGTTTTTGGTCGACTCAAAGAGTTCAAGGCTCTGGTAGAGAATCCAACAAGAAAGAAGATAAAAGTGTTGCACTCAGACAATAGTGGAGAGTACGTTGACAAGGACTTCACCGATTTTTGCGCTAGGGAAGGCATTAGAAGAGAGTGGACAGCTCCCTACAATCCGGAGCAGAAAGGAAAAATAGGACTATTGTGGAAGCAACTAGGGTAATGCTGTATGATCAGGATATGCCCAAATTCTTGTGGGCAGAAGCATGCAGCACGGCAGTTTATGTCCAGAACAGGACTCCACACAGGGCATTGGGAAAAATCACTCCGGAAAGGGTCTTCACCGAGAAGACACCTAAAGTCAGTCATTTTAGGATATTTGGGAGTTTGGCGTATTGTCGTATACCCGAAGAAAAGAGAAAGAAATTAGATTAAACCGCTGAGAAATGACATATTGTGGGATATAGCAAGAATGTTAAAGGCATATAGAGTCTATCTTCGAGGGAGTAGAAAGGTAGTAGTTCGGCGGGATGTAAAGTTCATGGAGGACAGAGCTTTCAGGAAATCCCGAGAAATGCCTTCCGAGGAGCAGTCAAAAGATGATCCATTGGTCCAACCATTTCGACCAGCAGAAACTAGTACCAACAATTCTCCTAAAGAGAAAGCTTCAAAACAGGAGGCATATCAGGAAGAGGAAGAGTTGACAGATGTACCCAATACCAGTGATAGAATGAGATGGGAACTCCGAAAGATTCTACGGGATGTAGAGGACTTCATTGGTGCACCCAGGAATGATAAAAGGGAGCGAAGACAGCCAGAAAGTGTTGGAAATACTGAGAGGGGGCGTGAATCAGTATTCCTTTTTAATTGTTCTTTTTATCACCAAAACGTATATATATATATATGGAACACAGAAATAGATAGTTGGAATAAATGTTTTTATTAACACAAACAGTGCAATGAAATAAATACAATATATAACTGGTTGCAATCAGTTGCCAAGCACCAACTTGGACTTTTGTGAGGCTCCAACCTCCAGAGCACCAACTCTGTTTTGCCAAGGCAATAGTTCTGCACTTAGGAGCACCAACTCCCAAGGATTCCAATCCTTTCAGTTCTGAGGCTCCAACCCTGTGGGCTCCAACCCAAACCTGGTATAAACTGTTTTGTTGTAGTTCTCTGCTCCCAAGCCTGCTGAGCTTCTGCTTCACTCCTGTTCTCCTGCTTCTCCTGCCTCTCCTGCCTCTGCCTGAACTTCGGCTTCCTCTCACTCTGATTATGCACACACCCACTCCTTTCCTTGTTTTTCTTGTTTTATGTATCCCTGATGCCTCTGGCTATTCGTTTCCGCTTTCCACTAGCTCTTCGGCTTTCTCAACGCTCGCTTCAGCTCCCTCTGCATTGGCTTGTCCTTTGGCTTCCCTCTTCTTCATTGCTTTGGCTTTTCAGTTTCTTATGCGCTAGCTTACCCTTCGACTTCCTGGCTTCTCGGTCGTTGTAGCTTCCTCTGTCTCTTCGTTCTCACCAACACTCCTGGGACACGTTGATTTAACAGCGAGGACCAAATACACAGAGCAAAACTGCTGCATGTTAAAACTGTAACAGAGCTCCCTTTTATTTCAATGATGATAGGCATACACAGGACTTTATTGTTTAACGGACATGCCAAATCCCAATCGCAATCGCAATCAGCTTTCGTTCAAGCCTCCTGAACTATCGAGACCGTTTCTTAATGTATTTTTGCCTCCAAACCCCGCGCAGTGCAAATAGTCAAATACACAGGAAGTATGAGAAAAACCGCCGAAACGTTAAAGGGCGGACTTCAAATTTATTACACCCGCATCTACACCTGCATCGGGTCCGCAGTGTATATCGCAATCGACGCTTTCAGAGCAGCAAGGCCTTAAGCACTTGCGATATGTCGGATGCAACATAACAATAGACCAAACTGCAATGTTGCATCAAGTCCGCAACATTCATCGCATTCGGTGCTTGCAGGAGGACAGCCCTTTGGGTATTGCGATATGCGAGTACCAATAGGGCGGATGTGATATAATATACACTCGAACATATATGTTTCATCGGGTCCACACATATATATCGCTGTCAGGGGTTTTGGGGTGATGGCATATAACCGAACCCGCCAATTACACTGTCGGCGATATATATATATATATATATATATATGCCGCCTTTATACTCCGATATATACATATTTCTCCACTCCGATAGTGTATTCGGATATAAATATGATTTCTGCCTCCGATAGTGTAAATGCATATATATATGAGTCTTCTACCTCTGATAGTGTATTTACATACATATACACTATATTGATCCTGATAGCTCCCGATAGTGTATTCTTTGGCATTCTTTGCCATACTTTGCTTCGATAGTGTATTTGCATGCATATACACTATATTGCTCCTGATAGCTCCCGATAGTGTATTCTTTGGCATTCTTTGCCATACTTTGCTCCGATAGCTCCAGATAGTGTATTCTTTGGCATCCATTGCTCCGATAGCTCTGTTTGCTTCCTCCGATGGCTCTGTTTGCTTCCTCTGGCTCCTCGAATATTGCCATATTGACATCAATGACAATCTATGTCAACAATCTCCCCCTTTGTTATTGATGGCAATATTCTTCTGCTCTCCTCCTTTGACATCAATGGCAAAGGAATGCATACGAACTCCCTCTGTCGAACTGCTCCCCCTATAGAACTGCTCCCCCTGTCCTGCAACATCTTTATGAATGAACTTGAGTGATGCTAAAGAGATAACCCCCATCTTTTGACGAAGATGTTCAAATGCTTCTCGAGGAAGAGGTTTTGTGAAAATATCAGCTATTTGTTCTTTAGTATTGATATATTCCAAGATGATGTTTTGTTCAGCTACTTGTTCACGAAAGAAATGATACTTGAATGGTATGTGTTTGGTCTTTGAGTGCATCACTGGATTTTTGCTGAGACTGATAGCACTTGTGTTATCACAATAGATGGTAATTGGTTGATTTGTACCTACGTTGACATATTTTAGAGCTTCCTTCATCCATAGTATTTGAGTACAACAATCTGTTGCAACTATATACTCGACTTCGGTTGTGGATAATGATATGGATGTCTGTTTTTTGCTGAGCCAAGATACTAAACAGTCTCCCGGGAAGAATGCATTTCCACTAGTACTTTTCCGATCATCTACACTTCCGGCCCAATTAGCATCGATGTATGCAGTTACAGTCAGTGTTGAGCTCTTAGGGTATCAAAGACCAAAATCAGGAGTTCCTTTCGGATATCTGAGAATTCTTTTTACAACTACCAAATGGGATTGTTTAGAGGGCAGATTGAAATCTTCCCACCATTCCTACTGCCTGCATTATGTCGGGTCTTGTAGCAGTTAAGTACAGAAGGGCTCCAATTATTGACCTGTAATGAGTTGCATCTACTGGAGGGGAGTCATCATTTTTGCTCAATTTGCAATTTGTGGTCATCGGTGTGCTCATGGGTGCACAATCTTCCATTCCAAATCTTCTAAGCATGTCTTTAAGATATTTGGCTTGAGATATAAACAATCCTGCTCAGGTTTGAGATACTTGTAGTCCAAGGAAGTGAGATAACTCTCCTATCATTGACATCTCGAATTCTCTTGACATGTTTTGAGAAAATTCATGGCTCATTTCATCATTATTGCTAGCAAAAATCAGATCATCAACATAAACAAGTGTGACTAGTAACTTACCTTCATCCGTCTTTATGTAGAGATTACTTCCTGCCACTCCCTTCTTGAAGCCTTGTTGTTGTAGATAGTGATCCAATCTTGCATACCAAGCTCTGGGAGCTTGTTTCAACCCATATAATGCCTTTTTCAACTTACAGACTAAGTCTTTTCCTTCCGTTAGATCAAACCCTTCTGGTTGCTCCATGTAGACTTCTTCCTTAAGTTCCCCATTCATAAATGCTGATTTTATGTCCATTTGATAGATTTTGAATCCTTTTGAGCAAGCAAATGCCAAGAACATCCTAATATCTTCCATACGAGCTACTGGTGCAAATGTTTCTTCAAAGTCAATTCCTTCAATTTGTGAATAGCCTTTGCAAACAAGCCTTGCCTTGTTTCTGATAACTTATCCATCTTCATTCATTTTATTTTGGAATACCCACTTGGTTCCTATTATGTTTTTTCTTTTGGACGAGGTACCAGCTCCCATGTCTCGTTCTTCTCAATTTGGGACATTTCTTCTTCCATGGCTTTTACCCAATGAGGATCCTTGCTTGTGCAAATGTTTCTAGTTCTATCATGGATAGAAGAGCAATAACGTTTCTCTTTGGTGTAATTATCATCCTTCTTCGGGTTTGCATCCCTACATCTCTATTGCCAATAATCTGCTTTTCTGGATAATATTTCTGGAGAAACTTCATCTTTGAAGGGGTATGAGGTGGTTCTTTTTCCTCTTCTTCTTCCTAATCTATTTCTTCTTCTTTAGGTTCTTCTTCTTCAATAAGAGGATCATCTTCATGTTCTTCAATTTCTTTTTCTGGAAGGTCTTCATCAATCTTTACGTCAATGCTTTCCACTATTTTCCTTCATCGAAAATTGTAGCACTTGTAGGCTTTGCTCCGTGTAGAGTATCCAAGGAATATCCCTTCATCAACCCGAGAATCAAACTTTCCTGGTGAGCCATCACTGATTTTTATGAAGCACTTGCTTCCAAAGATCTTGAAGTACTTTACTAAAGTAGGTCTTCCTTTCCATAATTCATAAGGAGTTTTTTCACAATTTGGTCTTAATTGAGTTCGATTCAAGGTATAGACAGCTGTCCCAACTACTTCTCTCCAGAATTTTGGTTGCAAGTCTGCTGCTAATAACATTGTTCTTGCCATTTCTTGAACTGTTCAGTTTCTTCTTTCAACTACCCCATTTTGCTGGGGTGTTCTAGCAGCAGAGAATTCTCTTTTAATTCCATGTATATTACAGAACTCATTAAATTCTTTTGATGTGAATTCTCCCTCTCTATCTGTTATAAGGCACTTAATCTTTTAGTCCTTTTCATTTTCTACAAGAGCTTTTAGATTCTTAAAACACTCAAATGCTTCAGATTTATATTTTATAAAATATATCCACATCATTCTAGTATAGTCATCAACAAATAAAACAAAGTACCTTTCTCCTTGGAGTGCTTGATTTCTAGTTGGTCCACATAAATCAGCATGGATGATCTCCAAGGGCTTTGATGTAGAGAGATCCTTGGTCTTGTGGCTGGTTCTGGTTTGCTTTCCATGTTGACATGGACCACATACTCCTTGATTTGGTTTGAATAGCCTTGGGATGTCTCGTACAGCTTTAATCTTGCTGATATTGATTAGATTTTCGAAGCTTGTATGTCCAAGTCGCTTGTGCCACAACCAACTTTCATCTGTCTGACTCAGGTAGCATTTATTTTCTTGAATCTTGTTCAGAATGTAAATGTTTTCTGGTGTTCTAACCCCTTTTGCCACAAGTTCCCCTAAGGAAGAGTTCCTTATTTCACAGTCTTTGGTGCTAAAGACAACATTATGTCCTTGATCACAGATTTGGCTGACACTTAGGAGGTTGTGTTTGAGCCCGTCTACTAGCAGAGCATCTTGAGCTTTTCCTTTTCCATTGATAAGAGTAACAGTTCCTTTTCCCGCAATTCTGGCATATCCACTTCCAAAGGACACATTTCCTTCCTTTTTGCTCAATGAGACAAACTTCCTTTTGTCCCCTGTCATGTGTCTAGAGCACCCACTATCCACAAACCAATGATTTTCATTATTTTGAGCATATAGAGCCAAGCCACATTTATCCATGTTGGGATTCTCACTACTTGCTTTTCCTCTTTTGAGTGGGCAGTTTTGTTCATAGTGTCCATTATTGTAGCATAATGAGCAAATCAGATCAAATTTGGTCAAGGGATCAAACGAATTGAAGGTTTTGATTTGTCCCTGCCTTTTGGGGCCATATGGTTTGATTATTTGATCCTTTAGCTTGTGTGTTTCACTCTTGCAAGCCATGCAATGTCTGGCTTGATGACCAAAGTTTTTACAATGAAAAAAATGTCCAAGAAAGATAGTTTTGTACCTGTTGTAATAGCCACGGTTTGAGTCAATTTCCTTCCTTGGAATTACCCCCGCTTCATTCTTTGAATTTGAAATGGGCCTTTGATGGAATACTGGTTTGTATTTGTTGTAGTATCCATGATTCAAATCCACATTCTTCTTTGGAGTTATTCTCTCTTCATTCTTTGGATCTAGGATGTGCCTTTGATGACATACTTTTTCTTCTTTTGGGTTGCTGGAAAATGCATCGGCATAGCTTTTCGCACTATTCTTAGTGTTTGATGATTCTCCTATAAAACCTATTCCAGACTTGTCATGTTGAGGTTTTTGACTTTTTAGGATAGTCTCAAGTATTTGAGAGCTTTCCCAACCCTTTTTGACTTGCTCCAATTCCTTCCTTAGAGATACTATTCCGGCTTCACATTCTTCGCAAGTCTCTTCTTTTCTTTTAGCTTTGTTTCCAAGAGATCTTCTCTTCTTCTTGTTTCCTTGTTTTCTACCTTGAGAGAAATGATTTTATTCCATAATTTCTCATTTTCTTCAATGGCACTTATTAATAGTTCATCTACATTTCCTTCTAGCCCTCAGTCACCATCATTTGTGAATGCCATGAATAACGTTTCTTGGCTTTCATCATGGTCACTTTCCTCATCTGATTTCTTTTTGATGACTACAAATTCATCCTCATCAGACTCATCTTGCTTAGAGAAGAAGTTCTTTTTATTGAAACCTTTCTTCTTATATACCATTCTTTTAGAATTTCCTTCATCATCACTATCATGTTTATGAGGACATTTTGCAACATAATGACCTATTTTTCCACATTTGAAACAGATAAGAGGGTACTTACCTTTTAGCTTAGATCCTTTCTTCAGCTTTCGTACAAATTGAGCCAATTCGGATTCCACATCGGATTCATCACTACAGTCATCTCTTTCTTTCCTCTTCTTTGATTTTGAAGCCTTGAATGCTGCATCTTTGGAGCTTCGACCACCTTTTCTCATCTCATAGGCAGTGAGGATTCCATGCAATTCATCCATCTTGAGAGTATCTAGATCCTTTATTTCTTCCATGGCGCTTATTTTGGAGTCAAATCTGTCTAGAAGAGATCTTAATACCTTTTGAACAATGGTACTTTCTTCAATGTTTTTGCCCAATGCTTTAAGAGAGTTGACCACTTCAACTACTCGGAGAAAGTATGTTGCAATATCTTCTTCATCTTCCATTTTCAAATTTTCAAACTGCCTTCTATGAGTTTGAAGCTTTGCTTTCTTGACTTTTGAGTCCCCATCGTATAATCCAATTAGCTTATCCCACATTTCTTTGGCAGAGTTACAGTTCATGACTTTTGTAAACTTGGAATTAGTGATTCCACTAGTGATGGAGTTCAAGGCTTTTGAATTTGCAATGTAGGCTTTCCTCTCGTCTTGATCTGTTGGAAGAGTGGAAGGAATTGGATACTCATTTAGAACCGAATGCCACATTTCAGGTCCAAGGGACATTAAGTAGTAGGTCATTCTCTTTTTCCAAAATCCAAAGTTAGTGCCATCGAACAGAGGAGGTCTTCCTGATGCTTCGTGATTTCTCATCATGGCTATGAATCCTTCTTCAAGCTGTTAGGCTAATATGAAGAAGCCTGCTCTGATACCAATTGTTGGAAACACTAGGGGGGGGTGAATCAGTATTCCTTTTCAATTGTTCTTTTTATCACCAAAACATATATATATATGGAACACAGAAATAGATAGCTGGAATAAATGTTTTTATTAACACAAACAGTGCAATGAAATAAATACAATATATAACTGGTTGCAATCAGTTTCCAAGCACCAACTTGGAATTTTGTGAGGCTCCAACCTCCAGAGCACCAACTCTGTTTTGCCAAAGTAATAGTTCTGCACTTAGGAGCACCAACTCCCAAGGATTCCAATCCTTTCAGTTCTGAGGCTCCAACCCCATGGGCTCCAACCCAAACCTGGTATAAATTGTTTTGTTGTAGTTCTCTGCTCCCAAGCCTGCTGAGCTTCTGCTTCACTCCTGTTCTCCTGCCTCTCCTGCCTCTGCCTGAACTTCGGCTTCCTCTCACTTTGATTATGCGCACACCCACTCCTTTCCTTGTTTTTCCTGTTTTATGTATCCCTGATGCCTCTGGCTGTTCGTTTCCGCTTTCCACTGGCTCTTCGGCTTCCTCAATGCTCGCTTCAACTCCCTCTGCACTGGCTTGTCCTTTGGCTTCCCTCTTCTTCATTGCTTTGGCTTTTCAGTTTCCTCTGCGCTGGCTTACCCTTCGGCTTCCTGGCTTCTCGGTCGTTGTAGCTTCCTTTGTCTCTTCGTGCTCACCAACACTCCTGGGACACGTTGATTTAACGACGAGGACCAAATACACAAAGCAAAACTGCTGCATGTTAAAACTGTAACAGAGCCCTTTTTTTTCAATGATAATAGGCATACACAGGACTTTATTGTTTAACGGACATGCCACGTCCCAATCGCAATCGCAATCGGCTTTCGTTCAGGCCTCCTGAACTATCGGGAGCATTTCTTAATGCATTTTTGCCTTCAAACCCCGCACAATGCAAATATTCAAATACATAGGAATATATGAGAAAAACCGGCCAAAACATTAAAGGGCAGACTTCAAATTTATTACACCCACATCTATACCTGCATCAGGTCCGTAGTGTATATCGCAATCGGCGCTTTTAGGGCAACAAGGCCTTAAGCACTTGCGATATGACGGATGCGACATAACAATAGACCAAACTGTAATGTTGCATCAGGTCCGCAACATTCATCACAATCGGCGCTTGCAGGAGGACAGCCCTTTGGGTATTGCGATATGCGAGTACCGATAGGGCGGATGCGATATAATATATACCTGAACATATATGTTTCGTCGGGTCCGCACATATATATCGTTGTCGGGGGTTTAGGGTGATGACATATAACCGAACCCACCGATTACATTGTCACCGATATATATATATATATATATATATATATATATATATATATATACATATTCCGCCTTTATACTCCGATATATACATATTTCTCCGCTCCGATAGTGTATTCGGATATAACTATGATTTCTGCCTCCGATAGTGTAAATGCATATATATATGAGTCTTCTGCCTCCGATAGTGTATTTACATACATATACACTATATTGCTCCCGATAGCTCCCGATAGTGTATTCTTTGGCATTCTTTGCCATACTTTGCTCCGATAGTGTATTTGCATGCATATACACTATATTGCTCCCGATAGCTCCCGATAGTGTATTCTTTGGCATTCTTTGCCATACTTTGCTCCGATAGTGTATTTGCATGCATATACACTATATTGCTCCCGATAGCTCCTGATGATGTATTCTTTGGCATTCTTTGCCATACTTTACTCCAATAGCTCCCGATAGTGTATTCTTTGGCATCCATTGCTCCGATAGCTCTGTTTGCTTCCTCTGATGGCTCTGTTTGCTTCCTCTAGCTCCTCAAATATTGCCATATTGACAATTTGACATCAATGACAATCTATGTCAATAGAAAGATACCAGGGCCTTGTAGCTCAGGTTGGGGAACCTTCCAATTTTCAAGAGGCCGTTCAGCATCAAGTATGGGTAGATGTTATGGTGGAGGAATACAGTTCTATAATGGTCAATGATGTCTAGGAAGTGGTACCTAGGCCTCAGGACAGGTCAGTGGTAGGTTCGAGATGGATCTATAAAGTCAAATATGTTGCAAATGGCAGTGTGGAGAAATACAAAGCCAAGTTTGTGGCTAAGGGGTATGTTTAGAAGGAAGGAATAGACTACGAAGAAACCTTCGCCCTAGTAGCCAGGTATACTTCTATTAGAACCGTGATATCCCTTGCAACACAGATGAGGTGGGAGATTCACAAGATGGATGTCAAGACGGCGTTCTTAAACAGGGTGATAGAAGAAGTATACATTGAACAGCCAAAGGGTTTTGAGACACATGAGAAGAAATCTCATGTATGCAGATTAAAGAAAGCTTTGTATGGGCTTAAACAGGCACCTAGAGCATCTTACAGTCGAATTGATGGCTACTTGCAAAAGATGGGGTTTGTCAAGAGTGACGCGGATCCTAATATCTACTATCTTGTCGTAGAGAATGAACCTATAATCTTGGTGTTATAGCTGGATGATCTTTTCCTGACATGATCATCCAAGCTCATCAAAGACTGCAAGAAGAACCTAGCCACAGAATTCGACATGAAGGATTTGGGACAAATGCATTATTTTCTGGCGTTGGAAGTTTGGCAACAAAAGGGCAAGATATTCCTTGGACAAGGGAGATATGCTACAGAGATCTTGAAAAGATTTAAGATGAAGGACTGTAGACCTATGGTTACTCCAATGATCACCAACTAGAAGAAGATTGATGCATCAGAAGATAAAGACATTGATCCCACCTTGTACAGGCAGCTTATTGGATCCCTGACGTATCTGGTCAATACGAGGGCAAACATTCGTTATGCTATCAAAACCCCAGTCAGTTCATGGTGGAACCTAAGAGGGCGCACTGGGCAGCAACGAAACATATTCTCGAGTATATACAAGGAACAGTCGAGCATGGACTATTGTACACCCAAGGCAATGACATCAGGTTGAGTGGGTTCACTGACGCAGATTGGGCTGGAAGTTCAGTAGATCGGAAAAGTACAACTGGGTATTGTTTCAACATTGGATCAGGAATGACCTCCTAGTGTAGTAGAAAACAGAAATCCGTGGCTCTGAGCTCAGCTGAAGTAGAATATATGGCAGCTAGCACAACTTCGTGCGAAGCCATATGGCTTAGGAAATTGCTTGTGAATCTATTCAGGAGAAGGATGGAAGCGACCAGGATTTTGTGTGATAATCAGAGTTGCATCAAGCTCTCTAAGAATCCAGTATTTCATGATCGATCAAAGCACATTGATATCAAGTGTCACTTTGACAGAGACTGTGTCCAACGAGGCGCAGTACAGTTGAGGTACACTCCTATAGGAGAATAGGTGGCAGACATCCTCGCCAAGGCTCTAAGAAGAACAAAGTTCATTTATTTCAGGGAGAAGATGGGGATGGTGAAGAATCCCTTTCAGTAGCAGAAATGGATAAGTATCGAGAGTTGCAGTGCAATAGTTAGCAATGGCAGTGTTATGGGTAGCATGATGCAGCATATTCAGAAGGAGCCGCATTACAGATGTAGCAGTGACAGTTGCAGTGTCATGGGCAGTAGTACAGGTTGCAGTAGCGCAGTAGATGAAGGGCAGAGCACCGATGCCATGGATCAGTGTGGTGCTTCTATTGGGAAACACTGCTAAAGCATTTTCCTCGCTACGAGGGAGTGTTGATTTTGGGTAGCATCAAATGTGCTCTAGCTACAAAATTTTGTGGAGGGGCTAGAATACATGAGATTTCCAAGACCCAGAAATCGTTTGGCTAGAATACATGAGATCTCCACCCGGATGAGGAGTTATTAAAATAGTTAATCTTTTTAATGGGTTCCTAAGTCTAAACTTAAGAAAATAAAATTATTAATGGGTATTAATAAAGATAAGGTTGAGAAGCTTCTAAGAGACGAGGATCAAGTTTGTTTTAATCTTAGATGTTGATTTGAGACTTAATCTCGGTCGTTGATTCATCAACAGGAAAAGTATAAGAGAAGACTTGAGGATCATTTGGAGACACACCACCAGATACTCAATATCCCAAGGAAAATCGATTCTCAAAGAGAAGGAAATCGATTTTAGAGGGAGAGTTGCAGGGTGGAGGAAGAGAAGGGTATCAGCAGCAGTGAGTGACCAAGGAGGAGGTGACGCAGGGGTATTGAGAGACAACGTAGAGGGAAGACATAGTCCAGGAGACGCAATCCTCACACAGGCTGATGCAGAGGGACGCAGAACCACACAAAGTGACGTAGAAGTGACGCAGAAGTGTGAGAAGGGTCTCCAAGGTGTCAGAAAGTTTCCAAGAAAGGGATAAACCTTGTCTCAGGTGTTTTCTCTCAGTAGTGTCTCAGTTTCTCTATAAAATTATTTCTTGTAAAAGCGATTATTGCTGATGATTAATAAAACCCTCATCTATTGCACTAGTTTTCCCACATTGGGTTTTTCCAGGGACAATTGTCCAAAAACAACTGTGTTGATGTAATTGGTTCTTGTGCTTGTTATTTTCTCTATGTAATTATATGATAACTGCAGTAGAATTTATTTTAATGTTTGCTGAAGGGATTTCGTAAATAACTTATTGTGAGAAATAAGTAGGTGAAATAAATCAGTTACTGCAGTAGAATTTTTGGGTTAGAAATTTCCACATCAAGTAATTCCAAGTTTCACAGAAGATTAATTTAGGATGGCCTGATCCCTTCTAAGTTCGGCAATTTTATTTATCACTCCAAACTTTTTATCATCTTGTGTCAACGAAGATGACAGCTCGAAGAATACCAAAAGATGCAAATAGTTTACAAGACAAAGAAACAAATGACACACCTTATTAACAATAAGCTTTGAGGACAAATCTTTTTGAAAGAGGAAGGCAATGTTATGAATAAAATATATATAAAATAAAACAAATAATGTAAACAATAATAATAATAAATAATGATTAATTAACTAGTACTTAGTTAATGAAGAGGTATGTCCCAAAGGGCATGACCGTTGGTGAAGAGGTATCTGCCAAGGTATATAAGAAGGCCCTCACCCTCAATTGTAATCATCTCACTTCTATTCAAATATTTTTATATAAATATTATCTATCTCATGATGGACATTCTTATATACCAAATCTTCTTAGTATTATGCTACATATACGAACTTTATTTGTTACATTGGTATCAAAGCATTCCTCTGAGTATACGAACTTTGTTCGTTACATCCCCATTGATCAATCAGATCGGAACAACAAATGACAGGTTGAGTTCCAAACTGCACCAATAGCAGGAAGATGAGACCTCAGGTTTCTCCTTAACCTCCCCCTTTAGGAGACCACCCAATATTATTGAGACTGGGTTTAGAGATGTCAAAAATACATTAGGGTACACATTCTCAAAGCATTAGATATATTAGCTCTACACAGATATAGAGCAGAGCACACCCCGCCCATCAGACTACCTCCTGGATCCTCAGGAGCAACCAAAGATCTATTTGGAGTTTCCTTCTTTCGACCCCAGTTAAGAATAGGCAACCAGGCTCCTTGATGGTTCCAAAATATTTGGAAGTGAACCAGTGCCTAGTTCACCCCCATCACCCTTGGTCAACAGACTCGGGAGACCTTGACATCATTGGCCCCGTTGTCTGATCTACCACTCACTCTCTCTCTCTTGATAGGTTCATGTTTTGGGTTGTCCACCTTTCTAGTCTTCGACAAAATCACTTAGTATCATATATCACCGTACCTTTGTCAAAACTTTATACATACATATAGGCTTCCTTGTAGTATTTTTGGCATTTTCTTGGAATTACACTCCCATATTGTTTTCATGCTGGTTGTACTCTTCAATCACATTGACCTACTTTTGTGGTCATTTGTCGGACATTAATAAAATTATCTTATCTCAACTTATCTAAAGTGACCCTGCAGGCAAGCAAGTCTGACTCCAATAGATTGCATCACTTGATTTAATGGACTCTACCTAAGCAATTAATTATAACTTTATCACATGACAAAAGCACAATTAGCATGCATCTAATGACCATTATATCTAACTCTGTAAATTTTCTAGTGTTTTATGCTTGACACAATCACTTATCACAATTCTTCTTCAATTAGCAATCAATTTCCAATATAATTTTAATCTTCCAACAATAATAAGCAATTGTAGATAGAACAAGAAATCAAATGCACAATAGAAGACAGCCAACAACAATAGAGACACAGTAGTTGGGTCAAAGACCACAGAAAAAACCCCACAAGGGGGAAACCCTTTCCAAATTCTTCTTCTATTAGATTGTCATCAAATGTTCAGCAGAGAGATACAATGTCCCAAGTACATCAAAAATGAATCAAAGGTCAAAGCCTTGACTAGTCCAATCAACCATCCAAGTATCCAATCAATGATGAGCCCAAAAAGTCAAAACTGGTCAAAAGTCAAATCTGCAAATTCCGGTCAAAGTCAACAGCAGTCAAAGATACCCTAACCAGTCTTGGTCGACAATCAAATCAGCCTCCAAAAGGTTCAGTCAAGGCAGCAGAAAACTCGATCTCTTTTGCTTAGTCAAACAGTCCCAAAATATGCCTTTGAAATTGGTCAACGTCAAAGTCAACCATGCAGTCAAAGGGCAGCCTCAGGTATGCAGTCAAACATGGTCAAAGTGCCCAGAAAAAATCATCCTCCTTGCTTCTGAATTGGTCCAAGATATTTCCAAAATCCCAAGTCAACCCATGCCCAAAATACCAAAACTTAACACTGGTCAAAGGCCCAAAATAGAAAGTCAACACAGCAAACAGAAATGTCTTCCTTCCTTTCACACATGTGAACTCGGACCTGCAAATTCAGAGTTGTACGAACCAATCAAGAGAAGATGTGATGTGTGAATGATGCCTCCAAGTGATGTGACATGTGGTCTATTTATATGAAGTTGATGAGGATGAATTTCCTTGCCCAGGCTGACTTGTAATTTTTGTGCAGTTGGGGTTCCATATTAAAAATGATATTTTTCCTTGTGCAAATTAAATTCTTCCAAGAGCTAGTAGGGTCCTCTCAAGGTGAGGAAGGGTTCCAAAAGGAGGGAATTTCTCCCTGAGCTGCCAAATTTCAACAAACTCATACAGGCTTCAAATACTATAATGGGCATCTTTGGCCTTCTATTCTCATAGCATCATTATTGTTCCATTTGTGGAAAAAATACTTAAATAAGACACGGTACTTAGTAGATAACATATACCACATATATCTAGACAACATATCAAGAAAATGCATCTAACAAAACATAAGCTGAGTGCAAAAACACTGCAGCATATATAACAGGATTTTTAAAACTATATCTTCTAAACTAACCAACTAAGATGAGAAATATCTACCTTCCTTCAGAAGCAAATGCAACAGACTTCTCATTTTGCAGTGTCATGGATGGAGGCAATGCAGAATTGGAGCATATGTTAGTGTTCTGATGGACTTTATTATCCCTTGTTATAATTGAGCCCCTACCAGCACCAACATCTGAGCACATGTAACACAATAATTAACAATTGCCAACTGAGATAAGCCCCATCTTTAGAATACTATTCTCATTTTCAACGTGAGCTCAAAAATATGGTTTATATTCAAGATATCCATGGCACTTAACCCTTCGAATTTCGAAGTGCAAGAATTAGCTTCTGAAATACATAACAGGAAATAAGCAAAAGCATTTTTCTTCTTTCAATGGATATCCTTCCGAATATTCCTTTCTTCTTTTATCCTTCTCTACTTTCATCGGGGATAAACAGTTCAGATAGAACACCGCACAACCACCCAGCCAAAGGTAACCTTTAAAAAACAACAATGGTGATTCCTTAGCCACCCAATGATACTCAGAGGAGGATTATCACTCATATAACATGTTTTCTATTCAAGATATTCACAGCACTGAACCCATGGATTGAAGTGTGAGAAGTAGCTTCAGAAATAAATGCCAGAAAATAATTAAAATTTTCTCTTTCCATGGATATCCTTCGTAAAATATTTCCAAACCCCTATGATATTCAAAGGATGATTATCACTTAAATAACATGGTTTATATTCAAGATATTCACTGAGATCAACCCTTTGGATTTTGAAGTATGTGAATTAGCTTCTGAAATACATGCCACCCAATAATCGAAAATATCTCTCTTTTTCCAAATGGATACCCTACTGTTATTTCCTTTATTCTTTAATCCTTATACTTTCAGCGGGGATGAAGTGTTAAGATAGAACAATGGACAACAACCTGTGCAAAGATAACCTTTCAAAAGCAATAATGATTATTCTTTAACCAAACATAATGATATTCAAAGGATTATCATCAATCAAATAATATGCTTCGTATTTCAGATAATCACAAACATTAACATTTGCATTTTAAGGGTGAGAATTAGCTTCTGAAATACATGCCAGCTGTCATGTCCCTTTGCAAGTGATCATCACATGACTCATTAGCCTATAAGATTCCCGTAGGCTATAGTCAAAAAAGGGAATCAATTAATTACTTAATGTCATTTCTAACATGATATTGACTAATTAAATTAAAAAGAGATTATTAAGTGACTTTTGATTAATTAAGGAATAAAACTTTATAAAGTCACTTTATATTATTGAGAGGGAAAAAGGTAAAATGGGGAGATCCATGGTATTTTGATAACCCATAGTATTCAGAGTCCTATAAACACTACCCACAGGTGGTGGGTAACAAACACCATAGGAGAGAAAAATAAGAAAGTGCTAATGCCATCAAGCATCCAATATGTCCCCACCAGACATTCAATGAAAAAGACGATGTGACTACTTCACATCACCATCATCTAACCCCTTAGGGGGGCTAGAACTATCATACATGAATAAGGTTTATCACTATCCAGATGAACAAGTATACTAAGATAACACTATGATGAGGTGGCAAAACCATCAAAATTGTACCGAGAGGCTAATTCGTCAATCAAAGGCATGCAAATGTGAGAGAAGCACCAAACATAATCCATCAAGCATGATCGTCCAACAAGGAGAAGTGAGTCATTTGCAGCCCAAAACACCAACTCAACCAAGAAGTAGCATTTCCAAGCAAAGAAAACGAGTGTGTGCCCCCAATCCAGGAAAACTCCAAGGTCCCAACAGCAAACTCCAATGTGATGAAAATCGCACTTGAAACCCCATGCAATATGAGGGGTAACAACAGGGAAATGATATTTTGATGAATCAATACAAAAATATCATAGTTAGGGCTTTGGTGAGGTACAAACTTTCCATTAACGTTTGGATGTGTCCCATTGACAAAAACAAGCATTTTGAATGCAAATACACCAGCTTTTAGGATTGAATCTATGCCTTTGTATTAGTGAAAATAAGTCGATGCCAAGAAACCAAACCAAGCTCTTCAATGAGGTACTGACTTTCCATTAATTTTGACAAGTGCCCCATTGCCAAAAGCGAGCATTTGGGCATCCCACTGCTAGAAATAAGCGTTTGGGCACATATAGGTATCTGTTAACACCACAACACCAGTCTACAACATCCCATTGTCGTTGCAGTTCAAATGGCCAAAATGGGCCATAAGGCCATTTTCAAAGGCACCTGCCAATCAATATAGACATGAATGCCTCGAGAAAATAATATTTCACATTCAAGAGGTGAATGGTGACAAATACAAAGGAATCAATCCAAATATTTAGATCGTTTTTGTGCCCTTGGGAAACTGGTCATAGCATTTGAACAAATGAAGATTACATTAATATTTATCAATATAATTAGTTAATTACAAACAATATCAAAATTAACATCATGACCAGTAGGAGGAAAACAAATGCAGATACAATTACTTAATATAAAAACCTGTTCAATATTCCAAGCTCCATTTGCCTAAATAAAAGCAGTAATCCAAGTCAGAATTCCATTTATCTGCAATTTGTGGAAAGGTAATCCTTATCATCCAATAATTCCAAAATAACGCAAAATAAATTCAGACCAGGGCCACTTTATACGATACTAGGGTAATAGATGCTCTGCCAATTCCAAATCTTTAAATACCCAACAAAGGAAGGAACCGATGTAATAATGATATTGATTATTTCAACCAGTACGGAGAAAATCTTAAGGAAAAGAAAATAAGCACGCAACTCTAAGAATATCAGGAATAATAAAGCAATCCAAACAGAGCATGGAAAAGCAGTTAACGTAAGCAGTATGGAATCCTAAGGAAAAGAAAATAAGCACGCAACTCTAAGAATATCAGGAATAATAAAGCAATCCAAACAGAGCTTGGAAAAAACAGGTAATGTTTCTGATATTGAATACTTTTAATTATCGATATAATTACAATTTTAGAGGATAATGAATATATAAAATTATGCAAAAACAAACTACAGAATAAGATTGGTTCTTATAATACCATATGAATTATGATGTTGCAAGTAGCTTCCACGACCAGCTGCTCGTTCTAACAATACACCTGCTTTTCCGCCTTGTCCTTGACTGCTAGCTTTCAATTGTGTATCTCCATAATCTCTATTGCTTGCATTCTGCAACAAGAAGCATGTAAAGAAAAGGGAAAATGAAGGTTAGATGATTCGCCTGATCGGTGCAGAGAACATTAAATAATACATATGTTAGCAAATCAAAAGGCAGAAAATATTTTCTTACTTTGATAATAGCTTGTGTTAATTTAATTTATGTTGTCTTATTTTATCTTCTCTTCATCAAGCAACTATCAAATCAAAAGAACATGAAGATCACAATAGAACACAGTATGTAAGCTATCAGCCAGGGCAAAACCGCTCTCTTAGGGGAAAACCCAATCAAAACTCTTTATAGAACCAAATCAAAAATGAGACCAGTACTTAACCAGGACTACCACCAAGCACCAAGTCAGCCCTCCAAAAGTATCTTCTTCCGAAGGGTCAAAGCCTTCCTTCAAAGTTTTTTCTTCAATGTCTTTCTTCAAGGAGTCAAGGTCTTCTTCAAGATGTTGTTGAGAAATCTATAGGGCAATGATTAGAGTGGTTTCTCTTTTCTTGATAACTGCATGTGATTTCTTTTTACTTTTTCTTACTTATTAGCTTATTTACTTATTATTATATTTGTATATCATCAAACAACTATCGAAACAAGAAGAACAAGAACACAGAAGGTAGGCTGCAAGCCAGGGCCAAAACCTCTCCACTTGAGAGGAAAAACCCGCAAATCTCTTCAATTGATGAATTATAAGACCTCTAGACTAAGACCAATACGCTCCAAGACCAAGTCCAACCCTTCCAGATGATGTGCTTCCTTTGTCCAAGTCAAACCCAGTCAAATCTCTTCCAGTGGCACAACTTCGACCTCCAACTTCAGAATTTTGGCCTCTACTGCAGGTCTGAAATTTTTGGCCCTCCCAATGGCAATTGTTGCCACATGTGTGAGCTTATTCTAGCCTCCCAAGACTTCTTCAGACCTTCACTTGGATTTCTTCTTCTTGTGGTGCTTGAGGATGGCCTAATGTGACCTTCACTGACTTTCTTTCTCTTCCATCTTCAAGATTGAACCTGCAAAAGAAAAATGCTAGAACAACCGCACAAACCCTAGCCTTCCTTCGCAAGTGTGAGAAAGAAATAGCCCAGAAACAAGTTTTCTTCATCCTTTTCCTTCTTCGTTGCCATCTTCTTCTTCCCCCATCGCTTGAATGAGTAAGTTGTGAATGTCTTCCAAGGAGGTCGAGTTCCCTCCTTTATATACGCTTCTTAAGGTCGACGTGGCTCCTCAAATTAGGTTGACTTGGTCTTGAAGGGTATTTTGACACTTTTAATGACAAAAATAATTTTCTTTACAAGTTACAATGTGCCCGATGGGGTCTTCAACTTATGACAATGACTCTTGACTTCTTGACCTAGTACAAATCCTAGAAGCACTCAATGGGTGCTTGACCTCTAAAATAAAAAACCTTGAGCATGAAACCCACGCTCCAAAAATAATAGTAATAATTTTTCTTTCATTTTACAATATACAAGAATCAAAAGTACATTTCATATTTATGAAAACCGAACCTAGTTACACATTTTTCAACAGATGTTTCCTTTAAAGAGTCAAAGTCTTCCTTTAAAGATATTTCCTTCAAAGAGTCAAAGTCTTCCTTCAAGATGATTCCTTTAAAGAGTCAAAGTCTTCCTTCAAAGATATTTCCTTCAAAGAGTCAAAGTCTTCCTTCAAAGATATTTCCGTCAAAGAGTCAAAGTCTTCCTTCCAAAGAATCAAAGTCAACGAGAGTCAAAGAGTCTTTTTGCAACTTGACAAAAAGTTTGGCTTCTTGCTTTAGGTCTGCAACTCAGCCTGCAATTTTCAGCCCTACAATTCGCACATATCCCAAGAAAATTTCGCAAGTGTGAGCTTGATTAGGTTAAAATTAGGGCTTCTTCTCTTTCACTTGGATTCTTCTTTTGTCTACTAGCCTTCATTCTTGATTTTCTTCTGATTCTAGGTGCAGATCGAACTTGGATCGATGAAGGTCACATTAAATCGAATTCTCCTCTAATATACACTCATCATGAGTGATCGAATGGGCTTCTTTCAGGCTGACCTTATTGGCAGGGTCGACTTGGTTTTGGGAGTCCAAAAAATGACACTTCAAAAACAAAATTAATGTTTTCTTGATACAATGTGCCCATAAGGGTCTTGTTACGCACCATTTTGTGTGTGATATCCCTAGGAGAAAAAATTTCTCCAAGATGATCCTTAGCCAGCAACCAGCAGCCCCTTGTAGCCACCAATTAGCTCGTTGTGCCATTTCTCCGCCACTGAGCCAGCGATGTGGTCTCTCATCCATCTGTCATGATCATATGTTTGAAGGTGGGCCTCCCAAACCTAAAGGTATGCCTTGTCATTTGGTAATTGAGTATTATAGTTTGCTAATCACGGATACTTATAGTCATGGATTAATGGGAGGATTCGGCGGAAAGAGTGGACTAGGTCTATGCTCTTGTCCCCTTGACCTCTTTTGGATGTTAACCTTGGACCCTAGTCCCGTGGGTCTTGGAATTTCTAAGTCTGACACGTTAGAAACCCTTCATGCACTTTACTGATTTATTCCTACCTACTTGTTCTATAAATTAACAAGTTATTTACCATGTAAATACTGGAAATAAATACAAATGCATGCTCAACACATTACAGATCATCAACTGAAGGAAATAGAAACAAGCACACAAGTGACACTGTTGTTTTTGGACTAATGTCCCCGGAAAAACCCAATGCGAGAAAACCGGTGTAGCTATCTGAGGGTTTGATTTATTAAGCAGTTTCATAATACAATCTGGGTGCCCAATCCGGCTCACCTAACAGAGAAAAATCCTGGAAATAGTACCTCTCCTTCAGAGACAGATGCTCCGACTGAAACCTCGGATAAACACTCTGGCAGCTCCTCAGCTCCAATCTGCCCCATGAAAAACCCCAACATCAGCCTCTAGGGACTACGTCAGCCTCTTCTGCCCTCTGCGTCAGCGTTCGCAGCAGTTCAGGTTGTTCCCGACAATTCGAGCTATTCCCAGCAATTCCGGCTTCTGCCCTCTACAGCAACTTTCCCGACAATTCCCGGCACTTCCGACTTCTGCCTTCTGCGTCAACTTTCCCAGCAATTCCAACTTCCGCCCTCTGCATTAGCTTTCCCGGCTATTGCGTTGATCCTCCCGGCACTATCTCTGCGTCTCTGCTTTTGTATTCATTGTCCCTCAGCTACAACTCCATATCACTCTCTCAACTTTCTCAGCAAACCCAGCCCCAGAAAGTCGAAATCTTGATCTCTTGGTGTGTTCTCCAAGTGACCCTCAAGCCTCCTCTTATACTTTTCTCGTTAACAAATCAACGGCCGAGATTAAGTCCCTAATCAATGGCTAAGATTGGATCTGGCTTGATGCATGACTTTTGGACCATTCTTACACAGTTTTATATTAATTCACATTAATATTTTAGTTTCCCTAAGTTGAGACTGAAGGA
Organism: Pinus tabuliformis; assembly: GCA_031772625.1. Lineage (NCBI taxonomy): Eukaryota > Viridiplantae > Streptophyta > Pinopsida > Pinales > Pinaceae > Pinus > Pinus tabuliformis. Next base: position 1,981,194,112 of record CM062817.1, on the reverse strand, counting down.
CTCCATTAAAAATATTAATTATTTTAATATCTCCCAAACTATTTAGAATCTGCCCAAACCTTTTCTGGGTATTGGAGATCTCATGTGCCTTAGCCTCTCCACCAAATTTCGTGGCTAAAGCACATCCGATGCAACCCCAAATTAACACTCCCTCTTAGCGACAACTGCGCTCTAGCAATACTCACTGAGTATTACTCTGATCATCCAGCGTCGGTCCTTGATGCTAGGCATGCTGCCCATCATCTGTACTGCTGCATCTCGTACTGCCACCCATGGCTCTACCACTGCCATTGTTGCATCTGTACAACAGCTCCCTCTGCATCCATGCTGCTGCCGATGGCCCTGCCACTACCACTGCTGCGTCTGCACTGCATCCCCTCTCATCATGCTGCATCGTGCTGCCCATAATACCGCCACTGCTAACTGTTGCACTGCAACTCAATTACTGAGAAATAAGTAACTGATCTTCCAACTTTGACATCTCTGTCAGGCTAGAGACACTCCTGATGCTGAAGCTCCCTCTGTCGCTGAATAGTGCTCCCTCTCTGACCTCTGCATTGCTGCAACAACTCCCTGCATCTATCATTGTTGCACACCTCTCTGTGCCATCTTGCACTGGTGCAACACTCCCATGCCTCTCGCACTGTTGCAGCCTGCTAGCCTCGCGCTGTCCTGGGAATCCCGCACTGTAGCTCTCTCTGCCACTCCATCCTCATCCGTCGCTACTGACATCCGTCAGTCCTGCTACTCTTCGGGGCTCCCGTAGCTAGGTATAATCCAAGAGGTTGGGTACCTTGAGGGTCCTGCCCCTCATCTTCTGTAGTCCTCTTGACTACAACTCGATGTCTCCCCACTTTCTCTCAAGTGGTATGTGTGCACTCATGGCATAGTCATCGTCTGTCTCCACTTCCAACTCTGCCCTTGCTAGCACTGCCTTGATCTCGGAAGCCCTCCCTTGTTCTTCTTCCTCGGACACTCGGTAGCATAATGACCCAGCTCCCCACAGTGGAAGCATTCGACCTTGGAGAGGTCCTTCTTCTTCTGCTTTTCTTGCTTACCCTCAGATGCAAGGGAAACATCCACGTCCTCCTCCTTGATTTTGATCCCCTTGCCGCTGCTTCCCGCCTTGCTCGGCCTCTGATCTCTTCTTGGCGAAGAGCAGCCCACATTTCCTCCCAATTTGGAAGGGTCACCCTGCCCAATATACTCTGGACAAACACCTCCCAGTCTTCTGAGACTGCGTTCAGGATTGTTCTCACCATCAATTCTGGATCCAGTGTTGCCCCTGTGGAAGTCAGTTGATCCTGGATCTCCTTCAATCGACAGAGGAATGGATTGATCTGTTCTCGCTTCTTCATCTGGTATGATCGCAGCTGATTTTCTAGTAGCATCTTCCTCTGCACAGAAGTATGCTGATACAACTTGGTCAGGGCCTCCCACATCTCCTGTGCTGTGTTCTTCTCAGCAATATGTGTTACTATTTGATCCTTGACCCCGTCAAGGATGATACTCTTAGCCCTCGCCATTGCATCCTCGTACTTGTCATTATCAACTGGATCAACTGGGATAGCTATCATCCTCAAGGCGAAGTGCTTGACATGATTCCTGTCTAGTACAGATAAAGATTCTAGCCTTCCAGACTACGAAGTTTGAGGGTTTGTCCAGTCTGTCCTGGTCTCTTACTCTGTGTAGTGCCATTTCACTGCTCCTCTACTTCCCTCTTGGAAGTTCTTGGTGTGACTCCCTCTGAGCCTCGATTTCCCTCCTGGAAACGCTTCTGCCAATGTCGAGATGCCCCTCTCCAATCGTTTGTGCAACTACAACACTAATCCGGATTCCTTGGCTAGAAATCTGCCTCGGCAGCAACTCCCTCTACCTTGGCCTTGCCCTAGTAGGTATTGCTCTGACTACAGTACCCCACCAACTCCACTCTGCAACTTACCCATAACCTCCTAAACCCCTACAAATTGAAGGTTAGAGCTCCTAGGCTCTGCGCAATCCCGACACCGACAAATCAACAACCTCAGCCAACTGCGTCAGCCTCCTGGCCTCCTCGTGAGCCTACCTTTACCTCCCTCAGCCTCTGCGCTGCCTCTTCCTGGCTCAATCTTGATGACACAAGCACTGCGTCACCCCTTCCTTGCAACTACTCTGCTAGGAACAGCTTTTGTCACTCGGGATCGCTGCTTTTTTGCTATTGCTGCTATGTTCGGCTGATGTCCTCAGTTCTCCTGTGATCTGCAACCACGCTATGATACCATGTTGGAATTTCTAAGTCTGACATGTTAGAAACCCTTCATGCACTTTACTAATTTATTCCTACCTACTTGCTCTGTTAATTAACAAGTTATTTACCATGTAAATACTGGAAATAAATACAAATGCATGCTCAACACATTATAGATCATCAACTAAAGGAACTAGAAACAAGCACACAAGTGACACCGTTGTTTTTGGACTAATGTCCCCGGAAAAACCCAATGCGGGAAAACAAATGCAGCTATTTGAGGGTTTGATTTATTAAGCAGTTTCATAATACAATCTGGGTGCCAAATTCAGCTCACCCAACAGAGAAAAATCTTGGCAGTAGTACCTCTCCTTCGAAGACAGATGCTCTAGCTGAAACCCCGGGTAAACACTCCGACAGCTCCTCAGCTCCAATCTGCCCCATGAAAAACTCCAGCGTCAGCCTCTTCTGCCCTCTGCTTCAGCTTTCCCGGCAATTCCGTCTGTTCCCGACAATTCCGGTTGTTCCCGGCAGTTCCAGATGTTACCGACAGTTCCGGCTTCTGCCCTCTGCGTCAGCTTTCCCAGCAATTCCGGCTTCTGCCCTCTACGTCAGCTTTCCTGGCTATTTCGACTTTTGCCCTCTGCGTCAGCTTTCCTGGCTATTGCGCTAATCCTCCCGGCACTATCTCTGCCTCTCTACTTCTATATTCACTGCCCCTCAGCTGCAACTCCAGATCACTCTCTCAACTTTCTCAGCAAACCCAGCCCCGGAAAGTCGAAATCTTGATCTCTTAGTGTGTTCTCCAAGTGACCCTCAAGCCTCCTCTTTTACTTTCCTCGTTGACAAATCAACGACCGAGATTAAGTCCCTAATCAACAGCTAAGATTAGATCTGGCTTGATCCATGACCTTTGGACCATTCTGACACAGTTTTATATTAATTCACATTAATATTTTAATTTCCCTAAGTTTAGACTTAGGGACTCCATTAGAGCATATCTGATGCTACCCCAAATCAACAGTGGGATCTCTTCTACTGACCTTTGGGCTTTGGGGATGGTACTACATGGAAAACCCTGATTTTTTTGTGTGGTCCCGCTCCCTCATCCACATATATCACTCCTCTTCCACTCATTATAACCCCATTCATCATTTCTCCCACCTGAGTCCACATTCCTCCACTACGTCCACATAGGGTTATCCTACCCCCTCCCCTTGCCCACACCTTGGGTCAGCCCTGGAATGATGCCCCAGAGGTTGATGCAGCTAAAAAGAAAAGTAAAAACATAATTGGCCACATTCAACAGGAAAACGTACCACAAAAAGCAAAATATGGTCGGGACAAACACATTTAGCACGTGCCCAAAAGTCAATACATAATTTGTACTCCATTATCGTGGCCATCACCCTAGTTCCTATAGGCCCTAGATGAGCCTCCTTTATCATTCAGGAACCCATGATTGTCCCAACCCTTAATGGGTAATGAACCGCCCTACCCTAAAGGCGATATCCAGTGCTATACTTTACACATCACGCTGTTATTCTTTGAGCCCTGACCAGTTAATCAAAGAAAAATCATAAAAGACAAAAGGCATATAAAGAAGGGTGGAAAAATCAAGGTCGAGACACCTCATGCACCACAATTTCTCCCTCCTATACATTATATAACCATGTGTGGACTTCCCTTTTATTAGCTACACTCGTACCCCAGCATGTGGCCCAAGGTTGCCCCTTTTCATCCCCTACTCCATTCATCTCTTTATCACGTGCCGCCACCCTTTAATGGATGTACCTTGGACATACTATCCCCTTTAGAAGCAGAAACCACCTAATAGGATATTTGGTTAACCCCATCTGGAGCTTGGGGACATTAGCACATAACAAAGCCCACTATGAAAGGGCATGTCATTATGAAGTGCCCACCTGTTGTCCATGGTTTGTGTTGTCATCCTCTGCAAAACTTGTCTTCAGTTGTTGAAAAGGTGCAATTGGGCAGAAAAGTTTGCAGCCATCTGAAGGGTCACAGAAGCAGCCAAAGATTTTGATCAAACCTCCTCCAACGGGTAAAGCTTGGAATGAGCTTTCCAACGACATATGGAACTCCTCAAATGGACCCTGGAATCAAAAGTTATAACAAATCGAAATTGCCCTTGAAAACTAGAAGCCAAGGAGAAAATGTCTTAAGGAGGAATCCCACAAATCAGTGATCGGAGGTCCCAGCGGTCCACAAAAGACACCCTAAAGAAAAATTCGTGAAAAGAGCCATTAGTGTAAAGCGCTGAGGAGCACCTCGAAAAGCGTGACAAAGGAAATCAACACAAAACCAGGAGCAAGCGGGCCCTTTCTCTCTCCTCCAAGGGGGACACATGGCAGAATATTATTGGATCTGATAAAGACAGGGTGGTGTTGACGTGGCAGCACGGAGGAACGTGGCATGCTCATTTGGCACTTTCAAGGGTCCTTTAGGGGCATATCCAAGCGACATGTGTCACCCCCCAAGACGCGACACATGGCATTGATGATGTCACCAGTCCGCAATCGGGGGTAGCAGCACATGGTGCATCAAAATGGAATTCTCCAATAGCGAACCTCTGACTTGGGGGGCTCCGATACAAGGGTTGGCCCACAGTCACATAAAAGTTGATTTTTGGTAGCATCGGATGTGCTCTAGCCATGAAATTTGGTGGAAAGGCTAAGGCACATGAGATCTCCAAGACCCGGAAATCGTTTGGGGAAATTCCACCCGGATGGAGAGATATTAAAATAATTAATATTTTTAATGGGGTTCCTAAGTCTAAACTTAGGAAAATTAAAATATTGTGTATTAATATAAAATGGGTGAGAAAATTCTAAATAACGAGGATCAAGCCAAATCTAATCTTAGTCGTTGATTAGGGACTTAATCTCGACCATTGAATCGTCAACAGGAAAAGTATAAGAGGAGGCTTGAGTGTCGATTGGAGAAACACCAAGTTGATCAATCAATTCGACTTTCTGAGGCAATGTTTGCTAAGAAATCGAGTTAGTGAACTGTTGCAGCGAGGGCAATTCGGCAGAAGGCCGAGAATACATAGCAAAGAGGCAAAGAGAGTGCCAGAGAGACAACGCAAAGCCTAGGAAGGTTGACGCAAAGGCAACCAGGACTGACGCAGAGGTTGAGGAGGCTAGCGCAGAGGACGCAGAGGGCTAAGAGGTTGACGCAGAAGCCACAAAGGCTGACGCATGCAGCGCAAAGGGCTATAGAGCTGACGCTGGGCTGAAGAGACTACGCTGAGGAATTTTCATGGGTCGGACTGAGAGTTGATCAGTTGACGCATAGCCGTAGAGGGTGACGCAATCCTTAGAGGGTGACACAGTTCCAGAAGTTAGCTTGGAGCAGCTTTCACTGTCCAGCTAAGGAACAATCGAAGTCATTGTGGGGCCAATCATCCGATTGCTGATTAGCTGGAATATTTGTCTTCGAAGAGAGGTACTACTGCCGAGGGCATTCTCCGTTGGGTGGGCCATTTTTGGCACCCTAGTTGTATTCAGAAATCTGCATAGTAATAAAACCCTCATATCTGCTGCACTGGTTTTCCTACATTGGGTTTTTCCGAGAATGAATGTCCAAAAATAACGGTGTCCCTTGTGTTGTGTCAGTTTATTTCAGTTGCTGATCTATATATTTGTGAAGGTTGTTGTTGTGTTTATTTCGATGTTTATATGATTAAATAACTTGTTAATGTAAAGAACAAGTAGGAGATAACAAACCAGAAATAGCAGTAGGGATTTTTGATGTGTTAGATTCAAATATTTTCACATGGTATCAGAGGGATTGTAGATCAAGGAGGACTAAAGACACCAGCAAAATAAATCTGAGGATTTGCAGCAGAGAAGCAGTTATCCCGAGAGACAACATTGTTCCAGAGTTGAACAAGCAAGAGGAGGAGTGACGAAGTGCTAAGAGGGTGACGCAGAAGCTCACGCAAAGCCTGTGTCAGCGTTCTGAGTCAGGAGAAAGACCAGCGCAAAGGCAGAAGGGGGGCAGATCAGGCCTACGCAGTGCCCGATCATCTTTCTTAGCCAGGAAGGATCGATGTTGAAGCCAGGAGGCACTGATCCAACGCTCATTGTGATTGCACAGAGCCAGAAGGGCTCAGATTCTTCAGTTGTCAGGGCTAAGGGCGTTGTGCAGATTGTGATTTGAGGAGTTAGTGGGACGATGTTTCTGTCTGTGCAGAACAATGTCTAAGGAGACAGAACCAAGGTAGAGGGAAGCACTTCCTCGATGGATTTCTACCAAAGAAATCCAGATCTGAGTTGCAGCAGCAAAGGGGGATTGTAGAGGAGTGGTTCGAAAGTTGGCAGATTTCCAGGAGGAAAGTCGAGACTCAGAGGCAATCTAGAAAAGGAGCAGAGATTGCAGTGAACGGATTGAGGGATGAGGACAGATTGGACGAGGCTTCCAATTTTGTCATCTGGAAGGCCAGGATCCTGGAAATCCTGGATAAAAATTGCATCAACAACTATGCCTTGAAAACCGTACCTATCCTAGTTGACCCAAATGCAAATGAGAAGTATGAGGAGGCCATGGCAAAGGCAAAAATGCATGATCCTAGACGAGGTCAAGGATCATGTCATACCACATATTGCTGAGAAGAACACAACAAATGAGATGTGGCAGACACTGACCACCTTATACCAAGGCTCTTCCTTGCAGCGAAAGATGTTATTGGAGAATCAGCTGAGGTCATATCAGACACAGAAAGGGGAGGAGATAGATCACTTCCTCCTCAGGTTGCAAGGAATTCGCAACTAGCTTATTTCCGTGGGGTCTACACCTGATCCAGAGTTTATGGTTAGGACTGCTCTCAATGCAGTCTCCGAGAAATGGCAGACGTTTTTCCAAAGTATTTTGGGCAGAGAGACTCTCCCCAGTTGGGAAGAGATGTGGGCAACTCTTCGACAAGAAGAGATCGGGAGGTTAACGAAAGCGGGGAGTAGTGGTAAGGGATTTTGAGTCAAGAAAGAGGGGGAGGAGGATGCGGCTCTAGCATCTGCAGGACAGCAAGGGAAGAGGAAGAAGAAGGACATCTCCAAGGTCAAGTGCTTCAACTGTGGGGAGTTGGGACATTATGCATCTCAGTGTCCCAGGAAGAAAGACAAGGGAGAAACTTCTGACTCAAAGGCAGCTCCAGCAAAGGCGGAGAAGGATGTGGAGACTAATGACAATTGTGCCATGAGTGCTCATGCGCCTCTAGAGAAGAGGTGAGGAGACATTGAGCTGTAGTCGAAACGACTACAAAAAATGGCAGGATCTTTGAGATGCCCAAACTCTTGGATCACATTTGGCTACGGAAGCCCTTAACAACAGTAGCATGATGACAGGTGTCGGGTGGAGCAAAGTGTGGTGGAGCAGCAAGGCAGGGCTAGAGTGCAGAGTTCTGTAGCAGCGCAGTAGAGGTTGCAGCAGTGCGAGAGGCACAAAAGAGGTTGCAGCAACGCAGTTGCAAGTAGATGGAACAAGAGTTAGCAACAAAAGCAGCTTTAGCATCACGAGGCTTCCAGACTGACCAGGATGTCAATGGTTGGGAGAAGTCAGTTACTTACTTCTCGGTAACTGAGTTGCAGTGCAGCAGTTAGCAGTGATAGTGTTAGGGAAAGCATGGGCAACATATTGAGAGGGAGTTGCAGTACAGATGTAGTAGTGGCAGTGGCAGTGTCATGGCAGCAGTACAGGTAGCAGCAGTGCAAGGGATGTGAGGCAGTAGGCCAAGCATCTGCACAGGTACTGATGCGGAAGATCAATGTGATGCTTCTATGGTGAAGCATTACTAAAGCACATTCATCGCTAAGAGGGAGTGTTGATTTTTTGTAGCATCAGATATGCTCTAGCCATGAAATTCGGTGGAGAGGATAAGACACATGAGATCTCCAAGACCCAGAAATCGTTTGGGGAAATTCCACCCGGATGGAGAGATAATAAAATAATTAATATTTTTAATGGGATTCCTAAGTCTAAACTTAGGAAAATTAAAATATTAATGTGTATTAATATAAAATGGGTGAGAAAGTTCTAAATAACTAGGATCAAGCCAAATCTAATCTTAGCCGTTGATTAGGGACTTAATCTCGACCATTGAATTATCAACAAGAAAATTATAAGAGGAGGCTTGAGGGTCAGTTCGAGATACACCAAGTTGATCAATCAATTCGATTTTATGGGGAAGAGTTTGCTGAGAAATCAAGTTAGTGATCTGTTGCAGCAAGGGGCAGTTCGGCAAAAGACCGAGAATACGAGAGTGCCAAAGAGACAGCGCAAAGCCTAGAAAGGCTAACACGGAGGCAGCCAGGACTGACGCAGAGGCTGAGGAGGCCAGCGCAGAGGACGCAAAGCGCTAAGAGGCTGACGCAGAAGCCGGAGAGGCTGACGCATGCAGCGCAAAGGGCTGTACAGCTGACACTAAGCTGAAGAGGCTGCACTGAGGAATTTTCGTGGGCCAAACTGAGAGTTGATCAATTGATCAACTGATGCAGAGTCGTAGATGGTGACGCAGTCCTTGGAGGGTGACGCAGTTCTAGAAGTTAGCTTGGAGCAGCTTTCAATGTCCAACTAGGAAACAGTCGAAGTCACTGTGGGGCCAATCATCTGATTGCTAATTAGCCAGAATATCTGTCTCTGAAGAGAGGTACTACTGTCGAGGGCATTCTCTGTTGGGTGGGCCATTTCTGGAACTCTAGTTGTATTCAAAAATCTGCATAATAATAAAACGCTCATATCTATTGCACCGGTTTTCCGGCATTGAGTTTTTATGGGGACGATTGTCCAAAAATAACGGTGTCCCTTGTGTTGTCTCAGTTTATTTCAATTGTTGATCCATATATTTGTGAAGGCTGCTATTGTGTTTATTTTGATGTTTATATGATTAAATAACTTGTTAATGTAAAGAACAAGTAGGAGATAATAAACCAGAAATAGTAGTAGGGAGTTCTGATGTGTTAGATTCAGACATTTTCACAATAAAGGGCCAAAGAACCAGGGGCTAAAAACAAAGGGTGATCGGCAATCGCAAGTTATGGATGTCACACCAATGGCACAGCTTAGAAATCATCGATGTGTCGATTGCGATATTCTGGGTGGGCCCAATCGACGATCAACACTCGCTATGTTGCAAGAATTGTCCAGTGCAAAGATCAAGGATTTCACCGATATGCAGGATTTTGTTTAACAAAGGAACGAGTCTCCCAAACACGTGTCCAAAGGCCCTAGCGCCCGAGGACTAAGCGCCAGGTCATAGCCCCCGGACATATGATGAGAAAGGGCAAAGAGGCTAAAAGCAAAAGGAGCTGAAGTGGATTGGAATGCGTCGTCTATGAGATCTTTTAATGCAAAAATCCCGAGGTGATAACTGCCCAATAATGGAATACAGGGCTTTAAAGACACAATGGGTCGAAAGCTGAGACATTTAAGAAGGACATGGAGCATTCAGAAATCGGCATGGGTTGACCCTATAAAGCCTCTTGTGACAAGAAATCAGGGTCAACACAAATAGGGTAAATGAACTCAACCGTACCACGCCCAGGCCTGCGGTGAGTAAATGAATGTATGGAAGCTCAGGAAGACTTAATGATTCAACATGGAGCTCCATGCAGAGGGAAGATGAAGTACTACCCAGATGACCTCTGTTTTTGTACCGCAACGTGAGACTGATAGTTTAATCACTCCCAGCTCTTGAGAATGAGCGATTCAAGCAGTAAAGGCAGAAGCGACTAGAACCAACCGAGTACTAGAGAAGGAAGATCATGACAAATCAATTACCCGATCAAAGGCGATCCCAGGGATGGGCATGGAGATATTTTGCTGATGTTTTCATCTAATTGTTGACTTGTTTTGTTATCATGTACTGTGTCACAATTTAATGAAGTGATTAATCTTTTGTAGTCATTTTTGGGCCACAGAGCCATCCCAGACCGAGACAGCTAGTCGATCTGACAGTTGAGGCTCGACTGATATATTTTGGTAGTAATTACTATTCAATGCTCCCCTCTCAAGATAAATAGTGGGAAGCAACACTTGACAATGGTTCAAAATTTTTGGAAATGTTTTTCTCTCTTAAAATTTCCATATGTGTTTAACATTCTCCTCAAATTGCATGTAAGTAGTAGCTAGATATATTTCCATTAGATGCAGATTCATTTCAATCAAGTCTTTGATAAAGAATGCTTGTATTGATATGGTGATAAGGTCTTTAAAAGGTACTCCATGCATCTCAGCATCTCATAAACCTTTCATTGCTCTTGTTTTCCTCTAAATCCAGAGATACAAAATTCTTAAAGTCTAAGCTTTGTTTTGATGGATTTTCTCTCTATTGTCTTCTACTATTCCATCTCCATTAACAATTGATTTGCTGCGAGTTTCAATCTGCTTTGGCCACCATTGTTTGAGTATTACTCCTTATGGAATTCTGCACACATGTTATTTCTTACATTGTGCTTTCATGAGCAGTTCTGAACCAACCCTTTCAAACTATTCGTGACAGAAAACTATTAGTGTTGCAAGCTCTCAAGATAAATCTACTAGCACTACTTAAGATGTCCTAGGCACTAGTCTATAATCAACCCAGAGGTTGTCTCTAGGAGGCTTTTCTTATCCCCTGAAGCACTTCTTGATTTTGGGTAGCATCAAATGTGCTCTAACCTTGAAATTTGGTGGAGAGGCTAAGACACGTGAGATCTCCAAGACCCAGAAATCGTTTGGATAATTTCCACCCGGAAGAAGAGCTATTAAAATAATTAATATTCTTAATGGATTCCTAAGTCTAAACTTAGGAAAAGAAAAATATTAATGGGTATTAATAAAGATAAGGGTGAGAAGCTTCTAAGAGACGAGGATCAACTCTGTTTTAATCTTACTCGTTGATTAGAGACTTAATCTCGGCCATTGATTCATCAACGGGAAAAGTATAAGAGAAGACTTGAAGATCATTAGACATATCGGGAGATACTCAATATCCCAAGGAAAATCGATTCTCAAAAAGGAGATCCATTTCAGAGGGAGAGTAGTAGGGTGCAGGAAGAGGAGGGGAGCAACAGCAATCAGTGGCTGAGGAGGAGGTGACGCAAGGCTATCAAGAGACAATGCATAGGGAAGACGTAGTCATCACGCAGGTTGACGCAAAAGCATGCAGAGTGACATAGAGCAGTGCAGAGTGATGCAGAGGTAGGAGAAGGGTCTCGAAGGTGTCAGAAAATTTCCAGGGGAGGGATTAACAATGCCTCAGGGGTTTTCTCTCAATAGTATCTCAGTTTCTCTATAAAATCATTTCTTGTAAAGCGATTGTTGCTGAAAATTAATAAAACCCTCATCTGTTGCACCAATTTCCCACATTGGGTTTTTTTAGGAACAATTGTCCAAAAACAACTATGTTGATGTGATTGGTTCTTGTGCTTGTATATCACTATTATTTTTCTCTATGAATTTATGTGATAACTATAGTAGAGTTTATTTTAATGCTTACTAAAGGGATTTCCTAAATAACTTATTGTGAGAAATAAGTAGGTGAAATAAATGAGTTGTTGCAATAGAATTTCGTATTTGGAAATTTTCACATGGTATTAGAGCAAAGATTGGGCAACAGGGGAGACGAATTTGCTATGAGTCAAGAGCATGATGCTGAGGCATCAACTCAGAGGGACTCTCGCAGATCTTTAGAGAAAGAAGAAAGCACGAAGAACATGAATCACGATTATTCTATGTTAACTTCTAGATTGGAAGAAGTCGGTTGCCTAGCAAGTTCTGCCTCCTCTGAGGTTTGGTATATAGATAGTGGAACCTCCTGGCATATGACAGGAATATGATAATGTTTTTCGAATTATCAGGAAGAAAGGATGAAGTTTCAGATCACCATGGAAAATAAGGCAAAGTGTACCCCGTAGGAAGAGATATTGTAGTCTTTCAAACAGAAGCAAGGGATTGGCTTCGTGCAAACAATGTGCTGCATGTGCCAGGATTGGGGATGAACTTACTTTCCGTATCGCAACTTCAAAATAAGGGCTATGAAGTTTTCTTCATTAAGGAGAAAGTATATATCAAACACCCGAGTTGGAAAAAGAAGGCCCAGATTGGAATCAGAAGTAACAAACTATATAGGTTACAGCTAGAATCTTCAATGGCACTGATAGGCAGCAGTGGGGATAAAGATTTGTATGAACTATGGCACAAGAGGATGGGACACCTACAACATGGAGCTCTGAGAATTCTCAGGAAAACAGTATCAGGAGTTCCGGAATTAAGTAGCAAACAAGATGATGTATGCAGAGGGTGCGCTCTAAGCAAGTATGCCAAAGCAACTTTTTCTAGAAGTAACAATAGGGCTCAGAGTGTTCTAGGATTGATACACTCAGATATCTGAGGACCTATGTCCACAAAAGCTCTTAGTGGTGCCGACTACTTCGTCACCTTCATCGATGACCATTCCAGGAAGACTTCGATCTACTTTCTAAAAACCAAGGATGAGGTTTTTGTAGATTCAAAAAGTTCAAGGCTCTAGTAGAGAATCTGATAGGAAAGAAGATAAAAGTGTTGCACTCAGACAATGGTGGAGAGTACGTTGACAAGGACTTCACCAATTTTTGTGCTAGGGAAGGAATCAGAAGAGAGTAGACAGCTCCCTACAATCTGGAGCAAAAAGGAAAAACAAGACTATTGTGGAAGCAGCTAGGGCGATGTTGTATGATTAGGATATGCTCAAATTCCTGTGGGCAGAAGCATGCAGCACAGCAGTTTATGTCCAGAACAGGACTCCGCACAGGGCATTGGGCAAGATTACTCCGAAAGTGTCTTCAGCAGGAAGACACCTGAAGTCAGTCACTTCAGGATATTTGGGAGTTTGGCGTATTGTCGTATACCCGAAGAAAAGAGAAAGAAATTGGATCAAACTGTTGAAAAAGGATATCTTGTGGGATATAGCAAGAATGGTAAGGCATATAGAGTCTATCTTCCAGGAAGTAGAAAGGTAGTAGTTCGGCGGGATGTAAAGTTCATGGATGACAGAGCTTTCAGGAAATCCCGAGAAATGCCTTCCAAAGAGCAGTCAAAAGACGATCCGTTGGTCCAACCACTTCGACTAGTAGAAACCAGTACCAGCAATTCTCCTAGAGGCATCAGAACAGGAGGAATCTCAATAAGAGGAGGAGCTAATAGATGTACCCACTGCCAGTGGAAGAACGAGCTGGGAACTCCAACAAATTCTGCGGGATGCAGAGGACTTCATTGGTGCACCCAAGAATGATAAAAGGGAGCGAAGACAGCCAAACAGATACCAGGCCTTAGTAGCTCAGGTTGGGGAACCCTCTAGCTTTCAAGAGGTCATTCAGCATCAAGTATGGGTAAGTAATCAATGAATGAATTGAATTGATTTACAATGAGCAATGAAGCTCAATAAATAATACAACTGTATTTACAGAAACAGCAAGTTTCTACTAAGAAAATAGAAACAGCAAGTTTCTAATAAGAAACTACTAATAAGATCACAAATGAGCATTAAACACATAAGATCACAAATGAGCATTAAACACATAAGTAGCATTATTCTAATACCCTCCCTTAATGCTCAATCTATTTACAACACCTCTAGACCCTCTGAATTTTACAAACTTATCAGGACCAAGGGGCTTGGTGAAGATGTCTGTTGGCTGCTCCATGGTGGGAACATACAGCAACTGAATGGATCCGTCTTCAACAAGCTGTCAAATGTAGTGACAATGGGTTTCCACATGCTTTGTTCGTTCATGGAAGACTGGATTCTCGGCAAGTTTGAGCACTCCTTGATTATCACAGAACAAGGGAGTAGGACCTGCCTAGGAAACATGCATATCCGCAAGCATACGTCGAAGCCAAACTGCCTCACAAGATGCCTTAACTGCTCCCCGATACTCTGCTTCTGTCGAGGAGAGAGCCATTGCCTGCTGCTTCTTACTAGTCCATGTGACAGCACCGGATCCCAGACTAAACACATACCCAGCTGTAGATTTACGGTCATCAACCAAACCGGCCCAGTCGGAATCTGAGTAACAACTAAGTGTAGGATCTGAACTCCGAGTGTAAAGAAGTCCATAATCATGGGTGCCACTCACATAACGTAGAACACGCTTCACTGCTATCCAATGATCAGCTTTAGGAGCAGACATGAAGCGTGAAATGTAGCTCACTGCAAAACTGATATTAGGTCTAGTGGCAGTAAGGTAGATGAGGCTACCCACTAATTGCCTGAATAAAGTTTCATCCACAAGTGGTGAGGATGACTGAGCTGAAAGTTTGAGCCCTGGTTCCATAGGAGTCGTGGCAGGTTTGCAATCCTGCATTCTGAACCTGTCCACAAGATTTCTGGCATACTTGGACTGAGAGAGAAAGATGTTGTTCTCAGTCTGCCAGACTTCAACCCCCAAATAGTAATGAAGAAGTCCCAAATCTGTCATATCAAAAGTGTTGCACAAATCTTGTTTAATCCCATGGATCAAATGTGTTGAACTGCCAGTAATGATAAGGTCATCAACATAGACAACCACAAATAAAATATCATCACCAGTATGTTTGATATACAAGTTTGCATCAAATGGACTCCGCTAAAAACCATGATCTGTTAAGTACTTATCAATTTTCATGTACCAAGCCTGAGGGGCTTGTTTCATACCATAGAGTGCTTTGACTAATCTACAGACTTACTGTTCTTGACCGGTAACCTTGAATCCTGGAGGCTGCATCATGTAGACTTCTTCTTGTAAGTCACCATTCAGAAAAGCACTCTTTACATCCATCTGATGCACTTTCCAACAGAATTGAGCTGCTAAGGCAAGGACAAGCCGTATGGTACTCATCTTGGTTGTAGGAGCAAAGGTCTCCTCATAGTCTATGCCTTCCTTCTGTGAGAACCCTCGAGCAACAAGACGAGCCTTATACTTGTCGAGGGTTCCATCAGCTTTGTATTTCACTTTATACACCCATTTGCAGCTAATGGGCTTCTTCCCTGCAGGAAGATCAAAAAGAGTCCAAGTGTGATTCTTCTGAAGACTCTGGAATTCAGCTTCCATAGCTTGTTCCCCCTCAGGTATACCCTTAGCTTCTGAATAGGTTTGAGGCTCAAAAATACTGTGTAAGTTAGCCATAAGAGCAAAATTTACTGTAGGTTGTTGTTTGCTCTTATTTCTGGAAGTTCTACCTTCAAAGAGTTCATTATCCCGGAGATCACCAATAGTTTTAGCCCACCATTTAGGTTGGAGAGTAGAAGAACCAATATCTGGAGTAGGTGGAGGAGGTTCAGGAACAACAGGAGCAGCGAGAGGAGGATTATTCTCCGGAGGGAACTCAGGTAGTGCATCATCAAATACTGATGTTGCATCATCCCTCCCATCAGGTGGACCTAACGGAAGAACACTGGGAGGCTGATCCTCAGAACACTACTCAGAAGGAGGGGACTGAAAGAACCCTCTGTTTTCATCAAATACTACGTCCTGACTGAAGATAAGACCATCAGTGTCTAAATCTATCAGCCTATAGGCCTTGTGCTGATCATTGTACCCTGTCATCATGAGTTTCTTGCTTTTGGAATCCAACTTAGAGCGCTTAGCTGCTGGAATCCAAACATATGCAACCGAGCCAAACACTTTGAGGTGACTGATCTTAGGTTTACGGCCAGACCAAACCTCTTCTGGAATCTTCCCCTTAACAGCCTGAGTAAGTGATCGGTTAAGAAGATAAATAACAGTAAACACTGCTTCAGCCAAAAATTTGTTCGGAACACTCCTGTGTTGTAACATGGAACGAGCCATTTCAACAACCGTATGGTTGCGATGTTCGACAACACTGTTTTGCTGAGGAGTGTAGAGTGTAGTTAATTGGCGTTTGATGCCATGGGTATCACGGAAGTTGGAAAAAGCAAAAGAACAAAATTCCCCCCCCCCCGCGTTATCTGTCCTAAGAGTTATGATATTACAACCAAACTCTTTTTCAACTAAGGACTTAAACTTATGAAAGATACTAAATACATCAGATTTATGTTTTAGAAAGTACACCCACATCTTTCTACTGAAATCATACACAATAAGCGAAAAATATTTGCAACTAGTAATTGAAGATGTATTCTTAGGACCACAAATATTAGCATGAATTAACTGGAGTACCTTAGATGCGCGCCAAGATTCTCCATCCTTGAATGAAGACCGATGTTTCTTGCCAGCTTGACAGGCCACACACTCCCAACTGTTGAGTCTGAATATCAGGTAACCCTGACACAAGTCCCTCCCGAGATAGCTGAGAGAGATACTGAATGTTTAGATGCCACAGAGTGCTGATGGGAGAAACACGAGCTGCTAGAGCCACTTCAGGGGAATCACCAGTGTCAAGAAACCTGTATAGACCATGATCCTCTAGGCCAACAGCAACCGTAAGACGAGTTTCCCTGTAAATAATGGAGCAATTGTGCGCACTGAACACCACATCAAGCTGAGGAGAGTTCCTCATAATATGGCTGACAGACAACAGATTAATTTCCATACCAAGCACATAGTACACATTCAGGAAGATGAGTGTGCGCCCATCAGATTGGATCTGAACTGTACCTCTGCCAACCACTGTGTACTCTCCACCTCCGCCGAATACCACGAAATCACTGAAAGATGAGAAGTCAATAAACCAGTCATGCCTGTGAGAAAAATGACATGATGCACCAGAGTCAATGTGCCAGGCAAAAGACGGGACATGATCTGAGGACCTCTTAGCCATAAAGGTGTAAAAGGCAGATTCCTTCTACTCGGAATGTTCTGCAACATTCGCTTGTTGATGAGACCCTCCCTGCTTCTTCTGTTCAGAAGCAATCCTCTATCGACAATCTTTCTTCATGTGGCCGAACTTGTGACAGTAATTACACTGCACATTTTTCTTCTTAGCAAGATTAGAAGGTTGAAAAGAAACTTTCTGCTGAAAGGACTGAGAGGACTGATATTTGGCCGCAAAACCATTTTCTAAGGACGCTGATGAAGCACCACTACCAAACTGTTGTTTCCAACGATCCTGCTGCAGGAGTTTGGTGCATAACTCCTGAAACTTCAGATCAACATTAGTGGAGGTAATGTTGAGTGTTTCTTTGAAGTGCTCATAAGGTTTTGGTAGACTTTTCAGAGTGATGATTACCATATCTTCTTCCTCCATGATCCGACCAATGGCTTCGAGCTGATCTCGAATGTCTTTAATCTTGTTAAGATGTTCCTGTAAAGACATACATTCATCCATCATGATGGAGAACAATTGATTCTTTAGAAAGAAAGCTTTGCTCTTGTCGGATGTCTCGTGCAGTTCCTTCAAATGTTGCCAAATTTCGGCAGCTGTGTTGCTGGAAGGAATCTGTGGTAACTGATCATCAGTCACAAAGAGTTTGAGAAGCATAATAGCCTCTCGATTTCGATCATCAAACTTATCTTGATCGGCACCAACTGTACCAGGACTGAGCTCTTTGCCCAAAACAAGCTGGTCAAGACGCCTATATTCAAAAATGGTCAACATTCTCTGTTTCCAAATGTTATAATTGGTGCTATTAAAGCGTTGATTGCCTTCCAACATCAGATTGGTTAGCGAAGCCATCTGAACATTTCCCAAGACACAGAAAATTTGATAGGTGCTGGTGCAAATAGAACCAGAAATCGTTCTGTGAAGCTTAGGCAAGGAGAAACTTGGAGGATATTTGTATGCCCAGAAACTAATGTGTATGCAAAAAATCTATGTTTTCTGAAGAATCAAAAACATATACTAAGAGATTGATACGAGCAGGCCACCAGCAATTCGTGGTCTCCACAATGACTTCTCTATGCAAAAGACAAGCTATATAACATACCAAAATTTACGTTGATTGTCCCCCAAAAATACCTGACCCACCAGGATAGCGAATATGGGCCCACGTGCTATCAGGATCTCCGGATGGACGAGATTCGGTCCCCTTGTCGAGAACGTTGCCATGACAGGCGACGGCTTGACGCTGAATGGTTTATGATCTTGCATTCATTATCAACAGCCATGCTGCGTTGGCCATTTCCACAGATCCTCAGAAGCAAACTCTGCGAAAAACCGCCCGACACCGCCAAAGTGGATGCGCAGATCTGGAAAAAAAGAATCAATACGGCCTGGCCGAAACGCTCAGACGCTCAGCAAAGGGCGATGCAAAGCCAAAAATGATAGACGATGGAAGATTTGAAGATGTCGTCGTCTTGATGCGGTGCGAGACAGACTTTGTGAATGTTTTCCAGCTTGACGCTAAGCACGGTGCCACCGAGACGTTTGATGGCGTCGTCGTGTTTTTCACCGAAAGCCGACACTGGGAGGAGATGACAATCAGCATCGAGACTCTGGATAGGGATTACGTGGAACGAGATTCTTCGATTACTACGCCAATCAGAATGAAACCCCTTGCAACGTAGAAATCCACACCCGTTGTAACCCGGAATCAAACCAAATCCAACCCAACACTACACGGACTAAAGCAATCTAGACCTCAATTTGAAGATTATTCACTGCAGATCGACAACCGGAACACGCTTATCACATGACCGAACGCAACACCAATCACTCACATTCATCCGAAACCCTTGCAGCAAAAGATTGACGAATAACGAACACCTCTGGTATGAAAACCCTCAGAAAAACTGCGGCTCAAAAATTGTGATGCCCAGTAAAAATTTCAGACTCCTAGAGAGCAATTTCGAAATGAAGCTAAATTTTTCAAACAATGAAAAATTATTTCGAAAAAAATACTCGAGCTCTGAAACCATAATCAATGAATGAATTGAATTGATTTATAATGAGCAATGAAGCTCAATAAATAATACCATTGTATTTACGGAAACAGCAAGCTAAGAAAATAGAAACAGCAAGTTTCTAATAAGAAACTGCTAATAAGATCACAGATGAGCATTAAACACTAAAGTAATTATTCTAATAGTAAGATGCTATGGTGGAGCAATACAGTTCTATAATGGTCAATGATGTCTGGGAAGTGGTACCTAGGCCTCAGGACAGGTCAGTGGTAGGTTCGAGATGGATCAACAAAGTCAAATATGTTGCAGACGGCAGCGTGGCGAAATACAAAGCCAGGCTTGTGGCTAAGGGGTATGCTCCGAAGGAAGGGATAGACTACAAAGAAACCTTCACCCCAGTAGCCAAGTATACTTCTATCAAAACTGTGATATCCCTTGCAGCACAGATGGAGTGGGAGATTCACCAGATGGATGCCAAGATGGCGTTCTTGAACGAGGTGATAGAAGAAAAAGTATACATTGAACAGCCAGAGGGTTTTGAGAAACATGAGAAGGAATCTCATGTATGCAGGTTGAAGAAAGCCTTGTATGGGCTTAAACAAGCACCTAGAGCATGGTACGGTCAAATTGATGGCTACTTGAAGAAGATGGGATTCGTCAAGAGTGACGCAGATCCTAATCTCTACTATCTTGTCATAGAGAATGAGCATCTTATCCTTGTGTTATATGTGGATGATCTTTTCCTGACAGGATCATCTAGGCTGATCAAAGACTGCAAGGAGAACTTAGCCACAGAATTTGACATGAAGGATTTGGGACAGATGCATTATTTCCTAAAATTGGATGTTTGGCAGACAAGGGAGATATGCTACAGAGATTTTGAAAAGATTCAAAATGCAGGACTGTAGACCTATGGCTATTCCAATGATCACCAACTGGAAGAAGATTGATGCGTTAGAAAATAAGGTCGTTGATCCCACCTTGTACAGGCAACTTATTGGATCCCTTATGTATCTGGTCAATACCAAGCCAGACATTTGTTATGCTGTCAACACCCTCAGTCAGTTCATGGTGGAACCCAATAAGGCACACTGGGCAGCAGCCAAACATTTTCTCAGGTATATACAAGGAACAATCGAGCATGGACTATTCTACACCCAAGGCAATGACATCACGCTAAGTGGGTTCACTGACGCAGATTGGGCTGGAAACTCATTAGATCGGAAGAGTACCACTAGGTACTATTTCAACATTGGATCAGGAATGACCTCTTTGTGTAGTAGAAAACAAAAATCCGTGGCTCTAAGCTCAGTTAAAGCAGAGTATATGGCAGCTAGCACAGCTTCGTGCAAAGCCATATGGCTTAGGAAATTGCTTGTGAATCTATTCAAGAGAAGGATGGAAGCGACCAAGATTTTGTGTGATAATCAGAGTTGCATCAAGCTCTCTGAGAATCCAGTATTTCATGATCGGTCGAAACACATTGATATCACGTGTCACTTTGTCAGAGACTGTGTCCAACGAGGGGCAGTATAATTGAGGTACACTCCAACAGGAGAACAAGTGGCAGACATCCTCACCAAGGCTCTAGGAAGAACAAAGTTTGTTTATTTCGTAGAGAAGATGGGGATGGTGAAGAATCCGTTTTAGTAGCAGAAACAGATAGTATCAGGAGTGTAAAAGTGGCAGTGCTATCGACAGCATGATGCAGCATATTCAAAGGGAGCTGCAGTACAGATGTAGCAGTGACAATTCAGTGTCATGGGCAGCGGTACAGGTTGCAGCAAGGCAGTAGATGAGGGGCAGAGGACCGATGACATGGATCAGTGTGGTGCTTCTATTGGGAAGCACTGTTAGAGCACATTCCTCGCTAAGAGGGAGTGTTGATTTTGGGTAGCATCGGATGTGCTTTAGCCTTGAAATTTGGTGGAGAGGCTAAGACACATGAGATCTCCAAGACCCAAAAATCGTTTGAAGAATTTCCGACCATATGAAGAGTTATTAAAATAATTAATATTTTTAATGGGTTTCTAAGTCTAAATTTAGGAAAATAAAAATATTAATGGGTATTAATAAAGATAAGGGTGAGAATCTTCTAAGAGACAAGAATCAAGTCTGTTTTAATCTTAGCCGTTGATTAGAGACTTAATCTCAGTCGTTGATTCATCAACAGGAAAAGTATAAGAGAAGACTTGGGGATCATTTCGAGACATATCGACAGATACTCAATATCCCAAGGAAAATCGATTCTCAAAGAGAAGGAGATCGATTTGAGAGGGAGAGTAGTAGGGTGGAAGAAGAGTAGGGTAGTAGCAATAGTCAGTGATTGAGGAGGAAGTGACGCAAGGCTATCGAGAGACAGTGTAGAGGGAAGACACAGTCCAAGAGACGCAGTCCTCACACAGGCTGACGCAGAGGCACGCAGAGTGGCACAGAGCAGTGCAAAGTGACGCAGAAGTGACACAGAGGTAGGAGAAGGGTCTCGAGGGTGTCAGAATTTTACAAGAGAGGGATGAACAATGCCTTAGGTGTTTTCTCTCAGTAGTATCTCAGTTTCTCTGTAAAATCATTCCTTGTAAAGCGATTGTTGCTGAAGATTAATAAAACCCTCATCTGTTGCACCGGTTTTCCCACATTGGGTTTTTTTAGGGACAATTGTCCAAAAACAACTGCGTCGATGTGATTGGTTCTTGTGCTTCTATATCACTGTTATTTTCTCCATGCATTTATGTGAGAACTGCAGTAGAATTTATTTTAATGTTTACTAAAGGGATTTCGTAAATAACTTATTGTGAGAAATAAGCAGGTGAAATAAATTAGTTGCTAGAGTAGAATTTCATATTTGGAAATTTTCACAGCATTGCTGCTACATCTGCTAGAATTAGCTAGAACATCTTTTTGGCGTCATTGCCAGGGAACGGAATTACGAAATACTTTTCCCTAGGTACGACAAATCATTACATTCCCCCTGTTAGGTGAGCAAGGGAAGTGTGCATTGAAGAGTTCTCACCTCAGTGACTCCACTATCAGTTTTTTTATTTTTCATTATGGCACCTAAAAGGCCCCACACCCGTGCAAACCCCTCTCAACAAAAATCCTTATCCAGTTCACAGAAGGTTGCAATTCGTTGTTCTGAATCTCCTCCTAGAGTTCTGGTATATCCTCTCGAGAGTGGTCCACCCCTCAGTGCAGCCTCCCTAGAGGACAAAGAAGAAGTTGAGTTTTGATTTGAGGTAGCATCGAATATATATTGTGAGTTGGCAAAAGTCAAAAGTGAAAGGGAAATTGTCTTTGTTTCAAAATTTCAAATTATTTAAAAGATACATCAAGGACTAGCTCCAAGTTTAAGATCAAAAAGAAAAAAGAAAAAATGAAATCAAGTGGGCCCCAAATCAAATAATATATCATCACATGTAAGCATACATATCAAAAGTCGGTGGAACATTAAAAGTTGGGCACAAAATTAAAACAAAAATAAATTGAATTTTATTTCTACAAAACCTTAAGTTGACTTTAAGATGGTATTTAAAATTTAAAAACAAATTAATTTTTACCTCCAAAGCCATTATGTCGGCCCATTCTATTCTAGAAGGACCTTCTTAAGATTATATAAACACATTATTTGGCTCTTCAAAAGAAAGGAAGCTAAATGTGCAAAGTTTCAAGTGTGTATGATCTGAAAATATTTTGGACTGTGGCGTATTGCCTCATCAAACGATAGGCTATGCTGAAAGTTTTTGTGACAGAGATCCTCTGAAGGAATTTGCCCCTCCATTAGGGTTTATTTCTGGGCTTCTCGAATTTGTGGATTAGCCAGGATCTTGTCGAAAAATGGCATAATTTTTGTTTATTTTTGGGTTCAAGGGTTTTCGTTGGATAAACCTTTTATTGCAGGCCTATCTCCAACCCAACGAACAATTCCAAGACTTGAACTACGTCTTGATCGTAACCTAAAAGCCATGTATTTGCAGCCCTTCCAGGATCAGTGAGAAACATCATACATTTCTTTGATGCCATCGAAACCGTGAAATGAGATTGATATAGCAGAAACGTTGTGAATCATTGAAACCTACGTGTAACTACAGCCAAATATGATTAAGTGTTATCTCTTCTATTCAACAAAAGGCGATTCCGTGAAGCAATTGTGAATCTATCGAAAGGCAGTGATTTCGGGCTTTTGATCTACAATTTTTTTATTTTTGGGTTTTTGGATTCGCTGGATATTCAGTTTGTGACTGCAGGGAGTTCTTGCATTTGATAAGGGAATTCATTACATTGTTATTTTTAACACTCATCACCTCTAGAGCTAGTTGAAGAAGACTTTCGCTAGGCTTCTTTTGTCTTGTTTGCAGACGGGTCTCGACTCTAATTGTTTTATTGGAACTCATGTATGGCGTGTTACCTGAGACATGGGCATTGACTGCAAAGCCATTACAATGCACTGTTGACAAAAGGTTGTAACACAATTGAAACATTTCTGAGTCTCATAAAGGAGCAGTTCGCATATTGAATAGTCTTAGGGTTGAGTCGTGTGCCTAAATGTAAGCAATCAAATCCATATTGTGTAAACACTTGTGACTGAATGTAAACACTTGTGACTGAATCCCTTGTGTACTGCTCTTCATGTGATATGTTTTATGGTTTTATAATGATGCTTTGAATTGTCTTTAAGAATTTGTGAAAAATAATAAGAAATATTGATTCACCCCCCTCTTAGTATTTCCAACAATTGGTATCAGAGCAGGTCCTTCAGTGGAAGCCTAACAGCTTGAAGGTAGATCCATAGCATACATTATTTTGACAAGATGGCTGATGATTCTGAAGAAGATGTCAAAACACTCAAAGAGAAGATTCGAATTCTAACACGTGACTGGGAGAGGTCTAGATACATGTATGATATACTTCACAATGAGCATGAAAAACTGAAGGATGAAAAGAAGAAGATTGATGATAGTGAGCATTTTACTTATGCTGACAATATCCGACTTAGAGCTCAAATCAATGAGATGCAATCATCCGGAAAGGATAAGGAACTTGATGAAGCCAAGAAGGAAGTTGAGGATCTCAAAGGCAAACTACTAGAGCAAACGATAGGGAAAGAACCTTGACAAACCAGCTCAAGGAAAAGGAAAAAGAAAAGTCAAACAAATGGAACAAGCAGAATAAAGAAAAGCAAATCACCTCTTTGAAGAGGGAACTTGAAGAAGCCAAAAGGGTCGAGGATGTCTTAAAAGGTCAGATAAAGCAGAAGGAAGAAGACTGCATAAACCATGAGCAGGAAATCGTTGCCTTGAGAGCTGAAGTAAACAAACTGAAACAGAAACTCAGAAGTTCGCAAGTGTTGGAAAACATTATCAATTGCCAAAGATCTCCATTCATCAAGACAGGTCTTGGATATATTGGTGAGACCTCACATTCCAATGATGAAGAGCAACCACAAGTCAAAGAATATGAAGAACAACCACAAGAAGAGAACCCTCATCTGAATGATGAAGAACAACCACATGAAGAGAAGCCTCATCCAAATAATGAAGAACAACCACAAGAAGAGAAGAAGTCTTTTGTAAGGAAGTCCTATCCCAAAAATGAAGAACAACCACTTGTCAAGAAGTCCTATCCCAAGAATGAAGAGAAGCCCAAAGTCAAGGTCCTATACAAATCAATCAACAAAGAGAGCTGGAAGACCAATGCTTCAAATCAGGATGATGCATTCATGACACCAACTCAAGATAGAGCATTCAGGTGTGAAAAGAAACAAAAGCATTTTCAGGGACGAGACAGCTTCAGCAGATCTTCACCCCATACACCCAGGTATGCAGAGACATTTCATGGTTACTGTTACACATGTTCTAACTATGGACATAGAGCTCGAGATTGCAGGGGACATAGCAGGAGCATTGACAAAGGGTTTTATCAAAAACCTTGGAGCAAATTTTCTGGAAGACGGGACAGAATCCTAGACACCTATAATAGCGGGAACTACAACCTTTTTACTCCATTATTGAGATCAAATGTAGAGTGTTATTTGTGCCATAATATTGGCCATTTTGCATGAGATTGCAAAAGTGGATTGAAGCAAACCCTGATGCAGGAAGGAAGGGATGTTGAATGTTATCTATGTCACAACTTTGGCCATTTTGCACGAGATTGTAGAAGCGGTTTGACGTGGACCCCACAGAATCATGAAGGTAGGTCATTCACTGGGCAGGAAGACAAGACCACCAGAGTCTGGCAGAGAAAGC
The DNA here is from genome assembly GCA_031772625.1 of Pinus tabuliformis. Taxonomy (NCBI): domain Eukaryota; kingdom Viridiplantae; phylum Streptophyta; class Pinopsida; order Pinales; family Pinaceae; genus Pinus; species Pinus tabuliformis. The sequence continues at coordinate 1,981,168,862 of CM062817.1, read as the reverse complement.
AGGTATTCCCATGATCTCTCACATGATTGATAGATGCACAAAGATAGGGGGAGTTTGTAGAAGCATATTGTTCAAAGGGGACATCAACACAGGATCTAATGCAGCAGGAAAGCATGTTGACAGGGGTAGTTTATGCAGAGGTATGTGGCACAAGTCTACAATTGAAAAACAGTTAACATGGATAGAATAGCAAGACAGATATGTCAAACTCATAACAGGTTCAGGGGAGAATAACAGTTAAAAGATTACAGGTCCACAGGATCAAGCATATTAACAGGGGAAGCTTGCAGAGATGATGCAGAGAGCATGTTGTCAGGAGGACCCATATCATTTGATGTGTCAATCACCCTTTGCCATTGATGTCAAAGGGGGAGAGAAACTTGGAGGAGTCCAGGGAGAGAGAGATGCAGGATGCAACATACCTTGTATGCTTGGTGTGTTGACATCAATGACAAAGGGGGAGATTGTTGAACAGGTTGTCATTGATGTCAAAGCGGGAGTAGTTGTAAGATGATTGAGCAGGTGTGTAGCTATTCATTGATGCCTAAGCAAGAGCATGAGCATGTACCAAATAGATGGGAGGTTGCATGAAAGAACCCTAGCTCTAGCGTTTGGATTCTTTGACGATGGGCATACCTCATTTTTTTTGGAGTTTTTGAAGCAGCAAATTAGTGAATTTGTCTTGGAGACTTTGGCCAATGGATTCTCCTCGTCATGCTGATTCTGGTCGTATGTGGAGTGTCTCATGGGTCTTCTTGTTTTGTGAGAAATGCTCAGCCAAAGTCAAATCCCCTTTTTAGGGTCCAAAACCCCAAGGGCAGCTAAGGTGGCATAATAAGGTTATATGGCAACATTTGCCAATGTTGCAACAAAGGTGATGAGGTGGTAGCTTAGTTATGGCATGGCATCCCATTGGAGTAAATGACGAGTTGGCAAAATTCAAAAGTGAAAGGGAAATTGTCTTTGTTTCAAAATTTCAAATTATTTAAAAGATACATCAAGGACTAGCTCCAAGTTTAAGATCAAAAAGAAAAAAAAATGAAATCAAGTGGGCCCCAAATCAAATAATCTATCATAACATGTAAGCATACATCTCAAAGTCGGTGTAACCTTAAAAGTTGGGCGCAAAATTAAAACACAAATAAATTGAATTTTATTTCTACAAAACCCTAAGTTGACTTTAGGATGGTATTTAAATTTAAAAACAAATTAATTTTTAACTCCAAAGCCATTATGTTGGTCCATTCTATTCTAGAAGGATCTTCTTAAGATTATATAAACACATTATTTGGCTCTTCAAAAGAAAGGAAGCTAAATGTGCGAAGTTTCAAGTGTGTATGATCTGAAATATTTTGGTCTGTGGAGTATTGCCTCATCAAACGATAGGCTATGCTGAAAGTTTTTGTGATAGGGATCTTCTGAAGGAATTTGCCCCTCCATTAGGGTTTATTTCTGGGCTTCTCGCATCTGTGGATTAGCCAGGATCTTGTTGGAAAATGGCATAATTTTTGTTTCTTTTTGGGTTAAAGGGTTTTCGTTGGATAAACCTTTTATTGCAAGCCTATCTCCAATCCAGCGAACAATTCTGAGACTTGAACTACATCTTGATCGTAACCTAAAAGCCCTGTATCTGCGACCCTTCCAGGATCAGTGAGAAACATCATACATTTATCTTTGCTGCCATCGAAACCGTGAAATGAGATTGATATAGCAGAAACATTGTGAATCACTGAAACCTACATGTAACTACAGCCAAATACGATTAAGTGTTATCACTTCTATTCAACGAAAGGTGATTCCGTGAAGCAATTGTGAATCTATCGTAGGCAGAGATTTCGGGATTTTGATCTACATTTTTTTATTTCTGGGTTTTTGGATTCATTGGACATTCAGTTTGTGACTGTAGGGAGTTCTTGCATTTGATAAGTGAATTCATTGCATTGGTATTTTTAACACTCATCACCTCTGGAGCTAGTTGAAGAAGACTTTCGCTAGGCTTCTTTTGTTTTGTTTGCAGACAAGTCTCGACTCTAATTGTTTTATTGGAACTTATGTATGGCGTGTTACCTGAGACATGGGCATTGACTGCAAAGCGATTACAATGCACTGTTAACAAAAGGTTGTAACACAATTGAAACATTTCCGAGTCTCATAAAGGAGTAGTTCGCATATTGAATTGTCTTAGGGTTGAGCCATGCGCCTAAATGTAAGCAATCAAATCTATATGGTGTAAACACTTGTGACTGAATGATTCAGACGTTAGAGATTTACACCTACCCTGTCACAGCTATTGATTTGGTTGAGATGTTGGAAGTCACTTTCAAATAAGACAGAGAACAAGAACAAGATTTCATTTCTGTGTTGGGTCATCTTCCTGTGTCAACAAAGGTATCTCAAAAACCACAAAACAGTTTGTAGTGCATTCTCTTGTGTAATGCAGCATATAGATCCAAATGAAAGGAAACAGATCCTCGTGGAGAGTTTCAACCTACTAATCTGGTCCCTAAAACTATATTCAAATTTTGGGCACTTGTTTTCATTAAGCAGAACCAGTGAAATTCCTTTAGGGCTTCAAGTACTGAACACGAGAATCGTTCTCTGTGGCTCCATAACTAGCAAAGAGGTGGTTTTAGTCTAGCATAACATTTGTGACAATGCAGACCTGAACGTTGAAGAAAGACCTAGCCCTTGAAGTGCTAAATGAACATAGTGATAGTTGAAGCCTTTTCAGTCCTATCAACCAAGGAATTTTTGGCAGTGGTATATCTCATCAGTAAGGGTTTCAAATCAGGGTTTCATCAGTGTTCATGCTCAGTACTTGTCAATTGTGGATAATTCCTTAATTGTTTTTATGCACTTGTATCTCTGAAGCAATGCCCAGATTACAGTTGTCTTATGATGAATAGAGATTGGCAGGATGGATTGTCTTTTAGCACCTACAACAAATCATTTTCTCTTGCAACACTTAAGAGTGCAGAACTTTTGAACAGAGTATGAATGATGACAATATTGAGACAGCATCCCTGTTGACATGAGATTCTGTGACAATAGAGTTATGGCATCAAGGGCATATCCAGAGGCCGTATGGCAGTTATATTTGTAGAAAGATGAAACCCTCACGACAGTACCTTGATGTGACAGCGACCTACAGTGGTTGAGACCATTGATATACCAGTGGCCATGACACAAACGAGACCTTGTAATGTGACCATGATAGTGATGACAATCCTTTCGATAACAGTGGTCAATTGATATGTGAACATTGTAAAGAGCTTGTTGTGATACGGGCCTCAATGAATGACAGTGATAGACCTTGATAGCAGTGACCTTTCCTTAATGACAGACAGTAAAGTGCAAGTAGACAGTGGTAGCAGTGAAGTGCAGTAGCAACAGCAGTAGGAGTGGACAAAGGTAGCAGGTTGGAGCAATAGCAGAATAATAGAAAGTCATAGCAGCAGCAGAGAAGGAACGTTTGAAGTAGCAGTGGGAGCAGCAGTATATGTGCAGCAGCAGTGAGTAGCAGTGGCAGCAACAGTATATGTGCAGCAGCAGTGAATAGCAGTGACAACAGCAGTATATGTGCAGCAACAGTGAGTAGCAGTGGCAGCAGCAGTATATGTGCAGCAGCAACATCAGTGAGCAGTAGTGGCAGCAACCATATGTGTGCAGCAGTAGCATCAATGGGCAGCAATGAGCAGCAAAGGAGACAGTGGTTGTAGTAGTGAGCAGCAGTAGTAGTGATTGTACTTGGGCCATTATCCCTGGAACAGGAGCCCAACCTTCAGGGAGAATTTTGCTTCTTTCCAGATTGCTAGAAAACTCTTGGGAGTATTTCACTTCCTTCCGGGTCCTCCGGGTAAAGTATTGTATGTACAATGTACACTACATAATACAACGCTTGTTAAAGCTAAAACCCTTGTGTACTGCTCTTCATGTGATATGTTTTATGGTTTTATAATGATGCTCTGAATTGTCTTTAAGAATTTGTGAAAAATAATAAGAAATATTGATTCACCCCCCTCTCAGTATTTCCAACGTCAGTTTCTATGTTTCAAAATCATATTTAATTTGGTGTAGGCTGCTTCAGTAATTTACTTCAATGTTTCAAGAAGAAATCTGAGATAAGCTTGTAATGTAATTTACAATATAAGTGAAGTAGATTCAGTTGGTTGTAGTAGGACTCCTTCGATTGTTAGATCTAGGAATTTTCACATTGAGGAGATAAAAAATAAACCCCAAGGCAGCCCTACCCACAGTCTGAACAATCCCTTATTCCACTATCAGTCAGTTGTCATACCATTGATAATACCTCAAGCTCCTCCAGGAATTCAAGCACCCCTGATCCAAATGGTTGTCCCAGGCTTCTTGCTAAACAAGTATGCTCCCTTAAACCTGCCTTAACCTCCACATTCCATGTCCCAAGACTACCTCAAGCTCCTGCCCAGGTATAATGAGGAATCTGAGGTAAGAGCATAAAGACACGTAGAAATTTTCAATGCCTTTGCAGAGAATCAAAATGTTGAACATCAGGATGTAGTGTTGAGGCTTTTCGTCCAATCTCTAGACGGGGAGGTCAGGAAATGGTTCAAATCCCTGCCAAATGCTTCCATCAACACTTGGGAAGAAATGGAGAATTCATTTTTGCAGAGATGGGGTGAGAAGAGAGACCATGGGTACATCCTCACTAAGTTCAACGCTATCAAGAAGAAATATGGTGAGGATGTCTCAGACTTCATTAAAAGATTTAATAAGTTGTACAATAATCTGCCCGCTGAAATCAAACCTCCACCGGTCACTGCCCCAGTGGTTTTCGCTGGGGCATTTGATTCAGATTTCAGTTTTACTCTTAGAGAAAGGAGGTCTCCGACCTTAGATCAGATCCAAACCAATGCCCTAGAAGTAGAGGCAAACTATACCTCCACAGGGAAGTCGAGAAGCAGAACCGACTTTGGAGAGAAGAAAAAGGGAAAAGAGGAGGTAGCTTCCACAAGTGGAAGAGAATTTCAAGATCACAAGATAGACGAAATGGATAAATTGATAAAAAAATTATCCTCTAAACTGACAAAGATGGAGCTAGAGAACAAAAGCCTCCAAAGACAGAACTTCCCAGCTTCCAATCGGGGTTTTAATCCCTAGTGTAGAAGGCCTCCACTACAGTTGATGCAAAGGGAAAGGAAAGAACAACAAGATCACGTCCATCCCCCACTATATATAGAAGACGATCTAGAGGAGTAGATGCCAAATGTCAATGAAGTCTAGGGGAATGTGTCCGATGAAGAGCAAGAGGTCAAATTACAAGAAGAGGAAGAGGAGGAGCTTGTTGCAACGATGAGCGACGATGAGATCGTTGATTATTGCAAACGGGTCACTAATCTCATGCATGCTCAACTACAAAAGAGGTACGATCTTCGATCGTCAAAAAAGAGATCGAGGGCACAAGACCAAGACGACGATGCTTCTTCCCAAGAGCCTCCCAAGCTAGCAGACAAGGGGAAAGGACAGTTAGATCCAAACATTCAAAGAAAAAAGGAGTCCTTAGATTTGAGTTGCCATAAGCCCAAAGTTCACAAAGAAGAGAAACGACCTCCTCCTCCTAGACCCATCCATGAGAAGAGGAAGGAACTGATGGAGGTTAACTCTACAGAAAGGGGCCATGTTGTCTTTAATCTTCAAAACGAGCTAGAAAAGTCAAAATCTCGGTGCCTTTATCAAAGCTCTTGAAACAACCCACCTATAGGGCTCAAGCTTCCCAGTTTATGTTTCCATCCGTTCCTGATCAATCACCCGATAGCTTGAACCTCCAAGAAGAAAGGCCAATGGTTGTCTTTGGGCCCCATGTCGAACAACACGATCCCTCCACACCATTTTTTTATGTCACTCTAGTAGTACATGACCTCCTGCTTCACAATTGCATGTTAGACTCTGGAGCTTCTCATAATTTGATGCCATTATCTGTAATGGAGCAACTGGGTCTAGAGATAACCAGACCCTATAAGGATCTCTATTCCTTTGACTCTAAGAGGGTCAAGTGCTTGGGGATGATCAAGGACATGGTGGTTAATTTGGCCCAGATCCCAGCAAAAAGTGTGGTAATGGATATTGTAGTTGCTGACATCCCAGCGAGGTTTGGTATGCTTTTGTCCAGGTCTTGGGGATCTAATATTGGAGGGTCCATCAAGCTAGATCTGACTTATGCTACCATTCCTACCTTTGGTGGAGAGGAAAGGAGACTGTACAGGGAATCCAGATTCGTCAAAACAGTCACTAGAGCTGATTGTTCAGACAATGCTTGTATAGAACAGAAAGAGACATCTCCTGCTTTATGCTAGAAGAAGACGAATTCATCCTAGAAGAAACACAGATACAGCCTGCAGTCCAATTGGACCGACAGCTCAAAGAGTGTAGCAAGGTATGGAAGTTATATTTTGATGGGGCAAATTCAAAAGAAGGAAACGGGGCAGGAGTATTGCTGATATCTCCAGAAGGTAACTTAATTCCTCTATCCTTCAAATTGGAGTTTGAGGCCACCAACAATGTGGCAGAATATGAGGCATTGTGTTAAATTATGGTATGTTCTATGCTTAGAGCAGTTTACTTCAATTCTTCTTATTAGCCACTGTTTAGTAATCACATAAACATAAAGTAAAATGCTGATAGAACATTAATAGATCGACAGAAAACAAGCCAAGACAAGAGACACAAGATGTGGCGACTAGCCAAGGACAAACCCCAATGCGGAGAAACCCTTTGATTAATTCTTCTTTAATCTTCAATAGTTCAGCAGAGAGAAATAATACAATTCAAAAATCTGTAATTTTATAACAGCAACAACAAACCCTAAATAAGCAAAGTCAAACTTAGTCAAACAACCTCGGATTAACTTCTAGTCAACCTTGAAGAACTCGATCTTCAACAGCAACATTTGGCAGCCCAAAACAGCCCTTGGTCAACAGTCAAAACAACAGTCAAAGATCAGCAGTCTGCGGTCAACCCTAACCAGTCAACGTTGGTCAACGCAGCACCCAAATAGTCAATGCAAGTTATCCCTTGGTCAACGCTTAACAAAACAGCCTAGGACTTGGTCAACGCAGCCCTAGAAAAGTCAATGTTGCCCTAAAATCAATGAACACTGCCCTAAACAGAAAATGCATCCTTCTTGCACATGTGAGAGAAGTTGCTCCTTCGCTGGCCCAAAGAGATGAGGAGAGAGAAGATGTGTTGAGATGAGATGAGTGAATAATGACTCAACCTCACTTTTACTTATATGATGTGTTGGGCATGTGTGCCACACATTTAGCTGTTGGCCGACCTTGACAATTTGTCAAGTAGATACAAATAAATTCATATCTCCATAAATACTTGTCGAAATCGGATGATCGTTAGATCAATCCTACACCTCTCGATGAGAAGAATCTAGGAAAAATAGCAGCTGCCATAAATAAGATGACCCACATGGAGTTTGGCCCTAGTTTCCAATTTTAACACTCCCTCTCAACTAGGGAGAACTCCAACTGCTACTCTGTCTGACCATCGGTACTATCTCTGCCATCAAATGCGCTGCCCTGCACTGCTCGGCTCTGCTCTGCTAAACTATGAAGAAGAAGAAATGATCGAGGATGTATCGTACTATCCTCCACTGACCCGAAGTCAGTCTCAGAGTGTGTCATACCACTCTCACTGATCCCAAATCAATGGAGGTCATCCTAGCATAGGGAGTACGGTAGATATAACGATGCGTCCATCGATGTACCACTGATGGTCCCTAACCCCATTTCCCTACTCATTGATCAGATGAGAGGTACTTCCCATGAGTCCCAGACTGCATGGGTAGGATGCCTCGATAGGAGAACTAATCATCCTGCCCCAAAGTTGCCACAGGGTATCACAAGGGAAGGTTGAACCTTTCACCCTGTATATAGCGCACCACTAGGGGAGGGCGAGTCACCCTGTGGTTGCATGTAGCTCCAGGAAGTACCCCAAGCCCCCCGGAGCTCCTAGAGCTCAATGTATGCATCATACACAACCCTCATAAGAGGGTCTCTCAACGACACCAAGTCGTTCTAGGAAAGTCAAGAATTTGACCTTTCCTAAGGGCTTCGTCAAAATGTCGACGACCTGCTCATCTATACCGATATGTTGGAGCCTTATTGCTCCCCGCTGCACCATATCCCGGATATAGTGATACCTGATATCAATATGCTTGGAGCGATCATGAAATACGGGATTCTCTGATAAACGAATCCCACTCTGGTTGTCACACAGGATCACGGTAGTATCCAATGTAAATCCAAACAGCTCACTGAAGAGCTTCCACAACCAGACCACCTCACAAGAGGCCATACTCGCAGCAACGTACTCTACCTCAACGGTGCTCAAAGCCACCGACTTCTACTTCCTGCTCATCCAGGATACCGAGGCAGATCCCAAAGAGAAATAGCACCTAGAAGTGCTCTTTCGGTCCACCACACTGCCTGCCCAATCAGCATCGGTATATCCATGTAATCTCACATCTCCGGCAGTGTATCTCAACCCATAAGTGATTGTCCCACGAAGGTATCTCAACAAATTCTTGGCACCAATCCAATGTGTGTGGTGAGGCTCAACCATATGTTGACTCAATGTGTTGACTACAAAACATATATCTGGACGGGAATTCACCAAGAACATCAATGCTCCGCTGAGTTGATGAAACTCGGTAGCATTTTGTAAAACAGGTCCGGCGGCACTACCGCTTAACTTCTTGAAGTCAAGCTCCATCGGGGTGGTCATAGGCTTGCAGTCCACCATACCGAATCTCTCCAATATCTTCACCACATATTTTCCTTGAGATAGGAAAATCTCTCTTGGCTTCTGCCAGACTTCCAGTCCTAGGAAATAGTGCATCAGTCCTAGGTCCTTCATCTCAAACTCAGAAGCCAACTCCCTCTTACATTTGCGAATGAGAGGGTCTGCACCTGTCAAAAAGAGGTCGTCAACGTACAACACCAGTATGAGAGGTTTGTCATCTTCAACCTTAAAGCAAAGATTAGGGTCGGCTTCACTTCTAGTGAATCCCAACTTCATTGAGTAGCTATCGATCCTCTCACACCATGCTCGGGGTGCTTGCTTCAGCCCATAAAGGGCTTTCTTCAACCTGCACACATGAGATTCCTGATCAAGAATCTCAAATCCTTTGGGTTGTTCCACATAGACTTCCTCTTTGATCGAACCATGCAAGAATGCGGTCTTGACATCCATCTGATGTAGGTTCCATCCTTGCGAAGCAGCAAGGGCTATGATCGAGTGGATGGTGGTATATCGAGCAACAGGTGCAAATATTTTGTCATAGTCTATACCTTCCTTCTGAGAGAAGCAACTAATAATATTTCTTCTATTTGTTAATTTATTTAAACAAATTATTTGTAGTTGTCTATGGCAAATATCAAAATGCATACACTATAGTCTTCACAAATTAATTACTATGGAAAATAAAAGTAAGGAAAATACTAGCACAACAATAACACATTAACACATTTGCTTTTGGACAATTGTCCCTGGAAAAACCCAATGTGGGAAAACCGATGCAGCAAATGAGAGTTTCTTTCATTATTCTTCAGCAAAATCGCATGGACAATCTACTGATAGCAGAATAGAAGAAGAATCACTGAAAGAAATTTTACAAACAAATTTCTCCACTCCACAGTGAATTTCTGACACCTGAGAGGACCTGCTGCCCTCGCGTTAGCCACAATGCGTCAACCTCTGCGCATGACTGCGCTGCTTGCATCACTTCCTCTACGTGGGTGATCTGCGCCCCTCTTCTACGTTGCCTCTTCCTGTCGTTTTCTGCACTCTCGACTATTTGCTGATACCCTCTCCCTCTCACCTGCAACTCACCATCTCATTCAATTTCCTCTTGCCGAACTTCAGCCAATGAGAAAATCGATCTACTTGGGTCACTGAGTATCTACCGAGTGTATTTTCCAAATGCCCATCGAAGTCCTTATAATCCTGTCATTGACCATTCAACAACCCAAATTAGATTCTAATTAATGGCTCAGATCTTTTTGACTTGATCCTTGTCTTCTTCTAGAAATTTCACACCCAATTTAATTAATACCCTTTAATTATTTTAATTTCCTAAGTTTAGACTTAGGTATCCATTAAAAATAATTAATTATTTTATTAAAATTGTCTTCGGGTGGAATTTCCCAAAACGATTTCTGGGTATTCTGGAATATATGTGTCCTAGCCTCCCTACAAATTTTGAGGCTTAGAGCACATCCGATGCTACCAGAAATCAACACTTGCCCTATGCTTTGGTCCTCGTCATCTCGCTGGTAGGCCCAACTACCAACTAGCTTAGACTCAAACTCACATATTGGCTGAGACTCCATCTTGAGAGCTCTATCCTGCTCTTGCTCAACCATCACTTCTCTATTTTGAGAACTTCTTGGCTTGTTGCTCAAGACTATGTTTGTCTCTACCTACAACTTGCAGAGATTCTTCATCCTCACACCTATATGCTTCTTACTTCCAAAAGCTAAGTGTTGGAGGTAAGCCTTTCCTGTACTAAAGATGACATCATAACCCTTGTCCTCAAGGGTAGCTACCGAAACAATATTTTGCTTTAATCCTGGAACATAGAGGACATCTCTAAGATGAAGAGGATTACCTGACTACCTCCGAAAGCTGACAGTACCAACTCCTCTAGCTGCATACATACCATCATCTCCTAGCTCGATCTGAAACTACATGTTCTTCTCCTTTAGGTGGTTAAAATTCTTCTTGTTCCCAGTCATGTGGAAGGATGCTCCTGAATCAATATACCATACATAGTCATCTGTTGAGCTTGTCATGCAAACAATCAATGAGAAATCTTTCTCGAATTGGGCAAAAAGTGCATCTACCTCTATTGATGCAGCTACATGATCCTTACTGGACTTCTTCCGCTTAGGACACTTAGTGGCATAGTGTCCAAACTCATGGCAATGGAAGCACTTGATCTTGCTTAGATCCTTCTTCTTGCACTTTTGACTAGACTCGGCCACTCCTTGGCCTTGTTGCTCTTGCCTGCCAAGGCAAAGTTCTCCTCGTCCTCTGTCTTCATCAATCTACCATCTCTGGTCCCTCTCCAGATCTCTTCCTAAACGCAATCATCCATAGCCTTTCCCAACTGGGAAAATTTTCTTGCCACTTACTGCATCTTGGAAACCATACCAAGACTTGTGAAGTCCTAGAAGAGCAAAACTCACAAGGTCATGCTTTGGTACAGTCATGCCCACACCACCCAGCTCATCTCATACCTGAGTGAACCTTGACAAATATGTGACGATGGGCTCTCCAGCGCTCATCTAGATACTCCTTAGCTTCTCCTTAAGAGCAAGCTTCTTGGTATCACTAGTATTTTGATATAGATCTAAAATAAATTTGAACATCTCAGAAGTTGTCTTCTTCTAATGGATATGAGGAACTATATGATCTTTGACCCCTTCTATAATAATCCTCCTGGCCTTGATATCATTCTTATTATTTTGGGCCAACTGTCGGGGATCTTGTGGTGGTGGAATTGCATTTTTAACAAACTCTCCTGCCCCATTATCCTCCAATACTATCGTGATCCTCCCTTTCCAAGAGACGAAGTTAGAGGCTCCCTCTAAACGGTGGTTAGATCTCAACCCTTGGAACGCCATCCTGCTTACCCAGAGAGCTCTCCAACACCTGCCCACTAACAGCATTATAGTCCTTCACAAGAGGTTGTACTTAGGGCACAATAAGGCCACTTCTAACAGCCCTCCTATACTGTACATAAGTTTTCACCAAATCTATCAAATCTGGACCTACACCAACTTAGCAATCATCAACTCGAAAGGTCAACAAAAACCATACCTTTGGACGCCCACTTTTGTCCTCAAACTCTCGACCCTATGCACACTGTTATCTAAAGTTTTTCGGCCCTGGTTAGGGCACCAAAACAACTCAACATCTTGGCCTCAAAACTTTCACAAACCCTCCTCCACAAGCCCTGATCTCCTGCGCTAGAACTCAACCCTTCTTTACAGCTCCTCTAAGGTGAAATCTACCTTAGTCCAGCCTACTATCTAGGGCTCGGCCCTCCTGCAATAAACAGAGACAAACTTGACCTGTTTACAAGGTGTTTGCACCACAAATCATGCACAGAGTTCTGCCCTAGGCTTGTGTCCAACAGTCCCTCTACTCAACCCGCACAAGAACATAGAAAGAAGACCCAACCTTGCCCTTCTTCACTTCCAGCGTGACTCCTTTACAGGTTGTCGCTACCTCAGTCCTTTTCAAATGATGAGTTGCTCTTGTGATGTATTAATCAACTTGTGTTGGTATTTATACAGATCTATGCTCTGATACCATGTAGAATTTCCTTGAAATTCTGGAACTGCTTGATGAACTAACTGAAACTAGGTTCGATTCACTAAGACCTAAAATTTCTCTACTATAAATCTACAGCAGAATAAAACACTGAAATAAAGACACAATTACATAAGATTTTTTCTAGGGAACCCAACTAGGAAAACCCTCTACTTGCTATAGATTTTATTGACAAAAAATTGAGCAATTGATCTCTTTACAAGGTGATTTGTTTCAATAGAAAACAACCCATTCTTCATTGTTAATACTTAGTTGAAACTCCCTGCAAGAACACCTGATCTAGCTCCTCTTCCTTGCACTGTCTGGCTCCTATTATCTAGCACTGGAAATCACTATTTCCTAGCGCAAATCTGAGTCCATATTTCCTAGGAATTTCTCCTAATTCCTAGCGTTGATCTGCAAGGAATTCTTTGTCACAAGACTACGTATAGGCTACTCCTAGATATGCTCTTCTCACAAAAAGCTCTCACACACACAACCTGTGCATACAAGAACGTATCAAAGATGTAGCATTGATCTGCAAGGAATTCTTTGTCACAAGACTAGGTATAGGCTACTCCTAGATATGCTCTTCTCACAAAAAGCTCTCACACACACAACCTGTGCATACAAGAACGTATCAAAGATGTGCCTTTGTCCTCCTTTTATCAATTTCGATCATGCTACATCTGGCAAGTTTAAACTTAGAACATAGAGTTGACTTGACTTGTTAACTAAGTCCAACTCACTCACTAACCCGTTCTTGCCTCAAATAGACACTCGTCGTTTTCTAAATTTAAACTTGTTGTACATAATTAGACAATTACAGACTTGGAACTGCAGTTGTGATTGACTAGGTTAATTGAGTTCAAACTAAACTCTCTCCAATCATGACTTGGAGTTTATAACTTGCCCTTGCCTCAATCTAAACTAAAGCTCTCAACTCGTCTTATCCAAATTCAAATTGCCACTTGGAGACCCAATTAACTGACCCTCCAACTCCATGCATGAATCTGTTAACTCTTTCATCTCCATGAACTCGTTCTTGACAAAAGGAAGACACATCGTGGTCTTTCTTGACTAAGGCACAAGTCAAGAAGGACCTTCCCTCGCTACTATTTCCAACAATATGAAGAAAAATAGACTGTTACAAGGTTGTGCCTGTAAGCAAAAATGGATTGTTGCAGCAAATCCAAAAAAAAAAATTGGAAGGCAAATCCACTTACCTACACTTTGAATCTCCTCTAAAAGTTGTTTCTCACCCTTGTTGGCAATCCAAACGCTCCCACAACTCGAAAACAGCGAACCAATGAGTAGGAAATCGCCCTAAAAGCAAGTTTTAAAGCACATGAGGGTCTTTTCTTAGGGGACATGTGTCAGAAAATCGGGACATAAATTTTGCACATGTTGTGATAATCCCACTTAGCAATATTGCTAAGGGAAATACCAATTTTGTCAAATTTTGGATTACTATTTAGGAATAGTGGGTTGCAGGACCCCTCTTAAAAGTTTTGAGCTAAAGTAAGTGCCCAACATAGGAGAAAAGAGGAAATCGAATGGTTAGTGGATGGTGGGGGCCACCCCAAGGAAGAAATACGCTCCCCTCTTGGTAGTATGCACTCTTGGAGGGAAAGAGAGTGGGAAAATCTAAGGATGGGCCCCACATGGGGAAATTGGAGGCACAGTGACAAAATAGGGGGAAGCACTCACTTTGGGGCATCTTTGATCATTTGAACACGCTTGAGCTGAGAGCTAAGTCTGCATGTGATGTTGAGCACAGGAGATTTTCAAGCGAGAATCTCACCCTACCTTCGGTGGACTTCGAGTGCCAACCTAAGGAGGTGTATTGCATCATTTCAAATCTGACCAAGGAGCTTGCCAAGTGAATTCATGGAGATGGACAACAAGTGGGACGTAGAAAGGAAATACGCAGTGATTGGAGGAGCTAGTTGTGGGGCTATGATTTGTTGACTTTCCAGAGCAATCTAAGGGCCATCATCTGCTGAAGATTTGGAGAGTTTCCAGAGCTCCATTCCAGGGAGAGTTGGTTGGGCCAAGCATTCATCAACAAGGACTGTGTGGGCCTGCGTAGTAGTATTTCGTGCCACACGTGGAGCATTGGGAGGAAGAGGATTTTGGGACTGAGACTTGTGGGGGAATTCAGAAAGGGGATTTACTGAATATTTCAACCATTTTGGGGATCTTCAGCAGTGACATCTACAGGTGGGCCGAAATACCAAGCAACTAGAGGAGTTAGGAGAAATCGGGCCGAAATTCCAGATTCAACATTTGGCCAAACCCTTTCTGGGTTTTGGTGGGTTATTGAAGGAGAGACCAGGGTTAATATCCCGGAAATTTTTGAGCACCTGAAGAGGGCCAAATCAGCCATTCTTTCTAGCCAACACTTTTTTGGAAGATCAGCGCAGAGCTATTGAGGGATCTGCGATTCAGCAATTGGGGCAGTTGATTTCATCACTTGGGTTTTGCTAGCTTGCCTTGGGGCAAGCCCAAGTGCACATATTCCAACTTCTATTGTACCCCATACGTTATAATAAAATGGCTCAGATCAGTGCAGTTTTTGGCTTATTTCATGGTGTCTAATTTGTGTGGAATTTTTGTGGGTATTTTTGCTAAATTTTCCTTAGGGATATTACACGTGCCCAAACTCATATCATTTGCCCAGGGCACGGGTCAAACTCGTTCTGGGCATGTGTCATCATGGTGCCATGTTCAATGCAAAGGATTCATGGGAGGGGGAACATGTCATGTCACTTAAGGGGGAGATATATAGTTGTTATAAGTTATTTTCAGATTTGTTATATGCTTGGGAAGTGTGGCCTAAGAGCTAGAAACACCATTCCCTTGTAGTACATTTGTTTGTTTGTTTAATGTTGTTTTCTTTTTTGGAGGGCTGCCTTTTGTATTTGGTTGAAAAGAAGTGCAGTATATGATCTTGTAATTTATATTTCGGATTCAGCCCTTAGGCTAAAAGTTCACAAGAAGTAGATCCAGGAAACCTTGATGTTGAGGTGGAATTTTTGAATTTGCATTAAACATAGTAAATGGAAATTATATATATGAAAATCTCCCCCACTTTAGTTTTTTGTCTCATTCTAGAACTGACAAAGAATCAAGAGGATCCTTGTTCAAATAATATTATTTTATTGAATACTTATGTCTGATATAAATGATAAGACTTAAACGCACATGGCTAGTAAACAACTTCCTACAGAAAATTGCCATACAATCATTGACATTTCAAAAAATACTAGAAGGCAAGTTCCAATGCAAAATTTGATTGGAACCTGTTACCGCTCAAATTAGCAGTGGTCCTAAAAGGGGGATCCTAGAGGGGCAACTGTTAGGTCAAGGGCAACAATGGAGCAATAGCCCACTGTCACCTCAGCGAAAGCTCCCTACTCTTTACAGACTTTCACCGATGGGAGGAGACCTTGTACGAAGGGAATCACCTAGACAAATTGGTCAATAAAGGGAAAAGAGTGATTCCTAAAGAAGCCTATTCACAAGAGAGGCTCAATATATGGGTTGCTTGCCCAAGAGGCAAGATGAAAGGCTCTCTAAGAAGGGCCAAGAGGGTCTTCGGGGATAGGTTTAGGGAATGAGACTTCTTGAGGAGGGACCTAGTCTTAAAAACCCTTATGAAGACTTGGTTTCCAAATGGTCTTTGAAGAATTACCTTCCAAAAGTTATGGGACCACAAAGGACCAAGTGGACCCCAGGTTAGGTCAAGGGGATAGGATTGAGCAAACAATGATATGATTGACCTAATTAGGGAGGAGAAGGGGATCAAAGAAAGAATTTTCAATGAAAGGTAATGCAATGATCCCAGTGAAGTCACTAGCCAAGGAAACCTAGGGCAGGAAATGGTCCTCTAGCTAGAGCTTGCAATATCTCGAGATGCCACCGTTGGATTTGCTTCAAATTTGGAGGGCCTCTAAAGCAAACTCTAGCGCAATTGTGAACCAAAAATCGAAATATTTGGATGCCTAGATTGTGAGATAAGTGATGCCCTAGGTGACCATAGTAGGCTAGGCCTAGAAAGAAAGGGAGAAGGTGAGAAAAATATGCTTTAAGATGATCACCTATGGAAGACCAGTGCCTATTCCTTTGGGAGAAATGGAGTCAAGAAGATTCCAATGATTATGATGGTTTCATTCATTCAAGGAGGCCTCTAAAACAATTTCGCGTGACAATTAGGGCATGAGGGAAATTGCTTCAAGGTCTTTATACTTCAATGTGCAATATGTGATGACTTATCAAGATAAATTTCAATGAAATATCTCTAGGAACATTCACTTATTCAAACATGGCCCATAACATGATGCAGTGTTAATAAAAGCAAATTTATACCCTTTCACCAAAGAAAAGCAGCGAAATTTCGACCTAGTATAGCAAAAATCTCAGCATCATTTATGTGACATAAACAAGAATGACAAAATAGCATTAAAAGAGCACTTACATGTGAGAACAAGTATATCCAATCATCATCATATGCCAATATAGAAGCTTCAAGACAAAAATGAAGATATCCAAGCATCAAAATTCATCCGTCCAGCCAATTTTGTCATCCAAAAAGTATAGCAAAATCTCTTAAGAGAGAAAGATCAATTCAAGTGATGATGCTAAAATGAATTCATGTCACTTGTATTTATACACTTCTAATGAGTTTGATTTAGCTAATTAGGCCTACATTAGCCCCTACAATATAATAATGTACAAAATAACAAACTTTTTGGTGATAAGCCCACCAAACTAGCTCATAAATAAAAGAATAAGTCTCTCAAGAGGTCGAATAATGAATAGTGCATGTCGTTGGGCCTTGGAGGAGGCCTAATGGAGTCCATATGTGCCATAATGTCTAGTTGAACTCCCAAAAGCAGTGGACAAGGGGTTGGCCCCTTGTAATAACCTGTGGTGCTCGAAATGACATGTGGGGACACAAAAGTGTCCTCATGTGTCTCCCAACAAATCAAGGATGTTTGTAGATCGCCTACAAGGGCTAGGATGATGGTGTAGGTGATGCCACATCATCGTGCAAGTTCAGGGACATCTGGAAAGTGTATGGTGCAACTCTGGGGCCAGCTGGGCATGATGGATCAGGTGCATCTTCTTCGTCCAATAATTGAACCATGAGCAATCTCTGAATGGATGTGGGGATCCATGGAGTGTTGTCTGCTGTTATCGAGTCCCGTGGCTCTCTACACACACCGTACAGGTCCCAATGTAGCCCTCTGGGGTCAGGACCCCATAGAGGGAGACCAAGCCCAAATGGAAACCACCTGCAATCCTGCATAAAATCCAATGTGTTCCCGTGCCTTCCAGCACACCAAGTCATTAAAGAAATCAAGTAAAAGAGTTTATAAACCATGGATAACAAGTGAGCACTTCATAATGGCATGCCCTTCCATAGTGGGCTTTGGCATGTGCTAATGTCTCCCAGCTCCAAATAGGGTTAACCAGGCATCCTATTAGGTGGTTTCTACCTCTAAAGGGGGTGGTATGTCTGTGGTACATCCTTCAAATGGTGGTGGCATGTGGCATAATGATGGAATGGAGTAGGGAATGAAAGGGGGCAACCTGGATCACATGCCATGGTACAAGGGTAGCTAATAAAAGGGAAGCCCACACTTGGGTAAATAATGTGTAGGAGGGAGCAATCATGGTGCATGAGTTACCTCGGCCTTGATTTTTCCACCCTTCTTCATATGTCTTTTTCCTTTTTATGATTTTATTTGGTTAACTGCTCGGGGCTCTAGGTAATGATAGCATGATGCGTAAAGTATAGCAGTGGATACCCCCTTATAAGGTGGGCAGTTCATCTCCCATCGAGGGTTGGGACAATCACGGATTCCTGAATGATAAAGGAGGCTCATTAAGGGCCATGTAGGAACCAGGATGATGGCCATGGAATGGGGTAGAGCTCATGTCATGGCTTTTACCCACACGCTAAATGCTTTTTTCCTGACCATCTTTTGCATTTTGCGGTACAATTTCCTATTTAATGTGGCCAATTATGCTTTTCCTTTTTCTTTTCGCTGCATCAACCTCCAGGCATCATTCCAAGCCCGACCCAAGATGTGGGGCAAGGGGAGGGGGTGGCTGACCCTATGTGGACCCAGGTGGGAGGAGAGATGATTCGAGGTGTAATGAGCGGAAGGGGAGTAATATATGCGAATTGGGGAGCGGGACCACGCAACCAAAATTAGGGTTTCCCATGTAGTACCATCCCTAAAACCAATAGGTGAGTAAAAGAGATCCCACGGGACTAGGGTGCAAGGTTAACATCCCAAAAGAGACCTAAGGGACAAGAGCACAGACTTACCACTCTTTCCGCCGAAGCCCCCCATTAATCCATGCCCAAAGTTTCCATGATAAATAAATTAGAATACTCACTAACCAAATAACAAGGCATACATTTAGGTTTGGGAGGCCCACCTTCAAACATACGATCATGACAGATGGGTGAGGGACCACATGGTTGGCTCAGGTGACAGAGAAATGGCACATCGAGCTAGTTGGTGTCTGCAAAGGGCTGCTTGCTTCTGGTTGAGGACCATCATGGAGAAAAAAATCTCCTAAGAATATCACCCACAAAATGGTGGGTAACAAAACCCACATACAAAGTTTAAGTATTGCTTTTGCTCTTTGATGGAGGTAAAATGAGCTTGTGAAAAATATTGAACAAGTCACAACAAAAGCAAAAATAGAAAACGTTGTAGATATAAATCTCACACAAAGGAAAGCATAGCGATGTGATAATGTGCAATCATACTACAAACATTGTAAACTATAGCAAAAAGTTGTAACAACGAATGATAATAGTATTCCATTGGATAGAAAAAGCTTTGAAATAGAGAACAAATCTTGTACCAACTGAGCATGACCTTACCTCTTTTTTCTTCTCCCACTTCCTCTTAACCTCGTGAAAGGGATCTGCAATGTTTATAGGACATTACGAGGCACTATAAAAATCCATGGCCAAAACAAGTGAACAAATTATAATTAATATGTAACTAACAAGCTAGCCTTGTAAAAAAATACAAAAATCAAGACACGCCTTGGGTAAATATAGCTGTAGAGCAACTGCCCAATGTCACAAAATCATGAGCCAACTATTGGTTTTCTTTAAACTTGTTGGCATTGTTAATTGATGAAGATAATATATTTCGCTTTACATGTGCTATGATATGAATATTGGCAAGGGTGATGAACCCTTTTGACCCTTATGCAATTTGGTTATTCCATATTTTAGTACATTTTTTCCTGGCCAACAATAGAAAAGAAGGATATTTCACGAGGGGTCTGGTTAATAGTTTCCATGACAGAGCCCCCGATTTATGTTGCCGTGTTAGTGTGACCATTTTGTGGATGAGGCCTAGTGCAAGTCGGGTGAATTTGACAGAAAAGCTACCCAAGTCCCATTTTCATAGTCAAATGTCATAATAAAAGCTAGTATGATAGAGAAGTCCAACCCTCGTATCAAAAATAAGCGTCATGGCTAAATTTGACAGAAAAGCTACCCCAGTCGCAATTTAATGGCCAGAGTTCATAGGATTGAAAAGCTGATATAATTAAAGATTTTGACACTCTCCTATCTGCTAAAATAGGGTTCACCGAACCGAAAAAACGAAGGATATGCTATGATATAATACTCGAAGCAGCTCGAATGGTAATTTAAAACCATGGATTTTTCAGTTCTCTTTGCTCAAATTTCTCGTTGATAGACACATTGATAGAATGCAGTATGGAGCCCCTTCAACTTTATCTTGAATAATTTCCATGTGGAAAGCAGCCCTTGAAATAATATTTCATTAAAGCTCTTTCACTCTACATAATAATTTGACAAGAGTACAAGGACGTGTAAGAATCGCAGAGACTTGCAGTGCACAACCAGAGCAATAAAAAGAATAAAACGCACTTCACCATGCCCTAATAACAAACAGAGATATGACTGGCTGCACAAGTTGGGGAGATTGATCGTATTGTGCTCCAATATTCAAAAGAACTTAGAAGGTCAACAACCGCAGAGCAGTTATCTAGAGGCAGTATAACAAGCAACCCACAAGAGAAAAAGATAAGAGACGCAGTTTTGAGCTGGGAATGACAAGTGGAGTCAATTCTTATCTGTTCCAGCTGAACAAGATTTGAATGTGTAAATTAACCAGAACCCAAGTATGAAGAAAAAGCAGAGACATGTCTACCTTGAGTTAGTAGCTTCTGGGCGGTCTCATTGGGATCCATGTTGGATTCTTTGAGGGTTGCATGTATTTCTTCGTCTGAATGAGTCCCTGCAATAATTTCTTTTATTGTTTGTATGGTTTTTCTCAAATCAGCAGGGATGTGTGGTGGAGAGCTCCCCATTGTTTAACAACAACAGAACAGATCAATATTTTTCAGTCCTATTCCACTGAAACCACCTGAGATGTGTGATGCGGCTTCTTCTTTGCGTAGACACCACGAAACAGAAACGATAAAGGAGCGCACATGACCCTCTGGAGGCCTGGAGAGTATCCTAGTTGGAGTGGGAGGGAAAATTAAAATAAAAGATAAGAAGCCAGCCTTTTTCCGATGAACTGGACAGCTTTGAAATTCTGGCCAAACCAACCAACTATATCGTTTGATTGGATTCGAAGCCATTTATTTTTATCTTCCCCGAGATCTTTTCACATGAATCCTTTGTAGCTTTTTCGCTTTTCATGTTTACAGCATGGAAGACTAATATGATTAAAGTAGTCGCTGTTATATATATGTTATCATCTTGGGGCATGAATTTCAAACTTCGCAGAGTGATCGAATAAGATGATTTGGTTTCAGATTGCAAGCATATTTTTATTTTTATTTTTTAAATGAATGGTGTTCCTAAAGGTAGTGGTTGTTCCCCGAGAATAATATTTATTTATTTTTTAATTGATGGCGATTATAGAGGTAGAAGTTGTTTGATTGGTTATATGATAATTATATTGTTTATTTAATTTGTTTTATATATATATAATATTTTTTTACTGGGCTGAATGAATTTTGAGAAGAGGTAAGGAGGGTGTTTACCACTATATTGATTTTCTCGGTGATTAAGGCAATGTGCTTATCACCGCCCTGATTTTTTTGGTGATTAACATTGGGTAGCATGGCACACTTCTACCATGCATATTTTTGTGTGGTATAGATTAACTTAAATGCTTAAGATGGTTAAGTTACCTAGTTGGGTGATGGAGTAGGCAAAGATCAAGGTGAGTCTGAATCTCACATGGTGACAGGGACTCTGGCTCTGCGTTGCTGCAAATGAAATAGGCTTCTATTATTTTCATGTATGGTTTTCTTCCATGGAGTGGGGGGTGAATCCAAAGAACGAGTGTGTCTTGGTAATTGAGGTCTAGGTGTTTGGGAGCCATGTTCAAGAGTTTGGAGAGCTCATGGCGAAGTTAAGACCTTTTAGTTACAGACTATTTGGGATCTCGGCATAAGGGTTCCTCTACATTCATGACCACATTTAGGCGTTGAAATTACAGAGCTAGTGGTGTTCTCCTGTATAAATAATTTCTAACAATGCTCACTTATGGGTTCACAAACAAGGGACAAGGTATTGTTAAGCTTTTACCCAACTTGGTTTCATTCCTCAATTATTATTATTTCTAATCAATGTAATTAGTATTCCTGGCCCTTTTTTGGAAAATATGGGAGTTTTGTCATTTTGGACCTATTCTTGGAATTTTGGGTCTTTTAGCTTTGTTTGGAAATTCACCACTGGTATATGGCAATCCTCCATAAATTGAGCCAACAGTGGTCATTAATGGTCATTATTGATCCATGACAATACTAAGCTTCAACATATCGTAATCTTTATAGCAACAAATGCATATATAGAGGTCTTGGAGCTTGAACTTCAAATCTCTACTGAGTGATTGAGTAAGTTGACTTGGTTTTAGATAGCAAGCATATATTTAATTGGATTTTTTGATGGTGTATACAACAATAGCAGTTGTATATTAATATTATGTTTTATTGGTTGTATGATAAGTATATTTGCTTGTTTAACTTTATCTTTTGTATCTTATGCCAATGTAAGCATGTGCATGTGAATAATAATGAGAATAATAGCAATAGATACATTTATCTTTTAATCTTCTAGACAAATTTGTTAAATATAAAATCACCTTCCCTTTTATTGTATATTAGTGGTGAGGATTGGTCCACAACATGTACTATTTGTATATTAATGGTCATGATTGATCCATGACAACATATACTATTGTATATTAGTGGCCAAGATTGTCTCATGGCAACATGTACTATTTGTATATTAGTGCTCATGATTAATCCATGACAATATATATTATTGTATATTGGTGGTTAGGTTTGGTCCATGACAACATAAATGCTTCAACATGTCATGATCTATATGGCAATAAGTGGATACATAGAAACATGGCCCCTACTATCATAATAGTTGTTTGGTTATGAGGTGATCATGCTTTTTGGCTTAACTTTCCCCTACCTTATTTATGTGGCATGCTTGTGTGTGTGTGAATAATAACAAGAATAACAACAACTGAATATGACTCTCTTGTGGAATGTTAAAAAAACTTCCACAACTACAAAATATCCTCTCTTACTTCTTCCTTCGCAATGGGATGATAAGCTTTGAAGTATATCTCCATCTTCATTGGGCACTAAGATTTTCACCATTGCTTGAGTCTTCAAAACCTCGATTCATCATTGTGTTGAGGGACACCTTTTATAGAGAGTGGGCCTAGGTGATGGGGTAATTATCAACATTATTTTCGTGTGTATATGTATAACATTAGAAAAAATAAAGGAAAGATAATTGATGTCGATACTGATACTTTGATTTCAAGACACTGTATATCTCTATATTGATGTATGTTTCTTTTGTATTGTCACATTTGAATTATTTGTATCTTCTCAATTGGCATATATCTATCTTAATTTTCGATCTAGAAGAGAGATAGAGGACTCAAATTTAGAGAATGGAGAGGATTTTACTCAACAAGAAACCAATAATTTATAAGTTAACACAAAAAGATGGAAGAAAAGGTATATTTACTCATATCTACGTGATTTTTTTCTTTATTGAGTTTCCCTGCATCTTTCATAAGTGGATAAAGAGACAAATGGAAATTAACCCAATTTGGCGAGCCTAAGAACTAGTGTTTTGGGATCAATAATCGATCACTGGTTTGAAATCTTTAGATAATAGGTGGGATAACGCAATTAACTTTTGGTTTGAAATAATTAAAGAAGGATATGTGGTAGAATTTGCTATTAAATGCGATGAATCTTTTAGTAGTGCAGAAATAAAGTTTGAAGTTGAGTCTAAATGGGGATTGTTGGTCGGAATTCCACTTTGGATAAAGATGATGTTCTTTGAGAAAGGGATAGCATAAATGGAGCTCGACAGGATGGCAATGTAAAACCCCTATGCAAAGCAAGGGATGAAAATGGGGGGGAGGAGATGCGATAGAGAAAAAAGATGGATCTAAGAATGAAAAGAAGAAGAGAAGAGAAATATGCAAGAAGAACCAAGATTTAGGAGATAATCAATAAAGATGGAATGAAACCAAGAGATGATAATAAGTTAGGTAGGAGATCCAAGATGAGTGTGGGAGGAGAAGCAACGTCAAGGAGAAGTGCTAGAGAAATATCTATGTCAGCTAGGAGTGTGGGAGGAGAGTAAAGAACATCAAAGAGGCATGGAATTGAGGAAGAAGTACCAAGAATTGATACCAGGAGTAGTAAGCATAGGATTGTAGGTAATAAAATCACATCTCGGTGGAAAATAAGAGAGAATATTGAGTAGCAGGAATGTGAGGAAGATGGTAGTGACAACAAAACAAGGAGTATTTAGGAAGAAGATCTTGGTATTGATAGGAATATTCACGCAACTAGACTTGCAAGGCTCTTTCAGCTTCACAGGTGACAGAAACCAAGTAAGATGGAGTAACTCCCTTTTTGAACCACCCCTTTATACTACTTAAAATAAGTGGGAAAGGTTTAGGAGAAACCAAAGTTAGAAATATTTTAAAAGAAAGATTACCAACTAGTTAGTGGAAATCAGTCAGTAGCACTGGCATTAAATTTTGCAGTGGCAATACTGACAAGAGATGATTTGACCCCAAGACTTGTAGAGTGTCATGGGATCGAGAATGATGATATTAAACAACATTGGTTCATGTATGAAGCAATATGATCATTGAAGTAGTGAAGATTGTGTGGTTAAAGACTACATTTAGAGGCATACCTCTAACTTAGTACATGAAGTATAAGCCTACCACACCAGTGGGACAAACCAGATCTCTCATCAAAATAAAGAGAGACTTGCTCAAAGAATTCCAAAAGATAGAGTCATGATCCTATTGTATAATTGAGATAAAGGAAATTAAGCAAAAAGCAAGATAATCATTCTGGGATTGTGACCAATGGTTCAAGATTTTGCTATATAGATTAGCTTTCCAAAACCAAGATGTTCAACACAAAGAGTGGATTATTGTAGGACTTCTCCGAAATATCTGAGTTCTTCGCACGTAGTAAAAGGTCACAACCCAATTTGAAGCATTAGAGATCACCATGTGCTTGGAATCCATACTTGAAAGTGGTGAAACTTCAACAAGGTTGGTGTAGATGTAGCCTCAATTGGATACCCTTGTGATGTAATTACAAGAAATAGCTAAAGGGATCGAAGTGTGTAAGAAATTATGTGTGATATAGTCTTTGTTGCACTAAGGGATGCCACTATAACGTATAAAAAATAGAGAAAGAAAGAGAAATATTAACCAACAACAAAAACAATTCATCTACACAATATTGATCTTGACAGACCTTTAAATAATAAAAACCATCTAACAAATTAATTAGTCTCTTGGCCAAACTTCACCAAGCTAACCAAGAGAGCTTTCACCACTCACCTCCCTGCCACGTTACAATGAAGTTTCCTTGGACCTTTTAAAGGTTTCATTGCATGCAAACCATGGGCACAAAACTACAAGAAACTAAAATCATTTGCTTGGAACCACCATTGTTGACCTAACAAATTTCATTCTTTCACCAAGTCAAGTTTACCCTAACATTCCCCTCTTTAAACTCAACCTAGGTTTTCCCTTGACCATATCCTACCAAACTATCCAAGAGTGCTAGCATTGCTCACTTTTAGTCCCCACCCCCTAAAAGTTTATATCCAAGGTATCACAAAATCTAACATGTCCCCCCCCCCCCATTACCTAACTCTATGTCTAGACTTTAACGGTAACTTACCAACAATATGTATGCCTCACCAAGTCTTACGATCATATTGCCATTTATGTGCAAATAAAATTTTTGACTTCGTTATAATATATATACACACATAATATGTTGTTGTTGTCCCAACATTTATGCCACCATTCTCTCTCTTCCACACACACTAAGCCTTTTATCTTTATGCTTTCCTCTGACCACTCAATTGCTTCTATTGTTATTCTCCATGTGGACCTGCACATTGTGATCAATGTCTTGATTCATTTCCATAAACACTAATATTGACTAATCCAAGTGCCAACACTCCATTACTCAACTTCGTTCACCAATAAAACTGGTTTGGTTTCTCGCATGGCTTACCTGACAAACTCAACACACATAGATTTTGTGCCAATCTCACACTTCTTATGCCCATAAGGTCATCATATGAATAAGACCATGCTTCTCCTTCCCATGCCTATCAAAATTGAACCATGTTCATATTATCCACAAACTATCAATCTCAAATATCTTTTCTTTCTAGAATCGATGCCACAAATATTTATGCAATAAATGACAAATAATCATGAACACCACAACTTTGCCAAGATACAATGGCCCATCAATTGTGTTTTCTACTACAACAACCCTCCATTATTTCATAGGACTAATATAGTAAACCAAAATCAATGTATACCATGATAACCCCTATCAATGAGATCCATGTCCATGACTTCCATTACACTCAAAGCTATGGCTTAACCAAATCTAGTGAAGTGATAAGGTCATGATGAAATTTTCCAACTCTTGGGGTCTTGAAGAACCTATTTGACAGACTCCCTTTGTCTTATTTTTGTGGATGTGTATCCATATTTTTCCTAAAGTTCAAATTCTTCCCAGGTTTATCTTATTTTCTACCCAAAAAACAATCAAGCTATGAACAACCTCCAATAGCCAATACATAAGTGCATCCTGCACTAGAGACATTGCTTGGGTCAATTGTTCAAATCGCTCTCTCCATGGCTCCTTCGACAATCACTAGGTCGCCCCCCCCCCACGGTGGGTGCCCATAATTGCCAAATGTCTCAACAATGATAGGCTTGAGTGGCTTTGTAAACCATATGGCTAATGGTATGAGCCTATTGGTAGGCTGGCACGCTCGATTAAATGCAAGTGCGATACGAAAATTTACCCGCTCATGGTTCTCGTACCTTGTCACTCCCATCACCTATAATCTCATTATGCAACTCCATCATTACCTAATGCAACTTTCCTCAAGGTAGTACTGCGATGGCATCACAATTGCTCACTCACAAGCCTTTAAGCTCACCTCCATATGTTATGCTCTTAACCTGCAAAATGATACCCAAATACAGAATATGCGAAGAAAAGATACCAGAACACAGAATAGCAATGATTTTATTATTCGAAAAGTAATGTTCACTTGACTCCTCGAGGGGGAAACCTCCAATAGAGCAGAGCTCGACTACAAAATAAGACACGATGCTCCTCGCAGGGAATCTTTATCCTTTATATATGACTCATACATGCAATACCACGGGCCAATACCGTGGGTTTTATTAATACCATCTATCTAATACTACGGCCCATTTGCAACTAACTGTGGTTCCGTCATTAATTGCGGATTAACCACTTACAATTATTAATATGGGCTTTATTGACTCTTGACTATGACGTGATCCCATTACATAAATAAGGGGGTTAGTTTGGGACCCTAACATGCCCTCCCCCTTAAGACGAGCCTTGTCCTCAAGGCTGAAGCTGCGGAAACTGCTGAAGAATAGTGGCTCCTTCCCAAGTTGCATCTTCCGGAGAGGTGTCTTTCCATTTGACGAGGACTTCCTTAATCATGCGGCCGCGCAGTTGCTTGTCTCGTGTGTCTAGGACCTGTTCGGGTTGAAGCCAGATGGACCCTTCTTCGTCCAATTCAGGTAGACTGGTCTGAATTCTACAATTGTTCCCAATCACTTTCTTGAGGCATGAGACATGGAAAACTGGATGGATTTTTGCAGTAGGTGGCAAGGCCAACTTGTAGGCCACTTCTCCAATGCGCTGAAGTACTTGATATGGTCCGTAGAATTTGGGAGAGAGTTTCTGACACCCCTTGTCCTTGAGTGATGTTTGCTTATATGGTTGTAGCCGTAAAAAGACCTGATCCCCTTCTTGAAATTGGCGCTCTGAGCGATGTTGGTCTACCTGTTGCTTCATGCGGTTCTGAGCTTGATGAAGATTCTCTCGAAGATGGGCGAGCATGGTTGCGCGGTGTTGTAGGAGTTGATCCACTGCTTGTACTTTTGAGCACCCCTTGAGATACGAAGTAGGTGAAGGTGGGAGTTGACCATATACTGCTTCATAGGGAGTCATTTTGGTGGTGGCATGATAGTTGGTGTTATACCACCATTCAGCCAGAGGTAACCACTGTACCCAAAGGTGTTGCTTTTCTGAAGTGAAACACCTAAGGTAGGTTTCTAGACATTTGTTGACGGCTTCGGTTTGACCATCTGTTTGCAGATGATAGGAAGTACTGAGTTTGAGTTGAGTGCCTTGTATTCTTAAGAGTTCTTGCCAAAAATTACTGGTGAAGATCGGGTCGCGGTCGGACACAATAGAAGTGGGCATGCCATGCAATTTGAAGATCTGATCCATGAAAGATTAAGCAACCAAAGTTGGTGTAAACGGGTGGGGTAGGGCGCAAAAATGAGCATACTTCGACAGTCGGTCCACAACCACCATGATGACTGACTTGTTCCCTGACTTTGGAAGACCTGTAATGAAATCCATAGAAACCTCAGTCCAAATTGATGCCGAAATGGGCAATGGTTGTAATGTGCCTGGTGTGTTGACGGTTTCCCCTTTGTGGCATTGACATACATCACATTCTGCTACGAAAGTAAGGATGTCCTTTTTCATGCCTGTCCAAAAAAATGATCTTCTGGTGCGAGCATACATCTTCTGAAAGCCCGAATGTCCTGCAATGGGAGATGAGTGCAATTCTGCCAAAATGCGACTTTTGAGGGTGGATGTTGGTGATATTACGACTCTGTCCTTGTAGCGAAGAATATCATCCTGCCATGAGTAGCCCTTGGTGGAATTTGGATCTACCTGCAATTGAGAAATGAGTTGGGAGAGCCCGGGGTGTGAAAACCATTCCCTGCGAGCCTCTTCAATCCATTCTGGAATGGGGAGGGAAATTGCTAGCAGAGTACTTTCCTCCTCAAATTGGCGAGATAATACATCTACTACACTATTGTCTTTCCCTTTCTTGTAAATGATCTCATAATCATATCCCAGCATTTTGGCTAGCCATTTATTTTGTTGTGGGGAGGATAGGCATTGCTCCAAAAAATATTTAAGACTGTGATGATCTGTGCGGATTTGGAAATGTCGCCCCAATAAGTAAGGTTGCCAGGTCTCGACTGCATGTAAGATGGCCATCATTTCCTTCTCGTAGGTAGATTGGCCCAGATTCCTCCCACTGAGTTGTTGGCTTGTGAAGGCCAACGGTCGCCCTTCCTGCATTAAGACCGCCCCAATACCTATACCCGAAGCATCACATTCAATGACAAAAGATTTGGTGAAGTCAGGGAGTGCTAAGACTGGAGTGGAACACATGGCATTTTTTAGAGCTGTAAAGGCCTGTTGTGCTTCCTCATTCCAGAAGAATGAATTTTTCTTTAGGAGTTGGGTGAGGGGCTTCGCTATGCGACCATAGTTGCGGACAAATTTATGATAATAGCCTGTGAGACCCAAAAATCCTCTCAAGCTCTTCAAGGTCTTAGGTTGAGGCCATTCCTGCATTGCCTGGATCTTTTTTGGGTCCACCTTGACACCTTCACGCCCCACAATGTGGCCCAAATACTCTACTTCTGCCATGCCAAACGAACACTTGGACATCTTGACAAATAATTTATGCTTGCGGAGCAGTTGCAAGAGTAGATTTACATGCTGAAGATGTGCGGCCCAAGTGCAACTATAGATGAGGATGTCATCGAAGAAGACAAGGACAAATTTCCTGAGATATGGTTTGAGAATGTGGTTCATAAGGCTCTGAAAAGTAGAGGGGGCATTACAAAGACCAAATGGCATGACCAGGAATTCATAATGGCCTTCATGAGTTCTGAAAACAGTCTTGGGGATGTCGACTTCCTTCATGCGAATTTGGTGGTAGCCTGAGCGAAGATCCAGCTTAGTGAAGAATTGAGCCCCATTGAGTTCATCCAGCAAATCATCAACCACCGGGATGGGAAATTTATCTTTGACTGTCAACTTATTGAGGGCCCTGAAGTCGGGACACATCCGCCACTCCCCATCTTTCTTGAGCACCATGACCACTGGGGATGAATAAGGACTAATGCTGGGACGAATGACACCTGCTTCCAAAAGTTCCTTGATGATCTTTTCTATTTCATTCTTTTGGGTGAACGAATATCTGTATGGGCGCACATTTGGGGGTTGGACCCCTGGAACCAAGGTGATGCTATGATCATGTTCCCCTCGCGAGGGTGGAAGCTCATGAGGCTTGTCAAAGACCGGCAGATGGTTATTTAAAATCTGTTGCATCTCAGGATGAATTGGCAGAGGCTTTGTTTCGACTGCCTGGATGGCATTAAATTGAGCTACAACTCCATGATTGCCCTTTTTTAACAATTTTTCCATCCTATGCGAGCTGATGATAGAGGGGGCTCTTGCCTGGAGTCCACGGAGGGTATGTGTGTAGTTGTTCTGCTTAAAACTCATATATAATTCCTGGAAATCCATTGTGATTGGCCCAAGAGTGCGGAGCCATTCAGCGCCGAGGACAATGTCGCAACCCCCCATGTGTATGGCAAACATGTGGGTTTTCAACTGATAATCCCCCATTTGAAGTTTGACATTTTCACAGCGGCCTTCACATTTCATTGTGCCTCCATCTGCAATTTGAACTTGGAAGTTAGAAACTGTGCGTACAAAATAATGCATTGCTTCTGCGACTTTTTGATGGATGAAATTATGTGTACTTCCACTATCAATCAAAACTACTACTGGGCGATGTTTAATAAAACCTTTGATTTTGAGAGTTTGAGGGGAAGAAATCCCTGCCAACGCATGCAACGAAATAACTGGTTCGTCAGGGACATTGTCCTGTTGGTTGTCTTCTTCTAGCGCCTCATGGTCCTCAAGTGGTGGATCTTCCTCTGTTGAGTTGTAGTCAGTGGCATCTATTTGAAAAAAATTGGGCTCCTTGCATTTATGACCTGGGGAGTATTTTTCATCACAGTAGTAACATAGTCCTTGCTTTCTTCTTTCAACCATTTCCGCAAGTGACACCTTTTGGACCTTAAGTGTTTGAGTCATGTTGTGAGCCTGTGGGGGGCAACCTTTAGCGGAGAAATTTGGGCGACTGTATTGGGCTGCTAATGCACGTTCCACGTTACGAGCTACCTTGCAAGCCTCCGTCCATGTGGGAGGGTGGTGCAATAGGACTTGAGCTTTGATGGCTTCTTTAAGACCGCTGATAAAACATTCCGTGTAGAACGCATCTGAGAGACCCCAAGTGCGGAAGGCTAAGGCTTCAAAAGCTGTAATATATTCATCCACTGTACCAGTCTGTCGGAGCTTAGTAAGACGACCCAAAAAAGAGTCCTCCTGTTCAAAGCGGCCTTGAAGAGCTTTTGTAAATTGGGTCCAAGTCCTAAAAGGTCCATTGCAACGTTGATGCCATTCCCACCATTGCCACCTTTCATTGTCCAAGTACATGCTCCCCAACATAAGCTGAGTCGCATCATCTAAGATACGATTCAGTTTGAAATACTGGTCCATTTGTGCTATCCATGCCGACGGGTGAGAACCGTCAAATTTATGCATATCCAACTTGGGAGGTCGCTGACTGGGTGGTTGGTGGGTGTGCCAGATGTGAGGAGAGTGGCTAGACTCACCCTCATTGTATCCATTGCCATTATACGCCTCCTCGTGGGCTTGCTCCTTGTCCTTCGGGATGAGTTGCGTGACCTGACTACTTAGTCCGTTAAGCTGAAGGCTGAGGGTGTGCATGGATTCTTTAGGTTTGTCCATCCTTTCATTGGCCATCGCTTGAGCTCTAGTTTCTACCATACACCAACCTGATGAAAATTTGGGACTGCCTAAAAATTTTCACTAATAATTGAATGGTACCACCGTGCTCAGCTTGTCGTCCTGATTTTTTTTTTTTTTTTTTTTTTTTTTTTTTTTTTTTTTTTTTTTTCTGAAAACTCCTAACGAAGTTTTACTCATTCCTTATTAATACTGCAGTGGCCAAATCCTCAAAATGTCAATGCGGCCAAAAGTCCTGCGAAAATTATACCCCGGTATAGGAACCCTTCACAACGACTCCGATCTGGTGGATCTGAGAGATCTGAGTGGCGGATCTGATGGCGGAACAGACTGCTTCTGCGGATCTAATGGATCTAATAGATCGGAATGGCTGATCTGCGAACTCGAGACTGCGGGACTGATGTCTGCTGCTGCTGCACCCTTTTGCACAAGCGGGTCTGGAAGAGATGTTGTGTGATCCCCTGATAGAAAAAGGGAACTATGGTCTTGAGGAGTGTCAGGTGCTACAGATCGCAATATACATAAGGGTCTGGCAGTAGTACTCAGCCCAATGTTTCAGGGCTCTAACTAAGGAGGATCGACCGTACCCTTAGCCGTACAACCCGACTACCCTATCGTACGGGCGAGTAATCTCCCCGAGTGCTGTTCTCGGTGTACTGTAGCCGCAAGACGGCCGACGGTTTATCTATGGCGAGGTTTCAAGGGAGCCTAGGGGGCTTCCAATATACCCAGAGGGTACGTGGAAGACAATCTGTGCGCGGTTCTGTCTAATGCGCTACTACTCGAAGGGGTACCCACAGGGGTTACAAGGGAGTCCAACAGACGTGACCACCTCTTGTATTTCCTGCGTGCATGCCTCCCCAAATCCGCAGGTTTATGCGCTCAACGACAGATCCCATGGTTTAAAGACGCCGGAACGCGTCTCTAGCAAAAAAAAAAAAAATTGCTAAGAAATGGAGATCCCACCGGCCCTGGAAAGTGCTCTGATACCACTTGTTATGCTCTTAACCTGCAAAATGATACCCAAATACAGAATATGCGAAGAAAAGATACCCAGAACACATAATATGCGAAGAAAAGATACCCAGAACACAGAATAGCAATGATTTTATTATTCAGAAAGTAATGTTCACTTGCCTCTTCGAGGGGGCAACCTCCAATAGAGCAGAGCTCGACTACGAAATAAGACACGATGCTCCTCGCAGGGAGTCTCTATCCTTTATATATGACTCATACATGCAATACCACGGGCCAATACCGTGGGTTTTATTAATACCATCTATCTAATACTACGGCCCATTTGCAACTAACTGTGGTTCCGTCATTAATTGCGGATTAACCACTTACAATTATTAATATGGGCTTTATTGACTCTTGACTATGACGTGATCCCATTACATAAATAAGGGGGTTAGGGTGGGACCTTAACACCATACTTGGTGCCTAACATATTGTATTTGTCACCTTTGTCAATTATGCTAAGCACCAATGGGTTTCTATTACATGGCCGCCATGGCTATTATTTTTATTCATGTCCTTGCTTATGATGGTTGGCCCATACTTTGGATTGCACTGCCACACTCAAAACTGGAGATTTTCCATCGTCATCCTCTCCTAGCTCAACAATATTCATCTCCCCTGGGTTGGCATAGTGGAGATTCAATTTTCCTCCCAAACTTACAATGACAATTCGGCTTTCCAATTCGTCATTATGCCTCCTTTAAACCAACTAATAATTTTTATTTCCTTATGGTATTCCGGCTCCTCCCATTCCAGGATTTTGTGGTTTATACTTTGAAATTGGAAGGATAGTTTGGCCTATTTGGTTATTGGCAACACTAATTTAGCAAGCAACCCAATGCAACCACATTTTCTACTTGTGTGGACTCTATTCGTAGTTGTATTGTTAAGGAGATCTTTTCCGATTTCGTCACCTGTGTTTTGCTTCAGACCACTTCTTGCTCTGTTAGTCGAAGCAGTCTCTCAGTGACAACTCCTCTGTCAGCTTTGGTGCAAGATGATGGTCCAACAAGGGTTTTCTGTGATCGTGGTATGGATGAGGTTACAAAGGTTTGTAGTGGTTGCGACTTGATCGTGGTAGCATCAATTCTTTGTGGCAGCCAAACTTGACACCTGTGGCCAACTCCAAAACTTTTCCTAGTCTCTGGGTATTCGAATTCTCTATTTTAATTGTCATGGTTAAGGAACTTTTGTTTTGCTTAAATTGTAATTTCTCTAGAAAGCAAAGCCCTTATATCTAAGCTCTCATGTATACTCGTGCTCCTTAGAGCAATTTTTGGTTTTTGTCTGTCAAAATGTTGAGTAGGGATACTTTTAACCTCAAGACACTGAATATGTGTTACTGGTCTAGTTTCACGACGGGCTGAATGGTAATGCAAAGCTTTGTGACTTGTAAAAATTCACTCCAGTAATAGAAAGCTGAGCTTCACACAAAAAAAGATAGCTACTAGGCCACCTAATTTCACAGTGAAAGCATGGCCCACCTCGTAGTGCATCAATCTTCTTCTTGTATGTGGGCACCTTGATCTTCCCATTGCTTAGTCCCCTTGCCATGTCTAGGTCAAATAATAACTTAGGTCATGTCCCCCCTTTTGTAGTGGCACAACCTTTCCGTAGTTGGAAATGTAACTAGGTTCAGTCTTCATACTTATCATTGTACTTGTATCTATATGTACTTCATATAAAAATAAAAGAAGAAAAATAAAATTATTATTATTATTGATTTATTTTCTAGTCAAAGCATGTTCTTCATGCCTGTAGGGTTATTTGAGTCAAAAAATTTTGTCATGTGTCAAATTTCCTTTTGGACTTCTTGTAAGAAAGGGAAAAGTATTTTTTTATTGAGTAAAATAGTCAATTTTATCCTCCATAGACCAAGTCGGCCCAGACAGATAGCTATTCGACTTCCTAGATGTGCATATATAGAGAGCAACTTGACCTCATTTGAATATTCACCAACTCACATCAAATTATGTGCCGATGAGAAGAAGATAACAAACTGAACTCAAAGGAAGGAAAGAAAAATCAAAGGAGAGAGAGAACAAACTTATTTGTGACCTAATTTCTACTTACATGTGCGAGTTTTCTGAGGCAGCTTATGTGGAATTTGATACTCGAAATTTCATGGGCCAAAATTTAAGGAGATGACTAGATTTCTAAGGTTTGACTAGTGTTGACTTCTGTTGACGAAGATCTGTTGGAGTTGGATTGAAGAAGGGTTGATTTAGATATTTGTGGAAGTTTTTGTCTTGATCTTGGGTCTTGGATATCTCACTTTGATATGATTATATAAGAATAGGATTTTATTGGGTTTTCCCCCTTGTGGAGTTTCGCCCTAGCTTGGAGCCTACGTATTTATGTTCATTGTCTCTTGTGATCTTCATGTTTTATATTTTGGTAATTGCTTGATGAGAAAACACAATAAAAGAAATAAAAAGGGAACAAACCTTCACAAGTAATTATTAAGTTAAGAGAAACCTACCTTATGTTGGGTTGTGTTATATTCTTTCCATGACTAGCCCACGTGGTTAACTGGGGGGTTAGAGGGGGGCCGAAGCCCCCCTACGTTGCACTGATTATGTAGTGGGGGGGTCACAAGGGGTGTACCCGTAACTCCACTTAAAATTTTGGTTTTGGACTCTATGTTAGGTTGGGCGAACCCACCTATGGTTTTGTGCATGATTTTCGCACATGTTTCTTGGACGCGATGGTTTTCGGTCCATAGTATTGGACACGATGGTTTTCAGTCCATGGTATTGGATGTTGCGGCATGTATAAATATGTATTATAACATTGAAAGGAACATAATGAAAAATCAAGCTGGTAGTCCCGGTTTTGGAATCCAAGGGAAAATCTTTGTGTGTATGTGTTTTTTTATGTGTTATGCTCTCGCATTTGTATATTTTCTGTTCTTAGAATTCGTATGCAGGTAATTTCTGTATAGGGTTAAAACCTACATTTGGTATTGGAGCTGTTTTTGGCTTCAAGGGGATGCCTTTATTGCTGAGGGGTTTCGCTCGAGCCTGTGGTAGACCCTATTCAGTGGGAGATATGCAAGATCGATTTTGTTGGTGAAAGAAGATGGTGAGTAGTGGAAAGATAAAGATCGAGAAATTTAATGGTTAGAGTTTTGAGTTATGGAAACTCAAAACGGAGGATCTGTTGGTGGATAAAGATCAGTGGATCGTGGTAGATCCGGGTACTAAACCAACGGGAATGTCCGATGAAGAATGGAAGAAGTTGGATCGGAAGGCAAAGAGCACAATACGATTGTGTGTCTCAGATTCAATATTGCTGAATGTATCAGGGGAAGCTACAGCGAAGGCTTTGTGGGACAAGTTAGGGACTTCGTACCAATCTAAGTCTCTGGTGAATAAACTGTTCCTGCGGAAAAAGCTGTATAACCTGAGGATGAAAGATAGAGACTCAGTGACATAGCATCTGAATGCATTTAATTCTGTGGTAAGTCAGTTAGCATTTGTTGATATTAAAATTTCAGATGAAGATAAGTCCATCAGTTTGTTGTGTTCTCTACTAGATTCGTGGGATACTCTGGTTATTGCAATAGGTAGCAATGCAACTGCCTTGCAGTTTGATGAAATAGTCTCAGCCTTGCTAACGGAGGAGATGAGACAGAAAAATATGGAGAGCCAGAATGGTGATGCCTTGTCTGTACGAGAACGGTCCCAAAACAGAAACAAAAATAAGTCATCGAGTGGGAGATCTAAATCTTCAAGAAAACCTGTAAAGGTGGTGTGCTAGAAATGCAAAAAGGAAAGCCACTTCAAAAGGGACTGTAAATCTAAAGCTCCTGACAAAGGAAAGGGATCTGATGAGGCTCCTTCTGCAGAGGCGAAAACCACCTCAAATGAAGGTGGGGATGTGTACTTGGCTTCTTCAAGTACACATGTAGATCATGAGGCATGGTGGATTGACTCAGGTGCATCCTTTCACTTCACTCCCCATAGAGAGTGGTTCTGTGAGTATGAGAAATATGATGGTGGTGATGTCTTCTTGGGGGATGACAAGAAGGCTAGAATCATTGGTCGTGGAAAAGTAAAGTTGAAGCTGCAAGGTGGAAGGGTTAGAACACTTCCGGGTGTTATGCATATTCCTGCATTAGCCAAAAATTTGATTTTTGTTAGCAAGCTGGATGATGCAGGCGTAAAAATAGTGTTCGAGAAGGATACCTGCAAGATGGTTCGGGGAGCACTGGTATTGATGTGGGGTGTTCGGATTGGAACTCTGTACAAGCTGCAAGGTAGCACTGTTGTTGATGGGTGCAACAGTTTCGTGGTTCCTGAAAGTGGAGCAAAAAATCTAGTGGTCTCTGGAGAAAAGACCATGTTGTGGCATCAAAGGCTTGGACATATTGGAGAGAAGGGCCTTCGAATACTTCATGGTAAAGGTATGGTAGAAGGTATGAGTAATAGCTCTCCGGGTTTTGATTTTTGTGAAAATTGTGTATACAGGAAGCAGAATCGAGTGAGTTTCCCCTTTGGTAGTAAGAGGGCGAAACAGATATTAGAACTTGTGCACAGTGATGTGTTTGGACCTATGAAGGTTCCATCACTGGGTAAGTCTCTGTACTATGTATCATTTATATGTGTTTGGACCTGTGAAGGTTCCATCACTCGGTAAGTCTATGTACTATGTATCATTTATAGATGACTTCTCAAGGAATATATGGATATATTTCCTTAAGAAGAAATCTGAAGCCTTTGACAGGTTTAAAGAATTTAAGGCTCTCGTGGAAAATCAGATAGAGAAGAAGATAAAGGTGCGGAGGACAGATAATGGTGGAGAGTTTTGCAGCAAGGAATTTGAAGAATTCTGTAAGAAGTGTGTTATAGCACGATAGAAGACTACTCCATATACACCTCAGCAAAATGGAGTTGCAGAAAGAATGAATAAGACGTTGATGGAAAGGGCAAGAAGCATGCTCAGTGGTGCCGAGTTAGGACAAGAATTCTGGGCAGAGGCGGCGGATACTGCATGTTACTTGGTCAACAGGTCACCTTCATCAGCATTGGTGGATAAGACTCCATAAGAAGTATGGACTGGTAAGAAACCCTCTCTTTCACATGTGAGGGTATTTGGATGTGATGCATATGTACATGTTCTAAAGGAGAAACGAACCAAGTTGGATAGTAAATCTGAAAAGTGCATTTTTATTGGGTATAAGGATGGTTTAAAGGGTTATAAGCTTTGGAACCCAGTAACAAGGAAGGTTGTGTACATCCGAGATGTGGTGTTCAGAGAGGTGAAAGATGTTATTAAACATGAAGTCCAACCAAAGGAACCTGAGAAGATAGAGTTTGAGCTAAAGGAGGAAGAATCAGACTCTGTAGCAGAGGAGGAATCAGAAGATGAAGAGCCACAAGCTCCGGCTGTGAGAAGATCAGTTCGAGAAAGAAGGAAGCCAGAAAGGTGTATTCCATCTGCTTTTTGTTCAAATTTTACTTTGTCTGTTACTGATGATGATCCCAGAAATGTGAAGGAAGCAGTGGATTCAAAGGATGGAAAACTCTGGAAAGAGGCCATGGTTGATGAAATGGAATATTTGCACAAAAATGAGGCTTGGGATCTGGTGGAGTTGTCGGCTGGAAGGAAACCCATTGGCAGCAAATGGGTGTTCAAAAAGAAGACAAATGTAGAAGGAAGAGTGGAGAAATACAAAGCTCGGTTGGTAGCAAAAGGTTTTTCCCAGGTGCCGGGAATTGTTTTTGGTGATATTTTTTCTCCTGTTGCCAAGGTAACTTCTATTAGATTACTTTTATCTGTTGCTGCTGCTTTTGATTTTGAGGTAGAAAGGATGGATGTAAAGACAACATTTCTTCATGGGGATCTGGAAGAGGAAATCTACATGAAGTAACCTGAAGGCTTTGCAGTGAAGGGTAAGAAAGAATTGGTATGCAAGAAGTCTTTGTATTGGTTAAAACAGTCACCAAGGATGTGGTATCAGAAATTTGATACATTTATACGGGGACTTGGATTCACTAGAAGCAAAGCAGATCACTGTGTGTATTTTAAATTAATCGGTGACCGTGTTATTTATCTAGTCTTGTATGTGGATGATATGTTACTGGTTGGAAATGACAAAGAAATTATCCAGGATTTGAAGACCCAATTGTCCTCCAAATTTGACATGAAAGATCTTGGTGTTGCAAACTATATTTTGGGCATGGAAATTAAAAGAGATTGTACAAAGAGGAAGCTCTGGTTAAACCAGAGGAAGTATGTCGAGACAATACTGCAGATGTTTAATATGCAGGATAGTAAACCGGTGAAGGTTCCTATTCCTCAACATGGTCTCAGAGCTAAGGTGAAGGAAACTCAGTTTGAAGATCATATCTAGTTGGCTTATCTATCATTGCAATAGTTACATCTCTTTCTATCAAGGCTAAAGAAGAATAGGCTTAAAACAATAACCATCACTTATCTCTCTCTTTTGACATCATTGAAGGTTTTTGATTTCCACTCAACTCTCTCATAACAACTTCTCTTTGACAAGTAAGTACTTCACTAAGACTTTATGTCAAATGGCCTTGATCTAAATCTAAAGCACATATTCGAGCTCATCAATGAAGAAAGCACATTATCCATGCATGTTTCTAGGCTATAAACGAGAACATTGAAACTATGATATTTGTGGTAACCCTAAACATAGGCACACAATTTATGTGGCATAATTCACTGTACCAATGGATTTTAAGGCTCCTTTTATGACATAGAGTTTCTAAAGCACACAAAGAAGTATTTAACGTATATCAACAAAGACTCGAGGCTTAATATGACGGAAGTCATAAGTTTCTAAGAAATATACCCTGTGTTATCTTTATTTGAAATTAAGCTAATCTTTGATGTGACAGATATGCATAAACAAAATATCTTATGGTAGAATCATGATTGACATTTTAGAGCAAGTTTTGGGCATATATATACCAAGCAACGGGAGCAGATCAAAGGGAGACATTCACAACACCAAGATTTGTGCTATCCAAGACATTTGAATCCTTTAAAGTTTAAGTAGATAAGTTATGGAACAAATGATGAGTTTGAAATAATTCCATCTCATTATGGCAAGCATCAAAATCTAGAGGCACTACAAATTTGTTGCAACATCTAATCTCGAAGAAAAAATTATTCTATGAACATGTTATACCAAAATTCTCAAGAATATGACAAAGACAAATATTTGAGTTCTTTGGCAACCTATGAGAAGATCTAAGGAATATTATACCATATTATATTGGCCAACTACATTTGTGAACAAGTTCTTGATACAAAACCATTAGAAGTCTATACAAAATATTGGAACTTGTATACCTGAGATTCGAATATTTTGTGATGACACCCAAGATCTTCTATAACACCATGGCTTGCAATTTTTTGTAACAGCCCTGCGTTAAAAATTCACGTAATAAAGTTAATAAAGGAAAAATAAGACCAAGGTCATGGGACACATGTTGGGCACCAAATCGGGCTATCTTTCTGTTGCATTTCCATCACTCTTTTTTACCTTTTTGCATTTATTCACCTATGTTTACTATGCTAAATCCGCGAGGTAATCACCCCTTTTCTGTCTATTGGAATATTTTATTAATGAAGTAAAGTCACGGGGTTTTTCCTATTCACAGCACTAAAACATATGTTTGACCGCAGCTTCTAGAGAACAAATACCAATCTCGCAGTGTCCCGCAGCAGATCTGCAATTCACAGCAATGACCAGCCATAAGGAAGTCGTGTAGCTGGAGTCGCAGATCCCGAACCATTCTTGGACCACTCGCTGATCTTGTCTATCTGGTGTTGGTGCCGTTCCAAACTAATGTACATTTTTGGGTATACGGTTACCAGGTTTTGGGGAAAGATGTTGTTCTCCCTCGCTGTGTATAAAAGACAGGTTATTCCTGTAATTGGGGGACTCCCCATCGATATTGTAATAGCCCTTTACAGATTAATAAAATATCATCTCTTTTGCTGCTCCATTCTTCGCTGTGATCAACGTAACCCTGATTAGAGAGTTGGGCCCGCTCTCCTGATCAGGTGCTGCGTATTTCTATGTGTGTTGTTTGTTATTTTATAGTTGCTGTTACAACTTGTTAATTCCTGTAATTGCTTTTCTTGAGTTCTGTAGCTAGTTAAGTTTTACAACAATGTTTTGAATCTTAATCACGAACCCTTGGTCGGTAACGGATGGTACGCTTGCCCCTGCATATACCTTGCGTGTTGCCTTGAAAGGATACACACCCGGATTGATAAATTAATGTAGGAAAAGGGTGAATAGATTATTCATACCTAAACCCCAACATTTTGGTGTTATTTCTAGGGAGGCTAATAAGGTACAAGACACGATCCGGGCCAACCAGAGGGTCAATCTCTCGTCCTGGGGAGTGAATGAGTTTTCTCACTTTGCTCCAGGTCCTTAGCGTAGGTGTTCCTTTTGCTTGTTTTTATTTGCTTTCCTGTTTTGATTGGGCCACTCTCTTGTCATGGGGAGGGAGGAGTCTTTTGACGCGCCGCTCTTGGCCCTGAGTTAGATTTATTTC
Source organism: Pinus tabuliformis (assembly GCA_031772625.1). Taxonomy (NCBI): domain Eukaryota; kingdom Viridiplantae; phylum Streptophyta; class Pinopsida; order Pinales; family Pinaceae; genus Pinus; species Pinus tabuliformis. The sequence continues at coordinate 1,981,127,592 of CM062817.1, read as the reverse complement.
TTTCAAACCCTTGTGTGTTTTAATTTCGGGAAACCCTAGCTTTTACCCTGGGGAGGGAGGAGTCTTTTGACGCCCTGCTTTAGATCTGGAAGTATTAGGTCTTCTCGGAGGCATGTGTTTGTTCCTGGTTCTTGTCCTGGGGAGGGAGGAGTCCTTTGATGCCCTGCTCCGGGCCTTGAACCCTAGATTCCTGTTTTTTTAGTTGTCTCTCTTTTTGTAAGCTCTTTTGTCGTGGGGAAGGAATGGTCCTTTGACACCTTACTTCAAGACTAGAGCGTTGTAGGTTGATACCCAGACCTTCTGTCATATCAACATTTGTATGAACAAAGAACCAAATAAGAGGGGCAGAGGAAGAGCCCCAAAAAGGGGAGGACCAGACTTGGGAAGAAAGACTTATATCCAGCAAATTATAGCGAAAGCTGAATCAGAAGCATCCTCTCGCGTAGCTGTGAGACCAGGTGCACGGAGAGTAAAGTCTGAGGGACAATCAGTAGATCAACCAGTGTTGTCTACAGCATTTTGTGGTGATTCAACACAGCAAGCCCCTCCAGTAGTTGAGGAGACATCCAGCAGTATACCTGACCAAGGGAACCTTACGCTGGTAATAGAAGGGGAAGAGGTTGCAAGCAGAACATCGACAGGGTCAGGCCATTCCAACAAAGGAAAGGAGGTCGTAGCCGAGGGGTCAAGTCATCAGGACGCAGGGGAAGGAAATGAAGGGGCACTTGCATCACCAAGGGACCAAGGAAGTGCTGTCAAAGCAACCCAAACCCGAGTGGTAAGGAAACCTCGGCATCTTCCACAGAGCCTGTTGAAATACCCAGCGGTTATTGGAGGATATTTATGGCTCCTACAACCTCCACCATCGAATTTCTGATCGGGGATCTGGGAGCTGGTGTGCCCACAAAGCCTATTCCATTAGCAGCCCTACCAAGCTTTCATGGGCTTGTTTCAGAAGACCCCGACATGTTTTTATTCGAATTTGACATAGTGTGCCAAGGGTATGACTACATGACAGACGCCTAGAAGTTAAAAATTTTCCCTGCTACATTAAAAGGGACAGCTCTGTGATGGTTCATGGACCTTGGAGGAAGCTCCATTTCCACATGGGATGATATGCGAACAACTTTTCTGGAAAAATACCAGGATTACTGCAAATCCCGAAACATCAAGGAGGAACTTTTTAAGTTCACACAGAAAGAAGACGAGAGCTTGGAACACTGTGTGGAACAATTTAAGTACACATTACAGAAGTCAAGTCACTCTGACCTAGATAAGGAGATTCTAAAAATTATCCTCCTCCGGGCTTTTCATGAGGACTCTTTGGAACTATTGAACATTGTAGGAAAGGGAGACATCTCCAAGGAAAGCTTTGAAGTTATCTACGAACTATGCATTCAGTGCTCGAGAGGGCTTGCAAGAAATAGACAAGGGATTCACTCAACAAAGGTGTCTGGTGGGGGTGTTACGAAGGCAGAAATCAGAAACCTGCTAGACAATTTGAGAATAGATATCCTGAGTACTCTGTCAGCACAGATGGATATGCTACAAGTAAAACAGAAGCAACTAGAATTGGAAAGGACCATGGCTATATTCTGCCCGAAGTGTAGAAAGAAGCATCCAGAGAGGGAATGTCCATTAAACTCCATAGAGGAATGTGCAATTTGCGAATTAAATCATGCAACAAGCTCATGTCCCTCCTTGCCAGGCCTGAAAGCAATATTTCAAGGGACAGGGGAAGACACAGAGCAATTGTACCTCATGGGGTCTAGAAAGCCATGGCAGCCTCGACCACTAATGGGAAATCAAGGTATGTACTCAAACCCATCTCAATATTTCAGTAATTTCAATATGAATCCTCAGTCCATGCCCTATCCTCCCATGTGGCCACAATACTAGTTTCCACCTTGGCAGCAGTGGAACCCTCAAGCTGGTTTGAGCTCCCCATGGGCTCCAACTTGGCGAGGATCCTCTCCTAGGCAGTTTCCTCAGCTGATGCCACAACAACAACTCCAACTGCCCTCTAATGTGCCTCCTGGTAGTCAACCTGCCCATCCTCAGCTTCCAATTCAACCTAACCCGAATCCCAATAATAAGGGATCTCATTAAACCGACACTCTTAACCTACCTTCGTATAGCATTTCCATTGCAGAGTTGTATGAAATGAATTTGTGATCAGGACGGACAATAGATGTTCAACCTCCTCCGGTTATCATTAAACAACTTGATAGTGAAGGTAAGGAATCAGAATTAATTAATAAAGAACCAAAACAGATTGGTAGAAACCAGGCGCCTCCTGCAAAACAACATCAATCTGAACCACCTTATCCAGAGAGACTAACTTTGAGTAAATCAAGCCCTCAAGATGAATTTGATTTATTAGGTGAATTACAGAACTTATTTATCAAAATTCCATTGTTACAAGCTATGAAGGATGTACCGATATATGCAAAGACTCTTAGGGAATATTGTTCAAAGAAACCTATAAAGAAATCCAAAGACCCCCTTACTATTCATGTCATGGGAAAATTATCAGATTTTATGATGGGAAAGTCAATGCCTGTAAAGTATGGAGATCCAGGGAACCCAATTCTGACAGTACAAATTAATGGGGTAGAGATTCTGAATGTGTTGGTAGACCTGGGTGCTGCCATTAACGTTATCACCACTGAAACTATGCATACATTAGGTCTTTGTAACTTGAAACATACACCTACGGTGTTGGAACTGGCAGACTGATCTATAGTAAAACCAGTAGGGAAGTTAGAATATGTAACAATTTCAGTGGATTCATGGCACTATCCCATAGATTTCCTTATTTTACATACACAATCTTCGGTGGGCGACCATCCTCTGATTTTAGGCAGACCATGGCTGGCTACTGCGGTTGCTTACATTGGATGCCATTCAGGGCACATGGTTATTTCAAATGGGCACAACATTAAGAATTTAGTGTGTTATCCACCTGCAGAACCAAACCCATCCACAAAACCAGCAGGTAACAAGAAAATCTTATCCAAGAAAGAGCCTGAAACGGAAAATGAGGAATTAAGACCAGTCCTCACTATTGGACAAGCCCTTCAGTTAAAAATGGAATCGGAGGATGATGTAATCACCTCTTTTATGGATGATCCTTGCTCTATTTCATAACCAAATCAACAAATCCTTGAATCTGTCCTAAGCTGTGAGACTCAGGAAACTATTGAAACAACAGAAGGATCAGAGGAGCTACCTATTGATGCACCCCATGGAAGTGTCCCAGTGGAATTAGAACCAGGAAAAACCCTGAATATTAATCCAGACCTGTCAGAATCCCAGAAAAAAGCAACTTGTAGATGTCCTTCGGAAACATAAAGAAGCCTTCGTCTGGGATTACTCAGGCATGAAGGGTATTCTTGCTAATTTATGTACCCATCTTATATACATTAAGGAAGATTGCCGTCCTGTGAGACAACCTCAAAGAAGGATGAACCCTACATTGAAAAATGTTGTGAAAGAACTTCAAAAATTATTGGACGTAGGTTTTATTTACCCCATTTCAGATAGCCAATGGGTTTCTCCATTAGTAATGGTCCCTAAGAAAAATGGTAAATGGCAGATATGTGTGGATTATAGAGAATTAAATAAGGCAACACAAAAACATCATTTTCCTTTACCATTTATTGACCAAGTTATGGACACATTGGCTGGCAAAAAGTTCTTCTCCTTCCTAGACGGATTTAGTGGGTATAACCAAATCCAGATAGCTCTTGAAGATTAGGACAAAACCACTTTCACATGCCCCTAGGGAACATTCGCATACCGGGTCCTTCCTTTTGGCTTATGTAATGCACCTGCAACTTTCCAGAGGGCAATTTTGGGGATCTTCTCTGATTTGGTCGATGATAGTGTTGAAATTTACATGGATGACTTTACTCCATATGGGGATTCACTTGTAGAAGGATTGAAAAATTTAGAAAAAGTTTTTGAAAGATGCATACAGGCGCATGTCTCCTTAAGTACAGTAAAATGCCATATGATGATGGAGGAAGGAATTGTTCTGGGACATTTGCTCTCGGCTGAAGGAATCCGGATGGACCCAGCTAAAATAAAGGTAATTCTACACTTTCCGATACCTAAAACACCCACGCAGGTATGCAGCTTTATTGGTTGTGCTGGTTATTACAGGCGTTTTATAGAAAATTTTGCTAAAGTAGCACATCCACTCTTTCAATTGCTGACAAAAGATGCAGATTTTGTGTGGACAGATGACTGTGATGTAGCCTTCATGAAAATCAAGGACTTGGTTTGTAGTGCTCCAATCCTTAGAGGGCCAGACTGGGCATTACCTTTCCACATTCACACGGATGCTTCCAAAGCAACGGTTGGTGCAGCGTTAGGACAACAAGAGGACATGGTACCATATGCAATTTACTATGTTAGTAAGAATTTGGCTCCTGTGGAATTAAATTACACAGTGACTGAAAAAGATTTCCTTGCTATAATCTACGCCCTCAACAAATTCCGGCACTACATTACCGGGTATCCTACCTTTGTACATACTGATCATGCAACTATCAAGTATTTAATGAATAAACCTGTTACCCCTGGTCACAGTACAAGATGGCTTTTGCTACTACGGGAATTTGACATTACTATAGTAGATAAACCAAGGAAGGACAATGTGGTTGCAGATTTCCTGTCTAGGATAGAAAATGATGGTAAGAATACACCAATTGAAGATAATTTTCTAGAGGAACATCTTTTGGCAGTTTCTGCTAACACTCCGTGGTATGCAGATATTGCTAATTATCTTGCTACATGGAAGGTGCCTCGTCATTTGTCATATAAGGAGCAAAGGAAGATTATTCATCATAGTACTCGATATTCATGGATGGAAGGGTATCTCTTTCATACAGGGGTTGACCAACAGATTCGGCGTTGTGTGGCAGAAGATGATATCTATGAGATATTAAAGGTTGCCCATGACGGCCCCTGTGGGGGACATTTTGCAGATAAGAGAACAGGCCATAAAGTGTTGCAGATGGGTTACTACTGGCCTTCCATCTTTTGTGATGCTAGGGATTATGTCCGTAGATGTGATAGCTTTCAACGGATGGGACAACCTGGGAAAGCAGATGAAATGCCTCTACAGCCCCAAGTAGTCCTCGAACCTTTCGAGAAATGGGCCATCGATTTTGTTGGACCTTTCAATCCACCTTCTCATTAGAAAGCTTACATCTTGGTCTGCACCGATTATGTGACTAAATGGGTAGAAGCCAGAGCGGTCACAAGAGCAACAAAGCAAGTAGTGGCAGACTTTCTTTTTGAAGAAATCTTTGCTCGATACGGTACTCCAAGGGAAATTGTGTCGGATGGAGGGACGTAGTTCACATCTCACATGATAGGGAAGCTAATGCAGAAATATGGGGTCAAACATAGAGTGACAACCCCCTATCACCCCCAGGAAAATGGACAGGTAGAAAGTACAAACAAGATATTGGAAAATATCTTGACAAAAACAGTAGCAAGTCATCGCAGGGACTGGGCACAGAAACTTCCAGAAGCTTTATGGGCGTATAGAACAACATGGCAGAAATCAATCGGGTTTTCTCCATTTGAATTAGTCTATGGGAAATCCCCCTTGTTTCCGGTAGAATTTGAGATCAGTACACCCATAACAGCTCTAGAAGTAGGTCTAGACCTATTAGAAGCACAGAAACACCGACTGGAAGAACTAAATGAGTTGGACGAGATTCGATTAGTAGTTTTCCAGAAGACTACTGCTGTTCAACAACAGAGAATGAAATGGCATGATAAATTTATCAAAAGTAAGGTGTTTCATGTGGGGGATTGGGCATTACTTTATGACTCCCGATTTAAGGATTTCAAAGGCAAGCTTTGCACTCGCTGGATGGGACCATATGAAGTGGACACAATGTTTGACAATGGAACGGTTAGACTAATTACAATAGATGGGAATCATACCTCGTTCTTAGTAAATGGACACCGTCTAAAACTATACCACCGTCCAGCCTCTAGAGATGCCTTTGTCAAACACCTTTCTGATTCATCTGATTTAATGGTTGTTGGAATAAAGGACACTCTCACTCTACTCTATAATATATATATATATATATATATATATATATATATATACTATTATTACTTACTTGTTTGTATTTTGCAGGAATAACAAAGGAATATGGCCAGGAGAAATGTAACACTCGGCGCTGTTACTCCACCGGTGCTACTATCAAGCTGTTGCTATTACTCCAATGATGTTGTTACTCCAATGGTTCTATTACTCCAATGGTGTTGTTACTCCACTGGTGTTGTTACTCCGTCAGTGCCGTTACTCTGTTGGCGTTGTTACTCCGCAACTGTTATTACTCCACCAGTGCTGTTACTCCACAACTGTTGTTACTCTGCCAGTGCTATTACTCCGTAACTATTGTTACTCTGTCGTTGTTGTTATTCCACCGTTGCTGTTACTCCATGTTGTTGTTACTCCCTGCTGTTGTTACTCCCTGTTGTTGTTACTCCATCAGACATTTTGTTGTTACTACACCACAAGGTAGGTCCCCAAGTACGTCTCCACTGACTTTTATTGATTTAATTAAAATATTCCAAAAAGACATCAATACGTGCCGCGGACGGCCGTAATTAAATTTCGGGGGGGGGGGGGAACCGTCATAAGAAATGACAGCGTACCACGAAAATGCATTCATGACACATGATTCATACCAAACTAAATCTAATGATTACGGTACTTCGTAATCACGACCTTGACTCCTTGGAATGCGTATTCATACACGAAGAGTCATAACCAGTCACCTCCCCAACACGCTGCATTAAACCACTAAAATATCCAACCCGTATCGCCATAACCCGCCATAACCAGTGTTGTTTCATCCATTTTTCCCAAAGCGACCATGAAGTTATTACAGTTGACAACAGTTTGGATCCCTGCATTTTCCCCTACCAGCTAACTGCATTCATCGTGTTGATCCCACCTTTATAGCGATGGGTGGACGGTCTGTGCGGCATGAGCCAGAAGATACAACGAGAGTTCGGAATAGTCAGGAGGTATGGCAGGTCTTTGAAAACGCAGGATGGAATGTCTATGTTGACAGGTTGAGGGGGTCGAATGAGGAAATTGCGGCAGAATTTGCACTCAACTTGGGAGAAGAAAGCTCTTGAGTCCACGAGATAGAAGTCCTTGTTACGGAGGAAGCCATTACAGAAGTTAGCGAGCTCCCTCAAAATGGACAACGATGGTTTTCAAGAAGGACTTCCCTCTCGGAGTTTCCCAAAGCCTTTTTGCAGGCAGGACAAAGCGTCACACAGAAGGGTCGAGGATACGATTGGCACTCGCTACTGCATCCATGGGGAGGGGTAGTAGAGTTTGTCATAAAATATGTAACTTGTGAGGGGAGATACTCCACTATATTCAAATATCATTTCCGAATATTAGCTCACCTTCGATTCCCCCAAGCAGAGGCCTTTTCACTAAATTTGCCTTATTTCTTACTGAGAAGTCTTCAGCTGATGGCGCATTCAGCTCAAAGGTCACAATAGGTGTTGGCGGTCATTACCCACCATGGGCTGATCCAGTTGTTGGTGATGAATGCCATCAGATGAATCCCGATCCCGTGGGAACTATTTTGGGATTCCACAGAGGAAGAGATAGCAGCTGCTGTGGCCGCCAGGGAAGATGAACCAGAAGCCATGGAGGAAGAAAATGCAGGAGAAGATGATTATGTTGACCAGGAGGAGCCAGAAGAGATGGAGATGGAAGTTGAAGAATTCGAAGAAGAGGCTGCTCCCCAAGAGCAAGCCGAAATTGTGGAACCGATGGAAGACGTAGGAGTCGACACAGAAAGGCCCACTAGTACCGCGGCCGAGGCTGATCCACAAGAACCAGCCTCGACTGTGGAGCTAGCAGAGAAAATTGATAGCATGACAACCGCAGAGGCAGTACCACAACAAGAAAGGACAGGAGAATTGGTCGATATTGCGACCGAAGGGACCCCACAAGGACTCCCTGCCACCATGGAGCTGATGGAGGAAGACAACCCGAATGAAGAAGAGGTCGTGACCACCCCGACCATAGAACCAATGGAAGAGGAGGAACTAGGACAAGAAGGGCTCAGAGCTAGGAAAACCATGGAACCTGTGGAGGAAGCTTTGGGAGAACTAGGGCATGAGGCTGGTGCTGACCCATAAGAACCAGCATTAACCTCGGGACCGAACACTGAAAATCCCTGCCAGTTTTCATTTTTCTCCTCCATCTCAAGAGGAGCAAGGTATCTCATCCCCTCGGCGCACAAAAGAAGATCTTACTATTCCTCTTGCTTTGAATTTATCACAAAGACCACAACCGGGTGGGATAGATGCTGCCTAGGTAATAAGCACCTCGGAACCAGAAAGGAGAGAAGAGGCAGAGGTCCCTGAGGCAGGGGAACCGGGTGGGGTTCCAGGAAACACATTAACTGGATAGCACCTCACAAGGGTACCATTGATCATTTTGAGCACACAACAAAGGGAAGAAGTCGTTGGTGAAGAGGAGGGACCAAGTGAAGTGGTCCCGACGAATGAGCCAGTGGTAAAACTAGGCGAGAAGACCGTGAAGCAAGAAATAATCGAAGAATAACGGACAGTGGAGGAAAACCTGATAGTTGGCATGGCAGAAGTCATCCCGAGGGATTTGCCTCCAGCTGTCAAAACTAAGGAAGTTTTGGTTAAGCAAGAATGGGTGGAGCTGTGTGAACAACGAAGACTCCCTGTCAAGAAAAAATACCAACTGCAATTTAAAGAAACAATGCGGCTTAAGATGGAGGTCAGGAAACTAAGGAAGCAGGTACACAAATTGCAGAAGTGGATGAAGAAATACAAGCGGTAGGCCAAAAAGTCCAAGGCCATAGTAGTAGAAGTAGAGACTCAAGTGGACCAGATAGCCACAACTTCTGCTACCACTCAAACAGACCTGGTCGAGCGATTGTTTGAAGACCATGAGTATGCCTTAACGGCCGAAGTACAGACTTGGAAATCTACTGTAGCTCGGTATCAAAATGAGGTCAGAAGAACTCAGGAATGAGCCTCCACAACCATTTTTGAATATGTGGAGCGCATAGATGTCATGAAATTGAGGCATGCGAAGCAGCAACTCAAGATGGAGTAGTTGGAAAAGCAAGTGGCAGAGCTGAAAACTGATAAGGAGCAGATGTTTAACTTGGTGCAAGAGGTGATGGCATGTCGTCCCCTTGCTTCTTGTTATTCTCTATTCTTGCATGAACGTTTTCTTTTATTTTGCATGGAGAGCATTAAGAATGAAAGTAGTTATGAAATAAAGGACGGTGTACAATTCCTCCGCATAATGAGGAGCCGTGACGTGCCAACTCAACATTTGATATGTGAGTTTTACCTGCATGGGTATCTATTGCAGATGGACAAAGAATTTAACCCGATCCCATATGTGGGGGACATTCATTTAAGGGCCCTCACCTCTTGTACTTTTAATCAGATCAGCTGGCAGAAGGCCTTTAATACATTTGAGTCCAATCAGGTTACCAAATCATTTATAGTAAGAGGAGAACATGAAAGGTCAATCACCATGTTCACTAAACACAACACCTTTTTGGGAATTGAGGGGAATTGAGAAAGAATGTTGAGTACACAAAAATGGTGCCTTGATCTTTGTGTCAGGCGATTAGTCACATTTCAAGATGAGGCCCGTGATTGATGTTAGAAAAGGTGGATGATGTCACCTACAACTGTCCGGAACAGGGAACCTTTTGGGGCATAGAGAAAAGTGGCTAAGCTTTGTTGAAGAATCTAGGGCAATTAGGTTAATAAGATTCTTCTCACGATGATAACTATTTGTGATGTACTTTTTACTTTTTCTTATTAACACGATGTTCTCTTATTATTATTAGAGTGTGTTTTCTTACTTCATCAGATAGTTTCCAAAACAAAAGAGACAAGAACAAAAGATGTTGGCTTTCTTCAAGGGCCAAAACCTCTCACACTTTGAGAGGAAAACTTGCACAAATTCTTCCTATAGAGATTCAAATTGACGAATACTAAGACCATGACCCTTGACCTATTTGGCCACTCCAAGACCAAGACACCAATCCTCTTGTTTGTCATTGCTGAGATCATCATCACTGCTGCAACAATGAGGCCACCACTACTGCACCACCGAGATCATTACTGTTGCACCTTCATCGAGATCTTCAACATAACAACGAGATCTCTCTCTCTCTGTCTCTCTGTCTCTCTCTCTATATATATATAGATATATAGATATAAGAGTTGCACCTAGATTCACCGAGATCATGATCTTGTAACTATGCCTTCATCAAGATCATGATTGTATCTATACTGAGACCATGATTACATCTATGCCGAGATTATGATTGCATCTAGATGTATGTCGAGACAGAGTGTATTGTTGTGGGATCACCGAGATCCTCCTTATCACAAATATGCCGAGATTGCAAGGAGACATGTCCGAGCCCTTTTCTATGGTATCTGAGACTGCTTCTGTGATCACTGTATTGGTAGGTCGAGACTGTGAGGAGTTCGAGACTTCATCTCTGTGGTACTGTTGTGTCACTTAAGAACCCCCCATTATTATTAAATAAGTAACTTAATTGAATAATGGGGACCTTTTTTTTTAATCCAAAGGTCTGTGTGATGGGTTTTTGTTACTTCTAGGGCCTTATCTCGACCTTCACGAAACCTAACCCTTGAAATGTGGAAATTATGATAACTTATAGATAATTTTTTTTAACTCTAATAGTTTTATGGAAGCGAAGAGAGCAATGGCAACAACAAATGCAATCATTGCAGTACTCGGCCAAAGTGCCTTGATTCCAAACCTGCAACCTGAGCCATCGATGCTCAATCACTCTCTTGCAGCCCGTCTAGTTATCGGATCTGGAGCATGCTCTATCTCTCCTCCTTGCCGGAACTGGACCCTTACTACCACGCCCCTGCTGAAAGACAAGCCCTGGACTGGATCAAGCGTCGTTTTCAATTTGTCTGCCTCTGAGGTTGACCTTATCTCTGCTCATGCAATATAGACTAGGATCACCATCAAAGGAAGGGGCAGCCGTGGGTTTGAACCTTAGACGCAGGATCTAATCGTTTTCTGTGGGTATCGGAACCATGCCCTAGTTCTGGTGCATTCTGCAACTATATGGCCTTAGATATGGGGTTTCTCCCCCCTAACAGGAAATATTGCAGTAGAAGGCTGCATGATTTGGCCCGATCTATACCAATATACTCAGATCTGAGGGTTACCACAGCTAGGTGAAAAGGAGAAATCGACGGGGATGCGTGGCAAAGCAAGAAGGGAGGTAAAAATGCTGGATAGCAACCCAAATACAGAGAAACAAGACTCAATCAACGCTCAGATATGCCATGATCCATTAGATATGGACCCCTGGACAGAGAAATGTTGTTTGAATGGCGATGATCTAGGGTTTGTCCGACAGATCGTCTCGGCCTACTACGTATACATCAACAAACACCAGATGACAGCCATAAAGGAGCACGCCCAGGAATACAACTCCGATGCGAGTTTTTAGATCTCTGAGGCGGCCATATTGCAGGAGAGAAACTTGAGTGCTGATGGGGCTGGAACTAGCAGATTGCACAACATCATTTATGTGGTAAGGGCCAAACTGTATTTTATATACCGTCCCTATATACCCGAACTTGTCCAAGATTCTTTTGTAGGGCCAATGCACAAATCTGGATCGAGCATCCTGGCCAGGGAAGGCAGTCAATTGCTTAGATCCGCTATTGAACCAATAGATCTGGAACTTAAAAGAACCAACAACCTTCACAAAAACCAGATCTGGGGACACATAACCGACAGGATACCCCTATGCCGTGAATCCTGGGCCATAAGCGCAGAGGAACGCCATTAGTATGGTGATGATCTGGGGCATGGGATCAGGACGATCCGAGCAATAGATCGGGGGAAAACTCAGTCGGACTCAAGCCCTAGAGAGGCAGATCTTACACAGCTCTTCATTAAAGCACTAGCAGGCAAGCATTACTGCTTGAGGCTATGGAGAGGCTTAAACATCCAGGACCTACGGAACAAAATACAGAACCTACTTGGTATATTAGAACAGAGGCAAAATCTTATCTACAAGGGACGTAGCTTACATGACAGCTACACCCTTCAGGATTACAACATAACCACAGACTCGACCATCATCATCAACCTCCGTTTGCGAGGTGGATGCTCTGGAACCAGCTCAAAGAATAAAAGCTCCAAGAACACATTCTCCTTCAAGGACGCTGTAAAAGGTAAAGGGAAAGTGCAAGCCAATCGTGCAACAACTCCTGTACTTCCCTGGCCTTACATCGTTGAACAAAAAACTGAGAATCTTGCTCGCACCATTGCAATGCCTGAGGTAAATGATCTGTACTCAGATCTATATGCCCACTCAGTTATTTGTAGATTCAATAGGTTTTTGCCCAGATCAGGCGATTTGCACCACTGGATCCACACCACCTGGACAACAAACTGTGAGATTTACTTATGCCCTAAAGGCTTTTTTATAGTAAGATTCAACACAGAACAGGAAAAGGAATACATCCTTAATAAGGGGCCATGGTTCTGGGGCAGCACAGGGCTCTACATCACTCCATGGTTTCCAGATTTCAATGCCAATACAATGGTGGTATCAAAGATGCCAGTCTGGGTTAGGCTGCACAACCTCCCATTACACTTCTGGCACCACAAGGTTTTAATTGCTATAGGGAACACCTTGGGGAAATTTTAAAAAACTGATGAAGATAGACTTACAAAGGGAATATTTACCTTCGCTAGAATATGTGTTGAAGTAGATCTCAGCCAAGGACTACCAGAAAGTATAATACTAAATTTTAATAATACTCAGTGGACACAATCCTTGGATTACGAAAACATAGCATTCCAATGTCGAGGTTGCTTAAAAACAGGTCACCTTCTCAGTGCTTGTCCACAAGTAAGAAACATCCCCAATCGGAACAAGCAGCAACAGAGGAAGCCTAAAGGATAGCAAAACACAGCCATTGGATGAAGAAGAAGACACAACAAGCACTACAGAATTCAAATCAGAAAAGGATGAACAAAAAGCCCAACCCAACACGCAAATGCAAGAGGAAGCCCCCAGCAACCCACTGCAAAAACAAGACCCAAAGATAGCAGGAAATGAAATATCAGACAACAAGAGAACTCATGGATCAGAGGGATCTGATTTGGACAAGGACTCTCCCATAACTATAACAGAAAATCAGCTCTCCATTGTAACCACTACCCCCAACTCTGGGGTATGGTGAAAGGTGGAGAAAAATAAAGGGAGAAAAGAATAGCTCTTCATACTTCATTTTTCATTTTTTTTTATTTTTTTTGGTTTCGGTGAAAACTGGAACAGTATCTTTGCATATGCTTTTAGCATCTACAAAATGTAATTTTATCTTATGAATAAAATTACGACTTTTTCCACGGGGAAAAAATGGGGACCCTTTTAAATTTTAAGTATAGAGTCTTTAATAAAATGGATAAAAATAAAGTGTCAAAAAATTAAAATAAAGAACCATCCTGACCCTAGGTCTTAACATCCTGACCCTAGGTCTTAACTCCATTAATATTAAAAAGGACTTAAAGTTGAATAGGTCTCAAGTATTTCGCATATTGCTAATCGCAAGTGAGTAAAAGTGTCATGCTAAGTCAAAGCGCAATGCGAGAATACCTGACCTAACCCACCGCGATAAAACTCCTAATTGAGTTTAAGTGAAGAAAAGACCCCCTCACATATGAATAATATTTCAAGTCCCGCGGATAAGCCACGTAATATCACAAAGGGAAATATCACATTCCCCCAATGTTATTATAAACTCAAAACCTCGATAAATCTTTTCCTGATATTGCAGAACCTTATCGCCATATTCGCATCGCAAAGATTTAAAGCGATCTTCCCTCAAGAAACGCCAATTGCGATAAATCATGCAATAAGTTCCCTAATCGTATCTCTTAGCTAATGTTGCAAATTGCATATCACAAATGTTCCCTTCGCAAATCTACCGATGATCATATCGAAAACTTGCGATGCAATGAAATATGGAAACATGAATATTCCAATTTAATTTGTCCTTGAATTAAATTGTGAATTAAAATTGAATTTAGTCTTAACAACTACTTGGAAATAATTAATTGATTAATTTTAAATTAATTAGTTGGAGAAATTCAAGTTAGAAGTCTTTCTGAAGTCATGCAAGAGTTATACCTTAAATTAAGGAGATAAGATTGAGTTATATTTGAGTTGTAATTAGTTAACTCAGTTTACTGAGTTAAGTCCAATTAAATTAGTTCCAAACTGTTTGAGGAACTAATGGTGAGTTAACAGTCAGTTGATGCATGCATGCACTAAACTAGTGCTACTCCAGTTAATTGAAGATTCACTCATCAAAAACTCATTCATGTATATTTTGAGAAAGACCCAGTCGAGATTAAAGTCAAGGACAATGTACTATCAGTTGCATGTGTTTTCTCAAAGAGAAAAGTCATGCATGAGTTAAGGATTTAATCCTTAAGGATTGTGCAGTTTTGGAGGAGATCATCCGCTTGGTAATAGGAGAATCATCCACAAGGAACAACACAAGGAAATTGGAACTTGGAGGGCAGAGAGGAAGGCTGGAGAGAAGCCAAGATTGCCTGTGAGTATCTGTGAGGATTGTACTGAGAGCTAAGGCTTTGTATAATTCCTATGTATTTCCACCATGTATGATGATACAATAGTGTGGGGTTTTTAGCTGAGGCTTTCCCAAAGTATTTTAATTTGTATTGTGCATTGATTCTTCTTCTTCTGGTTATATTGTTCAGTTCGATCTTTAAGCTCCCGCAAATTGATAGTAGAAGTAGGTTATAGTATTCTACTTTAATTTATATTGCTTTATCAGGTTAACCTACCATCAATTTTTCTCCATGGTATCGGAGCTGGATTTGTAGAAATTTTCTACATGGTATCGGAGCTTTGAACAGTATATTGAGAAGAGAATTCGAATTTTGAAGTTCGGGGTTGCAGCTACAAATCGAATTCATATCATACTTCAAGGTTGGCCAATGGCGTTCTATGGTTTGAGACTCGAGTATGCCTTGGAAGGTAGCTCGAATTACATAGCATGGAAAGATAGAATGGAAGCTATATTAGAAGACAATGGCTTGAAGGAATTCATTGATCAAGAAATCCCAAAGCCTGCTTCAACTAATGCACAAGAGTTGGCTGAGTGGAAGAAGTGTGTGGTGAAGGCGAGACGGATCATCCTTGAGGGATTTCGAGACCATATTGTCTCGAGACTTCATGGGAAGGATACTCCATTTTCAATGTGGAAGACATTGAAGAACCTCTACCAGAACATTAACGACCAGAGGAAATTGGTGCTCAAGGATAAGCTTCGAAGAATCAAGATGGAGAAGGGCGATACTATTTCCACATATCTGAACAAGCTCACCACCTGTAGAGATGAGCTTGGCAGTGTGGGAATAACTACTATCGATGATGATATGGTGAGCCTCGCTCTCCTTGGCCTTCCAAAGAGTTGGAATAGCTACCAGGACTCTGTGAATGGAAGGGAGAAACTGCTAGATTGGGAACGACTGTGGTCAGATCTCATGCAGGAGGAGATTAGGAGGAGCACATGAGATGGTTCTTCATCCAAGAATGATGATGAAGAAAATCTGGCCTTAGCAAGTAAGGCAAGGAAAGGGAAGGGGAAGGCTTCCCATTTCAAATCGAATTCTTCTCATGGAGGGAAGAAGGGTGACATGTCTAAAGTAAGATGCTTTAATTGTCATAATGTGGGACATTATGCGACTAATTTCCCATCGAATAAGTCCAAGAAGGGATCCTTGGAAGGATCGGAAGGTGAGGCATTAGCCTCTAAGTTCGAAATGGACTTTACCCTCATCACATGCATGGTGTCATCGATGATGGGTTGTGTCTAGTATCTTGATAGTGGAGCCTCATTCCACATGACCGGTGATAAAAATTTATTCAGTGCCTTGGAGGAGAAAGACCTCAAGATGCGCATAGAGATGGGTGACGACGGAAGGTATAGTGTTTCAGAAGTGGGCACGATTGCTTTTCAAAGGGAGCATGGAGCTCCTCTCACCTTGATAGTTGTGAAGTATGTGCCTGAACTGAAGAAGAATTGGATATCAGTCGCGATGTTGGAGGACAAAGGCTATGATGTTGTCTTCAGTAAAGGAAAGGCGTTCATAAGACACATAGCCACGGATCAAACCAAGTGGATAGGGATTCGGGTGAAGAATCTCTAAAACTAGAGGTAGATGATTATGCAACATTGAGAAAGAAAGCATAATTGGTGCAAAGCTAAGACATTGGCAAGTTGTGGCACAGGCGGTTGGGCCATTTGCATCATGGGCTTTGGAGATAATGTAACATATATCTACAGGACTTCCCAAAGGTAAACTTGAGCAAGTTGACACATGCAAAGGTTGTACCTTGGGAAATTACACCAAATCTTCCTTTCATGATCGACAGTCGAGCAGAGGCTATCTTAGAGCGAGTTCATACTGATTTGTGTGGACCATTCTCGACGACATCCATAGCGAAGCAAAGGTATTATGTGATTTTCATTGATGACTATTCTCGTAAATGCTGGATTTATTTCATGCAGAAGAAGGACCAAACCTTCACAAAGTTTTGTGAGTTCAAAGCTTTGGTCGAGAAAGAGTCAGGGAAGAAGATCAAGGCCTTGAGAATTGACAACGGTGGAGAATATGTCTCTCAAGAGTTTAAGGACTTCTGTGCAGCGGAAGGAATTAAACGAGAGTTTACGACACCTCATAACCCACAACAAAATTGGGTGGTTGAGAGGAAGAACAAAACTATTGTAGGGGCAGCACGGGAAATGTTGCATGACCAAGTCCTACCACTTCACTTGTGGGCTGAGGCATGCAACACAACGGTCTATTTGCAAAATAAAAGCCTGCATTGCATACTTGGGATGAGGACACCAGAGGAAACTTTCTCCAGTAAGAGACCAGATGTGGGTCACTTCAGGATATTTGGCTCATCGATATATTACCATGTGACAAAGGATGCACGGAAGAAGCTTGAGCCGATAATAGAGTTTTGGATACTTGTGGGGTACACTGATACACCTCACAATTTTCGGGTGTACTTGCCTACCAGTCGGAGGACAGTGGTTCGCAAAGATCTTAAGTTTGATGAGCAGAAGGCCATGCGAGTTTCCCTTGAGAGGGAGCTCCAACTACAGGCTGTGGAGGAATTGTTGGTTCCTAAGGAGGAGGAGCCTCAGACTGATGCGGAGCAGTCGCATGCAGAGGTTCTAGGAGTGGAGACATCCACTCAAGTAGATTCTTCCTGAGATGGACGGAAGCGCACAAGAGAAGGTGACATATTGTTGGAGGATGCGAGAGAGAATGTGGGAGCACCATCTTCTTAGCGCAGAAAGAGGAGGTCAGCTGAGAGGTACACTGGATACATGGCCCTTGCTGGGGAATGTGTTGAGACCGAGCCATCTTCCTTTGAGGAGGCAGTTCAGCAGTCGATTTGGGTTGAAGCTATGGTGGAGGAGTATGAATCCATAGTTCATAACAATGTTTGGGACGTGGTTCCGAGACCGAAGAACAAGTCAGTTGTGAGTTCTCGTTGACTTTACAAGGTAAAGCAAGCTACTGATGGTAGTGTGGAGAAGCATAAGGCAAGATTTGTTGCCCATGGCTTTTCACAGGTCGAGAGGATCATGTTGCTGCAGTATATTTCGACAGAGGAGCAAGATGCTGACATTTTGACAAAGGCATTGTCAAAGTGTAAATTTGAGTTCCACAGAGACAGGATCAAGGTGGCAGATAATCCCTTTCTTGTTGAGAGGGAGTGTTGAAATATGGCAACAAGAATATTCCAATTTAATTTGTCCTTGAATTAAATTGTGAATTAAAATCGAATTTAGTCTTAATAGCTACTTAGAAATAATTAATTAATTTATTTTAAATTAATTAGTTGGATAAATTCAAGTTAGAAGTCTTTCTAAAGTCATGCAAGAGTTATCCCTTAAATTAAGGAGATAAGACTGAGTTATATTTGAGTGTGATTAGTTAACTCAGTTTACTGAGTTAAGTCTAGTTAAATTAGTTCCAAACTGTTTGAGGAACTGATGGTGAGTTAACAGTCAGTTAATGCATGCATGCACTCAACTAGTGCTACTCCAGTTAACAGAAGATTCACTCATCAGAAACTCATGCATGTCTATTCTGAGAAAGACCCAGTTGAGATTAAAGTCAAGGACAATGTACTATCAGTTGCATGTGTTTTCTTAAAGAGAAAACTTATGCATGCAGTCAAGGATTTAATCCTTGAGGATTGCGCAGTTTTGGAGGAGATCATCCACTTGGTAATAGGAGAATCATCCACAAGGAACAACGTAAGGAAATAGGAGCTTGGAGGGCAGAGAGGAAGGCTGGAGAGAAGCCAAGATTGCCTATGAGCATCTATGAGGATTGTACTGAGAGTTGGCTAGTTGTGAGAGCTAAGGATTTGTATAATTCCTATGTATTTCCACCATGTATGATAATATAATAGTGTGGGGTTTTTAGCTGAGGCTTTCCCCAAAGTATTTTCATGTGCATTGATTCTTCTTCTTCTGATTATGTTGTTCAACTCGATCTTTAAGCTTCCACAAATTGATAGTAGAAGTAGGTTATAGTATTATGCTTTGATTTATATTGCATTATAGGGTTAACCTACCATTAGATTTTCTACATTTCTCATCGCAAAGATTTAAAGCGATCTTCCCTCAAAAAACACCGATTGCAATAAATCATGCAATGAGTTCCCCATCGTATCTCTTAGCGAATGTCGCAAATTGCATATCACAAATATTCACTTCGCAAAGCTATCGATGATCATATCGAAAACTTGCGATGCGATATAATCCAACGGGATGCTGACCTGTCCGAAAGACATGTGAAACCCACATTTCTTCATTTATTATCAATTATAACGATATTAATGGACCTCGATTATGTGAATGATTTGGTTGATTTCATTGAGAATTTTGAGATTTTTGTGTTAAATGCCTATTTTCATGCTATTTTACCATTCTTGCCATAAGTCTCAAATGCTAAGTGTTGCTCCTTATTCTTACCATATTTTCTCTGTCACAGGCTAGTCCCGAGAAACAAAGCTTAGGTGAAATGTTGAGAGCTCCAAAGAAGAATAAGAAGAATGTGGTTCCACCACCATCGACTACAACTACTACAGAAGTAACTGAAATGCCTCCATTATTCTCAGACACTACGTGTACTACAGGCTAGAAGTTCTTCCTGGGAAGTGATATACATATTATTCGAGGAAGAAGAACCCAGGGTAGTTGTCAGATAGGCTACAATGGATGATACTACATCGACATCTGAAACCACTTGGGCAGATGTTGCCAACTCTCATCTCCATCGGATAATTTCTCGGGCAAAGATAATGCCATATACAGACTTAGTCAAATGGGTAATTGACGAAGTGAATATCGTCGACAGGACTTTCATAACCTTGAGGACACATACGAAGATTGGATCGTTCAGAGTCGAAGACCTCCGAAAGATGTACCATCTACCAGAACCCCAGAAGATATACAATGCCCAATTTATTCAAAAGTTCACAGATGAGCATCTAGTTCAGTCATACCCAATCAGGTAGTGGAGGAATGAGCCAAGCAAACACAAACATGACGATAAGGGTATGTATTCCCTAACTTCTCTTGCTGGTCCTTATTGTCATATCATAGCTATGATGTGTAGGTTATTTAGACAACCTAATACATAGAAATTCACTATAGAATGGGTTACCCTAATAGAAGTTGCCTCAAATGCCTACATTATGGATTGGGCTACCATTTTGTCAAACAATTTGGCCACTCAAATTCTAGCATATAGAAGTAAATATAATATTTATGCCAAGGATACTCCCCCCTTTTTCATGAGAGCTTATATTATGGATGCACTATGCTTTATGTTTAGTCAATTCAATGTTCTAAAATTGTTTACATAAATTATCAACCAGAGTTTGTAAACTTGTGAAGTGCAAGTGCACTATATATGCTAGAAGCCTTTTTGAGTTTATTAAGATGATGATCATGTTTGTTTTAAGGATTTTCTTTATTCCTATGTTCCTAATGAAAACTAAATATTTACAATTAAATTCCTACAATCAACTCTTAAAAAAAAAAAGAATAGCTATCATGATCCTATTTAACTGACTATTGTTAGTTTCAAAAGAGTTACTATGCAAGGTGATAAAAACAAAACTACCTAAACTACTTATGTTCTAGAAAGACAATTATTTCTGCTCTACAAAGAATCACTTCTATTCAAGAATAAATTTATAAAGCAATCTATGTTAAGATCTACGCACTGCAATTAACAATCTTACTTGAAAAAAAAAAAAAAGTAGAAAGAATGCAATCTAAACAAACATATTTTCTTATGAAATGAAGAGGATTATGTACATAGTCCTATTTTAGAAAGCACACAAATGATTCGAAATCGACAAACAACAAATGAAACACTGTAAACAAGTAACTACAAAGAAATTGAAACTATGATAATGCAATTATGGAAATAACAAAAACGAAATGAACTGAACTAAATGATAAAATAATAAACCTTGACTGTCTATGGGGGCCCTCCACAAAACAACAGGTTTTACAATTTCAATTCAACAGCTAACTGTGCATGATATCGATGAGAATGCTTCTTCAATTAAAAAGGAACAGAGTTATGAAATTTCAAACTATCAATTAAATATTACATATATGTCTGTGTGTGTCCCGCTTTCTGTTTACATAATTATATATATAACATTCTTGCTCAACATATTGACACTTTCATGCCTAAAAAACATAAAACAATCCTAATCTAAATGCTAATCTTATAACAGAGAATTTAACGTTTCTCAATGATTTTCTATTTGGAAAGCAAATTGGAGAGTCGTGATCTATTTGAACTCTCGCTGCTCTGTTTATCCACGTGTTGACTTGCTTCTTTGACTGCGCCACTGGGCAATTTCCTTGATGATTTGGCTGGGACGAATAGGAGGAGATCCATGAGGAGATCAATCCCCATCTGCCCATGTGTTTCTTTTCTTGGCTGGCGTATTGGAATTCGACAAACCATGGAGATAGCTGTTGAATCATGAAACAACTACAAAATCGTGTTAATTCCGTAGCTATTACAATCTTTAACTTAATAATAAGGCACAATAAATATGAAAAATAAGACATCTGAGTACCTTACCATGTCAAAATCTATAGTTTTACTGTTTATTTGAGTTGATAGCAATGATGAAAAGAGGAAAAATGGATGGAAATGGTGTCAAAAACAAAACAGTCATGAGACTCTACATTCCCCCATGCTGAAGTCTTTGTATGTCCTCATGAAAAACACAAAATTGATGTCTCCTGTTTAATTACTACATTTCTTTTGAAACCTATACAAGTACATCCAATTTCATATTTTTCCCTTTCTTTCCACCCACAACCATTCTTGGTTTTTTCATGAGAATCTTGTACTTCAGGTTTATGACTTGCCTTTGTAGAGCTCTATTTTTCTGCTTCAGCTTCTTGTTTTTCTTATACCACATACTTAGGTGTAAAAGGAGATTGTCACTCTTAGCCATTTGGATCTCACTCTATGACTTTAGGGTTTGATTCTCCTTTTGAATGTACCTATTTAGTGTCTCCAACTCGAAAATTTATTGTTTGAAAACATTTATTACCGAAGGTTCTTGTGGTTTACTAAACTGGACTTCTTCTTGATTTGAAGCTGATGTTTTTTCCGCATCTCTTTTCTCCAGAGACTTAATATAATCATAAATCTCTTGCTGTACAGGATCAATTTCAGGTGTTCTTCGGCCTAGAATTTGAGGAAGTGTGATGAAAATTGGCAGAGAAACCCTTGAATCTTCCTCTGCTTCTAAGTTGATATGCTCCATACTTTTTGTAGGTCGTTCTTTTGTTGTTGGATTAAGTCTGGTACTTCTTCTTAAGTTTGTCATAGGAGGCATTTGAATTTTTTCTTTCTTTCTTTCTATCTAAGGCTTGTCTGTTTTGGGTGTGTTCTATGTCTTTAGGCTAGATTTCTTTCTTCTAACATCTTTCTTGTTCATATTCTCTAAAATTTCTGCAAGAGGAATGTCATCCTCTAACTGCTCATGTGATTGTTGTTGTCCTTTTTCTACTGGTCCTTCATTTTTTCTTTTTTCTCCCTCTCTTAGCCTTGTTGATGCTTGGTTGTTCTTTTCCAACTGGTTCTTCAATTTTTCTTTTTCTCCCTCTCTTGGCTTTGTCACTGCTTGGTTGTTCTTGGTTATCTTCCTTAAAATGGTTCCTCACTAAAAAGCTTTCCCATTATCACCCATATTTTTAAGATGAAATTCAACAAGGATTTTAATAAGACCATGGTGACACATGGTGTTGTCTATAAACTGATTTTTCCTTTGATTATCTTTCTTAGACTATTAAGTAAGAAATATGGAAGGTTTATTTCATTATCCTCAATAAAATTCATCAGTAGTCGGATATGATAGAAAAACATGCATCCAAACCTTCCTTCACAAGTAACGAATTTTTGAATTATCATAAGTGAATTTCTCCACTTACTTTTCACTGTTGTGCTCGGAATGCCCTTCTTGAAAATGGTAGTGTCCATGCTAGGGTTCTTCAGAAAAACCTTATAGTCTTCTCTCTCAATACCTTTGTTTTTAAACCATTTTTCTCCAATTCGAGGCAATTTAGTTTCTTCGGCAACAAAGGATTTTTTCATTGTAAATTTTATGTCCCCTATCTCGACTTCCACCCCATTAAAGGCTCTGGTGAACGACTTAGTTACTTCGTAGTGGAAACCGTCAAATTTCTCTACAAACTCCAGCCACTGCACTGTCTGCAACAAATCCCTTGCCTATGGATATCCTTCTAAAAAAATTCTTCCTGTTGGTTATGTTCTGACTATAACTCCCATGGTTGAGAAGCTTTGTCTCAAGATTATTTGTTTGACAACGTATGAAGGTTTCAGAGTAATGAGGATGAGAGTGTGAATGATGGGAGTGTAAGTGGTAAGGGCATGAAGAAGTGCGATATAATCTAACCATTGAGAGCGTGAATGGGCATGATTTGGGCGATTGAATCAATAAAATCAGGATGTGGGTTGGAGTGTAGGTATAATGATGAGGATTGAATGGCAGATTAGATCCGATTTGACACGATACTATTAACTCTTAATAATGATGATTTTGAATTTGGTAGTATGATGTCTATACAATTCATACAATTAATGTTTTTGATCCCTATTATCAAATTAAAGAATTGCATACCTTTGAATTATTGCTTTCTAAACTTTGGTTGTTGTCCTTTGTATTGTCTATAGGTGCCTTGCATTGAGGGGAGTCAATCACTCTTTCATTTATTCCATCAAAAAACTCTGTCAAATTGGCTGCAGAAATCTGTTAGAGCCGCAGAAACTCAATAATTATGTAGCTATTTTATTTTGAAAAAGAAAAGAAAGGGACGTAAAGAAAATGGATTTAGAGCAGTCGTGAAGAAAATTTAAGGTGTAATTTTTTTTTGTTTTTCACCTTAGATTTTCTGTATAAACATGCCAACCATTGCTCGTTTTCAAGTTTATAAATTTTTGTTTTGTTGTTGTTTTTTTTTAGTTTTTAGTTTTTTTGTCTTTTGGCTTTTTGTTTTGTTTGTTGGTTTGTTTATTTGTTTTTGTTTGTTAGATTTTTTGGAGATCAAGTTGGAGAAGAAGGATTTATCTTGCAAATATTTGTTAAATTCTTCCTTGGTTAATGGCTTATGATAAATTCTTAGTCGATGACCATTCACAAGAAAAGTGATCCTTTCTTCATCAATAGTTCTGATCTTGATTGCACCATTGCCAAAGAATGTTTTAATCTCATAAGGCCCAAGCCAATGAGTTTGAAATCTCCCTTGCAAATATTTGAACTTTGAATCAAACAGTAATGCCCAGTCTCCTGGTTGGAATTTTCTCTCTTTGATATATTTGTTATGCCATCTGGATCTCTGTTGTTGAACTAGATTGCTTCTTTAGATTGCATCTTGTCTTATCTCATCAAGTTCATTTAGTTGCCCCATTACTTTTTTTGTTGTGCTTCTGAAAGATCAAGACCCAATTTGACTGTTGTCTTGAAAGTTTTAACTTGAAACTAAATAGGAAACAGAACTTGATTTCCATAGACAAGCTCATAAGGAGTATGTCCTGTAGTATTTCTCCATGTGGTACGGTATGCCCATAAAGCTTATGGAAGCTTTTTTGTCCATTCTCTTCTATGCAGATGCACAGTTTTGGTGAGGATTACTTCAATGAATTTATTGGTGGACTCCACCTGTCCATTTTCTTAAGGATCATATGGAGTATACTTTCGATGTTTGATTTTGTATTCCTCCATTATCTTCTGTATCAACTTGGATGTAAATTAAGTACCTTGATCTGATACAATTTCTCTTGGAACACCAAAATGAGTAAAGATATCCTCAAAAAGAAATGAATCTACAACATTTTCAGTAACAAAGAGAAATGCTTTAGCTTCTATCCATTTTGTAACATAATCAGTGTAAACAAGAATGTACCTATTTTATCTCGAAGGTGGATTGATTGGACCAACAAAATCCAGAGCCCATTTTTCAAAAGGCTCAATAAGTACCTAAGGTTGTAGAGGCATCTCATCAAAAGGAACAGGTTTCCCCATCCTTTGACAACTATCACATCTCTTAACATACTCTCTGGCATCCTTAAAAATGGAAGGCCAATAGTATCCTAAGAGAAGGACTTTGTAAGAAGTTCTTTTGTCAGTGAAGTGTCCTCCACATGGCTCATCATGACAAGCTTTCAATATATCTGGTACTTCATCTTCTCTTACACACCTTCGGATGATCAGAGATGAACCTGTTTTATACTATTCTCCATTTATCCATGAATAAGATGCACTAATTTGAATTACCTTCCTTTTTTCTCAAGGATACAAGTATGATGGTAATTTTCCTGTAGCCAAATAGTTAGCAATATCTGCAAACCATGGAGATTTAGTAGATACTACAAAAAGATATTCATCAGGAAAATTATCTTCTACAGGCATGTCATTGTTATCATTTTGAATCCTTGATAAAAAGTCAGCAATTGTGTTTTGTTTTCCAGGTCGATCCAAAATAGTAATGTTAAACTCTTGTAGCAACAATAACCATCTAGTGATTTTTCCATTAGTGATTGATTTATTCATTAAGTATCTAACTGCATGATTCAGATTTAAATAGGAACGCAACAAATTACAGAGATAACCATAAACACAGAGATGCAACGGAAATAATACTTCATTTCATTAATGTAAAATACTGAAATATGATTACAAACAGTAATGGAAATAAACTAGCTAGGGCGATGGTAGCTTATCTTTGAGAAGAGATGTGGCAACTACATGCCTCTGAACTGCCTTGCAATGAGGCTCAAGGGCCTTTTTATTATTGAACAATAAGAGGAAACCCTAAACAACCAAAACCCTAACCTGAGGAGACGTAACACCAAGAGTTTATGGGCCCCGTTGGGGTGAGTTGGACAACCAACTTTCCAGGGTCGCGACTTGGTCATATTATCTCTGTTTGACGTGCATGACAACCCGTTGGAAAGATCTCTCTGAGGACTACGACAAAAAAGACAATTTTAGACAAAAAATTGCTGGCTAGTAGATTTCCAAAAAGACGTCATTTAGGGCCTCAAAACGGTTCCGGAAGTTTAGGACCTGAAAAACTGTTAAAAATAGTAAACCGTGCTACAATTAAGGAAACTGAAAAAAATTAAAGAAGCAATGGTGGGGGTCCAAGTGGAATTGGCGGGTGGCCACCAATATCCACCTGGATCATTCCTCTCCCCTTACGAAGCAATGGTACCCATTGCGTTGAGTTCCTCCATGAGATGAAGAAACTTCTACTGAACTTGGTCCTTGGTGAGCCACTTGCCCTGGTGAAGGAGTTGGCCTACTTTGACAACTTGATACAGTTGGATATTCTACTGGTGAGTGTGCTTGATCTATGTGTCCATGATCCGATCAGTTGCAGCTTGTTCCATGCAATCTGGATTCAACTCTGTGGGTGTGAGCTGTTCTGCAATGTCAGATGTGTCTAGTAATGGTGGAAAGTATGGCCGAAGGCGGTCCACATTGAACACTGGGTGCAGGCCAAGGAATGCGGGGATGCTGAGCTCAAATGCATTGTCTCCCACAACCTTGGTAATGGTGTAAGGACCATATCGGAGTGGTATGAGTTTTCGATAGGCTTCGGTAAGGCATTCCCTTTGTAAATGCAACTAGAATTTGTCACCCACCTGAAACTTGTGTGGCACCCGATGTTGATCATGTTGCTGCTTGTACTTGGCATTTGATTTCTCCAGAATGTCATGGACCTGCTAGCAAATATGTTGGATGTGCTCAATGAATCTGTTTTCCTTATCGGTTTCAGACTGGACATGAGCCGAATTTGCGTGAGTAGCTGTAAATGGCATGGCCACATCAATGGGAAATAGTGGCCCTGGAATCCCAAACCCACCTGAAAAGGGCTGTGGCCAGTCGAGCTGTGGAGAGCCCAGTTGTAGCTGTGCTGAACATAGGGGAGGCTCTCATCCCATGTGTGTGGATGCTTTGAGTTGTACATGCGTAGAATGTGTACGATCATCCTGTTGACAACCTTTGTCTGGCCATCAGTTTGAGAATGGAAGGCTATGGACTTAGTGAGTTTGGTGTCTAGTATTGACCAGAGACTGGACCAAAATGTACTGAGGAACCTGATGTCCTGATTTGAGATGATAGACTATGGGATCCCAAAGTGTACCCACACTCATTCAA
Source organism: Pinus tabuliformis (assembly GCA_031772625.1). Classification (NCBI taxonomy): domain Eukaryota; kingdom Viridiplantae; phylum Streptophyta; class Pinopsida; order Pinales; family Pinaceae; genus Pinus; species Pinus tabuliformis. Next base: position 1,981,100,656 of record CM062817.1, on the reverse strand, counting down.
AGAAGAGTTTAGCAGTGGCTTCTGCTGTGATATTCTTCTTGTAGGCTGCCATAATGGCCATCTTCGAGAACCTGTCGACGACCACAAAAACACAGTCGTTTCCATGCTTAGTGGAAGGAAGGCCTGACATATAATCCATGGAGATGGATTCCCAAGGTCGAATAGGGGTAGGCAGCGGGGTATAGAGGCCTTGCTTCTTGATGATTGGTTTGGCAATGGTGTAGGCAATGCATGATCTGATGTACTTCTCGACATCTTCTTGAAGATTCGGCCAATAGAAATACTTCTGCAGTACTGCCACTATTTTCTTGACCCCAAAATGCCCAACAACTCGATTGTAGTGTGCTTCCCAAATCATCTTGGCACGCTCGCTTGAAGGAACACAAAGGTGACCCAGGTGGCATAACAGGGCATCCTGGAGGTGAAAATATGGAACATGCTGACCCTCCAAGAGTGTCTGGTATGTGTGGCCAAATTCTGGGTTGTTTTTGTAGAGAAGTGGCCAATCAGAAGTCTCATGCTCACAAGAGCTGAGCACGGTGGTTAACACCATGATTGGTGGTCGACTGAGGCAATCTGCAACATTATTGGTGCTGCCCTTCTTATACTTGATATTTAAATGGAACTGTTGTAGGTATGTGGATCACTTCTGATGGCGATCATTCTGCAATTTCCCTTGGGTCTGTATGAACTGCAAGGGTCGGTGCTTTGTGTGGATGACCGTTTCCTTTCCCAAAATGTAATGCTTCCATTATCGACAGGCCTGCACAATAGAATACATCTCTTTGTCATAAGTGGGATACTTCCGGACTGTGTCTGAAAGTGTCTCACTGTGATATGCCACTGGATGCCTGTGTTGAGTAAGGACTGCCCCAATAGCATAGTCAGAGGCATATGTCTCGACCTCAAATGGTTGTTGCAAGTTTGGTAGTGCGAGCACTGGTGCCGAGCAGAGGCGATCTTTCAACTGTGTGAAAGCCTTTTGTTGAGACTTAGACCAAAAGAATTTTGCTTTCACTCCACCCTTGGTGACTTGACTCAAGGGCCAAGTGATATGAGAAAATCCCAACACGAACCTACCGTAGAAGTTGGCAAGACCTAGAAAGCTGTGGAGCTTTGTCAGAGTGGTTAGAGATGGCCAATCCTGAATGACTTGGATCTTGGCTGGATCCACATGCACCCCCTGTTCATCAATAATGTATCCCAGATACTGAACCTGGGTCATGCCAAAAGTGCATTTCTCCAAATTGGCACATAACTTGTGTTGCCGCAGTGTTTGGAGAACTTGTCGGATGTGGTGGAGGTTCTCTTCCCAACTCTGGCTGAAGATCAGGATGTCATCCAAGTATACCACTACAAATGAGTTGGTGAATGGCCGCAAGATGTCATCCATTAGCCTCATGAAGGTTGCAGGAGCATTTGTCAATCTGAAAGGCATAATCAACCATTCGAAAAGGCCCTCCTTGGCTTTGAAGGTAGTCTTCCACACATCGGAGGGTTTGATTGGTACCTGGTGATAATCCTGACTTCAAATCAATCTTGCTGAAATATTTTGCCCCCTTCAGTTGGTCCTGTTAGCTCTGCTATAAGATGAAGTTTTTTCTAAGGAACAGAATAGGTTTGGCTGTGTGTTATGCTTAGAAGGGAGCCCGCAACATTCCGTCTCCTCCTCCTCCGTCATTTTTCCTACACTCTTATAACTCCCGCTACACCTGTTTTCCTCCATTTTGCCTCCAAAACCCTGTGTAAGCCCCTGTTTCGTCTATCCCCTTAGCGCTAAAGTTTAAACCCATATGACTATATTCACGTGACCACGCACCATAATCGGCCGTTTCCTTGTCACATCAGTCATAAACGTGTGCATTTAGTCTGCGGTGTTCGATCAACTCCCCACCGCGATCCGACGACATTCGCGCTTCCCGCTCCCGCAACCTGCACGCTCATTAACCAGTGGGGAAAGCGGTTTCCCGTCGGTCCCATCCGCCACACATCGCTGTTATATTGGATCGCGCGGCCGTGTACATTTATCGCTTCCCTCCCATAAGCGGTGCGGGGAATACCGCTCGCCACCTAAACCGCCTCCCCCCGCTCACTAACCCTCGCGCAGCTTCGTTGCCCGACGACTGTTGGATCTCCCCGCCCGAGATCCAACAGCCCACGATCTCCCCGCTCTCATATCCACCAATATCTTCCGAAAACCGATCCCCGCCGTTGATCAATGCAATCCAAAGGTTGATGTTCGTCCTCCGCCCACTCATACACCCGCCATGAAGTCTTCGCCACCTTCGACTAAGCTATGCTTCCAAAGGACAACGACGGCCATCTACCAGTACCCTATGCAATTATTCTACAACAACTACAATTAACAAGGAAGAGTGGCTGAGAAGAAAAGGACAGCCTCGAGCAGTTAAAGCATTTATCAATTATGGAGCTTCTTCTATACAACACTCCACCTGTTCAGGAAGGACAACCGAGCACCAGAGAATGTCAAATTCACTCATTGAAGTAGCAGATTGTATCAGAGACCAGTATTGGATAGTTAATGTGTTTGGTGGTCCATTATGACCCCTCCATGCATAGAAAAATAGAATATCTTTGTACACAAACTCTATATAGACCGAGAACACAGATGTAATGGGGGATGGTTGTAGTTTTGATGTAAGGTTCAACTTCTGGAGACCGTAACTACTGTGATAATTGCAGCGTATGGTCTTCATTTTCAGCTAATACAAGCTTCTTTTGCTGTTAATTACTCACTTTCCACTTCTATTATATTCTAGGCTGTGCCTGTTATGCATTTGTTCATGCGCTCTTGATTTTTAGCATTAGAGGGGCTGTCATCCCACCTCTGTGTTGAAGTCTAGTATGTATCATTGAATGTGTTATGCAGGTTTTTGTTTACTTAGTGCCAGAGAGCTGTCATTCTGTCTGTGCATTAGGAAAGAGATTTATAGACCTCTTTACTGGTTGCAGTTGGCCATCACATGGTCTTGTGCATCTACTGGTGTGGTCAGTATTCTCCATGTTCACTTAATCCTCAAACTGTGAGTAATTGGTGGTCTAAAGCCTTGTAGTCTGGGGGTGTTCACCCATGTCTCGGGTTAAGCATAGTAGAAGTGGTTATTTGGCTTGAATACACATCATTCCTTCCATTCATCCAACTATTTCCAACATTTTTGTTGAGTTTGTAATGTTCCCGAGCATCTCTGAGATACAACCTACAAGAGTTTCTCGGGTGATAACATTAATTGGTGCCGTTCCGGGGAGAGGAGATTGAAGCTCAACTTCCTTGGGAGAACGACACAGTTCCAGATTTTGATGATAGACAAGGTCTGGGCACATTTCTAGTTGTAATCATCTATCTGGCGACTTGAGGAAGAACAACCTTTGGTGACTCCACATCATAGTCCTAGCTCAATTTGTGAGGCATACTCGAAGAAATCCTCAGAAATCTCTAGCTGAACCAGTGCTTGACCCTGAGAAGATTGTTAAGCCAAGGAAAACATTGCAGAAAGGAGCATCAGGATCAGGTAAACCTAAGAAACTCATGCATCTCTGACAGATAAGGTTATAGCTGAAGATATACAGTTTGAAGTTTTAGAGCCCATCACTGTTAGTAAAGAAAGTCTTTCAGAGATTAATAGAGCTCCTTATCCATCTAGTTCCCCTTTGAATCTCAATCCAAAGAAAGTTTCCCATACAGTCTAGAACATCCCTTTGTCTCTGTCATCCATTCCATTGTTTCATACTGCTCAATCTGCCAGTGTCCTTCCACATACCCCAGTTATGGCAGGCTAGCAAGCACCTACGAAGATAGAAAGAATTGTAGCTTCCAGGTATGGACCCTTGGTCCTGCTTGTTCCTTTGAATGCTATGCCAGTAGGAGAATATCAAAAATATATGCCTAAGTTTACTAGCACAGAGGGAGTAACAGCTGAAGAACACCTTGAGGCTTTCTATAATTATGCTGATAACTTAGACATAAGTGAAAATGATGTGTGGATGAGAGTGTTTGTCTAGAGCCTTGATGGAGAGGACAGAAAGTGGTTCAAAGAACTAGCCCCTAGATCTATTGTTGATATTGAAGCTTTAGATGATGCATTTTTGAAGCATTGGGGAGATAAAAAGGACTTGCTGTATTACCATACTGAGTTTGGTAACCTGAAAAGGGAAAATGGGGAATCATTGCCTGATTTTAATAAAATATTCAATCGTATGTATAGTAAGATACTAGCTAAGGTAAAGCCTACCCCCACGCCTACCCCCACCTTCTGCCAAACTCACCTATGCCAATGCTTTTGACTTTGATTTCTGCCTGTTATTGAGAGAAAGAAGATGTGCCACTCTAGCTAACATTCAAGATGCAGCACTAGAGGTGGAATCCAATATTATGGTTGCAGAAAAGCTAAAGAGTCATGCTGATAGAAGGAGGCAGAGAAGTGAGGCTTCTTCTTCCTCTGCTTCATCTTCAGAACCCAAATTAGACAAAATGACTAGAATGATAGAGTCATTGGCTGCTGAGATATCTAAGCTGAAGGTTGAGCAAAATTCAGCAAAGACAAGGCAGCAGAACACATTTGCTCCAAGAAACCCAAATCCATTCGAAAGAGCAAATGAACAGCTGCAAATAATTCAGAGGGGTAAAGAAACAAATGAAGAACAAAAGGTTAAAGCTCCTTTCCAGAATGTAGTCATGTTGGAGGAACAATTTGAGGATGACGATGAAATTCACTGCATGGAAGATGAAGGCAGTGCTGCATTTTTGACATTGGCTGCATATGAAGAATCACTGCTGCAGGACCAAATAAATCAAGAATGGGACAGAGAGGCCGTTATGTAGACTGGTGAACAACGAAGATATAATCTGAGGTCACATGCAAAAAATGTCAAGAAGAATCGTGCCCAAAGAGCTGTTGTCCAATTTAGAGTCATAGAATAGCAGACGGAGAAGACCAGCAGCTGACCCAGTCATCCTAAAAGCACTAGTTCAAGAGGTAAGAGGTTCTGACAAGTTACCTTCCTCTTTTAGCTTTGAGTCAGAAGTCTAGAGGTTAAAAATATCTGTGCCTCTGGTAGAGTTGGTAAGGAGTGAAGTATTTAGAAAGCCCATCCTTGAAGCTCTTGAGCTGGAAACCACACAAAACTCCACTGACTCGGTCAATCTACAAGATGACAAGCCTGCCGTTGTGCTTAGCCCCATGATTGAACCTACTGATAATAATTCTCCATCATTTTATGTCTCCTTGACCATTCATGACAAAATCCTCCACAATTGCCTGCTAGACACAGGGGCCAACCACAATTTGATGCCTAAAGCTGTCATGGAAGATTTGGGCCTTGATATCACCAGACCATATCATGATTTATTCTATTTTGATTCAAGGAAAGTGAAATTCCTAGGATTAATTAAAGACCTGGCCATTACCTTAACTCAGTTGCCCATGAAGAGTATGATGATGGATATTGTGGTAGCAGATGTCCCTCCTAAGTTTGGCATGCTGTTGTCCAGAGGATGGATTAAGAGATTAGGTGGGACATTACAGAATGATCTATCTTACGCCACTGTCCCAGTTTTTGGAGGAGAAAGCAGGAGATTGTATAGAGAAGAACAGCTGGCATACATCATCAGTGATGAGAAGAATCCTACTAATCATCCCATATATGCTATGGACACCGATTTTGGAGCATGTATCCTCCAAATAGAAGAATCACAGAAGGCCTCAATGCAAAATAGGAAACCAACAGTTCAGGCCGAAGAAGAGCAAGGAGGACAGATTTGGGAGATGTTCTTTGATGGAACATGTTCTAGGGAAACTACAGGAGCAAGGGTGGTGATAATATCTCCATAACTAAAAAGCACACAACTGTATTTTAAGCTGGCTTTTCAAGTCACAAACAATATAGCAGAGTATGAGGCTCTGCTATTGGGCCTTAATGAAACTAAAGACAGAGGAATCAGGAACATAAAGGTGTTTGGAGATGCTGATTTGATCATTCAGCAAGTAAATAAAACATTTCAGGCAAGGCACCCAAGGCTGAAAGCATATAGAGATGAGGTATGGAGACTCAAAGATTCTTTTGATTATTTCTGTATTTCATATATCCCTAGAGCCAAAAATCAGCTTGCTGATTCCCTTGCTATGTCTGCTAGTCTGTTTATTCCTCCCATGCCTCCCAAACTAGTGTATGAAGTCCAAATGAAATGTAGGCCATCCTTGCCTGATAATGTATAGCATTGGAAAGTTTTTGATGGTGATGATGAATTAAATAGGTTCCTCCAAGTCATTGATGAATTCTCTGAAATGGAAATTGACCAAGAGAATGAAGCTTTAGAAGAAAACCCCCAGTCCCAGCTTAGAAATAAAATTGGCAAAGATAGCATTGTCCAGCTTCCCAGCAATCATATTCCTAAGGGTTTAATTCCTCTAAAAAGGCTGTTTGACCAAAGTGATGTGCTTTATAAAGCTGCCCAAAAAAAAGATCAATCTGCAGTCTGTAAGCATGATATAAGGAGTCCAGGTCATCTTAGATACATAAATTTGTCCACTCATTTGTCTGCTGACCAAAGTTTTGAATATTGCAATTTATTGAAGCAATTTGTTGATGTGTTTGCCTGGGAATATAGTGACTTGAAAACCTATGATAAAAAGATTATTCAGCATAAAATTCCTCTGGAGAAAGATACCATACCCTTCAAACAGAAGTTGAGACCAATAAATCCCATGCTTCTTCCTATGATTGAAAAAGAAATTAAAAAGTTGCTGGCTGCCAGAATTATAGTCCCTCTCAGATATTCAAAATGGGTAGCGAACTTGGTGGTAGTGAGGAAGAAAAGTGGAGAAATCAGACTGTGTGTTGATTTCAGAAACTTAAACAAATGCTCTAAGAAAGACAATTATCCCCTACCCAAGATGGAGCGTTTGCTGCAGAAAGTCTCAGGAGCCAAGGTAATGTCTTTCTTGGATGGATTTTCAGGGTTTAATCAGATTGCTGTGCATCCAGATGACCAAGAGAAGATTGCATTCACCACTCCTTGGGGCACTTTTATGTATGCCAAGATGCCTTTTGGATTGATGAATGCTGGAGCTACCTTTCAGAGAGCTATGGATATAGCATTTGTGGGAGAGAAGGATAAATTTGTCCTGATCTACCTTGATGATATAATAGTATACTCCAGCAACCATCAAGATCATCAACAACATTTGAAGAAGGTATTCCTGAAGTGCAGGAGGTTTGGGATTTTAGTCAATCCTAAAAAATCACAATTTGCTTTAGAAGAAGGCAAGCTGTTGGGACATGTTGTTTTTGCTGCAGGTGTCCGAATTGACCCAGAAAGAGTAAAAGCAATACAGACCCTATCTATCCCGAGATCAAAGAAAGATATATAGTCCTTTCTGGGAAAAATAAATTTTGTGAGGAGGTTTATCCCAAATTTTGTAGAGTTGATGAAGCACATTACCTCCATGTTGAAGAAAGGGTCAGAGATCAAATGGACTGATTCAGCAAGAAAATCCTTCGAGTCCATTAAGAAAGCTATTATGGAGGCTCCCACTTTAATAAGTCCAGATTACAGCAAGGAGTTTCATATATTTTCTTTTGCCTCTAAGGACTCCATTGTAGCAAGCAGATGAAGAAGGTTCAGAGCATCTAGTGGCATTTTTCAACAAAAACTTAAGGGATGTCGAACTAAAGTACGATATTATTGAGAAACAAGCATATGCTCTTATCAAGTCTTTGAAAGCTTTCAGAGTTTAGATTTTGCATTCCAAGATAATTGCATATGTACCCTCTGCTGCCATAAAAGATGTCTTAACATAGCCTGATGCTAATGGAAGAAGGGCTAAATGGATTGCAAAGTTGATTGAATTTAATATAGAACTGAAGCCCACCAATCTGGTTAGAGGTCAAGGTCTTGCCAAGTTATTGGCTGAAGAAAATTGTAGATCATTGGATATTGATTTCCTGTGCTCAATTTCAGAAAATGGTCAAACAGAAGAAGAGGAAGCATCTGAACCAGAGAGAAAGCAGTTAGAGGCCGAGAATCTACCTTCCTACGATTGGTATTCTGAAATAGTTAAATTCTTGCTGAAGCTAGAAATCCCTTCAGGACTTACTCAGAGTCAAGCAAGAACTATCAAGCTTAGGGCACCTAAATATTGCATTAATGAAAATCTGCTCTACTGGAGGGATCCATCTGGAATGCTTTTGAGGTGTCTGGACAAAGAACAGTCAATAGAAGTCATGCAGCAATTTCATTCCCGCATGTATGGAGGGCACCATTATTGGAAGACTACAACCCATAAAATCCTCAGAGCTGGATACTACTGGCCCTCCTTATTTTTTTTTATGTATTTTCATTTGTTAAATCTTGTGACAAGTGCCAAAGATTTGAAGAAAATCAGCAGTTGAAGTCCCTACCCTTAAAACCAATACATGCAAAAGGACCTTTTCAGTAGTGAGGCTTGGATTTCATTAGAGAAATAAATCCACATTCCAGTGGCCAACACAGATGGATATTAGTAGCCACTGATTATTTTACTAAGTGGATTGAAGCAACCCCTACCAGAAAGGCTGATCATAATGTGGTCATGAAGTTTTTGATAGAGAATATCTTCACCAGATTTGGTTGTCCACATAAATTAGTCACAGATAATGCAGCAACCTTCAGAGCAAAAGAATTGGTGGGCATGTGTGATTCAATGGGTATTAAACTTGTTCATTCCACCTCATATTATCCCCAAGGCAATGGTCTAGTAGAATCTTCAAATAAAAGCCTGATAAGGATAATTAAAAAGCTGCTGGAAGACAATAAAAAGAATTGGGATTCTAAGCTCAAGTATGCACTGTGGGCTGACAGAGTGACCATTAAGAAATCCACAGGGAATTCTCCATTCAGGCTGGTATATGGTACTGAAGCTGTATTCCCAATTTAGTTAACTCTCCCTGTGGCAAAATTCGCAGAACGAGAAAGAAGACATGGCAAAAAGGATCATTGATTTAGCAGAGGTACACCAAATCAGGGAACAACTGGTTGAAAAAGCTGCAGCACATCAGGAGAAGATTAAGGAAGCCTTTGACAAGAAGGAAAAAACAGATAATTTTCAGGTTGGAGACTTGGTGCTAAAGTGGGATGCATTGAAAGAGAAGAAAGGCAATCATGGGAAGTTTGATGCTTTCTAGACAGGGCCTTTTACCATTTCTCAAATTCAAGGGAACAACACCTTCATACTAAAAAGTATGGGAGGAGAGGCAGTTTTTGATGGCCCAGTTAATGGGCGTTTTCTAAAAAATTATGTTGTTTAAGGTCTTTTGGCCTTAAAGTTGTAAATATTTTGTTTTTATCAATTTAGTGTAAGCAAAGTAGACTCCATGCCCAATGGAACAATAAGAAATTTTGCTAATTTGTTTTCATCAGGAAGGCATTTATCTGCAGGTTCTTGAGACCTCATAGGGAGGATCTCATCCCCAGAAGGAGCCAGTGTTAGCTCTGTTATAAGATGAATTTTTTTCTAAGGAACAGAACAGGTTTGGCCATGTGTGACGCTCAGAAGGGAGCCCACACCATTCCGTCTCCTCCTCCTCCTTCATTTATCCTACACTCTTATAACTCCTGCTACCCCTGTTTTCCTCCATTTTCCCTCCAAAACCCTGTGTAAGCCCTTGTTCCGTCTATCCCCTCAGCGCTAAAGTTTAAACCCATACGACTATATTCACATGACCACGCACCATAACCCGCCCTTTCCCTGTCACATCAGTCATAAACGTGTGCATTTAGTCTGCGCCATCCGATCAACCCCCGCCACGATCCGACGGCATTCGCGCTTCCCGCTCCCGTAACCTGCATGTTCGTTAACCAGCGGAGAAAGTGGTTTCCCGCCGGTCCCATCCACCACGCGTTGTTGTTATATTGGATTGCGTGGCTGTGTACGTTTACCGCTTCCCTCCCATAAGCGGTGCGGGGAATACCGCCCGCCATCGAAATCGCCTCCCCCCGCTCGCTAACCCTCGCGCAGCTTTGTCGCCCGACGACCTTTGGATCTCCTCGCCCGAGATCCAATGGCCGACGATCTCACCGCTCTCATATCTCCTGATATCTTCCGCAAACCAATCCCCATCGTCGATTAGTGCAATCCAACGGTTGATGTTCGTCCTCCGCCGACTCGTACACCCGCTATGAAGTCTTCGCCACCTTCGACTGAGCTGTGCTTCCAAAGGACAATGGCAGCCATCTACCAGTACCCTGTGAAATTATTCTACAACAACTGCAATTAACAAGGAAGAGTGGTCGAGAAGAAAAGGACAACCTCGAGCAGTTAAAGCATTTATCAGTTATGGAGCTTCTTCTGTACAACACTCCACCTGTTCAGGAAGGACAACCGAGCACCAGAGAATGTCAAATTCACTCATTGAAGCAGCAGATTGTATCAGAGACCAGTATTGGATAGTTAATGTGGTTGATGGTCCATTATGACCCCTCCACGCATAGAACAACAGAATATCTTTGTAAACAAACTCTATATAGACCGAGAACACAGATGTAATGGGGGATGGTTGTATTTTTGATGTAAGGTTCAACTTCTGGAGACTGTAACTACTGTGATACCTACAGTGTTTGGTTTTCATTTTCAGCTAATACAAGCTTCTTTTGCTGTTAATTGCTCACTTTCCACTTCTATTATGTTCTAGGCCGTGCCTGTTATGCATTTGTTCATGCGCTCTTGATTTTTAGCATTAGAGGGGCTGTCATCCCACCTCTGTGTTGAAGTCTAGTATGTATCATTAAATGTGTTATGCAAGTTTCTGTTTACTTAGTGCCAGAGAGTTGTCATCTCGTCTGTGCATTAGGAAATAGATTTACAGACCTCTTTACTTGTTGCAGCCGGCCATCACATGGTCTTGTGCATCTGCTGGTGTGGTCAGTATTCTCCATGTTCACTTAATCCTCAAGCTGTGAGTAATTGGTGGTCTAAAGCCTTGTAGTCTGGGGGTGTTCACCCATGTCTGGGGTTAAGCATAGTAGAAGTGGTTATCTGGATTGAATATGCATCATTCCTTCCATTCATCCAACTATTTACAACATTTTTGTTGAGTTTGTAATGTTCCGGAGCATCTATGAGATACAACCTAGGAGAGTTTCTTGGGGTGGTAACAGGTCCAGGAGGTCTTCAATCCGTGGGATCAGGTACCTATTATGAACATTGATCTTGTTCAGCACCCGATAATCAATACAGAGTCTCAAAGTCCCATCCTTCTTCTGTACCAACACGATCGGGCTACCACAGGGCGATGAACTCGGATGGATGTGACCTTTCTGCAGCAGCTCCTGAATCTGCCTCTTGATTTCATCGTTCTCCAGAACGGAGCACCGATAGATTGTTCCATTGGGCAGCGGCACACCTGGGGTCAGATCGATGGAGTGTTTGACCTGACAGTGCAGAGGAACCCTTGCAGTGGAGGTGAAGATGTCCTCGTACTCCTCCACAACCTTGTCCATCTGTAGTTGTCGTGTGGTGGGGGTCCAATTGGAATTGGCAGGTGGCCACCAATATCCAATTGGATCATTGCAGAATGATCAGTATGTACACAAGTTTCATAGCCAGTAATATAATGTCTGAATTTATTGATGGCATGAAAAACAACTAAAAACTCCTTTTCTATGACAGTATAATTTAACTCTGTAGGAGTCAAATTTTTATTGGTGTAATAAATGGCATATGGAGTTAAGACTTTTTGTCCTAGTACAACTCCTAAAGTTGTATCTGAAGCATCAATTGAAATATGAAAATGTAGTTTCCAATTTGGTCATGTAAGAATTGGTGCTTCAAAGATTTTTTCTTTTAATTACTCAAAGGCCTTTTGGCAATCATAACTCCAATTGAATTCACAGTCTTTTGTGAGTAGCTTTAAAAGTGGAGATGCAATTTTTGTAAAGTTTTCCATAAATCTTCTATAATAACTAGTGAATCCAAGAAAACTTCTAACATCTCGTTGACAGGTTGGAATTGATAATTTGGAAATAGCTTCTACTTTAGATGTGTCCACTCTAATCCATTTCCTGAAATATGGTGTCCTAGAACAATTCCCTAAGTAAACATCATAAAACGTTTTTCATGGATTAATGAGATATTTGCCTCTTTACATCTACTGATATTTGTTTCCAAAATTTTAAGAGCTTCTTCAAAAGAATCTCCATAAACCGTAAAATCGTCCATATATACTTCCACACAATCATGAATTAGATCAGAAAAAATGCCTAATACCGCACTTTGGAATGTTGCAGGAGCATTACATAATCCAAAGGGAAGTACTTGGTCAACATAAGTTCCCCATGGGCAGGTAAAGGTGGTTTTATCTTGGCCTTCTGGGGCTACATGGATTTGGTTATACCCACAAAAACCATCTAAAAATGAAAAATATTTATTTCCTACCAATGTATCTAAAACTTGATCTATGAAAGGAAGTGGAAAGTGATCTTTTAAAGTGGCTTTATTCAATTCCCTATAGTCAATGCACACTCTCCATTTTCCATTCTTTTTAGGGACAATTACGAAGGGTGAAACCCACTGACTGTCTGATATAGGATAGATAAAATTGACATTCAATAGTTTTTGTAGTTCTTCCTTAACAATTTCACTTAAATTTGGAGTCATTCTTCTTTGAGTTTGTCAAACTCATTTGGAATTTTCTTTAATATAGATATGATGTTTACAAGTATTAGGATCAATTCCTTTCATGTAAGTATATTCCCATGCATAAGCAGATGAATGTTCTTGTAACATCTTGATTAATTATTTCTTTTGAAATTCCTCCAAATATTGTTGATATTCAAAGTTTTTCCTAAAAATATTTCAATTGTATAATTGCCAATTTTTTCCATACAGTGCAAGGATAGTTGACGAGATGATAAATATTCAATATTGCATTGCTCTTGAGAACTCTGACTAGATTTGATGAAGATTCATTATCTTCCATTAAATTTAAAATTTGATTTTCTTCATCTAATTGTGAAGTAGCAAAGATTGGTCTTATATCGAAGTCATCATCTATCCATTCTTCATTTTCAACCTCTATTGTTGTTTTTTCTGGTGGATATAATGTGAATTTCTTTGTTGTACTCCCATCAGAAATGAACATATCACCAGATCTACAACTTATGAAAGCATCGGCTGTAGCTAGCCATGGTCTTCCTAGAATCAATGGATGTCCTCCTAAGTTATTCTTGGGTGTTAAAATCATAAAATCAATAGGGTATTCCCAAGAATCTAAGGATACATATATGTCTTCTAATACACCATCAGGTTTGATTACAGATCTATCTACCAATTGTAATAGTGTAGGTGTATATTGAAGATTAGAAAGTTTTAATTGATTCATAGTTTGTTTACTCATGATATTTATGGCTGCTCCTAGATCAATCAATGTATTTGGGATCTCTACACCATTGATGTGTGTTTTCACAATGGGACTTCCTGGATCAAGATATTTTTGAATTGTTGTTTTACCCATCATGATATTTGCAATTTTTCCAACAAGTTGGATTCTTTTGATTTCTTTTCTCTTTCTTCTATGTCATTTTATGCTTAAGTCCCTAATTGTTTTTGTAAAAATTGGTATTTCTTTGATGGCTTGAAGCAAATGATTTTTTATGCAAACATTCTTCAGTTCATCTGACATGACGTAACGAGGCAATAAAATTTGTTTCTCTAACCCTTCATCAATTTTTAATCTTTCAGGGGGAAGGGTATTTTTGAAACAGATACTGAAGGTTGTTCCACAATAGGAGTTGAGTTATTTGAATGTGTTGGAGTAACTTGTTTTTGAGTTTGTTCTTTTTATTATTAAGAGACTTTTCTTCTTCAAGGATATTTTCTTTTTCACTTTCCTAAATAACAATTGAGGGGGACTTCTTTTCTAATATTCTACCAGATCTAAGTTGAACATTATTTAGATCTAGTGGAGTTATAATGTAAGTTTCAAAATTTTGTCCTTCCATATTGTAAACAGGTTGTCAATTTTTATTATTATTTGGATTTGGAAGTGGTTGGGTAGGCAATTGATTTGGTCTTTGAGGAAATGGTAATGAAAGTTGTGGATTCACATTGTGAGGTTGAGTTTGTTGAACAGGTTAAGTATAATATTGTGGAGGAGAAGTAGGATATGATTGTCGAAATTGAGGATATTGAGGGAATTTTCCATAATGATTTTTCCATCCTTGTGATCAAGGTTGCGACCAAGGTTTCCAAGGCATTGGGGCAGACCAATTACTTTGCAAAGATTGTGCAAATGGTTGAGGATTAAAACCTTGAGATGTATTTGGTTGTGGACTTTGCAAAGGTCTTTTAGCAATAAAATAGAGAGGGTCTACCTGATTTGGTACTCCTTCTTCTTGATAAACAACTTTAAGACCTTGTATTGAGAGACATTCTTTTGTATCATGATTTTTTGCACAAATAACACATGTTTATATACTTTTTAAAACAAGAGGACATTCTCTCAAGGCATGTTTCTTTCTACACTTAGGACAAAAAATGGACAATGCAACATTTTAAGCTTTTTGCTTGTTTTGTATTTTAAGGGTTTCAATTTGTTCACTAAGACTCCCTAAAATATATGTTTTAAAGTTATCAAGGAAAATTCCGAATTCTGCTCTACTTACTGTCCCAGTTGTAGATTTATTAATCCTTGATAGAAGAGGATCTCTTGGATTTTTCCTGGTTCTTTCTTTGCCTCTTGAAATGTGTATGCACAATTCACAAATTTCTCCTAGTGATAACTGAGAAATGTTTCCCTTACCCATTAGATTGAGAAGATCAATCCACTCATCTCTAATTGAATTCATTAAGGGAGCTTTCAAAGTTTCCATATGGGGAATATTTTCCATGTCTATTAGTTATTATTAGTAGGTGAGGGCACAGATCTGAGAGCAGATTTGAAGGAGTTACTGACAATAGGTAAGGCACACTTCTCAACAAAATTAATGCTGCCCCGTGGGAGCTATTCTGGGCATTCTTTTTGAGTAGATTCATATATGTCTGATCCAAATCGGATCCATGAACGACTGCCATAGAACCATGACTATATCGGGACGAAACAAATCCTTGAAGAATCCAAAACAGCAATTGAAAACACCCTGAACCAGTGGCCATGGCAGCCGGCGCGGAACGACAAGGACCTCGGTCAAAGCGCGCTGACCGAGGCCCATGGAGACTGCGCAGGAGGTTGATGTAGCCCCTGGGAGCCCCGGAATGGGAAAAGGAGTTGATTTTCGATGTGCGATTGCTGGGCGAACAAGGCTGAAATGGTAGAGCCTTAAGTACTCGGTCACGTTGGGAGCTAGAGGATTGTGGGCGGAGAAACGAAAAGCGCCATCGTACGAAGGTGGGACCCACAACCTGGAAACCGACGGTTTGATCGGGGTGCCCTTGAACGGTAAGAGGTTTTGGAGAAAACGGAGCGATCACACTCAGCGATCGACGCGTGGCATCAGAAGTGAGAGAAAAACCGCCGTGATCGCGCGTTATCAGTCGAGCAAGTCAACCACACTCGACGTGTGTATGACGTTGGATCTCGAGGAGCCCAGATCGGACAACTGAGATTGCACCCTATAGACAGAAGAAGAATCGACAGGGAATTAAGCCGCGATTTAAGGGGATTTGGAATCCGTTGACTGCCACAGTGGAGAAAGAAATGAATCGACGAATAGGCTGGCGCTGTTCCGATGGAGACGCGTGGCTACTTCTCGAGAATTCATGCTGACGCCGAACAATGAACTCCAAGCACGCATGCGAAAGGTGAATCGATGCAGGCGGGAGAGGAACCGAACAGGCATGGAGGTTGAATGGCTAAAGCCATAAACAGAGATAGCTGAATAGAGATTCAGAGAGAGGGAGAGCGAAGAGTCCTAGTGACCAAGAGAGACAGTGAATAGTGAACCCTGAGAGGAGGACTGAGCATAGAGAGCAGTAAAGCCAAGCAAAGGAGACAGAGGGCCGAGCTGACCACAGGCAACATTGAGCACCAGAGAGCTTGAAGAATCAAGCCTTCCCATAGAGGAATCTATCCAGATTGAGCATCATCGTTGGCTCTTTCCAGTGTAGACCGAGGGTCACAGAGCTGGTAGGAAGAACAAGAGTCTGTGTACTCCAAGTGGCTTGGGGAATCTAAGAACCACCCTGCCAAGCAAAATCTGCTTCAGGAGAACTCATATTGAGTCCCTGCATTGTAATTTCTCTGCTGAAAGACACAATAAAACAAGGCCACCACTGAAGCTGGACCGAAGATGTAGCCCTGGAGAATAGGGTGAACTCCTTATTAAAAACTGTTTGTGTCTTTGAATTGCTTACTGTATTTCTCTTTTGTCTTTCCATTTCTTTTCTGTATATTGGCAATCTGATCGATCCGTTGTTTCAATAACACAGAACACACACATCAGCACATGGGTCTGTAATACCTTTTGTTCAATAAAAATACAACTAAGGTCACTCATAGGGTGATTATCAGATCAAGTGGTATCAGAGCTCTAGGCTGTAAGGTTGGACAAGCTTGTGTTGGTTTAGCTGTGGATGCTCACTAGATCAAAGCTCAAATTAGGAGAAGGAGAGTTGGTGGAAACTAATCCTAAAATTGGGAGAGTCTATCCTCGAAAGACAATGTCAGAAGAAGGTTCTATAGGGCCAGACTCTTAATTCATAGAAAGCTTCCTAGCTATAAAGTCTATGGTAGAAGAAATGTATAGGGACTTTAGAAAGCATAACTGTGAAGATTCATCAGGCTCTAAGCAAGATAAAGAATAAGATGAATCTCATTCCCATGACCACTCCAAAGGAAAGGGGAAAGAAGAAAGCTTCCCTACGCCTCCTAGTAGCCCTGTGCATAATAAGAAGGCATCTTTGATTAAGTTAGATGTTAAATTTGATTTGCCTATATATGATGGAGAGCTAAACGCTGAAAAGTTGGACAATTGGATTAGACAAATTGATGTGTATTGCAGAGTACAAAATATAGACTCAGACAAGAGCAAGATTCAGCTGGCAAGCCTTCGCCTAGGGGGCACTGCCTTGGTTTGGTGGGAAGGAAGAACCCAAGCTGATATGAGGAAGCATGGTAAGACCATCTCTGCCTGGAGTGAATTTGTTACTGCAATAAAAAAGCAGTTATCCATTGGCCTACATGCAACAAGCCATGATGAGTTGGCAAACTCTTCGGCAGTTGAAAGGGCAAAGTGTACAAGGGTATACTCAAGAGTTCCGAAAGAGAGCATTGATGTTGGGTATTTCATTAGACTCACCAGAAACTCTTTTGAAGTACATTGGTGGTCTACACAGCTACATGAGGCATACCATCCTCATGTTTAATCCCACTAGTATAGATGAGGTATCTGTACAAGCTACTCATCTAGAAGCTAGAGGAAAGAATCGAAATCCAGAAGTTGGGGGACCATCCCAACTCACTGTAAGCAAGAGCAAGGAGAAAAGAAAGCAGAAGTGGAAAGCGAGGAAGGCTAACACTGCACAGAAAGGAAAAGCTTCATGCACTCACTATAAAAGGGAGGGGCATGATGATGAGCACTGTTGGATTCTGCATCCAGAGCTGAGACCTAAGAAGTCTGAGGGCAAGAAGAAGAAGATTGCTGCAACTATTCAGAAATATTTGGGGTCAAATTCGGGAGATGAAAAAATCATTGCAGCCACAGGTATAAAAGGTAAGAATTCTGAAGCATCTACTAGTAATTCTGTTCAATCTGTTATTGATGAAGAACATGAGAGAAAAAGGCATGAACTTTTCCATATTCTAGTTGTTTCCAAAAATCAGAAGATTGGTACTTTGTTTGATAGTGGCTCACAAGTAAATCTGATTTCTGAAGCAATTGTAAAGAAATTGGGATTAGCAACTACACCTCATAAGAATCCATACCCATTAGGATGGTTGAATGATAAAGCACAACTATAAGTGACTAGACAGTGCAAACTCAAGTTTTCTTTTGGGTCAGCATTTGTAGATGAGGTTGAGTTAGATATAATTCCTTTGGATATATGTGGAATTGTTTTAGGAAGTCCTTACTTGTATGATAGAAAGGCTATTTTCTATAGAGCCGAGAACAAGTATCTACTTGTTAAAGATGGAATCGATTACTTTGTAAGAGCTCATAAGCTCAAGAATAATTATACTCTCATAAACTCAGGACAGATGAAAAGAATGATAAATTCATGCAAACAATTCTTACTAATGGTTGTAAAGGAAAAGAAATCTGATAAAACCAATGTATTTGAGGGCTGTAATTCTGATCAGCAAGCTGATATAGAAAAGATTGTTTCAGAGTATGATGTCTTGTTTCAAGAACCTCTAGGTCTGCCACCCAAAAAGGGAATAGTACATGATATTATTTTGCAGCAAGATGTTCCTTTGCCTAACATTGGGATGTACAGGTTATCTTCTTTAGAGAATGCTGAAATCAAGAAGTAGGTGCAAGAGTTGCTCAAGAAAGGGTTCATTAGGCCTAGCACATCACCATGTGGGTCACCAATCATTTTGGTGAGAAAGAAAGATGGCTCGTGGAGAATGTGTGTTGATTATCGAGAAATGAATAAAATAACGATCAAGAATCGTTATCCCCTTCCTCGCATCGATGATCTTTTAGATCAATTGAAAGAAGCTGTTTATTTCACCAAGCTGGATTTGCACAGTGGATACCATTAGGTCAGAGTTGCAGAGCAAGATGCATGGAAGACTGCTTTCAAAACAAAGTAGGGATTGTATGAATGGCTGGTTATGCCTTTTGGCTTGACCAATGCCCCTGCTACTTTCATGAGATTAATGAATGATGTACTCAGACCTTTTCTTGATGATTTTGCTATTGTGTATCTGGATGACATTTTGATTTTTAGTAAAATGTGGGAAGAACATTTAAAGCATGTTAAGCAGACATTAGATGTTTTGAAAAGAGAAAAACTTTATATTAAACTCTCCAAATGTGAATTTGGCAAAACCTCTCTAAATTATTTGGGTCATATAGTAGGGCGAGGTGAATTGAAAATAGATCCCTCTAAAGTGGTAGTCATTGTAAACTGGCCTAAACCTAAGTCTGCTACAGAAGTGAGAAGATTCTTAGGAATAGCACAGTATTGGAGGAAGTTCATTTCAA
The DNA here is from genome assembly GCA_031772625.1 of Pinus tabuliformis. Classification (NCBI taxonomy): domain Eukaryota; kingdom Viridiplantae; phylum Streptophyta; class Pinopsida; order Pinales; family Pinaceae; genus Pinus; species Pinus tabuliformis. The sequence continues at coordinate 1,981,081,515 of CM062817.1, read as the reverse complement.
ATTTTTCCTCAATTGCAGCTCCCTTACATGCTTTGACAGGATTGAACAAGGTGTTTCAGTGGGGAGGCAAACAACAGAAAGCCTTTGACACCTTGAAAGAAAAAATTATTACAGCACCTGTACTAGCACTACCAGATCTACAAAGACCATTTGAGATCCAAACTGATGCCAGTGACTATGCCATGGGAGCAGTGTTGACACAGCACGGTAAACCCATATGTTATCATTCTGAGACTTTTAATCCTTCAGTAGTCAACTATCTTACCTATGATAAAGAATTGTATGCATTAGTTCAGAGTGTGAAAAAGTGGAAACATTACTTAATGGGCAAAGAAATAGTAATACATACTGATCATCAGCCACTTCAATACCTACACTCCCAAACTAAGTTGCAACAATCAAGACATTATAGATGGATGGGTTTTCTACAACAGTTTCATTTAGTCACCAGATATAAAAAGGGCATACATAACAAGGTTGCAGACATGTTATCTATACCCATTATAAATGCATCTACCATGCTTAAGCATAATTCTGTGCTACATGAAAGCTACATAGAACAGTATACTCAGGATATGGACTTTAAAGATGTATATGCAACTTTGAGTCAAGGCAAAAAAGTAGAAGAATTGGACTATCATGTGAAGGACCGACTCTTATATCATTGTGGGAAACTCTGCATTCCACAAACTGAGAGAGCAAAGATAATTAGGGAAGCACACACTTCTATGATATAAAGTCACTTTGGGGTAAGTAAAACAATTGCACAACTGCAAAGGTTCTACTATTGGCCAAGAATGAGTGAGACAGTTTCTAGATATGTAAAGGGGTGTGCTATGTGTGCTAAAAGCAAGCCCAACAACATAAAACTAGGCTTGTACACTCCACTGCCAGTTCCTTCTCTCCCTTGGGAAAGCATTTCCATGGATTTTGTTGGAGGACTACCTAAATCTAGGAAAGGTCATGATTATCTATATGTTGTTGTGGATAGGTTCAGCAAAATGTGTATTTTGATACCCTGTAGTAAACAGATTACAGCTGAACAAACTGCAAAATTATTCTTTGAACATGTATGGGTTCATTTTGGATTACCCACTTCTATTATATCTGATCGAGACACCCGATTTGTGGGAAAGTTTTGGTCCAGTCTGTGGGAACTAATGGACACCAAATTAAAGAAAAGCACAACTTTTCATCCACAAACAGATGGCCAGACAGAAGTAGTTAACAGGACAGTGATCCAGTTACTGAGAGGATATTGCAGCAAACACCCTAAGCTTTGGGATGAACACTTGTGTTATGTGCAACATGCTTACAATAGAGCCAAACACTCTTCTACCCAGAGATCTCCTTTTGAGACCTGCTTTGGTTTCATACCAAGGTCTCCCTTGGATTTTGTCTTTGGTAAAGATACCATGGTTGATGGACACAATGATGTGGACAAAGCAACTAGGTTCATTGAACAGATCCAGGAGATCCACCAGGCAGTACAGGAACAACTGGAAAAGATCCAGGCCAAGTACAAGGCTAGGCATGATAAGCATCGGATGGAGCATAGTTTTCAAGTTGGAGACCAAGTCTGGCTGTATATCAGCAAGGAAAGGATGCAAGGTGAAGGCAAGAAGTTAAAAGATATCAGGTATGGACCCTTCAAGATACTTGAGAAGATTGGTGAAAATGATTTTCGCCTTGATCTGCCAGCTTACATGCACATCTACTCAGTCATGAACACAGATTGCTTGAGGTTGTTTGAACCTTCAATGATTGAGGACCCTGAAGAGCAGAGTCAATTGCCTTCTGTTGATGCCCTGCTACCTGAATATCTTATTGAGTTGCAGGAAGATACAATGCTGGATAGGACAGGTGGAATACCTCAGAATTGGGCTTAAAGGTTCGAAGCTGAGCAGTGCGAAGTGGATTGAGATTGGACAAGTGAGACAACAGTTTCCTCACTTAGTCGATGCTTGAAGAAAACTAACTTTTGGTGGTCCAAAATCTTTTCAGTTGGGAGGCCGTGATCTAAATCGGATCCGTAAACGACTATCATAGAACCATGACTATATCGGGACAAAACAAATCCTTGAAGAATCCAAAACAGCAATCGAAAACACCCTGAACAAGTGGCCATGGCAGCTGGCGTGGAACGACGAGGACCTCGGTCAAAGCGTGCTGATTGAGGCCCATGAAGACTGCGAAGGAGGTCGATGTAGCCCCTGGGAGCCCCGAAATGGAAAAAGGAGTTGATTTTCGACTCGTGCATCGCTGGGTGAACAGGGCTGAAATGGTAGAGCCTTAAGCACTCGGTCACGTTGGGAGCCAGAGGACCGTGGGAAGAGAAACGAAAAGTGCCATCGTACGAAGGTGGGACCCACAACCTGGAAACTGACGGTTTGATCGGGGCGCCCTTGAATGGTAAGAGGTTTTGGAGAAAAAGGAGCGATCACACTCAACGATCAATGCGTGGCAGCGGAGGTGAGAGAAAAACCACCGTGATCACGTGTTATCAGTCGAGCAAGTCAATCACGCTCGACGTGCATATGACGTTGGATCTGGAGGAGCCTAGATCGAACGGCTAAGATTGCGCCCGATAGACAGAAGCGGAATCGACAGGGAATTAGCCGCGATTTAAGGGGATTTGGAATCTGTTGATCGCCACGGTGGAGAAAGAAAAGAATCGATGAATAGGCTGGTGCTGTTTTGATGGAGACGCGTGGCTACTTCTCGAGCGTTTATGCTGACACCGAACAGGGAACTCCAAGCACGCAGGGGACAGGCGAATCGACGCAGGCGGGAGAGGAACCGAATAGGCATGGAGGTCGAATGGCTAAAGCCATAAACAAAGACAACTGAATAGAGATTCAGAGAGAGGGAGAGCGAAGAGTCCCAACGACCAAGAGAGACAGTGAACAATGAACCCCTAGAGGAGGACTGAGCACAGAGAGCAGTAAAGCCAAGCAGAGGAGACAGAGGGCTGAGCTGACCACAGGTAGCATCGAGCACCAGAGAGCTTGAAGAATCAAGCCTTCCCATAGAGGAATCTATCCGGATTGAGCATCACCGTTGGCTCTTTCCACTGTAGACCGAGGGTCACAAAGCTGGTAGGAAGAACAAGAGTCTGTGTACTCCAAGTGGCTTGGGGAATCTAAGAACCACCCTGCCAAGCAAAATCTGCTTCAGGAGAACTCATATTGAGTCCCTGCATTGTAATTTCTCTGCTGAAAGACACAATAAAACAAGGCTACCACTGAAGCTGGACCGGAGACGTAGCCCTGGAGAATAGGGTGAATTCCTTATTAAAAACTATTTGTGTCTTTGTGTTGCTTACTGTATTTCTCTGCTGTCTTTCCATTTCTTTTCTATGTATTGGCAATCTGATCGATCCGCTGTTTCAATAACACAGAACACACACACCAGCACATGGGTCTGTAATACCTTTTGTTTAATAAATCTTCAACTGAGGTCACTTAAAGGGTGATTATTAGATCACTGTCAGACCTAAAGAATAAACTGTTGCCAGAACTATCCTTTGCTGCCATCTTCAGAGCTATCTTGTGCTAATTTTAGTAGCTGGAGGTTGCACCTATTGAGAAATTTATCATCATCATCAACAACAATGCCTTCAGTTATTTTAAGTATGTTTCATACACATATACCAACAAGAAGGGCTACGAAAACAAGCACTTTTCATGGTCAAAATTTATCATTGGTTTTGTTTAATGTTATGTTTTCAAGCATGATGCACAAAAGAAGAAGAACTATAAGGGGTGCTTTATCTGCATGGTTGATAGATGAATTTTTGACCGAATATTGGTTTCCAGGAAGCATTAAGCATTGAAAAAATAATATTTTTTTTATCTTTATGAAATTCTATGGTTCAAACATAAATTGAGGAAATTATGCATATTGTCATTGTTTTTAGAAATTTGATTTATTATCGCAATTGTGAAATTGGAATAACCATGATAATTTGAAACGAAGATACGTCATGAACCTGTTTTACTAGCATTAATTATGCAAATTTTTTGCGTATGTACCGAGAGAAATTGATCACTTCTCTTTGAACACACTTACGTTTTATTGAAATATTAGTGCCATGCTTGTTTTCAGGTTCTAGGAAAATTGGAGAATTGAAGGAAGCCAATTTATGCATGATTGGTTTTCTACGACCAATTTCAAGAAACATGAACCACTTAAATCCATTTCTATCATCCATAAATGCGATCATTTTTTTTCCTCTCCAAACTCACAAACTATTCAAGCATTTTCGCTAAACATCATCGTCACCATTTTCCTTGCAAAAGTAAGCAAACTTTGGCATGAGCGATTTGGTCACTTAAACTATCACTCCCTTCAGAATCTATATAAAGAAAATATGGTGACAAGTCTTCCAATGGTATCTTGTAGAGATGGTGTTTGTTCGGATGTATACTCAGAAAACATCATCGGGATAGTTTTGAAAAACATGCCTCTTGGCACGCCTCAGCCCCTTTACAGCTTGTGCATAGTGATTTATGTGGTCCACTTCCTGTTGTTTCAATCTCTGGCTACAAGTATTTATTAACTTTCACTGATGATTTCTCCAGACGCACTTGGGTATACTTCTTAAAACTCAAGAGCGAAGTATTTAACATGTTCTTGGCCTTTAAGGCCTTTGTCTGCACATCAAATTCTTAAGTTAAGATCTGATAATGGTGGAGAATATGTTAACAACAAATTCATCAATTGAGAATGGAATTCAAATGCAACATATTGTTCCATATACTCCACAACAAAGTGGTGTAGCTGAAAGGAAGAATCGGACCTTAAAGGAAATGGCTAATTGTATGCTTCAATCTAAAGGACTTAGTCTTAATTTTTGGGCAAAAGCAATTAACCGTGCAAATTACATAGTAAATCGCACTCCTACTAAGGTTTTAAAGAATATCACTCCAGAAGAAGCATGGAGCTCAGGTAAACCAGATGTAATTCACTTTCGCGTTTTTGGAAGTGAAGCATGGGCCGATATTCCAGATGAGAAACATAAAGCTTTAGAAACTAAGAGTGGAAAATGTATTTTTGTTGGATATTATGAAGATGTCAAAGGATATAGATATTCCACTTAAGTCCAAAAATGTTATCATTAGAAGAGATGTAAAGTTTGCTGAAAATATATCAGCCTACAAGCCTAGTTCGGTGGATGTGCCACCTCTCTCTATCCCTTCTACTTCTGAAAATATTTTTTCTTCAGATGATGACAGCGAGGATGACAATCCTCCCCCACCTTCTTAGGATCCTCCTTCAGCTCCTTAGCTTCCAAAATGGGTTCGTGTTACTTGGGATGCAACAGGTGCTCTTGCTGGTGATCCTACAGATCAACGACGTACACATTCTCAGTTTGATAGAGGCTCTTCTTTACAGGCTCAAGCTTTAGCGAATTATGATCCTGACACCTTTGCAGAAGCTTCAGGCCATCTAGATTGGGACACATCTATGAATGAAGAATATCGTTCATTATTGGAAAATGATACATGGGATCTTGTTCCTCTTCCAAAGGGACGAAAACTTGTTAGATGCAAATGGGTTTACAGAACCAAGTATGGACCAAATGGAAAAGTTGATAAACATAAAGCTCGTCTTGTTGCTAAGGGTTTTTCACAAGTTGAAGGCATTGACTATACTGAAACCTTCTCCCCTGTTTCCAAAATGAACTCTATCTGCATTGTTCTTTCCCTTGCTACCTCTTTCAAATGGGAAGTCCATCAGATGAATGTTAAATATGCCTTCTTGCATGGGGACTTGCATGAAGAAATCTATATGGAACAACCTACTGGATTTATACAAACAAACTCCAGTCTTGTATGTCAGCTTAAGAAATCCCTTTATGGTCTCAAGCAAGCCCCTCGGGCTTGGTATGCCAAAATGGATAGCTTTCTTTTAGAAACTGGCTTTTCTAGGTGTCATTATGACAATACTGTCTACACCAAGAAAGTGGGTAAGTCTCTTATCATTCTTGTTCTTTATGTTGATGATCTTATCCTTACTAGTAGTGATCCCAACCTTATAAACCATGTGAAGTCCAGCCTTAAAAAGAAGTTTGAAATGAAAGACGTAGGAAACTTGCATTATTTTCTTAGTCTTCAAGTCTTGCGATCCAAGGTAGGTATTTCCCTTTCCCAGTACAAGTATGCCTGTGATATTCTATGCCATTTTCACATGGAAAATTGTAATCCAACCCCTTCTCCCTTTCAGTCTGAAGCCAAACTTTCAGTCACTTGTACTTCCCCTATAGTTGATGCTACCTTATACCATCAACTTGTAGGAAAACTTTTGTATCTGACCCATACTCGTCCTGACATTTCCTTTGTTGTTGGCCTTATTGCTCGTATTATGCAAAACCCACATGAAAGTCATTGGAAAGCAGCTAAAAGAATACTTCATTATGTTCGAGGTACAGTTCAGTTTGGGATTCATTACAGTGCAGAAGCATCTCCTCTATTGGTTGGTTTCACTGATTCCGATTGGGCTGGTGACCCTGATGATTGGAATTCTACTGCAGGTTATGTGTTCACTCTTGGTTCAGGACCTATTACATGGGCTTGTAAGAAACAAAGTGCCATTTCTTTGGTAAGGAAGCCCTGTGGCTTTGTCAGATCCTGTAAGAGTTTGGCTTTCAGCAGTAGCATCCGACTACACTTTGGCGTGATAATAAAAGTGCCATTCAACTATGCAAAGATCCAGTCCAACATCAATGCAGCAAACACATTGAACTGCACATGCACTTCATCAGAAAGGTCATTCATGACCATGTTCTTGAAGTGCAATATTGTTCAACAAATGATCAAGTTGCAAACATCTTTACAAAGGCTCTCACAGAGGCGAAGTTTACTAGACTTCGATTTATGGTTGGAGTTCAGGAAGTTGTCACTAGGTGGGATAGGCTCTAATGCCTCCTTCCTTCTCCTATTGTGTCATATTTGTACATCCTTCAATCCTATCCCAAGTTGTTCTTAAGGGGGGATGTTAGGATATTCTGACACATAGGAAATAGTTAAGTATAGCTTGGTCTAGTGTAGAGTTAGGTAAAGTGTGTTTCTTTACTATGTACTTTTGTAACTTACAATCCAACGGTCACGATATGTAGTGATTCGACGGTTTATTCTCTCCTCGGTATTACCGACACTTGATCCGTGGCTTAACACCCGATTGGTCCATGATCTCTATTTAAAGAGCATGGAGGGTCATTTGTAGGGTAATTTTTCATGAGAGAATCTTATGTAAATTTTCATTGTTTTATTAATAAATTGCCTGAAGTGGCTGCGTTGGCTCAGGCTGTGGACTGTTTCCCTCTTTGAGGGTTTTAACCATGTCAAGAATACTGGTGTATTGATCTGTTATATGTTTGTGAGCGATGTCCTTTGGTGTTCTGTCTGAGGAACTTACCCTGTAAATTCCTACAGTGTCACATGTTTCCTTTACATTTTCCATTCACATTTTCCATAATTTCCATTCATTTTCATTAACCCATTAATAAAAACATTCAACTCACTTACATGCTGATTTGTCCTTTGGCTTTCCATTCACTTCTTTACCATCTTGTCATTTTCCTTTTCATTAAATAAATCCCGCTTGATGCAAATTTTCCATCTATGGTCTTTCAAAATCATGATTTCATACCCGCGTTAGATGATGGGGATTCATTAATGCATCCCTTCTAACAAGTCTTGGCCTATCGACATCAGCACATTATCTAGGTTCAAGGCTAGAGTCCTTATTAGTACCTTGAGGCTTGTATGCATTAATGACAAGTTCTCTCGCTGACAATTATGGGAACACATCAATGTCCCTTGATCGTTGGATCTTGCAAGACATCAGATCATCTATTCGCACTTCGCAATATGTACTCAGGTACCTTGGCACTTGTTGACATTAATGATGAGTTTGTCTCACATTGGTTAACAAAATTAATTAATGGTTGGTAATCCAATGACTTATCTTCATGCTCGACAACAACACATTTATTCACATGATTAGAATTGTACCATCAGGTTTTGTAGCAGGTGAAGACTATATCGTCTCAACATTTTGTAGCAGATACAGTAGATTTAGCAATAGAAATAAAGAATCCACTTTGACGACCTCATCCACCATTTATGCAAACAAGAAGCAGATGAAATACTACATTCTATTCCATAATCCAGCAACAGCCATAACTTCTCTACATATGCACAATGTGCCCACTTCTTAGGTAAGTAAAGGTATGTTATTTTCTAGTTTTTAATCATAGAATTCCTTGAATACTGAAATTATAAATTTTGGAAAATACTTCACCATATTTCCTTTCTCATTTGAAAAAAAAACCGAAAACACCTTTAGTTGGGAAGGAAAGGGACATCCATTTATGATCACTCTTCATATCACTTCATTCCATTTCAATTCATTTCATCCTAACATACTTGTCCTAATCAATTATGATTGCATTATGGTTCAAAATTTATATGATTTGCAAATAATGACTAAATGATGAACATATTATATGGTTGATTTAAAGATGCATTCTTAATATGTTTAATGAACCTTTGCTGCAACAAAAAGAAACAAGGTATTGATACACAAGAACTAATACCAATGAAAATTTGGTTGTCACACAAGAACCAACCAAACATGTTGCAATTCAATGTACGACAAGGAATACTTTGCAAAAAGAAATGAAATTGTCAAATATTATAAAATGTAAAGTCTAAGAACAATTGATATAAACCAAGCTCATTCAAAAGCAAGTCATTATTAAGCAATGCAGTAGATTGCATGAGGACATGCAATAAATTCAATTGGGGGGTGTGTTGAGCCTTCAAAATGTCATCCAATTTCACCTTTATCGCCACCATTTCACTCACATGTCGCAACTCCGTAACCATTTAACCTTTCATTAGCCTCCATTGTCATGATCATATGGGGTTACATTTGTGTTTTCCAAAAGTTATTGATTTCTAACATTATAAGTGAATTAATGGTTAACATTAGAAAAATGACATATACTTGCTAATACCTAAAAGTGGCTTGAGTTTCATGACATGTGTAGGTCATTTGGAAGCTTCCAAATCACCCTTATGTGGCCTCCAATGCTCAAATTCGAATTCCCTTCAAGATATGGAAGGAGATGTGGATAAAGGTCAAAGAAGATATGTGTCTCATCATTAACTATTTGTGTTGTAACTGTATGATATTTTTACGGATCTAGGGATAGAATCATGGATCTCCATTAATGTGGTAGCTTCTTATGTTCTTGTATAAATAGGAGAGCCTTCTCCTTTCAAAAGGCATGTGTAAAGTTTGGGAAATGTCCATGTTTTGAATATAGAATTTGGATTTGGCACCATGATCATGAGTGACGTTCACTTTGATTTGGTTATTCTTGCATTTGGAGCCTCTCAACTTTCCATCTCTCAAGCTTTTGGATTGGCCACCTAATATGTGTGAGATGTATCATATTCTTTTCATTTGAGCATTGTTTTCATTTCATTTTTGTAGTTAAGATTGTGTTGCTTTTGAGTTTCATAGATTTGAATTAATTCTTTGTTACCATTATAGTTTCATTTCTGAAAAGAGTGGTGTGATTTTGGTTTAAAATATAATTTGCGTACGAAAGGACAACCAAGGATTTAAGTTAAATTCTCTTTCTATCAAATTATGAATCACAACTAAAAATCATTTGTTTGCATTTCTTGAATTCCAGTTTATGATTTGATGCAATTGTAATGTTGTTGGAGTAGAATTGTGAGGAAGGACAATTAGGAACTCCTAATTTAGGAGCCTCTTCTCTTTCTTTATACGCATAAAAAATTGCTGCTCTTTATTTTCTCTTCTTGAGGACAGTACTGTGGGGAAGGACAACCAGGACCTCCTAAGTTAGGATCCTCTTCCTTTGCTTACTGCATCTTGAATCAAAGACTTTTTTTTTTTAGTTTTGTGTAAATTGAGAACCTATTTGATTTCGTGGTTAGATTAATCTAAATGAAAGTTAATTTCTAGCATATATAGCGCACACACACTTCGCAAGTTTTACGAAACCCCCAGGTTGACAATTAAATGATAGGTAATTAATTTGCCTTAACATTTTGACGTCGCTATCGGGGAAGTGTGCATAGGAAACAGATTTCAGTCTAAAGTTCATTTTCAACTTTTTCATTCATAGATGCACAGTTAAAACATGTAAATGAAAAAATCATTTAGCTGGATACATTTTGACCATTTTTGTAAAATAAAATTTTCGATACTAAACCATTTATGGACGAAATATTTAGAATGCAGAGCAAACATTCTTTGGAGCGCAAGGACTATATCAAAGAATGGTTTCAGCAGGTGACTATGTCACGACATTCATTCATCCTTCAACCAATCTTTGCATTGAATCCAAAGATGAAAATAATTTCTCATGTCCTCATACACAATCAGGTATATTTTGTAAATTTTGATATGAGCATTTTAGAAATTCTAATCTGTAAATGGCTCCATTGGAAATATTCATACACTTAAAAAAAAATTCTTTCAAGTAGGATAAAATAGGAGAATAAAATCAAGTTTGATTGCATTTTTTAAAGTTTTTTTAAGACTTTAAATTTTTCAGATTTTATTTATTTTCCTGCATTCTTTTTTTAGTGGTGCAGTACGAACAACTCATTCGCCAACCTGACAGAAAGATTTTCAATAAAAAAAATCATGTTTATAAAGAAAGAAAATGTGAAATTTAGAAATGCAAAATCAATTCTTTTCACTATGTTCTAATTTCCAGATTTTAATGTGTAAAAGAACTCAGCGAAAATTGATAAGTAGGCTCTCGTGCGACCTGGAAGAAAAAATTGAATGCGTTAGCTTAGAATAGAAATTCAAAATTCATCATAAAAGAAAGAAAAAAAATCTTGCTTTGAATTTGATCTAATTTGCTGCATATTTGACGCATCAACGATTCACATGATTCCCATTTTGATTTGTTCTTGCGAAGCTGTAGAAACAACTCATTTCTATAGCCTAGCTTGATTTGACTCATATCACATGCATCCATCACGATACAACTCCTAGAGAATTTTATTCGATAAGAACTATGGCTGGGAAAAATATTGAACTTATCAGTGACAGTCCACTTACGACCATGTTGAAAGAATTCAAATAATTGAAGAAAGAATATCCTGATAGGATTCTCATTGCTTCCATTATGGAGGAGTATGATAGAGTTGCTTGGCAAGATCTTATAGAATGAGTAGAAGAAATTGGAGTTGATGCATTTGAGATTAACTTCTCCTGTCCTCACGGGATGCCTGAGCACAAGATGGGTGTTGC